>OZ004316.1:4122400-8922400 GCA_963924455.1 Pelagia noctiluca | reverse complement strand
AATTCATGTGTAACTATGTAATCATAGGGAATTTGGACTTGTCAACCAGCTAGCACGAAAAACACTTTGTTGTATTTACAAATTTCAACTTCCATCTTTAGGTACATCTGGGATACATTTACCAATTTGAAAACTCTATGAAAAGTGGGAGCTACGGAGTTCCCGTGGGAGCTACGGGAACACCTTATCACTAGCCAATATTGATAGAAAGTATTCGAAAGAGTCCCTCAACACCCTGAAGATGAGATAAAAGCAAGCGACAGTATCAGGAATATAAGTAAAAGGTAGAAATGATATTTGATTTAAAACATAAAAAGTTTGGCTTTAAGGTTATACCTGCAAATGATGATTTGGCAATGTTTCCCATATTCTCCTCAAGTCCTGACATCAAATATGAAATAGTTGCTAACTAATATAAATGTATTTTTGGAACAGTATTTCATAGGTCTTAAGAATCAAACCATCCGTGTATACCAACTTTGAATTGAAACTGATATTCATCCAAGTTAAACTTCATATAGCCCCCTTTTTGCGACCTTCTCTTCAAAACAACAAACTCTTAGATATGACCAGTTACAAATAAAACTTATGCTAATTCTTCTACACTGATTAGTCAATTCAAAAAGAATCCTTGTTTCTTTGCTTTCTTGGTTTTTAACCAATTTAGCTTTATGATATATATGAACCGCTTCAGCCTGGCCAATTGATAGCTAAAGATAAAGACACTGGTAAATAGCCCAATAATCTTGAAATAACATCAATGAGTAGGACTTGCACCCACAACCACCAAATTTGTGCATCATTTCTTTACTAATGGAGCTATCAAGGCACTTAATCGAATAGTCCAAACCACGAAATATTCTCAATTCATTTTCAAAATCATGTCTCTTCTCAAAATCAGAGGTTCTTTTCTATTATGCGTGTTGTTACTGAATAAATATGTTGAATTCGTAAAATTCGTTTAAACACATCTCACCTCTTCTTCAAATAAAATATTTCGGATTAGTTTTTCAACCTCTTCAAAACCACCATCAAGGTAAACGGCTCCTGCAATATTCAAATAATTTCAAATGTTCAAGCTCCAGGAAATACTCGTCCACTTTTATGACGGGGGTAATTATGTAGATATTTCGGTTCTGAAATTTACAAAATGAAAGATATTTGTAGTTTTGAATTTTGAAGACTGAAAAACCTCTTTGGGGTCAAAAGTTGAGACCAACCAATATATTTGGGCTCTATGATGTCGAAGGTTATACAATTTCTTAAAATAATAATTTGAAGAATTACAAATTTTCAAATTTTGTTCTTTCAAATATCTTTGAAAATTTCGTTGAAAAAATTTGGGGTTCTGAGCAAATAGCTGGACATTACCACCCCGTCATAAACGTTGAGGATTACATCCCTCTTTTATTGAATTCTGCATCAAGAAGGTTACCAAATAAAGGCAATGTAGGTTAATAAAACTCTCGGGTGTAAAGTTAATAGCATAAAAATAGTTTATGGCTGTGCCGATCATATACTTAGGTTAGCTTTTTAGGGAGAAATCTCTACACATTGGCAAGATTTTCTGCTGAACCCCATATAGGCAGGTATCAAATCTAAGAAATGGTTTTTCCTTAAAGACGATTCTAAAATTTGGTCATAACATCTAAAAAATCAAAGCAAATTTTGGCATCATTGCACTGTGTCATTCGTAATGTCAAAAGCATTTATGCTTACGAAATCTCAGCGGCACAACCCCATTAACAGGTCGGTCATATCCCTTTAGGCCTTGGCTACAACTCTGCTTGGGGAATCAGTGAGACAGACATCAGGGGGCCGATGCATATTATTTTGATTTTATGAAGGTAGAGAGAAAATTTATTTCTTACCAAGAAGTGCCTCAACACAGTTTCCAAGCATTTGATCGAATGATTGTTGAAATGAATCGAATCTACAAAAAATAAGATAAAATTGAAATATCTAACGACATTGATAATTAATAAATATTACAATAATAAAAATAATATGGTAATTGTAGTATTTAACCACAGTACCTCTCGTATCTGAAGATAATTTCTATGGGTATTTCAAATTCATCAAATCAAACATTTTCAATACAACGGGCTAGATAGTTTCGAATTGATTTTATAGTACTTATGATTTACGGATTCGATTCTGGTTGTTTCTAAGGATGCGTTCTTCAGAAGAACCTCTTTTACCTCTTCCATTTTTTGAGGGATGGTTAACACGTTCTTTTGGTCCATTCTTCAGATAATCACAGGTTTTGCGTTCTGCAAATCTTGTCACTGAAGCTAAATTACTATGAAACTTTCCAATTCATATTTCGCGGTTTTTTGGCCTAGGAGCTTTGAAGAATGAAATTTAGAAGATGAAACTTTTCCAAAGCAACCCACTCTAGGATAATAGGCCAAGTTATACATAAGTTTGGGATGTCGGAGGTTCAAGCTCTTAGAAGAATTATGTATAGATTACAATATCCACTTACCCGTGGCCAAAATACATGAAATGCTCCAAACCAAGCCTCTATACAAATAAACAATTGTTAAGATATCTGTGGTTTTCATATGATTTTTACACTCGTGTAACATTTCTTTCTGAGAGACACGCAAATTAATACATTATCATAAAAGGGAGAAGGTTTATGTCAAAAGAAAAATATTGTGGAACATTTTTCAATGTAGCCAATTATTCTTTTTCTTGGTCTATAAAACCAAGTTCTGATAGCACTTTTCTTATAAATCGTTTTAAATGGATCATTTATACAAGTTATTCACGCTGTTAAGCGATCATAAAAAACCGGCAAACTTAAAATACATTTTCTACATAATTCACATCAAATAGCAACAGGCACAAATCACATGTCAACCACCTATAACAATTCTAAGAGAGTTTTTAGAAAAAACTATAGGTTCCCCGAAAGGACATAAGTTCTTCCCATTCCGAAATATAACACCAATAAACAATTCTACCAGTTTGTAAGCATATAAACTTCTTGCAAGATTATATACCGTCCCATGCCTTATATCATGCCGATCTTCCGTAATAAGTGTGTAGGTTTGATGAATCCTGTTAATTGGAACACAAAAAGTCTGTTGGGAACTTAGATTTGCAACTATTTACCAGAGGACCTTAATCAAATAACAGCCTACAAATATTTAATTAAATCATAACTTGATCAAATAATCCCACGTGCCTGCTATGTCTTATAAACATCTGACTTTCTGATGTTCTTCACACATTGAGACTATGTAAATTTCAAACGAACCTTTGCAATTTCCGTGAGAAATTTGTTTTGCACCAAAGCACACCTAAACGTGTTCAATGCACCTTCTGATAATTCACCAAACAAGAAGAATAAATGTCGACTGGAAGAGAGACATATAAAACGCAATCAATCGTTATGGTGGTTGATAGGCATCTATACTTACTATCTCTGTAGGGTATTGGTTTATCCACAAAGTGCAAAGGACTCACTGAATAGGTAAACTAATCAGTCAGTGCATTGATAGTTGATAGGTAAATATGCTTTTAAAGTGGAACTTCCATCAACGAACACCTTTATACAAAGGACACCTCCACAAAACAGACAAATACTTTAGTCCCGAAATTCACATCGTTATTAAAAGCAACCTCTTTACAGTGCACACCTCCCTACAACAGACAATTAAATTGGTCTAGATGGTGTCCGATATGTGGAGGTTCCACTTTACAATCTTTGTAAGGTAATAGTTTATATGCAAAGCAAAAAGGCCCACTGAATAGGTTAACTAATCAAACTGCGCGACCCTGGTCCTTCCTGTCGATGTGACCAACTCTCGTGACTACTTTTGCCTGGAATTAAAGAGAGCCAGAAAATTCTCCTCTAGCACTTTATGTGAAAGGTCTGAAGGTTACTATCAGTCCACAGTTCTCTCGACAAGGGTCTTTTTCCCTGGGACACGCAGTGAATATTGCCAGAAAATACAGGTGGATACAGCATTGTTATCTAGTGGCTCGAGGCTACGAATTTGAAATACGATATGTTATGCCAATTACCTTGTTACAAACTCTAAAACTGCATCACCGAGGAATTCCAACGATTCGTTTTGCCTTATGCTAAAATCAGATGAATATATAATCAATTACCAATCATATTATTAGGTCTATGATCCTGCTGTAGTTAATTGAGCACACTTCACAGTTTTGGTTTTAATTTCAAATTCGAATTCCGTTTCTATTCGTTGTTTTTCGAATTCAGTTCTGACGTACTACCATGATGAGTGTCAGACGCAAAAAAGTTTAGTAGTTGTTGAGTTCCACTGTGTTTCCCATTTTTCCTCACCATCCTCAAGTTCTGTACCGATCAAAGACTGTTTTATTTATAACTTAAACTGGAGATAATGAAATGGTCTTAGAAGAATTTGATCGGCATGAGCTTGGGGATGGTGAGAAACTTTGGAAACATAGCAAAACATTATCTACAGTGACGATAGGAGGTTTCTCACTGTACCAATCCTTCACTTCTGTTCTGATTGAAAAATTTACATTGACCTCTGCATTTTTCAAGGCAACGTATTAGTACATAGATCCAAAAGGCATGGCCTTAATTTAGCACAGATATATAAAAACAGTAGGCATGGTCTAAAACATTGTTTTAAATCTAAATACAGTAGAAACCCGCATAAAAGAACATAGGTTTTTTTCGGGCAGCCTGAATAGGTTCTTAATTAACAGGCTGCTATTCTAAATTCCAGCCTGTAAGGTTCTTAAAAAGGTTCTTATACGGGGCAAGTCAAAAAATGTTTGACATTTATAGATATTTTATCACGTTCCAATTTCGATTCTATGAAGCATATCAAGAAAAAGAGAAAAGTATGTGGAAAATTTATTTGATGTAAATGGGTCATTCCATTTTGTAGTTATGAAAGAATTTGCTGACAGGACCGTATTTCACAATTTTTCAAACTTTGAAAAGAACACAAACTGTCCTGTTTGATACTTTGACCAGGGAAATTTGATGCATGTGCTGATCATGTGCTTGTTTGTTATTTCAATATTCAATATTTGTTATTTCAATAAATAAGTATAACCAAGCACTAAACAGACTATTATTAAAATTCCAAATAACATGAAAGAAACCGATTATATAAGAACCTTTTTCAATGTCAGCCTCTTGGAGGTTCTTATTTACGGGGTCTAAACGATACAACTTCAGCCTCTAGGTTCTTATAAATTTAGGTTCTTTTATGCGGGTTTCTACTGTATATTAAACATTCATAGCCTTATAAGGAAATTAGAGTGCATATGAAACCATCATACTTTGATGAACATTCCTCTGGCTCGGCTAATTTGTCCATTACTTTTGATAAATTATCCATTCCTGAGAGAGTAAAAGCATACTTTAGTTCAACAATGGGACTCTCTGAAAAGCTGATAAACTATCGGAACTACGACCTCTGATTGACGTACAGTAGTCTAATCTTGAAGCCAGATTCAACTCAATTTTCTTTGTGCAATACAACACAATGAAGAAATTTTGATTGTGTATAGAAAATTTGCCCTACACGGCCCTTGAAAATCTGAGTTTATCTAGATTGCACTGTTAACAAAAAGTGGAGTGACGAACTTAAGCATATATGATATAGGAAGAATATAACAAGAAACAAAAACATGAAATAAAACAAAAATGAAATAGTAAACCGGCATAGTTTGTTATTTGAAATGGAAAAGTATTTAAGTCTCCCCTGAATTTACTGAAAATGTTTTTCTGGGTTGTTTCTTGATCGTAATGATGAAGATGAGGATTTAGGGCCCCTACATAACGGTATGTTTTATCATCCCATTTCTGTTAGTTTTCAAAGTCTTATCATCAAGCCTATGGCTTGTCTCACAAGCGTATGAACTTGAAGCGCAAGAAACTGAAAAAGCCAGCTTGTTTAAAGCAGCAAGTCTCACCTTTCTCTTTCCTGTACAGTTTATAGACTTCACACGCCCCAAAGCTCGGATCACGAATTCCACAATTCAATTCAACGACTTTCAGATGCACGGGTAATAAAACATCAAGGTTGATGGACGAATGCATCATAGCTACCTTAAATAGAATACGTAAATTCTGAAGGTATTTCTTATTTTTGTACGTTTAGAAATATCACAATTAACAAACACAGAGACGATACCTTGGGAGGTACTACAGTTCATAACTACCTCATGCTCATTAAATTAAAAACAAACAAATAAAAGACAATACAAACTAACAATTAATTTCAATATAAAAAAACATAAAAAATTCATAATGCTCGCCGCACACGAGAGTATTTTGCTTAAGCTAAGTGTCATTCGTGCCATTTTGCTTAAGCAATTTTCTTCAGTGTGCGCTGGTAAAGTCGTTAGCAATTTTGCTTTTCTATCAGAAAGTAAAATATCTAATATGTATGATCTTGTTTGGCATTCGTGCCGTTTTGCTGACCGTTTGCGACGTCGTAAGCAATTTGCCTTGCTCATGTGACCAATTTTGCTTCAGCGTGTGGTTGCAATTATGGCAGGTGTCTAAATTTTGTTTCCAATAACGCAGAAAAACGAATACCGAGCAGCACCGACCGGGCCTAAATAAACTGTTAGGTATAATCTGAGAAAGAAAAACGATTTTCTTCAGTCAAATGCTCATACCGCTAAGTATGGTTTAGAGAATATATGCAATAGGGGAACAACTCTTTGGCAAAAGCTTCCATCAGAATTCAAAAGCTGTCCAACCCTAACTGCCTTCAAAAAAATGATAAGAAAGTGGACAGACAAAAACTGCACCTGCAAGCTGTGTAAAACATTTATTCTGAGTCTGGGTTATTTATGAAATGAGGCATTGTTATCTTCATTTACCTTGTAATTTTTTTTTTCTCTTCTTTTTTAACTTGTACATTTGTTTAACTTAGTTTTAGTTCGCTTTAATTAGCTTTAGTATAGCTATTATGCATCAGCCAACTATGAATAAAGTATTAATAAATAGAATAAATAATAAAACGCAAATAGAAAACGGGTCAGAGAGGCTAAAATACTTACATGCAACAAAGATCGATTCTTGAAAACGTAGTCAATCCTCTCTTCCAATTTGCTTAGAGATTTGTGATACCGGAAATGATCCATAATGAAGAAGAGTGGGATCAAGTGCTGTTGACAGAATAACAATTACAACCTCAGCCTTTCTATACATAATAGGATATTGTTGTTTAGGTGTCTGCTCATCTTGGAAGCAGCAAAAGAGGGGGAGGGGTTCCAATAAGATCAGGGGTTTGCACATCTTTTCAAAGATTAATTAGCAGGGGGACGGAAGTTAGGCACCGCAGAGTCGTAATGGCTAGAGAGCACAAAAATCAAAACTGTAAAGATTACAAAAATTCAAACTCGACAATGAGTTTATGAATTTCAAAATAGCGCAATACAGTAAAGTTCCGCCTTTAAGAAACTCGTTTCACAAAACCAGCCTAAAATGTTTCTTATATGATAAAAGAAACTCCCACAAACTTGATATCTTCTGTATGGAAAATGCTTTTAGAATGTCACGTTCTGGTATTGGATATTTTCTTGGTTTTGTTTTCACAGTCTCATTGCTTAGCTCAGGAATTGCAAGGAGGTGTCTGCTGCTAATAGGTTGCTTAGGTTGCAACTTGCTTTTATAAAGAAATAACCATGAATGTAAATTGTGGGACTCTAATATCTATCTGTTGTTGTCTGCTGTATATAGGTATCCGTTGATGGAGGCACCGTTGTAGTATCCTTCAATGATTTACCTTCATAAAAGAAACTATATATGAAACAGCCTGAGAAGTCTCTTTTATCAGGGTATTTTATAAAGTAATGTCATATCTGAGTCTTTTATAGCATCGTTTCTTAGAAATGGGACTTTACTGTAGTGGAATTAATAATCGTTGCGATTCGAAATGAAAATAATTTTTACACGCTGAGAATATGAATAAAACATGAATGCTTAGAAATATCACCTGCACCACGTCTGTATAAATTCCGGTTCTGTAAACTCCTTGTGCTGACATATACATTTTTATATACTTCCTGGTTGAACTGAAAATAAAACACGGTTATAGCGAAGTTACTGTTATCTCTGAAATTATAACTGTGATAATTGAGAACTCACAAATATATCAAATGGAAGCAACAGTCAGAGTGTCTGTGCTATCTTTTTAACTGTAACTCACAGGGAGCCTCCTATGCAACTTTAGGTAATTAAATAGGTTTACACTTAACGTGCTAGCCTGCGAAGGGTACAAGATCTATGTCTAGTAAGGGCACCGACCTCTAGTCTATCTGCCCTTCCGAAGGATGGTGCCATGATCTGTTCTTTCAACATCTCGAAGGTCACCCATACCGATCTTGACCTCACACGATAAAGCTTTACTCAGGGCACATATAGCGAACCCGCTGAACCGGCTCAACCAGTTACCCCATATTGTTTTTTCAAAGCCAGTATACTACCCAATACATTGGCTATATAGTTTTAACTTCTAGATGCATCAAAGGAAGAAAGCCACGATCTCGCAAAATCAAACATATCAAGCAGGTTTTCGAGGAGGCAGTTGCTCGTAGTCTTTTAGAGAAATATGTTTCTATCATATTTATCGTAGAACAATGATAATAGATAATTTATCTTAAATCTTTACATTCTAGTTTATTGCAATAGATCGATTCTTAAGGCCATAATCATTTCTTTTTTTATCAAATTCTTTAAAGGTGATTTTATAATAGCTTCAATAAGAGTTAATGAAGAGCAACTATTTAAAAACAATAACTAAATTACATAACTTAAAAATAAAACTAAGTTACCCTATTTCGAAAAACTATATTTTTCATGAAAATGAAATGCAAAGTTTCTTACCTTTTTTCTGAAGGCTTCCTCGAAGGAATCGCTGAGATATGCAACATCGTACAAGAGATCTGTAAATATTTTTGGTATGAATCAGTCAAGCAAATTTCTTCCATATTATTAAGTATTGATTGAGATTGATGCCTATAATCTTTATAAGGTATTTGTTGATGCAAAGTACGAACGACCCATTGAAAAGGTAGACTAATCAAGCAGTGTAAAGACCCTACACTTTGAAACATCGAAGTTAGCTCGAGTTGCTAATGAATCTAGCCGAAATAGCCAGCCCACAACTGACTGTTCATGCAGTACATTTCAAACCATGCTCGACTAAGGGTATAACAAATTTACGGAAATCATTGACTCCAATGTTACATAACAGTATTAGTGGTAATAAAGACATTTCAGATTGATACCTGAAAAAGAAAAACGCCATGAAAAATATACACTAAATGTACGCACTAAGCCCTTCCTCAGTAGTGATAAAGAATAGGTTTCAAAGGGTTTCTTCTCTCACTACCTTTTGCTTCCGATGCATTATCACAACTGAGGAGAGTCCCATACGTTTAGTGTTCCTTTTTTCGTGGCTTATTAGACGTATGTTGCACATAAATTTTGATCAATTGTTATAAATAGTGCGCGGAACACTGATTTTATGAAAACATAATGTTTACCTTTTTTCTGTGTTTTTCTCTACTTTCTTTTTCATGAATTTCTAGGCCATCTAACCTTACACAGCGAGGCTTCTAAAATTTAGAAGTGATTTATTAAAGACTGGTGCTTCAATTTCACAAGGTTACTCTCCATCGCAGAGGTTCTTTTGCACCCAGGATACTACACAGGGGCATAGTGGGAAATCCAGTAAAGTCCTTCCCTTTCTTCTGTGCAGTTTTTTCACTCCGCTTCGCTCAGCTCAGCTTCGCTCCCGAGTGTAAAATAACCTCGGCATTGGAGAGTACACTAAGGTCATTAATTATAAAAACAGTGGATAACAACTCATCGACGAGATGGAGTAAAAGACAGAAGCTCTGTGACAAAGTTGGGTATAGTTGAATTAATTTTGGAAACTAAAGCCTATGTATTTCGGGAATGCTTTGAAATAAATCATTCTCATTCAATGTGTGAAATACAAAATCTTAGGTTAAGCTTCTTCTCTTCATTCAATTCAACAAAACTCTTGTTCATTATCTAGAAAACAGTAAAGCTGAGCCGGCTCTACTTTTTGAAATGGTAACACTTTTCATAGTAAATTCGAACATCGCAGTATTCATTGCCAAAACTTTCCTTACAGTTGCGATAAAATGGGAACAAGGCTCAAAAGGACCGAACGAACCGTTCGTAAACATAAGACATTACGAATAAGTTAATGGTCGGAAGTCACTGTAATGGCCAAGAGAATATTCTTCTTAACTATTCAAAAGAAAAGTCGTAGTTTGGTTCTAATTTTCATTGAATACAGTAGCTACCTTGCCAGGAGCTGCAACTATGCTGCCACAAAAACGCTTTTCTAAGTCCTTCCATTCCCCACTTGACCATTCTTGTGGCATAGCCTGCAAGAATCAAAACAACTTTATTAGAAAAAGTCGATTAAAATATCAAAATAAAGAAGTGAAAAGTGATTACACCTATACGTCATGCAACTACACGACACAATATTACAACATTAGTAGTTCAACAATTACCTCTTCTTTCATTTATGGCACCATAACCCATTTTTCAGTATGGTGATACCCTGTGTATGTTTAGTTTAAATCCTTATGTTCATTTCAAAGATTTTTCTAATCATTTCAGGAGATGAAATAATTGGAAAACTATTCTTTGAGGATTTATGCAATGCGTTTAATTGCATAGTAATTCATTTTGTAAACATTTATATCCCACCAAGCCTCTATGTGAAGAAATGATCCCGAAGCACAACATCACAGGTAAAAATAGAGACTTGTATGGCATGGTACATCATTTCGCATTGTTTTTATGTGTTTAATGTTCTTTTTTTCGGTTGCTTCTTTAAAATCGTAAATCCCTCAATGCTTGATGAATATCTAACTAGTGTTTATTTCAGAAAGATTTTGCACCGTAGATTATCTTGGGAAATACGTATCAAAGATCATTTATCTATTCAGTTGCAAATATCAATTTAAAGGTAGCTAATCAGTACAGGTCGGTAGGATATACCCTGATTGTTAAATCTTCTGACAAAAGCTGACACCACAGCTCAAAACACTTGATTGTGTGTTGTTGGTCGCAAATTGATCACAAACAGTCTAATATCTGAAACGGGGTTTGACTCTTATATCACATGATCACATGAAATGTTCCTGTTCTAATAGACCACTTTCAATGTTTACATTTTTGGACAGGTAAATGAGATTCCTTTGAAATTCAAATTAGAACTACATTAAGATGTTACATCTCTTGACAATGAGTTCAATGCCAATAGTGCAGTAAACAAAGAAACCAACAGGCGTAAAATGTAAACATTGAAACTCGTCTATAATGACAGCCTCCAAGTCTTGCCATTTATGTTGATTCATTGACATTAAATTTCTATCATTGACTCAACACAAGATTCTTTATAGATCGTCAAAGATTATGCATTTCTAGTGCATACGATATTACCTCAAGAAGTGGTTTATAACTCTTCATTAGATGTTCAAGAACAACTTTCATCGATAGAAGCTCTTCACAAGATTCTCTGCCTCCTGTAACTTCATTTTTGTCATTTGGCCCTGCATAGCACTCCCGGGTAGAGCTGCTACCATCCCGGTATCGTTTCTTGGGATTAGTTGGGTATCCACTTGATTGAGGTTTGAAAGAATCAGATTTTTTATCAGGTGAGGATCCTGGAAGATACATAATGAATATCTGTAATACCAAAATATGTTAGATACATAAAACATATCTAAAATCATTACAGAATAATGATAGATCTTATGAAGGAGATCCGAAGCATAACATCAAAAATCTTTATTCTATGTTAGATATAATTTGAAATATCATCTTCAATGCTTGTAAAATGGTCTTCTATCAGAGTCGTAAACACCAAGAGTCCAGGAAAGTAGTCAGACTTCTCAGAAGAGAAAATTCTTTAACTAGAAACTTCCCTCTTGGTAACGAAAATGAATACTTTAGAGACTTTTATTTCTCGCTATTCAGAGAAGCAGCACTGATCAATGACAGTTCTTAAGTATCGTTGTGATTTTCATAGGAAAATGATTAGTAGTGTTATGTATTTCATTAAAATTTATATATAAGTCGCTGTTCTAAAATTTACCTTTTGTGTGAATGAAACGTGGCAAAAGGTGAAAAACCGGGCAGCTATCCTCAGGTAGTGCTGGAATAAAGAAATGCATAATAATAACCTACTTCAGATGGGCCTTACAGGGTGCAATTTCGCAGGAAAATTCTAATCTTTCTTGGCCTCTTCGGCAACTAAAGGCAAAGGAGTGACTGCAGATGAAAACAAGTTGTAGTTTAGTTCACTTTAACTTGTGAATATTCCAAAAGAGTTGCTTTGTCAGACTTAAAGAAGCTCGCAAAATAAATGAATAATTCTTTCAATTACCTCGAGTTTTCCAGTTATACATCTCCAAGACTTCGTCAAAGACATATTTTTGGAATAAATCAAGATCTCTGATGCAGAAATTCTGGAATAAAATGGATTATGAGAAAAGAGCTTACGTAATAGAAAAGATATCTTAATAAAGACTTTTTTCCTCGAGAAAATTGATAAAGCTGAGTGCAAATTATGGAATCGAATATTCAATCGAAACTTACCCTAGGAATTTCCTCTTGGAGATGCTGTACTATATATTCTCTATGATAGTGAACAAACGTACAGGGAATCTGTAAAAAGATTGAAAACATAGCACATGAATCAAAACTTGGAATTGAATGAATTATACAACAAATGTTTGTTAGGGCTCAAAATTCTTGATGTAAATGTCTTGATGTAAAATGAACGTTAAGAACTCTTTATTCCGTTTTTTCCTACATTTTTTACACATAGGCAAGGCCAATAGAGGCGTTACATTCAATACCTTAAAAACTAAAACCCTCTATGGACTACTAACAGTTAATTTTAGCTGACTGGAAACTGTGCAGTAGTCTTCCTATTCTCATTTTATTTCTTTACAGCCATGCTTCCATTTTTGGTCGAGATTGCAAGCTTATTTCATTAATTCGTGTGTCCCTTGAAATTTCCTGATATTTGCTATTCCCCTTCTTAAATTTCCTTAAAGCATCATTCTGAGATTCTTACGGTTTTGAAGATGCAGGTTAGTCAGAAAATTTGATTTGATAAGTTTATTATTATAGTTCTGCAATGAATATGGTGGAGTAATACCATTTAGTATTACTTTTTAGAAAATAATTTAGCCTAGAATTCGATCATGATATTACTTACCTCATGTAAAGGGAAATGTGAAAGCAAATAGAAGCCTTGAAAGTGGTATCGTTTTCCATTATGTTTGATATAAGTTGGAGTTCTGGCCTGTAGAAAACAATAACTTCGGTTGTAAATCAGAGTTCATGTAAACATAGTTCATAAAGGGATATGGTTTGAAAGACTATTTTTTATCTTTTTGTGCGGGCTTCACAAGATTGAGAGTGCACGGTGTATTGTTTTGCCATTGTCTTAGCCAACAAGGTCATGGTTGAACAAATAGTTCAATAAGCTTCATTTGGATTCTTACCCTAAAATATCAGTTTTTTATGAAGTATTTTGTAATGTAATGCTTACCATCATATTCATGTAGGCACTGCTTTCATGAAAAGTTTTAACAATGAAGAGAGAAGATAAGGCATACCTTGTGCACTCTCAGGCACTGATCAACATCAAATGTTAAACAAAGACGTACCACAATAGCTTTCCTAACCATCTACTTCAATAGACTATGATATAAATAAATGAAATTGCTTGTGGGAAGAAGCAGGATTTGAAAAATCAATCAAGATACTTTGTGAGAATAAACCAATCCTGACCGAAAACCTCTGACTATGCACATCAGCGATCTAACCACTGAGCAACTTCTAACTTCTTTAAGTATGAAGGAAGTGTATACAAAAGTTTCCCTGCTGGAAACAAGGCCTTGCTTTATTCCAACAAGAAACTCATTCAAAGGGAGGTAAAATAAAAAATGTCACCTTGAAGTTTGTGTTTGGATAAATAACCAGTCGATAGCACCAAAGTCTGTCGGAATTATTAGTGGTCGGGCAGCATCGTGGAGTGGCCTAGAACCGAAATTATTGTCTTACTTCCAATGATATTCAATCACAAAAACTGACGCCAAAGATCTACAGAGCTGCAAAAAACTTCAAGTAAAATGATAATTCAGTAGTTTACGAGGCCTGATCTGATTTCTATAAGGTCAAAGTAAATATCTTACCTTCTCTCCAATAAATACACCATGAATCGGCCATTTTAGAGTATTTGCAACATTGCACTGACAATGTTTATCTTTCTATAAAAAACAACAATAACAATGATTGTGATAACATCCCCTAGGTAATGTGATATGGAGGAAATTTCGCAGTAATATGTAGGGCTTTAAATAATGTGGACGTAATTTATCAGTAAGATGGGGGAATAAATTGCAGTAATCTGGAGAGGAATAATTAATGATGAAGGAAAAAATGCAGTAATGTGGAGGGGGTTCATTTATGATGAAGGATAAATTGCAGTAATGTGGAGGGGGTTCATTAATGAAGAAGAATATCTTGGAGTAATGTGCAGGTAGCCAATAAATGTGAAGAAGAACATTCAGTAACTTGGAGGGATATTCTCAGTAAGGTAGATTGTTTGAAAAAATATTGAGGGATTTTATGGAGTTATGTCCGAAATACTGCAAGATATCCCTTTTAAGAGACTTCGAGGCAATTTAAGATGATAAAGTCTTTTAAGTCCTCATACAATTGTTCAAGGTTCTTTGATTAAAAAAAATGAAAGAAATATTTTTTTTTTTTTTTTTTCAATATCAAGTTTACAGGCCGAGATGGCCCTTAACTGCATACATTTCTAACAGCTTTTACAATTTATAAATAACATTAACACAACAGAAGGAATGTTACAAAAAGGAATAAAGTTAAAATATATACAAAACTAGATACAGAACTAGATTAAAAAACTTACTTGGGTTTACATATTATAGATTTGAGTTCCTACGTTATTAAAATATTTCGTCCTTATTTCAAAAGATGTCTTACAGAAATTTCCCAAAAGCTTTGTTGTTTCATAATCTTCTTGGCTCATGAGCCAAATGAACATGTCATGTTCACTTAAAGATATTGTACTTGGAAAATTCCTGTAGGTAATTTCTAGGATTTTCTGTCGTTCACTTTCGTAAAGAGGACATGATAATAGGAAATGTACCTCAGTTTCAACTTGAAAGGAGTTTGATTTTTTACAGTAAAGGCAAAATCTCTCTTCTCTTGGGGTTTTGTTTTTATGAAAGCGACCTGCTTCAATTTGAAGATTATGGGCACTTACCCTAAGTTTTGCCAGAGTACTCCTAATTTTGAAATCGGGTAAAAGATCGAGATATGGTTCGAATTTAAAATTGCTTTTAAAGGAAGCGTATAAATGAAGTTTTTTATCATCCGTTATATGTTCCTTTAACTTTTCTAATAACTGACGCTCGAAATGTTTTCTAACTTTGGCTTTGATTATTGTGCGATTATCTGTAATTTGTATTTCGTAGCGATCCTGCAAGTTGCGGACTTGAGAGACCCAGTTTGAGTGACCAAAGTCAGCATCTAATGATAGCATACTTAAAGCCTTACTTGAGTATCGTTCAGAATCCAGAGATGAGAGCCTAGCATAGTATTTTAAAATATTTGTATGTCTATTATGTTGAAGACTTATTCTTCCTAGTTCAGCATACACCGCCTCAGTTGTAGTGTTCGACCTTACACCCAAAGCGTATTTACAAGCTTTTAGATGTAAGGTTTCCAATTTAGACCAATCTTCAAAACCCCAAATCTCGGAAGCATAATTCAAGATAGGTGCAATTGTGTGGTCGAACAAATATAGAAACAAACGTGGTTGAAAGTTACCCCATTCTTTACTTTTCGTAATGAGAGAAAAATATGATTTTTGAGCTTTTTCCTTAATTTTGTCTACATGCTCAGAAAAAGAACCGTTTGACTTGAGCGTAACTCCAAGATATTTATAAGAGTCGCATTCTGCAATTTCTTTTCTCCCTATTTTCCAAATAACACTATTTTTAGCTTGAGTTTTTCTTTTGTTCTTTCGTAAGATCATTACCTTGGTTTTGTCCAAATTTACTTCCATTTTAAGTGACTTAGAGAAGGAATCTAAAGCATCTAATTGTGATTGAAGATCTTTTTCATCCTTTGCTATCAAAACCAGATCATCAGCATATAATAGCGAATGAACATATAAATTGTCTACTAATATTCCTTGCGAAAAAGCCTTAATGTGGTCATTTAATTCGTTCAAGTATAGAGCGAAGAGAACAGGGCTGAGAAGACATCCCTGTCGAACCCCCCTGTTGCAGGATAACATATCCGTAAGGCTGTTGTTGCCTCTAACACAGGACTTGACCTTTTCATAGAGAGAAGCGATTATTTTTAAGAAACTGCCCTTGATCCCGTAAGTCACAAGCTTTTGTAATAGTAGCTTATGATCTACAGAATCGAACGCCTTCCTAAAATCAACAAAACATAAAAATATGGGGCTCTTACTATTTACAAATGTGTTTTCAATGATAGCTCGAAGAGTAAAAACGTGATCCGAAGTCTGGTAACCCTTTCTAAAGCCAATTTGGTTTTCTTCGAGAATTTTATATTTGGATATTACGTCATTTAGTCTATCCAATAGGACACCAAGGAAAAACTTTCCAAAAATACTCAATAGCGTGATACCCCTGTAGTTATTAAGGTCTGATTTATCTCCCCCCTTGAAGAGAACAACAATTATTCCTACTGACCATTCCTCGGGAAATTGCCCAGAATTCAGTAAGCTGTTGAAAAGTTTGGTAAAAACATGCAAGAACTTATCATTTGCGTGCTTCAGAAGTTCACCGCTCAACATATCAAGCCCTGAACACTTTCCGTTTTTTAGTTTTTTGGCCATGTTTTTAACTTCATCAAAGGAAATGCGGCAGTTTAAGCTGTCATCGATTAGTGTCTGTGTGTCCATATCCAAGGATGAAGTTTGCAATTCATGGTTAATGTTACTAATCGTACCCTCCGATGACAAAAGATTACTGAAATAGCTGGCTAGTTCGTCATTAGAGAAATTCAAACCATCTTTTTTATTAGGATTTTTTAATTTTTTCCAAAATACTTTTGGTGCCTCCCCTCTCAACTTCCAAAGTTTTTGTTTTTCGGCTTCGAGATAATCACGACGTTTCCTTCTTGTGATTCTTTTATAAATCCTGCGTTGTTGGAAAAAAGCTGACTTTAAGTTGAATACTTGTTCAACTGTGAAGTTTGTTGGAGTTTTTAAAGCAGCTTGATAGGATTTTCTCTTATTATTTAACAAAGTTTTGTTTTTTTTGCAATCAAAATCAAACCAGGGGCACTTATATGTACGAGTTGAGCCATTCTTATCCTTATTGAAGACATTTCTAGAATTGAGATTGGTTACAGACAAATCTATCATTTTAGTACGTAATAGTTCTATGATTTGCTCATTTGAAATATCTTCATTATCCAAGTGGTTTAGAATAACATCTAAAAAACCAATTACCCTTTGGTCATTCATGGCTAAGGTTACTTTTTCCAAAGTTATTTCATCCTTAATAAAATACTGTTTGTCGTAGCTTTTCAAAAGTTCATTATCCGAATCTACAAAGTTTTCTTCCATTTCACCAGACAGAGGCTCAGAATTCTTTATCAGATTAGCACCTTTTAACGAAATTTCTATTGGACTATGGTCAGAGAGCTCACAAAGCTCGCCGACACAGAATTTGTTGATCATACAAAAGTTTTTATATTGTGTGAGAGCGTAATCAACGGTTGAATTACCATTTTTTGAGAAGTAAGTGAAACTGCTAGAATTTTCTTTGTCAATCCTGCCATTCAAAATCCTATATCCGGATGATTTACAGAAATCAATAAATGCCGCTCCTTGTGTATTCAGCGGTCCGGCGTCTTTGTTTATTCTTTTGACCAGGTGTTGATCTGGAATGTAGTCATCGCTTAGGGGCAGATAGTCATCATATTCTTCGAATTCAACGAATTCGCTTACGTCATTAGTCCGAGCATTGAAATCACCACACAATAGAACCCACCCCCGTTTTTCATAACACGCACATTCAGATTGGAGGGTTTCCAAAGATAGAGATTGCCCTGTTCTGAGTAAAATTGAAGTCGATGGAGGGATGTAAATGCAACAGAGGAATAAGTCTTTTTCCCACCCAAAAGCTTGTTTTTCTAGCCTGCACCAAAAATGATAACTGTCAGAGTAAACTATGGAAAATTTTTGAAGAATCTTGTTTCGTACTAAAAGAGACATACCCCCGGACGCCCTACCCCCCAAATGATTTTTCAAACCAGGTTCATGAAATTCAGTAAAATTTTCATTTAAATTGAGTAAAGAACTATCCCTCGGTTCTCTCCATGTTTCAGAAAAACATAAGATGTCATTATGCTCTAAAATTTTATCGAAGAATTCGCATCCTGTCTGCTTAATAGATTGAGCTTTTGAACTTCTGAAACCGTTAAAATTCCAAACAGAAATATTTAAGGATTCAAATTTATTCGCAATTAAATGTTCTTGCATGTGTTGAGATTCAGAGTTCGCATCTTCATCTCGGCCAACACCCTATTGGTTTTTATTAATAAGAGTATCGAGATCAGCATAACTTCTAATCTCAAATACACGAGAATTACCAAATAAACGGTACTTAATTCGACCATCTATGGTCCAAACGCTCTCGATATCATAAAGTCTACGACCAAAACTAAGTTGATCAAAGATTTTTTTGATACCGGGAGCGAGATCTTCATGAATTTTAATATTTTTACAATTTTTCTTAACGCGCATTATCTTCTCCTTGCTTTTGTGCGACATGAATTTTACCAGAATTGCGCGAGGTTTCTTATCAAAGCGTCCAACACGATGCACTATATCAATTTCACGCGGCTCTATATCAAGGTTTAGTTCTGACTTTAGGACGTTAATTGTAACTGCTTCAATGTCTTCGTCCCGCTCCTCTTTGACGTCCCTAATCCTAATCGAGTTCTTCCTACTATATTGTTCATGTTTGTCGATTAAAAATTGCAGATCTTGTCCGTGACAGAAATTGTGATGAACTTGTTCACCGACCTCGCTTACCTTCTCTTTCGTCAACGCTATTACCTCTTTTGATGATTCCAAATCTTTCTTCATTGTCTCCATCTCCTTCTCCAAATTCGTCAAACGGTCGAGTATTTTCCCCTGCATAACCTTTATCTCCGTCTGACCTGCATCGTACTTTTTCTCCATCCGTAATAAGGTTTGCATAATTTCTTCGGTATCAGGGCCAGGATTCGATTCAATGTCACCACATAAGAGTAAACGACTTGAAGAGTCGAAGTCATGATCGCCATATCCACGTTTTTCTATACTAGATCCAAATCCCGAGTGATGTTTGCGAAATTTTTTACTTAAAACTTTCTTGAGCCAGGTTTTCCCGTTTATGAATTTTCTTTCCACAATTAAATCATTATAATCATTTCGAAAACGAATACGGTACGGCAAAATTTTCAACGCAAGATAAGAAAAACCAATGATCAATAGGAGCCATACAAAAGCACGTGCTGCGTACGCCATGATATAGCGAATAATACATCAAACATCGACGGAATCATGTTATGTATTAAATAAAACCAATCCATCATCAACCCTAGGAACATAACAACAACGTCTGCTGCCAACCAGCCCCTTGGCAGCCCTAAGGTCATATTAGCACTTTAGAATGGTACTAAATTCCTCTATGCTTAGAAATCAGCATGGGGAGATGGATTGAGGGCACGTAGCTCCCAGGCCATAGATTGGAGTTGCCCCCCACTCCTATCAGAAAATACTGTTTCGAATGAAATAGGAGACTTTAAGCAGCCTCTTACTGTGATCTCCAAAAAAAATGAATTTGGCAATCATCTTGGAAGTTTACTACCTTTATCTTCCCATGTTGAAAATATTGACAACATTACCTCTCCTTTCACATTGAACTTTAGATCTTTATCTAAGAGCTTTGATTGATGTTTTGTGGACCTCTTTCCCCTTCTCTGTCTCTTGTCTTGTTTTGGGTGCAAACTTTCTTGTTCAGATGGATCTGCAATAAAATAATCGTGTAAGGTATTGCTGGATTCCATAGGTCATGAGCCAGCTGTGTGTAGACTGTGTTGTAGACTTATGGAAAAAAGTTTATATTCCAGTAGATCTTATGAATCATTGTCTTTCTGTGGTCAGCTGTAAACCTTGGAACTAGTTTTCATTGGCGGATGTGGAAATAATTTTCATTGGCGGAAATATTTCTAACTGCGCAGCACTCAGTGCATCACTACAAGTTGACATCACAAATTTTGCAAGGCCATTGGTCCTTCCTATTCAAATACTATTGCAAGGGAAATGGGATGGTATTTGAAAACTTAATTGCTGGAATTTTTGAAGGGAATTGGAGAAAATTACTACCTGTTAATACATCCTAAAGTTCTGACATTTTAACGGACACGTTTCATGTCACTGGTTAAACTTAATGGCAAAATCAGCCCTCTTGACCATTATTATGAGCCCTGGGGATATATGGCGCTATAGAAGTGGCTATATATTATTATTTTTCATTAAGAATTTTAATGAAAGTGCTCAATACATAAAAACATAAAATTAAAATCATATGAAAAATCTAGAAAATGCATTCAGCACGATGGAAAATAAGGCTATTGATACAGAAAAGAAATATCTAATCTTGATTTTAAACTTTTCTTGTTACATTCTAAAGATATTATAAGAAAGTTTTGAGACATGCCTTGATGGCTTCATAGTCTGGTGACTTGGTCTGAGCTTTGCTGAATTTGAAAGTGACAAGTAGCATCCTTTTAAGTCACTTTTCCTTCAACGGAATTTCAGAATGCTGATAGAACCCATAAAGTCACTGACCTGTATTATCATCATCTGCAATTTCCCCTTCACTTAATTCTTCTTTCTTGTGTGTGGGTATTGCTTTATTGGGAATATCACTAAAAGATTCTGGAAGATTTGCTGTTGAACTGCTTTGCATTCTTTGTAGAAACTCCACAAACCCCCAATGAAGACTTTCCAGGTCTTTGATAGCACTCCTGTCTGTGACACCCTGCAAGTAAATATGCAATTTCAAGCCATATCCTAAGCACGTGTGTGGGTATTGCTTTATTGGGAATATCACTAAAAGATTCTGGAAGATTTGCTGTTGAACTGCTTTGCATTCTTTGTAGAAACTCCACAAACCCCCAATGAAGACTTTCCAGGTCTTTAGCACTCCTGTCTGTGACACCCTGCAAGTAAATATGCAATTTCAAGCCATATCCTAAGCACTTTAAAAGAGTTGTGAGCTGCCAGAGTTACTGCAGTGCACTGTTTATAATATCACAGCAGAAGAGTGAAAAAGATAGATCACAACATCACTTACTGTTAAGCTGTGCAAAACTAAAATCTAATGTATCCAGTACATTGGCAAAAATAGGCTATTTACCTCAAAATTGATTAACTAAAGTCTACAGAATGAAACAAAATGCATAAACATATTCCCCCTTTATTTGAATAAATTGATCCCATATTCTCCATACCTAAAAGTTGAATAGTCCGCCTCAATCTGGTAGGGTTCTTTAAGGTGCTGTATCATGCCCTAGGTCAACTTAAATAAGGGTCACATCCAAATACTAAGCAACAAGGCCAAAAAATACTCCACAGTCTGCTATTTTATGACATACTACAGCATCCTGCCATGTTTCTCTCTTTTCCATCAAGCGTAATAAAGAGTGTATAATTGCATGTCAGATTGCAAAAATAAAAACTTGTTTCAAATGCATCACCTTTTCCCAGTTACTCTTATAAAATTCACAACCTTGATACTTCATTCTTTAGGGCTGACACCTGATTCTTTATAGTTGCTAGAATGAGATTTAGAGAAAATCTAAAACAGTATAATAGTCATGAAATTCTATTTTGTACCCAACAGACCATCAAAGCCACTTGAATTTGGTACAGTGCCAAATCAACATGGTACAAAGTAAAGCATATCTAAGAGTTCTGAAAAACTGAGTGACGTCAGTCTTTATTTGATACCCTTTTAACACTGTTTGAGACCACAGCATACATTGGATATCTGCAGTATGAAAGATTTTGCGAATAAAAATGTTATAAGAAATCTGAAACGCGCTTTAACAGCCAAAGATATATGCAATAGATGTTGCTGGTTAGATTTCGCTCTCGTTGAACATACACACAAACAGAATTTGTATTCCGGCCATTTTCCCCGCTTTGCTGGTTGTCCCCGCCCTCTTGTTCTGCCACTGCCATACGCGCTTTTTTTATAAAGAACCTTTTATAAGGAACCTGCATGTCGAAGGTCAAAAAACTTAAGAAACTTTTACTACTAAAGGTCAAATCACTAAGGAACTTTATAATTTTGCATATATTCATTAGGTGTAGAAATGCGACTTCTCTAATGACTATGTGACTAACTTTTACCTTTTATAGGCCTAGCCTAAGCTTCTTTGTGTTATAATATGTTTCATGTTAATTTATCACAAGTTTATTGCAAAATGCTGAATTTTGGTGCTTTTCTTGCGTGGGTACTTATTCCTATCTACTAAGTAAACACTTGAAATTAAGGAACTACTAAGGAACTTTTACAACTAAAAAGTGGTCAAAAGAGGTCTCAAAATAAGGAACTTAAAGAACTAGACCCTGAGCTAGGTTTCATTATTAAAAAAAGTGTGTATCGTTAAGACTAGATTTGAGCACAAGAGTAAAAATAACTTTTGAAGGCTGAGTTGTACAATTTTGCAATCAAATCTACCTAAGAGATTACTTCTCGAGATTCGCAAATCATTTCAATGAATTCTTTAACCATATAAATATGGTACTCCGATTCTGATGATGTATGGTGTAGTAAACAAACTTATGTGCATGAAACAGATTCTAACACCCCTAACGTTGTCATTATCCTTTAGACATATAGTATCCTTAAGACCTATTACACATGTTATAGAAATAAAAACGAAAAAGTAAAAACGTTTTAGGCCCTATTAAGGCCTAGGCTTAGGCCGGGTGCGAGTCTCTACTCGACATTGTTCATCTTTCCCTAAACGTTAACGAATAGAAAACAAAATGCAAACAACATCTAATTGATGAAGAGCTCTAAAATACCAGTAGCAGTCCAATCAGCATATTTCCCAGAGCAGACGATATTGTTAACTCGTTATATATAACCTACTCATGTTTTGGTTTTCGTTTCATTTCTCTTTTCGTGCCACATCTGTAATTCCTGAGGCTGCTCCACCTGCTGATTAGTTTATTTTGAGAGAAACTTCATATCTTATCGACCATGAGGAGAAAGGACCTGCAGGTCACTTGCGGAAATATATTGGAGTCCAGATTTTCATTCTCATGACATCGCTACCGGGAGTTCTAGAAAGTTGAATTACTTTCTATCTAGTTATTACTTGTTTTTAAAATCTGTCTTAGAAATTTTTTAGAGTTTTAAATCTTCTTTCCTTCTTCTTCCAGTATTTTCCCATGTAAGGTCTATTTTTTTCAGTGTATTCTTCAGAGTTTTCATTAAAATACATGTTCTGCTGTGAATGCACTTTTTGCATTTCTCCTGGCTTGCTTTAGCGATCACTCCTACAAATCTCAAATAAGCGAATTCGTCTTTGTGAATCAAATATGAAAACAGGAAAATTGCTATTGATGAGCAAACAAAAATAAAAATAATAATAAATAATAGTGATAAGGAATATAGGAAGGGAATGGTTTGCCATACAAACTACTGATTTCATGAAGAGAAAGACAATCATCTTTATGCCAGGTCTTATAATTTTAAGTCTGGTTTTCATATAGCCAATACGTGTCTCGTCGGCACTGGCGCAGCCATTTTCTGTTACATGGAAACCAGGTCTTGAATTAACACGAGCACTGAGTTTTATCTGCAAAGTTGCATATTTCAGATTCCAGATCCAAGAGAAAATTGTAAAGGAAAATCATCTTGAGCAATATTGGTGCTAGCATGTATGAAGTTCTTTGGCAGTTTGGCTTAATGAGAATGCTGGACCCACTTATAAATGTTTCTGATTCCATTTGTAAGGCAGCATTATATAAATTTTGATGTGTGATTTTAAAACTGAAGTTAGGTAGGTGGGGTAGGAAGATAGACAAGTCAACGTACTATCATTATAGGGTATTGGTATATAAGGGCCCACTGAATAGGTAGACTAATCAAGGCGTGCACCCCTGGTCCTTACTCTCGATGTGAGCACACCCCGATTCCTTTTGCATTTGGCAATAAAATTCTAGACTTACAAGGACCTGGTCTGGTAAATTACCTGTTGAAATTCGTTCACTCACTTTCCAACCTTTCACCCAGTGATTATGTTCTATAGGTGTTGTTATGATGTTTCATGAAGTTTTAAAAAGTATTGAGGATCTATAAATTGAAATTTTTGGATTTGAAAAGATTCCTGCACTCGCTGATTATCAAGATGCTTTATAAGTTAGATGCTAGATTTTCAATTTTGGAAAGGTGTGAGACATCTAAAATTTGTGTATGTAAAAGCATGTGTCCTTTTCTTCGATTATATTTGTTCACTTAATGATAACCATTAAACATCTTTTATTGTAATGAGAGCCGTCCAACTTGGATATCTTTAGAATCAAGAAGAAAGGTAATGAAATATGTAGGTGAATAGGAATTTTACTCATAGCCAATCCAAAAGGCTTACCTTTCAAACTTTTCTAGAGAAAATATTGCACACAAGCCCCTTTCGGATCTTATTTTACGCAGGGCCTCGATTGTTGAATTGTGAATATTCCTTAGAATAATCACTGCTTACATCTGCCTAGACAATCCTGGTTCAATTTCATTGAAGATCTGCGCAACAAAAATTACTACGGAGATGTTTTTGATATTAAATATTATGCCATAGAACCATACATTCAACTACAAGTACCATTAATTCTTGAATTGAAAATATCTACTCTTGTGCGCATGATCAACGGGAGAGTCTATATAAACGGTCTCCAAGCCTACAAGGTACGGGGTAGCATTTACAGTGCTACGGTAATACCTTTGTGATTGAAACTGACTACCATATCGTAAGTTAAAAATTTCGTACAAACCAAATACTTATCACAAAACGATTGTACAAAAGATCAGCTAAAGAGTGAAATTTTTGGAAAATGATACGCCAGGGAACATGGAATAAGCGTAGAGTTTGATAAAATTTCAGATACTTTAGCAGGCTAAGCTTTGATTTGCTTCACGAGTCCTTGTCTCCCTATGTTCACTCCTGTCAATCATGCTGGAGTGACGTCAGCATAGCAGACAGCACAGGGAAACAAGGACTCGAGGAGCAAGTCTTTGCTAGGCTAAGGTAAGTTCATCATGCGCACAAGACGAGTAAGTGCCCTAACTTTGACTTTTCTCTGAGTATCTAAGGTCTAAAAAGTTTCGTTTTTGTATCAGAAATCTTTTTTCGAGTCAAAATACGAACTCAGATTCACGAACAGCGTCTGGAGCACTCATTTCAAACCTAGCTTTTCTTGATGCTTATGCGCGCTGGAACATTCATCATAGTACGAAATTCTTTGCAAAATATTCATTTCAGGGCAGTGATAGGGCTAAGGGGGAGCTAGAGGCCCCCTTTCGGAGAGAGTTAGCCTCCCCATCGGAGCATAGATAATACTAGATATTCATTGCCCCGGATCTGATTTTTAAAATCTTCATGGGAAATAGCCCCACAGTCGAAGGCTCTAGCGCCCCCCTGTGAAAGGAAACCTAGTGCCACCATTGGTTGAGGGGGAACTCCTTCAAGAAAGAGTGTAGGTTGGAGAGAGTGCATTATTCAATGGAAGCACGCAATCAAAATGACCCCAATGGGATGAATCAAATCAATTGTGCTGGGCAGCAACGTGGCCAGCAGCTCTAAATGGGGAGTCATTTACCATCTTTAACTCCCCATTTGCCCAGTCTCTGGTAACAGACTACTTTTTGAAAGTGAAAACTTGAACCCATGGCCTGGTAAATTGATTTTTCCCTGAAACTTTACCAGCAGATGTAATTTTCAACAAGCCTAAATTTCACGACGACGTTACCTATCCCAGTAAATTTTCTGGTGTTGTACTTTCCGGTCTACTATAATCTTGAAAAACCGAGGGAAATCCCTTATGATCCTCCGGAATTCAAACATCATCATAATCTCGTACGCTATTATGGTACCTTAGCTCCGGTTCGGGGTTTCCTTTTCTTAAGCATTTACTTTAATGTCCACTCTAAAATTCAATAATGTTATAAAACGATATAATAATTTCTTAAAAATTATACACCAGATTGTAATAAATACTACCTTTTGCTACCATTTGATTCACTACTAACTATATCTTGGATTGGTTCAGATTTCGAAGCTTGCTTTGTATCAGTGGAAGCCTCGTCGGCCTCAGGATTAAAAAAGTTGCTTTTCGCTTCTTCAGCAAGCCCACGGAACATTTGAAGCTCTTCTAAAGATGAAAAACACCCTGCTGAGTTACAAATGATGTTTTTAGGCCCTACTGAAGTTTGATCAGGCAACGTTGTAGACGCTGGGTTTATATCTATAATATCACCGTTAAATTTTCCAGCGACATTTGAATTTTCTAGCGTATCTTTGTGTAGCCTAGCCTTTTCAGCTTGTTGTGGCGTGGTAGCTGTCCCATCTTTTTCCTGCGTAGCTTTACCAACCTGCTCAGGTGTAATCATCGAAGCTTGTTGCGTATCTTTTGAATCTTTCTCAGGGCTGGCCTGTTGAGCCTCGTCTCGCACAAACATTTCACCTTGCAATGACGTAATGCGAGATTCTTTTTCTGGTATAACACTTGAACTTTGATCTGGAATAGTGGCTGCCCCTTCTTGTGGTACAATATCTCGGTTTTTCTCTGGCGTAACGAGCTCATTCAAATCCGTAGTAGCAATCGTATCATCTTCAAGCGTAGCTTTTGCAACTGTTTTTGGCGTAACATGACGCTCTGACGTAGCGCCTGAACCTTCGTGTGTTAGAGGATGCTTTGGCGTAGTCTCCGAGCTTTCCTTTGGCGTAACATGGTTATCTGGCCTACTCTCTGGATCTTTCTCTGGCGCAACCTCTGAGGCTTCATCTTGATTTTCCGTACTAGCCCCCGAGCTTTCCTCTGGTGCACCAACTCCAACCTTTTTAGAAAAACCAGTATCTTGAGAGACTTGTTTCAGGGAATCAATACTTCCAATTTTCTGTCCAATACTATCATCTTCAACCGCAGATTTCAAACTCTCTTTTAATGCATCCGTATCGGACGTTATTTCATCTTTGGACTGAAGAGTACTTTCCGAACTCTTACTGCGTTCGAGAGTCTCTCCTTCGATTTCCAGAGAAGTCCTTGGCAGAGGAAATTCTTTAGTAGAAACGTGAATACTGGTGGTTTCCGAAGCAGTCTGGGACGAGCCTTTGAATCGAGAGTAGGTCGTTATGAACTCCACCATTTCCCCATCTGCATTGCGACCAACGTGAGATTCTATCTTTGTCTTCACCTGTTTGAAAATTAATCGCAATTTTATTGAATTTTTTCAAGCAGCAGTACTTGAGCAGACAATTTTTCCAGAGAAATTCTATATGATACAAATAATTCTATAAGGATGGCGAGGAAAATCGGATTAACATAGCGAAACATATAACTACTAAAGCTTTGCATCTTACACTCGTCAGAGTAGTACGTTAGAAAGAGAGCAAAAGCGATTTTGATCTACATCATCCGAGGATGGACCAATGTCACACCATTCAATTAGTACAGTCTTTAATCGGTACAGAACTTGGGGATAGCGATAAAAAATCGGAAACATAGCGAAATATAATGACTACTTAGAGCTTTGTGTCTGACACATCAGAGTATAGTACGTCAGAAAGAGAACCAAAATGAAACCTAGCGAATTGTCATACCTAGATGTAGATAGAAATTGCCCAATCAGAAAGTAGGCGAATGATTGGTAAAGTGGGAACAACCAATCATCACCCAGAGTCTAGGGGGACGAACAATAATCAACTGTTAACGAGAGAGTTCTAGCAGGAAAACGAACGTCCACGCAATACGAGATAAATGGCTTTTCCAGGCTTACAGAGAGATGGCGAATTCCATCTCCGCAATTTATTTGAAACGTCTAAGGATGGGCCCGTTACAATTTCTCCATTTCAAGGCATTCGGAATGGTAAAAAGTCAACAAACAAATTATTTCCTTGTTACATTTCTATAAGCAAAAATATGAAAATATATCTGACTTACAACCACTCCTTTGATACCATCTTTATCCAATTTTTGTGATGCAAATAAAAGTTCGTCGTCTGCAGTTTTCGCTTCTTGTTTACAGATCTTCGGACCGAACTTCTTGTGGAATATCGTTTCTTCCTGTGAGCTTGAGTGAATAGTTTGCTTCGATGCCGTCTCTGGCACTTTGATCGCATCAGCGAGTTTTTGGTTTTGGCCGTCTTCGTTTTCCAATGAGGTTTCTTCTTTCTCCAATGAAGTTTCTTCTTTCTCCAATGAAGTTTCTTCTTTCTCCAATGAAGTGTCTTCCTTCTCAGACGTTGAATCAGATTCTACAAAGAAATACGTCAATGTGAAATACTCCTTGGATTTCGCCGGAGTAGGCTACTGCAATTAACATATGCCACCACTGGGTCTCAAACCCAGTTTGTTGCAACCAAAGGCGAGCGCGGTAACCACTAATCCAGAGTGAGGCATTCATTCGTGTTTTGGATTAAATCCTTTTTTAGAGCCATGTAATGATAACATAAATTCATAAGGCATGGTCAAACACAGTCACTGTGGATAACCCTGGAGTTGTAAACACCTCAAATTTACTGTGCTAACTTATTGTCCTGGTTTAGAACAGTGTTTTGTGTGCTCGCTTTTGGTCCAGATGGTGGCATATGTAAATTGCAGTAGCCTGCTCTGGTAAAGAGTTTGTACTACTCTGGTATTTCTACTAGGTGTCATTATCCTTAGGCAGGCGAAAGCTGCATAGTCAGTTGAAAACGAAGTAAAGAGTAACTCACTCTTTGAGAATACGCAAACAGGTAAAACTACATCACATGACTATGACTACGTGTCTGTTGAGGTCTGGAGCCTTCAAATACAGTTACAAACCGTTACAAAACTCATCAGAGAATTAAAACAGACAAAAGAATTTTACTCTTATTTGAGAATAACATGAATAAAATTTGATTCTTATTTAAGAAACCCTATGGAACCTGTAGGAATATTGCAATCATAAGATCTCAATTTGAAGTTTCTCGATATTCTATTAGCTATCTCAAAAACAGTTCAACCGACCAAAAGTTTAACAAACCTTGGACGTTGTTTTCGTCAATTTTTCCGGCTATTCTGACAGTCAAATAACGTCCGTACTTTTCAACTGCTTCTTTGGCATAATACCGAACGAGATCACCTTCCTTGCGGAATAAAAACACCGATGGGATAGATACGTCCTCTGAATGTGCGTCCCCACTCATTGCGAAGATGGGCTGTGCTTCTTCCGATGTGCCTTCGTTGTGGTCTGGAATTTTGAATGATAAATCCAATCAAGCAAATCAATGGTTTCAAAACCCGCTAAGGCTCAGCTACAAAGTTGAATGAAAGCATTATTCCAAAGAGCTCTAGATCTTTACAAGCTTCACAAACAATATTCATAATATCTACGATTGATAGTCCAGCCTACTAGCAGCTGTAAACCCACTGCTGATGATATTTTTCTAGACAAAAGTTTCATCCCACATCGAACTTTAAATCGAGGGTAGCTATGTGTTCTGGGCAGTCATTTTCAAATTTTGAATCGCTTGCTTATTTTGATAGAACCTACTTTAATTGCACGATTTCAACGAGAGCAAGACGAATATCAAATGAAATGCTTTTTTAGCTCAAAGAGTCAGCAATTTGTTTACATCAAATATTGAAATGCCAAAGAAAACATTGAAAAGCTTATCTTGGGTGCATTCTCTAAACAGGAAAATAAATCTACTTAAGAATTTCTCTAAGATTCTGGGACTCTTACCAACAATAATAACCCCAAGGGCACCAAGAGCCTGAGCACGTCGCACCTTGAAAACAAGAAAGTTGAAATAAGTAAGTAAAACATAATATAACCCATAATAAGTCACATATTTAGTCATACATCATTGTTCAAGTTACTAAACTGATTCTATTCAATCAGGGACCATTAGAGGCAAGCAGGTTGGAGGATATGCCCAAATGAAAGCCCATCGAAAACGCTACCAAAAAGGTAATGCCCGACCAAACTAAGGCAACTTCTTCTACCGAAACTAGCTTTTTCGAATATGAATTAAGCAAATTTTTTCTCTTAAGTATAAAAGTAATTAAGAATATGGTATTTCAACAATCAAAGATCTAAACATTTGGAAGACCAAAAAGGCCAAACAAGGCATAGGATGACTCTATTTTTCAAACTTAGACATAGCTTTAGAAATGAAGTATTCTATTTGTAGTATTGAAACTTTCCAATAACAATTTCGCTTGCGATAATAACACATTAGTAACAAAACAAATGATTCCCTGTTACCGAACTGATAAAAATTTAGCTTAATAAGCAAAACTTTAGATATTTGTCACACATTATTCCTCAACTGGCCATGGTTTTAATACCCTAATATCTTAGGGATCAGATGTGTAATAATACCTTGTCGATAAACATGCAACTGCCTCTTTCTGCTATCACGATTCGGTGCATAAAATCTTCGTTATTTGTTATCTCGCTACAGGCATTGTAAGGGTTCGACTCTATCACTTCAGCAGTCACCTAAAAGAGAAGATTCATCTTGCATGATACAAACCAGATCAATTCAAGGGACTCTAAGAAGTGTTAACTCTGTTCTGCTTTCCTTAGATGTGCATTGGTGTGGTAGAGTGTACCTTTGAACTAGCCCTAACATTGAATTCAAATAAAAAAAGTATTATTCTAAGAGGTCACCGTGAAATATAGTTCTCGGAACAAACAAGTGCTCACCACCGTTTCATCATACATGGCGATCCTAAGCTAGGGTTAAAAGATTCTACATACTTGAGCCTCATAGCTAAGGTACTCCCAAATTCATTTCTTAGCTAATAGCATTAAAAACTGGTTGCCAGCCGCTGCTGGGACTTAGCACACCAAAATATTGTTCAAGAAGACATAATTACAATTCAAGCTGATAATTATGCTTATCTTTGGGTGAGGTTTGAAAAATTGAATGTTGTAAAGAAGTGAAATAAATAACGTACCCCTATCTGATTTGAAATATCAATACCAAACTGAGCAGCCCCAGCTCTAAGGAAAGGTTTTCCGTTAAATGGTGGAGACGTGAGTTGGACGAATCTTGGCTTGTGTACCATACCTTGGATTAAAAACATTGTTTCATTTACAAAACAATATCATACATGTACCATACCTTGGATTAAAAACATTGTTTCATTTACAAAACAATATCATACATGTACCATACCTTGGATTAAAAACATTGTTACATCAACAAAACAATATCATACATGTACCATACCTTGGATTAAAAACATTGTTACATCAACAAAACAATATCATACATGTACCATACCTTGGATTAAAAACATTGTTACATCAACAAAACAATATCATACATGTACCATACCTTGGATTAAAAACATTGTTACATCAACAAAACAATATCATACATGTACCATACCTTGGATTAAAGAGTATCCCTAACAAGGACGATAAATCTAAAGACGTCGAGGTAGCTAGATTCTCGCATAATAACTGTCTTTAGCATCAAGTTTTGAATAAGCTCCCAGGACTTAGTTTGACTTTGATTTCGAAGCAACTACATATTTTGATAGGATTTTACTTACTATGTTCAGGGGCTTTTGTCTTCGCAACTTGAATCATTTGCTGCATAAACTTGATTCCATCAGTCGCATCTTCAGGAGTTGCGGCCTGCAAAAACAACAACAAGGAGTCGTTTTATGCGAAGCTACTGTATCATTAAATCCATGTCTAGTATCATCAATACATGTTATTGCTGAGTTGATACTGTTGATTCTGTTCTTGGTATTGCCCCAAATGATAATAAAAAGTTAGCACTCTTGTTTTCAGGTGTTTCCAGCTCAAGGCTATCTTTCATATACCGACAGTAATAATAGTTGAATAAATTTGATCGAAAAGCCCATACCGTTCCAGCTTGATGCATGAGCTGAACCTTTCCGTCTGCAGTTTGCACAACTGTGATTCCCATATCCTTCAACAGCAGCAAGTGATCGGCGTTTCCAACCTGAAAATGCTCAGCTCGCAACTTTGGCTCCCTAAAAGAAATTTGGCGAAAAATTGAAAAGATGTCTACAGGGATACTTTGTTACAGGGTTACTTTTGTTCAATGGCATAGACAAACATTTTCGAATAGGAAACAATTCATGAGAGCTTTGCAAATAGTTCATTTGTGTACTTATTGCGAATATCAATTTGCTGACCAGAAAAGACGTGAAAGGTGGACGTCTCTGGGGACAACAATTTATGGGGCGAGTGGCGGAGCGGCTTAAAGGCGCACACGGATAGGTCATGTGATATGCTAAAATCCAATTCAATCAACCTAGAATATTCTCGTCGAGCACAAATATTTTATGTGGGGCTCGCTGGGCCTAAATCTCTGCTCACCAGTAAAAATCGTTAGTTACTTCCTCAAAACTTCTAAAAAAGGCCAAGAAGATTAGAAATACTTGAATTGCTTTCCCTTTCGCACTAGTGAGAATGTTTTTGAAACCAATCTTATTCGCAAAGATTCAACGTCTCGTGTCTGTCCACAGCAAGATGCTCAAAATTTCTAATTGAGCTGAATTACCACGCAACATGCAAAATACCAAACTGCCAACCCATCCGTGTGCGCCTTTAAGCGGTCGCCAATGAAAGTCAAAAATATGCAACCGAAGTCAAGCACGGTCGTGACGGGCAAACATCTGGATGGGTGACCTTCTAGGTGTTGACTAAACAACCCACTCCACCGTCCTTCAGAAGGAGCGTAAGACTAGGGGCTCCGTGCCTCTGCTTGAAATAAGGCCCTTCTGGCCTTTCGCAGGCAAGCCCGTTAAACAGAAAATAACTTACATATTTACTCATACTAGGAGAACAAGTTCGTGCAATGCCCTGCCTTAGTCAGGCTAGCACGTTAAACAGAAACCTGCTCTCAGCTGTAATGAAGAACTAACCTGTTTGGATCGGCGTTTAAGTATGCATCTTTGAACTTTTGTTCGATGTTATCCGAGTTACACTGTAACCTATCGGGTTGTTGTTGCTGTTGAGGCCTGCGGTATTCTTTCCGAATGATTCTTGCGAATTCTTTAATGCTGTGCTTGTTCATGGCATTGTTAGGACAAGTCGATGGCAGATCATTGCTAACTGTGGTATCAGATTGTTCTTTCGTCGCATTCTGTAGATGGAAAACAGCTTTAACACTGGCACTAGAGTCCTCCTTAGGATCTTTTAATGAGTTCCACTTCAAGGAATTTTCTATTAAATGGTTACCTATTCCGAGATAAACTTGCTACAAGTGCATCGTGCAGCGATTTACATTAGTTATAGGTTACATTTCACTTTCTATCGTTGCTGGACGTTTCTGTTTGTTATCGAATATGTTATTCTCCAAGGAGTCACCACCCCAAAAACATGCAGAAAAACTCACTATACTGAATTAGTTAATCATTTGTATTACAAAAGGAAGGAGTTTTTAATGCTAGGTACCTGATAGAAATGAAGTTATGGCCAAGTTAGGCCAAAAGACCGAATGAATGCATCTTCACAGAGGTAGCTTTTTAGCCCAAATTAAAAAAACAACAAATTATCAAGGGTTAAATAATCATGATAATAATAATTGACTTTATCTAAGTATCAAGGTATTTAGCATTTCTACAAATTGGGGACACTGTCAGCAATTACCCAAGTAACAATTTACCGACCTCGGAAGGATGGGCAGCTGAGTTGGCTGACGGTTCATAGTTCAGACCGTACGTGGATTGGAACCCACAAAGGTTGCCCCTCAAGGATACGAAGTCCAACGCCATAACCACTAGGCTACACCACCGTTGAACAGTTTAATAAAAAAATTAGTAAATCTAAAATACTGTACCTGTTTGGTTTGATTGCCTTTGCTTTCGAAAATGACATTGGAGAGAGACAAGGGGAGAAGATGAGCTTCAGTGGTGAACACAAAATTATGAATGTCGAGAACTCTTTCACTTTCCTCTGAAAATAACAGGTATAGGTATTTGAAGGTTTCTGCCAACACGAAGGAATCCATTCTGTAATAAAGGAAAGGTGATTCATTTCAGTATACTCATTTGATAGTTGTAGTATCCTAGTATTGTCTTTCATACATTACCCCATCACAACAGCTCGAATAGACTCGTTACACAATAATAGAGATATTAATATAGAAAATGATACGACTCAAGCAGGTCTTGCGACCTGCGACAACTACCTTTGCACAGCACCGCACCAACCACTATGATAATCATGCAGCCCTAACAAATACATTGATCCCTTGTCTTATAATAGACTAAAGATTATTCATGGCAGGCTTCTAGTATTTTTGCACTGGAATAACAGCACGCAAATAAAGTCCCTTCATACAGTTTATATCACCGGCTTAAACCCACAACCGTTTTAATTGATTGATCTTACTGCAATGCCTTTTTGACTTCTGTTTCTTGCTAGCTGAAAATTACAAAAATTTTAAAGGCTTGAGAAAGTCAATATCTATTGCATATCATACTTGTCTTCATGAGCAAACGTCCTAAGATCTTGAATGGCCGCAAACCCACACGGGACCCTAGCGTGCAATTCTAACGTTTCTACGATATGTCTTCCAGCTTCGAGGTAGTATGGGTCTTTAGTTGCCTAAAAACGAAGAATACAATAGTCCGCTCAATAGAATAATTTGGAGAAATAGTCGTAAGACTGAAAAATGGATATAATACATGCAGGTTGGCAGCACAGAATATCGGATGGGTCAGGAAAGTTAAGATTTGCAACAACTAACAAAGCCTGTAGCAAAAACAAGCTTCTTAAGCATAATAAAAATAAGGAGAATTTATGAACATTTATGCCTGAAAAAAGATGAATATCTAGCAACATTCAATTCAAAAATATGTTACTAGTTCTCACAGAAAAAAAAGAGTGTAAGGCCACCAGATTTTTTATAGGCCAAAATGTTGAACATAGACTCATTCATTGATAAATGGTAGTATCAAATACAATATAGCCTCATACACTATTGTATGCAGTGATGCATGGTATTTTACACTACCCCCACTAAAGATAAGACCAGTAGTCTTTTGCAAGCTCGCTCCTTAATGGCCAATCGCCTTTTGCAAGCTCGCTGCTTTAAGTTCAATGGCCTTTTGCTAGCTTGCAAGCTTTGTTGCAACTCACCTCATACAAGAAATACGTGCTTTCTGCAAACTCTGGCCGTAAAGGATGCTGTGCCCAGTAAACTTCGTAATTCGTTGTGAATGCCTGAAATAAACCAGAAAACTTAGGTAAAAACATCAAGATCAAACACCGTTAGACTGTTGATTACACAATTGACTTGAGTCTGTGCAGGAAATCTACCATGAAAGTATTTTCCACCCCGCAAGGCAGCAGGCAGAGTGGTGTACACAAATTCGAGTGGTGGATTGTTTGTAGACTACGAAGGAGCGTTGTATCACGAGTGTATCTCACAATTGTGTGTTTTCTGTATCTAAGTTCTACAAGCAGCGTTTGCCATCTCGTTGACAAAATATGCCCTCCAAATGCATCAAAAATAGCACTGTTTACGTCACTCAGAGATTCGTCATGATATACCCTTTTTTTAAATCGCTATCTCCTTACCTCTGGAATGAACTTGTGTCGCTTTGCAACTTCATACAACATTTCATGAGTCTCAATGGCTGGTTTCAAATCACCCATCAGAACCTAAAGATCAATTCAAAGTTTAGAACTAATCGCTATGAAAATCACTCAAAAAAAACATCAGAAAGCGTAAAAAACCAAAATATTCAGCATATACTGAAGTGTGACAACTTTAAAGGGGTTTATCTTGGCGTTAGGCCGCCACAAGAGCGGCAGGTTTATCCAGGTTCCCTCTTTCAGCCCCCAAACTCGATTTGAGCCTGAGGGCAAGTACCTTGCCCCCTCCCAATTATACTGGAGGGTGGTGGGGTTGCTTGCAGCTGGCACTCACTATCTTGATAACATAGGGGCCTGAGGGTGAGGGTCCTACAGCTGGCTGAAAAGCCTGTGGGTAGGACTCCTTACAGCTGGCCTAAGTTGCTTATATTACACCTTGCTTAGAGTTATGATATTATAATCACAATGTGCTTGTATAATCGATTGCCAGATACGACCCCAAAAGCTGCCAAAGAAAATGTGTGTATTTTATGTTTGCATTCTGCCTAGATATCAGTTATATTGGTCCCTAGGGGTATTCACAGGCCGCTAGGCGTTAACTTTAAATCAAACTATAAGAGTAGTTTATTAAATAATGCATGATATATATATATAATTTGAAACGAAAATCTAAAAGCTATCAATAACCCCAGCAGCCACCTTTAACAGTGGATCGGCTTCAGATGAAAAGTTTACAAGCAACAACAGTAACCTCCAAAGGGGAATGCCCCACAGTATAAAACTCAAATCAGAGCAAAGATATACATTAAACATCCAAATTATGAGACAAAATCTAAAAAAGAAATATCTGAGCAGAAGGGAGCTTCCGTCAAAGAGGAGTTTCGTTCAAAACTTCTGCCAATACCGTTCCTCATCGCCTTTCATTGGAGGTTTAAAGTCGTGTTATTATCAAATACAAAAAGATTACAGAGATCTAGAATTTTTACCTGGAGTCCTGGCCAAAACGCTTGTAGCGAGTCAACAAACGATCTGATCGGGCGATCAGGTTGGTGCATTAATACATCAAGCATCATAGCACCTTGCTTGATGTACTTGTTGATAGCTGCATAGTGCTGTAATTGATAGGAATAGATTTACTGCTAATCTGCAAATCATCCCCCTAATTTCTAAAAACTAATTTTAGGAAGGGGGCTTATTATGGGTTGGTGGGCATGTTTGATAGGATGGGATCATTTATCTATAAGTTAGGCATTTTCCACTATGGATGCAAAAAGAAAAGGTACAATTTTGATCTACCTACTACGTAGGAAAATTACATTGTAGGCTATTTCCGAAGAAATATTGACTATTTATCCAAGTATTCTTTTGTTTTATCATACATACACACATACATACATGGATTTTTGTTAAGGAAGGTCAGGTCTGTGGCAGCCGTACGGCTGAAGAAACGCGTAGTTAAAATTACAGATCTAAGTAAGAAAACAACTTGTATATTACATCATTTTTTAAAGTACGAAAGATACCTAACCTATGAATAATTTTAGGTACACTTAGAATTAGTTTAAAATATGTGTTAAGAAATAAAAGCAATTTTTCAGATATAATACCAAATGTATTTACTCAAATAAAAGCAATTTAATTCCTGAAAGTTGCTGAACTCTGGCCTTTCTCAAACCGAATTTTGTTTAGCAGCTGACTGATTGAAAAGAAGTTTCTTTTGATGTAGTTATACCAGGGATACTTTTTGATGTGTTATTCTCATGTGAATTAAGAAACGCTCTTCTTCGAGCTAGAATCCCAGGAAATGAGATCATATCAAAAATTTCTGTCTGCCCATAGGGCTATCATTTTGTTATGATTCTTATCATCATTTATAAAGCTGGAACATTTTCTCAGAGAATCTACATGACTACTTGGTCAAGGAAATTACAGGAAAATAAATGCTCTCTCAGTGAATTTCTTTGTTGCGAATAAGCAGGAATAGGATATTTTAAATTCAGATAATTGACATTGTTTGCATCAACAATACACCACTCAATCAAAGCTACCACAACATCAACAGGGGTTGATAGTCACGGTGACGCGATTATTTATCAAAGATACACAGTAACAAAAACAAGTAAAATAAAAACGAAAATAACAAGGGACAGCGAAAAGTTTACCTTGTTAAATTTTTCAAGATACGTTTTATCCCCAAGAAGAATATATGCTTTGAAGCAATATTCATAGTAGGAATCAATGCCCGCACCAATTCCACTGTCTGCAAAAAACAATCATCGTCAGATACAAAGTTTTACTGATACATATTTTTCAATCATTATAGATGGCATTTGGCAATATAGATGCATTGAAATTGTATTTTAGAAGAAGCAGGATTTGGAAAATCAATTTGTGAGCATGAAAAATGACACAAGCAGGATTTGAGCCCACAACCATTGATTTGGCGCCTCAGTTTCCAAACGAGTTATTGGGACGGTTGATTTTTAATCTACCAACCCAAGTCGCATCATTCCCACAAATTACCGTATCATTCACCAATCGTACAGACGAACCTAGCTAGGCTCTTTAACAACTTCACCCGGCCTACATAAAGGTGACAACTTTTCTACACGAGGGGGCTATCGCATCCTGGTCACTAGATATCGTTGAGAAGTAAACTTGAGGAGAAGCAGGATTTGGAAAATCAATTGAATTAATCTTTTAGAATTAAAATGTCCCGAGAAAGATTTTTCATTCTCAAAAATTGATTTGATTGATTTTCCAAATCTTGCTTCTTCTTAGGTAAAATTTAATGATATCAATGGAATCAATTACCAATTACTTTAAAATCAAAAATATATATCTGGCTATAATAAAAACAGTAAAAAATAAGCTAGTTAGGCATAGAAATTACCTCTTCTAGTCCAATCCCCGTTATGGACGTTGATGACGGTTCCGACTAAATCACTACTGCGACTTCTGTAGTGCCAGATTGCATTCATGGCTCGATGAGCTTTTTCCTACAATTTCAACAATTAAACTTTTGAGCATATGGAGAAGAAAAACATCTTGGTATCAAATATTTTATACTTAATGTGGGAAGGATGACCAAATCGAGTGGTTAGGTGACTGGTGACTCAACCACTGTTTGAAGGCTGGTGCACTCAAGTCTACTTTCACACTTGTCACATTAAGGGTAGAGAGCGGATTTTCCATTTCTCTGTGATTCCAGTCAAAACAGCTGAAAAAAAATCGTTGGGTGTGTTCAATGGAGATATCCAGTTAACCGCTATATCTTTAATCGTTATTCATGGAGCTAACACAGGGTTATCAGGGTTAAAAATTCCTTTATGAAACAATCTTTGTAAGAATCTTAGCCTTGAAAAAATGCGTAGCTGAATCCCAAAAAATGCGTTGCATCTAGTAACAAATAGGCTAAATTCATAAGCTTAATGCAAATCTATTCAGATATGGGTTGGTGCGACACCTATCTCTGGCCCAAAAGCCAATTACCCTTGATTCATCTGGAGAGGCATCAAGCATAAGTACAGTATGACTTAGCCATGAATTTAACCCATGATCTTCTCATACAGTGCCGGGCACTCCACTAATGAATTACTGCAAGGCAATCAGATAGCAAGCAAGGAAGAATATTTATTTGTTAACGCAGGCCAGAGTTTTCAGCAACTTTACAGCTGATGTGGACCTGTAGCTTGTGCTCCAGAATTAATATTCCAGAGTACTCATTTATGGACCTTGGAAAGCTGGACAGCTGAGATAGCTGATAGCTTGTAGCTCATGATTCCAATCGTTTGTGGATTCGAACTCACAAAGGTTACCCTTCAAGGATCAGAAATCCAGCACCTTAACCACTAGGTTACACCACCACTGCATCTAGATAATAGAAGCATGAGTGATAATTACCTCATATATAGGATTCCGTGTTAACCGACTGAGTGCTGCAAACTCCATGATCATAGTGCCTGCGCAAGCTGTGCAGGTATCTCTTTCATCAAAAAGCCTTGACATGGGATGGTGAACTCCATACCGCAAATTTATCTGCAAATTCAATTCTTGAAGTTACCAGGCTGGTTAAGTTCTGCTTATCAAACAATCATCATATTCAATTAATCAGGTGATTGTTACAGTACATACTAAATCAACCTTAGCTTTGAAAACAAAGAAGTATAGCAAAATACAACTACTGAAGCTTTTTGTCTGTTATTGATTGGGGTAGTATGTCAGAAAAATAACGTAAGCAAAACCTTACGAATAATTATACCAAGAGTTGAATCGAAAATTCCAAACTCTAATAAAAACATCACAAATGTTATTGGTCATAATTTGCTGGACAACCCAAAATGTATTCAAATCTATAGGGAGAATTGATTTCTCATCATCAGCATTGCTTTTTAAACTTTTCAAATATTATTTTGGGCTTTATCAATCTGAACAAACTATGAATTATGGCAGATAGTTTGTCTTAGTGTTAGATTTGACTTGTTCTGCCCACATTATGGGACATTATATGCAACAATCAAAAACAGAGAAGTATAGGGAAGTGTAAACAGGGAGGGTAATAACCATGTTTAACTAAGGAGTAAAAATGGAACAAGATAAAAAGGATATGTGTGAAGGGGGCCTTAGCTTTGTGTTCTGCTCAGGTTTTGTTATTTCAAAAAAAACTGTTAGATTAAACATAAGTATGCAAGGTAATAGCAATGTGATTTACCCTGGGATAAGGTATTCCAGTTGTTGTGTTGAAGGCAACAAGAAGCCGGTCAGCAATATCAACAGCCATATCAAGAAGTTCACCCTGATACCATTGCATGCCTTGATGGTTTTCTTTAAACAGTTCGGATACAACATGACCCCCAAGCAGACCACTGAAACATAAAGAGAATGTGAAAAACTTGTTACAATTGAATCATTTGGGAAATTTCCAAGCAAGATCTTTAGGCTCAGACAAACTAGCATCCAGTCTGCAGAGCAGAACTCGACAACATCTGCTGCATATTGAAGTTTCGAGCAAGCTTTTTCTTCAAGAAATGTCTGAAAACTTGTGAAACTCCACAAAAACCGTTAATTTATGCAGACCTAGATGTGCAAGGGCTAGATTTTGGCGTGCACTTGCAGCTTCTGGCATACGGACTTGGGCGTGCAGCTGCCATGCTCTGCAGACTGGAGCAGCATCAGAAATATTCTAAATAAGTAAGGCATTCCAGTTTCTGCTGGCCTATGGACAAATCTATATGCTTATTATGGAGTTGATATATTATCTTAGAAGTGGATGGATACTTTTGAAAGGCTGGTAGTATATTAACTTTTGAGGCTATGGCATATACCTATAATCCCTGAGGTGGTAGGTAGACCTACAAGTTGATGTTTTGGCTAACAGTCTTTTTACCTCAGATGAAGCAGATCGTTTTCACAAGATCATTAACACATAAATAAAGAAATCCAGAAAAACCAATGCTAAATGCAAATAAACTCACCCCAGAACACGAATATTTGTTTCAAAAACAGAGACAATCAAATCAGCATCAAATTGCACATTATTGATGACTAATTTTACTGCTCGATCAAACTCACTAATATTTCCAATAACCTATGAAAAAAATATGAAAAACTTTCAGGGTAGAATGGGGAGGGTGATTAACTGATCATCTAAAAAAATAGCGATGTTCAGGTCTGAAATCATTTGAGAAGGTTCATATTCATCAGTTTCCTATTTCCATCACTCGCATTGTTGATGATTTCAGTCTATTGCTGGGTTAAAAAAGTTAATTCAAACTAACCGCTAGGGTATCCAAAGTGTCAATCAGTGTCAATGAAAAACTGAAAGTAGAAAAATATACATCAGATATTACAATTATCCACAGACATTATCATGGATCGTTAAGTGTGCAGTTTCAGCTTGAAATTTAATTTAAATTATTTCTTATTTCGTTGGTTAATGTTGCCGACAAAATCAATTCATTCATTAAAACATCAGTCACGATTCTGTGTCATGCCACTATTAAGACAGGTAACATTTTTCTGATATTGATGCTACCCAGGGATATTTAGCTTGAAAGGATTTTACAACCAAAAAAGTATGATTCAAATTGTATCTTTCAATAAATTCTAATCAAATTGGAGAGGGGACACAGGACGCAGGCATGTGAAGTATTTTTTGAGCCCCGTTGCAAAGGGAGTCAGAATTTTTCTTTCTAGATAAATTTGTTTTTTCATTCTAATAAAAGACAAAACAAGACCCATCAGATTTTCTTTAAAAGACAAAAGATGCATATTTGAAGTGCTCATTGTTTTGATAAATAAAATTTGTAGCCAGAGCTTGAAAAATACTAATTGATAGCTTAGAAGGGAAAAATTTAATACTGCAAGAATAATTCTGGTGACTTTAAGCAATTGCATTTTCAGCCATTAAAAACCAAAATTGCATAAGAAATTAGCAAATGATAAATCAAATAGCCCCTAAAGAAACCTACTTTCCCAGGCTTTCATCAATATCCCCTCTATCTGGCTCACTTCCTCTGTACCTCCCCTTGCAGCTTAGTGGCATTAACTCATCAGCAGGATACGCATATTTCTAGGAGAAAAAAGGTAGTTCACATAATTAACTTTAAATGTTCTAAAAATGCTTTCGTAGGTCAGTACCAAGAGCAGACAGATGAAGTTTAGCCAGGACCCTCTAACTGTTTTGAAATTCAAAATCCAATAAAAGGCAAAAATCAAAAGCAAGTTTATGTTTAACGTGTTAGCTTGTAAAAGGCAAGAGGCATTATTTCTAGAAAGGGCACCAACGCCATTGTTTCATATCCGTTTATGAAGATGTGAGTTTTTCAGTAAACAACTCAAAGTCATCCATCCACTGACCTCAAACAGCCAAGCTTGACTTCAGCTGCCCATTAACAAGTGGTTAAGGCTATTCGGCTATTCACACCACAATGGCAGATGTTTTGCTATGATTAGTTTATAAAAAAATTCCATAGAATAATTGCTCAATGAAGAAAAGAGGCAGGACCTCAGAGCTAGCACATGGAGCATTTCAAGAAAATTCAAATTACTCTTAATAGACTGACCATATATGAGCCATAAGCATGGTTGAACATCTCAACAACTTTTGTCCTAGAAAATAAATGGCAAGTTATAATGCATTGATAATGAATGTTCTGTTAATTCTTAAGATTGTCATTTGTAAAAATGGGAATAGAAACAATTCTTGGAAATGCTGTTTGAACCATATTTACATATATGTAAAAATGTCTACTTAGCTAAAAATTACCGGAATACTTATAAAGATACCCTGTATAGCACTATACTTGGGAAACTGAATTTATACACAAGTTGATTTAGAAACCCCCCATAGTAGAATCTGCAAAATCCCTTTGTAAAAGATTTATGCTTAATACTAAGTATGTTTTACGTCAAGACAATGTACCAAGAATAGGTCTACACATGCTGCCCTACAGCACTATAGTACATTTTCATTGTCTTCATAGATGTCAAATATAGATATTATACAGTAGGTTCTATCGTAGATTAGAAACCAATGTAACTTTAATCTGAAAAGACCCCCGGGTTAAAGGAATAGCATTTTATGAAATTAAAAAACCACTACAGCATATTCTAAATGTTGTAAAACATGTTGTAAAACAAGTTCATTCATAGCTATATACCTCAGTTCGTAGTCTCTTTTCTTGCAATTACAAAACGAGATATCAAGGAGTTAGAATTAACAAGAAAGCAAACTCGAAGAAAACTCCCTGAAATGATTTCATTCCTTTTTAATTTTCTACTTTTATTTTTTGTATATGGTAGCCCTGTCAGTCGTAAAAGACTGCTTTTCGAGGTTTACATTTGTATCAAGACTATATTCTGTTGTGACTTTAAATAAAATATCACCTTAGCCTAAGAAAGTTTCTTATACAAATGCGTGTTATTTAGTCTAACCCTAGATCACTGTATTCCTCTTATATAATACATTTTCGATTTTTTGTCTGAACGCCATTTCCATACTATCCCACATGATATGAGACTATGGCAGAAGTAGAAAATAGAATAACAATCTGCTTACTTCAATTCCCTTTTCTCTGAGTTCGTCACCTCGCCTCCAGTGGGATGAATGATTACGAACACAAGCACGGCGAGTAAGACGAAGGAACATCCATTTCCATTACAGGGCCTAGCTCGCCAAGAAACGAAAAAGTGTTCCATCCTTGAATTAGGAGGAGGGCAGAGGGCCAGGAGAGATGGAGACGATGAAATATTTTCAGTTTATTTACTGATTACATTTTGAATCGATATCATTCCATAATTCGATCGGTAAACAGTTTTTACTGCGTTCTCGCTGTTTCGCTGGTGACCGGTGAAACGTCCCCAAGAATGAAAACAGAGAGAAGATACATTCAAAATAACATGACTTGTTTTTAGAATTCTGGTTCAAGGTTTTAACACTACATCCATCTTGAAGTTTCAAGGTTGTCCGAAAAGCTATAAAAATTGGCAAAAAATAAACTTTTTAATGAAATAAATTTAACTGTTGACTCCTGATTTTTGCAGGAACCAAGGCCGTACGCAGAAAATTTTTAGCGGGGGGGGGGGGCAAAACCCCTTTTGAAGAACTTTTTGAGGATATCCTCTACAGGAAAGCATATACTTTTGGAATTTTTTGGGGGGGGGGGCAGCAGCCCCCCTTGCCCCCCCCGCTGTGTACAGCCATTGCAGGAACCAGTATTCAATTGGTCTTCTTATATTTGTGTAGGACGCTTTCTGTCCCAGAATGGTCAATGATAGCCATTACGCTCGAGCGGCCCTCAAGTCGCTGCGGGCTCCTAGACAGTTATCCCCTCATAAGAGGGGTGTTGATCTTACCAATATCAGGACAGGAAGGTTTTTCGCTCCCATCCATCCACTCCTACAAACTGCAAAAAAATTTTGTCATACTTGATGGCATTAAATTTTGGAACTCTCTATCTGCATAGCTTAATAATGAACAATATCAACTGTCATATTGTGTCCTTTACAATGATTGCTTGTTGACCAGTATATTGTAATCAACTGATTTAATGCTGAAAAAACATTTTGGGTTAGAGTTTGACTGTAGCTCGCACCTTCCACCCCTAATGTCCAGCATAAAAGCATGAGCTTGAAACCTCGAAACCAGCTGCAGTAGTATTGACGACCCATTAAGTAGTTATTCTCCCCAGTCCCTACAAACAAAGTATAACAGCTGTGACGACATAGACAGGAACATGTTCTCGAATACAAAATGCCCATTCAATATTCAACCTGAGTTTCTGTGATAAAGACGTCCTTCGTTAGATTTAATAGTGCCAAGACAAAACAATTTCCATGTGCTCATTGTTTTTCTTGAAAGCCGTAGCTCTTTTACAATCAGATAAAGGTTTTCAAAATTAGAATTCATCCTCTACGGTCTCGCAACTCAAACAAACCAGAACCAGTCTATGCATAAAAATTGACACAGCTGCTTTTGAATAGGAAATACGCCATAAAAGTTTCAGTTCAAGATCGATAGAATTCTAAAACAAAGTCAAGTCGATTAAAATTAAGGATGTCTGAAAGACACGCATTAAGCAATAGGTAATAAAAATGTAACCTTAGCGTTTCAGTAAAGTTAGCATTTGATATTTTTAACAAAAATGTTTGCAAGGACATAACGTTTGAAGGCAGTAGAATTAAAGAACATCTTAAGCTAGGTCTTACATTTCACAGATATCAAGAACAGCACATAGCTTGCTTGTAGGTGATCTATAATTGCCATAACGTTCCGTGAATTTCATGTTCTTAGGATGGTCAAGCGAGGCGTACATATAAAATACAGTAAAAACCCGCCACGAAGGGCCTATTTATATGTGTGGTATGAAATGTGCATGAGATGTGTAAAAAAGAGAACACGCTAAGAAATCACAAATATTCATAAAACAAAAAATTACTTTAATTCCATGTGGTGATAAGTAAAAATAGTTTCCATTGCTTTGGACTGTACTCTACAATTCAATTTATACAAAATTCGGACTCAATCTTTTAATAACTAAATTATCATAGAAATTATCAATGTTAAAAATAAGTTATGTTATTGACATAACATTTTTAAAAAAGGGATGATTGGAAATGTTCTACTATGATGAGTAAAAGAACTACCCTACTTAAAGAGCCTTTGTTGATCAATTCTAGGAGAAAACGAAATACAACCACCAGAGTCAGGGTTCCTGTCCCGGTTTTTACCAAGTGCTAAGATCTGTTTCCTCTCTATTTTCAGTGATTACATTTCTCTCCAAATCTATTTCCACAAGTTCTTGTGATTTCCTCTAAATAGCCTTACTTGGGAAAAACAGAATTCGGAACATACTTGATGCACTGGCATCAAGTATTTTCCGAATTCTGTTTTTTGGGACACGTGCCCCTAAATATTTGCAATCAATGAAAATTGCCCTTTCCTGACCTACAATTTCTATTCAATTAAACAATCCTACCAATATTTATATGCTTCATGCTTAAATCCAAAAGAATCTTTGGTTATATTCCAAGTACTCTGCTATAGATATTGCAATTCATAGAATTCTCTGTTCCAGGGTGGCGTAAATTTCGTTGTTTTCTCTGCAGTTAGGAACATGTGGTCCATCTCCAGAGTCAGTCACGAAGAAGCAACTCTTTTTATTTATCATTGCTTCAAAATGTGGCAAAGAAAAACATGCATCAATCAAAAGGAATAAGTCTCAATGGAAAATCCCAAGACAATAACTTCAGTGAAAACAGAATGAATTTGCAAATAAGGCCAGCTCAAATTTTGAGACACGAAAATTTTACGATCCCCCTGCCGAATGAGGGTGCAGTTGCAATTCATCCCACCCTTCGAAACCTCTAGTCATTTGGAAATACCCCCAAGCCAACCAAACCACATTTCTTTCCATTATGGGATTATTCCCAGAGCCATGATTCGGGTTGTGTCCCTATTCCCCATATTACTCCGTAGAACTAGGATTGCCTAGCAATCAATACTCTTACATCTAAATCTATGGGGATGGCATTCTCACTTGCTTGATCTTCGACAGATATATGCATACCAAGTAGCGACATCCACTTTTTCTTGTTCATATTTCTTTATGAAAGCATGGTCCTGAAAGGAGATTTTTAATCAACTTGACATCGTATCACCGAATACTACGTGGCAGTTTCATCACACTTTGGTAAAATAATTTTAGATACAATACCGTCTGTGTGTGTTAATCAATGCGTCTATATCCACATAAATTAAAGGCCAGGCCCTCCCTTTTTACGATTTTAGCTAGAATACGAGTTTATATGTAGAATCCCACTAGGCCAATGTTCCTGTGCTATTGGTAATTAGGTATTTAGCAGATCCCAAAATTGTAATAAGAAAAGTTACAGGAGAATTTATTATCATTGAAACGTTTTGAAGCATGGTTTATTCTCGTCTCTAATCTACATAAATTAATGAAGGGATGGCGATTCAGCTTACTGGCCTTTGGTGGAGAGGTCCTAAGTTTGAGACCTGGTGGAGGCACATTTCAATTAAGGTAGCTCACTTGTGAGAATGTCATAGACAAGGTTACCACAATGACGTCATAGATAACCTTGTTTGACTTGACATTACCATAATATCTACACATTGACGTAACATCTACGCTAAATCCTCCTCATCTCACTTTCTATTTCAAAGATCTTGAAAGCAATAATCAAGTGGACTTTAAGTGTTTTACACGCCCGTGGCCTTACATGATAAGATAAGATAGCTTGATATGAGATATACTGAGTAAATACATTTGGTCTTATCAAGGCTGTTTCTTACACAATATTAGACATGATAGTCACCACTTATCATGACAAGCCTTTGATATTTAGTAGGGCAACGTTTTAGGAGAGATCCATCTCCAATCATCGGGCAATGAGAATATTATTGCAAAGGTCGGATCGAGAGGTGTGAACACTGAGCGAACCTCAGAGGAGAATTTTGAGATTTCTCAATGCCCGAGGATGGGAGACGGATCTCACCCCAAACGTTGCTCTACTAAATATCAAAGGCTTGTCATGATAAGTGGTGACTATCATGTCCAATATTGTAAAAGACATACTCTTTTAGATTTAACACAGAACAAGAATAATTCACTAGGAAGCTTACGATCAGTGCTTTGAACTTTGGCCTTTTCTTGTAATCTTTTATGAGGCTGCAAAAGATGAAAATATTTCATTTCCTGTCAGTATAAACCTCAGCTCGACACCTCATATCAAGCTCAAAGCTCGAGCTTTAAATGTTTTGCATCATGGGCAGAACAATGCCAACATTTCACTTAGGAATCTTGTAATTTGTCGACATCAAAATCATGGATATTATGTAGACAGAATTTTGTTTTCCCACAAGGGCTCTTTCGGTCATTCATTCTTCGTGTCATTGTAGCCCCATTGATGATTTGCAATTTCTGCACTATACCTATTGTTTATATCTTTTTTGGTTGACCAATTTTGAATCTTCTCCGTGTACAGCAATATGTTAGGGTTTCTTCTATAAGCATTATTAATGCTCTGCTCTAGCATTCCAAACAAGGAATATTGCAAAATTCGCATCAATATTATCGTTTCTTGGTTAGCACTGGAAATGATTGAAATCTTTTCTAATCGTATATAAATATTATACGATGATCAAAAGGGGCTAAATGATACAGGTAAATAAGTAATTTCATGTTTAATGTGCAAACATCCGAAATGCCCGACGCCTTGTTTCCAGCAGGTAGACAACACGGAAAGATACAATATAGAAAGTTCAACGACCAGTCTTTGATCGGTACAGAACTTGAGGATGACGAGGAAAATCTTTCAAACGTAGTAATCTATTATAATAAATTTCAGACGAAAATCTTTAAAAAATGTCATGTTTTGCTATGTTTCCGACTTTCCTCGCAAGATCAACGTCCCTTCCGAAGAATGGTGGAGTGGGTTGTTCGTCAACACTTCGAAGGCCAAACATCCAGATGTGGACCTCACACAAGGAAGCTCGATTTCAGCTGCACATAACTGACTTTTAGCCGCTCGGCCGCTCAAAACACAGGTAGCAGTTATTTGGATGAGAATTTAGTTTGAGAACTTACCATAACGATACGAATTCACAGAAATCGGCAGAGAAACCAGATTTGACATTTATGATGGGGGAATCTTCATTCATAATTCTTGACAAAACTTCAAACTCATTGGCGCAGTCTTTGTAGGGGAATTCTGCAGTTGCTAGTTCAACCTGAATATCAAGAATAGAATAGGATGAGAAAGAAGTCGATAATACAAGGAAGCGTTCAAATGAGTGTAGTTAGAAGATGAATCATCAGACTTATATTACACATATTTCAGTGAATGGGTACTAATAAAATTCTCAAACACAATTTTCTAGATAATTCAATCGCAGGACAGATTAATTTGAGAAGAAGCAAGACTTTGAAAAAAATCGAGCGTATTAGGGTGAATAACCACGACCCGAGCAGGACTCGAACAGAGGACCCATTTCTTAGTACGGCAATGCTCAGGCCCTTAACCGCGGGGTGGCATAACCACCCCTGGTGCAATTTGAGTAATCATTTTGCCCCCATCAGCAAATATTGTTAAATAACCAGAATGGTTTTATAATTGTCTAGGGTTACACCCTTTAGAATATAATTGAAATAGAAGAAAACATTGACAAGATTAAGAGTGAAAAACGGCATATTCATGATTGAAATATAAATTGCCCTAATTCAAGAACAAGAACGGCGACAATAATTCTCATTTTGTAGAATGACAGCAAAGAAAGAAGACAAATCAATATATACTTTTCTCAAACCATGACGAATCCAGATTATTTCGTGAGACAAGTCCGTTTTACATTGACGACAAGTCCATTATTGACAGATTACGTTTCGGAATGACGTCTCAGGACAAAGCAAGTTATTCCGAATGGAATGGAATGAAATGGAATAAAGCACGTTATTCCGAAACGTAACTGTCAATTATGGACTTGTCTTCAATATAAACGGACTTGTCTCATGAAAAAATCTGGGTTGGTCATGATTTGAGAAAAGTATATAATGATTTGTCTTTTTCTTTGCTGTCCTTCTGCAAAATGAGTATAATTGTCGCCGTTCTTCTTCTCAAATCTATACTGAAACTTCGTTTTCCTGCCAACACATAGACTGCCCTAAATTCTGAAATTTTTCATTCTTATAATAGTGTCCATATTCATTTTTTCGATTAGCTTTATCCCTCCCCCCATAAAGATACTGACATTAAAATTTTGCCATCCCGGGTCAAGAGGCCTCGCTACGGGTCTGCCAAAGCTCTAACCACTGAGGTATAGGAACACTGAAGCAGCCAAAGCAGAGTCAATTATACAAACCTCATCAACAACCACCATGTGTAGAAACAATCATCGCATTTCGGGTTGCTTGAGCGCCCTGATCGCACAGCGGTGAGAGCAGCGACGTGCACAAATAGTACTCTTGGGTTCGAGTTAGACTTACTACATGAGTTTCACTTTTCTGCATTGAATTGCATTGCTGTGATTGCTTCAAGCTTTGTACGAGTGATAAATAAAGAAACGTTGAATGAATGCAAGGAATCACGTAGAAGGTCTAGGTTCGAGTTATGCTCCGGTCATGTTTATACACACAAATGATCTCGATTTATTATACTCTTTACAGTCTGGGAAGAAAGAATAATTACCAGTGAAATTCCGAGGCTCCAAACATCAGCCCGGACGTCATAATTCGGATTTGAAGGGTCGGGCGGATCAATTCTTTCCGGCTAAAAAGAGAAAAAATGATGAGCTCCACAGAGGAGTTTGATTGTAGACATGTTTGGGGAAGCGGAAACAATTGTTCATTTTTAGAACAATTTTTGATCAGTGTAGAACTTCAAAATCTCTCCACGTAAAAGTAATGGAGATAAACTGCACGCATAGTGAAAGGTATTTTCATATCATCTTCGGGGCAAGGTCAACATTTCACCACAATTTTGAAATGTGTCTACATCAAAACAATGGATCCTATATTGTGTAGATAGAAAGATTTGGTTTCTTCTCTTGTGCTCTTTCAATATAATTTATTGTTCGTCTCACTGGACCTTCGAATTGGATTTAGAGTCACCCTAACGCCTTTACTAAGGTGACTTTCGGTAATCTAAAGGTCCTATAACTCGACCTGTGATGATTATTGGTTGTTTCTCCACAATACCAATTATCAGCTTAATTGACAATCTATTAGCAAAGTGAATTGCCCATCTCGATCAACCTCTCGGTTTAAATTCATTAGGTGCTCATTTTCGTTCTCCCTCTGACATTCGTTCTCTTTCTGATGTCAAATCAAATCCATCCATTTAATTGAACAACAACAATCTTACAGGTTATAGTTTTAAGAATACATCAACAAATAATTATACTAATATAAATGAAATTTTTGTGAAATTACAATAAATGTTGTCAACGACACTGAGATAAACCATGAGGTTTTCGAGCCCAGTGCCCTTAAAGAAATATCTAAAATACAAGAAGTGGAGTTAACAAATTGTTTACAGGAAATAATTATACTAATATTCTAATTAGATCATTTTACAGAATTTGAAATGAAAATGCGTATTTCTCTGTTGAGTGTCAGACGAAAAGCTTAAATAATCCATGTGTTCGTTTCGCTATGTTTCCGATATTTCTGGCTATTTTGAAGTTTTGTACCATTCAAGACTATTCTACTCAGTAGACAAATTATGAATCAAACTGGAAACGACTTTATCTTACCGCCATATAAGCTGCACAGCCAGCAGTTCGTGTTTTTGCTTTCGAATCAACTAATCTGCCACTGATTCCGAAATCACAAATCTTTATGCAACCGTTTGCATCCAGCAGTATATTCGAGGGCTTGACGTCTAAACAACACAAAATTCGTCATACTTACTAACCACGCAACTTCATATTCAAGAGAGGTTCAAGGAATGGTCTTAAATTGGAAAATTTATTTTCACAAATGAGCTTCTACCATTGTTATTGAGTTGACAAGTAAAACACCTACTATCTCTTCAAGGTATTGTTTCATGCTAAAAGTGAAAAGAGTCAACTGAATAGGTCGACTAATCAAAGCAGTACATTAATGTTGATAGGCAAATCATCTACTATCTTTGCAAGGTATTAGTTTATACTCAAAGCACAAAGGACCCACTGAATAGGTAGACTAATCGAAGCAGTAGATTGATAATGATAGGCAAATCATCTACTATCTTTGCAAGGTATTAGTTTATGCTCAAAGAACAAAGGACCCACTAAATAGGTCGACTAATCGAAGCAGTAGATTGATAATGAAAGGCAAATCATCTACTATCTTTGCAAGGTATTAGTTTATGCTCAAAGCACAAAGGACCCACTAAATAGGTCGACTAATCGAAGCAGTAGATTGATAATGATAGGCAAATCATCTACTATCTTTGCAAGGTATTAGAGTATGCTCAAAGCACAAAGGACGCACTGAATAGGTAGACTAATCGAAGCAGTAGATTGATAATGATAGGCAAATCATCTACTATCTTTGCAAGGTATTAGTTTATGCTCAAAGCACAAAAGGCCCACTGAATAGGTAGACTAATCGAAGCAGTAGATTGATAATGATATGCAAATCACCTACTATCTTTGCAAGGTATTAGTTTATGCTCAAAGCAAAAAGGACCCACTGAATAGGTAGACTAATCGAAGCCGTACATTAATGTTGATAGGCAAATCATCTACTATATTTGCAAGGTATTTGTTTATGCTCAAAGCACAAAGAAACCCACTGAACAGGTAGACTAATCGAAGCCGTACATTAATGTTGATAGGCAAATCAACTACTATCTTTGCAAGGTATTAGTTTATGCTCAAAGCAAAAAGGACCCACTGAATAGGTAGACTAATCGAAGCCGTACATTAATGTTGATAGGCAAATCATCTACTATATTTGCAAGGTATTTGTTTATGCTCAAAGCACAAAGAACCCACTGAACAGGTAGATTAATCGAAACCGTACATTAATGTTGATAGGCAAATCAACTACTATCTTTGCAAGGTATTGGTTTATGCTCAAAGCAAAAAGGACCCACTGAATAGGTAGACTAATCGAAGCAGTAGATTGATAATGATATGCAAATCATCTACTATCTTTGCAAGGTATTAGTTTATGCTCAAAGAACAAAGGACCCACTAAATAGGTCGACTAATCGAAGCAGTAGATTGATAATGAAAGGCAAATCATCTACTATCTTTGCAAGGTATTAGTTTATGCTCAAAGCACAAAGGACCCACTAAATAGGTCGACTAATCGAAGCAGTAGATTGATAATGATAGGCAAATCATCTACTATCTTTGCAAGGTATTAGAGTATGCTCAAAGCACAAAGAACCCACTGAATAGGTAGACTAATCGAGGCCGTACATTAATGTTGATAGGCAAATCATCTACTATCTATGCAAGGTATTAGTTTATGCTCAAAGCACAAAGGACCCACTGAATAGGTAGACTAATCGAAGTAGTACATTGATGTTGATAGGCAAATCACCTACTATCTTTGCAAGGTATTAGTTTATGCTCGAAGCAAAAAGGACCCACTGAATAGGTAGACTAATCGAGGCCGTACATTAATGTTGATAGGCAAATCATCTACTATCTATGCAAGGTATTAGTTTATGCTCAAAGCACAAAGGACCCACTGAATAGGTAGACTAATCGAAGTAGTACATTGATGTTGATAGGCAAATCACCTACTATCTTTGCAAGGTATTAGTTTATGCTCAAAGCAAAAAGGACCCACTGAATAGGTAGACTAATCGAAGCCGTACATTAATATTGATAGGCAAATCACCTACTATCTTTGCAAGGTATTTGTTTATGCTCAAAGCACAAAGAACCCACTGAATAGGTAGACTAATCGAAGCCGTACATAAATGTTGATAGGCAAATCAACTACTATCTTTGCAAGGTATTGGTTTATGCTCAAAGCAAAAAGGACCCACTGACTAATTGAGTAGTGCAAACTTTATCCTTCTTCTTCTTGACCACACTTCACGATTCCCCTAGCCGAGAATACACAGAGTTGTTAACTTCCCTCCATAAACTTTATGTGACCGGCCTGGAAGTAGGATCGAGCCCGCACTCTTTTGAATTATATTTGAACCAACTCAACAATTTCTGGTGAACTTCTATATCATTGGTAAAAGAACGAGCTGTTGCTTATGTTTCATTTCTAGGTTAGGAATGTTGAGTGTCTTTCAGTTGTGTTTTTATTGGAAAATGAACGTTAAGATTTCCAGACTAAACCCAATATTACGATCACTGTGATTTAGATAAATCTGACCCATTTGTGAATTCAAAAAACTTCTGTAAGGAACTTATAGTTCTGACAATTCTAAAAAAATAAGTTTCTTTCAGGAGTGGGCAGATTGTTCACTTTCCCCTTAAAACATAATATGTGTGGTACCTCTGTGCATCACGCCGTGTTCTTCTTTTAAATAATGTAAGGCCTTGACAACCTACAAGAAAACAAGCTATTGAAATACTTTAATGAATACCGCAATCACCAAGCAAGGGGGGGGTGCATTATTGAAAACTTTATGCATCGCAGGGGATGCTCATTGTAAGAGAGATCAGTCCTTACGCAGGCTTCTATTTTACGTGTGAAGGTTTGAAGACACGGAGCCAGCAAAGTGTATCGAAAAAGAAGGTGTGGAAACCTATTGTTGTATCTTTTTGTGCAACTTTTTCAAAATTGAGAGTGCATAGTCTTTTGTTTTGCCATTGTTTTGGCCAACAGGGTCATGCTTGAGCGAATAGACCAAAACGCTTCTTTTCTTTCCCCAGCCAGAACTATTCGTTATTTAGAAAACATTTCATAATATTCAGCATCGTATTTATGTAGGCAATATTTACATGTAAAATTTTAATAGTAAAGAGAGAGAATAAGACATACGTTGTGCACGGTGAAGTACTGCTCAACATCAACTGTGAAGCAAATACGTACAACAATAGGTTTCCACACCATCTTTTTCGATACACTTTGGAGCCAGTATAGAGACGTGTGTTTGAGTCATTTAACCATTTAAGACTAACAAAAAAAGTAATTACACGAGACAAAATAGACGGTTGAGGCCAATAGGAAAGCAAATAAGAAAGTTCGTACATTGAGTGATAAAGAGGCTAGAGGAAGTGACGTGTATAGCAGTTAGTCCAACTACATCATTCGAGAGGGGTGGGGGGGGGAGTTTATCAAAATCTGAAAATAAGGGGGCAGCAAAAATATGATGTCGAAGGCTCCAAAAAAAGCTAACTGGACAACCAATCTTCCAAAACATTTTCATTTCGGTCCCCCTAAACATGCAGCTAAACTAAATCTGATTAATTTGAAGTAAAGGGGTGTTCATTTGAAAAGTTGGAGCTTAATCAAATTAAAGTGCAGAGCTTGTAAGTGAGAAAATTAGACTTCATCAATATTGCAAAGCTTTTTAGGTATAAATGGACATTTAGAAAATAAAATGTGCAGCTTTTACTAACGGTGATAGAAACTTGCTAATTATGTCAACAAAATATAACCCAGCTGAATCTAGATCTCATATTCATAAAACAGGTCGGTTTGATTAAGAATGAAATTTAACCTGTGAAACACGTCCCTGAGCCACAAAGCTATTTTTCGGTGTTGTTTGTTGCTTTACATCGTTTTTTTGCAATACAAGTTTATAGGCCACGATGGCCTTTACTGCGTAAATTTTTAAGGCTATTACAATAGTTTAACCAACAGTAACATGAAAAATAGAAACCTTGAAAATACATGAATTGAGATTCAAGATATCTATATAGAGATTAATATCCCAGGTATAAAATCTTTTTTATTATTACTAAATCAAAATAAAATACAGTCATACTCAAAACAAAAAGCAAACAAAACTAAATAAAGCTAAACCTACTGATTTTAAACCAAACAACGACAAAAAACTGAATAGAAACAAAAAAATACCTAAAACTAAATGAGAATAAAACACAGGAGAAAAAATGAGTTGAACAGACACAGAAACAGAAACAGAACTGAATTAATCATATACAAAATAATAGTAAAATATCAAACTATATACAGGATTAACTGGGTTATGGTATTAAAAAGTTGCGTAATTCTTCATCATAAAGTTTTGTTTTTAAGCTTTTTTTGGAATCTATATATATCGATTTTATTTACGTCAACTGTGAGAAATGATGACCCTTGGATATTCATGATAAGTGATTCCCAGGGTATCATTTTCGGTGTGAAGTTATGTAATGTGTGACTTGAATTTCTATCTACTCTGTATAAGAAATCAGTATTCGACTTACAGACAGGCTAACTTTTCCAATAACATTCTCAGGGATGGCAGTCTTTGATTTCTTGAGCAATTTGTCGAGACAAGTTTCCATCAGCTCCATACAAATATAGACATCCGCCTAAAACAAGACCCATTCCATCAAATTTAATAAAAGGGTATTTGTTGCCAGTCAGAATGGACAAATCATGATAAATACTTGATCTGCAATGTTCATTTTGAGCAATAGCCTGTCTGAAAATATCTAAGAAAGTCACAAGTGTGTTCATTTTTAGCAAGCTTCTACATAAAAATCTAGCTGTGCAGAAGTGTTTCTTGTATAAATATGGTGCTTAACTATTTAGAAATAAGCCCAGGAGTTCTTACTTCCAAGTTTTTTCAGTGCGAGTTTTTACTGCTAGATTAGGTTCTATTTTTGGAAAGGAAACATTACGTCTGTATGGAAACCAAAAACCAGGATTAAATCATGAGCTCTGTTTATTGCAAATGGTTCCCCTATCGATGTTGGGTATGGGCTTTCTTGTTGAATGTCATTCGGATTTTCGCTCTTTTTGCTTCTTGCTCTAAACTCATAATTCTTCATGAATCGTTATTACTGTTCGGCAAGTTAAATAAGAAATCCTTCCTAGGACCCCTCTTGGTTTTTTCAAATACATCTCCCAGGCTTCCACTACCTCTCTGAAGCTCTGGTTGGTCCCAATAAGAGCTACATTAGATTTAATGATTTATTTCATTAAACATCTCAGTCCTGATGAAATATGATAAGAAAACACAGTTCGGTTAACCTGTGAGGTGAAAGCTCCGAAACATGTGACAATATAAGGACAATCATTGCATTTTGTTACGATATCAAGATCCATCAGTATTCGCTTTTGTTCTTCAAGGATTGGCGATCTGCCCATTTTCTAAAAAGAAACGAATGAAAGTTAACGGTTGATAAGAGACAATCACACATATACGTAAGAGCAATGAGGTACTATGGAGCACTGCACCCTATATTTCGTTTTAAGCAAAATTGTCCTTCTATTTCAATCAAAATGCTCTTATATTTTGTTCAAAAAGTTCATATTGTCGTACTTCAATCATGATGTGTACTCATTCCTAAATAAGTTCTAAAGTAAAAAACCCTCTTCCGTGTTTGCAAATTTATCATGTCTGCTATGAGCGATTTGCTCCATATCCTGGTGTAGATTGTCGTATTACTGTAATAAATTGATAAAGCCCCTTCCAGCTCTTGAATAGGCCCCTCTCAATCTCATTCTTCCTCAAATAAGGCTCTTATTTCAAAATGTTCATGATAAAGACGTAGTAATAGAGGATATACTCGAGCTGCAGTTTCACTGGGACGAAAATAAAGATGTTAGAATATTTCAGGAAATCATTCAAGTCCCTGATTTGAATTCATTGAACATGCTTACATTAACAGGTCAATAATTATTTCCAATTATCTAATTTTCGAAGTGCTGTCTATCAGCTAACGTCCGATTAGATAAAGGCCTCGTTGACACTGCTCCGTATTTGTTCGTCACCGTATTTTAAGACGAAAAACAGTGCCTGTTCACACTGCTCCGTTTTCAAGCAAATACGCTGAGCCAGGCAAATACGATGCTTCTAACCCCATACGATGCTCCTTCTAACCCCATACGATGCTACGATGCCTACTTTATTATTGACAGAATACCGTCGTATTCAAATGTCTTCGTATTTGGTGTTCACACTGAAAACGGAGCGTATCAAATACGCACAGTATTCGAATGTATGTGTATTTGTTTGCGTATTCGAACAGCTCCGTATTTGAAGCGTATTATTGTGAACGCAAGGCCGAAACAGATGGGTTTTGCTCCGTTTTCATTCAAATACGGAGCAGTGTGAACGGGGCCTTAGACTTTCTACCATCCTTCTTGAAAAAAGGATTTTTCTCAGGGGTGTTTACAAATCAAAAAAGGCTGACAACACTCTCCCCTTGTGTCTGTAAGTTCCAATACTGATTTTGGGAATCAGCTAGTGATATCTGTCATTCTCAAAGATAGGACTTTATTGTACAGTTAGACTCACTTTTACAGCCATAATTTGATTGCTTGATGTATGCTTCATTTTGTTCACGACTCCACAAGTTCCACGGCCGATTTCACCAAGAATTTCAAGTTGCATTATTGATAATGGATGCGTCTGTAAAAAAGGACGCATCAGTAACCAATGCTAGGAAAACGATACAGGTACAAAAGCAAAATTATGGATCAATAGTCCCGTTAGTATTTCATTATTCAATTTCAATTCACTGATTCATTTTTTAGAGGATAAATCAAATTGGCATGGAGACAACCAGTAAAATCAGATTTGTTTCAAAAATTCAAAAGCTTTTATTTTACTTGAATTTCAAAATGATAGTACTTCGAAAGTTTGTAATAAATTTGCATGTTTTAGAGCTTGCCAAACCTAGGCATAATATCAAAATCATTGATGTCAGGGGTTTCCCTATCAAACTCCTGTTGATGTCAGGAGGCTATCAAATGGTAAGAGTAATGGCAACTTCTTTCTCACCTCAAATAAATGAGAAGGGTATTGAGGTAACAAGTAAATTACCCCCTGAAATAGACAGGCCTGACAGACAAGTGTCAGTTTTAAAAAACGATTTGGGCTTTGAATGTTGGTTCAGCAAATCCCTTAAACCATCTCAGAGTTATGAGACTGCACAAAGCTAAAAAGATAAACACAAATTAATACAAACCTTGCCATCTATTGTTATAAATGATGATTTGTTCGCTTTTTCTTCCAAGAGTTTCTCAAATCCTGATCTGCAAAAAATATCAAATCTGTTAAATTTTCTTTCAAAGACGACACTTAACACCATAATAGATATATCTTTGTAGAATGAATTTATGAGAGTGAAAAATGAGCCAAAACATGATTCCAGGGCTCTAGCCATCCGTAGTCATGGATTTCGAATTCTGCTCCGGTAGTTTTTCTTCTCTCAACTAAATTAGGAAAGCAGAAAGAAAAACACCAGTATGGGGCAAATAACTCATCACATCAAAACAAACACATTACACTTACAAAGATACTTTACAGATACTAATAGGAGTATAGAATATAGCACAATTTTATTAAAATCCTCCCATGCAAATAAGCGAATCAGAGAAATAGCAATACAAGAGTTGGGAGGGCAGGCAGTAGCAAATAGCAATTGTGTAGCGAATCAGCAACTAACAGCAAGAACAGACTTCCAGAATGAGAATATGTGGAGTGCCCAAACATAAAAAGGTATGGATTACCCTCAGATGATTAAGGCATATTTGGCATGACATGAAATGCCATTGTCTGCAGTGCACACATGAAACTGGGCCACTCTCCTAATTTAGACAAGCATTGCAATTTGCAATACTCCCCATTAAATCAATTGATTTTCTTAACAAAAGGGATTGTCATATAACTGTCAAAAATAAAAGTGGCTACTCTTTGAAAGTCCCTAAAATTTTAATCATAGCAAAATAATCATAACAGAGAAAATGATGTTAGGTTGGTAGGCTGCAGTTTCTTAAATTCATTTGTTATATGTGGAGCACTCACTGTATCAGAAACACTCTTGGTGAAGCCATTGTCAATCTTCATATTCACTTACTTGTCAGAAAAGCCATTGTCAGATCTTCCTGAAAGCAAACCAAGTAGCTTGGGGCGTCCTTCTCTCTTTGGAACTTGTCCAAAATTTCTTTCACTTGGCTTTGAGCTGGTTGGACCAATATCTTTGAAGAAAAAAAGTCAGTGAATAAGTTGGAAAGTTTCTGTTTAATTTGATCTTTTTAATTTGCGGACATGACAAAGGTAGGTCCTTATTTCCTGCAGGGGTGCTATAGAACACACTGTTGTACAGTACAAAAATTATTCAATAAGAAAGTAAAAGTCATTTTAAACAAGAGAAGGTATTCAAATAGCAACAAAAGAGTATTTCTTAATATTTGAAAAAAAACAGGAAACACTTTCAGCAAGAAAAAGTACTATTCGAAAACAAGAATTGAAAAGAAAAAGAATATTTTCAGCAAAAATATAATATTAGAATGAAAGAGAATATTTTCAGCAAGGAAATTAGTTCTGCTAGAAAGAAGAAGAAGAACATTTTCAGTAATACAACTTATTATATGATAAAGAATAAGATGAAAGCAGGAAAATGATGCTTTTAGCAAAGAGAAGAAGAACATTTTCAGCTAGAAAAGTAATTCTATTCTCTGTCCCAGGTTGGTTTGTTTTCACTACAGTTCTGCTCCATTGGTTACCCTTTTGGACTTGAATCTTTTGATGCTAACGTGCTTTTTCTTTGACATATTTGGTTGCATCAAAATGCAATACTAATTACAAAGAGTTATTGCTCCAAGCTTGACTCAAGAGATTGGTCACATGTTCTAAACTGTAGTGAAAACAAACCAACCTGGAACAGAGAATTAGAAAGAAGAAGGATATTTTTAGCCAAAAATCATTATAGAATATAGAAAAAGAATCTTTTTGGCTAAAAAGATAGGCCTCTATTAACAAGAAGAAGAAGAAACATATTATCAGCAAGCAAATAATGGTAATTTACAAGGAGAATCATTCTATCACCATCAGCAAGAAGAATAATATTCTATTTGATATCTCTATAAGCAATTGCGTTGTCTAACGCTGCATCACAGTGCTCGATGTACGAAAGTACAGAGCGATAAAGAAGAGAAACAAGAAAGGAGACTGGCTGTCTGAAACTTTAAATTACAGAGAGTCAGTCTCCTTTCTTTTTTCTCTTCTATTCTATTCTATTTGACATAAACATATTTCAAGCAACATAGAATATTCTAGAATTGTATAAAGAGAAAATATAGTGCTTGTTTTACTAGTCTGTTTCAGGAACTTGTGCTTTGCTAATCCACTATTTATGCATTTTAATGCTTTTTGTTTTCTCCCAAACTAAAAGAGCCAGACATTCAGCAACTGAGCTACTTGTGAAGCAAGTCTTCATCGATATTTTCTTAATCTTTCCTTGGAAATTATGAATAATTTTGAATGGAGCTTTTGCTTTTTATGTCTTTATTCATAAAGTAGAATCAACAGATCAGTAAACAAACATGTCCTTCTGTGACTTTGAGTTTTATACCTGCGCACTCATAAAACAGACTATACAAATCAAAACCGTACGTAACTCAGGGTCAAAAAAGGACATCTACAATATAATTGCTCTATACTTGCATATATTGAGCACTATGGCCTGGTAGTGGTAGGCACTCTTTACTCAAGTTAAGAATGCCTTTATTTATTCATCTTTCAGCAACATCCAGACATGCCATCTCTCTTGGTTTCACTGGGAGACTCCCGGTTTGGTCCTTTATGGATCAAAGGTACCGCAAATTAAAAACAATAGAAGGCAGCAAAGATCAAAGAATCCCCCTTTTCACAAGAAGAAAGTTGACAGGTCTGTACATCCCCACCAAAAGTCAGGGTACATTTGCGTGATTTCTACAATTTTCTGCGTTCTGCCCCCTCCCCTTCCTCCTCAACAATTTTTTGGATAGCAAAAAGGGTCTGGTTGTGAATTGATAAAGAGGACAACATTGTTCAGAGGAGGGGGGGGGGGTTTGACTTGAAATCGAATCTATATGAAATCTAAAAAAAGTAGTAATTAGCTAAGGAAAAAATTATTATGCATTTTCAGAAACGTAGTTTTCTGAAATTGTGTGTTTTCAGATTTTGAATTGCTTTTTTGAAATGTTATTTTGTTTTCAGTAATGGTAATGTGTTTTCAGTAATTGTCATATGTTTTCTGCAATGTATTTGTGTTTTCTGAAATAAAAATAGACAAAAATCGAGATTTCGCAAATGCTCTCGAACGAACCAGTTTTCACAGCATTCCCAGCTCCTTCGAATCCCTGTCCTGGAAAAGAAAGTGGTGCCATGACGGGCCTAGCACGACGAGGCGGAGGGGTTCTTTTTTCTTCGTCTTCAAAAGTGACGTGAGATTTCTTTCTTTCTTCATTTTCAACTTGCAGTCGGCTCGACAAAATGCCTAGTTTTTCTTGCAACGTCATTCCTTCATTCTTACTTTGAAAATAAATGTTTCAGAAGCAGAACATATGCCTCAAAGTTCGTCTTTTCTACCGGAGCACGGAGCTTCGGTAAAAGCAAAATGGCGGAAGAGAATATAACTGGTGTTGTGAGGTGTTGTGTTATTCTATTTTACTTTTCCAAACTTATCAGAAATTGAGTTGAATGCAGTTGAAAATAATTCTTCACGTGTCACGTGGTAAACAGGGGGTTCAGTGATATACTTTTTGGAAAATACCCTAACGCTTGGCAAATTTTTTCCTACCGTTAAACAATAGTGTTTTTTTGATACAAAATCTTTCATCAGATGGAGAAATTATCAATAATTAAACGTTACATGTAAAAAAAACGATTTTTCTCAAAAATTAACAGAAATCTTCATCCATTGCAGAGATTATTTTCTCATTGTGATGTTATTGTAAATTTGAACTGTTATCTTATTCAAGAAACTATCATGAAATATTTCCACAAGTGATTCTCGAACTCATATATCTTTTCAAAGAGAAGAATTTTCACCTCCGACAATAGGCCTTAAAAAGATTGATAAATTTGGGTGATTCCACAGTTTTCGGCACAAGAAAGTGGCATTTTTGGAACAATGCCTATGTTATGCAGCAATTGTAAGTACAGTATCTTATAATTCGCGTTACCCCCGGTTCAATATTTTCTGAACAAACTTCAGTTTACCCCCGTTGTAGTTGTTATGCTGCAAATGATTCTAGTCCTGGTCCGTGTTTTAGCGTTCAAAATTGGAAGTTATTTTTAGAATCAATTGAGAGTGAAGCGAATTCCAGTCGATGGAAAGATCAGAGTTAAATTTGGACAAAATTGAGTCACTTCCTCTAGAGTGGAGCGCCAAAAAAATGAAAGCTGATTTCGATGAGAGTTAGTGAGATTCATTTTCCATCTTTCGAGGGAATTTTCTCGATTTCAATGTTCCGCTGCTGGGAGTATCGGAAGATCCACATCAAGGACTCCGCTTAGGCCCATTTGTAGAAATTTACAGGTTTCACTTCTCCAGTGATGAGCTGCTGCTCGTACCTAAAAGACGATCCTGACAAAGCTCGGAGCAGAGAGATCGACGAATATTTGGAAAGCCAGAATGCTATTTACAAGAAGAATCACAGATTATTGCTCCTTGGAGCGGGTGAGAGCGGAAAAAGTACGTTAGTGAAGCAAATGAAAATTCTACACAAAGATGGCTTTTCAGACGAAGAGAGAGCACAGATGGCCTCTGATATTAGGAATAATGTCCGTGACGCCGTCATGACCATTTTAAATGCAATGGAAACCTTAGACCCACCGATTAACTTCAAATCAAAAGGAAATTACCACAGGGCCCAGTGGTTGCTGCAGAATGCAGATATTTCAGATTTTACATTTCCAAACGATTTTTATGTTTATGTCAAGGCCTTATGGGTGGACGAAGATTTTCAAAGTTGCTTTCAGAGATCCAACGAGTATCAGTTAATAGACAGTGCCCAGTATTTTTTCGAGAGGATTGATGAAATTAGGAACAGAAATTATTTGCCAAATGATCAGGATATTTTAAGATGTCGAGTTTTGACAACTGAAATTACAGAAACCAGGTTCCAAGTGGGAAAGTCAGGGGAGAAGGTGAGCTTCCACATGTTTGATGTGGGAGGGCAGAGAGATCAGCGCAGAAAGTGGATCCAATGCTTCAATGACGTGACTGCTATAATTTTTGTTGTGGCTTGCAGTAGTTATGATATAGCCTTACGAGAGGATCAAAATCGGAACAGGTTAACGGAGAGTGTCGATTTGTTCAAATCGGTGTGGAACAACAGATTTCTAAAATTTGTTGCCATCATTTTATTTCTCAATAAGCAGGATTTATTGCATGATAAAATCATGGCTGGCAAATCTAGACTGGAAGATTATTATCCAGATTTTATCCGATACAAAATCCCTGAGAAGAATTTGCGAGACAGTCCGGACGAAGTCATAAGAGCAAGATATTTTATTAGAGATTTATTTCTTGGCATAGCTAGTGTAGATAAAGATACTGTCCACAAAGATCATGATTGCTTCCCACATTTTACCTGTGCTGTGGATACAAAGAACATTGAGAAGATTTTTAATAGCTGCCGATTGATAATCCAGAGGGAGCATCTGAGAAAAATGGGGATCCTACCCCCGTTCTAAAGACAAAAGTGTATTTGCTGAAAAGGAGTCCAAGCGTAATTTGTAAACTTTTTGTGTAGAATTCAAAATTTGTGCATAAATGTGAGAGTCCCTAAGAAAACACCTTGCAGAAAATAAATTTGCATACAGGTGATGCCTTCCATTTTGTTTGATTAGAATAAATTTGACATGAACATTTTTTCCCAAAATTTCAAAAATATAAAAATTCAGGACTCAAGATCCAGGCAACCTTTCTTTAACAGTAAAAACCTTAATGGCCTTAAAGATATTACATAACTGAAAAAAGAATGAAATAATTAATTGTTATTTAATAGACATTCTTGTACAATCAACATTGATTTAATTGAGTTGATGTTAAATAAAGGAATACAGAGAAGTTCAGTTGACATTTCCAAATGTAAGAAAATTTGATGGCTGAAAATCCAAAATTTCTAAGAATATTAGCAGGTCATTATGTACAGATTTAGAATTCTAGAACAAAATTTTCTTGCATCTTCATTGTTTAACCCTAAAATTGGTGTAGCCATAACTGATTTTACTTGGGTGAAAAAAATACAAACAGCGAGGTATCAAAATTTCAGAAACTTTTCTCTTGTAGATTTTCTACGAAAGATGTATGGTAATATAAATTGAAGGTAGAAAATTATTTGCAAGAAATTTGCAATGTTAGAATAAGGTAGAGGAAGTTGAACAATCAGCATACTGGAGTTATTGAATACTTGCTGCTCTAAATATCACAAATGGAGAGATATCCATTACGATTTAAAGAAGTAAGTTTTATGGAATCATGTGTTTTCAAGGTATTTTAGATTATACAAAGATAGATATATTTTAATTTTCTATGGGTAAAGACATTTACATTAGTTTAAATGTACGAGAGGATGAGTAAATATTTCAGATAAGAATTTTATGAATTAAAGGATTTAAAGCCATTATTTCATGTGATAAAAACTGCAGATTTTCAAGATTTGCCCTATTGGTTTGATGAATCGAATAAACCTCTTTCATTTAGCCTGCGTGCAGGCTGAACACACCTCTGGCTCGGTGTAGAGGAGTGTCGAGGATGCACGCAGGCAACCTTCATCTCAATAAGCCCAGCTAACTCGGTGTGGATATTATTACAAGCCTCCCCTAAAGTACCCCTTCCTTTATTCCCAATTACGGCCAGAAAATATATGCACTTGGTACATCATTCAGAGCAATAACATCGAAAGGGAGAGTTGATTCGGAGGAGGGCGGGGTACATAGTTGAGACGACTATGTGCCGCTCCTTAAGGTTAGCCTGTCGTTGAAAAGTCTCTAAACTAGGTTCCATTTATCAGAAAAACATCTAACAAATGGGTACGAAATCTATTAACTAGCTATTTCGTAAAAAGGGGTCTATTTGTCATAATTGTTGAAATATCAATGTAACTTAGGGTTTCTTTGCACCGTTTCATTCAAATGCTGAGTATCACTTCCAAAAAACGCTATCATAACATAATTGGGTATGCTTACAAAATCTCAGCCTCACATTCTCATCTAACAGAGGCTGATGCATGCACCCCCTGGAGTCTAGTTCTTGAACTTGAAGAAAATAATCAATCCAGAAAGTGCTAAGACATCATGCTAAGATAAAATTAGTTTCTTCTGCGGGATACGGTTTACGCTGGAAACATGAAACTGAAAATCTCTAAATAGATAACAGTAGCTTAGTAGAATGTTTTAGGCTTTTGAAAGCAAGTTTTAGGAGTCCGTTTCTATCATTGTTGAATTTGCCCCCTCCTTCCACCCTTCTTGAACATAGCACCCTTGTTAGGTAAATGGAGTTTCGAACAACACCAGAGGGAACTTAGTCGAGTCATCACGTATGCATCTGATAACCACAGCATAATGTGTGTGCTTTTGGAATCGGTCTCAAGCGAAGTAGGATTATCATTTTTGAGAGAGTACATTAACGAAAGAATACATCGATTACTTATAACTATGAACTTCCTACAAATGTGTTGCACACTGCAGCATTTTTTTAAATTCAAACCGAAAACCTAAATTCAAGACAATGGCAAACGTTGGCGATGGAAACCTTTCGTCATACTCGATTTTCCAGCTAAATATTTCTAACAAGTGTTTCGGTAATGACTGCCCTTAGTAACTGCTAACAATTAATTCAACATTGATACAATACATGATACTGTAACACAACAGTGGACCACAAACTATGTAATCCAACAACGTTTTTACAGTTCTGCCTCTAAAGGTTATTTGAGACTTCTACAAGGCCCCTGACTGGACTGGACGCCCTTCTGCGATGTAATGAGAGCACCAGCCCCCCGGATTCACATACAGCAGTGACGCGAGAAGGTATCAATTCATAATATGATACACTAACAACAACTCGGTCACTAAGGAAATCAAATAAAAATAACAATATTTGAGGTTCCCGTTTTGCAATATGATATGCGGACTTCTCTAAATATGTGGCTTATCATACGCTCTCCTAATAGTCATCAGACCGCAAGGTCCGGTCTGGTCCGGGGGTCCATAGGTCCAGAATAATAACGGTCCATTGGTCCGGTCCGAGTATATGGTTCCCTTACGGCTATGAGTGCATGGGTCATTCAGTCTAGTTTTTACTGATGACTTTAGAGAACAACACTTCAACTTGGCTATGCAATCTCTATAAGTATCCAGTGACTCGTCTTTTAAAGGTGTAATCCGTTCAATTCAATTCCTTTTAATTGATATCTTTCAATTCTCATCTGCCAAGCATTGCAACGTATGCATTTTCAACGATATCCTTTGCAACAGCTGGGGAATATCTTTTCATCAAAATATTTGGCTTCTATTTTTCCAAACAAAGAAGTTAAGCCCAGGGAGGGGGTACTTGACCCAGTTTTGGGCAGGGGCGTGCCGCCCATGAATCAAAAAGTATATACCCATATTTCATACCAAATTTTGAAAATGTATACCCAAATGTACACCAAAACCTACATTCAAACTATTTTTTGAACATTTCAGACCATAGTTGTACCAAAATCGTCCAAAAGGATGCCCCTATTTATATCAAAATGGTGAACAAGTACATCCATTCGGGCGGCACGTCCCCATTACCAAAAATATACTAAGTACCCCCTGGGGAAGTTGATGATAATTGCTACACTAGGTCAGAAGATCTCGGTCAGTACACGCATTTTTTTTATAAACAATTTATGCTCGAGCTCAGTACTAAAAATTGCCTAGCTCAAGGCCAAATTTAAGTACCCAAAATTGCTTAGCAATTGCATAGCTTTCTTCTTCGAAAATCTTGTTTCTTAGAATACTATCTCACAAGCTGTTGTACAACAAATATCGATGGTATCTTGCATATCAAAGTGTGCCAGGGTACTGTATGATTTTCATTGCCAATAGGATCAAAACTGAAATTTTCAAATTGCTTAGCATTCCTCTATCCAGTACTAGAATTGCTTAAGTTCTTGTCTTGTCGAGTACTGACTTGCTTATAAATCAGTCGCCTATGAAAAATACGTGTAATCAAGTAAGGTGACGTAACGAGCTTGAAGCTGGTTTTAGGTGAGTTATCTTACCAATTGCTGATCGGGCACTCGAGCATTTCTTTGACAGGAATGTTCATCAAAGAAAACTTTTAACCAAGAAAATCGAATTTAGAGAAATTTTAAACCCAGAAATAGGATATCTAACGAGTACAAACTTTAGCCTTTCAGATGAAAAACTGTTCTAATCTAATATGAAATTACCAAAATTCTGGCATTTTTGTGCTCCAAAATACAACCAAACAACGATTCCATTTCAATTAAAAATCTTTGAAAAAACCCAAATGCTGAATCTAAAAAAACAAGAGCAGGAATGAAGTAGACTAGACTTGGTTGTTATTGGAAAGAGGAATTTAGATCAAAGTAATGAAGAACGCTCGAGAGTGGTATAGCTTTTTCAAATACATATCTAAGGCATTGCAAAGTCTGTGTGTCGGTTTCTTAGAAGAGTGCTCAACACATAGAATAGAGATATATACACTATGAAGAAAGACACTCCAAAGACAAAACTCTCCATCTTAACAAGCCTGTTTCGTGGAAGCCCACTCATCAGGAGATGTACAGATCTCTAAGGCATTAGATAGGCAACTAATGAATTCCATTAAATTCCATGATTCTTCCTTTCTTCAAATTTTTGAAACCCCAAATATTCATTTTTTGTTCATATTGAAATTCACAGACCTCAAATATTGCTTTAACATCAAGTATTGGACCCCAAATATTTGCATGGATCCGGGTATTGAAAGTTATGAAGTACCTCCCCTAGGATTTATCTAAAACGAGTCAGTGTGATGTTATTCCAGTACTTTCATTGGACTTTAAAGTTTCTACCAATTACTGAAATTACCAAATCCTCCTGTCTTGAAACTCTTCTTTTTCACACTTTGACTCTGACCTTCACCATCGCCATCATCATCATCATCATGAGCCACAGGTCTTTTGGTAGTCTTTGGGATATACTTTCCCACACCAGGCCTATACACAGTTTTCTTCCTCTCAAAACTTTCACTGATTTTAACTCTTTCAAGGCTCTTTTCCTGGTCTTCAGCCATTTTTATTTCTGACTCCCTTTCCTTTTCAATTTCCGCATCTGCTTCCTCAAAAGGATCAACAAAAACAGTCGTCTTTTTTATTATAATTTCTTCTTTAGGCTTATCTTTAGCATCAACTTCAATCTTTTCCAAAACATTTAAGATATCCATTCCCCCGACAACTTTCCCAAATACGGTATGCTTGTTGTCTAAATGCCTGCAAGATCTAAACGTGATGAAAAACTGTGATTTATTTGAATCTTTGCCAGAGTTAGCCATACTTAACACCCCTCGGCCTTGATGAACAAGATTAGTCTTAAACTCGTCCTTGAATGCTCCTCCCCATAACGATTCCCCACCAGTTCCAGAACCTGTTGGGTCACCACCTTGAATCATGAAGTTTTTGATGAGCCTATGAAAAATAACATTGTCATAGAAACCTTTCTTGCATAAGCCAATGAAATTCTCGCATGTCTTCGGCACGTAGTCACTGTGAAGCTCCATGTTAAGATCGCCAAAATTGGTCTGGATTCTGACGTACGCCTTCTTCTTGACTTTTGAGTAGCGGATGACATCACTGTCTATTGTTGCGGCGGTTTGCTTTGTATGAGGTACCACAGACGTGGATGTAAAGGAGCCAGCCATTGCACCGGTGGAGTAATGTGCAGTGTTGATTTTCGTTTTGATTTCATCTTCTAATTCTGTGGGTTTCTTTGGTTCTTTGTAAGATTTTCCAAGCTCTGCTAAGGTGCTTTCAGTTTCTGCGTTTGCCTTGCGGATGGTATACCTTGGATTCTTTTTAAGCCTAGAAGAAAGATATGATAGTAAGGAATGGTATGAAGTTGATAAATAGCAAATATGCAATACACTGAATATTAAATTCAAGTTTTACCATATTTTGCAATATTTTTAATTCTACTCGCTATGAAATTGGTGGATAATTTTGTGAACAGAAAGCTTCACAATTTCTGTGTTTTCTTGGGGTTTTTGTGGTTGGTTTAGACCAAGACACATTTTCGAGAAAGTTTTTGCTGACAAACTTTCTTGATGCACAAAAAGTTTTCCATTAATTTCTTTTTGTTTTTGTTCTCATTGAGCTCACCTTAGGACACCTGCGTTATCATTTAACAGATGTGCTGCCCCAGCGAAACTCCTGACCTGATAGAGTCTTCAGCACGGATCGACCTGCCGATAAGGCCTTAACACCAGAAAGTGAGCCGTGAAGCCCGCTTCCGCTCAACCGAATAAGTAAAAAAACGATAAGAGTAGTGGTATTTCACTGTTGCATTGCTGCTCCCACTTCCTACACCTCTTCCTACTGCTATCCTACACCTCTCATGTCTTTTCAAAGAATCAGACTGGAGTCAAGCTCAACAGGCTCTTCTTTCCCCACTGATTTTGCGAAGAACGTTTCCTTGGCTGTGGTTTTGCTAGATAGTAGATAGGGACAGTGGGAATCTCGTTAATCCATTCATGTGCGTCACTAATTAGATGACAAGGCATTTGGCTAGTTAATTGTATAGATAGAAAATTCAAATATTTTTACAGAAATTTGAGCTACTTATCTATAACAACGATTCGGCCTGAATTTAAAATGGACGGCCTGCCCCATTGTCCGTTTACTGTTTCAGCATAATTATCCGGCGGGTGCCGGGGTCAGGTTTAGCCCATCGGTTTCATTACCTACTACACTTATGTGTTTGTTTTTTTATGAATGTCCCAAACCGTGATTTTTGACTGAGTAACTTTGATAAACCATAGTGATTGCAATTATTCTAAATAAAATTTAGGAATTTTTTTACAGACAAACAAGATGCTAAATTGTAAACTCCCGCTGTTTCGAAATGAATAGGTACAGGGGCTAAGGAGCTACAAGTGATTAAAGTTAGGAGCACTTTTTGTGCAAAATATTCCAAATGAGGAGTGACACAAATATTCTAAGGTGAAAATAAGTATTTTGCAGTGGAATTTTTGTGCTCAAATTTTCCTAAAGATTTCATTGAACACTCATGAGTTGATTTTTGGTGAAAAATTCCAATTCAAGAAAGCACTTTAGGTGCAATTATTCCATTTCAATAAAAAATAGTCGAAAATAAATTGCAGCGTGCACATAAAGTGCTCCCATGATAAAGTTCTTTTTTTGAAAGTTTGTTAATGGTGTCTGACTGGTTCTTGTGATTTACATTATCTTGGTTTCAGGAGCATTGTAAGTGATTTTCCTTCCATCCAAATTTAGCTATAGTGACAACTTATATACTATGACACCCAAAGTGCTCCGAAAAGTGCTCTTCGATGTTCCTCCATAAAAATATATCATTGGGGATATATATGTTTAGAAAACTTTACGAGTATTCCATTAAAAAGGAGCTTGTTAGGTGCAAAAATGTAAATATACAGCTTATGGAATAACGGCACCTGATGTACTCTCAGAAAAAACGTAGAAGCACGCACAACGTAAAGACTGGTCACATGACAAGTTTTCGACAAAAAAATATCATCTTATGAGCAATTTGTGTGCAAAAATGTATTTATTTACGTTTTCAAAATTTCGATTTGGGACATTCATAAAAAAACAAACACTTATGTGTATTAATTGTCCGTCTTCATAGCTCTCCACAAATTTTGACTTCTTAAATTGTAGCCAGCATAGGTAACCACCTTCCACCACGTGATGTTTGTCCTCTAGTAGTATCAATTTTATACTGCCGGGAGCATTTGTCTTTGGTGTTATCTGCAACGATGGAAATGTCAATTACGTAGCTCTTGTCCTCTTCAGCAGCTTTGATTACAAGGTCAGGCTTCCTGAGCCCATCGAGTGTTCGGATGACAGGTTCCCGGATGACTTCGTAGGTACTTGCCTCCAGACTGCTGGCAATGGTATTAACGATCTTATGATGCCTTTTTATTTGCTAACCATGAGCTCTCAAGCAGCTTTGTAGAATGTGCCTAAAACAATCTTGCCATCTGCAGCAATCACACTCGACTAGGGAGTCTGGGTATCCTCGCTGTGTCCTGCATTTTGTTGGCAGGAGATTTCCTCGTAGCTGGCAGCAACCGATGAACATGGCTCAAGATTGTATAGAGCTGTATAGAGCCACTCACCAGCCATTGATGGAAGTTGACATGCTGATGAGTGGAAAGCCCGCATCTGTCCACCGAAATGTATAGTGTACTCTTCAATTCCGTCCGTAGGTCTTGCGTCTATGGTTTCATTTCATTGTTGTAGAGTCTAATCAGTTTGCATGCTTTGAGTGTAATCGCAAGGAACTGGGGCGTTTCGAGCAGGGCTGTTATTACTGGATCCACTTTGGTAGACATTTTCTCCACTTGCTGGCGAGTTGGCAGGACCTCCATCAGCGGCTTTAGCATGGAAGTACCTAAAGGAGTGCCCTGCGGGAGCCGCAACCATTTGTGGACAGCAGCTCTGATGGAATGGTCCATCCAGCGTAGTACCACTCTAGTTGGATCAGCTAATATGATATTGTGATATAGCTTCGGCAGCAGGTGGTTTCTAAGGATATGCAGGTGTTGCTGCGGCTAGAGGGGTGCTGAGGCTATATTTTAATTCGACGATTATGTCGGACGGACAATCGATACTTTGAACCTTGATTAAAAGTTTTCTAGACGTTGCATGGTAAATGCCTGTTTATTTAATTGCAGAGCTCAGCCAGCTCTGTAGCACGCCTAGATACAAAATGCAAAGAAAGTTATTCTGTTTTATTTATTTAAAGTTATCTTATTTTTGAACAGGCAACATCACCCCTCAACAGTCTCGTTTTCATTTTAGGAAAATTTTACCCCTGACTGGTTTACTATAAACAACGAGTTTGAATTATTCACGACCAGACGATTCTTGGCATCATTTTCTTCTGTTTTTTCTATGCCTATTAATAATATGTCGGACGGACATAGATTTTCTCAATGAAAACATTCGCGTGTGCAATCCCGTAGACAATTTTCGTTGTTATTAGTGAAAAGGCAATCACATTTGGAGATAAGAAAGATTACTGATAAATACTGAATGCAGTCAGCATCTCAGAAAAAAAACTTGCTCCGTTTATTTTTATGTCGGACGGACATCATACTGCTTTGAAATCCCATCTCTCTGTTTTAGTAAAAGTAAGAACTTAAAATTTCAGCTCTGAACTAAGAAAAGTAAGTCATGTACAGTAAAAAGAAGATGGTTCATACTGCGTAAATTAAATCTCTCTTTTCCTTAAAAAATGATTGTCCGTCCGACATACGATTTTCAATTAGTGTCAGCTACTTTAGCTGATTTTTTGGAAGTTTCACCTGTCAGATTGATAAATCTAACATGATACTAGATGCAGTAGATATATCGCAAGGACAATTCATGCAAAATGCAATATTCTAACTACTTCCAATTTCTCACGTTGTGATCAACCATTTCAAAAACAGCCTCTGCTACAGCGAGTACCTTTAATCCACTATCGAGAAGCTCTTTTGAGCTCAGTTGGGCACCATGTCTAAGTTGGACATGTCAAGTGGAATTCCTAGTGATTTTAGGTCTTTTTTTATTATAGACCACCAGGTGGTCGGTGGACGTCCTCTGTCTCTTAGGACCGGCTGGAGATATTCGTCAAGGGCTTTTTCCACTGTTGTCTGGGGATTTTCGCGGAGGATATGTCCCAAGAACCTCAGCCTTCTTCTAGTTAGGGTGATTGTACTCCAGGGTTTTGATTGGCATTTCTGGTAAAGATCTAAATTGGTGACGTGGTCTTTCTTTGTTACATTCAAAAGGAAAATCCGCTAATTTAATTCATCTTTTCTCCATTGCTACAGTTTTAGGCGCAAGGCTGTGGGAAAAACCTACATTCCTGGCATTTCATTCCCTAAAATTTGCCAATCTCGCATCTTGCCAGACCTTTATCCCTGACAAACTTACTTGTAATTTCTGTGGTTATTCACAAAGATTGAGGAAATTGATAAAGTACACAAAAAACAAAAATAGTACCAACCTCTCTTCATCCTCATTGACAAGTTTAATGCTATTTTTCACATGATGAAAGTTAGCAATGTTGAATTTGTCCAAGTTTGTTGGATCTTGAATTGTTATGATATCCTTTCGGCTAAACTCTTCATCAGTTAGAAGATCTTTATAGCTCTTGGGTTTTAAATTAAGTTTCTCAACTGCTTCATAACTGAATACATTACCTGAAAAAATTAATTGTTTTATGGCTGGGAATGTTTTGAAAATCTAACATTAAAGAAGTTTTTTTTTGAAAATCTGTAAAGATCTGCAATATGATACCCTTAAAGCAAGTCAAAATGCGTATCCAGAGGCATTTCTACTAAGGGCCTGAAATTTTTGAGTGATACTTGATCCATGATACATTATCAAAGCCCTCAAGTCATAGGATGGGAAAAGATTGGATTTCTTGTTGAATTAAGGCTTTTATGTGCAGGTTTCACAATGAAATTGTATGAGACAAGTCTCACTTACATTTTAAGGGTCTTCAGCAAGACTTTTCATTGGACAAGTATAATTCAACTATGAAGCCTTTAGTGAGCATTTGTTAGATTCAAAACCTATTTTACCATTATGTGTATTCACAAACAATGCATACTTTCAAGCCTGGACCTACTTCCAGACAGCAAAATTATGGAACTTGTGCACCCGAGATAACAATAGAATAGGACAATAGAAAGGTGATATGGGGCACACAAGATCTCATCAAAAGTAGCGTGCCATAACTGTGCAAACTGATCCTACTCTAAAGTCAGGTCCAAACGTAGTATAAAGATGATTGTAGTATACTTCAATGTTGACAGGGTAAGAATGTGGTACACTACATTAATAACTTTGAATGTGACGTGTACGAAGGCCAAGATCCATGAACAAAAGTTTACACAGGCAAATGATGGACAGCCTTCTCTGTAATGCTTAATCCCAACTTCGCAAAAGAAAATCTATATCTACTTTCCTTTTATGCCCAATTGATAAATTGTTGCTTAACCTTAGATTCTTGGCTTAGAAAGAATCACATCAACAGAACCTTGAAATTTTAGGATTGCCTACAGAACAAAATTACAGGCAGTAATAGTTCAAGATTATTTTTCATGCGGACACAAGCTCCTCTGCAACAATTAGGCCTCGCATCTTTGAATTATTGTAGTATATAAGCCTATTGAAAATAATGCACATATGTTGATTCAAAATGGCAGCTAAATTGCAAAGCTGTGAGGGATAGGCCTAAACTAAAATTCCCATAACTTCTGTCAGACAGCTCACAAATACATGATTTTGGTGGCAAAATTTAGGAACTTTTGCTGACACCATAGCTCATAACAATAAGCAATAATGAATTGAGGGAGAAACTATATATGAATTTGAGTGATGGTTAAAATATAAGCAAGGAGCTTTTGGAGAAGGAGTCGTCATCTGAAATCAGTGCAGAAGTGTTTTAAAAAGTTATTAATACGGTAAAGTGCTTTGTTACTTTGTTGCTACTGCTTTGAGGAGCCCCATGGATTTTGTTTTTCCTCTGTATGTGGTGACATAAGGAGAAAATGAAGGAGGCTCAAAAAATTTCAAGGGAGGGGAGAGTAATTTTTCATATTGGACCCCACAGCATTGCAATTTTGTCATTCTTCAGGTAAGTATTTGTTTGTTCTCCTTCTTATGCCCCTATAATTTACATTTGTGGAGTATTTTACTTGGTAACTGACCTCAATTCAAGCAATAACGGTTATAATTGTGTGTATCAGATAAATTTCTTTATTTACAAAAATGTACTTTAAGGTTTAATGTCTCCTCCCTCCCTTCAAATTTTTGAGATGCCCTACCAATTTCTTGCCTCACCACAGGGACAGCTAGGATAAGACTCATGGGGATCCTTAAAATAGTAGCAACAAAGTAACAAAGTACTTTAAGGGATAAAAGACTTTTTAAAACACTTTTGCACTGATTTTAGATGACGAATCATTCTTCAAAAGCTCCTTGCTTATTTTCTGACCATCACTCAAATTCCAAGTCATAGATAATTTCTCCCTCAATTTATTAATGCTTAATTTTATGAGCTATGGTGTCAGCAAAAGTTGCTAAATTTTCCTACTAAAATCATGTTTTTGTGAGCTATCTGACACAAGTTATGGGAATTTTAATCTAGGCCTAGCCCTCACAGATGTAATTTTGCCGCCATTTTGAATCAACCTGTGCAATACTTTCAATACTCTAGTGTATACATACTACGTTGTTATGATTAGTATACTACACGTTTGGACCGGACTGACCAAGCATCTATAGCTGACACGACTGAACAAGTTACAATGATGAAAGATCTCATCTCACCAGTTGTTTTTATTGCTACAATGCGACTGTTCTCAGTAAAAACCTTGAAGGTCACAGGACAGTGAAATTTCCCTTCAGAATTTTTACTGAAATTTAACTTGATGAGATCCTTGGCAGATAAAACCTCTCCAGACACCGGATTCGTGCCATGCTTCTTCAAGTAAGGGACGATGTTCAACAGTTCATAGACCACTCCATCTTTTGTAGCCAGTGGGTGGTCAAAAGGTTGGAACGATAAGCTACAACATGTGAAGGGAAGGCGTCTGAATTTCGCATTTGCAAGTGGGTCATCTTTCTTCCCACCCCATTCTTCTTTCCATTCCTTATTCGTGATATAAAGTTTGTCTTTTTGGTGCTGCTTCTTACCCATAACTTGGCTGAACAGGTGATAGTTATTTCGAAATGTAAGTAATTTGTCACTTCAAAGCATACAGTCAAAATCTTACATTCTTCTCCGTAATGGCTGCCAGAAACCCTGTGGCATTTTGAAACATAATGTTGCTGCTGTTTGTAAAATAGCTACTTGACCAATCAGCATTGAAAATGGCAGTCACGTGATACAGATTTATCATTTCTTTCATTTTCAATTTTGAAGTAATGGCGGCAAAAATTCTCGCTGTGAGCTGCCTAAACCCGAGTTGTTCTGCCACGATGAAGACTGCATTAGAGATTCATTCAGTATTTTGAATTGAATTGAAAAGCCAGGAAGCATCAATTTACGTAATTTCTCTAACTTTTTCAGAAAAATATGGATCTGAAAGAAGAAAAATGTCAGCCTCAAAGTCATAAAGTGTTTAGTGCTAGTGCTAGTGGGCCTATGCTCTCAACAACGCCTCTTAGCAGGAAAAGGTAAGTAAATACTTTCAACATGATTGAATAGTGATGGAAAGCTGTGATGGGGCTTTTTAGAGAAATGGCTAAGATCTAGAACATCTGTTCACATTTTGAATGTTGACGATGTGCCTATCTGATGTGATAGGTCATTTTTTATGACGTCACAGTCCCAATAAATAAAGCAAGGTGTCACCGATTACTTTAATTCTGTAAATAATAGCAAGACCAAGCACTGCTTCCTGAAATGCAAGTTTGGGAGAGGTGATGAATCTGAGGATGACATGACGCTGTGCGACGGCTGCACACAGTGGTTCCACCATGCCTGTGTCGACAGCCAAGAAACCAACCAAAATGTTAGGCCTAGGCCTAGGCCATCGTCACAGGATGGGGAAACCGCTGTGTGGTTCTGCCCTAAATGCAGGATGGTCTTTACAGAAGTTAACATTATGAAAAGAGAGTTAACTAAACTGAAAAGTCTTGTAAACTCCATAAAACAAAGCAACAAGCAAAGTGAACATCGAACATCAAACTTGTCAAATAACACCTCTTCCTCCTCTACAGCAGCTGGCCCTTCCATGGAAGCAACACGACAATTAATGAATGAAAATGCCGAACTTAAAGAAGAAAATCAAACTCTGAAAAATCGGTTGGATTTGACAAATGCATTACTCAATCAACTACTTGAGCAGGAGTCAAATAAGTCACAACAGTTGATGAATTCTCACGCAGACAAAATCACCCCTACCGAGGGCAAAAATGATGATATGACTTGGCATGTCCAAAGAAATAAAAAGAATAAAAAGAATAATCGAAATAACAATACTGGGACATCCAAACTAAATAAAGCCAAAGCAACCTCTAATAACAACAGCCAGAACACGAATGATGACCAAAACAGATTAAGTGCATCCCCAAACCAAAACAGGAATGGATACAATGGGAACAAAACCTCCTCAGCAACACAAGCCAAAAAGATACTTTTGCTTGGAGATTCGCACGTCAGAAGACTTGATGCAGATAAGCTAAAAAAGCACTCGATAACCTCAGCTGGTATTGGGGGCTTGCTTAGTGGTCAGCTTCATTCTCGACATAAGCAGACCATCAACAGCAAACTCCCATCTGCCACTGAGGTTGTTCTACACATTGGCAGCAATGATATTTCGAAAAACATCCCTACATCCATAATACTAAATAACATCGACACCGCTGTCCAAAAGCTCAAAGATATCAACGCCGAAATCAAAATTGCAGTCTCATCTATATTTCTCCAAACCTATGACACTGCCAAGAATATAAAAATCGTTGAAGCAAATCAAGAAATCCGAAACCTTTGTTTGTCACATGGATGGGACTTTCTGGACAATGGCAAGATCGCTTTCAAACACTTAGACTCACAAGGAATGCACCTAAACGCTGTAGGTAACCGTATCTTTGCTAGTAACTTGATTAATTACGCTAAATCTGATTAACAAGATACACAATTTAGGGGAGGTGCTAAGCAAAATAATGGTGGGACAGTCGGGTGTCATCAACATCTTGGTTTTAAAAAGGGCATGGCCATTGCATCCCTAAACATCAATGGTCTTCGTAGTCACCTTGACGAAGTTAAACTACTTCTAAATGATAGGGGGATTCACATCTTAGTCCTAAATGAAACCAAACTTGATGACTCAGTTGCTAAACAGTTGACTGAAATATCTGGCTTCCAGCAAAAACGGCTTGATAGGTCTTGTCATGGTGGTGGTGTAATGGTGTATGTAAAAGAATCTATCAAAATGATTCTCAGGGAGGACATACCCTCTTATGGGCTTGAAATTCTTTGTATTGAGATATCCCCTCCTAAATGTAAACCATTCCTGATTTTTGGTTGGTACAGGCCACCCAGTGATCCTATCGAAAGCTTCTCTAAATTAGAAAAAGTCCTTTCCCATGTAGATAAGGAAAATAAGGAAATAATTCTACTTGGTGACACAAACTGTGATTTTTCTGAATTAGAACCTGGTCAGGAATTTGACAATAATTCTAAACATCTGTCCAATGTTTATGAACTATTTAGTCTTAAACAGATCATTAAAGAGCCAACCAGAGTTACTCTTAATACCTCAAAAATAATTGATCACATTGCATGCACATCTACTCAAAACATTTTAAAGTCTGGAGTGCTTCCAATTTCTATGAGTGATCATTTTATGGTTTACTGCATCCGAAAATTTAATGGAGGTGTTGAAAAAAGCCATAAAATAATTAAAACTCGAAAAATGAAAAATTTTAATGAAGAAGAATTCCTGGCAGAGGTCGCCAGCATGCAATGGGTTCAAATGCTTCCTGACACTGATGATATCAATTTACTTGTGAACAGCTGGTCTAATCTTTTTTCTTCAATCATTGATAAGCATGCTCCAATAGCAGAAATGCGTGTCTCAGAAAGATACTGTCCCTGGATCAATAAGGATCTAAAAGACCTTATGAAGTCTAGGGATAAGCTTAAAAAAGCTGCTGTCAAAAATAAGTCTGATATTTTGATGAACTGCTATAGGCAGGTCCGTAATAAGGTTAACAAACTTAACACTAGCCTCAAAAAGCAACACTATGCTAACAGAATTACTGCTTGTAAAGGTAACATGCAAGATTCATGGAAAATAATCAATGAATTGATAAACAAAAGGTCAAAATCCAGTAACATAAATGAACTTAAGGATACTGGTTCTGAAAGTGTTGTTCACAAGAAGGACATCCCTGATACTATGAACAGTTACTTCTGTTCAATTGGTAAGGATCTTGCAAAAGATATTGACCCTGTACCAAACCCACTTTTGTCAGGTGACTACCAAATCAACAATGAAAGAAAGGTTTTTCATTTTAAGACCATTGATGTCAAAGAGATAAGGGCTGCAGTTGCCAAAATTAAGACAACTAAAGGTTCTGGGAATGATAATATCTCCAGCTACTTCTTGAAACTTGCAATGCCACTTATTGAAGATTCTCTAGCTTTTTTGTTTAATACGTCGATCGAAACAAGTCTGTTTCCAGATTTATGGAAAGTAGCTAGGGTCACTCCAATTTTCAAAGCTGGAGATAGGGCAAATAAATCGAACTACCGTCCAATCTCTGTCCTTCCTGTAATCTCAAGACTTTTCGAAAAGCTCATCTACAATCAACTGTACCAATTTCTCAATGAAAATGGGCTCCTGGCTCCTGAGCAATCAGGTTTCAGGGCCCTTCACTCTACAGTTTCAAGCTTGCTTAAAAATACTGACGATTGGTACAGTGGAATTGATCTTGGAAAACTTGTGGGCATTGTTTATGTTGACCTTAAAAAAGCGTTTGATACTGTTGATCACGAAATACTCTGCAGCAAACTCAAACACTATGGCATAAAGTATCGTGAACTTCAATGGTTTCAGTCCTATCTATCATATCGAAAGCAATTTTGTAGGGTCAATGGTGCCTGCTCTAAGACAGAGGGTATCAACATAGGAGTACCCCAGGGCTCCTGTCTTGGCCCTCTACTCTTTCTCATTTATATTAACGACATTACACAAGTTGTTCAAAAATCTGTTCTCTCCATGTATGCTGATGACACCTGTCTGTGTTACCAATCAAAAGATTTGAGTAATCTTAATGAGACCATTAACAGTGACCTCGACAAACTTGATAAATGGTTGAAGGGTAACAAATTATCCCTTAATGTCACTAAAACAAATTCTATGTTGATTACCACTAAGAATAAGCATAGAATTTTAAGACGTGATGATCAAGGGTTAAATTTGCAAATTGGCACTACAGAAATTGGTGTCATTGAGCAGGCAAAATATCTTGGTGTACAAATTGATAATTCCCTAAGCTGGAATGAACAAATCAAAAATATTTCCTCCAAAGTTTCCAAGGCACTTGGTATTTTGAAGTACGCTAAAAAATATCTTCCCCAAAAAACTTTGGAGACTCTCTACACAAGTATTGTTGAGCCCCATTTCCGGTACTGCTGTTCGGTTTGGGGATGTGCTGGTTTGACACTAATTAACCAGTTGCAAAAACTCCAAAACCGTGCTGCCCGTATTGTCACTGGCAGTGGCTGTGAAACCCCAAGCGCTCAGCTAATCCAAAGTCTTGGATGGAAAAACATTGCTCAATTAATAGATAATGAGCTAAGGATCATGGTATACAAATCTCTTCATGACAGGGCTCCACAATACCTGAGTGACTTGTTCAGCAGAAACTCGCAGGCTCTGCCTTGTATACTACGTAACTCTAAAACTGATATGAGAGTACCTTTAAAAACAACAACCACTGGGCAAAAAAGCTTCTCTTTCCGTGGTGCCAAATCTTGGAATAGTTTAACAGCAACATCCAAATTAGCACCTTCCCTAAATATATTCAAAGATACGATTTAGGGGTTGGTTTTTCTTTTTTTAGGTTTTATTACTTTTTTATCACTTGTACATTATTTTATCAGTAATTAGGATTTTAGAAATAGGTAGGGTTTTAATGATATTTTAAATAAATAAAGTATAATAGTGTTTTTAGCAATCATTGTAATTTAGGATTAGAACTTTTTTAACTTTTATAATTTTTGTAAAATTTTTATTTTGGAGGGGCCCCTTAGTAAACCAGCACTCTTGCTGAAGGGCTACCCTTCCGTTAGTTTTTAAAATCAAATGAAAAAATGAAAATGACCGTAACTTGATGAATTTTGTACCAAAATTGACTACCACCATTCTCATAAGACCTGGTAATGGCATATGAAAAAACTGGTTGTCCACTTTAGTAAAAAAAGTTTTCTGAACCTGGGCGGAAAGTTTGTTTTTGCACACCAGAGGGTCATGGCAGACCAATTGTTTCTGAACAATAGGCCCATTTTTCTGCTATTGTTTTCTACATTTCTTCTTGCTGGAGATCTCTGGCGTAATATACATGCTTTCCACTTTGGCTCCTGATGATATGAGCTGTTGTTATGAACTGGTTTATTTAACTACCAAAGAGTAGCGTTCTGTTCTCACTTACTTATAATCATTATTGGTTATATTCCAGGAGAAAAAGCAACACTGGTGGCTGCTTTGCACCGTTCAAAGCCCCTGTAAGTAACTCACTGCTGTTTTAGGCAAATTCTAGTTTAAAGTTTGCAGATGCAACATTTGTTTTGAATTAATCCCATGTCTCTTGAGTTAGCTTCAAATTTAGTAAATACCTCAGACCCTCTAAGGGAGACTCCCCCTTCTTCCTTTTTAGATCAATAACGCACTGCCAATGAAAAACAATAGAAGGCAGAAAAGACCAAAGAATCTCCAGATTTTTATACTGCGGAAGTTGCTAGATCTGATACCTGATCAGTGAAGGGTTCTGCCCCATTTTGATACTTGATACTCAAAACTCTTCAGGTCAGGACATCGATAAAACCACAAACATGTAACTGAAGTTCACATTGAAGTTTCACTCTGGACACTTCAACCTCCATATTATCTACTATAGTCAGGGGGTTCATGTCAAACGAAGAAGCCGGAAATTTGTCAAGATTTTCTCTTATTTTTGTTTGATAATTTTCAAACCTGTCTTTCCACAGACGCCGACTAGACCACAATCAATGATATCACAGAAAGAGAAAATCTTGCTTGCTCAGCATGTAATTACACTGAAAGAAAAAAGAGATTTACTTGATAAAGAAATTGAAGAGCTTCAGCAGCAGTGAGTAGAAACAGGAGTGTTGCCCGGGGAAGGTAATGTCTGGTTGATCCAGACTAAAGTAGGATCATTGTAAAAACAGTAATCATTTTTAGTTTAAATTTTGGTTAATGATGTCTAAATATCTCTTTGAAAATGCAACAAACTACATCCAAGAAAACCTAGATTTTCAAATATTTCAAATAAAGCGGGTCCCACAACCCTTATTTTGTGCCATAATCTTGACTGAGAGTCTTTAACTGGTGTTTATTTGTTTGTTCCTTTTTATAGCTACTCCGAGGAAGAACTTGAGGTACATATCGAGAAGTTGCATGAATACAATGAAATCAAAGATGTTGGACAGATGTTACTTGGCCGGTTAGGTATGCTGTTTGTTTCTGTTTTCCATTATGCTTTCATTGCTCCAGTTTAATTGAGGATTTAGGCTGATTGGGTGACAAAACCTAAGCATATACTTTGATACCAGATGACTCAGAGAGATGTACTGTGTGCAGTTTGCAGAGCTATAATTGAAATCAAAGTCCTTAAGTTGAAATCATATGGTCATGGTTAGTTATAACATCTACAGAAGGCTAATTTAGATTTTAAGGCATCATTCAATGTTACTTTTGATAACTGCAAGCCAATAGCCTAACTCCAAGGGCTCTCATGGGTTACTCAATCAATCCATTGTTTTTGATGAGTAGTGACCAGCATTCTATTTCTTGGTTTCTTATCAAGAATCACATGTTCTTGACCTAAAGTTGAATCTTAAATAAACCACACATAGTTGATCAATGGAGTTCATTGCATCATAGAAATCCATAGCCTGAGTCATAGGCTACAACTCTTCTTACAGAAATTAGCAGTTGATAAACTACACAGAGGTAGACTTCAGAAAAGTGAATTAGGCTAAGAAATCCATAGAAATACGTTTAAGTATGTGATCAAGAGATCCAATTTACTGTTGCAGTTATTACCACACAGACTGTGCAGCATCTGGGAAACTTACCTAAGGAATAAGATGTGCGTACAGTTAGATTTCCCTTTTGTTATTGCAACTTCTTGAGAACTCTTTCAGTGTATCTTGAGCCATATTCTTCAATTTCACCTTTGGAAATTCTGAATCTTTTAGCTGTTCTGTAGTAAATATCAACCTAAATCTCTGCAATCGCATGAATTAAAATGATTATTTCAGGTTTTAAAACATAATGTACTGTACTTTCATAGCGCATACAGTACTTTTGTATTCATTGCCTCTCCCAACGTTACCTGTTGTTTTTTTCTCTTTCTTTTTAGCGGAAGTTCAACAAACGACAACCCGGTCATTGTATGAAGGATATGGACTTGAATTGGATGATTGACAACCTTACGGATATGGATATTTACATTTTACTTTTTAAAAAGTTCTGTTTTAAATGTTAGGTTATATCAAATTGTTATGAACTTTGTTGAATTCAATGCTACCCATACCACCGTAAACCATAGCTTGTTTACCCAAAAATATTTGCATGGTCCGGTGATCTTCCTAGAAAGTACTTTTTCAAATTTGAGATAGAGATGCTAAATTGGACAAATATTTTGCCTTGCCAGAAAATTTATAAACCCTGAAATATCATATGTCTAGAATTTAGTTTTCAGTAGCATTGCTTAAAAAATAGACGCGAGACTAAGAATTATTTATCATTTAGTTAAAATTTGTAACGTTTTTGCAACTATTTTAACGATGGCAGAAACATTATGAAACCACTTGCAACAATTCTGAAGCGATTTGTAATGATTAGCAACAGTTTGCGACGATATTCAAAGATTCTAAGGATGGCAACAAGAGTATAAAACCACATGCAAAAATTCTGAAACGATTCGCAATGATTAGCAACGATATTCAAAGATTCTAGTGATGGCAGAAATATTGTGAAAATACTTGCAACAATTCTGAAGCGATTTGTAATGATTAGCAACAGTTTGCGACGATATTCAAAGATTCTAAGGATTGCAGAAATATTATGAAACCACTTGCAACAATTCTGAAATGATTTGTAATGATTAGCAACAGTTTTCAACGATATTCAAAGATTATAAGGATGGCAGAAATATTATGAAACCACTTGCAACAATGCTGAAACGATTTGTAATGATTAGCAACGATATTCAAAGAATCTAAGGATGGCAGAAATATAATGAAACTACTTGCCAAAATGCTATAACAATTTGGAACGATTAAGAAATGATTTGCAAAGATTATGAAAGTTTTCAAACTTTATATGACATGCACATGACATGGCATGAGATCTAAAAAAAATCCCCTGCCAAAGCACTATTAGTTGCTCTCCAAATTACCCTAGTTTCTCGAAAGATAAATGACGAATGTGAAATGCTAGAATAGTTTAAAATGGTTTCACCTCATATATCTTTTGTAGACAGTTTGTAAAACACTAATTACATACATCAGTGGCATATAAAGTACCTCCTCGATCATTCGAACCTATGTTGTCTAACTAACATTTTCGCTATCTTTTTTACAAGTTAGTTCTTGGGAAACCCATTGGAATATCGGTCCAAAAAGTAAATTATAGTTTTTTACATTGGTAGTACAATGAGATAAACAAATTAGGTTGTGTTAATTTGGGTACCCTTTGTGCCTCACCCTTTCTTTGAAACTTCTGGGAGATGGAAAGAGGGTGTCCTTAGTAAATTCTACGGAATATTGCAGGCTCTGTAGTTTAATAAATCCTCTGTCTTCAGACACATGAGACCACGCTGACCTTGGAAACTCTTGGGACTTATCTTGCGAAGTTTTTGGACTTGAAGGTTGGACAACGCAGGAATCTCACTTTTTCAGGGAAGGACACGGAAATTTCTTATACAGTATGTGGTGGAAATTTTTATCAAGCCTGTTCGAATAATTGGGGATGCACTGTGTTGTAAAGTGAGAACTGCCACAAATTAGATAGTGCAGTCCGTAATGACGTTTAGGCTAAAAGTTATCTCAGATTATGAAGTGGTTCGGTCGGATTGAGGTCTTCTTCGTTGAACGAAATTGCAAGTTCACTAAGCGATGCAACGATACCAATAACACCCAAAATTGTACAAATGACCAAAATCAAAACATCAACTATCAGATATTTCAGTTTCAAATTCGGATAATTGAACTTGATGTGACAGGCGCAAGGTAAAATGAAGATTAGAATGTTTGCAGTAAAGTTACCAACTAGTGCTACTCCGAGTCCAAAATGCGGTGTGAAAACGGCGGTTATCGTAGCTAGGCATAATAGAATTAGTCTTACGAAGTGTCTTATCAAGTTTGCACGAGTCGAGTTTTTAAATCGCTTAGGCCAATTTTGATCAATGATGTTGAAAACCGTAAACATCGGGAAAATAAAGAAAGTCAGTGCTACGACGAATAGCATTAGCGAGCAAATCGTCCGCAGTGGGCCATGCGGCAAGTCGAGCGTCATTATGGTATGCGTGTTATTCTCATAAGCCAAATAGATAAACAAGCCGCTTACGACTTTTATAACCGTTACAACGGCGTATGATATATTCATGACTTTGCCGAAACTGTCTCTATCTTTCATATCCTTTTCGATGAACGGTAGATACGGTTGACACGCGTACGACACGACGGTGATTCCTATACCCAGCGACAACCGCTTTAGTTCAAATATCTTAGCAGTTTCAAAGCTTCTTTTCCAATGTCCAGTGAAGCGTAAGCTATATCCTGTGGTGAATGCAACTAATATCAATCCAGCAGTTATAGTAGCTAGTCCAATCTTAGCCAGCGAGCGAATTCGCTCGAGAAAGATAACCGCGAACAGCGGCAACGTGCATAAAACCGTCCATATGTCATCGTCTATGACCGGTATCAGCTCGTTCATAATTCCTCCGGTCAACAATAATATTAAGACACAATGCGCAAAGTTCTCTATCAGATTAACTGCGTTAACGAAAACCTTTCCAAAATTCGGCAGGAATTTCTCTCCAATGTCCAAATACCCTTCCCTGGCTCTGTATCTTACGCCGTTTGCATCAAGGTCATACAGAAGCTCGATAAGTATTTGCCCAGTATAGTTTCCCGCAATAGCAACGACGGGGATAATAAACAGAGCCCATATTCCCGAACAACGAAACACAAAGGCCATCGCCAATAAACCAGTGCCCGTGATTCCACAGCATATGTTGAACGCTGTCTCGGCATTAGATAAATTCTCGGGCTCCTCTGGGATGGATCCGGTTATTTCTGATAAACTATTCGAGCTACGTTCGCTATAATTAGCTGAGCTTTCTCCACTTGAGCTGCCCCTTTCATTGTTTACAAGTGGCGTTCTTTCCATCATGAATTAGACCGCTGTCTGTTTACAGGTGATGGTTCGGGATTGTGTTTGACAAGTTATGTTTGAAAGTCTGTGGCTCCGTATGACTCAGTCAAGAAGTCTTCGCTAGAACGATGTTATCGATTCAAAATTGTGCATTTGGCAATTTATGTCTAAAACCATATACTTCAAGGATGATTTAGCACTCATCTGATTATGCTATTCTTTACAATTCAGTGGAGTAATCTTTTCATGAGTTAGTTGAGCTTTTCCCTTTTAATTTGTGATCTTTCTTCTGGCTACTCTTCGTTTGACTGTAATTGATTCAAGATTGCATTTGGCAAGTAATGTATAAAACGGTATACCTCAAGGGTGATTTAGCATTCATCTGATTATGTTATTTATTACAACTCAGTGGAGCGATCTTTACAAGAATTTGCCTTTTATTTGATTTGTGATCTTTCCTCGTTTGACGGGTATCGACTCAAAATTGCATTTGGCAAGTTCGATCATACGAAATCATAAACATTTAGGATAACTCAACAATCGTCTGATTCTTGTACCCTTGTGATTTAGTGGAGTAATCTTTACTAGCATTCGGCTTTTCACTTTATATGTATGTGTTTATATTTTCGTTTCATATATATATATGTTCTGTTTCTACTGCTTGTTTACTTTCAACTTGAAACTGCTTCCCTACTTGTTTCTTGAAATTGCTTGGAATACTTTTTGGATGATTCAGCACTCATCATATTTTGTGACTGCTTATGATTAGGTGAAGAAGTCTTTACTAGAATGTGGCCTTGCTTTTTTACACGTGCTCTTTCCCTGATCAATCAGTACTTGTTTATTAGTAACGATGTAAGATTGTGTTTGACAAGATACAGTTGAAAATTATACACTTTTCAACTCTCGAAGAATTCTATGACTTCTTTTGATTTAGAGGAGTTATCTTTACCAGAATAGGGCTTTTCACCTTGTATAAAAATTCTGCTTCCCTTTGCCACGGCTTGGTTTCTGGTGTTGATACAAAACTAAATTTGGCGAGTAATATTCAAAATCCTATGCTCCAAGGATAATTTTGATTCAACGTTCAACGCTCTTCGGACTCCGTAACTCTTTGCAAATCAATGGGGAAATCACATTATTCGCATGCGTTGCTCATAATGATGTACTTTTTTTATCAGTATGCTGTAGATGGTCTGCGACTAATTCTTGCCAATAATATAACCATCAGGATCTTACTTTATGTTATAATCATTCAACCATGCCGCTCTCTTGAAAGAACTCAAATCTCAATTAGGCGGAATTTCGATTCAGCTGTGGTGAGCAACGTCTATTGAAATATTTTACGGATACGATCAACAATATGGCCTTTCATTGTCTATTGATTCCACCATTACAAGCAAATGTATTTTCACTGGCTATCTTTGTTTGGTTTCTTAGTTGCAAGCGATTTTATCTTTCTATAGTAAGTTGATTGTGGAATCTAAAAAGTGTACTATACTTCCAATAATTCTGAAGGCGATAGGCAATGCCTGTTCACTACTGCAATCAACGTCTTTCGATATGATCAATGTTTTTCAATATGTATCGATTCTACCTTAACAAACAAATGTATTTTCACTGGCTGGCCTTGTTTGTTTTCTAGGTTGCCTTCCTTCCTTTCTGGTGTAAATTGATGGTATGGAAGTCTAAAAATATGTGACACCTCCAATACTTTTTGATGCGATACGCCTTGCCTACCTTCAACTGCAAGTCAACGTTTTTCGATGTGATCAATGTCTCTCATCGTCCATTGATTCCACCATCTCAAACAAATGCATTTTTACCAGTTAGTCTTGTTTGTTTTATTCCCAGATGTTTTCTATCGTTCTGATGTAAATTGATAGCACAAAAATCGTAATTGCGAGTTTCCAATACTCCTGTATAGCACGCAATCCCTTTTACAATTTAACTTCTTCCTCTTTCAAGTCAGACCCAATGCTTATCTGCGTTGTTTGAAACAATGAATTGTTTATGATTTGCGTTCTCGCATCCACTCGATCAATTTCAACTTTTCTCAAACCAAAACGTGTCAAGTCTTCAAGCATATCTTCCACAAAGTTCAAGCCTTTCAGAACTCTACAATGCCTTTCAGGAGTAATAAACTTATTTACGGCTTTTGACTGGTGTTCACTATGTTTCTGTAGCAACTTCGATTCTAACGACCAAAACACAGTAATTAGTCCTATTTGCAAATGTTTTTTTATAAGGACGCGCTTTACGAGAAAGCACTGCTCGACATATTTACAGCGTTAAGAAAATGTATTTTTAAAATTTTCACAAGGCTATACACTCATTTTTAGCGTAGAGCCCCGACCACGACCCCACTGCGGTAGGGGGGCAGAACCCATTTGAAGAACTTTTTGAAATTGACTGTATGATACTATATAATTTATGAATTATTCTGAGTGAGTAACTGACCTCCTCACCAAACGCTGCTAATAGCCATGGTCTGCAGATATAAAGATATTTCTTGCTGAGTAAATTTTAGTAATCAAAATCAATTTAAGAGATGGAGACCAATTTCCTAACAAATATTCTTTCCTTGAGAATAAATGTTTTTAGATTTTGGTAAGGGATGTGATTTCAAACATACCTATAAAAAACAAGTCTACTGTTCTATCATGCTTCATAAAAAGGCAGCGGGTGGTCTCACAACACCAGACTCTTGAAAGACGAAAGTGATCACTTCACGGGTCGCTGCTTCCAATTCAACTTTCCTATGATCGATTTAAGCAGAAATTCGACGCATCTTCAAAGCTTTCTAACTAGAATTAATCACCAATTAGGATAAGTTATTTGAGACAAACGTTTTGTACGGAATGTAAAATATTCTGTTTCATTCAGGATTCTCATATGATTTCAGCCATGAATATTTACCGATCACACACAAACGTCTAGCAAACGGCAGGTTTTGGATTCACAAATGATGAAATGATGATAGACCATGACCGACATAAGAGAATTCGCAACCTGGCAACTTAATGAGCTGTGCCTCGTTATAAAGGGTACTGTGTGAAAAGGGGTCCTGAAAAGAAGAATCTACAAGAAATCTGCAAAAGTTTTGGCTGTTAACCAACTCATTTATCTATCCTTCTGAGTACGGTTAATGAGTTCCCACAATATTTCTGGGGTAAAAACTCCAGTGCCGAGTCAGCTTTGTTTGCGAACCCGCCAAACCTTTTCGCGATTTCACGACTTTGGTGTTTCATCGGACCTACTGTAGGCTCTTGGGTTGGATTCATAACATGACCAAATCATAACAAAGACTTTGAGTTTTGCCAACTGGCCTGGGCTTGACTTTATATAAAAACGTTGGTCTTGGGTAGAAACCAATTGGTTCTTGCCCAAGTGATAAGAGTCACGCCTACCCCTATCTGATAGAAAGACACGTAATTGGGAGGTTCAAAACGATAAAAGAAATACAACTAAATCTTTTTATTTGAAATTACTGCCCTCCTCAAATAAATACCTCCCCTTAAAAGAACATAAGTACCATAAAGAACCCCGCTACGAAGATAAAACGTTTATTGATGTTGTTCGATCTTAAGCAGAAAACAACCTGTCTCTATATTTCTGGATGTTGCTCAGGTCAACTTCGGGTAGCTTTTCGCCGTCCAATGGAAATACGACACCACTTGCATTCACAAACATGACGCCTCTATCTTTCGCCTTACACTCTTTTACTGGTATACTTGAGTTGTCTCCCAATTCACAGAGAAAGCTATTCCAGTCCTCTTTAGTTCCTTGGTCAAGGTCCAAGGTTTCTAGAAGGGAGAACACCAAACCCTGCATGAGATTCTCTACGGTTTTCTCGCGGTTTTCTTTTCCGAAATTCTTAACGATAAGTCCAATCTTTTCAATAACAACATCATAGTTGACAGTAGTGCCACAATCAAGTAAAATCAAAGCCAGTCTAAGATTGTGTTCCGTGTGTCTAAAAGAAGCCACATCATCTATTGCTTGTTCTAATAAGAAGATATTCCATGGATTCTGAACTTTGCCACTCCTTTTCTTGAGTAGCTGGATTAACACTGCGAGGCATTGCAACGCCATGCCTCTCAATATCACTTCTTCGCTTATGACGAGGTTTTGAAGATACACTAGAATCGTTTTGGCTTCTTCCAATGTCAAAGTAAATGCTTCTCGTTCCGTCCGCATAGCTGACTGCTCATTTCCAATCAAAAGAAACGCCTTGCAAAACTGAATACATGCTAATTGTATCAATCGAGATCTCGAATATGCTAGTCCGGAAATCATAACACCCTTTTTTAGAGATAACGATGGCAAAGCAAGAGTATCTGCATTGCAGTCCAAAAAAGCTCTAGATATTTGAGTGATGAAAACCAGACTAGCGGCGGTTAGTTTTTCGACCTGGCTGTCGATGAATCGAAGTGTATCTGGTATTATGGAGCTTACTTCGTTTAGGAATGAGGCACTTGAGAATAGAGCAAGTTGTGCTGAGCAATCTTTAGATAGGCAAATGTTCCGCAGAAGGTAATTGAGACAGTTTAGAATCGCAATACGCACATCAAGATACGGATGCTCTACAAACACGTTGCAAGCTCTTAATGCAAACTTCAAATCGATGTCGCTTAATTGACCATCTTCGGAGAGAGGTAAAGCGCGGTAGAGCTCGTACAACGCACTCAAGTTGGCATGATGCAACTCAGCCGCTCTTGATAAGATTGTTTTATGGATGAAGTCTTTGGCTATTATGGAAAATGACTTGCCGTTACAGCTGCTCTGTAGTAGCGTTAGCGTGACAAGTAATACTTTCGAAGAGCAGTGCTCTGCAGTATTTGCAATGATGTCAACACTAATGACATAGAAGTCGGAATTATCTTTGAACATCTCCAGAATTCTGACAATTCTCTTGTCATCTTCTTCGCAATCGAAAAGCTTCAGCAAGGTTGCCTTCTTGAGGTCGTAATTCAGTCTCGAGTTCAGTACCCAAGTAATGTATGACTTCTCAGGGAAGAAACAATTCTCTATTGAATTTGAGTCGGTCAAAAAATCAATCAGGACATTTTCCTGCCTTGGTATATTGCTCTCTGTACTTTCAAGCCTTGCTTTTTTACTTGGGATGGATTCTTGCCTCGATGTGTTATCATTTTCTGGTATTTGCGTACTCACTTTATCTAGGCAATCGATTTGGAACTGTCTAGCATGCGACCACAAGTAAATCAAATGTCGCTTTGATATTTCTGGAAGCTGCTTGAAATTGGAAGCATCGAGTAGATAAGCAGATAGGGTTTTCATAATTGTATCTGCCGTCCATAAAGGATGGCCATATTTGGTTGACGAGTATGCAAGTGCCAAACAAGCTATCTGGCAACACTGAATAGCATGTTGGTCGATTTCGGTAGTAGCTGCAAATCTCCTTGTGAAATACAAGTGCCAGTCATTGGGTGGTATGTTCAACTGATTGAGTGTCTCACTTAAAATCGATGCCAACTTTACGCTTCTCTCTGCATCTTCGAATGCAGATACCAGTGTTTGCAAGAAGTCGTTGATAGAGGTATTGCAGGCCTTACTTACATCATCCTTTACGAACCGCGCCTTCACATCTGATGCTATCCATATGAAAGAGGATTCAGCCAATTTTCTTGCAAACTCCAATGAAGGAGAATGTTTCATCAGATTTGTCAATAAATCGAAAAATAATGAAAAAACCAGCGAGTCTCGTATTGTTGGCAGCAGTAGCATCGTCGCTGGTATACAGTAGACATCCATTACATAGTATACGATATTAGTTGGATTCATTGGCTCTTTCTCTTCGAAATCTTTTTGCTGCTCTGTTGTTAGTTGCTTCGGATTACCTTGTTGTTTGAGAACGCGTCCAGCAAGGTTGCTTTCTAAGCTCTTTAGTAATTTGAAACCATTAGACACCAGAGCCAAAGTTGCTGATAAGATATTGGTTTCCTTGTTGGTTCCTGAAATTGAGAAAATAAAACCAAATAAAGCATGATAAGAATGGAAATCAAAGCGATAAACATGATGAATAACAGTGATTCTTTTTATACAAAGACTCCAAGTGGTTAACTGTTAGATACAAAAGAAAATCAAAGACAGTTGACCATACAAATTACCATTTCATATTTCGAGACTAGGCCGTTGATAAATTACATTTCGGAGCACAGCTTACTCCAATTCAAAGGTTGTTCGTTTTTAACACGATATTTGACATGATAGCTACCTCTAATCATGACAAGCCTTGATATTTAGTGGGGCAACGTTTCGGGAGGGATCCGTCTCCCATCATCGGGCAATGAGAAATGTGGTTTCTTCCTTATTTGTAGCAAAGGTTGGATCGAAAAGGTGTGCTCAGTGTTCACTTTGAAGATATAACTCGTCTGATAAGCTCAGATGGTGCAGAGTGGCTGCAAGAGAGGTCATGGGTTCTTAACCAACACTGGTATCATCGATTTTGATTGCCAGTCACTCCAGTTCCATTCAAATATAGTTGAATATATCGTGCTCAGGACTACTTATTCTAACCAACATTGAGTCCAGATTTCTGTACACCCTAGTAAATATGCTGAATCCGTAAGAAACCCTTGCCTTTCCATACTCTTTGCCAAATTCTCACTAAACCTTGACTGAAACCTGATTGAGCCTTAACAGGCCATCAGCACCACGCATTGAGATATAGCTACTTTTGTTGCCCCATATTGGAGACTAAAGTCTGAATACATAAGATTGTGTGTTTTTGTACAATTTATCAAATTGCAAAATGTTGTACTTTGCTAAATTTGCAGTTTTTTATGTGAATTAACTTTTATTTTTAGGCAGTTCGTGTCTTTCTCTCATTTTATGTCATACTGGGTCTTTTATCATATTTTGCAGACCACCTTGTGCTTTGCTCAATATCTAATAATTGAAGTGATTCATGGTCTGTAAATTATACCACTTCGTTGTCAAAACACCTGTCTGCGCCAAGAGTTTTGTTTTGCTTTCATTTTTGAAACACTGTCTATTTTTGAAAGAGAGAAATTCCTTCCCTATGCAAAAAGCAAAATGAAAGCGATTAAAACATACAAACCTGAACTGTAATTTGAGCTTTAACAGACATCAATTTATGAAAGAAAAAGGAATCCTATACTGACCCAGTCAACATGGCCGGTAACTCATTCGCTGTAGGCGACTAAAAAGTAATATTTATGCAAATTACCAGAAATCCCCCCTGCGTTATTCTGGGCATCAGTAAGCAAATGTCTGCAAACATCCTCTAGAAGGCCATCAATCAATTCCAACACATTATCATCGGGTTGCACCAATCGATCTGTGATCTCCTTGGCACATGACACCACAAGAAAAATAATTTTTGTGTCGGGACCTCTGCACAGCTTAGCCAACGATGCCAGAATTTCAATAAGTTGCTTCTCCTGGTTGAAAATTGTTTGATCTGATTTTTGAAAAATGCCAAGAATTAATGTCAGGGCATTGTAGAGAGATGGTTTATTTTTCTCCTCTACCATTCGTGATAAAGCAGATACAATCGGTTGCAGTCCAAAGATCAGATGACCAGTGGTGAAGAATTTCTTGACATTAGTAAACCGGATGAGGCAGAAAAGAGTAGACTCCACAATTTGTGCGTGTGGAGAATTCAGCAGTTCAAATAGAAACTCGCACAGTCCTTTATCGATGAAATTTTCAGCCAGTTTCAAAACATTTTGCTCTGAATTTTTGACTGATATCAGTTCTGTGATTGACTGAATAGCTGCAGTTCGGATATCATTACACTGTGACAGCAATAATTTCTTGAAGATATCCGCGAAGGATGTGCCATTACATGCAAATTCACATCTTTCATAGTCTAACAACAACTGCTTGAGGGGGATAGAAGTTGAAAAATATTTCAAGACTGCTAGAATGTTTAGTTGGAGATTCTTATTAGCAGATTTTGCTATAGCCTCAGAAATGCTCTGTAGAATCACTTTTGATATTCCAATTCCGACTTTTGAAGAATCTGCATTACGATAGACTTGAGAAAATATATACCAATATGCAACAGCCTCTTCTTCCTCTATCTTATTGATTGAATGTGCAATTTTTTCCAACAGCCACAGATGCTGATCCAGAATAGTATGTAGAGCAAATTTTGAGCTTCGGATTAGTTTGCCAAGCACTGTAATGTAAACTTCTGGAATTGGCTTGTTTGCTGTCTTATTCTCAGTTAGAATGTTGACTAGGCTTTCCAAAATACTCCCTACGTTTTCATCCTTTGACTTCAGCATCAAAACACCTAGAATTGAAAAATGTTTGAGGTTGTTTAACTCTTTTGAAGTAAGAAAAATCTAAGTTTTACCATATTATTGTATGCAAAGTTTGCAAGTTGCTTCACAGCGTAGACTCAAACTCAATTCACAATTTCAATAAAAGATTCCAAGCGACATTTAGGGTGAAATCTAGAGAATCTATTCAAAAACCTTTTCGTTAAACTTTTCATTCAATAAAACTTGTTGGGGATTAAAGGGGTCTGTTATAGCTTGGTAGTTCCTCGAAATGCATCCTTGACCCTATTATACACCTGCATCAAATTGAAATTACTAGGAAAGAAACACACCTAAAGTTTCAACTAGTAGACACAACAAATCCTCATCACTCGTAAACAAAAGTCTCAACAACACATTGCCAGTGTGCACAAGAACGGGAGCATTGCGTGAAAATATATTCCAGATTAGTCTGTTTGTTGTAAATACGTCCAAAACTTCGGAGGCGACTTTTCTCTTCTTGAAGCTCAACTCTTTAGGGTCTTCGAGGATTTCCATTAGGCAGGCAAAACAGAGCATTTCAGAGCTTGAATTTTGTACAATCCATATCTTATCGTGTCCAGCATGTTTCTCCGTGAACAGGGTTGGAAAAGGTCTTGGGGAAGCGAACGAAGACATGACAGAAAGTGCAAGTGCAGTGGACAGCTTCACTTGTTACGAATAGGTGGCCTTAGGCCTTAGGCCTCCTAGCCATCTTCATTTTGACATTAATTGTGTGACTTTTTTCAGAAACAAAATATTCAGCACTCTGCTTAACTGGCTAAAATAGATTCTTACGCTGCGAAAACGGATTTCATCTGCAAAAAATCTTACAAAATTGTTTAATTTCTACAAAACGTAAGACGTTTCCAGCACTCAGCAAAATTTAGTGCATCTGCTTGTCGTCAGTGACGAACAAATTTCCCGCGTGTTTTTGTGAAACTCTCGAGCCTCCTTTTCGAGCTGAGGTCGAATCTTGTATCCAAGGCAACAGAAACTGATGTTGGAAACAACTTTTAGGAACAAGACGGCAAGAAGAGAGTCTGCTAGCTCCCGATTTACAAAATGAATAACCAAACCCTGACAGAAGAAATCGAAGAACTTAGAAGGAAGATTGCTCTTCTAGGTAATGTTCCACTATTTCTACTTTTTTATTATCTATAGACCAATGAGGTTAATTTTAGCTGACTGTGAATATAAATTAAAGAAAATAGAGTCTAAGTTGAGTCATGATATAATTTGATGATACCCTTAGCATAGGCACCTTAACTATTAAGAAAATAATAGGAAGACCAAATGTAATCGAATGTCAATACCAGCTAGATTGCAGTTTAGCGGGTGGCCTCCTCGCCAGTTTACGCAGCAGACGCAGTCCACAGAAAACAGATCTACTCATTATATAGGGACGTGGTTAGGCTCTTTGGTGCTTATCTTATTTCCCTGCAGTTGCCGGCCGCTAATCTGCAATTGTCCCGTCAATGCCTAAGTTAGGTAAGGTCTAGGAGGGAGAAACCGTACAGCGTACAGCTGGAGTTTCTGTACAGTTGAACTTTGCAGATGATTTCGAGTTCAACAAAGTAACTTTAATGAATTGGTTTGCAAACTCATAGATAAAAGACTTCATGCTTTCTGATCTTAGATTTTCTGGGCTGAAGAGCTTTTTATTTTTGAGTAACAAACATAAAACTAACACATATTCATAATCAACGCAAAATGAGTGTGTGTTGTTTTCACATGTCAATTAATTTTTGCGCAAAATGAATAAACATTTGGTCATAATGACACTGATAGGTTTCTAATGCAGATTTTAATTAAAAATGATAAAACATGAATATAATTTACCAAGAAATGAGAATGAAGATTTTGAAACAGGCTTAAGGGAATTATTTTACACTTGCAAATGTGAGGAAATCCCCACTGGATACGGAAACTCTCGCACCAACTACTACTAGAGACTTGATGCCAGGTTGCTGCTAATCAAAACAGGGTTGATAAAATGCAAAAAAATTTGAATAAAGTATGATGTATTGATCGTTCTGGAAATAATTCCTGGTAAAGCCACTTTTCATTGATATGGCTTTTTGATTTGGTGTGATAGCACAAGAGAACAGTGTTTTAATGATTTGTTGGTTAGTCCTGGTGGACTTTTAGGGGTTTGTTTATGTAAGGGTGCTAAGTTTTAGGTCAAGGCTAAATACTGCGACCCATTATATCAACCAAAGTCCAGGTTGGAAATCTTCAGCAAAGACTACCTGGATTGAATGCACCCTGGCCAGAAGAGTACAGTGAAGTTTAACAATCAAAACAATTCTAAGATGTAAGAATTTCCACTTCCATTACAAAGTCTGGATCTGGAATAAGGCAAATTACCTCTAGTGCTGGAAAATGAATCCCGCTTTAGAGAATGTGGGTTGAATGGTTACCCATTTTGCAACGCATAATAGCCCATATTTCTATAAGTTTAAATCTTCCTTTGCCACTAATGAAATCAAACACTGTTGTATGGCATTAGCAACAGAAATGAATCAAAATATCTATTTGGAAAAGGCAATTAACTTGAAAATTGTATTTTGTAGATGGAGATCGTAAAGCATATTACGAAAACTCACAATGGACGATGCAACAGAACAAAGAAATCATTCAGAAGTTGAGAGCCAAAAATAAAGACCTAAGGCTTGATCTTGCCAAGAAAAAAAAAGTAAGTTTTTATGTTGCATTTCCTATTCATATCTTTATACTTAACTCATTTGAAAAATTGTAGAAGACATCATTTTGATACATCCACTTTACTGATTTCAAGTTATAAGCTTGTCATTTATATTACTTTCATGAATAATGAAATATGTTTAGACTATAGAAGATTCAACTGTAATACCATCTTTAAGTGGAAATTATTTCAATGTCAATTTCAATTATATCAATTTCAATTTCATGTAATCTTCCAACAACAACAATTTTGATTACAAAGATAAAGAAAAATTTGATTTTTACGTAATCTCAACACAATCATATTACAAAAAGGAATAACAAAAATACAGCAATTTTAGAAAAGCTATTGAAGAACATATAAAAAGAGCTCTATTGAAGAGAGCTATCGGAGCCATATGCCCCCGAAATGAATACAATTGATATTAAACCAAATGGTTGAGGTTTTGAATTAGGATAGAATTCTAAAAACTATCAAGTTCTAGAATTGGCGCCATGCCATCACTAAATATGATTTTTATCAAAATATAGAATGACATATCCACTGCAAATCAAAATAATCTTTAATACACTTTGTATGTTTGTAGGGTGATGAGAAGGTTATAGATGAAGCATTCAAAGAGAGAGATCCAGTCAGACACTCTGCCATGAGAGGATTATCTGGGAAGGTAAGCCAAAGAGAGGTTTATCTCTGGCTCTTCGGGTATATAGTCCCTCATTCTAGAGAATTCTTTAGATGCCACATACAGCCTCAAGTGGTTATCAAGTGATTTGATTTGTGGTATTACAGACTTATCAAAATAAGACTTATCAAATAAGTTCCAGTTATCCCAAACAGTTGAATTGAATTGTAAGCTAAATCATTGTTGCTGCGGATTGGTTGCTTACTGAAACTGGTACTTATGACTTGACATAAGACATTTGTACTAACTGGCACCAACTTTCTGGTGCTCGTAGAAAGGAGGCTTGAGTTATTACATTTGTTTGTTAAAAATAGTCATTTGTTGGCCCCTAGGTCTAGAATAATTGCAAAGCCCACTGGAGAATCGAACTTAGCATCCCAATAATTGAAAACATCATTTGGATTACAGACAATTTGAAATTGAGGCCTTAGAATCAAGTCCTAAATTTTGATATAAGAACTACCAGGGCAATCAACCTCAGGCCTGCCAACTTCCTCCTTCTGAAAATTGGGGGATTCTTTGATCTTTGCCACTTTCTTTTGTTCTTAATTGGTAGTACCTTCGATCTTTAAAGGATGAAACCAGGAGAGTTGGCACGTCTGCAATTTAATCTACCAACCTGAACCATATCAATCATATTTTTACAGATATGTGTTGAATGCAAACAACTACTTGATAGGATGACTTAAACTTTTTATCCAAGTAGAAATTGGCTAAAATATTCCTAAACAAAAAAGTGGAATTAAGAAACCAGATTTTTTCTGTTTTTTTGTATACAAAATGAATATTTTCAAGGTTTAGAAAACAGTGCAAGTTTGAAGCTAGAGCTATTTGGATGAAGATAAACAACATCTACTTTAAAACTTTTTATTGGAGAGAGCTGAATTTGACACAATTCGATTCCCCAAATTCTTGCTTGTGAGGTCAGAGACAAAACACTTCTGTTTAAAAAAACCATGTTTCTGCTCCAATTCAGCTCTCTGTGAATAATGATATCATGGATTATTTGTGCTTTTGGCTCAATCTACTTTACACTAGTTGTTAACAAAACCAGGTTCCTGCTCTAATCAGCTTTTCATGAATTATATCCTGGATTATTTGAGCTTTCATTTGCAAGATAACATAAGTTTACTGGTAGGGCTTTGTTTGCAAAAATAATTCTAATTCCAATGTCCGTCACTTCATTTCCTATAAGTATGCTTGCTTTCAAGTTTAAAGACAAATTGCAAAAAAGATAATGCAGGAAGCTATGAATATACCAACCTTTTATTCCATTCAAAAGAGCCAGCAAAAGTAAACTTTTCTAGAATTCATTTAAAAACATGAACACATTTCATTTCATTTTGGAATCATTATGGCAGGGATGGCAGAGGGCAGGGATGGCATCTCTTGCAGGGATGGCCGAGTGGTTCGAAACCACCTTCAGACCTGTCATAAAGTGTGAGGAGAGAATTAGCCAACTCTCTGTTATTCCAGGCAAAAAGGCAAAAGGAATCATGAGATGTGGTCACATCGAGAGGAAGGACCAGGGTCGCACTGCTCGATTAGTTTACCTATTCAGTGGACCCTTTCTGCTTAGCACATAAACCCATACCTTGCAAAGATAGCGAGCGTATGTGCCTATCAACTCTATCAACTCATTATAGGCCAGATCTTGCACATTATCTTGAATAATGTTTTCTATAGTATTTATACTTATTTATCTGTGTTGGCATCCCCAGCCTCACGTGGAACAAAGAACCAAACTTTATATTTCTTATCCTCATAAAAACTGATTGAACTCCTTTGTTAAACTTGTAGGAAGCGATAGGAAAAGTTGATCAACAAGTTTGCGAGACGAAAAAGAAGTTGAATGCCTTGAGCAACCAAAGGAAGGTGAATAAAAAGAAATTGGCGTCTTTGATTACTGATTATGACCAGATGGTGAAAGATGCTGAAATAATTGAAAATACTGACATTGGTGAGTCAGATGAGGCTCAGGTAGGCATAGAGTTCCTTGTGATTTCTCTTGATTTTCAAGCAATAAAACCTAATTCTGACCTGCCAATGACCTTAGTACAATAATCGGGAGAATCTCTGATCTTTACCCCCTCCTATTACTTTTCTTTGGTTGTGTCTTTTAAAAATGAACTTTGTGTATGTATGTATGTTTATCCGCTTATAACTCAAGAACCACTTCACACATAGCAAAATTAAAGGTATCGTTCTAACCAGAATTTATCCAGGAGTGTCGTTGGCTAGAGATAACTTACAAATCGTTTGGAATAAACAGTAGCGTAGCCAGAGGGGGGGCAAGGGGGGGCGACCGCCCCCCCAATGATCAAAAAGTTGGTGTCTGAGAAAAGCCCAAATCTGCAATAAAATCTGCACCTCATGGGGGGGGGGGGTAGGTTAATCATAGATTGAAACAAAATTATTCCGATAGGAATTTCTTTACTGATAAGATATTTGGTCTGTCACGTAAGCACATGTCCTGGCCGCGTCTTCAAGATAATTAGGGCCTTCAGTGCAATTTTGATTATCGACCACACCAGTTACTTTTGTTTGAGGGTCATCCAAAAACCCATAAAAAAACCCTTCCAAATCCATCCTTGTTGGGATGGGTTTGGAAGAGTCAAAATGCCTTGTGATTCATGAGAATTGTTTGTGCTATTGTGATTCCACTGGAAACCGTTGTCTTTTCAAAAGACATCGCATTGTTTCTTAGCGTTAATTTATCGCTCTCATGGTACGTCTTTTTGAATAAAACCTAGTGAAAGCGAGGACATTCATTTTGGTTTTTTTAGTTTGGATGCGTATCTCTTCGTGGTGTGTACTTTGCTAGGCTTAGTGTCATGTCAGAACTAATGTCAGAAACAAAGATACCAGCTGATTTATCTTCATATACGTTGAACCCCTGCTTTCCCATTCCAAGTAACAGAATACACTCTTCTTTCTATAAGAACAATTTTATAAGAACACGAGCCTAAAGTTTGGCCAAAACTTAAGAACAAGCAAAGAACAAACTGAGACTGATAATTTTTGGCTCAATATGAAAATTTTACGAAATAACCATAAGCCTAAGAAATAATTACAAAACAAGCTGATGCACAGAACACAGATAATGTCAGATGGTCAAGAGCGTCAAACTTTTAAACAATGAACACTACTGATAGCAAAAAAAGGCTTCCAAACCAATGGTAAAAGGAAAAACAATTTACGAATATTTCAGGCTGAAAGTAGAGGAATATTTAAGAACAGCCAGCTTCAAATCATATTTACTGGTTGTTATGAAAAAAAGAGTATACCAAGAAATCATGTTATTGCAAAAGGACCAATACAACCAATGCACTGTGCGTTTCCATATTTGCAATAATTAGAATGAATTCTTATCTATTCCCAGTATTTTGGTGTCTTGGTTCTACAATTATTAGAATCAATTTTGATACATTTTCTAGTATTTTCGGTGACTTGGTTGTAAAGTTAAAAGTTAGCAAACTTCAAAATTACCCCTGGGTTAATACCAGAGCTGGTGCATTAGCAACAGTGGATTATGTTGTTAAAATATAAACATGATAATGTCAGCTATTACCGAACACACAACGTAACACAAACACACAACGTAATTGAACGTTGAACAGACTGCTTTTTCTAAAGTGACTTGGCCATTATTATAGAGTTATACTTTCAATTGAAAATAACACTGTGAACTCCCTCGGACCTCATGAATCATCAAGGGATCTCTTGGTAACAATCTCTTGATGAAATTGTGTGCTTGTGTGTAATCCTGTGAAGTTGCAGATTACGCTTTCAATTTTGCAGTATACTTTGCAACATTGCTGGCAGCTCCAGTTTTGCCCTGACAGCAAATATAGAGGTTGTTGTTTTATACCTTTGCAACCAGGTCGCAAAAAATTCTGAAAATTATACCAAGATTTAATCCTATTAATGTAGATTAAGAGAATAATGATTTTGAATTTGAATCAGCTTGCGTAAGAGATTTTTGAATCTGTTGCGTTTCTTTGGGACACTCGGTACGTAACGCAAACTTATCATCAAAACTTAAATTTGTCGCTCAGAAAGTTTGCTTTCGATTAGAACTTAAGTTTCAAATGAACTTTTTAAAGAAACATTTCTTCTTCGTGTCCCTCAAATTAGATTTTCCTTCATGTTTCATAAAAAAGGGCTATCACCTTTCAGCTTTGAAAATATTAAAGTACTGAATATTGAAGCCCAGTAAACGTCACCACATACAGTTCCTCTAAGCTTAAATGTTAAGTATGCCTTGTGGTTGGCATAATTCTATCACAAAATAGACAATTATTAGGACTTTTCTAACTAATCATTCTAGGGTGGTCTTTCAAAAAGGAATGTTCTCCAACGTTCTGAAGGGCGTGGCCCAAAAAAAAATTTCCCGGGGGCAAGCCCCCGGACCCCCATTCTTTGCTCGCTTCGCTCGCTGTCTTGACCCCCCAAAGTTATGACCCTGGCTACGCCACTGGGAATAAAAAGGGAAAAGCAAACTAGTGGAGAGTAGTTTAGAGACAAAGCGATGGAATATCGATTTCTTAAAGCTATGTAGACAAGTAAACAACCAGTTTGTACCTATGTGTTCCTTAGTTACAAGTTTCTTGGTTAGAGACGTACATAATAAAGTTCGTTCTAATATGACGTCAAATATATGTACTGTTTGCATTAAAGTATTTTTTGTCATTGAAGTGTTTTAGTTACCATAGAATCATATGTTGTAGAAAACCAAAAATATATGAATAGCCAAGAAAGTTGGTTCTTGAAATCATCAGACAGACTAATAGCCATTAGACAGATAGTCTGTCTGATGATTGCGTGGGAATGAAACTTCAAGTTACAGAGAGCCAGTCTCCTTTATTGTTTCTCTTCTATATCGCTCTTTACCTTCGTACATCAAGTACTGTGATGCGGCGTTGACAGCGCAATCGCTATAGAGATGGATAACCAAACATTGTATAAAAAAAACAAAGAATTCAAATCATGTAGGTTAGGATTGGAGTAAGGTTTAGGACTACCTGCAAGTGTATAGCTTAAATATATAAAGCTTAAATACATATGTAGCTTAAATACATATTTATAGCTTACATTAATTCATAAGGCATGTTCTAACACGGGTAATTACATTATACCAGAGCAGGCTACTGCAATTGACATATGCACCATCGGGTCTCGAACCCGGGTTTTTGCGGACACAGGTGAGTGTGCTAACCACTGTCCTTAACCGTAATATGTCAAGAATATCTTGTATGATTGTTTATCATTTCAAATCAAACACTTTTTAAAGAATCAAATATTTCTCAAAGGGGGAAAAAGTACTTAAATTTGGCTTGCATTGATTTTCCACAACATATTCTATTTAAAATCTTGAAATTGTAGACCAATTCAATTGTTACTGATTTGTTTGTACTTCTTTTAGCAACTAAGAATGCTTGAAAATCGTTTGGACAAAATGAATCTGAAGCTGAATGAGGCTAATAAGATTGAGACAACATATCTCCAGATACTTGAGCACCAGAAAGAGGTACAGTACTTCATCATTGTTAGCTAACATCATTGTTCCTTGCACAGCATTTTATCATTTGTTCAAGGCAGTTGAAGTCATCAACGTTCACATCATGAAAACAAGTTAAAAATAAGGGAATTCTAGAAATTGGACGGGAGAACTCCACACATTAGATATATTGTATGAAAATAGCGCTTGATGATTTCAAACTTTCAGTTGAATTGATTGAAAAAACATAATAATAAAAAAGAATTATCCGTTTTTTGGGAGTGAGATATCTTCTAAAACGTTTACCAAATAACCATCATCGAGATTTAGCATAAAATGAAGTGCTTGGTATGCCCAATGCAAATCAAATGTTGATTGATCACACCCGATATATTTCATATGTCAGGAACGAAGGAGCTGGCCAAAACAGTTAGACGCTCTTGAACAAGCAATAAAACAACAACAAGAAGAACTGAAAGAGCTCAGATCAATGCACAATGATGCTCAACTCGCAAAAGATACTGCTCGTTCACAGCTTGTCAAGCTCGAGCAAGGTCTATACGAGGCTAAGAAGGAAAGAGAGGCCAAGCTTGATAAATGCAAGAAACAGGCCGAAGAGAAGAAAGAACATGCCGAAAAAGTAGAAAAAAGAGTAAGTTGTTTTTTAGTTTTTTTTCTCTTTGACCTGATGGAAATAGCATGCTACTATGCATCTTACCTTGTTCACTGAGTATGCATATTTGTCAGGCTAACTAGGTTTGCTGACTAACTAGGTAACTAGTAGGCTAAGGTTTTGTATAACTAACGATGGTTGGAAGAAAATTGAATAGAGTGCAAAACCAAGCCACGTTGATTGGAGTGTAAAAAGAAACTCTTATCTTAGAAAATCAAATGCTGATAAAATGGAACAATTTTTGTATCTTATTTCTACGCATCCGGCTCTACTAGATTCTTAATTGATCCAAGTATGTTAAAAAATAACTTAAAAAGGTTTTTTCGTTCACTGAACTATTCGTGTGTTACTGACTCTTAATTAGGGGCTTTCTGATTGATGCAGAGTTTAGTGTCTTGACTCATTCTTCACAATACATATTACGCTCTGCATTATGCATCTAGCAGTATTTTAGGACAAACGGGGATACAGACTTCGTCGAGCTGCTCTTTTTTTTATCTATTTCTTCTTTATTTCAGCTTCATCGCGCTTCTTTGCAGCAGGATGACCTTGCTCACGGTAGCTACTTATCTTGTTTTTTACTCTTTCTCATGGTTGCAAAAAACTTAATTAAACTATAATGTAATTGCATAGTTACGGGCCATATTTACGTTAAATTTTAAGTCAACGTAGAGAGAAACTAGATGAAACAGAAAACATACAAGATAGCTTAGCCTATCGCTGATCGTTTAGACTGCATCTAAAGATTATCGACGCTGTATATAGGTTCTCGCTAGTAAACTTTTCCTTGCCCAATCTGTACTGCAAACATTTACGTTTGCTTAACCTGTACAAAGAGTTTTTACAGTACGTCTCAAAAACAACTCCCTCTATAAACTATGATCAAACAGACTATATCTTTCGATTGAATTATTCGATATCAGTAATTAGTATCAGCGTCTTAACAGTAGGAAAATAATATATAATCATTTCATTTGCTCTCTCTAATTTGATGATAACAGATCAGAAATCCCAACTGTCTGGAGAAGAACAAGAGAAGAAAATAAGCACGTATGAAGAAGCAATGGCCAAGATCAAGGACGCCACAGGGGTCTCAGATATTCAAGAAGTTGTACAGAGATTTTTGTCACAGGGTGACACGCATAAACATCTTGAACAACTGAAAGTCAATAACGAGAAAATGCTTGCCAGACTCAAGGAAGAGAAGGTGGGTTTGTGAGATATTTCAGTTTTTAACTGCGAATCCAAGAATCGAATTAATTGGTATCCATTCTCTTTTCTAGCGATTATTGTTTTCAGTCTGACACTCATCATAGTAATACGTCAGAGAGAAAACAGAACAAATCCTAAAGAAATGATTAAACTAAGATTTGGATCGAAATTAGCCAATGATAGAGGAGGTGATTGATTGGTATGGTAGGTATCAACCAATCATCACCAGGAGTTTATCAAGCGAGACGAACAATAAACCTTTACTGAAAGAGTCCAAGTGGAAAATGAACAATTCCGGTCTACACATATAGGATCCATAGTTTTGATGTGGACAGACCCTAAAATTCCTATAGAAAATGTTGACCTTGCTCTGCCATTCATGCGAATAAGTGCTTTACCGATTAAGGACTCTTTAAATCAAGGTTTCAAAATCCTTTAGTTGGTGAATGAGGGGGTGCATTGGCACGAACCCACAAATCAGCTTCTTCGTTACTGGAGATTCTGCAGGGGTAGATTCTAAACCATCAAAAAGCTAGGATCGGAAAGAATTTACTGAGCTGATTACTGAGTTTTCAATTAATACCTTTACTGAAATTATTCAGGAAAAACTGCAAGCAGAGTTTGAAGAAATGAAGTATTCAGGAGAAGCAAAAATGTCTAGGTATGATTTTTCATAGTTTCAGCTATACCCAATTTGTTGTTCTGTGGATCCAATTACTTGAGGCAATGAGGCAGCCTTAAAAAATGCATACAGGTGATATTTAACCGCGAATTTTGAACAAAAAATTGATAAAATTTTGTATAATTCGATGTATCGATACTGTGTACAGAAAGCTAACATCATAAAAACTTGAAAATGACAAAAAATCTTTAACTTTGCATGTGTTCTTTGCATCATGGGTCTTTGTTGTTTCATGCAAAAAGCTAGTTGTTTCAAACAGTATAGCAAAAGTAATTTAGTATCTTGCTGCCAATTAATTCAATTTGAAGATAAACATAAACAATGGTATTTTATTCTAGTGGTCAAAGATTGCTGGAAGATTTCCAGGCTCGACTTGCAGAGGAGGAAAAAAGGTATTTGTACTCATTTTTCAGGCTTAAACGTAGTACATTTTAAATTGGTAACTTGTTTATTCTAGTTTGAACTATTCTTGATTTGTTTGTTTAAAAAAGAAGGTTTAAAAGAAGGTAATTGACTATGTTAAAAGCTGGCATGTGCCAAGTTGAAAATAAGAGATTTTTTTATTCAACTAATTCGATGCCCGCAGTTTCATTTTGTGGAGAAGAAAATAATTTGCTCGTGGATGTTTCTCGAGTCTATTCGTAACCCTCCAGATATGGTTATGTCTATTCACTACAAGAATATCTTTCAATTTTCTATAGGTAACTTTGAGAATTAATCATGATGAAGTATTATTATATTCATTTTCAGATGCGAAGACAGTAAACAACGCCAAGAACGAAGCAGCCGTATTTTAGTGGATGTAAAAGCCGGCATAGAGCACCTCGCAGACAAACTGCAGTACCTCAAAGCACCCAAGGGACACGTGCCCCAAGCCCAACTGACGCCTGGGTCTGATGAATTTGTTTTAGATCTGCTTGGAACAACGGAACAAAAGTTGTTGAAATTAATGGAAGATCTTGGAGGGAAGAACATCCAGGATGTCATGAAAGAAATGGAAGACCTAGATGTGAGTAACTGTTTGGATCAGTGGCCTAACACAGTTTAGGCCCCCGAGCAAAAGAGGCTATGATGACGTCATTATTCAGTTGTCTGCATCCTAAAATGCCCTAAAATACAACTTAGCTTCGTGGCGTTACAAAAGGGCCCCGTCGTACTTAATTCATAAGGTCTCCGTCACGCCAGTGGTTTGGATAATGAAATGCAATGTCTGAACTGGTGTGACGAAAGAGTTCAATCCCAACGCGATTTTCGAGGTTGACAACTTTCCCTAGGGTAGACAACTTCCATAAGATCAGCAACTTTCTCCGTAAAAACCATTACACCTACTTATTTCGAACATCCCATGTCTGATTTTCTCAACCCCTAAACGTAACAATCAATTCAGTGGCTTATTTAGGGAGGCTAGCATTGCATAACTGATAATCACGGGTCAGCCCTGCCAAAGATTTCCATCTAAATAACGCTGTCAGCTGAAATACATGTCCACCCTGGGTACCGCCATGGACATCTTTGAAAAAACTTAATGGAAACTACATGAGAATCTATTTCCACTTGCAATCATCGCACTCATTGCTACAAAACCCTGCTAACTTATGTCAGTCTAGTGAAACAGTATCAGTGGTTTCTGTTTTGAGTTGTTTAATAAAATTATCATTCTTTTTTAGTTCCGTTCAAATTTGGAGAACAAACTGCCGCAGTATAACACGCGCGTCAAATTACCAGCCGCAGCGGAGAGAAGCATCGTTTACGACGGTAAATATTCGCATTTCGAAAAAGTTTTTACAGTGATAAGTCGCGTTCAATTTCGCTATAAAACCTTAATCCAGCATACGACTACAGATCGTGACCTATAGTTGGATTGGGTTATGCTGCTGGGATTTTGTGAGCATGCCCACCAATACCATTGTATTTGAAATTATGCCACACATATGAATTGATACCCTAATTGACGTTTGTGTTCCTAAATTATTGCCAAATTTTGATCTATCTTTGTGAAAAGCTTTTTCTTGGATTTCATATCCTAATTTAACCGCATATGGAATTTGACTAAAAAAAATCTTACCTGTTATTTTAAGAGGTTTCTCGACGAAAAATTGACCTATATATTAGCGGCACATACCGGTACATAATTCATACTATGTAATCTCAAAGGTTCATTCTTTTTTGAATCAAAATGGTTTACATCTTTTTTAAAAGAACAATTTAAAAAGAGCACGAGCTTTGGATTTCGCCAAAACCTAAGAACAAGCTAAGAACAAACTGAAGCTGATATTTTTAGCTAAAAAAGTTCTAAGAAATAATCATTAGACTGAGAAATAATTACCAAACAAGCAGATTGAACATTTCAGGCTGAAAATAGAAGAATATCTAAGAACAGCCAGCCTCAAACTGATTTTATTGGTTCCTACATTTAAAGAGTGTAGAGTGGACGGGTCTTAACGTGAACTTTTTAGCAAATACTATTAGATAACTGCCTCGAAATTGAACTTATAAATTTTGACCCATACTTATTGAATTGTAAATATTTTCCACGTTTTAGATGACGATGACAGTGGCGAGGAAGACGACTTCTTGTCGAGGAATTTGATCAAACGCGCCTCTCAACAAATTGTCGATGCGAAAAACAAGAAACACAAAGCCAGGCCGCGTAAGAAGGGAAAGAAGTGAACAGAATGATCAAAATCCTAGTGATTTGTGTTTGATTTTTTTTGTATATTCTCGGTGGCATTCTCATGGAGGATAACTAACATTGAAAATGTGGTTAATTGTAGTGCTTTATTTTATTTTGTGTATATTATCATTGGCATTAATTTCTCAGTATAATCCATGGTAGTATTTTTTTCTCTGAACTTTAGGGGATGATTACAGAATCTGAGATGTATTTTTAGGTGGGACCCTAGTGTCAATAGAACTGTCTACGTTCTGCAAACTTTCGATTATATGGAGAGCGGGTTGGCGATCCTGGCAGCTAACTGCCGGGCTCATCAGGAGGGGCTGGCGATCAATCATGTGAACAACTTTGGCCACAGCCCAGGCTGTACATGATTTCGACCAATTATTTTTCAGCTGTTGAAAAATTGTAGGATGACTTGTGATCATTTTTCAGGGGGGAAAGGGCAAGGAAAGTTATTTAGAGAAGAATGCTTGTTCGACCATGAACTTTATAGTCCAGCAGCTACGGGGTCAAAAGTAGGTGTACACTGGAAATTTTTGCGGGCAATTTAATTTTTGGTTTTAAACATACCTTACACCTTGGTGATGATGATTGCACAGGTTGGAGGTCTTCAAATTACTTCATTGGCTCATCCAAGCAAATTTTAGTCAGAGCTGCTTTAGGCCTTTTTAGGCCAAGACCGCCATTTTGTTTTATGTTAAATGTCGATATTTCTGATGATATAGCGTTTACAATGGTGCAAAAGACATCATTAGCTTTCCTTTGATGAGAGGTGACGTAAGCAAAATCTAATATTAATGACGTCATTGATATTGATGACGTCATATCTAAAAAATCCATTTATTTGTCTGCTCAAAAGGGCTTTTTTAACACTCTAAAGGTAGATTAGCTGTAAAAAAGTAAATTTTTTTCATCGAAAATGTAGTTTACCCCTATAAATTCATTTGTGAAGGGGGCACATACCCCCCTCATACTAAGAGTCTAAAAAACGTGGTAGTATTAAGGTTGAACTTAAGCTCGATCCGCACTGCTGTGCTTGCAAATATCTTGTTTGAAAATTAGAAATGAGGAGAAATTAAAGGCATACACCACAGAGGCGTGATAGGTAGTTGTTTTTCCAGAGAACTCTGGAATGGAAGGTATGATTAATTTTTATAAGGCTTCTTAAGTTAAGAATTTGAATCGCACTTATTCTCTGAACAACTCAAACGCCCCTTAGAAAGCCCAATGAAAACAAAACAGCAAAGAATTTATAGTGTGTATATCTAAGCACGGCAGGGATAGAAAATCTGTTTGAACCCTGCTGAAACCATGTTTGTCACACGACTAATACCTAACCAACGATATCATCGTCAGTATCGTTGAAGATCATGTTATCTGTGCTGAAATTTTCAACGTCCCAGTTCAATTTCCTAGCTTCTTCCATTTCAGAGATAAGTTGAGGTGGGGCAAGTCCCCCTGTCGAAAAATCTCAATTTTGCCTTAAGTGAGTATGGTTTAAAATGAACCTAACTGAAATATATGCAAATACGAAGTATCATCAAATACCAAACCCCATGACCGTTGATAGACGTGGGATGGGCCTCGAAGCTGAGCTCTGTATAGGGCCTTAATTCCTGAAACCAGAAGGAATGTTTCTAAGGTACAAAATTTCATTTCAACTGCTGATTAGGGCCCATTCTACACACTTTTAAGACAAGATAAAAAAATCGCAAAATTTATGTAATGGTTGAAAAAAGTTGCCATGTATTTCGTGTTGAATATGGTGAGGTGCAATCATCGGAAATTGCAGAGCTTTCTTCAAACCAAGAAGAAGTATACGCAAAGGTTTTTCTCGACTGCAAACATGCAGAAATTATGGGACCCCAACATGTCTGCATTGTGACAGTGATAGCGACGTTGGCATACGCAATACATTTTACAAGCCAGTTAAATCGAATTAATTTGTATGTACAAATTGATGTTCAGGATTCAACTTGAGTTTCGGATACCAAGGCGATACATGATAACCTCGATGAATCAATTATAGATGCGCTGCCAGGACTGCACTTCTTTACTGGTAACGATTACACAAGCGCTTTTGATGGTGAGGGAAAAGTGGGGGCCTTGGAAGCTCTGAAGGAAGACGTTTTTCTGAACATTGGAAATTAATTTTGAATATGACGTTGATCTATTGAGATAATCCAGGAGTTGGTCTGCAACTTATATAGTATGAAATTACTTTCAGATGTAAACGAGGCCAGATACAAAACATTTTGCCCCTCTAAAAGAAAGATACCTGAACCCCAAAAGCTTCCATCCACAAGTGATGAGCTCCTGCAGCATTGCAAATGTATCTTCTTCGTAACCTGCACCGTCAAGCTCGCATTAGAAGAGACCCATGGAATTCCATGGCCACAAGGTTATGGTTGAGAAATCACCGCTGATGGTGGATTGAAAGTAGTATGGATGACGCAAAACCAGCACCAGATTCCATTCGAGATTGTGTTGCTTCTAACTCAAATGAAATGAAGATTTTGATAAAGACAGATACGAATTCTGAAGAAATCTCATGAAAACCAACCTCCCATCCAAGAGTTCCCTGAAAAACCTGCAGTAGAATCCCGATAACTCGAACATGCGATAACTCGAACTCTCGCTAACTCGAATAGATTTGGCATTCCCCCTGAACCTTCAACACTACTTACATATGAATATACCCCCGATAACTCGAACATTCGCTAACTCGAACAATTTTTTATACCCGCTGCCGCTATTTTCTCTCGATAACTCGAAATTTTTGTGCCAAAGTACTAACAACAACAATGACAACGATATTTTAATCACAAACTCTTCATTGAATCAAGCTGTTTTTTAAAATAGAGACAAAATTCTTTAAGTCTAGTGACTTCAAGGCTGCATGCAGCAATTAAACCCTCTCCATTTCCCTGATTGCACTTCTTTCCAGTGACTTTGGAAACGCACTTAGCTTCCGAATGACTTCGAAGAAAGTAGAACATTGTTTAAGAAAAACGGCCAGTATCTCCTTTCTTCAAGTGTCTCACAAAATCTGTATCTTTCAGGACACAAACAGCATACTTATCTAGAGGGTTTTCAGGTTCAGAGCGAACATTCAGATAATAATTTTGCTTTAACGTCCGAATCTCCTTATACACATGGTGTCCTGTGATGTGTGTTTCGACAGTTATAGTAGTTGTGATGTAGATTGGCAGTTCATTTTGTACAGCAATAGTTTTCAATGAAAAACTTTCAAGTTCAAGTTGCATATCGCTCTGTTTCGCTTTCGCTATTAAGATATTACTGTTGTTGTTGTTGTTCTCTTCATAAAATCCCGATAACTCGAATTATAGGCTGATTTTCTAAAAAGTTCGAAATTCGATAACTCGAACTATTTTGATTGTCCCTTGCATGTTTGAGTTATCGGGACTCTACTGTATTACCTATCACGCCCCTGTGGTACATACTTTTAATTTCTCATCCCTCCCATTTTCCAATTTCCAAACAAGATATTTGCAAGCACAACAGTGCGAATTGAGCTTAAGTTTAACCCTAATACTACTCTAGTATTAGGGGGGTACACTTTGTTTTTTTATAAAAACAATTTTATAAGAGCACCAGCCTCAAATTTGGCAAAAACTTATGAAAAAGCTAAGAACAAATCGAAGCTGACTATTTTTGGCTCAATATGAAAATTTTATGAAATAACCACAAGACTGAGAAATAATTTCAAAACAAGTAGATTGGCAGCACACAGATAATCTCAGATGGTCAATAGAGTCAAACTTTGCAACAATCAACACTACTGATAGCAAAAAAGGCTTCCCAACCATTGTAAAAGTAAGACAAATTTAATAACATTTCAGCCTGAAAATAGAGGAGTATTTAAGAACAGCCAGCTTCAAATCAATTTTACTGGTTCTTATATAAAAAAGAGTGTATGTGCCCCCTCTATAAATGAATCTATGGGGGTAAATTACATTTCAGATAAAAATAATATACTTTTTTACAGCCTATCTACCCTTGGGAGTGTTAGAAAAGCCCTTTTGAGCAAACAAATAAATGGATTTTTTAGATATGACGTCATAAATATTAGATTTTGCTTAAGTCAACAAATATGGATAAATTATATATAATTCGAAAGCTCCCATCAAAGGAAAGCTAATGATGTCTTTCTGACCATTGTAAACGCTATATCATCAGAAATATCGACATTTAACATAAAACAAAATGGCGGTCTTGGCCTAAAATAGGCCTAAAACTGCTCTGACTAAAATTTGCTCAGATGAGGCACTGAAGTAATTTGAAGTTTTCCAACCTGTTCAATCATCATCACCAAGGTGTAAGGTATGTTTAAAACCAAAAATTAAATTGCCCGCAAAAATTTCCAGAGTGATTCCCCGTAGCGTCTTGACTATTACAAGTAAAAATTATATTTACTTTTCTTCGTCAGTATAAAGTAAGTATAAATGTAAATGGTAAACAAGGTCTGATGCACCCATTTTGGTGCACACTCGACCGTTTAACACAAACTCATTCTTTGAAACAAACCCTGCCAAATTAAGAGATTTAAATACTGAAACAGCTTTCAAGAGCCTTTATTTACAACTACATATATTTTCATGATCAACGGAAAATTCACACATTCATAGATTGACATCAAAATCAATGAAAATGTCAGACACAGCCAATAATTAATGTTACAATATCAAAACCATAAGAACAACGCTTTAAAATTCAAAAATACAACCGTCCTAATTCGATATTCTCCACTTTATTCCAGTTTCCTCCATTCTATTTCGTCGATTCTTCAAGGTATGCGATGAGGTCTGAAATTACGTTAGGAATATTTTATTTTCAGAAATGATTTGGCTGTCTGAAAGAGGCATTTATCAAGCACTCTTCTAAGAAAGGGGAGGAGTGTACCAAGAAGTGTGATCACACACCTCTACTACGACGGCCTGATAAGCAAATTCTTGCAAAATGCAATAACAATGTGGGCAATCAAGTTTTCATCGAATCCCTACTTTTTAACCCACAACCCTCCCAGGCAAAAATTGACTATTCTAAATCCAGCATCATAAAAGGTGAAAATTAATTAAGAGACTTACCAGCTCGTTCATTCTTCTTTTTAAGTCCAGCAAATACCATCTTTGTTCCTGGAATGTATTTGGCAGGGTTCTCAAGGTACACCCACAAAGTGTCTCTTCCCCATGTGATCCCTTTGCCTTTGTTTGCTTCAGTATAACTAAATCCTGCAGCTTGTCCGGTTTTCCTTCCAAAAAGTCCGTTCAAATTGGGGCCTGTTTTGTGCTTTCCACCCTGTAAGGCAAAAACAGAATATTCATAACTAGTTCTAAGGATTTCTTTAGTTCAATCAAAGAGGGTATTGCTAACAGGGGTTTCGATGCAGCTTAAAGCAAATCAAATTATGATCATTAGCTACTTTCTGAAAATAAATCTTCCACCTGTTTCCCAAAACACGAGCTGAGTAAACACCATTGTTAATTTCTTGCAACTTTTTGTGTACTTTTTGTGTATTATCTAAATGAATTAAAATAACAATGTCATCGGAATGCTCAAATGGTGGAATGGTACTTTTTTGTCAGGAATAAATATAGTATAAATGATTCCTAGTGCTCGTCAGAGGTTTTATAAATCAACTAGCGTCTACCACAGGGTGCTGGGCCCCCTTGCGGTATCCACTCCACCATTTCCATTTTCTCATCGCTTTGCACCTCATATTTATAGATTCTGTGCTACCACAAAATTCTAACAAATACTTTTATGGCAACAAAATACTTCCATGACTAAAATTTCTTCTTTTTACATATATTGGACATCACATTAGATAAAACTTTTATCATTTAGACATTTATGTACATCTCTAACTAATAAACTTTTAAGTAAGAAACACAGCTACAGACTAGTGGTTCATTTGACATCATCATGGCTTCAAAGCAATTCATATTCTAATGCATTGTATCCTGACTACTCAGCACTTATTTGCTTTTCCTCTTTCGTTTCTAAACAATTTTTAAAATACTTTCAACCGAGGACAATCACAGATAAATTCTAGTTAGAATGATACCCTTCACTTTGATGTGCGTGAAGTGGTTCTTGAGTTTAGCGAACATACATACAAAAAGTTCTGTTTTAAATATATAGATTATTACTCTGGATTTTGACATGGCTGCATAGTTTGGAAACAATTAATCACAATAAGAAATTTACCTTCTCTACGCTATGACACTGCAAACATCTCTGCTTGAAAACTTTAGCACCCTTTGTTGCATCACCAGCTGGGATAGCACCTCCTTTGTCAGCTTTTTTGGGCATATTCTGGAATGAAAAACGTGAACTTATCAAATGAAGTATCAACGAAACACCAATACAGTCATTGTCAAGAGAGGGAGATAAAATCCTGGCTCTACCTTGACTTCACACACATGAAAAGTTACTCAGAAATCGTAGGCAATTTCAAAGGTGCATTTATGCTTTGAAAATTGCCTGTGAATGGTACATAATTGGGAAAGTTCAATCATCACAAAGCCATCTACTTTCACCTAACCTAAGGCATAGAGATGTGGTTTAGATAAGTAAAATAGTAACATTCACAATTTGTCAGAACTGGGTGCTGGAGGTGGCCATTGCCCTTCCCACATTCTGCTTGATTTTTGGAGGCAGCCTTTGAGCACCATTCCTAAAATGTTGCATGAGGATCGGGTGCCTTCTGATTTCCTTGCATACTCAATGGCATTGAATTTCCATTTATCATGGCCGAGACAAAGAACAGAACTCCAAACTCCAAAAGTTTACTAACATTCACTCCCAAATTAAACTTTAGAAAAATTAGTTTCAGTCCATTATTTTTTCGCAAAATCTGGCTGGTTGCCGGATTTTTTACAACCTTTTTTAGAACTAAGACAATGTACAAAGAATTTAAAAACTAGTTTCAAGCGTGTAAATACAACAAACAACTCGTAGATAACTTGTATATTATTTTGGTCTTTTTTTCCTTTAACAAAAAACAATAGGAAGTTTAAGAAACTTTAAGTACTAGGGCTTGAGCCAAGTTTCATATGAAATAAAAAACGTGTTGTTCCTTGAAACAAAACTCATAGTTTTAGATAAATATTAAGAAAAGAAAGTTCAGTGATAGCTATTTAAGGGTATAAGATAGTAGTATACTGTCGTGTGTTTGTGTTGATTTTTTATGTAAAAGTAAAACATTTTTGGAAACCTTTCGTAGCCTACTATTGCAAAAAGCTCAATTAAAAACTTTACTGCAGAATACCTTTTTGCCTTTTTGAAATGGAAAAACATTGGCAAAAAATCCGGTTACAGCCGGAGTATCTGGTGAAATCTGGTACATCCCTACCAATCGTCCCCAAGAATCCAGTATCATACATGCGACCTCTGCAACAGACAATGTCGCTCACGCATCGGCCTCTTCATTCACAGACGCCGATGCTCCAGCCAAGCAGAGAACTGGGATGCTACCCATGGTCACCCCCTGACTGATGGAGGCCTACTACTACTAATGAAAGAGCCAAAGTGGAAGAACAAATTCTTCCTGTCTAAGCAATATGGGATCCATGGCTTTGATGTAGATTGACTCTGAAACTCCTACATGAGATGTTGTATTTGATATATTGACCTTGCTCTGCAGATAATGCACATACAGTTCTTGCTGTAGTGTTCTGCAAATCCTGGGAGTGCTGAGTAAATATTGAGTCATTCTCAAGTATTACAAAGATCGAAGATGGTTCAATTGTAGATTTGCCGCACCTTATTACATTACACTGACGCTGGCAATTAACAAGGTAGAAATGAATCAGAACTCAACTTCATATACAATTCAATTCAATGCAACCTAACATTTCTCCCATATTATGGATTAAAACCCCTTGTGCCTTTCCCTGCCTGCAAGAACAATCAATCTTTCTTGGGTATGAGAATGGAGACGTTACAATATTCTGCTGTCACAGCCTATGATTACACGATGAGCACCTGCCAGTATGCTTTCTAGTTACAACAACTGCGCTAAAGTTACATAATGCTCCTTCCTAGTGCGCAGTTCGCTTGTTTGTTGCTATTCCTAATTAAAAGGGCAGACAAAATTACATAAAAACTGGTAGTAAGGCTACTTATACCTTCAACTAAATGCATTGTGTGAGACACGATGATCTATCTTTTGGACTACTAACTTGTGCGAGATAGATGACGAAATTACCAATACCGTTGGGTCACGCCACGACACAGACAGGCATGAGGATGCGGGGGATGAGATGGGCCTACTGGCGGCACGCAAGATTTTTGTCAGCTCAGCAACCTTAATTCGTAAGTTGCACTAAAATGGTAGAATTATATACGATGAAAACAATTTAATTAGTAAAAAATGGCTGAAAACTTACGATAAGACTAAGGAGTTTCTTCAACGATGACTTTTGCTCACCAAACTTCACTCAACGAAGAGCGTTCGACCGGCCTTGTTCTTAAAAAGAATTTTTTGTTACGCGTTCTTTGCTATAAGGCCTGGGACCCACTGAGGAGTAACTGCTTCATTCTCAGTGGACAGTTTCGTTTTGGTTATTGGGACACAAGCTTACGTCAGCTTTGATACTCATTGATTTCCTAATGAATAATTTTGATGTCATAAGGATATAACCAGCTAGGGATACTAAGCTAGAACGTTCTGGCTAATTTTAGCCCGTTTTGGCTAAAAAAATTATTTTCTCGAAAATTTTGAAGCCCAAACGTTGCTAAAACGTCGATTTCTTGGATTTCCAGGAACCGGGGCACTATTTTGACGCGATACTTGAGTTCTACGCATCAAGAAACGGTGATTTATGTAAAAAATTGGGGGTTCCTCCGGCGGAAGTTTGAAAAAAATGCGACTTGCCAAAGTTTCCTAATTTTTCAAAATCTGGTCCTACGATTCCTCATACACGGTCTCTTATAAAAAATAGTGCATATGATTAATTACACGTATTTTTTATAAGTAATCGCTTTATAAGCAAGGCAGTACTCGACAAGACAAAAACTTTAGCAATTCTAGTGATGGTTAGAGGAATGCTAAGCAATTTGAAAACTTTAGTTCTGACCCCATTGGCAATGAAAATCGTTCAGCAGCTATGTATACTGTATAGAGAAGTAGGTTACAGTGGATACACGCATTTCTTTATAAGCAATTTTAGCTCGAGCTCAGTACTGAAAATTGCTTAGCTGGAGGGCGAATTTGAGTACTCGAAATTGCTTAGCAATTGCTTAGCTTTTTTTATTAAGAAATTTGTCTCTTAAAATACAATCTCACAAGTTGCTGTACAACAAATGTTGATGGTATCTTGCAAACAAAAGTGTGCCGGGGTACTGATATCCACTGTAACCTACTTCTTCATAGCTGCAGCACAATTTTCATTACCAATTTGATCAGAACTAAGATGTTCTAATTGCTTAGCATTCCTCCTTTCAGTACTGGAATTGCTTAAGTTTTTGTCTGGTCGAGTACTGACTTGCTTATAGAGAAATTGCTTATAAAAAAAATACGTGTATTAGTACTCCAGCACACTTTTGTACGCAAAATACCATCGAAATTTATTGCACAACAACTTGTGAGATAGTATTCTAAGAAACAGAATTTTAAGGAAAAAAAGCTAAGCAATTACTTAGCAATTTTTAGTACTGAGCTCCAGCTGAAATTACTTTCAAAAAAAATGCGTGTAAGACGCACAAGACGATAGCTGTGTACACGAAAAGCAGTTCCAGTAAGCAGATGTCGTTTACATTATCAATTTCAAAGGCGGCTTTTTCTTTTATGGGATTCAGATTTTTCGATTTTCGCAAGACTTATCCAGGAATGTATATGTTGACGAGAGCAATTACAGATGCCATAACATTCGTCCAAAGTTTACTCGAGTTCTCGTGAGATGTAGCGTTGTTCAATTCTGGATGTTGGGATATTTTTTGCATATGAAGAGTTTTCAGTCGGTCAGGTGCGTATGACATTCCTAATGGTTATGAAAATTATCCTGAAATTTATTAACATGCATGAATTTAAAACATTTTTCAAGTATAATTTTTAGAAATACAATATGAACGCCTTATTTCTTCTAAATCTGGTCATTTTTTCTTGTCAGTTCGATCTGTAGAGCCAGAAAATTGCCACACATAACATTTTATAAAAACACCAGTTAATTTTGGCTGAAGATCAGACGTTAATGTTTTCTCTATCTTTTTTTTTTATTTTATTTCTCTTATTTTATATATTTTTAATAAAAGCAACTTGCTACACTTTACAACAGGAGCGTCGTTACAATTAAATCAAACTAAACTAAAGAAGAAAAAAACTATTATAAAAAGAATCATAAACTACAGCAAAAAGTTAACAAGAAAAAATTTTAGGTACTAACACAAAGATAAAACAAGGAACTTGTTCCTTATTCTATATGGGCAATAGTAACCAGGTCAATTTTGTAAAGGTCTGGGGAGAGGTCACCGCGCTGCCAATGCATTCTCTATAAAAGAGGCTACACGTCTAATGACTTGCAGATTCTCAGTTGACAAAATGAAGATACATTTTTCTTCTGGTGAAAGACTAACAAATGGTTTCACGTCTTTCTCTATGTGTTCGTAAAGTTGTACCCGCAACTGCTCATAATTGCTGCAAGTTGTCAAGAAATGTATTTCATCCTCAACAGCCCCTCCATCACAATATTGGCAAATTCTACCTTCTGGTGGAATGCCTTCTCTTCTTCCAGTCTCGATCAGTAATCTGTGATCGCTACATCTGAACTTTGCTAAACATCTCCTGATAGACCTGTCCGGAATTTGCGTATATGGTTCGCATTGGAATCGATTTTTAAATTTTGCATAGGTGCGTAACTTGTTACCACCTTTGTTTGTTGTACCAATAGGCGCTCTTATCTTTTTGAACCAATAGCGTTCAAAACTATTCCTAAGACTCCTACTTAGGATGAATTTGAATTGCCTTGTCGTTAATTTTCTCAATACACTGACATTAGTTTCGATACCAAATGCTTTAAGATATTCTTGTGCTGATGACACCCAGCTAAATTTTCCGGCCGTGTGTAATATCTATCATACCCAGAACGATCTATCATACCCAGCAATAGGCTATTGTTTTTTCTATTGTTCTCTAAAGTAAAATCCGAGTCTCTGTGTTTTTGTAGAATATAAATCATAAATTATGTTCTCATAGATTATATGTTCTTATAGATTATATTTTCTTACACGTTCTAATTCTTACCTAAAAAAATCAAATATTTCTTTAAAGGAAATAACTAAAGTATGAAATTAATTTACAATTTGTTCAACTGTTGTTATTACTTAAACACAAAACAAGAACAAATTTGAGCACTATTAAGTATAGTAGCACAGTAAATATCCAATAGCAAATAGTTTTAGGGGTACAACGATTCGTTAGGTTTACTTTCTCTTTCTGACACTACAATTAGTCTCAGACGAAAAGCTTAATTGGTTTATTATGTTCTGCTATGTTTTCGATTTTACTCCCTATTCCTCGATACAAATTGAGACACTCAAACTGAGTGATTTTACGTTCAACTTACTCAGGTTGGCCTACAAAAGGCCAAAACATACCTTATACCATAAGGTAGCATGCGATATATCAAAACATATGGAAGTACACGCTTTTTTTTATAAGGAACCTAGCTCAGGGCCTAGTACTAAAAGTTCCTTATTTTGAGACCTCTTTTGACCACTTTGTAGTACTAAATATTCCTTAATAGTTCCTTAATTCTAAGTACTCATTTAGTAGATAAGAATAAGTATCAACGCAAGAAAAGCATTAAAATTCAACATTTAGCAATAAACTTGTGATAAGGAAACATGAAGCATATTATAACACAAATAAGCTTAGGCTAGGCCTATAAAACGTAAAAGTTAGTTACATAGTCATTAGAGAAGTTGCATATCTACACCAAACGAATACATGCAAAATCATAAAGTTCCTTGGAGATTTGAGCTTTAGTAGTAAAAGTTCCTTAATATTTTCGACCTTTTACATGTAGGTTCCTTATAAAAGGTTCTTTATAAAAAAAAGCGTGTAAGCGAGGTCGTATGGTGTTCAATGTTTCGATTTGTGCAACAGAAGTTCGTTTGATAACGACTGCTCACAATACAGACCCCGAAATTAAGCATGACGTTTGTTCCGATCCCTCGCGGTCCAGAAACCCTAGCACTAAAGTAGCTAGTTTGCAGGTACCTTCCACCGTAAACTGATTCCCTCGACCACGCCCGCTTAAAAGTCTAACTGAACCAAGTTTCGAACAGAATTAAGTGTCACCTTAAAAGACTTTAGAGCATGAACTAATATTTGCATTGCACACCACTCTCCATTTCAAGGCTAAAGTATCCAAATATTCAAGCAACCTCAAAAGCTAGGTTGAGAGAAGTCAGTTAAAGGATATAAATTCATTTTTTCTTTCCTACACTTATAACAGTTGCCTCTGTCGGCCCTCTCTGTCCTTGAAATTTGATGCACCTTTCTCCACATTCTGTCTCTTTAGATATTGACGAGTTTTTAAAACTGAATTAAAAACATTAGAAGTGTGTTTGCTTTCGCCCAAAATAAATCTGTCAATAAGTTAAGTAAAATAAAAGGAGGATTTGCTTTTATTAATACTCAAGATCTGAAATGAAGTCGATTATTGAAAAAAAGGAAATACACAAACAATCGAAGATTATATTTTCAATGTCAGCCACTTTTTTTTACTTCATTTTCGTCGACCCTCAACTCAATATTACAGACTTTCGTAGGTAAAATTCCTTAACGATGATCGATCTCTTTTCAAGCAATGAATGATGGACTATGCCTCTTAGTAACGCGTAGCTACCGAAATCACAAAAGCCTAAATTTTTCGTAGCTACAGTCTTCAGTTTTGGTAGCTAACCGTTGCTAAGGAATATTCCCATCATGCATTGCGTGAAATGAGATCTGCAGAATCGTCTATCTGATTGTGTTTCTCGCTTAGCTTGCTGTATGCAAATATATCTTATCTGTAATCATATCTCCAATGTTTTATCTCCAATAGCTTTTATAGCTCCGGCATTAAAGTAGATTACTATAATTGGCATCAAAATTTTAGCCAAGCACTGCTGTAAATGCTAGTTTTGATATACGGGAGAATACGATGAAGGAACGAACAGATGATGTTAGGGAAAGTTAATACGCCTACGGCTTCCCAAACGAGGCATTTCCAAAAGGGGTAAGCTAACACTAAGTATTTCCTTTTCACATTCTAGATGCCAGTCTGCAGCGTTATCGTTCAGAGATGTCATCGTTGAAAAACTTGCCAGTTGGCTTTCCAGTGACGAAAGCACGAACCCCGTCCCCTTCACGACAGCCAAAACACAGAGACATCAAGAGAAGCCACTCACAGGGCTCATCGCCAGTTCCAGAGCAATTTCAGGTGCACTTCGCCCAATCGCAAACTGCTAACGCAAGCATGAGCAATAATAGTAAACCAAACAGCCCACTTTTCGCCAGAGCGGCGCGATACTCCGAAGGAAATGCTCCACTTGGGTTAGGCGGTCCCCTTGGCTTGGTGTGCATGTCTAGTCCTGAATCAGAACGAAAACAAAAATCAAAAAGCTTCTTAAAGAATAATTTTCTAATAAATCGGCTACGCTCTGGTTCATGGCATGCATCGTCAAGCTCTAGCGGGAGAAAGTTACCCACAGGGCCCCGCAGAGTCAGCGAAGGCGCACAGCAGACCGGCCTGTTTCCTAGTTCTTCGGCAAAGATCCCAGAGCTTGAAATTCAGTACGAAGAAGAAAACGAGTTTTCGGGCCTAATTCATCATATCTTAGAGAGCCATTTATGGAATGTTGAGTTCGATGAGAATAAAGCTCCGGAAATGTGTGGCTTGCTGAGTAAAGTCTTGGAGAAGTCAGTGAAAAGTAGGCTTTCGAGCGAAGGAAACGATTACAAGATATCCGCCATTGTTTACATGGCAGAAGTGAAGGATGATGGGATGAAAATGGCGACCCAGTGCGCATGGGAACCGACGCAGGATCATTTCGCCATGTCAACATATGAAACCGATACAATTTTTGTAGTAGCCATGATATTTGCTGTCCTTTTCAACGAATCGACAGATGAATGAATCAACGTTTAAAGTGAGAGTTAAACAACGCATTACCGTTTGAGAAGAGCTCGACATACCCCTAAAATATATGGGACACACACTGACTACTTCCCTTACTGTGAAGCTACGCAGATGCTTGAAAAATTTTTTCTTTACACAGCAGCTGTTCCGTATCGTGCACCTGCAAGTTTCTTTCTACTTCAACTACAGTATCTTTCAGATCATTCGCGCAATTATAACAATTGAATATAATCATTCATAATTATGACCATGTCCCTTCAGTAAATATATCTACGTAAATATATCTAAGTAAATATTTCCTAGCCTATCAAAACTTTTTCTGACACTACTTTAGCCTCGATAGGGATCACTTGCAATGAAAAACTTACGTCATCTACCTGACTCAATTCTATTCAGTTCAATTACACAGTAGTAACAAAAAAGTCTTTGAAGTTCAGGATAATAAGAGTTACAACTAGAATCCTTGTTTCCTTCCATTCTTTGATATGCTGACGTCACTCCTACTGGACTGGACACAGGGAAACCAGGCCTCAAGGAGAAAGACTAGATCAAGCAAAACAGCCAGCTGGTCATGATGGTCCACATTAACACACAGGGGGAACAAAGGTTGATTTAAAACAGACTCAGTTCTCGCTAATTTCTAGTTGTTTCTGATTGCTTTGAGCGGTTCTCTTATTACGTCTGTTTTAATACAAGGCTTTGGTGGATAAGGCACTTAATAAAGGGCCGGATCTAATAAAAGACTTTGAAAAATGAGAAGATTTCAGATCCTAATACCAGGTGTGGTCTGAAGAAAGAATATGCCTTTAAGTAGTAATTCTGATTTCCAGGCGCTAAACCGTAAGTGGAGAACAGTAGGAAACATCCTGAAATATAATCCAGATTATTACACAGAAATATTGCGGTAAAATGAAAAGCGGTGGAAAATCATTGACTTAGAAATTAAGCCAATTGCCAAATAATACTTTAAAATCATATTTTGTCAAACATTATTTGTCATTAATCAACGTGATTCGTGTTTCCCGTTAATTAATGTACCACGTTATCTTTGCGTAATAAGGTAAGAGGAGAGATGAAATTTTCCGAGTTAATCTGCTATCCATAAAGATGATTCATGGTTCATTCCACTGCCAGCCCACGATTCATTCCTCTATCAAAGAGGAGAGCTTTTCTGCATCAAAGGTGCAAATGAGAAATGAATTGGAAGTCAAACCATGATACTTCATCCCCCATGTAAAGTAGATATGAAGGTAATGTTATCGCCATTTTCTATCTTGTAGTCTAATTCTCCCTGTAAAAGAAGGAGAAGATATTAACAACTAGGCCGTTGGGACGAAATACCACCTTTCAAGATCACCCTGGGAAACGTCTTTGCACTACTGTTGAGGATATCTAGGACTGTGGATGATGTTTATGTGGAGAGATATCATCAATATGGTGGGGGGATTTCATCAATACTACGAAGGGATACGATCAGTAATATGGAGGGATAACATCAATACTGTGAAGAGATATCATCAGCATGTGGAGGGATACCATCAGTACTGTGGAGGACATTCAGTAATGTGGATGGACACCATAAGTACTGTGGAGGGCTAACATCAGTGTTGTGGAGGAATACCATCAGTGGTATTGAGGATATTCAGTACTGAGGAGGGATACCACAAGCACTTTTGGTATTATCCACAATACTTGTGGTGTCCCTCAACAGTACTGGATACCCTCCACAGTGCTGATGGTATTCCTCCACAATACAGATGTTAGCCCTACACAGTACTTATGGGGATCCTCCACCGTACTGATGGTATCCCTCAACATACCTCCAATAGTATTGTTCAGAACATGCTCCGACAACTAAAATATTTCAAATTGAAATTTCTTTAGAAAATATCTGAAAATATTTTTTCAAAGATAAGTTGAAGGGAATTAAGCTTACCATAAGTTCCCAATCAGCATCATTGATCAGTACGAGAATTCCAGGCCGCCTAGAACAGATGAATCATTTTGAATTACTGACTAAGAATTAAGATCTATCAATTTGAGAGGAAGAAGTATTTGGAAAATTGATGGAGACGATTAGCGTTATAAGCATGACCTGAACTGGACTCGAGCCCATGACCTCTGCTTTTGTAACTCGGGTTCTGTTTATTCACACAAGTCGTTTATAATTTTGTTCAAAATATACCTGGTGTTTGATTCTTTTCAATTTTATCAATTTGTGGAACAATTTAAAACAATTATGTTCCTTCGATCTTATTCTACTTTTTAAAAGGTTTTGAATGATATTGGAGGCATCAAAGTTTATAATTTGCGCTTCTCACTCATAATTTGTTCTAGTCCTAGTTACATAAACATTAAGAAATATTGAACAAATACAAATTCTACAGCAGCACCAATAGCTAAGGAAAACCAGGACGCACTTAAACAAAGAGCTTCCACTTCTTTCCATTTTGATCACTAGGTTGTCCATTGTGTGTTATTTTATTGGTGCAATTGAGTTCTCTTTTATGTATTTGAAATCCTTATGACCCATGATTTCAAGTGATGCATGGAATGTCAATTGTACAAAACGAAAATATTTTAGGAAATATACCCTGTTTTCAAAATCATGTCATATAGAGAATGGTTTATCTAAATTAAGGAAGCTATTTTTCGTGATTATTTGGTAAACATTTGAGGAAATATCAAAAATAGACTAGTATCAAAAGTCCTTTGTTGCGAAATAAATCTGAATCTAGAGTTATGGGCCTAGGAGGCCTGAGGCCTAGCCCGCACGCATAGCCAACTGGAATTCCTTTCTTCTTAGAATAACTTGGTATGCGCACAGGCTACGAAGACCATGCATCATAAAAGATTAAGCTTTCAAAAATAAGTTTTAGGAGTCCATTTTAGAAAAAGCTACCCTTTCAAATTTCTCCTTTTGAAAAAGTAACCCTTTCCAATCATAGAGATTTGAATACTACAGTGGACAATGGTTGTATATGCTTTTAAAGGAGGCTTATTCAATTTGGGTGCAGAAACTGCATTATAGTAGTTAAACTTATTAGATAATACTCCGATGAAACAATAATAACATAAAATATGATACTATAATTGAACAGTCTTTAGATGGTACAAAACTTCAGTATAGCCAGAAATATCGGAAACAAAGCGAAACAAACACATAGATTTCTTACGCTTTTCTTTTTGTCTGACACTCAACAGAGTAAAACGGCCTATTTTGATCCACATCTGGGTATTTATATAAGTTTGGTTTATGTTTTGTTCTCTTTCTGACGTATTACTCTGTTGAGTGTCAGACGAAAAGCTTAAGTAATCTATGTGTTCGTTTTGCTAAGTTTCCGATATTTCTGGCGATAATATAATTCTACGACTTTTTTATACAAGTATTCTATAAGTATTCTATGCATCTAGAACTTCTGGCCAAAATGTCTAAGATTCAAGGTAACTTACACTGTTTCTCCTTGCATGAATAATTCAGGCCTTTCTTTTAGAAGATTATCTTTTATCCAGGGAAGTAAATAACGGACATTCCCTGAGGAAAGAATGGTTTATTTATGAAACAGTTTTCAACTTATGAAACTATTTGCAATAATATAAAATTGTTCAACATTTTATTTCAGGATTTCCACAAATGGATTAGCAACAGAAATTTCTGCACAGTCTAGGTCCCATAGCCTTCAAACACCGTTCGGGGCGTAGGTGGGGATAAGTGTCCCAAAATGTTTCATGATATTGTCGCTCATTGATGTTCTCTCATGTGCGGAAAAAACTCAAGTTTTTCAACATTTTAATGATCTACAGCTATTTTCCATCCATCTGCATCCATTCGCTTCAGCTATTCCAGGCCATCCTGTTTATCCCTATCCCACAGTCTATTCCGAACTTTAAGTCCTTTCTTTTGGTTTGTCAACCATGTGAAACAATTATTCATTATTGGATAGTATCTAAAAAATATGACTTACATGTTTGATCATTTGACGGCAGTTTGATTTGATGCTTTTTCACTTTATCAAACAACAGTTCAGCACCTCCACTAAAAAGGAATATAATGGCTGTATTCAGTGAATTTCGGTGTCACATGAAAAATTCTGTGAATTCCAAATGACAAATCTTTGAGTCACGTGACGATCAAAGAATTTTTTGTGACACAGTTGATACTCTCCTGGCTGATCAAGATCAGTTCCACAGGTTGGATCTAGAATTGATTGCATTAACACGGGATCAGATCTGGATGGCTCAAAACAATTATGCATGCGTATTCAAAACCATTTATTGACAATTGTTTGTTTTTTGCTATGCCTGTATCCAAAAATCTTTGAGACTGGCCTTCCCTTGATCCCTCTCCAAAAGTCTGAGCCGGCAGAGGACGTCTCGTGAGCTGAAGACAGGCATTTGAATTTGAAATTATCAGAAACATGCTTCCTAATTTAAAGCTAGACTTTGCTCTGTTTGGCGCCAACTCAAGGAATTAAAAAGAAGCATTCATAAATTACTCAAGTTCGGGAATTTTCCTGCCTCGTTGCCTATCCGTATATACCAATTTGGATCTGATCCAGCTGTTTACACGAGATCTATATAATGGATCCAATTGGTCCTGTGTTAATGCAAGGCCTATCCGTACTAGTTTGGATACAGATCTGTTGTATACGTACCCATGTAAACCGTGTCTAGGTATCCAACTTACTTTTTAGCTATTTTGGTGTTTGACCCCCGCCTTGAGATCTCATGGTGCCCCCCTAAAGTGCCAAATGTTTATCAAATACCATAATTTCTATTCTGGTTTGGACAGCTACTCCTTTTTTAATCTAGCTGAGAAAAAGTGATGCTTGATAGCCACAAGGTTTTAATTATACATAAGCATGAAAATGTTATACGTTTATACCTAAACTCAAGGCAGATCTTTAGACTATCGCCAGCCATTGCCTTTTTTCAGATTTTCTCTGCTCTCTAGTATTCTTCTCTACTTGAAGCTTCTGCTGCATGTCAGCTCAATTCTTTGCAACAACAACAACAAAATTCAATTTTGACACGAAACGCATGGCGTGCGTTTGATTTCATGTTTCATGACAATATGAATTCGCGCGATGGCCGCCGAGTAGATACCTGCGTAGAGAAATATAAAATGTGAAGGTAAATCCAATCATTTTACTCGTTACATAAACGTATCTGGCTATTATTAGAATTAAAACTATTGGTTAGATTTTCATTCGATAATTCTGTTAGACTTATCTCTTAAGACTTAGTACCTACAACAAACAAATAATAAATTAGGCCTAAAGTTAACTTTGGCGCCAAAATTCCAAAAATTTCTCTAAAAACAACCAAAGGATGACGATATACGCGGTAAAAGTTGGGAGAAAGACAGGACTTTATGAATCATGGGAGGAGTGCCAAAAACAGACTCAAGGTTTCAAAAGAGCTAGTTTCAAAAGTTTCAAAACAAAAGAAGAGGCACTTTCTTTCCTAAATGAGGATACAAACATGCAATTTGACTCACCTTTAAAGAGCAACAATGAAATAAAACAAACTGGTGATAAAGATATCAAAGAGGAACAAACTGCCAAGAAAATATTTCAAAGTGATGATGAAGATGGTCAATATAACAACCAAGGTTTAGTAGAGATGGGCTCTGAGCACGAAAATACTGAAGAAGAGTACCAATGTGGAAAGTGTGAAAAGACTGTTGGAAATAAATCTAAGGCATTGGAATGTGATATGTGTAAAAAATGGTACCACTGTAACAAGAAATGTGGCGCCAAATATGAAGGTACTTATACAGCAATAAATGACATAAAAGATTCAAATTCTTTATGGTGGTTCTGTAATGAATGCTCAGATTTGATTTCTGAATTCTGCAAAAAAGGCTTAAGATTAAACAAAGAAAAGGCGTTATTGCAAGACCAATTAGAAGGGAAGCTGAACTTAATTACACAGATGAAAGTCGAAAATAAAAGAATGAGAAAAGAGGGTGAATGTAAAGAAGAAGAAAACACAAAATTGAATGAACAAATCAGAAAATATGACATAACACAAAAGCAAAAAGATCAAGAAATAAAAGCTCTCAAGAATGAAATTAAGAAATGTAAAGAGAAACAAGAGGAAGATAAAAAATCAAGTGAAGCAAAGTTGAAGGAAATATATGATCTAGAACAGCAACTGAAAAATAAACCAGAGGTTACCAAAGTAGCAACAGAAGGAGAAATAAAAGATAACAGCATGAAATTTGAAGAGCTTTATGTAAAAACAGAAACAGAATTGAAAGAGATAAAGAGAGTAAATAATCATCTATGTGATCACCTAGAAAACCTTAAGGAAATAAACAAATTATTGATGGAAGATAAAGAAAAAGAAAAATTTCATAAAAAGGCAACCCATAAAAGTGTTGGAACAGGAGAAAGTTCTATGATAAAAGTCCCACCTTATGGCAAGGAACAGAATGAAATCCAAATATTGCATATCCAAGAAAATGAAAAGAAAGATTTTAAAGGAGAAGAAGAAACAAAAAATGATTGCAATGAGGAAAACACGAAAAATGAAACTGCAAGTTCCAACATAGAAGTGGATAAAAGTAATGAATTGGGAAGTACATCTGAAAATGAAAATATAAATGAAAGAAAAAGGATATGTCACTTTTTTAAAGAAAAAGGCTACTGCAAGTTTGGAGACAAATGCCAATTCTTACACATAGCACAAAACGAAAAGAAAGGAATATGCAGAAGATTTAGAATAGGAAGAGAATGTAAATTTGGAGAGTTGTGTAAGTTACTTATACAGCAATAAATGACAAGTAAGTTTCGGCATTACTTCACAAATGAGAAAAAGGACAGAGTTTGTAAATGGTTTCTCCAAAACTATCAATGCAGATATAAAGAGAATTGCAAATATTACCATGTCAACAATTATGAGCGGAATACATTGAAAGGCACAGAAGAAGAGCAAGGCAAGGACAAATCAAATATCATAGTGGATGAAATAGAAAATAAAATGAATGAAAGGCTTCATTTTTTAGAGGAACGGTTGAGTGCTGCAATAAGCACCATACAACAACAAAATTTACAAAAGCAAATGCAAATGAGGATATATCCTCAACCAATGCCCCAAATATTTCAGCAACCAATGCAACCAAAAATAGCTACAGCACAAACTTTACCAAACCAAACAAGAAACTGAAAATAGATAAAAAGGAAAAAGAAAGTGGAAAAACTCAAATAAATTTCCATTTACTAAATGTACAAGGTCTAACAAAAGAAAAAATGATTGAAGTAGAAGATTTGCTGAAAGGAGAAAGAAATGTTTTTAATATTGTTTGCTTAACAGAAACACAGTTAAAAGATGACAGAATTTTAATTTCTGATGGAATAAGAATGTACAATAGCATGAGAGACAAAAATGACAAAAAAGGCGGAGGAATAATGATATTATTTAAAGAAAATGAAAACTTTGAGATAACAAAAATAATAAATAGTAATAAAGATTTCTTAGAAATGAAAGGAAAGTGTTTTGGAGTACTAACATCAATAATTTTGGTATACTTCTCAGTTGAAAAGGAAGCAAAGGATAAAGCAAGAAATCTGAATCTTAGAGCAGATATTGAAAGAAAAATGGATAACATCAAAGATGAAGCATTTATAATACAAGGGGATTTCAATGGGCACCTTGGTTTTTTAGGCAGCCAAAAGTGTGATAATAATGGAAAGATGGTTTTAGATTGGATCAATAATTATAATCTAACATTGCTAAACCTGGATGAGAAATGCAATGGAACATATACTTGGAGAAGAAATGACCAAAAGAGTGCTATAGATTTTGTTCTGGTCAACCAAGCAATGTATCGACCATTTGAAGAGATGGCAATAGACGAAACAAATGATATTGTAGACATAAGTGATCACAACTTACTTTCTACAAAATTTACATTTAAGAACAATGGAGGCACACATTTCAAAAGTAACAAATGGATAACTAGGGAGTATTACTCAAAAGATCCTAAAGCTTTAGAAGAATTTAAGAATAAAGTTGAAGACCGATGGAAATATGAGCACATCGAAAATATTGGAGAAATGAATTCATCGATTAAAGAAATAGCAGAAGAAATCTTAAAAAGAACATACAAAAAGAAAGCGAATAAAGAAGGTGATATTGAAGAGAAGCCATGGATAAGTAATGACATAAGAAAAGAAATAAAGAAAAGGAAAGCACTAAACAGAATGAAAAGAAATGCCAAGTCAGAAGAAGAGAAGAAAGAACTTAACGACAAATGGAAAGATCAAAAGGAGAGAACACAGGCAATGATAAGAAAAGCAATGAGTGAGCATGAAATCAAGATAACGAGAGAAATAAAGGAAGACTCTAATAGAAACAAAAAGCTATGGGAAAACATCAACAAGCTAAAAGGGAAAAAGAAAAAATCGAAAGAAGTTATATGTTTATACGATGAGGATGGTGATAAATTAGACCTGGAAAAATCAAAAGAGGAAATATTAAAGTTCTGGGGGCAAATATACAGAAAGAACGAAAATGGCATCAAAGATGTTTGGACAGAAGTAAAAAGAAAAGAATTGTTTGAAAAAATTGAGATTGAATTGTATAAAGACTATACATATCTGAGAGAACATCTAGATATGGTACAAAGAGTTGAATGTCCATTAACACTTATGAAAAGACCTGATATAGATACCGAAAAAGTAAAGCAAGTAGTAAACAAACTGAAAAACAATAAAGCATCTGGACCAGACAACATCAAACCGGAAATGTACAAATCACTTGCCAAAAGCGAAACTTGCATGAGTACTATGGCAAAATGCTTCAACAATGAGCTTAACAATTTAGAAAAACCAGATGAATGGAAAGAATCAGTAACAACTATACTATTGAAGAAAAGCAAACCAACTGCTCAAGATCTGAGATTATTATCATTAACAAATATCTCTTATAAGATGTATATGTCACTAATAAAAAACGAGATAGAACAACACATAAAAGAAAATGACGAGGCAAAAGAAACACAAGCAGGTTTTACGGAAGGGGGAAGGACAGAAGACAATTTATTCATGGACAGAAGACAATTTATTCATATTACAATATTGCGTCCAAGAAACGTTCAAATCAAGAAAACAACTAGTAGTGATAGCGGTTGATTATACTAAAGCCTACGATTCTATAGATAGAAAGACGATTATCGAGACATTAATAAAATACAAGATACATCCAAGTGTTATTGACTCAATTGCTGAAATATACCAAGGTGATAAAACAATAATAAATCTAAACTCCGATACATCAACGACAATAGAAATTACAAGCGGTATAAGACAAGGATGTACTGGTTCTACAACATTATTTAAGCTTATAACATATTTAATAATCGAGGAGCTGGAAAAGAAAGGAAAACCACTAAGGGTAGGAGATTTCCATTTAACCTCACTGTTCTTCGCAGACGACGGTTTATTGTTAGCCAATTCAATACCAGAAGCAGAAGAAAATCTGAAGCTACTTATTGAAATAAGCAAAAAATTCGGTTTGGAGATAAACAAGGAAAAAAGCAATGTGTTAATATTCAATGATAAAGAGAAAACTCAGGAAATTTGCGGAATTAAAGTGACAGACAGCATAAAATACCTGGGAATAACTATAATCAATAAAAAAGATTTGTTTAAGAAACAAAAAGAAAATATGATTGAGAAGGCTCAAAAGCTAGCAAATATGACATTCAATATAATTGAAAAATGTTGCAATAAAGTCCTGATTGGCAAGACGTACTGGAAAAGCCTAGTTTTACCTTCAGTTTTATATGGAGCTGGGGTTATTAATTTTACTAATGCAGAAATCCAGAAACTCCAAATAATAGAAAATAGTGTTTATCGAAAGATTTTAGGTGGAAGAAAAGACACACCAGTTTCTGCTATGAGGAGTGAAATAGGAGCGTCCTTAATGAAAACAAGGATAATAGAGTCCAAAATAAACTTATCCAAAAATATTTCGACGGGAAAAAATAAATTACTGAAAGATATTCTGAGGAAAACCAAGGCAGACAAAAAGAATAGATGGACAATTACGCTAGACAAATACCTCGAAGAAATCCATATTACATCGATAGAAACGGAAAAGCTAAACAAAAAAGAAATAAAAGATAGATTAAGAAGATGGGACAGCGAAAATTGGAGAAAAGAAATCGAATCTAAATCAAGTCTAAATATTTACAGATATTGGAAAAAAGAAATAAAGGAGGAAACCTTTTACGATAATAGATGGAGCTCGAAGTTATTATTTTTAGCAAGAACGAATTCTTTACCACTAAATATTAGAAATAGACATACAAATGGTAAAGTACACTGCAACATTTGCGATATGAACGTTAATGAAGACTTGGAGCATTTTCTGATAGACTGCCCGAGATTGGAAAACGAGAGATGCCAAAAATACATCGAGGAAAAAGACGTAAAAGATGACGCAATAGGAAAGTTCTTATTTGAAGTTAGTAATATTGAAGAGAAAAAGGAAATGATTCAAAAAATGTGGAAAAAAAGAAAATCCTTAATTCAAGAAATGGACGACCTATAAAAAAACAGGAAAAGGGAGAAACAAGAAAACGAGGCTGCCGATACAAAGGCAACAGCCTAAAAATCAACTGAACTGAACTGAACTGAACTGATGGCGGTCGACTCGACTTAACACACGATTCGACTGTTTTTATCACATAAAAACAGTCGAATCGTGCAAAATGTGATGCCAGCATGAAACTTGGTGAATATAGGGAGTTTGACACGCTGAAAAAGATAGGATGTAGACCCACGCTGAGAAATGCCCCCTTGTTCTATTTTTAGACTGGGGTACTGACCCCCAGGCCTCTAAAACGGTATTGTGAATACGCTTGCTGTAAATTGTGATAGAAACATGGAACTTGGTGAATATGGGCAGTTTGACACGCTGAAAAAGATAGGATATAGACCCACTCTAAGAAATGCCCCCTTGTTCTTTTTTTAGACTGGGGTACTGACCCCCAGGCCTCTAAAACGGAATCGTGAATAGGCTTGCTGTAAATTGTGATAGAAAGATGAAACTTGGTGATTATAGGTAGTTTGACACGCTGAAAAAGATAGGATGTAGACCCACGCTGAGAAATGCCCCCTTGTTCTATTTTTAGACTGGGGTACTGACCCCCAGGCCTCTAAAACGGTATTGTGAATACGCTTGCTGTAAATTGTGATAGAAACATGAAACTTGGTGAATATGGGCAGTTTGACACGCTGAAAAAGATAGGATATAGACCCACTCTAAGAAATGCCCCCTTGTTCTTTTTTTAGACTGGGGTACTGACCCCCAGGCCTCTAAAACGGAATCGTGAATAGGCTTGCTGTAAATTGTGATAGAAAGATGAAACTTGGTGAATATAGGCAGTTTGGCACGCTGAAAAAGATAGGATGTAGACCCACTCTGAAAAATGCCCCCTTGTTCTATTTTTAGACTGGGGTACTGACCCCCAGGCCTCTGAAACGGAATCGTGAATACGCTTGCTGTAAATTGTGATAGAAAGATGAAACTTGGTGAATATAGGTAGTTTGACACGCTGAAAAAGATAGGATGTAGACCCACTCTGAAAAATTCCCCCTTGTTCTTTTTTTAGACTGGGGTACTGACCCCCAGGCCTCTAAAACGGAATCGTGAATAGGCTTGCTGTAAATTGTGATAGAAAGATGAAACTTGGTGAATATAGGCAGTTTGGCACGCTGAAAAAGATAGGATGTAGACCCACGCTGAGAAATGCCCCCTTGTTCTATTTTTAGACTGGGGTACTGACCCCCAGGCCTCTAAAACGGTATTGTGAATACGCTTGCTGTAAATTGTGATAGAAACATGAAACTTGGTGAATATAGGCAGTTTGACACGCTGAAAAAGATAGGATGTAGACCCACTCTGAAAAATTCCCCCTTGTTCTTTTTTTAGACTGGGGTACTGACCCCCAAGCCTCTAAAACGGAATTGTGAATACGCTGGCTGCGAATTGTGATAGACACATGAAACTTGGTGAATATAGGCAGTTTGGCACGCTGAAAAAGATAGGATGTAGACCCACTCTGAAAAATGCCCCCTTGTTCTATTTTTAGACTGGGGTACTGACCCCCAGGCCTCTGAAACGGAATCGTGAATACGCTTGCTGTAAAATGTGAAAGAAACAGCGAGTTGGAAAAATCTTCTGGCCAATCACAGCATTTGTTTACTAATAATTCATCCAATCAAATCACTAGAAAGACGATAGATTTCGAGGGTTTAAAAGCTCAAGTGCCGTGAAAATGGCGGAACGACGCGAAAGCTGTGGCAAAAATAGCGTTCAGGGTTCGGTTTTTCTGCAGTAAACACGTAGACTATTTGATACAATTCTTATATTTCTCAAATCTGCGATAGTTTATCTAAATTTTTACCGCTTACGATGTTAATATTTTACGTATTTGCTTTAAAAATCCATTCGACTACATTTTTTTGAAATTTCTCGCCTGTTGCACTCGTTGATGTCAAGGAAGATGAAGAAGATAGTTTTCATCACAAGGACACTGCCTCGCATGAAAAACGTTACAGAAGACATGTATCCCCATTAAAAAGAAGCTGACACTCGCATCTATCTTCAAGCGAAACACGCAGCAGATAATGGACATAGTCGTATCAGTATTCGTACTGTAGACACTGATGTTGTTGTGATAGCAATACATTTATTTGGAAAGTTAGGCATAGAAGAACTTTGGATAAAGTTCGGAACGGGTAAACACAGGCGGTGGCTTTCAATACATGCATATGCAGCGAATCTTGGATATGATGTTTGCGCTTCATTGTCATTCTGGTACGCGTTTACTGGCTACGACATCGTATCGTCATTTAGAGGTCGTGGAAAGGAATTGTGTTGGGAAGCATGGAGATTGCACCAAGATGTGACACATTTAGCTTTATAAGGTCTTTTGCACTTTATGGTTAAAGCAAAAAATTTCTGTAGTTTTTAAATTTCCTTCAAGTGCGCTGACTTGTTGTTATCACTTTCTTTCTTTCTTTCCTTCCTTTTTGTAGAGCTGTGCTTTTATTGATTTAATTCTTGAACAGTCCCCCAACGATCCTCAAAATAGACTAAAAACGTAGATTATCGAAGAATCAAGAAGTTGAACACAATTATGTTATATTTTATTTCTCACCACTATAGAAAAATTAGTGATGACGATTTCCAGTCAATCGAGAGATATGTTGTCCTGATATATGCCAGGTCAAGCATATTGGAGAGCGTGAATGATTGCCGGAAAGCGCTATTCACAAAGAAAGGTCGCAATATTGAATCACTACCGCCAACAAGAGATGCCTTAATTCAGCATTCAATGAGAGCGTTACTGCAAGGCTGGTACGTTATCATGGCAATAGTCATAAAAGTTCTATTTCAACACTAATAATCTTTTTAGCAAAGACAACGACTAGATGTTCAAATGAAAATATTTCATCTAAATTCATTTCATCTCAACACATGGAAACACAGTTTTTAATGGGGTATATCTAGCTGCTTTTTGACATTATGTATTGTAAAGAAGTATCTTATAACGAATTTCTAATTATTTATTGAGTTCTGTAGCGCAAAATGAAGAAAATTATAAAATTAACCTCTTTGTCAAGGACGATAGCACATCTTCAAGGTCTCATATCAACTACAAATTAGAAAATTATCTTTATTTGACCGGATAATAGCGTCATATACACATTGAATGACATTTTAGCTAGGAAGATACATCCTAGTTTTATTTCATCTCTATTTTGCAGCATTATTGTAGTCATTAGAGAGATGGCAGGATCTACCCAGCGTCAATAATTTTGGCTGGAGACAAGAACAAGGTCTGATTTCTTCAAGGTGGACATTACTTCCAGAAGCATCCAAGACTTGCTTCGAACTTGTGAAATGTGAATGCAAGCGTAATTGTAGAGCAAGATGCAAATGCAAGCAATTCAACCTGGAGTGCACCGACCTTTGTGAATGAACTATCTATTACACCAGGTTTCATGTTACTATCACAATTTACAGCAAGCGTATTCACAATTCCGTTTTAGAGGCCTGGGGGTCAGTACCCCAGTCTAAAAATAGAACAAGGGGGCATTTTTCAAAGTGGGTCTACATCTTATCTTTTTCAGCATGTCAAACTGCCTATATTCACCAAGTTTCATCTTTCTATCACAATTTACAGCAAGCCTATTCACGATTCCGTTTTAGAGGCCTGGGGGTCAGTACCCTAGTCTGAAAATAGAACAAGGGGGCATTTTTCAGAGTGGGTCTACATCCTATCTTTTTCAGCGTGTCAAACTGCCTATATTCACCAAGTTTCATGTTTCTATCACAATTTACAGCAAGCGTATTCACAATACCGTTTTAGAGGCCTGGGGGTCAGTACCCCAGTCTAAAAATAGAACAAGGGGGCATTTCTCAGCGTGGGTCTACATCCTATATTTTTCAGCGTGTCAAACTACCTATGTTCACCAAGTTTCATGCTGGTATCAGATTTTGCACGATTCTTGTGTTAAGCTCCCCCACTATAAACAAGAAAAGAAGTGAATATTGTTTCTTTAGTCAATAATAGGCCTGACTATACGAAAGGCTATTGTTTTCTACTTTTATCTCCATCGTGAATGGAGCTTAAATGTTCTTATGAGTTTAATTCAGTTCTTATGAATAAAACTTGGAAGAAAGGGAAACGGAATAGTGTGGAATGTGATTCTTATAAATATCTAGGGGTGGGATCACGCTTAAGTCAAATGGATCCTTCACCTTTGACCACATAGTCCTCGAGAAGGCTCAAAATTATATTCTTCCCATATTTCTAAAAGGAAAGAATGGGGTGGCTTTCAATCACGTCTATCTTTTGATTAGTTCGACCATATGATTGCTTCCATTCTGAATCATGCTTCTGAGATTTGAGGTTTCGATGATTGGTTTGCATTGGAAACTAAACATCTAAAAGCATGTAAGTATGAGGCCCGGCGGAAGCTGTCGATAGTTAGTCCGGTTCAAGCTAAACTTGTAGAACCAGGAGCAATACCCCCTGAACATTTCGAAATTCAGGTTCTCAGAGATGCAATTAAAATTTTGTGCATTTTTAGAAAACAATTTACGTAAAGATTAACTAAAAGTTACCGTAAAAGTCTAAAGTTTTAAAAAAGTATATATTATTTTTGGACTAAAGGAGTGTTTTGGCGCAAAAGTTGGTTCGGCCACCGCCGCATTAACCGGACCGGCTTCGTCGGGCATGAGTATGCTTTGGGTGTTTTTTTTCTTTTTTTTTTTTTATATCATTAAAACTAAAAACTCAAAATTACTTGTAATACAACAGTGTACTATCCATAGCCGAAAAAGACACTGGGTCACCGAGTTCTAGCTATGGATGGCACTTACAATTTTCAATTATAAAATACAATTTATGAAAACATTGAAGACGAGAAACAGACAGGGCAAAAGAAAGAAAGACAAATAAAATAGGTACGTACCTAAAAGAAAAAAGGAAAAAGGTTTTAGGGGGTGCTGCTGTTTTAAATGCATATTTTCTTAATTAAACCGTCCCGTACCTTGAATGAAGGTTATGGTGGATTCTAGAATAATTGTATTTTCCATTTGGGTGTAAGGTCGCACATCACAACTGATGCTGATTATGCAGAATTTGGAAGAACTAGCCTTAAATATAAACATGCATACTAATATTTTAAATACTATACAAGACTCTCTTACTAATATTTAAATACTATACAAGTCTCTCTTCTCTTCACTAGATTCTGAACGCTACTGTAGTAAATCTTTCAATATGCTACTTTTTGTGGGGGGGGGGGGGGAAGGCTTGGCGGATCGGTGTATTTTGTTTATTACAAGCAGTAAATTTTGTATTTATCAATTTAACAGAATTTTTCTTAGCGGATCACGTATTCCGATATTCTACGACGTAATTTGGACTTAACTATCGTTTTAGATGGATTTGTGGATCCTTTCTGTCCTGTGTGGATTGTAAAATGACTGCGTGGTATGATTGAAAGAGAATGAGGAGGATATGTTTTTTGTTTCAAAGTCAATCTCTTCCAAACGCAAGGTCAAAGTTTCTGGTCGGAGTTTCCACTCGCTGTGGAAGAGCTGTGAGAATTGCAAATCAGCAAATACATATCATAAATGTAAGTGACCAGTGGAATCATAAACACATTTACAACGGATTTTCGTATTTCGTTGAAAAAATTAGCGGATTTTCGTATTTATTCATCAAAAGTAGGCGTATTTGCGTATTTGAATACCCCCTTACACCCCCACCTTTTTGGTAATGACTCTGGTCGCTCAAATTGGGTATCTCAAGCAGGTTAGGTAGTATTTTGAGCGATAGATTTTAGACAAATTAAATGAACACAGAATTAAGGATAGGAAACTTCATTTTTTTGTTTGTTGAAACCGAATCTTATGTTAATTTTTTACCTAATTTCAAGATTAGAGGTACCTTGATGAATCTAAGGCTCATTGCTCATAATCTTCAAATTGAAGCAGGTCGCTTTCATAAAAACAAAACTCCTAGTGGAGAGTACAGTAATGAATCTGCATGTAATCGAGAGCGCTCTGTATATTTTTATCAACATTTAATTCTTAAAATTCCTTTAAATACATTTTATTCTGCCTTTATTGCAAAGAATTAAACATATGTGAAGTTTTGAAATTGAGGTACATTTTCTTTTAACATGTCATCTTTATCAAAATGAAAGCAAAAAGTCCTGAGAACTATTTACAAAAACCACCCAAGCACTTCCTCGTTAAATGAGCAAGGTATGTTCAATTGGCTAACGAGCCAATGAAACAACAAAACTCTTGAAATATTTCAGTAATACATCTTTTAAAATAAGAACGAAGTATTTCATTTTTCTGATGTTCAAATAAGATAAGAAACAAATATCATAATGAATTATTTAAGTATGATAATTAAATGTTCATAGAATTTCGAACCCATCTATCTGAAATTGTCAAGTTTTGTATTATCTCATCTATCTTTATATTTTCCCTAAAAAATCTTGTATGTATTTCTATATACACCTGTGCATTTTTATCATATCATATTTTACCTATGTATTCGCTATCTTCTATTGGGTTAATATATTTCGTTTCCTTTGTTACCGTTTATTAAAAAACGTAATGTTTTATACAGTAAAATTGTAAGCAGTTTAGTGGTATCTTGGCCTGTAAACTTGGTTTATGAAAAAAAATATAAGTGTATTCTTATAAAGAAAAAGAGTGAGCAGTAGCATAAAGGTAGGATAACGAGCGATTCCGCACAGTAGGTAAAAAAGGGAGACAAGTTACCGCAAGTCACATGGAGGTTACGTTCATCAACATGTTAGCCTTTCTAAAGACTTAAGAATTACCGACCAGCACTAATACTACCTGCCAAACGAGCAGGGCTTTCCAACCCCAACCAAAGAGTTAGTCACCGTTACTATCCAAGGCTCGCTGACAGAAGGGGTTTCAAGATGATATCATTTTGATCAAAACTTTTGAGAAGGGAAACAAGAAAGGAGACTGGCTCTCTGTAACTTATAGTTTCATTTAGATAGATAGACTGCTAGATAGTCTTTCTGATGATCCGTCTCCCTTCTTGTTTCTCTTCCATATCGCTTTGTACATCGAGCACTGCGATGCAGTTTTAAACAACGCAATTGCTAAACAGATAACTTTTGAAATAAACCCTTTTTCGAAGGACCGACCTACGGCCCGAGCAACTGAATTCCTGGCTTAGTAATCTCAGCCATCCAACCTTTTTGGGAATGAGAGGTACTCTGTTGGAATAATTTTGCAAATATCATAAATTCAAGCGTTTAGCATTTAGTGTAATAGCCCTGGGTTAGTCATGAACTTTTGCTTCCCAGGGTATCGTCATTGTAACGCTAGATGTGTTTGTAAGTTTTTGTAAAATTCTATCTATTGATATAAAAAAAATTCAAGCGTTTGCCTTTAGAAACGTAAACTCCAACCATCAGGTTCGATCAGGTCAAATCATCGATAAATTTCACCTCAAAAGACACAGAATGGGAAAAAAGTACGATGGGTTTCCATGGTTTTCTGTCAAAATGTTTCAAAAATAAATGCAGAACACAGTTTTGGAGACCAAAGGCGAGATAATTATACAAAGAGAAAAACTGGGAACTCCGGGAGTTGTGACAAGTGTGATAGCCATATCCCTAAAAATACAATCAAAATGACTTTGCATATACATATCAATATTACATATTTACATCTACATATAACTGATGCCTGTTGGTAGGTGAGGTACAGATAGGGTCTTCCTGGGCACAATGGTTGTCTTTTATGTTATTTTCAATGAAACATGAGTCTAACAATCAATAGTCTACTCCATCAAGAATGATTCCATGCTGGTCATAGCAATGGAGATGTCAGCCTTTGTCTAATAGTTTAGGCGGAGAGAGGGGTAGGGTTCCCCGATGGGGAAATTTACGATAACTAGTGAACTTGGTCAATTTTGAGGCGCTGAGTTAAAAATCGTTGGTATACAGGCGATGGGTGGGGCCTTCAGCCTCATTTCACGTTTTATTTCCGTTTTATTGTGAAAGCAAAAACTTACCCAAGGTTTCAAAACTATTACATAAACGAGTAATTTATAAAACGGGAAGTGTAATAATCAGCAGAAAATCTTTCCCTTTCATGTTTATTTCAACTACCCTCACTAAATCAAAAGAATATGTGAAATAGGATTGTTTCATAAAAAGAAAAATCCTTTTCCGGGGGAAATCAATGATTAATACAGCCTTTGATCGGTGCAGAACTTCAGGATGATGATAAAAATCAGAAACACAATAACTACGAAAAAGAAAGTTTTAAAGTGACTCTCGGGGCAATGGGTAAGAAAGATAACCAAAATGAATTATTAATGAATATAAACGGAAATAAATTTCTTAAAAAATTTCCATTTTCTTCATCTTTCTGACGTTATACTCCTAGGCGTGTCAAACGAAAACCTTTAGTGGCTATTGTGTCGCTATATGTCTGATTTTCCTCACCACCCCATATCAAATATTTGAGGTAAATAGCATAACTGTATCTATCTTTGTAGCTCCCTTGTAAATGCAAAGGTTCAAATAATGGACCTCTACTCTTCTCTGTTCTGTCCTCTTCTATTTAATTCTACATATGTTTTTATGTTGGCCCAGTTCTTGTATCATCCATCCACATTTTTCTAGGTCTAGCCTTCGCTATTTTTCTATTTATAAATCTTTCTAAGATGTTTTGGAAAAAATTCTCAAGGGCATTAAGTATAATGCAAAAGTGAAACACCAATTGTGCTCCATGGCTTATTTTGCCAATTGTGACCTTATCAAAAAGGGCCAGTTTTCCAAATTTATCTAATACAACATTCATACTTAAATCAATATGGTTTAGAAAACCTATTGTTGTACGTCTTTGTTTCACAGTTGATGTTGAGCAGTACTTGAACGTGCACAACGTATGTCTTATCCTCTCTCTTTCCATTTAGAATTTTAGATGTGAATATTGCCTATATAAATATGATGCTGAATATCATAAAATATTTTCTAAATAACGAATATTTCGGGCTGGGGAACCAAAAGAAGCGTTTTGGTCTATTTGCTCAACCATGACCCTGTTGGCTAAACAATGGCGAAACAAAAGACTGTGCACTCTCAATTTTGAAAAACTTGCACAAAAAGATACAACAATAGGTTTCCACACCATCTTTTTCTATACACTTTGCTTAAATTGTACAAAGTTGTATGGAATGCTGCGGTGAGTTATACTCAAACAGTATTGCGATGTTTAACTTACATAGGAAGACGAATTCACTATCAATCGAAGGAGACACTTGATGTAGTATTGTCCAGAATATGATTCATAGAATCAGATTGTCGTTGCTGCCGAGTTTCCCCCAATGAAAAATGTTCGAAATCACTTACGTCAGTGAACGAGTTGGATGCTTCGAAGCGACGTCGCTCATGGGGGTGAATCAACATCGATTCGCTCAAACCAACGCCCTTGGAAGGGGGAGATAGAGGCGTTTTCCGCGACAACTGCAGATCCGGTACAAGTAAGGGATTCCATTCTACTACCTCCCTCTTCCCACTTAAGATTCTACCATGGCCAAGCTGCGGTGTGGCTGATGCTGGTCTCTGTGGAGGAGGAGATTCACGCCTTGGTGTATGAGTGACTGGAGTGGATGGTCTACTTCCCCGCGAAGCGCGGAATCCAAAAGTGGCTCTTTCGTAGCCAGATATTCTTGCTTCGAGTCGAGTTATCTACAACAAACATGATGGTTACAACAATGGTATCGATATTTTGTGCGAAAAGAGACTCAACACTCCATCTCTACAAGCCCGTTTCGTCTGGTTTCGTAGCTGTCTACTCATAAGGAGTGGTATGAATCCTTCGAAATTGTATCTAAGTGCTTTTCTGTTGCAGGATGTTTATTCCAAAAGCTGGTTGTAGCCCTTTCTTGCCAGATTTCTAAGCAAAGATGCTCCTAAACACGCTAATGCATAAAAAAAGTCCCTCAAAGAGCTGAAAATGCTTAATGCAAGTTCTAAATAGGGGAAGGGCTCCCAATAGTTAGTTACGGGGCTAGACGTTTTTGGGTTTGGGAAAAGGTGCCTAGTATGAATTTGGGTTACGCTATTTTCAAGTATAATCTATGTTGAGTGGGTTTGTCTGGTAAAGATCTGATAGATTAGTCCTTTCCCGTCACTTGCAATACAATAGGGCAAGATTTTGTAAGGAACCTACCTCAAGGCCTAGTACTAAAAGTTCCTTAAATTTTCTTATGATCCTCCTTAAGATCCTTTCTCTATTGTTACAGGAAACAATAGAACAAGAGAATCCACTGTATCTCACAAGAAATCCTAGTTCTAGGTTTCTTATAAACTGGTTCCTTATATAAAAGAGCGTGTAGGACCGATTCTCTCATGTATTACGTATCTTAGCTTATACTAATTATGCTAATTATTACATTGTGTCTCGTTTGTAGCTTCTTATGATAATGCATATAATCAGTCAGTTCATTAACTCAGAATGAGTAACATGTATTTCTGAAGCCTTCGAGTGCTCTAAACAACAGTGTCGGGTACACTTTACTTTGCGAGTACCTCCTAGGTAGAAAGCATACAATGTACAGTGAAAACTCGCAACTAAGAAACTTAATTCCAAGGAGTTAGCCTAAACAGGTTTTTGAACAAATTGTAGTTAACAGCAGTAATAATGATGGTTAATGGTTGTTTGTAGGTCTTTGGGCGCTCCGTAAATACCTTTATTATTGTTGGTAAAAATCAACAACATTTTAACCTAGAGTTTGTAATCTTACCCTTAAAATACGGTAAAAATATCAAAATCTTACGCTAAGAGGTTCTTAGGCCCCGTTTACAAGAGGCTGAATCCATTTGAATCCAAAGCTAAATTGATACGGATACGTCTCCCGTTTACATGAGACCAAACAACCTGATTCAGAATAGGTACGGATAGACAGATCAATTCTTCTAACAAGACGTTTTCAAAGTGATCTGGTCTCATGTAAACAGCAAATCCGACTTACTTTTGATCCATAATCAGGTTTGCATGCGCTGCCATGCTGTGCGCATATTATTGTTTGGATTCTCCGCCTCTCTTCGATTTTTCAGCTCTACTTCATGCGAATCCGTACTTACGTAAACGGAAAGCATATCGGCAACAAAAGTAGTGTGGATCCGTGTAAACGCAACCTATCCATATTACTTTTGATACGGATTCAAATCGACCCGGCCTCGTGTAAACGGGCCTTAATTTCTAGGTTCTTAGTTGCGATTGTTTACTGTATTCAAAGTGAAATTTAGCCAATATTGACTAATTCAAGTAAGATAGTTTCACCGCCTAGAAGTCTTTAAGGATACATCGAGAACGAAAACAGGCAAGTGCCCCTGCAAATACTGCAAAACATCGGCCCCAAAACATATTTGCGAAACAAAAGCTCTGCAAACCTTAGCAACATTTAGTTAGGATTTGATTTATAATCTTTAATGTTTTTACGTCTAACTTCAATAAACTGAATGTACATTTCACTTAAATTCGCCCTACTGCTAGCCACAAACTCGTATCATTATCATCATTATTACTACAGTTAAATTTTGTCTGCACTTGCGCAGCAGCACATCAGAACATCTCAAGTTGGAAGTAAAAATCGTAAATCCAGAAATGAAATAAGCGTTATACTATTTCAGTTGCTTGTGTGTCAAGCAAACTTTCCTTTTCAGAATTTGAAGACAAATAAATATTTAATTTTTGTGTCCAATTGTTTTTGTTTGAAACCTATTTTCGTCTAATCCAAGTCAACCCTATCCGGAGTCAAATGTCTAGAAAAACACGGCGCACGACGGATGGTGCAATTCTATTCCAGCTGCAGCCCGAAGCAAACATCTCTTTTGCTGGATGACAAAAGGTGATATAAATAGATCATTTTCAATACAATTTTCCACCGTCTGGGTTCTTTGTTTGTCCCGTCTTATTCATCCCTGGTTTTTGACTGACGTCTACTAACATGTGGTGTGTGGCAATCCGCGGAACAGAACATTGCCACCTTGAGAGTCAGCATACAAAGAGACAATACAAGGAAGAACGGTAGTGCACGGGGGTAGCTACACGCAACTAAACAGCTGCTGACGTTGTTTAGAAAATTCCCCGAGAGGAGTAAATATACTGTAAGTTGTTTTTTGAATTGAGCACCTCATTTCTAATTAAAGTTTTCCCAACATTTCACTCTTCCTGTTGGAGGGGCTGTTTATATGAGGCGGGCTGGCCCTTTGGCGAGCTAGCTCGCCTTTTAGCTAGCCCAGTCTTATATGAGAGATGTGATAATAGACCAGCCCCGAGCCAGCCCTCCCTTAACGTCAAAATGTTAACAAGTCATATGTGAAACGTCATACTTAAAACTTATTGGGTCACTCTGCTTTGCTCTGCGCGTGCGTCATGACCTAGTCGTCGCGGTCACAGGCGGGCTGGCCCGTTTCTTCCGTTTATACGAAAACCGGGATCTCGGCAAGGCGGGCCAGCCCGGCGTTAACCCAAACTGATGTTTACAAAGCTGTAACCAGGTCAGTAGGATCTCACCTGAAGGCGAGCTAGAATACCACCACAATAAACTACCGGGCCAGCCCGCCTCATATGACCCGGTCCTAAGTTTGATCTTTATATTCTAAATTTTAAATTAATCTTTCCATTAATTATTAACTTAGATCTTAATTATTTTCATATATTTTTATTTTTAACGGGACCCTCCTTGATAGCAGTATCACTCTAATTGGAAAGACCATTATGCATAAATGCATCATTGTTATTTATCATAAAGTACAACGTCAGACAGAGTATACAAAAATGAGACCTAGCGAATCGTTATCCTTACAGGTAGAATTAGCTAGTCGGAGAGGAAGTGATTGGTTCGGTTGTTGGAAATACGCTATTATCATCGGTAGTCCAGTGAGTCGAACAATAAATCACTGAATGAGTCCTAGTGGGGAACGAGCTCCTTCTGTCCATATAATATAGGGGCTTATGCTTTCGATGCAGACAGACTCTGAAATTCCTATAGAGAGATGTTCATCTTGCTCTGCCAATTGTTGATAGGCAAGTTGATAGGCAAATACAATTACTATGCCCACTTACGATGCCCACAATTTTGGTGAAATCATTTCATGAAAAATGTTTTTCAACCCAAACCCTCCAAGGAACAAAATGATATTTTGAACTCTTAACAAAGCCAGAAAACAGATTACCCAGCCAATTTATCTTCCATGCCACCCTACTGCACTATTAATGAACAGTCCCTTACCTCGGCTTCCTTAATAAGCGAGTGCTCACTCAGCTCTTTTGCTTGCTGTTGTTGTAGTTGCAGCTGGCGTGATAAACTGGAAATGTCTTCTTCTTGTTCGCCGAGCCTTTGTTGTGAGCGTTGCAAGTCGTTTTCCATCAAGCGGTTTTCGTCTTTAGAAGTTTGTATAGCCAGTTTCAGCTTGGTTAGTTCTTGCTCTTGAGATATCAGCTTCTTAGACTGTTTATCCTGGGTTTTCTCTGCCTTGAAAACAAAATATTTTCATCAATTCATACATTTTTACTCATCTTCGAGGGCCTGTTTACACGATGTCGCCTAGCTTTTAGCGAGTACATGAGAAACTGGACGGGACGGGCCAAAATTGACCGTACCCACAGATCACCATATCAAAAGGTTTCGAAGGATCACCATGTCAAAAGCCATATCAAAGGCCTGGGAAGGCAATATCTTCTGTTTCCATAAAGGAAATCATCCTCCAACGACGGGATTTGAAAACGTAGATAAGGATGGGGAGAAAAATATCAAAAACACAGGGAATAAAAAAAAACTGCTAAAAATGTGCGTCCGACACTCATTGAAATAGTACGACAAAAAGCTTTACAATCATGTTTCGTAAGGCATCCGACTGTTCCCACAAATGTACCGTTTAACGACTTTTAAAGGTAAACGAATCATTGAGTTGAATTACTGAAGATTACTTTAGATGTTTAGTCCTAACACCAAACGCTTTCTTTCTGCAGGTCAAACTATGATATCGACAACCACAACATATTGAAAATTTTGCGTCCAAAATCCTATTTTTGTGATATGATGATGACTTCCATTGATACGGCACGATAATGAGCTGTTATGTACAGGAAATAATTCAATATAAATTGAGCATTTATCCACTGTTGAATGTGTTCTTGTAATGTCGTCTGCTTCACAGCATGAAGAAGATATCTGTTTAAAACGCATCTGATTTCATTTGGAAACCACACATTTATAACATCGTCAGCAAAGTCAATGGAACACCTGCCATCTCGAAGAGAAACCTGAAGACTAGCACGCTTCAGTCGAAGGCTACAACAAATACGACTTTAGTAAGAACTGTATTGGTGTATCCCTCCCAAAATTCGGGACCCATACATAGAGATCTAGGTTGACAAAATCCAAAATCGATATTGTTCAGCGTCGTGCAGCTCGATATGCACTTCATTCCTAATAAAATTCATCAATTGTAGCTTCAATTCTGCAGGACCTTTAGTAAATGCCCCTAGAATAGGGTCAAAAAGGAGTAAATTAGGAACTGGGATTTCTTAAGAAAAGGAAATTCGGACTGGGAGTGCTAAACACGTTAATATTGGGAATTCTTCTTTACATGAAAAATCATTTTCCTCATTCGGACTTTTGATTATTTCAGCAGCTAGGGATACTAAGCTAGATTGGGCTAATTATTTTTAAATTAGTACCCCCATACAAATCAGTACCCCCCTCCCTCCCCCCAAAAGATAACGGCTTGCCGTATTCTTCACAACCCAGCTCGACCCAGCATATCACTATCCACCCTATCAACACAGAAGACCATCTCAGACGGGCCAGGCGAATCACCAAATACAGGCATTTTCTAACAATGGAGTCCCTTGCTCAAGGGTTGAATACATCTGGTGCTCTTTCTTTCCTGAGACAGCAGTTAGGAGTAAGATTGATTATCATTTTAACTATGAAGCCCCTACAGTGGACTGCTTTAAGGCCCGGTTCAAGGTTGCTTAGGAAGGAGCCAGGCTCCGAGGGAATGGCACCAAACAGAGCAGTTGTTGCAAGATATAATTCAAAACATATAAATTTAACTGAAAAAAGCTTTTCGAAACCAACGCATATTTCACTGAAGTGCCGGCTCTGCTTCACAGCTTGCCTACCCGATCCTTGTGTAGTAGGATAGCATATGCAGTAATTTCCAAATTTACTTCCTCAGTACTTCAAACGATAAAAGCAACTGTGATTAAAAGATATGATTATGATTTCATTCTATAAACAAAAACATTCAGTGTGCGTTAAGGGAAATATAAACTTTCGAACATACCTCTTGCTCTGTCTGTTTGATTCTAAACTGCAACTGCTGGGTGATTTTTTGTAACTCTTGAATCGACCTCGCTTCCCCTTGAGCCTCTCTCACTTGACTGGCACCCAGATCTCTAGCAAGCCGCGTGCAGTCAGCCTCTTTTGCTTTCAGGAGCAGGTGGCATTCATCGAGTTCTCTAGCGAGCTCTGCTTCGTTTCGTTCGTATTTCATCAAATCTCTCCTTGATGCTTGTAACTCTTCATTCTACGACAGACCAAAACTTAAATCAATAAACGACAGCCATTTTGACCTCAAAATTTGAAGTTATTGCCGAAATAAACCTCAACTTCCCTATTCAGCCTGATTTCTTCTATAGCCCAACTTTTCAAGAACAAACAACTATTAGCCCCCCCCCCCCCCTGCTGTAAGAGGGATCAGTCCCTATGTAAACTTCCATTTAACGTGCGGAGAGTTGAAGACATGGAGCCACAAGCAGACTCGTTCTTGTGACATTTACATATTTAAGACTAACTAATAAACTAATTACATGGAATGAGATACGCGGATGAGAACAATAGGAAAGAAAATAAGAAAGTTCATGTATCAGGTTAAACTTGATAAAGAGGCTAGAGACAGTGACGTGTAGAGCAGTTAGTCCTGCTACACTGCAAGCGAATATCTAGAGGAAAAACAACACAAGATGTTTCAAATAAATGATGAATTAACAGCTATTATGACATCAGAACTAAAATTCAAATATTCACTGCCGGGGTTGGTTTTGAAAATTTGTTATTCTCCAATTCTGTTGGGACGGTCCACAAATTATCACTGTGAATTGAAATGATTTGATCTCACAAAAGGAACGATGACCTAAGTATACCCCCACAGGAGTTATTCTCTAGATATCTTGAAGTCGTACCAACCAAAGGGTATTCACGCTTTTCAGTGACAACCATCCTTTAAGATGTGATGAAAATGATGCAAAATATGATTGTCCAAACAAAAATTTCTCACCAGTTGTCTTTCATTTTCTCTGATCATGCGCAATTCTTGCTGGGCATGCAAGTATTCTTCTTCTTTTCTTTTTAGTTTCTCAATTTCCTTGAAGGAAATTCAGAGTTAGTTGACTCACAAAAAGCAACAGTATTTCCCAGATAGAAATAATCAAATTTAATAAGAAAAAGCACGAAAAAAGGCATTAAATCAGACTTGATGGCAAAGGTACTAGGCAAAGTCCGTTTCAGGACTAAATTTTGAGATATTGCTCTATTTTCTAGATGACTCTAGCTTCAGGCTATCCACAGTTTACTAATCAATTCGTGGTTCATTATCTGCCAGCTTTTACCGTCATCATCTACCAACATCTATCATCTATCTACCATCTATCAATCAACTATCTATCTACCAACATCTACCATCTATCTATCATCTATCAATCAACTATCCATCTACCAACATCTACCATCTATCTATCATCTATCAATCAACCATCCATCTACCAACATCTATCATCTGCTATCTATATATTTTCATCAATCAACTTTTACCATCATGATTTACCATTATCTACCAGCTTTAACGATCATCATCTACCAACATCTGTCATCTATCTATCATCTATCGATTATCTATCTATCTATCTACCATCTATCTACCATCATCTACCAACATCTACCATCTACCCTTTATCTATCATCATCTACCTACCTTTACCATCAACATCTACCAACATCTACCATCTACCTTCCATCTATCTGCCATCTATCTATCTACCAACAACGACCGACATCTACCATCTATCTTACATCAATCTTTCATCTATCTATCATATTTCTATCTACCAACATCTACCATCTATCAATCATCACCTGATAACTTTTACCATCATCATCTACCATCTTTTACCATCATCATCTACCATTTTTTACCATCATCATAACTAATTGAGCTCTAGAGCTTAAAATCAAGAAGTTAGACTCTAAAAAACAAAGAATCTGTAGCTAGTCCGCTCTATTCCTATTAATGGTATAGATACGGGAGGCGCTGTAATTACCTCTTCGGCTTCGGTTAGCTTTGAAATGGTTTCTTTAAACTTCGTCTTTTGTCTCTGAACCATTCCATTTAGCTTCTCAACCTCAGAAGTTTTCTCGTCCATCTTTTCTTGCAGTAAATCGAGTTTCGCACGGAATTCTGCATTCTAAGTACGACAATTAATTGGTGGAACTGTTATTATTAAAGAAGTAACAAGTTCAAACATAAAATCCTTAATAGTTTGGAAAATCCATTCAATTCAAATTCAAACTTTATTCACAGGAATCATCATATATTACAATATATGACCCTAAACGACCCAGAAAGCGAGAGCTTTTCTACCTTGACCATTTTTTGAAACAACATTAAGAAAATGTGATTACAACATTCAAAAATACCTAATAAAGGTTCAATAGAAAAAAATCGCAAAAAATGAAAAATGAAAGGAAAGCATGTTTCCTGATTCGGTGTACTATATCGCTCATCAAATGAGACTGAACAAGACTTTAGAGTCAGTTACTAATTTGAAATGAAGTTATTTCTTATTGTTTTGTTCAACTATGGAAAATCATGACAGAGAAAAGACTAAAAACTAGTCAAGAAATTAAAAGCCCAGCCAAAATTAGCAGGAAAAATGGAAATAGGACTAGACTAACCTCGACAGTTCTTTGATTCAGCTCTTCAGCAGTACGGTTGAGATGAAGCTCTGTCGTGTTCAGTTTGCGCTGAAGTTCGCTCTGCTGTTCCTTGAATGTCATGTCCAATTGCGTCACCTATCAAAACAATACTTTGTGAACTTGTTGGTATCCAAGCATGCTATTATATACATATTTTGTTCGTTTGTTAACAACGGTGTTTAGGCCGAGATTGCCCTTAACCTACTTTACAAATATGGAGAATTAATATAACACAACAATTACAATAACTACTTAAACTCAAAAAGTTACATAATACAATAATAAGATACAGTAATACAAAAGATACAAAACATATTGATTAGCAAACAGGTTAAAGGATGATCATTTAGCAATATTTCACGATAATTTATAACCCAATCAAGTTCTATTTAGGATTTTTAATTCCTTTTCTCTTTTTTTGAAAGAATTCCTGCAAAAGTTGCCTAAGTAACTCAAGACAAGCCGCGTCTTCTTGGGACAAAAGCCAAATGAGCAGTTTTTCCGTATTTAGGATTTTAATAGATGGGTATTTTTCACTAATTGAGTTTATCATCTCTTCGCATCCTCTGGCAAATAATGGGCAAAAAGTGAGGAAATGAATTACGTCTTCGATCACTAGATCGTTTTTTGTTTTGCAAAACAAGCAGTATCTCTCTTCTCTAGGTTTATTTCTATTGCTATATCTCCCGGTTTCAATGTGTAAATTATGCGCACTAAAAAGTAATCTGGCAAAGCAACAACGCATATTGAAATCAGAAAAGATATCAAGATAGGTTTCGAATTTGAATGTGCTTTTGAACGAAGCGTATGTTTTGAGTTTCTTATCCTCTACAATTTGCTGGCGAAGATTATTAATCACTAAAGATTGAAAATAATTATAAACCTTAGTTTTTATCATGCTTGCATTGTCTGAGATGTTAATATTGTAGAGAGATACTATAGATCTAGTTATTGAGACCCAGTTAGTTTTTCCTAAGTCAGAATCTGCAAGTAACATTTCAAAAGCTTTCCGCGCATATCTGTGATTTTCTAAATTAGAAAGACGTAAAAAGAACTTGAGAATATTTAAATGTCTTGTGGAGAGTACTGAGAATCTTCCTAGCTCGGCGTATACAGTATCTGTTGTTGGGTTGATTTAATAATAAAAGGTATTAATAATATATAGTTTTGCTATTATATTGCTATTATATTATATTTCGAATGCTTTGTCGTCCTTCGGCGGATCCTGTATAGTTGTTAAAGAACCTGGATACGTCGTAAACAATCGAGACTGTTGGTATCGGTTTTATAAGCTATGCAAATTTTCATCTCGCTAATTTTGTGCGCGCACCGACCTATCAACACAGCACTAACAGAACAAATAAGATTTTCCCGTCATGTCATTGATCTGCCACAAGTATAGAAACTCTTCTGAATCTTATGACGTACAAGAGCTACTCACCGCCACGGCTTTTTGTTTGAGTTCCAGCTTATGCTCTTTCATCACCTCATCCATCATATTAAGTTTCAGACTTTGTTCTTCTAGTTCAAGCTGTTTCTGATGCATTTCTTCTTGACTCTGATTCAACATTCTAAAAGATATATTTGACATAAATATCTTAAGACATCATTTTTGGGTGATAAAGCAAAAAGGCAAAACTGAAACTTGTTTAAAAAATTCAAAGGATGGATAAATGGAAAATCAACCCGGTAGATGGACGATCAAGAAGTGGACTGATATAAAAATCATGTAGAATCAAAGGGAAGTACAAAATAGAGTAGAGTGGAGGTCCATGATCGGTGTGAGTCTTACGAGAACGCTACATAGAAAGCAAGGAAGGAAAATAAACCAAAAGAGATAATCATGATGAAAATCACAAAATATATTCATACTTCATTTAAAGATAGCAATGAAATGCTGAAAGTTGTGACAAGGATAACCGAGTGGTTAGATCACTCAACCTTTGTTTAAAAGGCCATGGGTTTGAGCCCACTTTCAGGCCTATCTCCAAACCTCCAGACCTGTCACATAAGTTTGTGGAGAGAATTTTCTAGCTCTCTGATATACCAGACCAAAAGGCAATTAAGGGATCAAGAGTATGGTCCTGGTCACATCGAGAGGAAGGACCAGGTTCGTACTGCTTGATTAGTCTATCACTATAAATGTGCACACTTGAACCGTTTAAAACACACATCTATGGTCCTTTATTTATTTTGGGTACAAAAAGATGTACAGGTAAAATTCAGAAAAACAACATTATGACGTCACGTACCTATCTCCACCATGACTCTATGCTAATAATCTTTGAAAATCTCATATTCACAGGTATTTGAAAAACTAAAACATGCTTACAATACTACCACAGGTAGTATCTCCTTAATCTAATGGTGCGTATACACGTTTTTTTTTATAAGAAACCGGTTTATAAGAAACCTAGTACTAGAGCCCCAAAAATTTAAGAAACTTTTAGAACTACATCAATATCTTTAAGAAACTCTGAAAAGATAAGAGGACTTTCTGAGCCGGAAAGTAACATGTCAACAATACATTTTTGCTTGATTTAAGTTTGCTAAACATTTTTATTTAGAGGAACATAGGATAGAATTAAAAATTTGAATACAAGAAACATGCGAGGGAAAGTGCAAAATTTGATGTTAATTGCGTATCTAGAAATAAGAAACTTTTAAGAAACTTTTAGTACTAGAAACTGGTGAAAAATTAAGAAACTTTTAGTACTAGGACCCAAGCTAGGTTTCTTATAAAAAAAAAACGTGTAACCCTATACTGAAGTAATTTCTCCAGCGGGTTTAAAAGGGCGCCAGTTTGTTGTTTATCTACTTCTCCAATAAGGAATTCAGCAGGCAAGAATCACAAGGCTTTATGCTGAAGCAGTACTGCAATTGTATTTACCTCTATATTCTATAAAAGCTACATCTTCAAGCCATCCAGGCTCGACAGTGAATTACTCGCCAGTGCCTAGCCTAAACCTTTCAAGTAAAATACTAATAATAACAACAGCAACAACATCATGGAAATGAAATAGAAAAAATCAAATCTTACCTATCAAGCTCTGAGACTTGTTCTTCTTTTTTGTGGATTTGCTTCTGATTCTCGCTGAGTAACTTTTGCAGCGTTGACAAATCAGTCACAGTTTGCTTCAGTTCGTTCTGCACTGCGGATACCTGAAAAACATTTAAATTGATGATTCATGCAAGATGGGTCAGAATGAAAACAAGATGTTTGCTTTAATTTCCAAAGACATCGGTTCTGTAAGCCAGGAATTCAAATTGCGCAGCTACATGAAAACAACTATAGAAGATTAAGTCAAAATGAATGCTGTAAAGCGCAGAAACAAACAGGCCACTCCTCCTGTAATCCATTCAAACTTTACAATCTGTGGAAATTTACGACTCCTGTCCTCTTTGCACGCTTTTTGGTAGCTTTGCCTTCCATCTTCCATATAGTTTTCATTCAGGAAGCTGCCTTTTCAGAACAAAACTTTGAGATAGAGAGGAAAATCTAGAACATATTCGAACATAATAGCCAGTAGCCGAAAGCTTTACATCTGACACTCATGGGAGTAGTACGACAGAGAATACCGTATTCATAGATTTTACACCACTTTTTTATAGGTTTTATTTTCGATGAGTTTCAGGCAAAAATCTATAGTGGCTATTATGTTTGCTGGAGGGTAAGATAGGATACCGAAGAAAATGGAATGAGCTATTACCTCCTGGTCGAGATTTGCTGCCTTCCTTGCAGCATCCTGGTACAATTTATTTGCATCCAGCAGCTTCATCTCCGCCTGCCGATTCTTCTCAGCAAACTCGTCAAGTCGCGCATTTCTTTTCTTAATTTCACCTTTCAGCGTCTCAATAAGCTTCGACTTACCCTCGACATCCCCAACAAGTTTCTTGCAAGAGTTTTCAAGCTCAGATATTTTCTCAGACCTCAACCTGATTTCAGAATTCGATTCTTTCAGCGCCGAATCCAGCTCGTTGATCTGCTTCGTCTGATTTTCAATAATTTCACTTGATTTCTCGAGATTTTCCTTCAAATTACAAAATTCCACTTCAATTTTACTTTTGTCGATATTAGATTGGTTACGGTATTCTGTTTGCTGTTGCTCGAGCTGTTCCTGGTAGTCTTCGAGTTCTGAGATTCGGTTCTGACTTTCTTGCAACATTTCGTCCCTACGCTTCATGGAATCACGAAGGTTTATCAACTCGCTGCTTTTCTCGCTAAGGTTTTCTTTGGCTTTGGTCAGTAGATCGTTGAGCTTTTGGCACTAAGAAAACAGAAATAAATGTGTAGATACAGATATAATTTCACTTTTCAAACGCAACACACTTTTACAAAAATTGGAAACACAATAAATGTAGCTCAGACCGGTGAAAACTGACTGCTGTTTGAGAGAGAAGTGGTCTCTTTTCATTCATACGGGAGTGTAGTGATGAAATTGAAGTAAACCTAACCATAACCTACAGTAATTGATCATAACCTCGTCTGTAACCAAGCCAATGAAACATATTGTAGCAACCCTTACAATGACCCCAAACTTAACTCTTACAGTAGAAACCCGCATTGGCAACCTGCATTTTCAGCGTTAGCCTAGAAGTTTCCTAAGGTCTGGGTGCATTTTAGCCAATCTGCATTGAGATGGATAGTAACAAGATTAATCATCCTAAGCACTTTTTGCATCAAGAAAAGCTCCAATACTACATCAGAGCCATCATATAAGTAATCAAGAAAAATCCCCGTAAAATACTAAAATTCTAGAGTAGACATGTTTTTAGAAGAAATGGTTTTACTGTGTTACAATCCCGTATAAAAGCCAAGTTAAAAAGCTAGCCCTTGTCTCTAAAGATTTATTGGTTTTTCCATACAAAAAGCGGTTTGGAATTGCTTATTAAAAAGTTTATCAAATATATTGATTTTCTACCTCTGAAGTCTTTGCCAGGAGTTCGGATTTTGAATCTTCTTTAGAAAGTTCTGTTTGTTCCAAAATGATACTCAGCTCCTTCTTACAATTCGATAAAGATTGTTCCAGATTTTCTACTTGAGTCGTTTCTTTAGCCATTTGCTCTTGCAGCATCTAAACGGAAAACACATTGAGATATGAATTCTAAAAGAAAACTGATTCAGACAAACTACGGCCTATTTGGCCTATTTCTTTCGCCTACCCTTTTTTTTTCCACTTTCAAGATTTTCACCTCCAAGCGAAAAAATAATATACACATTCAATAAACGTTTCCACTGATTCTTCCGAGTGATGATCTCAATGCTATTCAAAAACTGAACAAATACAGATTCATCTCATTGCTTTGCTCGAGTTGCGCAGTGCCGAATTAATAGAGTTTCACAAACTCTTGCGTGGTCTAGCACAGCACGACTTATGTTACGGACCAAAAGCTGCTTTTTCCGTGTCGACCCAGAGTAACTAAAAACCAGATTTAAGGCCTAATCATCATTTGTCAAATTGGTTGCCAGTAGTAAATACATTTATCTGATCTCCTTACCTTCAATTTATTCTCGTGTTCTAGAAGTATTTGCGATCTCTCTTCAAGATGACTTCTTGCGTCATCTAGTTCTGTTTGTAGATCTTGACAAATCGAAGATTTCATTTCCAGTTCACGCTGAGTGGCTAAAATCCAACAGAGAGGGTTGGATAAGATATTGGGCAACTAAAGTTTGGCCAGTGGCACATATGAATATTGATGATATATTTGTGAAGCTATTGAAGAGAGCGTAGACTGAAAAATTTCCTAGCTAATAAATACTTTAAACAAAGACTAATTTGGCCCTACTGTACACTTAAAATTCTTATATCAATCAAATTGATAGAACAATCGAATAGAGAGTCCCTATCCTGTCTATAGTGCTCGATAAACGTGAGCATAGAGTAATCATAAAGTAGTAGAATTGCTATAGTCTTTCCAGCGAGTGCATAGGCACGAGACACAGAGTAACAGAACTACATGCTTGTTTATTAATGTATTCATTCTACTTTATATTGAAAATACATATATTCAGTTTCAAAAGAAGGAAAATATATATCATGTTAGAAAACCAACTTGCAGAGATCATTCATTGATTTATAGTGGGCTTTAATTTATACAAAACTAGAAAAAACCAATTAGGAATCATAATGAAGACTGATTAAGCCCCACTGTACATTTACTATCCTTATAACAATTACAATTACAATACATATACTCAGTTTTGAAACGAGGAAAATATCTATCATGCTAGAGCCTGCAGTTGCATTGATCTAGCATATTTTGCAGGGCGGTCTACTGCCATGTCTTAGATTCTCAATTACAAGTACCATTAGGTATATCAATTCAGGCATCTGAAGTATTTTCGCTCTGAAAAACTCGATAGAAAAACACTAACCAATATAATTGGATTCCAGATTTGTGAAATGCAAAGTCTTTTCGTCAAGTCTTTGCTGAAACTGAAACAAAATACGCAGTCAGGACGAGTAAGGCAATAACGATAAAAGTTAAATGAACAATGGGTGGGGTCCCCCTAAGCACAGTCGGTTGTGTAGGACAATGCGTCTTTTCAGATTTATTCCATCACTCCCAACTATTCGCTAATAATAACAATAATAGGATAATGGTAGTAGAAAAACGAGCATGTACACTACTTGCGTGGCTCTTACGCTGTAAAAAATGTTGATTTCTACAATTCAAAATGGCATCAAATCAATTAGATTTAGAAAAGATTGGAATCATTAGCAACAGTTTGGATTGTGTTTTTTTCTGATATATATTTATATTTCTTAAAGACACCAATAATGCTACTGCGCTTCAAATTTTTTAGGCAAGTAGATTTATTCTTTTTAAATGCAACAATTATGACTACTAAAGCTTTTTGTCTGACATTTATCAGAGCAATACGTCAGGAAACAGAAATGAAAACCTATCGCTGATGCCTTGAGAAGATAATAGGCATAACACCCTATTCTACAGTTGACCCAAAAAGCATCCATTTGACCCAAAAAAGCAATGCCCTTACACAAACGACGGGTTGGTAAGAGTGAGTGGCTGGTCCCCCCTGCGGAGTTTCATCCACCAACAACAAATTAAATACGCTGTCCAAATCTGCTGCCTACTCAACCTTGATATCAGGAGAAAGGCGCTTATTTCCCAGGGCTGCAGGTATAGCTGGAGCCTTTGGAAAAAGTTAGAGGTCCTGCTGAAGATAGACGACACCCAGATAAGAAAAGTTTAAGATCTTCTAGATCTACAGTGAGGGCTTTTTAGGAAGGCCTCATTCACAGAATTAATCCTAATCTGAACCAATAACTATCAACTATAAGAATTGAAAACATGAAATAAAAATAACCATTTCAATTTGCTTCTCCAGCTCATGACATTGCTCTGAATGCAGACTCTTCACTCTCTCCACTAACGAACTGGCCTGTTTCTTCTCAGCTTCTTTAACGTGCATCAAACTTTCTAGCTCTGAAATCGTCTTCATTTTTTCATCAACCACCATCTCAAACTTCTTCACTTGACCAGAGCATTCGGACATCTTCGATCGGTGACTTTGCAAATCATTCTCAAGGTTTTTTATTTTCAAATCTCGTTTGTGAAGCTGGTGGAAAATAAAGCCCTTGTTGGAGTGGACACAACCAAAACATTATCTTTATCATATTATATCATATCAAATTCTTTCTATATAAGTTTCTTATGAATAAAATTCAGAATCGAAAAAAGTCTGAATCGCTAGTGTTGAAACAATTCTATTACAAGTAGTGCCATGAATTTATGCAATTTTTTCCAAATGGTTTTCTTTCAGGTTGGCGTTAATCGAGGAGTTTTGGGATAGCTTGGTAGCTTAAATTTAGACCAGCTGTTAACTTTTGAACAGGCTGCATCGAAAAATGTTAGTTAATGGTTCTGCTTTAATTGAATTCCCATACAATTCATAGTTTCTGAGAAGTTACGGTCCCTGCTAAACTTACAATGAATGTATCTCCCCCTTATATGCTTCCCTCCCGGTCTGCTCAGCGAGATATTGCAACGTTGTATCGCAATAACATCGTGCAAGCACCTCTCAATAATACCTTACACGTATCAAAGAATTTGATATCTATTGATTACCAATAATTAGTCTCAACAAAGATTTTTTGCATTGAATAAATTTTCCTTTTTTGTAGCTAAAAGAAACACATGAATCACTTTTGCCCGTTAACTCAACAAAAACTCAGTGATGTTACCCGTAAGTGGCAATCTGTGTGATATTTGCGCGGAGGTGAGCAATGAAGTTTTGTTTTTATCTAGATTTACGTCATGGTCACTAGATGCAAGACTGCATGCCAACATGTGTGAATAAACATGACCCGAGTCGGACACACACCAATTTCATGGCCTCTGGCATTGTATGTTACCACTCTTATCCACTAACCTATCAAGTATATTCGAGTACATTGGTTTGTCTTATCAGAATTTAACCATCGTGATGGGGATAGCCGATGGATTAGATCGCACTTGACACTTGATCAAAGGGTCGTGGGCTCGAAACTACCTCCAGACCTGTCACAAAGTGAGAAGAGATAATTCGCCAGCTCTCTGTAATTTCAGGCAAAAAGGCAAAAAGGAATCACGAGGTGTGGTCACATCGAGAGGAGGGACTAGGTTCGCGCTGCTCGATTAGTCTACCTTTTCAGTGGGTTCTTTGGGCTTTACACATAAACAAATACCCTACGAAGATAGTAATTGTATATGCCTATCAACTATCAAAAACTATCAGACATACCTCATTTTCAACTTCTGCAACACGTTCCATATTCCTTTCAATATCATTCTGCATGGTGGAAATCTTCAGGGTTTTCTGCGACACCTTTCCTTCTAACGAAGAAATCAATGCAAGTTTGTCGGTCAGTCTTTCTTCCAACACCATTATTTGATTTGAATAATTCGCTAATTCATCTTCTAATCTTGTTATTATCCTTTCCAGTTCGAATTGCTTTTTGTCTCCGATTCGACTTCTTTCTACCACAGCTGTCAGCTCTGAGCGAAGTCCGTTCATCGAGCCATGGTCATCAAGGCCTAGATAAAGGGTATCAAACATCAGGAATCATCAAATATCTATTTCTTCGCAAAATTATTCAAATAGTGTGGAAAAATTTCTTGGAAGGCAAAAACACATTAGTTGTGAATAGTTTAATATTCTTTGACATTGGTTGTGAATCGTACCAAATCGTTTAACATTGATTGTGGGTCGTTCCAAATCGTTTGACATTGGTTGTGAGTCGTTCCAAATCGTTTAACATTAGTTGTGAGTCGTTCCAAATCGTTTAACATTGGTTGGGAGTCGTACCAAACCGTTTAACATTGGTTGTGGGTCGTTACGAATCGTTTAACATTAGTTGTGAGTCGTTCCAAATCGTTTAACATTGGTTGGGAGTCGTACCAAATCGTTTAACATTGGTTGTGGGTCGTTCCAAATCGTTTAACATTGGTTGTGGGTCGTTCCAAATCGTTTGACATTGGTTGTGAGTCGTTCCAAATCGTTTAACATTAGTTGTGAGTCGTTCCAAATCGTTTAACATTGGTTGGGAGTCGTACCAAATCGTTTAACATTAGTTGTGGGTCGTTCCAAATCGTTTTACATTGGTTGGGAGTCGTACCAAACCGTTTAACATTGGTTGTGGGTCCTTCCAAATCGTTTAACATTAGTTGTGAGTCGTTCCAAATCGTTTAACATTGGTTGGGAGTCGTACCAAATCGTTTAACATTGGTTGGGAGTCGTACCAAACCGTTTAACATTGGTTGTGGGTCGTTCCAAATCGTTTAACATTGGTTGGGAGTCGTACCAAATCGTTTAACATTGGTTGGGAGTCGTACCAAACCGTTTAACATTGGTTGTGGGTCGTTCCAAATCGTTTAACATTAGTTGTGAGTCGTTCCAAATCGTTTAACATTGGTTGGGAGTCGTACCAAACCGTTTAACATTGGTTGTGGGTCGTTCCAAATCGTTTAACATTAGTTGTGAGTCGTTCCAAATCGTTTAACATTGGTTGGGAGTCGTTCCAAATCGTTTAACATTGGTTGTGAGTCGTTCCAAATCGTTTAACATTGGTTATGGGTCGTTCCGAATCGTTTGACATTAGTTGTGAGTCGTTCCAAATCGTTTAACATTGGTTGGGAGTCGTACCAAATCGTTTAACATTAGTTGTGGGTCGTTCCAAATCGTTTTACATTGGTTGGGAGTCGTACCAAACCGTTTAACATTGGTTGTGGGTCCTTCCAAATCGTTTAACATTAGTTGTGAGTCGTTCCAAATCGTTTAACATTGGTTGGGAGTCGTACCAAATCGTTTAACATTGGTTGGGAGTCGTACCAAACCGTTTAACATTGGTTGTGGGTCGTTCCAAATCGTTTAACATTGGTTGGGAGTCGTACCAAATCGTTTAACATTGGTTGGGAGTCGTACCAAACCGTTTAACATTGGTTGTGGGTCGTTCCAAATCGTTTAACATTAGTTGTGAGTCGTTCCAAATCGTTTAACATTGGTTGGGAGTCGTACCAAACCGTTTAACATTGGTTGTGGGTCGTTCCAAATCGTTTAACATTAGTTGTGAGTCGTTCCAAATCGTTTAACATTGGTTGGGAGTCGTTCCAAATCGTTTAACATTGGTTGTGAGTCGTTCCAAATCGTTTAACATTGGTTATGGGTCGTTCCGAATCGTTTGACATTAGTTGTGAGTCGTTCCAAATCGTTTAACATTGGTTGGGAGTCGTACCAAATCGTTTAACATTAGTTGTGGGTCGTTCCAAATCGTTTTACATTGGTTGGGAGTCGTACCAAACCGTTTAACATTGGTTGTGGGTCCTTCCAAATCGTTTAACATTAGTTGTGAGTCGTTCCAAATCGTTTAACATTGGTTGGGAGTCGTACCAAATCGTTTAACATTGGTTGGGAGTCGTACCAAACCGTTTAACATTGGTTGGGAGTCGTACCAAATCGTTTAACATTGGTTGTGAGTCGTTCCAAATCGTTTAACATTGGTTGTGGGTCGTTCCGAATCGTTTGACATTGGTTGTGAGTCGTTCCAAATCGTTTAACATTAGTTGTGAGTCGTTCCAAATCGTTTAACATTGGTTGGGAGTCGTACCAAATCGTTTAACATTAGTTGTGGGTCGTTCCAAATCGTTTAACATTGGTTGGGAGTCGTACCAAACCGTTTAACATTGGTTGTGGGTCGTTCCAAATCGTTTAACATTAGTTGTGAGTCGTTCCAAATCGTTTAACATTGGTTGGGAGTCGTACCAAACCGTTTAACATTGGTTGTGGGTCGTTCCAAATCGTTTAACATTAGTTGGGAGTCGTACCAAATCATTTAACATTAGTTGTGAATTGTTCCAAATCATTTAACATTGGTTGTGGGTCGTTCAAAATCGTTTAACATTGGTTGTGGGTCGTTCCAAATCGTTTAACATTGGTTGGGAGTCGTACCAAATCGTTTAACATTGATTGGGAGTCGTTCCAAATCGTTTAACATTGGTTGTGGGTCCTTCCAAATCGTTTAACATTGGTTGGGAGTCGTACCAAATCATTTAACATTGGTTGTGGGTCGTTGCAAATGGTTTAACATTGGTTGTGGGTCGTTCCAAATCGTTTAACATTGGTTGGGAGTCGTACCAAATCGTTTAACATTGGTTGGGAGTCGTTCCAAATCGACTCAAATTTATATAATTTGCTACCCCCAATCCCATTACGGTACATCACGTCATGTGATGTCATGTGTATGAAGATGTTAGTATGTTTACAGTACGAGTAACTTTCTCTTCACATCAACTGCTGAACAGACTAGGTTTCGCGTGGCTAGATAAAGTTTGTAAGTAAGAATATGATTATTGGTACGTTGCTGTTTTGGTAAGTTTGTGTGCTTCATGAAGTCCTTCTGTCTGTAGCGATACCAAGTAGAGATACCAGAGTATTGCATCATTCAAATCCAGTCAATCAGAAGTATACGGCAGTGGAATTAGCAGTTCTACACGATTTGTGTTAGGAATGGAATGTCTAAAACATGCTCATTAGCTAATGAAAACAAATAGAAATACTTACCTGCAAAACTTCTTTGGTTGGCGGCATTTCTGGCGGTTAAAGAGGCTTGTAATTTCTGGATTTCTACGTCTTTCTTGGCCAGTTGCATTTCGAAATCGGCGACGATCGCCTTGGAGCGACTCGGACTGTGTTCAAGAGTGTTTTCATTGCTGTCATATTGATCAGATGGATAACGCATGTGAAACGAAGGTGATCCATTTATCATCGGGGTCGATTGCACATTGCTTATGCCACTATCTGATGTCTGTTAAAACAAAATACAGATCAGTGAATTAATCACATTGGGTAAGGTGTAATTCAAAGAGCGTGGCACTATGGAGGAAATTCTGCAGTAATGTAACGGGTGTGCAGTGATAATGTGGGGAGACTTTCACAGTAGACTTTTGAATTTTTAGGAATACGTTGTAGTAGTGTGGAGGATGTTCAGTAATGTGGAGGGATTTAATAAGAAAAATGAAGGAATACGTTGCAGCAATGTGGAGGGTGTTGAGTAATGTGAAGGGCTATCTTGAATTTAAGTGGAAGAAATATTTGCAGCAATGCAGATGATGTTCAGTAGCATGGGGGTTATCGTGAGGGTATGGAGGGAAGTCAGTACATTTTTCTAGGCATGTGTGGATGCACTTGAGCTAAATCAAAGAATGAGCTAAATCATAGGAAAAATGAGAACACCTCAAGTTAATGATGTAAGGTCATACAACCTCTCATTCCACCCTTGCGTTACCAATGTTAAACCTAATACTGCAGGATGGAGTTTATAGCCTTTAATTGACCAATTAGAATCTAAGAATGGGCTCTACAGGCAGCCATATGTCTTTCTGCGTCACTAAGAATGTACTTACTAATGGAGTATTTGTGATTTGTTTTTTCAGTGCATTTTCTTGGACTAGTTGCACCAGAGATTCCAAACGCAGCATTTGACTCTTTGCACCTTCAACCTCGTTCTGGTAGTCCTTAATCCTGTCCTCTTTTTCGCTAACAAGTCTTTGTAAAGCCTCATTTTCACGTTCAATACTTTCGGTATTCTTGATGTCTTCTTCCAGCTTACTGACCAATTCTCTTTCCATACTCAGAGTTGACTTCAGGGCTTCGTTTTCTTTCCTACAAAATATTTCCTTTCATCAACATTATAAGAATCTGTCAAGATTATCAAACCGTGTCAGATCCGTACAGACGTTCAAGAAATCCGAAAAAATCAGCAGCAAAGCGAAACATAACAATAAGAAAAATAATAACGTGAAGCATTTTCACAATATATATCTTTATAACATTAAAACGACGTTTCGATGCTCTCCGAGCACCATTCTCAAGTAAAATGAAATAAAATTTTACAGAGTTTAGTTAAAAGGCTAAAAATTTGGTCATTAAAAGATTAAAATATATACAGAATTTGCTGAATCGATAAAAGAATTTGAAACATGACAACTACTAAAGCTTTTTATCTGAGGAAGAAGAAAGAAAGGAAGGAGAAGGAAAGATGTGGAGAATGACGCTGGGTGAGTTGGACAGAAGAACGAATACATGGGTGAGAGAGAAGGTCGGTGTGACAAACGAGAAAGGCCCATAGACTATCAACAGAGAACGGAAAGTGTCTAAGCTACTTATGTCACTGGAGGATACGACCGAACAGTCTGGTGATGTGCGTTGTGGAAGGAGAGATGTCTGGCAAGAATCGAGTGGGAAGACGAAAACAAGATGGATTGATAGTGTAAAGACGTGGATCGACGTCGGTGTTTAAGCGACGTATGAAAATGCATGGAGACACCAACGGCCAAAATTCATGGTTATGGATTAACCAAGATTTATCCGACAGTCGTAAGAGTAGTATGTATGAATAGGATTGGGAAAGAAACCTGAGGAAAAGTTCTACTCACGTGTAGATTGAAATTAGCCATTCATAATAGATAGAAATGATATGAAATGATGAACATGGTGCAAAAGGAATCAGTCATCGCCGGTAGACCACCAGCCTAGTGAGACAAACAACATACCATCATTTTTATATGGACCATCTATTTTTGACAAATTCTAAAAAATGTTTTTTGAGTTTTTGCTCTAGTCTTGCTATTTTTCAAACTGTTTAAAGCTGCCTAATTTTCAAATTCATTTCTATCGCCAAGAAAATCACCGATTTTGGTTGTTCCAGATAAGAATTCACCCGTACGAACAGATCCTGAAATAAACCATTTTTGACATCAAAAAAACAACAGTCATACCTGAGATTTTCTTCTGCTTGATCGGCTGTGTCTTCCAGTTGATTGAGTTTTTGCACGAGAGACCATTTTTCTTCTTCACATTCTTTTAAAGACTGTTTCAGGTTTCTTTCTGACTCATCAAACTGTCATAAGAGAAAAACACATAAAACAGCAATTTTGAGAGTGAACCTGATGTAGCTAAGCAGTGACATAGAGGCAGTAGGACATGTAATAAAGAACACAATAGACACCCTAGAAAACCAAAACTTCTATTTGAACGTATATGTGGATAAATTCACTTCGCACACGTTAATGATAAAACCCTTGGTGGTGTTAGGTGGTGGCCAGGAAGGCCATGGCCCCATGCTTCAATAACCGTGAAAGGGCCTCGCAAGAAAAGTAAAATGCAAAATATGGTAAAGAAACATCAAATTCGGTCAAATTAAGGTTCTTGGCCCCGGGTCTCAAAGTTCCTAAAACCACCACTGGATACAACTACACTAAGAGCATAGAGATTGGAATTGATTTATTCTTTATGTATTCCCAAGTGATCATACACAGATTTTAAGTTTGTGACAGTTAAAAGGGCAAAATTGGTAGGCTTCTTACCGATTTCATTTCTTTCTGCATTTGCTCTCTAGCGTCGACTAACTTCTGTTTCATATGCTCTCCGGCTAACAGACTTTCTTCCAGCTTGGCCTCAATACTAAAAAACAACGTTTTAATCAAATTGATAATAAAAGTGAATCGAAATGCTTATAACTTGTTAATGGAGTTGAATTTTAAAACATACAAAATAGTTATTGGCTTCAGCGTGCTCGATTTGATTTGTCGAATGTTGAATATCGTGGTATATTGTCTATTTCAAACAAATATTCATATTTAATACTTTACTAGAAGAAAATGTTGAGGGAACAAAGTTTTATTAGCACAAAATATGCAAAATATGACAGTCACGAATGTGTTTGCCAACGCTTGTTTTATTAAGATTTGTGCAGAGATGGACCAGTTCTAAGATTGTTCTTCTGATTGGCAGACATGATCCCTGAACATAGTCAAAAATTGTGTGACATCAAAATTAATCAAAAAAGCACATTTCTAACGAAAACCACCATGATATCTCGATATACGAAGACAGAAAAAAAGGGATATTAAACTTGTAACCACTTTTTACGAGATTAAAGGCATTCTGTCTCTACGTTGATTAGACAGCGAGAGCAATAGGGAGATATTGAGTATCGGAGAAACTTATATGCTCCGCCATGTTTTCATAATGTGATGAATTCAAAGAATACTGGGAGCCACAAAAGACATTTTGCTCTGAAGCCCAATCAACGACGAGACAGAATGCCTTTAAATAATTCCTTTTTCAAAAAGAGTCCAGAGGAAGGTACCATGTTAAAATTTGCAACAGTGGGCTCATGTCTGCAGGTAAGCTAAAATTCTGTAGAAGTATGAACAAATGGGGCTGTTTGATGATTGTAATGCAAAAAAGAGGCTGAAAATCCAACGAGGAGTAGATTTTTTGCTTAATATTTAACTGCTACAAGGTGAAAAGAAAGACTTATAACTCTTGATTCAGGAAACTACTTAAAACGGTCTTTTTCGGAAATGTTTGAAAATTCTACAACCCTTGTTTTAAGGTAACCACTAAAAAACTGGTACATTTGATAATACTCTTAATGAAGACATCCATAAATGTCATAAAACAGCGTATAATTTTTGACTATTTTGCCCTCTGTTTATCTTGATAATTCTACCGAAATATCCTTTTTTGCCCATTTCACAAAAGTTTTTTAAAGCTTTGCAGGTAAAAAAACTTACAGCGTTAACTTGTGTCCGCCATTTTCTGACTGGAAACCGTTATGACATGATATTTTGTGCAGTAACATATTTATATAGGTCTTGTCCAGCCCCTTTTATGTTGGATTGTGAATAAAACTACCTTTTCCGAATTTCCAATTCCTCGTTGTAATCTTCTTCCATTTCTCTAAGTTCTGACTTCAAATTGTTAATTTCTTCATCTTTCAAGTAGCCTTTATTCTTCAGGATTTCCTCATTTTTTGTGAAATTCCTAAAAAACAGGCATTTTGGCTTTGATTATATAGAGAAAGTAGCCTTGGCTTTCATAGATAATTTATAGGTAAGTTTTTCTTTCAGCTCCTCTTTACGGGAGTGAGAGGAAAAAAAGACTCACCAAGTTAGGGTTGTGTCAATCGGGTGGAAGAGTCTGTTGAAATTTCATCTGTTGAATTTTTGCTCTGAGCAAGTGATCAATGGTCATAAACCATCAATTCATTTTCCGTCAATAGCTAATTTCACAGAAAGCAAAATGTATATCAATGACATTAGAGCATTAGTATACTTGAATTACATGCGAATGCCTTGGCTAGTACTCTACCCTCGGAAATATTTGGAAACATAACATTTTGAATTTTAGGTCTAGCTGGAAATTCTTTTGCAGCAAAACAAGATTTAATTTTGTGCTTCTCTTCTTCACTTCTCAAACCATCTGAGCGTGATTATATATCAAATTATTGCAAACTTCATTAGGAAAACGAAACTGCAACTTTTATCTAAATTGAAACAATGAACATAAAGTTGTTTATCAAAATTCAAAGGGTGGGGAAGATGCAACGAAATATTTGTGGAGGACAGAGAAGCTAGCAAAACTTTATAATAGCCAGAAATATCGGAAACATAGCGAAACGAACACATGGATTACTTAAGCTTTTACTCTGTTGAGTGTCAGACGAAAAGCTTAAGTAATCCATGTGTTCGTTTCGCTATGCTTCCGATATTTCTGGCTATTTTGAAGTTTTCTTCCATCAAAACACTGTTTAAAAATTTATAATAGATATGGGATATCTTGAGCGAGTATTTTTAAGTCGGGTCAGTAATGAATGAAATAATTAAAAATTATCAGCTGTCTGCTTCTGTTCTTATTTCGCAAAACGTAATAGCGACAAAACTTCTTTGTTATTATCAAGGTTTTGGGGGTTGATTCTTGATTGAAATTTGGAACACGCTATGGGCATTTTGACCAAGTAAAAGCTTCTTTTCAATAGGAATTTCTTCTAATACATTTTTCTATGGATGTTAAGCTGTTTTCGAATATCCGAAACGGGACAACGTTGTGAATTTTGCCCTAAAATTCTGCTTTATAAAAAACATTTTGGGCTGTGCCTTCAGTAAAACTTCGGGTTCGCCTAACTTCATTAGACTATGTTAAATTCTTAATAAATGCTGATCTTTCAACAAAACAACAACTGTGAATACACTCTCCATAAACCAAACAGACAATCTTTGCAAGAATGATAGAGGAATGGATAACAATATCAAAAAGGTTTGCTAACAAACTTCAGGAGTAACTTTGATGATTCTACAAGCTATTTTTCGCTTTCGTAGTCACCAGACAAAACACGAAAGTTTTGATTCAACCGGGAAAGTTTTGAAACAATGAGTGATTTTTGAATAAATTGATAATGACGATTGGGCGAAATTTGGATCTGATTTGACCATTGGTGGCGTGTTAATTCATTGTTATATCTCTGTCATGATTTTCGATTGACATCTGGTCAGCCATCTTAGCTTACCTTCCGTTTCCAAATCTTTGCGAAGGTGGTGTATACTTCAATTTGGTATATGCTGAGAGAAACAATTTTCTGTTTGTGTTTACATGAGAAACAATTAGTGTCTCAGCAGGCCATATCAGCTCACATTGAGCTGAGACATTGGCTGTCAAAATTATCTAATCGAAGCATTATGGTGTGAAAATAAACGTACCTTAATTGTAATTCGTTATCCATAATTTCCTGCTCTAGAAATACGATGTGCTCCCCTTGTTTAGATTTTTCAACACGTTGCTCTTTTAACAGACTATCTTTCATTTTGAGCTAAGATAAGAAAAAATATTCTCAAAGGAAATGTCAAGAATAGTTGGAAAATCGGAGACATAACAGTTGTCTCAGAAAAAGTACCCGTATTGGTTTATGAATAATACAAAAGATGGGTAACTGAAAATCTTCAAAGCAGTACAAATGGACTCTTCTTGTATTAATTTAAGAAAGTCTTTTAAAGTAGTAGAATTTTTGGACAAGTGGAAAACCTATGATATGGGGAACGGCTATATATTGATTATGTTTCCACACGTTTTAAGATATCTTCACAGTATGTAACTATCAATTTGCTTTTGACCAATTATGTGGGAGTTTGGAGAGGGCAAGGACCTGTAATATTCTTGTGCAACAACCTTTTTATTCCCACCACCAGCAAACCAGGTCATCCTTTACCAAATAACGAGAAATACAAATATCAGACATATACAAACAATTTCAGAATAGAAAATAAAAATCAAACCTTTGCTTGAGTTTCACTGAGTTTATAAGTGACATCTTCAAGTTGAGTGACGATTTGATTATTTTGTGCAAACAAACGTGAATTTTCATCCCTCACATTTAGAAGTTTGGTTCTCAGTGAGGCAGAGTTGTTCATTGAATTGTCGGATGCATTTGAGAAATGCCTTGAGTCCCGCTTGTTATCCTAAAAAATGAAATAATTTGACATTCAAAATAAGCGGGAGTGTGGCATGGGGGGTTCTATGTACTAAAAAAATCATTTGTTGACATATATTCTTTTTGAAGATGTTGGCGGACACATGTTTTAAGTCTAGGTGCAATTCCTGAAAACAAGGTTCCCTAATGATTCAACTATACCTTGGTCATGAACTCAATCATCTCAAAAATAGCAAACTGTGATATATCTAGGTCTTTAGTCACCCTTACCTTTCTAAGTATTTGATCAGTTATGGGCAGTTCCAGCCTGTAAGCTCACAGGATCTTACAGATTGAGAAGAAGGCAAAACTCACCTGTAAAATCGATTCCGTGCTGTCTCCAATATTTTGACGAGTTATATCTGAGAAGGAAAAGGATCTGCCTGAACCAAAGAGATCTTCATTTGCTCTGTTTTTGTCATTGGTTGATGAGACAGGGGTAAGGTCATCAAGTGTAAGTAGTGGTATACTGTCAGGAGGCGGACTGCCATAAGTTCTGCTTCTTGGTGGTTTCTCAGACAGCCTAAAAAGCAGAGAAATCGGCATTCAAAGAAATTTCCTTGTAATTTTGAAAAGCTTTGAAGCAATTTGAGATCTAAAGTTTAGCTTTAAGTAATTCACTAGAAATATTTCCTTTCCACTCTGAACCCTAAGCTATTCCTTGGACTCCTTATGGAAACTAAGAGGTCTTCGCAAACTCAAAAACCTAGACTTGAACCCTTTTCAGCCACTAAGCTGAGACCGAGGCCTGGGGCCATAGCCTGCACAAAGACGGGAACACTTGCATTGGTGTAGTACACTTCTGAAACTGGTTTGTTCTCTGTGCATGCTATGGGGCCAAATTCCCCATACAACATTCATCTGATATAATACATTTTTGTCAACTGTTGCAGGACAGGAGGGCCTTTACACTCAAGCAAAGCACAGGAAAAGGGTTGGTCACATCTGTTTCTATGTCATGTATACCTGTATTATAGTATTATAGTATTATTATAGTATTATAATATCATAGTATTATAGTACTACTGTATTATAGTATATATAGTTAAACTACACATTACTGCACCTATATAAAATGCAGATAATGATAGCATGAGGGCCAAACTTCCTTATTTATGAATACTGAGAGCATAAACAAAAATAAACCATTCTTTAAACGTTTTGATAAAATCTTTGTCAGTAAACTATCGGAAGAGAATTTGATCAAAAATTCAAAGAATGGCTTATTTCTGTATTTTTTCTTTTGTTCAAAATGCACACATCTACAACACACATATCATGACACCCAAATAGAATACTTACAGACCCGATTTTTGCATGTTATGTTGTTCTGTGGCTGATCATAAAATTTCAAAACTTGTTGTTCGCGATTCATTTTAGGCCCGAAATCAAAGGTTTTACGACAATTCATCATAGTTAATTGGCCATAAAAAGGAAAGCAAAGATGGATATACTTTTACAAAGGTGTGATTCAAGATATATAAGGTCATTGTTGGACTGTGTAAACTTTCGTGCAAGTAGTTCTTTGCTTTCATGCACATTGCATTCAAAGTTATTATCAGGCCTTTCATGAAAAATATACCAGGGTCAGCAAATCACTCTGGTATATGAATGACGTTAGGAGAGCAACCACCCTCACGAAAAGGCCTGTTACTATCGTAGTATATTCATTCAATTCAATTCAATATTATTCGCAAATTACATCTTAATACAGTATACCAAAAATATGTAATCTACACGACCCAAGAAAAGCAAAGCTTATCTAGCTTGGGCCGTAAATTAAAATTTAAAGCTATTACAAGAAAAATAAAAACATTACAATTCTAAAACTAGTACAAAGTATAATTCAACAGTAACAATAAATGCGTCATAAAAACTAGGTAATTGAGGTGTTTTGAAGAGTGTTAGATGATGAAAGTTGTTGATACAAAGGTAAGAAAGATTGAAGGAATTCAATAATAAGTTTTAATGAAGATAATGTAAGTTAAGAAGATAATGTAAGTTAATTTTAGACTCAGATTAAATTTATATTGTCAAATTAATATCTAGAAATGAAATATCTTTTAAGACGTTTTGTAAAAGTTGAAGTTTTATTAACGTCTTTTAGAGATTCAGGTAGCTCATTCCAGAGTCGAGCACCTTTGTTTAGTAGCATTCTCTCGCCCCATCTTTTATTAGTACGATGTATTTTGTAATCTTTGATTTTACGGGTGTTGTAGACGTGAAAGCTTTCATTTTTTAGGAAATAGTTTTGAAAAACAACAGGCAGCTTTTCTTGACTACGGTTTATTTGATGCATAAATTTAAGAATTTTTAATTCATAGAGATCATTTATTTTTAAGAAATTCAATTCTTTATGTAGCGCATTTGTGCTATATCGATTCTCTTTGAAGCTTAGTAATCTGAGAATCCTATTTTGTATGACTTGTAGCTCTTTCAAATATTTCTGAGGAGCCACTCCATATGCTTCAAGTCCATAGCTAATTTTTGATAATACTAATGAGTCGTATGCTGCAGTTAAGCAATCTTTTGGTAAGGAGTAGCGTATTTTAGAAAATATAGATGTATATTTGACTATTTCACTTTTTATCTTATGTATGTGGTTTTTCCAACTAAGGTCTTGATCAATTATCAAACCAAGGTATTTGACATGATCGTACTGCTTTAGTTCATCAGTTAGCTTTACTGGAGGATTTGTTTGTGGGTTACTTTTCGAACCAGAATGGAAAATACTGTAATTTGTCTTGTCAGTATTTACTAGTAGCTTATTTGCTTTGAGCCAATCGCTTATTTTTTCAAGTTCGATGTTAGTTTCGTTTATAAGCATTTCAGTGCTTTTTCCGAAATTGAAAAGATTAGTGTCATCTGCAAAAAGACGTGGCTCTAAACTGGTTGCAGTTCTCATATCATTTACAAAGAGTGTAAAGAGGATAGGGCCAAGGACAGACCCTTGTGGTACCCCCTTTGCTATAAGCTTTGATTGGGACTTTATACCGTTAACCACAGTATACTGTCTTCGATTGGCTAGGTAGCTGGAAAACCATTTGTGTATTATCCCTCTAAAACCATAGTAAGAAAGTTTGTGGAGAAGTATAGAATGATCTATTGTATCGAAAGCTTTAGATAAGTCTAAAAATATACCTATGCCACAATTTCTTTCATCCAAATTGGAATATATTTTTTCAATAAGCTCAAGCAAGGCATGTAATGTCGAGTGTCCTTCTCTAAAGCCAAATTGAAGTTTGTAGAGAATTTTATGTTTACTAATAAAAGAATGGATTCTTTTTGCAAGTAATTTTTCCATTATTTTCTCGAAGCAGGATAGTAATGAAATCGGTCTATAATTATCTGGAATTGTCTTATCTCCTTTTTTGAATATTGGAATGACTTTAGCAATTTTCCAGATATCAGGCATCACTCCAGAAGAGAAGGAGACATTGTAGATATAAGTAATTGGTTTCACCAGAAGAGAACAGGACAATTTGATAATTGCTGGTCTTATGTCATCGTCTCCTGGTGATTTTTTAGTTTTCATATCCTGAATGATATACTATTTGCTTATTCCGGCAACATCGAAGTATACCTCGTTTGAAACTCAACTCTCTTGTAAATCTGCCTGTACGAAACAAAATTAATAATATAACATGCCTGGGAGCCTTATTTCCAGCAATTTATTCCGTGTCTGAGGGTACCTAGGCATATTAAAGCTTTTTTCATTCTTAGACTTAAGCTTCCTATACATACACTCTTTTTTCTTATAAGAACCAGTAAAATTGATTTGAAGCTGGCTGTTCTTAAATATTCTACTATTTTCAGCCTGAAATGTTCTTAAATTGTTCTTACTTTTACATTGATTGGGAAGCCTTTTTTGCTATCAGCAGTGTTATTGTTTAAAGGTTTGACTCTCTTAACCACATTATCCAGGGGCGGATCCAGAGTGCCGCCACCGCCGCACAGGCGGTACTCAACTTTGACGAAAATAATTTTTTTCAGTAGGATTATTAATTCACAAAATAATTTTTTTTCAGAATTTCTCAAACATTTTTTGCATTTTAACTTGTCTCGTGTTCTTCTTCATTGAAATAATAGGAATTCCTTCACTTTCAATGACTTATATTCATATATTTTGAAATCATTCCCAGAAGTTTGTTGTGTTACAGTGTGCCAGCTTCTGAAAACTCCTTCAATGAATTGAATGATTTTAATTTTGATTACTTACAGCTTCATTGAATTGAATTAGATCTGTGCGGCCCTTGCTACGAATCATAGATCGCCCAGAGTTTGCCCCAATGTCAAAATTGTATTGGATTTCCTGCCTTTACTCAGCATAGATCACCTCGACTGCCGCACAAGTCTTTTGGTTTCAACACATGTAGCCAATGAACAGAGTCAAGAAATGAAGTGAATTTTTGAGTTTTGAATTTGAACTTACATAGATTTCATGGCCTACTTTCTGCACACAAAAGTGCCTGCGAATAATATTGAAAACTAGGCTGTATCAAGAAAGGAGAAAAGTTTCATGCTTTACTCAGGATGCGAATATAAAACTCCAGCAGGTAGAATATTTGTTTCGGGCAGGAGAGGAGAGTATCTTGCTCGAAGGTACCAAGACGTGAAGTAAAGTTTGGCCGTTTGGTGCGCGAGTGAGTGTTTTGATTACAGTCTTACGATATAGGGAAATAAAGATACTTTTTCCGTTGTATGAGAGATGTTATACTGCAAACTCTATCTTTATTGTAACTCCACATATTTATCCACATATTCCATAACTGTATTAGAATTTTCGCTCTTCAATTATGAGAAGTTTTGCTGTGGTGAGTTCTGCCCGCGGTGAACGTGGTTCAATCTCTCTCATGTCGAAATTTATTCTAATTTTTTTTAACTTTTTCACGAACAGAGAAAATATCAAAAATTCTAGAGCGTTCAACTATAATCATTTATTTCATTTAAGGTCTGACTGACTACGAAGGTCTGAAACAGTAAGTGTGTTATCTTTTATTCAATTGCTACTTCAAAAGGCGTCATAGGCTGGCATGAGGGCTGGCAGGAATCCTCAAACTGACGAAAAAATATACGTTTCCAGGGTTCAGAGTGGCGATGCCTCAAAAATTTTCCGGACCCCCTAATCTTAGCCCATTTGTGCAGCAGTCAAATTCTTCGCTGGGTCCGCCCCTTCATTATCTGTGTGCTGTACATCATAATTATTTCTTAGTCTTTCGTAATTTCATAAAATTTTCATATTGAGCCAAAAGTGGTCAGCCTCAGTTTGTTCTCAGCTTGTTCTTTAGAATTGGCCAAATTTGAAGCTCGCAATAAAATTGTTCTAATAGAAAAAAAGAGTGTACATGCATATACGGGGTGCACCATAAAAAGGGCTAAAGTTAAAAAGACTCTACCCTCAAGTCAAAGCCTATTTTTCTGCTTTGTTATCCTCATATTTAGGGAGATACTTACACATCTTGATTGCCTTTTGCTGGTGTGTGTGGATTCAAATTCTTCAGTGATCTTTCGGTGAGGTTTAGTCGCCGTCTCAACTCAAAACAATCTCGCATCAGTGGGTCATCATCCACACTTTCGATCGTGCTCAGACTCGGGGTCGAACAGCGACTCATTTTCCAGCGAAAAGATTTAGATGCAGCACCATACCAACGACAGATTGAAAGAAAACAAGCAAATACAAATAAACTGTAGAAATAACGTTCTCCAGTTGTTTATTTAGGTTACTTCTTGCCCACAATGAAAAATACACGCTGCTTTCATAATGGCGGTTGTCGTTTACTTACTTAGGCCAACTGCTCACTCGGATTCCAAACAAAGCTCACCATTGGTCAGTTTGGTCATGTGACTAAAATATAAATCGAGAGCGCGACGATGGTCTCGTTTTACATACCAATACTTTCCAAATATTCAAAAAATTTGCAAATGTGGAAAGTCTTGGGTCAAAATATTACAACGAATATGTCATTCAATTATTGGAAAAAGAAAAGAAGCACAAGATGACACATTACTAAAACCTGCCACTTAGAAACTGACTGTAAAGAACCTTTAGCAGAAAATAATCTTGATTAAAAAGATTTGGCATTTCATGCAAATTCAGCACTGTCCTGCTAAATATGTTCTAAATAAATTCTTTAACTATTTCTTCTTAACCTAAAAGAAACCAGGCAGCCTGGTTTTGCAAACATCCAGTTTCTTAGTGGCGGGCTAGTACTGTACACTGCATATAAGCATTATATGCCATCCCTGGTATGGGTACCAGCCCCTTTCAAATAATAAGGAGGCCGCCAAAACAAGGTGGAAAATGTTTTTGACCAACCAGGGCATTCTTTGACTAAAAATTCATCCAATCAGATCACTGTAAAGACAATAGATTTCGAAGATTCAACAGCTCAAGAGCCGCGAAAATGGCGGAAAAACGCGAAAGCTGTGGCAAAATAGCGTTCAGGGTTCTGTTTTTCTGCCGTAAACCCGTAAACTATTTGGCACCATTCTTATATTTCTCAAATCTATGATAGTTTATCTACATTTTTACCGCTTACGAGGTCAATATTTTACGTAATTGCTGTAAAAATTCACTCGACAACTCGCTCGAAAATAGTCTTAGCTTTGAATCGCGAGTACGGCACAATAGACTAATATTTTAACTAATAAACTATTACTAATATTTCTAGTAAACTAACACTTACCTTGCCAGAGCCCTTAATTTTGTTTTAAAACTACTCCGCCATCTTTACAAGCCATTAGTTATTACTTGCAGCTGTTTGAAAATTTCAGTTTGAGTTTCCCGCCGTACAAAATTCGACGTCAAATGTCATGGAAAAGCTCGGACACGTCGATGAATGAAATTGAGCAACAGGAAAAAACGGGGGTCAAGCAAATTTGCGAAATTATTATTTGAAAATTGAAATTGACTTGTTTTTAATTCATCTTCTTTCTTATATTTATTTAGAATTGATTGATAAATGAAAAAAATCATATTTTATGTATAAATAGATTTCTAATTACCTACATAAAGACAAAATCTATCGTGTTAGGAAGATAGGCATATTTACTTGTATTATGAGGCCACCCCCGTTTCAGCTATTGTTTTTTCAGCGAGTTGTCGAGTGAATTTTTACAGCAATTACGTAAAATATTTACCTCGTAAGCGGTAAAAATTTAGATAAACTATCATAGATTTGAGAAATATAAGAATAGTGCCAAATAGTTTACGGGTTTACGGCAGAAAAACAGAAACCTGAACGCTATTTTTGCCACAGCTTTCGCGTTTTCCGCCATTTTCGCGGCTCTTGAGCTGTTGAATCCTGGAAATCTATTGTCTTTGCAGTGATTTGATTGGATGAATGATAAGTAAACAAATGCCCTGATTGGTCAAAACATTTTTCCACCTTGTTGGCCGCCAATATTTTGTACTTTATGGAAAAAGCACAATATCGCCTTGTACAACGATCTATCGCCTAAAACGAAATTTCCGATCAGTTTATTAAACAGGGCGGCAGTGATTGTTCCTCGAGTCTTCACTTCAACGTAGAAGACATGCAGATTTCGGAAATATGCCTTTGAAAGTGGAAAGGAAGCACTGAAGACTTCAAACTAATACCAATAACAACAAGCCGAGACTGAAACATGCTTATTTGTGAGATTTTTCAGAACTTCATTCTAAGAATTTTCATAGACAAAGAAGAGGTAGTTGAAAGAAAACTATCAATCATTTGTCAAATACATTTAAGAATTATCTTGTTCATATAATTGTTATTTTGTTATTATTAGTCAGCATGAATAATATATCCAATTGTAAAATAAAGCAAAAATAAGCAAGTTTTAAGTTAGACCGTAGACCAACCTAGAATAATATTTAATACCCTTTACCCGATGTGCGTAGTAAACTACTGAAGTTGGAAGTATGGAAAAGTATCATTTGCCTCTCTGTTGGTAGACGGTTAACATAAAAAATCCATCCACAATCTTGTAGTTTCTATTAAGCACTATACTTCCTTATTTTGAATATTTCAATAAAATATCACAGTGAATAGGTGAGAGATTTTAGCACCATCGGGTATATTTAAGAACGGTGATTAGTTATCAAAGGCTACCGAGAAAATTTCAACAATCGTGACAAAAATAATGTCCTGAAACATTTAGTATTTGTAAATAATTCCCACTGAAGGTATTCACAAAAACAGTATCTAAATTGAGAGAATTAATAATTCTTATGATTTTTAGGTAGCAATCGAACTTTTTTTGTGAAAGAAGCTTCACACCCATTGTAGGGCATTGATAGAGAAAAAGTTTCCATAGTATTTCATTCTTTAAAGAATATCTTCAAAGTTTAGATTTGATATTTGGAGAGACAATGGGACATGTTTAGGTGCCACGATATTGTATAGGAGGGGGCACGGTGAAGCGAGTCTAATTCTACGAAGCTTTCAAATAAAATATCAAAATTTCTGCCAGCCAGTTTTCTTCAAAGCTGACTCATAAAGACGCCAAAATCGAATAGCCTAATTCTCCAGCCTCACAGTCAATCCCTCGGTGTCGATATGTACTGCATGCGCAGTGGCCTTTGCAGCAACTTCCTACAAATTGAAAAGAAGGCAGTTATTTAAAAGGCCTCTTGGCATAAAACAGCCTAGGAGAGTAACAGATGAGAGAGTGCAGAGAAATCATTCCAGCTCCACGTCTTTAGTGTGATTAAGCCAGAGAACGAGTCCACGAACCTCCAACACCGCGGGGAACACTCGAGCTCTAGCCCACTACAATGTAATCAATAAAACTACGTCGTAGCGATTTACCTCGATTTGCAATAATTTTTCTCTGACTTCTTCGACAGCATTTTCTCTTTTTGAGATGACATACATGAATCCGCCTCCACCAGCTCCAGCCAAACACTGGCCTAAAAGAAAAAACAGACGTAATTCTACTTAGGCCAGCTGAGGTTACACTTTCAATTAACTATACTAGTCTACGATCAGTTAGGTCTCAGCAACCATCTTCAGTTGAACAATCTGGGCTTATTTCTAAAGTTCATTCTAGGCTGCTGAGAAAACATTGACCGATGAAAGAGTCTGCAGCTGTAATCTCAATCTACCTATTGAAATAACGATTCGTTAGGTTTCGTTTTCATTCTCTTTCTCACGTACTATTCTGATGAGTGTAAGATGCAAAGCTCTAGTAGTTATCAGGCTTCGCTATATTTCCGATTTCTCTCGCCATCTTAACCTCATCGTTTCGTTTAACAGTTGTAAGTGTTTGAAAATAGCAAAGATGGTGAACAAAATACCTGCATTTTAAGCACAAAGATATGACATACCAGATAAAACTAGTTTTGTAAATCCAAAAGTTACTCAACGGGCACTAACCCAACTAATTAATAGCAACATATCTCTCCGAGAGTCTAAAAACATACCATACGATATAGGTTTGATAGCATCGATGATCTGCTTGCATATTTTAGGTTCACAGCCAGGCGCCATTAGCTTTTTGTGATCCCAACATCTATTCATGCATTCACCGATTTTCTCAAGATTCCCTGGAAGTTAATTTGATAAAGATAGTATTGACCAACATGCATTGCAAGAGGTCGTCCTAATTTTTACGCTCATAGGAGCCTTGTAAGGAAATAGTGTGTGCGCCGAAAAACGAACTAGCTATTATATCTACGACTATCTTTGATGGACTTTATGGAATTTAACATCAAGTCTTTTTCGAACCTTTAAAATGAATTTTATTGCAATATAGCGAAAGAATTGGAAGCCTGTTTTTATAGATTTCGGGAATGCAAATAGAGTTAAACCATTTCCTTAGGTCTTTTCATGGGTGATTCAAGATTCATCTCTATCAAGCACTATGAATCCCAGGCAAGCAGTGCAAATAGGATATTTAGGAGGCTGGGGTTTAAATCTTGAACAGAGATAAGCGAGGGGAGTGATTAAAATTCCACGATTATGAAAATATCTTATAGCTGGGAAAGTCATTTCCTAATGAAAGTTAACAAATTCATGATGAAAGTTCCACTATCATAAAAATATATAAAAACTGGAAAAAATAATTCATTCGATGATTAAAATTTTCAATGGAGTCAGACAAACCTTGATTAAATGCAGCAATGCAATTTTTAGCATTGTCTACCAATTCGTCGGCTGTGTTGACGATTTCTGGTAGTCTTGCATTCCAGTTGCGAAGTACGTCCTAAACAAATGAACCAGTTGTAAAATATTTCGTAATATTGACTTCACATACAACCTAGATTTGTCCTTACATTATAAATATCTATGTTTAAAACATTACAAAGTTAGACTTCAGAAAGACTTATCTTAGATATGTGTCTTATTGAAGTATCTGAGATATATCTTTTTTTGAATATAATGTGTCTTTTTTAAGAGATTCTGTCTTTTTTAAATGCAGACTCTGTAAACTCCACTCTGCTCAGAGCACTCTATAATCCAGCATGGACACACAAAATACCGTATGTTTAAAACTATAATCAAAAGACCCAATGTAAGATATCTGGGATACCTAAGTTAACGTGTTGCTGCACGGACAGTGTTTGTGGTAACTAGGGGCCAGGCCTTCCCTATTTATACAACCAAAGACCTACAAGCTCGATTCATTCAACCTATATTGGCTGGATGCCTGGATGTATTGGAAACATTTTGTTACATAGATATACAATAAATAACTTTTTTCGAATAAATTAAACCCTCAAAATACGAATAAAGGAACATTTAATATCTAACCTGCAACATATTTCTTGCCAATCTGGTTTTCCCAGAGAATATCAAAATTAGATGTTTTTCGAAAGTCTTCATGAATCCATCCGGCATGCTGATGGGTGTGGACACAACTTGCAATGGAAGCCCTTTTCTCGAGCTTCCCTCCTTGATCCCCGGAACCAACCCACCAACATTATCCTGCCATCCCCCACCAGTCGTTATCATCTGCTCAAGGTCCAGAACCTGCAAGCAACATCAATTCAACTCAATCTTTAGTCATACAAATCATTCTACTAAAGATATGACCCTATACGACCTGGAAAAATGAAAGCTTATCTAGCCTAGGCAATCATAACAAACATTAAAAATCACAATCAAAAAATGAAAAATACCTTCTATGTTTATCAATAGAAATAGCTTGCCAAAAAGGGAAAAAATATAAGAAATATCAGGGGGTTCTTGACCCAATTTTGGATAGGGGTACCTTAATAAATTTATATTCAAATGTAAACTAAGACCTTGAAAATGGAAACCCAAATCCAGATTGCAACCATTTTTTTGGAAATTTGAGAGCCATGTTTATACCAAAATCTCGAAAAATATACCCATATTCATATTCATACCAGAGTGGCGAAAAATATACCTATTGAATCGGGCAATACTCTAAGGAATATTCATCACTGCATAAACAAAAAGTTAGTAGCTGCCATGGAAGGGTATTTTTTACAGTAGGGAGTTGAAAACAAGCTTAAAAAATATCGTTAAGAGATATGTATACCTAAACTTTAACTTAAGGCATAGAGGATGTCAGAGAAAGGAAGATAAAATGATATAAATGCAGCCTTGAATCATATTATGTTTTTTTATATGTTAAGTCTACTTTTTTGCCTGATGGGACATTCATCACTACACAGACTCTTATTCAATACTGCACATGTTCGAATCATTACTCCATGAATTGGTCCTCACTGATAAAAATTTATTTGACTAACATATTAGGCAAGTATTTCCAAGTTTTAGCTGCGACCACTAAGAGTTTTTCTTGTCAAGTATTTTAACAATTGAATCATCAGTATCTAATCAGTTTTTGAGAGAATACATCAGTAAAAATAAATAAGAAAATCACGATACTCACAGCATGAATTACCGAGTCCAGATCCGGTTCCTTACCAACCGATTTCCAAAGAGCAGCTAGGATTGTACCGGACAGAATACTACTCGTTCCGAGTCCAGATCCATGAGGGAGGTCGGACCAAGTCTGTAGCTCGAAGCCTCCTTTGTATCGATTCAACAATTGCTCTTTTAATGACTCGTACGATTTTTCAGAAAGGATTTCAGCGCAGAAGAAAGCGGCTTTGAGAACAGTGCCTGAAATTCAAAACAATATCAATAGGAGCTCCTTCTTCCCGTAACTGAAGGGATATTTCATTCATATGCTATTCAGGTAGCTATGTTGCTTGTCCAATGGGCAGTCGTATTAAAACCACGACCCTTGTTGTCCAAATGGGAGAAAATACTAGCTAGCACCTTTTTCAATTCTGTAAACATTGATGTAGTTAATGCTACAGTACCCTAATGGAACGAAAGCCTCCTAAATGACCACATTTCAAATAAAGTACAAGGAGAAGAATTTGCTCTAGTACACTATGTTTGCAGGCGAGCTGGCTAAATTTTAGCTCCATGGGCTATTTTGTGCATAAATCAATACATGGTAAAGATAGGAAGGCCATACACCCATACACTGCTAAGATAGCAAGGGCATCTTCCAATCAACAACTATCAACAACAACAATGAATGAGAAGACTTACCGGGTAAATTAACTTGCGTGTAACTGCACAAATCTTCCATCTCTTTGCAAACGATTCTTAGGCAGTTTTCACCTCGACCAAGAGTTAAGATCACATGGGCCCTGAAAAAGGAAAATACAATCGTATACAGTGTTCTAGGTCCGAAAGTAGTAGTCTAACCCCTGCCTGTCCAAAAGGAGATTCTAGTATTTTATCACGAAATCTGTAGTTCCACTAATGCCCGGATACAGCCCCATCGATATCCTGAGGGTTAATCTATCACTCAGGATCTTGTGCTACCCTTCTGCAACTACATTTGATTCTCCAAATTTGAAGTGAATATACCTTCTCTTCTTATTACGAGGAAAATTAGATGGATTCTAGTTTAATTTTTTAAAGAACAGAAAGTGATAACAATTCTCTCTGATTTTATGCAAGGTGATGTGGATTTTCACTGCTTGAATAACGTGTTATCGATAAAGTAAAAATAAAAGAGTAAGAACTCATATTTTGAATCAATCTGTCTCATTATTAGTACGGAAAAATACCTTTTATCTTAACTTTACGGTTTTTAACAGTAGTGCTTTCATATTTTACCTTTCTCGTAAATATGGATGGTGATTCATTTACATATGTTAGGTTGTTATTATGTTTGTAAGTATCTGATCTAATTCTAATATCTTTAATTCTTAATTATATTTTACTTTAAACATATTTACCCTTGGATTTAAATTCAGTAGAAAATTAACTGTTTTACAATTGCTGAAAATAAGAAAAAAAGTTAAAGCCTTGTTTACTATATTCTGCTGACTAGAATCACGAAGCATTGAAGAATTAAAAAAGGTAAATTCAGTCACAAGTCAGCTTTCCTTGAATTTTTTCACTTCAAATTTTTTATTTTTGTCTGAAGGACTAAAACAAGGGGGCTCATTTTGTTGCTAGGAAGTTTAAAAACGGATGTGAAAAATCGGAAATTTGCGTACAACTGTAGCATATATAAGGATTCATTGGGAATTTAGGCTATATCCTATTTGTTCGTAGTTTCAGAATGTACTTTGTTATCAATAATAGTTGTAATCAATTAGCCAACGACTATACCCTCACGCCAACATAAGATACATTCATAATTATCATTTTCAATATCATTGTAACCCATTTTAAGATGTTTGAAAAGAGAGTCAATAAAAAATACTGGCTGTATAGGATAAAAACGCTTTACGCTTGTTTTGATCTAGCGGCAGAAATTATGAAGCTAGTTTTAGCTTAACTAGTTTCAGTGACAACAAATCGTTTCGCTATCCCACCGTTCTGTACTGACCAAACGATTGAAGCGATTTCGCTACAATTTTGAAACAATTTCAACAAGATGTGAAAATGATTGGAGACTAGAGATGTAGATTATGTTTCTAAGCCTTTAATGAAATTTAAACATACATTATAATAATTGTTTGCATTACCAGCAACGTTTCTTGTAATAAATCAAGATTATTTTGTATAAGTCGGATTAAATCAAAAGCTACCTTATACTCGTCGACACTTTGATAGAAATGCAATATCCAGGATAATTATAATACGCGAATAGACTAAAGACTAAAAAGTGTCATTTGTTTTGTCTTACCCATCAAAGAATCTAACTAATTTCCACTTTCTCTTTCTGTTAATGTGCAAGGTCGTTCTGCTCTGCTTAGCATATAAGTCACATAACTTGATGTAATTTTCCGTTGTTTTCTATAGTAATTGTGCACTCTCGTCATTATCTACAAGATCACTGGCTGATGCAATGAAAACACAATGCCATTTGTTTTGGTTTCTAGACTACCTCTCTTATGACTATCTTTCAAATTTCAATAACTCATAAATGAAAAAGATACTTACTGAGGTATTCTGCGTACTCTACACCCGATCGGTTTCTGAAAGAAAATTGATTCACAAGTAGATGATGACAAGTGACAAGGCAATAACCGATCCCATGCCTAAGGAATTCGAAAGTGACCGTTTCATGAAGGATCTTCATTTGGACGTCAATTAGAAACTATACAACCATACAAGTCGGGTGTTAGTCTTAATCATCTAATCAGAACTTATGCAGATGCTTGGCCCTAGGCCTACAGAAAATTGAAGTACAACATAAAATAAAACACCGTTATAGTTGACGACTGAAACGAATTGAATTTTCTTGAAGTGCAATTAAAATTGATAAGATTAAAATCTATAAACTGCTGCGTTAAGTTTCCTTGAATACTGAAATTCAGAAGAAGATTTGGTTAAATGGTGACATATCTTTGAGAGATCAAATTATAGAGAGCTAGAGCTAGAGGAATATAGAGAGAAAAATACCTTTCCATCAATTTTGACACCAGCAGTGATGACAGACCCACCATGCTCATAGCAGATGGGAGGAGTATCACTCCACGTACCAGCGATGTCCACACGAGCTGAAAAAGGAATGGTAATCAGTTGCAGTAACTTACCAAAATTCAGAGCACATGTCTGTACGAATTCAGTGTGTACAGCTCTATCTAGCTAAATTAAGAGGTACAGCATTAGATGTATGGTATATGTCAACTTAATTTCCATTAACAGATAGTTTTGTCTTATAAAAAACAGATGGGTACGGTTCTGCAACGGATAAATAAAGTTCTGCTGAACACAGAAAAACCAGGTACCAGCAGAGAATGATACGCAATGAGATAATCAAGGTGGTAGCAATGTAACTGATGACCCCTTGGTTAGAAACCCTGCACCTTAGTAGCGATTGTGCTATACAGCATTAGAATATTTCACCACACCATCTAGATAAACTTTGATGCTTCCCATCCTCGGCTCCTTCCTAATCATGTTAGACATAACACAGGCTTGAACAATTCTCTTTTCTATATTTCAAGAAGTGAACGTTAGAAATGATATGACAGAATGGTGTGAAAACTCCGATGCACTTCTCCAATGAGTGTTTTTGAATTTTCTCGCTATATTGAAGTTCTGCTTCAATCAAAGACTATCATGATAATGCTTGTATTTACCTGGGGCTTCTGCAACAATCCACTGGCCCATTGGTGCTGGTTCACACGACTTCAATTTGATGAACTAAATTGGATATAAGACCAAATCAAACTAAGCATAAAAACCTTCTCGCTAGAAAAATCCACCCTGTCCCGTATAAATTTACTACAAAAGTGAGTCTTGTTGATTAGTATATCTTGTCAAATAGATCTTGAGTACCTAGTTGCGAAGGTGCCGGGGGAATAACGGGCGCGAAACCCGCCGTACTTTTCAACCAAAACTTATACCATCCCCTTTCGTATCTGAGGATTGCCCCTGCACTTACAATGGCTTTTATTTGGATTACGATGACGAGGTAGCTCCTTATATAGACAAAAATAGCACAGCTAAAGACAAGGGAAACCCCCTTCACTCACATTTCTAGCGGTTCCAACAGCTTTACTAACTTGAACCTGAAATGCTCCTTCGTAGTGTCTCGCAGATCGAACAAGAAAATCAGGTCTGAAAAGAAAACAACAGCACATCAATACTAGACGCTCCATACACTGAGTGCTGCATCTAAAAAAACCCTAAATTGACTCCTCTTAAAGACAAATTTTCATCAAGTCCTCTCAAAAATTCTCGTCCTGAAAAAAATTTTTACAGAAGGGGGTTGTCGAAACTAGTTATACTGAATTGTTATTTATCAAAACAAGAATGTTTGAAAACATCGACTAGAATTCATAAATTTCCCCTTAAAAATTATGGGATTTTAGTCTAGGTCTAGCTCTGACAGCATTGCAATTTTGCTGCCATTTCTAATTCACCTATGCAACAATTTGGATAGGCCAATGTATGAACTACTAATACAATGAGCTTTGTTACTACACACCAGGAGTGGAGGGAACAACTTTGGCGACCGTTGATTCCAACACATGAAGACAAAACCAAAGGATCTGAATGAAATAAGCCACTGGCCTGCCATTCTGAACTGACCAGATGCGAGGCTCAGCTGCATGTGATTTGGTAAGATGAAAGTATCAAGCCAAGAGACTGACACCTAGGTCAGCTCCCAAGATCAGCCCTAGGCAATGCTAGTCAAACCATGCAGGCAATCTACCTTAGGCAATAGCAGCCTCCCTAGGCACAAGATAGGCCAACCCTCCAGCTATTCAAACAATTGCAAACCCATCCTGATTTAGATATAGGCCATAATGCAAGAATGGGATAAAGAGCTTCGTTACTGCAAACCAATCTTCTAACCACTTGACCACAAATATTCTTGACAAAACAAATTCTAAAAGCTCGACGCTGGCAGAGAACAAGTATCTTTTTATAAGAAACTGAAAAATTGGCCCAGTACTGGAGGTTTCTAAATTTCGTTTTGTTTTCTATTGTCCAAGAAAACGACAGAAGAAAATGATATATTGTTCTTTACGAGAAATTCCAGTACTGAGTTTCCTATAAACGAGTTTCTTGTAAAAAATACGAACAAGGGGGAAAAATGTTTTCAACCGCTGACTTATGCGCCCGCGAACCCTTCTTTTTTGTAAACATGCTTCATCGGAGGTCATGTGAATTTTCTTTGTGATTGATGATTTCAATCATATCTTGGGACTCTAAAATGTATTTTCGGAGCACATGGTCCTGATCAAATCACTTCTTGATGAGCAGATCGGAGCGAAAAGACCCCATAACATGGGCCTAAATCATGCCGAAATTACACGAAAATTGGATTCTGGATTAAAAAAAAACTGCACCACGAAACCTCCTGTTTTTTTCTTTTAAGGTAAGTTTACGCTTTACTCTTTCGATTGTAGTAGGTGGCATATGTGGGAAAATCCGGCATCATATTTTGTTTTCTTGTCAATCTTGGGTTGTTGAGAATCTGGCGAAAAGTTAATTTAATACCTGCGAAGATATTTTCGCCCTTATCCTCAGTAATATTCGAGCTGAAGGGAATATTTAGGCTTCAAAGGGTAGCAAAACTCTTGAATTATCATAATATTCAAGCAATTTTCAGATTTTGACCGTTATAAGAATTTTAGCCTTCTTTTCCTTGCGTAATGAGTTTTATCGCATTTCCCAAGGGAGCCAGATTGCACCAACTTGGCTGCTATTTTTCTTAAAAACCCTACCGGGAAACCAAAAAGAAAATTTAGTTTTCAGAACTAGATTATATCATCTTTTAATAAAACATACGTGCATATTTGGGAAAATTTGCCATCATTAAGAAAAACTGATTTTTAGTTCTTCAATATTTGTCGAAGTTACGTTCAACTGTCGCTTTCAATGATCACGTGACTTAGGCCTGCTCATCTTTTAAAATTGTTTTTCTCACTGATAAAAAGGTATCGTGCAGCCTAATATTCTTAAATACACACAAATGAATTGACTGACAATAACTAACAGTATTTTTACTTTCAATAGTCATAAAATCTAGCAGGGCTCAGTAGTTAAAATATTGCTTTCCTGAGAGCACTCAAAATTACTTTGCAATTTTCTATTTTCTGTTCCTTCTTTTGGGGAAGCCAAAATCAAAGCTTTTGACTTTGTTTAAAAACATGGTACCAATCAATAATTACTTTATGCGAGGAAGTGGGTGGTTCTTCATGTATTTTTCAAATAAATTTTCTACACTTCCAATTAAGAGCCTTGTACAGAGCTCTGCAAGTAACATATTTTCAATCTCTTTTAGAATTCAGCATCAGATGAAGAATTGGCTGTGCACTTAGAAAATACATGGCAAAAAACCCATAAAAAGTTGCTGCCTGTGTGAAAAACCAGTTCTAGAAAACAGCAGTTGGTGTTTGAGAAAAAGGAACTTCTTTGAATACAGAATTATACATTATATTATACACTTACATAAGAAAGCTAAAAGAAAAGAAAAAGCATCTTGACAATGTTATATTTTAATAGTCCTTTCAATGAATATTTTCTAATCACAATTAGACTTTCATTCTTAGAAGTTAGATATCAGTACTATGCTTTCTCCTTTGCCTCTCTACTAAATGAAAAAGTCTCAAAAGATTACGGGAATTTAAGAGTAAAACTGTAAATATCTAAGCAAGTCAAGCTCTATGGTAAGAACCCAAGAGTTGCAGTAATGTTTTTTGCAAAGATGCAATGGAAATTTTATCATGAATGTTTCAGGGGTGATTTGAAAATTTCCCTAAGAAATGCCCCCCAAGACTACCCCACTATTTTGAGGCTTTCCATGCCACTGCATAGTCCTTGTACAACAATGAGTACATTTGTATTGTCTCATTTCTTCCTTTCTGTAAGGCCTAGTGGTCCCTGCTGTCCATCATACAAAAGCAAATAAAGTCCAATAGACTAGGTAAACTTGGTCTTGTTTAGCATGGGCCTATCTTCAGAGAATCGAGAATTCTTCATCATCAATGTTTTGAAGACCTAACACAGACTTGATCTCTTTTCCATCCATTCAGCTTAGCTATGGGTCATCATATTCATGAGATATAATTTATCATCTTCAACTCAAATGGTGCTTTCATTCTCATGCTGCATCTACGTGTCAGGCTGACTTCCATTTTCATCTTCATCCTGCCTGCCATTTTCGAGAGAAATTCCAAAAAGCTGTGGAGCGTTTTTTCCATCATCAGTGCATGCATCTGACGTTTGCTTGTGTTCCGGCGCGAAATATCAACCTCGATTTCGAAATGCGCGCGCATATTTACATTTTTCCCCCTTGTTAAAAATACGTGTATATGCCAGTAAAATCAAGTATTTTAGTGGGGTTAAAACTAGCCCGGGCGTCGTCGTTATTTGTATCCTTGATTTCTTTTGGAGATCGATAGCGGTAATCTGTATGGTTTTAGCACATTGGCATTATTGGAAATCGGATATTCTGTTCGCTATTTGTGTTAATCGTAATCGATTGCAGCTATTTGCATGGTCTTAAGCTAATTGCTTGTTGTTAATTCGCATGTCTGTATTTTACCTAGTGATGTTGGCATCGCTGTTGTTGTCTAGGATAACGGTTTGCGTATAATTAGGGTTTATGTCTAGGATTCTAGTCATTCAAGTTTTGCAAGCGTTGCTCGTAGGTTAAAATATTTTCTCCCCCCCACCCTGTCCCTCTTTCTATTGGTTGTTTGAGTTTATGATTTGTTCAGTATTTTCTTCTTTCTGGCAGTCTTTCTGTCGGACAGGTGCATTGGCCGGAAATTTGGCAATTTCGGATTCAATCGCCGACCGTAACAAGCTGTAGTGTAGTCGCAGGCAAAACCGGGCCAATGCATCGCACGCCCAATTTTTCCTGCAATTTTACTAGTTAGATTTAGTTATTCAATTAAGACTGATTAATTACACTATAATTAATAAGATTTTATCCTAGGATCTAATTCGTGTTAGGGTTCGTTATTGTCCGGGATATGTTTTAAACAGGCGATGAACAAAAAATGACAGTTGACTGAGGGCAAGAAACTCACCGTGAAAACCATGCTGGACGAACTGCAGCAAAGAATGAGATTGCTTCAACGATCTTGTCTTCCTGAATGACGGAGAATTCAAAACATCATTAATCAAGTTAATAATACAACGTATGCACTAAAACATATCATCATAGACGGCCTATATCATATGTTGTGTTAAGTCAATGGCAAGGATTGAAATTGAAATTATCTGCAGAATAACTAAATAATGAGGCGTGTATCTAAATACATTTTTGTGAAGCAATTAGTTCGATCCATTTATAAAAATTTCTCCAGCTTTAATCCATGGGAATATGTAACATTCATTTCTCTAAATCACTCAAAATTTTCACTTCTTAAGAAGAAAACATGACATAGAAAGATGGAAAATGTGTAAAAACAACAATGAATCAATGGACTAGGCTATGTTAATCTCTTCTTCTATCTTGTCTCAATATTCATATTTCTCCTTTGAAGGAGCTTGAATCTTTGTAATCGACTTGATACAGTGTAGGATATTGCCCGTTAAAGATCATGTGTTTTTGGCACATCATACGGTAGGAGAACTACATTAAAGACCCAATAGCAATTGAAATACTAAACAGCAAAATGAGACTCACCTTCAGTAGAGTAATACCGTGCTGCCAGTCAACGTTGGCAGCAGGACCACTTCTTAACCCGCCACGCCCGGCTGCTTTTGAAGCGATGACATCAGCTATGCAAGCCAAGGTTCTTGAAAGCACTGCTCTCTGCTCTCCTGTAGTGCGACTCGCAACTGGAAAATACCGAGCGAGTTAAACACAATGCAGTTAAAAAAAGAATATCTTGAGTTTCTAGTATATTAATGGCGGAAGAATTGCTAATGCCATTGTAACTTCATGAGATTTTTTAAACCCCAGTCTAGAGCTACAGAACTTGGGGATTGGTAGGAAAATTAGAAACATAATAACCACTAAAGCTTAGCGTCTGACACTCATCAAGTTAGTGCGTCTGGAAGAGAACGAAAAATAAACTTGATGAATTATCATAATTTGGTCTGTTTTATTATAGTTTGGTTCTGTGTTCGTTCTCCCTCTGACGAAATACTCTGATGGTTGTCTGATGCTTATTAGTTATAATGTTCTACTATGTTTCCGATTTTCCTCAACATCCTAAAGTTCTGTACTGATTCAAGACTATTCTACTACAGACAGACAGGATTTTGAAAAATTTCAAGAAATTTGAATGCCAGGTGTTAAATAATGTTTCTGTTCCTTCTGCAATATATCAATCAACAATAAAATTCACAAATCTTCAAAAATATGTCAATTGTGAATAAGCAAATTTTCTGCCATTCGCTCAGTTTTCGAAAATTGTCTGAAAATTCATCACCGTCAAATTCAGAATATCACTCACCACTGTCAAGTGCTTTTAACATCTCTTCAAAGAATCCTTCCAAAATACAAAAGCGGAAAAATGGCAGAAGACAAAGATCTTTTTGATTCATCAAGATATCTTCTGTCTGAAGTTTTCCGATTTCGAAATACATTTTCCTAGAAAGAAATACAAATTGTAACTGCCTCAGGCTCAAATCCTGAAAATGCAAGAGAATATAACGGGTAGTGAAGTGTTCTGAATCGGCTCAGTTAGAGCTAGAAATTCTAGGGGTGCAGGTTAGAAACCAACAAGCACAAATTGAACCACTTTAAAATTAAATGACTTATACTTAACCCCATTAGAGGATGATCCTCTTCGAATTTCAAGATATACACTCCAAAAATCGGGACGTCAAGCAATTAAACTGTGTTTATTCTTTAGTAGTAGTGTAAAAATACCATAAGGGAGATTCTTGTCAACTTTTAAGGCAAGGGTGATCAGGTCATGCCATTTTTCTTCAGAACCATCCAGTGTATTAACTACACCAATATACTTGCTAATACAAAATGTTTGTTTTTCATCCCTTTGAAATAGCAGATCTAAAATGTATTGACCACCCTTCATTTTTAGATTTTCTACTCTGGACTTTTAATTTTTTCTTTTAGTGTTCAAAATTTCAGACATCAAATATGTTTTTGTGTCCTACATTTCAGTCCCTAAATATGTACGTGAACACCCCTATCGTTAATTGATGAGTACCTCCTGGTAAACACCACTGCAGAGATGCAAAGTTATCACGGCAGAAATTTCGAGCACAGTTATCAAAACGTAGCCTTCGTTAGTGTAGTGGTTACGCGCTTGACTCACAATAGAAAAGTGGTAGGTTCGAAACGAAGCCCTTCCGAAATGAAGATGACATCCTTAGGCAAGATGGGAACACAATGGCGCCTTTCTGCAACCAAGAGTATAAATGGGTACCTGATTAAAAGTTATGAGTAGCATGTGTGGCTGAACCAAGCTATGTAAAGACTGGGGGTAACATGTAAGTTCGGTTGAGTGAATAATGGAACTAGATTAAGACTATAAAATTACCAGTTCACCTTTACAATATCAGTGGTGATAGAAGGTTTATCATATAGAGTATCTATGCATGGCGAAGAAATGTTTATGTACCTTCCGCTTGCTATTATGGTTACGGGTTTTAAGCGTCAGCAAGCTAAACAGACACTCACTCAAGATAAAAATTACCTTCGCTGATTGAATTCTGATTCTGCATCGTAAATAGCAAGAATTTCTGCCAACGATAATCGCCAAGAACTTCTCCATCTGAAATAAAACTCCATCACATTAGCATCATATGACAGTCGAAGTATTTTAATAAACCAATAGCTCCTTTTGAAGCTATCGAAGCGATTTTCGGTTGTCCAATTTTGTTCATATAGAATATGCTTTATCTCACCAATAAGCCCAGTCTTGGCATTGAAAATGCTCTCCTAGGGCTAAATCATATTTTCATTTACTAAGGCAAAGCATTGAAGACAAAAACAAAAATATCGCACTTACTTTGCGAGAAATGAAGGACTTTGGTACGATCCTTGCAGCCAAAGCAAGTCCTGAATACCCACTGTTTCGTTTGGGTTGAAAACCGGGAACAGACGAGCATTCATGAGGCATCGTTTGTGTTCAGCCTGCCAGAAGCCAATAATCAAAATTAATGACATGTAAAAGCAAAAAAGCTGTTCATTTGTAAACTGCAAACATATTTTGTAAACCTCCTATGATATCTTTAACACTCCAGGGCTTTGCAAATTAAAATCACTATTTCCGGCTTTGATATTTTTATATTTTTCAACTTCTATACCGTATTGTCATGTCCCAAACCTACAGGTAGTGATCTAGTAGTAAAGCACTCCCCAGCTGTGTCGGTAGGACTTCTTTTCAAACCCTGGTAGAGTCATACCAAATACTTTAGCAATTGTACTGAAGGCCTCTCTACTTATCATCAGCCTTAGGGACTTTGGGGATAGGAGACACGTCCACATCTATCTGGAAAGATAGCCGGGAGCAAAATAAGAGTTCTCTCAGGTCACCTCATAATACAGTCGGCCAACTTACTTGTGTCTTGTCAAGCTAATATAAATAAAGTAAGAAGTATACAAGAAAAAACCGACTTACAATATCAGGATTCCAAAGTTCAGTTTTCGTGATTTCGGTCCGATCAAACAGCATCTCCCAAGGTTGGTTGCAGAAGGTGCTTTTCGGGTCATTTATACTCGCCTAAGAATGAAACGGAATAACATTGGAATTCCATAAAATCAACTCAATTATTTATTGAAAAGATGCGTATCTAACATTTGTATTATTTCAACAGATAGTTGATAGTTTACTGATGAAGATTATATCTAAACGTTTAGAAAGCATGGTTATTTTTGAATAAATTTATTTCAACAGAGTAATTCTAGAAAACTATGCTTTTTAAACGTTTCGATTTAACCTTAATCAGTAAACTTTCATCTTCAACATTAATCGTCATATCTATAGATTCAAATTTGTAATTTTGTTAGTTTAAATTCCTCTGTTGAAGCAAAGGTTCCTTCCAACAGCCAAGTTGTACTTGCAGCAGGTCTTAAAAACGTACAAGATTTTCAGAGAGAGTTGAGTTGATGGCACAAAAGAAATGGTACTTACGCACAAATTATCATTCAGTCCAAAAAGTACCATGATTCGCTGCTGTCCTTGAGCTGTATCCCTATTCACAGAATTTATCTTGATGGTCAGGGACTGAATTACAATTTCGTCTATTTTCTTCAGCTCTGTCGATACACCCTAGAAAATATAACGAATCAAGAAAGATAGCGAGGAAAATAAGAAACATAACAAAGCACAACATAAATAACTGCTTCAACTTTTGTCAGATAATTATATCAGAGACACTCATTGGCTGCATTATATCTCGTAAGGCGGGACGGTAAGGTTTTGGTCGAATAAAATTAATATAATAAAAGTAGTTATTTGCGCCACACTCATCAATCACAATTTATGGCTCCTATCAGACTGGCGTTGCTGCAACATCTGAGCTTTTAAATTTGGTTAATTTTACCATTTCAGTTTGATCGATGTTTTGAGGAAATAATATAATTATTTAGACCATTTACTTCTGAAACATGAATACTGTTGACTTCTATTATGAGATATGAAATAATTCATAATAGGATCTTTTTAAATATTTCTGATTTCGTATCCAAAATATGAAATATTGGTGACCCCCCCCCTTAAAGGGGCCTCCCCAGTTGACCAATTACATGGTTCAACCAACTATAATTATAAGCAACTCACCCTCAAGTCCCCAGGCCTGAGATTTAGAACTAAACAGCGATTTCCAAAAAATATTCTTCCCTGAAAAAAATTGATTTTGTTAAATATCGGGTACCTAACATCTAATGCGTAAGAAGAAAAATAACTGAACAAATGAAAAAAAAAGATTAATTACAATGGGATGGTGTTAAGTAGCAAAGAGTCAAGTTACTCTTAATCTAGCCTGTCTTGTATGTGTAACTTATCTTGTGTGTGTAACATTTTGCAAAAGATCATACTTTAAGGACAATATGTTTCGTTTGTTCAAGTCGTTTTTATCACCAAGGTATCTATGTCCAAGTTATTACACAATAGAGTCCATTCATGCTAATCTTAATACTTCAAACTTTCAATCTCTACAAACAGGGATACTTTTTACAGAGATACCAAGAATAACAAAATCAAAATCAAAATCAAAGGCTAATCATTACCACATAAAACCCTGAACGGTGATTCAGACTTTCACCGATATCAATGTATGTCAGAACAGGGGATTCACTTCCCCATAGCTTTAGAGAACGGCAGGTAACAAGAAGATGCAACATGCATTGTGTTTGGGATCCATGTGTGATGAACAAGCAAATGAGGTTGTGCTATGGGCTACCTAGCTGGTACCTTACAAGATGGCTTCTAACACAACCTCATTATCGCATGGAAAGAAATCACAAACCTCAATATCCGAGTTACAGACAACTGTTCCTTCACCAAGTTCTGCCTCGTTGACAATGGAGTTGATGACTACGTTATTACCTTCCAGAACCTTGGACTGTTCAATAGAATAAGAATGAATGAGATTGGTAACAATCAGGTTATATGCTGCAAGAATGGATAAATCTAAGAATTACAGTAGAAACCAGAATATAATGACCCAGATTTTCTACTTAGCCTGAACAGGCTCTTATTGAAATGGACCTTACTCCTGGAGTTTCATTTCCCCTGATCAAAGGGCTCAATTCCATAATTTGCCTTTATGAATGATGGAGTTTTAGCCTAAAAGGTTCTGAAAATCTCAGTTCTTCTTTTAGTGGGTTTTGCTGTAAACGTGCCTAGTGAGCTCTTAAGATCAACCAGAAGACGTATCAACCAAGAACAATAAAACATCAGTCCGTTATGGGCAGTCATTTTCAAAGTTATGAAATTCTATTAGTATTATAGAAATGAGATTGTTGAATATACTAGGACCTCTCTAACTACTTATATAGTGATGCAGAGCATGCAACTGTACCCTGCTTGAGAAAAGGCCTTTTGCTGCCTTTTGCAGGCTGACACGTTAAACATAAACATTAAGTGAAATGTCCATTAACTTACGTTTGCAATGGAATGGAGGTGCTTTTTGAAGACAAACTCGCTATCTTTGAAATAATGATGATATGAACTGTCGGATAAGATATTATGGATATCCCTTGCACACGCATACATGTAATGGAAATCACCACCTTTAATATTCACTAAAAACAAATATAATTACTTCCATCAGTCACTGTTCTAGTGGATACGCGTTTTTTGTAAGAAAAAGATGATGAGACAAACCCTTGAAAATAGTAAATGTTAATAACTATCAAGAATACCTAGGTTTGAATTTGGCTAAAATCTAACACATTCCAAAGCATTATTTCCTGATGAGTGGAAAACTACACAACAGGCTTGTCGAGATGACGAGCGAAGGCTTTTGAGTCGTTTCTCCTTAGTAAACTTTCTATAATTTGTTTATTGGTAGGTAGTCTCTAATTCCATCACGCTCCGTGCAATTCATGTTCTTTTTCACAATTCGTAATCACTACCTAGCGAGAAGTACAGCGATAGGGGTCATACTTTTGTGAAAAATATGTTACTGATTTTAACCTTGATTTGGTACTGGCACTGAAAGCTATATGACGTGACTCAGCTATTGGTCAATATATGCATGAGCATGACAGCCAAGAATTTACTCATATCCATGGGGCAAGTAAATCCAGTATTAGCACTGGATATTAGGCGAAAACTGAGGAAAAAGTTGTCATACCTCCTTTCATTTTGTATTGTTTCAGGGCGTCCCATAAAATCTTTCTAGCCAATTTTCTGTTTATTTTGTCATTTGCATCAAGGGGCTGTGGCCTCATTCCGAAATCTCCACTCCGTCTGCCTTCAACAAACTCTGTTTCCTCTACCCCAGTTGCCATGGCAAGCAGCATATCGTAGAACAAAGAAAGCTACAGAAGATGCATTGCTCCATGAGTAGTTTATAAACCTACTGAATCATTTACGGTTGAATCCTATTAGTACAGCCTAACAATGGGCCAGAAAAATTGACCGGAGTAACGGGGTAGCTGCAAGATGGTTCCACTGTTTTAATGAAGACTATCACCTCACATAAATCTATGGAATATGCTATGCTGCTGAAAAACTCAATACTGAAGCTATTCTGAATTTGATATCAACTTTGATCTTAGCAAATAAACCAAAAAGAAATTCATCATACAAAGATAACGAATGTTTTTCACATAAGATCTATCAATTTATTGCTGAATAATCAACATAGATGAGTCATATTCATGATTTGTCACAGCAGATTAAATATCAGGCAACCAAAGGTTGATGTCGATGCATTAACTTGGGATGTAAATAATAAATTAAAGAAGAACCAAGATTTGGCAAATCTGTCAAGACAACTTGTGTGAATTACCATGACCCCAACCCAAGACCTCTGACCGTGTACATCAGTGCTTTAGCTACTGAGCAATAGGGACACCCTCAAATGAAATGGTTCTTGTTGAAAAAGAAGTCGAAATCATCATACTTACATTCTTAACAGGTTTCGCAGCACTGTCCAGACCCAAATAAGTACATGCATCCAAAGGAGTGCGAACGTGCAAGGATAACAGGGTTTCAGCCACGTGATTGTTCATGTAGATTATATTGCATATCTGTTGGGAGGAAACGACAAAAGTAAATTATTACTATGCTTAGTTTAGCAGTAAACTTTGTTAAGGCTCTGGCCTGATATCACCACTGTTATTCTTTACGGGTAAAAATCCTTAAGGGTCGTTTACTTATTGTTGCAAATTCATTTCAAAATCATATACATAAACGAACTCCAGGGCATTGCCATATTGTTAAAAAATGTTTTCATAATCGTCTAAATCGTTTAAAATTTGCTAGAAACAGTTTTCAATCATAATTTTTTAGAAAAGTTTATGATGAAAATGTGCTGAACACTTTTAAACTGTTATGTTATATTAATAATATATTAATATTAATATACATAAACGAACTCCAGGGCATTGCCATATTGTTAAAAAATGTTTTCATAATCGTCTAAATCGTTTAAAATTTGCTAGAAACGGTTTTCAATCATAATTTTTTAGAAAAGTTTATGATGAAAATGTGCTGAACACTTTTAAACTGTTATGTTATATTAATAATATATTTATATTAATATACATAAACGAACTCCAGGGCATTGCCATATTGTTAAAAAATGTTTTCATAATCGTCTAAATCGTTTAAAATTTGCTAGAAACGGTTTTCAATCATAATTTTTTAGAAAAGTTTATGATGAAAATGTGCTGAACACTTTTAAACTGTTATGTTATATTAATAACTGATAATTTCAACTATTAATTTGCATCTTGGTTATCAGCTCAATACAAAATTTTCTTAAGGTCATCAAAGAATTCGTTTTAATTCACAACGTCAACTTGTGAACGCTGAGTCAGGTAAGTAATTGAATTCATAATCATTTGAAAAATTATCTTAAATTACATACCGTTGGAACTTTTTCACCAGGACGTAGGGTTTTCCTCATTTCTTCTTCATTCACGTCGTAAATTATGTCTTCCACGTCCCCCTGAAAATAAAGAACTTATTTCTAAGACTATCAGAAAACATGGCTTTGAGCATTCAAAAGCGGCATACGGCACAGACTATTCTGATGATATAACTTATTTCCTAAAAGTGGCGTCCAGGCTAGTTGTCAAGGGTAGTCACTCATAAAACTCACTTGAGAACGGATACCATGATGTAACAAAGTTTTCGAATAGTTGGCAGAGCAAGATCTACATTTCACTTAGCTATTTTGGAATCAGTCTACATAAAAACCAGGGATCCCCTATTGTGTAGACAGAAGGAGTTCGTTTTCGCCTTAGGACTCTTGAAGTAATCTTATTGGTCAGTCAACACTCACTGTATCGTGGGTGTTGATTGGTTTTCCTACACCATACCAATAATTCACCTCTTTTCTGATTGACCTATTTCGTTCAACATCTGGGTATATAATCAGTTATGTTTCTGTTTCGTTCTCTTTCTGACGTATTACTCTGTTGAGTGTCAGACGAAAAGCTTAAGTAGTATCTATGTGTTCGTTTCGCTATGTTTCCGATATTTCTGGCTATACTGAAGTTCTGTACCATCCAAAGACTGATGTAACAAAGCAACTCCGGACCCTTAGTAAATAATGAATCTTTGGGCAGGGGTCCCTTAATCAATTGCAAAAATTTCAAAATTTCAAAGTGTTGATGAAAGAATTTAGCGCAAAAAATCATCATGATAGCACAATAGAAGCCTGCTGGTAACGAACTCTGTAAGGGACCAAAACAATATTTCATAATAGGGGACTTCGTTATATAATAGGTTAGAAGGTATATTTCAATCCCTCTTAGTCTTCACTTCAAAGTTCCACAATGCATTGTTCGAAAACCGTGAATAACATTATTGTTCAGAAAGATAGCTTAACATAAAAACTACTCACAAACATCTTCAGCAATTAGAACCTCAGTCAATGCTATAGTGTGTAATGTCAATTTTTCAAATTTACATAAATTGCCAATACGGTTCGCACATAATGAAGTCAATAAACATAATTTTGAGAAAAATCTATATGAATATTTATAAAGCCAGTACATTGGTTCCCAGAATATAAGTGTTCAATACATTGAAGTAGAGCATAGATAAGCACTGGTTGGCAGAAAAGAGACAGGAATCTACACTTTCATCTCGAGATGAAAGTGTAGATTCCTGTCTCTTTTCTGCCAACCAGTGCTTATATGAATATTTACATTCTGTGTGATTCTGCATGCACCATGGCAAGCCGCAGTCTCTTGAAGTTCTTTTGGAATGGCCAACAAAGTAACGTCAGGACAATGATCCCAGTTTAACACTACAATATGAAATTCAAGGCATTGTGATGGGCTTACTTAGATATCAGCTATTTTGGCTATGAATACTTAGCTGAATATACCCTGGATCAGAGTATTTTTAGTGAATTTTTTGAAAAAATAAATTTGAAGAAAATAAAGAAAAGAAAATCGAGGAGAAAGGAAAAATACTCTGGAGACATGCGACGGTAACCTCGTTCTGGTGTTTAGTAAGAAAATGGCCGGAAATTTGAAATTTGATATCAAACAGAACATGCCCACGGCCACGTGAAATGGCCCAAAAAATGGACGATGGAAGAACTACTGTGGTTACACCGGCGAAAGTATATTTACTAAATCAAAATTCGTTAAAAATCAAAATACGAATTTCTTCCCTTTCCATTTGCTGTATCCCTTCTTTTCAAGCTCTTTGGACTTGGTGATCGAGGGAATGAGCTGATAGATCAGCGACTTCCCGGCTCCTGTTGGCAGTATCGCAAATACATCCTTTCCCCTAAACAACCCTTTCCACGCCTCCATCTGCTGCTCCGTGGTATTCTCAATTTCTGGGAAGAATTTTTCCAAGGAAATATTCACGCAGCTTTCAAGGTCAACATCAAATTGGTCGGTCGCCATTTCGGAAACAGTCTTGTTTGGAAAAAGTCTGATTTGTTTGTTTGCCTCGTTCACCTCGTTCACAAGATCACGGCCATTCTCAAGGCCGTTGCCTCTGATTGGTCAAGAAGACACAAAGGAGGTCGCATGTCTCCAGAGTATTTTCCCTTTCTCCTCTTTTCCATTTTTTTTTATGTTATTTATTTTTTTTCAAAAAAATCACTAAAAATACTCTGATCCAAGGTAAGCTGAATAAGGTAATCATTCAAAACATATCTGATCCCAAAAATGGCATATCTTAAAAAACAACCAACTTAAAAAGCCCCTATAGAAAGACCTTCTGATTTCTTAGCCCTGAAATTGTGAATAAGCCCCCATCCTTTTATCAGTTTCATCAGAAATTCAATGTAGTATGAATCATTCATGAAAGTATGTTTCAATTTCATTCTTTTTCTGGTGTACTACTCTGATGAGCGTCAGAAGTAAAGCTTTATTCCGTCATCTTGAAATCAAGTTGGAAGAGCAAATGACATAAGACAAGTTACCCAATCATTTACATACCTGTATTGTTAGGTACACACATAATTCGATCAGTACTCGAAACCCATAGTCCAGGAGGTGATCCTGCAGCAAGCTTTAAAAGACAAAATATTTGATTTTGAAAATGATAAAGATTTTGTTGATTGAAATGAGATCATGAACTTTGCAAAAATCCCAGCAATAAATGCTAAAAGAATTCCAAAGTGAATGAACAGTTTCATTAACCATTCATCACAAAGGACAGGCTTTTTCATGAAGAGAATTCCACCAGAGCGGCCAACTGCTTGGTTCATTTGATTTAAAAGATCTGCTGGTTATTTTTTCTAGTGTGCTGATGAGAGCTAAGAGTGATTGCTCCGGTCAAAAGAGAAAGCCTGAATAGATGAAGGATTACAAGCAGGCCTACCTTGTTTGTAAGTAAGTCGAGATAAAGGTCGATAGTACACACTAGTCCAGAGTAGTTAGCAGCACCAGAAGCAAAGTGCTGCATTTCCGCAGGAAGTGTAACAAAGCCTCGCTGGCAGGCAGTGAATGGAAAGTGGACGCCCTGTAGAATATAATATGATAATCAAACATCAAGGATTCTAGAGATCAATAGCAAGAGAATTGGAAAAATTGCAAAATGCTTTATGTCTTCCTAGAGATTATTATTCACACTGATGATTTTGATTATGGCACAGTCATTAGAGAGAGACGACATAGTCTTGAAACTGAGCCAGTCTTTTGTTTTATCTTTTTGTGCTGAATATCATACTAATTTTGATTGTCTCCATTGTAATTGTGCACTCTCGTTATGCTCTACTACTGAATGAATCACAAGACTTGATGTCATTTGGCATTGTTTTCCCCTGTTAGTGTACACTCTTGTCATGCTTCACAAGATAGCTGGCTGATGCAACAAGAGAACAATGCCCGTTGTTTTAGTTTCCAGACCTTGTATCTTTCTTACGACTATGATTTAAGATAAAATTTCATGATAAAATCTCACCACATGAAAAAGTAGGATGCTAGTATTACGGAGGACATCAGATGTTACAACCTAAAAATAATAACAGATACATCAGAGAGAGCAATCAATCATATTTCTTTATTCTGCATTTTGTTAATGATTTAGGAGAAGAAACTTTTGCAAAACGATATTTTCCTGTTTTTGTGTTTTAGGCCTAGAGAGGCCTAGTAAGGGATTTATTTTGTGACCAAGGTATCAATATCTAAAAGTTAACACAAAAGGATTCCAGTTGTGTTTCTTTTCAGATTTCTTTTTTATCATTAGACAATAGGGGGAGTTTCTCTGAGACACGAGTAAAAGAGTTGACTTTCTTACAGTGTATCCAGATAATGCACTGAGATGCTCTGCAACAACAAGCAATGCATTGAGAGTAGCTCCACCACTGCCAACCTTGCATCTGGGATCTTCAACGCTTAGCAGTAATGTTGATTTGGGAATCAATCCCTTTTTTTGTCGCAGCTTTAACTCTAGAGAAAATACATTCAACATATGAACAAATATCTCACAAAAAAAACCGCCTATCAAGAGTCAAGCATTGCAAATTACACAAATAAGAGATCTTGATAAAATAAGATATCAAATAAAAAAGCGATTGATAAAATAAGTTATACAATAAAGTAGTGATCGATAAAATAACTTTAGTGAGGAAAAAATCAATCTATTATTGCAAAAGTTGAGTTTATCATTCCCATGGAGGTAGTGATTTTCTTGCCAAGTCTATAAAAAGTGAAATTCTGTTTCATGACATTAGGTAAACCGCTTGCTTAAAAACAGTATATTTCCATGGAAATAATGTGCTTAGCTTTGCAAAAAGTGTTTCTTTGTGAAGAGAAATAGTCACTCGCTGTCCTCCTAAGTTGCTCATTTGCCCAGGACAGTTTTTCCACAAGTTTACATGGACTGCTGACTTTTTAACAAAAGAACTATGAAGGAAGTTACAAGTCAAGGCAAAAGTGTTAGGAAAAGCACTTTCTGTTCCAGGTAGCTGAGTAGATTTCCCTTGCAAAATTATATAAATGACACGTTTTTGCTTTCCTCTGGAAAGAGTGCCCTTGCCATGACATCTCATCCTGATTCAAAAACCAAGTGAATACAGCTGCTGGATAAAGCAAAAATTTTCCCCTCCAAAATTTAACAACGTCTTAAAAGAGTTTGTATCTAACAAAATTCTGACCTGCTCCAAGCTTCCCTTATAGACAGGGTCCCAGTTAAAGGGGTGTATTCCTAAAATATTTAGAATGGGGGCTACAAAAAACGAAGGGTGTGGTCAAATAGAAAATTTGGAGGAAAACACCCTAAATCTTGCTTCACGTGGCATCTCAGACAGTTTATGAGGAAGCAAATTTTCTAACCCCATTCATTTTGACAATTGTACCATCCCCTGATGAGCGGGAAACCACAAAACAAGCCCTTAGGGATGCAGAGTTTTAGTCTCTTTACTCTTTTCTCAATAAAATATACATAACCCTCTACATTTATGTATCGAGCACAGTATAAAGAAAACCGAGATACAGACTTCGGATACCAACACATATACTAAAAAGGTCAATTGTGTTTTCAAACCAAATTCAACATTTGATCGATGATATGTTCATGTCCTTTTGCAGAAAATAGCACTTCTCAACGAGATCTCGTACTTGCAAGAGCGTCTCTATTGTTCTATTGCTAAACTTGTGTGTGCAAGTTCCACACTCTGCAGTAGGGCCCCAGAGAAGGGTACCTAGTAAACTTTGGGTAGTGAGGAGGGGCGTGATGGGTATCATAACTTTTTTGTGATTTCGGTAAGAATATGAGGATACACTTTGGAAATTTGATATAAATACGCATTTTAATTTTTTGGGTGGCACTTCCCTATCCAAAATTTTTTCAAGTACCCCTTCCTCCTCCTTCTCCCAGGAGTATAAGGCCCACCTGCATAATAATCATATTGGGCATTTTGTTTGTGTGCAGAAACAACTGTAATAACTGCCACAGGTTAAACGCTGTTCTTTCTGGAGTTCTATAACGCACGATATGCATCCGAGAAGCAATGACCAATTCAGAAATCTAACTAATATATCTCGAATCTGCACTGAGGGCAACGGCTGAGATAAGAGCAGAGGCGTCGTCAAAGGAAATAATTTAGGCCAATCACCTTTGAACAACAAAAGCCAGCTCAAACAGCGAGTGAAAAATTAATGCCAAGGCAAAAGAGTTCTATTTGAAATTAACTAGATGAATACCTTTGAGAAAGCATTGAGCGATGCTTTCATTTTGTGAAGTGGCAACAATTGCAGTCCATTCCTTGGCAGCCATTGTTGTGAACCACCCCCTTTTCCTCCAGAGAAGAACGAAACCTCCACATGAACACTCTGCCACGGAGTCACGGTATGACGTCACTCTCCTCCGCACTGCTCGTTTTGTCAATCAGCCGCGACCCTGACACTTGCCCCTAGCCTCTGCGGAGGAATGTGGTACAACTATAAATCTATCGATATGCAAAACTTTGAACATTTAAAACCTTAATTCTTATTAGTGCAACTAAGTAAATTCAGCAAACCCATTTTTTGGCTCGTTGTTCTATTAGCCCTTTGTAAAGCACTTGTTGGCTCCTCCGTTGGCTCTTGAACACCAATAATGAAAATGTAAGAAATGAGAGGCGTATCAAAAGGATTTGGGTTTTCTAAAAAGACAAATTTAGCGTGACGTACGGCGTAATTCTCTAACAAACCCTACGCCTACACACAAGAGATAATAAAAATTGTCATGTGTTCTCAGCTCAAATCTATCTTTCCTACACGAGAAAAACTATGCTTCGCTGATCAAAAAAAACAGAAAAGGTACGTACTATAATACATGAATAACCCTGCGTGTTGGCCAAACATATCTACTCCGAGTTTTACGCTATACCTTGGATGTTCCTAGGTATGACCTAAAAAATACCTAGAAATTGGGCTTTCATTTCATCATAGGAAAATACTGCCAAATTTTGATGCAGCGAAAATAACCCACACATACAAATAAAAAATCGGTTAGTGCTGGACTTCGGATTAACCCACATTAACTCAACTGAATTCATCTTTACAAAAGTTCTTCGAAGCAAAGAGCCCTGTGTCATGTGTCATTCAAGGTATCTTCACCATCATAAAACAAACTACATTTTTTATAAGAAAAATTTTATAAGAACACGAGCCTCAAATTTTGCCAAAACTTAAGAACAAGCTAAGAACAAACTGAAGCTAACCATATTTTGCTCAATATAGGAATTTTAAGAAATAACCTTAAGACTGAGAAATGATAAAAAAAAAGAAGCAGATTGGCAGTACACTGTTATGTCAGATGATCAAGTAAGTTAAAATTTGCAACAATTACCACAACAGATAGCTAGCAAAAACAGGCTTCCAAAGCATTATAAAATTGAGAACAATTAAAGAACATTTCAGGCTGAAAACAGGGCAATATTTAAGAACAGCTAGATTCAAACCAATTTTACTGGTTCTTTTAAAAAAAAGAGTGGACTAGATCTGAAGAATAAGGCAATTGAAATTCCACACACTCAAAGCTCTCATTCGTAATTTTTATGAACGATGAAGTAGTTTGATTTTCCTCTTGTTAGATGTAGTAATTTGTTTTTGTTTCTTTTCAAAATTGAAGCCATACCTTGTAAAATAGGAAGACTCCCTTTTAATAGGAAACAGTAAAATTGGTTTGAGGCTGGCTGTTCTCAAATATTTCCTCTATTTTTGGGCTGAAATGTTCTTAAATTCTTCTTGTATATAATGATGCTTTTTAAAGCCCATTTTTGCGATCAGCCGTTGCAAATTGCTACTTTCCTAGCCCATCTGACAAAGCTGCCAATTAGCTTGTTTTATATTTATTTCTCAGTCTTATTGTTGTTTTTGAAATGAGCAAAAATAGCCAGTTTCAGCTTATTCTTAGCTTGTTCTTAACATTTGGTAGAATTTGAGGCTCCTGTTCTTATAAAATTATTTTACATTCTATTTGCATACAGTATATCAAGATAAACGAAGTAAGATATTTTCTTATCATATTTTGCTTGTATGCAGTCCATCAGCATAGTATGTAAAAAAGGTAAATATTGACACGGGTAGTACGAAAAATTTCAATATACACCTCTCGAAATAAACACCTCCCTAAAAGATCAAAGAATCCAATTAACGCTGAGGGCGTTTAGTGAAAGCATAACTATAATAATAATAATAACTATCGTCATCCGCAAGACGGGAAGAAGAATAATTGTTGACAGCGTCCTTTTCCGATCGCAGCAAAAAGCAGGTAGTTTCTTTACTAATTTGTAGCGTCTTTTCAAACTTGATTTATCGAACCAAATCGAAATATTAATTATGAAAGTAGCTATGATTCAACGAAACGATCGTTATCTATATGTATGTTAGTAACGACTTTTTCAGTCGTGAAAAAGACGAACACAGCTTCGCGGCCAGAATGGGCCTAGCCCAGCAAGGATGTTGTGAAATTGATAAAAATTTATTTGATAAAAGTTGTTGTTTATCACAGAACATCCTCAGCTGTGGCCGGGATGGAGATGATGATGCCGAAAAACCACTCGATGATGCCGGGCATGGATATGATGAAGGTAAGATGGACAAATCGAAGGACTTTTTTCAGAGGTTCCCGTGATGAAATGTCAACAAACGATCTAACACTTTACGGCTATTACAGGGTGTCAAATGTCAGATTTTTGTTACGACTGCGAAAATTAGAGTATAGAATGTTCCCTTCTTTCTACTAGTCAAGCCTTCGAGAATTGAATCATGGGTTTAGGCACAGGACTAACAATTTTGCCCTAGGGTACTCAAGCCCATATTGGCCCAGGCACCCCTGAGTTTATCATAGTACCCCCCTTTAGGATTTTCCCAGATTTGGTCTTCATTCAAATCCTCTGCGTCATTGTTTTACTGAATTTGGACCCACTATTATCTTGCTGTTCATAATGCATTTTGATTTGAATTAACTTTACACTAAATTTGATTTCATGACTCCCCTGGATTGCAAGTTTTTTTAGCCCATTCACAGAACAAACCACTTTTCGGAATAAGTAAACAAATGAGAAAGTGTCAGTCAGTGTTGGTGCACAGGCTAATATTTTCAAAATACAAAAAACATTTATTTCATACTCTCTCAATGTTAATTTTGGCCCCAGATTTCCTCTTTTCCAAAATTTTTCAAATCATTTTTTCTTTTGTTTTTGATTAGAGATCAAGCATCTATGCACTTGTAAATTGTGTGCTTTTAAAAAAAGTGTATCTTTTACTTCTTTTGAAAGAGATTAGAATATCTTTGCGTTTTAGGAATGTCCAATATTTGTTCTCAGTAGGAGCATTTTCTATTCCTGTCAGCAGTCTGATGTGTGCTTGGATGACTCATATTTCAACTTCCTCTTTGTCATTTGACATTTGGGTCTTGTGATTCTACTCAATGCTTATCATTCATAAGAAACCATTGTAAAGAAATTTTAAGAACAATTTCAAGAAAATAGAATTCAAGAGGTTTACTTAAATCTAAGGCATCCTGGTAGGCGGAGATTGGATAGGTGCTGGTGGATTTAAGAAATATTTCCTAATAATTCTCTAGTAATGACCATTTTGCAAATGTTCTAAAGGGGTCCCATCACTTGGTATATCCTCATGGTCTTGCAGATCATGTGCCCCCTGACCAGTAATTTTGATGACAACTTTCTTGCTCTGAGTACAGTATAATTTATTTTATTCATAATCAGCAATAGAAAGATCAACCTTGAAACTTCAAGTGATTCCTTATTCATTTTGGGACACAATGTATTTGGATTCAAAAGTAACGTTGGACCAGAAAATGTACCAAATTTGAATGGTTATATTTTCAAAATTGTGACTGATTTCGAAACCTTTCCAAACCTTAATTGACATAGCGTTGAAGTTGAAGGGGACATTTTTTTCTAGATTGAGAATGTTTAAGTTATTGATTCCTGCACATGTATCTTGCACGTGTATTGATATGAAATGTTTTATATCTATATAAAGAGAGTCTGCATTAATTTGCTGATAAATAGCTTAAATGACCATGTCATTTTCCTAAATTTTTGTGGAATAAAAAGGAAGCTGTTTTGTATATTCTAGATTCCAGTAAAGATTGCAAGATCTAATTTCAGGCAATGCATCATTACAAATGTGGCCCTTACTAATACATTTTACAGAATTCAAAAGCTATATCTGGAATAACCCCAGTCAAGTATCCTGTTACTTTCATTAGCTATTCATTTCCAAGGGGCATGGGATCTTCCAACTTTTGCAGAATTGTCCATCATTTACTTAGTGTTTAAAACTTGATTCCAGATGTACTTTCATATGGGTCACAATGAGAAGAACTTCATGTTCAAGGACTGGAACATCACAAATGTCTCAGGTAAGGCCGAAAATATCTGCTCCCCATTACCCCTGCAACTATGATTCAAAACATCCATCAAATATTCAAGTGAAACCTTTGATATTTCACTTGTATGGATAGCATGGAAGATAAGTTGATTGGCAACAAGTTTATGCATTACTATGTTAGCAAACATATGCCCTTACTGTCAGCTAGGGATACTAAGCTAGAACGGGCTAATTTTTTTGAAATTAGCTCGTTCTGGCTAATTTTAGCCCGTTTTGGCTAATAAAAAATTGTTTTCTTGAAAATTTCTTGGATTTCCAGGAACCGGGCCACTATTTTGACGCGATATTTGAGTCCTACGCATCAAGAAACGGGGATTTATGTAAAAAAATTGGGGGTTTCTCCGGCGGAAGTTTGAGAAAATTGCGACTTTAACTTTTGTGACGTTTTCTATTGTTCTTTCTGATGCGATGAAGTCCGCGTAATAACGCCCGTGCCGTGCAGCAAAATGAAAAAAATAGATAATTCAGACTTTAACACCAGCTTTGTACGTTTCTATAATGAGGTCTTCTAATAAGATGTTTATCAATACAACGTAAATTACAAAAATGTTCAAATTAAAATTGCACTCATATAAGCCTTGTTTCTGAAGCTTCCCCGCACGGCACGGGCGTCATTACGCGGACTTAACCGCATCAGAAAGAACAATAGAAAACGTCACAAAAGTTAAAGTCGTATTTTTCTCAAACTTCCGCCGGAGAAACCCCCAAATTTTTTTACATAAATCCCCGTTTCTTGATGCGTAGAACTCAAATATCGCGTCAAAATAGTGGCCCGGTTCCTGGAAATCCAAGAAATCAACGTTTTATCCCGTTTGGGCTTCAAAATTTTCTAGAAAATAATTTTTTATTAGCCAAAATGGGCTAAAATTAGCCAGAACGTTCTAGCTTAGTATCCCTAGCTGACTGTGGTGGATACTGTTAGAAGAGACAGGTTACAAAGAGGTAGATAAACTTGCCAGGGGTGGCATATCATCCTGCACACATTGGTTTGGTGCATGTTCTTTACATGTGATGAAATGCTAAGAAAGAGGGAGCTATATGATCTACCACAAAGGTGTCTAGCATGACGATCACCCCTGTTAAGCGTGTCTCCTCCTCAGTGATTTATCTATATTTTAACTGTTTAATGGTGCATTGCAATTACCTGAGTCATCCTTGCCTCACTGCTTAAATGTAGTGTCTAAAATATCTTTTAGAGCTGATTGGGTCAATGATAGCCTTCATTATATTGGCATTCTTGTACGAGGGTCTGAAAGCATTACGAGAGCATCTGAGGGAAAAGGAGTGCAGAGATAGAATGCGAGTCAGTTATGACTTTCATAACAATGTGAAGAATTATGGTGGTGAAAGACAACCATTGCAGGCACGAGATCATGTAAAAATCGTGTAAGTAAACATTTGATACTCTAATCTTTAAAGACACTATGTCATTTTTCATGATAAAGATATATAACAATTTTTCAAAATAGATGCACAAATTCCTTTTTCCTCATACATTTTTATGAATCAAATATTTGGAATAAATACATTTCCATTGTAGTGTCTAATATTTTAATTTGTTGTGTAATGCTATGAGTAGCCTGGGTCTGGCTCGTGAAAGTCTTTTTTCCCTGTACAGAGAGGGCCTTAGACTGAAGTCAAATATCCATGGAATCTAATAAATTTTGTATTTTTTCTAGTCGTTTCCCAATGTTTTCAAAGCTGCGTATGGTGCAAGCTTTTCTCCATGTGCTGCAGATGTTCCTGGGGTATATCTTGATGCTGGCATTTATGGTATACAATGGTTGGATATGCATTGGCATTTTACTTGGTGCAGGCATCGGCTATATCATTTTCACGTGGCTGGTACAACCACCCAGGTCAGACTCCGCAGATCACTGTATGTAGCTTCTTAAAAGAAGAACTCCATTTCTTATCTTACTTTTAGAACAGAATCTCTACTAGTAGGCGTTTGCAGCAAAAATTTATGAGAAGGCAATGTGACATAAAGTAGAACTGGTTTCTACTTTGAACTGCTGGACTTTGCAGTAATTTATCATCCCTTAACTGCTTAAGCCATCAACTTTCCCACAAGTATAGATTCATTTTATAGTTAGTTCACTGGGAGAAACGTTTGACTTCATAACCACCTTTGAGCAACTGGCCACAAATTATTGCTAAAATGTTTTTGAAAAAATTGATATTCTATGACTTACCTAACAGCAGAGGGTTTTGTGCAATTGTGTATTGCTTTAAGATGCAGTGGTTATTCCTTGAGATTGCCATATAAATATTATGAATATAATAAAGGATTCTACATAGTACTTGAGGTAATTCTACCAGTGAATTTACTTGAGGGTCTCAAATAAATGCCCCCTCATTACTGCCTCCTCATTTGAGCTATTAGAGCCCTTCAAAATTTTAGCTATAATGCCTACCTGGAGAAATTATGATTCACATTTGAATTGTGCTATGAGCATATTTGTTAAAGAAGATTTATATTGTAGTTAGGGTTTTATACTCTGTAAAGCCTTGGCTAATTGGTTGCCATTCTGCAATATCTACTGTTATTCAAATGTTGTCTGGTTTGGTTACAATTTGGCAGCTGACAAATAAATGAGAGCATTTTTTCTACTAGTTTAGTAGTTTTATTGAAATGATGAAAAAATTAAATACTGACTAAGTTATTAATTCACTCAGCGATAAGTTGATTTATGTTGTCATTGTGTGATAAAAGTATAATTTATTGTTATATCGATGAGTGAATCATAGTTTTATTTGCCCATTTGACGGCGCTATTTGCCCGCTCATTTGATGCATGAATGCAGGGATGGATCCAGATCTTTTTTCATCTGGTGCAAAATACACCATTGAAAATGTTTATTTGACTATTACCTCACATTCAACAGGGTGATTTATCCTCAAATGTTTTGCCCAAATGCTAAAAATTGCATGGCATTATTCAAACGTCTTGAGAATATTAAGCAAAATGTAACTAAAATATTACCTGGTCCAATTTCATCAAAACAAAGCTAGTAACAAACGTTCACTGATCTGGATTCACTCCTGTTATAGATTAAACACTCTAGTTTGAGTTTGTCATCTTTAGATTATGATCTAAGAAATTTTATTATGCATGTTTCAAATTTTGTAATTAGCTTTATTCAAGTTCTACATATCAAAATTAGAGAGGGAATATTGAGTGTTAATGCCTATCTGACTGACTTCTGAACAACAGTATCCAAGGCCCGGCAGAACTGGTCCGGTTGGTGGGGCTTTGGCCAGACCAATTTTTGGGTTAAGTCACTCTTTTTCAACAAAAAATATTGCTCAATAAGACATTTTACCATAAATCTCGGTCCATTTTCAAGTTAAGTCTGATTAAAAAGGTACCAAATTGCATCTGAGAGAATCTAGTTTTCAAAATTTCTCTTGGGTTTGCGCCAGACCTACTGGTTCATCTTGAACCGGACCAACTATGGACAGCTACCACCGGGCCTGTATCCCCCTAAAAGATTGGTATACATTGCGAGCGGGGATGCATCAGCTCTTGGTAAGTGACTTTCAGGTAACTGACCCCCTTGTTGATAAGCTGTGAGCCATAACGTGTGTTGAATACAACGAAAGTGTGTTTATTTATGATCCGTTATAAAATTTCAGTTTCAGAAAGGTTTGAATTACAGAATCATCATTGCTCAACAGCTTAGTTATAAATCTGCCACGTTCTAGACCTATTCCTAAATCCCTATTCGTATATGGCAGAGCACTTACAAAAACAATGTATACATATTTGGTCTCCTATATGACATTTTGTGTGCCTTTTTTAGGCTTGAGTTACACTTTGCGGTCTTGCTATCAGAGCTGATCGTCAACCGGAGTGAGACTCGAGAGTGCAGATACACAACCACACTCCACTTGCTTTTGCGTAATTTACCTTCGCATTTCCGACAAGGTATTGGGAAAAAATGTATCGGAGTGACTCAGGAACAAGGTACATTTTGGCATTCATTCGCTTATACGACAGCGCTCCGCTACAGGGTGACTCTGAGAAATTGTCATACCACTTCCAGAATGGGTTGATTTTGACTCCGCTAATCGTAGCGTTATATACTGGATCGATGAGGAGTAGTCTAACTACAGCCCCTATTACCATATGAAAGTCACTCCGCTCCGTAAGCAATCTGGTATAGTGTAACTCCAGCCATAGATAATAGAGTTCTCTATACCACGGGTAGAACATAAAGAATTAGACTTTAAAACAGCGATATGTGTCCTTTTCATGTCTAACTAATTACCCTTCCATTATCATTCCCTTGGGAAAATTTCTCGTAGACTTACTCAGTGACCAATGAAGATGATTCGCAGAATTGCTTTACCTAGAATTCTTCTAATACCCCTAATTCTATGTACCAATCTCTTCGAGCATTTTAATAGCCATCGTTATGTGATATGCAACGACTGAAAGTTGAATTTGCACTTCGTCCCAGTTAGCGTCCGTGCCTTGCTGTGCTCGGTAGATAGCTTCTATGACGGCAGGCACTGCACGACCAAGGTAAATGTTCACACTGCTCGGCGAGTAAAGGACGTGCCTACAAGTAGAAAAGTTATCTTCAGTACTTTAGCCAAATAGTCTGGCGACAGCGAATTAAAATGTGTATACGGACACGCCGATTCAAATGCGAAGGTCGTAACTATACTGGCTCAATTTTCATAAGAGATGCGCCCAACAAAAGGGTCTATCCATTAGACAATGAGAACGGGCCTACAAGTAGGAAAGTAGAGGAAAGTTATATTAAGTGATTAAGCCAAGTGGTATGGCGACAGCGAGATCAAATTTGTATGGAGACACGCCGATTCAAATACAAAATGTTTTACAAATCTTCAGGATCTTCAGGAGCACACAATGCCCACTACCAACGGTCAACCTTGTTTAAGTCACCTTGCTACATCGTGTGATTGTCCATTTGGGAAATCTTGATTGAGAATGTTTCTTATGGACGGGTGAAAGTGCTGCTCAAATAAAGTGCACATCCCTTTTAGGTGCTCATGTTCTCATTCTGAAAGCAAATATTAAGAATGCTAATTTCTAACACCTAGTCAACCTATCAACATGCAACTGAGAACTAAACTGTCATTATGATAATCCTTCTGTGGTGGTGGAAAACTCAAAAGTCGTGCGATGGTTCGAGAGGGCCATGTTATTTTTTCACAATTGTTTTGATTTCAAAAAAGACAAATCTAAAACTACACTTACTTGAAATTCGGACGTCGATTTAGTCCCTTTGGTGCTATAAAACATCGCTCTAGCTCCATCAATTGGTCGTTGTACATTCTCAACTCCAAGGGACTGAAAATGAGAAAAATTCATACTTGTTTTGCATTAAATAGAACAACTTACAACATCAAACAACGTTTACACTCACAAGTTAGCTAGTCTATGAAGACGATACCTTGGGGACCAACATATCATAACCAAACTAAGGCCATTAGAATAAGCTTATATGAATTACAGAGGATTATGAAGGGGTAAATTAGGAGCGGGTATTTGCCTTCTTATTGACTAGAAAAATGGCATTGCACTTCTTGCGACTGGGATTTGGAAGTGAGAAGGTAAATTGGGATTGGGATTGTTAAACACATAGATATTGGGGATTTCTCTATTTTCCTAATTGGGAAAGGGATTTTTTATAATTTCAGTCCTGGGATTTGGGAAAGTACTCCCTTTCAGGACACTCACTACAGTAAATACCAATATCTGAGTAATAAGAAAAATGAAAAAAAATCAACCAATTCAAATTGCCATCATCACACTGAATAGGTACTTGATTATAGTCACATAGATATATTTACTGGATAAAATCTAAAATGTGACTGAACTAGCCTATGAAACAAATCAAACAAATTCATCAATATTGAAGTAATACAATTAATAACATACTTGCTATGATTCAGCGAGTTTAGCCTACTCTCGAAATTGGAAGCAGCTATACTGAACTCTCTCACAGTTTTCATTAAAAAACCTACGGCAAAATAAAATGATGATTAATTACATTTGATATTATTCAAGGACTAGCCTGATGATTTATTTAGCTTGATCTAGAAATCCAGACAGGCCCAATCTATTACATAGAAATTGCACAATGCCGAGCGAAAGACTTAGTATATAGAAAAATTTCCCCCATCAAATTACATCGTATCCTTGCAAAAATCACCCTTTCCATAACAAAATTACTCGAGGATTTTTAAGGCAGTGGCCAAAAATTTTCTTGTTACTTCTGGGTGAATTCTAAAAACATGGCCAGCACCATACCGATAATCTACACATATGCTTATATTAAAGAAACTCCTAAGAAACTTTCAGTACTCAAAACTCGGAAAAATCAGAGTCATGTTCCACCTTAGTGAAACCTTCTCTTATTGGAAGATTCACAAGAAACACTTGGGCTAATTTGTCTATTTTTCATTCTGTGAACACTGTGTTTTCAAATAGGTATGGTGTTCTAAAGAACGAGGAATGCAGATCCAATAATACTTAAACTGCTATCCTACTGAAAACAGGCCTTGTCAGGAATTGCAAGCCATGTTGACTTAATAGTATCAATTGCATGACGTATTTACCTTGAAGCAAAAAGTACACGATGAAACTAATAGTAAAAAGTCAAAATACAGATGATCTGTAAACCAAGGCGCGCTATTGATTGAGCGGGTAAAGATTTCCAGGCGCGCGTGGAGGCGCTGGATCGAGCTTGAGCTCCTCTTCCTGAATCCTGACAAGTCCTGACTGAAAAATTAAGAAACTTTCGGCTCAACAGATTTTCTAGTTTCTTAAAGGAAAATACGATAAAAATGGAATAACAAAAACTCTCAACAAACCTACGTCAATGCCCTGCTTATCCAATACCTCATGATAATCAAGCACGAAGTCATTGATGTAAACAACAAGTTCATCCGAATATCTCGTGATGTTCATTGGTATTATCGTGCTATCGAGAAGGTTGAAGACGAGCATCACCCATACCTTCGTCACTATTTCGTGATAACGGAAATTGGGGTCTACGAATTTCGTCATCCAGTTGTAGTTGTCGTAGATAGTGTGATAAGTAGGGTAGCTAGCCAGTTTCATTTCCCTCTAAAATGAGGAGGAAATGCGAGGGCTGAGATGTAAAATAAAAGACTCATTTTCACGGTAAGCTCGTCCAACTGATAAGAATTTCATATGAAACATTATCAAACATTGGTTGGAAGATGTTCACAGAACTACATCATCAATTGATTTGATATCATCTAGAGCATCATCAAACGCCATCAGATTTTGCTACATTTAAGAAGATCCTCAAGCATCGTCAAACATGTTTGACGATGTTCAAACTTGTATGATAAAGTTATTCACACAATGATACATTTGTTCTTGAGCAACATTCAACACATGTTTGATGATATTTTGTATGACAGTATCGTGTGGATGGGGCTTAAAACATGTTTGACGATGTTCAAGGTTTTATGATGAAGTGGTCCACACGATAACACAATTGTTCTTGAACAACATTCAACACATGTTTGATGAACATGTTTTATTATATTGACGGGCTTGAAGGCTGTGCTCTCATCACAAAATTTACTATTGGTAAGGGCACTTGCCTGTAAGAAGCTGCGATATGATGACAATACCCAAAATTTCAATCAATGGTTTCTATTGTCCCATTCTACAAGCGCTTGCACACACCAGTAAAAACTTGGGCATGTAGCATGATTTTAGATTATTCAATATTCCAACAATGCCGGGAGGATGTAAAGGTAGCAGTTACTTAGGTAGTAGTTGGTAATAAGTTGGAATCATATTGGAATTAAGTTGTGATTCATTGAATATTGCTGAACAATAAAAACTAGCGGATTACTCAAAAAACAATAGCTGAACATTTTTATACATATAATACATATGATGATACATACCTCGTTGAAGTTATAACGAAAGTCGATAGCAGGAACACCAATAGTTGAGTAAAATGGGGTGAAATCACTTCCTGCACCCAGCTTGTGTACCCTATAAAGCAGAATTGAATTTGGGTTCATTTGATTTATTAAAATCGATCAGGTTTAAGCGTTGAGAGAGAACGAAATCATCTGATGCAAAGAAAAGTACCTCGGCTCTCTGTCTCTAGATGGATTCGGAGTTTTAGCCGCCCAATCTTCAAACAGACTCTCATTGCTACCAGGAACTTTTAACTGCAAAATAAAACACCTTTGTGTAAAACTGAGTATGATCGGCTACTTATCAACTTCCACGCTAATTACTAGAGTAATTGTAATACTCAAAATAATTCACCGTTGGGAGATGATAAGCTTTTTTTATGGTGATTGTAATGACCCCCCATGCGTTAAGCAAAGGCTGGAGTTACACTATACTGGATTGCTAGCGGAGCGGAGTTACTGTCATATCGGATAGGGCCTATTAGATATGAAAGTCACTCCACTCTACACTGCACTCCAAGTGACTCCACTCTGCTGACAAAGGGGTTGCAGTTACGCAACTCCGTATCAATCCGATACCTAACGCAACGATTAGCCTAGTCAATATCACTCCGCTCTGCAAGTGGTACGAAAATCACTCCTGTAATGGAGTGTTGTAGTGTAATGGCATGAATACAACACGTTATTTACTCCTGGATCACTCCATTATCATGTAATCGTATGAATCCGATACACTTTGTTCCAGAACTTCGTCAGAAAATGCGAGGGATGTCTTAGGATAACTGAGTGAAAATCACATGGTTATCATTCCGCTCCGATAGCAATACAGTATGGCGAAACTCCAGCGAAAGCCTCGATCATCGATGATTTAGAGGAGTTCAGTTAGATTGCATTAACTCGACAATTGATATTTGGTTTTACATACAGCAGCAGCTAACGATAGTCGAATTCGCTTTAGAACAGAAAAACTGCCTTTGAAAACTAATTAAGTACCTTTTTAACGACATTATAAAATGGCTCAATCAAATGAGGGCTTGACTTGACACGAAGTGTGTGATTCCCTAGAAGAAGAAAAAAACTATTCATCATAATCCGCTCACAGAGATTTTGCAGAATTTCGTCACAATAAGTGCAGGCAAGACAATTTACACGTGTTAAAAACTGTTATTGTCATGGGACACAATTTCTGTCCCACTTCTTGAAGGCTCTCCGTCTATACAATAAACCACATTCCATTAAATACAAATTTGCTGAAGCCAAATATAAACGAGTGCTTGTTATCTATAAAGACAGATTCAAATATTCCTAATGTGAACCCTACTGTGTAAATGAATTGAATTTGAAGCTGAATGTGGTTGACCGGTAGCTGTGTCTTGAAAAGAGCAGTAATCTCAATATATAAGTTCGTATGCAAATGCAAGCAAGACAAACCTTGGACAGCAATATCGATGTTTATATAAGCGATGGCTCTGTAGTTGAGTAGAGCGGCATACTCCTGTAGAGAGATGCAGATATTGCTTCAGAAAACAGAATGAGTAAGCAATCGATCGTGCCCTCTTTTGATCGTATAAAATCGATCGTGCCCCCCTTTTGATTGTATGAAATCGATCATTTCCCCCTTTTGATTGTATGAAATCGATCGTGCCCCCCTTTTAATGAAGAAAGACGAAATATTCATTAAGAAGTATACAGAAATTTAAAAGCACTAGTTTTTTAAATGAGATATGATGTTTAGCAGCCAGGAGTATTATCACTTAGAAAATATTTGTATTTTTTGCATCCATCTTTGCTCTAGATAACTCTAGATAACATTGCTATTTATACATCTATGACAGTCTTCCTGACACACCTTTGATTTTGGGTAATAAAGTAAGTGCAAATACCTCAACCCATTCTTTGGATCCCATGAGTCCAAATTCCTCTGCAGCCCAGCTGCAGACGACCAAAGTGCGTCTTGGTTTCCAGCCTTAAACAAAAGTATTGCAATTAAATTTCTTTGGTGAAATACATAAATATATACTAAAAAAACTGATGGAATGGTTAATAAAGTTCACCATGCACGTAAGATTTGGGGAAGACGACGTAGCTAATTTCGAAACCGGATACATTTGTCAGCATCATAGATAGTCGAAAGTATCTTGATGTGCACACTAAACTTTTACACAGTATTTGTACCCTCAAATGGACTAGAGTAAGAACTTCATAGAAAAATCTTAGGTTGAACCAGCAAGAAATGGTGAATCCATTGAAGCTCATATCCACTTGTTAGGGAGGGGATAGTAAAGGCTCTTTGGAAGAATTAGTTATTCGTGTGTGATAACAGAAATATTTCAAAGTACCCAATATTTGATGAAATAGTGAGTACTCCGAGATGCTTCCGACCATCAAAAATGCTCTGCATTCGAAATTTGCGACAGCGACTATAGTAAAAGGATCGGAATCTTTAGAAATCTTCTAATTCGAATAATAACTAGAAGACGACCCTTACCACGAGATTTGAGGGTTCCAAGAACCCGAGAAGTCTCCAACATTGTAGCAGTTCCACTGGAAGGGTCGCCTGCGCCATAAACCCACGCATCACGATGGTTTCCCATCAGAATCATTCTGTCTGAAATAAATATCAATCAATTTCAATCAATTTGATTCCCAATGAAATTTCAAACGAAGTATATTGTACAGTTGGAGTACATAAGTATGGCAACACGTACATAAACACGGAAGCTCATAGAGGGAGTCTGGGCCATTAGGTTTATTTGTTTATTTTCTACCTTTACTAATAGCAGAAAAGATCTTAAGAATCATATAAAGAATTGACAACGATACCTAAAAGTATTTTATTAATTGACATTAAACCTTTTGAAGTCTTTTTATGAACCAAAATGTCAAGAGAATATGTTTACAGATAAAGTTGAGAAGTTGATGGAGTAAGGGAAACATAATTCTTCTAAATGTAGTCGCTTCTTTGATATTTCATTTTCAAAAAAAATTCAGAATTTTGATCCAGGAATATCGTTTCATCTTCTTCTCCTATCGTTTCATGGTTTCACTCGTTCGATCTTCTTGGCCTAGTTTTCAAATACTTGACACTGCTTGGGAATCATTTTGCGTTGAGGCAGCGCATATCCCGTATAGAGAAATACAGTTTAGAGTCTTAGGATTAATATGGAAGATTATTTGTAACTTGCAACAAATCTCTCCCTAATAAAATACAGTTATCACAAACAAGGTATCAAGGATACGAATGCAATCTATGTTCTGCATTACATAGCAAGGTAATAGGCGTACCTGGTTCAACGTCACCAAATATCGTGCCAATCACGTTGTAAATCGGTTTATCGACCAAAGGAACATCCACGTTGATTCGCATTCTCCTAGAGAAATCAAAAACAATAATCAAAATAATATTTGCAAGAAGGAAAAACTAAGAGAAAAACTCGCATTTCAGACTTCCCTGATGATGTTTTGTGTGCAGCTCTTGCAGTTGAAGTGGTGGTTATAGGAGAAGGACATATCATTGTCAGAAACCTCGTAAACTTTCTTAAACTTAATATTTGATCGAATCCCCTTATAAATCCTTAAAAGCGTGTAAAATGGTGTTCCCTATAGATTTCCAGGATACCAAAAATATATTTCTGCAAGATTACCGGGGAAAACTAGACCGATATTTTGGAGAACCACCCTAAAGAACCCCGAAATCTTGATAAATTCAAGTCCTGCATTTCAGCTACCATAATCGACTCGATAAGTAGATAAGATGAATGAAAAAGACTTACAGTCTGGATCTTGCTGTGACGCTATATTTGACATCAATGTTTCCTTGCCACGCTGCATTTGGAATGGCTTCGCCGTCCAGGTAGCTGAAGAAAATAAGCATTGGTGTATCTCTGTATCATTGCTAGGTCTAATACGGCATCATAGTGCTCCCTGCACATAAGTACATAGCGTTGTAGATCAGAAACAAGAAAGGATTTCTATTACTCAAAATTTCGTGTGTTTACAATCATCAAACGGACTATCTGATGATTTTGACTGTCTGATGATTGTGAAAGCATGAACCTTTGAGTAACAGAAAGCCAGTCTCCTTTCTTGTTTCTAATCTAAGCACTAGTGTAAATAACTTTAAATGTGAAATTACTCACCCTTCTGGATTGCGCAAACTTTATATACACGTTTGGTAAGACACCAGCAACCGCGTGTTGCTTGAATAAAACTAGACAGAATTTCAATCGATGTCAAGTAGGCCAAATTAGATTTGCCTGGGTTTTAAGCATAATTTCCAATATAAGTTTTAGAGTTAATTGCCTTTTTTCCTGATCAAGACCTTCAGTTCTACAAAACATGTTTGTCTCTATAATCAATAAATAAAACTTTACAGGAACTAAAACATCAACGTTACAATGGTTATACTATACCCTGGGAAGCTAAAGTGCATTACCAAGGGGCTTTGCAATAGGTACTTGACAATATTTTTCTTAATACTTTCAAGAAATAATTAATCTTCATATAACAAAGTCTTTGCACGATAATTGTTATAAGAACAATTATGATTAATAAACGATCGTAGAATTTCTGAAACTGCTGAGAAAAGATTCTGCGAAAGATTGCCGTTCAAAATGTGTTGATTTTAAAATTGAGACCTCTGCATACCTGAGTAGAACTTTGGCATCCTTGAAACTAATAGGCTGAACTGGAATTTGATGCAGGTATTTCACACGCTCTACTTTCATTCTGTACATCCCATCTGAAAAAAACGACAGATATACTGTAAAAAACGACACACCTAAGAATAGGAATATGTATTTAGAAGAACCGGGACACTATCACAATTTTCACATACATGCAAACATCCACATAGGCTAGCAGACTATTACTACAATCACACTAACATAGTTAGACCAGCCTTGTTTACTCTATGTTGCTTTACACCCAATCAAAAGCATTCGAATTATCAATTTGGCAAATCAGAATCTTCCATTTAAAATCCTGGTTTGGTCTAACTGCGAGTGTAGTATACGATGCCCAAGTTTAAAAAGTTTCGAAAATGCTCTTACTCTTCTCTTAGAATAACAAGAAGTGTTGTAAATTAAGGAGAATGAAGAGTGTTCATAGATTATCAGAGAGCTGACCCAATAGAAATTCTTGCTAAAGGAAATTCCTATCGCAGTGCACAAGATGATTGTACAAGCCCCTCTGTCACTACTTTAGGCCGAGTTGACAATAAAGTATACCAGACAAGGCCACATTAGGCCAGTTAACACGGTATTTCGAATACTGCCCTGAATGCGATTAACTCCTGCTGATAAGTCAAGTTTTGGTAAGGTTTACTCCTTCAGTGATGTTGACTCCATCGAGCCGGGGTTGATTCCCGAGGCTTTGCGGTCAGAGTGGTCCTTCTCCTAGATGGACTGCCTTCCAAGGCTAACGAGCTCCATCTACCCAAAGCAACTGGTTAAGGCGCCAGTATCTCGCCTTTCGTTCCCTCCGTGTCAGTAGAAAACAGGTCCGCCGGACTCAGAACTAAGTCACACGAGAAGGCCAGGAGTAGGACTAGATTGTCAGAGGCTATCTGGTTTAGCGCGTTATGGGAGGATTTTATAGGAAGAGAGGAAGAGGGAGCTTATCCCCAATTCCACCCCCGGCTGTGACAAACCTTTAGAACCCATGTATGAGGACGTAAAGATCTCACAAACTCCCTAAAGTTGCGACTTTATAACGTATTGATCGTTCCCATCGCTATTTATGCGAATGAAATGAAACCTGGACGCTGAAGGAAGAGGATTCGAGAAAACTAGCCGTTTCTGAAAATGACTGCCTGCAAACTATGTACCGCGCTAACAAAATGAGCAGAGTCCGTATGGAATCCATCAGAAGAAGCCTTGGCACCACCTCCACCATAACGAGCAGAATAGAAAAGAAGCGATTGAAATGGTTTGGTCACGTTGTGAGAAAACAGGAAGACAGCTTTGTTTTGAACGCCTACCGAAAGGATTTCCTTGGCTCCCACCCCAGAGGAAGACCTCCAAAGCGCTGGAAAGATCAAATTAAGGAAGACACAAAGCAATCCATCTTAACCGCAGAAAGAATGGCCAAAGATCGTGCCAAGTGGAACTCGAATGTGGCCAAGTTTATGCAAGGATCCCTTGGATTGTGCAGATAAGTCAAGTAAGTCAAGAATGAAGAAACAAGACGAAAAACAGGAATTTATACTGCATCACCACTCACTGAATGTTTAAATGAACTTTCTCGGCTCTCCTCAATGTAACCACTCTGGGGAACGTCTAAGCAGTACTGTTGCAGTTGAGGATGTTCAAAACTTTTGGGGGATATCATCATTACTGTGGAGGGAAACCAATAAGTACTTTGGTGGCTACTCAGTACTGTGCGGGGATATCATCGTTACTTTGGAGGGAAACTAGTAAGTAAAACTGTGGAGAATGTTCAGTACTGTGGAGGATATCATCATTACTTCAGAAGATACCATCAGTACATTGCAAAGGACTGCTCGATGCATCTAGGATTATGCATTGACCCATCGCCTGACGTTTTTCCGAGACTTTTTATCAGTATCCCACTAAGCGTTGATACAAGCACCTACTAACCGTATTTGTCGGTAAAGAAACCACAAATTATGATATTTTCTTACCAATAGAAGGGTATCCAGGGGACAACATGTCTCCCTTTTGTCGCAGAATATTCCCTCTCTGTATTCCTGTTTCCGGCAAAAACCAACTGTCCGGGTAGTTGACAGTCGAGCTGAAATCCGCTGGGTCGGTGTACAGTATTACTCCCACCGCACCTGCTTTTTCAGCCAGATTCACCTGAAATTAAAGTCGTCGAAATTCAATCTGAAAAGTTGGGGAAATTGGAATGTGCTCGATTCCGAGAGTTGAAGAAGAATCTACAGGAAAATTTAGTTTCGTAAATAGGTGACATATACGTTCAAAGATTCGTAAACATACTGGCTGCGCAGTAACTTGTGAACTTGGGTGTGCGAGGTAAGTTTACAAGTTGCTGCACAGCCAGTGCGGTGATAACCGACAGTGCTCATTGGGTCACTAGATCGGATACTTATATTTTGCTCGTTGTTCTAGCAACTTCTTGAGCACTCTTGGTGTATCTTGAGCCACATTCTACCATTTCAAACGAACCACTGATGCATTTATCAATCAGCATGTGTATTTGTATGGTATACCTTAATACAATACCAGGACCAATACATCGCGTAGAGCGAGAGGCAAATTGCACTCTTAAATCTTGTACATATGTTTCTGGAATCCCTAGAGAGATTCTGGAACTCCTTTTGTTCTTGAAATAATCTCGTACGCTTTAAGAGAGAGTGAAATGCCTCTCGCTATAGAGATTATTCGTACCCACCCGAATTCACTTGTATTTCTTCACTTCACTTCAAAATATCGAGAAACAAAGTGATTAACCATATTTTGATAAATGGCCTACCTTATCTCCTCTAAAATTCTTGCCATATCTGATAAGAGCGATTTTTCCTTTCAGGCTGATATTCATACGCTCAAGTTCTTCGAAATTCAAATTTGTTCCATAATTCACATAAACCAATTCGCCCTGCGCAACAACCAAATCATCGTCAGTTATTACCATGAAACAAAATGAGAAAGGAAAACATATGGAAACAAGCTAAAAGCTGTCCCACCGAAGTGAGATTGCTCAGCATATTGGGTTGGCCCACCTTGTATGAAAGATGGACTTCCTAACTCAAGATGTAAGATTCAAGAACCGGACTTATACACCCTAATTCAAGATCTAGTGCTCAAGATTCATAATGAAACAACCTAACTGAAAATCCAGAATTGAAGATCCGGAATGGCAGACACCCTAATAATTTTTGAATGAGGATGTCTGTCATTCCGGAACTAGAATTCCAGATCTTGAATTAGGGTGTTTCGTTATGGATATTTGATATCAGATCTTGCTTTAAGGTATGTTATTCGGGATTTTGAATTCGTTATCTTGAATCTTGGATCTTGAATAAGGGAGTCTAGTATGAAAGGGCCTTATAAGGGAGTTGTTTTTAAGAAAAATCGTGTACATGAAGTGCAAAAACTTTCGGCTTGAAAACTTTTAGACAAAGACTTATCCGAAAATTTATTTGTACGAAATTTAGGGTTGTCCGAAAATTTGTCACGCCTAAAATCTATGTCCAGGGAAATCCTTAATTGTCATTTTCAGGATCCACGTTTTTCTTTTACACAAAAACTGTTGCGATTGAAGTTTTGGAAAGATGTCCCTGCTGAACTTTTTTCAAAAAAAGCCAAATGTCGCTGAAAATTGGTTATCGAAAACAACTGATGAAGCATCTGATTCTGGATTAGCCACAGTTATAAGATTTTTCTTCTATAAACTATGGTTCGAAAAGGTTGTTAGTCTTCGAAAATCAATAACTTGACATTGTCATCCTCTTATATTCAAAAGAATTGTCAACGTTTTGTCCGAAAATTAATTTGTCCGAAATCGCAAAAATCTGTCCGAAAATATTTTAGCCGAAGTTTATTGTCCGAAATTTTCTCCACTGAAATATTTTTTACCTTATGTATTCAAAGCATCAGACTCTACAGAAAGGGAAAGAAATGAACTCTGAACATTACCTCCGCCTGTCCAGAAGCTGTATACGCATTGAACGGATAAACCTCCCTCGGATCTCCTTCCGATTCATGAAGAGGCTTTTCTAAAATGGTAGAATTGAAAAGGACAGCACCATCTTCGCCAAATAAGCTAATATTACCAGGCGCTCTGGGAAACGACAAAAGAGCGTTGTATTTCTTCAACTCAACTTTATCGAAGCCAAATTTTCTAAGTTGTTCTGCCAAGTATTTAGCTTGGTCGTGAGATTCTTTCGTACCACCCATATGTGGGACGGACGTGAAGTATCTGTAATGAAAGGAAAATAGAATTAGCAGCAAAAGAAAGGAGGGATTAGCTGCCTCTATTCCTTCCTCTTTAAAGGGAGAGTTGACCCCATTTTTCTCTGTAGAAGTCAGCTGAGTTCACACAAAATTAAGGATATCTCGTATATATATATCTATACGAGATGCACGGTAGTAGACTTTCAGAGATAACACATATCTTTGTTGTTATCAAAAATCAAATCAACAGCTGGTCCTTCAAATTCAGGAGATAATAAACTAAGGACGTATGCAACGTTTAAAGCACGCATTCAACGTGAGCCCTATATTAAAGTAAAAGATAAATCTTTGACAAGGTGCTTAGCAAAATTCCAGAGCAGAGATCACAGACTGCGAATTGAAGTCGGCAGAAGAGAGAAAATCCTTGTAGAGGAGAGAAAATGTCTCATGTGCAACGAGAACGTTATCGAAGATGAGCAACATTTTTTAACTACCTAACGTTATCGAAGATGAGCAACATTTTTTAACTACCTGTCCAAAATATGGGACACTACGCACCCAACCCTACGAAAAAATTGGACATTCAGTTCCAAATTTCAACTCTCTCTCGGCAGAACAAAAATTCATTTATATGATGTCAAGTGAAAGCTCACATACAGTTCAATGGGTTGCGTGCTTTATCAAAAGTACTTTTGAAACACGATCCACACCAAGTACGACATTATCTGATCACATCTCCCACACTATTATTGGTGTTACTGGTGTTCTTTTTACTATAATTCGTTTGCTATAATTCGTTTATTTCTGTTTCGTTCATGCTATTTAGTATATCGTAATTAAGTTTTATTTCTTTTTGCTGTTAGTATTGATAACGACGCTCCTTATAAAAGTGTAGCAAGTTATGTTTATATAAATTGAAATTGAATTGAATTGTTAACTCGTTATATAAAAAGTTTCACGCTTTCATGCGATCATCATCAGACAGAAGTTGCCTAATCGCCGCAAGAAAGCAATGGAACTTAAAGTTACAACAGAGATAAGTGTTCTCTCTGAAAGTCTACCTCTATGTTTCTTGCTCTGCCCAAGGCATAGAGCATTGTATGCATCCAAGATAGACAAGCAGATGGATATAATACACGAGATATATAGCTATAATGAAATATAGTAATACTATAATAAGCATTTGCAACATTTTGATCCACTTCTGGGTATATAAATCTGTTAGGTTTTTGTTTCGTTCTCTTTCTGACCTATTACTCTGCTGAGTGCCAGACGAGAAGCGTAAGTAATCCATGTGTTCGTTTCACTATGTTTCCGATATTTCTGGCTATTTTGAAGTTTTGTACCATTCAAAGACTGTTATGATAAGCATTCCCTCTTGCTTTATTTTATGTTCACTCGTATAATTAATATATGATATTAAAGATTAGATAATACCAATTTCATACAAGGCTTCGATGCCATGCTGCTTATCTTTGGCTCTGTAAGAGCGATCTTTTCGCTGGAGTTTTCATATATTACGACCACTAGAAAACAACCATCTTATAAAGGATGTTGTGGTACACAAACTGCTATACAATGACAATAAACTCCCCTGATTATCTTAATAAAAAAATGTTCCTCTGACGCTGCTTTTTATCAATGGCACAAGCAGATTTTATCAAATATCAAAATCTGTTATTCACTCAAAACACCTTATCATCTCGTCTAATAGATATAATTGAATGGTCCTATTTTTCTCTTCCTTGTTTTGATTTTATCAACATTGGTTTCAGCCGTTTTTTAAAGGTACATGGTTTTCGCTCCTCGTGGTATCAAACTTGTTCTTGCTTCTTGCATACATATATTTCAACTTTCATATACTTTCATAAAGATGAAGTGGTAATCACCTTAAATAATCCCTAATGGAAGAAGCAGAAACCATATCTGCCAGTTCAGTGGTGTCCTCAACATATTTGACATCTCTTCGCATTTTTGCATTTCTCTTCTTCGACAAACTTAGTTCTTCATCCAGTATCTTCCTCAGATTGTATCCTGCATAGAATGCTAATAACGGAATCCCTACAGCTAGCAACAGCCAAAATTTGCGACCAACGAAGTTTTTCTCGTGCATTCTGAAGAATCGGTTCGCAAAATCTGCTAATCTTCCTTATGCAACATGTATCAATGAAGTAGGTAATCTAGAAAACTCCTTTTTTCGTGTATTTTCAAGATTTCCTTATGACTTCCACTGTCTAACAAAGATTAGACATATCTTATTCAATTTCTTTCATATTCTTCTAAATATAAAAGTCTAAATATTCTGAAAATTGTAAGCATGGACTTCTTAATTCGCTGCAAGGTATTCAACTGCATGAGCTACTTGTAAGTAGAGTGCGCCTGCCCAGTAGAGCGTCGCATGCGTCTCATTTTCTCACCGCGCATGAATGGTTTTGGAATAAGGCTTGTTGAAATTACAAATGCTTTGTTTTCATTGGCCTGGTTAGTCAGGTGGTTTTTGGACGCCTGAGCCGCTCACGCTTATGTACCACGCCAGCAAGCCTATACCTATACAAGATGGATGCGCTTACAAGGTGGGTGGTATATCATCTTACTATGGTGGATCCGCTTACAAGGGGGTGGTATATCATCTTACAAAGAGTGTGGATATGCTCACCAAGGGGCGGTTTATCATCTTCCAAGGGGGTGGATTTAACATGATATGCCAAAGCTTATATAACGATATGCCACCCCTGATTAGCACATCCACATCAGAAGTATCTTAACCTCAAGTGATATTGAGACCAAAGTTGCTCATGGTCCATCATATTCATTGCCTTATGGTGCTGATTCAAAATCGAAATCTATTCCTACCTGGAAGCTGGGATGAACTGAGAGTTTCAAGGTAAAAAATTGTGATGAATACCACGTACAGAATACCACTATGTCATTTCTTAAAAGATTACGTTTTACTGATATGAGTAATAAAGCATACTTTAAGGGTGATGCCAGCACTGCCTTCAAAAGAGGACTCTGTAAAATAACACCCGTGCCCCATTCACACAAAAGCCTCTCCCGAATATATGATCGAACATAATACAGAACAAATCTGCTCAAAAAGCTTAGATTCGTCAATTGTTAGCGTAAGTCAGAGAAATCTATTCTGAAATCATTTGCCTACACTTCTGAATATAAGAATTCACTAGGTTCGCTATTCCTTTTTCGTTCTGACGTACTACTCTCATTAGTTTCAAACGAGAAGACCTTCGAAATCGACTTGTTAGAAGATTCCATATAGCCCGTCGACGTTTACGTGTTTTTGCCGCATACAGTACGTAGTGCCATATTGTGTAAAGGGAGCTTGAGTGTTAAGGTGAATCTCCACTAGCTGGACAAAGTCGAACAATTCTCCTTTTACTACATTTGAACATGCACAGTTCAAGTCTGATAAAAACACAGCAGAAAAAGTCAAACGCTTCAGAGTAGAAACCATTCCTACTTTTTGTAGAATCGCCCTCTCGCTAAAAGTCGCAGCGGAAAGTATCGATTCGCGTGACTTTTCTCGCCTAATGGAGATTCACCCTTTTATCTACTTCGTACTAAAGCAAAAATATACAAATACAACCATTAAGTCCGATAAAAAAGACAAGGAATCATGCTTAAGATATGCTCGAGTTTCATATTCAACTTACTGCTTATTGAAATTATACTCCCAACATCTATGAACCTTTTCAATATGTCTGAAGCAGTGTGAGGAATATCCAGTGGTTGGGAGGTTATCTCAGAGTATTGTTGAGATGTTGATTGGTATAGGAGATCCTCTGAACCCTTCACGTATTCCCCACACTTCTGCACACATCTCTAATGGGGTATGACATCTAACAGAAGGGGGAATTTTCTTTGCTCCTAGTGAATTTTAATAATCTTAAATATTATCTCGAGTGTTTATCAACAATTTGGATTTTTTCAATAAAATTCCAGGCATTGACCGTATTTGATGTTGAGCACCATTTCAACGTTACAATAATTTCCTCGACTCAGAAACATAAATTCAAAACAACCCTCATCTCTACTTAAATACCCAACGTTTTGAAGAAAAACAGTACAAAACTTTGAAGCCTCGTCTCTTTAAGAATCCATGTATCTGTTGCCTCGGTAATAAATGTCAGCAAGGCTACACGTATGATTTGGAAAATCATATACAATTTGAATGAATCTTGAATGACATAATGACTGATGACGATTCTATCGTCATATTATGTGATGTGTCAAGATTGAATAATACAAATGGTATTGGTATTAGCTGGGTTTGGGAAATCAGCCATAGTTTCAACATGAAAATGTTAAGCGTTTCAGTGTCTTATTCTTGGCTTAATTACAACCTAATAACAGCAAAATATGATAAATAAGCAAGTAAAGCAATATCAAAATAAAATACGATAAGACCCTAATTACCATAATTCTTTATGGCTAAAAAATAAAATTGCTAAGAATTGACTAAACTGTTAAAATGATATACAAATTCGTCGATTTCACGAGCTACAATTAAAACAAAATTCTATTATTTCTATCTCTTTCTAATACAGAGATTACCTGGTGAAATGTTCTTCGTCGTGATGATGAAAGTAGACCTGTAAAGAGAAAGAGCGAGTGATTTCATGAAACTTGATAGATTTGGAAATGGAACGAGAGACAAGAAAAGTGACTAAATAGTACATGGGGAGTAAATTGACAAGTGATTCAGTTACAGTGCACGATCATATCTACATCGTAAGCATATTTTTGTCTATATTTGGTTTGTTTATTATTTAGTCCTAGTTTAGGACAGTGGTTAGCGCGCTCGCCTGTGTCTGCAATAACCTGGGTTTGAGACCCGGTGGAGGCATATGTCAATTGCAGTAGCCTGCTCCGGTATAATTTTATTTTGTTTAACATATTTCTAATCATCGACTATGATCAAGTAAGTTCAGTATAAAGTGTTGATTGCGTGTAGTACTATGTAGATATATGATAAAACGGTAGAATTAAACCGTTTAGTACCGAAGTAGGATAGATAAAATTCTACGACATTTCGGGATTATACCCGTAATCACGTTAATTCTTATTTGAAGTGATAACGGGTATAGTCCCGAAACGTCGTGAAATCTAATCTATACCATTTCGGCACTAAACTGTTTTATTCTAGCGTTTTATCATTGGATCAACAAAGCCTATAAGCTTCTAGAAAAAAGGATTTTTCAAAGCTATGACAACAACACCAACCAGAAATTAATTATATTACTAAGTTGAAGCAAAAGGTAACTCTTTAAAGTGCATGCCTAGTGCATAAAAAGTTTTCGATCTGAGATTCTAGAAAGTTCTCAATTCTGTATAAATTGTCTGTCAACCTTTATACCTGCAAATCCAGTCAAATTATAGAACAGCCAATTAAATGAGCTTCTGTGTGATATTCATCAAAATACAATAATAAGCTGCCACTTAGAAACTGACTTATGAGAAACTGGTCTAATGAGCCGGATAGTAACCACTTAACTTTCAGATTAAAGTGGGGGTGTCGTGATTTTTTTAAATTTGATATTTGTAAGAGAAAGTAATTCTAAGACTACTGCAAAAAACCCGAAAACGATATTTCATTTCGTTCTCGAGATATTTGGAAAATAGTGTGCTAATTTTTAGGCTAAAAAACCACGTGACACGAAACGCTTCGTTTTTCTCCATTTTGTCCCTGTGACGTCAGTTTTTAGCGAGAGGCAAGAAGTGGTGAGTTACTTGTCCCTCGACTAAGAGTTTTGCATGTCTACCCTTCAGGAGAACTTATCCAACGCCGAAGTGTTTTACGTGCAACAACGGGTCACACGGAGAACAGAGAGCCAGAGAGAAGCGAGACACGTTGTCTTGATAACTTCTATACATCTACTGAACTAACTGATCTAAGTAACATTACAATATCTACAGTTTATATACAAAAATGAAAGTAAATCGATACATGAAATGACGCAGCTTGTGGTTATAGAGTATTGCTAAGGAGGAAAGGGTGTAGAATCCTAGATAAGAAAGTAAAGCTGGAAGAATGCAGTAAAGTGCTGAATATGATATTAGAGATTAGGCTAGGTCAGGCGTTAGTTGAAAACAATGGAATGTTACCATAGATGGATTGATGACGCGTGGTTGACTCTGAGAAAGTTGGAAGCTGATATGACAATAACATAGTGACTAAGTTAGGCTGTGACGCAGAGAACTTTGAGAAGAAAAAGTTGAGAAAGAAAGTTCTGAGAGAAAATGAATGAGCAAGAAAATGTAGGCCTAAGTACTGATTGTAGAATGTCTAAATCCACTACAGAGCTCCCCCCTTAGAATGCAGACGAGTAAAGATGCATTCGAAAACGTAGAGTGAAACTTTGTAGGAATTTAGGCATTCGAAAAACAGTGCGTAGAAGTGAGCGAGTGAGTAGCTGGCAGTGTTAGTAGTTTGGTAGAATTGAAATAGGTTAGCTGAAAGAGATGAGCCTAGAGAGTTAAAAAGCTACGCATGTTACGTTAGGATAAGATAAGGGCCTATAGCTAAAACGGTTAGATATAATGATTACATTCATAATAAGATTAATATAGCTTGCTAAATATTCGTTCGATATATTGGTTAAAATGTTCGTAAAGCCTATGGAAAAATGCTAAAATGTTCGATAATAGTAATAATGAATTAAAAGCTCAAATATACCAGTTGGATTGCTTGCGTGTTGTCGTCGATGTTAGCTGGACAGTGGGTCGCCAGAGATCGAGTATTAGATATGAATGCAGGACGGTGAGTCGCCTGTTGTCGAGTCGAAGTAGCCAATAAAACAGAGCGGTGAGTCATCTGCGTTGGTAAGGTCGTCGAGGTTTTGCGAGTTGGATGACCAAGAACCAGCGAGAAATGATGAAGCCAAGGTTTTGTGAGTTGGGTAACCAGGAACCAGCGAGAAATGATGAAGCCAAGGTTTTGTGAGTTGGGTAACCAGGAACCAGTGAGGATCGATACGAGAACTGAGAACTTCAGTGGAGTCGAGTACCAATGACTTGCACGTCGATGTTGATGAGATGTTCGGTCGGCGAAGGATGATGCTTGTTCCATGAAGGGTCACGTCGCGGTCACCAGTTTAGCGAGAGGCAAGAAGTGTGTTACTCGTCCCTCAACTAAGAAATTGCATGTCTACCCTTCAGGAGAACTTATCCAACGCCGAAGTGTTTAACGTGCAACAACGGGTCACACGGAGAACAGAGAGCCAGAGAGAAGCGAGACACGTTGTCTTGATAACTTCTATACGTCTACTGAACTAACTGATCTAAATAACATTACAATATCTACAGTTTATATACAAAAATGAAAGTAAATCGATACATGAAATGACGCAGCTTGTGGTTATAGAGTATTGCTAAGGAGGAAAGGGTGTAGAATCCTAGATAAGAAAGTAAAGCTGGAAGAATGCAGTAAAGTGCTGAATATGATATTAGAGATTAGGCTAGGTCAGGCGTTAGTTGAAAACAATGGAATGTTACCATAGATGGATTGATGACGCGTGGTTGACTCTGAGAAAGTTGGAAGCTGATATGACAATAACATAGTGACTAAGTTAGGCTGTGACGCAGAGAACTTTGAGAAGAAAAAGTTGAGAAAGAAAGTTCTGAGAGAAAATGAATGAGCAAGAAAATGTAGGCCTAAGTACTGATTGTAGAATGTCTAAATCCACTACAAGTTGTTGTGATTCAAGTTTGACAACATGGACCAACAGTATGGAGGAGGAAGCACGTCCGTCACTTCAGACGATTTAAACATCACTTGTTGGTCGTAAACATTCCGAAAAGTGATTTAGAAGAAAGATGAGTACCTCCTGAAGTTATACAATATCAAGTTGAGCCTTATCGAAGCCATGCAAAGAGAGGAAATGATTTTCTGGACCGAGAAAGAAGCGAAATTGAAGATGGGCTCAAATTGTCAAATGAAAATGCGAGCGATGAAGCCTCTAATCGTTTATTATCTCGTGACTGAAAGGTTCAGGGCTCAAAAAAGGCAATTACGAGTATGAAATTAATTTTTGAATTAATTCTTATCTATTAGTTGACTTTCGTGGAAAGGAATACAAACTGTTTTATTTCTGGTTCTATGAAAAAGGCACTTCCGCCTTCGCATATACGCCATACGGGCGGCCTAAACAAAACAAACTCTAGTCCAGTTGGTCATGTTGGGTAGTCATACCATCAAGGAAAAACGGAGGGCCTCAGGGATGCTTATTTGAATTTAACACTTCTGAAAATTGATTTGCCTTGTGTCATGAAAAATCTCTCAGACATTCTTGTACTTAACTGGTAACAACTAATGCAATAAGGATATTATCAGCTGTGTTTACCTGAATTTAGTCAACTTCAAAACCCCAATTTTTCGGATATCACTCAAGTTTAGAGGGAAGGCAAGTCTTATTAGATATTTTTCGTTACGTCTCGCCTCTGATAATTAATTAATTCAAGGTGTATCTATTTTGTTCCAGTTTGCATTATTATGACAATGATGGGTGGTTGATAGTTCTGAAGAATTTCAAAGGTGATGGGGTCAGGAAAATATACATATTTTTGAAAAGAAATATGTTACCCAGGGCTTTCAAAACGGAAACAATTTTTAAGAAACTTTTCTGATTTTATGAGATAAGATCCTAGGGGGTCAGGAGCATAGCATAAAGTTGTAGGTATATGCCACTCATATATTAAAAGTTTTCCAAACATAGGTACGATTTTTCTCTCAAATTGCATATTAATGGGTATGAAACTAGGAAATAGCTTTTTATAAAGGTTGGTCAAAATGTTTTCCCTAAATGATGAACACTCATAAGAAATGGGATACCTTTTCACTGTTACATTCATAATGTTCATTTACCATAAAATGGCTACCATAAGTTGGTAAAAAGTTGTGTATTTATGGTAATTATAATAATAATAAGTTGGTATGCTTTTCAGATCTCAGCAGCAAACCCTGGTGGCCTGTCCTGCTGTAGGTGATGCAGCCCCTCCAAAGTACCTTACAATCAAATAACACTAAGCAAGAGCAAGTTCATAGATGACTTGCTATTTTGCCAAAGAGTCTTATCTAAGATTTTGGGGAGGAAGGTATCCAACTAGGATATCTGGAAAGGATTCTACACGATTTTTTTATAACAAACCTAGCTTGGGTCCTAGTACTAAAAGTTTCTTAATTTTTCACCAGTTTCTAGTACTAAAAGTTTCTTAGAAGTTTCTTATTTTTAGATACATCAAATTTTGCACTTTCCCTCGCATATTTCTTGTATTAATGTGAAACCCATCTACTGAAACAAGTAGACTCGACATCCTGTGTTCCTATAGATAAAAACGTGTAGCAAACTTAAATCAAGCAAAAATGTATTGTTGACATATTACTTTCCGGCTTAGAAAGTCCTCTTATTTTTTTGGAGTTTCTTAAAGATATTGGTGTAGTTCTGAAAGTTTCTTAAATTTTTGTTGCTCTAGTACTAGGTTTCTTATACACCGGTTTCTTATAGAAAAAATGTGTATTGTTACTGGAATGTTCCATAAGGAATACAAATATTTTTTCGAAACCATAGACGTAAGAAATTTGGCTGAAGCATCCCCCTCCAAATGTTTCCTAAATTAAAATTAATAATTTAGTTTTCATGAGTGAATTTTCATTTCGGGTTTCTTATAAAAAATGAGTGTATTTAGATTTAAATGTTTGTATTTTTGTGTTATTCAAAGGTAACTAAGGCTGGTAATTTGACTCTTGAGTTTATAGAGAATCGATGGGTATAACCGCATTTTCTAGAATTAGATATTGGGAAACAGCCAGAAAAGCTAGTTAAATTCCCCTCAAAATTAGGTTAAAAATTCGGAATACTCAAAGCCAAAAGCTAAGTTTCCTTTTAAAAAAACGTGTAAACAAGATTCTTAGGATTTTATTTGTTCAAGTAGAAGAAAGTTAAAAATCTTTCAAAGGAATTTCTAAGATACAAAAAAACGTGTACACGAGCCACTTTTTCGAGGAAGGACAACATGACCTTTCCTTATGTTACCTCTTTTGCTTTCCGCATAATTGGACCCTTTCTTATCTGCACATTTTCTTCTCAATAAATCAATACACCGACTTTTCTAGTATTTAAGGACGTGGAATGAAAATTATATGTCATAAAACTCCATCTTTCTATAAATCGTCGAAACAATTCACCATATATAAATAGTTTTCCTTTTTACAGATCGAGATCTGGAAGCACTTCCTACTTTGATGGTCTATGCAACCAAAATACACTCGTAGTTCGTACCATCGCTTTGAGATGATAATTCGGATTGAATAGTTTCTGAAATAAGATATTTCTCTTAAAGAATATTTGAAATTATCATAACCCTTTTACTTACACTAAAATACCTGTAGAAGAGGTTTAATGACCGCGCGAAGTAAGTTGTTCCGAAGCCACTCCATAGGGATTTCAATGTGTTTTGAGAATCAGCTGAGTTTGGTACACAACAACTGACGTCACGCGGCGCGTTGGACGAAAACGAACTGTTTTGCGCAGGGAGTGTTTGGGCTGATCACTTTTTCGTCTATAACTCAAAAACGAAAACTCAGATTTGACTCGGGTTTTTTGCTTCCTTAGTTAGATTACCATAGCAAGCTACTGTGAAATTTAAAAAAATCACGACACCCCAACTTTAAATTTTTCAACTTCAAAATTCATAGTGCTTCAGAAGATAATTTTTATTCCAAATTCATGCAAATTCATTGGCTGTTCTGCTGATTTTATTTCAAAATCTTCACCTATTTCTTTTCAGCCTATAAGAAATTAGGTAGCCTAGTTTTGCAACATTCAATTCATGGTGAAGGTTCAGTATTATAGGTGCTCAAAATATAATGTAAAAAGTCACAGAAGAATCGTTCAAGCAATGAAAACTTTGCTATGTTTTGATTTTCAAGAACAGAACAGCAAATCAGCAGAGCAAAATTGAGAACCAAACAAAAATTAGTAGTTAAAATAAGTTTTCAAATTGCTATCACGAGATTTTCCTGTTGCATGCTTGTTTACTAGCAGAGCCTTTTGGAGAAAAAAATTCTTTTCCATAAAAAGTCACAGGGAAAGAGTTCAGGTAAAAGCCTCAAAAGTCTGCAAAACATGAATCCTTCTCCAATTTTACAAGAAATGATAAAAAATAAGATATCATCCTGTACTTACTGGCACAGTAAATTTTCCTCACAAGCAATGTGTTCCAATATCACCAATAGAGACACTTTTCCATCCAAATGCAAAATACCCGAGTCCTGCTCCGATAATAACTGCTACACACACCCAAGCATTATATGTCATGAAAGCCAGCATGAGAAAGTATCCAAGGAAAACTTGCAACATGTGCAGAAATGTTTGCAGAAAATGGAGTCTCGAAAGCAGCATTTCCCTGTGGAATGAAGAATGATACATTTTAAGAAATAGGGACAAATTTACAATGGGTGGAATGAAAATGGCCAAACAGAAAATGACATTGGTCTTTGATCAGCACAGGACTAGAGGATGACTTAAGGAAAGTCAAAGAAAAATAGTTGAAAATATTTTCATTCTCTTCTAGCTTTCTACTCTTATGACCGCAAGAAGCAAAACTTTAGTATTTGTCAGGTTTTGCTATTATGTTTCTGATTTTCTTTGCCTTTGCCATTTCCAAAATGTGATCATTAATTTTCAATCCATCTCTGGGAAATGATTGTTTGTTCATTTTTCTTTTCTTTCTGAAGAACTACTCCAGTAAGTGTCAGACAAAAAGCTTGAAATAGTTGATGTTAACTACGTCTTTTAATTTCACTTGCCTTCTGGGAGTTCTTTTACTAATCAAAACAATTAAATAAGATTTATCACATACCTGGGTGATGAGACAACATACGTCGGTTCTGGGCTCTTTTTAGCATCACCATTACTCAGATTATAAGACTCTTTTACGATGACCCTTCTGGCTGCTTGTCGCTTCAAAATTTCTCTACCGACCTTGATGCCTTCATAAATTACACCAAGTATGATCAGAGCTATCATGGATCCAATCAACTCTGAAAATAAAAAACGCAATTAAGAGTTAAGATCAACTTTGAAAGATAATTGATGGATTTGTACTTCACATCTATTTTCCTGTGATATTTGGATCAAGCTCAGGAAAAATAGGTAATCACTGATTTCCTTAATACCCAGCGGTGTCACCTCCCTAGTGCCCAATTGTCTTTGATTTCTGAATAAGAGACTAGTCGAATCAACTCTTGTCTCTGGGAGTTCACGTAGTGGTTTACACAGAGGTAATGGGCATATCCAAAGCATCACAAAAATTGGTGCGCAGGGAAAGTTAGCCTAGTGTAGAAAAGTAAACCATACCTCCAACAGTTGCTACTTTCCATTCTTTGAAAACGATTGTAACTTCTGTACCAGCAACAAACCACATCTAAAAAATTAGAAAACAAAATTTGATTTACAAGTATATTGTAGGAATCAAATTCTTGCACCTTTTTGCTCAGAGCTTCATTCTTTTTTGTGTCGTCTTTTTCTTATGATTTTTTGCAGATACATTTATCCCTTTCTCTAGGCCTCATACTTTCTTCAAGTCTCTTGCCCTTACTATTCCAGCGGCTATATGCCCTTTTCTGTAGTTCATACCCATTTTCAAAGAGACATTCTGATGAGCTATCAAAAAAACTGTGTTGAAAAGAAAGTATCAGGAACAGAATCAAGGAATTTAGCAAGCTCCATATCACTGGTTGGCAGAGGGGTACAACCTTGTTTTAGATATTCGAGAAAGAGAGTTTTTAGCCTATTTCCAAAATCAATGGTGAGTGCCAATCCTATTCTACAAAAAGACAGTTAAATGTTATCATGCTATAAACTGCAAACTAATATGGAATCAAACGAAGCAATTGACAGTTTTGCAAACTCATTATATACTTTTTTGATCAAAATTTGAATTACATGGTATTGCTTCATTTGTTTAAAGTGAAACCTTCTAGGACTATTGTTAACCACTAGACTAACTCATAAACTCTACCCTGCCAAATATTTGTTGAAGCATTTTTCAGAGCGATTTCTGTCTATTCAAGTTTATCATGGTACTGCAGCTTGAAATTTGAGAAGAGCTTGCTTTTTACAGGCATGGGCAGAATATGCCAAGGGCAAAAAATTAGCATGATCGTTGCATCATCTCGTGAAAAATCTTCATACAGACATATCTAATTATCTCTTTGAAAAAAAACATTCAGTTCTGAATTATTTTGAGATAATTTTTCAAAAACTTCCTATCATGAGAAATATGATTCTCTAATGACTCAAGAACCACACAAATAATTAGGGTGTTCATTGTGATAACCAAGAAGGTATATTCACACAATCTTTGGCAACAATCAAAATCTAAAAAGGTACTTGACAAACCATCCCAAACTGTATTCTAAGCTAGTCGGCTCATTTTAAGTCACTGGTTATAAACTGTACACAAGTCAGAACAAAATATGATCTACAAATGAAAATGCTTGAGAATACCTGCATGTAGTGATCAGTGCTTCCATGATGATTCATTTGTCCATGGTTGTGAGCCATTGTATGGTTCTTTGACATAGAATGGTTCATTGTCATGGAACTTTGAGTAGTCATTGCCATGCTGTGGTGGTGGTGGTTATGACTCATGTTGAAGTGAATCAAACAAGTTACTCCTCTTTCACTCTGTATTTCTGATTTGAGAGTCTGAAAGGTCTGTGAATCGAAATGACAAATATGAACGTTTGATATTTACTTTACCATTATCTCTTGCTACAGACTTTTTTATAAGAAAAGTGTTGTAAGCAAGATGGGCAACCAAAGGAAACAGTATTGGAGCAGTGTCTGTAATCCTCTGTTTTCAGTTTTATCGAAAAACTGATAGATCTAACAAATCTAACAAACCTTATGTGTCCTGTCAGCTAACTTCTAGGAACAAATAAGTAGGCAACACAAGGACTCAGTCTGGCAAGGATGTATTCAAAACAAGGATGTAGTTAACAGAAGGATGTGGTTAACCAAAGGATGTATTTAACGCAAAGGCCAAGTTTTATTTTGAATATTTGACATTAAACATCTTATTTATCATTCTCAACCAAACAGGTGTACTTTTTTGAGACACCTTTTATATTAATTAGAGTTAGTAGGGGCAAACAAAAGTAACCCAGAAAAAGCCCTTCCATGCACAATGGATAAACTGTTTACCTTCTTGTAGATCTTAGAATAATTGCTTCATATCAAACATTCTTTACAAGAAACCCTTGAATGGGTAAAAGATTTAAGAAACTCCAGCACTGAACTGGAAAAATAAACTGCTATAGAAACTGCTGCTTCATATTTAATTTTGAAGCATGAAGTGTGTTTTAGCTGGTGATAGTGTTTTTATTGATTAAACTGTTCATGCTTGAACCTTGAACTCTTATAGCTAACCCAGAAATACAATCAGCATCATTAAGATAGTCTAAACCCGGTGTAAATTCAAGAAACTCAAATGAACATTTCATTCATCATTATTTGCGAAATCTAGGGAATATTCCTAAGTCAGGAGAGTTTAAAGTTTCTTATAAAAAAAGTGTACCCCTAAGATTGGATTACTATAAATCTTGATTTTCCCCAGGGGCAAATCACTCAAAATTATCTCACTTACTCTTTTGACTATAAATCTTAGAAAATCTTAGAAAATCTAGAAAGTCTCGCAAAATTTGGCCTGCAAATGTAAAAGAATCTTGAAAATGCCTGAAAATCTTAGAAATCTTCAAAATCTTTAAAAATCTTGTTCACTTTTCATGAAGTGATTTGCCACCTAGTTTTTCCTAGTCATGGAACTCAAAGTCACACTATTTATGATCATAAATTGTTCTCTTATCTTCATACAGTCTAGGTTCTTATAAAAATAAATCATAAGTGTACTCTCTCAGATTTTTGGGGATATCAACTAAACTAAAACAGCCCCTCAATCACCACGTCACAAAGCACCCCTTCCCAGTTCCATCCTGCAAACAAAAGTTTCAAAGACTTTATCTCACGCAAAGTCTGACCCGTGTACAAAAAAGTTTCATCATTTCTTTTTCCTCTGCAAAATTAATTCCGATATATCTATTAAACCTCAATCAAAACTTCAGAGCAACAAAATTTAAGCTTTCGTTTTTACTTAAAAGAAGGTCTAAAGCATTGTAGTATTGCAGAATTACATAATCGTTTTCATATTAGCCAGAAAAATGCAGGCAGAGAATCAACAAAATTATTCTTTTTGCGATAGCTAGTTGGCATCAAAACGAAATTATTGCAACAAAATTGAGGGAAAATTGTTGAACATAACACGATCAAAAGATGGAGAACAAACAGGTCCGCAGAATCATGGGCCTAAGTTACCCATGCGTGCTTGAAATTTGTTTGATGTTTATATATTGTAGATATCCTAGCGATAAAATTCGAAAATGTTAATCAACTTACGAAAGTTAACTCTTGATTTCCTTCAAGACACGGAGCCCACTCGGCTTCACAGGATTGTAGTTCTCTTCCTGACAAGAGGTACTGCTCGGGTAAACACTAAGTATTTGAAGGAAAGTTTATGTTTGATATAGAGTTACAGAAAATCCAAATTACGCCTTCTGATTGGCTACAGCTGTAATGACGCACGATCTGATTGGTCAAAATTTGTCATCTGACCAAGGACATCTCCATTTCTTTGAAATTCATGACTGCTCATGTTCTTACTTGTTTGTTTATGTTATCTGTATCCCCCACATATTTGCGTGGCGTTGATGCGGGGGCAAGTATTATTCTACCCTTATTTCAACGGGAAAGAAAACCATGAGATACAAAACAAGTCAAGAAATGAGATTTTCAAAAGATAGCCCCACACTGCTGCCCTCGCTTTATCACTAGACGGGGAAAATAGCCCAACCATCTAACCAAGTGCCTAACTTAACTTTTTAAAGTTTATATCGCTAGAATAGGTAATTCTGAGCAATTTGAGCCAACGTACCATTCCAGGAAATGTTTCATTATCACGTGAGCGATGACGTCACAAAATGGGCCTAAACTTGTATAAAAACTACTATAACTTTTGACAAACGTAATGTATGGACATGAAAGTTGCATATTTGGAAACAGAATTTGAAGAGCTTTCGAATGATATATAAAATATTGCGAAATGTTGACATAAGCATTTTGATTGATGACGTCATCAAAAATTTTCCGTTGTTTTTGATATATCTTATTTGGGCAATTTGTGGATGTGATATTAAGTTAAGTCATAGAACATTACGTCAAAGAGACTGACAATTTTCACTGGTGCGCTGTTAGCTATCCAAGGTAGAACAATACTGCGCATGCGTGAATACAGCATTTAAGCAAAAGGATTTCAAACACTTTTAGCCATTTGTAGACTTTTAGTCATTTGTAGATTTGTCGACTTTTTTCTTTGCTGTTGCTGCCTTTGATCAACTCCATGTGCTTTTTTTATCCAATGCATCCTCAACTGATCTCCAGTGAACCACGCAGAGGCCAGGAAAGTAATAAATCCTCTCTGTATCAAATGTTCAACAACTACAACCTTCCTATAATTTTGATTTCTTTAAGCGCTTTCAAACTCGGAACAGTCAATCTGCCAAAGCCAGGTGAAAACGCATAAAATACTGCTTGAAACGTTCATTCCAGAACTTAAGAAGTACTGGTTTGAATTATAAACAATTTGTGAGACGTAAAGTATGAATCACGGGTACGAAAGATTTAGGTGGTAGCTGTTGCAATTTCTTCATATTTTTATGAAAACTAAAGCATGTATTTGTCAATCAAGCTTGCGAAGGAAGACATCCCTGGAGAACAATTAGCTGGAGAACTATTAGTTCTTAGAATTTTAAGATACAATTTAAACGGGCACACATAAAGTTTCGTAGCTGTGCTGTAGTCCATGCCTATACTGCAGCCGAGCCGTCAGTATTTGTAGCTATGCGTTGCTAAGAGGCATATTCCTATCATGAACTTTGTCAAATGAGATCTACCATTTTATTGAGAGCAGTATAGTGTTTTATTTGCATTCTTCCAGTCAATGACTATACCAACGTTTACTTTGAACCAAATTGCGACTACTACATCTTGCTTATCGTACCACTTTAAGTCATTCTTGGAAAATTGTATCATATTGGAATTGATTTTAGTGCATCTTAGCTCGATGTAAACTTGATAGTATGCTTGTTTCATCACTTGCAGTATCGAACTAAGATCTGACGAAAGACTCAGTAAAGACTATACCTTCATTTCTTGATACAGGCAGATGGCCCATTTTTCAATATATGTATCTTCTTCCGTTCAAGTGTAGCTGCCAGTGCGTGTAACTTGTCTTGCTTTCTTTGCAGTCGACAGACTAACCCAAGCATGTTGTCCGAAGTCTACCAGCTAATCGGTTTTTCGGTTGCTTCTGATTAGCTTCGTTAACACATTGATTTTCCTACCTTAAATAAGAAGTATGTTGTATTGCGCTGGTCAGGGTATACACTGCTGGTAGAGCCCTGCATTTTTCTGAGCTAAGAAATTTGCAGGTTTCACTTATGTCACTTACATATATGTCACTTATTTCACTTATGTCAGTATATTTGGATATATTTCTTAAACAATTCTTTTTGACCATTGGCCAATGTCACAGGATGCGGACATCCGAGTATTTTATGTTCACCAATTTCCAGTATCTACTTGCTATGCATGCATGCCAAGGCGTGTATCAGCAGGATGCTCTAGGTGAACCATACTTTGGTCGTCACCTAAGTACTTCACGAGATGCCACGTCATTTCTTTTTGTCTCAATTATTTTGGAACTCTTGCCATTTGTTGCCCTGCAGCATAAGCTGATTGAGACCATTTACCTCCTATTTCGATCTCAGATTCACGTTTAAGGGCGTCCTTTTCAGGTCTCGTTTGAATTACATCAGTAATTTTGGTGGGTTCTGAAACTAGATTAAACTATTTAGCCATGCATGGTATGTCACTTTACAGCCACCAACCCAACAATAAACCCAAAGTTTTTGATGGTTCTTAGAGACAGAATTACATTCATTCATCAAGAAGTTTCTGAGAGAAGCTTTGTTAAACTGCCTTAGCTCTATGGTGGACACTGCTGATGGAACTGATGTAATTGTATACTTGAATGTTAGTGTAAGGTAGAATTTCCCAATCATAAAACGGAATCGAATAATTCGCTTAATTTTTGGGTGAACTATCGTTGCAGAAAATCTTCCAGAACCGTCAGTAATGCTTATCCCAAAGACATACTGATTAAGAAAAGAACATGACGATCATCGTAAAGACTGTTAATTGATGGAAAATGCTGAGTTCATACTTATTTAGACTCGTCGTTGGGCAAATTTCTCAAAACATTTTGCAAGCCTCCAAAAAGGTACCAAGGACCCGTTTATAATCATTTTTGCATGCGATTGAATTCACGCATGCGCATTGTACTATTTCAGCTAGCTAACAGCAGCTCATTTGATATTGCATTCACAAATTGCCCAAAAAAAAGATCTAAAACAACGGTGCCCAGAGTGGGCACCGAGCCCACAATGTGTTTGAAATCCTTTTTGCTTACATGCTATATTCACACATGCGCAGTATTGTTCTACCTTGGATAGCTAACAGCGCACCAGTGAAAATTGTTAGTCTCTTTGACGTTATGTTCTATGACTTAACTTGATATCACATCCACAAATTGCCCAAATAAAATATATCAAAAACAACGGAAAATATTTTGATGACGTCATCAGTCAAAATACTTATGTCAACATTTTGCAATATTTTATATATCATTCGAAAGCTCTTCAAATTCTGTTTCCAAATATACAACTTTCATGTCCATACATTACATTTGTCAAAAGTTTTAGTAGTTTTTATACAAGTTTAGGCCCATTTTGTGACGTCATTGCTCACGTGATAATGAAACATTTCCTGGAATGGTACGTTGGCTCAAATTGCTCAGAATCACCTATTCTAGCGATATAAACTTTAAAAAGTTAAGTTAGGCACTTGGTTAGATGGTTGGGCTATTTTCCCTGTCTACACCAGTTCGTTGCTTACGCCTTTTTGTATTTTGTAACTACTCTGTTAGAATTCTAATCGGTTACCATAGATAGTAGAAAAGATTAACAATCAAAAATAATCCCAAGTATGCCTAGAATTTGATCATACACCACAACGAAAAGTTGTGTCTTTTCTTGCATAGGATAAGAAAGGGCAAAGTTGCCTAGGTCTGCTGCTGCCTGAGAATTGTGCCCCTTGAGGTACAACTACAGGGAAAAGATCGGTTTTTATAGAAACAGATATCAATTTTATTTTACCAAAGATGTATCAAAAAACAGTCAAGCCCAAACATGGAATTATTTGGCCTGGATTTCAGGAAAATACTTCAGAACAAGCAACGATGGAACAGAATTACCCAGAAAATTAGTAGCTCCAGCAGCAGACGACCAACTTAGAACAGCATCTTCACGCATCTATTGATTACCATGTTCAAAAAGCCAAGGCTGACTTGTCTTTCTTTACTCTGTCGTGTTGGCTTCTTTTCTTTAGCATTGAAATAAATCACAGACCAATCAATGCAGTACTAGTGACATCTTATAGTAGTCCTAAACCTAATTAGAAGAGAGTTTTTACTCAAAGAATTGTGAATAGCTGGAACAGTCTTCCTGGTGAAGTACTGAATGTGAAATCAGTGAAAGAATTCGAAAAACCATGTGACTCCAATGATAAAAGCATACAATAGGACTGTGTTTTCGATTAGACTCACAGGGCTTTATAGGCTAAATGCCTTTCATCTCTCACTTGTTATTATTATCATTATTATCATTATTGTTAGTGCCTCTTCGAAAAACAGACTCTTGATACTTTGTTCAAGAACATCATTTATTTGCACCTTCGGTAAGTAGGTAACCCTCTTCAGATTTCTCATAGATCTGCCTCTACTATCCCTCCTATACTTAACTAACGCTCCACTAGCACTGTCCACTCCCATTTTCTATAAGAGTCCTAGAGAATGATGTTTTAATTTGAGAAAATACGCCCTCACTTCACAGCTATACAAATAAAGCGAATTACAAGTTTGAAAACACTCCAACCCACATGTACACCACGATATTTGCACGCAGCGTCAATATCTTTTCAATTAATAAATGAAAGCAAAACCTCCATCTGCAAAAGGGAAGTGAAAAATTAAGTCACAGCAGTTAAGGGCTTGCTCAGCAAATGAAGGTTAATTTGTGTCTGTAATGGAAACGCTGCAGGCAATGTTTATTTCTAACAATGTTATTGGTTATTGGTAAACGATTTGAGACTTCGTAAACCCATACCGAGCTGTTTCCTAGCCTGCGCGCAGACTCAACTGGTTTGGAAGAAGCGAGTTGAGTTGAATTCGAAAAATATTTAGTTGTAATAAATTTTGGATGTTTGGCCTCCTCTCTACTGGAGGCCAAACATCCAAAATTTATTACAACTAAATATTTTTCGAATTCAACTCAACTCGCTTCTTCCAAACCAGTTGAGTCTGCGCGCAGGCTAGCTGTTTCCAGGTTGGTAGAACGCCGTCTTAGCGGCAATGTGTAGGATCAAACAATATCTGCGTTCAGTACAGAATACGTCACGCCATAAAACCGTTCTGCAACTTAAACCAATGCAACAACAACCCTTCTTTCTGATTGGCCAATTTCGATTAACATCTATATCAACCTGAAAAGGCCAAAATGGAGCACATAAATACCTCTCTAAAGCACGCTTTAACTCGTTTAAGTCGATCTTTCCCCCAGAAGAGCTGAAGGATGCACACAGACGTATTTGTTTCATAAGCAACTGCTTTATAAGCAAGGCAGAACTCGACAAGGCAAAAACTTAAGCAATTCTAGTACTGGATAGAGAAAATTTTAGTTCTGATCCAATTGGCAATGAAAATCGTTCAGCAGCTATAGATAATAAGGCTATAGTGAATATTAGTACTCAGGCACACTTTTGTATGCAAGATACTATTGACATTTGTTGTACAAAAACTTATGAGATAGTGTTCTAAGAAACAAATCTTTAAGTAAAAAAAGCTTCAAAATTTCGAGTACTCAATTTTGCCCTCCAGCAAAGCGATTTTTATTACTGACCTCGAGCTGAAATTACTTATAAAAAAAAGCGAATAGTACAGGGCGCAGGGCAAGACAAAGGTGTATGTTGCTGAAGATGGTTGTGCCTCATCCACTAACAAGGTTTCCTAATGTTGTACCAAATAACAACAGTATCCTCCAGATTCATAAAATATCCACATGTACATTTCAGGTGGGGGTAATGATTATCATCAATAACGTTATTATCATAAGGTGTAATTATCATCAATAACATTATCATTTTAAGGTGTGATTAACATCAATAACATTATGATTCCATGACCATATAAGATACGTCTGATTAATGCTTACGTAATACTGATGATGCATGGAATAACCAGCCTGCGTCAACGATACTATCCTTTGGAAGACTGTAGTATCTACTTCTGAAAAGGGTTTACTCTATGCACAGGACAGGAATAACATGGTCTTGATATAACCCTTCTTCAAAGGGTCGTGGGTTCGAATCCACCTTCAGACCCACCATATAAAGTGCAAGTAGATTTATTATCAGCTCTCTATAACTCTAGGCAAAAGGGCAAAAGGAGTGACGAGTTGTGGTCAAATCGAGAGAAAGGACCAGGGTCGCACTGCTCGATTAGTCTACCAATTCAGTAGACCCTTGGGACTATACGTGCATAAACCAATATCTTATGTAGACAGTAAGTGTATTGGCCTATAAACTATAAATACATTGCTACGATTATTCTAAATATCCAGTGGGCCCTTTGCATTTTCACGCTTCAACCTATTAATTATCATAAGAGCCTAATCAAACGACACAGGGAGCAGTTGTGTACACAAGAGGGAATAAGGGGCTGATATTTGATAAATGAGGTTTTCTAAAAATGCAATAAAAGTTTCACCAAAAGAGGCTTGACGGGCATTGCCTTTTAGAATTGTATAGGGAAACGACCATTACTAATGAACTTTTTAGAGGCTGCATGCGATCACGATGAAACAATTGGCAACGATTTGAAACGATTATGAAAAAATTTGGGACGATTAATTAGAATGGGGACGGGCCGGATTAGTGTTCATCATGTCTTACCGTTTAAATAAAAATAATTGATTACATACAACAATATCTAAGAAATCCATTGGTTGATTTATTACTACATCACTACAAAGAATACACAATATTAGATAATTAAGATTAGAAACATCAAATAACATAAGCTTGCATGTTATGAGGTTTATTCTCACGAAGAATCTTTAATATTCGAGTCTGAAAATTGCTTTGAAACATAAATTGCTAAGAGGGAGTTGAGTGATTCCTTATCAATATGATTTGTGTGGATAAAATGACCCAAGTAGAACTCAAATTCAATGGCCTATGACTTTGTGCGTCAGCACTCTACCACTGAACAATTAGGGCATTTGAACAATTCGAGTCATTTCAACCACACAAATCGCAACACCATTCGCCAAATGTCGAGACGAACCTTTCGAGATTCTTTAACAACTATACTAGATCTACTGAAGGGCTAGGACGCTGCCATACCAGGGGGCCATTGCAGCCAACCATCACTGGGTGGGGTGGAGAAGTGAACTTGAGAAGAAGCAGCATTCGGAAATTCAATCGGGATGATTTAAAGAATAATATTTTCTCTTCTCAACATTCTTTATAATACTCAATTAAAATAATTTTGATAGAGAGGTTTGTCGAGACTGATATTGAATTTAGATCATCTCATCGGCTGTATACACATAATACCATACATAGCTTAAAGTATTGTTGAGGATGTTTTCCTTTTCGACTCTTTCTGAATACTCAAAACTGTTGAAAAAGATGGGGAGAATGAACCTTGAAAAAGAAGAGCGAAGCATTTCTTCGATTACAAACTTCCTTTGAGCATAAATCTGTTTCACTCAATAAATATCATAGTTAGGAAGCCTTTAGTTACCTTTCTTTGTTATAGTCTATATTATGTTAAAGCTATGCTGAACTGGTGTTTACCGTCCATTGTTGAAATCCATTTAACATTGCAAGTATAATACCGCATTCCCACTGACATGGTTAACCTAGTTTTATTTACCTAAGTTCCTTTACAACCAATAAAAGGCATTCAAATTTTAGAACCGACCAATCAGAGTCTTCCACTTAAAAATCTGATTTAGTTAAAGCTTATTTAACTGCCAGATTGAAAGAGGTAGAAGTGAACCGAAACGAAGCTTTTGATTATTTATTGAAATGTCGCAAAATCACAAAACTTCAACTGAGAAATATCAAACAAGCAGCGAAAAACCGAAAAGAAACATTTTGGTTAAATTGCTGAAACAGACAATCTTGGCGAGAGAATGAAAAATAAAAAGATTTGTGCAGAGTCACTTTTGATGAAAATGACCAATAACATAAAGGCCTCCTACCCATTCCATCAACTATGAAAATATTATCGGAAAACTGATGATAAATACTCATCATGCGTTTTCACTGACGTTGGCTTGGGGAGATAAACGAGCAGTACAAGCTACCTTTAGTTACAGGCTGCAGTAAAACGTGAATAATTGAGCCGCACCTTATCATCGAAGAAATACGGTATGAAGATTTCAAAGCAATCACTCGATTGATTATTACAGACTACACTTATTGTCAACTATGGTGACTCACAAGAAAAATACATTGGTTTAAAAATATTCACTACAATAAGTTTACATCATTCATAATATATACAAAAATGAGAGTATTTACCTTTACATAACGACACTCCCTGTGGTTTATGTTCCGTAAAGACGACACTTCTGGCTGATGTCTTGGCGGCAAAGAGGGCATTGTTTCAGCGGTGCTGCACAGATCGAGCACGTGCAAAGATGTCCACAGTGCAGGAATATCATATCAGGCTGAAAAAGAAATATAAGAATTTCAGCACATAATTTCGACTCGCTGTTGTAAACACATCCAGTATTTCTATTCCGCTGTCGTTTAGGCCTATATTCGGAAAATACCACGCTTTTCGGCCTGAAAACTAGTTCCCAGATCGAGGCAGCCGCATTTCAAATTCTGGTGGATGAGTGTCGTTTGAAAGCCGGCTCGATTCGGGAACTGGCCAACAATTTAGGGTGCAGCACGGTTCTAAAACAGGCCTAAACGACAGCAGAAGCTAAATGCTAGATTATTACGGCAGAGAGGGATGAATGAGATGCGTACAATTGAAATAAATAAAGACAACTAGGCACCATGTAAGCAAAATATCGAAGATTACCGTCTTATCCAAGCAAACGACACACTCTTGCTCTAGTCTCGCCACCAGTCCTTCAATAGCCGGTGCACTGGCTGCTGCACCTTGCATCCCTTGTTCTGGGTTCGTTGACTGCGACTACAATGAAAAAGATGATGCTCGAGTGGGCTCTTTGCAACGTATCGTATTTCTTTGATTATAAGCCTCCCTCGAGTATAAGCTGTTCTTGGGTATCAGCTGTGCTAGCTGACGCTGATTAGAATATATACACTGCCTATGAGTATAAACTGCCCTTGAATGGTAGTCCACAACACAATCCAAACTACCACTGTAACATTTTTGTGAGTCGTGTTTAAAAGTGAATTGAATTGTAGAGCTTGTGTTCTAGGCTCATGGAAATTCTAAGCTGGTGCACAGGGAATGCAAACTTAATGAAATTGATAAAAAGAAATGTCATATTTAAAGATACGAATCGTAGATATATCACATGCTACTCCTTTGACGCACTATGAAGATGAATGAGTCTGATCCTAAATAGGGCCTGATATGGCCGAATCTTGAAGATCGTTTGTGAACTGATTTATACGTAGTGCATCAAAGGAATAGCGTGTGATATCTCTATGATTCGAATCATTCAATGTGATGTTCACAAATTCCTTTATGGCCTCTTCTAGAATTATTAGTAACAAGAATAGAATGAATACCATGAAGACATTCTCGAAGGAGCCTATGTAAATATCCTCCTGCCATTCCCTTATTACTCATCCATTTACTGCATGGCTTGACTCAAGACTTCATTAGCCTCTCATTGCAGTAGAACCTTGGATAGTTGCTGTGTTGTGAAATATTTTCGCCTAAATTCTCTAATCGCAGCACTTTTTGACCAATAAACACAAAGAGAGGAATATTAGCTGCAGGCGAGAGCGTGAAAATTGAAGAGCGACTTCTGATAGTAAATGGACATGGTCAAACCAGCTTTCTTTACTGCAGGTTACCTTTAATCCGATTAACCAGGCAAAGAAAGTCATTAAACTTACTGGTCTCTGCAATCAGTGCAGCATGCATACAATGTGACAAATCATGGCCGAGCCCTTGAAGTAATACGAAATACTGCACAGAAACAAATTTTACTCACCCTAGAGAAGGACTTTTCCATTCTCTTTTCATTCATTTTCACATGATTCTCGATTGAAGTTAGAATGTTTAATCTTGCTTGCGCATCTTTCACTCCCACCTTCAAACAATAGTTTAGAAAAAATAAGAGAGACTTTCGTAGGCTAGCACATTAAACATAAACTCACTCATTCATTTACTTCTATATGTAGTGATGTAGTTTATGCTACAGTGCCCTTCTGGAAATAAGGCCTCTTGCAGCCTTTCGTAAGCTGGCACGTTAAACATAAACTCCCTCAGTCATAGGTGCAGCAAAATAGCAATACATTAGGAAATTAAATATCCTGACCTCTTTGATTTGCTCGTCAGTCATTACGTTAATCTGCTCCTTGGTGACTTTCCTTCGAGCAAACATCGGTAAAAATTCTTTGGCATTGGCATCCATAAGAATGTCAGCAACATAAACATCCAATTGATTCTCCTGGTAAGGAATTATCATTTTTACTGCAGTTTTCTACAGTTTACCAGGTCAAAATACAGGGTGGCCCAGAAAAATTTAACCACCAAAAATAATTCATAAAAAGTTGATGAAGTAGGAATTTTATGAAAAATTCACTTTAAGATATCACACCAAAGTTGATAAAGAGAATGCATTTTGCCTAAAACCCTTTGCTTTATTATGGATGCGAAACTGGTCTTTTGATCGTGCACAAATTTTGTAGGCATTTAACGTAGAATGGATGTATGAAACAATAGAAATGTATATTTGTATATTTATTCAAGCATTCTAATATAATTAATCTCCAAAACAAACAGCGGAAGATTATAATTTTTGTTCTGTTACTGAACCATCATAATATATACCAAAAGTTTTTATAATACATACCAATTTGTTCACGGTCATAGTTTAACAAATTGAACAAAGAAGAATGAAAAAGGCTTCCTAACCTTCCTAACTATGATTACACAGGTAACAACCAGTTAGATTCCGGGATAGCCAAGTGGTTAGATCCATACCTCCTTCAGACATGTCTCAAAGTGTGAGTAGGTAATTTACCAGCTCTCTGTAACTCCAGGCAAAATGAGTCACGAGGTCTGGTTAAATTGAGAGGAAGGAACACGGTCGCACTGCTCGATTGGTCTACGTATTCGGTGAGTTCTTTGCACGTTTTGCGCATAAACCAATACCTTACGAAGAAAGTAAGCGTATTCGTCTATCAACTATCAACAACAAGTTGATCAAGTGTCTAACAACTATCAGCTATCATCCATCAACTATCATACTTACGTCATCAATAAGAACTTGCGGCTTGTTATCCATCAACCGTTGAAATTGAATCAGCCAATAATCCTTTGCTTCATCTTCTTTACAGTTCTCCATCTCTTTCTACAAATAAATGAGAATTCATTCAGAAATAAAATATAAATTAATTTTCTTTGCGAAAAGAGTATTTTACTCATCTTCTGAATGATGAAGCCAAGTGGCTTCAAGGGAGAATTGATCAGAGCAGGAATAAGGAGTAGTGAAAAAACCGAAACATAACATAATTAAAAATATAACACGAACACTTTTAAAATCAAGTTTTATTATGAAATTTCTTTCCGTTCAAATATCTACAAAGTAAATGGCTTAAAGCGGGGAAACCAGTGAAATAATTGAGTTGATACGTAATTAGAGGATGGCGAGAAAATCGGAATCATAGTGAAACATTATAACTACTGAAGCTCCGCATCTGACACTCATTAGAGTGGGACGTCAGAAAGAGAGCAAAAACGAAACCTAACGAATTATTATACTAAGCAGTGGGTCCAAATTTACCAATCAGAAAGGAAACGAATAATTATATTGCTAATAACTCTTACGAGGCCATGAAGGAGTTGGTCAACTCCATGTTAAAGAAAACGAACCAAAAAGATCACGCAAGTTTAACTCCTTAAACGCACTGCAAATCAGATTTAGTCTAAGAGTATCAAGACAATCTTTTGGTTCGTCTTCTCTAACATAAAAAAGGAATAATTGGTAGGGTGAGAAACAACCAACCAAGAAAAGTTTACTTTTAGTTTTCCTCATCCTGAAGTTCTGAACCGATCAAAGTCTGCAATGCGAAATTCCAACATACCAATCTTTCAACTAACTCGTGCTCTCTCTTTTCTTGCTCATCCACCAGTTGACTCAGAATCATTGCTGTGTTGATTCTCATCTCAGCCAACCGATTCTAAACGAAAAACAAACAAGAAAAGCATTAAGCAACAATTAATTGCACATCACATCACCAAGAAAATGATACTTAATCATAGCTTCGCTAACACTGGTTAAGAAACAATGAGAATGTTGATCGATTCTGAGATTCTCAAACAGAGTAACTAATACCACTTTCACACTGGCATTTAAACCAGCTTTAAAGTAAATTGGATAATTCGAATACTTTTAATTGAATGTAAAGGAGGCTACAATCCTCACCAAAAGTTCTTGAGATACTGTGGCCGTTTTAGCATGACCTCGATCATGGAGCTATCAACCTGTAAGATGATGTTGAAGCTCTTCTCCCCCCAAGCCAATGTTGATACCAGGTCGGGATGTCACCGGAGTATGTCGCAGATGTATTTCCGCACCAAAGCAACATCTGAAACAACATTGTCGGGGTCTTTCTTCGACTGTAAGTACATATCGTATGGCAATCAAGCATTGTCTCATACCTTCTGGTGAGAATTGTAGAGTAAACAACGCTGGGTTAACAATGTCAGTTTGAATACGGAATAAAGTAGCTACCAAGATCGAAAATGTTTCATGAAGTTGAACGTCGCTCCCTATTGAAAGTAGGGGAATTATATCTTTACTACTTCTGTGGAGCAGTAAATAAAATCCATAAATAGGCGGCTTTCGCATCCAGATGGAATTGTAAAGGGTATCAATATGGACAGACAGAACATGGAGTCAGTGATGTCTGATAGGTATGTCTGCTACAAATGTGTTTAAGCTTTACCAGGCCGGAAAGTTTTTTGTGGGGGCAAAAGTCATTTTGAAACACTTTTTCAAGAAATCCTCTATAGGAAAATATGTATTCTGATATTTTCAGGGGAGCCAACTTCTTCTTACCTCCATTGGCAAGATTGAGCTGATGTTATTGGTAATAATAAAGGTAATATCAACAGAAAAACAAACCATTTCTTCCTCTTCCCTTTCTTGTCGTCTCTCTAATTCCATCATTGAAATTTTCATCAGCTCATTCTGAATCATATCGATCTATCAAAGAAAACATTTCATTATTAAAACAACTTAACCAAATAGGAAACTGAATCAGGTAATATCCAAGCAGACCCTAAAGTTGTTCTTCAAAGCCTAGGGAAGCTATTCTTCGACTTCTATGACGGGGACAAGGGCGCTGTAACAGGACAAGTTTCCTTCATTTATTCACACCATTATGCTAATTATTACATCATCATACTAATTATTCGTCGACCTAACTTCCGTATTTGTATATTGTGTGTTTAGATTACTTATGACTAGTAATTTTTTACCCTCTGAACGAGTAGCACGCTTTCTCTCAAGCTCTCAATATTCGACTCCTCAAAGTATCAGGAACTTTCTGCCCTGTTATAGCGTAGCTAGGGGGGCATCAGACGTTGCCTCCCCCCTCAATCCATACAGCTTAAACTTTGAAAAATTGAAATTTAAGCTGAATAATGAAGCAGACAAAGCCATGCCTCCTCAATTAACTGGACGGGTGTGATCATTTAAGGATATTTTCCTAGAACCCCAAATATGTTGGTATTTGGTGTAGTGGATACCAGAAAAAATTTATAAATCAAGAAAAACAAAAACTATAGTAAAGAGGGTGATCCCAAACCCCTAGTCTTTCCACAAGTAGGCCCCAAAAGGACAACATCCCCTCTTTTCTTAAACAAATTTATTTACATAGTATAATTTTTAAGGCATATGGAAGTGTATAGAGCAATCATTTATTAGGTGATATTTAGCGTATCATGTTTCCAATCGAATTTAATGTAATTGAAACTTTTGAAACAGAGTGGAATGCAATAATACGTACTAGGACCTTATTCTAGCAACATGATTCTACTCTAACAGCAAATCAGTCACATGATTCAACGCATTTCTCCATTGTTTTCTTTTGTTAGTGGCTTTTCGTCTGCTTTAAAAGTTTGCTATAGTAAACGCAATACACCACTTCGACTAACCGTGTATCTGAGGGACTGATGGGAGTTCTTGGGTGTAGTTACAACTAAGGATGAAACACTAGTTCCCTTTTTATGTGGGTATTGTGCAATCAGCTATCAGATGTCACATTTTTACTCAAATTTAACCAAATTATTATAATTTGCCACTTTTTATCAGCACTTAGATGTTTTTATTTGTTTATAGATAAAAGTCCCTTTAGCTCTGTTTCTGGTTCAACCAGGCCCTTCAATGGGTGTTCTCAGACGTAGTTCAGGGTAATTCAGCCTTCTTTGTTCATGTAAATAGTCAATATTGGCTGAAAATTTCAAGAACTAGCTTTTACAACCCAGAACTCGACGCAGTCCTCCAACTACGCGGTTGGTCGAAGTGGCGTGTTGCTATTGTTTCAGTTATCTTTTAAAGGACCTTAGTTGCATTTATCAACGAATTCATAAAAGATAAGGGAAGATAGGTGTAAGTTAGTTAACGTTAATGATTACCTGTTGTCTAATTCTACCCAATTTTGCATCCTTTTGATACTGTAGAACCTTGAATGCTTCAATTTGCGCGGCTTCCTGCGTATTGAAAAAAGTATTATTAGGCCGCGTGCAAACTGCATAATATTTTAGTTGTGTAAGCATGCACTTTTTAAGCCCCGGTCATACGACGCATAATAAACATGAATTGATTGTTAATTTCAATTAAGACCCCTTGATTGCAATTCAGTTTTTGATAAAGAATCAGTATTTCAGAGAGCCTAGTATATAGAAATATGGTTAACTACAATGATTTGTATTGTTGTTGTTCCCCATGGCTCGAGTGTGACCTTGTGCCTAGGCCTAGCAAAAATAGCACGAGAAAATGTTGGGTTAAATTTTTGTGGATCGACCACCCATATTGTATTCCTGCCAACATCAGTAATATTGTTGGGCATCATTTCGGTGAATTGTGTCGTTTGACTGAGGCTTTATAAATGACCACAAGAAGCCCTTGGAACGTTCATACTGACCAAAATCTAATTCCAATGAACGTGTACGCGCAAAAAAGCTAATGCAGTATGAATGAAACCTTACTCTTGCATAAAATACAATGGAGCAAGTCCAATATAGAAAGTCGGCGGTGGAAATTTGCCAAGATTTTCATAAATAGGGTGGTAATTTCAACTGTGAAGAAAACACTTAAAATACTGGGGGAGGAGGTATTTGCTACATATGCCACAACTTTTTGAACTGTGACGGAGTGGTACTTTGTGTAAGACATACCTCGGTAGAAACTTTCTGCAGCAGGTCCACCCTCTTGGCCTCCCTTTCATCCAGCAGGAATTGCACGTCTTGATTTGAGTCAGCAAAACTATGAATAGGATATACGGGTATGGTTAACTAATCACAACAGCGAGCAGAGCTAGATTGCAGTAATGCGGAAAAACTTTTTAGAATTTAGGGGAGACTGAATTGAATTGAAAAATTAACCAATGAAATGCTACATCATTGTTTTTGATTTATCTAATTGGCTAAATAAGTTTTGAATGAATCGTGTCGACGAATCTCGGCCTAAACTGAAGAAAACGAAAGCGATAATGAGATAACAGGGCAAACGATGCCATGAAGAAACGGACCGAAACAGGATATTACTGTTATAACGTGGGGTTCGGGGGCAGTGGCCCCCATATAAGAACGAAACTTGTAGATATTCGTTGTAGGCTGAGATTTAAAACAAGTGCTTGTGCTGTGCATAACGCTAGAATATCAACCATTCAACTAAATGAAATATTTGCATAAAAGAATGTCCGCTGTACTGCAACTGCCTTAGCAAGCAAATAGCAATTCACAGAATCTGAGTTTCATGATAGCCGAATAGACGAGAATTCGTTTCTTATAAATGTATTTATTGTTAATAGATTCACACGTTCTCTGAGACCACAGCTGCAATAACCGCAGCCCCCCCAGTTATAATGTAAATAAAATCCCTTTGCTTGTTTTACTTGACACAGACCCCAGCTTGAATGAAATTTGACATAAACATGCTTCAAATCAACCCGAAGACTGATTTCATTAGGAAATCATTTGTACACCCTCATTTCTATTCTTGCTTGTAACCATTAAACTCAAGAAGGAAATTATGCAACTAATAAAGGCTGGTCCCTAATTTGAACTAAGGTCAAGGCAATATGCAACATTTAATGCATGAATTGATTAGTTTTCTATCTTTCTCGGTATCCCTAGGATCATTCTTGATTTTTCATTCTCAGCTGCGAGTTTTGACTTGTACAACCAACTTTGACTCAAGACAACTAGACAAACTTGAATCCTTGCCAGTTAACATTTGTGCTAAAAGGCACTTGGCTTCTAACCAAGGGGACTTGAATCGGGTCGGTCCTTTATTCCTAGGAGTTAGGTAGACTGAAATGAATCTTGTGTTAAACAACCACACATATGAAACATGAAATAACAAACTCCTAACCTTCTCAATGCAAGGTGTGCTGCTTGGTCACGTGACCTTTCATACTCGTGAAACTTGACTTGATGTTTTTCGAGCTCTTCCATTACCATGGTCATAGAGCCTAAGAAAAATCACGTGACATGAAGCGAAAACACGAGCTTGCATTCTTTGCAACCAAATGAGCGTCCCCCTTTGATCAATTTAAGAGTTCCCATGACCCTGAACCTTATTTGGATTCCCTGCTTATTAATTTCAGGGTTCCAAAATCAGTTTTAGCAAATGGGTATGGGATCCAATTTGGATCCGTGCCCATATTTGCTAGCGTTTACACTGGAACGGATCCATTTCAGATCGCGTTTACACTAGAACGGATCCACAGCTAGGACCAGCCCCGTTTTCAGCATTTTGACCCGAATCCCGAATCTAATTCCAAAACGCAGAGAAATTTGCCTCGACTTCGATCCGTACCCATTTGGGAACGGTTCCAACCGTTTACACTAGACCTAAACGAGCACGGATCTAAATGAGTACACCTTGGAAAGCGATCCCAAATGGGTCCAGATAGCAGACCCAAATGGATACGGATCCACAGGTCTTGTGTAAACGGGAGGCCTATCTGTGCTAGTTTGGGTACGGATCCATTTGGATCCGTGCTAGTGTAAACGGGTCTTAGGCTCTTTCATAACAATAATAGGTAAATTGATTAGATCTATGCCCTAAATATGCCTGAAGCAGACGGGTTCACAATAAGCAATGTCTTACTAAACCATGGTAAGTCTCTCATCCCTTTCAATTTTTGAAAAGAAATTAAACTCTTACTGAAGAAAATTAAAAAACATCTCACGTATAACTTCTTGCTTTCTCAAATTTTCTGCCTCTTCTTGGGTGATCTTAAAAAGTCGTTCCATTTTTTCACTACAATAAACAAAAGTCATGCTACAAATATTCAATCAAATATAATCTTTATCCCTTTACTTACCAATAACCTAATGATATTCTTCTCCAAACTTCCCTTCCTTGCCCTTATTCCTTCTTTATATTGACTCTGTCTGTGTTAGATTTATATTCGTGCATTGTCAATATTTTAAAGAGGATTTTGTTTTTTCTTCATGAATTTGCTTTGGAGGACGTGCAAAAGAAAATATTGTCCTTGATAATTTGCTTGCAATGCATCAATTATGATAATTATTAAGATTAGTTATGAAAGATGAATAGTTTTGGTTTTCATGAAGCAAGATATGTTTGAATAATTTTGTACACGGGAAAAGGAAAAGTATCATCTGTTCAACGTTTATCTGGAGCTATTTCACAGGTAGATACACTTCCACCATGACTATCATAAACTTTCAACATTTCAAGCCAAGAGTTTGAGTATTTGCGAGACTAATCATGCAGGGCAATTTTTACGTATTTCTAATGAGGCTCTTTGTAGAAATATCACTAGACTGACAATTGGCAAACGTAGTAGATTCTAAGAATACCATAGTAGATAAGTGCAATATTAAAAACAACAATACATAGAGTAAAATAAGAAAAAGCTTTTAGGTAAAACCACAGAATAATATGACTTTCTGTTTTTACCTCCGACTCATGATTTCATTAGCACTGACGTTGTTTTACCGAAAAATTCACTAGTTCTATTGAATATATTTAACATTATCTTGAATTGTGTACAGTTAACATTTCATCTTGCATGTATTTTGTAGTAGACCTTTTTTTTAAGCTTTTACACCTACCGGTCTGCTTCCAACTCTTCCAGTAGCAGTTCAGTGTGACGGGCTCTGAAAAAGATAATTCAGCAACTGTGAATATTGGGAACAAAATAGCCAAATAAGCAAAACGCATTGCTTTCAAGGGGTTAAATTTTGGCGGCTAGCATGTTTCACACATCAAAACATTTTTGGAACATTTTCTCAAATCTTTGCAAAATCCTTTCAAAATTGTAAAGAGTCGTTTCTCGATTGTTGAAAATCGTATCAATCTCGCTACAAATATTTTCAAAAAATTTAAAAGATTATTACAAATCGTTTCTTGTTCGTTTAAGATCTTTTAATAGTCAAAGAAATCATTTCAAAATCGTTTCAAGTCGATGATCAAACGCTGGAAATGGTCCAAACATTGCTCATATCGTTACAGATTCTTTCCAAAATCGTTGCAGATCGTTCCTTGATCGTTGCAAGTCGTGTCTTGATCGTTGCGAATCGCTTGAAAGCATTTCAAATCGTACCTAAAATTTAGGGCATGGTCCAAAAAGGCTTAAATCGTTGCAGATCGTTCCTTGATCGTTGCAAGTCGTGTCTTGATCGTTGCGAATCGCTTGAAAGCATTTCAAATCTTACCTAAAATTTAGGGCATGGTCCAAAAAAGGCTTAAATCGTTGCAGATCGTTCCTTGATCGTTGCAAGTCGTGTCTTGATCGTTGCGAATCGTTTGAAAGCATTTCAAATCGTACCTAAAATTTAGGGCATGGTCCAAAAAAGGCTTAAATCGTTGCAGATCGTTCCTTGATCGTTGCAAGTCGTGTCTTGATCGTTGCGAATCGCTTGAAAGCATTTCAAATCGTACCTAAAATTTAGGGCATGGTCCAAAAAAGGCTTAAATCGTTGCAGATCGTTCCTTGATCGTTGCAAGTCGTGTCTTGATCGTTGCGAATCGCTTGAAAGCATTTCAAATCTTACCTAAAATTTAGGGCATGGTCCAAAAAAGGCTTAAATCGTTGCAGATCGTTCCTTGATCGTTGCAAGTCGTGTCTTGATCGTTGCGAATCGTTTGAAAGCATTTCAAATCATACCTAAAATTTAGGGCATTGTCCAAAAAAGGCTTAAATCGTTGCAGATCGTTCCTTGATCGTTGCAAGTCGTGTCCTGATCGTTGCGAATCGTTTGAAAGCATTTCAAATCGTACCTAAAATTTAGGGCATGGTCCAAAAAAGGCTTAAATCGTTGCAGATCGTTCCTTGATCGTTGCAAGTCGTGTCTTGATCGTTGCGAATCGTTTGAAAGCATTTCAAATCATACCTAAAATTTAGGGCATGGTCCAAAAAAGGCTTAAATCGTTGCAGATCGTTCCTTGATCGTTGCAAGTCGTGTCTTGATCGTTGCGAATCGTTTGAAAGCATTTCAAATCATACCTAAAATTTAGGGCATGGTCCAAAAAAGGCTTAAAAATCGTTGCAGATCGTTCCTTGATCGTTGCAAGTCGTGTCCTGATCGTTGCGAATCGTTTGAAAGCATTTCAAATCATACCTAAAATTTAGGGCATGGTCCAAAAAAGGCTTAAATCGTTGCAGATCGTTCCTTGATCGTTGCAAGTCGTGTCTTGATCGTTGCGAATCGTTTGAAAGCATTTCAAATCATACCTAAAATTTAGGGCATGGTCCAAAAAAGGCTTAAATCGTTGCAGATCGTTCCTTGATCGTTGCAAATCGTGTCTTGATCGTTGCAAATCGTCTTATCTTGGCTTCAAATCGTTTCAAAGCTTGCAAAATTATCACAAATCGTTTCCTGATAGTTGAAGGTCGCTACCAACAGGTTTTTTGTAATCAAGAATCTGATAAAATGTCATCAAGAAGGCAATGATCATCCAGCTCATCTGTATGTAGAACAATACGTACTTTTCTGCCATCTGCAAAACAAGCTGCACAGTATCAGTCAACGACTCCTCCTCTGAAACACGAGCAAAACAATTTCTTAGCTATTTGCATTCAAACGAATAAATTCAATTCATAAACAAATTTACGAGCCAGTTTATCCAAAACAGATGTAACATGCCCCTCCCTGGTAAGCGTATCCACAAAACAAGCAAAATATGCCAAATGCTTGTTTAAGTATCCATCTCATGTAAGATGGTATACCATCGCAGGCAAGATAATATGCCAGTCCCTAATAAGCCTATCCACTACAAACATGTCAGATGATATGCCAAACATAGGTACGCGTATCATCCCCCTCGTAATATAATATCCCATCGTCTTGGGAGCGAATTCACTGCACAGGCAAAATATGCCGGGTGCTTGAAAAGTATACATCTCATGTAAGATGATATACCACAAGGTGCAAGAGAATATGCAAGTCCCTTATAAGCTTATTCAAACCACACATAAGACGATATGCTAAACCTATGAAAGCGTATCAACTTCCTCAAACAATATCATACTACCCCTTCTACGAAAATCAACCGATGTGCAGTGACCGCACAGGTTTGTTATTGACTTAAATCAGTAGTTAACACGCCGGCCTATGATAGACTAAGTCTCCGGTTCGAAATGGCTTGCGGAAGCATATAACAATCGTAGTGGATCACTTGTGAAACTAGGTTAGCTTGTGTGGCATTCTTCGGATACCAATATTTTGCCCGGACCTTCAGGGCTAAGACTCCACCAAGGGTGAATAAAGTGAAATTCTTACGAAGGCGGAAGTTTTCGAAAAGTTTTGATCTGTTCCCTTCGTTCTCTTCGTAAACACGGTGAAGTTCTGCTTGGGCTCTCATTTCCTCCTTTGAAATAAAACAATACAGTTAACACCCGCACGTAAGAACACGTGGATTAAGAACATCAGGCTGAAATTTTGCAAATAAAGCACCAGTTTTATAACAACAAAATCAACCTGGATATATAAAATGTTCTTATATAAAGGTACGAAATAATAATACTGACTGTATACCTGATAAATAAAACTGTTAAATGAATATGGAATATATTACTGTATATACAGTTTAGTACAGCACTTGTTGTTGGCACTCACTGAGGGTACTAGTAAAATGGTTATCATTGTTTTCTTACTCCTTTGTATCTTGAAATTAAGACTCTACACTTCTGTACTTTGCTAAACTTCCAGGAGTCTACTGGTCCAGTGCCACTGGTTGGCCAGTCCACCACTGATTAAATCTCTAGCATAGTTGCACTGCGGACTTCCAACAACACAATTTAAGAAAAATTTACTGTATGTCACAAATGATAAGAATGACTCGAAAGGTAGACATACTCGTAACATTTTTCGCAAGGACCAAACACAAAGCTCATAACGGGCATCACCATTATATAGAAATAGAAATAAATTTCTTCCTTAGAGAAAATAAAAGCTCAGAACATGCTTTCCAACAAATTCTTTTTCGGTAAACTTCTTTTTTTAGAATGTGTGTTTTTCGGAGCAATTCTTCTCAAAACAGCAGGTTTGGAGGTCTCCGAAACCTTCTGCTACCGAAAAAGTTTACTAAACGAGAGATTCAAAGTTTCAAGATTAGGCATGGTTCCACTTCATCAGTTGTCAGTATACATGTGTCAATGGGACAGGGGATAAGCCAATCAAAGATTTTCACTCAGAACAGTTAAGGATTTTCTGAATTAGTTATTTCTAAAATCATGGATTCTGTAAATGTAGCATTCTATTTTCAGAATTCAACAGGTTTTTGAGGCTTTAGAAGAACATGCCTATAGATTTCTGTGAAGGCTTTAGATATTCCTGATTTCCGAATTCCTAGCCTTAAATCGGGGGGTACTCTAGTGGGCAGTAATATTCAATTTGAAATATTTAGCAGCAAACATGATACTAGGGCTCCACTAACAAAACTAAAAAGACTACAATAACATCCTTTTAAGAAGATGATAAGTTGCATTCATTGATATTACTAAGTTTTAGTAAAGTTTTACATTTTGCATTCATCACATGAAATGTTAGAGAACACGGCAGGTGCTTTAAACACGTATGACGAAATGGGAGAAACTTCAAGACCGAGAAAATCTAAACTAAATTCTGCGATTTACTCACGAATGCAGCATTTGCTAATACTTTCTGGCGATCTTTGGCGGCAGAAGACAACAGAATCGCGTTTTCAGTCTGCGCTTCTTGAATTCTTCGCTCCAGCTCAAGCTGTTGCTGTTTCTTAGCTTCCTAAAAAGAAGAGAACTCCAGTTTTTATTACGCAATTATCAATTATTTATTGAGTGGGGAATCCATCAAGTTTCGTAGAGATCAGAAACATGGGAAACCTTCCTTCGCATAAAATTCAAAACTAAGACTATCATAGTAAATACATTTGGTCTTATCAAGGCTATTTGTTACTTGGTGCATCTGATGTCAAGCTCGCTCATAAAAGGTAAACATACGGATGGGTGAACCTAAAAGTTTTGAATGAAATAACTCAATCACAACGTCCTTTGGAGGGGGTGTTGAACTAGGGGTCTCTTGCCCCTGCTGGAGATAAGGGGGGATCCTTCTCCTATCATAGGGCAATGAGGAAATTGATATATTCTACATTTATTGCAAAGTTTGGATCCAAAAGGTGTGAAAACAAAGGAAACCTCTTTGCCACCAAAAATTTAAGAAATTGAGCTTCAGAATTGCAAAATATATGAGGAGCAAGTGGGGCACGCGAACAGAGGTATAGTCATGGAATGCGAATGGTAAGGTATAAAGTAAGGACTTCGGCTTGGAAAGTTGAAGCCTGGGAGATAAGAGCAAACCTTTTCCCGTTCTCGTCTGCTAATGACATCCTGCAAAAGAAAACGATGAATTTACGAAATGTTGGCCTGGCGATAAGACAAGGCTGACAGCATAGTAACTGAAAGTGCACCACGTACAACCATGACCTCCCTGGCAAATCAATTAGTAAAACAATACATAGTGCAATCTCAATAAAAAGAAATTTGTTTAAGAAGATAGTATAATAGCTTTTCGATCTCCTTCTATTAACTATGGATAGAATGAGCTTTAATATACACTCTAGGATTCAGGGATTATCAATACACTCAAAGCGTTACAATGTTACTGCAAATTATTTCGTTGAAAGTCGTTGTTTCTAATTCGCTGAGAATAATAAAAAATTGTTTCATATTTGCTGAAAATCGTTCATAGATCGTTAAAACTTGCCCAAGCATTTCTATATTCGTTTCAAAATTCTTTAAGAATTATCGCAAATTCCTTTCAAAATCGTTCCAGTTTGTATGGAAAATTTGTAAGATGTCTTACTGAATTATGAATTGGACTAGGAGATTGTATCTACTATTGCTCAATTTGATTTTCGCGCGAATTACGTAGACAGCTTCAATTCTTGTTCATGGAAACGATTTAAAATAGAATTTATATAAGTTGGAATGTTTTGATTTAAACTTGAAGATCATATCTGTCATATTACCTCAAAGGCATCATTTTGTGTATTGGTTGGGTCATGAGGAACATTCGGTTTGCCATTAGGTGCAGCTGCACATTCTGCAAAAAGATACAAAATGCTAATACAAAATAAATACACGCTATGACAGTTCCACTAGGGGCAACAAGGGACACGCCCATCCCCATAAATTTACAGAGCGAAATAAGTCACAAAAACTTAGTAATATTCAAGACTATTATTGATATGGAGTGGAATCCCTCCATTTTTCCGAAGTCTGTAAATGAGTAACAAGTCTGAAAATGGGGTTATCTCTAGCGATGCACTATCATAATTCCTAACCAATGACCCACTTTCTTTATATCTTTCTTACAAAAAATAATGTATATTCATATTCCAAATGTTGTAGAGGTATTTCAATAGATTTCTAACAGGGGCGGATCCAGACCGACTTGCGAGACTTACGGAAGTCGGTCAACTTTTTTGGAAATAAAAAAAAATAAAAAAGACTTGATGAAAATTGTGAAAGAGAAAAATGAAATTTCTAAACTTTCCCAGATTTTATTCTTTGTACGTAAGAAAAATAAAGTAATAAACTACTCGACGTTTACTGATATTAATTAAAAATCGTTTCGAGTCAGCTTCATAACTTCAAGACTCGATCTCAATCTGTCATGTTAGTATGGCCTCTTTTTCGCATAGAAGAGACCCTTATTTGAGACTGTTCCAAATAAGGAAAGTAGAACAATCGCTGAACTTTGTTCCTTTGTTTTGAGTTGAAATCCTCAATTCTTATTGGTAAGTCTGTCCGCGGGGGGTATTTTCGAGATTCTTGCGCAATACGGCTAAATCCCATTGTTTTCTATTGTCTTTTAAACAATAAAATGCTCAAATCTGATTGGTAAGTCGGTCATTATTGCGTTGTAAGTCGGTCAGAAACGATCCGTAAGTCGGTCGCCATCGCAGAGTCATCCAGCTTTACCTCGCAATCAACCCAGTCAACTGTTTTGGCGGGCATTTTCATAATTTCTTGGTAACAGAAATCTAGTGTGCAAGTTAGAGATCTAAGTGAAATGAAGTCGAAATACATTGAAGATGAATCCCAAAAGGCAGACAAATCAAACAATAAAGAATAGCTAGGCCTAATGCAAGTGAGCTTTTTCTCGTTTTATAATTCTTCTTATTTTAGGCCTAAATCTATCTAAACTTGAAGATTTTGGTGTGAGTGGCCTAAAAACTTTTACCCTCCCTTCATCTTAGATTGGACCAGTATAAGACCTACCTATACCCTTGTAAACAGTTCTGCTCAATTAATCTGATTCCATAATTCTACATCTGAAACTGAACTGAACTGAAGTAGAATAGACTCGCCTTCCTTGCTTAGCCAGTACTTTGGAAGGCTATTTGCCATGCCTTTGTCCCATCATTAGGAAAGGCTGGTCTACAATCAAGTAGGCCTAAGCCGTTGTTGACAGATTCAACAGATAGGAACCTTTCAGATCTTCTCTCATCATCATTTACTAGCTACATTTGAAAAAACCCAACAACATTTTGAGCTAGAAGGTCATTTTTGCTCATTTTTGCTTGACCTGGGTGGAGGTCGTGGATCCCCTTCACGACCCTTTTGGTTATTGTTAATCATCCCTATCAACAAAAGATATAGCTAAGTTGCATTACAATGTCAATCAATTTAATTGTACCACGGGGGTTTCCTGCAAGTTTGCCAATGTCTGGTTTAACACTCCACCCTGTGATGTTAGGAGAAGTACGCAAAGGTCTCTAGATGATTCTAGCCAAAGTTTTCATGACACTTTTTGGTCAACAGTGTAGAGAATATACTAGATTCTAAGCCAATTTTATGCATTCAAAACTGTCAAATATTATGAGCTTCCGGGGGCTTTGCCCCCTAGACCCCCACCAGGGTTCCACCCTAGACCCGCTGGGGGGCTTACAGCGCCCCCCAGACCCCCTGCTGGATTATTGTTTGTAAGTCTGTCAACTTTTAGTCCTGGATCCGCCCCTGTCTAAGGTACTAAATGTAAAATAATGCAAAGATTAAAAGCTTACTTGCATTTAACATTGCTAATTCCTCTGCGAATTCTTCACCTTTGACTGCAAAGATGAAATAATCTCATTACCACTAAGGTTTCACATTAGTTTGAACGGTGTGCTCAGTGTTGTGGAGGGATTTTGCAGTAATGTAAGGGTTTGTAATATGAAGGAGTGTTTGCAGGAATGTTGAGGATATTCAGTGATAGTGAAGGCCTCCACACAACTTCCAGATAAAAGATAGCTCTCCACATTACTATACATTCTTCATATTAGTGCAGAAATCCATCTACTATGCAAAAATATCTCCGCATATCTTCTAACTAGCCCTCCACATTATTAAGCATTCTCAACATTACTGCCAAAATCTCTCCTCGTTACTGCGAGATCCCTTCAAATTATTGCAAAATCCCTACAAGTGGTGTTATGATACATTACTACAAGATCACTGTATCATCTCATGATTATTTAACACCCTCCACATTACTGTCGAAATTCCTCGATTTTCTGAACACCCCCTGTATTTTTGCATGCAAAAATCCCCCCACATCACTGCACATTCTCTACAATACAGCGTAGACATTGTGCTAAGGTGATAATATCATTATGGAAATCTTTGTAGAAAGTCTTGCGCAATAAAGCTTAGGGTAGGAAAAATGATAAGTTATTGCCAAAGATATTGAAAACGAAACATTTACTTACTTAGCATTAACCATCTTTTGATTTCGTCGATTCCTTTCATGGCTATTTCTGAAAATATAAGATAAACCATCAATCAGTATTGTTTATCAGCTGGCTCTATTTGTTACAGGAAAAGGGAGCTAAGGGAAGGTCTTTTCTATTTTCTGAAAGAGTACTCTCTTTTGAATAGGGCAATATAAAATCTACCCTGGTCGGCAATGGTTATCCAGAAGATATGATTACGAGCACTTTTGGTTGGAGAATCGCAGATTTCTCCACTAACGGAAAGTCTGGTCCTCAAAATGGCAGAGTTTAAGGAAAGCTGCTTTACATTGGCAATGTTTTCCAGATTTGAGAATAGCTTTGAAAGCAAGTGCTTCTGTATATATGAATATACAAACTTTAGTAGAAATTGCCACATGAAATAAGCATTTCACTTTTGGAGGGCGTGTAATTTGACCGCCATGTTTCATGTCTACATTCCAACTGCCTGCAGCTATACAATACATCGTATCCCTGTGACCACATTACCACACTATACTCAAGTCGATCCCGCCTTATGTCCAGTGTCACATTGATTCTACTCCCTATCCGAGAAGATAGTGTTATTCCACACAGAGAAGCCGGTGTTATTCCAGGGAAGTAGAACGCACTCGTCTGGTTATGGGATAGGGTCTTACAATACGTGCCCTCAATGAAACGTCAAATAACTGTTCTGCAACGGGAACAACCCGCGCCTTAATAACTTGAAAAATATTAAACATGCTTCAGCTATAGGTCAGCATTTACTCGACAACCCAGAATAGTCTTTGATCGGTACAAAACTTAAATATGGCCAGAGAAATCGGAAGCAAAGTGATGTGAAAACATAGATTACTCAGCTAATCCATGTTACGCCCCCAATTTCTCTCGCTATACAACCCAGAATCTGCTTAAAACTTAAGTGAGAACTGTATTCGAATAACGGGCAGAGCAATGTCGATATTTGATTTAGGACTTTTTGAAGCAGTGTACATAAAAGCAATGCTCGCATTGTGTCTAGAAAATGTTTGTTATCCCACTTGGGACTCTTAAGACTAACTATTGATAGTCTCACTAGACCATCATACCAATACTGCAAGTAATGATTGGTTTTCCATGTTATGCCTTGTCATTTACCTCACGTCATATTGATCATTCTCTATCTGATTTTGGACTTCTACATTTCAGAATATTCTTGGCATTCGCTATGTCCACTATAGCACAGATTAAAGTTGGTATTTATTTCAGAACGAATAAAAACGATAGACAACTATTTTTGAGATTTTAGAAATGGAATGCATTGAAATATACCTTTAGGAGGGTATGTTATTTTTTCCTTGTCATAGACAAAATCCTGAAATATGAAATTAAGTATTTGAGGAATTTCAAAAACATAATGCCACAATTAGTAAATAAAACAACTCCAGGAGGCGGAATAGAAATACAAATAATTTGCTGGCCTTTTAACCTTGATGCTTGATGGAGAATATACCGTTTCTCCATGATTTTCTTTGCATGATAAACCCGTTATTCACGGTTAAAGTTAGAGTTGAGAGGAGTGTTTATAATAGATAGTTTGGGTAGAAGGGGAGCCTTCAATAGATGGGGTGGGTGGGAAATTTCAATAACAATTTATTGTAATAATGATGTTCTTGGTGTCATTTTCTAAAGGAACAATGTCGCATCTAATTCGTATTATCATGTGGATTTTTTGCTAAAATATGTGTCTGAATTTATTGTGTGTTTTGATTATTCATGATTAGTCTGTTTGTATTCACTTCACGAGTCAAACACAGACACTTTATATCAAGCTATTGATACGGTAAATACGGATGTAAGAAAATACTTTTTCAGAGTTTGGCAAAACTAGTTTCTGAATTATCGGTAATTACTGAATGTTGAACCTAAATGACTGTTTGATTAAGTTTTTTTTATGAGTATTCTTTCAATTCATTTTTATTTCAATTACATTATCTTTTGCCTATTTTATTTGGAATATTTTTTGATCTAGAGAATCACAAAAGCAAATTTTTGCTGGAAGCGTCAGAAAAGCAGGGGTAGCTTTATTACAAACTCAAAGGAGTGCGGGTCTGTAAACCAACTACTTTGGTGCTAAATATTGTAATGATGTATTGCATATGTAGTGATGTAGCGCAGGCTACCATGCCGCTGCTGGAGATAAGGCCCTGCACCTTTCGCAGGCTAGCATGTTAAACATAAAATCCCTCACTCGGTCACCGCATGTGCTAATGATAACCAAGTATTACCTCCAAGTTTCTCAGGAAACACAGATTGACGGGGAGATTAACAAGATCTCTATTGTCACAGATGTCAAGACTTCTCAAATCCTGAAGACTCTTAATAGTTGCAGGTAGATGGCTCAGCTTGTTGCCTGTTCAAATGCAAAAAAATATTTCAGGCAATAAATAAATAGGCAATTCTACACAAGATGGCGCCTCTCATTCCTGGCAATGAATGATAGGAATATGCGTCCAAGCAATACAATAGCTGCTACACTTAAGGCTACGGCATAAAACATATACCAGGGCTACGATAGATTTAATCCGTTCAATTTTTCAGCCAACAAGCCCTTGAAATCAATGTTGTTAACTGCCAGGGTCCAGACCTGTTGAATTAATCAACATTGATAAAAGCGAACAGGGGAATATCAACAAGCTTTCATAAGAGTGTATTAAACTATTATTGAAAATAAGATGATTTTTCGGATGTGTCTCAAGACCATGTGGCAAGGCTAATCAATTAATTTTGTTGTTTTGTCCAAAATAACAACCAACATGCAAATTCTGTCCTTAAACTTTACATGGCAGGTCTGGTGGGCTTGAGCCCATGAATTAATCTTCAGGGTTGAGTGAACAACCCATAATTTTTTTGCACTTTTGCCTGGACCAACACAGGGCAGGCCAAGTCTCTCCTATCACTTTATATGACAGGTCTGAAGGTATGCTTGAGCTCATGATACGACCCTTTGGAAAAGGTAATCTAGCCACTGGAAATTTCTTTAGAACTCTATACGCAAGGTCTGAAACTGAGCTTGAGCCAATGACAAGGGTTGAGTGGTCCAGCCACTCTGCTATTGCAGTCCCCTTTCAATCAATATTATTTGATAACTTAAACCTGAAGAAAATCAAACTCACAGCGTAAATTGAGCGTCTGCAATGACACGGCACCGCCAATCTCATCCGGTAACTTTTTAATCTTGTTAAATGATAAATCCAGCTTCTACGGAAACAAGATTATATTTCAGTTGTGTTTTTTAACCAAAGAAAATGAAGCATTATAACTTTCGTGAAATAAAATGAATCATGAAATGAAAAATATACTACATCCAAAAAGACACATCAAGGCAGGCTTTAAGGTAACCGACACTCATAATACGCCTTGTTTGACACTATTGAATTCGCAAATAGATGATGAACATATGAACATTTGAATAAATCACAACCAGCTATGAAGATTTTGATAATCCTAATCCTATGATCCTATTTCACGTTTTCAAAGAAACAATTCATAAGGATTGGTAGTATTTGCCAAGAATATTCCTAAAACAAATAGTATTTTGTTTAATTTTCGTACGTACATTTATTTTACAAGGAAATTAAACCACAAAATGATTAATTGGATTAGGAAACCATGCATGGGTTTATCAAATCTGGCAAAGTACAATGGATAAAAGAACAAGTTAATTACAGTTGGATGTATGAAGCTTAAGGTTAGTGCAGTGCGTGTTAAAAAGAAAATTGGAAAAAATGATTTTTATAAAATTTTGTCAACAAAATGTTTTTGCCGACAAAAAACACTGCAAGCGAATCTTATCATCCATTGGAAACAAATAACAAACCAGGTTTAGAAAATGTGTTATTATCTTTTACTGGAAAATTCCCAGCAAAAAAAAAGGGTCAAATGTTCAATTTGGTACATTTGACTCAGAATAAATGCAAGCTCTTCATTAGTTACTGCCGTGTCTTTCTGTGATAGCTCAAGTAAAGTAGATTCAGTTTGCTCATGAATGATTCTCAATGCCATTCCATGTATTTGATTTTTGAACAGTGGAGCAGACAGCTTTACTCATAAACGCAGTGGGGTGTATTGTGTATTATGTTTTCACAAGGCCTTGCACAGGATTGCGCTCAGAAGACTTGGTGTCATCAAATAAAGTCAGGTCCTCATTTTGATAATTGATCATAGTGGAATTACAACACACAGTTTTTAAAGATTTCAAAGTAGGTCCATGTGTCTGCATTAGAGACCTGACCTCAGGGACCCTGATCTTCGGGCTCTAAAAATTTAGACCAATTTGATAACATCAAAACACATTTATCAAAAAGCATACCACAAGATTTGTGAATATCTGTATCTTGGGTGGCAATATTGTAATCTCATTGTATGACAAATCCAAGACCTTGAAAATAAATGAAAAAACCATAAAGAAATGATATGATAATATTGCAAATCAAAAACGAAGCTCAAAGAAGAGGCCATCCAAATTAATTAACAAACTTTTCTTATTGGTAATTGCTTACGATCTAGAAGGCCCTGACATGATAGCTCAAGGATTTTCCTGTTGATTTTATTTGCTTTAATGTAATCACAAAAGCAAAAATGAATGGACTACCTGTGCTTCCGTGATTTAGAATTAAATGTTGGGCATCAGCTTGATTGAGCAGACAACGGACATTTGAATTGGTTTTTTTCAAAACTTGCTCCCAAAAGTGATGGACAAAAACTTTGAGCTCAAATAATCAAGGCTTGGATAGGGTAGTAATATACAAGATAAAGATATACAAAAGATATGAAATACCCTCAGCTCACTGAGATCTTCAAGTTTTCCTCCTCCATTGAGGTTTTGTAGACGGTTGTGTTGCAAAAGAAGTACCTAAGAATAACATCAATGATAAATACATTTTAGGATAGGAATAAGAACGCTTAGGATTGAAGCACAGCTAAACTTGAAAACCACTGTAGTTTGCGTCAAACACTCTTTGGAGTAGTAAGGAAGAAAGAGTAGGAATAAAGCCTTTACCCAGAAGAGAATGGCAATCAGTCAATGAAGGGTTTGAGAGTTGGAAAAGTGCAGAAAAGAAACAATAATATGACCAGTGTTTCAGTGAATTAATATCCCATATTGTAGATCCAGATAATAGAAGAGTGTTTCTTCAGCACATAGCTTGAAGATAGTGAGGAAAATTGGAAACATAGCGAGGTATGATAACAACTGAAGCTTTTGGATCACTCCAGATTTCAACTGGGTATCATTATAGACGTAGGACTACTTCCAGCGCACAAGCTTTTACCAAAACTTAAACGTACAAATAATAATACTCCTATTGACAAGACTATTTCTAAGGACGTTGAAACCTAGTGAGAGGTAATAATTCACACTCTGAACATACTAAAACCTACATACACATGACATCGCATGCCATGACAGGGGTAATAAAGATTATCTCTAGAGGTCTGGACCTACACTTTGCGCTGATATAGTCAAATATGTATTTGAATTTACCTCCTTGTGTAAAACTTTGCAGAAGGTGTAAGTTTTCTCTGGAACCTGCAATATGAAATAATATAATATTGATTTTTATAGTTTATAATTCTGGTAGCCATTGGCCCCGAGCTACTGTAGACATTGTTGATTATACTCTATTATGACGATTATTCAGCTAATGCTACCTTTTAGATAGGTTAGGATTTTTCTCACAGGTGTACACACAAACGACAGAATTTCATATTTCTTTAATTTTCTTCTGTCCAACAAAAGTAAAATAAGTAAAAAGTAATTAATGTTCAAGCCAGGCCTGGGGGGATGCAGGGGGGCCTTTGCCCCCCCAAAAAATCCTAAAAATTCCATTGTTCACAGCATGGTTCCTAGTCTTCCTATTGTTCTCAAACAATGGTTGCCCCCCAATAATTTTTCCCAAGCTACGGGGCTGGTGCAAGCCTTTGAAATGCCAAAAACCTTTTTTTAGAAAGGATTGGGCTCCTAGCTAAATGTTTCTTCTGAAGGAGGGTGGAGAGAGTTGTTAAGAGAACACATAAAGGCAATCCATCCAGATGTTTACCTCACACAACCAAGCTTGACTTCAGCTGCACATAGCAAACCGTTTAAGCTGCTCAGCCACTCATCTGACATTAAACAAGTTAACACACAATGTCGTGATACAGGGGTAATTCTAGAGGGATTTTTTCTGAAATAGAATACTATTTAGCAGACCCGCTTCAGATGTCCCTTCAGAGCTTAAAAAGTTCCGTCAATTAAGACCTTGTGACAAGTGTTTACCATAATTTTTTCAGCCCTGACAAAAAAAACTAGGGAATTATAAATACAAACTGTCTTCTTCAGTGTCAATCACATCTACTTTGTTTGCTTTGTTAATCTGTCTTTCAGGAGAAAAACAGAAGTTAAATAACTCCTCAACTACTGGCTCATTGGATTATATAACAATACATACCGTTTGAAGGCCACAATTTGTGAGATCAAAGATTTCATCTGGCTTTTCCTGGGCCTAGAAGCAACAAAACTGTTCACACGATATTTGTTCAAAGCAATATAAAGTATCTAAAGAATAGGGAGATAATAATGAAACATACGTTAACGTTAAATTCCAAAAATACCAAGAAAGGTATCCAGTGCAGCCTTCTATTTTCTAACATCTGGATGCCACTTTCTAAGTTAGAACACATAGCCGTACCAGAAATTGGAACCATGATAGATACCTTTTTGGATATACAATCTTTTACAAATAGCATTCCTAGGTATGGCATTTTTAATCAGACCCTGTGCGTGCAAAGTCCATTAATTTCTATTGTTCTATTGTTGTATTGCTTATCTTGAGCAAGTGCTATAGTTTCTATACTGTGATTCTACAGGCTCTATTGTGTGCCATTTAAACTGCTGAACATGCAATAAAGATTCTTTTGAAATTCAAGAGAAAAATCCAAATTTAAAACCCTTTTAAGAAGGGATTTTTGGGGGTATATAAAACTGCAATAAAGCAGAAAAATCTATATCGAAATGAATTACAGCAGCTATAAAATTACAATTAAGAGTCAAAAAGAGTCAAAGCAAACAGCACTTTATGAGCAAAAATATATCATAACGTTTTTGGGTTATCAAGGACCTATAAAAAGTCTGTTATCAGACTACCAGGGTCGATTCAATCATACAAGCTGCAAAACATGTATTTATTCAACATTTCAACATTAAAATTCAATATATTCCCAATCTTCTCCCATAATACCAAATTTTAAGCAGTTATTTGCTGAAAAACAGTGATGGCTTTATTTTTCATACCAAAATCCTGCTTACTTTTAAAAACTTAACAGAACAACTGATATCAAATAGGGAAAAACTGCAATATCCCTAACCCTAAAGATTATCGTTATCATAATTTATTCAACCCTTTTTTCAGTTGGGAGGAAACTCCGACTGCCATAAAATGTAAATATTAAAAGTGGTTTTTAACTTTCAAACTGGCAAAGATATTAACAGTTTACCCTAAATGTGTCTTTCATTGGTGGTGTACCCAGCATGCACAAAGTAAAATATTTCAGGAATGTTCTGACCCACTTGGAACAGAATCTGAATCATGAGTCACAGAGCCAGGAGGCTTGAGGGGCTTAGACTACGTCTACACGGTAGCAGATCACTTTTGATCCGATACAAAATTGATGCGGAGAGGCATCCTGTCTATACAAACACAAAGTGACCCGATAAACTTTTGCTCTGCTATCTGCATCATTTTGATCCTGCTCTGAAAGCGAACTAGTTAGTTTCTTTCGGATCACCTTTATGTCGGATCACTTCTGCTCTGCTGCATGAAGAGGCAAATGATCTGCACTAATTTACTTTTGATTCATTACGAGGGTGTTTTACAACAGCAGCATGTGATGAAAAATGATAACAAAAGCCTATCCCCTTTGATCTGGCACCGTATAGACAGGAGGGTGACTCGTATAACTTTGATCCACCATCGTGTAGATGGGATGTTGATCCACATAACTATTTTTCGCATCTTTTTGATCAACTACCTTGAAGACATAGTCTTGGTTTTCCATAATGCCCAAAAGACAATGTAATTAAATGGCGAGGTCAAAATGGGCGTGATAAAATAGGCGTGAACAACTTTTTGTCATTAGCCCCCCTGATTGAAAATATAATCCTCAGCCCTTGTGCTGAATCAAAACACTGTATTTACTAGGCAACTAAACTACCAACCCAGCCAAGAAGTTAATTCTTTCATATACTTTATTTTCTTCTTTATACCCTTTTTTTTTCTTCTTTACCCGGTGGGTGGTGTGCCTAAGTAAAATATCAAATATTCCGAAAATAATTGGGCCCATTTCACACACAGGGGTTGAATCAAAACAATTGCAGTTAATAAGCGACAAGGATCATAAGCCAATACTGAAAGCAACCACCCACACACAGCCAGGACATTGATACTTACCATGAGGAACTTTCTTTCAAATACTTTCTTTTCTTCTTTACCCATTTTACGTTGAAACAGCTTCATCTTGGTGCCTTTTATAGTAATTTGAATGGCGAAATATACCAAAGTAACAACAGGCAGCTTAAAAATGTTTGGAATGAAGAGAAGGAGTTGTTTAGGCCACCACTATCAGGACTGTCATTCTGTTTTTCAGTTCGTAAGACCAAAGACAACATAGACAGGTGCAAGTATTCAATCTCTTTCAAAATGATAAGCTCGAAAGTTTGTCATCAGCAATGATTTTACAGTGTTTCAATTGAAGGTCGGGATTTTTACCACCACGACAGAAAATTGCATCTAAGTCGGCAATTGTTTCATGTTGTGAAACTAAAAACAAACCAAAACCAAACCTTCCATATCCTTCACTGCTCTACCGACAAACTATTAGTCAAAATATGATGACGTCATATACTCAAAGCGCTTTTTATTTCCAAACATTTTCAAGACAAAGAATAAAAAAGAATAATTTCAAGACAATGTTCTCAAGTTTCTCAAAAACTTATAATCAAGTTCAAAAAGTTTCTTACCAAAATTTCACGAATCCTAGGGTGTTTTCTTCTTAACATTTTGGAAATTCTGAAATCAGCATGTAATAAAATACAATAGTTCCCTGGTTCTAAATGATAAACCAAGGGTCGGTAGATTTGGACTTCACAGAAGATAGTTCGAATTTAGATTCCTTTTTTAAACTAAATAATTCTTTTAGAAAAGTTGAAACATGCAACCGAATCCGAATTTCGAATGATTTTCATCTTAATCTCCACAAAGAGGTGGTTCTAGGGGTTCCCTGAGAAAGGGGTCTAAAAGCTTCTGAGGGATGTTAGAAATTAATGCTTAATTGTATGATTTGCATCGTAGGATACATTCATCAGTCGAGGGAATTTAAAGATTCTTCGAATGACCTTTCTTATTGGACCTGGCGTTATAATTTTGGAAAGACGGAAGGTTTTTACAGTAGTGAATGGAAGGCGTCAATAGGGATACATCTTGACTAAACAATAATTCATGTTTGGGATTAAATCCTTCTTCAGAGCCAAGTTATATTGGCATTAATTCATAAGGCATCGTCTAAGACAGGTAATTGAATTATACCAGAGCAGGCTACTGTATGTAATTGACGACATATGCCACCATCTCGGGTCTCGAACACAGGATTTTGCGGACACAGGCAGGTGCGCTAACCACTGTCCTAAACTATGTCCGCCAAAAACTCGGTGGTGGCATATGTCGATTACGGTAGCCTACTCTAGTATACAGTAGAATCCCGATAACTTGAGCATGCGATAACTCGAACTCTCGCTAACTCGAACAGATTTGGCATTCCCCCTGAACATTCAATTTTCTATACCCGCTGCGGCTATTTTCTCTCGATAACTCGAAATTTCTGTGCCAAAGTACTAACAACAACCATGAGAACGATATTTTAATCACAATCTCTTTATTGAATCAAGCCGTTGTTTTAGAATAGAGAAAAAGTTCTCAAGTCGTGTCTTCAAGGCTGCATGGGACAATTAAATTTCCCTTTCCATCCCCCTGATTGCACCTCTTTCGAGTGACTTTGGCAACGCACTTAGCTTCCGAATGACTTCGAAGAAAGTAGAAAATCGTTTTAGAAAAACGGCAAGTATCTCCTTTCTTCATGTGTCCCACAATATCTGCACCTTTCAGGATAAAAACGGCATACTTATCTAGAGGGTTTTCAGGTTCAAAACGGACATTCAGATATTCATTTTGCTTTGGCTTCCAAACCTCCTTATACACATGGTGCCCTGGTGATGTTTGTTTCAACAGTTAAAGTAGTTGCGATGTAAATTGGCAGTTCATTTTGTAGAACAATCGTTTTCAATGAAAAGCTTTCAAGTTCAAGTTGCATTATCGTTCTGTTTTGCTATTAAGATGTTGTTGTTGTAGTTATTCTCTTCATAAGATCTCGATAACTCGAACATTCGATAACTCGAACTATTTTGATTGTCCCTTGCATGTTCGAGTTATCGGGATTCTACTGTAATTTTATTACCCGGTTAGACCATGCCTTATGAATTAACCTTGAGTGAAGAAATATATCAGAGCTAGAAATGGCTTTTGAGCTGGATGTTTTTGCCAACTGTCGAAGGATGAGACCAAACTTCCCCACCCATTAGAAACACAAGCCACAGCCTCTACCTTCCTATATAGAAAAAGGTCTGTAGTTCCGGCTTATGCTACACACTTGTAAGTACTACTGACTTTGACCAATGTTGTTCTTTTTCATCGGATCTGCGGAGGAGCTATTATTGATTCTACCTCGTTTGCATCATATTACGAAACGATCTGTCTTCAAAAGGAGGCAATAAAAAGTACTGACAAAAATGGCGCGAAAGAAGTTAGCTAATCTAATAATAAAAAAGAAGGTACACTGGTCTAGCAAGGTGGACAAATGTTTTTGACGCGAGTTGTCGAGTCGATTTTTACAGCAATTACGTAAAATATTAACCTCGTAAGCGGCAAAAATTTAGATAAACTATCATAGATTTGAGAAATATCAGAATGGTGCCAAATAGTTTACGTGTTTACGGCAGAAAAACAAAACCCTGAACGCTATTTTTGCCACAGCTTTCGCATCGCTCCACCATTTTCGCGGCTCTTGAGCTGTTGAATCTTCGAAATCTATTGTCTTTCAGTGATTTGATTGGATGAATGACTAGTAAACAAATACCCTGATAGGCCAAAACATTTTTCCACCTTGCTCCAGTAGTCATCATTATACATCAGTTTCTAATAGAGGATTTCCTCAAAATTGTTTTTAACAGGGCATTGGCCCCCACTAAAACTTTTCTGCGTACTACAGTATGTCTACAGACGGCCCAGATGGCCTTACTTAGGCCTAGTTTAAATTTTTGGCTACCTTCCATTCCACACGCGGATTGATAAATTTCGTTATTATAAAGGGGGCGGCCATGATTGGAATGGCGCTCGAGGCAAGCCGAAAAATAGGGGGATCCGGGGGTACTCTTCCGGGAAAAGTTTGGTGGCTAGGCACATCCTTTAGACTGGCGAAACAAATGCTATAATGGTGTAATAAATATTAATCGGGTTTCTCGTGCCCAAAGACGAAGAAGAACAAACCAAACGAAGTAACAATTGCCTTATTTTTGACCGACGACAGGGGTGCATGGAGTAACTTCTAGAACATCATGACCTGTATTGTAAAAGCTGAAAATGCACAGATGAGATGATGACGACGAAAAGAGTTTGGTTGCAGGGGCGCAGTGGCTGGGGGGGCAGGGGGGGCGGCCGCCCCCCCTGGCGAAAATTTTGTCGGAAAAATCGGAAAACACGTGGGTTTGTCGGAAGTTTTGGAAAATTATAATACTAGCAAGTTATAATTGTCTGAGTAACTGACCGTGTCGGAAAACACGAAGAGAATGACTTATTGCCGAAAAATCTTAATTTTCAGCCCCCTCCTGACAAAAATTTTGTCGGAAAAATCTGAAAATACGTGGGTTTCTCAGAAATTTTAGAAAATTGTAATATTGGCAGAGAAAACAAACATGGAGATCATGACTTATTACGAAAAATTAAAAGTTTTAGCTTGTCGGAAATGTCTTTTTCGAAAATAAACAGCTAGATTTTATTACTGAAAAATTTTGTCGGAAAATTTTCTGTTTTTGTCGGAAAATTTTCAGGTTTGCCCCCCCTGCAATATAGCTCCCACTGCGCCCCTGTTTGGTTGGTCTATCTGGAACTTGTTGTTATGAAGTATCACAGAAATGAATAGATCTTAGGTCTTAGGCCTTCTTACTATCAAACCAAGAATGTGTTTTATATTTCTACTGTTTTGTTTTGCAGAGTACCCATTAAAAAAAGGGTTGGAAACGGTTGCTTGTCATTGTGGCCAGTCAGGGGCGTCACTTCATCAAGATTGTTGGGGGGGGGTGTAGGAACTTTTGCCCTGCCAGGAAATAATTTTGCCCTGCAAAAATATTTCGGTATTAGCAAACTTCAATTCAATACGTAAAAAACTAAGCCTTTTCAACTAGAAAAGTATACCTCAACAAAAAGCGTGCTCTATCACTTTATAGAATGTCAAAAGTTTATTCGAGAGTCTTCGCATTTTTTTCCCGATTTCTTATACAACATCAAGTTTTTCAATCGATAATCTTCACACCTTTTTCCGATCACTATGTGCAATGTGAAATTTAGTCAGTCGAGAATCTTCGCATGTTTTTCCGATCTTTGTATACAATGTCAAGTTTATTCAATCGATAGTCTTCGCATGTTTTTGCGATCACTATGTACTAAAGAGTTTTTGACCATGGAGTTGTGTACTAGGTACCCGAAGGAAACGGAATGCTTCATCTCGTTGGATTAAGAGGGAAAATTAGAAAAGGAAGATCAGATTTTTCGACATTTTCAATTTGATTTTTGATTTTAAAGACAATAAACAACAGACTTTGCAAGCGGCATTTAAACTTTCGCTCAATGTTTTGACCTGCGAAAACAATTTTTTTCAAGGTTGGGGGGTGAGCCACCCCCCCATACCCCCCCCTTGAGTTTCGTCCCTGTGGCCAGTTTCTTGGGTTTCTTCTGCTCGTTCATTATTGGGTTGTTAGGTTAGCCTACTGGCCTGTTCCACTCGTTAATGGCTTGTTACTAGCTTGTTCCGCTTGTTACTAGCTTGTTCCGCTTGTTACTGGCCTGTTCCACTCGTTAATGGCTTGTTACTAGCTTGTTCCGCTTGTTACTGGCTTGTTCGGCTTGTTCCGTGGTTTAGTAACGTCGTTTTTTAAACATTATGCCTTTAAAATGGCGTGATGATAAAAATCCTGTGATAAATTTCCTTCTCCTTTATTGTCTTGTTAAATATTTTATGGATGATAGATTTCTAATTTGTTTGTAAATTTCAAATGGAAAATGTCTACGATAAAGAACTTAAGCAATCCCAGTACTGGATAGAAGCTTGTTAGGCAATGTAAGTTTTAGTTCTGATCCAATTAGCAATGAAAATCTTGCAGTAGCTATAGAAAAGTAGGTTACAGTGCCGATATTAGTACCCTGGGTACACTTTGATATGATATGCAAGATACCATTGATATTTGTTGTTCACCAACTTGTGATACAGAACTCTAAAGGACAAACTTTAAGGTAAGAAAGCTAAGCAATTGCTAAGCAATTTGAGTACTCAAATTTGACCTCCAGCTAAGCAATTTTAGTACTGAGCTCGAGCTGAAATTGCTTGTAAAGAAATGCGTGTATTGGAGATTTTCACTTTTCATTTTTTATCGTGATTCTTAGATTATACCTACCCTTTTACAATAGATATCAGCTAATGAACAGATGCCCTACCCTCTAGGAGGTTTAAATTTTGGCAGCACCTTATTTCTGACCCTTTTCCAACCATCATAAGAAATGTCTTTTACAGAAGTTACTAGAATTAAAACAATAAAGAAATATTTCCCAGGGGGAGCAGGGCTGATTTCATAACCACATCCCTAAGGTGAATGTTCCCAAAACCGACCTGGATGACCATTCTGTTCTAAATAGCCTAACTAAGGAAAATACTACAAATTGGTGACCATTCTGTTCTAAATAGCCTAACTAAGGAAAATACTACAAATTAACTTACTAAAATGCCCAGCGGCGTAGCTAAGGTGTGTGGGGCCCTTAGTGAAGTAGAAGGTCTGGGGCCCATTGTCAGTAAGTTTTTCAGTTGTGGGCCCTTAGTGGTTCACCCTAAAGGTAACCACGGTCGGCTACGCCACTGGAAAGGCCTAAAAAATGCCAGAAAAGGACATGGCCGACCACTGCAAAATGTTTGACAGCTTTGCGAAAGTCAGACTGCACGAGAAATCCACGTTCTGATGAACTTTGAATGGGGCTATTTTGCAGACTCAGGGAACCTAAGACCTTGGAGTGGGGCTTGTAGAAGGGCAGCCCTTTCCATTTGTGTAAACGCCATTGCAATAGGAAGTACCATTGCGATATTCCTCTTTTTAGAGATTTTACGTTCCCTTGCTCCCTAATTCCCTGGTTCCCGTTCCAATATTCCCCGTTCCCGATTATATAACTAGCCTTAGAATAACGGCCAGTATATCCTTTCTTCAAGTGTCCCACAATATCTGCACCTTTCAGGACACAAACAGCATACTTATCTAAAGGGTTTTCAGGTTCCGAACGGACATCCAGATATTCATTTTGCTTTGACATCCTTATACACATGGTGTCCTGTGATGTGTGTTCTGACAGTTATAGTAGTTGTGATGTAGATTGGGAGTTCATTTTGTAGAACAATCGTTTTCAATGAAAAACTTTCAAGTTCAAGTTGCATTATTGTTCTGTTTCGTTTCGCTATTAAGATATTGTTGTTGTTGTTGTTGTTTTCTTCATAAAATCCCGTTAAAATTGGTAAATATTTTATTTTTGCACCAACGTCGCGCAAAATTTCGAATTTGCCCTAAGACTTTATGGAGACCAGTGTATTTCATTTCTATATTCTACGTAAAGTATTAGTAATAATATGATGACGTCATATACTCGAAGTGCTTTTAAACGGTTTTTCATACTTTTCACTAGATTCAAAAAAGTTTCTCGAAAATTTGTCTTGATATCGCTCCTTGGATGGATTTTTCGAAACAATAAATTATTGGAGAATTTGACACAAAAACCATGAACTAATCTTCATAGTTTTTCCCAATATTTGTTCGTATTTTGGGAAAATATTTTGGTGATTTTATGCGTTTTTTGATGCCGTCACGGCCTAATATTGTTCCCTAGTTTTGCTACCACCGCAGCGGTATCTTTCTGTATGGAACAGCTTTAGAAAGCGGGGATCTGATTGGTTATTTCGTTCTAAAGCATACAATACACCTTGTTTTTCAATTGGTTTAAGATGTATTCACAAACCAGTATTGCATCGAATACCAAATTCACAAAATAAGCTAGGATGATTTCGCATTCAATAATACAGGGTTTCACTTAGACCCCGTTTCCACTAGCACGGATCCAAATGGATCCGCACCCAAACTAGCACAGATGGGCCCCATTTACACTAAACCTGTGGATCCGTACCCATTTGGGTCAGCTATCTGGAGCTATTTGGGATAACATAAGCAAATTCTGTTATTGACCAATCAGGCTCTTTGTTTACATTTTTCAGCCACCAATCAGCGAGCTCCATTTTACCTTTGATTTTCCCGATTTTTGAAGGAGCCACGCCTAGCTGTGGAGAAATACCTACCTTTACTTTTTACCCTGCCACGAAAATATACATTTTCCAAAGTCCATAAAATTTTTTGTACACCATAATTGATAAATTTGCAAAAATTCTACCCGAGCCCTAAGCAATCCGGCGCGAAAAATGGTAAAAAATCAGTGTTTGAAAATGACCCTCATCCCGACTATACTTGGATGCCTAGGCCCATTCACTCCTATACAACCAAAACCCATCATGTTCGGCGATTTATTCTTCTGTTTGCGCAAAATTTTGGAAGATTTACTCAACTTTGAAATTTTTTCGCTTTGAAATATTTTTGTCTTCGTCAAGAAACGTTTTTTTTGAAAAACCCGCCAAAAAGCTTGGGAGGCTCGCCGGAAGTGAAGCAAGAAAGTACACGAGAGAGAGGATTCAGAATTCAATTCATCACACCATTTTAATCAAGACTTGAAGAATTTTCTCTACTTGGCATAGCCGTCTCTTCGTCTTCTCTGCATGGAATGGACAGGACAGGGACTATTTTCCTATTTTACAATATAAAATCTTAAAAATTATTCTTGTTAGGTTCGGGTTATCCAGTAGAGTCAAGGTAAGTGAATATTCTCATTGTTTGTGGAGCATTTTGGCGGGAAAATTGTAATTAGGATCCCCACAGTTTAGGCCTATAAAATGGATGATGTGCCCTAAGGCCTGAAGGAAATGGAGCGGTTTAACAAGAGTTGCATTAATGTGTTGCACTTGACCTGGTGTCAAAAGACGGAAAATGTCTCGGGTAGGGTTCCTGTTTATAGATATTTGCAGACTTTCGAAAAGTTCGCAACAGAGGCTGGCTTCAAACCACACTATGTCTGTGACTTGTGTATTGAAAGAGCTGAGCAGAATTAAGGGTTTCAGAGATTCCTCTCACCAGCTATAATACAATGTGATTAACGAGTAGAGGTAACCTACCTACATAGCAATATTTTAATTTCTGCAATACATGCTGGCTTGTCATCCAGAGATAATTGCAAATTCTAATATTACATGTTTGACCCATAAACTTCAAAATTAAGAAAAAATTATGAAGTGTGTTTATTATGTAAATTCAAGCATTTAGACTAGCAAGACTTGTAGAAACCTTAAATCTTGAACATCTCAAGCTGTGGATCCTAATTTATCTAATAAACTTTCAACTTAATAACATATTTAATCGATTATAAGCCTCCCTTCGGGTACAAGCTACCTTTGAATATACACCGCACTTATTGATGTTGAGAAAACAATATAAGCTGCCCTTGAATAGACCACTTTCAATATTTAAATTTTTGGAGAGGCAAATCAGATTCTTTTTGAAATGTAAAAGGTTACACCTTTTGACAATTAATTCACTGCCAATTCTTCAGTGAACAAAGAAACCGAAGGGCGTAAAATGTAAACATTGAAAGTGGATCTAACATCTATATCTATATAACAACTATATAACAAGTCTATATAACAACTGTTACTGTGTGGAGAGACAATTAAAGTGGGGGTGTCTAAGTAATTAGTAGTACAGTACATCCTTGATTATCCGAACAGGTTGAACTCAAATTTTTGTTGGGCCGTTCGGATACGCAAAAAATTCGGATAATCGAGGAAGAACATTTTACCTACTAAACTTGCTATAAAGGTTATTATCAAAGCTTGGCAAACGGAAAGACCAACAACGTAACTAAGGCAACAGTTGTTTGTGAATCTCAACAACGATTTGTAATGATAACAACGATAACAACAATTTGTAATTTTTTAATGAAAACTTTTGGTGTTCGGATAATCGAAGTTCGGATAATCAAGGATGTACTGTAATTCTAAATAATAAAGTAATTCTAAGACTACTGCAAAAAACCCAAGAAGGATATTTCATTTCGTTCTCCAGATATTTGGAAAATAGTGTGCTAATTTGGAGGCTAAAAAATCATGTGACACGAAACGCTTCGTTTTTCTCCATTTTGCCCCAGTGACGTCCGTTGTTGTAACTCAAGTTTGACAACATGGACGAACAGTATGGAGAAGAAAGCACGTCCTTCATTTCAGATGATTTAAACATTACTTGTTGGTCGTAAACATTCCGAGAAAGTGATTTAGAAGAAAGATGAGTACCTCTTAAAGTTATACAATATCAGTTTGAGCCTTATCCAAGCCATGCAAAGAGATAAAGGATTTTCTGGACAGAGAAAGAAGCGAAATTGAAGATGGGCTAAAATTGTCAAATGAAAATGCGAGCGATGAAGCCTCTAATCATTTATAATCTCGTGACTGAAAGGTTCAGGGGTCATAAAAGACAATTATGAGTATGAAATTATTTGTTGAATTAATTTCACTCTATTGTTTGACTTTCGTGGAAAGGAATACAAACAGTTTTGATTACGAACATTCACAAGAAATGAGTACCTTTTCACTGTCTCATTCATAATGTTCATTTACCATAAAATGGCTATCATAAATTGATAAAAAGTTGTGTATTTATGGTAATTATAATAATAATAAGTTGGTATGCTTTTCAGATCTAGGCACCTAACCCTTGTGGCCTGTCGAGCTGTAGGTCATGCCAGTGGCGGATCCAGACAGGTTTCCGAGGTTTCCGGAAACCTGTCAGATTTTCAAGGGAAAAAAACTTTATTTCCCTCTTGTTTCGAGGAAACTTCAATTTGTGGGAAAATTCATCGTCTTCTATGTACAGGGTCTTCTATCTACAACGATAGATGTTCAACCATATCCGGTATGATATGTTCAACCGTATATGGTATGAAAAAAGAAAAGAAACTAGTCGTAGTCATGACGATCTTTTGTAACCTATTATATTCTCCAAGAGAAAAGAAACTAGTCGTGTCCATGGTAATCAATTGTATAGTATTGTATTTTTGAAAGAAAAGAAACTACTCGTATCCATAGCAATTTATTGTAGTTGATTGTTCTTGCTGAAATTGGAAATCATTTCGAATTTCCAAATGATTTCCCAAAAGTTTCCATATTGCTGCCTGTCCGCTGACCGAACTTTGTCAAACTACGTTCACAATGGCGACATTTGAACATGACTCTGAGCGCTTGCTTGCAGCACTCAAAAGCGAGAACTATCAAGCTATCGATGCAATTAAAAAGGCAAACGAAAGAAGATTTCAGATCGAAGACTTTGATGTATCAAAGCTGGTGGAGGATCCATTTTCAACAAACTTTGTTGATGAAGAAATCAAGTCTTCAGTTTTTGCTTCGGTGGGGCCTAAATGAGAACAACTGTGACAAAAGAGTATTTGCAGTGAGGTATGTGCGAATTTTTTGTAGTTTCTGCACGTCTCAAAAGAATATGAATGGGTTAATCGTTACAATATAAGTACCTACTATGGTACCAACCCAATAAAATATAAATAATATTTTAGGCCTGAGAATTGTTTCCTGTGTTGTTTCTTGTGCAAATTGGCGGTTTGAAGTTTTTTTTTGAAGAAATACAACTACAGCTATGCTTTATACGGAATTTTCTTCAGGTATCTCAGATGCTTATAATACGTAGGCGTTAGGCGATACTTCCTTGAGGAACAAGCATGCAGGTGGGGTAGCCCTCCCTGCTATAATAGGCCCATTTGTTTTCAGAACAGCAAGGGCCTATTATATGATGTGATGTGATGATTGTGTGAAAAATCAGTCACACATCCAAACTGAGAATGGAGCAAACTCTTCTAATAAGAGAAGCTTTGAAGTAGCGTGTTGCGTGAATATCTTAGTCTTGAACTGCTGGGTTGTGGGTTCTTTTGTGATAATTAAATTGGGTATAAAATGGATACTGTACTCTATCTTATTGCATTACATTGATTCTCATTGATTTATAATAATTTAACCTTCTTCCACAAATCATGCTGAGAAATCCTATATATTTTCCTATTTAGAGTTACTGGTGATGGAAATTGTCTTTTTAATGCCTGCTCCGTTGCCATATGTGGAAATGAAAGCTTTATGAAGAACTGTTGCTGATTCTTTATATGTCCTTGCCTTGTCAATTGTTGTTGTTTTATGAAGAACTGTTGCTGATTCTTTATATGTCCCTTGCCTTATCCATCATCGTCGTTTTATGAAGAACTGGGACAGATGCCTTGTTTATTGCAATAGTTTTCAACAGTATTACGCAGTGGTGAAATAAAAGAAAATCTGTCGAACGGCAAGTAGAAATTTAAGCAAATCCTGCAACAATGGATGGGGATGGCACCCCATGAAACCCCTGCTACTAGCAGATAATACAAATGGTTTGTTTATGCCATTTGGGGGACAGGAAGCCAGATACTTAAATATTTTGTACCATTTTTGGCAATTTTGTAGGTGGAAAATAGGCTTTTCTTTCTTCAATCTCAAACTTCTGAAAAAACCGAAAAAGGGCGTTGCCCCCCTTCTCCGCCAAAGTGGAGGGCGTGGTCCTAAAAAAATTTTCCAGACCCCCTCTAGGAAACCACTCAGATTTTTCTCTGGATCCGCCACTGGGTCATGCAGCCCCTCCCCAGTAGCTTACAATCAAATAACACTAAGCAAGAGCAAATTTATAAATTACTATGGACCTAAGGAATTTGGCTGAAGCATTCCCCCCAAATGTTTCCTAAATTCAAGTGAATAATTAGTTTTCATGAGTGAATTTCCATTTCCTATTTTCTATCAGTGCTAAACATGAATTAGGTATAGAGAAGCAAAAATTAAATGCAAATTTCATTGCAAAACAGCTAAAATATCTTATCAAATGTAACTAAACTGAACAAGGAATAAAACTCTGCGGGAGAGACGCGTGGAAGTTTTTTTTCATAATAAGAAAATATAAAAAGTTTATTTTTTTTATTTCAAACAAAATATCCTACTAAAGTTCCTTTCTTAAGTTTTGAAAATCTGGCCCTACGGTTTCTTATTAATAGTTTCTTATAAAAATGAGCGTATTTAGATACTGTTGTTTGTATTTTTCTGTTATTCAAAGGTAACTAAGGCTGGTAATTCGACTCTTGAATTTGTAGAAAATCAATGGGTATACAGTATATGACTGCATTTTCTAGAATTAGATATTGTGAAACAGCCAGAAAAGCTAGTTAATTCCCCTAAAAATTAGGTTAGGAAATCGGAACACTCAAGGCCAAAAGCTAAGGTTCCTTATAAAAAAGGTGTAAACGAGATTCTTAGGATTTGTCTGTTCAAGTAGAAGAAAGTTAAAGATTTTTCAAAGGAATTTCTAAGATGCAAAAACACGTGTACACAAGCCACTTTTGCAAGGAAGAATAGCATTACCTTGTGGTATATGCCTTGACAATTTGTTTCCTCTTTTGCTTTCCGCTTATTTGGGCCCTTTCTAATCTGCACATTTTCTTCTCAATAAATCAATACACCGACTTTTCTAGTATTTGAGGACGTGCAATGAAAAGTATATGTCATAAAACTCCATCTTTCTATAGATTTTCGAAACAATACACCATATATTAATAGTTTTCCTTTTTACAGATCGAGTTCTGGAAGTAATTCTGCAAATATCTATAAACAGGAACCCTACCCGAGACATTTTCCGTCTTTTGACACCAGGTCAAGTGCAACACATTAATGCAACTCTTGTTAAACCGCTCCATTTCCTTCAGGCCTTAGGGCACATCATCCATTTTATAGGCCTAAACTGTGGGGATCCTAATCACAATTTTCCGCCAAAATGCTCCACAAACAATGAGAATATTCACTTACCTTGACTCTACTGGATAACCCGAACCTAACAAGAATAATTTTTAAGATTTTATATTGTAAAATAGGAAAATAATCCCTGTCCTGTCCATTCCATGCAGAGAAGACGAAGAGACGGCTATGCCAAGTAGAGAAAATTCTTCAAGTCTTGATTAAAATGGTGTGATGAATTGAATTCTGAATCCTCTCTCTCGTGTACTTTCTTGCTTCACTTCCGGCGAGCCTCCCAAGCTTTTTGGCGGGTTTTTCAAAAAAAACGTTTCTTGACGAAGACAAAACAATATTTCAAAGCGAAAAAATTTCAAAGTTGAGTAAATCTTCCAAAATTTTGCGCAAACAGAAGAATAAATCGCCGAACATGATGGGTTTTGGTTGTATAGGAGTGAATGGGCCTAGGCATCCAAGTATAGTCGGGATGAGGGTCATTTTCAAACACTGATTTTTTACCATTTTTCGCGCCGGATTGCTTAGGGCTCGGGTAGAATTTTTGCAAATTTATCAATTATGGTGTACAAAAAATTTTATGGACTTTGGAAAATGTATATTTTCGTGGCAGGGTAAAAAGTAAAGGTAGGTATTTCTCCACAGCTAGGCGTGGCTCCTTCAAAAATCGGGAAAATCAAAGGTAAAATGGAGCTCGCTGATTGGTGGCTGAAAAAATGTAAACAAAGAGCCTGATTGGTCAATAACAGAATTTGCTTATGTTATTTGGGATCGCTTTCCAAGGTGTACTCATTTGGATCCGTGCTCGTTTAGGTCTAGTGTAAGCGGTTGGAACCGTTCTCAAACGGGAACGGATCGAAGTCGAGACAAATTTCTCTGTCTTTTGTAATCAGATTCGGGTCAAAGTGCTGAAAACGAGGTCGGAATTGGCTCTGGATCCGTTCGAGTGTAAACGCGATCTGAAATGGATCCGTTACAGTGTAAACGCTAGCAAATATTACCCATTTGGATCCGTTCTAGTGTAAACGGGGTCTTAGGGTGCAACATGATTCTTTTTTTTGCCGTACTTCCTCTGAATGTATCAGGACTTTTTCATGGCATGATTTTCCCACTCAGAATAACGACAATAAACAACAATTAATTAGATTTCAAAATTTTCGCCAATGGGTGTGATAAATTGCTTGATTTGTGCTCTAAAAACTTACGACTGCAAATTAATTAAATACATTGACTCTGACCTATTCTGCAATAACTACAAAATCACTACAAAAGCTAAGCTCAAACGGTAAGGTGAGGCAAAAAGAAACCAGAAATACAGAATAATATTTACAAAAGGTGATAATTTCTCTCAGTCTTTTAATCTTTGTTCTTTTATTTCTGTTTTCTATTCTTGGTGGTGCGAGAAACAATGGCGTCTCAAGTCAACTTTTCGGTAGAAAGCCCTTTCGCAGAGATCGCATTGAAAAGGCTTGAACCCAGAATGTTTGCGCATGTGCGTGATCAAGTTCGACGATTGGCTGAATGATTTTGCGCATGCGCTACAACGATACGGTTTTTCTCCTGTGTGAACATAGGTGTGCTTCTTCATATCGGATTTCTGGTGAAATCTCTTGCCGCAATATTGGCATGGAAACGGCCTCGTATTCGAGTGGATCATCATATGAGTCGACAGTGTGGACGACCGCTTGAAGCTTTTCCCGCAGTCCGGGCAGTCGAAACTTCGCAGCGAGGAGTGGATGGTCTTGCAATGCTGCTCCAAGCTCATTTCGTGACCGAAGGTTTTGCCGCACTCCTTGCACTCGTGTGGACGCAGTTTACCGGCATGCGAGCGCCGGACGTGCACTTCAAGTCCGTGAACAGTTGTAAATGTCTTCTTGCATTGAGTACACGTGAAGTTTTTTTCGTTCTCTAACTGCCTCTTGTCGTCTGGCGAGATTTCCAATTCTTCAACGTCTTCGAGGTCCTTCCTCGGCTCTTTTGTATCGTACATGCGCGGTACGAAATGCACTTTACCCCTCTCGTTCGGCTCCAGCTCTGTTGCGATGTCACCCGGGGTTACGTAAGGCAGGTACGAAAGTGAGATTAATGGTGCACGATGTGGAGGCTCTCGAAACAGAAAGTGTGGATGTGCCGGGTTGTTGAAAGCAATACATCTCAGGTGGCAGTCGAGGTAACCTGCAATCAATCAATAAATAAAGCAGTGTTAGGTGACGCAAACTAAACCTCACAAATGTTTAGCCTGAAATAGATGAAATAGATATGCAGGGACTTTCTGTACTGCCCCTTACTCGAGCTGGTCTCGCACTACTAATGTATTTCCTATGTATAATGTATAATGTATTTTCATATTTAGTTCCGTTCAGGCACATATCATTAGATCATTCAGCAGCTCCGCATTAGATGGATAATTACTAAGAAAACGAAGACGGTAATGATGATAAATCTCGCATTCGGAAAAATACACAATTACCTCCCTAACGAGTGGATCTGTGAATTTAGTTCAAAATCTGTAGAAAGTTCAACTTAGATTTCAAAACGATTTCTTAAATCTGTTAGAGTGTGGATAGATAAACTAACGCCGCTAACGCATGCGTAGAAGCATGAAGCTGCTCAACAATTTAACGAAATCTGTCCAGGCTGTTGTCTGCCATGTCTGCCTGCATCAAACTATTGCTATTAAAGTCTTCATCCTAACACGTACGTCTTCCGTCATTCTTGACTCTAAACCCTACTTACAAAATCTAATCTAGCTTATGCAATGCACGAGACAATAACTAAGCTATTAAAGCTCTTCAGAAAACTATGATTCACTGTTGAACTAATTTGTTTTGTCGAGTGCTCAGCAACTCTCTTTGCAAACTTAATTAGAAATTATCTCGCATCCTCGTGGATAATAAGAATGCTTTGCAAAATAAAAACAGAAACTTTTCTACGCAAATAGGTTTTCTCTTTATTAGGCTGATTGTAATGGTTAAGGATTCGTTAACTCGATCTGAACTCCTAAGTCAATATATCCTTAGATTTCATTAATCCATGCTGGAGGGTCTTAATATCCTATGACATACGCGTGCATGCATGTAACCAATTGCCTTACAGATTGTGGAATTATATTGAATTAAGCATCGGCTATTTCCAGCCTGTTTCTAGCCACGACTATTGTCTAGATTTTAAAATCATCAATCACGCCATTGTTTTCTTATCAACACAGCCTTGGTAATTCGAATGGAAATCCGTGTTTTTTGTGCTCGTCACACTGTTGCGCTCCAACATCACGTACAAACAGGGGAGCATTTCAATGGGAAAAGCCATCTAATTATATCTATGGTAATTAGGCTCACAAAGAAGTAGTGAGTTGTTCTTTTATATCTTTTATTCGAAGTCTAGGCGAGCAGCTTGCGCGTCTGACGGTATAATTAAAACTAAACTTTTTAGTAGCGTAAGATGTTATTTGTTTTTGCATACGGCCGTTTGAATTAATTATTTAAAGAAGTACAGCTCTTTCTTAGTAAGTCTCTGATGTTATCTCAACTCAAATATTTGACTAGAATTAGCAAATCGATTTAGTTACTAGCTATCATTACTGCCCTTCTGAGCCATTTTATAAGTGGAGTTTGTTCTCGGTCTTATCGCAGATTTCTTCCTGTGCCCATCGCAAATCAGATTTCGAAATGAGATGAAGCTAAGAGGTGTGGTCTCTCCCAAGACATCAGATCAATTTCGAACAATTCGCCACGCTTACTAACACGAGCGCAACTAATTTTCAAGAACATGTATAACTGCACATTACCAAACTCTTAGCAAGCTCAGGTGGTATCCTTAGGTAATTCTCGTTGAGCCGAGGTGGATGTTCAGTGAAAATTGTAAGTTGGTTTCTTAAAGAAGAAGCACCTCCAATGACGAGGGATTCCAGAATCATATTGTCTTATATCTCTTTAAAGACACGTTTGGATAAGCTGGTCTGAAAGAATATATATGTAGTGGCAAATAAATGATTCTTTGCAATTGCATGATATTTGCACTGTCACACGTATCACTGCACAGACTATTTCATCGCTGCAACCTAGAATTAGGCATGGACGCGAGAGGCATATAACTGAACCCCAACCCCCCTCTAAAACCCTAAAAGATGTATCCAACATCAAGATAATAACGAGAGATTCCTGTTTGAGAACTTACGTACCAACAATTCAAACTATTTCATGATACATTTCTTCAAATTATCTCTAAAAGGAAATTACATATTAGTATGAGAGCCAGGCCAGGATTCATACTGCGAAGTCAGACATAATACAGAAGTAGGAGTCTTGTTCAGGTAGAAGCTGTTAAAAAGTTGTCTTCTTCAGATGTAAGCAGATGGCGGCAGAGCAGAAGGGTATGCTCGGTACAGAACCTCGGATAAGCAAAACTGCTAAGAATTTTCATCTGAGACTTGTTGGAGTAGCAACATTCTATTTAGAAATTTTGAAATTTTCCTTCCTCAAGACCATGGATGCCAGATAGATGTATTCAAGTCAACATTAAGAAGCATTTGTAACAGGAATATAAAGGTCAACACTTAGAAGTATTCATTACAGAGGTGTATGGGCTAACATGCAGGCTGAAGTAGCTTAGCTACTACAGGTCGACATTTACTCGACAATTCGGAATGTGCTGAAAACTACGTCGTTATTTCATGTTAGAGAAAACGGATCAAAAAGATCACGCATGTATAATTCCTTCGACGCACTGCAAATCAGATTTAGTCTAAGATTTCCAATATTCGGCCCTGGCAGCCCCTATTCATAATCAAACTCTTAGAATTATTAGCAATAGTTAGTTGTTGTTGTTTTGAACAATTCTGGTCGTTACAGCGACGAATCTGCCTGTGGAGCAAACAATCGAGAATAACGTAGCAAGTCTAGGATACGCGCTATAACTGACAGCTTTTTGAAATTTCCTAGGGCGCCATATTGGGAAGTTGAAGCAGCATGTTGCAATTTAATTTGTGCTTTTAAACCCCTACCGTGCTGCAATCTTTAGAAATGACGTGGTTTTTAGCGATGTGCTGTCATCTAGCGTAATGCGAGACGCGAAAAGGCTACCCAATCAATACCCATGTAAAGTCAGTGGCGCTTCAAATAAAACATTTCGCTAAAATCAACCACGACTTCTATTGAATGAATTAATGGAGCCAATTTTGATTTCCAATCAAGGATGTAGCACTTCGTACAGATGTCGAATTCAATCTAATCTGCTCAAACACTTAGATTAATTAAACAGAACAATACAATTAATATAAATCTGGAATATTTTCCTCGATGAAATCACAGATAATTTTCATCTGCATAAGCACAAATTACACTTCACTCCCTTTTTTATAAGAACGCAGCGCCCGAATTTGATCGTAGAGGAAAAATTGTAGAAGAGCCGGTCGTCTAAGCTGGTAGGCGCAGTAGTGCGTACCTCCAAACCAGTAGCGAGTCAAGCAGGCATCAACTGCGGATGGTCCTGGAGCTGGGTACACCAGGAAACTAGAGCGCTAATTCATGGTCCTGATTAAGAACAGTGGTTAGCATGCTGGCCTATTGGGGGCAAGGTTCTGGGGTCGATACCTATTGGAGGTATGTTACCATAATGGTAGCCCCTGTGAGGATATGTTTCACCTTTGCGAGGTATCGCTGCAAAAACTAACAACTTCAGCTTGACTGAAGGCCTTTTTCCAAGCGAACCCCTAATGGCTGCACAGCTACGGAAGATATTGCCCGTTCAATTTGGTCGGCATCCCACACCTTACACCATGCGAAGTTGGCAGGTAAAGAAGGCGGATGAATGCACAACTTTCAACTCTGCCACTTTATCGCTCTAATTCTTTACAACAAAATACTTAGGGTGCATACCCAACATAACGATAAACAGAAACGAGGCTTTTATCGTTACAGGTTGCTATCGTTACAGACTATATGTTGTTAGTTGTTACTTTTATCGTTTTAGGTATGTGTTACTAAGGGGTAGATATTCCCATCATGCATTGCGGGACATGAGATGGACAGACATTAACAGAATCGTCTCATTCAAAACTACTCGACATACCCGTTGTGGAAGAAGGTCAAGCCCATTTTTCTATCAACTATAGCCGACTCTCAGCAAAGTTAAACTTATAAAAAATTGGTGTAAATCTCAACAATCGATTCAGTAGGCAGCTGAAACTCAAACTGTACACATTGTTTTTAGAAATAGAGGATTTAGCTCAAATCAAGAGCTAGCGGAAGGATAAGACATGCAAAGCCTTGATGGGATTTTTGTTTCATTTTCATGCAAATGTGTTCGTTGTATGCATCGTTGTTGGAAGCACTTTCTGCCGTCTGTTCCAGGCGCCATTTTTTCACATTTTCGCAGATTTAGCAGTCCTAGATGTCTGAGTGTGATCTCAACTCTAAACGTGTGAGTCACAGGCAGAAAAAATCTCATGGGACGCTAGAAAACACGTCTTATGAGTTTTTAGTGTTTAATTAAACAGAGTTTGCAAATGTAAGCACTTTCTCACCACCCATGATGATCATAATGATAATGATAAAGTAAGTTTCAATCGATAGCCTACGAAATGTCAGGGGGCTGATTCGTGGTAGGGGCGCGGATACCCTAGTTTCACGTCCCTTCCAAAGAAGGTTGTTTAGTCAACACCTCGAAGGTTACGCATCCAGATGTTGACCTCACACGACGAAGCATTCTTCAGCCACACATACATAGGCGTGCCGCTTAAGCCGCTCGACCACCCACCCAAAATAATTATATTGAAAAATAGAACCTAGAGACATGCTGTCGTGAACAAGGGAGTGGTGCTTTCGTGAACAGAACTTTTTACCCTTAATATTGGTTTCATGTATCATCCACGTTAATGAAGCATGGATTGGCTATTTATTGCTTAACAACATGTATTTTATTGAAGAACAAAACATCAACATTCCAAAAAAGATTAACATGCCCTAAGGCAAGGACCTACTAGATATGATGGTTTCGTTCATAGTTCCAACAGCACATATGATAAGAATTAGAGTTGAATATTTTGCATAAAACACAGAACTGAAAAGGGCCTTTAGAGTGGTTGAACTCCTACCTTCCCAGAGGCCCGTTTCAGAACAATATACGTTAGTGCGAAGAGGTCTATCAGTCTTTACATGACCTTCATTAAAAGCAACTCTGTTTATCACAGTCGAAGCCCTGCTTGCGTTCATGAGAGAAAGTGATAGGAGAAACACGAAGTGATAAATACGATTTCATATGTAAGTAGCTCGTCTTGTGACTGTAATTCAAAAGCGGTTTAGATACATGTGTTTTAATAATACGCGTGAGAACGCCTCAGAGATTTTTAGCGATTTATCATCAATATACGCGATATGCACATCTGCTCGCGTAGATCAGCATTGTGGATTTGATTTCTGATTTGGTCATGTTGCAGGGCTTCACTTATTTTGTTTTCGTTGCTGTTATTGTTTCCGTTGCTGTTGTTGTTGCTTTCAGTTAGAGAAAAAAATGCTGCTGCTAAAGCTTTGAAGCTAATCTTAATTTTCCATGCGTATGACCCTTCGACATCCCCTCTGCGAAGAACGGTTGGGTGACCTTTAATTTCACCTATCCAAATGTTGACTTCACACGAACAAGTCTGACTTCAATGGATACGACAGTCAGAATAAGCCGCTCTGCCACCCATCAAGGTGAAGATCCGATCTTATTCGGGTGTACTTTCTATGGCTGAATTGTAAGGAGGGGTGGCCTAGCCCAAATATAATAGTGGCCAGGCAAATGCAACCAGCTGTGGTTTTAGAGACAACGATGCCTGGGGCCAAACACCTCTGCTTAACAATCATGATCTGACTAAATTTTCTAAACGGTGTTTTACATTTTTCACTTTGGGCCTTTTTGCTTGAATGGAGAACGTGGGGTGAGGCTAAAATACTAACCCACCACTAGGAAACTGAATGTTGTAAAACCAGGCTGCCTGGTTTCTGATAGGTTGAGAAGAAATAGGTGAATAATTTGAATTATATTCAGCAGGACAGCCAATTAATCTGCATGAAGTGCCAAATTTTACGGTCAAAACTATTTTCTGAAGCAGTAAGAATTTTCAAGCTGAAAAGTCTGATCTTTGAATATAGATGCTCCACCATCTGACAGACTGAAGTTTCTTGTTAGTCAGTTCCGAAGTGGCGGGTTACTACTGTATTAGTTCGAAAACCACCCCTGAATCCAATGCTGGGTACCACCGCTCAACATGAGAGATTTTGGAAAATGGAGTTTAGGAAATCCCATTCCAAGAAACCGAAACTCTGTTCCTGAGAGGATGTGTTGGGATCTCTTCCAGTTTTCCACAAACCATAACGATATAATTGTATGCCTGCGCACTTTATCCCGACCTACGACTACTTGCGTGCAAATGAACATTACTAGCAGACGGTTTGCACTATCCCCTCCCTAACGAGTGAATCAAGATACAGAGCAGAATCAGAACCTCCCTTGATTCTCCCCAAAACGCTTTTCACTTGTAAAGGCTATGCAATTAGAAGTTTTCATCAAACGTTTTCCTGTTATTCTCATTCTGCACTTCCCTTGTTGCACTTTGTTGATTTTAATGAATCGTCCGAAATTTTTGAAACAAATAAGTTTAGCTATCCTGTTTTTGTTTTTGAAGCAATAGACTTTTTGAAGCTGTAAAAAGCTTCCATTTGATGTTTTTCTCTTATTGTCAATCTTCACTTCACTTGAAGATTGAATTTAATGAATCGTCCGACATTTTTGAAACAAATAGGTTTAGCTATCCTGTTTTTGTTTTCAAAGCAATAGACTTTTTGAAGATGTTAAAAGCTTCCATTTGATGTTTTTTCTCTTATTGTCAATCTGCACTTCCCTTGTTACTCTTGTTTCAGTAATTCGAAGCATTAACATAAACAAATTGCTTTTAGGCCTAATTGTCGTTTCACCATCGTGCCCTTATCATTTTTTTTATTCATAAATGCACGCCTCGCAAAGAATAGGATTTGTCTTGTTTTGGTTATTCGAAGCATTAAAAGCATAAACGATAGCATTCGATTGCTTTTAGCTCTTATTTCCTTTCCACCCCTTTTAAGTCCTAACTCTTGTTATTTCCTAATGAATCTAGGCCCATGCAATTGCATATAATAGGTTTTGTCTAATTTCAACTATTTGAGGAAATAATCTGTTTAAAATCGGAAACGCCAGGCTTTCACAAGATTGATGTTTGGCTTTTATTGGATTAAATTTTTATTTCATTGCGTTTCTGCAATTCTTCGCTCGTTATAGCTTTCAGCTGTTAATAAGATCAAAACAAGCGCGAAATTAATTTCATCAAAGCACGTCAGAAGAAAAATTCAGGGCACCCAAGAACAAAAACATGTCAGAACAAAACGGAGTAATAACACAGTGGTCTTTAATTGGTTGTTTGACTTCCATCGCTAATACTAAAACGAGGACGAGCCTTTGTTTAATGCAAACACCGATAGATCTTTGCGACTCCAAACTTTACGAAATTACTCTGAAATCCAAGTTAGAAAGAAAGATATTGTTGTTTGTTGATGTTGATAGTTAATAGGGAAACACTCCTATTATCTTTGTTAGGTATTGGTTCATGTGCAAAGACCAAAGGGCCCACTAAAAGTAAAAAGGTAAACTAATCGATGTATGACGGTATGTCCTGGTCCTTCCTCTCAAAGTTACTATACCCCACGACTCCTTTTGCCCTTTTGCCTGGATTTGAAGACAGCTAGCATATTCTCTCCTAGCACTTTTTGCAGCAGGTCTGAAGGGGATTCGAACCTACGACTCTGCAATGGTTGAGTGATTTGACTTGGCCATCTAAGCCTAGGAAATAAGTCGTTGTTGTAACTGTGGGTCCCCAAGCTCAATTCATGCTTATTTCGTCACAGATCATCAACAAGCCATACCGCTACCATACACATTAAGCAGTATTCTGTGTATTGTGTACGCAAACTTTTAACTAAACTTAAGCGTCACTTGTCAGGATATATTGAAGATGAAAAATCCATCTTTTATACAATGAAATGTTTTACAGCCATTAAGTAGGGTGAGAAATTCATGAACAAATAAGCATGCATGATTTTCATTTGTTGACCTAGGCTCGGGATGTGGCAGCCAAAAGCTGATGTGTACCTGCACCTTATGCTCCCAGCATTAATGTTCTAAAACGAAAATCCCAGGCACTCATTTACCTACCTCAGAAAGATGGACAGCTGAGAAAACTTACAGCTTGTGGTTTATGATTCCGACTAGGTGTGGACTCGAACCAAGGAGTTTCGGCATTCAGATACGAAATTCATCGCCTTAACCACTACACCACTTATGTAAGCTTCACCACTAGGCTAAACTACCTATTTAGGCTACACCACTTGGAAAACACCATCTCTATAGGCCTTAGTTGGTCGAATGTCGAAACTCTCTTTATTTTGCTCTTATCTTTTCAATTAAGGGTGTTTAGGACAGCTATCCCTGGTTGGGGGGCCATGTTGAGAGTGTTCAGCAGGGAGGTATTGAGTGTGATTTTGGAAGTCTTTGGGACCACACAGCCAGGCATTGAACCCACAACCTCCCGACACAGTGACAAGCAAACTATTACATTTATTACACACTACACACTGCTATAGATTAAGTACGCCAATCAAGAAAGTACACCAATTAAGAAAAGAAACCATGGACATTGTACAGGATACGCAAGGTGATGCTTTTGTTGTGAACTGTCAAATACATGACAGACAGAGAAAGATTACTTAGATATCAAGATAGATCGAATCAACGTACCTTTGTTCCAATGTTCATTGGGCAGAAGATCTCGGACGTTGTTGTTGTTGTTATTGTTGCTACTGTTGCTGCTGCTGTTGCTGCGATAGAGGGCGTGGCGAATTGGGTCTGAAGGTGGATGTCGCTCTTCTTCGCTTTTCCAAGCTCGGAAAGATCTTTTGAAAATTGGCTCTCTTATCTTCACCAATTCCTCTAGAAAAGCAGACTTATTTTTACCCTTCAGTGCTGACTTCGGTGTACGGTGTTGATAAACTTTAATTCTATATGACGAATTTGCATTTTATGTGGCGAATTTGCATTTTATGTCATGAATTTGTATTTGATATGACGAATTTAATGTTCTTGTTGAATGGGTATTTGATGTGATGAATTTGTATTTGATGTGATTAATTCGTATTTGATGAGATGAATTTGCATTTGATGTGATGAATTTGCATTTGATGAGATGAATTTTCATTCGATGAGGTATATCTATATTTGTTGTGATAATTTGAATCCGATTTGATACATTTGATTTGATGAACTTGCATTTGATGTGATGAACTTGCATTTGATGTGATGAATTTGAATTTGTTGTGATAAATTTGAATTTGATGTTATGAATTTGATGTGATACATTTCATATGGCGAATTTGCATTTTATATAGCGAATTTGCATTTGATGTGACGAATTTGTATTTCATATTATGAATTTCCATTGGATGTGATAAATTCATATTTGATGTAATGATGATGAATTTCAAGTTATGAATTTACATTTGTGACGAGTAAGTATTTCATGTTGTGCATTTGCATTTGATGTGATGAATTTGTATTTCATCTTTTTTTGTATCACTTAAAGTGTAAAATTTCGGACTGGATTTTAAGTGACATCCATCGAATGATTTTGTCAAAGAAGAGCATCAGAGGTCAGGAAGGACGATAACCGCTTATTCCTTGACTACTTTGAATTCGCTTAGTTTGTTGATCGTTCGGAAGAATGAAACCACTTTGAATTTCAAAATCATAAATGTGTAATAATCTCAAAAGAAAATATTCTCTGCACCGAGTTAGATAAAAGCCGCTCACCGAATAATAAGGGTGTAGCTAACATCAAACGCAACAACATTGCAGATGTTATTTGGCAGATGTTGCTGTTTTCGCATGAATAATCTGAAATCCGAGGCTTACAGTATTGAAACATTTTCTAGTATTTTAGCATGAATCATCTAAAATGGTGGAAATCCCTTAGTATGGGAAGAAACATAGCTAAACATCTTCAACAAATATCTGATTTTTTTCCCATCCTGAAGTTCTGGCCGATCAAAGACTGTTCTAATATCCCTTTGCAGAGTGTTTTTATTTCACAATTTCTGAACGAGTCGGAACGAAGAACATTTAAGTGAGATAAAATCAGATAACATCAAAATGAGATCGTTTTCTGAACATAAAGGGAAAATTGTGTTTTGATTTTCAGAGAAACCTTTCATGCCTCCAAGAGTCCAGAGGTATTTTTCCTATTTCGCAGTCTTTGCCTATTTCGACGTTGGTTTTTCGGTGATATTTTCAAGAGCATTCGGAATTGAAAATTCTAGCTGTGGCTGGTTTTAACAAATAATTTCTCTAAACGTTGTGTTACCAGACAGATTTCGGAATGAAGTAAAATGGAAGTAATATAGGGTTGAATGAATAATATAGGCCTCAGTGAAATCTAATTGACTCTATAGTGGCTATAGTCAGACTACGGTGTGTTGACCTTTTTATTGGCTATCGATTTCTGAAAAAAGTTGCGATTCATTTCTTTCATAAATTATTGTTTGAGGCTTTCGGTAATTGAAATGGTGCAGCTGCGGTAATTTCGTAAAACAGAAATTTCCCATTCGGTTTTTTGTACTCTCCAAAGACCCCCAAGTGCCCCAGTATTAAGCGTGGCTCTAGTGCTGCTCTAGTACTACCTCCCAGTCATAGACATAGAGAAAAATGAGCAAAATAACACGTTCTAACACGATGTAACGCAAAACACAACTATTATAGCTTCATACGTGTTGCTAGATAATCGAAGACGCATCTGGGGTGAAGGAAAATATCTTCTAGCGTTCACTATCTTTGCTAGTAACACTCTACTGGGAAATATCTGGTTGTGTCCATGATAAGACATTATGCTCATGCTAAGATGTTTCGTTGGTCTAGTCTTCCTTAGCTTTGTTTTTCTTCAAAAATGCCTTCCATACAACCTTTTTAAGACTTACTTTGAATAAACGGATGCTTGAGTTTTGAAGTCTGTAATTCGGTTTACAGAAAAAGGGGTTGATACCTCAGAGTAGAGCGATTAAGAAGGCTATACTGGAAAGACTAGACTCATCTCGACAAGCCTGTTGCGTTGTTTCCCACTCAACAGGAGATGCAGCAGTGTAGCTGGATACATCTCCTGATGAGTGGGACACATCTCCTGATCAGTGGGACACATCTCCTGATCAGTGGGACACATCTCCTGATCAGTGGGCAACATCTCATCAAAATGGTATTCTAGACTAGTGATAGAAATAAGTTAGCAGGTTAATAAGAAAACCTGAGAAATTGAGGAGGAATAGCAATATATTGTAATTAAATGTTATGACATTTTCGTTTCATAAAATCATAAAGCGGTAAATTATAGCTGTATTGAAGCCTACCAATTTCTGTAAACTACAGGCTCCTCTCGCCTTTTTCGCTGGCAAAACATGGACGACCTCTTAAAGAGTCTCACTCAAGCTCGAGTAGATTCCCATACGAGAGAGACCACAGAAAATAATTCTTTAGCTTTCGTTTTCGTTTCCTTTCTGACGAACTACTCTGATGAGTGTCAGACGCAAAGCTTCAGTAGTAATGAATTGTTATAGTTATTATTAGTTATTATGTTTCGCTAAAGTTTCGATTTTGCTCACCATTCCCAATTTCTGTACTGATCAAAGACTTTAACACAGAAAATACTGATATAACCCGAAGTAAGAGTACAAAAAGACAGCGAAGCAATAAGAGCGTAGTAGTAACCTTAACGAATGCATAGAACTTATAGACATAAACGAATAAATGTCAGTACAGAAAATAGATTTGAATTTTTTTACCGAATTACCAAAATGTCGCAAGTCTCATCAAAAACTTTAAGATAAAAAGGAGCACATAACTGCTCGTACGTAGCTACTGAAATTATTTCTGTTTTTAAACTTTGTGAAAGAGACTGGAAGTTAACGAACCACCAATCTACACGAACTGCTATCTACAATAGGCCAGTGGAAAGAGAAGACTCACAGCTTTTTCATGCCCGGAAGAATGACAAAATGTGTTATTTAGAAATCAAGGGGACGAAACTGAAGGGTTGGAAACTCTGTATAACAAAGATGTGATTCGTCGATCTATGAATTCCTACAATAAGACTTTCTCTGAAATGCTAGATAGCAAAACACATGCTTAATGCGTTCTCACTGGACCCTAAGCAGAGTAAAACGGCAGACAGAAACACATCAACGACCTCACAGAGTTTTATTAACATCGCTATAAAGCAAAGATTCAGATTTTCAATGTAAAGAAGATTTGCCGACGTTTAAACTGATAGGTTTACGCACGGGCATGTTTCAAATCAATAGATTCACTTCAACGTGTTCAGCGAAATGACGGGATTAGGTTATCAACAAAACGCGCAAAAGCAATCGATAGGGATACGGAAACTAAACAAACGATTTTATGTAATAAATCACACTTTATCACAAAAAAAAGAACTGCTTGACCCACCTTTTCTATCATGAAACACCTTCACGGCATCTTCCCGCTTGCTCGCCTTTTTTATGAGGAAAGCTCTAGGCATCTTGACGAATGGGCAATGGCTGATGAAGGCGAGGATTGAGCTCTCGGCTGAAAAAGGTTACTGACTGCTCAAATTGATTTTGCATTCGCTTGAAATGGCTAATGGTGCGAACAGCTAAGTTGATCGCAAATTGGATGAGCTTAGTGCTTCCACTCTAAACGGATTAATTTCACCTACTGTGCTTACCGTTACCCCTACAGTTATTGCATGCTTTCCCCCCTACATTTAGCAACTTCCAATTCCATTATTTTCAATGTTATTTTCAATTTTCAAATGTTTCTTGAGGAACTACGATTTTTGTGATAAAGATAAGGAGGAGTTTTTATAAAGAATTAATCTAGACGGAAAGGCTAAATCAAAGAAGAGATTGAAAATAAGAATTTCTTTCTAGGAATACGCTTAAGTAGGCCCTAATCAGCCATAATTTGGCTATTTTAATTTTGTATCTATCTTTAGCATACTTTAAACAAATTGATGATGATGATAATGAGTGTACATTTCATGAAAAAGATAAAAGATATCGAGATAGAGATATCTATAATAGAAGTTTAGCATCCATATAGAAATGTGTCCAGTGGCAAACTGGCAATAGGTTTTCTGAAATAGGATGTGTGAGGAAAAGGATAAAAACCTAATAAATTGTCAAACCTAGAGTTGCGTCGAGATTGGCAGAAAAGAAGAGTGGAAAATTCGAGAAACAGCAAATCACCACCAACGGTTGACTGAGACAACTCATTCAATTACTGAAAGAGTCCCAGAGGGAAAAGGAACTTATTTTGTCTACACAATATGGGATGCATGGGTTTCCTATTGTTCTCCTATTGTTGTTCTTAGTTTCTAAGCCTAAAAGTTTCTTATAAGTAGCTTCTTAAAAGTGGGGCCTTACGTTACTGAAACTTTTTTTAATCTTTCGTTTGTTTTCAATTGCAAAACATATATTGTTTATCGTTGACCTTACGAGAGATTCCTGTGCTACTTTCTTATGAAGTACTTTATTAATAAGAAGCGTTATATCACCAAGTTGCTCAAGCTCTCCCAGTCAATTTTTCTCTATCATCTAAAGTTTCCCTCCACATGAACCATCTCCATTTTGCTTGTTGTAGAAAATCCCTGCAGGTGGCAGCACTCGATCGAATGAAGACCGAGCGCCAGGTGCATGTGCTAGAAACGAATTTCGTAGCGCAGGTGCATATTACAATCGCTCTGATTGGTCGGAGCGCCAGCAGTAAGCTCTCTGATTGGTCGAAACGCTAGGTCTATATCAAGGGCTTTCAATTAGGTCAAGGAAGTAGAAATTTCACGCAGAAATCAATATTTCTAAAGTCGGATTTAATTTGTTTGACACCGACTTCTACCTTCCATGAAAACAGTCGTTTGATTTGGAAATATTTTTATTATTAATTTTGAATTTTTGAAATGAAATGAAATTTCTCTGTTAAACGTGATGATATATGAATTAGTTTGAGTTAATTGGTCAGATTCACTGACGTCAATTTAATTACAGGATTCCGAGTCCAGATCAGGTCTTCATTAAGGCCATTTGTGCCATAAAATGAGCAGCTCGGTAGAGGCAAGGATGACCGAGTGGTTGGATCACTAATACCTTGTTCAAAGGGTCTTGGGTTCGAAACTACCTCCAGCCTGTCACATAAAATTGGAGGAGAGAAATCGCGAGCTATCTGTAAAAGGGCAAATGGTGTCACGTGGTGTGGACATATCGAGAGGAAGGACCAGGGTCGCAATTCGATTGTTATACCTATTCAGTAGACTAAGTGCATAAACCAATACCTTCAGTAGAAGCGCATTTGCTGATCAACTATCAACTAAGCACAAAGACTCCCTATACAGACGTAGTGATCGCTCTAAAAGTCGTCAGAATTCTCGCTCAATCTATGACAACAAACTTGCATGAAAAATGCACTCTGTTCTGTATACAATGACCCTCATTCACGCTGATACGCTTATCGTGCTTGATGCGTGTAATCTGACTGCATTGGACACGCTTACACGCAATAATATGTCACAATAAAGGTGGTGTACACGATTGCAAGGAGGTTGGCTTACTCTGTACGGTAAACCATGACCCTATTCATACTAATACGCTAATCGAGTTTTATGCGTGTAAGTGGACTGCGTTGGACACGCTTACATGCAATAATATGTCACAATAAAGGTGGTGTACACGATTGCAAGGAGGTTGGCTTACTCTGTACGGTAAACCATGACCCTATTCATACTAATACGCTAATCGAGTTTTATGCGTGTAAGTGGACTGCGTTGGACACGCTTACATGCAATAATATGTCACAATAAAGGTGGTGTACACGATTGCAAGGAGGTTGGCTTACTCTGTACGGTAAACCATGACCCTATTCATACTAATACGCTAATCGAGTTTTATGCGTGTAAGTGGACTGCGTTGGACACGCTTACATGCAATAATATGTCACAATAAAGGTGGTGTAAACGATTGTAAGGAGATGGTACTTCATACTTACATGCATACTTACATGCCTACAGGGGGTATTCCATCTTGCAGGAGGTTCTTTACCATCTTTCATGCAGGCTACTCCTCATGCAAGGTAATAAACCATCCCCTTGTAAGAGCATCCATTTCTGCATGTTTTTTCATTTCATTTTATAATTTTTTTAACTCGGTAGCCCATCACCCAAAGTTGCTTTTCAGATGGCCAATAAAAAATGTACAAATCAAAATAATTACGTAAGTTTAAATAGAATGGAAATTCATAATCTAATTTCAAAGCAAAAGTAGTACAAGGTTGAACTAAAAGACAGTGCTTAAAAGTAGAAATTCCAAAGATGCGCACCACGATATCAGTGTGATTTCTACACATGATAAACCATCCCTATATTACCCCTTTTAAGCGCATCCACTGCATTTAAGTGTTATAACACCGCGTGTAAGATAATTTACAACCCTCTTGTAAATGTATTTACCGCAGGTAAAGTGATACAACACCGCGGGTGCGATGATGTGCCACCGTGTATTGGCATCACCACTATATGTAAAACGATATTCCACCAAGTGCAAGATAATTTACAACCCTCTTGTAAATGTATTTACCGCAGGTAGAGGGATACAACACCGCGTGTACGATGATGTGCCACCGTGTATTGGCGTCACCACTATATGTAAAACGATATTCCACCAAGTGCAAGATAATTTACAACCCTCTTGTAAATGTATTTACCGCAGGTAGAGGGATACAACACCGCGTGTACGATGATGTGCCACCGTGTATTGGCGTCACCACTATATGTAAAACGATATTCCAACAAGTGCAAGATAATTTACAACCCTTTGGTAAGCATATCCACCAAAAGATCAATTGGCCGGTGTGTTTTGAACTGACCACATAATCTGATTGTACTTCTTGCATTCTATTTTGATATTTATAAGGAACCTAAATAACTAACAAGATCCAGAACTTTGCATCAAACAGGAACGACTTACATAAACTTCCTTTCGTCGCCACCATCACCATCTTTTGCTTTTTTGGCTGTATTTTTACACTTCTGGTATTGGTTTGATAATCAAATTTCAAAACACGATTCAGCATAAAACGTTTGCCGTGAGAGATAGTGAGTTTGCCGCGAGAGATACCGAGTTTGCCATGGGAGATTACAGGTTTCCGTGAAACTAAGTGAGTTTGCCGTGAGGGATAGTGAGTTTGCTGCGAGAGGTAACGAGTTTGCCGTGAAAGATAAAGAGTTTTCCTTGATAGAAAGCAAATTTGCCGTAGAAAGAGTGAGTTTGCCGGGAAATAAAGTGAGTTTACTTGGCAGAAAGCGAGTTCGCCATGAAACAAAGTGAGTTTAGTGTGAAAAATAAAGTTTACTGTGAAACAAAGTGAGTTTGCCGTGAGAGCTAGCGAGATTGCCGTGGAACAAAGCAAGTTCTCCATGAAACAAAGAGTTTGCAGCGAAACAAAGATTGGGCCATCGTAATAATCAGCACCGAGCTCCACGACCCACGATCCTTGCTTGATCAACAAAAGATCTTCTGGTTTTATTTCACGAGGGCAATGGTCTTAGAAATGATTTATCGCTAAGTCACTTAAAAACAAATAACAACACACTGCGAAACAATAAATAGTTAAGCAATTCTAAACATTCTATTGTGAAAGGCATTTTGTTGTGCGCTGCAAACTGAAAGCAGTCGAAATCACTTTTGTATAATTCCCCATGAGAGTGTTAACGATTAACAAAAAGAGGCCTGCTTTTGTATTAAACGGTCTTTAAGATCAGTAAATTGAGTTTCATCTTCTTAAAGATCTTTACAATGAAAATAATCAAATCTGGTATACAACTCTTGAATATTGTGATTAATGAGACACTGTTTCTACAGATTTGGAGAAATATGAAATATAACTAAACATCTTTGAAAGATTCGAGGACCTCAGCAGATAATTGGATAAGTTTGCAAATGATCGATCATCGGGAGTTGTCTAAAAGCGAAAATGAGATGTTTGAAATTGGTTTAAGCGTGTTAAAGCTGTGGCGCACATGGCATACTTAATTCTGAGGAGAGTTTCGCCTCTTTCCTCTCAGTAAGGTCAGTTGGCAATCAATGCACCGCTGTGAGCTGAAGAGCGTGGAACCCGATTCGCTGAGTCGAAATCATTCAGTTGTTCATGATGATAGGTACAACTAGTGGGAAAGTGGAGGCGTATTTTGCGCCTTCTTTTTTAACATTTTTTGGAGATTCAAATGCTCTGATTTTAAGTCTGACCTTTTGTCAATCAGCAACATTTATCAACATAGCGCCTTTAAATTCGCATGAATTTCTGGGTCAGAAATGTTAATTGTGCGGCTGCATTAAAACAGCTCTTATTGTGGAGTTGTCCAAATGTTGCATGTCAAAATGAATCCTCAAAAGCGTGGATATCCGCAGGCACTTTCTTGTCAAATCGATGGGTTTAGGTGCAGAACACAAAGAGCTCACTGATAAGGTAGAATAATAGATGCAGTGGATTGGTAGTTGATAGGCAAATGTGCTTACTATCTTCGTAAGGTATTGGTTCATGTGCAGAAGACAAGGGCTCACTGAACAGGTGAACATATCAAGCAGTTCGACCCTAGTCCTTTCTCTTGATGTGACCAAACCTGGAGACTCCTTTTGCCTTTTTGCCAGGAGTTTATGTTCAATGTTCAAACAATTCATTGTCAGGTCTGAAGGTGTTTTCGAACCCAAGACCCTTTGAACAAGGGATGAGTGATCTAGCTGCACTACAACTACTTTATTTACTTGCAGGTTATTGAAAAAAAGTATAGCGAATATTGAGCTTACAGGGATCCCATACTTTGGTTTCAGATCTACCGACCGACTTTCACGTGAAAGAAGCATATGGAACCAATCTGGGCATCAAGGTGGGCCCTTGAGTAAATCCGCCAAAGCGAAAGGCTGCTTTTCAAGTCGAACGAAAAGAAGATATCACAATCGATTAAGATGAAATATTGAGATTTCCAGAGATAGCAACGATTTTAGGATACAACAACGGAATCTAACAATGACGCAAGGAGAGTAGGAAGAGATATCTTGCACAGATAACTTACTGACCGGGTGTTCAACTTCACAGCAGCTACATTTTCAAATCTGCTTGAAAATCTCAGAAGGAGGCTGACATAAAGTACAGTCTCAATAGGAGGCACATGACGTCAAACTATACAAATCTTTTATAAATCATACTGAAGACTAAATTGGTACAATTATGATGCTGTTCCAATAAGGAAGGAGCCATAAGCTTGTTTGATTAAAAGTCACATGTTGCTAGACTGCACTATTATCGGGCACTGGAATTGAATTGAATTGAGTTACTTTCGATATTTTTGAGCTGTCGTTTTGAGAATTTTCGAAGAACTCAAATCGTTTTGAGAATTTTGTTAATGGTACTGAATCTCAAAGCTCGATGTGCCTTGAAATTTGCTACTTGCAGTGCATTCTTCAAACACCCTGGGCAAAAACTCCCGGCTGCTATCACTAAATCTAGCCCCGATGGCATACTTGTTTGGGTTCTCCTATAGTGATAATGATTGCCAAATCTCGCGAAAATCCACGAATTCGCAAATAGAGCTGAATATGTGATTTTTCATCAATGATTTTATCTGATTTTCCTTATCTTTAAATCTGCACAGTTTTTATCATGACAGAGATAGTCACGCTCGGCAATAAGCAAACATCAGCAGTGAACTTTTTATCTGATCTCTTTTCCCATAGGAGCGGCAGGGTGGGTATCCATGTAACCAAAATTTGAGGGAACTCTCGTCAAATTTGGAGCAGATTGTGTACAAAATTGTTTTGGATTTGCTAAATAAATGAAAATATTTGCAATTATCAAACATAAACTTATGTACGCTGTAGCTCTAATTAAATGCACTCTTCTCTTAAACAACTATTCATTTACGATATATGCCTCGAAATAAGACTTATCCAGCTTGTTACTCAGAGTTCCGCGCTGTAGAAGTAACCATTATTACATAAAAATACACTGCCTGGGAAAGGTGAGAGAAATCGAATAAATTCCCCCATTATTTTCAAGAAAATGCCAATTAATTTGGTAAACGCCCTGGGCTATCAATCAAAAGAAAACGGTACACTTTATTTTCTAAATCTCAAAATATCTCTCTACGAGATTGAAACTTTGGCTCCGGCAGAAGGGGGGGGGGGGGGGGCTAGGAGCTTCCAGTGTCTCCCTGGCACCACCTCAGGGGCAAATACTTTGCAGCAGGATCTAGCACATAAACCTCGGAAAAGGGGGTAGCTACCTGAAACTGAAAGTATACCCCTCTCCCTTGAACTAGTTCCCCACTGTTATGGCCGGTGCAAGACATGTTTTCTTGACACAAACTCCCCAACTTCTTTGAGCATTTCCAGTTATCATCAATTTTAATCAGACGTAATAAAAGCGAATCTTAATCGTGAAAAATCCTCATTCATCTGGCTGTTATGAGACTCGCAGAGCCTTTATACGACCTTTGTTTGTTTCTATTGCATCTAAGCTTCGAAACTGTTATGATTTATCGTGGAGGTTGCTTGTCGGTCCAGATGGTCGCTTTCTCAGCAATCGCTCAAGCCTCAGTTTGTTTTTTCTCGATAACTTAGCCAGGATTTGTTTACTAATCAATCGAGTCGCAGCGAGAGATTTCGCGTTTTCAAAGTCTTAACCGACCATATGGTTATCGATTTCCACTGACAATTTTTTGGTGTGTGGAAAAGATTTGTTTCTGAAAAGCGCGTGGTTTTTGTTACTATAATCACAGAGCGAATCAAGCTCAGTAATTATCTATCCACAGGGGTGTGCGAATTCATTTCAAAGTATCGGGCTCGGGTGCAAAAAATCAGGCAAGGGTCTATGTAGTGGAATTTTTCCAAAAATGCGCATGCTCTCTAAGTCACATGTACAAAGGTCTCGACTGTAATCTGTTTATGTGTTCCACCATTCATTTGTTACTTATAAGCTTTCCACCTGACACTTAAACGGAGTAGTATGTGTGAGGGAGAGAGTGACAATCCTACCTAAACAAAAAATGTGTCTAGATGTGGTTGGCGTGGTTTTTGAATACTATAATCACATTTTCAACAAGGGCCTACGCAGTGGAATTTTACCAAGAAGCACACATGCTCAACGGCAGAGTATGTCAGAGAGAGACTGATGATGATACCTAACGAATAAATGTGCACACACGCGGATGGCGTAAAACTCACAAGGCATGTTCTAACACAAGGACATATGTCCTCACAAGAGAGCAACCACAGTTCCTCTAGTGTTGTACCGAAATTCCATGATATGCCTCCATTAGGTCTTGAGCGCGGAAACCTACCCATCAAAGTGGCACACGCTTACCACTGTCCTGAATCAGGACAATAAGTTGGCGTAGTAGCATTCAAGTGCACCCAGTTCCAGGTTTATCCACAATAGAGGCATTTATTCGTTATTTTGGGTTAAAGCCTTCTATATAGCCAAGTGCATGATTAAATAATTTCATTCTTGCACGGGAAACTCATTATCACAAGCGGGCTTCAAAAATTCTGATATGCCTCCCCCAGGTCTCGAACCAAAGACCTTACCAACCATTGACAAGCCACTGCCCTAAATCAGGACAATAGTTAACGCAGTAGCCTACCGGTGTATCCAGCTGCAGGCCTACCACAAGTAGAGGCATTAAGTCGTGTTAAAATCATAGATGAGAACGAGAGAAATACGTCCCTGACAGTCCTTCGCAGGCCCCCTTGCCTTGTCAACAACACGAAATAAAAATGATACAAATCTTTCCATTTACAGACACAATCAATCAGCTTATTTGAGCACCTGATCAAGCAGTCCTAAATGCTTTTAAGTTTAGATTAGTAATATCTCTAGTGTATGAAAAATCCATTAATAAAGAACAGATTTAATGACAATTTCATTAAGATATTTGTTCCTCGATGTTTGAATAAAACGCTCGGATCTATTTGAAATAAAGCAGCCCGCTATTCCTGTAAAAGCTTCCTGACTGCGTTTTTTAGAAATTGTTTCATTTTCATTACGAATTTATTTGCTGAGGGTGCAAACAATGACGTCAATGTCGGCGCGACACATATCACATCGTTAGCCAGCACCGTGATGATCAGCTGAATCGTTCATGATGTTTACATCGAGCATGTGTGCTTTCAGTTTTGGCGGGAAATGTCTGATTGGCGGGAAATTAATTGAATGATACAGGTCTGATGCGAAGAAGTAATTCGTAAACTTGAAAGACCATTGACAAACTACCGAGTTCATACTGGAGACGTAGTTAATGATCAAAATATTCCAAAGTGGCACATAATGGGGACATAATATATATCTACTTCGATTGGTAAGGTTATTCGCCTATTAATTGTCAATACATTGCTTTGGTTATTCTCGCTGTTCAGTGGGTCTTTTGTGCTCTACGCATAGCAATACCTCACGAGGATAGTAAACGTATTTACCTATTAACTATCACTTCACTGCTTGATTAGTGCATAGTTTATAGAAAGAGATGGTTAGGAAACCTGTTGTTGTACGCCTTTTTGTTTCACAGTTGATGTTGAGCAGTACTTGAACGTGCACAGCATATGTCTTATCCTCTCTTTGTACTGTTGAAATGTTACATGTAAATATTTCCTGCATAAATATGGTGCTGAATATTATAAAATCTTTTCTAAATAACGAATAGTTCTGAATAGGGAACCAAAAAGAGTTTTGGTCTATTTGCTCAACCGTGACCCTGCTGGCTAAAACAATAGCAAAGCAAAAGAGTGCACTCTCATTTTTGAAAAACTTGCACAAAAGATACAACATCAGGTTTCTGAACCATCTATTTCGATAAACCATGATTAGTATCCCTATTTAGAGGACCCTTTGTGCTTTGCACGTAAACCAATACCTTATGAAGACAGTAGGGGTACTTCAATCAGTAAACATCCCATTTTGTCTTCCATATGGGATGGCCATATACATAGAAAACTTAACTTATAGTATCCAAACACTCACTATCATAGATTTTGAGAATCAATACTACATGTAGCGTGCAATACTTCACACTGATAGCGGGTCTGCGCAAGAGGTCTGAAATCTCAGAATTCGCTGGAAGGTCAAATCACGTCTCGCATAGTTGCTATCTTTCTAGTCTACAATGGTTGCTTTATACGCTAAGGCTAGTCACGCCCAGCAGAAAAGAACCCAGTTGCGTTTCCAGCTGTGTTATATGCTGTGGTGGGAATATTTCTATTTCCTTCGATCGCTGTTGGGAGCGAGTGAAACTCTAATTTTCGGTTATCTTAGTTTTAACGTGCGAATCGACTGAGGAGCTGTGAAGCGAAGCGATTTATTCTTTCTTCTGTCCGCTTCCGGAACGTGGTAGCGAGGTTTCTGGTTGAATCATTTTCTCAAAAAGCAAAGTTCTCCTCACAGAAGTTCTTCTCACTAATCAAATAGAAAAGGTCAGAGTAGAGTCAAATTCTAATGATAAACCAAATGGAGAAGAAGTAGGATTCGGAACATCAATCGAGATGATTTGTGGACCGTAGCAGGACTCGAACCCACGACCTCTAGATTTGCACTCTATCAAATTCATGCATGCTGTAATTCGAAACAATCCAAAATAATCACAAGGATTGTTGCTCGGTTGGTAAAGCATGGGAAAAGTCGATGGTTCGTTTGGTGGTGGTTCGAACATCAAGTTGATGGTTCGAAACACATAAATGTTCGGTTGATTCTGTTTGCTATTAGCTGATGCAATTAGCTCGTGTCTTAAGATTCGGCTATTCGAAAACCTCGAGTAGTGTTGATTTTGAGTTTTAATCTTGCACATTCAACTATTGGCAGGAAAGGGATAAATTAAGTCCTTCAAATCTATTAGATTCGCCTTCAAAATATGAAATTTTATAGAGGAATGAAAAACTTGAGCAGGGAAGGCCTTTCATCTTGACTGAGTCTTTAAAAGCTGTTTCTAGTTGTTCCAGCTAAAACAATGACAGGAGACTCGAACTAGTAACATAAATATGCTCCTATCCGGGTTGATGCCCATTGACTGGGGGAGGGGGGTGTTATCGCACTCTTGGTTGATGCCACTGTACAGGGTGGGACACTATCCTGTACAGATAGGGGCGTTTCTCTGCATTGACGCAATTAGTCAGAACCAAATGCAATCTCATGTCATACGCTTATATCATCCAACTCTCGTGACGAATCAGGAGGAGACATGTTTTTCAGTTTTCCAGGGGTTGGTAATCACAGACACTGATAGAAATCCTTTCTATTCTTCAACCCTACCCAAACTTCGTAGGGAATCCTGTCTAGTTTTCAACCCTTCCCAAACTTCGTATATTTGTAAACCCAAAATCCAAGAGCCTAAACAGCTGGATACCCAACAAAAATTTACCTTGCATCCAAATCTACCTTGGATTCCCAATTTTCTAAGACGAACATAAAAAAATGCACGAAACTCCAATCAGGAAAGCCAGACTAATCGAAGCAGTGCAACCAGCAGAGGTAGATTTCGAAATTGAATTGAGATGAATTGTGTACCTTCGACTCTGTTCAGTGATGGTTGGCTGCGATGCCCCTTGGTGTGGGAAAGTCCCAAAGCCTTCAGCAGGTCCAGTATAGCGGTTGCATGTGTCATAAAGTGCATTTACAAACCAGCTGATTCGGTGCTAGTGATGCTGGACGCAGTGGCATAGACAGAGGGGGTCAGGAGGGGCATAAAACCCCACCGCAGCTCCAAATAGCCAGTTTGTCCGAACATTTCTAATCAGATCGGAAAAATAAAGCAAAATGTTTACTTAAGGTATGGGTGTAGTGATAGCTAATGACATTTCAAATTTTCCTTTCCAACTTGTCATACGACTCAACTATCACAAATTTTGTGTAAATCGCATCAATTTTGAAATTTACAGACACAAAAATAGCGTAAAATTATCAAGTATTTTTGAATATGTACCCATGTATTAAAGGCCCGCTTAATAGAGATGTAAAAGAAAAATGTTTGTCTGATAATTTTCATCATTGCCCCGCCAAACGAATTTTCTATCTACGCCTCTGTCTGGACGGTGTGGGTTTGGAACTGTATTGTTAATACTAGCTTTTTCATTAGAATATATGGCTTTGATCTATCTCTATATCTATATCTATATTCATACTTCGCAAGGCCACTTGGCATAACTGCAAAGGGGTCACAGGGGTTTGATTGCAGGCTATCTCAATATTTGACAAGATAGTCACCACTGATCATGACAAGCTCTGTATTTACTGTAGTCATGCAGATAGCAAAAATGTGGCCTAGGTTCTTCTTATAAAAAGCGTAAAATCTTTCTTCTTTATCTTTCCAGTTTCGAGTGAAGTGAAAAAGACGCACTTAAATCCCTTGACGAAGTTCTGGAAAAGAAATCAAGACCTATAATCGAAAACACATCTCAGAACGGAAAATCCAGCCTCCTCTACGCAGGCAATATAAAGCAATTGTTCATTTGCATTGAGAATAGAAGTCACTTAGCAGATTTGCTTGGATTCAATCAAAATCGTTTTACGTTTGACAGAAAGTGTACAAGAAATTGAACTGATTGTTGCAGCCATCAGGGTTTTATGTTGATCTGATACTTCGTTACCGATTCTAACTTCTGCTCCAATTAGTTCAAGTGACAGAATTATTGATCTTTTTATCTTTAAGCCTAAATTAGAAGAAAGAAAAATTACTAGGCCTGAAAATCTGACTATGGCTCAAGCAGTATTGGCTGTAGTCTGGATCCGCCCCTGTTGCAAAATTTTGTTTGAGGGGGTCTTGAAACAAAAAAACTCAACCACATCCATTTTGTTGGACATAATACTTACAACAGACGTAATGCTTTCTATGCCAAAGACTACGGTATGAAAATAAGGAAAATTTGTGCACAGTTAACACCAGCTCAAGATCCGAACTAGAACAAAGACATGAAACAAAAGGCTTCCAGACCATTCCTTCTAAAGACTATGATTTGGCTTTCACCCTTCGTTGCTTATTAGCTTTGCGTTATCGAAAGCCATACCTTATTTATAAACGATGCTCTCTTCGTTTAAATACTTTCGGGAAAACAAATCAAAACGTCTAATCACAGGAAATATCACGAAAGAACGTTTCCACACCATTCCTTCAAAATACTATGATTTGGCTTTCACCCTTTGTTGCTTATTAGCTTTGCGTTATCGGAAGCTATACGTGATTTATAAACGATGCTCTCTTGGTTTGAATGCGTTCTGGAAAACAAATCAAAACGCATAATCACAGAAACAATTGCGAAAACAAAAGGTTTCCAGACCATACCTTCTAAAGACTATGATTTTGGCTTTCACCATCGATGTTTATTGGCTTTGCTTTATCAAAAGCTTTACGTGATTTATAAAAGATGCTCTCTTGGTTTGAATGCGTTCTGGAATATAAATCAAAACGTCTAATCACAGATATTATCACGAAAGAGCAAACCAAGTGCCTTCAAGAGAGAACAATAAAGACATAATTAGTTTACGTTAAGAAAAGACGTCACTTAGCAGATTCGCCTGGTTTCAATCAAACTCCTTTTACGTTTGACAGAACCTGAACAAGAAATTCAATTGATTGTTACTGCTATCAAGGCTTTACGTTGATCCGTAACGTCGTTACTGATAGCTAATTTCACGCTTGCTTGGTTAGGGGGTGCTCGACTTTGATTTACTGCTATTCAAACAAACACCATATGCTTCAAACTTCTCTCCAGCGGTAAATGCATCAAATGAGTGGTATACCTAATTTTAGTGGGGGTAGTGATAACTTATTTTTACCGTGGTGAAATAGTCTTATACAGTGATACAATAAACAGTGTCCAGTGATAACATTAATTAACTAATAATAATTATGATGAATTATCACTTCTCTGTTCCGGAATACAAGTGCTGGTTTTGGGTTTAAATTGTTTTCTTTTTCAGAAATTGGTGGATCAAAATTGTTCCACGCATGTGTTTATTTTACTAAGTAGCTTCAGATTGTTTCCTTGCTTGCTAATTAATTTCGGTAAATAGTTATTTTGAAAATAGGAACATTGTCACAAGTGTTCCAAGTACTCATTATGTTTTCTACTCCTTCTGCATAAAGCATTTTCATATTTGCCTTTGTAATTTGCCTTTAAATCGGTCATGTTTGATTTTAGTTTTAATAGTTTTACACCTTTATCATTTATGATATAAAGTTTTAGAACAATGAATTTCTTTTGATAAACCTAAATTTTACTTTGGATCATATCATTTTCAATGGTATCATTATATTTTGATTTAATAATTTTTTCACTCTTTAATGGTTAATCTGCAATTTGTTTTTTTGTTAGATTAATATTAGGGTTTTATTAAATCTGCCACAGTTTGTTTATCCCACCAATTTGGAAAACTCAGTCGTTTTTGCTCTTTGTACACTTGTTTAACAAGCCTTTTTTCTTTTCATGTTTAGCAATCAATGGAGATATGAAAGTCTCTTTTCAATTATTCTATGTCTTATCGGTTTGAGACCGATAACTGCAGCAGGACATCACTTCCCTTCTACACACAAACCAGAGAGACCAATGATGGGTACAATCAACAGCAATTACCTAAGGAAACCGCCAGGCATGCAAGACTTATGAAATATGTGCAGTGATGAACTTTCATTAAGATTAGGGATAGCGTTTGCGCGAGTGTGCTTAGGCGGCAGTCTTTATTGAGGCCGGGATTTAGCGAAGACAGAATGGGAGTGTAAGAATAAAAATGGGGAGGTAAAAGGGAGGGTTAAAAGAAATAGCGTTTAGTGATAGGGAAATTCTAGCTCCTTTTGGGAATACAGGCTTCATATCGAATTGAAATCTACTTTAAGAAAATGCTATTGAAAAACAATTCTATCTGATTTCTAGCTAAGAGAGATTGCTCTAAAAAAGATGCTGAATTCCTTAGTGAGCGTCCATGAATGATTGTTAAGAATCGAAGCTATTTGCAACAATTTCGGAACAAACTGGAACTACTTTGAAACGAGTTAGTTAAGATTTAAAAATGAATTTGCAGCAATTTCGATGCGAATTTGTAAAAATGTTGCAACGATTTTGCACTTGCAACTATTTCGGAACAAACTGGAACAATTTTTGAACGAGTTTGTAAAGGTTTAGAATTGAATTAGCCAAGACTTCAGAAGGATTTTCCAACAATTTGGGACTAATTTGACGATTTGTAACGGTTGAGAACGATTTGCAAAAAGTTTAAAATGATCTGCATAATTTTTAACGAAAATGGAACGATTGTGAATCAATATTGCGCTGCTTTGAATTGATAACGATCTATAAACAGTGCAACGATCTATGAAACACACTTGTGACGATGATAAGTGGACAATCTCTTAGAAATACTAATTGGTTATTGACAAATAATAGTGAAATCCATATGCTTTTGCAGCATTCACCATAGTTGCTCATTCACTTGATGTTTATAGAAAAGGTAGGTAATCCAAATCAATTAACCAAGTTGTTCTGGGAAAATTCTAAGCTGCTTGAATCACAATGAAGCAGCTTCCTTCAACAGAACACAATGGATATTCGAAAACACAGTGCAAAATACCAAATAAACAGAATTGCCTCGGGATATCTTGTGAATTATCCAATAGAAGAGGTTTTCAGCTAAAGGTACTGAATGACTCGTAAATCAAAATCTCCACTGTAAAATAGCTGGAATTACTTGACTTTTCTAATCTTGATCTGGACCATTGTGGCTGATCATATTGAAAAATGTACATTCAACGTAACTGATTGCCTATTTATTTTCTCTCCTTTTACAAAAGACAATGAGATAAGATATATGGTATTTTCTCAGTAAAGACCTTTCTTGATCCAAGATTTTTAAAAATACGGCGACACGAGAAAAATACCAGAGAAGAAGCAGAACCCAGAAAATCAATCGAGACAATTTGTGCGGATGAAAATGACCCGAGTAGGACTCGAACCCACGACCTCTAGAGAAATAACCAGAATGTCGTGTGTTCGAGTCCCATTAAAAAGGACCAGTTCATCTACATGTAAAATCACAGAATAGCATAGGTGCATTTGTGAGCAGTGCCCCCGGGATTGCCGTGCACAGCAGATGTTGTGATCTCTTTGCACAATCAGTTATCCGTGCATCATTGTCTGAGGCCCTCCCAGATCAAAGTCAGTTCACAAAAACAACACAATGAAATCAGATTTCTTAATCCGCTACTTCAAACCGATTAGACTGGGTTTGACATGATTTCAAAGCCAGGAGTTTAGTGCCATTGATGTTATTGTTAGGCCAAAGAAATTTGATCTTGTTAGTGAAAAGGACTCTTGTTTCCAGCTTGCTCGTTTTATTCAAATACCCAGAAGCTAGAATTGTGAATTTGCGCAAATTGTGTTAGTCCACACTCTATGGCTAGAACAGATTTTCACAGCCTGACTTTTCTCACGTCTCCTCTGTTTCAATAGATTTCGACGTTTTTTAATCAAATCATTCTCCGAGTTAAAGAGAACAAATGACAAATATTGTTTGATCATGAATGGGGCCTGGTAGGACCGAGTAATGATGATCATGTTCTAATCTTCTTTCAGAAGGTAGACAGTATTGGCAAATGTGGATACGAGCATTGGCTAGATAAATTTGAAATTTCAACTTATACTTGCATAGACATTCATTTTCTAAAATATCAATTGGTAAGCCTGAAAAATATGCAGTAGTTTTATTGAGTTTAGCAAATCTGTGGTTACAAACTGCCCTAAGAACAGATCTTCTCCTTATTCATCACGAGAGCTCGACAATGAAAGAGTTTGACGTGAAAGATTACTGTCAGGTCCGTAAAGATGCTTCCAATATTCTTTGTCTGCATCAATGAACTAGGTCTAAGAGAATTTTCCTTTGGGTCTACCTGTTTCGGGTCTGACTTGAGTTCCCGTCCTTGTACTCCTCGTGGCCTGCCACCTGCGATTTTACGTAGGAAAAACCTCAGACCTTGGTTTACGGAGATGTTGTTAATCCTCTTGGGACACTGATTTAAATTTACGCCGTCAGATTTCCTCATATCTTTCTTAGTCATTGATTTAATCTCATGAAAACGATTTTGCGTGGGATAAGATCCAGGCATATGCTCAATATTAGCGTTTAGCAACCCACAAGTCGAGCATAGAGGCTTACGTCGAACGGGTTTTCGCTAGAACTTGGATTTGAGTGCAGAAATCGCTGTGGGAACGAAATAATCGAATTTCTCAGATGACATGCAAAACTACTGTCCTTGACCAGTAACTCAATTGCGAAATCAAATCCCCTAAAGATATTTATATCTCTGATATCAAAGCGGGTTGCATGTATCTGTGAGCCAGCTTATTTGTTGCTCATGAGAGATTCTGGCGTGGGTTCAAAACCACCGTTTTGGGGGTTGCCTGGTTTGTAGTAACTTCCAAATACGAAATTCTGTTGCACAAAAGGGACACACTAGGACCTCATTTATTATGGAGTGATGTAGTTCTAAGTATTTTCACGTTTTGACAAGGGTATTTGGACAGCTACATAAAACAGCCCACAATATGGGCTCTTTTATGTAGCTGCGCAACTTGCTTTTCTGACAAATATTCATGCAACTGCGTAGACTCCGTGCTGATAGACTTTTTCGGTAAACAACAATTTATTCTGGCTAAAATTTTCATCTTGAACGTTTGTATCAATTCCCATCAATTCGTACAAACAAAATAAACCTTGACTTACATAATAAACCTTAAAAAAAGTGGTGTGAATAAATAAATAGCTTACATGGTCAATCTGCAATCGTCACGGCATCTGCTGACTTCTCCTCTTCATTATCACCGTTTTCATTGCTTTTTTGTTTTTTGCTTTCTTCCGATTCTGTTTCTTCAGTTTGTTTTCGCTTCTCAGCCGCTTCTTTTTTCTTGCTCTCCTTTTCCTTTTGGTCTTTCTTGTAAGCTAATTAAAACAGAATTGATATTGGTCATAATAACAAGGGTAGTTGATGATAGGCAAATACGCTTACTATCTTCCTGAACCTTGTGACTTCTTTTACCGTTTTGCATGGAGTTACATAGAGCTGGCAAACTCTCTCCTCACATTTTATGTGACAAGTCTTTTGGTGGTATCGAACCCATGGCCCTTGAAATCGGGGTAGTGTTGTGTGATTGATCTAACAACTCGATCATCCCTGTCCCTATAGGGTTGGGTAAGTTAGACACAAAGAGTAACCAAATTGAATAACTGAATACAAGAATGACAAAAATTCTAATCTCCAATAATTCCTGTTTTGGTTTAAACTGGCAAGATTCAGAATCTTGAATATGCAGTGGCACAGAAGATACATTGTACCCCATATAAAGATAATAGCTAATTTATTCAAAAGTTGGCCATAAACGATAGCGATGCTACACTAATTTAGGCTACTTACTCACCAAGAGAGTTTCTATGTGTCCCAACTTTTCTATCAAGACCTTTGCAATAAACAGGCACCAGTTTATTGGTATGTTATTATTACAATGAAATCTTACCTTCCAGGCTTCTCTTGAGAGGCTCCACGAATTGTGAAAATTCCATCTCCTCCATTGCTGCTAAAACATCAGGACCAGTTAAAGTTTTCCGTTTGTGCTTTTGGGCGAGGTTATTGGCACTGTTGAATGATTAAGATGATCAGTTAAAACACTTGGTTGCCGAAATAAATTATTTCATAATGCTTTCCTTCTTTGACCTATAGAACCAATCCGCCACTAAGAAACTGAATATTCCGAAACTAGGCTGCCTGGTCATATAGGTTGACAAGAAAGTGGTGAAGAATTTAAAATGTAATTAGCAGAACAAACACTTAATTTGTATAAACTGCCAATAATCTCAATCATGATTGTTTCAAAAGCAATATGAATGTTCAAGTTGAGAAATCTAATCTTTAAGTATAGCTAGATGCCCTTCTATCTGGCAGGCTAAGGTTTCTTATACGTCAGTTTCAAAGTGGCGGGTTAGTGTTGTACTTCTCTTTGAATTTTCAGTCCACTCTTTTTACTACTTCTTAGTACACTTACATTTACATGGACGGGTTGATTACCCAGACCAATCTGATTTGTCCCTCCAAGTAGCCCGGTCTACCATCAAGGTCTCAAGCTCTTGGGATGTTTGGCAGCAAGCGTCTTCAATTAGTTGTTGGAAGGAGGTGTTGCTTGGTCTGCCAATAATTGATCCTCCTCGTCTTGAATTCCAGGAGTTTACTTCACTGGCAAGTTCATTTTTGCTTCTGAAAGCGTGCCTGCCGAGCCTCATACGAGATTTGATTACTGCAGACAAATAGGGTGGAAGTTTGCCGTGAAGACGCTCTTTTGTTGGATAATTGCTTTATGAGATGTTCAACACAACTCTAAGCATTCTGGTGTAAGTTTCATCGAGACGTTTTAGAAGGCATTCGGTGAGTGTCCAAGTGGTTGAGCCATAGATCAGCACTTATTCGACTGTGGTACAAAGAAATCTCGTTTGATTTTGTCTAGGAGATTTGAATTCCAGATTGTCCCTAGTTTGTCTAGCGCTACCCGCCTTTGGCGATTGCTACCTCAACATCTGTCTTACCCCAACTATAGTCTTGTTTAGAGATTTGATATCGCTGTTGGTGTTGAAAGTCATATATATATAAGTCTTTATTCAGTTGACATGAATACCGGAGGAGTTTTACTGTATCTTCTAGGCTGTCCGCAATGCCGTCTGCATAATGTGCATCAGTGAGGTAGATTGCTTGGTGTCATCTGCTTCATGATCTTTGTAGTGTGGATTCAAGTGGTTTGTGGCGGTCGATGGAAACCTTTAAAACATAGTCCAGGCAGAGTATGAAGAGAAAAGGAGCCAGTGTATCTCCTTGTAGTACCCCAGCAGATAAATTGAGTTGATCAGTGTCACCCTCAGGGGATCTCACATTAGTACTTACCCCCATTCAAATTAAGGCTTTGTAAGAATGTTATTCTTTAAGCTGTGTAAGAATTCCCGGCTTTGGAATTCCACCCAAGTGAGTTTTATGAACGATAACCATCACTATATAAACGCTTGGAGTTTAAAGTGTGTTGTAATCTCGAGTTCATGGTTTGTAGACTTATTTTTGAAAATTTTAAGGTATTTGATAAAACGAAACCAGTAGTTTGTGAAACCTTTAGACTTACTCATTGGAATTTGAAGTATGATTCCATAATTGAAGTAAGGCTTTTAAGCCCATGCCGAGGCCTGTTGCAAAAAGTGTGGGGAGATTATCAAAGTTCTAGTATTACAGTAAGAAGATATAATTCTAGGTAAAGGCAGAAAAATTGCAAGGTACATTCTCTGCTTGAAAGCTTGGCGTGATATAGATGTCTTAGAAAACCGTTTTTTATGCCACTTTAAAATTATGCAACAAATTGAAAAGCAGAAAATCATCAATCGAATCTATGAGGGTTGAGTAGGAAGATTCTTTGTTCCTCATATCCTTTGAAAATCATGGTTTTCTTCCATGTCTTTGAGAATTTTTTAGCAAGTTCCCTAAGTTTAAGCAAAACTTTCCTTGTGTGAATTAATTCATGCAAAATTTTCCTTGTTTCCTAGCCTATTTAACCTATTCCTTTGTTTCCAAAAGCCCCTTTACAACTTCTCATTTATGCCAATTTCCCCGAATGGAGAGCAGAATATATCTAAAATAAAACTTTGGTTAGAAACAAATTTAACAAGTTTTGAATTTGGCATATTTCAAGAGAATAAACTCTCATGAGAAACAGCTGATCTAGAAATCAATCAATATAATTTTTCCGAAAGAAAACAACTACGCAGTTCATTTTCATTCTCACAAACTATCTTAATTGAAGTTTTGCAGATCAGACATTCACTTAGTTAACAAAATTAAACAGTGTTTTCCTTCATTGAAAGCATATCAAAAACGTTTTGTTAATGACTCCTAAAAGTAAGTAAGAATGAATCAGACTTGCCTTGATGTTGTATAAAGAACGAAGACACTAGCAGCTCTGCTTATTGCTGATCTTGCCTCCTTTGAAACATTTACTCCATCAGGGAGCTGAAAAATTAAAAAAGATGTTGGCTGGATTCAGAGGTGTTGTGGTACCTCAGTTTTGGGCTGGGCAAAAATGAGAAATTTCTGACAAAAAATTAGAAACAATGCATCAAACACTCGAAATTTTCAGGCAAAATCAAAAATTTTCCAATAAATTCGATGATTTCATTTTTCTGGATAGATTGTATGGCGGAAGCTATGAAGCTATGAAGAAACCGTCCTAAGAAAAATATTACTGTTATTAAAATGGCGATTTAGGGGTGGTAGCCCAGGTAGATTTAGCCCCATATAGTGCTAGAATATCAACTATTCAACTAAATGAAAATATGTGTAAAAACATGTTTGCTATACCCCTTCTCGACAAGATCTTGCTCATGTATGAGCCACTTTCCATCATTTAATCCTATTGTTCTATTGTTTAACTTGTGCTTGCACACTGCAGATTCTGGACTGCAACTGTCATTTTTCATTTCACTTAACATTTCATTAAACATTCTTTACCCATGGTAGCCCCGTCATTCTGAATAGACTGCTTTACAGGGGCCGTGCAAAAAAATTACAAATTAAAAGCTTAATTACAAAATTACAAAAATAAATGCTCTAGATGAAATAATATTACATAAAGGAAAAGGAAGGTGTAGTCTAAGGAAGCTCTCTGCATTCTATCCTATTTTTGAAAGTATGAAGTGTGGGTGCTTGTTTGACACCCAAGCCCAATCCGTTCCAGGTCTTAGGCCCATAATATGAAATAGACTTCGGTTTGAAGTTTTGAACAGAGGAATGCCCAAATCAGTTTCTGTGTTTCTGAGTTTTATAGTACTTTACTTTGAGCTGTATTTTTAACAAATAGCTTGGAAAAATATATGTAGGTGCCAGATTATTTGTTGCCTTGAACATAATAGTCAGAGTTTCATTCAAAACAATGTCTGAAAAAGTCGGCCATTTCAGCCTCTTTATCAGATTACCAGCTGAAACACTGTAACTGTTGTTAGTAACAGTTCTTGCAGCTCGATTTTGCCACTTTTGGAGGGTATCAATTAAAGTTTTACGACAACACCCCCATACTGAGCAACAGTACCCAAAATGGGGTTCTACAATTCCTCTATACATTTTACTGAGCGTTTCCTCAGTGAGAAATTTCTTGGCATATTTCAGAAAGCCTAAGGCTCGAGAAACTTTTGTTCTCATACATCTTATATGCTAATCCCAAACAAGATGACTATTCAATTGAACACCAAGGTACATGGTATTATTTACAGTATCTATCTATGTGCCATTTACAGAAAAGCAAGGCTGCTCAGTAACCACATCAGAGATCATTTTTAGCTTTGGTCCAGATCCAATTACCATTGCATGAGTTTTGATAACATTTAGGGACAATGCATTTGCCTGTAGCCCAGCACTTAAACAATTAAGATCCTCGTTCATAACTTGGGGAGGTAATTAATTATTATTGCTATCTTATTGGTATATCAATATATACTCTACCCTCCAATAAATATGAAAACGCTTCGAATTTTAGGCCTAAATTAAATCATTTTCATAGTAAGACACAGAAATAAGTTTCCAATCAGTCTCTGGCTTATCTCCCCACATGAGCTGAATCACACATCAACTTGTTGAGAAATTAGTGCAGAAGCTTTATTTGGAGCTTAAATGTAAAATAAAGTTAGACATGACAAGTTTTTATTGAAAATCTTAAGCTTGGTGAGATGCTCGAAAATTTTATTTGAAGACTAAGTGGTTCACAAAAAATAGGAATAAGTGGGGTTTTTCTTTTAATGGAAGCAGTAAAGAAATTGCAAAAGCAAGTCAATAACCTGTAAATAATAACGGGATTTCAAAAGTCGGCTCGTTCTCTATCGATTCACAAAATCCCAAGTCAACTAAAAAATATTTGGCATCAGCAAGGTTGACGAGGTGAATTTGCAATGGAGAAAAAACCTGTCAAGTGCACTTGCCCCATGATAACTCCTTATTACTGCCAAAAGCTTTGGAAGAAAATTCAGTTATGCAAAACAATACAAATAGGGGTATTCCCAGATGCCTTTTATGCGTAAGGGGAAGTTCACAAATAATGCAATATAGCTAGCTTCATAAAAATATTACTTTTCGTCTTGCCATGAAACGCAACTTGGGCCTAGTCAATCACTTGATAAAACTCAATATCAATTTCTTTGAAAATGTTGAAGTTCTAGGATAAAAATAGCTTTAAATAAACTCGCCATGGACTAAAGAACAATCCCTAACAAAAATTGTTCAAGAATGGCATGCGACCTTAAAACTCCTTATCAACAAACTTGAACAATAATTTTCAAGACTTTCAGGGCTGTATCTTGCCTGCCAGCTTCAAGAGAAAAATTGAAATTTTGAATCAACCGGGAGGGTTTTGAGACAATGAAAACAATTTTTGAATAAAAGAATAATTTCTGTCATCGGTTTAAATTTCACAAATATTGGACGCTTCGCTTCGTAGAAACTCATTGTTATATTTCTCTCATCGCTTTTATTGACATTTGGTCCGCCATATTAGCCTCCCAGTCGTTTCCATACATATCGGAAGGCAGAGTACCTGGTTAGGTTGTAGTTATTATGTCCTAAGACGTTTGCTGGAGATTTTCACAAAACTTACTTATGAATTTCTGCTGAAGATATCTGTATCCTAAATGTACCTAGCGTGGCAGACCCTCCTTATCAAATATTGTGTACATTATTCATTTGATAGCAGGGCCTTAATCAGTGCACAAAGTGTTGCATTTGATTGTTTTTATTAGCAAGCATGAGTAAAGGCCTATCATACGCACCACCTCTTTTATAAGCCTAGTAATAACAGCATTGGGTAGATTAAGATCTTCTGGTTTCTCAGCCATATTTCTTGTCACTCTGGACTTGTTGCTGGTATCCTAGAATCAGGCCAGACTTTCTTTGGACCTCATCTTTCGCGCCATTTTATGAGTATTTTTAATGCCTCATTTTGGAGTGAAATAATTTCGCGACAGTGAGGAAGAATCAAAATGGCTTCTCCGCAGCTCAGATGAAAAAGAATAATATTGCTCAAAATCAGAAATCAGTGCTCCTTCGAGGGTGCAGCATTTTATCAAAATCACTTAGAGAATTGAAGAAAGCAAATTTGTGTTCGTTAAAATGGTGTAGGTGAAAATGTTGATAAAATTCAATAATGAATCCTTTTGATTTATATTCTAATCCCTATGCAAGGCATTGCTTATCATTCGCTACACCTTCTTCTGGGGGCACTAGCCTGTTGCATGAATTAAATTGGATTCTCTCAGTGGCGTAGCGTCTGGGTATTCAAGGTATTCAGTGAATACCCTGGGATTTTGAGTAAAAAATAAAAAAATAGCCTAAATATAAGATTTTGCAAAACAAGAAGACCTTTTTTAACTTTTGGGTTATAAACTTCATAGTGTTTTCTCCATTTCTGGTTGTTGAACGCAACCCAACACAATTTGTATATGTTCCATCTATTCCATTCCATTGTATTTGATTCCGTGTTCCATATTTTTGATAAAGATCTCTAGTTGAGCAGAGGAAACATTCCTAAATGGATTAGCGGTTATGTGTAATTGTTTATGAGAACAGTAAACGATTGAATCTCATTGTATTAATCACAGCAGAGGTCTACGGTACGCACTGAATCTCTTCCGGCAGTTTCCACCAATCAAAACTCTCCATTTCGCCAGTATTTGACCCCAAATTGACCTTTCAGATCGAGAAAACAAAAGAGCTGTACGCAGAGAAATCTCTGCGTACAGCCTCCTTTCTTGACTTAGATGATCAAAACTGATTCCGAGGCTCAAACAATCATAGGCAAGAAGACGGAAGTAAAACAGAATTGATATCGTGAACAGTTTAGAATCAACAGCTGAACAAAAATAGATCAACATGAAACCCAAATCTCATCGTCGCTTTTGCAGTATAATATTTAAATAGCTATTTTGCTAAGATGGCCTGAGCTCATTACACGAAAACAAGTAAGAACGTAAGTGCAAGAAGGTAGACTTTGAGTGATTTTTAGGATCCTACGCCATTTTGAGGGCCTAATCATGACCTAATCTCTGGGGCTTCCGGCTTGAATCTCAACTGAATACCCACTACTGAAAGTCACGCTACGCCACTGGATTCTCTTAAATTCAATCCAATTCTCTTTAGATCGTAAAACAGCCTGATACTTACATCCACACCCGCGAGCCAAAAAAGAATCTTATCAATATCGGTTGCCCAACATTTCAAAACAGCATTAATTTTTAGACGCTTTATACTTACTTATTTACTTACTGCACTTTAAAACACCAGGCCCTACCAATCTTTGGCTGATTTTGTGATTTCATACATTTCCTATTATAGGCTATCATAGCCTAAAAAGCTCCCTGAACTGTCCTGAGTGGATTAAAAGCCTATTTGGAACCATTTATTCTGGGCCAATTTCGACCAAAACCCTGGACATCAGGTCAAATTTTGGCTAATTTTGAAGGAAAGTTTTTGTGATTTTGATGCGTTTTCTGAGGTTATTATAGTCTAATATGCTCCCTGGACAGTCCTGAGTGGACTAAAAGTCTATTTAGAACAGCCTCTTTTGAGCTTAGTTTGACAAAAACAATCATGGGCTAACTATACGGCTTTTTCCAAAATTTGGGCTGATTTTAAAGGAAATTTTTTGGTGATTGAAGTTACATATCCTTCAAAGTGAAAATTTGAAACAAATTTGAAAGTGCTCTCACTTAGAAAAAATAATCTGTGATAATCGGAGATGTAAGAAGATCAATGGCTCTGGTTTGAATCTCTTCAGAATCCTTTAGCAAGGTAAGACTTGATTTCTAAACTTTAAATAAAAATCATCTTAACTTCAACCTCTACTTCGGCGAGCTCCGAAATGTGTGAAGGCTTCATTCTTGCCAGACAGTTGAAGGGTCGAGTGTTCGAGCATATGTTCAACCAGGAGTGAGCCAATATTACTCTTAGCATCCCCTCGCAGCTGACATGTTTATTTGAGCAACTGTTCAAAATACTTACCAAAAACCCCCCTAATTTTCCTTTTCGAGAGCCGAAAGCAGCCAGGGGGATACCCACCTGTCGCCTCCACTTGCTATTACAGCTGATGGGGCCGGATTGAGATCTAGGAAGAATATCTTGTTATGTCTCACCCAGGAGGAGGCTCGAACCCTCGACCCTTAGACTGTGTGGCAAGCATTAAGCCTTCACGTTGGCTCAAGCTCGAGCAATGCATTGATGATTATACATCATATGGAAAAGCTTCTTTTGAGTAAGGAATTCGTTATTTGTAAAACATGTCTTTCTAATTAACAAGGGAAGATAAAGATGGCGAAAAATTCGAACTAGAGCCATTGGGACTCTAAACTCTTAAGAAACTCGGCTTATCCCCCTACGCCATTACATTAGGCATTGACTCCAAACTAATAATCTAGTATTATAACGCCGTGAGTCATTAACATAACATGTTTCCTTCATTCATTTCACTGACCGATTAAGGGGGTTAAGTTTAACGAAATCCGAAAACAGCAAAAGAAGTTTGAAGAAAAATCGACATGCAAGTTGATTATGCAATTTATAATGTTTTAACTTTTACATGATAAAATATAGCATTATTGATCTATTGAGAAATATTAGTTAATATCATAATCAAAACAAATAAATGTTACAACAGAAGAATTAAATAAGCTAGGAGCAATGAATTAAATCTCCAAAAGTTTCCGGGAAGTGAAAGAATAGGTTTCTTTACTTAAGTGTTTCATACGATTCGGCTATAAAAATGACAAGAGTTGAAATAAAAATTTGCAATCAATGAAAAGATAATAAAACAGGTCTCTAAACATTTGAGGGTTTATAGCGAAAACTCAGCATCAGCTTTACGTTGCGTTCAGTCTTGATTTGATCAAAGCCTGGATTAGCCATTTTCTTTTGTCAAGATCTTTATCGACATTCTTTATTCTTCGTAAACCGCTTAAGCTACTTTGAACCTTGTTTAATGAATATTTTCTCGAAAAAAGTGATTTTGGAGGTTTGCAAATAGAAAGTGTTCCACTTACTAATTTGATTCTTGTGCCTAATCAAGATCTTTGGATTTCATCCACCCCTTCAGAATTAACAACTAAACAGAATAAAATATCGTTAAACATCTAAGCATTATTACAATTTATTGGTATTTTATGTTAACTTTAAGAAGTACTCAATCTTGGCTACCAAAACATCGCGAAAACGTTAAAGGTCTTTAAAATTAAGACCAATCCCACTTGGATCATCAACCTAGGTAGCAATCATCTCAGAAGGCAATGAATAAAGCTTTTTACACCGTAGAATAAAGCTACGTGGTAGCAATGAAAGCATGATGTAGAATCCTTAAACCTATCCTTAAACTTGACAAAAATGTATTCAGAAAAATAACATTCAGGGCAATCGATGGTCCTGTCTGTTATTTCATCAAGCAACTGTGCGATGTTGGAGCAACCAAGAGAAAGAGTCTCTTTATATGCAGAAAAGGTTACCCTTGGCCCCTAACTACCCACTAGTTCGGGACAGATTTCCACATGTTTATATGAAATCGACTCTCCGTCACGCATGTGCAGATAAGCACTTTCGGTCTAAGGTGTATAATATATTCCTTGAAAATCCTTTCTACGCGACACATTTTTTTCTTCCACTGGCAGTAGAGTGCCCCGGCATGGTAAGTCACCCTGCTCCATTAGCTGAGTAACTCACACAGCCAAGTCATTCGAGTAGTTGCGGCAACTTTCCCCCCGGTTCAAACAGGACATCTTGACAGAACTTGTCTTGCATATAATTCTGGCATACCGCCAGTTTCCGTTGAAGACGGGTAGCCCTGGTCCGCGGGTCACAAACTCTGCATATAAATAGACCCTTATAGTACCATCATACTTCAGCTATTAACTGAATGATAATGACAATAATAATGATAATAATAAGGTAACCGGATACATACACATGGAATGATAAAATTCGTTAATAATAGATTAAAATGTTACAAACTTGTTTTATTTTGAGAATTGATCAGCAAATCCTCCAGCTGATAGGATTAGCGAGAGCGGAAACCCTGAACGAAAAAAAGAGTTAGAATTATATAGGTCCTAACGAATACGTATTGCTTCGATTTAATTCGAATGTAAGCCTCAGTAGAAAGGGGTAGAATGATTGATTTCTTCCTGGGAACGTATTTCTGTTGCAAAATATTTGCTAGGTTTTGAAAATAGAGAGCACAAAAATATATTTTTCGGGAGTCACAACAATATAGCTTATTTCTATAAAAACAATTTTTCCTATTTTGTTTTTCCTTCTTGCAGTCAAATTATTTCTGGGACCAATGGGTCCGTGGTCCGATACTTTTCCCATCCCTACTTTTTCTAGAATCAGTTTGTTGCTAGCAAGGATTGCTTCATTTTGTTTAACATGCCGATGCTTTGACCGCTGTCAAATAAAGAATATGAAATACATCTTACCTTGGTGATATCAATGCCTGTCATCTCCTCCATGGCCTTAGGCAGCTTGACGACAATGTCCAGAAGCTCACCAGTAAGCTTGGAGGCACCCACTGCACCGTCCCCACTGGACACCATGGTCACCTTCTTGCATGCCGACAATGGCGCAGCCACTTCAGCAGCCACCTGAAATCGTCATCGATTATATTTCAGTGATATCTTAAGTGAAGAAACTTTCACATTCATGCTGTTCATAATTCTTGCCTATAATTGCGTACATTTGATCCACAAAACGTCTAAAAATGAGAGATTTGTGAAATTTTATAAAGCTAAGAAAAAGCTTGAAACTTTTGAAGCAGCACATGATTTATGGATCAGGCTGTGAAAGTCTCTGCTTGCACGAAGATTTCATGCTTCAAGATTCATTTCTCTGCTTGGAGACTAGGTGTGTTGTGAAGTGCTTAAGAAATCATTTGTTGAATCACAGAAAATTTCCAAAACATGTTTCACTTATTTAGCTGTTATGAACTAAAGATTCTTTAGACAGTCAGGATTCTAAACTACCATGCATCTAACTTTGTATAAGGGTTAGCATAAATCTAAAAATTGATTTAGTGCAAATGGGTGCAATGGGCACACTAGAACAGCGTACTACTAAGCTACTACTATACGCCATGCTGGGCTGCATGCTGCTGTACCCCTACTAGACAAGAATCAGCCTTAGTCAGGATAGCACGTCAAACAGAAACACCCAACTCATTTCTCGAGAACTCAAGGATGCAAGAGAAAACATATTTTACTGCGAAAAGTTCAGTCCTAGGGATAGAGCCTCTGACTGCATTCCACATGCTAAAAAGGGAAGCAAGGTCTTAGTTGATATCCTACAGATACGGATGTTATCCAATACCCAATTCTTATCGCATCACCCTTTTAAACCCAAAGCACTAGAACAGACCATAATTTGCGTGGAAAAATTGCATATTTTTGCTGCTAAAGTTTGAGCTCAAAAAGGTGTTAAAGTTAGGATGAAAAATACACTAAGTTGCACAATATTTTATCTGTAGGGTATCACCAAATATCTACAAGGAATTATTTCCCTTTTTTATCTTTACGTCCAAAGATGATACACACATTATTTTCTACAACAGTCTTTGATCGATACAGACCTTAACTTAAGAATGACTAGGGAAATCGGAAACATAGCGAAACATAATAACTGCTAAAGCTTTGCGTCTGACACTCATCAGAGTAGTAGTAGTTTTTTAACTTGGGCTCTTTCAGGAACAGTTTATTGTTTTTCCCACTGGACACACAGCGATGATTTGTTGTATCTTGCCATACCATTCATTCACCTTTTTCTGATTGGCCAATTTGGATCTAAATCTGGTTGTGATAATTCGTTAGGTTTCGTTTTCGTTCCCTTTCTGACGTACTTCTCAGATGAATGTCAAATCCAAAGCTTCAGAAGTTATTATACTTAGTTATGATTCCCTTTTTACTTTGTCTCCATTGCGTCCTAGCCTCTATCACCTATTTCCGTTTATATAGAATAAACTACAAATAAATGCAAAAATACCTTGGGCAATGTCTCCAACATCATGTCTACCATGGCAGCCTCCTGGTACTCCTTCCAGGCATCGGCCTTCTTTGCCATCTGTTCAGCCTCGGCTGTGGCTTTAACCTCGATCGCATATGCCTCAGCCTCTCCTTTCATCTGTAAATGCAGCGATGAAAATATAACATTGTTCATCCTAAACAACTCAATGATTACCAGTTATCAACTAGAAAGACTAACGCAATGAGTAACTGAGCAAGATTAAAACAAGTTTGTCAGGTTCTTTGCTATATTTTGAATCATGAATAAGAATAAAACATGAATGTATGTATATCTTGCCACTAAAATATATTCACAATGATAAAATCTTAAGTCATTCTCAGACGAGGACATAAGTCCAATAGGCCTAAGTGTGTTGTATTCAAGTTGTGTTTCTTTTTCTCTACAAAATTCCACAATAATTAAGGTATATCAAAAACAATTAAAATATACACCGTACAAAGTAGATTAGAAACTATTGACATAAAAAATGGATGAAAATAACACCCCCAACTAAAGTGGCAGGAATGGCATTATAAACGTCTAATGTCCTTATTTCCATAATGGTTTCCTCTGAATGTTGATGAAAACTGTTGTGACGCTTGAAACATTTTGGTATTGAGGCCGTGTTTCGAACTCTCCGTTTGCAGATTCGTCAGAAATCGAACTTAAACGCACCATATCTTTCGTTGCTGTCATATCTTGAATTCATGAAAATTACATATCTCCTCTTTACCAATGACCGTTACGAAGAAACTATCACTCACAGAAGGTTGGTTATTGAGTATAGATTTTACTGTGTAATTGCTCTAAACTCGTGTATATGGAGCATAAATTTGAAAACAAAAAATTAACAAGCTTTTATCTGACTATTTTGATACTAATAAATTCTTTTTTTAAATTGTAAATAGGAATTAGACTGTAAAGCGCAACCGAGTAGTTTTGGTTATGTTATAAGTTTTGCTTTATCATTATTATCATCATTACTATTATATAGAGTAAAATGTAACTCACAGCAAATATTTTCAGAGTCAGCACTTTCACTCAGTCAGACATTAGAAAATCTTATTTGGGAAACATACAGAATGCACGTAGACAATATCTTACAAAATTGTTTAAAATCCTCAACATTTCACACAGTTGAAGATAAAAACGAAATACAACCAATTAGAGTCAAGATTCCTAATACAGATCTTTTACCAAATTCGGTTCAATTTCTATTCTAAGTGATTTAAGAACGACGAAGGAATATTTTGATAAGTTTATCCATATTCGAAGCTATTGGTTTTTGAAAAAAGATAGATATATCAAATTATGTTTCCTCCTCTCCCCAGATGTAGTGCTGAGCGCCGTTGAATGAACAATCGACAGCGTTGGGCGAGGCTTTAGAACGTAGCAACAAATCATAACGGCAGGGCGAATTTCAACACAACAGATGCCATCGCAAAAAAGAGTAGAAATTCCTTTGAATTCGCATGACAAAAAGACATTACAGCCTCACAACGAAATCCAAGACATGTTCATAATAACAAATCAAGATATAACGAAACCGAAATTCTTATTTACTTTCCTAATTTCCTGTTTGTTTACCCGAAGAAAGACTTTGAGCTAATAGCCCGTGCGACAGATGTGCTCTTACACTTCAGACATCATTACAATCAACACAAAAATAACCATCAAAATAATAACATTAAAAACCAGACATTTCAAATTAAAAAGTTTAAATCAGTTAAATCAATTTACGAACATTAGAATGTTTCTTATTGCTTTCCTACATTACTTGTTTTGGTAGTTTTTGTTTTCCTATGATTGTTGTTGTCGATTTTCACTAACACTGCTTAATGTTATTATCATCAATAGCATTATCATCAGTGTAATCAAGATCAAAAACTCGAGCCCTCGAAACAATACGCTTTGAGGTTTGATAAATCTTTAATCAGGTGGCTTAGATTCATTGTTTTCAAGTGTTGCTAAAATACTCCGCTATTTTACCGTCATCAACCTTAACACATCGACTCGTAAATAAAATATCATCACCCTGAAGGGTGTGTTCAGTACAGTGGGGGGGAATTCACCAATACTATTAAGGGATATGATCAGAAGATTTGAGGATAATCAGTATTGTGGAGGGAAACCAGAAGCGCTGTGGCTATAACCTTCACAGTACTAAACACCCTCCTCAGTGCTGATGGTATACACCCACATTACTAAACATCCTCCACAGTACTGATGGTATACACCCACAGTACTAAACACCCTTCTCAGTGCTGATGGCATCTCCCACAGTACCGATTATATCAACCCACACACAGTTCTAAACACCCTCCACAGTGCTGATGGTATGCATCCACAGAACTAAACACCCTCCACAGTCCTGATGGCATACACCCACAGTACTAAACACCCTCCACAGTGCTGATGGTATACACCCACAGTACTAAACACCCTCCTCAGGACTGATGGTATGCATCCACGGTACTGAACACCCTTCTCAGTACTGATGGTATACACCCACAGTACTAAACACCCTCCACAGTACCGATTATATCAACCCATACAATACTAAACACCCGCCTCAGTACTGATGGTATGCATCCACATTACTTAACACCCTCCAGAGTCCTGATGGTATACACCCACAGTACTAAATATCCTCCACAGTACTGATGGTATACACCCACATTACTAAACATCCTCCACAGTACTGATGGTATACATCCACAGTACTAAACACCCTTCTCAGTGCTGATAGCATCTCCCACAGTACCGATTATATCAACCCACACACAGTACTAAACACCCTCCTCAGGACTGATGGCATGCATCCACAGTACTAAACACCCTCCTCAGTACTGATGGTATACACCCACATTACTAAACATCCTCCACAGTACTGATGGTATACATCCACAGTACTAAACACCAGTCTCAGTGCTGATGGCATCTCCCACAGTACCGATTATATCAACCCATACAGTACTAAACACCCGCCTCAGTACTGATGGTATGCATCCACAGTACTAAACACCCTCCTCAGTACTGATGGTATGCATCCACATAACTAAACACCCTCCACAGTACTGATGGTATACACCCACATTACTAAACATCCTCCACAGTACTGATGGTATACACCCACATTACTAAACACCCGCCTCAGTCTTGATGGCATACACCCACAGTACTAAACACCCTTCTCAGTGCTGATGGCATCTCCCACAGTACCGATTATATCAACCCATACAGTACTAAACACCCGCCTCAGTACTGATGGTATGCATCCACAGTACTAAACACCCGCCTCAGTACTGATGGTATGCATCCACGGTACTGAACACCCTCCTCAGTACTGATGGTATGCATCCACATTACTAAACACCCTCCACAGTACTGATGGTATACACCCACAGTACTAAACACCCTCCACAGTGCTGATGGTATACACCCACAGTACTAAACACCCTCCTCAGGACTGATGGTATGCATCCACGGTACTGAACACCCTTCTCAGTACTGATGGTATGCATCCACATTCCTAAACACCCTCCACAGTCCTGATGGTATACACCCACAGTACTAAACACCCTCCACAGTCCTGATGGCATACACCCACAGTACTAAACACCAGTCTCAGTGCTGATGGCATCTCCCACAGTACCGATTATATCAACCCATACAATACTAAACACCCGCCTCAGTACTGATGGTATGCATCCACATTACTAAACACCCTCCACAGTACTGATGGTATACACCCACAGTACTAAATATCCTCCACAGTACTGTTTGTATACACCCACAGAACTAAACACCCTCCACAGTCCTGATGGCATACACCCACAGTACTAAACACCAGTCTCAGTGCTGATGGCATCTCCCACATTACTAAACACCCTCCACAGTACTGATGGTATACACCCACATTACTAAACACCCTCCACAGTACTGATGGTATACACCCACAGTACTAAATATCCTCCACAGTACTGATGGTATACACCCACAGAACTAAACACCCTCCACAGTCCTGATGGCATACACCCACAGTACTAAACACCAGTCTCAGTGCTGATGGCATCTCCCACATTACTAAACACCCTCCACAGTACTGATGGTATACACCCACAGTACTAAAAACCCTCCTCAGGACTGATGGTATGCATCCACAGTACTAAACACCCTCCACAGTACTGATGGTATACATCCACAGTACTAAACACCCTCCTCAGGACTGATGGTATGCATCCACAGTACTAAACACCCTCCTCAGGACTGATGGTATGTATCCACAGTACTAAACACCCTCCACAGTACCGATTGTATCAACCTACACAGTACTAAACACCCTCCTCAGGACTGATGGTATGCATCCACAGTACTAAACACCCTCCACAGTACCGATTGTATCAACCTACACAGTACTAAACACCCTCCTCAGGACTGATGGTATGCATCCACTGTACTGAACACCCTCCAATATACTGATGGTATCTCAAACAGCACTGATTTGTGTAAGTACTTCGAACATTATCTACAGTGCTGAAATCCCAGCAGTACTGCACAGACGTTCCCCAAGGCCATCATTATCGTGTGTCTGAAATTCACAGGTTGCAGCGGTGTGCATCTGTTAACCAGCTGCTCGGTTCAATAGACTGTTGTTGGCGTGGGTTCTAAACAACATACGTTGAACTTCAAAACTCAAAATCAAGAGGTTCTCCAGTTCAGCGAAGACCTTTTTGAAGAGCTTTTTGGAGTAAGCCACTGTAGGAAAGTATGATTATGAGGAAATTTCTTGAATAAACAACAAGAAAAGACCCGAAAGACTAAAATTTCAATACGTGTATGGAGTAGCCATACTGTTTCTTTCCAAATTGGTTCAATGTAGTGTGCTCGACAAGAATTACCAAATTTGCTCTACTAGCTGTAATCCATCAAGTACGTTTTCGGTAAATTCAAATAAAGACTTTGGAATCAGGTACAGGATTACATACTGTGCTACTCCTGATGAGCATTCTACAGTGAACTAACATTGGAATACTCAATATTGGCTAAACAATAATGAACATTTCCAGAACCAATCTCTATCTTTTGAGTCTTTTGAGTATTTTCCTTCTTTTTGTATACACTCTAAGGTGATGTATTAATTAAGCCCTTTTTTCAAAAATCAAAATACAGGCAGCCTTCAAGGACACATTATCCCTCCAAGAGGGGGCACACCTAGGCCACTGTGTGTGCGTAAACATTGAGATTGTTCTGTGTGAAAATCAATCTCAAATCCATCAAAATGTTTCAAAGTTTTGCTTATTTGTTATCGCAACTTGTAGGGGAAAACCACTACTTCGATGTGGCTGTATGTTATTCCTACTTCGATGCCACACCAAAGAGTGGGGCACTTTGTTGAACTAAGTCTAAACACCTTACCCTGATTGATTCAGCTTCGGCTTCAGCTTCCAAGACAACACGGTTCCTAACAAAGACAAGCAAAATCTTATATTTTAAAGGAGTGATTGTCCGGGGGTTGGGGAGAATTATCTTTGAGATGTTATGGGAGGGATGGTTTTAGGAGTGGCGTAGAGTTTTGAGGAGGAACAATATCTGGTTATCATCTGGGTAAATAGCTGGCTACAGTTTGAAGAAGGTGTAATTTTTAGGGTTGGCGTACTGTTTTTAAGGAGGCATCATTTCTTTTCTGGACGTTGATAGTGTACAGACAAGGGGAGAGGGGATTATCTTTAAAGAAAATATTTTTCATCCAAAGGCTGTTTCATGAAGTTCACAGAGCAGATGGAGTATATTTGAAGATTGGGATGAAATCATTAATTACTACTACTGTTTACCATTAAAGTAGATATCAATGAGATTGAGGGTATATATGGATTGAATCTAGAACACAAAATATTGAGCCAGCTTTACCTAAATCTTCTCGCCATCTATCCTAGGTAGGCGATAAGTCGCTCTCCCCCTGTACTTTACCCTCTTTGTTCTTTTATCATTCTAAAAACCTAATGTCCAGGAGGGTCATGATTAATTTCCCCCGTTTTAGAACTCTAATGGTCAAGTTAGGCAGTGGTTTTTGCAATTGACAATCAAAAATTATGAACCTGTTGGCTTGAGCCAATTTCTCCATCTTGTATTTTTCAGCTTCTGCTGGGCGTCTGACTGTCGCCTCCAATTCCTTCTCCCTTCTCGAAATTTCCTAGAATTGAAAGAATACATTTAGACATGCAACGACAAAAATTGTAGAACTAGAATAAAAAAGCATCTTGGCAGACACATTTATACCTTCGGCTTGTAAGGCAAAAAACATAGTTATGTCGAGATGATCTTTCATTTTATTCATTTCTTAAATTCAAAGTTGGTTAATACATAGTAATAAAGTAGAAAATATACGGATTCTAATTCAAACCAACCAGCAACCTAAAATTTAAAAGCTTAATGACAAAAAATATCAAAGGCAATACTGGATAAATCATGAAAGGTCTACTTAGCCTATGCGCAGATATGGCACATGCAGTTTTTGCCATCCCAGTGCAGTGGCGTATCTCTCTCTTAAATTTCTGAATGTGTTGACCCCTTTAACATTGTTCCTAAGAGTGTTCCATAGCAGACTTCCTTTAAAAGAAGGTGAGCTTGTTCCAAACATCAGAGACTTCGCGACTGAGAGCTTACACAGATCTTTTTTACGTAAATTGTACGGTAGATCATTTTTCATAAAGAATTATGCCATGTATGCAGGATTTGAATTATTCGATGTTTTGTAAATCTCTGTCATAAGGGTTTGTAAATTCTTTTGATGTATCGTTTTTACTCCGCCTTTCTCTAAAAGTTGTTCGAATGTAGAATCACAAATAATACTCTCAGGTGTGTTTTATATATCTTATTATTTGCAGTTTTGTTGCAAAATAACTAAATCAGGGGGGGGGGCAATAAGTAAAATTCGTTATCACAATAAAGTTAAAGATATTCAGTTCTCAGGTATGTTGTAACCCTCCGAAAACCTTTGTAACTGAAAAGGACCCGAGTAGTTTCCAACCAAAGACCCATGACTTTCAACCGATCAAGTCAAGGTCGCGGGTGCGAATCCTAGTTGGGTCGTTTTCCTACCCAAAACTCAATAGATTTTCAAATTCTACTTCTTCGAAAGTTTACTTCTCATCCATATCTAGTTATTAGACTGCGATGGCTCCCGGTCTGGGAAAGTACCTATGTATATGTTTAAGTACCCGGATATTTTCATATCCATATTTGGTGAGTGGTGGAGCAATTAGAATACCACAACAACATACTTCTGGCTTTTAAATTCCTCTCAAAGGTCTCCAAAGTGCATTAGAAAGACAAGAGAATTCACCTGTTCTTGAAGGCTGATCTGCTGAGCTCTTTCAATAACATTGATTTGCATTTGCTCCTCCTTGATCTTCTGTTTTGTAATGGCGGCCTGAAATAGATGCAGAGATTGCAGATATGAACATGGATCAAGAGAAGAGTAACAAGAACAATATCATACCAATAAATGCTTGCCCAATTTTAGAATGCTAGTAAGCCAAAGTAATCATAAGCGTAAGCACACAGTGGGACTGTTGTTTAGGTGTAGCAAATTGATATCTTGAGAAGAAGAAGGATTCGGAAAGCCAATCCAAATAAACTGTTAGGATTAGAATTATCCTGTAGCATCCTCCTGTAATATCAGTCTTTGATCTTTGTAAAAAACTTCAGGATTGCAAGAAAAATTGGAATCGTTCGTCTAACCCGTGTGCACTATACAAATCATTCACCTGTTTCCTGCTAGGCCAATTTCGATCCACCCTTGGCTATAAGGATTAGTTATGCTTCACTTTCTTTATATTTCTGACATATTACTGCGTTTACGAAAAGCGTAAGTATTTATCATGCTTTACTATTTTTGCAATTTTTCTAGCCACTTCAAATTAATATCATATCAGAATCATAGAAATACGGAGTTAGAAAGTCCTTGCTCATTAAAGAAAATATTCAGGAAAATAGGAAACTGCTCTAGCATATTTATGCAGGCCAATTTGATTTCCCTCCTCATGCTGTTGAGTCCTCTTCTAGACCAGAGATGAAGATGTTGAACAATTACCTGTAAGTCGTATGCAAGATCTGAGGTAGCTTTCTGCAAAAGAAGATAAGAGGTAATCAGTGCAATAAATCACAATCAACATCATTGCTAACAGCATACAGATTAAACCTAATCTTCAACCTTGGTCAAACGCTTGCAACATTTCTTGCAAAATAAGGGACATTTTTTGTGATGAATGTTGCAATCTTTCGACACACCATATTGCATCGTGCAACATTTGAAAATTGATGCTGCATGACTTTTGATTTTCACCAAAAACAAATCTTATTTTTCAATTGATAATAATGGGATGAATGTTAGACGCGTTTGGCCACTGTGTCCAACAATTCACGCAACCTTCCTTTTTTGGGTAAGCACTCTGAAGAGCCGTTTCTAAATGTAAGCATACACAACAGAAAAACTAGGCAGGCGATAATTGACTTTAGACGTTATGAAATGTTGAAAGAATTGTTGCAAGCGTTTGACCAACCCCACAAAATTAAGCAAAAACTTTAGAATATTCGTATCCTAATGTTGCATAAAAATTTCCATGTTTGCCTGTACCTTTAAGGGGCCAGCTACATCACAAAGAGCAATGAAGGTTAGAGTTGATAGCTGTTTGAAGTTTCTCCTGATCTCCATACATGATCTTGAGCATAATGTGCATAATCTTCATACAGGGTGTACCAGGAAAGGTATACAAGTAAATAGCGGTGAATAAATAAGTCTGAAAAAAGACTTATGTTCAAATACAGCTTAAGTCTAATTTGAAGGTCGCATTTCTGTCACGTCTAATTGAAAAAATTAGCCTAAAAAGTACCAATTGTCAATTAAGTTAGGCACAAATGTGACCTTTAAATAGAAATTCAGGTATAGTAATGGGTATAGAAAAGTACAAAAGTTTGTTGCAGAATTGGGTCACTATTTTGATGTTTAGGTGGCACACCACATGACTACCAGAGAAGTGGCCCTAGGCTACATTACCCTAGACAGCTTATACAAAAAATTACAAAAAAACTATTTATAATTTTTCAAGGGAAATAGGGAAAAAATAATAATTTAGAGGTGAGAATCAAACTAAAAAAAGTTATTTTACCTTTGTATTAACTTCCATATCATACTCAGCTTTCTTCAAGGCGAAATCTCTTTGTGATTTTGCAACCTCCGTGTCATTGACATATTTTGCCTTCATCTGCTGTTCCTCTGCAGATGCTTCCTGCAAGACAGAATTAAGGGGACATCAAGATGGACATCAAGACAGCGTGCATGAAATCCCACCCATTAGAAGTAGTGTAGATCTACAGTTGACAGTTATAATGTTGTATATTTAAAGGGCTGATGCATATCTTGAGTGAGATAAAAATGAAGAAGCAATAGCAGCTTGAATTTGGCGCTGGTTTTATTTTATAGATTTTGATTCAAAAAATATGACCTGAAATTTCAATATAAAAAAAAGGAATCAATACACTTGAAAAGAAAAATAACATGAATAAGGTTTAAGGAAGGGGTTACTTTCTCTCCTCTAGATCATAACAGCCTGCAGTCATTGCTCCATAAAATCTAATGTTAGGAAGAAGGACTGTCTGGAAAATAATCAACCATACCTAAGTGAGTTGAATTATTTTAAGAGTCGGTATCAAAATCATGGGCCACCGAATATATCTTCGATGGAAGGGGGGACAGTAAAAAAATTGACCATGCCCATTGCTAACACGCCATTGTCTTTTGGGTACACTCTTTTTTTCTATAAAAACCAGTAAAATTGATTTAAAGCAGGCTGAAATGTTCTTAGTTGTTCTTACTTTTACAATGGTTGGTAAGCCTTTTTTGCTACCAGTAGTGTTAATTGTTGCAAAGTTTGACTCTCTTGACCATCTAACATTATCTGTGTACTGCCAATCTGCTTGTTTTGTTATTTTTTCTCAGTCTTATGGTTATTTGAAAAAATTGTCACATTGAGCCAAAAATGGTCAGCTTTGGTTTGTTCTTACCTTGTTCTTAAGTTTTGGCCAAATTTGAGGCTGGTGTTCTTATAAAATTTTTCTTATAGAAAAAAAGAGTTTATTATTGGGGGGACTAAAGCCTACCCATTCTTTACAGCTTCGCACTCTTCTTGTCAAAATCAAATCTACGATTATTTTTCAAGAAAAATAAACCGTTCAGAATTGAAGTGATTTCCTCCCCTAAAGCTCCAAAGCAAACAGCTTTATTTTACAGGAAAAAAATAATAAACTAGGCAGGATGAAATCCCAAACCTCAAGTGTACTGCAAGGCTAAAACTAAGAAACGTAGAAGAAGAGAAAAGGCGATTACCACCATTTAAAGATATAATGATAATAAAAAATAAAAACAAAAATTTGAGCTGAAAATCAATATAAAACGATTTGTTTCAAAATTGAATAGCACCAACACAATTTTTGGGAAGTGATTCTTCATGACACAAAAGCCTTTTTTCATTGAAATAAAAGTCATGAGAAAAAACATGGGGCTCAGCCGGGAATCGAACCCGGAGCCTCTCGCACCCAAAGCGAGAATCATACCATTAGACCACTAAGCCATCCATACTACCATGTTGAAATCTATGAGAATGGTTTCTAGTTACTTGTATCTAACAGAGCAGAGCGGAGAAAATCATGCAGGTGACCCACGGCAGTCTATTACAGCCTACATTCAGCTTTGGAGAAGAAATGATTCGAGTTAGATGAAACGTTACTAATCTTTTCCACTACCATACCATAACTCTCCTATGAGTGGCAGATTTGACTTATCCCCTACACTTTACATATCCTTTATGTTTTGTCCACTGCAATCAAATCTCCTCGAGTGTTAGCCAATGAATGTGCTTATTTATGGTGGCTTTGAAATCACGTGATAACCAGATTCAAAAGAAAAATTAAACCCTGTGATTTGACGTTTAAGGGATGACACAAAACGGACACCGGCTCATTTATCCCACACTACAGCATTCACTCCCTTAGGCAGGCTGCGAGTTGAAAATCAGTTACATATGGAAACAAATTTAACTACTCAAGTTTCTATCTAAAGCATATAGCAAAAAGGTCCTACCAAGAGTTGTAAAATTTGAGAAAACATCAAGGTGCAACCATTGTCAAATTAGTATACTGGGAGGGTAGCCACATGTTCTAGGAACCAAAAAGTGAAAAAAATAGAGCTTAAACTCAATTTCAGAAAAAGTTATGGCTATAATAGTGGCTGGCTGAGGTTTATGTTTTATCAATATTTTATCAGGACAGGTTTAGAAAAAAGAGCTAAATCGCTTTAAGTATCCTAAATTTACCCATTTGAAGCGTTCTTTTGACAATTACTTTGGTTACATTGTCATTTGGTCGATTTTTTACTGCTTATGAGTGTTTGTTCAGAGTTGGAGTTTTCGTTGCGCCGTGACAAAAATCCAGGCTTGTTTACAAAATTGATATTTTTCAGAAAATCTGAATCTGGAAAGGTTCTTTTTACTCTGGACATGTAAATGCAAGGCCTATATCGATAAAGAATAGGTAAGGTAGTTTCCACATGCCTACCATGATGTTCAGTTTTCCCATTTAATTAATAACTCCAATTTCTAAGTTTTTTCTTCAAATAACTTACTTCTGATAAAAAGTAATGATGCACTTTATTGTTTATATTCTGAGTGTTTCATCACTTCTTGGGTCAAAAATGGGATTTTTTCAGGTTTGAAATGCATTGATTTTCACGGGTTCGTGCCAAAATAACCCAACAAGCTGCATACTGCTGGAATCAACTTTGAGAAGAGGCTGGAATCAACTTTGAGAAGATGCTGAATTTTTAACTTTCAGTTAACATAACAGTAATGGAAAACTGCATTTATGCTTTAACTATGCCTAAGAAAATGTGGTAGGAGCTTTTTGCTATATGCTCTATGCAAGGATGCCAAAAGGTGTTTTCAGTGCACAGTAAAGATATGCTACTTACCTTGATTCCAGATTCCATGGAAGCCTTAGCCCTCCCAATTCTTGCTTCTGCCTGTACCTCAGTGGTACGTTTCATACCCAAAGACAGTAAGTAGCCCTGAAATCAAACATCAATAAACTATAAGGCACTAAATACATGAAAGAACAGTTTTGCTACTCTATACAAAATTATTTCATCAAAATTATCTGCAAAAAGTGTGATATGGTGGCTGCTCTTTCTTGGCTGTTCATTTTTGGTGCAATAAACACTGGAAGTCCTCTTCTATATGTGCCTGGTCAGGTCTTTTCATAAAGAAAATTGCACAAGAGCAGGGCTCATTAAAACGGTCTATCAAGGACCAGCTAATTTGACAGAATTGACTACGATCAGATAAAATTTGTTTGTTATCAAAATTAGTTTGACCATCGAATATCCATTGATGATCTATAAATATGTATTTGGGTGATCTGTATGATCAGACACCTAAATTTCCTTATTATTAGCCATGCAGAGTGGATAATTGCTGACAGCTTGAATTCTAATGAATTGAAGCTATTGTATTTTCAGCTATCAAAATTTAAATTCTAATAACGTGAGCTATCAATTCGGATGACCCCTAAACATAATTGGTAAAGGAAGAATTGGAGCAAATTGTGATGAAATGTGTAAACGATAAGTTACTGCTTAACTTACTTCATCATCTCTGACATCCTTCAGAGTGTAACTGATTACACTGATTCCCATATTCACCAAATCAGAAGAGGCAACCTGCAAGAGTATTGATATACTTCTTAAAACTCTTGTGCACATCATATACAGGGTTGGGGCATTAAAACAGAGGGAGAAGGCACAATGTTGAATATCAAAACTGTATCAAAAGGAAGAGCTTTTTGATAGCTTGCTTAATTGAATGATTTAATTTGTTCATTCCCTGACCAAAGAGAAAGGGGCTTTCCTTAAGGTCTCTTAATATGGAGAAGGGTTAGGTATCCTGGCCCTCAAGTCACCCACTTGGCAGGGAAAGTTTTTCAATGTATTTACATGGACCTCTAATCTCAACCCTGGAATGGCAATTCATGCTGTTTGGCAAAGCAAGTAGCTCGGTCTCTTCACCAGTCAAGGTAACTTTTCCTCCCTCATTTAAAAAGGCTCTCTTGGCAGAACTTGCTTGGAATAAAATTCTGACCCACCCAGGTTTCCCTTGGAGGCGAGTAGCCCTTATTTGAGGGTCATCATCTCTCCATATAACAGGCCCTTGGATTTCTGGGCTCTTTTTTCTGAAGATTCTTATTCTTTAGAAATAGCAAGATAAGTCTGGGGTAACTATTTCCAGCTATAAAACTATCCTTGCAAAAATTCTTGAAATAGATCCACACTTAATTGTACAACTAATTAACCATTTTACATAAAATCTTATCATCTTTCTTCCAAATTTACAAATCAAGTAAAGTGAGTCAGGGACCGTGCACAATGATCGGCTATGCATTTAGCCAAATTTACCCGAATTTTGATTTTTCCCCTAAAATAGAATTCTGCTATATTATTTATAAATTTGGCTAGGTAGGCTAAAATTTGGCAAGGGCTGGGGTGAACAATTGAATAGAAAATCCCATGAGATCACTTGAACTGTTTGTCTTTTTTTATAATTATCTAAACAATTGTGTTGCAGTGGCTCTGAAGTTTGAAAGAGCAACACTTCCTAACAATAATTGACTGGAAAATATTGTGTTGGAAATAAGCTTCCAATGTTGTATTCCCTGCGTAAGCTGGATTTATTTTTAAAAAGTCCCATGTGCGCTATATGCACGTTTTGTTGATCGCTAGCTGCTATGGCAAGTTATATGAAAAATACTTTTTCAACACAAAATGAAAGTGAAAGAAATCAGGATTGCGAATTCATCAAAGAGTCTGGTTAACTTACAAGGTTGATATTGTGATTCTTTTTCTTCTAAGACCAAGTTTGACTTCAGTTGCATATACTCATTTTTTTATAAGAAACTGCTTATAAGAAACCGTAGGGCTTGATTTTCAAAACTTAAGCTTTGGTAGGAGATTCGTGTGAACCAAAAAGAGTTAAGAAACTTTTCATATCTTTCCTAACGAGAATACAAACTGCCAAACATGGTATCGCACAAGCTTGTAAGGTATTTGGTTTTGTTTCTAGCACAGTCTAGTTACATATAATAAGATATTTCAGCTGTTCGCAATGAAATTTGCATTTATTGTCGCCTCTCTATATCCATTAATTTTACGCAGTGATAGAAAATAAAGAAACGACGGTATATGAAGGAAAATCAGGTTTTTATGTTATGAAATTTGCCAAAAACACTTTTCGTACCATAATTGGGGTGAAAGATAAGAAACTCTGGTACAAAGATTTACCATAGTTTCTTGAAAAAAATGAGTGCATTGCATACTGGTCAAACGACACAGCATACAGACAGTTTCTTATAAAATGTTCGAGAGTGTGCAACCTTTCCTAGTGTAAACCCTTTTCAGCTAGGCTAATTATGTGTTTTAGATTCAGCTTGTGTACAAGCTTCAAATTTTCTGATTTTTGCCTTTTTTTCACTTATAGGAGGAAAAGGTGGAAAGAAAAGTCTTGAGGAAAAACATTCGTAAATTCTAGATGTAATAAACAAATTCATCGAGCCGAATTCTCCCCAAGGCGCATCTGCGAGATGTACACAAATGGGGTTACTCTACAAGAAATTGCAGATCATGTTTCCAAAAAATTGTACACAAAATTTCCTCTATTCAATTTCGTAAACACAATTTGGCGCTTTTGTTTTCAAGCAACACCAGTAAGCCTTGAGAGACCCGAATGGATTAGAACATTCCGCTAATCAAAATAGCCGAAAAATAGCCAAAAATTCCATAAATTCGGCAATTTGGAAAATTTTGCTATGAAAAATTCGGCTATAATTTTACCAAATTCGGCTATTTACCGAAAAATAGCCAAATTTAGCGGAATATTGATAGCCGAAAATCGCCGATCATTATGCACGGTCCATTACTGCTATGCAACATTTTCAACAAATGAAAAGAGTTGTTAAAAATGAAAAATTACGTGACCTTTTGTTGTATCTTCCAATTCAGTTTCATAAAACTTTGACTAATACAGGTTTAAATTCACAGTAATGTTTCCCTCCTTTGCTTCCTTTTTTGCCTAATTTCAAAAACTTACCTCGAACACTGATTTGGAGAACTTCTTTCTGTCCTTGTAAATTTCCTAAAAAGGCAAAAGGATTGCTAAATGCACATCTAGTTTCTTCTCATTGTACCAACAACTTGGGAATAATTTAAAATAAATTTCCAACAAATTGCCAATGATTTGTAACAATTTTTATCTATAATTACAACACTACTTGGGACTATGATACGATCAAAAAATAAATAAAAAATTTTAATTGGTTGCTTTTGCTCAATAAATTACTGAACATCTCCTCTTATCAGCCTAATTTGATCTGCCTCTAGGTAGGAATATCTATTTAATTTTCATTTTCATTCTCTCTCTGACTTACTATTTTAGCTAGTGCAAAACAATAGATTTAGCGTTATAACATGTCTAGCAATGTTTCTGATTGCTCTTGGTACTTCTTCAAAACCATATCCACTTCGTTCAATCAGCAAAGAGTGGAGGTATGATTCCCGTTAAACATAGTTTATTTCATTTTGTGACAGAGGAATAAATGGAAATGCATCAAAACAAGTAAAAGAGAATTTTATAATACCTCAATAGTCATGGTGCCCATGATTGCTCTCTGATGTCCTTCCTTAAAGATGATGCAATAGCGTTTCATGTCAATTGAATTTATGGTGCACATAACTTAAACTTTCCTGATAGCACTTGTAGCCCTCCTGAGAATCAAAGGCTAGATGTTTCAGAAGTGGGACAGTGGATACATTTTATGGAAAACCTGCATATATCTACAAATCTTAAGAAAGAACTTAACACCAAAAGCTTCTAACACTTGAGTAACAGTGTGACTTTAGACCTGGCTACAAAATTTAGTATGTGGGCATTATCATCTTCCTTATTGCTGTTTATTGCTGTCATGGTGGCTACTCGTTAATCAAATTAGAGATAGAGATTCCCATCAAAATGATGAAGGAAGGCATCATATCATACAGGAGAATCAAATTCCAACACAGAAAATTATTGCATATGTGGCATATCCAAAAGATCAATTATTTGTTAACTGTTCTTTTACAACAAGGAGGAATTAGGGTTTTCCCTCTGTCTAGAAGGTTGTGCCTATACATGTTTGTACAAGGGCTATGATAAATGCATTGTCATTTTTTCTGGGGTTTTTATATATCAATATGAGACATACCAATGTTTCCAAAGCAATCTGGTGGATCTGATTTGTTGTTTTGCCAAGAAATTGTTCACAAGCATGGTGCAACATTTCATCATTTTGTCCTTGAATTTTCACCTGGAATTAAAATGAAAAATGATATCCTTTTTCTTCATCTCCATCCCAAGTGGCGAAGAGCTGCACATGATAAATAATCCTAGCCAATATCCTAATAGTATATTTCAAAAAATAAACATTTGCAAAAATGATTTCATATTACTTCAAGAATAAGCCACTTGAAAGCTTACATTTTACAAAAATGAATTCTAGAGTGAGAAAGATTTGAAGTTGAGTTGACCATTTGAGAGGAGGTAGATTCAGAATCTGAAATTCTTTTCCCTTAAAGGTTTTAAAACAATGATTTTCTCCGCCAACTAGATAAGTATGAAACTATTTCCAAAGAAAAGATTCTTATTCTTTCCTCCGTAAATTTTTGTTTTTCTTTTCTTTAGTCGTTTTCAGTGAGCTATTCTGTAAAACTGAATCCTAGATTGGTCTCTTCAAAACAGTCATGGAGGTATCATGTCTATTAATCACTGCACGTAATACCCACATTCTGGGTTCTGTTCATTGTCAGATAATAGATAAAGATATCAAATTAATATTTCCGACAAGGCCATCTCCAAGCAATCACAATATTGAAAAACATCTTCTATGTAGTAAATCATATTGAATGATGTTTGCGATTCATAATGGTTTTCAGCTAACATTCATGAATACTATAAGGGTTTGAAAGTATCGAAACGATGACATAAAAATGGCCGTCAAAGCTGTGATGGCCTAAGGGTCCTTGAATTTCATAGGCGATTTTTGACCTCGTGACTTGTCCGCGCTTCAAACTTTCCGCGCAAAAACAAAAACAATTTCTCTCATGACCTAAAATTGGATCACAAAGTTTATTTCTTCGCTTCTAAAAAGTGTGTGAAGGCCAAGAGGTGAAACATGAACAGGGAAGGAATATTTTCAATGGATAACGAGCTGTATCGCAAAAGTTAATTGTAGAGTACTGATTATTTAAAGGAATTCAGTTATTTGCTGCTGAAATTCAGCAGCAAATAACTGAATTCCTTTAAATAATCAGAAACTAATTCAACGTAAGTTTAACTTTATAATTTCAACCACAAGAGCTTGGAGTCAATAACAGAAAAGCGAATATTCATCAAGTAAACTTCATTTTCAAAAGGACAATGGAAGTTTCAAAACAGCCCTTTCCAGTCCAACAACAAATGCCAACATTACTCTGTAGTTTATGATAAGTTTATAGCTCTAAACTTAATTCTTCAAGAGGCAATTTTATTTCTCTTCGTATTTAATGGACTTTTTCTCTCAAGGCTGTCGTTAAAGTTTATATCTTTCAAGCTTTAATTTAGGTATTCAGAATTCAAATGATTTTTTCTAACGTTCAATCCTTGCACGAAATTATCTTGATTTGTTTCTCAGTGTTCCAGCACTGAAATTTGGATAAAACCCCTCTATTTTGAAGTAATTTTTTCAAATATAAATCCTCAACTGCATTTGATAGCAAAATATTCAAGAAATGTTTACATTTTACTAAATTATAATACTATGCTCTGATCACCTTCTCGAATTTCTATGGTTCTGAACCCTCTTGACTTTTTAATCTTTTAAAAGGACTTTAAAAGGATTTATTTCCTCTAAATTAACATTTTATCATACTTTGGGTTATTATTGTTACAATTTTAATGATATTTTTGATTTACGATGTTTCTTGGGGTCAAAAATCATAATGGGGAGTTTAAGGCCTAAGCCCAGCCCTTGCCCTAAGCCGCCATGTTAACATCATCGTTTCGATACTTTTAAACCCTTACAGTATGTGAAGCCTTCAGTCTTGGATAACTATTTTCAGACAGTCTTATTCTTAGCTTCATATATTCTAACTCTCTGTAACTTGCTAAATCAAGAAGAAATCATTTTCTAATGGGTCAAGAGGGAGAGAAATACCAACCTGAGCAATCCCAGTGACAGAAATAGGAACTCCCTGTAATGTGTAGACTTTCACAGACTCAACATTCAAGGTCATGACATTCAAGCTGATTCTAAAAAGAAAGTGATTCATCATTAAGAAGAAGCAGGATTCGGAAAATCAATCAAATTACGTTGTGAGAATGAAAAATTACTTGAGCAGGATTCTAACTCACAACCACTAGAATTTAGTGCATCAGTGCTCTGATGACTAAGCTATAAGGGCCGTTGATTTAATAGACCAACCAGAATTACATCAATCTCATCAAGTGCAGTGCCACGAACCAAATATAGAGAGGCTCTTCAACAGCCACACTGGACCTACTGATGGGGGAAGACTTAACCACACCAGAACCACCATTGCAGTCCCACCTGCTTCTTCTCAAGTTTACTTCTCAACCCTACACAGTGGTGAAATTATGTGAAGTGGTGTGATTTATATCGAGTGTTCATACAGTCTGATTTCACACAAGTAAATTATTTGATTAAAGTCATAACAATTTTCTGTCAGTAGGTCCTTTAGGGACATAACATTTTGATTGTTTGCCAGTTCATATGCTGGAGTGATGAAAAATTTTCAATAGGAAAAATTCAGTGACTTACTTCTGGACCTTTTGAAAGCATGGCCAAACATATGTTCTTCCTCCAGATAACAGAAATGGTCTCTCATAGCACGCACCTAAAACAAGGTTGAATCAGTCATTCAATTCAATTTCACACCTAGTATACAAGACTTACAAAAGGGGAGAAATATCATACACTGTGCAACATAAGAAAATTGATTTCATCTTGAACAAATAAGCAGTATGCATCAAAGGGAAAGTGTTGGACAATACCACTGAATGCAACAAATGCACAAAATGTGTTTAGGGATGCCATGCCTTTTTCCAAAATGTCTCTTGCGGGATTTCAGACCTTGTTTTTTGAGGCACACGGTCACACCCGAAGCCTTGTCATGCTTCTAGATTTGCCAATGTGCATATATTTCCTGCTCCTCTGTCGATAAATTCCCTTAAGTTCCAGCCCACATTTTTTCTATTCAATCCATTCATTATTTTCCCTCAGATCATGGAAGCCTTTATAATAATAAATATTTATGGATGGTTTTGAAAATAAATAAATGGTTTAGTAATCAATTTGACAAATAATTAACATTAATATACTCCATTTTCAGTCAGCATAATATCTATGACAAAATATCAATAAAACTAGCTATTAACACTATGATAATAATATTGTTTTTCCTGAGTTTCATCATTCAAGATGGAAAACTTTCAAGGGCTTTCGAGATGAGGAAAAGACATATAGGTACCGAGCCGTGTAGTGGAGCTTCGTTTGCAAAACAAGACAAAATAGTTTGAGCAGCATCAGAGCCAGGGTATCAAAACAAATCAAGTAAGAGAGCAAGGACAAAATCTATAGTTCTGAAAGCGATATGGATTTTCTTTCATCTTTGGGTATCATCACACCCTTTCTTAAGATAAAGGACAGATTAAGAACTTCTGAAATTTTTTATTCTTTGTAAATCAATTTTCTACTTGGAAAAACTTTCTAAATTCTTGCTTCATTATCAAACTAGCGTCTACAGCAGGGCTCTGCGCACATATGCTTATTCTTTGCTTTTGTCAGATAGCAACAAATGGGCGCTTTTTGAAAATCGCGCACCTCACATTTTGAGGAGCTTGATCTGTAGCCCACCTGTCCTAAATCAAAATACAAGGTCGGCCATATTGCCTTAATCAATTAGTCTTCAAAACAACTCAAGAGTTGACAAGGGCCTGAAGACACATGGTCAGGAAATTGCCAATGACATGACCCTCAAAATGTGATTAATATAAGGACTCCGACATAGAGCTCAGTATGGACAATTTTCGATTTAAATCTAAATAATTTCTTAAGATCTACACCTTTGGCTTCAAAGATCTTAATCTTTGGCTTTATCTTTGATGCAAGACTGCAGAGAAGGGCACTTTTCAGAAAGATCTTGGGTGCACTTAGAGAGAGAAGGCAATGCAAAAGTGCACCCTGGAGTGCCCTTAGCTTAAGACCTTGGGAGCACCATTCACATACTTTGCAGTCTTAGTATGACATTAGTTTGAGTTTATGAGAGATGTTAAGTTGAGTTTGAGTCTATGAGTTGGAGTCTTTATATATACGTTGATCCAACACTCAATATGACTTAGCATCCTCACAATCCAGTGATTAGAACTTTAGTAAGAAAAAGAAAGCAAGTATTTTGAGTTTCTCTTTTTTGCTTGTGACATTCAGAATCAATAGCAATATTTTGTGTGAATGAAAATGATCCTAGTAGCACTAGAACCCAGAACCTTTAGATTAGTGCTCTAGTGCACTATACCACGACACATTGAGCCTCTTGATTTTCCCAATCCTGCTTCCTCTTGAGACATTCAGAATCTTTGGTAGGGGTTAAATTTCTGATGCGCTTTTATTATGTATCAACGTCATCATGTTATAGATATTAGAATTAATGATGTGATATCAATAACAGATATCAATAACCAACAATGGCTACAAAACTATATTTTGGTCCCAGAAAAATCTCCTATCTCAACCCTGCATTGTAGAAGTTAAGACCAACCAAGCTTTACAGCATGGGAGTGCTATGAGTTCTTGTCAAATGTCTTTTTTACAATGCTTTAATGGTGGAAGTTGGAAATGCCCCCCTAACTATTTCTATTGTCAATATTTCTTGTCCTTAGTGGGAGTTTAGTGTTTAATGCGCAAAATAATTGGGCAATTCTTATAAAGATTGCACCAAAAACAAAACAAAATTATTAGGTATGCGCCAGATCAGGCATAAACCTACAAAATTTCCAACAAGGTTGTTTGTTTATGTTAGGCCTCGTGAAGTTAACTGAATTCAGAAACTTTGTTTGCAATGTGGGTGGGTGGATATCAGGAAGGAGGGATCTCTTACCCGATGGGGGCCTTTAAAAAAGGGGAAATGGGCATAGGCAAGAATTTTAGGACTACGACCACACCCCTTACCCCCATCAAATATTTGCTCATTGGATGGGGTCGATAATCAAAAACCATGTTTGGTAAAAGTGGGGGACATTTGGCAAAGTAGTATAAGCTTGCCAGTTTCGCATGACCGAATCGCAATCCCAGAACAACAAGACACGCAAACTAAAAATGAAACGCAAGCAATTTTCGGATTCCATGGTTTAATCTGTAAGAGCTAAATTAAGGCCGCATAACTTGTAAGTTATGACAAATGAGCATTCGAAAACGGACAACTAACAACTGCCCTTTATTTACCATAACCAAAAGATCAAACCTAGATAGACATTGACTTTTAGAGAGTATTCAGCATTTCGTAGGAACGACATTTCAAAGTGTAGTAACGCCAGAAGTTTTCATTCAGCCTAGGCCGTAAGCTGTTATTGATTTCATACAGACCTGATACAACGATCGCCTCATTTGGTCCACAAGTAATAAAACCCATATTTGATTTCTTGTTATCCACGAAGATTTAGGATTCAGTAGTCTGCAGCAGATGAAGTATCCGTGAAACTCTAACAGCTAAATTACACAAGCCAAAACTTAGACAAATTGTTTTCTTCCTTGCAACTATGGCTGCGAAGTTCTTTGACGACATGCAATTCACCAATGAAAAGACACTCCTTATTTGCTTGCACGCGCATTCCTGAACTGCTGCGGGATTCCTGCGTGTTACAACGTGTGAGAATTGTTCTTGTCGCGTATAACGAATACAAGCCGATCGTGCCGAGGAAAGATTGCGATTTAGAAGCCTCTTTGAAAACATTACACACTTTTTTTGGACAATGTTGACCTTCAGGCCTTTTTCCAATTTTTTGCTACTTACAGAACTTCTTTAGGTGAACTTATCAAACTCATGTGGGCTGGGGGCTATTTGGTATAAAACTTTCAACTCAGCAATTTTATATCGTTAAGTCGAAAAAATTTTGAAATGTATTCTCAAGTGCCCCCCATGGGCCACAGCACATATTTTCGATTTGGGGGGAGGCAAATGAAAAGAGAAAAATCGACAACGCCATTTTTAATAATCAACTACGTCTTTTGGACATTATTGAAGGGGCTAAGCTCTCCCGGCCCATGCTCAGTTTACGTTTATTTCATAAATTATATCTTCACGATGCGAAAAGAGCTGTGCGTGTCCCCAGATTCAAATATGATGGATTACAACTGATTCATTATGTTACCGATGGCTTGTTGTTAATTAACTGCATACGAACACCAGTTCAGTGGGGTACATTAAGGACTACTTGATGTTCAACGTCTAACGCAGGAGCGGGAGTAGTTTGTCAAAATTTCTAAACCTACATTATTGCTATAGCCGATTTTCAAAAACGGCTCTTTAAAGTGATTCAGCCCCCACACGAAATATTTTCCTGCGTACGGCCTTGTTTAAGTTGTCGCTGGATGACTTCGGTGCATAACCGCCACATTTATATTAAAAGCAGCAAAAATCCCTCTGCTCTGAAAGGCACTATGGATTCACCTCGTTCGTCAGATATTCAATTAATTTGGTCTCTTTTTATCAACTCGAGTCTTGAAATGAAATAAATTATTAATTAGACATGCACTTAAAGATATAGAGAAGCGAAAGCACCTAAAGCTTGACTTGGCAAACATCTATTGGGAGTTGGAAATCCATCTCAAACAGAGCCGGTTGATTGCAATAAAATATTTATAGTTCCAAACAAGAGAAATATATTTAATGTCTAGAAACTGGAACAATAGCCAGTGCATTCAATATTGCATTTGCCAGCGTATTTCAAAGGCAGAATGCAAGTGCACAGAGAAATTGAAAATGGCATTTATTCATTTGACTTACACTCTTTTTTTTTATAAGAATATCTAATTTTTTTCTGAGCCTCGATATTCTTAATTTTTTGCTATTTTGAGCCTCGGAATATTCTTAAATTATTCTAACGGCAGAATACATGGATATAGCGATAAATTGTTATTATGGTCATAGATACGAAAAACGCACACCTACAGTATTACAAATATGGAGGCTAAAGTAACAGAACAATATCCTTATTATTTACTGTAAAACAGAGCTCATCGACACTTGCATCAAAATATAGGTGAGTGTATTTAAACCATTCCCGGTAAAAAGCACACCAATTCAGAAGTAAAGAAACACTAGCTAAAATATCTTTGTAATCAATGAACAGTGTTAGGGTAGAGTCTCTCAAGTGCAAGATCGTGCCAGTAGCACTTGAGAAATACCTCAAATTTATAAAAAATGCCATACAATTAATACTTAACTTTCGCCAAGATTCGTATTAATTGGTTAATTCCCTTTATGAGAGGACAAAGAAACCTATGAATAACTTCTTGCAGACTATAGCAAGTTCTACCACTAGATTCCAGCAATATTCTGCTAAGAGCCAGATACCAGATAAAATCACTAATACAAAGGGGCAGAGTCTCAAAAAGGCAACTCCAACTACAACCAATACTTAAAATTATAAGAGATAGATAGTCTATAAGCTAACAATGGCAGTTGTTTGAACTTTTTGTACTGCAAGTATCACCATAGCAGCACATAGAAGCGAGTAAGGTCTTTGCACCCATTGAAGGTAGAAACAAGATGAAGAAAGAGATATGCTTGCATTAAAATTATTATGCAAATATTTTAGATGTTGATTTTTGAAAGTTTCATTATCAAATTCTTTAACGGTTTGACTTGGCAACACGTTCTAGTTCATCCTTCTTTTTGATGGCGTAAGAGTTTGATGATCCCTAGATGAAACAAAAGAAGATTAAAACATATCCATTCTCTGATCAGTTCAGAACTACAGGACGGTGAGATATATCAGAGAAATAACAAAACATAATGACCATCAAATTTTGGAATGTGGACCATGGATCCCACATTGCGCACCAAAAGTTTTTTTCCGGCTATTAGGAGACTTTTAGTAATATATTGTATGCCCCACATATTGATCTACCTCTGGAAATAACAGTTTGCAAGCTTTCATTTTCATTCCTTTCTGACTTTGATGATTGTCAAACGGAGGAATCCTTTAAAAGTTATCATGTTTTGCTTTGCTTCCAATATTGACCAATCCACTATAAAATCATACCAATTCAATGGCTTAGCTTAAGATCTATCAAATACCCCTTTGACCAGCCAGTTGCCTTTTTACCATAACAGACAATAACTGCACTATTCATGATTAGCAAAAATAGGAAAATAATGCATTTACCTTTGAAGCATTGATCAGTTCATCAGCCAGGCATTCAGCAATCGATTTGATGTTACGGAAAGATGCCTCACGGGCTCCAGTGCAGAGAAGCCAGATGGCCTGGTTGACACGTCTGAGTGGTGCCACATCAACAGCCTGTCTTCTAACGGTTCCTGCTCGTCCGATACGAGTGGAATCTTCTCTTGGGCCACTGTTGATTATGGCATCTACCAATACTTGGACAGGGTTCTGAAAAGAAAGGTTTTTTAATTCAATTTAACATCTGCAACTTATAGACAGATCTACTGTTTTGAATACAGTAAGAACCCAGTAACTTCAAAATCATTAACTCCATTTTAAAATTTCCTGTATAAAGTTTTATTACTCTTACTATTAAGGCTTTGAATAAGACCAGGCAATTCGAACGGGCAATTCTAATTCATTGCTCTCCTCTTTCAGCAAGAACAGTTGAGAACAATAAAAAGCTGATAGGCAGATTCAAACCCTTTATATATGAACCAAACCAGCCTGAACTGCCTAAATAGATGTACTTACACACATGTTTTTACTAGATACACAATTCTAAAAATCTTGGCACAAGGTTAGTGATATAGAATCAGAGCTCTCAAAATAAGCTGTTGACTGCTAAAACATTATCACCTCATCCTATGCATTGTGTAAGAATTTCACTGAACTGATCAATTTGCTTACCTCGCCAGTAAGAAGATGCATGATTTCAAACGCATGCTTCACAATTCTGACAGTCATCAACTTCTTACCATTGTTCCTACCATGCATCATCATTGAGTTTGTCAATCTTTCAACAATGGGACACTGAAAACAAATAAATTGGAAAATCAATCAAAAAGTCTGATTAACCGGACTTAATCAAATGCCAGTCCAGTTTCATCAAAGTTGTAGATTTATCTATAATTAATTAAGAGGTTATTTTACAAGCAAAGGATTAACAATACTGTAATACTTAAACGACACAACCTCTACTTTTAAACTAAAAGAAAAATTGACAAGCGCTCCTCTTCTCTTAAAGCAATAAATAAATGTGAATACAAAAAATATAGAAATAAAATGATATAGCAGTTAATGACAAACCTGTGCTTTCCTGAATCTCTTGACAGCATATCGTCCTCCAGTATGTGGCAAGTAAGTAGAGTTCTTATCTTTCACAGCTATGTAATCCTAAAAGATGGATAATTGTGAAAAATTATGTGTTAAATTTCTCTATAAAGGTATGATTAATAAAATTATGATTCATATCTTTAACAATCCAGCCATAATGAATTTCTAAACAAATGTTATCATTAACATCATCTTAATGTCCTTTCATTCCTCTCCTCCATAGTCTTCCTTACAGATCTAGTTTCAAATTGACAACATATAAAGGCAGAGGAAACAAGGAGATGTTTTGGCCAATATTTCGCACAGTGTTGCCCAGGCAAGCAAACGATGAAAGAGCACAAATTTGCCAGGGCTAGAAAACTACGAAACATTTCATGCCATAAAGCAACCATACTCACACATTTACCAAACAGTCAAATTTGTTTCACAGGCAATCAAACGAGAAAACATTTGTTGTAGCAGCAAATTTGCACCCAGGAAGCAAAAATTATTTTTGAAAAAAACTCTAGCATTTTTACATCGTGGACGATTTGCATCTTCCACTAATGTTGGCTAGCTAGGCAAACAGGGGAATATGGAGGAAAAATTGTAAATCAATTCATGTTTCCGCAACTATGTCTCCTCGCTTGCACCAGCCTTATGGGGAAACATAATAAAGATGTCATTGAAAATAAGGTACACATGCTTTCTCGGAAACATAGTGGAACGTAATAGCTTTTGCATCTGCAACTATTTAGGTTTGTACAGTCAAAAAGAGAACAGAAATAAGACCTTACAATCTAACCTACAGGTGGATTGAAATAGGCCAATCAGAAAAACAGTGAAAGATTGGTAAGGCAAGAAACGACCAGTCATCAACAGGATGAACAATTAATCTTTCTTTCTATTTATTTATAGGATCAATTGTTTTTATGTTGACAGACTCCAAAATTCCTAAGTGAAATGTTGACCATGCTCTGAATACCAAATAATTTCTTACAAGGTTAGTATATGCAATTTAATAATTACAGATTCCTAAGTCTAATATATCTAGTTCATAAAACCTCAACACGAGATTGACAAAATCCATGAAAAATCTAGTGAAAAAGTAGAATTACTGGCTAGGTGGCTGAACAAGCAAACTTACAGTCAAGCTAATATCACTGACTTGAACATCGTCGGTGCTCCATTTACCGAAAAGTTTGATTTCAGGAGCTGCGACAACAGTAAACTGCTCTGCAGCTGCCACGACAGGCTCATCAGTTACGTTACCCCACTCTTCAGCCATATTGGATTCTTTGTTCAATAATCAGGCTACGGCAAGCTGAAAAAGGGAGAAAATAATATTTTCTCATTCATGGAATGGAATAACGCAAGATAGATGGATGCACAGTGATAGCTATTGGCTTGGAAATAATATTTTCATGAATAGAATATAGATGGATGGACAATGATAGCTATTGGCTTGAAGGAAATTAGAACACAAGCTCTTCCTACAAGTTCTAAATATATTTACAAGAGTGAGAAGTTCTGCTTATTCGCTGGATGAATCCATGATTCCATCTGTGTCGAAGGTCTTGTTAAATACACCCTTAGATTCATTTTGGGCTTGTTTGAGGTTTATAGCTTCAATATAACTGATTGATGTCAATGGGGGGGGGGGTTAGTTATGTGTGCGTTCTATAGGGTTTCTCACTCAATTGCTGATATCTATAGGGTAAAACACCACACCCATAACAGCCAAATAAGCCACTGAAAACCTAAATAACGTGGATAGCTTCATGAAAGAAAGAATTGGTCACTGACATGCTCAGTTTTTCGCAGACATGTTCAGCCAGGGTGCATTCCATGTCTAGCTAAATCCAAAGATGTTCTAATTTAAGCCAAAATTAAAATGGACGCTTTTGTACAAAGACAACTTGCACACAAGATCTTTGTGGGCTTAGTTCCCAAAATGCACAGGCTTCTCGCAAAGCACCCTCTACAAAATTCAGCTCTGGTTTTTATGCTAAATATAAGTGGAATTATAGAACTAGGTTAAAATTTACTCTTCCTTGACATTAATTCTATATAATTCTGAAATCTATTATAGTTTTGCAAAACGACAAGTTTATCTAAACAAAACCACTAATCTGAAATCAAGCTCGAGTAATTTTGGTTTGGAGTAGCAAATTTTGAAAAATATTACGACTTTAATAGTTTAATTCTCAATTGCTTGAATCAAGAGTGTGATTCTGAATCGAGAAATTGGCCTAAATGCCATGCGCGTGGTCGTCATTTACAGTCACGCCAAAGAAAGTCAGACATGATGATGGAAGGCCAGAAACCTAGGAAATCTGACAGAGGAATATAGCTTTGCTTAAGTAAAATTGGGGATTAGTTGCCGATCAGATGTAAACATGACATAATGATGATCATCATCTATATATTTTCTGACAAAAAGCAATCCAAAATCGAGAGTAAAAGTAATATGTTTCGTAAAATAGACGAGGCGGCCTTACCAGCTTCGGGAATGGAAGAAAAGGTAGCTGTATGAGCATGGTTGAGAAAAGTCCCGGATGCAGTAATACGAGGCTGGGTAGGCTACGTGAAAATTCAAAGCGAGGTTTACTTTAATCATAATCATCATTTCCATCTCATGATCAAATTGAAATCAAAGCAATCATCATGTCATAATTATCAAATAATTAGCCGTTAAAACATAATTAATTTGACATAGATCAAGTAGCAAATGCGACATCCTAAAAGACCTAGTTTTCAAATTTACTCTACTCTAATCCTGTGCAATTCGATTGCACCGGTCGACCGGATGCTACAGAAGTTTAGTTTGAAAAAAACTGCCCACAGCCAACTAGAACTGGAACAGAAAATCATAAACTGCCCCCTTATAAAGCATATCATATCCATTACATCGTTTTCCCAAATCTTGCCCCTTGCCCTTCATGCCTTTTTGGGGTTTTGCATCCACGACCTTACTCTCTATGTGACTACACTTTGTGGTTCATTTTGCCTTTTTGTTTTTAATTGCAGAAAGCTAAATTCTCTCCTTGCACTATTCATGACAGGCCTGTAGTTTGGCTCGAGCGAGTGACCCACGACCCTTTGAACAAGGTTTGTGTGATCTCTCCAATTGGATATCCACAGCACATAGTGGTGCAGACCAAGTACTGCAAAATCACCACTTCATTAGCATATAGCATGACAGCACAGTAGCGAAAGTACATATCTACCACAATTTTAGAAAACTTCCACCCCAAAAGCACTGTGAACCGACCCATACATTACGCAAGATCATTTTTTTTTCATTCTCAATAAGAATTGATTATAATATCCACTAAAAACATAAAAGGTAAAACATAAAGGTAAAATTCTAAAGCAATACAATTGTACCTATAAAATGGATTGAAAGCCTAATTCACGAAAAACAAAAATCATTATAAAATAAGTCAATTCCAGAAAGAAAAGTAAAAAACTAAATTAAAAAATTGTCCTAGAGCCTCTCAGACATAATAAATAAGATCTGATTAAATGAAAAGAAATGCTTGTTCTGATGCTAGTCATAACTTCGAGGTACTTCTTGCCGGATTTTTCAGATATTTTCCTTGCAAGTTTTTTGGGAAATATTAAATATTATTTTCTCATTGCTCTGTACGCAAGATCATTCACCTTTTGTGGTGTAGAACGTAGAAAAACCAGTACAGTAAACATTTTTTCAGAAATTGCATCAATACATTGCAGAAATAAAAATTATCTTGCACAAATCAATAATGGAGAGCATGTATTGTAGGTAAAATAAAATTACAAAAGGTTTTTCTACTTTTGGCATCTCTTGATTTTTCTCCCAAAGCTCTTCTCATACTTGAGATATTTTGTAAAAGTTTCTCTGTGCTTAGAATTAGGGAAGACTTTGCTGAGCCTTTTGTTCAAGCCGTCACCTGGAATAAAAACTTTTTCCTCTGGTTTCTTTAATTGAGGGACTCAAACATGGGTAAAAAGCATAGAAATTTCAAAATTGAACCTACCTTTTTCACTCTCTGAAATGAATCTAAGAAAATGAAACTTAGAAGTTTGCTTTGATAAAACCATAGGAAAATGTGTCTTCCCCCATAATTTTCCAGCCATTTTGCTAGCCCGACTTTTTGCTATATTTGCTTCTCAAAAAGAATGATTAGCATGCAGTCAATTGTGATATCATTACATTCATACACCGATTGTTTTGATATTTTTGATGATATTTTCTTTTTCAACTGTGTCAAACTCCCGTAAATAGAAAGAATGAAATTTTATATGGCCTTGCAGTTGTTTACAGTTTTGGCATCTATTTTTTGCTAGATGTCCCAGTGCAATTTGACCCCGACTGTGGTTCACTGGATGAGTTGTGTAATTTTAACATAATACTTTTCAATTCATCAATTTTCAATTTTTACAAAATTCAATGCAATTTTTCAAATTGTTTGATTTATGTAATTCTAGAGTACCGATGGAGGAAATTTTTTTCCGCGGGGAATTGTAGAATATGCCTGGGCATCACCACAGAGTAGGGAGTGTTCAACCATTGCGTCCAATGCAGCCAGATTTACCATGCTGCATGCAGTAAGTTGTTGTTTATCTATCAAAGATGTTTTTTACTTAATACTCGATTGTTTTTACTTGATTATTATTATGTTTTTAGATGGTGCGAATACAACTACAGTTGTCCGCTATGCAGACTAGCGCCGGCAGTATATGCACGGATCGAGGTAATTTCTATATAATTTTTACTCATTCTAATCCCCATTTTAATTAAAAGATTCTTCGCTTAAATTTTTTTTTCATTCTTAGATATTACTATTGGCATCATTGACATCTCAACACGATTTAACACCGCCGCTGCAGACACCATCGCGAGAACGTAGGGCAGCATCACCACCATCCCCGTCCTAGACACAGACGCGTGAACGACAAATCAGACGGCGGATATCAATACCGACATCATCATACCCGATAAGATTGGAGGGCTTCCAGGCAATAGACGGAAATGAAGCAGGAACACCAGCGTCGCCATCGTGCCCTCCAACTACTACCTGGCAGCTTCGAGGTCATCAGCAGCGTCATTGAAGAAGAAGTGGAATTGTAGGGAGTACCAGAAAGAGCACCAACGCCACTATCGCCAGGAGAGGCGCCAACAATGATCGCTAATCTGGGGTATAACCCAAATATACCCGTAGACGATTCCTCCGATGAAGAAATAAACAACCCGGAACAATAACTAACGGTGATGCGTTATGCCCACACCAATGAAGAGAACTTAAACATTTTGATCACAATTATAAACTTTCGTGAGCAAATTTTTGGAATGGCCAGAAACAGGTCGAGGGGTCCTTGATATGATCATTCTCAATAATTTGTCCATGAAACTTTATTGCTGTTGATAATCATGCTTATACATGTTTGTAGGCATGTTGTATATTGTTGTTAAGCATAGCTATACATGTTTGTATATTGTTAATATAAGATTATGCATGTTTGCATTTGGAAAGAAAAACCCAAAAACAATTTCTTTACATACTCTTCAAGCTCTAACATGAAATAGTACGTGAAATAAATCCAACATTTTTCAATTAAAACAATCATCTTCAAATAAAGTCATTTCAAGCAAGGTCAATTTCCATAACTTTTTCTTCCATATCTTCATAAATTTCCATAGCTTTGATTACGTCATAGCAATCACACTGTGCACACAAACAAATCGTCAATGTGGGTATTGCACTAGTACATAGATATGGAATGAAATGATAAAATTCTCTTCTATCCAAATCAGAGTCTATTAAACCGTGCAGTTTGAAACAAAGCCAGATGCCTGGTTGACATGTCTGAGTGGTGCCACATCAACAGCCTGTCTTCTTACAGTTCCTGCTCGTCCAATACGGGTGGAATCTTCTCTTGGGCCACCTTTTAATATGGCATCTACCAATACTTGGACAGGGTTCTGAAAAGAAACATGGTTTTTTTATTCAATTCAGCATCTACAACTTATAGACAGATCTAAATTCGTAAGGCAAAAGTTGACCTTGCTCTAAATTCTAAAAAAAAATTCTTTTAAGGTAAATCATGAGGCAAGTATACATACTTCATGTCTATGTCACAGATTCTTAATGTCTATCGTAGCTAGTTCAAAAAATCACAACAAAGGATTGACAAAATCAATAAAAAATCTAGTTAAAAAGTGAAATTACTGATAAGGTGGCTGAACAAGCAAACTTACAGTCAAGCTAATATCACTGACTTGAACATTGTCGGTGCTCCATTTACCGAAAAGTTTGATTTCAGGAGCTGTGATGACAGTAAACTGCTCTGCAGCTGCCACGACAGGCTCATCAGTTACGTTACCCCACTCTTCAGCCATATTGGATTCTTTGTTCAATTATCAGGCTACGGCAAGCTGAAAAGGAAGAAAATAATATTTTCTCATCTTGAATGGAATACTAGATGGATTAACAATGATAGCTATTGGCTTGAATGATATCACAACACAAGCTCTTCCTTCAAGCTCTAAATTTACAAGAGAAGGCAGTCTTGCTTGTTTGCACAGGGGAGTCTATGATTCTATCTGCACCTAAGATATTTTCCTCAAAGATTTTTATGTGCCAGAATTTCAAAGAAAATTGCATCAATCTTTTGTATTTGGTACCAAAATACATGTGATTTACTAAAATTCAGCACTTTTGCCCCAGAAACTTGCGCCTTACGGAATTCTTGAATTAGTTCTGCGCCAAAGATCTTGTTTAATACACCCTTGGATTCACTTTGTGTTTGTTTCAGGTTTTAGCTTCAATATAGCTGATCGGTGTCATTGGGGGGGGGGGGGTGCTAGGTCGGGTAGTTGTTTGTTCTATAGGGTTCTAACCTTAATTGTATAACTGTGGGGTAAAACACCAAACCTATAACAGCCAAAACAGGCCATTCAAAACCTCATAACGTGGATGGATAGCTCCTTGTAAGGATGAATTGATTGCTGAGATCCCCAGAGTGAGTCCCTCGGCGATCTCTAAACACATTCAACAAACAGGACATGATGCGTCTATTGAAAATTTCTCTATTCTTGATAAAGCCTCTAGTAGTTTCCATTTACTCATGTTTGAAAGCTTGCTCATCCATAGGGACCTTCCTGCACTTAACAATAAATTATCTTCTGTTTCCTTGACCCTTTTCTAACCAATTGTCTACTTGCTTGGTCTTTCTCCTTACTCTGTTTAACTCTCATCTTTTCTTGTGCTTTTCTGCTCTTGTATTGAATCTATTAGTGATTTATTTAATTCATTAGCATATCTTTTGTAACTAACTAATATATATATTGTCTTCCCACTGTAATTTCTTGTTCTGAAGATGGAGCAAAGAACATTGTTCGGAAACGTTAACTGATTATGTCTTAAACTGATTATGTCATAAACTGATTATGTCACAACTCATAATGGTCTTGTCTTAGCTATTTGGATTTGTAATGAAAAATTGTGTATTATCGTCGTAGTTCTTATTCTTAAAATTTTGGTTTTGTGGAGCAACCAGTTTTTCCAAACAAAACCATTGGCCTGAAATCCAGCTTCAGCTATTTTAGTTTCAAGTTGCAAATTTTGAAAAATATTATGACTCAAAGAGTTTCATTCTCAATTTTTTAAATCAAAATTGAGATTGACCTAATTAACATGCGCCTCCCTGAACATCTGATGGCGAACATTATTTACCTTTCTTATCCTTGCACCAAGAGATGGCAACGGCAAGATGGTTTGGATGGAACTGGTTTTCCAGGAAATATGAAAGGTTTGTTTATTATGAGTTGGATAACAGTGAAGATGAAAACGCAAATGATGAACTGGGAATGGACAACGTTGGTGATGAAGACGAATAATTAAAAGGTTAATGATGGGGACACAAATTTTTGTTGTTGTAAGTTGAACTATGTTTACCTTAGCAATGTCAAAAAGATACAAACAATACATACTTGAATGAAATTTATCGCCAAAAGTAGGGTAGTTACTCCAGAAATAGGGATTTTATTGTTATCTTCTCAGCAGAGATCAATTGCCTTAGAAAATAACTTTTTACGCCCCATATTTTCCACACCCATCTCCAAATAACCGTTTACCATCACAAACCTTTATCACCAACACAAGAGCTACAGGAAAATCATAGAAGGATTAATTCCGCACAGAAGTGGTAAAATTCGGGATTGATTGCCAATCGGATGTAAACTTGATATAATGATGATTATTATCTATATTTCTCACAGATAGCAATCCAAAATTGAACGTAAAAGTAATATATTTCGAGAAGTGAATGAGGCGGCCTTACCAGCTTCGGGTATTGAAGGAAAGACTGCTGTTTGAGCTTGGTTGAGAAAAATTCCGGATGCAGCAGTACGAGGCTTGGTGGGCTACATGAAGATCCAAAGCGAGGTTTACTTTAATCATAATCATATTTTCCATCTAACATCTTATATCAAAGTCGATTAATAGTGGTAATCATATCATCATGTCCATAATTATAACATAATCAGGTGTTTCAACATAATCAATCTCGTAGATCCATCAAGTAGCAAATGAACCATCTTTAGAGGCCTAATTTTCAATTTTTTTCTAATCTAATCCTATGCCATTCAATTGCAGCCTTGTGAAGCAACAGAAAGAGTTTGCTGCGTGTGGTACTGCGTAGATATACGGTGATACGGTAAGATAAAACGGTTTGAACTGAAAATAGCATAGATGAAATTCCATAACGTTTTAAGATTATACCCATTAACAAGACTTGATAACGGTTGTAATCTCGAAACGTTGTAAAATCTCATCTATGCTATTTTCGGTACTAAACTGTTTTATTTCATCGTATTATCTTCGATGCTACAGAAGTTAACAGTTTGAAAACGACTGTCCACTGCAAACTAGAGGAGAAAATCATAAACTACCCCATTTAAAGCATATCAATCACATCGTTTTCCAAATCTTGCCCCTTGCTATTTATAATATACCTTTTTGGAATCCATGACCTTACTCTGTGGTTCGTTTTGCATTTTTGCTTCTAAGTGCAGAGAGCTGGAAAAGTCTCTCCTCGCACTATTTATGACATGCCTAAAGTATTGCTTGAGCGACCCACGCCCCTTGAACAAGGTTTGAGTGATCTTGCAAAATCACCACTTCTTCAGCATATAGCATTACAGCACAGTAGTGTGATAGTGCATATCTACCACAATCGTAGAAAACTCCCACCCCAAAAGCACTGTAAACCACTCCGCATAGTAGGCAAGATTATCCAACTTCAGTGGTGTAGAACGTAGAAAAACCAGCACGGTAATCACTTCTTCAGAAATCGCATTGAAAACTAAAATTTAAATGCCAAGCTGATTTATAATTTTAACGTTGAACGAGTTCGTGTAAAGCGTGCTACGAAAGGCCACAAGATGCACTTTAATCCATTTCTTGAGAACCCGTCCTACCTAGGACAACTCACTTTTCCTATAGCTATTGTCTATCTGAAAACAAACAGTTTCCTAAAGTCGCGGTTAGCGTGAATCTGAATATCATTCATGTCATGCCCTTGCGAATTTCCTTATTGATACCTCGTCTCAATAAACTCAAACGAGCTTCCATCGATGATAAGTAGGAAGGCAAGAGAATCAGAAACATAGCGAAGCATGATAACTACTACTAGGGGTCTTATTAATGCACTCATTGGAGTAGCTAGCACGGCAAAAAGGAAACATTTATGTCTAGTTGGTGGTACAATTATGGATTTTCTACTACTACATGTTTTATCTGACACTCTTCAGAGTAATACAAGTGTCAGTGCCGGTGTAAGAGTCAGATAAAAGGTTTCAGAAGTTTATCATATTTTTCGCTAGATTTCCAATCATCTTGCTACTCTGAAGTCCTCAAACATGCATATTCTTTTCAACACCAAGTATAGGTAAACAAATTACGCTCTATCACCACACCATATAAAAATTGATTTTAATAAAGCCTCATTATCTGAGTAAGTTCTAGATTACATTGGAGTTAGTTTGAATGTTGGACTCCAGAGTGTCAACATTCCACAAATCGAAGACATTAGGCCAAGAACACCCATAGTACCTGTTGTCATTTCAAGTTTGCCCCAAATCTTCAAGGGAATGAGGAAGTCGCATGCATTTTTCATCGTATCTACAGCAATATCTGGTCTTTGGGTGACAGCTTCCTTTACACTGATGTTTTGATGCTTTGCCTTTACCCGCAAAATGTAGTTGATTATTTCATACGCGTCTCTGATCAAGCCGAAAACAACTGCGATAAACCAGAACGGAGCAGCTTTCTTTGCATAGTCCTTTGCGCTTCCTTTCATCAATGTGACGCGGCAACACCAGTTCAAAATGTCGTATAGGAAATAAACCACCCTACACATTCTCCCACCCACGATGCAAATGCGAATAAGAGGGTCCTGAACTTTGCTTCCTTTTATTGCAGCAAGAAACATGTCCAAGCTTTTGCCAAGGCGAAATGCTAAAAGAAAGATGCATCATCTCCACTTTACATGAAAAAAGTCAGTAAAAACCACATTAAGTTGGACAGGTGTAACTAAATACTATGCTAGATTGGTTGCAAATATAGAATTTACTGGACGGTAAGAATTTACTGAACAGTAGCTAAATAATTGAAAGAGTATTTTCACAGATTTTAGCAGCGGAATTAGTGGCATCATTCACGATTTTCACTCATCAGAGAGATAGTACAAGGATTTCTACCTAGCCACTAGTTTGACCGTAGTCGTGTTGCAGAGTGTGACACTCCTTTTTGCTGCTATGATATGAAACTCCTATTTCTGCCCGACCAAAAGCACCTAAGCCATCAAGGACTTTTGCTGTTTTTCAAAGGAGAACAATTATCATCAAAAGTATCATTTCTTTATAGACCTTCATGGGACTGATCAGTTCGTAGAAATAATTTCTGCCCTGCTACATATGAATATTTATATTTTCTGTTGTTGATGATCAAAATCATTTGAAACTCTTACAACATTTTTTGCCTTTTCAAGAACCACAAATACCATGAAATTGGGTATCTTAACAGATGAATGGGGGACCAATTTAGGAGAAAGTAAACTCACTTTTCCTGCTTGTGCTTAAAGACACTTCGAGCCTCTTTATTTTTGCAACAAATTCTGGATCTACTTTCTTCTGCTCAGAAGTGTACCACAGGATTTTGCTGCCATACTGTAAAGTTCTGAAAATATAATCACGGTGCAATCTTAAAAACTTAAAAATGGGTTCAGGTGTCCCAGGATCAAACTCCAATAAAGAATAGTGTGACCAAGTTTTTCATAAATACCGAAAACATCAAGTTAGGGGAAAATAAACTTTTAACACACTTTTCATCCACATGCTTTTTCTGCATTTTTAGTAGCTTGGAAGTCAGTTTGATTGATTGATAGGGTGTTCTGCTAATCAACTTGAAAAATCACTTTTTTGTAGTAAAACATTGAGTAAAACATTGAGTTTTAACGCTTATATTGTGTCTATTTATCCTTGGAAATTAACATATAATCTAACATTAAGGAACAAGTGTTTAAAAGAGGTCCTGGAATAATGAATTGAAGAACAAGGTCCTAAGATAGGTTCATTATGAAAAAAATGCGTATACCAGAACTGGAATCAATATTGCAGCACTGCATAAACTATTGTTTACTCAGATGCAAGCATGAAATGTTTGAAAATGTTACTCTGAAGATTGATGCCATGCTAAAGGTCTTAAGACAGTGGACTTCATTATTTCCTAATCTTATGTGTGTACGTACCATTGGTTTGTTTATGTTTGTCTAGAGAGAAGATAGATTTTTCTCTACCATTTGTGAGTGTGGGTTACATTCGAGAGATTAATGTGACTTGGATTACAGGTGGATTTAAATGTCTTGCCCTGATACTCAGTCGCCATAAGCAAAATCATTGGTCATGGGATTAGGCCTTTTTCACTCTGGCAAATAACTTTGAGTGCCATGCTCTTACACTTATTGGTAAGACCTTAAAAATTAGGAAAGAGCCCCCTTTGAAAAGAGCGCATTTTTATTGCGATACTTCATCCAAGCTTGGAATTTTGAAGCTTAATCGCACTGTAGTTCTAAGCAAGATTTGCCATCTTTTCCGACTGGTGCATATCCAAAAGGTACCAAATGTACCCTGAGCGTAGCCAGTTTAAAATCTGCCAAAATTTTAACAGTAATGTATGGAGAAAAAGGTTGATATGTGTGAATTCATATGATTCAATTTTGTTTTAGAATGCAAAATGCATGATGTGGTGATAGGCAAAAATTTCTAATTTTTCTATTTATTGAACAATACGAAAATTCTTTCACGCCATTTCATGTTTGTTCGTTATTGCCTAATGATGATCCATTATCCTGTTTTAAAGAATAGGCAAATAATAAGGCCTAGAAACTGTCTAACCTTGTAACTTTGTCTCTTGCAGCAGTTTGCGAAGTGAATTTTACAATAGCAGCTAGATTATCCATTCTAGCAAAAGGGAGGCAGTCAAACACTGTCCAGATTTCCACCAAAATAACAGATATGGGCGATCATTCAGGAAGGAAACGTGATCCCGTGCACGCTTTTATCCGTTCCATCCGAAAAGACAGAAAACAGATCAGGTGGCAGTGAACTTTGTTCTTTGAGCAACAGCAACAACAGAAAATCTGGAGCATCCAACATCTAAACCTCGCTTCTTCTCTGATTGGTCGATTTCAATACATACATACATAAATACATACATAAAATTTTTAATAAGGCAGGTCTGTCTGTGGCAACCTAAAGGCTGGTGTGGACCTGCCGCATTTTGCATCTCTCATACATAATAGGGTGCCTCCTATGTTGTTCCCTATTACACTATAAACTGAACCTTGGTGGGACTATGCCTTTTTGATCCACAATTCACACCAGACCATCCCATATTCTTATACTTAATCTAAAAACCATCGATAAAACGTTCTCAAGGGTCTCACATTATTAGTATAAGATAAGGATTGGTTAAGGAGCAAGGGAGCTGTATTTTTTATTCATTATTCAATAGGACTATTATAATTAAAAAAAATTCAAATTCTTAACGATGTCACAAGACCTTTTGCCAAGGACTGCAGCTTGGTTCGTCCCTATGTAGAGTTCATTCTAGTTATCATTCTCGATTATGGGTTTTATTACTTTCGGCATCTCTTATATAAACCCAGTCAGAGTGTTAGAAGGTCTATTCGTTTGTCCACTACCTCTATTCGTATTGTAATGATCAACTTGAACAATACTTTCCTTTCTTTTTCACTATATGTGCAACATTCTAGTAACAGTTTACCAGTCAGTTAGCCAGATTGAAGCAAGCCATGCTAAAAATTACTGCTCTTCTATTAAAAGCAGCCATGCCAAGTTTAAACATTGCTCCATGATGTCGAAGCCTACATACCATACCCGAACCCCAACCAGCAAACAAAGGGTCCAGCCTTGCAGAAATAATTCCCGAACAATGCTGCCAAGTATTTTCAAAAATATTTCAAAGTATTTCGCAACAAGAGAATGGATAAATTCGAGAACGAATCCACGAGAGGAACGCATTATTGTTTTTTGTTCCTATAACAATCAAATAGTTATACTTAGGATTAAATGTATGTGCAACTGTAGAGAAATACTTGGCAACAATTCAAGACACATGGAGCCCCTTGAAAATTACTTCTGTGCATTAAAGACATTACGGGGATTTCAAGAATAGAAAACCAAACAAATTAAGTCCATGATATGCTACTCTGTGTAGAAAAAACAAAAAGGGTACATTTTATGTTTTAGAATAAGATTTAGTAAAGGCGGATGAAAAAACGAAAATTTTGAAATATCTACACTTCTCCGACTTATGATCTCGTCATAGTTTGACCTATATAAAATTATATAATTAAGAAGTCGATGGGTTGGTTTCCAATGAAAGTGCTCGATAAAAAGAGAACAGCTATACACAATGACCACAAAAGACTCAAAGGACAAAACTCTCCATCTCAACAAGCCTATATCGTTTGTAGTCGAAACTACCTTATCAAGATGAAGACTTCCGTCTTTTGATTCTTTTTCTTCTTAGTGTGATAAAATACTTAGAAATTAAACCCTAAGGGAAAAGAATTGAAGGGAAAATACGACAAAATTTCACATGTCGAATACGTTATTTAGTTATTCAATACGTTTCTTTCAAGTTCAATAATTCTGATTGTTCTATGTCTTTTTATTGCAAATGACTAAAATAAATGATAAAGACTATTGCGTTCCTGGTCGTGTTTACTCTTTCTTTGTTGTTTAGTCAACAATCTATCTTTCCGAAGTTTTGTTTCATTTTCCTGGGAATGATCAGAGAGAATGACAAAAACTTCTTCCTTTCTGATTATGTTTACTCTCTATTTGTTCTTTCAACAACTATCTCTCTTTGCAAGGTATCGTTGGCATATGCTGGGGATGATAAGAGATGCTGATAAAGACTTTTTCTTTTCATACGATGTTCACTCCTTTCCTGTTCTTTCTTCAGCTATCTCTCTTTGCAAGGTGTCGTATGCTTATCCTGGGGATGATAAGAGATGCTGATAAAGACATCTTCTTTTCTTACGATGTTCACTCCTTTCCTGTTCTTTCTTCAGCTATCTCTCTTTGCAAGGTGTCGTATGCTTATCCTGGGGATGATAAGAGATACCGATAAAGACTTCTTCTTTTCTTACGATGTTTACTCTTTTCCTGTTCTTTCTTCAGCTATCTCTTTTTGCAAGGTGTCGTTTGCTTATGCTGGGGATGATAAGAGATACCGATAAAGACTTCTTCTTTTCTTACGATGTTTACTCTTTTCCTTTTCTTTTTTCAGCTATCTCTCTTTGCAAGGTGTCATTTGCTTATGCTGGGGATGATAAGAGATGCTGCTAAAGACTTCTTCTTTCCTTACGATGTTTACTCTCTTTCTTTTCTTTCTTCAGCTATCTCTCTTTGCAAGGTATCGTTTGCTTATGCTGGGGATGATAAGAGTTGCTGATAAAGACATCCTCTTTTCTTACGATGTTTACTCTCTTCCTTTTCTTTCTTCAGCTATCTCTCTTTGCAAGGTGTCGTTTGCTTATGCTGGGGATGATAAGAGATGCTGATAAAGACTTCTTCTTTTCTTACGATGTTTACTCTTTTCCTGTTCTTTCTTAAGCTTTCTCTCTTTGCAAGGTGTCATTTCCTTATGCTGGGGATGATAAGAGATGCTGCTAAAGACTTCTTCTTTTCTTACGATGTTTACTCTCTTCCTTTTCTTTCTTCAGCTATCTCTCTTTGCAAGGTGTCGTTTGCTTATGCTGGGGATGATAAGAGATACCGATAAAGACTTCTTCTTTTCTTACGATGTTTACTCTTTTCCTGTTCTTTTTCAGCTATCTCTCTTTGCAAGGTGTCGTTTGCTTATGCTGGGGATGATTAGAGATGCTGATAAAAACTTTTTCTTTTCTTACGTTGTTTACTCTTTTCCGGTTCTTTATTCAGATATCTCTCTTTGCAAGGGGTCGTTTGCTTATGCTGGGGATGATAAGAGATGCTGATAAAGACATCTTCTTTTCTTACGATGTTTACTCTTTTCCTGTTCTTTCTTCAGCTATCTCTCTTGGCAAGGTGTCATTTGCTTATGCTGGGGATGATAAGATATGCTGCTAAAGACTTCTTCTTTTCTTACGATGTTTACTCTCTTCCTTTCCTTTCTTCAGCTATCTCTCTTTGCAATGTGTCATTTCCTTATGCTGGGGATGATAAGAGATACCGATAAAGACTTCTTCTTTTCTTACGATGTTTACTCTCTTTCTTTTCTTTCTTCAGCTATCTCTCTTAGCAAGGTGTCGTTTGCTGATGCTGGGGATGATAAGAGATGCCGATAAAGACTTCTTCTTTTCTTACGATGTTTACTCTCTTCCTGTTCTTTCTTCAGCTATCTCTCTTTGCAAGGTGTCGTTTGCTTATGCTGGGGATGATAAGAGATGCTGATAAAGACTTCTTCTTTTCTTACGATGTTTACTCTCTTTCTTTTCTTTCTTCAGCTATCTCTCTTTGCAAGGTGTCGTTTGCTTATGCTGGGGATGATAAGAGATGCTGATAAAGACTTTTTCTTTTCTTACGTTGTTTACTCTTTTCCGGTTCTTTATTCAGCTATCTCTCTTTGCAAGGGGTCGTTTGCTTATGCTCGGGATGATAAGAGATGCTGATAAAGACATCTTCTTTTCTTACGATGTTTACTCTTTTCCTGTTCTTTCTTCAGCTATCTCTCTTGGCAAGGTGTCATTTGCTTATACTGGGGATGATAAGATATGCTGCTAAAGACTTCTTCTTTTCTTACGATGTTTACTCTCTTCCTTTCCTTTCTTCAGCTATCTCTCTTTGCATTGTGTCATTTGCTTATGCTGGGGATGATAAGAGATGCTGATAAAGACTTCTTCTTTTCTTACGATGTTTACTCTCTTTCTTTTCTTTCTTCAGCTATCTCTCTTTGCAAGGTGTCGTTTGCTGATGCTGGGGATGATAAGAGATGCTGATAGAGGACTTCTTCTTTTCTTACGATGTTTACTCTTTTCCTGTTCTTTCTTCAGCTATCTCTCTTTGTAAGGTGTCGTTTGCTAATGCTGGGGATGATAAGAGATGCTCATAAAGACTTTTTCTTTTCATACGATGTTCACTCCTTTCCTGTTCTTTCTTCAGCTATCTCTCTTTGCAAGGTGTGGTTTGCTTATGCTGGGGATGATTAGAGATGCTGATAAAGACTTTTTCTTTTCTTACGTTGTTTACTCTTCTCCTGTTCTTTCTTCAGCTATCTCTCTTTGCAAGGTGTCGTTTGCTTATGCTGGGGATGATAAGAGATGCTGATAAAGACATCTTCTTTTCTTACAATGTTTACTCTTTTCCTGTTCTTTCTTCAGCTATCTCTCTTTGCAAGGTGTTGTTTGCTTATGCTGGGGATGATAAGAGATGCTGATAAAGACTTCTTCTTTTCTTACGATGTTTACTCTTTTCCTGTTCTTTCTTCAGCTATCTCTCTTTGCAAGGTGTCGTTTGCTTATGCTGGGGATGATAAGAGATGCTCATAAAGACTTTTTCTTTTCATACGATGTTTACTCTTTTCCTGTTCTTTCTTCAGCTATCTCTCTTTGCAAGGTGTCGTATGCTTATCCTGGGGATGATAAGAGATGCTGATAAAGACCTCTTCTTTTCTTACGATGTTTACTCTTTTCCTGTTCTTTCTTTAGCTATCTCACTTTGCAAGGTGTCGTTTGCTTATGCTGGGGATGATAAGAGATGCTGATAAAGACATCTTCTTTTCTTACAATGTTTACTCTTTTCCTGTTCTTTCTTCAGCTATCTCTCTTTGCAAGGTGTCGTTTGCTTATGCTGGGGATGATAAGAGATGCTGATAAAGACATCTTCTTTTCTTACAATGTTTACTCTTTTCCTGTTCTTTCTTCAGCTATCTCTCTTTGCAAGGTGTTGTTTGCTTATGCTGGGGATGATAAGAGATGCTGATAAAGACTTCTTCTTTTCTTACGATGTTTACTCTTTTCCTGTTCTTTCTTCAGCTATCTCTCTTTGCAAGGTGTCGTATGCTTATCCTAGGGATGATAAGAGATGCTGATAAAGACCTCTTCTTTTCTTACGATGTTTACTCTTTTCCTGTTCTTTCTTTAGCTATCTCACTTTGCAAGGTGTCGTTTGCTTATGCTGGGGATGATAAGAGATACCGATAAAGACTTCTTCTTTTCTTACGATGTATACTCTTTTCCTGTTCTTTCTTCAGCTATCTCTTTTTGCAAGGTGTCGTTTGCTTATGCTGGGGATGATAAGAGATGCTGATAGAGGACTTCTTCTTTTCTTACGATGTTTACTCTTTTCCTTTTCTTTTTTCAGCTATCTCTTTTTGCAAGGTGTCGTTTGCTTATGCTGGGGATGATAAGAGATACCGATAAAGACTTCTTCTTTTCTTACGATGTTTACTCTTTTTCTGTTCTTTCTTCAGCTATCTCTCTTTGCAAGGCGCGTTTGCTTATGCTGGGGATGATAAGAGATACCGATAAAGACTTCTTCTTTTCTTACGATGTTTACTCTTTTCCTTTTCTTTTTTCAGCTATCTCTTTTTGCAAGGTGTCGTATGCTTATGCTGGGGATGATAAGAGATACCGATAAAGACTTCTTCTTTTCTAACGATGTTTACTCTTTTCCTTTTCTTTTTTCAGCTATCTCTTTTTGCAAGGTGTCGTTTGCTTATGCTGGGGATGATAAGAGATACCGATAAAGACTTCTTCTTTTCTTACGATGTTTACTCTTTTCCTTTTCTTTTTTCAGCTATCTCTTTTTGCAAGGTGTCGTATGCTTATGCTGGGGATGATAAGAGATACCGATAAAGACTTCTTCTTTTTTTACGATGTTTACTCTTGTCCTGTTCTTTCTTCAGCTATCTCTCTTCGCAAGGTGTCGTTTGCTTATGCTGGGGATGATAAGAGATACCGATAAAGACTTCTTCTTTTCTTACGATGTTTACTCTTTTCCTGTTCTTTCTTCAGCTATCTCACTTTGCAAAGTGTCATTTGCTTATGCTGCGGATGATAAGAGATACCGATAAAGACCTCTTCTTTTCTTACGATGTTTACTCTTTTCCTGTTCTTTCTTCAGCTATCTCACTTTGCAAGGTGTCGTATGATTATCCTGGGGATGATAAGAGATGCTGATAGAGGACTTCTTCTTTTCTTACGATGTTTACTCTTTTCCTGTTCTTTCTTCAGCTATCTCACTTTGCAAGGTGTCGTATGCTTATCCTGGGGATGATAAGAGATGCTGATAAAGACCTCTTCTTTTCTTACGATGTTTACTCTTTTCCTGTTCTTTCTTCAGCTATTTCTTTTTGCAAGGTGTCGTTTGCTTATGCTGGGGATGATAAGAGATACCGATAAAGACTTCTTCTTTTCTTACGATGTTTACTCTTTTCCTGTTCTTTCTTCAGCTATCTCACTTTGCAAGGTGTCGTATGCTTATCCTGGGGATGATAAGAGATGCTGATAAAGACTTCTTCTTTTCTTACGATGTTTACTCTTTTACTGTTCTTTCTTCAGCTATCTTACTTTTCAAGGTGTCGTATGCTTATCCTGGGGATGATAACAGATGCTGATAAAGACCTCTTCTTTTCTTACGTATTTACTCTTTTCCTGTTCTTTCTTCAGCTATCTCACTTTGCAAGGTGTCGTATGCTTATCCTGGGGATGATAAGAGATGCTGATAAAGACTTCTTCTTTTCTTGCGATGTTTACTCTTTTCCTGTTCTTTCTTCAGCTATCTCACTTTGCAAGGTGTCGTTTGCTGATGCTGGGGATGATAAGAGATACCGATAAAGACTTCTTCTTTTCTTACGATGTTTACTCTTTTCCTGTTCTTTCTTCAGCTATCTCACTTTGAATGGTGTCGTATGCTTATCCTGGGGATGATAAGAGATGCTGATAAGGACCTCTTCTTTTCTTACGATGTTTACTCTTTTCCTGTTCTTTCTTCAGCTATCTCACTTTGCAAGGTGTCGTTTGCTTATGCTGGGGATGATAAGAGATACCGATAAAGACTTCTTCTTTTCTTACGATGTTTACTCTTTTTCTGTTCTTTCTTCAGCTATCTCTCTTTGCAAGGTGTCGTTTGCTTATGCTGGGGATGATAAGAGATACCGATAAAGACTTCTTCTTTTCTTACGATGTTTACTCTTTTTCTGTTCTTTCTTCAGCTATCTCTCTTTACAAGGTGTCGTTTGCTTATGCTGGGGATGATAAGAGATACCGATAAAGACTTCTTCTTTTCTTACGATGTTTACTCTTTTCCTTTTCTTTTTTCAGCTATCTCTTTTTGCAAGGTGTCGTATGCTTATGCTGGGGATGATAAGAGATACCGATAAAGACTTCTTCTTTTTAACGATGTTTACTCTTTTCCTGTTCTTTTTTCAGCTATCTCTTTTTGCAAGGTGTCGTTTGCTTATGCTGGGGATGATAAGAGATACCGATAAAGACCTCTTCTTTTCTTACAATGTTTACTCTTTTCCTTTTCTTTTTTCAGCTATCTCTTTTTGCAAGGTGTCGTTTGCTTATGCTGGAGATGATAAGAGATACCGATAAAGACTTCTTCTTTTCTTACGATGTTTACTCTTTTCCTTTTCTTTTTTCAGCTATCTCTTTTTGCAAGGTGTCGTATGCTTATGCTGGGGATGATAAGAGATGCTGATAAAGACATCTTGTTTTCTTACGATGTTTACTATTTTCCTGTTCTTTCTTCAGCTATCTCTCTTTGCAAGGTGTTGTTTGCTTATGCTGGGGATGATAAGAGATGCCGATAAAGACCTCTTCTTTTCTTACGATGTTTACTCTTTTCCTGTTCTTTCTTCAGCTATCTCACTTTGCAAGGTGTCGTATGATTATCCTGGGGATGATAAGAGATGCTGATAGAGGACTTCTTCTTTTCTTACGATGTTTACTCTTTTCCTGTTCTTTCTTCAGCTATCTCACTTTGCAAGGTGTCGTATGCTTATCCTGGGGATGATAAGAGATGCTGATAAAGACCTCTTCTTTTCTTACGATGTTTACTCTTTTCCTGTTCTTTCTTCAGCTATTTCTTTTTGCAAGGTGTCGTTTGCTTATGCTGGGGATGATAAGAGATACCGATAAAGACTTCTTCTTTTCTTATGATGTTTACTCTTTTCCTGTTCTTTCTTCAGCTATCTCACTTTGCAAGGTGTCGTATGCTTATCCTGGGGATGATAAGAGATGCTGATAAAGACTTCTTCTTTTCTTACGATGTTTACTCTTTTACTGTTCTTTCTTCAGCTATCTCACTTTTCAAGGTGTCGTATGCTTATCCTGGGGATGATAACAGATGCTGATAAAGACCTCTTCTTTTCTTACGTATTTACTCTTTTCCTGTTCTTTCTTCAGCTATCTCACTTTGCAAGGTGTCGTATGCTTATCCTGGGGATGATAAGAGATGCTGATAAAGACTTCTTCTTTTCTTGCGATGTTTACTCTTTTCTTGTTCTTTCTTCAGCTATCTCACTTTGCAAGGTGTCGTTTGCTGATGCTGGGGATGATGAGAGATACCGATAAAGACTTCTTCTTTTCTTACGATGTTTACTCTTTTCCTGTTCTTTCTTCAGCTATCTCACTTTGCAAGGTGTCGTATGCTTATCCTGGGGATGATAAGAGATGCTGATAAGGACCTCTTCTTTTCTTACGATGTTTACTCTTTTCCTGTTCTTTCTTCAGCTATCTCACTTTGCAAGGTGTCGTTTGCTTATGCTGGGGATGATAAGAGATACCGATAAAGACTTCTTCTTTTCTTACGATGTTTACTCTTTTCCTTTTCTTTCTTCAGCTATCTCTCTTTGCAAGGTGTCGTTTGCTTATGCTGGGGATGATAAGAGATACCGATAAAGACTTCTTCTTTTCTTACGATGTTTACTCTTTTTCTGTTCTTTCTTCAGCTATCTCTCTTTGCAAGGTGTCGTTTGCTTATGCTGGGGATGATAAGAGATACTGATAAAGACTTCTTCTTTTCTTACGATGTTTACTCTTTTCCTTTTCTTTTTTCAGCTATCTCTTTTTGCAAGGTGTCGTATGCTTATGCTGGGGATGATAAGAGATACCGATAAAGACTTCTTCTTTTTAACGATGTTTACTCTTTTCCTGTTCTTTTTTCAGCTATCTCTTTTTGCAAGGTGTCGTTTGCTTATGCTGGGGATGATAAGAGATACCGATAAAGACCTCTTCTTTTCTTACAATGTTTACTCTTTTCCTTTTCTTTTTTCAGCTATCCCTTTTTGCAAGGTGTCGTTTGCTTATGCTGGGGATGATAAGAGATACCGATAAAGACTTCTTCTTTTCTTACGATGTTTACTCTTTTCCTTTTCTTTTTTCAGCTATCTCTTTTTGCAAGGTGTCGTATGCTTATGCTGGGGATGATAAGAGATACCGATAAAGACTTCTTCTTTTTTTACGATGTTTACTCTTTTCCTTTTCTTTTTTCAGCTATCTCTTTTTGCAAGGTGTCGTTTGCTTATGCTGGGGATGATAAGAGATACTGATAAAGACTTCTTCTTTTCTTACGATGTTTACTCTTTTCCTTTTCTTTTTTCAGCTATCTCTTTTTGCAAGGTGTCGTTTGCTTATGCTGGGGATGATAAGAGATACCGATAAAGACTTCTTCTTTTCTTACGATGTTTACTCTTTTCCTGTTCTTTCTTCAGCTATCTCACTTTGCAAGGTGTCGTATGATTATCCTGGGGATGATAAGAGATGCTGATAGAGGACTTCTTCTTTTCTTACGATGTTTACTCTTTTCCTGTTCTTTCTTCAGCTATCTCTTTTTGCAAGGTGTCGTTTGCTTATGCTGGGGATGATAAGAGATGCTGATAAAGACCTCTTCTTTTCTTACGATGTTTACTCTTTTCCTTTTATTTCTTCAGCTATCTCACTTTGCAAGGTGTCGTTTGCTTATGCTGGGGATGATAAGAGATACCGATAAAGACCTCTTCTTTCTTTCTTACGATGTTTACTCTTTTTCTGTTCTTTCTTCAGCTATCTCTCTTTGCAAGGTGTCGTTTGCTTATGCTGGGGATGATAAGAGATACCGATAAAGACTTCTTCTTTTCTTACGATGTTTACTCTTTTCCTTTTCTTTTTTCAGCTATCTCTTTTTGCAAGGTGTCGTATGCTTATGCTCGGGATAATAAGAGATACCGATAAAGACTTCTTCTTTTTTTACGATGTTTACTCTTTTCCTTTTCTTTTTTCAGCTATCTCTTTTTGCAAGGTGTCGTTTGCTTATGCTGGGGATGATAAGAGATACCGATAAAGACTTCTTCTTTTTTTACGATGTTTACTCTTTTCCTTTTCTTTTTTCAGCTATCTCTTTTTGCAAGGTGTCGTTTGCTTATGCTGGGGATGATAAGAGATACTGATAAAGACTTCTTCTTTTCTTACGATGTTTACTCTTTTCCTTTTCTTTTTTCAGCTATCTCTTTTTGCAAGGTGTCGTTTGCTTATGCTGGGGATGATAAGAGATACCGATAAAGACTTCTTCTTTTCTTACGATGTTTACTCTTTTCCTGTTCTTTCTTCAGCTATCTCACTTTGCAAGGTGTCATTTGCTTATGCTGGGGATGATAAGAGATGCCGATAAAGACTTCTTCTTTTCTTACGATGTTTACTCTTTTCCTGTTCTTTCTTCAGCTATCTCACTTTGCAAGGTGTCGTATGATTATCCTGGGGATAATAAGAGATGCTGATAGAGGACTTCTTCTTTTTTTACGATGTTTACTCTTTTCCTGTTCTTTCTTCAGCTATCTCACTTTGCAAGGTGTCGTATGCTTATCCTGGGGATGATAAGAGATGCTGATAAAGACCTCTTCTTTTCTTACGATGTTTACTCTTTTCCTTTTATTTCTTCAGCTATCTCACTTTGCAAGGTGTCGTTTGCTTATGCTGGGGATGATAAGAGATACCGATAAAGACTTCTTCTTTTCTTACGATGTTTACTCTTTTTCTGTTCTTTCTTCAGCTATCTCTCTTTGGAAGGTGTCGTTTGCTTATGCTGGGGATGATAAGGGATACCGATAAAGACTTCTTCTTTTCTTACGATGTTTACTCTTTTCCTTTTCTTTTTTCAGCTATCTCTTTTTGCAAGGTGTCGTATGCTTATGCTCGGGATGATAAGAGATACCGATAAAGACTTCTTCTTTTTTTACGATGTTTACTCTTTTCCTTTTCCTTTTTCAGCTATCTCTTTTTGCAAGGTGTCGTTTGCTTATGCTGGGGATGATAAGAGATACCGATAAAGACTTCTTCTTTTCTTACGATGTTTACTCTTTTCCTGTTCTTTTTTCAGCTATCTCTTTTTGCAAGGTGTCGTTTGCTTATGCTGGGGATGATAAGAGATACCAATAAAGACTTCTTCTTTTCTTACGATGTTTACTCTTTTCCTGTTCTTTCTTCAGCTATCTCACTTTGCAAGGTGTCGTATGCTTATCCTGGGGATGATAAGAGATGCTGATAAAGACCTCTTCTTTTCTTACGATGTTTACTCTTTTCCTTTTCTTTCTTCAGCTATCTCACTTTGCAAGGTGTCGTTTGCTTATGCTGGGGATGATAAGAGATACCGATAAAGACTTCTTCTTTTCTTACGATGTTTACTCTTTTCCTGTTATTTCTTCAGCTATCTCTCTTTGCAAGGTGTCGTTTGCTTATGCTGGGGATGATAAGAGATACCGATAAAGACTTCTTCTTTTCTTACGATGTTTACTCTTTTCCTTTTCTTTTTTCAGCTATCTCTTTTTGCAAGGTGTCGTATGCTTATGCTGGGGATGATAAGAGATACCGATAAAGACTTCTTCTTTTTTTACGATGTTTACTCTTTTCCTTTTCTTTTTTCAGCTATCTCTTTTTGCAAGGTGTCGTTTGCTTATGCTGGGGATGATAAGAGATACCGATAAAGACTTCTTCTTTTCTTACGATGTTTACTCTTTTCCTTTTCTTTTTTCAGCTATCTCTTTTTGCAAGGTGTCGTTTGCTTATGCTGGGGATGATAAGAGATACCGATAAAGACTTCTTCTTTTCTTACGATGTTTACTCTTCTCCTGTTCTTTCTTCAGCTATCTCTCTTTGCAAGGTGTCGTTTGCTTATGCTGGGGATGATAAGAGATGTTGATAAAGACATCTTATTTTCTTACGATGTTTACTCTTGTCCTGTTCTTTCTTCAGCTATCTCTCTTTTCAAGGTGTCGTTTGCTTATGCTGGGGATGATAAGAGATGTTGATAAAGACATCTTATTTTCTTACGATGTTTACTCTTGTCCTGTTCTTTCTTCAGCTATCTCTCTTTGCAAGGTGTCGTTTGCTTATGCTGGGGATGATAAGAGATACCGATAAAGACTTCTTCTTTTCTTACGATGTTTACTCTTTTCCTTTTCTTTCTTCAACAATCTCTCTTTGCAAGGTGTCGTATGCTTATACTGGGGATGATAAGAGATGCTGATAGAGGATTTCTTCTTTTCTTACGATGTTTACTCTTTTCCTGTTCTTTCTTCAGCTATCTCACTTTGCAAGGTGTCGTATGCTTATCCTGGGGATGATAAGAGATGCTGATAGAGGACTTCTTCTTTTCTTACGATGTTTACTCTTTTCCTGTTCTTTCTTCAGCTATCTCACTTTGCAAGGTGTCGTATGCTTATCCTGGGGATGATAAGAGATGCTGATAGAGGACTTCTTCTTTTCTTACGATGTTTACTCTTTTCCTGTTCTTTCTTCAGATATCTCTCTTTGCAAGGTGTCGTTTGCTTATGCTGGGGATGATAAGAGATGCTGATAGAGGACTTCTTCTTTTCTTACGATGTTTACTCTTTTCCTGTTCTTTCTTCAGCTATCTCACTTTGCAAGGTGTCGTATGCTTATCCTGGGGATGATAAGAGATTCTGATAAAGACTCCTTCTTTTCTATCGATAATTACTCTTTTCCTGTTCTTTCTTCAGCTATCTCTCTTTGCAAGGTGTCGTTTGCTTATGCTGGGGATGATAAGAGATACCGATAAAGACTTCTTCTTTTCTTACGATGTTTACTCTTTTCCTTTTCTTTCTTCAACAATCTCTCTTTGCAAGGGATCTCGGATCAAGAACTTCTCTTTCGTAATAGTTTCAATCTTAGAATTTATTCTTTATACTTCGAAGTTTTCTTTTATTCTTGAGTATTGCTTGGTCTTTTATCTATCTTTGCTAGAAAAGAAATAACAATAATTTAAGTAAGAAAAAGGAATAACAATAATCTTGAAGAGAAGCAGGATTTGGAAAATCAATCAAGATAATTTGTGAGAATGAATTAGTTTACTTCCTGCAACTCTATTCAGTGATGGGACTGCGATGGTCTCCCGGTGTGAGAAAGTCGTCGCCCTTCGGCAGGTCCAGTGTAGTGTCAAAGAGCCCGGATTGGTTCGTCTCTGCATTTGGTGAATGATGGTGCAACAATTTGTGTGAATGAAATGGCCTGGGTTTCTTGTAGCCCCGGTGGCGCAGTGGTAGCGTTCTAGAGATCAAATCTAGAGGTCGTGGGTTCGAGTCCTACTCGGGTCATTTTCATTCTCACAAATTATCTCGATTAAATAACAATAAATACCAGTTAAATGCATAATTTTAGTGAAGTTAAAATATACCGGACGTTGGTTGGTTACAATGGAATCTTAAGATGCAAATAGGTTCCAATTTACAATACAGCAAATATGGCATTCAAATAACTTTTTAGTTGAACAATGGTCGAAATGGTATCTTGTGTATCAGGCCACGCTTTGTGAGTCAAAAAGGTTATGGCTGGTACAATGCTAAAGATTCGTATGAGTTCACAATGTAATCCTTTGTTTAGAGCTTTGCATGGATGGTCACATAGGGATTTGGTCACATAGGAATACCTATCTCAAACGATGCCTTTATAAAGTGAAAATTAGGGATGGGCAGTTTCTTGCAACCTCGCTACACACAACAGACGTTCTGATCTCTCCCCCCCCCCGCCCTGTCCCTTTCTTTGGGTATTTGAGTTTATGGTTTGTTTTGTTTGTATTTTGTCGATAGGCTTTCTACCTGATGTGTGCATTGGCTTGGAAATTTGGCTATTTCGGGTTCAATCACCGACCGTAAAAGCGTAGATTACTGTAGTGCAGGCAAAACCGGGCCGGTGTACAACACGCCCAACTTTTCCTGCAAGACATTATAGTTAGTAGTTGCAGTTCAGTTTTAACTCATTAGGTATGTAATGTATTTAATGTATTTAATGTATTCAAGCAGTTGATTAAGCAAAGATGTTATACTATTATCAAGATGAGGAAAACCCTTATTCTTAGGTGTTTGCAAGCCTGATTACCAGGATCTTATTTGGTCTATGAATGGGTGCTTTGTTTGGTCCGGGATGAATTTTAATATATAATAACAAATTCACATTGTGTTATGAATGTAATGATGAAGCAAACACATTATACTTAACACATTAATGAATGTATGGAACATGCATCGATCATCAACGAACTCATTCTCAATAGTTATCATCGATCATGCAATTAATTTAACACTGAAAAACGCTTACCTGTAATTCTTAGGATGGATAATATCTTCTCCGTTAATCTGATTCATATTCATCGATGAATCAAAATTTTATTTCTGAATTGTACGAAAAGCCTTTTTATAGTATTCATCAGTAGGCACTACTCAATTACTGCGGTTTCAATTTCAGAAAGTGTACTCTCATCAAATTTTGAGTATTTATTTATCCCTGGGGAGCGCCAGCAGATCAAATATCTTGACCTATTGGCGCTCCCCTTAATAATCGCCGAATGAACAGGGTTTGGAATCTTCAGCACTTTAGCTTCTCTGATCTTTTATGTGACGTCAAATTTTGATCACGTGCCGTATTTGTGTGCTCAAAGCTTGATGAGCTTGATTACTTTAACGAACTCGAAAAATGAACAGTGAAATATTCAAATAATGAAATGTTGTATAAATCAGTATGATCAGGAATAAGGCCTAATATGGCAGAATCTTGAAGATCGTTTATAACTGGTTTATATAAATTGCGTCGAAGGAACAAACTTTGATATCTTTATGATTCGTGTCTTTAAATATGAAGTTTATAAATTCCTTTAACAGACTTGATTAGATTGTTTTTTTTAATAGATCGAGGTAGCAGGGAGGGGGGAGCTACTTAAACAGAGCACACAATGTACCTGCAATGCGCAACAGACAAACCGAGGCTACAGCAATTGTCACCTAAGAAATAAAATTTTCAATTATAGATGATTCTAACCGCTTAAAAATACACTGTTTCAAACTCTTTTCCCGCTGAACATCAATTATCACAATAAAAACGCATCTGGCTCCGATCAATGTGCAACTTGCTCTGAATTTTTCATACTTTGTTTCATTTTCCCTACATTCTTTAGAGCCAGATCAACTGCTGCACTGGTCGATAAAATATACTGTAGATACTGAAGAGAGAAAACAATCTTCATATTAATATTCCAATCGTTTTCGGGTTACATATACATTAAGCAAAGTACAACGCACCATTTGGTTAGAAACTAAATTTTTCAAGAAACGCAGCACTTGAAAAAGCAACAAGTTTGCGATTTTAATCAATGAATGAAAGACTTGCTACTTTCATAGCGTCACTTAAAAGCGGAACTGATATTTTGTTTTCAGAATTTCAATTCTCAAGATTTATTTGTGGGACTAAGGTGGAGAAATGCTCTCGAATTTCTATACTGCGCAAATGCCGAGCAATAGTCAAGAATATATTCTATGACCAGAGCTTAATAGGTACTCCTATGCTGAGCAATTTCTGATGCAGAGTCTACCCTGCAATTCCTAACAAAAACGCTTACAGTATATCAACTATCTCGTATCTCTAAATAACAAATGTGCAACATGTTTAAGCCTATTCATCTAGCCTCTTCAAACTTAACAGCAGTTTGTTGATCAGAGTGAAACGGACCATCTTTAGCATATTGACACACACGTTGGTAATATTCGATGCCAAGATTTGCCTTGCCGGTGGGTGATTCTGATAGACTTCTGATTACACTGTACTTCAACTCCTTCCCTTCCTTTTCAGGTTCTGTCTTGCGATCTAGCAAATACTCCAAAAAGCCTGTAAAAATAAAATAATGATCTATTCAGACAGACTAAAGAAAGGTAGCAAAACATCCTGCATCTGGTGCCCCTTCGAGGAGTTCAGTCACAAGAGAAACAAAAATCAGGGACTATTCTCGGATGCAGCATTCATAGCATGCTTTGTGAAGTATCAAATTAAAAGGTGCTATAAAAAGTGTCAAAAAACATTTTATGAAATTTGTGCTTATTTGAAATTTTGGTCAAAGGGAGTATCTGAGAAACAACTTTTGGAAGTGGTAGATATTTCTCTAATGTAATTTTGAAGAAATATTCTCTCTCTTAATCTTGGAGACAGTTAGGCGTTCCATATGCCGTGGCATAATGTATGGTGTTCACCTTTTTAAACAAAACAGACAGCCCCCTAAACCATTGGAACCACATGGGGCCCCTGAAAAATAGTAGAAAATAATATTTTTTTAGATTACTCTACACATACAGCATTGTCAGTCTCCTTTATTCTATTTTGAAAGTTTCTTGTTCAAACTAATCTGAAGGGTGAATGAAAATGACATGTCATTTTATGTTGATATTCTCAATTTTTCAGGATCTCAGGAAATATAAGCTTACTAATAGAGGGGTTCCCAAATAACTAACAAAAAAAATTCACTAGGAGCCCTACCCTTCATTAAGTAACACAATTTTCCTGATATCAAAATTCTGAAAGATATATCTTACCAGCAGTTAAGGCCATGTCTTCTTCAAGCCAAGGGTAACCAGCCAAGTTGTTCAATAATGAAAGTGCAGCACATCTGATGGCTGGAAACGGCTTTTTAGCAGTCTCCATGATCAAATAAAGTGGACGCTCACTCAGATTTCGGTACAGTGTTTCTCTCACTCTAGAGGTTGCATCCACAGCGGAATCAGATCTGAGTAGCAAAGACAGAGCTTCGAGAATTCTGATTTTCAAGGACTCCTCAAGTGAAGACTGGATGTAATTTCCAACAGTTTTCATGGTTCTTTTCAGCTCTTCTTGATGGTTTGAAAGAAGCCGGAGCCCAGACGAGGTTGTGCAGATGTTTGCTATGGTTTCCAAGCAAAGTACAGCAAGGGTATCATCTTGGGAATCCGTATTTGCAAACACAAATTGTAGAAATGTTTGATAGTTTGAGATAATCTCAACTGGTTTGATGATTGCGATGCTACCAAAAAACTTCACAGCGCCTGAAAAGTCGGAAGAATAGACAGTTTTCTGTAAATTTTCATTTGGATTAAAGTCAGAAAACTAACACAGGTGTAAAATCATCGTTCAAAGATCATAAAAATTCATAGTCAAACTCAGTATCTGTGATCCCTCCTGGCCACGCAAAATAGTCAGACTTATGCAAAGTCCGCTTTACCTGTTCCACTTTCATATATAGCGAAAGATTATAATTTCAGAAACATAGTGAAAGAAAGATATTGATTCTGACACTCATTAGAGTAGTATGTCAGAGGGAGAACCAAAATGAAACCTAATGGATAATCATACCCAGATGTTGATCAAAACTGTCCAATCCAGAAGGAGAGGGATTATTTGAATGGTGAGTTATTTTCTCTGGGAGTCTGGTGAGACAAACAATAAACTGCTACTGAAAGAGCCCTGGTGGCCTGACACGGGAAGGACTGGGACCACCCAATGCATTGAGATATCTGAAAAAGGTAGGTCAGACTTGTGCAATTTTGTAGACTTTTGGATTTCATATTTTTGATTTTTAACAAAACCAAGCAGTCTGATCAAATATCTATGATCTTGCTGACTCCCCTGCTCCAAGAGGGTAAACCAAGAGCCAAGCACCTGATCCAATAACCTGAAATCAAGAACACCCTAATTGAAGAGAGGAAGATACTAGTGACTCTAGCTGAAATTAAAAATGAATGATATACCTGGAATAAGGAGTTGTTGCAAGGGATCAAAATCTGTCGACTTGAATATCTTTTCAACTTTCTCAAACACTCCATGATTCTTTATGAAATGCAAACCATCCGTAGAACTGCAAGCAATTTCACTCAGCATTTCTAAACAATTCAGCTGCGACAAAATGTCCTCTGTGTTCATCTCATTCATCAAGCTCTCAAAGACCTTGACAGAGTGAGGATTTTGCAAAATCTCATGTCTCAACAGAAATATCTTTACAAACAAGTCATAAACTCTGAAGCGAACTACAGATCCTCGACCTAAATGTCCCAGAAAGAGACCCATAGAGTTCTGAGATAATACTTCGTTTACTGAGACAGAATCACTTTTTGTACAAACATTTAGTATTATATTAGCTGCTAATTTAGCAACACCAAGAGATTCATCAGCAATGTTTTCTGCTACACATTCTAATAATGGCAGTGATGGCGTATTTCTTAGATTTTGCAGCAGGAACTCAATCCCTTCTGCATTCATACTCGCAAACTCCAATTGTTTAAGATACAGAATCTTAATATCTTCATTACTATCAGCATGTAAAGCGTCAATGAAACTTGTGATATACTTGGATGCTATCTCCACTGGGTTCAGAATCAAAAATACTTTGCCAAGAAGTCTAATTCCAGCAGTTTTAGCCTTGCCTGTTAAACCAGTCAGTTGCTGTAAAAACTGAGATAAGTTGAGCTGGGATAATTGAGCTCTGCAAAGGTCTTTCTTTGAATCAATAATGAGACTTATCTCAAGCAAAACAGAAAAAACATCATCTTCACTCTTCGAGTTTGCTAAGTTCTTTAATAAAACTGAAATGTCAACTTCTCTCGTGCTCTCCATAGTGGTTGCAGCCAAGATTGAGTTCTGGCCTAGCCACTGCTCTGTCTGCTCACTGCTCACTGCAGCGTGAGCATGTGTCAGCAGAAATTTTGCAATCAAGAATATTACTAATCAAAACCAGGACAGTCCCAAAACATATTAAGTTTAGGCATCCGTGAGACACCAGGTTCTGACGGATACTTGTAAACTGCATCACAGGGATTCCAAAAGAGAATTCTACACCAGGGTGACGGGGTGCATTAAAAATTGTGTCCTTCCTTGTTCTAGTTTTGTTTAAAACTTGTTAAGTTAGACATCTAATGGGCATCTAATCATGCTTTTCTTATGGTCGCAGATAAATTTAAGACATAAGTAAACATAGGGTAAGATATTGTGCAGGTTTTGGCTCTAGCCTTATTGCTAACTTGGGATTTGCATTGAAGAACTGCTTGTACATAAATGCTTAAAGAGTTTTTGAAGTTTTAGCACACACATTCCAAATATGTTGAGTTAGTAGTTTGGGAGTAGTTGATAGTTGTAGAGAGGTACGAAAGAAGGTCTGAAATGCTCCCGTAGTGCAGTGGAGCTCATCAATGAAATACAGAGTCAACTCCCGCCATCTCCAACTCGACATAACGGGATTTCGAGATAACGAGAGTTGAGATTTTCATGGACCAAAAGGGGGGCCTCATACGTTAAAACATTGTATGAATCGTGAAAAGATTGTTTGCTTCTAAAAACCACTAAACAAGTAACAGTTTTCGCTAATTATTGTTAGTCCAAGTTCAAGGGCACCATATTTATCAGTCAATTTGGCAGCCAAGAATCGGAAAAAATTGAAAACCATGATGGGACCGAACAAGGTAGTCGACAAGTATCCTGTTTGCGTGGCAAAAATGACACGATTGAAGGACATCTACATAAAGGAACGAATGATAGATTTGCAAAGACCATCTTCTTTCTCAAGGTAGACGAGTTTAGTTCCTGCATGGCAGTAGTTTAAGACAACCGTTTTAACCCTAGAGATTGTCAAGGGATCAGAGTTCCTTGCAAAATACTTCTTGTTTGCAAACATGGATTTATCTATGTTTAAGAAAAGAGTTGTCAACTAATGACAGAAGTTAGGAGTCTTGTGTCAGCTTAAGAAAAAGCTATTTTTGACGTGTAATTCCATAAAATTGACATTATTATTTTTTTTTTTATATTCATTTAAAAAAAATTTAAAAAAAAATATAATGTTGATACATTATTATGTACCAGTCATAGCAGGAAAAGACATATAGGACATTATTTGTGATATGATGTTCGAGACAACGGGCTTTATTTACGTACTAAGCTATATATAGGAATTCGAGGGGAAATAGATTTTGCTCTAGGCGGAAATTCGAGATAGCGGGAGTCAACTGTATTTCAAAACCCCGCAGCTCACCTTCAAAGTTGCACAGTTTCATAGATATCTAGTGGGGCCTAATCGAAATAGTCTGTGGGGCAAGGACAAGACTATCCATATCTTGAATTCTAGCTATTTTAATCTTCATAACCTGCTTTTCTCCAGTATTATCATCATTAAAAACCGGCCGGTCCAGCTCCAGCACTTCACAGCTTAATCGTCTTTAAAGCTGAACTCGGAAAGCCCAGCCTTACATTATGGCCTGATGAAAATCATATGGAAACCCAGCCCAAATCTGCGACCTTACAATGAAATATAGAATACAATTTCTGAAAACATAGCTGTATATCTTTCAAAATATAGCTGTTAGAAAATACTGTACAGTATAAGATTTACATTTCGAAATTGTCCCATATTTTAAAAAGAATAAAAGCAAAATTCAACATATATTCATGTTTAAAGAAAACATTCTTACACGCAAAGGAATTTTTGCGTCTTTTAATCAAGAAATGAAATAAACTAAGTTGATTTGACATTTTAGATATGGTTAAACACTAAACATCGACCAAACTGATTCTAACGATGGATTCCCCTACAAGGGGGGAGGAGGCGGTACATCATCCCGCATTAGGTGGTATGTCATCTCCCATGCGGTAGATAGGTTTACAAAGGGTTGGCACAACATCAACCATCATCTAACAAGTTGCAGATACACGTACAACATTGGTTGTATATCACCTTCTCGGCGTGGTATCTTATATTTTCACGTACCATCATGGAGAAGTTTATCATAATCATAATCATCGCCTTAAGTGAACAAGTATAGAGGTTTACTAGGGTGCTGCTCTTTACAAAACTTTGAACAATCAATTGGAAGCATAGTTGACTACTTAACAATTATATTAGTTGTATGCTATGATAGACCTTGAGGACCGTCAGGATCAATCTCTAACTTTTTGAATATTGTGTTTTAATCGCTGAAAATTACATCACAAAATCTTTGGGATTATTACTTATTCGTTTATGAATAGAAACAAAAAACAATCCTTCATGCATGGTCTGTTATTGCTTACTTTGATGAAGTCTTCATGAATAAGTGATCGCAAATAGACAATTTTTAGCGATCACCTGGACAACCCCATACAAATAAAAACCTATAGTAAATCCCTAGCTGAATAGGGTCTAAAATAATCGGAGTGAATCTGCAATTTCAGTCAGTAGGCTTTTAGCCCCATCACAAAGCCCTTATACAAAAAGCACTTGAAGGGTGAAGAGAAAGTGGTGGTCAAAACTACGCAACATATACCTTGTAAAGGCAGAGATAAGAATAAAACTCTAACCATAAATACAGTTACTTGACTTGCATTGGCATCTCATTCCGTGTTTCTTCTTTATTTCCCAGAATTTATTCCCGTAATCAAAACTGCAAATCAAAAATAAAGAAACCAGGTCACAAGAGAACACAGACAGCCCACCTATCTAATTGAATGGCTGCAAGAAAATACTAGCTTTAACAAATGTTGGTTTGATGCGCGAGTAGTTGCAGCTATTTGCTTGGGCTATAAGCACAAAATAGGAGTTGTGAACATTCACAAAAGTCTTTGATCTGTACAGAACTTGGGGATAACGAGGAAATTCGGTAACATAACGAAACATGATAACTACTAAAGCCTTGCGCATGACACTCAGAGTTCAGAGTTATACGTCAGAAAGAGAGCTAAAATGAAATTTGACGAGTTACTCTCTCTCCATCCTTAAGTTGTGAATTGGTACCAGAAAGGCTTAGAATAACTAGCAATATTGAATCTCATAAGCAAGGCTAGAAGAACTCGTCGCGTCTCTCTTGATAACATTTCAGACATTTCTACACCGCGAGTCTCAAAAGAAGGTACCCCTATTTTGTTAGAGATGATTAACAATATACAAAAAGATTGAAACTTTTAAGTAGCACGGATATACCCTTGTGTAAACTTAAACCGCTTAAATACTGGAAGTTAAACCAGCTTAAACAAAACCAGACTTTTGAATGGGACACTCTGATTGGACAGTTGGATAATTCGAGTGCTCTTGCTTGGCTGTTAAGGAAACTAGGGTAAATAAATTTGAGTAAACCATATCAGCATCAATACAGTATTTGACTAAGGTACTTGTAGGTACTAATATTGCCGGTCTGTACGATGAAACATTTTCATACAAATCATCATCAAACATGAGTCGATATTGTTCAAGAACAAATATTTATCGTATGGGCCACATTTTCAGACAACCTTGAACACTGTCATACAAGTTTGACAATTTTCGATGATTAAGTTGCATGCAGACATTATGGAGCATATTAAGGGAGATATGGTCTAATCAAATTTTCTGAATTCATGATGTATGATGGTGTTTTGAATTCTGTAAAACATCATCAAACATTAGTTTGGATGACAATGTTTTATCGTGTATACGCACATTAAGAATAAAAACAGAGTTCAGATTAACTCTTGACCGCGCATAAATAATTCGACAAAAAAGGCCTGCCAATTCTACTAACCATAACTCTTCGTAAGCACCAACATCTCTGTAAGTAAAAAACGCAATGCCAGGAAATCTCCAGTCCTACAAACAGAAAGATAACCATGAAGAGTGGTCTTAAGTCCCCAATAGCTCTGTTGGAGAGGTCTTGGGTTGGAACCCTAGCCAAGTCATTTGCATTCTCAAAAATTATTGCGACGTTTTACTTTATTCCTGTGATTCTCCATAGATCTCGTAATACAGTATTGTTTTACAGCGAGCGGGTATCTAAATATCAAATCAAGGAATAATGTTAGGAAGAACAAAATAACATAAAAGTTGCGTCGGCCGGGAGTCGAACCCGGATCGATTGCTTGGAAGGCAACCATGCTAACCGCTACACCACCGACGCTTCATATCTCTTTCTAGAATTAACAAAGCGTGAATCTCAGCGATGAGGGTCAAAGATTAACCAGTCGATAGACGAGCATAATAAAGGAGACTCTAAGTCGTTACCACAAGCAAAGTCAAAAGGTCACTATGTAAGCCACAGCACCGGTTCGTTCTCAATTTTAAACTCTCATTGTATTTTGGCGGGAAATGACTAGTCAAGCGCGAGGCCTCAAAACGAGAGAAATGTTGTTTCTTTTAGACCCTGATCGAAATCGATGCTTGACAATCCTCAACAACACTCTAAAACACTAGAATTTTAAGCATCTTCATACGCTAAACCCTTCGTATACATACCCTGTGATGAGTGAAGACTCTTACAGGCACAAGATTTGCATCGCAGGAATGGTTAATAAATCTGCCACAGTTGCCGAATACCCTGGCGTCAAGGCATTTATCTTCATCTGTAGAATCCTATGAAGGCAAATGAAATAATTGCAATATTACAAGACACATTTTTTATCTCGACAAATCCTGCTTCTTCTAATGTTTAGTTACCAACCCACACTGCAGATGCAGTGATGGTCGTCCACAGTGGCCGCATGTGCTGGTGTAGAATCACCTTCATCAGTAGGTCCACTGAAGATGCGAAAAACTGCGATTGTTCATCTCTGCACTTGGCGAATCGTGTTGCACATTGTGTGATAGACATGGTTAAGGTTGGAATTAGGGTGTGATCCCAATAGCTAAGGTGTGGGAGCAGTGGCAGACACTTGGAGGACTAGGGGATGACAATAGCCTTTTGTTCTAATTAATAGGTTATATCACATGGTATATTTTAAACAATGGGTTCGCCCTCCTCCCCAATAATTGCCAAAGTCTCCGCCACTGTGTAGGAGCGCTAACATACCGGGTTAGAAGTATAAGACTATTCCTACTCGGCCCTGTTATTCAACACGAAATATCTTGATTATGACAACAATATTTTTTCAATTTTCAGTTTTTCAGTTTAAATTTTTCCATCCATCATTCTTAAATGAAATTAAATCTACAAAATAACTACATTATGTCATCTTATAAACAATTAACAAGTAAAACAGAATTTAACAAATAAACTCACAAGTACACAATTGTATTTAAGGGTTTAAGAGGTAAGGTTTTAAGGGTATTTCAGGTGTAAACACGAACTTTCCCTTAGCAAAGTCAAAATTTAAATGGAACAAACACGAAATCAAGTATAATATAGTGGACTCACCTTCATATCGAGGTCGAAAAGATAAGAGTCGTCGGAACGCCTTTCTGCTTCGTCATCAGAAATCACTTCTCCGACGTAACTCAAGACAAAACTTCCTTTTGGGATGGCGACAATCGTTCGTAATCCCCAACCTGGAGAGGAGATGCCCAAATGAGGAGTAATTGAAAAATGCCATTTTCCACTTAATTCCAGTAAGCCCTGATGGAACTAGTCAGCTACAAAGTGGTAAAAGAAACACTAGAGGGCCTACTTCAAAGCTTGGTCTGAAGCCGATTGTTTGCATGGCAAGTGATATTTGGCATTACATAGCTCTTTCCAACATTGAATAATTCAATAAGTTTATAACTCTCTATGTAATTGTTGCATATTTTTCCTGACATGAGACTGAGGAAAGTACGTTCACCTTTTGTGGGTAAGGTCCAAGGTTCGAAACCTAGTGGGGCATATCAGAATTGTGGAAGCTCACTTGTGAGAATATGTTTCCCTTCGCTAGACCTTGTAAATGTTACTATATACGAGAGCCAATTTACCTAAGTTTATGAATATCAAAAGATTAAACAAAAACAACCCATGCTTTAGGACATTTCGATTATAAATCTTCTAGAGTAACCTTTCAAGTTACTTTTAAAGTTACTGAAGAAGATTCATATCCAAAATGTCTTAAAGCATGGTTTTTTTCTTGTCTTCTATATAAATAAATGTTAAAGCAATTAGAAACTAAAACAACAACATTAAACATATTACTCTAAAACAAAGCTGACAGGAAAATACTTTTCCATCTGGCCTCGTGATGGTATCATGCAGCTATTGTGAAGACCTTAACTCTACCCCCCCCCCCCGGGAATGAATCTTGCACTGGACCCATTTGAATGCGATTTCGACTTACCTATATTGGTTGTTTTGAAGACCTCTAGCGGAAACTGCATACCCCTCTGTACCACTCTGTTACTGCAATACGACCAACATCGACAGAGTTTAGAGCACTCAACTAGAACCGGCTGATCAATTTCAAGAAATTCTGCATCGAGAATGCCATTCTGAAGGATATGAAAAATATAAATTGAATCAATATCAACAATTTCGAGCATTTCATTTCAGTCATATGAAAATGGGATCCTCAAGTATTTCTATCTAGATCTTATTTCCATATGAAATTTTAGTTTCTGGCATTTTTTTTTTGGGAGTTCAAATATTTTCTGGATCCATTGTTTCTGTGATATTCTACTTTTTTCATGCCTTCTGTTAGTGTAATAGCAGATTTTCGTAGTGGCAAAATCAGGGCAATCGAATAAAGGCTAGGTGTTGAATTAGGGCTGATGAAATATTTCTTAAAAACTTACATTAAACCAACAGCGGCCGCTTTCATTGCTTCGGATGCATTCACAAAATGTTTTGCTGCAGTCTTCATTGCACTTGCAGCCCTGACAAAGAAAAGAGGGGAAAGATCAATCACCACTTGCCTTACCGAGATTCCAGCAAAATAGTCGAGATCGACAGCATGCTAGTGTTTCTCAGCAAGGCGGGACAAAAGCTTTGCCATATAAAAACTAGCATGCTGTGTTACCCAACTGTCTCATACAAACAATCGCCTGTAATACAGTTGATTCTGTAGATGTAGCGGGTTGTGGCTTGGTAAGCCGTTCACTCAGCTCCATTCAAACAAGCTCCATTTGCTATCTAGGAAACTCGAGTAATTCGCCGAGCTGTATAACTTGGCTCCTTATAATTAGGCCCTAAACCCTCAGTTGAACCCTTTCTGAACCTATTCCAGACCCTTGTTGTTTCCGGGAATAGAGAAATACTTATGCAAAAATCAACATGAAAGGCCTAACTTTTAGAACAATTAAAAGCCATTATAGATAAGTAAAAATATCAAAAACAACAATATATGCAAATAGAATAAGTAAAAGCTTTAGATATGAAAATAAAGATCTTCAGTGCAAGTAAAATCATGAAAATCACAAATCATTAATTAACTGGCATCGAAGATGATTTATCTAACGAATACTTTTGCTAGCTTTATTGTACATCATTATTTCTAATCTTTTTACTTTAAGGCCTAAACACCATCGCATAAGACTGTGAACAGTAATTTGGACTTTGACCCACATCAACGTTAGAACAGGAGTCCCATTCTGAAAGGTAGGACCTAATGAAGTCTTCATCTCATCACAGGTTCTTATACAACTAGGAGGTAGAGAGCAATTGTCTAGGTAGAATTTCTAATACCAAAGCGTATCTCATTTTTTGGATCTATTTGCTGCCAAATCAGTTCATAGATTCTTTTGTTTCTAGGCTCTTAATTGCAGGGTTCTACTTTAGCTGCTCTTAAAATTAAAGGAATAAAATCCAAGAGACAAACCTTGACAGTTAAGAGATCTTTCATTATATTGACCGTGCTGGATTCAACTACTTCACTGATGTAAGTAAAACCAAGTGGTAATGGCTCATCGTCAACCTTAAAAATAAAACATCTGTAAATTTATAGGAAATTCATTACAAGGACAAAAAAATTGAGTGGGTTTGAAAGAAAGAAGGAAAACTTATTGAATAGAACGACAATGGCACTAGATTCTTTGGCAGTTGATATTTCTATCAATATTTTTCCCCGCAATTATAGTGAAAAAAGGGAAAGCTATTATATAAAGGTTGTGCTTCCAATTTTTCAAACTCTGTAGAATGTTAAACGGTTTATAACCACCACACTCTGGTGGAATTTGGAAAGATTTTTCCTCCAACGGATCGTCAACAAGTAACAGTAGCAAATTGTTTCATTATCGTCGCCATTATGAGTCCATCTTCATTGTTAACTGTTTAAAATACTTTCGAAATCATCACAAAATCGTTCCAAAATGATTGCAAACCGTTACATTTCCAAAACTATAATTTGTTATGGACCCTTACCTCCCACAACATTTGGATACCAAAACATTTAAACAGCTCAATTTTTTGGCGGAGGTTTAGTCCGCAACTCAAATCGTCCGAAAATATTGGTAGTTATTGAAATAAAAGAAAACATACCTCATTAATACAGCTGACGGCAATTCTTTCTTTTCCTCTAGCCATATCGCTATAAAGAAAAGCATACAGTAATAACCAGCATATGAAAAGACGGCGATATATCATCATACTACATGCTAAACATATCCTCAGCTAACAAGGGGGGTTCGTCATATTGCAGTGGTATATCATATCTAATGCAGTTGATCCCAATTTTACCTAGTATTACCTCCCCATGGCAAATGATTGTATCGTTCCTTTGTAAGCGTGCTTGACGATGTTTTAAAGGAGTTTCTACTGTGTTGTTGATGATCAAGATATTAAAAATATTGCCCAATCAAATTTTCTGCATTTTATGATGCATGACGATGTTGTACGATGACGTACAGATATGTTTTATGTTCTTTGAACATCATCCGACAAATTTTTGATGATTGTTTGAATAGCAATTGTTTTGTGAGGACGGGCCTTTATTCAAGTACTTGGTATTCCTAATCCATAATACATTTAAAACGTATACTCAAGATAGTTGCCCCTCATAACGAGTCAAAAGGCTCTTCTTCAAAAAATGAAATCGACAAACTGAACAAAGAAAGGAAAGTCAAAAATGGAAAATATACAGAAATAGTTTACCAATCGTATTGTCGTTTTAATCTCACGTGACCGATCGCATGACGTAATCTTATTGCATCTCGGACTTGTTGATTGTTCACACAAACCTACGATAAAAAGATATTATCATATTTCTAGCGAGAAAAGGTTCAGTATTTTGACAGGGTTAGCTGAAGGGTTCTTGTTCAAAAAATGGTCAATTCCATTAGCATTTTTTGAATAATGAATTTGGCAAAATTAGAATTTTTCTTATAGTTTTTTAGTAATAACGGGGAGTACTTTTGTATCAAAATAACGGGGAGTACTTTTGTATCAAAATAACAATGAGGTGCCCGAGTTCGAATGGAAATACCCAATGGTTCGGGAAAGTTTTCTTCCAATCTTGTCCTAAACCTGGTGCAAGCTATACTGCATGAAAAGTGAAAAGAACACATAGATAACCGGAATGATAGAATAAAATTCGAGGTTCGAATGGATGAAAATTCATTGAGATCCAGCAATGTTTATCGTAAACAACTGTTCATCATACTCTAAAAGTTTTGTTCAAAAGAGCCGCTTAAGGAAGTGTTGCTGAAAAGCGATACGCAGATCAGGAAATTCATTTGAAAATGAAACCCCTTTTCGGGCACATCTCTTATGGCTTGATATGGATGTACCCTCAGCCCCAGGGGAATAACTTAATATAACTTACATCCATGGGTAGTTTATTGTCGTTATTTCTAATGGATGTATCTGCACCGCGAAGCAAGAAAAGTCTGAAAAGAAACGTTAATTCTAATGAAAGGTTATAGAATTGAATAGTCAAAAATATCTAGAGATTGAACACGTTCAGCTATAGAAACAAATTCAAACTGATCCAATCTCAAAAAATCTTTCAAAGGTACCAGTAGGTACGAAAAGTATCTAGAGCCAGCATTAGGTAAATGTTTTGTTTCCATGCAAAACTTCACGACGGCAGCATGATAAGAAAAGAAAATGGTAGTAGAAGCGATGCGAGAATAAAGAATCATTTATGACCATTTCTAACCAGAATTCTGAAAGTTAGGCGTGCTTTTATCAACTGTCGCTTGAGCTCAAGCATTAGGTCAAAAATATAGCCCCACTTCTCCTTGGCAGAGGGGCCTTAGCCCTCTCATCAGTTTCTGAAAAAGGCCCTGGATTTATAATAGTATCAATTGGATGCAATTTAGATAATTTGAATTTCCTGTTTTAAAAAGGAGTGAAAATTAATGCTAAAAAGAAGCCTGTGGTCTGAAAATCAAAAGAAAACAAAAAAAGTTAGAAAAAGGGAGCAAAAAAAGGCACGAAACATCTTAATGACTTACTTGACAATGTCATGATTTCCTTCTCTCGCTGAAATATGCCTAGGAACATGATTAATTAGAATAAAAGAAATAAACACTTGAAATGCAATAAAAATCATGCTCACAATCTATGCTATGCAACACATAATCAAAACATTCATTTGTGGCACAACCAATTTCAAAATCAGATATAAATAATTCCTGCAATGGATGGTAATGTGTTTTGAAAACAAAACAATCCCATCGAATTCGTCAAAAATTCTGAAAGAACCAAAGAGTCGCCTTCCACTGAATGTATCTTATTTCCATGTTTTGGAGCGTTGCAAAGGGGTTGTACACTTTATAATAATTAAGTTGAATTCAGGCTTGGGAAACTTGATTCTACAGCAAAACAACCTATCAACCAACCAACCATCCAATTGGCTGTGTCTGTTCATACGGAGAGAATCATCCTGGCTAGACGGGATATCTAGCCTGGTCGAGACGGAATGAAATCCTGGCAAGGGTAGATGGGCTAAAACTCTCATGTAAACGCAAAATAAAAATTCAATTGGTTTCTTTAGGCAGACAAGATATCCAAGCAAGACAAGATATCCCAGCAAGACAAGATATCCCAGCAAGACAAGATATCCAAGCAAGACAAGATATCCAAGCAAGACAAGATATCCCAGCAAGACAAGATATCCCAGAAAGACAAGATATCCAAGCAAGACAAGATATCCCAGCAAGACAAGATATCCAAGCAACACAAGATATCCCAGCAAGACAAGATATCCAAGCAAGACAAGATATCCCAGCAAGACAAGATATCCCAGCAAGACAAGATATCCAAGCAAGACAAGATATCCCAGCAAGACAAGATATCCCAGCAAGACAAGATATCCAAGCAAGACAAGATATCCCAGCAAGACAAGATATCCAAGCAAGACAAGATATCCCAGCAAGACAAGATATCCCAGCAAGACAAGATATACCAATAAGGCTGGGTCATGTAACCAGGCCCTTAATCTCGTTCTTATTTACTAAACAGGATCACACTCACACAAGCTTGATTTACTTACAGGGGTGTATCACCATACATATTAACAGCATTTATGTCGCATCGAATTTCCAAGAGGTCTTCACAGCCTTGCACGGTGCCAGTGATAGCAGCCCAATGAAGACACGTGTTCATCTCCTGTTGATGTATCAGCACTTAAATCAAACAAGTAGTTAGCCCTAAATCAAACTAGTTGGCTTATTCAGTACACATATAAGTTCAAGAGTATTAAATTTTATCAGGGCAGGCTACTATAATTTTCATATGCCACCATCAGGTCCCGCTCCTGGGTTGTTCTCACTTAAGGCAAGCGCGCTAGCCATGTCCCTGAACCAGGACAATAAGTTAGCACAGCAAACTAGTGGTATATCAAACTTCAGGCTTATCTACAGTGAGGACCTAATTCGTGTTTCAGATTAAAGCCTTCTTCAGAGCCATGTTGTATTTACATTAATTCATGAAGCATAGACTTCTCAGACTTTCCCGCTTATCAAGAACCCCTTACGACATATGGTGAGGGTCATCTGAAAGTTAAAAATCGACCGCTTCGTGCAATTTTCAGCCAAATCTATCGTTCCATTAATTCAAAGGACATAAGATTCTGAGAGGGAAACCAACAGGTGCCTTTCTCTTTTCAATATGTCAGATATAGAGCCCTTAAGGTGCATTTCATGTAGTAAACGGAGATTTTCTTGGCGCAATGTGTCTGGCGTGGGCTCAACGAAGAATACGACGAAAGAACTGAACAGGATTTTGTGCTTGAACCACAGCCGATGTATGTAGTCCCGTTTTAGGCAGACAGACTTTGTAGGTGCGGACTTATCAAATCACTGCCGTCTCTCTGCACACCTATAAACACTTTTTTCTTACAAACTGCTCCCCTAATTTCACTTGAGAATTGCCACTTACCTTGTCTCGTAAGTCTCCCTTTGCCCCCCTGTCAATCAGAATCTTCAAAGTGTCAGATTTCCCCTCTTCTGCAGCCCACATCAGTGAGGTCCAGCCACCCTTATCCTAAAACAAGGCACTTTAGCTCATATCGAAAAATTAACTAATTCTTTGGTGATTGACCGCAAAGGACGACCTAGTGTAAAAAAACGCACAGTCTTTTACAGTTCTGTGTAAATTCCATTGCAAAGATTTAATCTGATGTATTTATTTCTAAACAGCTAAATAATCAAAAACTTATTTGAGATTTCTCAAGATTCAATTAGCTACTTAAGAAACGGTTTTTCCGGTAATTTCTTTGTTCTTTTTCTTTTAAAGAAAGAAGAAGGGACACTTTTTACAAATGATCCGTTTATCGTAGGAACAGTTTTTAGCGATGCTCAGGCGGTTATTTGGCACGGGGTAATAATTCCTTCATTTACAGTACCTGGGCAAGAGGAGAGAAAACAGTAATAATTCATATTGATTACCTGCTCGTTCACTTCAAGTCCTTGTGCTAAAAGCCACTCCAGCATCTTCGTATTCCCTTTGTGCGCTGCGACGTGCATTAGGCTCATCCCTTCGAAATTCTGCAAGAAAACCAAACAGAATGTTGAAGATGAAATAAGTTTCAATCGTTAAAATTCACACGAACGATGGCTATGCTTAGGGAAAGTCTTGATTTCAGTTCTTTTCATTTAATTTTTATTCATTCAAAAAAGGTAAATACAAACATTAAGTTAATGATAAACTGTTTTAAATCATGCGATGCGAAAAATTATCTATCTAAATGTTTTTTATCTTTTTATTGCATATTGTAATCAATTTCTACCGAGAACTAAATGAAAAATAATCAAATATAGAGTATAAAAAGAATAAAAAGATATGTAAAAGGGAAGCAGTGGTATGACCAGTTATTGCATTCACCCGTCAACTTCTTTGCCTGTTTAATCTTTCAAATATGCTTCCATATACATTTGAATAAAGCTAGTGACGTTTTAGTTTCAAGGCTTAAATGGTTTCGAACAGTAACTTCTTGATGCGAGAATTTACAGGTTTCGCATAGTTAAAACCGTTCTAATGGATCAGCTCATATTTTCGCTTTTACCATCATTTTGCTCTTAGTTTCTCCTACCCTTGGCCTTACACGACTCTTATTACTAGAGAAAGTATTGATAAAATATTTTTGATTAGCGCTGTGAGATTGCATTCGCAAAGAATTTCAATTTATCACGTATCTTGCACGATAAATTGTATTGCGGTAATTTCGTTCTTTTTACCATATTTTAAAGACACATGCAACCTTATTTTTAAAGTATGTATCTTCTAGCCTTTGATCAAATATCTAACTGCCCACCGGCAGCCTTTTTAGTGAGATATTACCTTTCATTATCTCAGACAATGCCTCATTTTCATTATCTCATTGAAAGGCTGTCGTTGGGCTATGAATTATCTTAGCAAAGGTGTCTTTAAAATATGGTTAAAAGAAAGAAATCACTGCGATACAACTTTTGATAAAATTTTTTCAATTATCAAATATCGATGATAAAAATAACCTTAATGAATTTATCAAAGTCGTAGATAGATACCTGGAATGATTTATCCTCAACTTAATCTTTAGTGAATAACCCTTACGTGCAGAAAATTAGAATAGTGAGAATATTGTTAACACTAGCGTAGAAACAACCAACTGTCAAACGACAAGACCAATTCAATGTTGAGCAACATATTCTTAGTGGATGAAACCATATTCTCACCTTAGTTTGTAAAGAGGCACCCGCCTTTTGTAGAAATTGTGAAGCGAGTACTTGTCCTTTTTCCACTGCTATAAACTGAAAAATAAAACATGGAATGACCATAAGGACAGAATAGGAATTATAGTGATATGTACTTCAAGTATGAAGCCTATAATAACTATCTTGACGTATCAAACCCCAATTCACCAACAGCAAAATCGGAGACTGGGGCGAATTTTGAGTTGTGAGAAGTTGTTTATTAGCAGACTTCACATCGAATTCCTATTGTTTCACACTGTCTCTTAGCAATTTTAGCAGCTCGTTATAGCAAGCCAAAGTTCTAGTCTTTATTTGGGGGGATCTATAGGAGGATTTTTGAAGACGATAAGTGAACCGCTAAATTCACTTTAATATGAATACTCAGTAAACGTCTTTCTAGGTAATTTTTGAATTTTGTCGCAAAATTTCGATCTTTTCCCTTTGCCCCCCCCCCCTACAAAGTTGGTCCTACTTTGCACCTGCGTAGCACAGAGGGTAAAAACAGAAAAGCTGAATAAATTGTGGTGCTAGTACATCCAACTTACTAAAGGGGTCCTTTTGAATTTGTCAGTAACATCGATATCTCCAACAGCCTAAAAGGACAAGGAAAGGGAATAAACATCGGTTTTTTACCAAATCAAACCACTAACATCACAAATTTTAGACTTGAGATAAATTGGAATTAGGAATCTATTCTCCAGCTTCTTCTTAAGATGTTCGTCTAAAGCCCCTCTAGAGCATTGAGAAAATCAACTTTACAGGATTGTGAATTGAAATTTTTAGAGTATTTATATTTATATTAGATTTTTTTTTCTAAAAGAGGAGTAGGACATACTTAGTTTTAGAATTTCGACCAGGTTTGTTAATAGGCGGTCTCCCCCAACTAGACCAGCCTGGTCTGGGAACATCCACCATGCAGACGAATCCGCATGATCTTCACTAGCTGTATCTTTTATCTTTGACACTGTCCTGGGAACGCACTAGGATCGGAAGGTGCTCTTCTTGAAAGCTAGATAGCCGCCTTCTAGTACCTTGACGCTCATTATCTCTGTTTTGAATTTTGGGATCTCAAGTTTTTCTGTTAGCAGTTTGAGTGACAGGGGTGCGATGGCGCCTCTCCAATTGAAGATCATTGCATTATAAACTGTCCTATCCGTATTTTGATGTTTCATTACCCAGGATGACATTTCAGGGGTGTTATAATAACTTACTTTCCGTTGTCTGGGGTCATTAATGTTGTTGGTGTTGTCGGCGCATATTGAGATGGTGTATGAGGCGTTCTCGGACTTAGATTTTATTACAAGGTCAGGTTTTCTAATGCCAGCGTCAGTAGGAATGCAGGGTTCTTTAAGTATTTCGAATCTGGAGGGATTTAGTGATTTATAAATGTAGTCTACGATCTTGTCATGTCTTTTCACTCTTTGGCCATGTGTTCTTGGGCATTGCTGTAAGATGTGGCCTAGCGATTCAGGACGACCGCAGCTATCACACGGCTATTAGGACGGCCACTTGCTCGGCGGCACTGAGTTGGTAGTAGGTTACTCCGGAGATGGGTTACGCCGATATACATATCTCCAGTAAGCAGCAAGGTTCCGTTGACTATCCAGGTGTGTATGTTGATTTCATTGTGGTGGGCAAGGCCGCGGCCGTCTACAGATGTTATTAGGCTATCGCATAGTTCTTCAATCAGGGCTTCCTTAGTTATTATAGGTACGCGGTTTCAAAGGTGTATTGGTCTGCTTGCTTTGGCGTAAATCTTCTCAAATTGGGGGGTGGACTTTAGATGTTGGATGGTAGGGTCATTTGATGTAAGGATGTTTTCGATACGTTGTTTGGACAATAGGGGAATTTTACAGGTCAATAGAGGTAATTGAAGGCCGCCGTGACAAGCTTTTGCGTGAAAGAGAGCCCTGGGGGTGTCAGATGGCAAACGTAGCCACTTTCTTACAGACGAGCGGATGGAGTTATCGAGCCATTTCAGAGTGCTGATGGTAGTATTGCACAGGATTAATTGATGGTAGAGCTTGGGGATAAGGAATGTTGAGAGCAGAAAAAGGCGTTGTTGGGGTTTGAGTGGGGCTTCAGTGAGTTCTTTTATACCAGCGTCAAGGATCTGCTTTACGTTTGATTTCGTACCGAGACTTGATATGTTCACTCCAAGATATTTGTACGGCTGGGATGGGTTGAGTGCGGGGATCGGATCCCCATCAATCTTCAGAAACGAGTTGTTGTTTACCAGAAATTTCTCCTTTTTACCGTCAATCACTAAGCGTAGGCGAGCCGACTTCCCGCCATATCCGGTACTCATCGATAGGCCACTCTCCGCCAGGTGTGTACAAAAGGCATCTAGTTGTTGTTGGAGCCTTCTGGGTGTTGTACTGAATAGCACGACATCTTCGGCATAAGCTAGGCTGGATATTTTTACATCTCCAACGTTGACACCAATAGACGGGTCGAGCTGGTCCAGGGCCCAGTCCACCACCATATCAAAGAGGTAGCCACTGAGGGGGCCCCCTTGCCGAACTCCTCGTGTTGTTCTTACAGCGTCACTCGACTCATTGCGGACGATGAAAGTTGCGATGAAGTCACTAAATATTCGTGAAGATACGCGAGCAGTGGGTCGGGCACCCCAAGCCTGTACGCTGCTTTAATTACTGACTGGTGACTTACGAAGTCAAAAGCCTTCTTTACATCAATGAACACCAAGTTCAGTGGCTTAAGTTCTGCCTTGTGGCTTGTGGGTGTTGACAAGGGTCCGAAGCAGCAGGAGGTTCTGCGCAACACCGTCTCCTTTCATGAAGCCTTTCTGGCGTTTGTTCCAGTTGATTTCGGTCACTAGGCGATTTCCCAGAGTCCGGTGGAACAGACGGATGATGAATGAAGAGACTGTTATTGGTCGGTGCTTGAGAGGGTCGCGCGTATTCGGCTCCTTCGGGATAAAGATCGTTTTGCCTGAACGCAGGGCTTTCGGGACGTAAGCAGCTAGCAGCCACAAGTTGAAGTGCGACGCTAGCACTTCGTGGTCTAATCTTCGCAGGTTTTTAAGACTGATGTTGTCTGGTCCAGCGGATGATTTTGAGGTAGATTTTAGGGCCTGACGGACGGTTTCAGGCGTTACTGGCCTAACGAGAGACCAGTCTTCGGGTTGTCGACGTGCAGGCATGCGCTTGTCTTCCTTTGAAGGAGTTTGCATTATCCGTCGCCACGGCTCTTCCATATCGGCTAGGGTAACGGGGTCGGACGATTCATTTCTCCAGTCGCCAGAGAGGATTTCATTTGCACATCGGGAGCGATTCTGGCTGTACAGACGCTAAGTCCTCGAATATTGTTGCCAGCGTCTTTTCCGCGGGTTCTTTGACAGGGGCGCTTGAGCGCGGTGCTGTCAACCACGCTTTTTCGGGATATTCAGAGTTCTCAACCATCGTTCAAATTCTTCATCGAACTTTCTTCTTGGATGTGGTTTGGCTGTCCCGGAAAAATCTCAGACGGGTTCAGGCCACTAAGCATCTCTACGTTAATGAGGCACAGGAGATCATCGTGCCAGCCTCGACGGGGAGGCTCAGACGGGGGTTCGGGGTCGGTTGTAGCGGCAACAGACACTTGTATAGAATCCGAAGTAGGGACAACGGGGCTGGAAACCAGGAGGTCAGCAACCAACTTTTTGTATTTGGGCTTACGCCGCATGCATCTAATTGCTTCAACGGAGCGGTCAGGAAAATGTTTCGCCAGCTCTTGATTCATGAATCGGACGTTTTGCTTTGAAAGGGCAGCTTCGGCCTTAGCATAGATATAGATTTCCTCCTGGTTCCAGCGAGGTTTGACACGGGTAGTCGGGAAAATTGCCTTAAATACTAACAAAAGCCTTAAATATCTATATAGTATGCGTTTCTCAGAAATTAGAAAATTACAAGAGAATTTTAACCAACTATTTGCCGATATTGTCTTACCTATGGCCATCAGTTCCTATGGCAATTCGTTAGGCTATGTCTGCCTTATCTTTCTAACAAGTCAGAATCCCCTCAACAAACTTATTCCAAACCCTCGTTTATCATTTCTGAGGTTTTGTACTAAAATACCTAAGACATTATACTTTTCCTTTTCATGAATTAGAAAAGACTTCTGAAACCCAAGCATAGTAATTTTATTTAAAGATTTTCTTCAAAATGTGCAAAGTAACCCTTTGAAGAGCTAAACCAGGGGGACTTTATTCCCAACAGTTTTGAAAAAAACCAGGAACAATCATATTTGACTGACTTTTGAAACAGTTCTTCCAGGAATCTGTTCCTGATCACGTTTCACTGCAACAGAAAATATCAATCCTGCAAACGTTGGTTGATCTCATTTCATGCATAACATGACTGGAATATTCCCAGTGCATAGCAACAAAAAAGACTGTAGCTTGTCTATGGTTAAAAAAGATTTAAGCCATAGAAATTTTGGTAGCTACGCGTTACTATGGGGTATATTCCCATCCCATAATACATAGTGTAAAATGAGACTCATCATCTTTTGCAGAATTGTCTTTATCATATCACCTTGAAGGTCAGAACGACAAGAACATCTAGGTGTCCTTTCGAAGCGGCTGCGTGCAGAGCAGACTTTCCGTCTTCTGACTCCAGAGGGCTGGCAGGGCTCACTTCTTCCACTAGAATGAAAATGATCAAAACTGTTTAGAGTTCCTCAAAATTCTATTTTCCCAAATCTGTTCTGCAAGGGAAAAGTTGAATCCAAAAGAGAATTTTGCTCCGTAGAGGGAATGCAGAGGATCTACTCGGTCTATGTGTCTCAGACAAAAATGTTGTACACAGTTAATGTGTCCCCCCGCATGCAACTCTGCATATCAACTTTCTCCATCAAACTAAACGTTTTCCTCGTTGCATGAATTTGCCAAAGAGAATTGAAAAAGTCTAAGCTATGTTGGTTGCATCAAGGGGCAAGACTCTTTGAGAAAAACATACCAGATTTTTAGAGATTTTCAAAGATTTTCCAGGCTAAATACTTGAAGATTTTTGATCGAAGTAAAAATTCTACCACCTAACAATATAGAAAGTAAGTAAAAGAATCCAAATTCACTGAATGAAACGGGCATTAAAGTGTTAGGGCAAAGTGCTCGACTGGTGGGGCAATTAAAGAAACTGGTGGGGTATTGTATTATCAATTGCTGTGATAAATGATCCCCTGGTATTATAACTTATCAACTCCATCTGGTAAAATGATACAAGGCCAAGCAATGTCAACAATATTTTGCACTTACACAGCATTGATAGCACTTTGCTTAGGCAGCCAGTTTTTGCATTGTGATAAAGATTTTTTAGATTGACTCGCAATCTTGTTGGTCTACAAAAAAAATACAAATTATGACTCACTTTCACCTTAAAAAAACCTGCGATTCAGTCGCAGAATGAATAGCACATACACGCACTTTTCATAAGCGAGTGCTTTATAAAAAAAAGGTGTCCTACAGTGAGAAACATTAAGTTATTTTTAGTACTGGATCACTAAAAGTAAGTTAGAATTAGTATTCGCAAGTGACCTGTGGAGCCCTAACATAACCAATATCTTGTAGAGTTAGCCTCAAAACAGCACTTTACCTTTTAGGAGTCAAATATAGGGTGTTCAGCTTTGGGATCCATTGTCCATTATTCAAGACCCCCAATTATTAAGATTCCGACCATTTCCCACCCATCCTTTCCTTTTTATTTTCAACCCCTTATTTTTCATCCCAGAGCCCTGTCCATTCCCGATATGAGAGTATTAGGATGGTCAAAATGAAGAGGTGAAATTATGTTTATTTCAATTACAGCCAATATGCTGGCTTCCATCACAAAAAGCACATCAACGATCTTTCGGCCAAATAATCTTAAAGAGTGCTGTGAAAGCAATCAAAAATTTCACTAGAGAAAATCAGCAGTCCCCATTAAATATTTAAAATCTTTATTCTACAACAGTCTATAGGCTACCGAAAATCAAATCATTAGGGCAATTTAGAAACTGATCCGAAGAAATTCAAGCTGAGGAACGTCTGTGCAGTACTGTGGAGGATGTTCAGTATTATGGAGGATGTTCAGTATAATGGAGGATGTTCAGTACTGTGGAAGATGTTCAGTACTGTGGAGGATATTTAGTACTGTGGAGGATGTTCAGTACTGTGGAGGATGTTCAGTGCTGTGGAGGATGTTCAGTACTGTGGAGGATGTTCAGTACTGTGGAGGATGTTTAGTACTGTGGAGGATGTTCAGTACTGTGGAGGATGTTCAGTATTATGGAGGATGTTCAGTACTGTGGAGGATGTTCAGTGCTGTGGAGGCTGTTCAGTACTGTGGAGGATGTTCAGTACTGTGGAGGATGTTCAGTGCTGTGAAGGATGTTCAGTACTGTGGAGGATGTTCAGTATTATGGAGGATGTTTAGTACTGTGGAGGATGTTCAGTGCTGTGGAGGCTGTTCAGTACTGTGGAGGATGTTCAGTACTGTGGAGGATGTTCAGTATTATGGAGGATGTTTAGTACTGTGGAGGTTGTTTAGTACTGTGGAGGATGTTCAGTACTGTGGAGGATGTTCAGTACTGTGGAGGATGTTCAGTACTGTGGAGGATGTTCAGTACTGTGGAGGATGTTTAGTACTGTGGAGGATGTTTAGTACTGTGGAGGATGTTCAGTACTGTGGAGGATGTTTAGTACTGTGGAGGATGTTTAGTACTGTGGAGGATGTTCAGTACTGTGGAGGATGTTTAGTACTGTGGAGGATGTTTAGTACTGTGGACGATGTTGAGTACTGTGGAGGATGTTCAGTACTGTGGAGGATGTTCAGTATTATGGAGGATGTTTAGTACTGTGGAGGTTGTTTAGTACTGTGGAAGATGTTCAGTACTGTGGAGGATGTTCAGTACTGTGGAGGATGTTCAGTACTGTGGAGGATGTTCATTACTGTGGAGGATGTTCAGCTCTGTAGGGAAATATCATCAGTACTGTGGAGGGCGTCAAGTGTTGCAGAGGGATACCATCAGTACTGTGAGGAATACTTTCAGTACAGTGGATGGTGTGCAGTACAGTGGGGAAGTAACATCACACTGTGGAGGGAGTATCATCAGGATATTGGAGGGCGTCAAGTACTATAGGGGGATACCATCAGTACTGTGAGGGGATACCATCAGTACTGTGGGGATACCTTCAGTACTGTTGTTGAAGGATACCATAATTCAGAATACCCTAATTAACTATTCATTTACAACTTTTAGAGATAATTGTTCCTAGTCATATTTGAGAAAAAAATTGAATTATAAAAGGAATGGAAAAGAGCTCTGAATATCAACTTAGAGCAGGCCTTCAATAAGGATTTTACTAGGTGAGTGGCTGATGGCGCATCTCGCAGTAGAATTTTCCGTCGAGGAGCGCGGTTTTCGTATGTATAAAAATGTCCAGTTTTCAAATACTCAGCTACGATGCTACGAACATTAGATGTAATGCAATAAGTTAAATGTCACAAAATTCTTATTCAATCGCAATATTTCCACCTATCTAGCTTATTTGATCTTCCATTAGTCAGAAGAATATAATTTTGCGTTCGAACGAAATGAAAAAGTCGATAGAATCCTTGAAGATAAAATGTCTCTTATGTCTTGTACATTTTACTGGATTAACTCGTAATAATGGAGTTTTAGTTACTCAAGCAGCAGAGAAAACTTCTATTCTTTCGTTATCTGATATTTCTAAAAAAGCATGGACCTTCTTTTCGTCTTTCGTCTACCTCAACAACATGAGGATATTGATTTGGTGTTTATTCCTGAAAGGGATGTTTGTCCCACATGGTAAGGCCCCTTAAGAGTCCACTTCTGAGAGAACCAAAAAGAACAACTTTATTACAAAACCGTAATTCACATCACTTATTATCGGAAAAATTTAGAAAAAGCACTTATAAATGAATCAGATTTGGATTAAATGATCATATTCAAAAACCACTAGTGCGAGAAGTTATGTAAGTTTTAGAGCTTTCAGTTTCTTAACTTTCCTACGCTGCTGCGAATTTCTTCCTTGAATTTGTCACTCGTAAGTTAAACCTCTGATACCGAGGTGCGTGTTTTGGTATCTCCAGGAAATCGAGGAGAGGGATAATAAGTGCTCCTAACTTATTCTAGGAGCGTGTGGAGGTGCGCGCGTGCGATCGCACACCTTCGACGGAGAGGTCTGCTCGAAGATTTTCAAAGATATTTGGCAGGCATAAGACAGCTCATTCAATCCATTGCTCCCAAAATGATATCATCGATCTTCAAAGACTCATTGAAAACATTCCATGCTATCTCAATAAGTCATTTAATCAGAATACTATATACTCTAAACTGTGGGCACTGGCGTTTGCTGCCAATGACTTCCCATGTGCTAAAATCTAGATTATATTCGGGTAAGTAAATACATTTGGTCTTATCAAGGCTGTTTCTGACACAATATTCGACATGATAGTCACCACTTATCATGACAAGCCTTTGATATTCAGCAGGGCAACGTTTCGGGAGAGATCCGTCTCCCATCATCGGGCAATGAGAAATGTGGTTTCATCCCTATTTAAGCAAAGGTCGGATCGAGAGGTGTGAACACTGAGTGAACCTCAAAGGAGGTTTCTTAGAAATTGGCGCTTAATTTCTATCATTAGTGGCGCCAAAGTTGCGTTCGGTGCTCTTGACATTGTTTAACCAGATTTCTGGGATTGTATATGATATCTGATATCTGAAAACGTGCAAATATTGCTTGTGTATTGTCTAATTTAGTATCAAATTCTGCAAAGGGCACTTGCCATGATAGCTCTTCTGGGTTTTTTCTATATCTCCTAACCTTTATTAATTCAAATCGTTGATCACTCACTCTGAAGTTCAAAGCTTGAATTCAGGTGAATCTCAAATAAGTGATATAACCGAAAGATCACATCATAAAAACAAAATTCCTTTTTTCCAATTTTCCCAATTTTCTGGCTACCTGAAGAAGAATTGAAATAAGGCCATACCTCTCACGAAGTACTTCTTCTAAAACGTCTAAAATTCTCTGAGGTTTATCAAGTAATGACAGTCCATCTAAAAAAATAAAAAATTCTGAATTAACACCCAAACATTTGCTATTTCGGTTTGGCGAAGCGTGAATGAAAAGAAAATTCATAGCTGTGGAAAATTTAAGTTGACAGGCAAACACACGCTCTACAGTGCATTAAGTCCCCCATATGAAAAATGGACATATAAGAAACTGAGATCTGTAAACAGTATTTCCTTCATTGCGATTATTTTTGCAATGATCAATCATGTACTGTGGGGGATACCAACAGTGAAACAGGATTATCTACCGCTGACCTATCTCACTTCCTCACGCATGCGTATTTGTAACTGTCAATCAAGTGTCAATCTTAATTTGGACTTATTCAATTCAGTCGTGATTACCTTGCAATTTAGTCTTTAGTCTGTCTGCATTCTGTATAGTTGAAGTTATTTATATAATTAAAACACTATGAATGCCTTTTTTTAGAGATTCATTCTCATGGAAGTTTAGTCTCTTACATCAGTACTGTGGGGATACCTTCAGTACTGTGGAGAATGTTCAATACTGTAGATTCAATTCAGAATGCCTCAATCAACTATTCATTTACAACTTTTAGAAATAATTATTGCTAGTCATATTTGAGAAAAACATTTGAAATTAGAAGGGAAAGGAAAAGAGCTCTGAATACCAATATATTCGGCAGGCATAACCCAGTTCATTCAATCCATTTTTCCCAAAATGACATCATCGATCTTCAAAGACTCATTGAAACCATTCAACGCTATCGCAACCCTACTTGTTGACAGTTATAAGGGATTCCCTTCTGTTTCCTTGGGTAATGATGCACATTCGATCGTAAGATGAGTAATTTTGTATAAGAACTAGGACAGCCAGATCTAACAAGTTCGTCAGTTTACTTGAGATGTGCTGAGAGAACACTAAATCTTAGAATGTGGCTCGAACCAAGAACATTTTATGTTTTTGAAAACGAATAAAAAAGACCATGCAAGTTTAAATCCTTTCACGCACTGTAAATAAGATTTAGCAAACAATTTTCACGATTCGGCCCTACCAGGCCCTATTCACAATAAAACCCTGAGTGCATCGAAGAAGCTAAACATGAGTGATCTTTTTGATTCGTTTTCTCTTACAGTAAGTTGACAAATTCCTTTATGGCCTCGTCAAGAATTATTAGCAATACAAGAACCTTTTCAGCTAGGCCCCAAAGACTAAGGCTAAGGTTAAACTTCACGCTTCTCATTTGCCGAACCTAATACAATTAGGCTCGACCTAAGCTCGACTTTGGCACGACGTCAAGTTAGAAGTTGCACCAAATATGTCGACTTTATTACGGACCAGCGTTGTAGCCTAGCAGCCATCAAAACAAACAAGAACCAGCCTAGACTTGCTTTACCAAAATGGCGCTCGACACGAATAGAATACTACTCGTCCAAGAGTTAATTTCAATTGAAAGCGTAGGAGATGGCTCTTTCAGGTAGTAGTATTATTGAAACAAAGGTATTCAATTGTAAAGTCACTTTTCTTGGCTTTCATCCATTTTATTTTGCAATGGAAATAATTCCTCGGGTTAGAAGTTGCAGAAGGTTCTAAGAAATACAGGATGGTGGGAGCAAGTCTGGCATACCTACGACGACAAGAGGTTTAAACAGACATGTATGTCACTAGGAAGACATTTAACTTTATCCTTTCTCGAGTCCGTGTGAAGCTTGAAAGACAGACTCTTTGTGAAGACCCTATCTCACCCGAGATACGTCTGGCCATTTGCCTCTATCGACTTGGTAGAGGTGACTACCTCTATAGCATTGCAGAGATGGTAGGCTTAGCACACTCAACGGTGACCAAAATAGTCAATGAAGTCAATAATGTTATTGTTTCTTCCCTGTGGGGAAAATCTGTATCTTGTCATATGCAAGAAACAGAGGAGGACTTCAAGAATAAGATTCTTGACATGGAAGACTTGTGGCAATTACCGTGTATCTGGTCAGCTGTTGATGGATATTATATCCCCATCAAATGTTATCCGTTTCTTCTGCAAAACACGCCGCCATATTTTCCGAAAATAGACTACTTTGGCTTTGGCGCTTTTTTGAACATAGGATCTGCGCATGAACAGCCTCGCATTCGTTCCGTAATCATCAAAATCATTAAAAATCATTCTGTGATCACAAATACATAAATTATGCATTGAGTTCGGCACATGAGAAGCTCGACGTTTATCTTGCTGTCGCGCTGCTCTTGCCGTGTAGCACGACTGGATGAGTCGCGCCAAATGCATTCTGTCGCGCCTAATCGATTCTGTCGAACTTAATTAATTTAAACGTCGAGCTTTTCGTGTGCTTAAATCAACAATTAGGTCCGGCACATGAGAAGCGCCACGTTTAATCCGGGCCTAAGAACTGGGTCATTCCTGAAGATTTTTCGGGGTTTCATTGAGCTTAAAGAAGCTGTGAATTAATAATAAGATAGTGAGAATATTCACTCACAATTGAGCGTGTTGAGCCTGCCGCTATCTGAGCCGCTATCTGGTTGAGGAAGCCGCTCGGCTATATTCCTAAAATTGAAAAATCAGAGCATGGAAAAATATTTAGCGAAGAGATCTTTTTAGTAACTCTCTATGTTGTAGAGTGGGCCTAACTCAGGGCTAACACACTCTTGAATCAATACAGCAAAAACGAATGTATAAAACAAAGTGTAATAGGTTTAAACATCCAGAATCCCGCAGTTCAATGACTAAACCAATAAGCGTAATGACTATTGAGAATCTAATTGAAATTTCATGAAATTGAAATCATTCACCAGTGATAAAATTGTTATTCAAAATATCCAAATTCAAACAAGAACATTGGAAACAGGCCAATAGTAGACAACAAAGTATTACAATCTCCTGCTAGAAAATCTAAAACAACATTTTCACTCGCCCCGGACGTAAGGGCGCCGGAGCATATTTCGAGTCCGGAAACGGTAGAGCACATCATTAGGTTAAAAACAAACGAACCTTGATAATATAATATCTTACGCTAAAAGAACATTAACCAATCAATGGCTAGGAAAAAATCATGTTATGAAATGCAGCACTGACTAAAATCTTTTTGACTAAAGAGGTTTGGCAGTTGCAGAGATAGGGCTAGCTTTTTGACAGAATGAAATGCCCCGAATCACCGAGAAGCCGGTGGGATGGACGTCAGCAGATTGTGGGACAAATATTTTAAGTCAAAGGAAACAGGAAAAATAAACAACAGCAGATAGAGCTGTCGAGATCTCAATCTAGGCCAATGTCCTTACCGAGTTGTCTCTGTAATAACAGGATTTTGCGATTGCGATTTTTTGAAACAAATTCTGGCCCCACCTACAATAATACAAGTGAGATTGATATAAAACATGGTTACAGCTATTGAAACAAAAACAACAAAAACAGATTTAGATGATCAATATTTAAACAACTGCGACCAATGCAGCATAGCACGTATCTGGAGATCATCAAGGATGGCCGACTGGTTAGATCACTCCACACTTCTTCAAAGGGTTGTGAGTTCGAAACCTTTAGAACTATGGGATAAAGCACGAGGAGAAAGTCTATCAGTTCTTTGTAGCTTCAGGCAAAAAGACAAAAGGAATTACGAAGGGCACACTGCTATATGTGTCTATCTATTAGGTGGGCCCTTTTTACTAAGCACAAACACCAATAACTTACGAAGATAGTCGGCATATTTGCCTATCAACTACCAGCAACAGCTAGGTAAAAGTCTCTTGCCTAATCATCAAATTAAGTTTGGCACGCTAGAACCCAAAAAGGCTGACGTCAATATCATTTACAAACCTTCCTGGGCAGCAGGTCTGATTTCTTTTTTATGCGACTCTTCTTCGTCCGACGATATGACTAGAACTGCAGGGGGAGTCGACGGCTTCTCGTTTTGGCGTTTCCCTAAAATGAGGAAATCCCGAATTCTCTCTCGTTTTCACTAGTCGACATCAAATACTCAAATATAAACATTGATAAACATAAGTTTCAATTTGTCTTACCCTAAAACGAGATCCTTTGACAAACTGATCAAAAACGCTGCACAAAGCTCCTGCCTTAACTACATACCCCTTCTGATTTTGAATTAGTCCAAACTTTTTCCAAAGAGGGCCAAAAATAGATATCGTTTTTTTGAAGATAGATATTTAAGCCTTTGGGAGCAGAGAAGGCGAAGAAGAGCTTCATATGACTCATGTGACTTTTGGGAGTAAAGAACGCGACGAAAAGCTTCATGCGACTCTTGGCTAAGATAGCTAGTAAATTCATTAGCACTTGAACTATGGTCGAAATCCCTTGTTTTAGTTTATTGATCCAGACCAACAGTATACAGTTACAGTAAAGAGTTAAGTCCATGATAATAAAAACGAGAGTGTAAAGTGATAGCAAATGACGTACTTTTAGATGGGTTCCAGCCCATGCGCACTCGCCTCCCATGCGTGCTTGATCCAGGGCCGGCTTCATTAAACCTCAACAATCCCGCAGCAATGTCCACGTGAGTGACAGATTTACCATCAGCATGGGACACAGCTTGGCTTTTTATGTCAGTAATCAGGAAGCCATTCTGCTGAATTGGTCTGCAGTGAAAGCCAACCTTCCCGGGGTTACTTTCGCTACCCTCGTCGTTTTTATTGACATCAACGTAGGAGGGATAACTTGTCGGTTTGTTGTTTTTCAAAGGGGATAGTCCTCTGAGTGCAACTTCACTACCCGCATACTGCATTGACTGCGGTTTAGAATGACCAGGCGCATTCGAAGTACCCTGCTGTGCCTCTGGTTGAAGGCCTAAAGGCCGAACGAAAACCACATTTCCAGATGGGAGGGTGTACGAATTAGGCATCATACTAGTGTTTGGAGCGTTGGATGGTCTGTATGCATGCCCTGGTAGTATCTGTGATTGCTGCTGGGGCATCCAGTATGCCTGGTGCCGCACAACACCAACCGCACCTCGGGCATGAAGGAAAGGACGATTTGCTACTTGAGGCATAATCTGGGCATTCGGAAACTGGTCCAAGTGGTTTGCTCCCTGTTGCATATCTCTGCTAAATGTGGTTGCTACAATCATTCCATTGCTGGGTTTTTGCTCGTAGTAGGGTCTCGGAATGTTTTGATTCGATGACCCTTGGAGGAATAAAGACAAATAAGGAAGAAAGAAGACCAATAAGGAAGACATCAAGACAAATGAGGAAGAAATCAAGACAAATAAGGAAAACATCAAGACAAATAAGGAAGACATCAAAAAAAATAAGGAAGACATCAAAAAAAATAAGGAAGACATCAAAAAAAATAAGGAAGACATCAAGACAAATAAGGAAGACATCAAGACAAATAAGGAAGACATCAAGACAAATGAGGAAGAAATCAAGACAAATAAGGAAGACATCAAGACAAATAAGGAAGACATCAAGACAAATAAGGAAGACATCAAGACAAATAAGGAAGACATCAAGACAAATGAGGAAGACATCAAGACAAATAAGGAAGACATCAAGACAAATAAGGAAGAAATAAAGACAACCTGGAAGAAACAGCCTATCAAATTGAGAGATGCTTCTGAATTTGAAAATGTAACCTCAAGAATGATATTGGAAACGGAAGAAATACAGCAAAAATAAGGGAGACATGAAGACAAATAAGGAAGACGTTAAGATAAATAATGAAGAAATAAAAACAAACAAAAAAGAAATAAAGACATATAAGTAAGACATAAAGAAATAAAGACAAACAAGAAATAAAAAAAGACAAAATGAGAAAGACAAAATGACAAGTAAGTAAAACATCAAGACAAATAAGGAAGATATAAAGACAAATAGGGGAGAAATAAATACAAAAAAGCAAGAAAAAGACAAAGAAGTAGAAATAAAGATAAATAAGTAAGAATTTTGTGCAATACACACAAATTTCATACCTTTAAATTCGTTGAACTCAAAATCTCACCTGGAATGTTGGCCATGTTGACTTCAAAGGAGTAAATATGTAAGCATCAGATCGATCCTTTTTATAACTGTATAACACGACTTCAGTTTAATGCGACTGAATCACCAATGAAGGCATCAAAACTTCATCAACGAATGTGGCTCAAGAACAGACTAACAGGGACGAGATCTTTGCTTCAGACCTTTGAGAAGATGAGGAAACAATTTCATACAGTTTCAGCAAGAAGCAATAAGTAAGTATTAAATAACAACACTATGGCTAAAGCCCCACTCGAATTTCATGGATAGCCAAGATTTCTCCAGTTTTTGAAAGAAGTAATAACATATCCTACAACAGCTAAAATTCGCACAAGCTTTTCGGACCATCCATCGTCAGTGCTATTTACAAGAATTAGAGACCCATCAGATTAATTCAGACGGAACTATGGATAAATCTCGAAGGCCCCGCTAGGTGTGGTCTAAAAATTGAATCAGTTGGTCAGAAAAGCTGCAGTGTGATGGACACTCTGGCCTCCCCTGCTTCTGAACCATCCTTCCATCGAAATTGAAATAAAGCTTTTCTATGTAATTGCCACTGGTTGCTAAACTGCATACGAAGAGTTTTACCAAGAAGCTTGTTGTTTTAGTCTTACTCACGCCAGGAAAAACATAGCATCTTCCCATATGGTTGCTTGCTTTTTTGTATAGTTTAAACCTAATTATGCTGGACAGTGTGGAATTCCAAATTGGGATTTCGTAGCTAGCTGGGCGATGCGCAGTGAATCACATGGTTCCATATCCGTATTTTCATGTGCACATAAGTACTCTTTCCGACGGCACAGAATTATCCTGGTCTAAACATTTCTTAAAAAAACTTCTTGAAACTGGGATAATTTCAAAAAACACAAATTTTGCTTCGTTTATTCTTCAAAATTTGAAATTCACAAAAGTTATCCTTCTATAGTCATTTCATTTCAAGTGCTTTACGCTCTTTCCGTAGTAAGTCTTTGTAGTTTTGTCCGGAGAAAGACCAATCAATAGAATACAATTCTCTGTAGGAAGCCCAGGCTAAGAAACACTCTTTTGGTCGTTTTGGAAATTTTAATGACCCAGAACTCAACTTATTTAAAAACCAACAGACCCCTTTAACAATTACGTCAGTTCTTTAGAAATTCATATCGAAACAACCTTAGCCTCGACATGATGTGTAGCTAAACACCAAAGTATGCATTGCTTTCAAACTGAAAAAGCATTCCCTTTCATGCTAGAAAAGTAAAGCATGTTTTGGGAATTAGCTACGTATCATGTCGAGGCTAAGGTTTTTTCGAGATGAATTTCTAAAGAACTGACGTAATTGTGAAAGTGGTTTTTTGCTACCTAAGAAATCGTGCAATAAACGAGACGCTAGACGCTGGTGTTATATACTTGAGGGTCTAAGCTAAATAATGTTTGAGAAGACTCGAAGAGAGAAACACGCATGGCCATTTTAGAACAGAACGCACACTTTCCAACAATCCCACAATCCTCTAAATCATTAACAACAAGAACAACAATTACTGTCCTCCGCAGCGTCCATACAAAACTATGAAATAATGAATATCTAACTTGAGAAGAGAGTGCCTATCCTGCTTATAGTGCTCGATATACTTAAGTATAGAGAAATTATAAAGTAGAACGAACACATTAAAAAACAGACATATTCTTCTGTTACTCTAAGTTTCGTGCTTACGGACTCTTCAGACAGACTTATACCAATAAGCACGAAACTCATGTCTGTTTTTTAATGTGTTCATTCTACTTTATAATATAATGAATATAAATTCTTCTTTATTACAGCTGGGAAGGAGCTAAGCATTTCTAGTTGGTGTTACACATGATTTGATTCTAATTTTATAACCAAGGGGTTAAGATTTTCAGTTTTTAGATTTGTTGTTTTTAAAATAATTCAGACGATGAAAGTTCACAAACATTACAGCTGTTGCTTTTCAGCAAGAATGCATTGATCAACTGTGCCGGAGTGTCTTTTTGAGGTCAACGAGCATTAATCTCCAGAGCTTTAACTAATCAAACCATCTTATATGCTCTTGAGCAGACCTGGCAAAGTTACCAACAAAATTTCGCTATATTAAAATAAAAATCTGCACAGCACGGAAGCTGTCTGGAAAAACAGACAACAAAAAGCAAGTCAAAGCGAGGTGGTTCCTTTATTTGACCCCTTTATGCATACAAGGGGTTCTTTTGGTGCTGTCACCCTTCCTTTTTTGGCCAAATTGCTGATTACCCATATTTATTAGGTTGAGTAGCAAGAAGTCATCATTTCAGATAGGACCTATTGTTAAGACATTTTAATTGCAAAATATTTTTGGGGATGGCATCATAGCCTTCACTACATAAATTGAGTTTTCGTCTTGCCCTATGAACAGTGGCGTTACCAGATCAAATAAACTGGGGTTGACAGGGAGCTACCGGGAAGCCGCGGGATGGAGCCCCCCGGAAAATTCTTTTTGACCACGCCCTTCAGAAGCTCGGAGAATGTAGGCAACGCCCTTTCTGCAAAAATGACTTGCAAACTAATGCCAAACAAGACTTGTTAACTATGTTAAAAAAAACTTGTGAATTAGGTGTGCATAAATATTTATTGCAACTTGAATTTACAATGTAAGTTTTCTGTTACCACTTGTTTTGAAAATGTCAACTAAAGAGTCAAGTTTGATTTTATCTGCCAGATCTCTTTCTATGCTTATTTTTGTTAGATTCTCCAAATGATCAGCAGACATGGATGCCCTCAAAATACGTGTTAACGATCTTGATTTTGATGTGCACTCTCTCGTACGATTCCATAATTACTGGAAGTGTTGACACTATCTTCAACACTTGAAATAAATGCGGAACAATATTTGAACAAATAGTTCTATGGCAACTAAAATACTTCCATGACAAAAAATACAGTGCTCTATGCAAACATTATATAAATTTGACGTCACATTAGATGAAACATTAATCATTTGTGTATGTCTCTGATCAAGAAACTTTTAACTAAGAAAGAAATGCAACCAAAGACTGGTAGTTGATTTGACGTCAATGGCTTCAAAGAAATCCACATTCGAATGCATTTATCTCTACTACTCCTCACATTTTCGCTTTTCCTCTCTTATTTCTAAACGATTGGTAAAATGTTTTCAGCTAAGGACACTCCCGAATAAATTCTGGTTGTAATGATACCTTTCAATTTGCTGTGCGTGGAGTGGTTCTTGAGTTTTAAGCGGACATACATACATACATACAGTCTTTGTTTACATTATTGTTCATGTTACTTACGTGTAAGTGCCACACTCTGCAGTCTTGAACGTTACCTCATTTAGCAATTGCGGCTAGTCTTATTCATTTGAGTCCAAATTTTTAACTATCTAGGACACGAGAACACTTAATCTTAACTCCTTAATTTTTGCTTTTGGGCTCAGGAGTACCCCTCCAGGTGTTACTTGGGTGTGCACTTGCCACACACTGCGCAGACCATAGAGGCCCACTGTACTGGAAAGCCTTCAGAAAGTGGGTGGTACAAAGGGCGTAGTCAAGAATTTCTGGACCAAGACTGCATCCCTACCCCCAAGAGCGCACCCTGGGGGCCCCCAGGAGTAAACCCAGGGGGGCCATTGTCCCCTTTCCAATAAATACAATTCATACTTTAAAATTTCTAAACTAAAGCTTAATAATGAAGAAGACAATGGCTATGGCCCCCAGCTATGGCACCTAAATCAGAAATTCTTGGTGCGCCTCTGCTTACCTATCTCCCTTGAAAAAAATTTTCATTGTATGTTGTGGATAATCTAGGATTGCAAAAAGTAGGGGGACTTGTCACTCGCTGCTAGGGACAGCACACCTCCCAAGACTTGCGCATGTGTAGATTGATTGTTCCACAAGCACAGCGCAAAAAATTATATAAATCTTGGTCGAGCATCATTGATAATGTGGTTGATTGTAGCAACTGATCCACCAAAAAGGGAGGCGATAGTGTATGGTTTATTGGTGAATAATAGTTTTGAAAATAGAACATTTTGGGAGGTGTGCTGTCCCTAGCAGTATGTGGACTTGTCCTCCTCAGCACCTCCCCCCCCCCTTAGCACCAATGCAAATTGTGATGATTCCTGAGCCCCTTGATCATAGCAAATTTTCACCCTTCTTTTCTCCCTTGCAGCCAACATCTATCTACACAACAGTTGAAAAGTTATTGAAGACGCTCCATAGACTAGCCAAGCAGCAACAGCGGCGTCTCGAGAAGGCCTAGCTGCCTAAGGCGTTGCTTGGAGAAGTGTCTTGTCCACAAAGTACAAAGTTGCAGCCTGCGGTTGACTTACAATCATAAGCAAAACATGATAGAACAAATAACGATTACTCACCTTTCCGTTATAAACAGTTTGACAGACGTTTATCTGCCGGAGGAGAAACTGTTGATAGAAGAAGTTTCTTCGCTCGATCAGTTCGAATAGAATGCAAGCCACAGCAGAAAATATTATGTAGAGTGGAATAGAACGTAAAAGTGAGTAACGGCTAATGACCTCGTATTCGTTTCAACTACTAAAATGCTAAAATTATCTGAGAATCATCCGTGAATCTGTTCCTGTTGTTTATGTTTAGCAATTTGCCTTTGCCGTCAATCATCTGACATAGCTCAGCTGAATGAGGCCATCAACAACCGCGTCAACAACGATCTCATTAAAACATATCCCGGACAATTACCAACCCTAACACAAATTTACGGTGGCCCACAACTGTCACGCACGAATAAAAAAGAAAATATACAATTTAAAGAGCAAAGTCAGATTTTAAAAAGAAATGCATGAATTTAGAAAAGAAATTTGAAACCAAAAAACTAAGTGCACAATTAAAGAAAGCCACGGCAAATTAAAGAAAATCACGGCAAATTAAAGAAAGCAACGGCAAATTAATGAAAGCCACGGCAAAATAAAGAAAGCCGCGGCAAATTAAACTCGAAATTTCAAGGGAAAAACCAGTTTTATCTTTTATCTTATTTTTTCATTTAAAATTATATCACTTCATCAACCATTTCCCTTTATTTTATTGCATGGCTCTGATGGTCCATTGGGGTTCTATGATAGGAATGGGAATTATACGACAGCTTGCTAAAAGGATGACATGCATGTGCTTCAGTATGTGGGTGTCGTTTTCAAAACTGGTTTTTCCCTTGAAATCTCGAGTACATGCCATACTTGAAGGTCATGTCAGAGCTGTAAGCCCCTCTGTAAGATAGCCTGAAAAATAAATGGAATGGTAAATTAGGTCATGCTCTGAGAAACGAGATTTCATCGCCAAAATGGGCGTTTATAGAATATCTCCGATATACGTTATTGAAACTGAGTTTTCGTTGTCAGGACAAGGAAGGATCAAACATTTTACCGTACTCTACACTCTTTTTTCTTTATAAGAATAAATTTTATAAGAATATTGAGGCTCAAAATCGCCAAAGAACAATGGAAATTTAAGAATAAACAATGGAAAAGTTGAGGCTCAGGAAAATTTCAAGTATTCTTATAAAAAAAAAGTGTACTGCCATTCTTGACTTCAATTGACTAACCCTTCTAAGGATTTTTTGACATTTAGATCGATAATTCTACTTCAACAGCATTCGAATTTGTGACAACTATTAAAAAGAAATTCACACTCATCGTGTCCACACCAGTAACAGAAGTTAGCAGAATCAGATGCTATTGTCCCACAATATGCACAGTGCATTTTGCCAATATCTTGAGAGAATTACGCACAGTCACCCCGTTCGATTAGGCCATTTTCGTTGATTGATCTATCCAATGATGCCATTCAGCAAAGCTCAAATTGTCATTACCTTATTTTGCCGTGACTTTCTTTATTTTGCCGTGACTTTCTTTAATTTGCCGTGGCTTTCTTTATTTTGCCGTGGCTTTCTTTATATTGCCATGGCTTTCTTTAATTTACCGTGGCTTTCTTTAATTTGCCGTGGCTTTCTTTAATTTGCCGCGGCTTTCTCTAAGTTGCCGTGGATTTCTTTAATTTGCCGTGGCTTTCTTTAATTGTGCACTTGGCTTTTTGGTTTCAAATTTCTTTTCTAAATTCATGCATTTCTTTTTAAAATCTGACTTTGCTCTTTAAATTGTATATTTTCTTTTTTATTCGTGCGCAGTCTTTTTTATTTGTGCGTATTCTTTTTTTTTTGTGCGTGACAGTTGTGGGCCACCGTATCCCCAGATTCCATTTGCATATTACTTTGGAAGTTTGGAACCAACGTCGTTTTTACTTGTTTTGAACTTCACTTCCGCCGTTACTTTCGAAACTTCCGCCGCAACTTCGAAACTTCCGCCGTGGCTTTTTCAAAGTTTTTGCCCTGAGTTCGGAAATATTTTGTAGTGGTGTTGGGCAGTGGCGGCGCCAGCCGCGATGAAGTGGGGTGGACATATGCACGACGTGGGCGTAGCCCCCGGAAAATTTTTTAGGGCCACGCCCCTTAAAAACCAGGGACATGCCCTTTTAAACGCAAGGAACGCCTTTTTAAATGCTGGAGACGTACTTTCACCAAAAGCTCTATTTATATTAGGGAAATTGCCCTTTATTTTATAGATACAGATATAACCTTGAAGTTGGTTAGTGATGTAGCTAAAATTTTAGAAATCGAATAGTTACAACAGGAGCTTGCGGTGGTTAGCTAGTTTAAAAACTTCTACCAATTTACTGAGCTTGATATTGTCGGCAAAGTCACGTTTGCTCCTTATTTGAACAACATCTTCAAGCCTGTTGGGAGACATAGCTGCCCGCAAATAGTTATGGATGATCTTTACTTTGCTGTGTGTGCGCTCACATGATGCCACGGTAACAGGTAAAGTAGCAAACAAATTGTGGAGATCGTTCTTGCTGAAGACATTAACCATTGAGAGCAAGCAGCACATCCACAATTCACAGGACGTAGGCCTACCCCTCCCCCCATTTTCTCATCAGATTTGCATGGATCTCAGATACCATCTTTCTAAAAAAGTGGGGGGGGGGGACTAGTCCCCCCATTCCCCCCCTGGCGCCGCCACTGGTGTTGGGAAACTTTTGTTGTTGAGTTCTAGAACTATTGTTGAGCCTGATTTCAAAACTAATTTTGAGTCTAGTTTCACTTTTAAAGTTTATGACTTAGATCTGAAACATTTGCTAAGCGATTTCAGATTAAAGATGAGGTAAAATATTTTCAAGTAGTTGTTTTCAAATTGATTTACCGTGCCCATATGGGCCACCGTACATAACCCATTGCGTTGTGTTAGAATTCTGGATAATACTTGCCACACTCCTTCGCACTATGGGTAGAATTGGCATGAATCCAAGATGGTACAATTAATTGGTATGTGTCCATTCAAAAATAACTTCAGACCCCTTGTGTCCAGCACATTATAGTATCAGCTGTCAGCTACATGATAGCACTTTTTGCTGCTGCTTAACCCTTCGTATGACGTGAGGAGAAGCTGTTAAATGCAAAATTGCAACCAAACACTTGGTATTACAAACGTAGTCAATCAAAAAATACTACAATACAGGCGGTAGGGGCGGATCCAAGGGGGGGGGGGGGCGGGGGGGCCATGGCCCGCCCCAAACGATAAGATTTCAAAGATCGAAAATAAACGAAGTTCAACACAATGATTAGGCAATTAAATGAACTAGGTAATGTTTTGAACATAACTGCGCAGTAATACAACATTACCCACGTACCTAACATTGAAATTAATCAAAAATCCTCTTACATCTCAGGTGGTTGAGTGAATCTCCAATAATGTAAAGTTTTAAGTATATTATATATTTTTTCAGGAAATCGATTCGAAACTAAATTAATTGACCAAACCCAAACCTTAGAAATATAGCCCCAAATATTAACCACGCACATAGATTAGCAGCTCTAAGTCATTATTTTTCCCAGATAATTTTACTTTGAAGCTAATCATGAATGATTTAACATACCCCCTATCTTCGCGCTCTGTACCCAGGTTATTTGAAAATGAAAGTTCTTAAAAGCTCAGTTCATTTGTCTTTGATGTCTTTGCACGGCATTTCTATAAAAGATCCTTTATAGAAACTTATTCCTTTACTTCATGATCAAATCCAGCTAAAGTTTCAAATATGCACCCACTCGTAAGTATTTTTACCATAATTCGAAAGGAGGTTTACTTTCTTGTAGAATATTGAATTTACAATTTGTGTAAAATTACGGAAAAAATTCTTATTTGGATACATAGAACAGAAATTAAGAAGGGCGTTGCCAGCGTTCTAAGCTGGTTTGAAGGGCGTGGCTCCGAAAAATTTTCGTGGCTCTGCCCCCGGCCCCCCTAGTTATTTTTTCTAAATGGCCCCCTCTAAACTACAATGCTGGTTCCGCCTCTGACAGGCGGTGATCCAGTATTGTAGTTTGGGGAGGGCCATTTAGAGAAAAAAGCGAAGGGGGCCCGGGGTCGAAGTCCGCGGAAACTTTTTCGGAGCCACGCCCCCAACCACCCAGTAGAACGCAGGCGACACTCTTTCTGATTTTTGTTTTATGCATCCCAATTAAAACTGTTCCGTCATTTTTCTACTCGAATTATCATTTCAATTTTCTCGTAAGTATACGTACCATACACCTTGCAAGTGGGTGCATCTTTGAAACTTTACAAGTCGAATGGCATGTGGGCTTAATCACGAAGTAAAGCAGTAAGTCTCTATAAAGGATCTCTTGTGCCACCCAAAGACATAGAAAACAAATAAACCTAGCTTGTAGTAATTTTCATTTTCGAATAACCTGGGTACCAGAGCGTGAAGAGGGATATGTCAGATCCCAATCGAATGAGCCCACGTTTTATTTTGTTTAGCCCCTTTCTCGAGAGTCTGGAATGGTGGCTTTCTGAACAAAATCGACGATGCTGTTTCTTCGTGATAAGCTTCGAAGTGAAATCATCTTGAGAAAAACTATATTTCTAAGGTTTAGGTTTTGCTCAATTGATTTAGTTTCGTATTCATTTATGCATTGAAAGTATACCTAGAACTTTACATTTTAGGAGACTCACGCAATCTCCAGAGATACAAAAAAACCTGTGTATTATAGTTATATACAGACAACCAGATGATAGATCTCATGGTCATGCATCAACACCACAAGACTTCAAAACTTGCTTAGATAAGCTTAAATTAGCATTACATCAACTGAATAATCAACATACAAACATAATTTTTGGTGGTGATTTCAATCTACCACACATTGATTGGCAAACAGGGTGTTGCAAACCTGCTTGCCCAAGTGATGAGAAACTCATGTTTCAATATCTTGATGAACTATCCAATGAAATGTTTCTTCATCAAGTTGTAAATAGCTCAACTCACAAGGATGGAAATATACTCGATCTATTGTTTACAAACAATCAAGACAGCATTCACGATATCCTTATCGCACCTACCATCAATTCGATTTCGCACCACTCCCGTATAGAAATCTTAACTGAAATAGATGTACCTTTACAAGCAGAAAGTTCATTACCACCTCTTACCTCATTCAGAGCACTTAACTTCTTTGAAGAGAGTATTGATTGGAATGAACTTACAGAGTACCTATTGAATGTTGATTGGAAAAATGAATTGAGAAAATGTGATGAAAGTGAAATGCTTAACTGTTTCTATTCAATCTGTCTTGAAGCAGCCAAAAGATTTGTTCCATCAAAATCAATATCAAAAATCTCTGAGAACAAAACAATGCGTTTCAGAACAAAGCTCTTAAGACGCCGTCGTAGAATCAACAAAAGGTTAGTCAAAAGTCACTCTCAGAAAAAGATGGACAATCTGATCAAAGAACTCATATCTATAGAGAAATCTCTTCAAAAATCGTATGAAAAGGAAGAAGACTATGCAGAGAAGAAGGCCCTTGACGCTATTAGGGTAAATCCTAAATTTTTTTTCTCCTATGTGAAAAAGAAATCAAAAACAAAACAAAAATTGGTCCAATACATAATGGCCAATCATTGACAAACGATAGCAAAGAAATGGCAGAACCTCTCTCCTCACAATATAAAAAGGTTTTTAGTACTCCTAAACCGTATGCTAACAGTACTCCAAAAGCACAGACTAATATCACCGAACTCGAATTCACATCAGAAGACATCAAAGCGGCTATTGATGAAATAGACAACTCATCTGCAGCTGGTCCAGATGGATTTCCAGCAATATTTCTTAAAAAATGCAAAGAGGCTTTGTCAACTCCACTCTGCCTCTTTTGGAATCAATGTTTGCAAAACAATGTAATACCAAAAGTTTTGAAACATGCCATAATCACGCCACTACACAAGGGTGGTTCTCGGTCTGTTCCAGCTAACTACCGACCTGTTGCATTGACGTCACACCTTATAAAAATATTTGAAAAGGTAGTAAGAAAACACATGACATTCTATCTTGAAGAAAACGATCTTTTCAATGACAACCAACATGGCTTTCGTGCTGGCAGATCTTGTCTAAGCCAACTTCTGGAGCACTACGATTCCATCCTGAGCCATATGCTTAATGGCGACAATGTTGATGTTATTTATTTGGACTTTGCCAAAGCCTTCGACAAGGTAGACTTCCGTATTGCCCTCTCAAAGGCACAGAGACTTGGTATACGAGGAAACACAATTAACTTCCTTCGTGCTTTCCTAACTGATCGTACTCAGTCTGTGGTGGTAAATGGTATATCTTCTGATCCATGCCCTGTCCTTTCTGGAGTCCCACAGGGTAGTGTACTCGGCCCTCTAATATTTTTGATCCACATTATGGACATTGATCGAGGTCTAGATAAAAGTATAGCCAGATCATTCGCTGATGACATCCGTTGTACCAGAAATGTAAGAAATGCAATCGATGTCAGCAACCATCAAATTGAAATCAACACAATCTATGAATGGACCTCAGAATCAAACATGGAGGTAAACGACACCAAATTTGAAGTCCTGCGTTACGGTGATGATCACACACTAAAAAAATCAACTTCATACACGACTCCAAATGGTCACGTTATCCTTCAAAAAAACAACCTTCGAGATCTTGGTGTAACAATGACGGATGACTGCTCTTTCGATATACACATCACCAAGTCAATAGAAAAGTGTAAGAAAATGATGTCATGGGTACTTCGTACCTTCAAGACTCGTAAAAAAGAGCACATGCTTCTCCTTTGGAAAATGTATCTTGTTCCCCAAATTGAGTACTGCAGCGTATTATGGTCTCCATCCAAAAAAAGCCTAATTCAGAAGCTTGATGCACTGCAATGGTCATTTTTAAGAAAGATAAAACTTAATGAAAAGTTGGACTACTGGGAAACTCTTAAGAAATTACGAGTATATTCTCCCCAGCGTCGACGCGAACGTTATCGTATACTCTATGTCTGGAAAATTCTTGAGGGGCTTGTCCCCAACGTTAACTCTGAAATCGCTTCATACAATCAAACAGTGGCGGCGCGTGAGAAATTTTGTAGGTGGGGCACAGGTAAACAAATGAGGGCGTAACCTTTTTACTTCCGTGTTTTTCTTGGGCAGATAATAAATTGAACACGGACGTTCCAATAGGCCATCCAAGATATGATATCCATTTAAGATAAACCAATATTTGATGATAAAGCAAAAACATACTTTGGTTTCTTACTTGAATTCCTATCATCTTATTCCTAAAAGTTTTATAATGTCTGAGAACTTACAGATTCGCTTTCTACACTGCTGACTTTTTCCCAAAGTTTGCCCACAAAACATTAGAGCCGACTAGATGAACTGCATGGAATTTGTGATGAGAGATATTGTTATGTGTCATCAAAGTTGCATTGTTACGGTTCGCGTTATCAGAGCATCGTGTTTATGAGCTTTTCAGAATTGAATTGAATTTCGGGGCACTTTCAAATGTGCCCCGCTGATCACAGAAAGTCTACTGCTACGGGCTAGTCAGAAGCAACGTGACGAAATCAAACTCTTGAAAGTGATTGGTCAGAGCTTACGTAATGCGGGGCCAGCCCCACCATGATATTAGACTAGAATCTAAAGTTCGTGTTTCTCGAGTCGATCAATGTCTCGTGGACAATGGGAGCTATTCATGTAATCTAACCTTGTTGACACGGTCTATTCAATAGTGATTTGTGGGTGGACAGCTATTTCCTAGAATTTAGGGCATCAAAGTCGGTATTGTGTTGTGAATTTAATGCGTGCATGAAATCTAAAATTGAATATAGGCCAATAAAAATATTGTGTGAAAGTTTCAAACGATAAAATGGCTACTAAAAAATCATTTTGTGAAAATGCCAGGTGGGGCACTGCCCCATTGGACGCGCCGCCACTGCAATCAAATTCGACACGGAAGGAAGTGTGAAATTAAAAGAATCGTTGGGAAGAATAAAGTTTGCACATTGATGGAACATAGTCTCAGCATCCAAGGCCCTAAGCTGTTCAACTTATTACCCAAACACCTCAGGGACTTGAAAGGGGTATCACTGGATATTTTCAAGAAAGGCTTAGACAGTTTCTTATCTCAGATACCTGATGAGCCACAACTAGCTGGTTACACGGCGATTAGGAAAACCGACAGTAACTCTTTAGTTGACATGATAAAAATTGTATCATTTTCAAGGGATAGACATCCTAGTGTCAATCCTTAAGATAATTTATCTTTAAATCTTGTGATAATAATAATAAAATACACGATGATATATAATTTTGATGTTAAGTTCGTATTTGATGTTTCTTGCTACGCTGTTATGTTCAAGGCATTACAGTACCTAATACACTACCTAATCATTGTGTTGCACTTTGTTTTCTCACAAATTCTCGATCTTTGAAATCTATTGTTTGAGGGGGCATGGCCCTCCCGGCCCCCCTTAGATCCACTCCTAGCAGCAAATCATCCTTTTACGATCATTTATTCTCTTTCTCGAATAAAAATACAGTAGAATCCCGATTACTCGAACAAGCAAGGGACGAACAAAATGGTTCGAGTTAACGAATGTTCGAGTTATCGACGCTCTCGATAACATGAATAAGGTTCAAGGGGACTGCTAAATCTGTTCGAGTTATCTGTTCGAGAAATATGAAAAGGCAATACCCCTCACTACGGTGGCAGGGATAGCATTAGTAAGGTCAATAGAGTACTAAAGTGTGACGTCACAAAAAATCTCTTTTTAGAATTTTGGAAGTTTGGCTCCATAATGTGAAAGAGCTTCCAAAATTACATCAAATGGATGCAAAATCACCTCTGTATGTTGAATATTAACTGAGATATAACCATTTGAAAAATTGACTTTCAATAGGCCGAAAAATACAGGGATTTCCTATTGAAAGTCAATTTTTCAAATTGTTATATCTCAGTTAATATTCAACATACAGAGGTGATTTTGCATCCATTTGATGTGATTTTGGAAGCTCTTTTACATTATGGAGCCAAACTTCCAAAATTCTAAAAATAGATTTTTGTGACGTCATCACTTTAGTACTCTTTGGAGGCGTAACCAAGAACAGTGGGTGAAATGAACTTTGTATCGCGGTGTGGAAACACTTCAATTCCAATTATTCCTAAACTAGAAGAGAAAAGACACTTTCATTCGCCCTTGCTAAAACATCACAAATAGTTTTATAAAAATCGAATCTAAATACCATTGATCAAAAGATACAAAACGACAACAATAGTTTAAAGGTTTTATTCGAGATCAACTGACTGCTAAGATGGCAACATAAAAACACTCCTTCCTGAAACTTCAAAACAGCAGAAAGCTAGAAACCCACTGACAGCAATATGTGCTACACTGACGACAAAGCAAACACAAATCATAGAAACCGGAAATTGAAAGCACCAAACAGCAACAGATATAGAAACACGAAACAGGAACTGACTAAGAAGTAAGGATTACGAAAGTAGACAGTCCAAAACAAAATGCAAAGCAAAATGTTGTTTGCATGATAGAAGAGAATCTTGAAGGATAACAACAAACAACGCCGTTGTCCGCATAACCAAACTTAATTCAATTATGAAACTGTAGGTATCTGAAGTGACATTTTCTGTTTAAAATACGGAAAAGATTTCCAGCTCCAATAAGTAGGATTGGACTTTGGACTACATCAATGCAAGTCTTTCTGGCTTCTCCCCTAAATAAATACCACGGTAGAAATATGTTCCACTCGGTCTCTGTGGCGCCTACGAATGCAACCTCTGCAGTTCATCTTCTTCTTTGCATAAATCTTTCCCAGCACGTCATGGATGGGCAAAAATAGACTTTTGATTGGTTCTTGAACTGAAAGAAGCTTGACTCCCGTCGACTGCCGTTGTACATGCTGATCGAAGGATCGCTATTTCCGTCATCGCCACTGATTTCAACGGATTTCAAAATAAAAACTGGATCGAGCATCTATACACTCTTTTTTCTGTAAGAACAATTTTATAAGGACACAAGCCTAAGATTTGGCCAAAACTTAAAAACAAGCTAAGAAAAAACCGTGGCTGACCATTTTTGGCTCAATATGAAGTTTTATGATTACAAAACAAGCTGATGTGCAGCACACAGATAATGCCAGATTGTTAAGAGAGTCAAACTTTGAAACAATTAACACTACTAGTAGCAAAAAAGACTTCCAAATCATTATAAAATTAAGAACAATTTAAAAACATTTCAGGCTGAAAATAGAGGAATACACGCATTTTTCTATAAGCAATTGCATTATAAGCAAGTCAGTACTGGACAAGACAAAAACTTAAGCAAGCACTTTGAAAATTATTGTTAAGATCCTATTGGCAATGAAAATCGTGCAGCAGCTATAGAGAAGTAGGTGTTAGTGGATATTAGTACCCTTGCAAACTCTTGTATGCAAGATACCATTTCCATTTGTTGTACAACAACTTGTGAGGTAGTATTCTAAGAAACAAATCTTCAAATATAAAAAGCTAAGCAAATGCTAAGCAATTGTGAGTACTCAAAATTTCCCTCTAGCTAAGCAATTTTCAGTACTGGGCTCGAGCCGAAATTGCTTATAATAAAAATGCGTGTATTTAAGAACAGCCAGCTTCAAATCAATTTTACGGGTTCTTATAAAAAAAGGGTGTAGATCGCGAAAATAAAGTCATTCTAATATTGGAGGCATGGGACTCACAAAAATACAAATCGAGATGCGTTGCTTGTTTCGATAGTTGCTGGATTGTTGCGAACGAACACCTGCTGATATCGTGACCGTGCAACTATTGTTGGAATTAATGAAGTTGATTAAATATCTCAACAGTTACATTTAAGGGGTCAATTCAAATTTGAAGTTTTTGGCTTCAAACATTGACTCTGAATACAATGCCCAATCCAGTCATAATTTTGAGATCAGTCCTAATCACCAAGACAGCCTCAGCGCGACAACCTCGATATCACTCTGCAGAATACGAGCCTGAATCCTTGGGTACGGGTAACATAAAGTATCGGATTGAAAACCGTATTCATGGCGGCAAGGACATTCGAAACCTGCATGAAATACTCTGAACAGTGCGAGTGCGTTAACTGAAGCATCAATGCTAAAAGCAATGGCATCCAGCAAACAAAATACAACCCAATCACGTTACACATCGCATGGAAAGCCTTGTTATCTGCTTTTTTCTTCTTTGACAACACCATGGTTATTCTCACTTCTGGGCTCGCCGCACGTAATAAATCCCTATGCATATCCGGAGTTAGACATTTGCCCGAAATGCGGTCCTTCAAGTTGCGGTTTTTATCAAAGATTATCGCCGGTTTTAATTGGCCTTCTGGATACTGAAAAACATGGTCGTTTGTTTTTTGTTTCTTAATGATGACGTCCTCAGACCCTCTGAGGTGGCCATTGATATTCAGATGCTCCTCCACTTGGTATTCGAAGCCGATCGCCTGCGCATCCAGAGGAGGTCTGTCATTATCAGCCACAGTGGGGGTCATAATAAGTTGAGTATCCTTCGTCCTCTTTGCGTCTGGCATAAGTTTGGAACAGGAACAGTAAACAGACAGATCAGGGAGTGATAAGCGAAGAGGTGCGGCCATGTTTGATGCGTTTTTATCACAGTATCTTTCCGTGGTTGAAGCCGCAGACTCAAAATCTTCTTTACTGTCGGGGCCCTCTTCGCATATTGATCTAGTGGTATTCAGGAATCCGTCCAAAGGGACATTTTTCTTCGAGAAATAAAGATTAGCCCAAGAGTTTCTTCTGGAACAACTAAATATTTCTTCTTTGGCTTGTATATAAAAGTATCTCCTCTGAGACGCGCTCGCTGCAACCGATGGATAACGAGGGTCGCACACATCTCTGTCCTCGGGAGAAGATTTCAGTATTTTCTTCATTAATTTTGACTCAATTTTCTTTCCATTCTTGGGTAAAATATTTTTCTTGTTCTCCGCTCTGTTTCTTCCAGGGGCTGAATTTTTCTCCATGTCCATAGCACTTGTAACAGTGGGAATTGAGTTTTCTGCGAGATTTTGCACCGCCATAACAAAATCTTGTTCGTTATATTGGCTGAAGTGACTGTAGCCAGGACCATCAGTGCTTGAATGGATACCATTACTACACGGGAGTGATTCTTTTGTATCTTCATAAGTCATACTGCCTGAAGAGGATTGGTTGCAGTCTTCATCACCCTTTATCCATATCACAGATCTTTTCGAATTTCGCACCAAACTTGAAACGGCTTGATATTCTAAACCACTGCCATTCCAAGAATACGCCCTCGGCCTATTTGGTGAGGAGTGTTTAAAGGAAGCCGAACTTCTAGGCCCTAAATTCACTGATCTCACAAGATTATTGACAGATTTTCTGCGCATATTATTTCTTTTCTGGCACTGCGTTATATGAGGTAATGATTCAGTAACTTCTTCATTTCTTAGCAACGTAACCACAGACTGATCAAGGAAGCTGTGTTTTGAACCAAGTCGAGAACGCCTTGGGGAATAGCTTGCATTCAATGTTGGTTTATTTACATCTTGGTCAGTAAGTGAGAACGCATTTCTCAGTGAAAATTCAAAGCAACTCGATGACCTAGCTCTCTGATGCAGTTTTCCTGGTGAGCTTCTTATAAAATCTGACTTGCTAGTGCAGGCGTCCCGCTTTTTCACTGGATGAGAATTATCTGGGTTAGTGCCAGTCATGTCAGCTTCCTGGTTGCGACTCGGGTTAATGCCTGTTTCTGGGTTGATGCAGTATGTGATGATTGCCGCTGCTTTATCGACTTTATTCTTTATGCCGGCTTTGGGGGATGCTGTAATACCTGTTTTCCGCTTGCCTGCATTTGTAGTTAAAGTCTCTGTGTTCATACCTTTATCGATGCCTGTTTTCCACTTGCCTGCATTATGAGTTGCTGCTTCTATGTTAATACTTTTAGCGATGCCTGTTTTCCACTTGCTGGTATTAGTAGTTGCTGCTCTTATGTTCATATTATTATCGATGCCTGTTTTCCACTTACCTGCATTAAGAGTTGCTGCTCTTATGTTCATATTATTATCGATGCCTGTTTTCCACTTGCCTGCATTAAGAGTTGCTGCTCTTATGTTCATATTATTATCGATGCCTGTTTTCAGCTCGCCTGCATTAAGAGTTGCTGCTCCTATGTTCATACTATTATCGATGTCTATTTTCCGCTTGCTGGTATTAGTAGTTGCTGCTTCTATGTTCATACTATTATCGATGCCTATTTTCAGCTCGCCTGCATTAAGAGTTGCTGCTTTTGCGTTCATACCTTTATCGATGCCTATTTTCAGCTCGCCTGCATTAGGAGTTGCTGCTTTTGCGTTCATACCTTTATCGATGCCTGTTCTTGGCATACCTTCCCCTTCATGTACTTCAGTTTCGAAACGAGTTAGCCTCCCAATTTTTTTCTTGCTTTTAGTTTCCATACTATCATCCCTTCGATAGTGGACTGCCAAAATCTCCGTCTTCTGTCTTCTTCCTGCTTGATCAGCCCAGAAAATCCAGTCGAACGAAGACGTATTATCTCGCTCCTGCAACAACCGTCTTGAAGATATCTTCGTAGAAGTATTAGCAGCAGATTTGCTGGTGTTCGAGTCTTTGCTACAATCGCTAGCTTCCTCTGAAATACCACAACAACAGTATCTATCAGCCTGATTAAAACGACTGCACCATTCGTTGAATTCAACTGATGTAGAGCGGGAGAACTTGCGGGATGTTTGAATGTTTCCTAATGAGCTGCGATGCTCAATGACCTGATTCGTCGATGATGCACAGACTTTATTGGCTGAAATCCGAATGGGTAGCCTAGCCTCTTTATCTTCATTCTTAGCTGTATCTTGCTTAGTTGTAGGTGATTTAGGCCGGGCTTGGACGCAAAACAAATCTTCAATATTCCTAATTTTAGAGTCCTTAGATGAGGCTGGCAAAAAACAGGATTCATCAACATTTGGCTTATGAGGACTTTTCACAGAGTTTCGTCTGGGAGGCTTGCTAAAAGCATCGTCAAGATAACCAGATTTTGATCTGTAGTATTGGTGCGGGTTGACTGACCTTTTCGACTGAGATTTATTTTTTGGCTTCGTGTCCTTTGTCAATTGCCTTTCTATTTCCAACTTGGGGCCTCTCGTCTCAAAAGATCTGATCGCATTGCTTTCGATAGAGATTCTTCGTTTGATATCTGGTAGAACCACACACTTGTCGAAGCTCCCTTTTCCAATTGGCTCTGTTCGTTTAAGGTTATTGCGAACTTCAGTTACGATGATTGTATACACGATAATCAAGGCCGCGAAGACTGTAAGCATGACGACACAAATGACTAGAATAGTCTGCCTGTTCAGCACGTGGTGGATCAGACAACTTTGCATTGGGTTTCGTGGCGAATATGACAAATTGCACGTCCAAGTACCGATAATGGCCGCTACTAACGAAAGACTCCATATGAATGATAGCGAAAAAAAACTTCGTATCGGCGAAAGAATCTCTTTGTAACGAAACGGCTTCGTAACGGCAATATATCTATCTAGTGTAACCATTAAAGTGTTCAGCAACGACGCAAATATCGCAAACAAGTAGAAAAACACAGAGACTTTGCAGGATTGGAAGTCGTGGAACGAAAATTTTTCGCCAATGATGCGGTTGAAATGGAATTGACATGGCACGGAGAATATTGCATAGAATAAGTCGGCAATCAGCAGATTTCCTATGTATATGGTGCCCTGCGGTCGAGAGCTCTTGTGGATGGCGAGAATGATCACAACTGTGGAGTTCAGCAACAGAGCAAGGACACATATTATCAGAAGGGCAGCGAATATCCAGTTCTTGAGGAAATTCTGAATGCTCTCCGAGATTTCATATTGAGATAATGTGTGGGCTACGTTGGTTGAATTTTGAGTATTCATCGTAGTGGTAAGGCGTCAGTCTATGATTCTTTCACCATACAGACCTGTGATAAGAATAGTTAATAAAAAATCATATTCACTTGAACTGTAGACCTAGACGTTTTACATGACTCCCGAGCAACGCTTACAAGAAAGAGGTCTTACCTAGTTTGAGCGTCAAGCATATTTATCAATATCGATAAACATTGGCTCAAGTAAAGCTACTGCCGAGGGGCATATCACTCAAAAAAATCTCGGATACCTTTCGAAAAAATCACAAACAAATCACAAAAAAATCGCAAAAATCACAGAAAAATTGAAGAAAAATCACACAAAAATCACCAAAATCACAAAAAAATCACTGTGATTTTCGAAATCACAAAAATCTCGTACACTTTTTTGAGAGTGATATGCCCATCGGCTGCTGCAGGGCTTTATTTCATTTCTATAATAACTTAGAAAGAAGACATCATAACATCATCATAAATAGAAAAAGATTACAAAGTAAAAACTACGATGGCTTGAAGCGACTCAAACATTAAAATCAGACTTGAATCACGTGGTATGATTTATGAATCTACATGCTAACCCATAGATTCTTGTGGTGATATCGATATTTAACACATTGAGAGTTGAAAACGTTGATAAAAGATTGAATCAATGTTGACTCAAAAATTAAAATCAGACTTGAATCACGTGGTATGATTTATGAATCTACCTGTTAACCCACAGAGTCTGGTGGTGATATCGATATTTAACACATTGAGAGTTGAAAACGTTGATAAAAGATTGAATCAATGTTAACTCAAACATTAAAATCAGACTTGAATCACGTGGTATTATTTATGAATCTACATGCTAACCCTTAGATTCTTGTCATGATATCGATATTAAACAAATCAAAAGTTGAAAACATTGATAAAAAGACTGATTCAATATAATTTCTAGATCCTGTGATGTCTGACAGTAGAATTTTAGAATTTTTTTAAGGCCCTCTTTTGGCTTTGTGCTTAGATTTGAAGTCGATTCTTTTGAAATTTGGATAACAGAATTCTAGAAATATCGTGTAGAAAACACAAAAACAAATTGTATCGGACGAAAACATTTGTAAATCTTCAATTTGAAAAAATTTGTGTCTGATAATGAAGTATAGATGGAATGTTTATAATTTGGTTATTTAATAAGGAGATAGCTAGGGCTACAAATGTTGCTCGTAAGAGGGTAAAGGGGTCTTTTTGGGTTCTCAAAACTGCTTTAGTATCGAAATGATTCATTCAATTTTTCAAGAAACAAAGAAAAATAGATGATTAAGGTGTGCTCGGAAATTTCTTTTCTCATTTTATGATTTTCTGATTGATTTTAAACTCGCTTTGTATTTTGAATATTCTTTGAAATAATTTATTAGTATAGATAATACTTGCTTATGTGATTCGCAAGAATTTCAAATGTTATCATAGACTTATGTTTGATTGACACTACAAATGAATCAATGTACCCTAAACTTTCTCTGATATTTCGGATTTCGGAGCTGTTACTTTCTTGCTCATAAAGTGCTTCTATCTTAGACGCTTTCGATAATCTTTATTATGTACTTGCAATTTGATTCTTTAAAATGCAAGTTTTCCAACGGCTTTGCTCTCCCATAAAAGACCCCCGATTATTGTGTTGACAAGCCGGTGACACTCCCAAGAGTTTCAATCCCGCTTATAATCGTTACATAGTCGATATATTTCCAACTGTGAGATGGCTTATACAGCATGAAGCTTTATTTGAACAATCATCGGTGTCGGGCTGGGCCAAGTAACGGTGTGATCGTCAGAACCATAAAGACGGAAATATAAAGATGATAACGATAGATCGATGAAAGAAGAAGGCTGACACTAAGCAATTATCAAATCACACATTTCATAGTCGGATGAAAATTTGATTTTAAATTTCTGTTCGTCAGTCAGAAATATCATTGAGTTCATTTCGTAAAAAACTGGAAAATAAAAAGAAAAAGTGTGCGTTACCTTAGAAAATAACCAGTGACCTAATTTCACTCGAAGACGATGAAAACCCAGCAATTCTTGATTACAGGCGATGAACTAGCGTTACCCTTGCGCAAAACGATCTCGAATAGAACAGGCAAGTCCTCGTTTGCGACTATGAAGGGAAATGAGCGTGTGATCCTTCCAGATGGCCATGGCAGCTGAGCTCGGGTGATTTTACCACGGGCCTTGAATTAGTCAGAGCAACCTGCTAACCGTATCGCGAAGCATGGCAACGTACACGCTTACGTTGCACACCCAGATGAATACCGTTAATGTTTTTAAATCAACTGAGTTGTTATAACAGTGATTGGCTATCAGGGGCGTACCCACAGTCAATGCCCCCCTTCCCCGCAATCAAACTGCGAAAAATACACATATAAAATTAAATCCTAAGCTTAACAATAAAGGTGAGTAGTTTTGTTTGATAAGGTTATAGCGTTAAATCATGGCGAGTAAGAGAGTTGCTTAACCACTTACAGCCTTCAATAAAAGTGATCAATACGTATCGTTTTTCAAATATCAAACAGGAAAAAAAGGTTAAAGTTTTTTATGAACGACTCCTGCTCGGGGTACACGTACCCTTGGAAATATCTCAAAAAGCTTCACAAAAACAATTGCAATTTCATCTTTAGATAATCTAAAGGGTGGTAGACACCTAATCTCCCCAGGGGGATACCCACGGAACCCAAAACTTCGGTTCATTTAGCCATTTCCCTCGAAGAAAAAATCTCGGGTACGCTCCAGCCTGGCTGTCGGGCAGGTCAGTTTACTCGAATTTACTCTCAAAAAGAAACTGAAGAAGACTAATGGCCTAGCAATCATATTTAAGGTTTACATCTGAAAAAGGGAAAGAGTTTACCTTAAATATCTATCATTTGTTTTCCCCACTTACTTCCTAAAGTTTTACTGCTGAAGTTCCAAATCTAAAAGGCAACACGAAAACAATTCTGAGTCTTGTTAAACTCTTTTTGCCACAAAAATAACTCCAATGACCAATAATACAAACCAATAACCAGACCCGAAGTTTTCCTCTTAGCCCTCATCTTACCTCGACATATATCTGCTACTACCATAGTGTAAGAGCAATAATTGTCATACTCTAAGGCTATCTTAGGGGCAGGGGCGTCACTTCATCAAGATTGTTGGGGGGGTGTAGGAACTTTTGCCCTGCCAGGACTTAAACTTTCAAGCGGCATTTAAACTTTCGCTCAATGTTTTGCCCTGCGAAAACAATTTTTTTTATGACCGTTTGCCCTGTGAAAAGGCATTTTTCCAAGGTTGGGGGGGTGAACCACCCCCCATACCCCCCTTAAGTTTCGTCCCTGCTTAGGGGTCTTCTTAGAGGCTATATTGTTTTTCTCTCTCCGCAGAAGGATTCATCACTTGATGACTTAAAAGCGCATTTTTTAAAAGTCTAACATTTCTAGAGTAAGAAAACATTCAATTTTTTTAATATTCAGTTGCGTTTTAATGAGGCAATTTCAAACTTAAATCTTCTAATAGGAAGCTTGGAACAATGAAAGGTTGTTTCATATCATACGTTTTCGCGTGCTTTTGAAGAAGTTCATATTTGTGAACAAAAACTGTCTCGATTTCAGTCAGAATCTTCCTCCAAACCAGGTTTGTAGGTGGCCAGTTCCCTGTTTTTGGTAAAGGTTCTTCGTCTGTTAAAAGAACCTTCAGAACCCACGAAGGATGCATTTGCTCCAGTTCCGGTACTGAAAGGGTTTCAATGCACGCACGGAGCATAGCTGTCCGATCCAGCTTTGTACAGATTAGCCTCTCGATCCCATTTTTCTGGTCCATTTTCTTTGCCATTCATGCTCAGGTCCAAGGGGGACCTTTTTTGTCCACGGTGGCGTACAGGGATGTAGGAGCAGGGGGGCACCGGAGGCACATGACCCCCTAAGATTTTGCCTCTCTTCCTTAATGAAAAAAGTACCCCTGAAGCGTCGTGCTACCCCCCCCCAAGTTTGGGATGCTTCTTACCGCCCTTGATGATTATACGCGTTGATAATTCAGCAATTTACAATTTTAAGATAATCATTTCAAGGCATTCTTCTTTTTCTGGTTCTGATTTGGGACATCAAAACATGCATTTGATTTTAATGCTGCACTTTTTCAAAGCAATGCAAGTAACCGTGCTTATCAAACGATAGTGCTATTGTTATCGGTTAAAGTTCCTGCGAATGGCGCCTTAAGTTACTACCGCTTAGGGTAAAAGCGGCTACAGCTAAGGGTTAGGCTTTTGCTACATTTCTGCAACGAAGACAAAACAATAAACTACAAAGTCCCCCCCTAACTCTTGTAAAACCTGTTTACCGTTGAAAGAATATTTCAAGCCCCCTGCCAGTCAAACCTCCGTTTCTAATGAGCCCCCTCTTTTCAAGCACAATATTGAAATAAATCCCCTCTATTTCAAGCCCCCTATTTTGATGAAATAATACATTTAAATACAAGTGCAAATAGCCATCGATTTTACGATATCATTTAATTTTGATACCGGTGGTTTCTTCAGTAATTTGCTTGAGAGATCTTGAATTGTGAATAAGGCCCCCAAAGCTCTCCTAAAGCTTTCAAAATCAATTAAATCCGGTCTTCTGGGGGCTTTATGGCGCTCTTACGGTGCAAGCAGATATCAACTTAACCTAAAGGAGATTCACTTTCGAAGGAGCAGATTTTCGCAGAGTTTTAGTATCCTTGCATGGGTATATGAAGGGGATTAGGTTAGAGAGTAAAAAGGCATAAAGGTGAAGATGTATAGTCTTATATTTAACCAGGGGCTGCTCAACCGATTTTTTATGGTACTCCCAAGTCATTTTACTATTGTTCAATAGCTGGGTAGTCAAACGCATTCAACATTTGCATTGAAAATTCAAATAGATATTGCTATTTTTAGATTCACGACAGATGCACCAACATGTGAAACGGGAGTCGTCAATTACCATATTGCGGGGGTAAATTTTTTTCTATTACTTTTAATGCTTTCAATTTGCATTTGTATCTATGTGTGAATTGATAAATATACGCAGATAACACTAAAAAGCATATGACAAGCGAAAAAGTGAAACGAACAATATCTTCATACTTTCAAAACATGAAACATTTCAGCACACTGAGGCTCTTTCTATCACCAGAATGTGACTTAAACAGAAATTAGCAATAAAAAATTAGCATAGAAACTAGCTGACCAGAAACCCATTTATTCTCCTGGGTGGAGAGAGGCACCAATTGTGTTAACATCTTGCCCAAGGATGTTATCCTCAATTCACAAGGACTTGGTTTCGAGCCCACTACATTTCGGCGTTGAGTCCTGCGCCTTACCAGTACACAATTGAGCACCTACTATCTAAATTAAAGGGGTACCAATTGCCTAAAAGTAGTGGCAAAGCAACAATTGTGAACAAAACATGATGAACCACTGCAATATTGTTATGAATATTATTTAAAAACACTGCAATATTGTTATGAAACAAAAGAATCCACGAGATTGGTTTGCTAAAAGATAACGAATGAACATCTTGCAAGTTATTTACTAACAACGACGAGTTTGCTGGTCACAGTTCTGTCGTATCCACATATCAAGGATTTCTTTGCGGCGTACACAGAAATCAACAAAACTACGAACAGATGACGCTTGTTATTGACGCTGGTGCCAACAGCACTCTCTCCCCTTTCTTCTACCTTACACGTTTAAGTCTTTCAATCATTCATTCTACACAAGCAAACATAAGTATACGAAAATAGATACGATTTGCAAGCGGCATCTCCCATGAGGTCATCACGCTCACAAAGGGCGGTTGTTCATATGACACGCAGTGGCATATCAACTTATCATCACAAGTCCCCGTCAAACGACACAACTTTTTACCCAACCTTCCACCAACAATTTTCCGGATGTTAACAAGCCATGCAACATGGGTGGCAAACGGCACAATATTGCACCCAACACTTTCATTGTGCTCGTATTGTAAGGCCAAGGCACAAAGGCGCGTTCAAAACATACGGAACAACAAGATTAATTATTGTCAACCACATTTCTATATCCTAGGCTCTATTAAAAACAGATTCTTTACCAAAAACTTCATTAAAATCAGGGGTTTTTTTATTCAAATTAGCAATTAGATAGTATTTTCAACATTATGTTAAACACGAAGATTTTGGCACCATTTTCGCGCTCTTTGTTTCAAGCCAACTGCGCATGTGCAAAGCCAACATTGTTGGCTGATGTGGTCAAACGACGCAACATTTCCGCCAACATTGCAAAACAATATCGAAATATCGAAAAGGAGGATGTTGCGTGTCCCGAAAAGATTTCCAGCCAATTTGTTGGACGAAATGTTGGGTGAAATATTGTGTCGTTTGAACGGGGCTTTACACACAATTGTTGCATTTACTAGGGAATGGACTGGCATCTTTAGACGCGGTCATCACATTCACAAGGAGACGGTATATCATACTGTACGCAGTAGTGTATCATCTAGTGCTTATACGATTTGAATGGGGTGGCATACCATCTCAAGTGCGTTGGATACGCTTACAACGGGGTGGCATGTTATGGTTACACACGCTACACGCACTGGATATGCTTTCAAACACAAGGTGGTGTAACATCTTACAAGAGGAGGCATGTCGCACATGAGGGAGGCAGCAAATGAAATCTGAGATGTTATACCGCCGTTCTTCGGGTATACTGCCCCTAAACCCTGTCAATTATTCGATTTTCAAAAGTTGAAATCCTCCTTTGAATCTCATGAAAGGTATCGATACTTTGAGAGAGTCTGGTACGTACTATTACAACAGGTCGTCGGCTACTGCAAAGACACGATTCTCTGTCTAACTGACGAGTTAAAGATAACAAGAGCAAGCAAAGGAAGCCTTCTAAGGAAAAGATAAGATGTTATCGAAACGTCGACATGACAATTAATTCTACATCGCAACTTTTAAAGATGCGATTTAATTGTATGTCCAATCCCAAGGGTCAATATGAAGCTGAGTTATGCGATCAAATTAAGATCACTAATATAATGTAAATGATATATAATAAAAAATATGATGATGATGATGGTGATGATGCTGGTGATGATGCTGGTGATGATGATGATGATGATGATGGTGATGATGCTGGTGATGATGCTGGTGATGATGATGATGATAATGATGGTGATGATGATGGTGATGATGATGATGATGATGATGATGATAGTGATGATGATTGTGATGATGACGGTGATGATGCTGGTGATGATGATGGTGATGATGATGATGATGATGATGATGATAGTGATGATGATTGTGATGATGACGGTGATGATGCTGGTGATGATGATGGTGATGATGCTGGAGATGATGCTGGTGATGATGCTGGTGATGATGATGGTGATGAAGATGGTGATGATAATGATGGTGATGATGATGGTGGTGATGATGATGATGATGAATGATTACAACAAGTCATAAGTTTTGCTATTGAATTGAATCGTCAGGCGCTGTGACTTCGTTTAATGAGTCGAAGATGCAGCGTCTGGCGATTCAATTCAAGCAATTTCTACAAATTCTGGCGATTCAACTTCTGAAGGGATGGGCAGGATAGGTCCGAGTTGCCCGGCCGGAGGGTCAGGAAGAGATTCAAAGCAAACGTGAACGAAAAAGATATTGAAGATAGAGAGCAATTCATCCAAGAAACTTATACAGTGGAAATGCAGACTAGGCATGCGTGAGTTTGAATGCCTCTAAAAAGAAATAATCGACGCATATACCACCTAAACTTGAGTCAGTAGAAGCAATTTCAAAGTTGTGCAGTTATGTGGTATGATTGTCACTGGCTGCAATGGCCACTGATCCAATGATAATGGTAAAAGAACCCTGTTGAAAATACCATCTACCCTGCATGAAACATTTACTGGAAACCAGTTACGAGAGTAATTTTCTACTGAAGACGAAATTCTTCCCGCGGCTTCAACTGATGCAGGTGACGAGTCAAATGAAGCAAAAGTGAGGAAACAGAGAAAAGAAAATGCAATTGAATTCTTGCAACCACTAGAGGCATCACAGAAGAGAAAGAATCGCTAAGTAATAACTTATTATGATTGATCTAGTGCAAAATTTCGGAATTCATTGAAGATTTAGGACATGAAAATGGCCATTTTGGAACTCAAATAAACCAATTAAAAAGACTGACATACATGGTAAATAGGCTTGATACAAACCTTTAACTACTTTGATTATAACCATTGATTGGGGGCTTGAAAAATTCGGTTTATATGCGAGAAATAGACAACTTTACATTTTTCAACAACAACACAAACTTTGAGAAGCTGTACCTCCTTAAGTTTAAGAGAGAAGTAGTAAGTAGTATTCCATTTCTTTCTTGCCTGTGGTACTCTATACTTTGGTGAAAAAAGTATTTGAAAATTCAAAAAAATATTTTCACACCGCGGGTGGGTGTGGTCATAAATCACGTGAATACCAGGCCACGCATTCAATGGCCCCTGGCAGATTTAAGGCAAGTTTCCACTTGAACGTGTGCAGTCGATTCGATCGACGTCGATTTAACATCGATCGAATCGAATGAGTGTTTCAGTGGAAACAGCTTTGCTCGACGACTGTCGTCGACTGCTGTCGACTGAGCAGTCGATCACAGTTCAGGCCTATTTAAGAAAGCAAAATATCATTCCTATCAAAATCTTTTTAAATCGAATAAGAAATTAAGACCTGAGAATTAACAGTATCGAAAATATCCTTTTCTCCTTCAGGACTTCTGAAATTTCTTTGCGAAAATCCTCGGTTTTTTAGGCTTTCTACATGGGTATGCCAAAGTCTTGTTTATTAAAGCCATACTGGCATGACGACTTGAGAAAATACAAGGAAATATTTTCAATTTTAACAACAAACGTTGTTTTAATTTACGGGCAATAGGAAGTATTAAGTTTTTACGTAGGTTGTAGAAAAAACTAAGCTCTGAAATATTCCAAAATTGTTGTCTTCAGTTACCCACATCCGCATTTTTTCCTATCGTGACCACGTGCGTGTAACTTCTCAAATCTCATTGGTTGAGAAGTCTTTAGGCTGCTCTCGATCGCTGTCGATCGATGAAAAAGTTAAAAGCATTCTAACTTTTTCTGAGGTCGAATTCCATCGACGGCGGTCGAGGGTGAATCCCCGAGAAATGTTGTGCGCATGTGCAGCATCGATCGAATTCGACTGAATCGATCGAATCGACCGCTTTTGTTCAAGTGGAAACTTGCCTTATTAAATTTTAGAATTCTAATAAATTCAAAACCTATTACTTATTGTAAATTATAAATCGTAAGTACTTAAGTACGCCTTAGTCAGCTTCAACAGATATTTCTATTAGGCTTTCAGGTTTAAAGAAATTGCTATGAAGAGGATGATGATCCTTTATCAGCATACAAACATTTTTTTCACAATTTCAGTTCGAGCTTAGGACTATAATTTGTTTAGCTGTAGGGCAAATCTGAGTAGCTACTCAGAATTCCTTAGCAATTGCTTAGCTTTTTTACATAAAAATTTTTTTCTTAGAATACTATCTCAACTATCTCACAAATTGTTATACAGCAAATTTTGATCGTATTTTGCAACAAAAGTATGCCGGGTTACTAATATCCACTGCAACCTACTCCTCTATAGGTACTGCACGATTTTCACTGCCAATTGGACCGGAACTAAAATTTCCAAACTGCTTGGCATTCCTCTATCCAGTACTAGAATTGCTTAAGTTTTTGTCTTGTCGAGTACTGCCTTGCTTATGAAAAAATACGTGTACCGCATGGTTTAAGATCGCGTGCAGTCGAAATGGGCGTGTACCTGGGTTTAGCTGTAAGCATGTCATAAGCACGAAGAAATTGGATATTGTGTAACGATAATTAACGTAGAACGTCCACTGGTCGACAACGAGAAAGCAGACCAGCAACATCTTCAACTGTTTGGATGCAATGAAATATTCTATTAAACGCATGTATATGCACAGTAAGGCAGTAAGTCCATAGACACGAAATCTATTTCAGTCTCTCTCTCAGTTAAATTTAATATCTGCCGGTTGCATTTTTCTTATCATTTTTGAGAAGACTGTAACCGCTTCCCTGTTCAGTACAAAGAATACGTGACCTGATCGACAATAGTAAATTATTCGAACCTCGATCATCTAAACGGTAAAATGTTTTATAAATTTTTCACTAGCTTGTTCCTATGTATCTATACCTTTGAAGCAGCGTGAGCGTGCTTACACAGCCCATAAACGAATATTTCTTTTTTGCGCAAATAATGTCCTAATTAGCTTGGAACTTCGTATCATAAATCTATGGTTGCCATCATAGCTCCTCGCGTTCAAGTCCCTTACCTAGGGAGCTGGGTAATAGTTACCGCAAAACTGGAGGGGGTTAGTCTCTACACTACACCACATACGGTAGATTTAGATGTTATGTACTTAGCTTTGAAGAGTTTCTCTGAGTCTTTCTTTGTCGCTGGAAATCTCTGACACTCGACTAAGTAGACTTTCCATCATGTCCAGAGTGTTCAATGCTATGTGCAGTTGCTAAAACAACAAATCATTCGTGACTTGATGATAAGACATAATGACTAAATGATGTAAATATTCCATTGTTATTAGATCCCTGTTAGGGCACCCTGCAACATGAATATGAATTTGAGGATGGCGAAGAAAATCAAAAGCACAGCGGAAAGCGAGATATGATACTGCTAAAGCTTTGTATCTGACATCAGAGTGGTATGTAAGAAACACGCCGAAAACGAAACCTGATGAATTATCGTACTCAGAGATGGATCGAGATTGGCAAATCAGAAAGGGGTTGAATGATTGGCATATTGAGGCAAAACCAATCAGCACACAGAGTTAAGTGAGATGAACTGTTAGCGAAACATATGAAGTGAAAAAATAAATTCTTCCTGTCTACACGATATGGGATCCATCGTTTTGATGTAGACTCCACAAATCAAGCAACGTGCCCTCGAGCATACGACAAACATCTTTATCAACACGAGTGCACAAAAAGCGCTTAAAACAGTGGGGAGTATGCAGCTCGATGCCAAATTCCTCATATTCCGGCTTGTAAACTCTTGCACATGTTGCACCACAAGCAGATTATGTCCAAAATAATCCATCCACACGATGCAGCAAGGTGATAATCCGCTGAAGTACTTAAGCATGCCCGTCATTTGGTCCGTGTGGATATGATAAGAATCTCAAATAATAACGAGACATTAGGAAGGAAAAAGAAAAGTCCACAAATTACAATCAAAATTATAAAGAGGCTTTCAGCATGATAATCAGGATTAAGGTTTATATATTTCGAGTAACACGATAAATAGGATAAAGGAAGTGGCATGAAGTTGGTTCAACTACAACCTACAACATCTTTCAACCAAATGAGAAATGTTAATAATTTCATCCTTTCATCTGTTGAATAGAATCAAGTTAACCAAGGCAAATACCTGAACTTTCTCCTCGCTAGACATTTGATTGATATCACATCCATTGACCGTCATTAAAACATCTCCGTCGTCTTCTGCATTCGTCGTAACACTACCTGTTCGGAAAGAGAGACACCGTTGGAACTAGGGAATATTTTTCCAATACGCCAGATACTACCTAATGTAATGAACACTACGAAAATTCTGAATGCATCAAACAGTGGTTATTAAAGAAACTGAGCGAGGGGCTTGGGGCCTCAAAGAGCTCAATCAATACGCACTTAGTTTTGCCCTATTTGACATTACCTATACGGTAATTAGCATTCCAGTTCTCTTTGGGGGCCCTTCCTGGTCAAATATAGCGTAGGACTTGGCAACTTTAAAAACCATCACTGGCACCATCACTGTTATCTAAGTTTGAAAATCTATGTGCAAAAGCATAATATGAAGGAAGGACACTGTATGACTTTGAAAAACTGCATATAATCTGACGCTTGAAAAAAGAACCAAACACAAGGAGCCCTCTTCTTGTTGTAGTTTAACTAAAGTTTAAAATCAAATCTATCTCATTTATCTCATTATTATTATCTCATTATCTCATTATAAAAATTAAACTCATTTATTGCATCATCAACTGGAATGATGGCTTCAATTTTGAGTCGGAAAAGGGGTTAGGTTAGGTTAGGATCGGGAAACATGAATTGAGCAGCACTTTTACAAAATGTGATTCTGAGCGATGGGATTACGTGTTTACCGATAAAAGTATTTTTATCAGCAGAGCCTCTATTTGAAGACAGACATGTAACTACCGAAATAATCAAAAATTCTGTTTATCAGACAGTCAGCTAGAATCTTATCTCTTAATAATGAATTGAGTTCTCGCAGTTCACAGCAAGCGGCCTGCTGATGAAGTTGCTCCATCGACAAAAGCATGTCCAATGTGGAAAAAACAAGTTTCTTGCATATTTGTAGGAATGGTTGTCAGCGTTCTCTTAAACACGAAAGTAAGGTATGTTCGGGAACAGTAGTTTTGCTTGATTTCGGTTCATGGTATCACAGAGCGAATCAGTCTCTAAAATTTCATGCATCATTTTGGAAAAAAATTGCAATTTTGACAAAATCTCGAGAAATTCAAAATTTCTTCAAATAATCGACAAAACAATCGGTTATATATATCTAAAAAAAGAGGCAAAATCCTAAAAACAGTCAGAGAAATCGGGTACATACAGTACACTCTTTTTTTTATAAGAACAATTTTATACGAACACGAGCCTCAGATTCTCCCAGATCTTAAGAACAATTTAAGAACAAACCGAGGCTGACCATTTCAAGGTCAATATAAGAATGATACGAAATAACCACGAGACTGACAAATAATCACAAAACAAGCAAATTGACAGCACACAGATATATCAGATGGTCAAGAGAGAGCACATTTGAACAAATTAACACAGCTGATCGCAAAAACTGACTTCCAAAGCATTATGAAAGTAAGAAGAATTTAAGAACATTTCTGACTGAAAATAGGGCAATATTTAAGAACAGCCAGCTTCAAACCAATTTTACTGGTTCTTATATAAAGAAGAGTGTAATTTAAAAGTATTTATTGGTATATACAGTAAACAGGAGCGCAGCTAGGAATTTTCGAAGGCAGTGGTTCATACAAGAAAGAAGTAGAAGGAAGTGCTACAGTGGGAGGCAGGGGGGGAGAGGAAGCTCGAAAAATTTGCAATGTTTGCATTTTTGAATGTTAAGAATAGCTGTTGATCCGTTCACATCTCTTTGTAATGATGAGCTCCTGCCAACTAACTCGACAACAATACGATTGAAGCAGACAAATCTCGGCGTGGGCTTCCCAGAGTAGCTCTTCACAGAAAAATAAACACCATGGCGTTAAAGCAGCAATGTCTTGCAAGAAAACGGCAGATGTCAAAGCTTCCGATAATGCGAGATTCATTGGGATTGGAGTTATCAGGGTGGGAGAAACAACATGTTTTGAAGAAAATTGACTGCACGCAACACGTTTTCTCACAGAGCGAGGGAATTCACCTCTGTAGTTTTGAGTTTAATTTCCTATTTGGAGTCATGCTACCAGACTCAAATAACAACAGACTCATAACTCCCAACATGACATAAAACAACAGACTCATAACTCCCAACAAAAACACCTAAAAAGATTGATAATCTGGCTTGAAATGGAAACGAACCCGATGCCGAGTAGGCCTATTCTGATAGGGCATGAAAAAGCCCCCGACTGTGTAACCGCTTGTAACAATATTTTATGTTCCCTGGACACTAGTATACTGATAACCGGTAAATTACAATCTTTGATCTGTTTACAAAAAAGCATACGTTCTCGATCAAAACATTTTATTTTGAGTTTCGGAATAGATCTCTTGTTTTCTTCTGCAGGAAATTCTATATAATCATTTTTGATCGCAGTATGGGAAAAATATTTGATTAGTTTATTTAATAATTTAGACCCCGTTTACATTGGAACGGATACAAATGGGTACGGATCCAATTTGGAACCGTGCCCATATTTGCTAGCGTTTACACTGGAACGGATCCACAGCCAGATCCAGTCCCGTTTTGAGCACTTTGACCCGAATCTGATTACAAAACAAAGCGAAAGTTGCCTCGCTTTCGATCCGTAACCGTTGGGACTAGACCTTAGACCCCGTTTACACTAGCACGGATGCAAATGGATCCGTACCTAAACTAACACAGATAGGCCTCCCGTTTACACTAGACCTGTGTATCCGTACCCTTTTGGGTCTGTAATCTGGACCCATTCGGGATCGCTTTCCAAGGTGTACTCATTTGGATCCGTGCGCGTTTAGGTCTAGTGTAAACGGTTGCAACCGTTCCCAAACGGGTACGGATCGAAAGCGAGGCAACTTTCGCTTTGTTTTGTAATTAGATTCGGGTCAAAGTGCTGAAAACGGGACTGGACCTGGCTGTAGATCCGTTCTAGTGTAAACGAGATCTGAAATGGATCCGTTCCAGTGTAAACACTAGCAAATATAGGCACGGGATCCGTACCCATTTGGATCCGTTCTGGTGTAAACGGGGTCTTAGACATGTAGCCTGCAGACAATAAGATTGCTCCATGCTATCAAAGCAGATCATTTATATAATATAAAGCAACAAAAAACAATCTAAATCCAACATTTATGAAAATCATCTTAATAGAGAGAAATATTCGATACAGTTTGCGAAGTGAAAATCAATTACGGTTGCCAGAGGTAAAGACAACAACATACAGAATAGAGAATATTCAGAACAGAGGTTGTCATTTGTGGTCCTCATTACCAACCGAAATTAAAGATTCCCACAAACTCGCTGAATTCAAACGATAAATAAAATCATGGAAAGGAAATACATGCATCTGCAAATTTTGCAAAGTTTTTATTAAAGATATAGAGTTTTTGTGAATTCAATTTATCTATTTGGGAAATTGTAAATAGATTTTAAACTTTATCTTGTTGGTGTTGATTAGCTTATTAGCTATGTAGATATATATTTTTTTCCTTACCGACGTAAGATAAGTCATTAATAATAGTAATAATAATAATAATGAAACTAGTAGTTACATCGTAAAAGTTTGCTTTATCCTTTACATTTTTATTCGTGCATATTTGTAGGGATTCATGAGTGATGTGGGACACAAATATATGCGGCATCTGAACTTTGAGCATACATACCAGATTTCGCTCCCTCTAGAGTTTCTCTCAGCAAGCTGGTATGATTACTGCGTGAAGCGTTGATGGCTTTTCGCAAGGGATTCAAATAATCCTTTTCAAGTTTGACCATAGTGTCACAAAGGAAAACCTGAAACAAAAATCGGCATGGATTATGAAATTTTATCATGGATATCATATACCATTTCCATGCGTATACCGGGCGTGTCAAAACAAACGCTCTGGCTGGACTTATACTATACTAAATTGGTTCGTTACTGATTAAGATGATATATTATCTTCAAAGGTTGCTAGTGGTGCAACACATGTCATATCGATTGACATTACAGAAGAGATACGAGTCTAACGGTACAGACCACTTACCATAGTCTTCAACAAATGGAGCGAGAATTAGGTGTCTACTTGGTTTTACATATCATTTGATATTCCGTTTGCAAATTGTTGGTTTTTGACTTAGTCTACACTTGCTTTTTGTTCAGGATATATTAGGGGTCCCTTCATTATGTAAAACAATGAAGATAATTGAAAGAAGTGATTGGCTGGATCGGATTTACCGATTCTGCTCATGCGCACTAGGCTAATTTTGAATGCAAGATTGAAGTATTTTCCAACACGGCAACATTTCACTCAGAGCCCCAACGAAAGTCAAAAAGTTGCTAAAAAAAATAAACAGACGGTCTTTTAAATTCATCTAACTTACAATGGAACTTCTCAGAATCTTCCCTACATATGCATACTGTATCAACAGAGATCACTCCGATTTCGCCACTTCTATATAGGCCTAAACTTAAATGCTATTAATTTCTTTCTACATTTCCAAAGGAAAGCAACAACAAACGAGAGTTTCCTGCGGGCGTCTACTGAGTATGCAAAGTCAGAGTAGTCAGGGTGTAGCAAAAACGTCAAACTTTTGAGTTCAATATTCCCAATAAGTCGAAAGCCCCTCTAAGTTTTCTGGCTGCAATGAGAATAAACTTGCTTTACGAGTCGTTGTTTCCCTGCGCTCACCCCGGTCAATCATAGTGCCAGAGTGACGTCAGTGTATCAGAGAACACAAGGAAACAAGGACTTGTGGAGTAAGTCTACCATGAAGATACAGTTAGTTGATAAAAAACAGCTATTAAGCCTGATTCCCTGCTTTTGAATATGCTATTTACAAAAATTTGAAACTGAAACTTAATACCTTCTTTTTGTATTTTATTCCATCTCTTAGAAGCAAAAAGCGAAGCAAATTCAACGAAGAAAGAATACTACAAATAAAAAACTTTCATTTAAAGGCAATATAAAGCAAAATATTTTTCCTCAAAGGAGGTGTAGTGAGGCAAATCAGAATAATTATATATTTCTTTTTAACGCGTGCGATCCTACGCACATCTATCTACAGTAGAATACCGATAACTCGAACATGCAAGGGACGATCAAAATAGTTCGAGTTATCGAATGTTCGAGTTATCGAGGCTCTCGATAACTCGAAATTTTTAGAAAATCAGCCTATAATTCGAGTTATCGGGATTTTATAAAGAGAACAACAACAACAAAACTTGATAGCGAAACAGAACGCAACATGAACTTGAAAGTTTTTCATTGAAAAAAGCTGCGAATGTCTTTTTGTTTCAACTTTTCCTTTAATTCATCTTCAACTATTTCTGTACACTCTTTTTTCTTTATAAGAATAAATTTTATAAGAATATTGAGGCTCAAAATCGCCAAAGAACAATGGAAATTTAAGAATAAACAATGGACAAGTTGGGGCTCAGGAAAATTTCGAGGATTCTTATAAAAAAAAGAGTGTAATCTTATTAAGATTTCTTTGAATCTCTCCACCCTGTGTGCTGAAAATCATATACTCTCGTAAAACATCCAATGTGCTAAGTAAGTTGCCAAAGTCACTGAAAGAGGCGCAATCAGGGGGATGGAAAGGATTTAATTGTCCCATGCAACCTTAAGTCACTGGACTTAAGAACTTTGTCTTTATTTTAAAACAACAGCTTGAGTCAATGATGAGTTTGTGATTAAAATATCGTTATCATTGTTGTTGTTAGTACTTTGGCACAAAAATTTTGAGTTATCGAGAGAAAATAGCTGCAGCGGGTATAAAAAATTGTTCGAGTAAGCGAATGTTCTAGTTATCGGGGGTTCGAGTTATCGGGGGTATATTCATATGTAAGTAGTGTTGAAGGTTCAGGTGGAATGCCAAATCTGTTCGAGTTAGCGAGAGTTCGAGTTATCGCATGTTCTGATTCTACTGCATATGAACATCTACACTAGGCTATTAAAATTATTGCACAGGTCGATTCAAAATGGCGGTAAAATTGCAAAGCTGTGAGGGCTAGGCCTAAATTAAAATTCCTCTAACTTGTGTCAGACAGCTCACAAAAACATGATTTTGGTGGCAAAATTTTGGAAATTTTACTGACACCATAGCTCATAACAACAAGCAATAATAAAGTGAGGGAGAAATTACGTATGACTTGGGATTTGAGTGATGGTCAAAATATTAGTAAGAAGATTTTGAAGAAGGAGTTGTCATCGAAAATCAGTACAAAACAGTTGTAAAAAGTCATTAATATGGTAAAGTGCTTTGTACTGCTTTGTACTGCTTTGAGGAGCCCCATGAGTCTTGTCCTAGCTGCCCCTGTAGTGAGGCAAGAAATTGGTAGGGAGTCTCAAAAATTCTCAGTGAAGGAGGAGACCTTGAATTTTGAAGTGCATTTTTATAAATAAAGAAATTCATCTGATACACACGATTGTAACCATAATTCCTGGGTTTGAGGTCAATTACCAAGTAAAATACTTCATGAATGTAAATTAAAGGGGCATAAGAAGGAGAATAAACAACATGTTTACTTGAAGAAAGACAAAATTGCAACTGATGTGTGGGATGCAAGATGAAAAATTACTCTCCCCCTCCCTTGAAATATTTTGAGCCTCCTTCATTTTCCCTTCAAGTCACCATACAGAGAAGAAACAAAACCCATGGGATTCCCCAAAGCAGTAGCAACAAAGTAACAAAGCACTTTACCAGGTTAATGACTTTTTACAACACTTCTGTACTGATTTTCCATGACAACTCCTTCTTCAAAATCTTCTTACTAATATTTTGACCATCACTCAAATCCCAAGTCATACATAATTTCTCCATCAATCTATTATTGCTTGCTGTTAAGAGCTATGGTGTCAGTAAAATTTCCTAAATTTTGCTACAAAAACCTTGTATTTGTGAGCTGTCTGACACAAGCTATGGGAATTTTAATTCAGGCCTAGCCCTCACAGCTTTGCAAGTTTTCCGCCATTTTGAATCGACCTGTGCAATAATTTTAATAGCCTAGTGTATATGAACCTAGAAGAGATTATTAGCACGCATCACATGAATACATTAACATGAAACACTTTTTATTTCAAAGAGTTGGAAGTTTCAAATTCTGGATATTGTTAGTTGATAGGCAAACACGCTCACTATCTTTGCAAGGCTGTGGACTAAGTGCAAATGGCCCACTGAATAATCCAGCAGTGCGATCCTACTTCTTCCTCTCGATGTAACCACATCTCGTGACCCCTTTTTCCCTACTGCCTGGAGTTACAGAGAGCTGGCAAATTCTCTCCTCCCACTTTGTGTGACAGGTCTGAAGGTGGATTGGAACCTACGACCCTTTGAACAAAAGTTGATTGATCTAATCACTAAGCTATCCACACCATGGTTAGATATTGATAAAGTATACAAGTTTTCAACCAATTGTAATTGTTAAAAAATGCAAATGACTAGAAAGTGTCATTTTTCAGTTCGTACAGAATCAAACGCATGGATGCGCGCGAGTGACAGCAGACATAAGTGTTTCTTACTAAGAATGTCTGAGATATAGTGGATATCATGATATTAGGCAATTTCATAGCCAGTTTGTTAAAATATCTATTCAATGAATTGAGCCGGGATAAACTTTTCATAGATGAAATCAAGATATAGCAGATATCCATCCTAAAAAAATCAGGTATAAAGTTTAAAAGAGAAACCCACCGCTCAGACTGAAATAGGGGACAAAAATCAACCGCATTGATTGGACTTAAAGACATTTCTAACAACTCTATCAAGATTGAGAAAGAAAATCCAGGGCCACACTGGTATTCGACTACCTCTGACGTCACCTGTGGAAAGGAACATCATTGTTAATGTCACATGACAGGCACAATACAGAGATCATTTGTGTGAATGAAAATGACCCAAGTAGAACTCGGACCCACGACCTCTACAGTAGTACTCTAGCGTACTACACCACTGCACCATTCACTAGAGAAACCCAGACCATTTCAGTCACACAAATCGCACCACCACTCACCGAATGCAGAGACGAACCTATCCGTGCTCTTTAACATTACACAGGACCAGCTGAAGGACAACGACTTCCCCACCCTAAAAAGACTATCGCAGTCCCACCAATAGATAGGATTGAAGAAGTAATTCTGCGTCATCTCAAATGATATGGAACATTTATGAACAGTAATATAGAGCCCATTGTACGTAATTACCTATTTGTAGGTTTCTGTACTGTAAATTCAAAGATAGATAGATAAATAACGTCCCGTAAGCCTTGACCAAAACGCTCTAAATCTTTCGCTCGATAGCGGTCGACATAAACAGAGTAATTTCGAAAACGAGTTGAGCACTTTCGAGCACGGTGGAAAATCGCGCTCAACCTTTATACATGCAACCGTCTCAATCATCACATCGATGGGTATGTAATTCAGGAGGGAATATTTTCTGACTACATTATGACTACAACCAAAAGACATGTCGAGTCCTTCACTCGTAAATTTTTATCTCGATCGAATTCTAGTCGACAATGCTGAACAATGCTCGACACCAATCTACAACACTATGCAAGGCAGGGGCGTAACTAGCAAATAATCTTTGGGGGGGGGGGGGCACCTTGAAGGAAGCCAAATACACCCCACATATCCCTCTACAGCAGTTTGGTGCGCTGTCAAGTGAAACGTTTTGAGCATTCGGCCTAGGCCTTAAGGTAGATGGCTCCTAATCGAGGAGAAAGCCTTCCCCGACCCCCTATTAATAGATTTGATAGTAAGAGCCACCTAATCTAGAAACGTCATCTCACCTTTTCGAATGAAACGTCAGCTTCTTTTATTATGCATTGAATAAAAACACCACACGCACCTGGATGATTCACATTCGCTAGAAGTTGTCTATGAATAAACAAATGTTCTTTTAATAATTACCAGATAAGTCGCAAAAGAGTTTTACAGTTGAAAGTAGTTGAAATAGTTTAGGAATACAATATCAACTCTGCGGGAGATACCCTGGGGAATATTCATCTCGCAGGAGGTTTTATTCATCTCGCAGGAGGTTTTATTCATCTCGCGGGAGGTTTTATTCATCTCGCGGGAAGTTTTATTCATCTCATGGGAGGTTTTGTTCATCTCATGGGAGGTTTTATTCATCTCATGGGAGGTTTTATTCATCTCATGAGAGGTTTTATTCATCTCATGAGAGGTTTTATTCATCTCGCGGGAGGTTTTATTCATCTCATGAGAGGTTTTATTCATCTCATGAGAGGTTTTATTCATCTCATGGGAGGTTTTATTCACCTCGCAGGAGGTTATATTCATCTCGCGGGAGGTTTCATTCATCTCATGGGAGGTTTTATTCATCTCGCAGGAGGTTTATTCACCTCGCAGGAGGTTATATTCATCTCGCAGGAGGTTTTATTCATCTCGCAGGAGGTTTTATTCATCTCGCAGGACGTTTTATTCATCTCGCAGGACGTTTTATTCACCTCGCAGGAGGTTATATTCATCTCATGAGAGGTTTTATTCATCTCATGGGAGGTTTTATTCATCTCATGAGAGGTTTTATTCATCTCGCGGGAGGTTTTATTCATCTCATGAGAGGTTTTATTCATCTCATGAGAGGTTTTATTCATCTCATGGGAGGTTTTATTCACCTCGCAGGAGGTTATATTCATCTCGCGGGAGGTTTCATTCATCTCGCAGGAGGTTTTATTCATCTCGCAGGAGGTTTTATTCATCTCGCAGGACGTTTTATTCACCTCGCAGGAGGTTATATTCATCTCGCAGGAGGTTTTATTCACCTCGCAGGAGGTTTTATTCATCTCATGGGAGGTTTTATTCATCTCATGGGAGATTTTATTCACCTCATGAGAGGTTTTATTCATCTCGCAGGAGGTTTTATTCATCTCATGAGAGGTTTTATTCATCTCATGGGAGGTTTTATTCATCTCATGAGAGGTTTTATTCATCTCATGGGAGGTTTTATTCATCTCGCAGGAGGTTTTATTCACCTCGCAGGAGGTTATATTCATCTCGCAGGAGGTTTTATTCATCTCATGGGAGGTTTTATTCATCTCGCAGGAGGTTTATTCACCTCGCAGGAGGTTATATTCATCTCGCAGGAGGTTTTATTCATCTCGCAGGAGGTTTTATTCATCTCGCAGGACGTTTTATTCATCTCGCAGGACGTTTTATTCACCTCGCAGGAGATTATATTCATCTCGCAGGAGGTTTTATTCATCTCGCAGGAGGTTTTATTCAACTCGCAGGAGGTTTTATTCATCTCGCGGGAGGTTTCATTCATCTTGCAAGAGGTTTTATTCATCTCATGGGAGGTTTTATTCATCTCGCATTCACCTTACCAAAACCAGCGAATGAACCAAACGGTCTTAACTTCGTAGCCGCTACTATTAAGGCCTGTGACAGCTCTAAATCTACTAAAAAAATTTGATTGCAACATCTAAGGCCCAAGTCTTTCATAGCTGCAGTAAGATTTCATGATAGTTTCGTTAGTTTAGGTTGCTGTGGGCTGCTAAAGTGCACATTCTTATGATGCGTTGCTTGGGATGAGATCCTTTATTTTCTTCGAAATAATAAATGTGTGCGCCAAGGAAATGTTTATCTTTGACACCTTATAAGAAAAAAACTATATTGAGAATGGTTAAATAATTCGAAATGTTTTGCGATTCAATCAGGTGCGTAATTTGAATTAGTTCACAAAATGAAAAAATATATCATTCATTGGATAAAGATTTGCTTGAAACGAAAGTTTACTATCAAATACAAATCGTGTATTTGAAAAGGCCAATTCTGTTTGTCATAAGGAGAATAATTCTGATCTATAGGCAACATAATAGCCTCTCAGCAGACAGGAGAAGGCTAACATAACCAAGAAATAAATTGATTGCTCATAGAGCGGGCATACAGAGGGTTCTGAAGGGGTACTGATCCGATTCCCAGCACTGAAATGATGAAAAATCTCAATGTCAATTAGTGCACAGTAATGGAGATATAGAAATTTCCAAAATTGACGTGTTTAATAACCCTTATCCCAATTTACTTTTTCATCAACAAATCCCAGTCCCAAGAAGTCCGATCCCAATTTCCTAGTTGATCAAAAGCAAATTGCAGTTCCCAAAGTACCCCTCCCTATTCCTCTAAATAACAGCTTTTTTCTTTTTCATATGAAGAAACGACAAACAAAATTACCTTAACAAAACAAGCCGTCCACTGGATTCATATCTTCTTAATGAATGATGAAATAAGGATAAGGCACGCTGTCTCTGCAACGAAATAGAAATTCACATATTGATGGACATTTTGAATGACAGAATTTCCGAGAAGGTATATTTTCATGTCCTGAAACAAAACATTGCGTTATGAAAATACTGTGACAAAACATTGCGTTATGAAAATACTGTGACAAAACGTTCCACGTCTTCTTTGATACCGTTTTCAGATTTGTACCTTAATCTGCCGACTGAAAATGAGATTATCTTTATAAGCCGGCTGAGATTTGGCCAGGGAGGGAAGGGCTTTACCCCCTTTGTAGTAGCCACGGCTTTCACATAGTGATTTTTGGAGTCCTCAGTGAACCCGCATTTTATATTGAAAACATGAAGTCAGTTGGTAGATGAATCCTAATTCAAGAACAACTTTTGATATGGCACATACAGCCTCAATTCACGGAACCTAATCATGATTTGAGGATACACGCATTTTTTATAAGCGATTTCAGCTCGAGCTCAGTACTGAAAATTGCTTAACTGAAGGGAAAATTTGAGTACTCTACATTGCTTAGCAATTGCTTAGCTTTTTTAACTTAAAAATTTGTTTCTAAGAATACTATCTCACAAGTTGTTGTGTACTAAATGTCGATGGTATCTTGCATACACAAGTTTGTCAGGGTACAAATATCCACTGTAACCTACCTCTCTATAGCTGCTGCACGATTTTCATTGCCAATTGGATCAGAACTAAAATTTTGAAATTGCTTAGCATTTCTCTATCCAGAACTGGCATTGCTTAAATTTTTGTTTTGTTGAGTACTGACTTGCTTATAAAGCAGTTGCTTATATAAAAAGATGCGTGTATATCGATGTTTTTGGGAATAGAATTCAGACTCAAAATGCCGGCAAGTTTGATCTAAAAGTTAAAAATATTTGTGGCACGAGCACGGGAGAAATTATATTCTTTTTCACCTTTGCAAAGCATTCAAATCTGACGGTATTAACAAAAGAAAAATTTGGGGTTTTAATCCTTTTAAGTGAACATTTGTCGAAAGTAACAATATTACTAACCTAAGTATCATCTTTGGATATATTTCTGGAAATAATGAAATTATTTAGAAAAGTTCCGTTTCTGTCAATGTCTGGCAAAAAGTATGAGGTACCTTACCAGAAAATTTTGACAGAGACAGAGCCATCTGCTATGATTTTGAAAATGGCAAGTTTACATTACTAAATTAACCACTTTCTTGTTGGGACCCATCGATCTTAAGTGTTCTTCAGATATTCTCTCAATCCACGCTGATTTGAACAGGAAGGCAACACCATTAAGCATCATACAATGAATGCAATCCATCTAAGCTCTGGTTTCTTAAAACTGTCATTTCCTAATGACGAAAAGACGTGTGCTAATTAATCAAGTCATACTCTATTGCATAACCATTATCAAATAACGTCAACTAAAATCAACCCTCATTAACCATAATCAAGAGAGGTTAGGGCAAATTGAGTTTTTCAAGCATTCGTTAATTAATGATAACTACACTGACAAGGTCACTGAGAAGAATCGTGAAATTTCTAACGATCGTATTTAGATGACGAAGTAGGCGCAGTGAACTGAGGGGAATTCTGATAAATTTGAATACAGCCATCTGGGCAAAAGCTATTTTCACACCTGCCAGACAACTAAGTCTTAAATCACAGTACTGGCGTACTTATTTAAGCTAGAGACGGTTTAAGGCATGAAGCGAGAAGTAACGAATAGAAACGAGCAAAAACGAGTAGGAACATGCTATCACGAATAGAAACTAGTAGCAACAAGTTAAAACGAGTAGGAACCGAGCCCTAACGAATGAAAACGAGTAAAAACGAGTAGAAACAAAATATAACGAGTATCGATGAGCAGAACAAAGTAGAAACGAATAGAAACGAGTTCAAACAAGTAGAAACTGACAGTAACGTGTACATACGAGTAGAAACAAGTAGGAAACGATCAAAATAAATATACGGAGTATCAACGAGCAGTGACGAGTAGAAACAAATAGAAACGAGTTTAAACGATTAGAAACAGGCAGTGACGATTAGAAACGAGCAAAAACAATTAGAAAAATGCAGTGACGAGTAGTAACTAGTAGCAGCGAGTTGAACCGAGTACTAACGAATGAAAACGAGTAAAAATGAGTAGAGACGAGTATAAACTGGCAGTAACGAGTACTGACTAGTAGAAGCGAGTAGGAAACAATTAAAAAGATAATAAAAGGAGTATCAACGAGCAGTAACGATCAGAAACGACTAAAAACGAGTACAGACGAGTAGAAACTGGCAGTAACGTGTAGAGACTAGTAGAAAACGAGTAGAAAATGAGTAGAAATGGTCAGTAAACGAGAAAGTTAAACGTTTCAATTTTAGTAGGAAAGATTCTCAGAGCCAGAGCCAGACCGAAGTCGACCAATCAGTTAAGAAGTGAATGACTGGAATAACTATCCTCAAAGGGAAGTGGAGTCAGAAAATAAATCGATGAAAATAGATATTTGCACGTTCATTCTAGGTGATGAATATCGAAAATATTGATGATTGATACACCATTTCATAGGATAACAGGTTTATTATACTTTGTGTATTCTTAATTATAAAAACTTGAATTGCAAAGTAATGCAGCTTTGTACATGCGCATCATGTCATTTTCCATTCGCTAAAAGCAACTGCAATAAGAATGTTATAAATAAAATACGGACTAACTTTGCTCTATTTTCTTTACCAATCTCGGGAAACTAGAAGATTTCAGAAAAGTGCATCTTTCAAACAATGACTCATAACTTCAGAGATATTATGCCGATTTCCATGGAACGAAAATTCTAAAAATAATTCCGACCTTTCTCTGCATGATTTTGCTTTAGCAATATTTGAAACCCTTCTATCTATCAGAAAGAATCTAGCAATTATTCACCCACTTTAGTACATGATAATAGGTCTAATGAGAGAGAGCTAGTGGGGAAAAGATTTGTGTTAAAAACAAGGCTTTTTTCTAAGATTGTGATTTTTAATAAGATGGGTATAGGTAGGCCGCTCATATAGGTGGGTTTTTCATCGAAAAATCTCTAAACAAGAATCACTTTTATGAAAAATATCATAGAGATGGGTAAGAAATCTAATAAATAACTATTTCATGAAGATGAGTCTAGATTTCTGCCATAGTTGTGAGATATCAACCTAAATTGGGGTAAATTTGCACCGTTCCATTATGATATCAAGCATTTAAAAGAAAGTGGTATTGTAAGTGTACGAAACCTTAGCAGCACACGACCCCCGTCCAACGAAAAGTCACGTAGCTACCCCCCTGCGAAAGGCAAAACAACAAAAGCAGCTGCTGCTTTCGGCGTTCTTCAAGTAAAGGAGAACACGCCCGAGGAGAGATGAATCGAGCCGTCAACAGTTAAATCTTCCTCAGGTTGATATTCTCCCAGTTTAATCTTATCTCAGTTTAATACTTTCTCTGTAGGCTCAAGCCGTATATTGATTTCCTTCCATTGGTGTAACATGCGCTGGTCTGGGTTAGAGCAACTGGAAGCATAGGAAAGCATAACAACCACCGAAGCTTTGGGCCTGACACTGATTTTCAGATCATCAACTAGGCTGAATTCATGGAGTTCAAATAAATCTAGGTTTGTTTGTGTAAGACTTCATGGGTGGTGTTTTCCGATTTGTTTGCGATTTTACGTCGACCGTTCGACCAGCAGCGGTCCTATACGACTGACGGGGATACCGTGTATAAACAAAAAAAAACAGAATAAAATAGCTATGCAAAACAAAAGTTTGAAATTTTCTGACTAAAGTTGATTTAATCGGTACCAGCCTCCATTCTAATTGATAGTTCATAGTTGATAGGCACATACGCTTACTATCTTCGTAAGGTATGTGTTTATGTGCTAAGCACAAAAAAGGGCCCACTATATAGGTAAACTAATCGAGCAGTGAGAACCTGGTCCTTCCTCTCGATGTTACCACGCCTCGTGATTCCTTTTGCCTTTCTGCCTGGAATTACAGAGAGCTGGGTAATGCTCTCCTCACACTTTATGACAGATCTGAAGGTGGTTTCGAACCCGGGTGATCTAACCACTCGGCCATCCCCGTCGTTGAAGCAGGATTCTATTTCTACCCTTACTAGCATAAAGTTCATCAAAATAATTTGCGAGAGTGAAAATGAGCCGAGTAGGACTCACTACACTAGATTACAATTCTAGAGGTCGTGGGTTCGAGTCCTACTCGGGTAATTTTCATTCTCACAAATTATCTCGATTGATTTTTCAAATTCCGATTCTCCTCAAATATCACTAAGTTAGTACTAAAATCAGTTACTGAATGGGACTGGTGACCAGCCAAGTAAGACCTTTGGCCAGTTCCTTTTCATAATGGGTTCTGTTTTTGATGATGAGCTAAAATCCCACCGGTCAGGATCACAACACGGCAGGACCCACTTTCCAATACTGAATACCTAGAGAATATTACTGAATTCACGTCTAAAGAAACATTCCTAATTCTGTAATTATGGTGGTATGATATGTTTATATCTCACTACGAGTCTCACGCATTCCCATTCGCTCCGTATTCTTTCGACTACTCAAAGTTACAAGAGGCGACTACCCTGTAACAGTCGTTGGAGGGCCCGAATTCACTCGCTCGAGTACTTGCTTCGATCCTGTACCACATTGCAGAGCTATTAGCAATAGTTTTGAGTAGTTGAAAGAATACGGGGCGAATGAGAATGCGTGCGACTCGTAGTGGGATATAAAACTGACTAAAAACACATCAACATAATTACAGGAATAAGCTACAACCAATACAATGGTTGCATAAATCAACATAAATCATGATAAGTGATAACAACTAGTGTCCAGTCCTATCACACATCTCAAGATTTAGATTGACCCAGGTCGAGCCCAGGTTAGTTGCGTTTACATTACACAAAAACCAACCTGGACTAGTTTAACCCGAGGCAAACCTTGGTTGTTTGCGTAGTGTGAACAGGCCCTTAGCCCTGTATCCCAGCCCTCTTTCAATTGCACCTGTTTACGTATCGGTGTTCCTCATCTCACGTCCAAACGATTCCGAAGAGAGATGAATCAATCCGTCGCGATTTGATCATATCTTTTTCTCCTTTATGCTCAAGCCGTAGATTAATCAGTTTTCCCTTCAAACTAAACCTAATTCAAATTTGAACGGATAAATAGCTACATCCTGGGATAAGAAGTATGCACGAGAAGCTGTTAATTACTGATGTACCTTGTTTCAAGAAGGACGACTTCTGAAGAGGAATCACAACTTCAACTACAACTTACTTCAACCCAGGGAATGTCTTGGCTGTACAGTGAGGGGATACCATCAGCTACTTTGGAGAATACTCAGTACTGTGGAGGGAAACCACACTTTGGGTATTATTTACACATTGCTTGATTTTTTCCTCCACAGTACTGCTTGTATCCCATCTACAGTACTGAATATCCTCCACAGTACTGAAAGGTATCCCCTCCATAATACTAATTATATCCCTGAAGTACTGAAAACCCTCCAATGTGCTGATGGTATTCCCCATAGTACTGATGGTACCCAGGAGAACTGCAAACAAATCCCTCAGAGTGCTCTTCTCCGAGAGTTTCCAAAGGTAAAAATAGGTCAACTTGAAAATTTCAAACCATGCAATATTACTTGTCCCTTCATGCTCAGGTTCACTGACTAAGCCACCTATAAAGTCAGCCTAAATCAATTCTGAACAAACAACAGCGTGTTTAGTGACTCATTGTCTATATAAGTAAACCATCTGTCCACTGTTTAGCAGTTCGTAGGCTTAATAGAAACCCTTTCCGAAAGAGGCTAAATCCATCCTTCGATGGTCTTTGGCTTCTCTTTCATCAACACACCTGCCCACACCCGCCCGACTCCACCCTGTAACTATTGACAGAGGCCTTTACATGGAAATAACAAAATGATTATTTGTTGTTGTATACCGCTGCTGAAAATTCTAAGAGTTAGGGTCCGTCTCGTAGAATTCAGGCTATGAATTTAGGAATCAAAAGAGGTCAACTCACCAAGTGTCTGTCATCCCTATAGATCATGATATTTATGAGCATCTGTAGACAAGAATGTATGAAGCTATTAAGATCTCTTCTAAGAATGAGCAATTCCTCAAACCACACTCTATAGGCTGTATTGATCTCTCTGCTAAACCTATACGCTTAGGTAGTGTATTCTCAAGAGTGAAGAAGGATTAATACCGAAACACTAATGTGTAAGAAAATATGAGCTATTAAGATCAAAGTCAATTCTCTCCTTAGTAGGATGGAACATTTATCAAAATACACTTTATAGGCTGTATTGCTCGCATCGCCAAACCTATACGCTTAGGTAGCTTAATCTCAAGAGTGGGTTCTGAAGAAGGATTAATACCGAAACACTAATGTGTAAGAAAATATGAGCTATTAAGATCACACTTTATAGGCTGTATTACTCACATCGCCAAACCTATACGCTTAGGTAGTGTATTCTCAAGAGTGGGTTCTGAAGAAGGATTGATACCGAAACACTAATGTGTAAGAAAATATGAGCTATTAAGATCAAAGTCAATTCTCTCCTTAGTAGGATGGAACATTTATCAAAATACACTTTAAAGGCTGTATTGCTCACATCGCCGAACCTCTACGCTTAGGTAGTGTATTCTCAAGAGTGAAGAAGGATTGATACCGAAACACTAATGTGTAAGAAAATATGAGCTATTAAGATCAAAGTCAATTCTCTCCTTAGTAGGATGGAACATTTATCAAAATACACTTTAAAGGCTGTATTGCTCACATCGCCAAACCTCTACGCTTAGGTAGTGTATTCTCAAGAATGGGTTCTGAAGAAGGATTAATACCGTAACACTAATGTGTAAGAAAATATGAGCTATTAAGATCAAAGTCAATTCTCTCCTTAGTAGGATGGAAAATTTATCAAACTACACTTTAAAGGCTGTATTGCTCACATCACCAAACCTATACGCTTAGGTAGTGTATTCTCAAGAGTGAAGAAGGATTGATACCGAAACACTAATGTGTAAGAAAATATGAGCTATTAAGATCAAAGTCAATTCTCTCCTTAGTAGGATGGAAAATTTATCAAAATACACTTTAAAGGCTGTATTGCTCACATCGCCAAACCTCTACGCTTAGGTAGTGTATTCTCAAGAATGGGTTCTGAAGAAGGATTAATACCGAAACACTAATTTGTAAGAAAATATGAGCTATTAAGATCAAAGTCAATTCTCTCCTTAGTAGGATGGAAAATTTATCAAACTACACTTTATAGGTTGTATTGCTCACATCACCAAACCTATACGCTTAGGAAGTGTATTCTCAAGGGTGAAGAAGCATTAATACCGAAACACAAATGCCTTATTTTTGGAAAACCATTGAGCTAAGATACTCGCCAAAAGGTACGAGGCAATCCTTGATCGCTAACTGTGTTTAGCTGTCTACGAAAGGCCCTTATTTAACCCAAGAAATGTTGCTTTGAATGCTGTTACTATGCAGAAACGTATTCGGAACATCCTCCAATGGCATCCAGACCTAATGTCATCATTTGTTTGGGGAAGCTGGGGTTCAAACGTTAACGCAAAATCACTATTACCTCTCAAGTGCTCTCGGCGAGGATTGTAGAGAAACTAAAAACTGCAGTTAGCCGCAGAAAAAACAGCCACGTTTGATAAGCCAGTTTTGCCTTCAATGCACTCAGGAGTGTCGTCTGAACATAGTTTTAGAGGGGAGGGGGGCAAAAATGGAAAATTTCCCAAGAAAAAATTGGGAACAATGCATGAAAAACTCGGGATTTTCCCTGCACGGTGGCCGCCCTACCCCCATACTCCTGAATGCAATAAAAGTAGTTTATATCGATACCACCAGCTTTATATTATACCAGAGCAGGCTACTGCAATTGACACATGCCATCACTGGGCCTCAGACCGGGTTGTTGCGAACACAGGCAAGCACGCTAGCCGCTGTCCTAAACCGGGCGATAAGTTAACACAGTAACCTTGAGGTGTTCACAACTCCAGGGTTATCCAAAGTGAGGCATTTATTCGTGTTTCGGATTAAATCCTTCTTCATGGCCATGTTATATAAACAACAATTTATAAGGCATGGTCTAAGGCACCACGCACTTTATAGATACGGACGATTTTTGATAGTTTCAGGGCTTCAAAACTTTCTGGCAAAGCTATCTCTCTAAGGTATCCCAAAGCTACAAAAACAGAGGAGGGACGTTTCAGATCAAGTAGTTAAAAGCAGCCCCAGCGCACAAAGAAACAAGTAATCAAAAGTCAAATTCATACCATTGGAAAGCACTAGTATGCTTACTTGAATGACCTATTGGTTGTTTTGCAGACAAAACGAAAAAGAGGCCGAAACTTGTCCCCTGTGTTCTCTAAAGTGTTATTTTTTAATTTTTTGCAAAATGGCGAGATAGACATGTCTGAAATAATTTCGTCCTGGTTGGCTGCTTTTAGTACCCCCAAAAGCCCCCCTCCCTAATTGGTTGATGAAAACAACCAGCATCATAATTTCAAACTCACTTCGAAGAATTCCAAATGTTGTGGTAGATTTGCATCTTGAGAAGTAAACACCGAAGTCACTAGTCTGTTGATTATGTTTTCAGCAAACCCCTGCAAATTAACACAAAGAAAGTGCATAAAAAAACAGCAAAATGTCTTTGAAATTCTTACTTTTCCTCCCACTTTTTATTCAATCACCGGTGATGGCCGAGTGGCTAGATCACTCAACCTTTGTTCAAAGGGTCGTAGATTCGAAACCACCTTCAGTCCTTTAGATAATGTGAGAGGAGGGAATTTGCCAGCTCTCTATAATTCCAGGAATAAACGCAAAAAGGTCACGAGGTTTGGGCACATCGAGAAAAAGGACCAGGGTCTCACTGCTCGATTTGTCTACCTATTGAGTGGACCCTTTGTGCACATAAACCAATACTTTGCGAAGATATAAACAACAATTTGTCCTATAAACTATCATATCAACTTCCCTATCAACTACCGAGAGTTACAAAGTGTCGTTTTTTCGTTTCTTTACCCATCGATATCACAGAGTGTAGCTGTCCTCCAGAAAAACTCAAATATTTGTGATACTCAAAGATATCAAGCGAGTGAAATGGCGACAATCTATGAATAATAATGAAAGAGATCAAAGTTTGAATTATTTCTAACCATTCTTATTAGGAAATAACATAAGTGTACTATCTTGTGCTACGCTTTCGATTTCTATGGTTATTTCAGATACATAAAATCTTAAGTTACTACCATCGCTTTCGAGGCTCCAACTCTATCAGATCTACAAAAAAAGAACGCTAGATTTCAATATTTATTTTGAGGGAAGAAAAGATCATAAATCAAAAAGAATTGGGAATCATATTATGAATTACTTTAGTAGTGCTCAAAGCAGTATTCGATTTATAGTGGCTAATAAAAGGTGTTTACTTCTTTCTGTCCCATACAGTAAAATAACCGTAATACCTGATTCAACAACGTAGATAGGCCATACATAATCCCTGGTCTCAGTTCTACTGATAGACCTGAGCTGTTAAATAGAATATAATCTTTTAATCACGGAAACCAACAAAAGAAATTGCAGATTGCATTAGATGCGTTCCAGGTAGTATTCGATTTATAGTGACTAATAAAACGTTTTCTGGCGTTAACGGTATAAAATGTATTGTTGTCATTTACCTGAACAACTTCATCTGCAATGTAATTCAATTCAATTTCTAACATGCGATGAAAAACTGTCCACTAAAATTCAGCTTTCCCTCTTCACAGTGAATTGATTGAATGGCTTTTGGAGTACCCAATTCAATTCAATTAGATTCAAACTTTATTCATAGAAAAGGTCAAAAGGTTGAATATCAGATCCTATACGACCCAGAAAACACTAAAGCTTATTGGCCAAAACCGAACAGCTTAAACTGGAGATCGATACATGAATGTAGAGCGTAATGTATATTGTGGAGAAAAGTGTAACGAGACTTAACTCTGCATGTTGAGGGGCCTGTTTCGTGGTTTCCCACCGATCAAGGGGTGTACTACTAAAAAATTTTCCATCTCGACGTTTCTATTGATGTAAGTGGGGAGTACTTTATTAGTAAAATTCCTGATGAGTGGGTAACCACAAAATAGATTTGTAGAGATGCAGAGTTTAGTCTCTTGACTCTTTTCTGGATAAATAAGATGCAGATAGGGAATTATTCATCAGCACATCTCTTTATGAGTGGGAACCCGCGAAATAGGTTTTGTAGAAATGCAGAGTTTAGTTTCTCAACTCTTTCTCCACAATTCATAGAGTGAAAAATACGTAGATCAGCTGTAAATTTCTTGAAGGGGAAACTTTTCATTAAAAAAGTTATACGCACCTTTTTAAGAATAGAGCCATTGGCTTCATGCACAAATTCACCAAAAAAGCTGGCCTAAAACAAGGGATCAATTTCTTTAAATCCAATTCGAAACGTTTAGTGATTTTTGTGCAACAATGTTAGGGTCTATGATTAATCTCGTTTCGTGTTTTGAAATAATCATAATCCATAAATCAATATTACTAATGAGAAATATTCACTGGCCAGAATCTGGACCACGATTAACCGGGATTTCTTGCTGTAGTTCCTCTATGAAAAGTGTTGTAGTCCAACCATTGCTTAATCAACCGTTCTCTCAAATATCCGATTCTGCAAAAGATATCAGATCCCATCCCACGCAATGCATGATGGGAATTTGCCTCTTGGCAACCTGCAGCTACCAAAATTCATTATTACTTGACTAGACAAACGAGATTTTTAGGCCCGAGCATAAGCAATTTCATCGTAATAAATTGACTATTTGAAAATGTTTGTCAATAAAGCTAGCCCAAGCAGAGATTTCTTGAAATTTTAACAGCTTACGGCCTAACCTTTTATAGTTTCCTTGCGTTCAGAATTTCATTACTCAGTCGTTGAATGTGTTAGCTATGCGTTGTTAAGGACCATGTTCCTAAGATTGTCGTGTAACAAGATACTCATATTTGCAGAGTCGTTATTTACAAGTAGTCAATCAGAAAGCCAAGCTAGTAGTTTCACATCACTTACTTCAGAATGAAAGGAAAAAAGGACAAGCCAACGTCATCGACCAACATGCAATGGCACATCATTGCTTTCGTAGTAGCAAACTGCTCTGGATTATCAATTTCATCTGAAGAACAATAGAGTATTTAACTAACAGCAGTGTAGAAAAAGCTTTAGATTAGTTTTTTATCTAAAATTGCATGGTATTTAGTCCAAACGAAAGCCTTTGTACTTTTGACTTGTTGGGTCTGCCATAAAACTTTATATCAAGCAAAATCATTTGCAGGCCTATCGATATTTTGCCTCTTCTTTATGGGTTTACAAGTAAAAGAGGTTTGGGTATGCTTGAAAAATATACCAAAGTTTAATTATTTTAACAGCACTGTAAAAATAATTGCTCATAAAAGTTGTTTCCCATGGTTTATCACAAGAGTTCGTTGATGACAGAGTATAATGTAAAACAATGCTGTTGAGTTCGTCAGAAAACTACTTTCAATATGGGTCTGCATCTAACTCTACACATTTCATCTGGGTCGAAGAAACGTTTGATAGGGTCTACGTTATTTGGGTTTGACTTGGACACTAATAAATCTAATAAATGCAGTATCAATGCACATCATTGAACGACTAAACGAGGTGTCCATCAGACGCCCTCTACTTGCTTCCCTTTACAAAAATCGAGCAATTTTCTATAAAAATTCTCAGTGTTTTTTCTCAGAGTTAAGCAGCCTTGTTTGGAAAAGTCGTCCGCAGATAGGTTCGTCTCCGCACTCGGTGAGAAGTGGCGCAATTTTTATGCGATTTGGTTGCTCTATACCCCGCATGCGCAGCGGTAGTGCATTAATGTACTCATCTAGACGTCGGGGTTTTGAGTCCTACTTACGTCGTTTCCATTCATACAAAAAGAAAAAAGTTTTTAGTAGAGAAGGAAAGTTTCGTTGGTTGTGCAATTTTTCTTATAATACTAAAATAGAGATTTCCTAGATGAGATGATTGAGTTCAAAAACAGTCTAAATCAGTTAAACTCGACGAGAAATTTTCAATAATTGGGCCTAATTGGTAAATGACAGTATAAGCCGAGGTTTCCCAAGGTCTTACTCAATAACACATTTCCTGATAGAGAGAACAATTAAGGAAACAGTTTTTTCAAATGGAAAATTGAGTTGATATCAATTTCAGGTTGGATTAATTTTCTCTTGACGACTTATTCTGCAAAGTAATTCCCCATCAATAATTCAACCGTAGGCAAGGCCAGAAATACCTACTAACCCTTATTATAAATTGATAAGGCATGGTCTAACACAGGGAAACGCGTTTATTTTAGTACCGTTGAAATATACACGTTTTCGTAGAATTCTCAGTTTGTACCAGTTAAGTGGTTCAAATCTTATTTTGCTTTTAATCAAGTAAAAATAACCTCACCAAGGCGATAAATCGGCTCTCATTTTCGGGATATCAGCCTCGATATCAGCTGTCAAAATAAACCCACGATCCATATCTTAGCTTGAGGCTTATTTAGATAGACAAAATCTTTTCAACTACAAGCCCTAGAGCTGGAAGTCGAGGAGCGTTTCACTCCCTTCCAAACCCTACGAGATTTTTTCAAGAACAAAAGGATTTTCGGTGATTTTCAAGGGATTTTCATTAGAATGATTGGATCCTCAGGAAAAGCGTTCGAGATTTTTTCTAGGGTGTGTTTTTGCCCCTCACTAGAAGTTCACATTTCAATAAAAACATTTTTCATTTTCATCATCTGTTTATAATGGAAAACGTTTCATTCCAGTAAACGTATCATTCCAGTACTAAATGTGCATTTTAAGATTGTCATTAATGGGGGTCATTTTAAGATGCTAGGGGGTGAAGTAATTCGAAAAATGTAGTATGGGTCTTTCCTGCGATTCAACACACAAAAGAAAATCAATGAATCAAGACCTGATATAGATAAGAATTAAGCTAGTTTTAAAAATTTCGGAAAATCAAAAGCTTTATATATTCATTGAAATTAATTTTAACAAAAGAGCTTACCATCCTCGCCCGAAAAGTTTTCTTCAATCCGGTACTCCATGATTTGAACGAATGACAGGTTAAACGAAAACACGTATTTCTGAAAGAGAAAATAAAACATTGAAGAACCAAGCGTATCAGAACTGAAATGTTGATTCTGGTTAAGCTATACGGTCATCATCATCATGATTATTATCAAAAGCAATTATTTTTGAGAAGGCCAAGTCTTATGAAAATAGCTGTTAAAGGTTTAAAATTCTAGAATTTGTTATTAGATTAAAAGATTACTTTTCAAATGTATCTTTTGCATAGCCTTCACTTACATTGGTCATCTTTCCTATATTAATACATTTTTTGCACAAGATGCTCAGAACATTCAACGTTTTATTTCTAGGGTTAGCAACTGCCCCAGTTTGTTCCAAGGTAGGCTATAGTCTCCATTCTAAATGATGTTGTAAGAGCTTTCGGAAGTTGAGCATCATTGCTATGCCATGCCTTACATTGTAGCTGATGTTTAATCGTTCCCTAAAACATCATTCACGAGAGGTGAGTTCAGATCGATTTTGGTCTTTTAAAAGTCTGTCATCAGCAACTGCAGGTTTCTCACTGCGAACAAGGGAACAACATCCAAGCAAGCAGACAATAGCCAGTTTGTAATGAAACCAATATGTCGAGAAACTATCAGATTTAGGCAATACATGAAGTAACACACCGAGTAGCAATTTTTCTCGAATGGTAGTAACTTTCATATTGCAGTCTATTGCTAAAGTGTTTTCAGCTAGAGGGTTGGAATATAACCTCCCCCTCCCAAATTAACCAAATCAATAAGCTTGGCTCTCATACTTTTTCAGTGCAAAGAGATACTTGAATAGAAAGTCTGGAGTTTGGGTGATTTCACATGTTTCTTACAAATGAACTCTGAATCAACTCTCTAAAACATAACACGAACTAAACGTATATACAGAACGGATAATCGACATTGATGGACATATTGAATACACTGTACTACAGTGAATTAATAATGACAATCATGCGAAATTGATGCACACATTACATACATTATACCACATTACATTCATTATGACAATTATGCTTTACTGCTACAAATAGTTGCTCGAAAAACCTATATTGTTAAGGGTTTAAAGGTATTAGACACTGATAGGACAGCGTGATTGGAAATAGAATTGATAAGGCATGATTTGATTGGTGCAAAGCTCCTGTTTACTGGGTCAAGAGAATTTATCATTGGACAGATATCAATAAACATTGAGATTGTGGCCATATGCTCAATGCAACACAGTCGAATCCCTTGAAAGGAGAAGCAACAGGTATTGGTATCTAGATTAACGGTTATAATAACATACCACGGTTCTTAAAGCAATACTTCTGGTGTTGTGCTTGCAGATGATGCATTTTTCGTGCTTGTCTTCATCAGATCTCTCTGGCAGCTCAAACCACGATAAAGGGCAATCTAGAATATTAAGAACACTACGAGAAGTATTTATTTCGCTTTGTCTCGACAAATTGGAGATGCAAAATGGTTGACTCAGAAATAAATTTGCAGAGGTATGTTTGTTACAACCATGCACTAGCGGTCAAGACTGAAGCTGAAAGGCTAACTGAGTTTTTAAGACAACAAGCATACCTCTAGAGATGCCAGAAAAAAATATGAAAGAAAATTGTTTAATATTCAATTTTTTCTCGTACACACGTATGTTTTACTGTAAACTGTATGACGACTACATAAACACAACACTAATGTAGCAACCACCATAAAACCTGAAAACGACAACACAATAAAATTGAGAAGACAAACAATTTTTAAAGAAAGACAGAACTACGACGGACATAACATTATTCAAAAACCAAATAAACACAACGCTTATAGAGCAACAACCATGAAATTCAAACAACAATAAGTCTAAAAGAAATGCGGAACTAAGGAAAAAGACAGATAAAACACTATCTAAGGACTACATAGAAATAGAGCTAACCGTAGCAAGCAATATATAACAAAAAATATCAACATATAAACATACACCTAAGATAAATATGCTCATAAATTCAGTATTACGCATTATTCGGAAAGTTTCCGAAAAAGATTCCTTATGGGTATCAAATAAAATGACATCAGTAGATTTCTGTGTCTTCTATCTCAAAATCAGAACAGAGCAATGGACATTGCTTTTCAACTTTCAAAATGTTTGTAGCCGTAAAGTAATTTTTGGCAATGTTTTACTCTTTTGACAACCCTAAAATTGAAGCCAAACGATTTTTGAGTAGTATATCATTCAAAGTGTTGCAAAGATATAAAGTTTTGAATGGATTACAAAATTAAAATTACTTACAATAAAAGAGCAGCCTGTTGTATTTCGTCCACTTCTTCCTTTGTGTAATGCTTTGTCTGAGAATCCAGAGAGCCTCTCTTTAATTGCCCAACATGATCAATGAAAGGGTGAATGAAATCGAGGCCCGCATTCGCCATACAGCAAAGCCTGCGCTCCATCATTTCATCAGAAATAAGACAATCACACTCATTAGTATGGTCTTTCATACTTTTCAGATGTTTGGTTTCTTCTGTGTTACTTCCATTATGAGCCCTGCACACAACATCAGAGCCTTGCACTTCTTCAATGTCTGGACGTTGGTCATCAAAAGAGTCATCATTTTCTTCATGAAGGGAACTCATTCTCGTAAACTTTCTAAATTGCTTTGAGACATCATCACATATCATTCTTATGAATCTTGCTTGTCTTCGTGTCAAGCGCAACAAAGCTAAACATGAAAAATTAAAATTAAAACAAATTTGCTGAGCAGATTTGGTTTTAAGGCAAAATGAATGCTAAAGTCAGTCCACATCAGTTCAGGCCAGGTTAAATCCAAAACAAACATATTATAGGACAAATAAAACAGAAAAATATGGAGACTAAAAATGCAGTGACAAATAAATAGAGAGACAAACAAATACGGAAACAATAAAAAGAAACAAATAAATATGGAGAAAAGAAAAAAGAAAACAAATAAATATGGAGACAAAGAGATGTAGAGAAGGAAATTTGGTTGGCCATAGTTTTGAAAAAGCCCCCCCTCGAGCAAGCCTCCCTCTCAAAAAAGCCTTCCTCTTGAACCAGCCTCTTTCTCAAACAGGGCTCAATTTCAAATAAGAGTCGGCTTCTCACCAAGTCATCAAGAGTAGGGGCTTTAGTGAATTATTACGGTATTCTAGACATCAAAGAATCAAATCAAATACGACTTACATTTCTTTAGAAACTGCAAAGAATACACTAAAAACTGAACACTTGTAACTTCATTGAGCTGCTCATTCAGACCCAGTATCACCTCTTTCGGTGAACAAGTCTAAAAATAAATGGGCCCAAATCGTTGATTTCACTAGGTTTGCACTAACAAACACAAAACTAACAAATATGGAAAAAACAAATGCAATGACAAACGAATACTTAGTCAGACGAATTTGGAAAAAATTAGATACAGAGACAAACAATTACGGAGTCAAAAACATACGGATACAAACATATTGAGACAAAAACATGTACGGAGTCAGACGAATTTGGGAAAATTAGATACAGAGACAAACAATTACGGAGTCAAAAACATACGGATACAAACATATTGAGACAAAAACATGTACGGAGTCAGACGAATTTGGAAAAAAGTAGATACAGAGACAAACAATTACGGAGTCAAAAACATACGGATACAAACATATTGAGACAAAAACATGTACGGAGTCAGACGAATTTGGAAAAAATTAGATACAGAGACAAACAATTACGGAGTCAAAAACATACGGATACAAACATATTGAGACAAAAACATGTACGGAGTCAGACGAATTTGGAAAAAATTAGATACAGAGACAAACAATTACGGAGTCAAAAACATACGGATACAAACATATTGAGACAAAAACATGTACGGAGTCAGAAGATTTTGGAAACAATTAGATACAGAGACAAACAATTACGGAGTCAAAAACATACGGATACAAACATATTGAGACAAAAACATGTACGGAGTCAGACGAATTTGGAAATAATTAGATACAGAGACAAACAATTACGGAGTCAAAAACATACGGATACAAACATATTGAGACAAAAACATGTACGGAGTCAGAAGATTTTGGAAACAATTAGATACAGAGACAAACAATTACGGAGTCAAAAACATACGGATACAAACATATTGAGACAAAAACATGTACGGAGTCAGGCGAATTTGGAAATAATTAGATACAGAGACAAACAATTACGGAGTCAAAAACATACGGATACAAACATATTGAGACAAAAACATGTACGGAGTCAGAAGATTTTGGAAACAATTAGATACAGAGACAAACAATTACGGAGTCAAAAACATACGGATACAAACATATTGAGACAAAAACATGTACGGAGTCAGAAGATTTTGGAAAAAATTAGATACAGAGACAAACAATTAAGGAGTCAAAAACATACGGATACAAACATATTGAGACAAAAACATGTACGGAGTCAGACGAATTTGGAAAAAATTAGATACAGAGACAAACAATTACGGAGTCAAAAACATACGGATACAAACATATTGAGACAAAAACATGTACGGAGTCATGCGAATTTGGAAATAATTAGATACAGAGACAAACAATTACGGAGTCAAAAACATACGGATACAAACATATTGAGACAAAAACATGTACGGAGTCAGAAGATTTTGGAAACAATTAGATACAGAGACAAACAATTACGGAGTCAAAAACATACGGATACAAACATATTGAGACAAAAACATGTACGGAGTCAGAAGATTTTGGAAACAATTAGATACAGAGACAAACAATTACGGAGTCAAAAACATACGGATACAAACATATTGAGACAAAAACATGTGGAGAAAGGCAAAAATTGAGATATACAAAAAGGAGAAAATATTATGGATCAGTCTTAAGCAAAGAGTACCACACTTACCCTGCAAATAACATCAAGAATATTCGTACAATCTTCGTTCAAATCAGTGTTTTTCAGATGAGGAAAAACAACCGCGATCATTTCCCAACCAACATATTGTGTCAGCTCCTACAGAAAGAAAAGAAACATCTTAGTCTTGGGCATATGTTATCAAGTACCAAATATTTCAATTTTTTGAAGAACCAAACATATCATAAAAACCCGTTTACAATCTCAAATATCCATCTTCTAGATATCTTTGATTTTCATTGGAATTTCGTAGCATCGTTCTTTCTGCACAAAACAACCTAATTCAGTGTTCTGTAAACCATCAATAATGGTCGATACATGGAGAATCTGAATCTAATTTGCCCACCCATACCGAATGAATCTTAAGATGACTTTTTAGCTCTCTGTCCCTGTTCATGTGAGGTTTTTTAGCTCGATTGATTTTCCAAATCTAGCTTCTTCTAAGGATCACTTCTTTTATGTAGCCTTATTACTCTTGGGTTCCAAATGAATGGGATATCAAAATAAACTTTAGGGGTGGGAAATAGATGGAGGTGGGAAATTTAAGGCACAAGTTTGGAACTGCACCTTCTTGCCAAACTAGTTAGGTACATGATTAAATTTGCATGGTAAAAAGTTCGTTTTCGCATTTTATTGTCAAAGTTTGTCAAAGCTTGGTTGTGTGGACAGATACCGCAGAGAACTCTGGTAAACTTGAAGTTTGTTAATAAAAGGTTGGAGAAGTTAGCTAGTGTGGACCAGGCTTAACAAAAAATTAAAAATACGACATAACAGGGTTTTGAGATAACAGAATTTGAAGTTTTCTTCGACGAAAGGAGGTTTCATACGTAAAAACTGTGTATAAACCATGAAAAGGATTGTTTGCTTCTAAAAACCACGATTAAAAATCTAAAACCACTAAACAGGTAACAGTTATAGCTTGTCTTAGTTTATCAAAGGGCCCCATGTTTAACAGTCAATTGGGCAGCAAAGAATTGAGGGCCAAGAGAAGGTCATGAGAGACCAAACAACGTAGTGGTCATTGATATTTGCGTGAAGAAAAATGACACCATTCAATTGCAGGACATCCAACTAAAGGGCCGAATGGGGGATTTTCAAACACCATCTTCTTCTTCTCAGGGCAGACAAGTTTAGTGCTTGCACGACTGCAGTTCAAGGCAACTATTAAACCTTGGAGAATGCCTAGGAATCCAGTTTTAGGAAAAGAGTTGGCATGGCGAAGCAACGGAAGTTAGAAGTCTTGTATTAGTTTAAGAAAAAGGTATTATTGGCGTATAGTTGCATGCAAATGAATTTTATTGTGTCTTACTTTTCAGGACAGTGGGGTTCTTTTGCTAACTGGAAATAAATTTTGTTCGGGATAGTGAAAAGTTCGAAATAATGTGGTTCGAGATAACTAGTCTTATTGTGTACTAAACTTTATAGAAAAACGAAGGAAATAGGTTTTGTTTGAGATAGGGGGAAGTTCGAGATAACCTGTAATCGAGACCAACTGTAGTTATTTTGAACAATAAAGAATAATTAGGCCTGTCATCAAAGGTCTTCCCAGGAAGGATTTAGAATGTTACAAGCATTTGAAAGTTTGGTATAATCACAAACCCAAATAAACATTTTGTACTCAAACTTCTTAAAACCAAGATTAAGATTAAGAAATCATCCTCCTGCCCATTTATCTATATATCTCTAGACTATGTAGGACCCCATAAAAATAAAAAAATCTGTGAGGGACAATCGCCCTCCTCATGTATTTTACGAGGGCTATTTGCCGCCCGCTGGTATTCAAAAAAGGCTTGCCATATCTATTTATTATTGCAAAAGAGCCTAGTTTATGCCAAAGAGCTTTTTGCGAAATCTGTGGTTAGGGAAACCTGAAATTAATAAGCCTCTAAACAGGGGGATAGGGGTAACTCAAAAATGGATAAACTGAGGGATATGTTTATTTGACAACTTACGGGACAGGCCAGTTAAAGATTTCCTTCAACTTTCATGATGTAAGAATTTACCTGAAAATCAGAATGTTGAAACAGAGCTAAAACTTCCCCAGCATTGCCTTCTTTTATGCATTCTTTTGCCGCAATTAAAAACTCACTTGTTTCAATTGGATCTGCTTTCTGAAAATAAAAAGACAGAAAATGTTTGCAAATGCTATTTCACCTTAAATCTTATAAATGAGATTTACTGCAGCATATGAGTGAATCATCAATTGGGGGATGAACAAAATTAATCAATATATGACCTCATATTTTGAAGATGTGTAACTATAATTCGTTAGCTATCATATAGGAGCTAAAGATCCTCTGTCCCGCTGCTTACTGCAGTTTATGGAAAAATGAAAATAAAGAGTTTGGTCATCTTAAAGATCATACTGCCTAAGCGTCTAGTTTTGCCCATGAACAAAATGATTTTCAAATTTCAGTAGAAGGCATGAAATATATTCCATACTTACCAACCCCATTCTAAATGATTATATGCCAGTAAAATCAAGTATTTTAGTGGGGTTAAAACTAGCCCGGGCGTCGGCGTTATTTGTATCCTTGATTTCTTTGGGTGAATGATAGCGGCAATCTGTATGGTTTTAGCACATTGGCATTTATGGAAAATCGGATGTTCTGTTTGCTATTGTGTTGATCGTGATCGATTGCGGCTATTTGCATGGTTTTAGGCTAATTGCTTGTTTGTTATACAGAAGCCCCCATTAGTGGCAGATTTAGGGGGGGGGCAACTGGGGGCAGTTGCCCTCCCTCGCCGAGTTGAAACAGGTCGGGCGCCCCTTTTTTGGAAATTTTGCGACTTCCAGCAATGACTCCGATGAATGTCCAATTTAAAGCCACTTTATACCTGTTAATCAAGATCTAGCCTTTTTCTTGCAATTAAGTCTAATTTGGAAGGGGAAATAGCGCGTGATCAAATTAAAAATTGTACATTCCTATTCTACTTTTCCATGAGAAACATTTTAAAAAAAATAATCAGGTTCCTAGCTGCTACATAGCAGATTTTAGATTTTTTCCACTGCCGTTAAAGCAATTTGACCATATTTGGGTAATTAAGTCTAATTTGGAAGGGTTAATATCACGTGATCAAATTATAAAATGTACATTCTTATTCTACTTTTCCATGGAAAACATTTTAAAAAAATAATCAGGTTTGTAGCTGCTATATAGCAGATTTTAGATTTTTTCCCCTTTCGTGTACCGATATTGACCATAATTGGGCAATTAAGTCTAATTTGGAAGGGTTTTTGTCACGTGATCAAATTATAAATTGTACATTCCTATTCCAGTTTTTTATGAGGAACATTTTAAAAAAATAATCAGGTTTGTAGCTGCTACATAGCAGATTTTAGATTTTTTCCCCTATAGTTTACTTAATTTGACCATATTTGGGCATAAAAGGGTGGGGCACTCAGTGGATTTAAAGACTATAGAGCCAAAAATGGTACCAGGTACCATTAATTGGCACCATTTATCAAGAAAAGTTGTTAAAATGTTAAACTTGCAAGATTGCTTTTTCAGTTTACACCCTATTGAGATCTTTTTACATTCACTTTTACCAGAAAAAAAAAACATTTCATCACAAATATCTTTCCTTCCTTCATTGCTTTGTTAGTTGGAATAGAATATCTTTAATTTCACCTTTATGCAAGAACTATACCAAAGTCACTTGATACTATCATATCTAGGCTTGGGATTATCTAGCGAGAACGTTACCCCTAGCCACTCGCTCACCACTTTTGATGCTGTTATCTATGTGTTTTTAGCAAATAATACAATTATAGTAAGAAAACGGAAGGTGACCATTTTTTATAGAGATATAAAGAGTAGTTCTCTAATCATTTCAACAGTCATCATCATCATCATCATATCTTGTCGCGCCAGTACTCCAACCAAACTAAGGCTTCGTCGGTGCAGTCTCTCAAATCTTCGTCTGTACGATGGGGTCCTTGTGGGCATTCAGTGAACATATGGTGGACGGTTTGCTCAGGATGACCACACGTGCATTCACTGGTAGGCTTAAGTTTCCATTTGTGGAGGGTGCTGGCTGTTTTCCCAACCTTAGCCCTTGCTCTGTTAAGCGATGCCCAGTCCTTTCTTTGGAGATCCGTTCCTGTTGGCAACTGTTCCGCAGGGCATTGGATGGCCTCATTTGGGATATCAAAGGTCAAAAAATGCATCTAATTGCTGCAGCAAGATCAAGCAGAGAAGTATTCATCGATTCTTGCGATGCAGAATCTTCAAAACTCAAAACATGATTAGTTGTAGTTAATATTGTTAGTGTTTTTAAAATCGCTGAATTGGGTGTACTTAGAAGGATTGAAACTAAAGCAAGCCAGCGCACAGGTGCCATATTTAGATTCACCCTGGATATTGCCTGTCAGAATGTACTAGCAACGTGCCCAAGATATCTAGCTATTTGGAAAGCTAATTTTCTACCCTTGCCAAAATTCTGAATTTTGACTTTGTCTATTGATTCTTGGAAGGTTTTCCCTTTAAAAGTAGAAATCGGATAAAAAAATACTACATATGAATCATTTGCAGTGATTCTTTTTTGAAAAGAATTCATAATTTCATTACCGGTGTCCTCTATATTCAGAGGGTTTTCACTGATTTGGGCTTCAACAAGGCAGCCTAATAACAGAATGTATGATTTGTCGTGGCATGGGGCATCAGTGATGTTTCCGACCATCTTCATTTTGTTCAACATTGCATATGACATCTTCGCAGATTTGATGTTCCAGGCTCTTCTAGAAAGTGATCTTGAAGCATGGTAGCCGAACAAGCATTTTGCGCAGCTTGGTAACTTTCAATTAGTTGCATGTAAAAGAATTATTAAAGGGGATAGAACATTTATTATTGTATGGTTTCTTTCGTATTGTATTGACTCTGTCAAGTGGTCAACAATTTTGGCAACATTTGGCAGAGAGAACATTTGAGAATTCTTTTCAGAGATTTACATCAGCTGAATGTGAATTTGGACAATCCTGAAGAACACGGGCTTGGATGGAAAATTATCCTCATCCTTTATGGTTTTTCACGTATTGAGTCAATTAACGAAGCAAGCGATAGACTCACATCGTTCAGAAACACACATCAGCTGCAATTCAACCTTGAAGAACACAACAGGACCTCGGGTAGAACAAAGGTTTGGAGCAATGCTTGCTTTTTGGAAGATGTTAGCGAGGTTCTTTCGGAGCTTGATGATGACTACTTGGGGGATTCTGATGATGAAGATGATTTGCAAGACAACATGGAAATAAAGGATGGTGACTCTGAATTTCAAGATAGTCAATCTTTATGAAACTAGGTAGAATTCAACACTTTATCCGTTTGGACTTTGATGGTTACATTTGACGAATTCATGAAAGAAAGGCAGTCAACGCTGATATTGCATGATTTCATATAGTTCCATTTCATATTTAGAAGAATGCAGTAATCACTATGCAGCAAGGAATCCCAAGGAGTATGTCAGTTAGCATCAATATTTGAAGTTGGTTTTCTATTTTCAAACATTGTTGGAAGTAAATTTCAAAAGAACATGATATTTTTGGAAACGAGCGATCCACCTTCATGCCCCTTTTAACCCCCATTATCCCCGTACAGCATCAATAGATGATCCCAGACCTTTTAGATTGAACAAATGGACTACCTATGACTGTGCTTCAAACATCTGAGTGTTTAGAGCAATTTTAATCGAAATCCAGATTCAAACCTTTCTGAGGTAATGTTCAATGGCTTAAGTTGATATCACATCCACAAGTTGCTCAAAATAAAAAGATTAAGAACAATAGAAAATATTGTGATGACGTCATCAGTCAAAATGCATATGTCAACATTTCACAAATGTTATACATGATTTGAAAAGCCTTTGAATTCTGTTTTAAAATATGCAAATATTTGAATATCTTAAGTGTAAAAAAACTTACCGCAGTTAAAATAAACGTTTAGGCCCATTTTGTGACGTAATCTCTTACGTGATAATGAAACATTTCCTTGAATGGTACGTTGGCTCAAATTGCTCAGAATCACCTATTCTAGGGATATAAACTTAAAAAGTTAAATTTTATAAAGTAACATGGAAAATACAATTTGTTTTATGCTAAATGCCAACATCTATCTGTAAATTGACCAGAGAGGTCAGTCTCTGCAAAGCAGTTTGACACAAGCTGCCCTCTTGAACATGTCCCTGCAAAAAAATGTTCTGCGTGAACCGCATTGGTGGTGCTTCAAGCGTGCTAAGAGGCAAATTAATTAAATGCACTTGGTTGATTGACTGGGACTCTGAGCGAGAGCACCAGGAAGAAAAGATGGAAGAAATTCAGTGAACGCCCCCCTCTTTTAAATCACCTCCCTTCTTTAAGACTAAGCACAATATCACTTTTTTAACTTTTGGAAACCTTAGACCATACTTACAACTTTTAAAGCAGTTTGCCAGAGGCGAAACCTTGCGCCACAGCTTCCAGTAGTGTCATCCGCCATTGCCAAGAAATGTAAAATTGCCGAATGTGGAAATGCAAAAAGAAAAGAATCTGTTTGTTTGCCTCGCTTTTGCTGTCATTATGTTGTTGCTGCTGTTGGTTGTATATTGGTCGTTGTTGCTGTTGTACTTCTGTTGACATCACATTCAAAGAATAGAAAGAAAAGCACCATCAAGACTATGTGACGGGTGTGTTCTATGAAATTAGAAATAAATGAAAGATGATAATGTATTGATGTGAGTGGGTAAGTATTTCACAGCTGGAAAGTTTATTATTTTGTTGAATTGTGTGTGGCAGCCAGCGGAGGCGCAAATTCCTGAATGGAGAGTTTGCGCAGTGCGTTGAAGTTGCGCGCCTGGCTATTGCTCTAGAAAAATAGATCTATCATTTCACTTGAAAATGCATATTTTCCAGTCTTGCGCAAGTTGACAATTAAAAGAGGTCTTTTATTTAGGTCAGGCCTGTCTGGAATGATGGAATTTTGAACGCCAGACAAGGAATCTTGAGACCTTTGGTGTCAATGAAAGCCCAATTCCTTATAAAAAATATACACAACTATCTAAGTTTCAGAAAAGGTACGCCAAAAGTGTACGCTAACCACGAAGTTGTACCCAGGACTTGTCCGGTGTACATCCTTTAGATTCCAGACTGGAGGAGTTTAGGCCATGTACGGTCAGGTAGAAATCTGACTATTTACATATCACATGAATTTCATTCTTCTTCCTTTCCAGATTTAAACCAACACTGCATTGTTGGTGTTGATCAGAAAGGGACTGGAAAATGCTGTTCACTTTGCGAGAGTTAACAAGATGGTTCAGATTGACAGTGTTTGAGTTCGCACTTATGATACTAGCAGCACTAATCTTCAGTATTCTTCTCGCCTTAAAACTTGAAGATCTTTTATCAATATCATGGTGGACAGTTTTCGTACCGCTGTTTGCATGTGATGCACTTGTGGCATATTTCGATGCCATTGTTTTCATCAGGATGTACCTGGACGGGGAGCTAGAAGTTGCCCTGAAAAGAGTCATTTTAAATGGCTGCGTGCTGCTATTGTTGTCCATATATAAAATCCTTCTTTGTCAGAAGCTCACAGGGAAGAACGACCTTCAGTATTCGGTGATACATACACCAATTTTCATCCTGATGTTTGGGCTTATTATTCGCTCTTCCTGTGGCATGCCAGAGAAGTGAGCTGAGAGATATGCACGAGGCTTATTTGTAAATATTTGTTTGTCTTGTTTATCAAGAAGACCCTTCTCCCTCAGAAGCTCATGAATTATATCCGGTGTTCTGTTCACAGACCTACTTTCATCCTGGTGGATGTTTCGAGCCTATTATTTGATCTTATGTGGCATGCCATAGAAGTGAGCTGAGAGACATGGATCTGGCTTATTAGTAAATTTTAATTTGGAAAATCTTGGATTAGTACAGAACTTGAGAAGACAAGGAAAATTAGAGACTTAGAGAAATATGATAATGACTAAAAGACTTTTTCCCACCTGATAATCTCCCTCAGGAGCTTGCATGGAAATATCAACTCTTGTGCTCTGTTTTTCAACAATATACAAGTAGTCTTATGTGAATAGTTCAATAAATTACATTAATCAGATGCACCTAGTGTCCATCCTAGTTTTCTCATGTCCACACTTAGTTGTTCAGTATTGTGAAATGTTGTCTTGCAAGTTGGAAAATCTTGTTTTTCAATGGGAAATTTTTGAAATTTATTTCTTTAACCTGCAATTGTAAAGTAGAAAAAATTTGATAGAGTAAGACTTTTCTCGTAACTAGTTGGTCTTTTTTTCTTTCCCTCCTTCTGGCTCTACCAGAATTTCAGTGCAAAGATAATAAAAGCTCTGCTAGTCAGTACTGCTCCTGGTTTAAACCACCGTTTTTTTGGAGCTTTCCTCCTGGAGGCATTTGTTAATTTGGGGTCTTAAGGGCTAGGTCAATTGGAAATTTTGAGTAAAGTAGGCACCTTGTGCACCTTCAATATAGAATCCGATATACCACATTTTTGGTCATTTATGCATTTTACTTTATGTATCTACATTTTTGTACATGGTAAAGCCCCGTTCAATATCAAAAGTTAAAAAAAGAAAGGCCAAAAAGGCTTCCTAAGTATTCCCTTCTAGTAAACATTGTGCAGTGAAATCCTAGGGTGGACTTGGTTGTCCAAGTTAAGGTATAAAAGGTACAAAATATTTGGTCCTAAAAAGGGGTAGATAATCTTCACTTTTTGGCTTTCTTACAACCACTTAGGGTTATAAAAGCTGATATGATTAAGAGTTGAAAATTTCAAGAAGGGTTTATGAATAAAATTCGTGTTGCTAATGATCCATAACAACGCGAAGTAGTTAGTTAATATTTCCGAAGCACATAAAGAACATTATACATGATGTTGGGAAATTTGGTTGTCAATCAATAGTGCTATTGTTGCTGGACCTACTAACTATTATTATTACAGCTTACGGATAAAGTCTTTCACCCTCTTGGACCTAAAGTTACTATCGCTTGGGTAAAAAAGACTATTGTTAAGGGTTTTGCAATATTCAACATCAACGGGTACGTAACCATAAACTACTAAGTCCCCCCTTTGAGTGCAATTTGTTTTGAAAAACCAACAGACTTTTCTTCTTTAGTTCCACTTAATGTTCAGTTTATTTCTAGCTTTGCATGCTGTAAATTCATATCCTGTAAGAACTTGGAAAAGTCCGGCTCCAATATATTTTTGATAGGCAACAGATGAAGGATAGCTTGACTTGGTTTAAGTTCGATTTTGCATGTTTGAAGAAGATAATCACACAATGCATCGCTATCTGAAAACCCACAGCATATGAGGTAGCGCGTAGGAGTATTCTGCATGCAGACGGGTTTGGAGATGGTGAATTTGTCGAAAACCCTGGATAACATATACACGACTCCGCCATTGAAGTTGCTGAAAATATCACAAATTTCACAGACTAGTGTACCGCCAGACTTTAATATCCTCAGCGTTAGTATCAAACTGAGTAATAAAAGGTTAGGTACAGTTTCTTTGTCCGGGTTTTTCTCATGATTTGCAGCAGAAGTAACGAGAATATCCACCGACTCGTGCAATTTTTGCTGCATAAGTTCTGTTATTTCGTCCAAACATAACAAGGACATACCTTTACGACAATCAAAAATATGAACCGAGTTGCCATCGTCTGCTTGGGTTGGCTGTGTGTGTGCAATGCTGTTACTGCCAAAACTCAAATTATCAATTTCATCACCACAACTATCAGGCAATGGCATAGTCACTTCATCATGACCTTTTTCATTATCTTCATGTTTAAAACAATTTTTTGCAAAACTTTCTTTTGCACTACAGAGAGAAGCATTTTCATATAACCCTAGCCTCAGGGAATCTAATCTTGTCTCTTTGTCTAAAATCGCAATCTTACCATATTTCGTTCCACCAAGAAAGCTTTCAAGTTCACAAAACCCAGGTTCATCAACATAAGTGCAATTGATGTTATATTTAAGTTCTTCAATTGTAGCTTTTTTCTGATGGGATTGGAATTCAGTAATATATTTGTGATCAACCTCATCTATTTCCATAACAGAACTCTTCAGCTCAACTTTTGGGTTAGAATCGTCACAATTTTCAAATCTTCTAGTTATGCCATACGATGGAGCATTACAGTCACTTCTATCTTCATCTTCCTCAACCCTTATCTTTGCTGGTATAGATTCTGTGTTATATTCCTGACTATATTCGTCTATACTTCTTGAAAGCTTTCTTTGGAGACGGTTAGCGTTTTGCATATCTTTTCTAGCTTCAACAACTGCCATCATTACATAATTAATGCAGAATTGTGTGCTCCGGAGTCGGTCATATTTCTTTCCAATGATCGGTTGCCATTCGTTTATCTCTCCGGTTGTCAGTGGTCTTGGTTCTGCATTATACCAATCAGATGAAATCTCCTGTGGTATCGAGCTTTCACCTGAAATGAGATGAATAGAATAGACTTTATTATCCTTACAGAACAAAATGGCAGCAAGAAAAATCAGAAACATAGTGAAACATAATAACTACTGAAGCTTTTCGTGTGACAGCCATCAAAGTAGTTCTTAGATCTACGTCTTGACGTAAAAATACACTAGCTTTCATTTTCATTAGCTTTCATTTTTATTATCTATTTGATGTACAACTCTGATGAGTGTCAGTCAAAAAGCTTTAGTAGTTATCTTGGTTCGTTAAATTTGTCTAGGTAGACTTCAAATTCTGATTAAAAGAAAATTTGATGATTATTTGTAATGATTTTTAATCAAACTATTGGAATTTGATGTATGATAAAAGAATATTAAAGTTAGGCCCTCTACGTTATGAAACATAAGCTATTGAAGAATCCTGATTTAATACAATAACTCACGGTACCTTATTAAGGTATCAAAGTTGTATACTTTTTTAGACACACCCAGTATTTTGCTCATTATTCTTGAGCAACCTTTGAGTCTCAAGAGCCATATTTACCTATTTCATTTCAAATTGAAAATTTAAACTAGAAACAAACAAATCACCTTCTTTCTTGATTCTATCATTCCAATGAATACTTTTTTTCATTTGTCTCTCATAGAAATTACCAGACAGAAAATTGTGACTGTGCGTTTTTGTGTATCGAGCAGGCACCCCTCCATCATATTTTCGACCTGAGCTTGATAAATGATCCTTGATGTGCAGTTTCTCTAACCCAAATCTTGTAACAAACTCGTCACAAATGAATTTCTTGGCCCGATGAAGATAATTCTTCATTCCTTTTGAGACGTTTTCAAATGTTTTGATGTTGTGTTTAATTGCTTCAATTTGTCGAGAAATGAAGAATTCCTCACACTGCATTATCTTGCTGAAAAATTGAACTGGGATAGAGTGCATGGGTATGACTGGGTCTCTAAAATCTGCTGTTACGGTAGACTTCAGAACTGCATCCATAAAGGCAGCCCCGAGATGACCTTGGCCGTGGTAGCTCTTGCAAATGACGTAGACTTCAGAGTTGCCCGGTTTACTTGGTCCTGTCGTTATGAAACAAAGCATATTCGTATTAACCAAAAAGCTAGATAGAATGGTAGTTGAGATAATTTGTGTAAAACAACATGGCTTTATGTACGACTATCGTCTCCGAACTTTGCCTTCACATGGTTTCTCAACCTCTTGATAATTCCTAACTGGGAACTTCTTGAATTTCATGCAAATATAGTTCTGACTTTCTTATTTATCTTAGTCTGAGCAAAATGTCACCAAAAAAGTTGTCCACAAGTTGTAGGCAGTCGAGGTAAATCTGCTCCTTGTTAAAAGTGGATGTTCAAAAATAAAAAATTTGATAGAGGTATTTGTAAGTATTAAAGAAAGCTTTTCTTTCTTGCTACCAAAATCCACCTAATACGCATGGGAAATGTTGCATGTAAATGAAGTTCCATTTGATCTTGCTATCATAGCTTTGTTAACTCCCTAATTATCCAAATGCAACGACACTTTACTGCAAGACAATAAGACCATACCTCTTCCTATGCTACCAAAGAAACCATGACAAGTAACTGAACTGAACCATCACTTCCCAATGCAGAGTGGGACCGAGAGTTCTTGTGGACTTTCAAAGAAAGTGTGCTTTTGGCATATATCATATGAAAATAGCAATAATCCTTTGTGATCCTAAGTGCAGAAGAAAGATAGCAAAATTTCATAACAAAACATAATTTAATTTCTACCTGGCTTACAAAAGTGCACTTCCTCAAACGCACAACACAGAACATAAATCAATGAGATTGTGAACTTCTCGAGTGCAGTGAAAATCTTGACGATAAACATTCCTCCAGGTGATAGAATTTCTAAGGCTGTGACAATCTCCCAGTACAGCAATGGGGACATCAGAACTTCTTGTTTACAAGGGTCATCAGAGCAATCTATGCCACCGTCAGCAGTCACCTTTAGAAAACATAGAGATAAAGGGATTTATCGAATATGGATAATGCAAATATGATAGAATTATTGTCCCCTAATAGTCCAGTCAATCTATGAATTTTTGTAGCCCAAGTTCAAACAAATTGCAACAAAAGCTTTTAAGGCGGTTTTGGCTTACTTTTAACCTTTATAAACATCATACTAAAAGTTCCATAAAATTCTCGTGTCGGAACAAGGTTAAAAAGGCGTTTATTTTGCTTTCGTGTACCACAGGGTACCCACGCATCGTAGAAAAAACAAATATCGGATTTCTTTTATTACGTGGAAACAGAAATAGTTTTTATCATGTTGAAAACATTGTTTTGTACTGTCCTGTAAACTCTTTACTCTTTTCCTTAAAGTCACAAATAGCAATGCATGGTGGTCGAAATTTGATTTGAAAACGAGGCTGAAAAATAATGACGGTTTGTTTTATTTGTAGCAGATTTACTACACTGCCACACTTTTTGTAGTTGAAGTTTCGAAGTTTTCCCGTTTGGGAATGGAATCCAGCTGCTGCATCTGTGGTGAAGACGTGGGGAAGGATGATATCTTGTTTTCCAAGCTAACTGAGAAGGGATGCCTAAAAATTAATGGAATCAATCCTGCAGTTAATGCAAAGCCTGGCCTAAAAGTTCACAAGAAATGCCGGCTCGATCTGCTGAGACCGCGTGGGAAATCATCTGATACGAAATACGAAGAAAATGCAAGCCCAGTCAAGCGGCGCTCAACCCAACTTTCCTTCAGCTTTTCAGAGCATTGTTTATTTTGCGGTCAGCCTGCAAAGTACGATGGCAAGAAGAAAGGGCTCGATGTCATGATAAGCGTGAGAACAATAGAGTTTCAAGAATCCATTGGTAAACTGTGTAAGGAACGGAACGACGATTGGGCGATAGCCGTGCGGGGTCGTCTGGAATATATGCGAGATCTTCACGCTGCTGATGCTGTCTACCACCAGCTATGCAGCAGCAATTTCCGAACAGGAAGAAATATTCCCTTACAGCATAACATTGGAGCAGGAAGTAGCTCAAAGAAAGGTAAGACCCATGGACGACCTGTAGACACGGTAAAGAGCACTGCTTTTTCTAAAGTAATAGCATTTCTAGAGGAAAACGACGGTGAACAGCCCACTATTGACGATCTTGTCGGAAAGATGGAGGAGTTTCTTGAAGGTGAAGAGGATCAAGCATACAGTTCAGTATACATGAAAAAAAAACTAGAAGAACATTTTGGAGAGAGAATATTAATCACAACTATTCGACAAAGGCCAAATGTTGTCACTTTTTATCAGAACGTTGCGTCAATAGTGAATGATTTTTATGAGAAACCAAGAAGCGAAGATCCCAATGTTGAAAGGTCTAAAATTGTAGAGGCGGCAGCTAAGTTAGAAAAGAATGAAATCAAGAGAGTGGATTGTTCAAGCGAGCATTTCCCAACTAGCTCTGAAATGTCGTCAGTTGAAAAAGCATTAGATTTTCTCCCCGCGTTGCTCCAGGCATTTCTCGAGGTATTGGTGACCGGAAAGGATATGCAGTTAAAAATTGCGTCTCTTGGTCAAGCACTTATGCAAGCCGCACGGCCTAGAGCCCTGATAGCCCCGCTTCAGCTTGGACTTGGAGTACAGATGCACCACCAATTTGGCTCAAAGTTTTTGATTGACTCCTTAAATTCACATGGATTTTGTTGTTCGTACAACACTGTACAAAAGTATGGACGAAGTGCAGCAGTGGCCCAAGGAATAGATATACCAGGATGGGTCCCGGGTAGTTTTATGCAATATTCCGCCGACAACGTAGACCACAACATCAGAACCCTCGAAGGTGAGGGAACCTTTCATGGGATGGGTATAATTGCTTCAATAACCCCAGGAACGAAGACCAGCACTTTGATTCCGCGCAAAGAGGTGACATCAGAAGAAATAGCTAGAACTGGGCGTGTAGCTATACGCGTGTATAATGGGCCATGTGAAGATGCTTCCAGGTTGTGTTTCAAGGAGTTAAAGGATTTAAATGTAAAGGATAGCACTGAAAATCTCGATCTGTTATGGAAGCTGACACTGTCACTTCTACGCAATCCTAAGCCTGGTTGGAACGGTATGATGCAGAACATATGTATTGGAACGCATCCTGGACAATCTACAATCATGTTCCTTCCAATGATTGACATGGACCCCACAGATATAACTTGCATATACTCCACACTTTCCTTTATCTGCAATCAAGCATCCCGCTACAATGTCTCACCAATAGTCACATTTGACCAGCCCCTCTATTGGAAAGCCCTCACGATAACACAGCAGGAGGCAGAAGATAGCAAGTTGAAGTCTGTTGTTCTGATGTTAGGGGGTCTACACACACAGATGAGCTTCCTTGGATGCATTGGCTATATTATGGCGGGTTCAGGAATTGAAGATATTTTAGAGTTGGTCTACGCGAAGAATACTACCATTCATATGCTCAGCGGGAAGGCCATAGCACGAGTCATTAGAGGACATTCACTGGTGGATGAAGCACTGAATTCATTGTTAGCCTGCAAAGCACTCGGTATACCTGCACCATTTGAAAGGACAGATCAAGATGACGAAGAAGCGCACCCACCGCAACAGCCAGCAACGGACATCGATCTAGAACTCCTGAAGCAGCTGTGTAAAAAGTCTTTGGAAACCCCTCAAACATCTGGCCAGGGTACTTCTTCCAGTTGCCTTGACTCGACAAACAAGAAGATCGAGGAAACGAAAGCATCTTTGTCGGGAAAGCGCACTGCTGTTTTATGGCTAGAGTACATGAAGATGGTCGACATTTTGAGGAAGTTCATCAAGGGAGAAAGAACCGGGAACTGGAAAATGCACCTCCAGGCTGTATATGAAATGCTACCATATTTTGCAGCCGCGGGACATAACCAATACGCCAAATCGGCTTATGTCTACCTTCAAACCATGCAGAACCTCGAAACCTCACATCCATCTGTATACAAGAAGTTCTTGGATGGCCTGCACGTTGTGCGTCGAAGTGATCGTTTCTGGGGAGGTTTATCAACCGACTTGATTATCGAACAGGTAAGGTAATATATAATATTTTAAAGTATAAGACATTATAATGTTAACAAATTATGCTACTGTTATAGTTTTGTAACCCTTCTATTTGGTTACTAGGTGCTTATGAGGAGTTTGAAGACAAGTGGTGGTCTTACTAGAGGAAGAGGAATGAGTGAAACTCAACGTTTGACTTGGGTCATGTCAATGCCAGCATGTGCAGATATAAATCAGTCAATGCAAAATCTTACCGGAAGCTCTTTCCATACAAGCGACCAACATACCAGTGGTGGGCCTCATAAGGAAGCTACCCGCGCAAGAATGGAACGCGACCACAGCGACCTTCAGAAGATTGTTGGTTTCTTTACCCAAAGAGACCCCTTCTGCGCAGACCCATCATTGCGAAACATTGCAACTGGTGTCGTAGCCGAAGATGAAATAAATTGCGAGAAGGCAAAAGAAGTGGGCGACGCGATAATCAAGAAAATGGCGGGTAAAGATGTACATGAACACTCATTTCAGAAGAAATATCAGGTGAAAACCCTTGCATGCAAAACATCCGTTCACCTCAAAGATGGCAGCATTCAAATTGACCCACAGCTGCTTTTCCAAAGGCTGAGTGTGTTGGCGACAAGCGGCCAGTATGACAACCCTGGTTCATTTTTTGAATATGAAATGTCTAGCTACCCTGCAGCGTTGTTTGACACTTCTTTGCTAATGAGAAAAGCAGACAAGCCTGCATTAGCCGACGCTCTCTGGAAGATGACAAAAAGCGTGCAAACTCTATGCCTCAGAGAAGCCCACTATGTTCTTGATGGCGGTGCTCTTATCCACCGAGTTACTTGGCCACGTGGTACAACCTACGACGACGTGTGCTCACTCTATGTCCAGTACATCCAGAGAAGGTACGGATCACCCACGGTTGTTTTTGATGGGTATGGAAATGGTCCCAGCACGAAGGACTGCACGCACGAGAGACGAGGAAGTTCGTGCTCACCACCTGTGTTATTCCAGAGTGATATGATAGTATCATTGAAGAAGAAAGATTTCCTAGCAAATGAGGAAAACAAGCAAAAGTTCATCAATCTCTTGTCAGAGAGGCTCCTGAACGCTGGCTGCAACGTAATCCAGTCTCCTGGTGATGCTGACCTCCTGATTGTTAAAACCGCGGTCGAATCAGCAAAGTCCAACACCACAGTCTTAGTTGGGGATGACACTGACCTTCTAGTCCTTATGATTTACCATGGTGACATCGATGGTAAAGACCTCTTCTTCAGACCGGAGCCCAGGCAGCGCAGCAAGACCAGCAGGGTTTGGAATATGAGGGAAACAAAGTCAGCATTAGGTCCTGATATCTGCAGCAACATTCTCTTCATACATGCCCTGCTAGGATGCGACACAACATCGCGCATTCATGGTCTTGGAAAGGCGACTGGACTGAAGAAGTTCAAGGAAAGTGCGTATTTCAAAGAGCAGGCAAGATTTTTCTCCGGGGATGCAAATGCTGTCAGCAAAGAGGACGTGATTGCAGCAGGAGAAAGGGCACTGGTGTGTCTGTACAGCGGAAAAAAAGATGAAAGCTTAAATACTCTACGTTATTCGCGATTTTGCCAGAAAGTTTCAACAGGCAATGCTGTTTTGCAGCCAGAAAACCTTCCACCAACATCAGCTGCTGCCAGTAACCACAGCCAGCGAGTGTTCCTCCAAGTCCAACAATGGAAAGGCATAGATTTGCCACCTCTCGAATGGGGCTGGCAGCTGAAAAATGGGAAATTCATCCCTGAGCGCACCAGTTTGCCTCCAGCACACGCCTCTATACTGGAGATGATTCGTTGTGGCTGCAAAGGTGACTGCAGGAACAACAGATGCTCTTGTCGGAAGAACAACTTGAAGTGCTCTGCAGCATGTAGCGGGTGTAAAGGAGTTAACTGCACAAACGCACCAGAGTCTGATCTGAGCGAGGCTGATCTAGCTTAGAAACTATCGAAGTATAATCTTTGACCTGTTTTGATGAATATTTAGCTAAATAGCGCGAAGCTTTGATGAACCAGGACATCCGACATTTAAAGAGAATAAAGCTCACCATACTTGTAACCATTTTTTTGTTCTAACCATAAGTATTATATGAAACAACAGTAAGAATTTTCAGTATTTTATCATTTCTAGAATTGGGCTCCCTGTGGTTAGTCTACAATAGTAAAATTATCAACTAAAAATCTACACAATAGCCATTAATTTTATCCCGAAAAAAATCTAAGTGAGATCAGCGCTGCTAGGTTTAGTTACACAAAGAAATAACTTTAAATTGTTCAATTTATGCGTTTTTTCTATATTGCTATACGCGGGAACCCTGTGGTAAAATAGCAAAAATGAATAATTCCGAATTTCAAGGTGTTCCGACCATGGAATTTTTTGGAACTTTTGATATGTTAAAAAGGTCATCTAGATGCTTCATATTTCGCTGAAAAAGCTTTTGTTGCAATTAGTTTGAACTTAATCCACAGATTGACTGGACTATAAGGGATACATGGCATGAAATTACTTCTGGGATGCCGCTCATGTAGAAGGGTTTTTATCAAGTAATCTCCAAACATGAGTAATGTTCCCTGCCATTTAAATTGGGTACAAAATGTAGCTTAAAACAAATGTTCTTCAATATTTTGCCATAATTGTGAAGTATCAGCATGAAATGTAGTATCTTTGCACCATTTCAGTCATACAAACAGTAGGTCAGATCAAAGACTTTCCATTCAATGTTGGTTCTTGATCCTTGCAAAAGTTGAGTTTCACCATCAAAGATTCCAACATTTCAGGAACTTTCAGGAAGTTCTAACACATACCTAACTAAGCTTCAGATACCAAGTTTCCTGGCTCAAGGAAATCAAGAAGAAGGATAACTAGCACCCCTGTTAGAGCATGAAGATGAGCAAGCAATCGCTCACCAAAACAGAGAGGCCTTTATTGGGCTAGCTAGGTCATATAGAGCTTCAAATTCAGAAAATGATTTACCAGATTGACAGTTGATAGCATCTTGCACCTCTCCTTCAAAGCTCTGAGATTATCAACATCCATGATATTTCCAGAAAAATCCACCCCAAACTCCCAATTATGCATTGTTTCCCTGATAAATCTGTCATCGGTAATCATTGATCCAACCTCATTTCCCTCATAGTACGGGTTGAGGGTTGCTGCAATCCACTGCCAGTTGATGTTAGGAAGCTGTTTCTTGATGTGATGGTTTAGGCATGTCACAAATGCACCCGGAGCCTCACAAAGATGCACGCTTCCGAAATTGTTTTGATGACTTGCGATACACCTATGAAATTAACATATGAAAATTCTTTCACAGGAACTTGACAAACTCTATAAGTCATAGTAAATCTGATATTTATTGATTTTAACAACTTTTTCAAACACAGCCTATATATACTTACTCTGATAAGACATCAAAAGAATTGATGATTGTAGCAAATTTCAGCCATGCATTGGTACAAAACTCAGCATTCAGCTTTTCTCTTACCGTCCACGAAAGGTTGGAGCAAAGATTTGTAAAACTTGTGTGTTTTTGCCAAACTTTTATGTCATAGTCATTTAATAGCGATTTAGTTTCATTGAGCTTGAACTTCATCGAATCAAGTGACTCCAATTGCTCCTCCAAAGATCTTAGTTTACTGCCATCTTGTTTTGATTGCTCAATTATTCCCAAAGTAGGAACGTAATCTCTTTGAAGGTTTTGTTTTGATTTAGGCCCATTCAATTGAAATTGTTTCGCGAACAATTTGTCCCATTCTCGTTCTAGATTCGCTCGTTTCTTGTCACCAATTGAACTCATATTTATTGATAATAAGACAGATTACTGGTTTATTTTCTTTTAAGGCTTGATGAGCAGTAAGATTGATCTTAATTAACTTCCACATTACATTCTATCCTCAATCTTTGTTTAGAACTATCAATGATATTATGTCAATTCAAAGATTGAATTGAACTGTGATGCGAGGCAGCGCAGCGGGCTGGAGGCCTCAAACAGGGTGCCTAAGATACAGACAGCATTGGGGCAGCTAAAGTTGTCGGGTCGGGATTTCCGAGTGCCGAGTGGTTAGATCAATCAACCCTGTTCAAAGGTTCTCAGGTTTGAAACCATCATCAATCCTGTCACAAAGTGAGTAGAGAGGGAGAGAGTTTGCCATATCTCTGTAATTCCAGGCATGAAAGCAAAAGGAATCATGAGGTGTGGTCATATCGAGAGGAAGAACAAGGGTCGCATAAAGTGCCTTGTTCAGAAAATTGAATGCTTTTGAATTTGAAATATGATGTGCCATGACTAAAACATTACCTTGAAATGAATCGTGCACGTCTTAGGATGTTATTCGACGTTTCCGACATCTTGAAGGGTCTGGTTTTTTGTGTGCATCCTTCTCGTAATTACATCTTTGCATCCGAAAATTCGTTCTTACTTTGGGTCAAATTTAGTCGAGATAAATAATTTTCCTTCATCTGAGACAATGTTCCTCTCCCCGCTCCCGTCAACAATACGAGTATGGTTACACTGTCTCTCAAATTGAATTATCATGTTATGTAGCTGGTTCATTTTTTGCCACATACAGAGTTATACTGAGATGAGAAAATACAACAAATTAAATGCTTTACTGTTGTTTACATTCATTACAGTTACACAAAAACATTACACCAACGAATAATTCCACCATTAAATATCATGTATACCTAAGGTAATAATGTAATGCTTGGAGTTACAAATTTAAACTTTACACAATTGGGATAATACACGATACGTAGTCCCAGGGGGACTTGTTGACTTTTATGACTGGGGTTATCATGTACAAATTTTGAGTATGAAATTTAGAATATGAAAACATATTTGGGGTCTGAAGTTTTGAAAACTGAACAAAACATATGTCGAGCCTTAAGTTAAAGCCTATCAATATATTTTGGTCCTGCGTTCTCGGGGGTTATACAATTTATAGAATAACAATTTGAAAAATTACAGATTTTTAAATTTTGCAAGAAAGTCTCTGAAAAGAATTGGTTAACCTATTTAGAGTCTTTAAAATTGGATGAACATCTATGGTGTTTTCGGAATTTGATGAACATATTTGGCATCTAAAGTTGAAGGCAGTTAGTATTTTTGGGATAAAAGATTCAATTTGTATGTATCGGTCCGCAAATCTGGAGAAAATTTGCCTGGCATATTTGCGGTGAATTCGAAACATTTTGTCATCATATTTGGGGCTCTGAGAAAAAGGCTTGATATGATCAGCCCTGTCGTAAAAGTCAATGAGTATCCCTTGGGCATATAGTTTGATACGCTTCATGCACAGTACAATCTTTATCAGCCACACAAACTAACTATATTTTCTGATACTCGCTCTAAGTAGTTCTTGCTATACGCTTGGAAATCATGCGCTTACCGAATAAGATACGCTAACAGGGGGTAGGGGTATATCATACCTTGTAAGAACCAATGGGACGGGCACGCTTACCAGGGGTGCGGTATTATGTTTAAAAACGATGCATACACTTTCATATTATCTTAAAAAGTCGTAGATAAGCTTACAAGGGGGTAGGATGGTATATCAAGCTTACATACGGCGGATACGCTTACAAGGGGATGGTATATCATCTTGTACACCGGCTACACGGACGTGATATACCTTCCCATACCCAGACTTCTAGCTCGTGAATGGGTCATGACCTCTGTGTAGTACGGTGGAGGTTTATCAGTGCTGTGGAGGGATACCAACAGCCCTGTTGGGTATACCATCAGTACTGTGGAGGATATTCGGTACTGAGGATCAAGCACTGGCTTGGCGACAAGTGTAATTGCCGGATTTGTAAATAGCCAGAATTGTATATAAGCACTGGTTGGCAGAAAAGAGACAGGAATCTACACTTTCATCTCGACAAGCCTGTTTCGTGATCGCTCACTCATCAGGAGATGTGTATACAGAATTGTATATATGTATATTCTCTGTTAAATTAGTTATTGTAAATAGTTGGTATTAATTAGTAATTATATTACTATTTTAAGTTAACCAACTTTAAATAATGTTGTTATTATATTATTATATTAGGAGAGAAAACACAAGCACAGTGGTGAATATCTTCCACAGCACTGGATAGTACCCCTCTACAGTACTGATAATATCCCCCGCAGAACTGAACATCCTTTACAGTACTGCACAGACGTCCCCAGGGTGATAGCTTTATGGTTCAAATTCAGGTTTGAAAACCATTCCTAATGTGTAACGAGATAACGTTCTTGATATAGCGTCAGTCAATTTAAAAACAATATCAAAGACTAGATGGGATCCAGATATAATATCTCGATATGCAGATATGACAAACGTGATTAAGTAGCAGATGCCCTTTATTAGTTTTATAACCATTCTTTTCTGTAGCTAACTTTAAACAAATGTATTACTATTATTATTATCATTTTATATATGCCATAGGTAATCTAGATCCTAAGTTACTGTAGATACCTCGAATAAAATAATGGTTGCATTTTACTGCTGGCAGCGATGTGCAAAAGTAGAATGAAAACTGAACATACTTCATATTTTGCTGAGATGAAGAATACATTTGATGAAAGCAACCAGAGGGACTGGGAATAGCCGCATGGATTAGTTGTAATGCGTAACCAAATATATATGAGGTTTAGTCTGCAAGGAAACAAGAAAATTACTTTCATGCGTTGAATTCATATCGAATTCTGAATCTGCTTGGGCGATTTAGTTGAGATAGATGAAAAATCGAGATAAATCAATTCTAATAATAGTATAATCATGAATTCATTTGATCGATGACGTCATAAAAATTGTTCAGATTTTGTCAAAATCAAACAAATGATACATCAATCGAAATGTGTGATCAAGTGCCGTCTTACCACACTAATTTCGAACACGTCAGACTTACACACCAAGAGTTATACCGACATAAGATCTAAGAATGACGTCGTCAAAATGGTATTTCCGATCAAAATCCAAATTGTTTCAAAGTCTTATTTGAGCCTCCATGGTCGATTTAAAATCAAAGTCAAGGGGTAAAATCAAAGGTCATGCAGGTGCTGAGGCAGTAAGAAATTCCCTGCCTAAAAGTAGAAACACGAAAAATGTGAAAACTTCTTGGACTGAAAGAACATCACAAAACTACTTTATGGTATTAGACAGAAAAAATGAAGACTGGTACTGAGTCATCAGTTTGATCAAAAAATTCAAGACTCTCTTTCTGACTCTCTGCTCTCCTGAAGGGCCTACTTGGAATCGTAAACAATTGCTGCCTGTGGAATACAATAAACCAAGTGCCAGAGCCGCCCATAGTTGAACAGAAAATAAAGTGATCTACTCACATTTAGCGATAGGTGATGAATTCACTGTATACAGCAGTCGCCCTTAGCTCGATCAGTTATCGTCTTTTTTTGGTCTAAGACCTTCTGAACATGTTCTTCATCATGAGCACTATTGAAAAATGCAAGAAAAATTAGCTAAAAACCTTTCGATAAAACAAACTCACAAACCTTCAAAAGTTAGGTAGGTAGGTTCATTTTATTTATCACAATTCAGACAAAATTATTTTTCAGCAATTATTTTACTATGTAAAGGATATTGTCAAATATAATCTGAAATATCCTTAGGATGTAGCTTGTCTTTAAAAGGGTCGTATATCTTATTGTCAAGTATTCAGAAAAAAGTTTGCGAGACCTAGTTCCAAGCCAAGGAAATATATCCTCTTATACTGCCTGGGATCTGATTGTACAGTTTAGTAACAGAATAATAACAAAATATGTTACGCATATTTAAGCCTTGCTTTTGGCATTCGCAAGTCGAGGTAATTTCTTTTTCTGCAAGCTGACACAGGTAGGTAAGGTAGATAGATGCAGGTAAACTAGGTTAATAGCAGTGACTGCTAGGGAGTCGTAAAAATGTACCCATACCTTTGTTGAACTTGGGTGTCTTCTATTTGGACCAATTGATCCCTCTGCTTAACAAGCATCATTAATTGGGATAAGAGCATCTCTTCTTTCTCTTTCACATCATCTGTTCTCTGTCCCTCTGAAAAGTAATCATTTCAAACATGTTACATTGTGAAAGGAAAGTATATGCATACAGTATATATACCTAAAAAAAGAAGGAAAGCAAGACATTTTCATTGAAGCTTACTTCGTAATACCCTTGATACCCACCAAAGGTGTCTGCAGCAATGTGAAGGATGTGTAGTAAGGTGTGGCATGTTCAGTAATGTGGAGGTACTTTCGAAGTATTGTGGAGGGTGTGTAATAATGTGAAGATACTTTCAAAGTAATGTAGGTTGTACCAGACTAAAAGAAAGTCGAGGGAATCCCCTTAATGCTCGATGTAGCAGATCACAGCCTAATATACATATGCACGTAATAATTCTCTTGTCATAAACAATACAATTTTAAACCTAAAAACAAAAAGATAACATATATTAAGTGAAATGAATGCATATCTACGGTCTGTTCTGAAGTGTTGAGTTAAGAAGAAACACTTTTAACATACCAAAACTCGTCCAGAATATGCAGTTATTCAAAGAAGTGTATTTACAGAAACTTCCGAGAAATGCTTTTCAGGGAATAATATAAAAAATCATTTTCACAATATTTTATTGAGATTTTTTGAAATTATCAATAGAGAGATGATTGAACCAAAAATTTTAGAAATTGCTCTGACCTTCTAGAGACATGATAACACGAAGTTCTCTGTTAATTATGTCAGATCGACGCTCAAGATCATCGCCTCTCATTCTGAAAAGAAAACACACGAGATTAAAAAAACAACAGCTTGAGATTGCTTAACTCAACAAAGATCTCAAAACGGAATTGAGAATAGAGGCTTTTGATACATTCTGCGACCGTTTGCTACAGTTATGAAATCTAATTGAACAAGTTTTTTAGTCATTTATTCAACATCATACATCTACATACTAGTGAGAAATACTTGAAAAAATCAGGAAGTAAGATAAACAAAGGCTAATTAGCACGGCTGTTATGAAAGTTGATGGAAGATCATTGAAATATGTTGAATTGGTCAAATTGAAGAGGTCAAATTGCACAAGATTGCATTGTAACAGAGACCTGGAAGTATGTTTATTGCCACCATAGTGTAGAACTAAGATATTATATTCTTTTATCTTTTTGTGTTGAAAGTCGTGCTAATTTTAAATGTCTCTCCTATTTTTGAGTGCACTCTACTTTTGCTCCACTAGCAAATTAGTCAAGAGACTTGATGCGATTCAACATTGTTTCCTTTTGTTGGTGTGCACTGTCGTTCTACTGTACTAGCAAATGGATGTAATTTTAAGAGTATTCTTTTGTTGGTGTACACTCTCGTCGCGCTCTTCAAGATCACTGGCTGGATGCAATGAGATTACAAAACCCATCCTTTGGGTTCTGGATGGAGAGCCTCTACTCATAATCAAGTTGCTACACAGCAAAATGAGACAAGAAACAGAAACTCACATGAGTGAGAGTTCTTGCTGTCTTCGAATAAGATGATTCTTCTTGTTGACAAGATTAAACCATTCTTGTAGCAGGTCTTCTTCTTCTTCTTCTTCACCTGAAAAAGATTTATTTCCCTATTTAACTCCTGATTTAGACATAACACCCTGCGCACCAAAAGTCTATGGTTCACCACCCTCGTGAATCATGTTTATCAGCTGCTGCACAGCCAGTGTGGTGATAGTTACAAGGGCACATTGTGTCTCTTGATCGCATACTTCTATTGCTCATGTTTATAGATTTTCAACAAGTTCGATGAGAAAAAGTTGTGTAATCACTTCTAACAAGCATTTTACGAAATATTTTTATCGAATTTTTTATTTTCCTCATGAAAATCGAAAGCAGAATACTCTAGTGAATTTAAGATAAATTGATGTAAGGGATACTCTCTAAATATATAAACTAATCGAAAGGGAGCCCCCTAGTCGTGTAGCCGGACAGAAACGATGATATAATATCCTGGAGCCTGAGGGGCGATGACTTTTACCTGTTGAGGGATATACCCCACGCATGTTGTTTGGGAAAAAACTAGGCGCATTACTCGGTTTAAAGAAATGATTGCTAAGTATACCTTCTGTCATGGCATTTCGAAGCTCTTTCTCTAATTTCTGAGCAACCATATCCAGAGCTCTTGCTTCTTCTTCAAGATTCAGAATTTCTGCATTCAAGTACTCCCCAGCCGTCACGAAATTCTAAAAAGAAACATTATTCAAGGGAATCATAAGATGATTTCATCTTCATCACTTTCATATTCATAATCGTAGTTATCAATGCGATTATGCAAATGAACAGGAGATAGCATTATTTTCATCATATTTACCACGTCATCTTCGTCATCTTCCTCTTCATAATATGCCACGTCATCCTAAAAAGTAGTCAATTTTAATAATCTCTTGGTCGAGACTTAAGCCTGACATTGAAAAACAAATCACAGGAGATATCATAAAGTACAAGACCAACTGGACCAGAAGAAGTACACCAATGGGCAGTAATACCGGGTGTCACAAGAAGCAATTTCAAATGTTCAAAGTAACAAAGAAAACTCTCCTTGTGTTGGCTTTGGTTTACGTATCCTTACCTTGAAAATCGGCTGACAGAAATGGAGGATATAGTCCTAAACAGTTCGATTTCAAAAACACCGAGAAACTACTTCTAAACCATTACAATATCCAAGGGTTATCACAAAACACATTTACATTTTTTGTTTATGTAATCATCGGAAAAGAGCAAAATTTTATTAACCTTTTCTTGGCATTAAAAATGTGCACTCTTGCTTTTAGGAGTACGATTTCAGGGCAGAGTTTGCATCTAATCCATGGATTCCTAAACACTACATCAAGTATGAATTGAAAGCCCGAATTCTTAAAAAAGCTGTTTTGCATGAGAGCAAAGTAAAAAGATACCGCTGCAATGGCTATGGCCTAAGGCTACTTTCACATCGCAGAATCCTGTTATGCGTGTACATATGCTTGTGAAATATTGCAATAAGAAAATTTTGGTTTAAAATTTCATCAGTGTCAATGCTAGAAGGGCTTGGTATTGAGAATTTTCTCTAGCGACGCTGTGCTGAGATCAACGTTTCATGATGAAGTGCTTAGTCTTGGAAGCTATACTTTGCTAAAGGGTTTATTCTCAAGATTCATTGCGTTAAATGAGATCAACCATCTCTTGTGGAATTGCCTGTTGCAAGAATCTTACTTCTTCAGGGGTCGAAGGACGACTAGGAATTATATCTTCTTCCTCTTCTTCTGCGTTTCTCCTCTCTTCTTCCTCTTTGTTCTGAATCTCAGCTAACTCTGCAGCAACTTCCGCAGCTGAAATTTCGAAAGAATAAAATTGAGATTATGAAATCATGGCGTACTTTAAAATTTGCCAGAAAACGTTTATCACAATCTAAATCATTTGTGAGAATGAAAATGACCCAGGTAGGATTCGAACCAACGACCTGTAAATCTGCAAATCAACACTCTAGCGACTTGCGGCAGTTGAGGCCCTGACTCTGAGGTTCTGGGTTCGAATCATATGAAAATCGAAGATATGCTGAATTCGTCTGATAATAGTATTTGGGGTCATATTCAGCTAGGGTAATATTTTTGTCGTCTTCTTCTTCTAAAAGTATGCATATCTAACCATTAGCCTCGCTATAAATGCATATTTTTCGAGCATCCCGTCCCTAGTAGAGCTTTAGTGTGCGTGAAGGCCGAGGATACGTGTATTGATGATAGATGTGCTGCATGCAAGTATGATGTGCTACATACAAGAATAACAAAAATGTGGTCCACGTTAGGAAGCTTTTTAAACCCTAATAAGCATAAAATACAAAATGCTGTGAAAAATATAGTTTATGAAGGAAAATTATACGACAGCAGCCAAGGTATAGCTGAAATCTTAAACACACATTTCTGCAATATTGGTAAAAAAGTCTCTAAAAAGATACAGTCTTCCAAAAACACCTTTAGTGATTATTTGAAACAACCTGTTGATCAGACATTTTACTTGACACCAGTAGACGAACTCGAGGTTTCCAATATCATTCAGGATATGAAAACTAAAAAATCACCAGGAGACGATGACATAAGACCAGCAATTATTAAATTGTCCTGTTCTCTTCTGGTGAAACCAATTATTTATATCTACAATGTCTCCTTCTCTTCTGGAGTGATGCCTGATATCTGGAAAATTGCTAAAGTAATTCCAATATTCAAAAAAGGAGATAAAACAATTCCAGACAATTATAGATCGATTTCATTACTATCCTGCTTCGAGAAAATAATGGAAAAATTACTTGCAAAAAGAATCCATTCTTTTATTAATAAACATAAAATTCTCTACAAACTTCAATTTGGCTTTAGAGAAGGACACTCGACAATACATGCCTTGCTTGAGCTTATTGAAAAAAATATTCTAATTTGGATGAAAGAAATTGTGGCATAGGTATATTTTTAGACTTGTCTAAAGCTTTCGATACAATAGATCATTCTATACTTCTCCACAAACTTTCTTACTATGGTTTTAGAGGGATAATACACAAATGGTTTTCCAGCTACCTAGCCAATCGAAGACAGTATACTGTGGTTAACGGTATAAAGTCCCAATCAAAGCTTATAGCAAAGGGGGTACCACAAGGGTCTGTTCTTGGCCCTATCCTCTTTACACTATTTGTAAATGATATGAAAACTGTAACCAGTTTAGAGCCACGTCTTTTTGCAGATGACACTAATCTTTTCAATTTCGGAAAAAGCACTGAAATGCTTATAAACAAAACTAATATCGAACTTGAAAAAATAAGCGATTGGCTCAAAGCAAATAAGCTGCTAGTAAATACTGACAAGACAAATTACAGTATTTTCCATTCTGGTTCGAAAAGTAACCCACAAACAAATTCTCCAGTAAAGCTAACTGATGAACTAAAACAGTACGATCATGTCAAATACCTTGGTTTGATAATTGATCAAGACCTTAGTTGGAAAAACCACATACATAAGATAAAAAGTGAAATAGTCAAATAAACATCTATATTTTCTAAAATACGCTACTCCTTACCAAAAGATTGCTTAACTGCAGCATACGACTCATTAGTATTATCAAAAATTAGCTATGGGCTTGAAGCATATGGAGTGGCTCCTCAGAAATATTTGAAAGAGCTACAAGTCATACAAAATAGGATTCTCAGATTACTAAGCTTCAAAGAGAATCGATATAGCACAAATGCGCTACATAAAGAATTGAATTTCTTAAAAATAAATGATCTCTATGAATTAAAAATTCTTAAATTCATGCATCAAATAAACCGTAGTCAAGAAAAGCTGCCTGTTGTTTTTCAAAACTATTTCCTAAAAAATGAAAGCTTTCACGTCTACAACACCCGTAAAATCAAAGATTACAAAATACATCGTACTAATAAAAGATGGGGCAAGAGAATGCTACTAAACAAAGGTGCTCGACTCTGGAATGAGCTACCTGAATCTCTAAAAGACGTAAATAAAACTTCAACTTTTACAAAACGTCTTAAAAGATATTTCATTTCTAGATATTAATTTGACAATATAAATTTAATCTGAGTCTAAAATCAACTTATATTATCTTCTCAACTTACATTATCTTCATTAACTTATTATTGAATTCCTTCAATCTTTCTTACCTTTGTATCAACAACTTTCATCATCACACCTCAATTACCTAGTTTTTATGACGCATTTATTGTTACTGTTGAATTATACTTTGTACTAGTTTTAGAATTGTAATGTTTTCTTTTTCTTGTAATAGCTTTAAATTTTAATTTACGGCCCAAGCTAGATAAGCTCTGCTTTTCTTGCGTCGTGTAGATTACATATTTTTGGTATACTGTATTGAGATGTAATTTGCGAATAATATTGAATTGAAATTGAATGAATGCCTCTTCTCAAAAAAGGCCTCTGGAGGCTTCGCCTAAATACCTTACACCTGCTAAAAAACGGATCTCTTGTTGGCTTACGGAGTCTAGCAAGTTAAACATAAACTTACTCACTAGCCTGGCTGCAACCGTTATCATTAAAACAGAGTGAGCATTTCATAACCTACTTCTTCCTCTAGAAAAGCTCTGCTCTGGGTATAGGTTAAGGTTACTTGTAAACATATGGTAAGCAAAAAAGACCTACCTATATCTCTCGAGATCGGCTTTGGCTTAAAACTCATTTCAAAAGTCTCATAAGAGATCTTTCTCGACTCTGCATAGGCCTGCGCCTCAGCCGAAGGAGAACGTTTGTATTTGCTAGCTGAAGTCGGCACTACCAGATTCTTGGTGGGTGTCGAAACAGGGCTTAATTCTTCTGGGGCATCAATCTGATTACCTGAGTAAGAAAAATGATCATGAAATAAAACATTCTTGATCTTTACGCAACTTCAAAATGGAATGAAAATCGGAAACATAGAAAACAGTCACACTTCTCAGTGCTTTTGCATGTGACCAAGCAACCCGTGCCTTCAATCGCACGCCAAAAAACTGTTCTATAGACGCGACGATCTAGGACCAGCGACACTTTAAAGACAATGGAATACTATAAAGCCCCTGGGGGGCTTATTTAATTCTGAAGGCTGTAAAGGAGGGGTTTACTAGAGAGAGAGAGTTATTTCAAATTCAAGGTCGAGCACACAAAATATCTTGATGGCTTCGGTACTGAAGTGAAATATATCATGAACTAGTTAATAGTTATACTTGACTGAAACTGGATGTTCTAGTGGGCTCATATTTTCAATTTGAGGATTTTTGTAGTCACAGTATGAGTGGAATAAACACGCAAGGACCTCTTGACACTCTACGTAGTGGTGCAGCGTATGCACCGGTGCACCTGCTAGAAAGAAACCGTTGACTTATAGCCAGGTTGGCACGTTGAACAGAAAATCACACCTTACGTCGGGATGGTGAGATGTAGCGTTGAAAATAGAATCTATCGTCAGAATTGGGATAATCCAGCATAACCAGCTTCAAATTTACTTCAACCATCAACATGCTGTTCATCTAACCCTGCACAACTCCATTCTACACTACGCAAACATTCAAAACCAAAATAATAACAATAACATAAATGCCTCACTAGAATCCCTGGAATCTTTCTTTTCCTTGAGGAAATGCTTTGGTGATAATTCCATCAGCTGTTTCTTCTTAACCAGTTTGAAAGGATTTGATTTGAAGTCAGGCGAGAATGATCGTTTTGGTTCCCCGTCTACGCCGTTTTCATCCTTGTGCTCAGCAGACTCTGGGTTGGAAATCACTTCAGAGTCAGACGAATTCTCTTTCACTTGCTTGATTTCCGAATTTCTACTTCTTGCTTGCTGCAAAAGTTTGCTGGCTTGTTCACGGAGTAATTTCTTTCGATCTTCCTCTAGCTACAAAAATACAGATGGACATGTCAGTAAATCATAAATTGTTTGTCGAGCTCCCTTATTAAATTTGAAAGAATGGTTTAACTAGGATTCTCATTCCAGAAATTTCCGAGTAGTTAGACTAATCACACTTGTTCAAAGGGTCGTGGGTTCGAATCCAACTTCAGGCCTGTGCGAGGAGAGAAATTTCCAGCTCTCTGTTACTCCAGGCAAATCTGTGTTTTCTTTTGTCACCAAGAGTCATAAGGAGTCCCTAGGTGTGGTCAAGTCTGCTTGATTAGTTTACCTATTAAGAGGACCCTTTTTACTTGCACATAAACCAATACCTTACGAAGATAGTAAGCGTATTTGCCTGCTAACTATCAACATACCTAAAATGTTTTGAAGGAAGTTAGGGAAGAGCTGAATGTTTTAAGGGAAGAAACTGTCGAAGGATATAATCTATTTAGTGATCTATTCTGACGGCCCCTAAATATGCTCTCTCAGCAATCGCTGCATTTCGAATTTTACCTTGTCATATTTTGTTTTCATAGCTTCGTCTCTTCGCTTTTTCTCATCAAGAAACTTTCTCGCCATTTCCTTCATTTCCTTTTGCTGCTCAGGGTCTTTCTAAAAGTAAAACAGAATCAAAAGTAAATGGGAGACATCTTCTAAGCAAAGTGCCATAGAATCATACTTAAGAATGATACCTTAGTTAAAAATACATTGGAAGACCTAGCACGAATGGGTGCCTCTTTTTTGGCAATTGCTCAAACTCAATTCACAGAGCTATCATGTGTAACTGTAACAAATTCATAAGGTATGGTGTAGTTGTACATGGAGATGGATTTAATCTGACAGCCGAATCAATACTCTTACTGCGTATAGCCCTGTGGCTGGATACACTAGAAAACTAGAGAACTTACTTACTGTCCTGATTAAGACACTATTTAGTGCACTGACATATTGTGGGTAAGGTCCTAGGTTCGAGACTTGATAGAGACATAACACCCGTGGTAGCCCACTCGTGAAACATCACTTCCCCATGCTGGACCAAGCCTTATGGATTCATGTTATTTATAAAAGGGTATATGTGCAACATCATCTACAAAACTGGAAATTCAACTTAGGAAACGAAAATTCCCTCCAGAAAATCATGAACAACTATTGGACTTTCCTATAGATTAGCTAAAATAAAAAGAAAGACTGGGGTGTGTGATGCACTGGCCCCACTTTTCCCTGCTCCATCACAATCAAAGCCTCTTAACTTAGTGACTGATACTGAAATAGTAAGACTTCTGCCAAAAATAAAAATTGTTGACTAGATGATTTCTAACTATCATTTCTGAAAGAAAAGACAGCAAAAATGAATCACAAGCTCTTCTGTGCGCTCCAAGCTAAACACTACATCACAATTATTGCATAACTTAACTCTCGCGAGTTGATAAACATTCAACTGCAAAAGCAGAAAAAACAAATAACAATCCTAAAAAACATACAAGCATTAATATTCAATGCAATCAAAAACTTACTCGATCATTCTTCTTGCCAAACAATAAACCGAGCATGATAACAAATCGTTACAACCAATCTCGTGTTTGAAGTCAAAAGAGCAAAATATGGGACCTGCCTCTGAGAAGCCCTAGAAACATCTGCATGACAGATGCAGATTTCTTTCAAAGACTCCACTATAGCGGGGCGAATGTCAATAACACAGCTACAAGATTAGCATAATCTAGTAGACATCCCAGTACGGAGCTATGTTTGCTAGTAGCAGGATGCTCTCACGCGTTGCGATCCCCCGTGCTACGAGAAGGCACTGATAAAAACCACAATCTGTATGAAGCCCTTCCAGTTTTCACAATGAATAGGGCCCCATTTACACGATACCGTTCATTTCATATTGGATTGGCCTCCTGTTTACAAGATACCATTCATTTCATATCGGATGGGCCCCCTCTTTACAAGATACCGTTAATTTCATATCGCATTGGTTTCATATCGGATTGGCCTCCTGTTTACACGATACCGTTCATTTCATATCGCACTAGTTTCATATCGGATTGGCCTCCTGTTTACACGATACCGTTCATCTCATATCGCATTGGTTTCATATCGGATTGGCCTCCTATTTACACGATACCGTTCATTTCATATCGCATTGGTTTCATATCGGATTGGCCTCCTGTTTACACGATACCGTTCATTTCATATGGCATTGGTTTCATATCGGATTGGCCTCCTGTTTACACGATACCGTTCATTTCATATCGGATTGGCCTACCGTTTACACGATACCGTTCATTTCATATCGGATTGATTTCATATCGGATTGGCCTACCGTTTACACGATACCGTTCATTTCATATCGGATTGATTTCATATCGGATTGGCCTACCGTTTACACGATACCGTTCATTTCATATCGCATTGGTTTCATATCGGATTGGCCTACCGTTTACACGATACCGTTCATTTCATATCGGATTGGTTTCATATCTGATTGGCCTACCGTTTACACGATACCGTTCATTTCATATCGGATTGATTTCATATCGGATTGGCCTACTGTTTACACGATACCGTTCATTTCATATCCGATTGGTTTCATATCGGCTTGGCCTACCGTTTACACGATACTGTTCATTTCATATCGCATTGATTTCATATCTGATTGGCCAGTTTACACGATACCGTTCATTTCATACCGGATTGGTTTCATATCGGATTGGCCTAGCGTTTACACGATACCGTTAATTTCATATCGGATTGATTTCATATCGGAATGGCCTACACACGATACCGTTCATTTCATATCGCATTGATTTCATATCTGATTGGTCAGTTTACACGATACCGTCCATCTCATATCGGATTGGCCTCCCATTTACACGATACCTTTCATTTCACATCGCATTGGTTTCATATCGGCTTAGCCTACCGTTTACATGATACCGTTCATTTCATATCGGATTGATTTCATATCTGATTGGCCCGTTTACACGATACCTTTCATTTCACATCGCATTGGTTTCATATCGGATTGGTCTACCGTTTACACGATACCGTTCATTTCATATCGCATTGATTTTCATATCGGATTGGCCTCCTGTTCACACCAGAACGATTTAATCCGAAATGCTTGATACTGTTTTCCATCATCGATTGAAAACACTCTGAAAGTGGTATGAACCAATCCAATACGAAATGAAAACGGCATCGTGTGGAAGGGAGCTAAGATTTCACTTCAAAGGACTCCCATTGCAAATATTCATAGAGTTAAATATTGAGTTCCGATTATGAGAAAATAGCAAATGGCCTTTTTAAATGAAATCATAGTCAATGACAGAAATAGTCTGGAAGCCTTTTGCTGTTTGTCATTGTCAACTTTTTACGATGGTCACTGTGCACAAACATTTTTCTTGTCGTTGTTTCGTCTAGATTGACATGACTGAGCGACTGAACTCAAATGCTTCGATTTCGCTGATTGCTTAATGCATTTTAGTTTGAGATCAATCATATAAGAATATCTCAATGCTTAATTCGATTGACAACTTTTTGTTTATTCATATGGCCAATCTAGTGAATTTAAACCAAATTTGTGCACGGACCAGTTCAACTTCCAGAATTAACCAAAGAAATAAAACGAAAGGCTTCAAGACCATTCTCCTCCAATGACTATGCGCAAACAAAAAGTCTAGTTAAATAGGCCGACCTGTGAGTATTGACATATCTGATAGGACCTGATAAAACCGACCCTTAGTGTCAAATTAAGCCATACGTCATCCTGTTGTAAACATAGCCCCTGTTAAATTCAACCCTTGTCGACAAATGAAGATTGGAGTGAAGTATAAAAGGATTAAATGTTTGTATCGAGCACCTACGTGCTGGAATTTGTCAATTCTGGAAAGTTTGAAATGCAAGAATATATTGAAAATACCTCGTCGTTGCTTTCACTAGTACTTCCAGCTTTTAGTTTCGCATCGAGAATCAGTTTCCTAGCTTTAAGACGCAATTTCTCCTGCTTTGCCTGAAAAAAGCCAAAATGAAAATAAATCGATCAAACTTTGCATTCAACTCCATCATCATCATCATCATCAAGTGACCGCAGTCAAGAAAATGGAATCAACAATGCTTTGCTAAACCTCCTGATCCTTCCAAGCTGCCACGCTCGGTCTCCATGTATGTTTGTATGTGTATGTAATATATATTTTACGTGAATTACAGGACTAAGTATTATACTTACAGCCTGGTTCACAAATTAAAGTTCTAAAAAAAAGAAAACGGACCTATTGAAAAAATTCCTTAGCACTAAATGCTAATATACCTAAATATTGAAAGTTCATAGCAAATTATTCAAGAAAAGTAATTATAATAAGAAACGAAGAAGCTATCAAAAATGCTTAAAAATTATAAGGTCCACCAATATGCGGTAAAATTATCCGATTTAACTTTGTTCATAAAATAAAGTGCAGACTGTTTTCTGAAGCTCTCTAAGGTTCAGCATGTTTGGAGCTGTGCTGGCAATGCATTCCAGAGTTTAGTGTCGAAGTGTTCAAGTGTTTTTGTGTAGCAATTTCCTGCTCCTCTAGTAGTATAGAGACCTAACGTGGAGGATCTTGTATCGTATTGTAACTATCCATAAGAGAAGTAACCTCAGATTCATCACGATGATAGTAGTTACCGGCAAATTGAACTCTCCAAGACTTGACAATGGCAGAGACTAGGGAAGATTGCCACAGATTTAGCGGATCGTGTATCATATGGTGCTTCCGGGAGATGCTTTGAACCCTCTTTAAAAAAAAATTGTAAGTACCATCTAAACTCCTCTCCAGTTTCTCCTCCCTTGTACCCGTATCCAGCCCTTGTAAGATAATATAACATTCATCTTGTGAGCGTCTCCACTGTAGTAAGCGTAAAGACTTGCTAGCATGCATATGGACAATCGTTTTAAAATCGTAAACTCCTGTAGCAGAAATTTGGTGGAATAGATACATCAAGAGCTAACATACAACCAAATTTTGGGAATATCGTGCATGTTACCCTTCTCCTCATGCATGGATATAGAGTACGGATATATAGTACGGTCTTATCTAGGCTGCCGCGTTAAAACGAAACACATTTACCCCAAACATACCTTTCATTTAATTAATGAACCATACACTGCAGTAAAAACCCGCATATTAGAAGCAGTTCTTCTAAAAAACCTCTACTCAATTTACTCCTCTACCTCTACTCCTCCTCTACTAAAAACCTCTCCTATTTAAATAACGGCTCTGATTTAATGTACATGTAACAAACAAGTCCTTGAAATTCAAAACCCTGAACTTTAGATTACCCTCCCAACGAAAATTGGCTAAAATGCACCCAATGGCGTTTTACTGTAATCACACTTTAATCTGCAATATTCAAATACTAACCTTACTCAATGATTGCATGGTTGAATCTGATTGCACTTTCTTCATCTTAGGCCTAGCAATACTCGACGTGTCTTTACTGTGAGTTTCAAGACTTTGATTTTTACTATCTTCGTTGATTTCACTCAATCTAGACTCATTCTCCTCGAAACTTGTACTGTCACTTGTATTCGAAGACTTATCACTTGCCTTTGGTGATAATTCTTGATTGTTTTCTTTCTCAACGGGCTTTTCAATTGTTTTGTTATTTTTAGGCCCTTCGGGAGCATTCACGCTACTTTCAGCTGGAGTTAGAAATACCTCATTATTTTCCAAAGGTTCTGGGCCGACGTCAGGTTCTTTATCACTAGTCACAGATGTGATAGTTTCGTTTGTGGTTCGTGTTTCTTTATCCGTTTTATCATTAGCTTTATTCGTGGCACATTCAATTTTCTCAACCTTGAAAAAGAGAATCAAAAATTCAACCTTATTCCAATCGAGAGGAAAATGAAAGCGAGGATTTCTTACATCATCTTACAGGATATCCTAGTTGATAACAATATACAGGATAAAACAATTTTTTGACGAAAAGTATCTCAAAAATTGCTTTACTCCTACAATATCCTACACCTGAAGCACTCTTTCATCCGAATTGAACAGAAACATTTACAAAACATAAAGAAAATGACGATATTATCGGGAGCATTATATGCATCTCTAGGCTATCATAGCCTTATATAAAAAACAAGTACAGATAACAATGAGAATGCTTTGAAGGTCAAACAAGTCCTTGAATAATTTTCGACCGTAATGTAGTTTAATGCATGGGAAATATGATGGAAATATTTTTTTTTTCATTTGGAGTAAAGAATTTGCTCTTTTGAGGGGGTTTCGTAAGCGCACTAATAAAAAGTTTCAAACAATTATTGCAAACAAAAGCAAAGAAAATTACAAATACAAATAAAAAATTACCTTCTCCAATTTATCAGTTTTTTCCAACGCAGCTTTTGGTTTTTCTAAATTCAATTTCCTTTCCTCCTTTTGCATTCTCTTCCCTTCCGCTCGTAATTTCCGTTCTTCTTTTTCTACTTTAACACTCGCTTGTCGCTGAATCTTTTTATCAATCATTATATTCAACATTTCATCCTCGTCTTCACTTTCTACAGCCTCATTTGTACTTAATTTCTTCTCCTTCGCAGGGGCTTCAACAGCCATATCTTCTTCATCTTCATCTTCGAATGGATTGCTAGAGATTTTACTCGATGAATTGTCTTTATCAGTTTTCATATTAACACTTTTCGACGATGCTTCGCTTTTCAATAAAGCTTTATCTTCTTTTCTACTCTCTTTAAGAATAGATTTGTTCGTTTTAGAGGTTTTCTTATCCTTGACAGGGCTTTCAATAGGCGAGGAATAGTTATATTTCGACATCAAAGCACTTATGCTGGTCTCAACCGGGTCCATTTTCTCGAAAGATGAAAGTTTAGGAATTTTATTACCGTGAGTGTTGAAATGTGTCCGTATTTGATGTAGGTATGTCATTACGGTGAGTTTGTCAGGCACAGCTGCAAGAACCATGTCATTTGGGTCGAGTATTTTAGCGATACCGAGATATTCGAAGCCATCGTAGGCCTGTAGAGAGAATTTCAATTAGAATAAGTTTGATTCAGAAACAATATAAGATTTTGATCTTTTTATTCTCATGCATGCAGTTGAATTAAAAATCGAGGGTAAAGTAAGTAGATATATGCCAGTACACTCGCCTTCCTAAAGTGTCGAGACACCTGCCAAAATTTTGTTCCGCTCTTGTAACCCGAGGGAGGTACTTCCGTATGATGCAATATGAGGATATCCGCCAGCTTTCTTTTAAACTTATCGTGCTAGAAGTTCTGCCTTACGGAAATACTTTCACTTAAAAGAATCTGTAGTCGTAGTTAACTTTTACCAAACGAATTTTGTGATTGGGGTAAACTTTTTCTTGATCATTTCTTGAATAAGAGATGATTTCTGAAAATTGCGATAGAAGCAACAGACTATGTCTGATCCATCTAGTATTAATGATCTGAAGTTACTGTGACTCGTTAATCTAGCTTTATCGGTTTATTGTATGCGTATCAATGTATTAGGATAACTGTTGGGTTGGGTATGAATTTTCAGTCCGATTCCTGGTACTGATAGAGGCCCTGACACACTTCCTGATAAACAGTTGTACGTTGGTAAATATTTTTCTTGTTCACCTTTTTTGGGTAGATATCGTTGGTGGTTGACAGTCATGGGTTAGAAGGATATACATTGTAATCACTACTGGGAAAATAAGCAATAAACATACCAATTTGTTGTTCTCTTTAATTTCATGCGGCGATAACGAAGCAAAATCTCTGAAAAGTACAGTACAATACATCAATACTCATTTGTTAAGGTTCTTTGATAGCTCTAGGCTAATTAACTCTAATTATACTTGGTACCTAATAACTGCATGATTGATGAATGGAATTCGAAAAAATATCAAAAATGTTACTAAAAACTTACTTTGTAAATTCTAAACAATCTATTGTTGCACTTGAAAATCAACTTTGATATCGTTTATATGCAGTTTTATCCCAAACAGCTCATATTTTCAAACCCATAGATTATTGCTTTTGGTTAAGGTGCATAGTAGGACGGTGTTTGATCGGTACAGAACTTGAGAATAGTAAGGAAAATTGGAATCAAAGCAAATCATAATAGAACAGTCTTTGATTGGTACAAAACTTGAGGATGACGAGGAAAATCGGAGACACAGCGAGACATAATAATTACTTAAAGCTTTTGCGTCTGACACTCTTCAGAGAAATACATCAAAAAGAGAACGAAATTGAAACCCAAGGATTATTATACCTAGGTGTGGATAGAATTCCACCTGAGCTTAAAAAGTCCAAAATAAACTCACATTAAATCGGGGTGATAATGATGAAGAATGGCACAAAATCCAAGTCCATTTCTCCATGAGGTCGTCATATTTGTTAATTTTACTCCTCTGTATCCTGACGTCACATCCTGGCACCAAGCTATAAAGCAATTGATCCACGCTCAACATCAAATAGGTGGAAAAAAGGGTGGTGAAGCTTAGACATCTTTCTCTTTACTCTTACAAATCTAATGATATGAGTAAGTAAGAAAGTGTTTAGTCACTACAAAATTAATAATCTAAATACATTAAAGATTAAATACTTTAAGTAAAAGGAAGCCGAAAATTTAAATAAGGTGATGTAAAACAGCATAAATCAAGATATGATTAAATATGGCAATGAGAAACTATCTTATGAAATCAACAACGTCATGAAAGGTCTGCGAAGGACAAAGTGATTAAATCTAGGCTCAACATCAAATAGGTGCAAAATAAAGGGTAGAGTGGTATAATATATTTCTCCTGTATCTCTATAAATCTAATAATATAAGTTAGCAAGCAAGTATTCATTCGTAACAAAATTAATAATCTAGATAAATGAAAAATGGAATGCGCTAAAAGAAAGAAGAGCCGTTAATCAAATTAAAGACATGCAAATGAGGATAAATTGAAATATGATGAAATATGGCAATAAGAAACTATCTAATGATATCAATAACGATGTACATGGTTCGCAAGGGACAACTGATGAGCTTGCTTACACAAGAGCTGACCTATCATCCAAGAGAGGAAGCTGAGAGGTGTGGTTGCATATTCGCGAAATTACTTCGATTTCAAATTTGTCGTTTCCTTTCTCTGGCATACATCATTCTCATACTCATTACATTATCTCATTCTCATTACAATTAGGAATATGAAGAATGACTTACACAGTAGGTCAGAGTCTGGCCCTCGCTTCACTGATGGCTTTGCCTAAATGAACGTATGAAGAAATATAAACGGAATAATCATGCTTGATTAAAGTACTCAATCAAGTGGATGCACCAGCAAACACGCTACTTTGGCGCCAAACGTTGCACAACAATGATTTTTGAATTCAAATATCAAGAACATCAAAGATTCATCAACATGCAGTTGCTCAAAAACAAGAACTGTCCGGAAATCAACTAATTCTATGCTTATAACAAAGATTGAAAATAAATCTTACCGCTTCAGTATTTGAAATGTTTTTCTTTGCTGTTATTTCCTTTGTCCATCTAAAAATCAGATAAGAAATCATTTCAAGATTGGAGACTAAACCATCCTGGTAGAAACATAAGAATGAAACGGGAATTTTGTACAACATAGTTAAAACATATGAGCATAGAACATATCTTAAAGTTAAAGTACAAGTCCAGGGTTTATAGATTTTTTGCTATAAAGTACCCTTACAATTGGACGTCTTTAACAGACACTAGCTGTGAGTTCTTTCTGCGTTAAGGGGACTCTGCCAGTTGTAAGCTTGCATAATGTAATTCTTGGGTAAGGCCATTTTTATCGCCATCTTTATGTGCTTTAAAAAGAACATTTGGCACAGTGATAGCCTGGTTCAGATACTAGGTAAGGTGACGTAAGAGCGTACAAATGTGAGAGGCCACTCCGTGCATATTTCAGAGTTAGAAAGACTCCTTCTAAGCAAGAAAAAGATGAAATATTTGGAGAAAATACTGAGTACGATTCAGAATAACTTGTTATTTTACTGGATAGACAATGTGCTATTTTTTGTTTCTCCGTAAGCACCCATTAACAACCCTACAGAATTACATAATGCCCAAACATGACGCTGATAGGGTAATATCATGGCTGATAACATACTTTTCATGTAGAAATTTTCCAATAGGGCTTGACTCTGCAACTGGAACAGATCCTTTCCCTATCAAAATGTTTAAAAATTGTGTCAATGAAGAAAATAGTAAAAAAACTAACTTGATAAAAAAAGCTATGCAAAAATACAAGAGCTTCCATTTGTATCAATTAGCAATAATCAAGCAATTGAATCTAAGTAGAAAAAATTATTTTTCAATATCATTTTATCTTATTGGTAAAGGGGAATACATTCAGGTTTTTAGATGCCCAACTTAAATACTTAGCTATCCTGTTCTAAATTCGTATTCATCTAACTGTTATATCAGCATATAAATAAAGAACGGAAAGATACATAAAAGAAAAGTAAATTTTAAGTCAATAGTATGCCAGCTGATTTGGCTGGTCAACATTTTTGATCTTTTAAATGTGATTTTTATTTCTTTTTGAAAGTAGCAGGTGAAGCATTTGTTTTGGTTTCGAGACTTATGGTTTCAGGGATATGAACTAGGCCCGCACTGTATCCTACCAGTATCGGAAACAAGGCATGGCCTTAGTAAGTTTTGCACGTTGATAAAGATTCGCACACTCAGATGTAGAACATGGCATGAACTTTACCTATAGATCCTCTAAATGATCCAAAGGAACTCCCACTTCTCCTTCTAGCCACGTTATCTTCTTCAAAATCATCATCAAAATATTCGCTATCTGCTAAGCTCATCATGCTTGCATAGCTGATCATGTCTTCATCCCTAAAAAATAAACAAAAAGTATTCAAAGAACCGTCCTCTAATAACCTATCAAACAGTATACAAGGATTGTGGAACATCTTGTAAATATTTTGAAATGATGAGCCAACAATTAAAAACTATTTGCAACGATATTGCAACAATTCTAGATAAAGGTGAAGCCATATTTGATGATTCACATTGTCATCAAGCATTCACGAATTTTGAATTAAGATGTTTTTGAACGATTTTGAGAAGGAGTTTGCAGCCGCCATTTGTTAAAGGCTCCTAACTGAAATATTGCAGAATAGAAACAGGACTTTAGAGGGGAAGAAACATACCACCTAAAAAGTTTTCAGTGCCCATAGAAATAAAATGAATAAAGCCTATTTGGTTTTGATATACATTTCTAAAGCAATGTTGAATTTTACTCGATTGTTTTCCCACTCACTCAATTTGTTTCTTTGATTTGGTTAATTTATTTTCACCTGTTTTATTCATTTAATTCAATCTAGCAATTGATTTGTTTTCTCACTCAGTTGATGTTTCTCACCCACTCAATTGCCAAAAACATGAAAAGTTTGATTGTTTGGAATCTTAAGTGGCCAAAAATAAATAAAAGTTTTCATCAGGATCAAACTTATCTGAGCATGACTGAACATGATTAACAAGGTAGCCAACAATCTCGAATTTCTAGACAGCAAAGAAATTAAGCAGTATGAATTCAATTAAATTTTCAGTGATTTTGGCCGAGGCTGTTACTCATAAACAAGAGACTCACACTGCACTTGTGTAACCCACACAACATATGTAAAAATTAAATACAAATCAAAGCTACTGACGTTGCTTTTCCCTCCCGCAAAAGAACACAAGACAGAGCAAATTCGACTTGACAATTTGACACTTTGATGCTTGCAGGTTTGAGCGTCAACTGGAATTCTTGAGTGTAAGCTTCAATGCTGTAACATTTGGCCATATTTAGCGTGGCCCGGGCAAGTGGCTTCCTTCTGCCACCGGAAGACTCCTAAAATCAAGAGAACACTGATTAAAATCATTTCAGCACATCTATATGATAATGAAATAAATAGGCTACTGCAATTGACATATGCCTCCACCGGATCTCGAACCCAGGTTTGTACGGACACAGGCAATATAATTTAATTACCCGTGTTACACCATGCCTTATGAATTAATGTTGAAATTTACATGGCTCTGAAGAAGGATTTAATCCGAAAAACGAATTAATGCCTCACCGTGGATAAGCCTGGAGTTGTGAACACGTCAAGGTTACTGTGCTAACTTATTGTCCTGGTTTAGGACAGTGGTTAGCGCGCCCGCCTGTGTCCGCACAAACCCGGGTTCAAGACCCGGTGGAGGCATATGTCAATTGCAGTAGCCTGCTCTGGTATAATATAATGAAATGAATGTTTATATCTAAATAAAAGATTGATAAAACTACTATAATATTTCTCAAAACAGCAGGCCTGCAGGAAAGGGAGCAGCCTTAATTGGTTCAACAGCAGAATGAAGAAATCGGAAGCACAGCAGAGTATGTTAAACTACTAAAGCAAACAGCTACTGAATCCTTATACCCAGAGGGTGGATCTTTGTTTGCTAGAAAATTTCAGGATAGCAAGAAAAATCAGAAACATAGGAAAAATATACAATGCTTATGCAAAGTACCTCCTTGTGAAGAAAGTAAAATCAAACTAGCCCCTGGAATCTATACATGATTTGGTCAAAAAACTTTCCTTCAAAAAACTGAAATTGAATTGTATGAAATAAAGTAATTTTGCACGCAATTCAATGTCACAACTCTTATTTTGAAAGCACCTACGTCCATCACAATGAAGGTCCATTCTTTGTCCTCGAAATGGCTATCAGGCTTGTCCTCCTGAAAATCAACAAAGAATAAAGATCAATTCTTAGGCAAGCAAAGAAATCATGAAATATTTCAATAATCTTGATCTGAACATATAAATCTTTACAACTTATATCTATCTATATGAATCTTTATGTATCCAAGGTTAATCGAGATAGTTTGTGAGAATGAAAATGACCCGAGTAGGACTCAAACCCACGACCTCTAGATTGGTACTGTAAAGCGCTCTAGAATACGAATCTAGAGGTCGTGGGTTCGAGTCCTACTCGGGTCATTTTCATTCTCACAAATTATCTCGATTGATTTTCCAAATCCTGCTTCTCCTCAAGTATCCAAGGTTCTTTAAACTATATTTTTCTTTATATATAAAACACGAATGTTTGCATGTATGTATGAATGTCTGCATGAAAGTCAAGAGCTACTCTACGCACCACAAAATGGAAAGGTATCAATCTAAATGGAATTTGTGAAGGATTTACCTCAGAAAAATTATTTTTCAAAAACGATCATTTAGAGTCAAAAGAGTAAAGCCAAATCAAAACCGGGTAGTTGCAATAGGGGGGACAGAATTCAGAATTGTTTTTCTACTTTCTTAATACAGTGGAGCTTCTAATAGCAGCTAATTCTGAATCCAAGGTAAAATGGCCTTTAATTAGAGGTTTCTACCTTCCGAGGTTTTTACAATGAGATAAGAAAGCATTTGGAACTGAACAAAAGTTGTAACAAATTCAGAGGGTACAGGGCTAAACACATCTAATATGATTATACGAGAACCCAATTTCCAAAGTTTATAAAATAGTAAGAGACTTATTCAAAAATAAATCATTAACAGTTGACGAAATCTTCTTCAGTAAACTATCTAGAATTGTTTAGTTTTGAATTAATCCCACTCTAATATACTCATACCTTGTACATGGTCACAGTAATTTCAATATCCTCTGGCTCTGTCATCACCATGACTCCTCTGAATGGGTTTGCAATTCCTGATTGAAACTTGTAAGCTCTGCTGTACTTTTTTCTATTTCCTCTTGTCCATAAAACACATAACTTGTTTGGTAACCTGAACACATGAAGTAATCAATTGTAAGTACACAAGTTATCTTATTTACTGTAATTCCATGCAAAATCATCAACGGACCAAAAAGCAGCATGTTTGTTGTTTGTTACAAATGTTCATTGAAAGTCATTCAGAATCCAAAATTTCAAGTTAGCTAGGTGATCTTTCAGCCGAGATAAGACATGAGGAGGTTGCCAAAGACAAATGTCAAGTTAGAATTGTTTTTTTGTATTCTTTAATTCAACACAAAGTTAACGCTCATTAAGAGGGAAATTAGAGGTGTCGTTGCCGCGGGGGCACGGCCCAACCTAACAGAGCAGGTTGCCAGATTTCTGGAAAGCCTTGAGACTTTGCCACTTATTTGGAAAATTCAAGTGTTTCTCATTATTTGGAAATCTTCCATAATCTACCCTACGAATTAGGCCCTACGACAACCCTGATCAAAAGTTGTATAGGCTTCTCCACCTTCCCTATTAACCACAATCCTTGCCATAAGGTCTTGAGAAACAATGGCAATATTAGCATTATCTTAACCATGGAGCTATCAACCTGTAAAGATGATGCTTGAGCTCCCCCTTCCCCTAAACCAATGTTGATACTAGGTCTGGATGTCACGTGAGGATGTTGTAGATTCATTTCCACACCAAAGCAAGATCTGAAACAACATTTTTTAGGGGGAGATGGGCGTCTCTCTTTGACAATTAGTATATATCGAGTGGCAATCAAGCACTGTCTTATACCTTTTGGCAAGGATTGCAGCATCAACAAATACAACTCTTTGACTCAAGTGGGTGGCAGTTTTAGGTGGGGTTGGGGGGTCATGGCCCAACCTGAGGAGCTTGTCCCTTGCTGACAAGATCTTGCGATGCAAGTTTCTTTGGTTTTATCCTATTATTTTATTGTTAAACTTGCGTGTGCAAGTTCCAAACTCTGCATTCTAGCCCATCAGCTTCATATAGGTGAAAATGGCCTTGCCAAATAAATAAGAATATAAAATATGGTATAGAAACATCAAATTTGGTAAAATCAAGGTGTTTGGTCCTACGCCCCGCAGCCACTAAAACTGCTACTAGCCCATTTCACCTTATGATGGTTGCAACAATTCCGTAGAATCTCACCATTTCTTCTCCTTTTTGCATTCCAGAGATATGGACTGCAGGGAAGCAATGAACTGGAATTTTGATGCCCTTTTCCCAACTCTGTTTATTCTCTTCCAGACGGATCCCATTCTGAATCACTCAAGTGTGTGACTTGCAAAACCAAAACAAAGCAGTTCTCTTGCTGTGGTAAAGAAACTATTTATTTTATCTAATATCAGTCTTTTGGCAATCTTCACATATCTGGTTATTTCATGGTCTTGCAGGATGTCTTACTATCTTTGACAGATATAACATGAAAACTGCAACACTGTAGATGACGTGTAGAAACAAACTATTTTGGTGATGATGGCAAAACTCCAAGCCAAAAAAGGATTCTAAAGCCAAGCAAAACAGGGGGAAAATTTGGTTGGAGGGAAGCCAAATATTCTGGCTAAGTTGCAAAAATGTAGTCATTCACTCCCAATTCACTTATCTTCCAATCTTCACGCTATCTGGATTCGAAACACTCCATTTTAACCGGATCTAACAGAAATAACAAGCCGCTTTTTAAAGCAATCCTCCTTCTCTTGCTGTTTAAGGCCCAACAAAGAAAGCTGGAGAACTTGCTCGGCGTCACATCTTCGACTGAGCGCACTTGTCCATCTTTGCATGGAGATGTTAATCCTTATCTGTGATTAATTATGATCGAATTTTCCACTTCTCAAAGGCAGAATATTTCAAATATCAAATGTTTGAGGCCCGGGTAGTTCTTGCTCAGCACCGCCGACGAAAGATCAGTTCAATTCTGAATTCTTGATGGTTTGTGACAACAACAACAACAGCGTTCTTATCTGTTGTGGAGGGGGTGTGGTGACTATTGGGGTTAGTAGGTACTGACGTTGTGAATGAAAATCTACCCTGAACTCAAATAGAAATATTGAATAATCCAGGATAACTTCTGTGCAGAGCTGTGGGGTTATCATCAGTACTGTGGGGGGATACCATCAGTACATTGGAGGGTGTTCAGAACTGCGGGAATACCATCAGTACTGTAGAAGGATACCATTTAGTAAGTGCTTGTGGTTTGCCTCACCTGTACTGATGGCATCCCCCGAATGTACTAATCAGCCTCCACAGTGCTGTGTAGTGGATTTAGACATTCTACAATCAGTACTTAGGCCTACATTTTCCAGCCTCCACAGTGCTGCACAAGCGTTCCCTAGGATGTAAATATAAACTGAAAACTTAGCAATCAACTCAATATATGATTCATTTTAAGTCGTTAAAGATCGCACTGTTTTGCCCTCGTTCTCTATTAACCAGTATTAACAAATACAGCTCCCCTATTCAAGTTGGAGTTTTAGGTCGATATGCATGTATTGTATTTTGGCCTAGTTTTATATCTGGGAGAATTCGGAGATGTCTGATGTTTTGTGTTAAGAGAAAAATATGATATATTTTAGCATCATGCATCGTGTTTTGGGAAGGTGTGTGGTGTTTTGCAATATGTGAATTGTGTTTTGGGAAATGCCTGAGAGATGCGTATTGTGTTTCTTAAATGTGTTTGACCTTATCCCAGCAGAACATGATTGTAATAAGCGTATTTTCTCAACAGTCAGCAGTCAGTTAGGAATGTACCTAAAGTAAACAAAAAACTGGTCGACGAAGCTCTGGGATAATCTACTCCCTTCCCTTTACATTGCTAGCCAACTTTTTGCATTACAAGAAAACGAAAGAGAAAATACAACTTTTAGTAGTGTGGATTTTTAAGACATACCTATAGAAAATAAAGACCTTTAAATACAGACATAATTCACGATAAAAATGTGTAAAACTCATATGAACAAAGAATAATTCCTTATCTAAAATACATACACTGAAGGCACTAACAACTTAAGTAAAATTTACAAACCACAAATTAGAAAAAGTCTGCGAATGACTATTGAATTCAACATAATAAAAGCACGAGGTGACATATAGTTGCCATTAAGTCTGCCTCTTCATTTATACAGTTGCCCCACATGACATTCTCTTTAAAAAACACTGAAATTATGACTTAATCAAAGATCTGTGCATGCAGAATATCCAATTTAGAGTCAGAAGTTTTTGAAATTGAAGGCCGAATGGATACTATTTCGTTGGGGTCTTTGCTTTGACAATTTTGTCCTACAAAAAATAGTACAACCATTAGTATAGCATAGTAAAGAAATATAGATTTCCCAAGTAAAGATTTCTAAGTATCATCCCAGATAACTTGTGTGAAATAGCTGAGCCTGGAAGGAATCCAGCATGCTAGAATTTTATGTACACTTGTCATGCTCTGCGAGATCGCTGGCTGATCGCTAGAGCAACCAAATAGTGCATAGAGGTAGCAAATACAATGGGAAATAAGTACCAACATTTTTGAGGTATTTTCTATCGCTTAAACGTACTTAGCACACATGTAACTATTAGGTACCAATTAGTTTTACAATGTTTTTATTGTTCTAGCAATCTTCAGCATTGGTGAACAAAAAAATAAAAATGATTTACATTTACCTCCAAATTTTGAGTCGCTTTCATCATGGTACCATGTGTTGTTTTAACTATAAAAACAAGTTATCAGAAAAAACATAAATCCTTCAACTGGAAATTCCAAAACAAGTCCGCGGCAATTTGGCAGTTATTCTACATAAAACTGAACGTTTTAAGAATTAACGCATTACAGTATGTGAGATGATATTCTAGTACACGTAATAAACATATGCATCACCTAGTTTCAGACGTATCCCAATTTTCTGACATCTTATTTTGCACTTCTTTGTGGTAAAATTTATATTCTGTATCAACTCTAAACCTATTTGGCAACAAGCCACAAATTAACACACAAAATACCCCTTACTTGGAAGTACCTAAATGACCCCAGCCGGGTAAGCGACCCAATCTTTCATGGAAAAGCTCTGCAGATTATAGTTTATCGAAAAATATTGTTTAGAAACCTATAGTTGTGTCTTTTTTGTGCAAGTTTTTCAAAATTGAGAGTGTATAGTGTATTGTTTTGCCATTGTTTTAGCCAATAGGGTCATGGTTGAGTTAATCAAATTGCTTATTTTGGTTCCCTAGCCAGAAATATTTGTTATTAAGATAAGGTTTTTTAATATTCAGCATTATTTTTATGTAGGCAATATTTACATGTAAAATTTTAATAGTGAAGACAGAGGATAAGAAATACGTTGTGCACGTTCAAGTACTGCTCAACATCAACTGTGAAACAAAGACATACAACAATAGGTTTCTGAACCATCTTTTTCGATAAACTATGTACAGATGGACATGAAAACCCAGGGTGCCGGGATACAGGGCACGTGCCACTCCTCCAAGATTTCGCAAAATGAGATGATTACCCTTTTAACTTTTAGAAAGTGCCCCTGAAGCTTTGAAGTGTCATTGAAGCATTGTGCCCCTAAAGTCTGAGTTACTCAATATGTCCCTGATTCTACAAATAGTCAACCCACCTCAACGGATCAACTCTACACTTGAGAAGTGTTATCTGCCTAGACGGATTGACCCGGGCTATTAACTGGTTCATGTTAACATTTGACTGGGGAGGAGATCCCCCTCATTGACGGGATGGAGCCATTCCGGGCTCGTAGAAACAGGCCCAAAATATCAATTCTCAACAAAGAACCAGCTATGTTTCCCTGTGAGATAAATTCAAATATCACAACTGCAAGAATCCATTTGGTAAGTGATGAATTGAAAAGAAGTGTTTGCTGCAAAGAATCATAAAATTGAAATATGCGCTTACGTTGGTCGAGTATTTTCTGCTCCAGATCACCTTTCACTTTATTAGATTCCTGAAAATTTTGAATTTCATATGAAATAAGAATAATTTTAACTTTTATTTCTTCTGTAGAAAATAACTTTCACTCAAAACTGAATAAATCAGAAACAGAAAATTGAGCAATAAAATCGATGGAGTTTCATATAAAGTACAGAGAAAACTCTGTTGTACTAAGCTTATTACATACTTTATTTAGTATGTAGAGTATTTAGAAATTCTTACCTCAAGCCGTTGAAGAGAGGACTTTATCAGTCTATCTTGGTATGCCAGCTTCTTTTTCAAATTGATCACCTCACCCCTCAACTGCTGGTTCTAAAAGAAGGTGAGAAAAGTTTTGTATGACTACTTGTATTAGGCCAAATATTTCAAAGAGCAAAGCACTAAATTTACTAGCTACTTAGCTAGTTTAATTTCTTATGAAGCACTTTCGCAATGAAAAACACGGTGCCAACTTACAGCCGGTTTTTCGCAACCAGAACTATTGCGAAAGATTGTTTTCATATATCTGAATAAACTGACCTCCTCCAAAAAGGCAGATTTCTAACTGAGTGCCTCCTCTCAAACGATGTTTCGAAGCTGGAATTTGAATGAAATAAAGTAGATATGCACAGTGTAACTTCAAATGATAACTCACCTCTACAATAACAGTGCCGTCAGCATTTTCATCAGCTTTGGGGAGTTCATCGATCCACATCGCATCAAGTAGCTGTCGACATTCTTTCATGTCAAGAGAGATCTTGTCAACCTCCGCTCGCAGATCATTCATCTACAATAGAAAATTCAAGCAATAAGCACCAAATCTAGTGTAATTGGTATCTATAGTTTGATCCATTATAAGTAAATTAGTTGGTAAATTTGCCGCAGTGGCGAATCCAGATTACAGCTACTCTGCTCAAGCTGTAGGCAGATTTTCAGGCCTAGTATTTTTCTTTCCTTTTCTGATTCAAGCTCTAAGATGAATAATCAATAATTCTGTCACTTGGAGTTATTGGAGCAGTAGTCAGAACTTTTCCTGGATCCGCCGCTGTGTCGATCGACAGAAGTCGGAGGCGGGACGGAGGCTCCTCTTTCTTTTGCTATTTTCTTTATAAGGCTGGGCATAACTCTTACTCCTGGCCCGAGAGCTACTAACCCTCAATACGTCTCTTCTACCATTCTTAGGCAGCCATAAGCCATAAGCTTAGGCGAGGAAGGAAGACATTTTCGGCCGTGCCAGCAACAAAACCTTCAACATTTTGAGAATTATACCTCCAACTTTACATTATCAAATTCAATTTAGAGGGTGCTCTTTCCTTGATTAGTATTGCTGCTAAAGAACTCTCCTCCTCAAGAATTCCCTTTTATGCAAATCCTTCAGTGTTATTCATTTTCCTTTTCTGTCACTATTGTATTTTGATTCAATTTGTTGTAATCTAATTTTGTATGTTTACAGAATATTTGTATGTAGTGGAATTCTAATACAATGAAACTGAAATTGAATTTTCGAAAGGATAAAGAGTCTCAAATTTCTTGCAGTCAGTGGTGAATTGGAAATTTCCTTTGATCGCTCAGCACATTATTAGCTGGGTTTACTAGCCTGCCTTAAACTGTACATCATTGGTCAATACACAGTGCACATGAAATAAAAAGCTGAAATACCAAGCATACCTGCGACGCATTGACTGTTCTATGCATTTGAAGAACTGCGTGTAAATCCTGCATGAGCACAACCCTTTGACAACAGTTTGCGAGTTTATTCTTAAGGCTGATGTAATCTTCAATCTTTCCTCGAACGAATACCTGATGACCCTTCGATTCATGGAACACAGCTTCCAGGTGGACGGGGGAAAGTAAGGAGGAATTCGCTCCTGGAGATCCTGAAAGAGAAATCAAACCGTCATAATGAAATCATGGGTATAGCAATTAAGACGGGTAGAAGCAGAACCCCCTGTTTAATCAGCATCAATACGAAAATCGACGTAATTCTAGTCTGTAGTAGTGACCAGAATTCAAAATCAACTTCTACCCAAATTCAGTGTTTGGATAGTCTAAAAATTATTTCTCAATGAAATAAGAAATAAATAATATTTTATAAAAGTAAGAGGAAACGAAAAAAGGCAACCTACCGTTTTCTTTCGTAGGCGTCTCTTGCACGGTAAATCTTGAGATGTCCTTGGAGCCAAACCTGTCCGTATCTGCATCTTCATGCGTTGTGTCCGTCTGAAATAGTGTTCTTCGTATTGTTGCACTTCTCGGATCTAGCATCACACGCACACCCGCCGTGCTTTGCTCGTTGCCAGATGAGTTTGGGGCTGGAAAGTAGAAAATGAATAACTAAATAGATGTCTCGGGGGTAGTAATTTTCAAATCGAGGAATTTTGTAGCGAAATAGGTACAATAAACACACTAGGACCTCACACAAGTGTATGTCATGATATAGTGCATGCTGGCACGCCCCTGCTGAAAACAAGGCTGAGACTTAGTCAGAAAAGAGTATTAGACAGAAACCCATTCACTCCACAACTAGGTCCTCAGCTAGGATCCTTATAGAAATGATTTATGCGTGTGGTACCTATTATCACATGAAGCTAATAAGGAACATTGTATATATAAAGTACCGTATTGATATCAAATGCGCAAAATATTTACAGTACTATAAGAGACTGAATGCTGCAAAACCAGAGGCTGCGTAGTTTCTTATGGATTGAGAAGAAATAGGTGAAGGGTTTGGAATATATTTAGCAGGACAGCCACTGAATTTGCATAAAATACCAAATCTTTTCAATCAAAATAATTGTCTGAAGCAATATACAATTTCAAGCTGAAAACTCTAATCTTTGAGTAACGATTCACTACTATCTGGCAGACTGAAGTTTCTTATAAGTCAGTTTCTAAGAAGCGGGTTACTACAACAATCCATATAAAAAGTATGTAAAGTTTCTGACATTTGCTATCTAATCACAACAGTACTTACTCATCGAGCTGAGGGGCTTTTCAATTTGCTGTTCAAGTTTCTCTCTCAGAGCAATGTTAGCATCGATGCTTTTCTGAAGCTGCGTTCTGAGAATCCTGATCTCTTCCAGCAGCATCTGCAGCAGTGATGCATCGAAACCAACATTGGCATTGTCTTCTTTAACAGCCTCTTTTCCTAGATTTAACAGCACACAGTTCAAATATCTGAATGTTAAAATCAATTTTCAGCCGATTTCTCCAACCATATTCTTAACTCTTTAGTTAACTTGAGCTGTCAGTATCTCTTTGTTTTCTCAGCCCAATATTTGTATAAGTTTTGCTTTACTACTATTGCATTAAGTATTTAATTTTGTTATGTTTATCTCTTATTATCAAGTGACTTTGTTAGGTTTGTTAGGTAGGTGTATACGGAAATTCCCAAATCCCCAAATCATTGTCAGAAAAATCATACAGATAAAAATCAAACCAAAAGGTTTAAAGCTGCAGTTTATTTCTGATTCTGAATCATCTTTTGATACATGCAAATAAATATGTCGATAAGGGAGGGTAGTCAGATGTTTTACAGCATTATTTTAGAAGACGTGGAGTAAAATTTTTGCATTTTTTCATTTTGCAAAGGTTTGTCATCTTTTGCCAAGCAATTCTGTTTTATAAAAAGTGGCTCATCCACGAAAGTAATTTATTTTGGAACATTTTCAATTCGTAATTCTTTTCCCAAAGCCTATATCCTTTCAAAAACGTCTTTCGTCTGAGAATGTACACTTCAGATAGTTGGTTTCAGTCCATCCACGAATGGAAAAAATGATTCAAGTCTACTTACCAAGCTTGGAATTTTCTTCAATTAGAATTGTTTTAAAATGTAAACATGATGAAGTGCAAGAATAATTCAAAATAATGTCCCAAACTTACGCCTTCTCTAGGCTATTGGTAACCCATGAGTTATTGCGAATCTTCATAGAGGCAAAGACTTTTAGGGAGGGGTAGTTTCAGTCTAGCAGATATCACTCAGTTGAAGCGTGATTATCAAAATTAGTTTTCAAACAATCATTTATATGATAAGATTTATCTATAATCATTTCAAAATAAGATTATTCACTTTAAAAATTTAATCCAACATTTCCTGCTATCAATTTCAAGAAACAGTCGGGCCTCTAATAGCAGTCACTTTCAAAAAGGGGCAACCTCCAAACTATGGGCATTCTAGACATTTTCTCGTGTCATCACATACAGTATATGGTGAACCTCCAAAAGATTGTCACCTCTAAACAAAATTTCAGGCCTATAATAATTGTTCGTACGGAATCGGTCCTCTAACAACGGCCACACAAACGTGCTTATCAGGGACGCAATATTGGACATGATAGTTGCCACTTATTATGACAAGCCTTTGATATTTAGTAGGGCAACGTTCCTGCAGAGATCTGTCTTCCACCATCGGGCAATCAGAAATATGGTTTCTTCCCAATGAAATAGGAACGGTGCCCTACTAGATATTTTATCATGATAAGTAACTCTTCAGTTAACATGATTAGAACTGGATAATTTTCAAGGGATAGACATCTAAGCGTCAATCCTTAAGATAATTTATCTCTAAATCTTGTAATAATGATATTAATAAAAGTGATGGCTTGTCATGATAAGCGATGATCATCATGTCAAACATTGTTCACATGAATCAAGGGTGACGGCATTTGAATTTACCAGTTGAATATTTCACGAACTCGTGTCCTGAAACAACATTTAAACACATAACATGTATGTAGACCGATATTTCTGATTTTCTAGTAAGCCTCCTATAACACCACCGAAAAGGCAACCTCTATCAACAGACACTTTGGATTTGAAAGTGGCTTCGATTAGAAGCTTGACTGTAATTATTTTAATAGATGTTTATTCATTTTTATTTGCTTTAAAGATACATATCAACTGTTTATTTTAATTTATGATTACTAGTTTAACAGTCATGCTGGCTGAAGACCTCGAGGATAGCCAGAAAAATCGGAAACATAGCGAAAGATATTAACTACTAAAGCTTTTCATCTGACACTCATCAGAGAAGTACAGTACTAACCCACCACTAAGAAGAGGAATGTAGCAAAACTAGGCTGCCTAGTTTCTTATAGGTTGACAACAAAATAGGTGAGAAATTTAGAATATATTTAGCAGGGTAGCCACTAAATTTGCATGTAATGCCAAATCTTTTCAATCTAAATTACATTCTGAAGCAATATGAATTTTTAAGCTGAGATATATAATCTTCAAGTATAGACTATTCGGAATGCTGAAGTTTCCTTTAAGTCGATTTCTTAAGTGGCGAGCTATAACTGTACGTTAGAAAGAGAACGAAAATGAAACTTACGAATCATCAGGCCCAGAGGTGGATCGCAATTGGCCAATGAAATAGAAGGTGAATGAAAGGTATAGTAAGAAACAACCAATCAAGCTTTAGCATTGTCATCGTGTTTCGCTATGTTTCAAATTTCATCGCCATCCTCAATTAATAGTTTATACAATTATTGTTTATTTTTAAATGTATTGAGTTTATTGCAAGCAAATCCAGCTTGATCTGCAACCACTAAGAGGAGTCTTCGACCTCAAGTGAATCCCGCTGTCTGCAGAAAAATATTGGCAACTTTATTTTTCCTACTTTTATGTTCATCTTTATCATAAAATCATGTAAATGTCATTTTAAATCTAATTTTAGATATGTATCATTCGCTGCTTTTTCCACTTCGATTATTTTTAATAATGAGAAACCAGGAGATGAATAAAAATTATACAGATCACATGACTGGAATGAGGGCATAGTTATCAATTTAAAATTTGGTTCATTTTTTGTTTAAGTATTGGTGTTGAAATGATCTTAATGGTGCACTAAGTTTGCTTGAATTCATTGGAAAATTCATACATGATGAACTTAAATTTTATATATTGGATTATCTATTGAAATTATTGATGATTTTAAAGTGGTATAAATCAACCTAGCCTTACTTGGACAAGAGACATTTTGTTCCGTTGCTAAACCATTTCAGTCTAGGTGAAACAATGATAAATCACAGGGCTTGTGCACTGTCATGGCTAGAAAGTAAACAAACAACCAAACGCTACCAAACCATTCCCTTCTCTAAACTGTGCTGAACGTAGCTATGTTGAAGAACGATGAAATAAATACTTACCAGGAGAGCAGTTGACTGTTTTGTTTTTAGCAACAGTGGCATTCAGCTGCTCTTGCAGACGATCATACAAACCAACTTCTTGTTGCAAATTTGAAGTCAAGGTGTTCAAATCGTGAATCTGTTGATGTAGATTTTTCAACTTTTCCTTATCCCTGAGAAAGACAAATGAAATTTTGCATAGTTGTTGTAAACATTTCATACCTTTTTCAACTAAGCTCTCCAGCGGGCGCTATTGAAATTGAATACTTTTAAGGGGGGCTTAGTAGAGAAGGGGGCTCCATTGAGCAAGGGTTATTTCTGGTAAATGATCATATAAAACAGTAAAAGGCCCCCAACTTGGAGTTTGACGTGCAAATTGGAGTTATCATTAATGTTATACATGTTCAAGCTTCGTTCAAATAAAAAATATCAGCGTGACACTATTGGAACGGCATTGTTTCTAATAAGTAGAAGGTAGGCTCAAAATGGTCTAACTTACTTTTGTTTTTCCTTGAGAAGCTCGTCAATTTTAGCCTTTTGTCTCGTAACAATATTTTGCCGCTCGATGCTTTGAGTCCGCAAAATATCATTGTCCCTAATAACATGTACTCTCAACTGGGGATCTTTGATGTACTCAGCATCTCGTTCCACCATTTGCAGCCTATGCTCCAGCTGTGAGCGCAATGCATCATTGTTCCTGATACTCAGTTCCAGCTCTTTTTTGAGTTCACGCATCTCTGAGATATGTAAAGCTATCAGATCGTTATTGGTAGAGTTCTTATCCATTCTGCGAGAGTCTGGAGAGTCAGAAAACCCGCGTGTTGTCTGCGTTTCACTTTCAGTTGGCATGAAGCTACTTCGCGATTCCTCGAGGTTTTTGATCTTTGATTCCAACGATTGTATCAAACTTTGTTTATCGGTCAAGGATTTGCTGAGCTTTTCAACTTCAAGTTGTAATGTTTTCTTCTCGCTCTGGGCTGCGTCGTTTTCCTGTGCTTTCTTCTCCAATGAGATAATAGTCTCCTCCTTGCTCTTTAGCGTTTCTCTAAACACAGTAATTCTCTGCAGCAGCTCGCGTTTTTCTGCAGCAATCTGCGTTGCATACGTATCAATCTGCGTTTCTTGATTTCGTTTTGATTTCACCTTGGTTGGAGTGGTTTGCGTGAAAGCACTGATTGAGCTCAGAGGCGAATTCAAGGCTGAACTTGTTTCTTGGGGTGCAAATTTTTGCACCTGCTCGAAATCTAATCGAGTGCTCTCAAGATCTTTCCTTCGTATTTGCTGATGCTGGGGTTGAGTATATGAAACTTCAGGAGATCTAAGGAGAGAAATTATTGATTTCTATGTCATATGAACTCAAAGTGACCGAGTGAGAATTGTTTAACCTGCTGGCCTGACTTAGGTAAGGCCAGGGTTGTATTTCTCCAAATGTGCCTGTACGAGACAAAGAGTTCCCATTTTCCTCCTAAGTGCCTGTAATGAACAAAGGATTTTACAATTCTTTATACCATGTTCCGGGCCCTCAACAGTTGTCAAGGCCTAGGCTTGGCTTTGTTACCAGCAGGGGCACAGTGGCATGGACAACATTAGTATCTGAAGTATTAGAATAAGTACTAGTTTGTTTGATTGCAACATGTTTTTGCTACAAAAGATTCAAATTCAAAAAATTTCAATCCCTATTATGAAATTTAGATTTCGAACAATAACTTTAAGAATGCATCAAAAGTTTGTGAGTCAAACATTGTTTACTTTATTTTCCTAAAATCTTCTCTAAATAACGAATATTTCTTACATCTAATCTTCTCTGTGCAAAGTTTATCGTAAGAAAAGAACCGTAAAACTTACTGCTCTTTTGACTTCTCAGCTTTCTCCAGAGCAGTTTCTAAATTTTTGATTTTGGTTTCTTTTTCATGTATCCTTGCACGGAGGCTATCATTTTCTCGCAGAAGAGAGGCTCGCATCTGTGGATCCTTAAACTGAGCAGCCTCTTTTTCAGCTTGAGATAGCCTGTGCTCTAACTGTGTTCGCAAAGCATCATTATTTCGGATGCTCTGTTCCAGCTCTCTTCGCAGCTCACGCATTTCCGCTATGTGCATGGCAATCAAATTATCGGTTTTCTCTTTCGCTTGATCAGCCTTTGCATGTTGCATGTTTTCTCTCTCGTGCTTGTAGAACTCCAGTTGCTGCCTCAACGCAGCGATGTACGCATCTCTTTTCTGCACAGCTTCGTGCAGGGTAACATCAGGAACTTGCTGGCTTTCAGACTGCAGTTTAGTTGGTGTTGTTTGGGTCAGAAAGTTGGCAGTTTTTTGAGGCGTCATGCTTGTTGATGTATCGGAGACAAGCTTTCGTCTAGTCAGCTCCTTCTCAAGCATCGATGTCATCTCGTCCTTCTTACTGTTTTGCTCTTCTAACCTGAAAACATATCCAAACATCGAATGTGAAATAAGTAAATACCTTCATCAAAACATCGAATATGAAATAAGTAAATACCTTCTGAATGTTCAAATCTGTTGCTCACACTTTATCAGGAGAGATATCATTTGATAAATGATAGGCAAATACGCTTACTATCTTCGTAAGGTATTGTTTTATGTGCTAAGCACAAAGGGCCCACTGAATAGGTAAACTAATCGAGCAGTGCGACCCTGACCCTTCCTCTCGACAGGACCACACCTCGTGATTCCTTTCGCCTTTTTGCCTGGAATTACAAAGAGCTAGCTAATTCTCTCCTCACACTGTATGACAGGTCTGAAGGTGGTTTACAACCTGGGATCCGTTAAAAAGGGTAGAGTGATCTAACTACTCGGCCAACCCTGCCACACGCCAGAGATGGTTAAATACCTTGCTTGGAAAGTGTGAATCAATTTTACGACTTAATGCAAAAGTTTTCCCTTCCCCTGTTAGAAAATTATGATTCACAACTAGCAAAGCAGATTTTCGATGAAAAATAGCTTGTAGCCTTAGACTTCTAGGTTGGCAATGACGGGATGAAGAAGTTGTAAGAGGATTAACTGCCAATGGAATATCTCTTATACAATATGATCCTTAACCTATGCGTATTATGTAGCTGGTAGCTGCCAATCAATTGTCCATCTAAATTTGAGCATTTTTGAGTCAGTTGTGATTTAGTTAAGAATTATTCAATACATGTGGTACTAACAAATTGTGTAAGAAGTACCATGTAATATAGATAAAAGTTTACACTGACGTTTCAGGCGCATGCCCGTTATTCAAGTCAGTGTGTGATTCAGTTATGAATCAGTCTGTGTTCTGGTTATGGTGTGTTATGTACACGTATGAAGCGATATGAATGCCTTGTTATCAAAACTTATTCTCAAGGAAGATAAGCTCTTACAAGGAGGAGGTATAATGCTTGTATTTAAAGCCATTGAGTTCTCCTCCGAAAACCATGTTGCAAGTAATTCTCGCAAGGACTTCAGACGGTAAACCTTTTAATTCAAGTAGCTAGGTTGGGCGCATGCATATTCCAAACAGAAGACAATACAAATCGTCGACCCCTACCTTTCAATCATGGCTTTGTAACTCTCAGCTATATAACTAAGATCTTTGACTTGCGTCTCAAGACTCCGCCTATTCTCGTCAGCCAGAACCAATTCATTCGCCAGCTTTTGCATTTCGATTTCAAACCCATCTCTATCCTCCGAAGACTTGTTTTTTTCTTTCATCAGTTCACTTCTCAGTAACTTCTCCTGCCTGTCGCAATCTCGTAACTTCTCCTCAAAATCACTATTCAGCCGCTGAAACTCTCGCATTCTATGTTTAATCAGCTCTAGCTCCGGATCCAAGGTTGTCTGCCGTAGCTCCGACGCTTTCGCGACGTCGTTAAGCTGTCGTTGCAACACTTTATTGATATTCTGGCAGTTTCGCAGCTCGCCAGTTAATCGTTCGACATTGCGAGACTCTTCTTGTAGTTTACGGATCTCATCCTTCAGACGAACCATTATTGCGTTTGCCTCTTCGTTATCGGAATCTAGTTCACAGATTTTCGACTTCGCCTTCTTCAGCTCTTCGTTCAACGTAACCATTTCATTATCGTTAGCATCTTTCAGGTTTTCGTACGTTTTCGACACCTCACCGAGCTTGTTTCGTAACCGCTCATTTAGCGCACGTAGCTCATCCCGGTCTTTGTGGAGTTGATTGTGGTCTTTCAACTGCTTTCCGAGTTGATTCTTCTGTTTTTCAATCGCGTCAATGTCACGTTTTAGGTTTTTGATGGTCTCTCTATAAGAGTTCAACTCAGAGTTTTTCCCCTCGATCTGCTGCATCAGAATATTTCGGTCCTTGGAAATATTTTCACAATTTGATTTCAATTTGCGGTTCATTTCCTCTTCGCTTTTTATCTGTGGAGAAATAAAACAAAGTTAGTTAATTGATTTGCTCTATGAAGAAAGAATGACTCTGAGTAGTTCAACACTCGGTCTAGAAACAAACTTATGTGGGATCTCTTCAATATCTGATTCCTCCCACTACTTGAGTCAGCCATAATCATCGCAATTTTCTTCCAAAAAGCTGAAAAAGCTTCAGAAACTAAACTGCAAACACTACTTGGCATTCCTAATGTGAACTTTGATCAGAAACAAATGCTTTTATCTGAGGAAAATATGATGGGGAAAAAACCGATTTTACCACAAAGTCAAATTGAATGGGACGTCGTTTCACTGACAGCAAGAAGGAAATTACGGTTGTTAGGCCTATTGCTGCCTTCATGACAGCCTCTAACCAAGTGAAAATTCAGTTATAAGATAGCAAATAGAAAATATTTCTAAAATAGTTAAATTGTCTGATTTCTGATTTCCGATTGAGCATGTATTTTCACAATTAGTTTGACAGAAATCGATATCATCAGATTCAAGACTTCCCACACTGCGAGGCATTTTGCAATTCGCATTTTTGTCTACAAAAACTAATGTGCAGCCTCTTTAGGCATTTTTCGTACTTACTTTTTGCTGTAAGAATTGGAGTTCCTCAGCTTTCTCGTTCAATTCTTTTCTAAGGACATCATTCAACTCGTCAATTTGTTGCATCTGTTTTATCGCAGCTTCGTTATCGAAATGGTTTTGCAATTTGTGTTGCTGCTCTAATTCTGCATTCAGAGCTGAAATCTCCTTCTCCATGTTTCTGATCACACCCTTCGCCTCATTGCAATTATTCGTCAAACTCTCCATTTCCTTACTCCGAAGCTCTGAAAATTGTTCGTAGTTCTGCTTGAATTCTGCTAACGAGGCCTTGGCTTTGTTCGACTCTGAGCCTCCTTCCCGCAGTTCTTTTCTGAGTAGTGAACATTCTGCTTGCTGCAGTCTCAGCCTCTCTTGGAGGTCATCTCGTTCCTATGAAGGTAAAAAGAAGTTAGTAACATTGCAAATTCGTAAAATGATGCTTTGTCTCAAAGCAGCCAAAAGTGAGTTTTAATTCAACATACTTATCTTACAAATGTAGGGCCTTGTTAACAGCAGGGTCATGGTAGCAGGCACTACATCAGAAGTAGAAGTAGCAAGTCCTTTTATGTCGAATGAGTGTGTGGGTTTCAGTTCAGCGTGCAAGCCTAACTAACCAACTGTCTGGCGACAAACCCCTACCCTGCTAGCAGGAAAAACAACCGGAATTTAAACTCTGTTTGTGCGTGTTGTGTGCAAGCCTAACTAACTAACTGTCTGGCAACAAACCCCTACCCTGCTAGCAGGAAAAACAGCCGGAATATAAACTCTGTTTGTGTGTGTTTTGTGCAAGCCTAACTAACTAACTGTCTGGCGACAAACCCCTACCCTGCTAGCAGGAAAAACAACCGGAATTTAAATTCTGTTTGTGCGTGTTGTGTGCAAGCCTAACTAAGGCTGAGTGCTGGAAAACCACTTTCGATGAAACTAAGCAAATCACAAAAAATACCAAAAATGCACTTTGAAATATCAAGCTAATCTGAACTGTTGCGAAGGACTAAAAACAGGATTATTTCTAGCATGTTAAAAGATAATGCAATTCTAGCAAAAACAGTATAAATTGGCACACTAATGTTTATTACTAAAATACTCACACTCTGCAATTTCTCAACCATAACAGTAATCTCAGCCGGAAAGGAGTTTCTACTTCTAGAATCAGTCTGGTCACGTGACCCGCCAACTCCACCACTTCGAGGCGACATCTGATCGAGGCGAGATTGTAGTGACCTATTCCATCTTTCACTCTCTTCAAGCTGACCACTCAATTTGACCAATTCACTTTCAGTTGTTGACTTCTCCTGGTTCTGCAGGGAACCCCGGACTGACTCCACCTCCCTTTCAAGATGTTCTCTGAGGGCCTCGTTCTGACGCAGTCCCTCTTCATACTGGGAGCGCAGGGCACTGACAGATTCCAACTCGAGTTCTAGGTCTTTCTGGTGGCTGAAATTTATTGGAATATATATTGATATAGAAAGAATAGCCTCAATCAGCATAAAAATCAACTATATTTTCATAACAAATGCTCCAATTAAAATAAAGTAAATAAATTGACCACTATAAAGGAAGGGCTATGCCCGATACGTTTAGTTTCTTCATAATCGATTTAGTTTATTTCAATTGTAATATTTGTTATATCACTACAACTATTCCCGTACGTCGCATCATCTATTTCATATTTCCATAACCATGCTACACAGCCAGTATTTGACATGGGTTCCTTCACGCTGCTATTGCCTGTGCACCTTAGCAAATAACTTAACAGTTCCTCCAATCCTCTTTGCATTGTCTTCGGTTAACCCCTTTTACAATTATTGGATACGTCTCTTCAAGTTCATGCATAGTTTACATACAGTCGCCCACCATAAAGATCACTGGTTCTTGATAAAACCAAGAAAATCTAAAAACTGAAGATCTAAGTGTAAAATTCTTTAACGTGAATAAACAAAGCTTTCTAAGTTAAAAATTTGTTTACAGCCTAGTTAAGATATTAAAATACTGCAAAATAAGATTAAAAGATGAAATTTAGATGAAAATGTACACGATTAAGTGTTAAAGAATCAAATGTCAGAATAAAATCTGCATGGAATGCTCAGTCATATTTTAAGTAAGAGTCAGATTTAATTTTATCCATAAAGTATATATTGTGCATTTCAACTTAAAAGTAATGCTGAGGTTAGGTTAATGTTCAGGTAATTACCTTTTTTGCGGAGATTGGTTTTTGCATTTGAGTTCAATGGCAAGGTCTTGATATCTCTGTTTTTCCTGCTCCAGAGCATTCAATAGTTCATTCTGTTGTTGCAATTGCTGTTTCAGCAATTCCCTTAAATCTGACGAGTCGACCTGAGGTTGAGAATTTCAAAGTCAAGAAAGTTGCATCCACATAGAAGAGTTTTAAATTAGAATGCTACATTTTTCAATAAGCATTAAATCGATAAGCAACGAGCCCTGGATGAAAGGTATTTTCTCGGTAGAATAGCATTTCATGGAGGCTGCGACTCTCCGAAATTTCCTTTACTATTAATTTCATCTTCCTAGCAATGTGCAAATAAACAGGGTTTGGAGGTAGGGTGGTAGCTAGCCTAATATTTTCAGCCAAATTCTAAGCAACATTGAGGTTCATAAATAGGAGTCGAGTTGCTCTATTATAAAGAAAGGTATATGATTAATATGTTTTCTACCTGATCGTCACGACAAGCAAGCCCTGCATCTGTCTTTGGTAGTAATCTATCTTCGCCAAGTTCAGATTTTAACTGCTGAATTTCATCTCTGAGCCTATTCACTTCATCTACAGGCACCTGGAAAAGATTTTGCAGAAGAATATTCAGGCTAGCTTCGTTTATAGAGAATTCCTTCGACAACAATGGTAATACTCTAACAGACTTATAATCAATCACAAATTATCGTTGCAAACTTGCTACAAAAATTGTTTGAATAACGAAAGTAAAGTGCGGCAATATTATTGCAAAACATTTCATAATCGTATCATATTGTTTTATAAATGTTACCAGTCGTTTCAAATCCTCTCAATTTGTTGCAAATAGCTTCCCGCTTGAAAATCGTAAAATAATTTTTCAAACTGTTGTGCAATCCTTTAAAAATCCTTTAAGAATTTTGATAAATGAACCGTAAAATACGAAAGTTTAGTCTTGGCAAGGTAACATAGGTTATAGGTTATATAAATCAGATTATCAAAATGAACATGTAAAGTGTGATAAAAATTTGGTTGTTGGTTGTGAATTTGAAGAAATGACTTATTACCAATGACTGCTGTTTGGATTTCAAATCTTCCAGTTCCATTTTCAACTCTCCATTTACTTCTGTGGCCTCTGAAAGTTTCTTTTCAACTGATTCTTTGGAAGACTTCAAAGAGCTGGCTTCTGAGTGGAGATCTTTTAGTCTTTCCTAAAATCAGAGAAAGAAAATGAAAAAGTCTCTGATAAGTATAGAACTCAAGAATAGCAAAAAATTCGAAGTCAAGGCAAATCAAAATAAACGACTTTGTGTTTCTCTTCTTATATTCATCGGAAAAGTATTTCTAGAAGAGAACAAAGATACCCAGATATGTGTCGGTACATATTTCTGGGATGGTGTATGACACTTGATTCATACAAGGATTGATAAAATCGAGTGAATGCTGTCTATCACCATTAGATAGAAAACTAAGACAGGATTGATGAGTATGAAATAAAATCAAACCTCGAGGCTCATTTTTTGTTCCTGAAGTTTCTTCAAAGTCTCCTGCACATCTTTACTGAAATTCAGTTGACTCTGGATATTCTACAATTTAGACAGACGCAAATAACAAAATGCAAAATAACGGAGGTAGAGAGAAACGAGAATATCATGGAGGGATAGAGCAAGGAACACTGACCTGAGAAAAAACCGGTAATAAGAGACATTAGTGATTTTAGAAATTCAGAGGAGATGGGATTGACGTTTGATGAGGAGGAACAACAGAAGAAGGGCGAAGGGGATGGTTGAATGGAGACCGAGCGATACTCGGAGAAGAATCTGGTGATTTTTACCTCATTCTTATGGAAATCAACAAATTTCAACCCCGCATGTATGAATTCTAATAATTATAATAGCTGTTTTTAGATTTTCTAACATTTTGCAAAATTTGACCCTTTTACCAGAAAGCTAGAAATTGGAACCAAATGTAGGGAGTTTTGACTTGAAAAACAAAGCCAAATGAGCAACACGTCGAGCACAAAAATATAAAGTGAAGAACGCCCAATGGGAATTCAACCTGCATACCTGTACCTCCATGTCTTTATCTTCGCAGAACTTGATGAGCTCTTCTACCTGCTTCATTCGCTTGATTTTATCGGATTGGAGGCCTTGGATCTTATCGTGAATCTCATCCTTCTCTCTTTTCAGCTCTTCTACTTCATTCCTTAAATTGAATAGAAAAACGAATCGGAATTTATTGCTAGGAGAGGGTTCCTGTATTCTGTTCCAAGGCTCAGATAAAATCACCACGACATCTATAAAGATACTCTAGCGCTCTTTTCCACTGAGCTATTGGAGACCAAAATACTTATTTTCATTCATGTAATTCATCTCACTTGACTTCCAAACACTGCTTCTTCTCAAGTTTTCATGTTTAAGAACCAAACATTACCTTGTTTCCCTCAACTGTATTTCTTTGCTTTCCAGTTCATCTTTGAGGTGATCAAACTTCAATGTTATTTCAATATTCTGAAATGATAAATCAATAACAAATACAGCAATCTCATTAGCAATCTCATCAACTAAATAAAATAAATCTAAACTTAATTTATCCCATAAAGTATTATTCCCATAAAAACTGTTTCAGGATAGCATTATGAACACTTACATAGGACAGCTCAAAGATTTCATTAAATATAAAAATCATCTTAAAAAAAAAATCATCATTAAAAAAAATCAAATCAAAAATCTTAAAAAAATCATCATTAAAATTAAAAATCATCTTAACATCTGAGGATTGTTCTCTAATCGAAGAGCTTTTCCAAATTTTCTTTAACTGTTGTATATATGATTTCGAGAGTACTTTTTACGTTTAAAAACAACTTTGTAAAACCACTGAACACGGTCTTCATGAGATTTGGACGATTTAGCCTTATCAGTCCTTAGAGATAATCAGACGTCTTATCATCAAATGACTTCAATAAATTGGTGCAACGTGCAATCGAAGATACTAGGACAACAAAGTCTTACTCTTTATGTGGTGATGTAGTACATGCTACCGCACCCATGCTGGAAATTATATTTAGTCAGGCTTGCATTTCAAATATGAATTCACTCACTCGCACACTCACTCTCTAGGCGAAATCTTTGAAAGCCATCTTGTAAACATGATTATAAAATCAAAAGCTGTTGGGATACTCTTCAACAAATAATGATATTTTCTTATCTATAAAAAGTCAGTATGAAATATTCAGAATATAAAAAACAGTACTCATTACCTCTGAGCCTTTAAGCCTCTCTAAATCGATTCTTAATTTCTTTACCTCTGCTTCCAATGCTTTGACTTCCTCTGTTAAAAGAGAAGAAACAATAATTTACCCTACCTTATCGGCCCTTTTTACGCCGGCCCTAAATGGCGTTAATTTTCGTCCTGCGGCGGAATAAGGGCCGGCGTAAAAAGGGCCAGCGTTAAAAGGGCCAAAATTTTACAAATTTTCTCAAAAAGCGGCGTTAATTTTTTATTATATTTTTTGCTGACATGCACCTTATTTTAGGCTTAATTTGATAGTAATGTTATTTAACCAAAATTAGAAAAGAAACAGCAAAAAAACAGAAAGTAAACTACTATAGATTAGCAAAGTTAGTGTTCTTTAGTTTAAGAGTTACTAAATCATATGTCTATGTCCTGAAATGGGTTTTCGCACAAATGGGATAGGTTTGAGGCTTGGGTAACTGCCTCAGTAATGTGTGCCTTCCTAAAGCCGGAAAGAATGAGCTCTTTAGATTCCTAAGTGTTTATACATTTCAATGATTTGAGAGATGAGACTAGGGAGGAGCAGTGTGAATATGAGGTGGAAGAAGACGCCAACGAAGTGCAATCGGACGAAGAGGTAGATACAGAATGCACCGAGAAAGAGACGATCGTAGTTGACTAATTTTTTCATGATAGTAGCTACTTTCTTATCTTTTTCAAAGGATAAAACACGTCTGTAAAATATAGTTTTAATTTTTTTCTTTCCATGGTCTTTGTCCGGTGTAAAACGGGGCCCTAAATGGCGTTAAAGCAGATTCTTGGGGTGGCGGAATTAGGACCGGCGTAAAAAGGGCCGGCGTTAAATTAGGGCCGGCGTAAAAAGGGCCGACAAGGTATACTACAGTCAAAGATACCATGATTCAAGACATCAAGAAGAGGAAAATACTTATGACGCTTTTACATGATAGAGCTGAGGTTAGAATTCCTTGAGATTTTTATTATTGCTAAAAACTAATTTCCAAATCAAAAGAACGGTATTGCCATTAGATTTGAATAATTACTCACTCGCTCTTCCCACCCCGCGACCACAACTCTTAAGAGATAGACCCAGGACCGTTTGATACCCTCCTTTAAAGCAAACGTCAGGCAAATTCAAGCAGTTCTATGGGTCTCATATGGAGGTCTGAGAGAGGGTTACCTTGACCCAAAATTATCTAGTTGCACGGGGCAGCTTTTCCTCGCGTATACATGTACTTTCGATTCTCCACCCTGCATGTGCAGATAAGCAGTCTCGGCCCCGAGTGGGCGGGTGGGCGAGATTCCTTTTTGTTTCTTCTGAGTAGAATGCCTGGCAGTTGTTTTGCATATAATTCTGACTAATGAGTTCTGAATTCTGACCCCAACTTCCCCTTGAAGAAGTACAACCCTGGTTCAAAGGTCATTATCTCTATATATAGGTGGTGGGGTTGGATGAGTGGTTAGATCACTTGATCCCGTGTGCAAAGGGTCCCGGGTTCGAAACCGCCTTCAGACCTGCCACAAAGTTTGAGCAGAGAATAAGCCAGCTCTCTGTAATTCCATGCAAAAAGGCAAAAGGAATCACAATGTGTGGTCCCATCGAGAGGAAGGACCAGGGTCACACGGCTCGATTAGTATACTAATTAAGTGGACCCTCTGTGCTTTGCACATAAACCAATACCTTACGAAGAATAGTAATAGTAATTGCCTACTACTATCATAAACTATCAATAGCCTAAGAGGGCTCAAAAATATGTAGATGCTAATAATTAAACTTCAAAGAGACCCACCTTCCTTATTGTTTAGTCTATCTTTCAACTCATTGCACATTTCTTTAAATCTTTCCTGAAATAAATAGAGCTAGAATCAAATTCATGGTAGCCAGCAAGGGCTTTTCCTAGTCTTGCTCCCGGGGAGGGGTTCATAGCATGACATTGGTAGGGGGTGTGATGCTCATAGGAGGGTTTTTCAACGAAACATTTCTATGCATCATGGGTATAATTTCACTGTCCAATCCCATATAAAAGGATATGATATCAAGAAATAGATTTTTATAAAAATGATAGGTCTAAAACTTAATAACTGTGAACTATCGACGTAACATGGGATATCTTGCACTGTTAAAGTTCAAGGCTTATTCAAAGGCTCTTAAAAGAAGGCAAATGTGACAGGACTTGACGTTAAATAGCCTTAATACACCATAATCAAAGGGATTCCAACCAAAACACTCACTGCCTTAATTCACCATAATAAAAAAGACCCATTTTGGACCTTTATCATGCCACCCCTACCACGTTTTAAATATCCTCGGCGTACCTTAATATATGCTGTTTCACATATCCTTATTTCAATTTTCGTCTCTTCTTTTACTTAGCATACTCAATTTTTCATGTATTCAGATTTTTCATTTTGTGGCGAACTTCCTTTTTAGTTTCACCTTGGGTTTCATTCCATTTGCATTTGAATTGTCGTTTTTCAGTGAGAGCATTAGGACGATAATTGCAATAAGTTTTCATAATGACCATGCAACCATCTCTAGCAATCAGAGCACATGGGGAAAAGATTAACTTACTCCTTCTGCGTTTCCATCAGCCTTTGCTGCTTTGGGACTCAGTTGCAAGTGCTCCTGCAAATGGAAATAATGAATATCAAAATGACATGAAAAATTAATTGAGTGAAATTCTTGGGTTTTGTATGAGGATTTGAAAGTGCATGGTTAGAATTTTCAAGCGGCTCGAGATAAATCTTTTTAAGCCTTTTAAAGCTTTTTTACAATGTCTTACGTGGATTTAGGGGTGGTAGCAATTTTCATATTAGCAAAGGAATTAATAGCTTAATTAAAAACTTCCACATGCAAAATAACAGACGTGGTAACATTCTAAGGGGTAGCTGTAAATTTCCCTTAAACATTTCTTAAACTGCAAACAAGCTGTCTAGAATTTATTACTGTGTTTGTCAAAGTGTGTGACGGGGATGACCGAGCGATTTAGTTTCTTCAATTCTCGTTCAAAGGATCGTTGCTTTGAAACCACTCCTACGCCTGTCTCGAATTGTGAGGAGAGAGTTCGCCAGCTCTCTTTAATTCCAGGCAAAAAAGCAAAAGGAAACGCGAGGTATGGTCACATAAAGAGGAAGCGTCGCACAGCTCGATAAGTCTACCTCTTCAGCACGCCATTTGTGCTTTCAGCCAAAACTAATACCTTGCGAAGCTAAGTTCTATAATACTATATACTATATACGTATTATAATACTCGCTAAGCGAGTTCGCCCATAAACTATCCATGCAATGCTTCTATAAGTTCACATATTCAGTGGACCCTTTGCGGTTTGTACATAAACCAATACGTTTCTAAAATATATAGCCTTTATGCTCATCACCTATCAAGCAAAAGGACAATGAATTCAGTTAGATAGAAGACTAGATGGAGTGTTTACAAAGTACACATCATTGTCACATGTATTCAATACAGCTGACTTACGTGTAGTTCGGCAATCAGTCGATCCTTTTCTTGTCCTGATTTCACAAGGTCCTTAAAACGACAAGAATAATAGAATGTAAACTGTCAACAATTACAGCTGATCGAAAAGTGACATTTGGAAGAGGGCTGGGAGACAGTATACGCAAACTTTTGAAGACTGGTACAGAGCTGCAAAATATATTCTTCCTTCTAGGAACCTAGGAACCGATGAAGAATTTTCAGCAAAGTAAAAGCAAGATGTGTCGGATGTCCCTTAAAGCTACGTTGTAATGGCATAGAAGGGGGCCTAGTGAAATTTCACAAGTCTGACAAAAAAAGAAAAATAAACAGGGGCTCACAGAGGCAGTAACCTGATTGGTTGGGGCCAGGGGGGGGGGGGAATTCTCCAATTTGATGCTATCAGACTACTTAAAACTGCACAAAATATGCAAATTTTCGAAGACTGAAGACTTTCGAAAATTAAACTAAAAAGAACTAAAGATAAAAGGCCTCGAAAAAGTATTCAGAAAAAACTTAAAATAGTACTTTATGGATGGTAAGCCAGTGTTTTTGAACTTCCTTTTCAGAAAAAATGACAGGATTCAAGAAGCCAATTTTAAATTAGGATAAATCAATTGAGAAAAAACTTTCGTCTGAACTATCGATTAATGCTTTTAGAATAGAACACGTCACATGGTTAGATTTCAAATAACGTCCCCCCCCCCCCCAATTAAACAAGTATGCACAATATCTACCAACCTGAATAATTGCGTCTTTTTCCTCTTCATTCTGCCGGCACATTTGCTGGTTGATGTGAAATTCTTTTTGAGATTCGACCAACTTTTTATCACCAGCCTGTTGGAAAATAAAACATGTTTAAACGTTATTGGAATTGTGGGATCTAGAACTCTAGAGACTAATTGTAATATGTCATACTGTCTGTAACGATACTCAGTAGAAATACCGGAGTATTACAGAATTACAATGATAAGGTTATCTTCCATATACTTAATTCTAGGTTGTTGATATGATTATAGCTCATGATTCGGCATTGTAAGCGTATACACGCTTTTCTATTTTATAAGGAACCTACCTCAAGAGCTTTTACTAAAAGTTCCTTAAATTTTCTATAGTTCTCTATTGTAACAGGAAACAGAACAACAGAAACCATTGTATTTTACATACAGGAAATCCTAGTTCCTTATAAACTGGTTCCTTGTATAAAAAAGCGTGTAATAGGTTTGCTATCATACGGCAGGCAAAACCTGGTTTGATTAAAAACATAATATAAATCACGATTCATTCTCAATATCAGAACATGAATCCTCACTGTGATTTCTTGTTTTCTGTGCTCTGCAATATCTCTCAGTTGTTTTATAGAGGAGTTCTTTTCCTCTGAAAGCCTTGCCACCATTTTGAATAAATCCTACAATAATGAAATCATGTTACAACGACTAGTCTTCTGACTGGTACATTAAACAGGATGAATTTTGATCTCAAATTTGATGATTAACAGTCTTTGCATATTGATGAAATTTTCATTACTATAGATTTTCCGTATAGAAGAATAAATTTCTAACATCAACGATGACATAGAAGAAACAGAACACTTTTTGGTGCTATACCCTTCCTTTAAACCCTCAAATCTTCTTGCCGGAATACGTATTTACCCACATGTAACCACTTGGGTGTGCAAATCTTGAAGACGAATAGTTGTTGCAACTATTAGTATTTGGTGATGAAGAGCTTTCTTACTCACTAAGTAGGCAAATAATTTAGCAAACACTGAATTTTATTAATTGAAATGGTCGATTTCATTGATTCTTTGTTACTTCTTTTTCTTAAGCACGTTAAACACCTAATTATTTCTTTTTCTTTTTTCTCTCACTTTTTCTAGTTACTTTTTTGTATCTAAAAATGTATATTTGTGTAATAGCCATGGTGTAGTATTTGAATTTGGCTCACCGGCATCGTTCTGTGTAGTATGTATAGGTATTGTATTTTTAAAAGAATTCGAACAATATCTCATCTACAATATTGCTCATATCAAACATGCCTTGTCAAAAATAGCCGTATTCAAGTGGACGAAGCTTGACATGACTTGGCTCTAACAAAAATACGATTTACAAGATACGAGTATAAAATCAACCCAAACACCACTAAAAATCAACTAATTAACCTAATAAACCACACTACCTTGAGATGTAGATCATTTTCATTCAGCACCGAAATGAACTTTTTCCTGTTAGTTTCGTTCCTGTGAAATGCAGCATCTCTCTCTGATGCTAGATCCTGAAAACAATAAACATCATATACATATATATGAAGACTGAACGAGCCATTTATGCCATTTACGTCCTACGCTTTCTAGCTCAGAAGAACCTACCATTCATATCTAGTTCATTTTAAAGTTTTGGCATTTGAAAAATTCAAAACTCTCAAAAGTCTTAATCCGTCTTTTAAGAAAAATTATTTGTTACATCATAAAACAACAAGTCATGGTCTTCGCATTTAAAACTCCGTAAAGATAAAGAAAGAATGACAAATTATGGAAGGAATTTCCTGATATTGCTAGGGCTTAAGGTTTAGGATGCACTTGCAGATGATACCCAAACAGCCCAAAATACTTAACAAATTCAAAGATTTAGTCAAAACGTGGTTCTTTGAAAAAATATGCTTGCTCATTTTGTAGCAATTGATGTCGCAATGCAATAATTGAAGTGCTTATGTTAGTCTAAATTATAGAAAAGTTATTAGGTTTCAACTAACAATAAATGACATCAATACAAGAGTTGTCTGATGATAGTAATTTTCAAATTTCGAACATTTCTATATTGCAATTGGGTGCAACAAAGACACTACGACCCTTTTTAATTTTGGGTACTGTAATGATTCGAGTTAACGCTTGGGACTTTTACTAATTTACATTCATTGTCATTTTAGATAGTCATCTTTTCGAGAAGAGCATTAATTGAAATATTTGATTTTTCTAAGGGGATATAAAAAGCATCTAATAATGAAAGCAGATAGGAATTAGTGCAAAATTTGATAATTCTAGTCCCAGAAGACGGTATTCATAAAATTCCTTATCATATCTATATATATCAAAGCCAAAAAGTATAGTAGTAGTTGCTAAAACTCTTCTGGGAAGGTTAGTACATCAAACGATTTGCAAGATCAAAAATTTACATCTTATCTTTACGGACTTAGCCTGAGTAAAAGTTTACGCTGATCTTTATGTACTCAACCGTTTCTATAAAAAACACTGAGACCGCGAAAAAAGGAAAACAGGGAGTGCTTTCTCAAAGTAGCTGTGATCAAATCCTGCATCCGCTGACGTCACATTTGACTTTTTTGCGACAGCGCACTAAGTACCTGACGATTCGGCAAAGAACTTTTAACGAAACGGCAGACAATCTATGTTCTGCGCAGAGATGTTAGTCTGTTCCCCGATGATATGACTCCACTTCCGTCTCTGGTTGTCATTTGTGTGGTGCACTTTTTTCTCATTTCAAAGCACCAACAAAAATTCCAAGTTTGAACTTTAAAAACGTATCAGATTGATCTAGGTATATTTTAAGGCACAGTAAATTTTGGACCTTGCAAAACTTTTAATAGATTTCTTCATACCTTGATCATCTTTTGATGAGAAGGATCTTCAGCATTCACTTCCTGTTCCTTACTTGTATCCTGGAAAATGAGAAAATGTGGTTTACTACATTTTCAGTAAACCAGGTGTCTCACAAAAAATACTATACGCTTTGTCTTATCTAGCAGCGAAAATAAACTCCCTATAATGTGATTGTCAAGATAGCGCAACATTTAAAATCCGACAAACATGTTCTGTAAACCAATTGATAAACTTCAATTCAAGACTTAGCCATTTCTAGTTTTTTAAAAGAAATTTTTAAACAAACAATATTTTTCAAATTATTCGACTTTGATGACGGGCATACGCCTGAAACGTTAGTGTAAACTTTTACGAAATGACGATACCCAAGAATATATAAAAACAATCATAGTTACTTCTTTCTCTTTTGCATTAAGCAAACTTGTTAATTTCATCACTTTGATTTGGCAATCTTCGATGGAGTTGTTTGCTGCCTCAGTAGATACCTTCAACAGAAAAGAAGTCAGCTAATCATACATCACAGATACATAACTAATACAGTACAGTACATCCTCGATTATCCGAACCTCGATTATCCGAACCTCGATTATCCGAACCTCGATTATCCGAACGCCAAAAGTTTACATTAAAATTTTTTTTTGCCCACTAGTTCTTGAGAAACCAATCGAAATATTCGTTGTCTGCTCAAACTGTTGCCCAATATGAAAGTCATATCCAACGGAAGCACAAAAATAACACATTCATTTATCAAGGAGCTTCGACAACACGTTATTACAAATCGTTGTTGAAATTTACAAAAAACTGTTGCCTTAGTTTTGTTGTTGGTCTTTCCTTTTGCCAAGCTTTTCAATTTGCATTCAGTTTGAGCATCCTGTGACTGTTCAGGACGATGATAATAACCTTTATAGCAAGTTTAGTAGGTAAAATGTTCTTCCTCGATTATCCGAATTTTTTGCGTATCCGAACGGCCCAACAAAAATTTGAGTTCAACCTGTTCGGATAATCGAGGATGTACTGTACTAACCTATTACTTAGAAACTTCATACATCACAGATACATAACTAATACAGTACTAACCTATTACTTAGAAACTTCATACATCACAGATACATAACTAATACAGTACTAACCTATTACTTAGAAACTTCATACATCACAGATACATAACTAATACAGTACTAACCTATTACTTGAAACTTCATACATCACAGATACATAACTAATACAGTACTAACCTATTACTTGAAACTTCATACATCACAGATACATAACTAATACAGTACTAACCTATTACTTAGAAACTGACTCACAGATACATAACTAATACAGTACTTACCTATTACTTAGAAACCTCATACATCACAGATACATAACTAATACAGTACTAACCTATTACTTAGAAACTTCATACATCACAGATACATAACTAATACAGTACTAACCTATTACTTAGAAACTTCATACATCACAGATACATAACTAATACAGTACTAACCTATTACTTAGAAACTTCATACATCACGGATACATAACTAATACAGTACTAACCTATTACTTAGAAACTTCATACATCACAGATACATAACTAATACAGTACTAACCTATTACTTAGAAACTTCATACATCACAGATACATAACTAATACAGTACTAACCTATTACTTGAAACTTCATACATCACAGATACATAACTAATACAGTACTAACCTATTACTTGAAACTTCATACATCACAGATACATAACTAATACAGTACTAACCTATTACTTAGAAACTGACTCACAGATACATAACTAATACAGTACTTACCTATTACTTAGAAACCTCATACATCACAGATACATAACTAATACAGTACTAACCTATTACTTAGAAACTTCATACATCACAGATACATAACTAATACAGTACTAACCTATTACTTAGAAACTTCATACATCACAGATATATAACTAATACAGTACTAACCTATTACTTAGAAACTTCATACATCACAGATACATAACTAATACAGTACTAACCTATTACTTAGAAACTTCATACATCACAGATACATAACTAATACAGTACTAACCTATTACTTAGAAACTTCATACATCACAGATACATAACTAATACAGTACTAACCTATTACTTAGAAACTTCATACATCACAGATACATAACTAATACAGTACTAACCTATTACTTAGAAACTTCATACATCACAGATACATAACTAATACAGTACTAACCTATTACTTAGAAACTTCATACATCACAGATACATAACTAATACAGTACTAACCTATTACTTAGAAATTTCATACATCACAGACACATAACTAATACAGTACTAACCTATTACTTGAAACTTCATACATCACAGATATATAACTAATACAGTACTAACCTATTACTTAGAAACTTCATACATCACAGATACATAACTAATACAGTACTAACCTATTACTTGAAACTTCATACATCACAGATACATAACTAATACAGTACTAACCTATTACTTGAAACTTCATACATCACAGATACATAACTAATACAGTACTAACCTATTACTTAGAAACTTCATACATCACAGATACATAACTAATACAGTACTAACCTATTACTTAGAAACTTCATACATCACAGATACATAACTAATACAGTACTAACCTATTACTTAGAAACTTCATACATCACAGACACATAACTAATAAAGTACTATCCTATTACTTAGAAACTTCATACATCACAGATACATAACTAATACAGTACTAACCTATTACTTAGAAACTTCATACATCACAGATACATAACTAATACAGTACTAACCTATTACTTAGAAACCTCATACATCACAGATACATAACTAATACAGTACTAACCTATTACTTAGAAACTTCATACATCACAGATACATAACTAATACAGTACTAACCTATTACTTAGAAACTTCATACATCACAGATACATAACTAATACAGTACTAACCTATTACTTAGAAACTTCATACATCACAGATACATAACTAATACAGTACTAACCTATTACTTAGAAACTTCATACATCACAGATACATAACTAATACAGTACTAACCTATTACTTAGAAACTGACTCACAGATACATAACTAATACAGTACTAACCTATTACTTAGAAACTTCATACATCACAGATACATAACTAATACAGTACTAACCTATTACTTAGAAACTTCATACATCACAGATACATAACTAATACAGTACTAACCTATTACTTAGAAACTTCATACATCACAGATACATAACTAATACAGTACTAACCTATTACTTAGAAACTGACTCACAGATACATAACTAATACAGTACTAACCTATTACTTAGAAACTTCAAACATCACAGATACATAACTAATACAGTACTAACCTATTACTTGAAACTTCATACATCACAGATACATAACTAATACAGTACTAACCTATTACTTGAAACTTCATACATCACAGATACATAACTAATACAGTACTAACCTATTACTTAGAAACTTCATACATCACAGATACATACTAATACAGTACTAACCTATTACTTAGAAACTTCATACATCACAGATACATGACTAATACAGTACTAACCCATTACTTAGAAACTGACTCACAGACACATAACTAATACAGTACTAACCTATTACTTAGAAACTGACTCACAGATACATAACTAATACAGTACTAACCTATTACTTAGAAACTTCAAACATCACAGATACATAACTAATACAGCACTAACCTATTACTTAGAAACTTCATACATCACAGATACATAACTAATACAGTACTAACCTATTACTTGAAACTTCATACATCACAGATACATAACTAATACAGTACTAACCTATTACTTAGAAACTTCATACATCACAGATACATAACTAATACAGTACTAACCTATTACTTAGAAACTTCATACATCACAGATACATAACTAATACAGTACTAACCTATTACTTAGAAACTTCATACATCACAGATACATAACTAATACAGTACTAACCTATTACTTAGAAACTTCTTACATCACAGATACATAACTAATACAGTACTAACCTATTACTTAGAAACCTCATACATCACAGATACATAACTAATACAGTACTAACCTATTACTTAGAAACTTCATACATCACAGATACATAACTAATACAGTACTAACCTATTACTTAGAAACTTCATACATCACAGATACATAACTAATACAGTACTAACCTATTACTTAGAAACTTCATACATCACAGATACATAACTAATACAGTACTAACCTATTACTTAGAAACCTCATACATCACAGATACATAACTAATACAGTACTAACCTATTACTTAGAAACTTCTTACATCACAGATACATAACTAATACAGTACTAACCTATTACTTAGAAACTTCTTACATCACAGATACATAACTAATACACTACTAACCTATTACTTAGAAACTGACTCACAGAGCTTCAGCCTACCAGAAAGTAACCGCCTACAATTAAAGATTACAATTTTCTACTTCAAATTCATATACTTCTAGAAAATCATTTTCATTGTGGCTGTCCTGCTGAATATAGTTCAAATTCTTCACTCATTTGTTTTCAACCTACAACAAACAAACTAGTCAGCCTGGTTTCGCAGTATTCAGTTTCTTAGTGGCGAGTTACTGTATTACCCCCTCTCTACCAGGCGAATATAGTATATTTCCAATTTAGCATATACGCATGCCTACCGGAGCGAGGCTAAGCTAATATATCCGTTTAAAAATCATACAGATAAATGCAAATCAAAAACCTTTACAAGAGATAAATTAATGGAAGATTGAAAAGTTGAAATCGATCGCGAAATTCTAAGCAATTTTGCCTACAATAACTGAAATAAAATGGCTTGAAGACATTAGAAGCATCGCTTATTTCATTTCTCAATAAGAAGCATTCCTTTATTTATTGTCTGTCATCTATATTTTGATCTGAAATCTTTACAAATAAGCAATAGCTGAAGCTTCAATTTTTCGCTCAACGCCATTGAGCTAGACTTATTGAATTAGCCGAAGTTTATCGCTTATCGATGTATTTGCTGGACGCTCAAAACTACAACTCATTAACAAAAAGTTAAATTTCTAGGCTTTTTTCTGAGATGACAAATGCTTTCAAATGTCTCATTTCGAATTTATTGTTCCGCAAAATACATTACGTGAAATTTCGTTGAAAATGTGCTGAACCTAGACAAGACAAAATGAAACACGGACCACGGACCTCAGTTACCTCAACCTCCTTCCCAACAATTTTGACAGTTGAGTAGACCAATCAGAGACCGCTCCACTTTTTTGAGTACCAATGCTGCATTTTTACTGTTTGATTGATAAACCTCGTTTGAGCAATCTCTCAGTGGTGGAAGTCTCATTTCCATATGACTTTGAGCAAGTGAATTTATTGAATTGAATTGGTCAAATTGGAGATAATCTAATAAGACCAACACTGAGCTTCATTGAAGCTGTCGCCCTCTTACGGTACATGTTGTTGTTTTTAGTGGATGAGCGAGATTATTTTACATTTCTGCTCTTTGCTGGTTCACCTGGTACGAGATATAAAAAACATTATCTAATGATTAACATGATAAACTACCATCATAATTTATTACAAGGAACAGCTCATACCTTGAAAGCATTTCCCTGCATTTCAATGGCAGCTTTCAATCCGAGCAACGTTTTGTCTTTCTCTTCCCCGAGGTTCTCTAAGTGCTGAAAATAAAACAAATCCTGATCTCAACAAAAAATATTTCCAGCGAGCACCAGTGTGTTTTTAAGGGTGTATTATATGAGACATGGATGATATTATCAAATCAAACTCGTATTCCATTTCATATTTCTGACACTAGTGCATTGGGATTCCGTCAATTCGGCCAAACGCTACGGAAGAGCAAACAATATTCTCAATAAGGGGTGGCCGCATTACCCAGATATTTTCCCGAGACCACGCACATCATGACAAAGAACATACGCCAAAAGTATTGATCCTTCTCGACTCATTAAGTATCATAAATTGGCTCATTTTTCGAATAAGAAACTACAGTAGAATCCCGATAACTCGAACATGCAAGGGACGATCAAAATAGTTCGAGTTATCGAATGTTCCAGTTATCGAGGCTCTCGATAACTCGAACTTTTTAGAAAATCAGCCTATAATTCGAGTTATCGGGATTTTATGAAGAGAACAACAACAACAACAATATCCTTAATAGCGAAACAGAACGATGATGCAACATGAACGTGAAAACCTTTCATTGAAAAAGGCTGCGAATGTCTGCTTGTTTCAACTTTTCCTTTAATTTATCTTCAACTAATTGCTTATCAAGATTTCTTTGAATCTCAAATAGATTTGGACGCCAAAGCAAAATGAATATCTGAATGTCCGTTGTGAACCTGAAGACCCTCTTGATAAGTATGTTGTTTGTGTCCTAAAAGGTGCAGATATTTCGGGACACTTGAAGAAAGGAGATACTGGCCGTTTTTCTAAAACAATTTTCTACTTTCTTCGAAGTCCTTTGGAAGCTAAGTGCGTTGCCAAAGTCACTGGAAAGAAGTGCAATCAGGGAGATGGAAAGGGTTTAATTGTCCCCTTGCAGCCTTGAAATCACTGGACTTAAGAACTTTGCCTCTATTTTAAAACAACAGCTTGATTCAATGAAGAGTTTGTGATTGAAATATCGTTTGTTATTGTTGTTGTTAGTACTTTGGCACAAAAGTTTCGAGTTATCGAGAGAAAATAGTCGCAGCGGGTATAAAAAATTGTTCGAGTTAGCGAATGTTCGAGTTATCGGGGGTTCGAGTTATCGGGGGTATATTCATATGTAAGTAGTGTTGAAGGTTCAGGGGGAATGCTAAATCTGTTCGAGTTAGCGAGAGTTCGAGTTATCGCATGTTCGAGTTATCGGGATTCTACTGTAAACAGTAACAAACACTAGGTATACCAAAAATATTACTACCTTTGGGAATAAACTCTGGCCTGGTCTTTGATCGGTACAAAACTTCAAGATATCGAAGGAAATCGGAAATCAAGCGAAACATAATGTAACCAATACAGCTTTCCGTCTGATACTCATCGGAGGATCAAGATTTCTGATACAATCACAATCCTAATATAGCCAAAAATATTGGAAACATAGCGAAACGAATACATGATTACTTAAGCTTTTCATAATACAATCCCAATCATAATACAGTCAAAATCATAATACAGTCAAATTCATAATACAATCACAATAATGATACAATCACAATAATGACACAATTACAATAATGATACAATTACAATAATGATACAATTACAATAATGATACAATTACAATCATAAGTCAATTCATACCTTGATGGCATCTTCACAAGTGCTGATATTAGTTTTCAATCCATCGATTTCACGATCTTTCGTTCTGATCGCTCTTCTCACTTCTAGCAATTCTTGGTCTTTTTCGTTGATGGCGTTGAATTTATCATCAAGATTGGCCTATGAGAATGAATAAATTGTTGTAAATGCTATTCGCTTTTCCCCTAAAATCTGCTAACTGAATTGCGAACCGGGATGTCGGATATAAGTTAGACGTTTTTTGGTACGGGAAAAATTTTGAAAAGATGTTAAAGTCGGTCATAAACATTCCAAATGTATTTTTCAAGTCAGTCCTACATGCGAAAACACCCGTGCGACTACTTTTGATGTGCACCAAAGAGTGCCGTGAGTGAACCAGACCCATCCCAAAATAAGATTCGGCACACTAAAATTTTAACCTTCGTATCACTCTGCCAGCACACTTAATACCAACCTACTCATTTTTGAGGCGACCAAGAAAAATAACGGCAGATTTTTAGAGTTTCAAATCATAGCCAAGTACCTTCCGTCGATATAATGTGCTATTTGCAAACATACCTCTACTGAGTGGTCAAGCTCCTTGATTTTCGCCCTCAGCTTTTGAATGATGAATGGGTGATTATCTGGAAAACCCTAGAACAAATCAAATTTGAATAACAGGGGCAGTATACCTACCAAGAAGGGGACAACTGCCAAAGAGCCCTGAGATATTCAAGGGACCACTCAGCAATTTCCATAGATTCAATTCACATAGTGCAAATGTTATGAACTGACAGCCAAAAGCAGAGCGAATTATTGCCCACGTAGTAAAATTCCCATAGCCATGCCTGCGTGCATCATTCAAGCTTGCACGAATCATAACATGACTACCACTGAGAATGCGACAGCAAAATACAAATATTTCAACTTACTTCTGAAGAGGTATCCAAGCTTTCTGGTGGCGTTGCCAGCTCCTGAAAAGATGATAAATTGAAGTTTTGTAAAAACATGATACATAATTCAAAATATAAACAAATATGGCACCTTTCTACAACGATTGGCCACCGGTTGACAAAAAACCTTTTACTTTAAATAGATATAGCCAGCTACAGTGCAGATGCTGTTTTAAAATATAAGTCTGCCCTTTGTCTGTTTGACACCTTGATCACCCATACTAACATGTGGGAAGTAGATTGGAGGTTGTTCAGAAATGGGATATCTTGAAGTAAAATGGAGGGTGCAGAGTTAAGTGGAGTGATACCATTAAGCAATGTGGGTATGTATCACCAGTATGGTAGAGGGTGCGGAGTAATGTGGAGGAAAACCGTGAGTATTAAAGTAAATAATGAAGAACAACTGATCATTCTCCATTATACTGCAAATATCCCTCCATGTTACTGATGATATCCCTCCACATTACTGAACAAATCTGTGCTTAAGTCCCTCCACATTAAATAGCGTGTTGATCATGAACCTATACTATAACTATAAACATAGAGCTCTGCAAACAACAGTACATATTTCCGTGTCACCCGATATTCCAGCCCCCCATAGTAGTTACCCTTCGTCTGAAAAGTAGTTACCCCTTCCATTGTTCTGTCTGAAATACATGTTTCTTGCGAGTGAGGGAATTTCGAACACCCACCTGGATCATCGAGTCTTTACTTCTTACAGCATTCGAAAGACGTTGAATCAACTTGTCTTTCTTGTTTAGTTGAGTCTGTGCATTCTCTTGTAACTGCTGTGGAAATAGCAAGAAAAGATGCATTTAAAATGTGCAGATCAATAATAGTCTATATGTACAGTAAATTCCCAAATAAAACAACACATTTATTATTATCCCTAACCTTTCGTTTTTCACTTAAAGTGACGATGATGAAGGAAGTTACACTTCAGGACCCATATTATGACATCCGTGCCGAGTTTTCAGGATCCACATTTCTTCAATCCTGTTTTACATCGCCATTTTAAATAATCTTCCTTTCATATTGATGTATCTGCAATGCTTGCAAGAATTGTCTGAACATTTGATTGATTTTTCAAAACAACGCAACAATTACCCTACCCACCTTTAAAAGAATGTTGATTGATAGTTTGTAATATTGTTTTGGAATAAAAACTTGGTCACAAAGTGGAAAGTGACCTTTCAGCTACAGAATCAGCATTGTTTTTGAGGCAAGCAGGGGATACGATTTTTATGAGTTCTTCCATCTTCGCAGTAATAAAGCAAAAATTAGCAATTTTCATGTGAATGTTCCAACCAATTCTGGCATGTATTGTAGATTTTTAATCGTATGACGAATAAATAATTACTTATCAACAATGGAAATTACTAGTAATGAAAACTCTGATTTTTAGAGCGTTAGAGTTATGATATGATTATATTCTGGGTTATTTCTAGACTATAAATAAAAAGAGGATTTGTTAAATGCATGACTGTACCTTAATCACCAACGTTTGACAAAATTATACCTGGCAATGGTCTTCTAGTGTCCGCAATCTTTCTTTGTTTTCCAATGCCAATGTTCTCAAATCATTGCTCAAAGCCTGAAAATGTTTGGAATTTGTATAGTTGTTTTCTATAAATCATCTGGCTGAGTAAAGAAAATGTGAGGCGTTTGGTTAGGGTTATTCTAGATATCACTGTTCCCAATTGGATTAAAAAATCGTTTAAAGAAACGAGTTCAAAACGGTGCAATACCGTGGTAATTCGTATCATAATCACAGAAATTCGTTTAGAAGTTTGCCATAATCGTTTTTAATTGTTGCAAACAGTTTGAACCGTTCAAAAATGTCTTACATTGCTGTGAAATCATGTTAACATCGCTGCAAATCGATACGAAATCGTTTCAAATTGAGGAAGAACGTTCCGTATTTGCTTCGAATCATTCCAAATTATTTTCAACATTGCAAATAGTAAGAACATTTTAGAAATTGTTGTAAATCGATACGAAATAATTTCAAATCGTGAAAGAACATTTCGTATTTGCTTTAAATCATTTCAAATTATTTTCAACATTGCAAATAGTAAGAGCATTTTAGAAATTGTTGCAAATCGATACGAAATCGCTTCAAATCGTGAAAGAACATTTCGTATTTGCTTCAAATCATTTCAAATTATTTTCAACATTGCAAATAGTAAGAACATTTTAGAAATTGTTGCAAAATCAATCGAATTCGTTTCAAATTGAGGAAGAACGTTTCGTATTTGCTTTAAATCATTTCAAATTATTTTCAACATTGCAAATAGTAAGAATATTTTAGAAATTGTTGCAAAATCAATCGAATTCGTTTCAAATTGAGGAAGAACGTTTCATATTTGCTTCCAATCATTTCAAATTATTTTCAAGATTGCAAATAGTAAGAACATTTTAGAAATTGTTGCAAATCGATACGAAATCGTTTCAAATCGTGAAAGAACATTTCGTATTTGCTTCAAATCATTTCAAATTATTTTCAACATTGCAAATAGTAAGAACATTTTAGAAATTGTTGCAAAATCAATCGAATTCGTTTCAAATTGAGGAAGAACGTTTCGTATTTGCTTTAAATCATTTCAAATTATTTTCAACATTGCAAATAGTAAGAACATTTTAGAAATTGTTGCAAAATCAATCGAATTCGTTTCAAATTGAGGAAGAACGTTTCATATTTGCTTCCAATCATTTCAAATTATTTTCAAGATTGCAAATAGTAAGAACATTTTAGAAATTGTTGCAAATCGATACGAAATCGTTTCAAATCGTGAAAGAACATTTCGTATTTGCTTCAAATCATTTCAAATTATTTTCAACATTGCAAATAGTAAGAACATTTTAGAAATTGTTGTAAATCGATACGAAATAATTTCAAATCGTGAAAGAACATTTCGTATTTGCTTTAAATCATTTCAAATTATTTTCAACATTGCAAATAGTAAGAGCATTTTAGAAATTGTTGCAAATCGATACGAAATCGCTTCAAATCGTGAAAGAACATTTCGTATTTGCTTCAAATCATTTCAAATTATTTTCAACATTGCAAATAGTAAGAACATTTTAGAAATTGTTGCAAAATCAATCGAATTCGTTTCAAATTGAGGAAGAACGTTTCGTATTTGCTTTAAATCATTTCAAATTATTTTCAACATTGCAAATAGTAAGAATATTTTAGAAATTGTTGCAAAATCAATCGAATTCGTTTCAAATTGAGGAAGAACGTTTCATATTTGCTTCCAATCATTTCAAATTATTTTCAAGATTGCAAATAGTAAGAACATTTTAGAAATTGTTGCAAATCGATACGAAATCGTTTCAAATCGTGAAAGAACATTTCGTATTTGCTTCAAATCATTTCAAATTATTTTCAACATTGCAAATAGTAAGAACATTTTAGAAATTGTTGCAAAATCAATCGAATTCGTTTCAAATTGAGGAAGAACGTTTCGTATTTGCTTTAAATCATTTCAAATTATTTTCAACATTGCAAATAGTAAGAACATTTTAGAAATTGTTGCAAAATCAATCGAATTCGTTTCAAATTGAGGAAGAACGTTTCATATTTGCTTCCAATCATTTCAAATTATTTTCAAGATTGCAAATAGTAAGAACATTTTAGAAATTGTTGCAAATCGATACGAAATCGTTTCAAATCGTGAAAGAACATTTCGTATTTGCTTCAAATCATTTCAAATTATTTTCAACATTGCAAATAGTAAGAACATTTTAGAAATTGTTGCAAAATCAATCGAATTCGTTTCAAATTGTGGTAGAACGTTTCGTATTTGCTTCATATCATTTCAAATTATTTTCAACATTGCAGATAGTAAGAACATTTTAGAAATTGTTGCAAATGGATACGAATTCGTTTGAAATTGAGGAAGAACGTTTCGTATTTGCTTTAAATCATTTCAAATCATTTTCAACATTGCAAATAGTAAGAAAATTTCAAAATTAATGCAAAATCGATCGAAGTCGATTGAATTATAATTCTTTTAACTTTCGAAAGAAATAAGTACAACATAAATCATTTCAAATCATTCAATACTCGAGTTAAACTCAGCACGAGCAAAGACCTCCATATAAATGGACTCTATGAAAACAAAACTACCACATTACAGCTTATTGTAGATTTTAGATAGGGGATGAATTGGTATCGCTTGCCAGTACCATCTCACAACGTTACTTCATATAGTCAAACATCAGAATGGGAACGAATCAAAAGCTAAGAAATATATAAATTTTGGTAAGTATTAGAGTCCAGAGAACGTGACGGTTCCAGGACTGGGAGATTTTTTTTTTGAGGAGGATTTCTATACCTTATAAGAAAATATTTATAGGGAAATGCTCAGTTTTCAAGCAACTATTAGAAGAGGATCTAAATCCGGTATCTTTTATAGAGTTTCATGGCGCGTAGTTATTTTCATCAAAGGCATACACTTGCTGCAACAACATTTTGATTTCTTGATTTTCATCATATGTAATGTCTATTGTTCTGTCTCTCGACACTTCAGTTCCACCATAAAATAACCTTTATACATTACGGTTTACGTTTATTACATTACTGCAACTTGCCAGAGGCCATACCCACATATACAGACCACGCCTATTCATATCAATAGAAAATGAGGTTTGGTGGTAAGGTTTTCATGATCAGAGGAAGGTTGACAACTTTTCTGGACCTTGGTATGTGTGTATACGAATTAAACCCACCTGAATATCTGAGTTCTTCTGGGCAATCGCATTCTGCAGCTCTTGTTCTGCCCTTAACTTTGAGTTATTGAAATACTGTAAACAAAGTGAAGAAACGTTAACCAAAGAGTATTCCAACCAATCCATCAAAAGATTTATTGAGAAATATTGGCACATCCTTCGTCTAATACCATCATGTTTTCTAGGAATCTGATTGGTTGATTTAGAATGTTACCTTTAAGTCTTTCTCTTTATCTTCTAAAACTTGCTGATTTTTCTAAAATGAAAAGAACGTACCCATAATCTTTAGCCAGAAGATGGAACTAATTCAATGATCTTTTGTCCGATAAATAAGAACCAACATTGAGGAGGACTATTGAGAAAGTTTTGCAGGCCCAAAAATTTACTCTCTGTGCCATGATCTGGGATCTACCGACTATTGTGCATGCTTCCTAATTATTTAAAGTGTTATTTCCTAATTATTTAAAGTGTTATCAAGTACCTTCAGAATGAAATCTTTTTCTTGCAAGTCGGCAAGCAAAGCAGCCAAAGCGTCAGACTTATCTTTATTACTAGCAGAATCGATTTCTTCCAGCTGAAATTAAGAAAGACTGATAAAAATTCATGAATTTCATAAACTTAATATACGACTATGTGATTAAGAGACCCACACTGGCTGAGTAGCAAATCGTAAACATGGGCATATGCACTATATAGAGTGGTATACCCGAGCTTACGAGTTGTTGCGCAGCCAGTTTGCTGGCACCCCTAAGGGCACATTGGATCTCTTAATCACATATTTATATTCTGCCCTTTGTTTGTTTAACTTCTTCGTTACTCTTTGTGTATATTGAGCCATCTTCTACCACTCTACCATGCTAAACTTAACATACATATTCGAAGAAGAAAAACCAAGAGACTGAGGGTCATATAAGGGTTCCAGGGAACAGGGGAACATGCCCAAAATTAAAAAGGGAACAAGGGAACATGAGACATATCAAACAGGGAACAATGGAACATTGACAGCAAGCAGGGATTAGGGAACACAAAAGATCAACATTTCTTCTTAGAACAATGAAGGAACATTTGCAATTTCTATAAGGGAACAGGGGAACATAACCCTCCTATATGACTCTCAAGCTGATTCTTCATCTAGACAAGCCTGTTTCGGGGTTTTCCCACTCATCAGGAGATGTACACTAAAATCTCCAACTTGCACATGCCCTGATGTTTATACGTCTTGGTGAGTTGGAGAGCCATAAAACAGTCTTGTCAAAATGACTCTTATCTCTTGGATCATTTCTTCTATGTACAAGTATATCGGCCCATTTATAATGTATCGAGACACATTGAGCCAGTAGAAAAATATACTTAATTCAAATATATGTTTTTCTACTAGCCTCAGTTGCTCCTATGCATACCCTTCTGCGGACATACTTCTTCCTGCGTATCAAACTTTTTCCTTGCAGCATAGATTTGAATTGCAGACTTCGTAAACTTAACATATGTACAAGGTAATCCCTAAGGACTTCTCTAGCGAAAAGTAATTAAAAATCTTTGACAAGGCAGAATCTTTCAAACCTCGAACAAGGTCAACTAAGTAGATACATCTAGAAGTAGAAATGATTTGAATGAAATAAAAATCTAACACGATGGGAGTACAAACCTTGAATTTCGCCGAGTCTAATTCTGCCTGCAATTCTTTCAGGAGACTTTCTAACTTTTCAACTTCTCCTCGATATCTGCTTACCTACAAAATAGAATGACGAGGATGATTCAGGAAATAAATCGAGGTGATTCACTTGAAATAGCATTTTATTTTACATTAGGCATTCAGAAATTTATTTTCAGTTTGATTTCAAGAGCTCTTTGACAAGGGTATATTTTAAGGATTTGTCGCTGGTTGGGAATTCAAAAAAGAGGAATTTAAACTTTATATACGTATCAAAAACATGATAATAGTACTTTCAAGAAGTTGCTACAGACAGTTTTAAGCAAAACGAATTTGTACTAATCTACAAATTTTTAACATTTGCCAACTAGTCCATATCAAACTTTTTTACACACTAAACCGATGTCTGTTGACAGTTTAAAATTGAATTAGTAATCCAAAACATCAAATATATATTTTATTCACAAATAAACAAAGTGTGTAAAGAAATAAAATTTCACTGAATGAAACACGGGGTGGGGGGCAAAAGTGGTAGTGAAATTTGCGAGGCCAGTGAAGAATCGACCTACCACTATGTATGTTAAAAAGTGCCCTGTCTTTGACTCTTTGAAAAGCTGATATGAAAGGATGAAATCAGATTTTCGACCACAAATTTGCACATCAAAAATCATCATTAATGGTAGGATGTTGTTTGACCCCAACAGCAAATCCGATTGTGAGCTTGGAAGGCGTGGGCAGCCCCTCTACTAGGTATTAAAGCAGCCCCAGCCCCTCTACTAGGTTTTATAGCAGCCCCAGCCCCTCTACTGGGTAATATAGCAGCCCCAGCCCCTCTACTAGGTGTTATAGCAGCCCCAGCCCCTCTACTGGGTAATATAGCAGCCCCAGCCCCTCTACTAGGTATTATAGCAGCCCCAGCCCTTCTACTAGGAACTATATCGAAAGAAAAAGAAATATCCACAGTCTTAAGAAACTCAATGATTATAAATAAAAGTGGAATAAATGATACCTCTTTTTCTTTGTTCGAAAGAGCGATGTCAAGCCTCTGAAATACAATACATAGAAAAGATCTAGTTTCAATGAAAAATACGAAATTCTTTTTCATTAAAGTTGATAGGCTATTTTATTAAGTTGTACTCCGAACCTCATTTACCGAAAAACGTCAAAAGTATTTCCTGTATTTTTTTCCAAGTAGATGAAATTGCAAAATAATTTTTAGGGCCTAATTAGGCTAAAATCAACAAGGGAACGATTCAGATCTTTGCTGATTTAAAAAGTAGCGAGGATCTACGACAATTTACAGAGTCGAGGCTCGGCCATCGTTTTGTGGGCAAGCCTTTTGTTCACCTGTAAGTTGGAACTTTTAACTAAACGATAAAATATGTTTATTAATTTATGAGCTAACAGATGGTTAAGATTGAGGTGTAAGATATCATAATTTATTCATTTATTTTTTAAAGACTTACCACGGAGTGCAAGAGATCACGCAATTTGTTGTTTAATTTCCACTGTCAGAGGTAGAAAAGTTTAGATTTTAAATCAGATTTAGGATTTAAAAGTTAGATTCTTAGATTAACATTTGATTCAAAATTAGATACTGTAATTGATATATCCTAAAAACTGGATTGTTTTTATCAAATTCATTCACTTTTCGTGTGAGTAATGGTTGATATAGATTTAAGATTTAAGATTTAGAATTTAAAGTCTAAAATTCATAGGGGGCTTTAGAATTAAGCATTTAAAAATGATCTAAATTCAAATTACATATATGGTATACCAAATGGTCGTGCATTTATCAAATATATTTACTTATTTGCTGGGGTGGTACTTTAAGCAGATTTAGAATTTAGAATTTGAAATTTATATCCAAAACTTGACTACCATATTCTCTCGAAACGGCCATAAATTCATCAAATTTATTTGCTTTTTGAGTGGGCCAGGGTTTACAATTTAGAATTTAAAATCTAAAATTGATCTCGATCTGAATACCGCATTTGATCCACCTAATGGTCGTGTATTTATAAAATTTATTTGCTTCTTTGATGGGTGGTAGTTGAAATGGGTTTAAATCTAGAATTCAAAATTCGCAACCAATAACTTTTTGATTATCAGTTTGTGAAAAATTGTTACATCATGAAATTTTAACTTATTTGATTGACTCTAACTATTGTAATTACTTATCTAAATTACATGTTATTTTATTTATTGCATGTTATTGAATTTCAAAATGTATATGAAACTGAAGTTAATGCAATAATATGCGTCAGTGAAATTCAGAATGAAATTTTGGCTACTAATAATGGTTTAAGTGTACAATTAAATACGGAAGAATAACAATAACAATGAATTAATGATACATGTTTATAGTTTATTAATTGCATTTTGTGGAATTTTAATATGTATATGAAACAGAAGTTAATGCAACATGAATGAATTATTATGCTTCAGTAAAATTTAGAATGACATTTGGGCTACTATTAATAGCTTAGTTGTACGATTAAATGCAGTGACAATAAAAACGAAATAATAAAAAAAAATGTTGTATGTAATAAATGATAACAAGGAAATATGTTGAAACATTACCCTGATGTGTTCTTGTAGGGACATTGAACTCCGATGTTTTTCAGTTTCTTTGTCGTGTACACTATTCCTCAGCTCCTAGAAAAGGTAGAAATATAAGTTAGTTCGTGAAATCTATTTCTTGCTTATCATATGATACAGCCTATCGATACATGAAAAATTCATGCAATATGTCAGATACTGACAAATGATGGAAGGTTTAAGGGGGGTTTACAGTGCAATAAACTTTCATATACGAGTATTGATCTAGAAAGAAAAGAGGAAAATAGAATGACATATTTACTTAAAGGCTATACACATGACACTCCTCGAGGTGGAGTACAAAAAAACTAAACGAAAAGATATAGCCACCCTATGCAACGTGCATCCAGTAGTGTAGGGTGTTCAGTGGGAAGGAAGATCTTATATAGTGGTGTTGATGGGTGTCTCTAAGGTGTTTAGGGAATATCGAGTTGTGGGGAAACTTATAATGAGTAGGGTGGGGGATAGTAGTGTCGAAGGATATCTCTAACAAGTTTGGGGGTTGTTTAGTTGTGGGGAAAATCATAATGAGTAGGGTGTGGGAGAGCAGTGTCGAAGGATATCTCTAAGGAGTTTGGGGGTTGTTTAGTTGTGGGGAAACTTATAATGAGTAGGGTGGGGGATAGTAGTGTCGAAGGATATCTCTAACAAGTTTGGGGGCTGTTTAGTTGTGGGGAAAATCATAATGAGTAGGGTGTGGGAGAGCAGTGTCGAAGGATATCTCTAAGGAGTTTGGGGGTTGTTTAGTTGTGGGGAAAATCATAATGAGTAGGGTGGGGGAGAGCAGTGTCGAAGGATATCTCTAGGGAGTTTGGGAGTTGTTTAGTTGTGGGGAAAATCATAATGAGTAGGATGTGGGAGAGCAGTGTCGAAGGATATCTCTAAGGAGTTTTGGGGTTGTTTAGTTGTGGGGAAAATTATAATAAGTACGGTGGGGGAAAGCAGTGTTGATGGGTATCTCTAAGGGGTTTGGGGTTGTTTAGCTGTGGGAAAAAAAATATAATGAGAAGGGTGAGGATACTAGTGTTTAGGGATATCTCTGAGTAGTTTGGGTGTTGTTCAGTGGTGTGCAAAGATATAATGAGTGGTGTGGAGGGTGCCCATACTACTGAACATGCCCCACATTGATTAAAGAGATCTACACTGCTGGAAATCCTCCACACTACTGCATACCCCCTTCAAAACTGCACAGGTTCTGATCTGGGTATAATAATTCATTAAGCTTTTATTAGAGTGTAAAGGGGAAAATTCTTGTAGCGTGAAACTCGTGTTTTCGATTTTTTCGTCATTCTAAAGCTACGTACCGATAAAAGACACTATCATATGAGATATAGTTAAATGTCTACAACAAATTGACGCTGGTCTCACCAACCAATCAAGAAACTTGAATTGGTAGTATGATCTACATGTTCATTATCATTCCTACCAAAATTAGTTATCTACAATCTCAGTGACAAACCACCATCCAGTGATAACCGAGTACACTGCTGGGGGAGAGCATATGCAACCGACTAGCTTTTCATGGGAGCATATGGGTAGCATATTGATCGTGAAACCCGCGTAACTTTTAGATAATAAACCCAAAATATAATATCGCTTTCGTTGAATCTCGCAGGAGATAAGATACGGAGCCCAGAGGCAGTCCACATCATAAAAGGGGTATGATACAAACAATATTCTCGGAAACATCGTAAAACGTGATAGCTAATAGAAGCTCTGCGTCTGACACTCGTCAGAGTAGTACGTCAGAAGGAGATTGAAAACGAAGCACAACGAATGGTTGTTACACAGTCTCTTATCAATGCAGAACTTGAGGGTGGCGAGAAAAATAGAAGACGTCGTGAAACATAAAACTTCTGACGCTTTGCATCCGATACTCATCAGTGTAATATATACGTCAGAAGGAGGTTGAAAAAGAAATATAACAAATCATTCTACCCATCTGTGGATCGAAATTGACCAATCAGAAAGGAGGTGAATGATTGCTACAGTGAATAACGATTTTCTTCCCCATCCAAAATTTCCCTACCAATTAAGGCCTGTAAAACAATATTCTGAAAATGGTGTGGTATCGAGGTATGTGTGCCAGTATCTGTGCCAAAATGGCACACCTATAACTTATCCCTGCAGCCCCGCTTTTCGCACAGCTATATATGTAGAGATTCTTGAAAATACTTACTTTATTGACTCGGTCTGTCTTGTTGATGTAATCCTTGAGCTCCTAAAATGAAAACAGCAAGGTGACCTTTACAATTTTGTTAAGCTTCAGTGTATTTGATTTCCTTTTTGAAGCTTCACTGAGACTCCAATTTTCACCTGAGAGCCTATGCTTGGCAATGTGCCAGTCCTCTGAAATCACTCACAACTAAGCTTTTCTTACTAAAAACAAACCATTACGGAAATTATTGAGATTTAGGGATATGCCATTTGCAACAAAAATGGCTTCTGCAACTAATCTCCAGTCCAGGCAAATAGTTTGACCTCCATATGCACGATATTATTGAAATTATTCATTTGAAAATTTGGGTTTTTTTCAATATTTGACCGTTGAAGCATTCCGTACATATTCTTATTTGTTTCTGAGGCATGCAAGCCAACTGTTTTGCTAAAACATTAAATTGCTTCTTTTTGTCCGTTCAAATCACCAGAAAAGCGCAGCAAAGATAATCAAAGTATATGTTCTGAAACCGTCTAAAGTTATCAACTAAAACAGTTTTCTTGAGAGTGGAACAATCCCTTCATTCTCAACCTCGTTTGCACTTAGCAACGACAACACTTTGGTTAAAAAGACGTTTCTCTCCGGTATAAAAACTGAAACAATAGAACAGCATATGTCGATGGTTATGAAAATATTTTGCTCTTCCTCGACCAAGTTATGATCATGTAAAACTTGATGCAGAAGAAAACTACAGATCCATCATCCCCTGGAAGCTCAAAATAAAATCCTTGATCAAGAACTTATACTTTGTTATAAATAGATAAGCATATTAGCATTAATTTGTAAGGAATCACAGAGAATTGAATTTTACCAAATCAAGGTAACTCATTGTCTTGGTTTGGGACAGTCGTTAGTGCACTAGTGTGGTTGCAACAGCCTAGGTTCGAGACCTAGTGGTAGCATAAAACAATTGTAGTAACCTGATCTGGTAAAATTAATTTTCCCGTGTTGGACTTTGCCTTTAATATATACTGCCTTTAAAGAAGGATTTACTCCGAAATACGAATCAATTCCCTCACTGTTGATAAGCCTGGAGTTGAATACACCTAGAGGCCACTTTGCAAACTTATTGTCCTGGTTTAGGACAGCGGTTAGCGCCTTTGAAGTAAGAGCTCGAGTTTGAGACCCGGTGGTGGCACATAACGATTGCATCCGACGAAATTTTACAGTATATTAGAAAAGTTGTCCGTCTAGAGAATAGAACATGCTATTGTGGATGTCAGTGGCTCATGGATCAAGGTACCTTTGCTAAAAGTAGACACCGAATTTTTGTTTTGCTTTTTTGTCCTTTCGGAATAAGTAAGAAATGTGTACATGATAACTTTCCTGAATATTTAAAAATTCCCTGCGACTAGCGGTCACAGACGCAGGTGCTTCTTCACGCCCAGAGAAATAAGAGACGTTAGGTTTTGTTTACTTCTGGGTCAGCCTATAACATTGAGGCCGAAACAACAACAAAACAATATACGCAGGGAATATTCACGCCCTGTAGAGATAAGAGACGTTGGGTTTTGTTTACTTCTGGGTCAGCCTATAACATTGAAGCCGAAACAACAACAAAACAATATACGCAGGGAATATTCACGCCCTGTAGAGATAAGAGACGTTGGGTTTTGTTTACTTCTGGGTCAGCCTATAACATTGAAGCCGAAACAACAAAACAATATACGCAGGGAATATTCACGCCCTGTAGAGATAAGAGACGTTGGGTTTTGTTTACTTCTGGGTCAGCTTATAACATTGAAGCCGAAACAACAACAAAATATACGCAGGGAATAATGGATTTTGCTATCATTAGCATTTCGTAAAGATTCATCGGCTCTTTCAATCAATTTCCTGGGCACCCAGGCAGCTCAAAAAGATTATATTAACCACTCAATGAAATAGACCACTTAGGTGATGTAATTACGCCAACGCCAGCCCTACTTTAAGTTTTAATCAAACGCTTGCTGTAAGAAACATATATATTGCAAATTTTGTGACGACAAAGAGAAAAAACGACCGCGATAGGGGGCCAGATTAAAATGGAATTAATTTCATCCAACGCCATCGCACTGTGTTGATTCGAGCATTTTCGCAACATGAACCCAGTTGCAAGAATGAATTAAAGATTTATGTTAAAAATCTCATCCTGTAAGAAAAACATGCAATAAAATATTTGGATAACAACATAGCTACAGCACATAAGACACACATCATGTCTTCTATATTGAGCGTGGAGACTGCTTATCCATTTGACCTGGATATTAGTATACATCTTCTCGGTTGGGAGGCTTATGCCTGCCGCGTCGTATTGTTTCACGTTTTTCGTCTTCTTGCTCCGTATTGTTTGTAACTGTAAATCAATTAGTCGTGAGCTTCAGGCCTTCAAGTGCATAGCAAAAAACCAGAACAGCAGACCTGCTTCTGACTTACAGGATTTAACGCCTACCGTTTTAGGGTGCGTTTAATTGGTGCCATGGTGCCAATTCTAAAAATGTAGGTTCTGAAAACGGCAGTTTTGGTAGGTTTGGCGGGAAAAGTTCGTTATACGCCACTGGTCTCAAGTTTCCAGTATCTAGTCTCTAGTTTCCAGCTCCCATGTTTTAGTGGTAGCCGTGTAGCACTTGGTTAACTTGGGCACACGATGACGATTACATGAAATAAATATACCTGGACTAAGTTTGTTTTCGTACGCAATTCTTTCGAGATTTCTTTCAGTTTCTTCTCGTTCTCAGTATTTTCAGTCATCAAATTATTATAGAGAGCCTAAAAACAACACAGAAGCATTAGCAGCAATGGACTCCATCTGATGCTCGCAAACCGGCGGGGATGGCCGAGTGACTAGAGTACCTGACCCTTGTTCAAAAGGTCCCGGATTCGAAACCACGCTCAGACCAGTCACGAAATGTCTCTATAATTCCAGGCATAAAAGCAACAGGAATCATGAGGTGAGAGGAAGGACCAGGATCACACATCTCGATTTATTCAGATTATTCTACCAATTCAGTGGGCCCTTTGTGCTTAGCACATAAACCAATACCTTACTAAGATAGTGAGGGTATTTATCCCTTCAACTATCAACTATCAACAATTTCATATAAGTAAATTCAGGTTAGCTAATGTAAATTCGAGTACTCGATTTCTTTCGTTTCCTTCATTATTTATTGGTCGTGTGACCTTGAGCAACACGTGGATTTTGCGTTGAAGGGTGGATTGCTTCACTTTTTGTCAAACTTATTTGGAAAATAAATAAGAAATTGGTCAATATAAACGAGTAATACAGTAGGAACTTGCACATAAGAATCACTTCTTTTTAAAACGTCTACCCCAAAATCTCAGCATTATAGATAAGTTTTTCTTGAATTTCTTAAAAGACAACTCTGATAAAATATGAAATATATCGTGAAAGCAAAAGGGGGCTAAAAATGCATAACCTATCACTTTAGACCACGCATTGGCTGAAAAATAGGGGTTTTTACATGCGAGTTTTCACTGCATATTAAAAGGCTATCCGTTATATGATACTGTTTGAGAATATCATACTGATTGTGAACATCATACTGAATGTGAATTTTATACTGAATTTATGAATATCATACTGAATGTGTAAATCATACTAAATATGAATATCATACTGAACGTGAATATTATACTGATTGTGAATATCATACTGAATGTGAGTATCATAATCTTATTAAATGTGAACAACATACTGAATAAGATGCAAAATATGATTATCATACTGAATGTGAACATCATACTGATTGTGAATATCATACTGATTATCATTATGATACTACCTATGTGAATATCATACTGATTGTGAATACCAAACTGATTGCGAATATCATACTGAATATGAATATCATACTGAATGTTAGACTCGTGGCTATACTGTAGGAAGCTTTGAAAAGGTCGGTGTCTGTGACGCAGGCTACCATATTGAGAACATGAGTCGTAGAGAGAAGAACGTAAACACCAAAGCTGGTCACTCTCTTTCTTGCTTCTTAGTATGCAGCAAGATATTTACCTCGTAATGCTTATTTGATCTATCTGGGCTTTGAGATGCTAAATTCTTTATCGCATCTTGCAAATCCTACAAAAATAGAGGTGAATTAGAACATTGGTACGAAATCTCATTTTAGTATTATCGAGAATGCTAGACAATATCAGATCCTATGCTCGATAATAACTGTTCCAATTTCTTGATGTACAGAGCATTCAATTCAACATGTACATTCCATTTACAATAGTTGAAGTAACGAAAAAGGAGTTATCCTTGATATGATTCATATGTTCAACCAAATATCCCTTTGGATGATGGAGTAGCTTCCAGCTGCATGTCCTTCGACTTAAAGTAGAATCTCCATTAATAAGAAGACATGTTCTTCTTCAACTCTGACTTTCATGCCTTTGCATTCTTCAGATAAGGATCCATCAACCTTGAGCTCAAATGTCTTCATTTCTAAAGGATATGGTAGGAATTCCAGCATGATTTAATTCCTTTCCCAAACACGATCCTCAGGCAGATCAGCGATCTACATATTCCATATTACTTAAACGATTATCATTATTAAGGGGGATACATAAGTTAGTTAATTTGTTTACAAGCTGGTGGGATCTCGTGTATAAAAATTATATAACGCGAATGAAAAAGTAATAGTTTAGAAAATCAATAAGCAAATCATTTGACTGAATGATTAAGAAAATAGTGGCTTATCAAAGGAATCCACTTCTTTCTGGCGCATACCGCCAAAGAAATTACTTATGAGGAGCCCTAAGCTACAGTGATAATTCAAGTGAGCGTGGGCCTTCAGATGTTCAAGATTTCTAAAGGCTTTCCAGGAAAACTTCCAGGCGCCTTTTCAAGCCGGACTCTCTATTCTAGCTTCACCCATTCTTACTAGACTGTGTATTGATAATCAAACTAACCTTATTTTTCAATTCCACAGCTGTGTTTTCTTCCATCAGCTCATTGATTTTTCTACATGAAGGAAAATTAGAAATCTTGATGAAAAACTTAAATCAATCATGATACAGATTGAGTTTATTAAACTGTACCCCGTTGTCCAATATATAAGAGCACCCTTCTTCCAAAGAAACGTTTATATGCGGATATTAGTACATGCTCCTACATCCACCACACTGAAATCGGCTAGGCCAGGAAAGAAACCCCAAACGCTGTAGAGTCTGGAATACGCTTGAGGTCTAGAATCAACTAGAAAATTTGCGAGTAAAAATATTTTATAGGTTAGAAAATTTCACACATTTAAGGGTTTAATAGGGATTTTTGACAAACATATCCACGACAGGGTTCTAATTCGACTCATATTACATGGAAAACATCACTTCCAAAATACATAAACCTCAAAATGATCAACAGAGAATCTGGAGTCTTTGTGACAGGTCTGAAAGAGAGGGGCTTATAAATCAACCACACTTTGAACATTGGTTGAGGGATCTGATTCAGAGTGAAAATCATTTTTTGAGAGAATTTGCCTCAGTTATTAAGGTATAAATAAAAGGAATAAGTAATCACAGGATTAGGTAATGAAATCAAAAGTGAACATTCTTATCACTTACAAATCTTTCTCCTGGATTTCTTTTTCAAACTTTTCCTGCCACATGAAAAGTTTTGGAAAAATTGAGAGCATACCTAAATTTGTCTAAGAAGCTATTTAGCAATTCTGTTGTCAAGACTAACTATTTGATATTTTTCATCGACTACATATAAGATTCTTTACAGAACGTTATACGTGTGAAAACCGAAATATAAGAACCTCTATAGTTAAGTATTAGCCTAAAAGGTTCTTAAACCTTAAAGATATTTTGACGGATTTGTTTCAAGCTGGGTGGTTTAAAGTAACATGGTTACTCTCTGGTCTCTAATAGACGGGGGGGTTGGAATAGTATGGGGGGTCGGAAAAAATCGAAAAAATTAATAGCCGTGGGGGTTGGAATAATAGGGGGGGGGTTGGAAAATATTTCAAAAATCAATAGCCGTGGGGAGTTGGAAAAAAATTAATTTTCGAAACTTTCGCTTTGGCAATGGAAGCTTTAACAATAACATAACACAACAACGATAGCACAAGAACTTTTCTTTATAAGTTTTGCTTCTACTGTCCTCTAACATATCAAAATGTTATGTTCATCTTCATTAGCAACTACTAAATGACTGTAATTGTCTTCACTCGAATTGGTATTATCATCATCTTGCCTGGTTTTCGTCTTTCAAATTGTGCCTTCCTTCTAAACTGTATTGAAAAGTTTTGGGCTCACTGAATTTTGTTGTGTTGCTTTTGTCTGGTTTGGAACTTGTTGCCAGAATTAATTAGCGGGGGGGTTGGAATAAGAATGTCCTGGGTGGAAAATTTTCCAAAAATTAATAAGCGGGGGGGGACGTCTATTAGAGACCAGAGAGTATGTATTTCAAGCACTCTAGGAGTTTTACAATACATTTCATATTTCTTCAGGGCAGTCCTTTCAAACATTCACGAAGAAGTTTAGAGGTTCTTTAAAAAAAGTGGCTACTATATGTGGGATTTAACAGAGGACAGTTCCCATGTGCTATATAGGAACTGTGTAATCATGTATTCATACCTTTGATTTCTTCCGAAACTTTGTACAACTGAATATCTAAGGTACATGATAAATGGTGTCTCGTACAAGCTTTATGTGAGATTTAAAATAAAATTCAAAGTGAAATGATTGGACTTTCAACAAAGATTATTCTCCGTACCTCGACTTCCTTCTGTCTTAGTTGGATCTCTTCAAACAATCCAGGATCAGGCTTCGAGTTTTTCGCATAACCTTCCAACTCTTGTCTCAATTTTTCAGTTTCAAGCTATGAAAACATCACAAAGATATTTGAGGGTTTGCCAACTATTAAGTATAAGATACAGTTGTAGCCCTCCACTTAGACACTGACTTATAAGAAACTTCAGCCTGCCATATAGTAGCGACTTACACTTTCGGATTAGAATTCCAGATTGAAAATTCACATTGCTTAAGAAAATAACTTTTGATGAAAAGATATGGCATTTCATGAAAATTCGTTAGGTTTCCTCCTGAACTTATTTCAAATTCTTCATCGATTTCTTCTCAACCTATACGAAACCAGGCAGCCTAGTTTTTGCAACATTCAGTTTCCTAGTGGCGTGTTGGTACTGTATCAATAGGATATTTTGCAACAATTAAGATGTTAGAGATGGAAAAGTAACTAGACAAGTAGGTTGACTGCAGTGGGAGGCGACCCGAAGAGTCCTCTTTCAATCAATTGTGGCTTTTCGTGTAGGGGTAGACGGGACTAGGGGTAGACGTGGCCCCTCACAATGAAAACCACAATTAAGAACTCGTTTTATTCAAGCGTAAGCCTAAGAGTCTTGTATTCAAGGGTTCTTAAAATATTTCTATTAGGGTGGTTGGTCTATAGTGGCATGGTTATAGATTTTCACAATCTTTTACTTTCACAATTAGAATCTACATTTCATCAGGGCGGTTATTTAGAAAAGATCAAGGAAAAGTTCTTTAAAAAAGAAATGTTAGGTTCCAAAAAAAGTCGGTCTTATCTGCAGGTTTTTACTGTACCCTCGATGTATCTTTTCATTCTGAGTATTACGCAAGGGGCATTGAGTACCATTTTCAGGTCACAACCAGGGTTTGAGCTAAACATCTTCCGTCGCTAACGAATAAAGACCCTAGACCACTCCTTGGTCTATATCATACTGTACAACTTTCAAAGAAAGACCACCTTAATTTCTGATAATCATTTGACACTGGCTTTTGTTGATTTGGGTAAAAGCACAAAGCTAATCATAAATAAGTCCTTTTGAAAGTAATAAATAAGTAAGTTGACTAGTAAATAAGAAAATGGACAGCCTAATTTGCGTTCTTCATCTACGGTGTGGGTATTTAATTAGCATCGCAAAGATAAATAAAATTAGCCACAGGCATACCTGTGCATATTTTCATTTCAATGAGACAAACTTCGTGCTGGTGAGCGATGTCTTTTTTTCAAAGCATTGACGTAGGAAAAACACTTTTACGTAGGAAAACACGTGTTTTAGACGACAGGTGTTTGAACTCTTTTTATAAGAATCAGTGAAATTGGTTCGAAGCAGGCTATTCATAGAAATATTCCTCCATTTTTTAGCCTGAAATGTTTTTAAACTGTTCTTAAGTTGCCCCTCGCCTGTTGTTACCATCAGCTGTGTTAATTGTTGCATATTTTGACTCTCTCGTACTGTCTGACATATCAGTATGCTGCCAACCTTCCTGCTTTACGATTATTTCTCATGCTCATTTTTGTTATTGCTGTATCGTAAAATTCTTTTATTATGATAAAAAAGGTCAGTCTCAGTTTGTTCCTAGTTTGTTCTTATATTTCAGCAAAGTTTGAGGTTGGAATCCTAATTATTTTTCTAATAAAAAGAGTACTTTTACAATAATTAGTTTCGAGAGAAATGTTGTTTGTATATGCATAGTCATTAAAGATGGATTAGCCGTTCTCCTTTTAGCGCCTGAGTCAAGACATGCAAATTTTCAAGATTTTTCTAACGATAATTTCTAGTGTAATGATGGGCTGTGATCGGGACAGGACTTAAGGAAGGCGAGGAAAATCAAAAACATAGCGAAATATGATAACCATTGAAGCTTTGCGTCAAGCTCTCTTTCTCGCCATCTTGATAATAATAACGGTTTTAGACTTAGCATCCGAAGATGGTTACATTTTTGTTGGTTGATGATAAATGTCGAGTAGTTTGATGAATGGACTGAAATACTCATCCGCAAATCCCAAAAATGTACCAGAAAGGAAGTTTTTCAATAAGATATCCACATCTCTAAAACAGCTAAATTTTAAGAGGAACAAAGTTTCACGATTAAAAAAACGCAGAGATTTTAGGAATAAACTTTCGATTCAACATTATCGGGATAAACTTTCGCAAAAGACGCCATATGGGATATTTCGCAAGAATGAGCTTTTTCCTTTCAGTAAAAGCCAACTAAGAATTCCTTCACAGGGAAAACTCAATCATGTTTTAAAAATCGTTTTTTTACCCATTCATCGTAATTCTCATCGCAAGTCTCTTAATCAAACAAACAACCTCCGAAATTATCTGGCTCTTTTCAAAAACTGTAAGGCCTTATCCCCCCCTTCCCTCCCCTAAGAAGAGCACAAGGTGCATATACACTAGGCTATCAAAATTATTGCACAGGTCCATTCAAAATGGCGGCAAAATTGCAAAGCTGTGAGGGCTAGCCCTAAACTAAAATTCCCATAACTTGTGTCAGACAGCTCACCAATACAAGGATTTGGTGGCAAAATTTAGGAAATTTTACTGACACCATAGCTCATATCAACAAGCAATGATAAATTAAGGGAGAAATTATCTATGACATGGGATTTGAGTGATGGTCAAAATATCAGCAAGAAGATTTTGAAGAAGGAGTTGTCATCTAAAATTAGTACAAAAGGGTTGTAAAAAGTCATGAATATGGTAAAGTGCTTTGTTACTTTGTTGCTACTGCTTTGAGGACCCCCATGGGTTTTGTTTCTTCTCTGTATGGTGACTTGAAGGGAAAATGAAGGAGGCTCAAAATATTTCAAGGGAGGGGGAGAATAATTTTTCATCTTGCATCCCACACATCAGTTTCAATTTTGTCATTCTTCATGTAAACATGTTGTTTTTTCTCCTTCTTATGCACCTTTAATTTACATTTATGAAGTATTTTACATGGTTATTGACCTCAAGCCCAGGAATAATAGTTACAATCGTATGTATCAGATCAATTTCTTTATTGACAAAAATGTACTTTAAAATCCAAGGTCTCCTCCTTCCCTTAACATTTTTGAGACTCCAAACTAATATCTTGCCTCACCACAGGGACAGCTAGGACAAGACTCATGGGGGTCCTCAAAGCAGTAGCAACAAAGTAACAAAGCACTTTACCATATTCATGACTTTTTACAACCCTTTTGTACTGATTTTAGATGACAACTCCTTCTTTAAAATCTTCTTGCTGATATTTTGACCATCACTCAAATCCCATGTCATAGATAATTTCTCCCTCAATTTATTATTGCTTGTTGATATGAGCTATGGTGTCAGTACAAATTCCTAAATTTTGCCACCAAAACCTTGTATTTGTGAGCTGTCTGACACAAGTTATGGGAATTTTGATTTAGGCCTAGCCCTCACAGCTTTGCAATTTTGCTGCCATTTTGAATCGACCTGTGCAATAATTTTAATAGCCTAGTGTACAATAAAACCTTCTATGAAAACTTGATTGCAAATTGACACATTAAACTTTTGTGAATTTTTTACTTTTATTAGTTTCTCAATTTTCACTCTAGGGAATGTATTTACAGTTGGGAGATGTTTATTAATGTAGGGAGATAGAATCAATACTGTAAGGGATACCATCAGTACATTGGGGGATGTCCAGTACTATGGGGGATGTTCAGTATTGTTGAGTGAAGATAGAATAAATACTGTAAACTGTAAGGGATACCATCAGTATATTGGAGGATGTTGTGTTCAGTGCAGTGGAGGATGTTCAGTACTGTGGGGAGATGGAATTTATACTGTAAGGGATACCGTGAGTACATTGGAGGATATTCATTACTCTTGGGGATATTAAGTACTATGAAGGATGTTCAGTACCCTGGGGGATGCTCGGTGATGTGGGGGATACCATCAGCATCAGTACTGTGAAAGTTGGTATCTTTCACGAATTCAAACTGACGCACGATGTTTCGTATATGATTTATATAAATGACATTCTAACTCAATATATTCCAGAATCGTAAACTACCCACCAGTTTTTCATTGAGCTCCTCCAGTTGGTTATGATTTGCAATTAAGTCCTGTAAAAGCGGGAAAAAACTACATGAAACAGAAATTTTTCTCCTTGGAATTACATTTAACTCGTGTAGGGCGTGCCAATTCTAGCAAAGTGCTCTATATACGCGAGTATGGGGCAATTATTAATTAGAATTAACACATCAATGAAATCAAATCTCCTTAGAATAATTCTCCTTAAAACTGGTGACTCATTACATCAATCACCTATGTGACTTATCTAAGCAATGCTTCTAGAAAATTCCTCAAAACTAGTAAACCTGAAATATGGTAGTTCTAAGACTTAAAGGAAATTTGAGCCAAACGTGGCTTGATTTGGCTTAAAGTGAATAACATTATTTGGATCCTACATTGAATGGTTAGAGGTTCTGTTCTAAAAATGAGATGTCCACTTATAACCGCAGGTGTCTTCTTATAATGAGATGTGTCTTCTTATAATGAGATGTGTCTGCTAAGGGAGAGCTGACTGTGGATGAAGGGAAATACACTAATGACAAACGTATTTCCAGAGTATTTTGAATACAGTCTAGATTGTAGTACAGCGAACACAATTTTCAGAATTCCAGTGGATATAGATTTGAGTTGAAAAAGCAAAAGAAACAACGACACGTAAATAGCGAGAACAAAGACGGTCCAACGTAAAATATCGTTGTTTATAGCGGGAGTAGGGGGCGTAGCCCCCCATGAATTCATAAAACCTTTAGATACAGCCCCATAAAACGCTAGAATATCGACAATCAACTAAACAAAAACTTTACGTGAAAGCGGGTCTGCTATACTGTAACTGTCCCATACAGTCTATTGTGTTTCTGTATGTTGTGATGAGTTGGGCCTACCTTTTCCCGTTGATTCAGTTCCTCCTGTAGCTGGTCCCTCATTTCATTGAACTGATTTATGAATTCTTCCTTTAACTGAAATAGATTTGAAATTAACTTAATTCACAAAAATATCTAAAGCTAGTTTGAGAAGGTAAATAACAATTTTAGGTGTATAAACACGAAATCTTGATTGGAACTTAGATGCAGTTTAAACCATAGCGGTTTTGGGATCCCTTCTTGAGGCAATCTGATTGGTGTGTCTATTTCTGAAATTTTCTCTAGAATTTCTCTATACTCGTAAACTAACTTTAAACCCCTTCTCTACAGCTAAAAACAGCTCAAATATTCTACAACAACTTTTTATAGACGTTACAAAATGACTGGGCTGGCTTTAAAGAGGCATGATCTCGGAAAAGGAGTAGCTTTCAAAAGGATCGTAAGATACCTTAAATATACAGAAAATAAGGAGCCAAATTTCGTGTGTTTATTTCACTTATACAACCCACGGTCAGAAAAATCATGCGAAAATACCAGATAAGCAAAGAGAAAAACCTTGTCGATTCCTGTTGTTAAAAAGGAATCGATTCCAGAGAATGACCATTTTTTGAAGACGACTATAGACAAGAAAATCGGTTGGTGCATTGTTCTGAGTATGGAGAAGATTTGTAATTAAAACATCCCCACTGTTTCAAAAGTTGTTTTTCATTTCAATATAACAATAATCAATATTCATTTTTAAGGTGTGAATTCCAAACAATTTGGATTATTTCAAGGGCCATTAAAGGGTCTATGCTTTAATACCTTTATTGTCAGAAATATATTTGAAAAAGAAAAATTGAAGAACGCATACCTTGTTAATATGTTTTTCACTCTCAACTGATATTGTTTCCATCGCTTTCCTGAGGTGGAGGGAAAACGTCCAGAATTACCAAAAATAAACTGCTTTTCAAAGGTTGACCGGCTCTGGATTGATATTATACAGATAATGCATCGCCTATACTCAGTTCCACAGCTTAATTAGCAACTCAATACATAGTTATTTTTTGTTAATTAAAAGCTGGATACAAAGAGAAAATGAATGCTAAGGGAGCGTAAATAAACTATCAGAAATATCAAAAACTTACGAGGCTTTTACAAGTAGCTGCTGCTTCTCACTGAGATCTTTTTTTAGTTGTTCAATGCTGACCTTGAGTTCAATGTTCTAGAAATGGAGATATCAATCAAAAAGTTTCAAGAGATTTTCTGCCTCCTTAGAATGATAAATAATACTTTTGTGAGAGAAGCTGCTCAGTTGTTAACCTTGTTGGCAACAGTCATGAATCATACCACGTATAAAGTTTTTGTAGCCAACCCTTGTACCTGCATTCAGTTTAAAAAAGGGTCTAACAAATGTGCACTTTCCAATGATGATTAGGGTAAATTCATTTGACAGCAAAACACAACTAATCGACTCCCTTTTTTCCTTTCATATGATGGACTTCAGCCAGGGGCAGCTCAGATTGTTTTGGAAATAGGTAATGAATCTCTCGGATCGAACCTTCAAGGCTCAAAGACCTTCAACACATGCTAACTTTGAATACAGTTTCTTGTATCTTCACAGATTTTAATTTTATTATTGAATATCAATATTTCTTATGCATCAAGTCTAACAATAAATTAAGAAATAACTTTATAAGTAATTTCATTTGAATAAATCATTAATTGATGGATTTTATATTGCCTAGCAGAGAAATGAACATGGCATGACGCATATAATCACTTTGCGAATAATGGGTAAGAAGGAGGGCGTCTGTCATAGAGGGTTTAAACGAAGAGTGCTTTTATCAAAAATAATCATGAAATAAAGAGGCCTTGATTCGAGGTGCTTCTAAAAGAAGAGGTGATTTATCAAATTGTTACAGTATATCAATGATATTAAGTTTACCGTTTTGAGGATATCTTCAGTGTCTCCTTCATATGCCATTTGTAGTCGTTCTTCCAAGAAATAGATCCTCAGTTTAAGACCAAAGTTTTCTTTCTTATAGGCACCGATAATCTAACAAAATGCAAAAGTGGCTCAGCTATTTGTTAATACAGTGGAACTCCATTAACACGGCGACCAATAGGCCAGAAAATATTGCCCGGAATAAGGGAGAACAATCCCTTTTCAAACGAAGGATAAAAGAAGGTCTGTTAATAGCACATTTGAAACCATATTTGAATAAACAATTAAAATACTTTGTTGCAAAACTCCATCCCTCTAGGATATCTTAAAGTACAAAATACTTTATTTTGTTTACTTTTACACGTAGTGAAACAGACTGCATACTTTTTTGTCAACATTCATTTTAAAATCCCCGTAGACATATTTCATCAAGTTTTTGAAGCATTATATCTACACAAATCAAATCAAATCATCAAATAATCTCGATTAAATCAGCATGAGTATGTGATTAACTTTTGGGTGTCAAACTAGGATGCACCTGCTTATGGGAGTAAGAAATAAATACCTCTTCATGGTCTCTCATTGTAGCTCGGTCTGGGGAGTTTGCTTCATTTCTTGCTGAGCCAGGTTTGCTATCTGCAATCAACATATGAAGGGATTCTATAATTATAATATATCATAATTCACCACCCTAAATAATGTCAGGTCAAGGTTTCCAGTCTTGCTACAGGCACCATATAAACCTATACTACCTATTCCATGGTCGGACCATCGGCAACTAAACCGGCAACTCCCCAGTCTAATCTGGGAAGAGGATACTGGAGGCAATCCTGCAGAACTAAATAAAAGTTCTGTCAAAGGGGAATCTGCTGTCATTATCACACATGCAGTACCCCCGTCTCTCCCCCAACTATGGGAAAATAGCATTTGGTCCTAGACAAGACACAAAACTGGAACCACAGACATTGGCAGTAGGGTGTCTTTCGGTGAAGGCAGCAGAAGACCTCGCAATAGGGGCAATGGTTCACAAGATGGCGTGTAGAAGAGCTTCTTATAAGCCAACGGACGGCATCAACCAGCTAGTCAGCTGCTACTGCGGGGCGATCTCTTCATCTGCACTGTCTGTTGCATTTCTTTGTACCACAGTGCATATGATGTTGAGACCCAGAGGGGCAATCTGGTGGGGGCACGACACCAACTGGCTTACGTACAGTGTAAGGTGTTTGTGTTTGAGGTGGGAAAAGCCCTGTGGCGATGGAGTGACAATGACAGTGGCAGGCTTGAGAGGCTGGAAGCTGCTAGTAGGAGCTCTGCACACAGGCGACTCACATCTGATGGTCGCATCTGATCTGAATCTGAGCCCAGTAGGATGAGGCAGCAATGCGAGCGACCGGGCAGCCCTATTTAGGGATAGTACTGCCCGCCCCAGAAGGGGAGGCCCATAGAAAAGGCGGGGTAAACAAAGCTTGCTCAGAAACCCAAAGCTGGCTGGTCTGCCGCAACCGGCGGGTCTTCATTCATGCGGTAAGAAATACAAGAATTCAAAGAAAAAGATGATTGTTGCGACATGGAATGTTCGAACAATGCTTGACAACGATGACCGAACGGAGAGAAGGACTGCACTGATCGCCCGGGAGCTACAGTTATCGGATATTGACATAGCAGCTTTGCAGGGAACACGTTTTGAGGCACAGGGGCAGCTACAGGAAGCTGACAACACATTCTTCTGGATTGGACAGACTGAGGGGCCCAGAACAGCAGGAGTTGTCTTTGCCATCCGCAACTCTATCACCAGGCAACTCAAGTGACTCCCAACACTAACAGGAGTCTCACCCAGACTCATGACGCTGAGACTCCCTCTCGGAAAAGAGCGCTACCTTAGTCTAGTAAACGTGTATGCCCTAACAATGTCCTATACTGATGAAGAGAAGGAAGCCTTCTACCACCAGCTAACTGAAGTGGTGCAAAAAGTGCCGAAGGAGGAAAAACTTTTCATCTTAGGTGATTTCAATGCTAGAGTAGGTACTGATTGCGACACCTACGCTGATGTGTTAGGGAAATTCGGGAAATGAAGGAAGAACTCAAATGGTGACCTCCTGTTGAACTTCTGCACTTAACATGAACTATGCATCACCAACACTTTCTTCTACCAGCCGGACAAGAATTTCTTTAGATGGAAACATGCACGAACTGGCCGATATCACTTACTGGACTATGTGATCACCAGAAAGTCACACCTGAGGGACATCCTCTGCACAAAGGCAATGCGCGGCCCAGAGTGCTCAACTGACCACTACATGGTACGGAGCAAGCTCAGACTTACTCTAGCACCATTACGTCGAAAGGCAAAGACAAGAATGAAGCCAAGGAAACTAGAAATCAGGAAGCTCTAAGATACTGGGAGTTGCATTGAGCTGTCAAACGCCATCAGCACAGCTCTGCAACTGATGCCAGCGGCAGAGGATGATGTGGAAGTGACATGGAAGTTTCTGAAAGAGGAGGTGTACAAGACTAGCAAAGAGGTACTTGGACACCCCAACGGAAAATCCCCAGACTGGTTCTGGGAACATGAGGATGAGATCGAGCACCTAATGGATGAGAAGAGTCACAGGCACCATGTTCACCTGCAAGAGAATTCTGTATTGCTGGGGAGGTGTTGGCGAAAATCATCCTCGGCAGACTGCAGGCAACCTCTGAGGAAACTCGTCCTGAAAGCCAAAGTGGATTTCGCGCTGGCCGGTCAACGAGTGACATGATCTTTACACTGCGACAACTCCAAGAGAAGGCAATCGAGCAGCATAGACCTCTCTATGTTGTATTTGTTGACTTCACAGAGGCTTTTGATACAGTGGACCGAGCAACACTTTGGAAAGTCCTTGACATCTACGGAGGTGAAAACAAAGGTGAAAGTCTACTCAGCCGCAGTCCTGCCATGTCTATTGTATGGAATGGAGTGCACCACCCTCTACAGACGGCACATCAAGATGCTAACCAGGCTACAACTCCGTCACCTGAGAGCCATCCTCCATATCAAGTGGCAAGACCGGATTCCTGATGTAGAAGCTCTGCATAGAGCCTAATGCAGCAGAGTGGAAGCAATCATTGCCACATCCCAACTCAGATGAGCAGGACATGCGAGTAGGATGCCTGACCTCATACTGCCAAAGATAGCCCTGTACTCAGAGCTGCAGGAGGGACGGAGGAGCCAAGGAGGACAAAAACTTATCTTCAAAGACATCCTTAAAAGGAACATGAAGAGGTCAGGAATACCCCATGACACCTGGCAGGAGGCAGTGTCAGACAGAGGGAGGTCGAGATAATTACTGAAAGAGGCCAGGACGTCCATTGAAAAACAACGCGAAGCAGAATACCAACGAGCCCATGACCGTAGACACAATAGCTGTAACAAGTGACTTCTGCTTCAAAAAAACACCATTATCAGGCACAATATTTCGAAAACAAAAACATTACACTAACAATAGAATACACAACAGATACTTAAACATACAAGTGTGAAGTATTAAATATCAAATTGATAATCCTTCCCATGCTGGCAGGCGGTCGGTAGCAATTCGCTATTGTGTTATGAAATGCATCAAATTGGTCTAAAATCTTTCTAGGTAAAGGGGTTAACTTTGTCACGCTGTCCTGTTTGTCAGCGACTACTGGCGATCATAAAAATCTCCTGAAGGCAGGGGCGGCGCTTTGGGGTATTCAAGGTATTCCCAAATACCTGTTTTTTCCATTAATGATTTTTTGCTTCGGAATTTTTAATTACAACTTTCCTTTCGATTGATTTTAAATCGAACATCCACCTAAACAGAAAGCACTTTTGGGCTTTCTTTCCAAGAAAAATAAATATCTACTCTGTAATCCATTCAAATGATGTAATGATCACTGTGTTAAGAAATTTCGACATCCGATATGTCACCGGGGGTCAACCTATTCGAGAGGATTCTGAATACATTGGCCTGGTTTTCCTAAAAACAAAATGACGTCAGAGACAATAGACCGACATTGTATCAGATGATCATTTTGAAGGGCGCTGTGGCCTCGACCTATTCCGATTGCATCTGAATACACAGACCAAAACGTGGCCTCTATCGTCGTGAATTTTGCTCACAGCAGTACCCTTTCTCAAAATAAAACGTCAGTAAAGAACTGCTGAATCTCTCTCCCTATTCTCGCCCCAGTGGAAACTCTAAATTCTCGAAACAACGTAGGAAGACAATGTCTGTCACCTTCAGGAGGCTTTGCTGCTTACCTCCATACCCACTAGGGCTTTAGCAAGAAGAAAAAACCCAGGGCGTGGGCTTTTCTGCCCTTCTTCTACGCAACAAGCTGTAAGGCTTCAAAGCTTACCCTTCTGAAGAATTGTAAAACCGTCGCCTACATTGGCACAGCAGGCAGCGAATGCTGTAAGTTAAGCTTATATATATTTCTTGTGCATTTAGGCCGGGCCGAAGTGACACGTTTTACCCAAAAAGAAATTGCTCAAAAATAGTGTTAGAAATTTTATCAAGAATTTAGATAGAGCACCGTTTGCATGTCTCCTTCACTACGGTAGCCTTTCGGAATTTTGTTGAGAATATCATAGATCACCGTTTGCATGTTTCTCTCGCTACGGTAGCCTTGCAGACTTTTATTGAGAATTTCATAGAGCACCGTTTGCATGTTTTCTTCGCTACGGTAGCCTTTCAAATGTATTTGGAATTTCATTGAGCATCGTTGTGAATGTTTTCTTCTCTGCGGTAGCCTTTAAGAATTTTATTGAGAATTTGTTTTAGAGCACCGTTTGAATGTTTCCTTAATTTTATTGAGAATTTCAGAAAGCACCTTGTTTTCATGCTTTCTTTTGTTATGGTAGCCTTTTCAAAATTTTATTGCATACTCCACGAGCCAAGTTTTGCACGCTTTCCTCGCTCCGGGGGCCTATAGGGACATTTTTTATTGCAAATCTAATAGAACGCCGTTATTTATGTTTTCTTCGTCACGGTTGCCTTTTGAATATTGGTATTGCAATTTTACAGAGCACCGGTCAGCACGTTGCTAACTTACGGTAGCCGTTTCACATTTCTTTAAATTCAGCCGCAATTTCAACAAGTACCCTTGCCGTTAGAATATCCCTCCGTAACGGTCTTCCATTAAGGTTTTTCAACGCTCATTTTACATTGCTCCGTTTAGAAAGTTTTCATCTCTAAGGTATACAACTCAAGTTTTTATTTAGGTTTACTGCTATAAGCACCCCACATTTGCATTGCACTTGCACTAATTAATCCCAAAAACACAAAATATAATTTTCAGGTAGCTTTACCCTTCTAATCACCACTCCTAGCCACTTGGGGGTTTTTCTAAGAATCTCACACTCGGTCCGTGACTTGGTTCCTTGTGGCTGGGCCGTGTGATCCCCGAAAGTAATTTCTTCATCACACCCATTTTAACCATCATGTCTACTTCAAGATTTAGTGGTGTTTTTACTCCCTCAAATTCCCCTTTTTCTCTGGGTAGCTGGTGGGAGGCCGCTCTGCCCAGTCCCATGGACCTTTGTCCTATATTTATTTTGCTTTGTTTAGATTCAAATCAATTTACATTCATTTCATGCAAAATGCAAAACAAGATTCAAGTAAGTTGTTTCAATACATAGATCAAGAAGAATATAGCAACTTCACAATGTTACTTCAGGTGGTTGGGGAAACTGGAACAAAGCAAGGGTTTTCAAGCACGGTGTCTAGTCTACATTTTAATTCATTTACGATATTATTGTGCCTTACTAAAAAAAAACAATATTTCATGAAACATTTTTACTCTAAGGCAACGCCTATACAATATTCCAACGCTTTGTTTCAAATGATTATTTCAATATATTACCAATTGGCACCTACTATTGGGTTTTATTAATTCTTTTCCATTTTCTGAGTTATGGAGGTAGATGGAGACTGAGGCGTTGAGTTGTATTTTGTCTATTTTCTTGCCCGTTTTTCCTTATAATACCCTTCTTACAACAATATTCTACTTTCTAACCTGGAATATCAATTTATTTATTGTGCTACTTCCGAAGCACTCGGATTTCTTAGTGATTCGGGAGGAAGAGTGGCTAATTGGGTGAGAATAGGTAACTACTCTACGAGTGGTTTTCCATGAATATATATACATATATTTTTTTTCTTTCTTTCATATTGTATTGTGTATATGGTGGCAAAGGAGAGATGGAAAAGGAGAGTCTTTCTGTTGGCCTTGGCCTAGCTTGTATGAGCGATATAACTATCGAAATTGAGTTGCCTGAGGAATAGGAAGGGATGAAAATAAGCAATTTTAGATACACAGAAATCTTAAATGTGCGAAAAAATACTTTCTAAAATTTTAAACGAAAAACTGTCGACTCAATGAGAAGTAATACAAACAAGCTGCTAGTATTAAGTATTTTTTCATTGCACTGTTTGGCCTACATTGTTCAATATGACGGCACGTATTCAGGTTCAACTTCGAATACATCAGCCTTTTGGTGGCTGCTCTGGGTGGGCCTGAAGCCCATATGAGCTGATAATAACATTTGAGCAGCAGGGGCTGCTACCCTTCTACTGCTGTAATCGGGCTGTAACTTACCCTGATATTTGTGATTTGTGTTACATTTTCGCAAGAAACCTTCCAGCAAAGCCTTTAAAACCACTGATAAATATCTTCTGCTCAGTGCTGTACAGAGCTTGGCCCAAGCTTTCTAGAGAGGGATTGTATCACCCTCGAACACATTTTTTTTGTTCCAAAATCCTGAATACCTAATTAACAATGCTGCGTGCTGCCCCTGCCTGAAGGCATTGAATTCATATGAAACTTTCAGTAAATACTGGTTAGAAAATGAAAAAAGCCGTCTTAATCTATTTCCAATTGCTTTTTCATCCAACAAAACCGATATGCAAAGAATGGGCTTCAAAGTGGGCATATATGGTCCATCATTTACATTTACTAAGCATCTGGTCCAATCTGGGCTTGCAATTGCAAGACAAAATTGCTGAGCTTCCAATGATGTCTTAAATGTTCATATTTGTAACTACAAAGTAAACATTTTACGATTCAAAAAGAAGAAAATTTCTAATAAAGTCATATTTTATTCTTTAGACAAGCCGTGAAGCTACTTACCAGACTCGGAAACCGAGATGGACTCTTCATTACCAAGTAAGGATTTCTGGAAGTTTTCTATTCCATCTTTTTTCTCTCTTGCGAGATATCTCATGAGATTGGTGCTAGAATTGAAAAAACCAGTATAATTCAGATTTACACTAATCATCATTGCATTGGAATACAAGAAATTTGCGCATGAAATGGAGATAGTCCAACCTGTGGCTATTGACTAACTCAACGCACCTACCCAAATTTTTAACTACTTACAATGATATCTGAAACAATATCTTTAGCTAAAGATAAAGGTGCTTCTAATTGGCTGGTGGTGCTCCCTTTGGAGGAAGAGGGCTTTGTCTTAAACAAAGAAGAATTCGGGGACGCTCTCTATCTGAGATATGACTTTCCTCTGCAAAATTTGCCAAGCAAATGCCTATGTAATCAGCCTTTTAATGTACCACACGCCATGACATGCAAAAAGAAGGTTTCATACATATAAGAAACAACGATTTGAGAAACTTTGAAGCTGGACTGTTAAATGAAATCTGCTGAAACGTAGCCATAGAACCGAGGCTTTTGCCACTGTCAGGTGAGGTGTTATCATTATCGTCTGCCAATACTGAGGATAACGCTCGTCTAGATATTAAAGCTCAAGGTTTCTTCAGGGAAGGGCAAACGGCCTATTTTTATATTCGCGTTGCGAATCTACGAGCTCCGTCTTACAAAAACAAGGCAACAGAAACTATTTTGAAAAATGCTGAAAAATGAAAAAAACGTTCATATAACCAAAGAATAAGTGAAGTGGAGCATGACTCGTTTTCCCCCTTTGGTATTCGGACAAAATGGAGCAATGTCAAAAGAATGCACAACCTTCCATAAAAAACTGGCAGCCAAAATTGCAGAAAAACGAGGGAAGAAATATCATGAAATCATTTCGGACATTAGAACTAAAATTTCTTTTAAACTACTTAAATCTATGATTTTATGTATTTGAGGATCTAGGACAATCTTCTAGATTTGAATGCTATTTTAATTTTTTGTTTTTATTTTTTTCTTTTTTTATTCATACACATGATTTTCGTAAATACTTTTCTATATCTTTTTAATCTTTACATATTTGCCCTTTTATGTTTTTATTATATATTATAATCAATTTTTATTGAGAATAAAATGAATATTTGAAAAAAAAATCATATCTGAAACCACATATTACCATGATGAAACCACCTTAAACCATCTGGAATCACTAATAACTATCATGAAACCACCTAAAACTGTCTGAAACCGCCAAGTGGTAACTACAAGAGCTTGAGACTTACTCTATAATTGATGGCAACACTGAAACAAATTGTTCCCTTCCTAGTACTTGGATTTCTGCTTGATTAGGCCTTGGCAAAAACCAAGTGATTTGAGAATACAGTCTATGATTGTAGATGGTTTTTGGTGGTTTCCTATAGCTAACGGGCAGTTTTAGAGGTGAATGCTTTCTTTTAAGGTACCATATGCAGACAACATCCCCAAGCTCTTGTTCATTACTTCATTTAGAAAAATTGTAAAAAGGCTGTGCTACACTTAAGCGTACAATCTGAACCAAACAGTTAAAGGTCATTTGCTCGCTCATATTGGTGAGGAGCCCCTCATGCAAGCGCGCAAGCGGCACCTCAAAATTATTTTGATTCAATGGTTTTAATTTGCTGAATTCATTTTTTTCATGACATAATCTTTTTCAATCAGAGTAAGCGCTAAAAGTAGACCCCGGCCTTAAACAAAGCTGGCTTAGTGAAATTGAGTCATCTTATTTCACAGATCTGTGGCATACAGACTCTTCAACTTAACGCCTGGTGTAAATTCCTCTTCATAGTGTGGATTGTGTATCATTAGCTATTTTTGGTCTTTGTGGAGAAAATAGTTCAAGCCTTAGCGTAAAACAGCAAAGCAATAGGCGTAAATCTGTGGCGCAAGAGTCTTGTTGGCTCTATTCTGGAAAGCTGGTATAGAGAGCACCCACTTATCTAAACTGTATATGTATTATGGCACCCACAACGTGCTCCCTAAAACTTCCCTAAATTTGTTCTGCTCACCCCACCTAAATCTCATAGCAACCAGAGCACATTCTGTAGCCAATGTATAAAATCTATATTTTATTGGCCAGAAGATTATCATTAGGGCTAAATATTCAAAACAAATACTTGCATTTACTTGCTAAGTCCAGAGGCCTTAAAATTATGTGGCCTAACTGAACTGTTGCTGACCTTTTTTGGGGTGAAATATTTAGTTCACAATAGGATCTTACCTTTGATCAAAGTCGATTGGCAATGTCGGATCATCATCCATCATTGAAAATGTATCCATCCTCTTTGCCCTAATTCAAGAATTGCATCAACGATTTAGAAAGAAGTTAAAGACTGTGATGTTTTGACCTGAGCGCTTTAAAGAACTGGTTCTGTTTCGCGGCCATTTTGATTTCGTTAATGACATCATTCATTGGCTGTTTTTCCAATCCTTTGTTCAAACAAATATTGACTGAGGAATTGTGGGTACAGAGCGCGCCAAATTTAACGAGTTCTACTGAAACTAGGGGGGAAACCGGGGGAAACCCTAACCCTAACTCTAACCCTTACCCTGACCCAAACGTTATCAAATCTATCTACCTTTATTAAGAAAAGAAAGATATTTCAGAAAATGTTTAGTTTAAGACACTTACAGTATAATCCCTCTAAAAAAGGGTTAAAATTTAAATGTACTTCTTTTCCTCTCCCTATCCCATGCATCCAAAGATCTGCAAAATTTCCGGACAGTTTTATTCTTTCCCCCGAAAGAAAGTCTAAAACTCCACGACGAGGGTTGTGTAGCTAGCCGCTCTGTCACCACTCTGGTGACATTCCTTACATGGTGTTGTCTCTTGATCATGTTTATTATCATTCATATTTCTAAATCTGTGTGAAGGGGTTGATATTAGCATTTCTTCTTGTTATCATAGTTATTTCAGTTGTATTGTTATTGTTTGTACGTTAGTTTTATGACCGTGTACCAATTTTGCAGACATGTCATTATTATAATTTGGAAATGAAATGAAAAATATTAATTATTTTTTTCGTTACATAGTTGTTAGATAAAAGGGCTATTAAGATCTCATTTAGGTCTATAATAATGAATTGTTGCAAGTTATACTAGATGAAAGTCAAAAAATGAACAGTGCATGGTTTAACGACTTTTTTAAGTTGATTGGTGAATCAATTTTCCAAGTTAATAAACTATATCTAAAAAACCACTCTGACAAGAAACAATGTAAAACTGTAACATTAAGAAATTATAAACTAATAAACAAAAACATTGTCAAACAACTCTAAATGAAAAATTTGACTAAGAATGGTTTAAAGAGATAAGTTACATGGGCAGATTAAAATTTTGATAACAAATTAGATATAAAACCTTGTTAGATAAATACTTAAGAAAATTAGAATCGAGAACCCATTGATCAGCTGTTACAAAATAAATTATAAGTGCACATAAATTAGAAATAGAGACTGGGAGGTACTCAGGTAAGGCGAATCGAGTGGAACAAAGTATAAGGACTTGTGAATACTGTCCAAATAGTGATACGCCAACGGACGATGAAATTCATTTCATTTTTGACTGTTGGAACAATGCAAAATTAAAAGAGATATACCAAGGAAAGATTAAAACAGAACATTAGCGAATACTGGCCATGTCAAGAAAAGAAAAATAGAGTTAATCAGAGACCTTCTGATAAGTCCAAATTCAATTGAAGATCTCAAAAAACTAGTTCAGTTTATATTTGATTCCGAATAAAAAATAAAATTCCATTATGTATAAGTTAGTTAAGGTATTTTAAGCTTATACCTCTTTATTTCATTACTTATGTATTCTTTTTTATGTTATTCTCACTAATTATCAGTGGCGGCGTGGCAGGGGTGCAAGTGAGGAAATTAGGGCGCCAAAATCGTTTGTTTGTATCCTTTGGCTGACAATATACAAATTGATGTTACTCTTCACAGTAATTAGCTTAAAATAATCTAATAAAAGGCGCAACTGTACAGCGTTCTCTCCTCAAAAGCATCAAAAGAAGTCGGTATGTTGCATACGTTCATTGGTATGCCCATGCTCTGAATTTGGTCCTCTCTGACGCAGCTGGTGTCGCAATAATTGTGGTTAGCCTCTTTGGTGATCTAGAAAAGTTATACAATCTTTTCAGTAAGTTGCACAGAGTGCACTAATTGTTTGAAAACACCCAAAAGGATGAGAACTTGAAAGTTTTGTCGGTAAAGCGCTTGAATACCGTTAAATGGAGTGCAAGAGAATTTCGCCTGAATACATTCTTTACAAGGTTTGACTGCATTGCGAAAGTGTTGGAGAAAATTGGCAGGCATTTGAAGAAAAGCAACGCCCGACAACAGAAGGATTGCTGGCATCTTCACAAAGCAGGCAGATCACAGCAACCGCATGCCTATTTAGAGAAATATTTGCAATTACTGGTCCTCTAAGCCGATACTTGCAGAGTGTTAGCATAGATTTTGGAAATACTCTGCGAATGGTTGATGCTGCCGTTTTACAGTTACAAAAAAAAGAGGAAGATCCCCGACAAGATAATCGAGCAAGCAACAGAGGAGTTTGAAGGAGCAGAATGGAGGGAAAGGAGAATTCGTCGCAGGAGAATGATGGATGGAGAGCTCCAACGTGACCAGCCAGCAGATACAGCTGAAAATCAGTGGAAACGGGAGACATTCCACTGTGTTCTGGATACGATTCTAACTTCCCTTAAAGATCGTTTTGAAAAGAATTGACCACTTTTGCAGTCATTATCGTTACTCGCGCCAAGCAATTCTAAAAAGTTGCTAGGGAGACATAAAAGATCTCATGACCTAGAGCCTCATGTCAGAAGCCTCTGTTCTACGTACGACATCAATCCACACAGATGTGCTGATGAACTGTACAGCTTTGCCACAAATTTCGACAAGTTTATTCAATGTGGTCACGAAAAAGAAAGAGATGATGAAGTCTGAATGAAGTTTGATGAATATATAGCTTCCAATGAAAGATCCCCATCCTTTATAGACGCAATAAAGAACCTAGCCAATCCTTCCTATCATCTTTTTGATGCTTATCACTGTGCAAGGTCTATTCCATAGCAGTTGCAACTCCAGTCAGTTCGGCAACTGCTGAGCGCTCTTCCTCCGCCTTAGGAGTGAAATCAAAAATCAGATCAATAATGTTGCAGAATCGCCTTGAATCACTCCTTTTAATGATAGTGGAATAGAAAATTTTGCTTTCGCTAGACCAAGAAAAATTCATTGACATTTTTGCAAGATCATCGGAAGAACTGAGGAAGGACTTATGACTTCGGCTAAGTTTCCTCGAGACTTCACAAAGAAGAAAAGAAGTAGGACTAAATGTACTTAAGTGAAAAATGACATCTGATAATATATTTGAAAGACCTATTTGTAGATTTTGATAAAAAAATACGCATTCTTGCTGTAAAAGCATGTATGATATAACGGGCAAGGTCAAGGGCGTGGTCGTACTCAGATAAATTCACTACGAGACTGAGCAGCATCCACTTAATTGACTAGATACAGTGGCTCTATACTTTTCGTTTCCAAAACAACAATTTACAAAATAACATTCTACGATCCAAAAGGTCAAATATTAGGATTTATTTTTCAATTTACAACTTGCATTTTCTGTCAAAACGTATTCATGAAGTTTTTTCCATCGGCCTTTGCAAATGTCATCACAAATTGTAGCAGTTATTAGCAGTTGTTGGAACTTGTGCGCTTTTGGAAACACATTGCATACGGGGGGTGCCAAAATTGACCTGGCCACCCCAAAGAAACCATAGCCACGCCGCCACTGCTAATTATTAGTATTTCACAATGAATTTAGGCTTTACACCTTAATGTATATTTGTTGTATTTTATATAAGCTATTAGACCCTTACCCTTTGTGGGTGATTACAGTTATGAAATGAAGATGAAATGAAAAATGTTTGGTGGGTTGGGGTCAACAAATTTCTCGGTCGCTGGTTTCGGTGCATAGGATAGCTAACCAACCTTAAATGTATTGCGGTGGTAATATGCGTGAAATTCTTTCCGTGCCTTTCTCTTTCTTCTCTTTGTTCCTGTCCATGCCACAATAAGATCAAAGATGATCATCTCACTCGTTTTGTTTCCAGTGTAAAAACATTCCAGGGTATGTAAACTACGGTTTAGTTGTTACTATTGTTTGTTATTCTAGTCTTTTTAAAGTTTTATAACCTTGGGCTACTTTAGTATTAGCCTAAGCCTACTAAAAATTTGAACCATGTCCTTTCTTCGAGGCCAGTCCAATGTTTCTCCGAGGCCAGTCCTATAATCTACTTGTTACGTCTTTCTCTCTGTCTACCGTGTATCTATGTTATAGTTATAGGCCCTCGTTCATCAGCTTTCAATGGTATCTGCTAGGTTTTTCAGAATTGGCTAAAGTAAAAAATTTTGGATTGGTAAAAAAGCGGCAGACATAACTTGAACACAAGAGTCCGTTCATAAAGGACATAATCATCCAGGAGCCTCTAAAAATTACAAAAAAGAAGAAAAGAAGAGAATTGACCGAATTAATTCAAAGTCATTTCAAAATAGATAAAACAATAAAGTGGACCAGGCACGTAGCTAGGTCAACACGCCACCCTAGGGGGGCAAATATTGTTCAATAACAATTGGAACAATAGAGGATGTGCATTAGAACAATGGGATCTGCCTTTGTTTGGGGGGCAATGCTCCTGTGCCCCCAAGTTGCTACATGGGGGAAGTGGAGGAGAACCAGCAGCCCAGACACTAAATTCAATTGCAGAAATCAGGTAGGTGGGAACATTTCTGAGATTCATGGCTGGATGACCGTAGTTCCAAAGCGTCTCTAATAAAATTGCCTGGATTTCTGAAGATTGAAAAGTCTTCACATAACATGATGTAAAAAGATATCTGTTCTGATGAAACTTATTCTGACTCGTTCTGGAAAACCAAAGGATAGAACTATGGAAAATGGCTCTTTCATGAGCGAGATCTTGTTGAGAAATACCATACTTTGCAAAGGGGTAGGGTACTGAGTTGAATTTCCGCGCATATCAATTTTAAAGAAATTGATCAACCCCTTTCAGTTAGTGATCCTAACTCAATCCGTTTGATTGTAGCCCAAATAAGTTTATTTAACTCTTTTCTCACCAGATCAAGTTGAAAACTGTTCTAAAAGCCCTACTATTTCCAGTATAATTCAAATCTGTGCCCAAAAAAACAGGTGTTGATTTTGGAAAATGAATATAAGAGTGTACATCTTTTTGAATAATACTTTTGGAATCATTGCTTACTTGCTATGCATTTCTTTAGCAATGGAATCCAAAAGCTACATTATCAAAAATTTATCCAGTATTGATAAAATTTCCTACCTTTAATTTTACTAGAAAATTGGTCCATCCCCTTACCTGTATTTGAGCCACTCCTGACCCCTTTTGATTGGTCTTACCCACACTTGTTTGTATGATATTCAATAGCAGATCCTTCTATTTTTGGTATTCTGCTCATGGCAGTGGTAAGTGGCTTCCGATAGACCACTCAAACCTGTCATAAATTATGCAAGGAGAGACTTCCCATTTCCTTCTCTTTGGCTGCCAGCTACCCTGTATAAATGAATAAGATTCAAAGAGGATGGCAGTTTAAACTGAACTACTTATTGTTTTAGGCTGATGCAGTACTTCCACATCAGGCAGAAAATTACAATCCTTTTTAAACAATGGCAAGCGCATACAACTTCCGGTAGGTATTTTGTTATCGAAATCAGCAACGACCATAGGCAATTAACTTTGTCCGATTAAATCTTTGGAAATCATTGGCTGTTTTACTGGATGGAAGTGATTGCCATCCAGGTTATCATCCCACTTGCTGTGCAGCAACTCGTAAAGTTGGGCTTACGATATACTGTTGCAAGGATTTCTTGCATCTCTTAAAGGCCTGTAGCAAGGGGAGCCTGATGGGGCAAGGTTCCCTCTCAAATTTTTAAACGTTAGTCTGTGACCCTTCTGAAAAAGAATTAAAATTTTGGTTCTTAGTCGGTTGCCAATGTCACTCTTAAGTTCAAAAATAGCTCTTACCAAATTTTGAATTTTAGCAACTTTTTTGTTATAGTCAGTGGCGGTTTTAGGGGGGGCCATGGCCCCAGGCCCCGCGCTTTTGCTAGAAAAAAGGGGCCCCGCACGTTTCATAAAAAAAAATTCTCTCCTTCATAATTAGATATATTAGCTATTTGAAATAACGTTATGCTCAGACTTGGGAAAAATTTGAGTTGTACAAGCTCTCTGTAATGAGAAAACAAAAAATAATATTAGGACCAAATTTTTTACCAGGGGTAGGGGCCCCGCCAATTTGTTTGGCCCCAGGCCTCGCAGTTCCTAAAACTGCCACTGGTTATAGTCTTTACAATTAGCATAGTCTGTCTGACGGGTGTGTAAGCACGTAACTCAAGAATCATAGAAGGACATGTCTGTTTTTCAATGTGTTCATTTTGCTTTACAATTGCTCTATACTCGCGTATATCGAGCACTTTGGCTAGGGTAGTCACTCTTTACTTTAGCCAGGATAGGCACTCTTTAATTGAGTTAGGTATTTGCAAATATATATATTAGCTCTGCCCCCCCCCATGAAAATTAACTCTGGCTATGGTGCTGGTCTCTTAATAACATGATTATATATCACTCGTTGTTCTTGCACTTGCAATACTTCTTGTACACTCTTTGGGTATCTTGAGCCACATTTTACTTTTGTAATATAATACAAATATTTTTAGCCTTGATGAAAAGATTGTAACTAAAGTTGTTGTTGTTAGTTGTTAGGCACATATGCTTACTATCTTCGTAAGGTATGGGTTTATGTACTACGCACAAAGGGCCCACGGAATAGGTAAACTAATCGAGCAGTGCGACCCTGGTCCTTCCTCTCGATGTGACCACACCTCGTGATTCCTTTTGCCTTCTTGCCTGGAATTACAGAGAGTTGGCTAATTCTCTCCTCACACTTTGTGACAGGTCTGAAGGTGGTTTCGAACCCGGGACCCTTTGAACAAGGGTCAAGTGATCTAGCCACTCGGAAATCCCAGCCACCATTAAGAAAACTCAATGCTTCATCACAAATAAAGATCACATAATTTTGGTGATGAAGTACAGATTTTATGAAAGACAACATGATGGTTGATCAATTGATATTGTTTGATGTTTTTAATATTGAGCATTTGATTTTTCTCGGGCTGGTCGATGAAACCAATTGCCCCGATAGCCAAGTCGGTGGAACAATGACGCGCCAAGTCAATGGCTGTGGGCGCGAATCCTGCTTAGTCATTTTTCGGGTCTGGTAAAAAAGTGGGTTGAGTCGACGAGCGGTTTGAGCAGTTCCGTCTTTGCACCCCAAGTTAAGTTTGGTTGTTTGAGGTCAACATTTGTGTAGGTAACCTTTGAGTTGTTGACTAAATAACGTATTTCACTACCTTCCTCAGAATGGACGTTCAGCTAGGGGTCCCGTGCCCTGCCGGAAATAATAAGTACTCTGGCATTTCGTAGGCTAGCACGTTAAGCGTAAACTTACTTATTTAATTACTTTTTCATCCTCGCAAATTACCTTGATCAGTTTTGGATTGCGTGACTTAGCGCGTGCAGATCCACTTCGAAGCCAGATGTCTTGATCAGATTATGATTAATCATTTTTGCTATCACCAGAAGGTGACGCTAGACGCTTTAACAGATTTGAAATGCTTCTATTAATGATTAATGAAATTTGTTAAAGGGATCTTACTCTGTTAAAGAGATCCTACGCTTTTGGTGTATATGGCGGCATATGCCTGCACTAACTGTGTTTATCCTTAACTCATAACTATCTCATTAGAAATCAAGTCCGCGAAAACCCGGTTTCGAGACCCGGTGGAGGCATATGTCAATTGCAGTAGCCTACTCTGGTATAATTTAATTACCCGTGTTAGACCATGCCTTACGAATTAATGTTAATATTACATGGCTCTGAAGAAGGATTTGATCCGAAACACGATTTAATGCCTCACCGTGTCTGCAAAAACCCGAGTTCGAGACTCGAGTGGTGGCATATGTCAATTGCAGTAGCCTGCTCTGTTAAAATTTAATTAGAAATCATATTGATAGTAGATATAGGCGCTGTGTTCCAATAGAAGCACATCTTATCCGATCTATTTTTAAGAATGCTGTCTTGTCACAGTATTTAGAGCTTTTGTCTTGTCATAATATCTATACCCTATGATTGACTTTTTGTAGCATTTAGTCTGGTTTTCTGGTTTCCTAATTTGAGAACCAGGTTGTGGTGATGCATTCACATTTTCTCAATGTTTCAATGTTATGTTTATAAAAGTAACTTTTCATACATTATACTTCCAAATCAGATGTTCTAAAAATATTTTTTCTTCTATCAAGTTGTGATAAAATCTTTAAAGTTTCAGTAAAAGAAATCATTGTTCCACTGTCATAAAAACATATTTCTTTAAAATGAGTTGTTATGATCATCAAAAATGACAATAGATTTATGGATAAGTCACATTCCACCGGTAAGTGCTCCTTTATTCTTGCTTTGATTTTTTCATGATATTTAGTCTAGTTTTCAAGATTGTTTTGAACATCTTACTTGGAAGGCAGATATATCTGTCAGATAATGATAAAACACTTTATTTTCTTCTACCTTATCTATAAAGACGAAATCTTTTTGGTTGACACAAAGAATCATTTTTGACTATCATAGAAACATATTTCTTTATAATAGATTGTTATGATGACTAAAAGTATCAATTTTACTGATGAAAGTCATCATCATCATCATCAAATTATTTAAAGTAGGCTTATTTACAATGATAATAAAAAAAGCTGATTAAGCAAATTGAAGCCTACTAGCTAAGATTAGATAAAGATTAATTATAAAGTCTACAAGTGTTTTGCAAAGTTGAAAGTAAAAAGTAATGTCTAGATCATTTTAGATTCCCAGCCTCTGTGGTTTATATGCTTTACATAACCTACAGTTGCAATCATCAACTCTCGAGCATCTAATTTGTGCTTTAAAAACAGAAAGTGAGTTGGCTTCTTTAACTACATTTTGCAAACCTCGCCACAGTCTGTTTCCAAGGAAGGATACAGTTTCAACTACAAAGTTGGTTGTATGTACTGCTGGAAGCTGTGAATCGTTACTTTGTCGTAGGTTGTAACCAATATTACGATCCATGAACATATTCTTCATACATTCTGGGTTTAGGTTGGATTTAGTTTTATATACTTCAGTCACAAGCAACTGTAGGCTCCTTAAATGGATGGTCTCCAGACTCTGTTGCTCCAGAAGGAACTAAAATCTGTTTCCTTGTCATAGAATATGCAAGACACAATGCTCTTTCATGGATATGATTAATTTGACGACTTAAAGCTCGGTCATAGAACATCTAGACAAGTGGGCTATAATTAAAGTGAGACAAGACAAATGCTTGCACCACCTTACTTAGTTTATCTGTGCCCATCTTGCTGGATATTCTGGCAAGTGCATGAAGCTTCTGGTTAGCTTTTTGCAAAGAATTTAACATAACAGAAAGTGGTCTATTTACACCTGAATTTTGTAATAATCTCACCTTTTTGATATTTTAGATATATAAGAAGCTTTATATTCATTATATTTATATAACAAACCTATGAACGACGATTGACTTAATGACTTAATTAAAGCTAAGTGGATGCTAACAACTTCCAGGAAAAAATTTCAACAGTGCCATATTTGATTCTGATTCAACGACCTTTAATGCATAGAAATCCTATAAAAACCCAAGGTTATCCACTTTGCCAGATTGCTAGAAGAAAAACCCGGTCTAAGATAGCTTCAGAAAAGTTCTGAGATTCACCAAAAAAAACGAATTAATCACTTCAGTTCTCAGTGGGTCAGAAATATTTTTTGGATTTCTCTTAGGACTCTCTAAACTTTTCAGACTAACTTCCCTATATATTAAAGCTTGGTTTCCATATAGCCGTAACTGGCTGCGGCATGCCGCCGGCAACTTTTCTTGAATGGAAATATTTTTTCTGAAGCTGCCGACGGCATCGATAGAAAAGTAGAGTCGTATTCTACTTTTTCTCTGTCAGCGGCATGTGCCTGCGGCAGGCTTTTGTTCACAAATGGTCACATGACTTCGTTTGTCCAATGAACATCCAATGTCCAATGAGTATGGTTACCGATTGAGTAATATGGAAACACTTTGTCTGCGGTATACCGAAGGTAGCTATAACGGCGGCTGCCGCAGGCAGTTACGGCTATATAGAAACCAGGCTTAAAGGTTAACATTTGGTCAAATGTTATTCCCAAGAGTTTCTCCTCAATCCTTCCTTCAGGTTGGCCTCTCCTATTCTAATGGAGATTTCAGCGCTTTTCCGACCACTATCTTCCCGTCCAACCTTAGTGCTCTTTTCTTCGTCTTTTGATTTTTGAAATATTCATTCTGGTTTTAAAGATTATTGTGAACATCCTAGTCGGAAGGCAGATGCTCTCATCAGATAACACACTTTGTTTTCTTTTATCATATTATGATGCACGCCTCAAGTCGCAAAAATCATAAAACACGTATCTTCATAAATATTCTATATATAAATAGCAAACGATATGGCTTTCTAGAATTTCATATATTTATAAAATTCTGTAAACCTGAGTTGGGTCGAAAAACTGATAAAACGGAATTTCGATTTATACAAACCGAAGCATCTTTTGACTCGAGTTTTTTGAAAGTGATGTACTACTTTTAAGGGATAGAAGCTCTTTGAAATATAAAATCAAGCTGTTTTCAATTATATCTGTTCCGAATAGAACTGTTTTTTGATAATATGCCGTTTCTTCTGGCAGGTGTGCCTCGAACCGCAACCTTAACTACTGTTGACCAAGACCTTTCTGCTCTATACGATTGCAGTCCTTTCTACTTGATAATCTTTTAGTTTCTTGAAATAGCTTTTAATTTTGATCTACGGCCCAAGCTAGATAAGCTTCGCTTTCCTTGGGTCGTGTAGATTACATATTTTTAGTATCCTGTATTCAGATGTAATTTAAGAATAATAGTGAATTGAACATTGTTTGATTCTCGCTCTATTCTCTTTTTTATTTAGATTTGGTATTGTATCTGTTGATGATATTTGCCTTTGCGCTGTTTCTGGAGTGTCTGCGAGGCTTCCAAACCTATTTCGTCATGAAGCTACGCACCCAGCGTCCGACTGCTCCACTGACCTCGAATCAACGGAAAATTATCAATAGACAAAGGTTCGTCCTTGCCTTCTGATTTTATGTAAACCACTATATGGCTGTGAAGAAGGATTTTGTATAGTAAATTTGAGAAGAAGCAGGATTTTGAAAGTTTCCTCTCAAGTTTACTTCTACAATCCTATACAGTGGTGGGACTGCAATGGTCCTCCCGCTGCGGGGAAGTCGTTGTCCTTCAGCTGGTCCAGTGTAGTTGTTTAAGAGCACTGAAAGGTCCGTCACTGTATTCTGTGAGTGGTGGTGCATTTTGTGTGAGTGAAATAGCCTGGGTTTCTCGAGGCCTGGGTTCGAGTCTTACTCGGTCATTCTCACAAATTTTCTCGATTGATTTTATAGACACGAAATAATATCTCTGTTGTGGTTTAGGCTTGCTGGATACACCTAAAGGCCACTGCACTAACTTATTGTCCTGGTTTAGGATAGTGATTTGTACAGTCACCTTTGATGGGTGAGATTCCAGCTTCGAGACCTAGTGGAGGCGTATTAGCATTGTGCTTGCCCGTTGTAGTAAAATATATTTCCTTATGTTGGGCCATACCTTGTGAATTCATGTATGTTATACGGTATGTCTCAATAAATTCATATGGTATTGGACAGCACGGGGGAATATTCCTTCAAAAATGAGCAGCTGCCATTCTAGTATGCCTCCGCGCCAAGAGAGACAGGGGTCGAAAGCATCACAAAAGCAAGAATATTTCTTTTTGAGAGTTCTTTTTTTAGCTCTTGTGAAAAAATAGTTTTGAAACCACATAATAATCCAATGGACTGAACACAGCAAAACATCGGCGCGATGAACAAGCATAGGTATGCCCAGCCGTCCTATATTAGCTTTCTAATCCAAATTTGCTTGTATTTGGCTGACCGCAAATAAATAGCTAATAAGAAACTAGTGCGTTTTTGGTGACTTAAAGATAGAATATCACAGTTTCCTGGAATCATAGATATAAAGCGAGAGTTTTGTTTGAGGTATGCGGTGATAAGATCGGTTTTCTGTTGTTATAAAGTGGCTTTACCAGCTGGAAAGGTCTGGTCAGATTATAGTCTAGTCAAAACCATCTGCACAGCAAAAGTCTTGCTTGATTGAATGCATGTTAACTTCTCTAAACTTTATGTCCACTGAAACCAAGTTGGTGTTCCCTCTTAGGCCCTCTTCATATGAGGTGGGACAGTCCGGTAGACTGGGGATGGCCTATTTTTCTCGGATCCCACCATGATCAAGACTCTCGTTGAAATTATCATGCCGTGTTTATACGAGAAGCGGGCCAGCCCAGTTCGCACAGATACCACCTCTTGTTCGGTCAAATCCGGCTGTCGTGAAAATTCTCAATATGAACTGAACTCACCCAGGAAAGCCCAGCAAGATGAGCCAATTTCTTTTAAATTCTGGTTGTAGAATTGCCAAATGTTGTTGACGTCTTCATCGAGAAGGAGGCTGGTCTTTTGATATGAAAATAGATTGAAAATCATCCCACCTAAGTGAGATAGCTCGGCATAGCTGGTTGACCCGCTTCATACGGAAAAAGGGCCTTATAGTAAACCCGATTTCTTGCAGTATTAACCAATTGCCTGTGTATTGTACCTCGCTCTATACACCAACTACAACAAAGTCCTGTCAAACCTCATGGTTACAGTCTTACAATAGTTGGGGCTATATTCTTCAATTGGCTATAGGCCATAGTTAGTTAACCATATTCCTAGTCTAGGATACATGAAGAAAACCACCTGTTATTTCTTCTGTATTGGATCTCAATGGACTGACCAATCTCTTTTCATTTCAGATTGATCAAGCACCTCATCGTAAGTTTCATGTACATGGCTCAACTACTGGGGGCCTATGTCGTGATGCTGATGATGATGACGTACGACTCTCGCATCTTGATAACCGTAATGGCCGGTGCTCTTCTCGGCTACTTTCTGGCAGATCCTCTAATCGCTCAAGGTATGGAGAGTATTTATCTGAAAAATATTGAAAGACAAAGGGTTTTGCAAAACATCAAAGCTCAAAGTGACCATGGGGGGCTCTTGCAACAGCAGGCTGTTGATATAGAAGATAATTAATACAGATTTTAAAGGCACCTATGCCGTGCGAATATTCGAATATTCCTGAAATATTATCGAGGGCTTCCTGGGGTCTCGCTAAAGAAGGATATCGCTTTTGGAACTTCGCTCTTAGCAAATTTTCAACGGAGTTCGCCTATCATAGCACCGCAACAAGTTATATCAATAATGCATAGGCACCAATCGCCCTTAGGAACTCACACCGTCTTTGTGATGCACTTACTGTGTCAGGTGTCAGGCGTCTTACTCTGCGCTACGCGAACGTGTTTTGTAAAGTGGAAATCCGCCTTTATGCATTAACACTTTGCATTATCAAAGGGGCGGATATGCGAACAAGCTCTTTATTCGAAAAGGAAAACCTACGGTACACATAAAGCGGCAATTCTATCGATTTCAAGATTCTGAAATAAGGGGCGGTTTCTTCTATACCCCAAGAACCTTTCGAATTTCTAAAACTGAAAACCACTGATCTCAAAATAAAGGCTGGATCGAGAATTCTGTTGTATCCAGAGTCGAATGGTCGATGCCTGCCGCTATGGTTTGGGGATGAATCCTCCAATATGGCACCAAGAGGCCTCCGTTTTTTAACAATAGCTGCACTGCTATTCCATTTTGTGCGGATCGTTCACAACACCCTAACAATTATGAATACCAATAAGGCGATATTTGTTTGAGGTTCAATTTATTGGATTGATCCCTCTAATATGGCCGCCAACGACTTCATTTTTAAACATCACGCGCTCGACCCAGTCTTTATTTTGAGACAACTGACTAGTACAGAATCCATGATTTTCCAGGGATATATATGCTTATAGACCTCAGTAATAAAGCTTTTTATATATATAGTAGAATTGATAAATTTGTAATTTCTTTATATCCATGCAATATATAAACGATTTGTAATATTGATTTCGAAGGCAACTTCTCAGCCTTCAGCTAATTTTCTATAGTTTTTTAATTTGATTGATTTGAAATGGAAAAAAGGGTGTTTCTAACTACATAAGGAACCTGGTTTGACTTCATTTCTTTGGGGACATTCTGCATTTAGTGGATTGCGCCATTAACAACTAAACCCTTTCGTGTTACACTCATCGATTACGCCAGAGATGGACCGAATTTGAAAACCTGTAGAATTTTTAAACCTAAGGTTGGTCGCAATGGGAAAATAAAAGGAGGTGAAGGATTACTATAGCGCTGAAACCACCAATCACCATCAGCAGTCATGTGGGACGAACAATATATCCGAAGAGTCATCAGGTGAAAACAAACTCCTTAAGGGGTTGATTACATGGGAGTTTTCAACCCCGGGGTTGAACTTCAACCAAGCTGACCGAGTTGAAATAGTAGTTTTGCGGGGAAGTTTCAACCCCAGATGTGAAAAAACTTGTGGTAGATATTGAACCCCAGGGTTTTTTCAAAGCTAAAATTTCGTGCGGTGCGCAGGTGTCACAAGCTTTTCAATCCCGGGTTGAAATGAAATTGCGATTATGATTATATGATAATTCATGTTTTGAGAACAATAGGGACTGACACATTGAGATGAGTTTGCTCAAGGTGGTATGAAACTTTCGTTTCGATGATAGGCCTTACACACTTACCGCTCGACTAAACTAAGCTACCCCCGGGCCTGTAAATGTAAAGGGATTAGACTTACTTCTGCTTCTATCTTACGTGTGGAGGTTTGGAGATACGGAGCCAGTAAGCCACACGTTATTGTGACATTTACATATTCAAGACTGGAGAGTGATATGATAACGAGGCTGACGGAAGTGACGTGTAGAGCTGTTAGTCGTACTACACAAAGTAGCCTGTGCACAGAATATACCAATACATTTTTTACAGGACAGTGTCTGTGACGCAGGCTAAGACAGAGCAGATGTATGGGAATCATTGTACATCACCTTGAATTTCAGATTCATCCTAGTTATTCATCGTAGCTATACAATCATAGACTTAGTATATTGGCACGACGGGATATTTATAAATCTCATTTCAGGTCTGTTTGCTGGTTTGTTTGGATTAAGCTATATCTTTTATTCAAAGCAATCTTTTTGTTTACAAACTTTAGCAAAAGAGTGCAAAAAGAAAGAACTCTCTAATCAATAATTCACTTTTTAACGATATAGCGAGAAACGCTAGGGCTCGATGGAGTGTGCCAGCAGCTTACAGCAGTGAATGCGCTTCTACGGGGTTGGCCTATTTTGTTTACATGCTGTGAATACGCCTACATGGGGCAGTGCGTCATCCTGCGAATTGTAGTATGTGTAATCTTTAATGCTGTGGACACCTCGGCCAAGTTGATAAACTGCTGGTGAACTGCCCCCTTGCAAGCCTATCCACAACATGAAAGCACGATGTCCCACCCCCTTGTATGCGTATCCAACTCAGTACAGTATGTGTTTAACTTCGCTAGCCTAGCCTACATTCAGGGCATGCTGAGCGAAAAACAATCAAGGCTCTTTTCTGCTGTTCGAAATCACAAAAATCTCGTCCAATTTCGTGCCACTATTGTGAAGACAGAAGGAGTTCGTTTTCCCACTAGAGCCTTTTTTCCGATTTGCCAATTTTATTCGCCCTCGGGTACAATCACTCGTCAGGTTTCCTTTTCGCTCTGTCTTTTTGGCGTATTACTCCGATGAATGTCGGTCGAAAAGTTAAGAGAAAAACACTGCATATGACAATGCGAGAAAAAGTTGAAACATGACGAAACATAATGACTACTAATGCTTTTTGTCTGACACTCGTCATAGGAGTGGTAGTTACGTCAGTAAGAGGAAGAACATGAAACCCAAAGAAACCTAACGTTTCATTTTTGTTCTTGGCGGAATGATCTAGTAGGCCTAGTCGCCATTTTTCTTATTTCTACCCGCTTTACTGAAGTACTGTATCGATCAGAGGGCCCCACGAAATACAGCTTTTGCTGAATGGGCGACCCTAAAGACATAAAATATATGAAATATAAAAGATTGTTATGTAATAATGTATAAAACCCATAAAACGATTAATGAATTTGAAGAAAAACAGTTAAAACAGTGTATGTAAAGGTAGACCAGACCGTGAAATCGACGCATAGATTTACATATTGGTTAAAAAGCAGTGTCTAAAAGGCGAACCATTCATAAGATAAATAATAAGATAATCATATTAACAATGCTAAACAAGTTTGTATACAAACAGCCAAGACAGTGTTTAAAACGCAAGAACAGTGAAAACCGAGTATGAAACATCGCCTAAATAGTTGTGTTTTTCAAAAACTTGATGCTTGAATGCAAAATGCACAATCCGGCCTAAGATGTTCTTATTCTAGAGTTAGGGATTAGATCCTGGTAATACTTCGATTTGAAAGAAGCTTCAAAAGAAAATTAAGATCAAGCTTAGGTTGTTATCCTCGTTAAATTCCAACTCTGTCTGTTGCGTAACTTTGGATACCGGAAATGCAAGGTCATCTCGCTTTTTTCTCTCATCAAGATTTAGATTGCCAATACCTTTTTTGCATGGCGCCAAATGCTTTCAAAAATGCAGAGCGGAGATTTGCATCTGTTTAAAAAAATGATTTTGCTAATGCAAAATAGGCAGGCATGAAGTCAAGGGGAGGATAGAGGATATCTTACAGTGATGTGGAGGGTGTTCAGCAGTGGTGGCGCCAGAAGGGGGGCAGGGGGGGCTACAGCCCCCCCGTCGGAGGAGGCTAGCCCCTCCGTCGGAAGATAAATTATGCTTGAATTTTTTTTGTCGGAGCGAATTTTTTAAGTTTTAGCCCCTCCGTCGGAAGTGCTAGCCCCTTTGTCGGAGGAAACCTAGCGCCACCACTGGTGTTCAGTAATATCATTGGGATTTCATTATTAACGTGGGGGATATCTTGCAGTGATGTGGAGGGTGTTCAGTAATATCATTAGGATTTCATTAGTAACGTGGGGGATATCTTGCAGTGATGTGGAGGGTGTTCAGTAATACCATTGGGATTTCATTAGTAACGTGGGGGATATCTTGCAGTGATGTGGAGGGTGTTCAGTAATATCATTAGGATTTCATTAGTAACGTGGGGGATATCTTGCAGTGATATGGAGGGTGTTCAGTAATATCATTGGGATTTCATTAGTAACGTGGGGGATATCTTGCAGTGATGTGGAGGGTGCTCAGTGATATCATTGGGATTTCATTAGTAACGTGGGGGATATCTTGCAGTGATGTGGAGGGTGTTCCATAATATCATTGGGATTTCATTCATAACGTGGGGGATATCTTGCAGTGATGTGGAGGGTGTTCAGTAATTCTCCGTCTTACTCATGGCGATATCCCTCTACACTACTCTGTACCCTCTACCTTAATTATGGTTTCCCCTAAATTCCTTAAAGGTATCCCTCTTTATCTCTTTATCCCTCCAAAATTGTGCACCCTCAACATTCCTTTAAGTAAACCTTCGTGTTATTTATAATATCCCTCTTCAACACTGAATAAGCAACACCTTGATTAGTGTACACCATCCGCTTTACTGCGCACACTTTACTGTGCAATTTATATGATTTTATTTTAATTGAGATAAATTGTGAGAATGAAAATGACCCCAGGAGGACTCGAACCCACGACCTCTAGATTAGTTCTCTAGTGCGCTACCACTGCGAATTATCACAGTGGTAGCGAATTATCTAAGGTTCACAAATTATTTAAGCTTCAAAAATTATCTCAATTGATTTTTCAAATCGTGCGTTTTCTCAAATTTGATTTTACTTTATCATGTTTGAAGTACTCAAATTTACTGCACTCGTTAATCTAGGGTGATAGTAAAAATTCCCTACCAAATTTGAAATTTATTTATTTTATTTCCCAAATCCCAGTGTCAGGAAGAACAATCTCATTTCCCCAGTTAGTGATGATGCCAATCATAGTTCCTAATTTACCCCTTGCTCGCCCTCTTACCTGAAAGTCCAGAGCACGACTTCGAAGGGATGTCATTCTGATTAAGATAATGATCTAGCGTCGGTATGGAATTCGTGGATTTTCAGCGAGTTTAGAATGAAAACGGATTTTGTGGTTGTGAACACACCAAAAACTCAACAGCCTGTGCAGATAATGTGATAGACGAAATTGAGAGTAAGGGAGTTATATATCATCCTCAATACACACCCTTTTTATAAACAACTCTATCAGGTAGATATTAGCTCATTATCTAGAAATGTGCATGGTTTTACTTCTCTCCCAGCCTTAGAACGGACGACCAATGAAATATCGTTTGGCGTGAAATCGATGTTTTCGCTGGGTGATTCGTGAGTTTGCGATCTTTCCGGCGTGGATGCTCATACAAGACAACTTAAAGTAACAAAATTTCAAGAACGTTTCAGGCCGACATTGGAAGAATAATATTCCAACAGTCCTTGATTTAGGGCTCAGTCACTATGTGCAGAGATAAACATAATATCACGAATCACGCAGTTATAAGTTACTACAGTCTCAAGAGTATGAAGAAGTCGTGCGACGCAATAGAAATTAAGCTATCAAGTAGACCATAAGGACAGAAATGGAAGAATCCCATGAGCTCCGGAAGGCTCTTGCTACGTCCCCCATCCTTTGGATCACTGCTAGATTTCTTCACTATATTTGCTCTGCCTGAACTATCTAAGTACCTTATAATTTGCTTGGAGCCCCCCTGAATCTGTAGCGATAAAATCTCCTGAAAATACGGCCTGATATTTAAAAATAGAAGCCTCAAATATGTTTTACTGGTTCTTATGATAAAAGAGTGTAAACAGATGATTTATCAGCCCAGACAGACAATCGGGAGAATGAAGAAGAGAAACAACTGGCAGAAGTTCAACATTTGATTCAGCTCGTCGGCCTCAACGGTTCCATATACAAATCGACACTCATTCGTTTATACCATCCTTTTTATTGTTATAGTTACATTAACATTAGTGTAGGTAATGAGGCGGTCATTCCGAACCATCACGTAGCAGCTAATCACCTGCAAGCGATTTCATTAAAATGTAATGAAGCGTCAGTCGGTGGAGATGTCCTGGTCTTCAGCGGCAAACGGCGGACCGGTTTCAGCGCTTCGTATCTCTGAAACGAATGTTTGCATAATATCGAAGTACAGCTGGATAACAGCAAATCACCTGCGAGGCTTTCTCGTGTTACTTCTCACTACTCCAGTACTAATACAGGTCGAAGCCAGACACTGCAGCAACACACGATCGCTTTTTGAAAGACTGCAGACTTGATTTATTACATGAAATAGTACAGGTAGTTGTGCACTGGAGTTGGTTTGGCTATCATTTGTATGCGACCTCGAACAATGAACTGCAGAAGAGAAGACCGCTCGACAAACCTTCAATACGGGTATGATTTCAACTAACGTAAATAGATTATTACAATATTCAACACCGGCTGTAAAATTGGGATAGTATTAGGTGATATTGCGGGACGAAATTAGAAACTAACAAGGTCAATATTTAATAGTAATTCTAATTGGGACGATATTAGATACTAACTGGCAAGAAATGTCTCTGTATATTGAATTCTGTTGACAATCGTAAATTGTTTGCTGTCAAATGCGTGTAATAATGCCAAACAGCTCGACCTTCGATGAAATTCCTGGGTATGGCTATGACATTCTCACTGGCTATTTAATTCTTGTCACAATATTTAGTACGCTGTTCAATGCTGTCACTTGCTACGTGCTTTTTTATCGGCTGAAGCTCGATAACTCTCAGACGAGGATTCTATTCAGCATGGCGTTCGGGGAGTGCATTGCTCCCGCAGTATCTTACCCATTTGTGATCTACAACAGTGCCATGCGTGGCTGGAATATCAGCGACGTTCTCTGCAAGTGGACCGGCTTCATAACGTTTACCGGTGGGTTCGGAACGATATTTCATCTGGTCTTGCTGTCTGCGGAACGCTACGCGTCGATTGTTCACCCGTTTACGACTTTCCAGATATTTGAGCAATGCTATCTGAACACATGCCTTGCGCTGGCGTGGGTTCTCGCGGCAACAGTAAGTGCCATGCCGTTGCTCGGCTTGTCTAAATACGTTTTCGAAGGCATCGGTGTCTCCTGCTCCATTGACATGTTCCCGATATCATCTACCTTCAGAAGATTCAACATTGTTATCGTCACCCTCGGCTACGTCATTCCGATGTTTTTAATAACATTTCTGAATGCTAGATTTCTGATGGAACTGTACAAGATAACAGGCTGTCTTAGCTGTAACAAACGCATGCGGAGGTCTTCGACTCTAGGCTCTTCGAATCAGGGCATAATGAAGCAAGATCGAAAGATGGAGGTCCACCAATCTGTCCTCGTAGGTATCATGATTCTGTGTTTCAATGTCGCATGGCTGCCCTACGCTATCGTGTGTTTCATTGGTATCGTAAATAAGGGTGAGTCGTTGAGCGCATTGACTATAAGCCTTCCAGCATTCTTCGCCAAGGCCTACACGATTTATGACCCTATCATATATTTTTGCCTGCAGAAAAGGTTTCGTTTGAAACTCTTGGATATGATATGGAAAAGACCGCAGAGAGGCGAAGGTCTGTCTTCGAAAAAGGAATCGTCTATGAATGGTACGGAAACACTTAAAGAAACTACAGTTTAGAAAAAAGAAATTTTATTACTCTAGAAAATGAGTTTGCAGTAATTTGATGGGGCTCTGGCAGTTATGTGGAGGGTGTTCAGTAATGTCATATGTCATTGGGATTTCATTAGTAACGTGGAGGGACATCTTGCAGTTATGTGGAGGGTGTTCAGTAATGTCATATGTCATTGGGATTTCATTAGTAACGTGGAGGGACATCTTGCAGTACATACTGTAGAGGATGGGTGGTTATGATGAGGGTGCACAGTTACATGGAAGGATGTTATCTGTAACAGGACATGACATAGAGAAGGGAAAAGATGTAGGAACCTAACGAACCCCCCCCCCCATACACTACCCCATCAATAGGCAGAACAACGCTCTTATGTCATAAATGTATGGCGCCATATATATACTGATTTCTATTGTTCAGCCCCCCGATCGTTATTCCTTCCTACGGTCCTGAAATAGTAGAGATGGAAAAAAATCCTTTATCAACATTTATTGGTTTAGTAGTATATTGAAATGGCAATCGAAATTTCTGTAAAACACTTTCTCAAGGAAAAAAGAAACCACAAGAAGATCAGGCCAGGAAATCTAGTTTGGGGTTGGCGAAATCCCTGTTTATGATATTTAAGGCTTGCAATTGAAAATGGATTTGAATGCCAACAAAGATTAGTTAGGCAAACTTTTGTCCTAAGATCCCTTCCATGGTCAAATTCTTTTGTAAATGGTCAGAGATCGAGCTGAACTGATTGAACTATGAATTTCCAAAACAGTACTCTGAACCCCACTGGGCCACTGCTGCAAGGGGTTTTAGGGGTTTGCGGTATTGCGCTTTTTTATGTCGGGTTTTAGGTAAATGTTTTTAGGTGAAAGCATGTGGTATTTCGGTTTTTAAATATTCAGTGGTTGGGTTTTATCAAATAATTGCTTAAGATTTCGTATTATCAGAAAAAGTTTATAAATTGAGTTGAAAGTATTGAATGAATTTATGCTATGAGGCCTCTGTGATATTCAATGGGCCTTGTATTTGGAAAACAACTTCTATTGGCTATTGATCCCTGGTAAACGTTATGATTCGTTTTTTGAAGGCGCTATTATCTTTACCCTCGGTCAGCTTGATATTCTAGCTGAGAACGCTTTTTATCCTTTTAAAAAAGAGGTCTAATTCGGTATGGATTTTGGGGATAAATAAATGAAATGATAAATCACACCATGAAGTAGCAAACGAGATTAAAGATTTTAATAACATTTTACATGGATTTATATAGATTAGGGATTGATCAAGATCAGTATAAATTCATACAGCGACTCAGTGATTTACGAGATTTTTACGTATTTTCTATTCACTGCGAATAATTCAAAAATTTGTGAGATTTATATAAAGATTCACATCAAATCGATTAGATTCTCTGGAGATAGAGGATCGATACCCGAAACGTAGATCGATAATGAAATATATTCGAGACTGCCTTTATTTCTCGGTCCTTTAAAGATTCATATACATTTAAGAGATTTGCAGCCATTCGAAGAGAAATTTGTAAAGACTTACGCAGATATACACGCATTTTTTTTATAAGTAATTTCAGCTTGAGCCCAGCACTGAAAATTGCTTAGCTGAAGGACAAATTTGAATACTCAAAATTGCTTAGCTTTTTTTATTTGAAAATTTGTCTCTAAAAATACTATATCACAAGTTGTTGTGCAACAAATATCGATGGTATCTTGCATATCAAAGTGTGCCAGGGAACTAATATCCACTGTAACCAACTTCTCTATAGCTGCTGCACGATCTTCATTGCCATTTGGATAAGAACTAAAATTTCCAAATTGCTTAGCATTCCTCTATGCAGTACTTGAGTTGCTTAAGTGTTTGTCTGGTCGAGTACTGACTTGCTTATAAAGCAATTACTTATAAAAAAATGCGTGTTTGAAGATTTCAGGGATTGATAATGTTTTATTGACAATTAAGGGGCAAAGAGCTGATAAGATTCCTGATAAGTGTTTATGTAAAATCTGTTTGCATATATAAGATTTTTCAGAGATTTATCAAAGATCAAAGGGATTTATAGTGATTTACAAAGATTTTTCAAAATCTTGAAGATATATGAAGATTCAAATATTCACAAAAATATTGCCTGAGATTTGTTTAGCGATTTGTTCTCGTATTTTTTCATAGCTATACGTCAAATGCGGAAGCATCGATCACTCCCATTAAAATTTCACGTTCTACATAGGTACGTTTCTCTAATCACCAATCATATGCCTGGCCATGGAGGATCTAACTTGAAGTAAGGGGGTTTGTCGCTCCCCAAAACCCCTGCATGCCGCGTGAATAGCCGGATAAGTCAAGCTTTTCAATTCAAGACCAAGTCTTCCTAAATTAACATTATAACGAGACCAAAGGATGTGACGTGAAGTAACATCTAGTCTTACAGCACAAGGGACCTTGGTCCCCTTTTTGAAAATCATTTTAAATTGTAAGGCTTTATGATCGAAAATTCACGAGAACATGGCTTGCCCCCTCCCCTTTTCTGGTCCCACCGCAAGTACTGTGCCACCACCCCTAGAGTAACCTAAGACACAATTATAAAGGCTTTATGTGGCGAAGCATATGGCTAGTAACATTGTTGATTTATTTTTTTTCGCAGTCGAAGCAGCTGGTTAAGAATGTAAACAAACAAGATATTTTCAAAAATGCGCATAATACAACCACAGGGCAGCTGGTTGTCATGTAAGGAACTCTAACGGTCTTGTTCACGAGAGCACACCAACATCTTGAAGCCGGGGGAAGACTTCACTGTAACTTCATATTTGAAGGATAACTATTTAAAAGATCAATACTGTACTCGGTAGGTATTAGATCATAGCCTACAGATATACATATTATGCAATTATGTTTCGCTTATCACCATGTTCTGACCGATATATCTTTCTGATCCAAACCATTCTACACTACACTCAAAATCTAAGAACGCACCATGAATTAGACGAAATTATTGCGAATCTTTTGTTCGTTCTAAATTTTGGGTTTAGAATAGTGTCAATCCGTCTCATTGTCTCATTTTCGTTCTCTTTCTGACGTACTGTAGTACGAGTGTCACACAGGTACGAAGCCAAAACATATAGGGGTTGCCCCAACCGTCAGAATTGGCTCTTATTCACCTTCCCCAAATCATTGTTAGATACGAATTTTTCAAATGAATACAATATAAAATGACAGAAACCCTCTTCGTCTAAGGCCCCGTCCACACGTATACGTTTACGTTTTGTAAACGCATAGAATGTTTCCCGTCCACACGGATTCACTGATCAGTTTCAGGACGTTTTCGCCTGTCCACACGTAAACGCTGAAACGACTGAAAACGATTGTTAAATATCAACACAATCTCGTACCCAAAAGTTATTAAGAGGCTACGCATGCGTAAACTACCTTCGCAATTTTTTGGCGCCGACTTCGCATGTCTTCAGCTACTATCTCTGCAAGACACAACAGTATTGGTAGGAAACATGCCACCAAAAGCAAGTAAAAAGCAAACAACTGTCGAAGCAGCAAAGAGTGAAGCATATGTTTAAAGCGATTATGAAGTAGAGCTACTTTTGCAAGTAACAAACGAATATAAGGTTTCCAAAGCAATCAAAAACGTCGATTTACAAACAAGAACCGAGGCTATGACGTCATCGTTTACAAAAGTATGCGTTTACGACCGTCCACAACAAGACGCGAATACAGCGTTTTCAAAAGTATCCACTTTTGACAGCGTTTTCGAAAGTATGTGTTTAGGGTCAACTGAAACGCCGTTTAACGTGTGGACGCAAGGTGTAAACGTATAAAAAAAGTATGCGTTTATGAACGTAAACGTACACGTGTGGACGGGGCCTGAGACCTTCATCACATAGCTGTTTTCACAACAAACAGAACTGCAATTCAAGAACCCTAACTTTAGCCTAATTCTGCATAATACTCAGTTCAGGTCCAGGTCCTGAACGTCTTTGGATCAATAGAAAGTACGTGGAGTACCACACTGTGGTGAAAGCTTTTCCTCATAGGCGCTTTACTGACACAATTCATCATGTCAATTCATACCAAAGCTAAGCTAGGGACCTTCTCATATAGAAAGGAGTTAGAGGAGTATGTGTTTTGACACAGAGACGACAGATTAGTTCTACTTGATGATAAAGCTTGGAAAGCCCTGAAATGTTTTGCCTCCCTAACTTTTTTTAGCTAGCTTCTGACTAGCAAGTCTGAAACGAGGCTTCAATTTATATTATGTTTAGTTTTGTTTCTGATTTTCCTCGCTCTCCTGAAGTTCTATTGAGATGAAAACTGTTATGAATGTTTTATTATACGTTCTTGAATATTACTACAGTAAAAACCCGCAACTAACAACCTAAAAAGTTTGACCGTATTTAAAGGGCAAAAATTTAAACTTTTGGGTTTAAAGTTTGGTAATTTTACCAGAAATAATAAAGGCATTTAAAGAGTGTAAAAAGACCTACAAACAAACATTAACTATCATTATTACTGCTGTTAACTACAATTTATTTAAGAACCTGTTTAGGCTAACTCCTAAAAGTGTAGGTAGTGAGTTTATACTGTATAGAACCTATATTATTAATAAAAGGGTATTTCCATCAAGCAAGACATGGCAATTTCAAATTAAAAAAGGCACTTATCGTTTTTTGAGAAATCTTGGGGGCAGTGCTAGATAGAAAAGATAGGTATTCTTGCTTTGTTCTGAAACCAACACATACAACAAGTGTTTCAACAATCCACTAAATGAAAATAAGCAGATTGTAACGTACAATCTTGCTCATTTTTGTTTTGTTGATTGTTCAAATAATGTGGCCTAGTTTAGCAGAAAGGAGTACGATTCATGAAAATTGAGCCTTGCTCTGATAAGAGGTCTGCGTTTGACCATCATCTCTTCAACGAACATGCTGTGCAGTCATAGCTTCCTGATCCTAACTTTGACCATTCCGAGTTTCATAGGTTTTCAGAAGATAAAGGCTACCTAGTACTCCGGGTCTTTTCAACATTAATGCTTTTATGTAATATATATACGATTATGTTCTTCATCTTAACATGCGGCAATAATAAACAGATAAATATACATGAGTTTATCAACAATTATTTTAAAAGAGGGTGCAAAATTGAATAATCTACATCATCCAGGCATCCTACACATGTCGGAAAATCCAATGATCCATTGCTATCATTTTCCCAAATCTATATCTTTTTCAGTGGCGTAGATAAAAAATGATTATCAGGAGGATCAAGGATGAAAATTTCGATAAAATTTTGCGCCTCTGACACAGGGGCGCACATTCAAAAAATGCTTATAATTTCAAGGCATTAGTAACTTTGTCAATTTCAAATCATTTCGAGCTACATTAAAAATTTGTGTGTGAGTTGAGTTGCATGCCAAGTTTGAAAGGAGAATTTGAAATATCATTATCTTTATTAGAAATTTTCCGAGAAACTGGCTATTTGGATCTATAGGGGGGTTCTCCCCCTCCTGACCACCTTCTATCCACCGCACTGTCTTTCTGACTAAGTCAGCTCTTAAAACAAAGAAGTATCTCTAAATTTCATTACATTCCTATTTCAATAAGAAAGAAGTCAATGTGCAGCAAGGACAGAAACGGCCAAAATGATTAGCAACTTCAGGGCTTGATGAAATGAATCGAGCAACAGGTAGTTAATAAAGCAACTTAGCTCAAAATTCCAGAACTTGATTGATTATTATGCTAGATTTCATTGCTTAAAGTTGCATTTTTTAAGGTTTTTCTTAAATGTGCATGGACCTTAGATTGAAGTAGTCTCAGATACAATGCTATCCGTCAGTGGCTATGCTTCGCTCGCTTTCCTAAACGAAACCAACAGTAAGGGCTGATAATTCAAATTTTCTAAATATCAACAGATTCCAGTTACTAATTGAAAAAAGGTGTATGGGGGTCCATGAAAGTTTTTTAGACTCTGAAAACCAACGTCACATCAATATTTTGAGTCTGTCGATTTCAATATGGACCGGAATTCAACGTTTCAAAGATTTAGACTCAATATTTGGGGTCCCAAAAACAACATTGGGCTTGATATTCAGAGCTCAGCAAGAAAATGACGGACTCAAGTTGAAGTTATGGCATTATGGAAGTTAGGATAAGATTAAGGTAATAAGACATAAGGTTAAAGATGGACTGGTATTGAAAGTAATAGTGGGTTGTAATAATTGGTAGTGATGTTTAATTGGAAGGTTTCTGTAGCACAAATAGGTGCAATAAGCAATCAAGGATCTCATATTACTAGTATTGTAGTGGTTTTCGAAGTGCAGTTTTCAACAAATGTGGTTGTAAATAAACAGGGTTTTTGGTTAGGTGAGTAAATAAGCGTTGTTCTTGTCGAACCCCAGTAGGAAACAAGTCTGGGCCTTCTTTGGGCTTACAAGTTAAACATTCCCATTTTAGAGATTCGCTTACTCTCACTCATCCTCGCGCTAAATTCTGCCTTTCTAGACTCTTTTCTTTTTATTTGGTTCAGACAGTAATCCCAGTGGGAATATTAGAGTAAAAATGGCTTTCTGAGAACCCTCAAGTGAGTACATACCTGACGCTTTTAGATAATTATGATACAGTATAACAAATGGCAAAGGAAACGGTGCAGTTACTTTTTATGTTACTTTGCGGTTCATGCCATCTTCTGCCGAATGATGTCAATGGGCAGTGGGAAAATGATGGTGGAGTTCTTCTCTGCGGAGATCGTTTGCAATGTCTGCAGGTATCGGAGCTGCAAGGCGCTGGGTGATTCGGCAATGACTTCCGATGCCTCTTTCAATGCACGGGCGGCATTCATTTCTCCCTCTGCAGCGATCACCTAGATTAAAAATCAATAATTTATTTGGGTTACTTGAAAGTTTTGAAAATTGCAAAGAGAGTCAGAAAACTGGCTTATCAAATACCGAGTGCCTAAAGCCTGGTTTCCATAAAAGTTGCTGAGGTTGCTGGTTCGTTGGGTCGCCAAAACAAAGCGACCACAGCGACTCCAGCAACAGTCTGTCTCCATTTGATAGCTGAGGGTCGCTCGAGTCCAGAACAACACGGTGCAGAGAGATGGGCCTAACAATTAGAATTGCGCGGGCATGCGTTGTGCTTTCTGACAGTAATATTTCTCTCAATGCACTTAACCTTGGGTCGCTGAGGATCGCTGAGATAGAACTTTAGCGATCCCAGCGTCTGGGTCGCCAGGGTCGTTGAGGGTCGCCAGCAAAATAAACTGGTTTGTTTTCATAAATTCGCTGGGGTCGCTTAACCCGTTTTTGAGCGATCCTGGCGACTTCAGCGACTATATGGAAACCAGGCTTAAGAAAGAAGGCTACACCTTCAGATCAATCTAGTGATGAAGATTTTTTTCAAATCAATCTTCAATTAACTTAAAAAGTTGGATGATATCATCAAATTGGAGGATGATAGTATGTTACTATACTTTTCATCATTCATACTTTTCAGAATGATTTCAAGTCTCTCCTAAGCTGAGCTTGTAGCTTAACTGAAGATGACGCAATAGACTTCTTTCACAATGACGTCAATTGTTTTGCAATACGTCTACAAACAACGCTATCCTCGATGTCACGTGGATCCGAATCTCAAAGGCGTGCATTGCTCTTAGCAACGCATGGAGTTGTTTTGTAGTTGTAATACATTCAACATAATGATATGATGAAGAACTTTTGCTCAGCAGGGAATCACATCTCTTTCAAACACATTCTACGTCATTGTGAAAAGGGTCTATTGATATCCCCTTAGAGATAGCTGCACCAGTACTTCCCATGCTATTCTCAAGAAGAGTTTAGAAAACAATCATTGCAATTGATGCATATAAACAAGACAAAGAAGATAACTTATTCTTCTCTTTTATCTTGATATAAACATTGAAATGATCTGATAAAGCTAGCAGCCATTTCCTAGGAGGTGAACGCTTTGTTTTATACAAGGATCTAGTTTATAAGGAATCAGATCTAGAATTCCAGGTGAAATACAATTGATTATTTTGTTCTATTGCTTCCTTTAACAATAGGAAATAATATAGAATTTAATAAACTTTTAGTACCAGGTAGGTTCCTTATGAAATTAAAACCGTGTTCGTCTTTTATTGACAATGAACCACTTGCATTTGAATCGTTTTCATTACAAACGCATTTTCGGTAGTCCAATGTTTAACAGACGCCCATCTACTTCTTAAGCTGGTTGTCAAAAGCTTAGGACGTCAGCTAAGAAATAGGTTAACATTCAAAATTATTCGAAGGGGGACTATTACAGTAGGTCTAGAAACTGCAAGACCGTTCAATAGTCCATATTTATAGCTCTATCTGCAGTCTTAAAAACATATGATAGGTCCTCCTTCCAAACTCAAATGTTGACATTTCAAATATAGATAATTGTTGGGAGTTAGCGGCTGCCATAATCACTCTATTCTGTGCTATTTTTACATTCTAAAGAAACATCATTTTAAAATCGCCATTGAAAATGATAAAAGATAATAAACTGAGAAAGCCAACAGCCATTTCCCAGAAGGTACGAACATGTCTTTTTTATAAAAATGATTTATATGAAGCGTAGTACAGGAACACCAAAAATTAAATAAACTTTTAGAACCAAAACAATATTATGAAGAAACTTTTAGAATTTAGAAGCATCACTTAGCTGGAAATCAGTAGATCAAAAAAACCCATTTTGCCTGATTTAAACTTGTTCACACATTTTCATCTGTTCCTGTTTTCAAAGAATCATGAATATCTATTTTGGCGTACATCATCATCTGATAATATTTCATTATCAATTACTTATTTACTTATTACAAGAACGACGATGATACAGATGATTTGATATTTCAGTGAAACAATTTATGACAATTTCAACACAAAGACGAATCAATGTTGAAGTGACAAGAATACGAATCACGAAGCTAATTTCATACTGATAAAGACAAAAGACTACCAGAATGCGTATGATTATAATAAACACGTGAAGAGGACAAGGTGAACCCAAATGGCAATTCCTAAAACAGAGTAAGGGGAAAAGAAGATTGCTGAGAATTAAGTGGCGGACAATCTCATCAAATCAACAGACTTTCATGAATTAGCAAACCAAGATCTCAAGCTCGGTCAAGAATTGAAAAATCTTCGACCGGCGCGGCGTGACTTGATTATTCATTTATAAAGAAAAGAACATTTTAGAAATTTATAGTACCAGGACCAGAGCTAAGTTTCTTATAAAAAAACGTGTTTGTTATTGAAAACTTGCTTCTGGGAAGTTGCGGCTGTCTATGACGAAGAATGATTGAGACAGGCTGTCTCAATCACTCTTCGTCATGATATTCTTGCTTTTTAAGAAACGTCGTTCGAAAATCATCATTTGAAATGATAAAAAAACCAATAGATTGAGAAGGGCAACAGCAATATGCCAAAGACTAAGTATTTGTAGTTATAATACCGCAGGGCCTTGCGGTATCCCTTTTCTCGTGCGCTTCGCGGCTTAGAAGTGTCTATTTTTCTCAGCACTCATATTGTATGAAAACTGAGAGGTCTTCATATTTCAGTGCGTCACTGGGAAACTTCCATGTGGCTCGAATACTGACTCACCTTTGCACGAGCTTCTCTAGACGCCTCGGCTTCAGCAGCCATAGCACGCTGTAACTGTTGTGGCAGACGCACATCCTTACTGCAAAAAAAATCATCAATTTCAATTTTAGGCTTCTCAATTTCAAGGCTTGATTTGCATTATCAGCGGAGTCATGAATACGTGCGACAACAAGAAAGTTATTAAACAAGTTTGTTATCCACCCAAATGAAAAAAAGATGACACGCATTGGAAAAATTCCTGGCAGATTGAGTCAGCTGACTTCATATTAGTAGGAAGGGGAATCAATGGCTTCAGCAAAGTGGGCTAAAAGTAGATTTTCATATAAATATACCATTCATTCCCTTATCAAAGAAATTCGTTAGCAAAACTAGACATGACTATTATATAGTTTGATTCGTATCTGTGGGACATTTTTCACCTGCAGTGCCACTTAGTGAACCACGTGGGACATGTCCACCCAGTTGTTCCAAAGTTAGGATTCAGAGCGATTTTAAGGCTTCGGAGATGATGGAATCTCAGGAAGACAATGCCTGTTTCTGATTCGCACTTTCCCTGCTATGTTTACCGTGACAGCCACATCCTAATCGCATAGTTGGATATTCGGGAGCTATTCTCTGAATTTGAGAATCCTAAATCAAAACTCAGCAATTGAGATACGTTTCTAGGCATTTGACGGAGGCTTTTACCAGAGTAAGGGAGACGATAACAGTCGCACGGTCATTGACCGGAGGAAGGGTAGAAAATGAGAAATCGGGGAAGGATTCTAACATATTCCAATTAAATAGTATGAAAGTGCTGTTTATTAGCATTGTAAAGTGGTAAATTCTAGCTGCATTGAAGTCTTAGAATGTTTTTCTAGCTAGTTTGTACAGAACTTTTCCTCTATCTCTGTATTGAAATTACAACTCAGCCTTCCTAGAACACAACCTAACCGAGCTGAGGAAGAATCTCATTTCCCAGAGAGTGTATCCGGAAGGAGGTTGAAGAACTCTCTACTTGAAAAAGCACCTTTGGATTCTACACTGTCCCTCTGCGCGAAAACAAGAGCATTGAAACATGAAATGAATCGATGTCGGTAAACAGATGTAAAGGGTGAACCACGTGGCCGCAGACTTCTTAAAGAAGCAATCAGCGTCATCAGGCAGGATCACGGGGCTTGAACTTTGTTATTCGATATTTCGGCATGGATTAACTCAGCGGCCGAAAGTCTTAAACATTTCCTCCGCAGCGGTGGTCGGTTTAATCGACAAATTTCAAGCTTGCAGTTTTAAAGAAGGAGATATTTTCCAACGTAAATAGAATTTTAAATGAATATGAGCACAGAGGCGGAATGTTTTCACAGGTTTCGGCGTTTCAGGCACAGCTGGGTTCCATTTTGTTTTCAGAGTCGAAGCCAGCTTGAAAGCAAAACAGAATCAATTTTGTGTGATCAATAAGAGATTCCAACGAAGATGAGCCAACATGTGGAGCTTTTAACGGTTACCGCCACACCCACGCACGATCTCTTGACGCACTCAAAGTTTACTTCGAGGGAGAGTTCGATATCTAATCCAAATCAACCATCTAGAAATTAGCCCCGGTGATTGAATATTTACTTGATATAGTATGGAATAATTAGAATATTTGTCTCTTCAGGAAAGTTCATCATTCATCAGAAGAGGTGAACAACTTCTGAGTACCGTACACATCAAGGCATGGTATTTGAAGGCCTATAAAAACTCTTTAATCAAGTCGATGACGTTAATTTACGCTCATATTCACTGCTGAATGGTTAAATGATCTGAAGCATATTTCTAGATATTTGATAAGATGCTAAATGAACTTTCAATTATAAACGATTCTTTGATCAATACCCTTAGGGAGGTTTAAGATTTCTTTGAATTGGTACTTCATCAGAAACAAAAGGATGGCAAGAAAAATATCGGTTATTATGTTTCGCTATTTTTGCGATTATTCTCGCGATTCTAAAGCTCTGTACCGACCAAAGACTGCTATATAAAATATAAAGCTAATACATAGAAAAAGAAGACAACTAATTCGTTTACTTCATCTTGGCATGAATAATGAAATGGTCTGACGTGGCCTAGGCCATGAAATCCCTTCTTGAAACTGTGATGTCGCGTTATTTTTCAACAATATTTCGGCTTATTGGTATTATATAAAATTATCTTAAAACTGTTTTATTTGTAACTAATTGAATCGCATTAAATCTGTAAAATAAGTTTTAATCGTTAAGCTGTTATGAATTTAATGTCTACTTAAATCTTTGCAATCAATAGATACAGGATTTTGATTACTGTATGTCTAAGATTATGCATTTTTGGCTCATACAGCTGATAGTTGTTGATAGTTGTTGATAGTTGTTGATAGGCACATACGCTTACTATCTTCGCAAGGTATGGGTTTATGTGCTAAGCACAAAGGGCCCACTATATAGGTAAACTAATCGAGCAGTGCGATCCTGGTCCTTCCTCTCGATGTGACCACAACTCGTGATACCTTATGCCTTTTTGCCTGCAATTACAGAGAGCTGGCTAATTCTCTCCTCACACTTTGTGACAGGTCTGAAGGTGGTTTCGAACCCGGAACCCTTCGAACAAGGGTCAAGTGATCTAACCACTCCACAATTCCTGCCATTTTGGCTGAACTTTTAGTGTAAAATATTTTAGAAACAATTTGTTTTTAAGACATAGCAGACTATACAATCGTATTTTCTGTCTTGTATGTTGTGGGGAAAGCATCTTGGATCCCCAGTGGTGGATCTCCACTGATGCAAACAGAGGTGACAAAAGGTAGGAATAAAAAGCAGTACTCACACTTCAACACGCTCCACCTTTACACCCCATGGGTCTGTTGCTTCATCGAGGGTTCTCTAATGGAAAGATTAGATATAAATCTAGGGTTAGAAAATAGCTGTTGTTTTTCATCAAGTCGAACGTCTCAGGTTTTCAAAAACTAGGCATTTATTTCCCTACTTATAGATACCAAATATCACCCCTGTCAGATTTTCTAAAATATTCTAGAGAGAACGAAGGGATTTTATGGAAGACATAAATTTCTCTACGTGAATCTAAAATTTGGGCTCATTAGCTTTCAGAGAATGAGGGTCAAGAAATTTGGTAACCTTACTTTTGTGAAAAATGTTGTATTGTTTGGTAAGAATACTTTTTACACCAACAATAAGCAAAACCTCACCGAGGGCCTGTTTACATGCGCAAAATTACTTCACCTGCCATATCCGCCTATAGAATACAATTGATTTTTTAGTTTGCTTTTATATGAACAATAAATCTACACTTCACAGGCGAAGTTTCACTCAGGTGGAGTGAAGTTTTTCTATATAAACGCAAAACTACCGGTGAGGTGAAGTAAACTCGACATTTTTTCAATAGAAAATCAATGATGCGTTGAAGAGTAATGACGTTTAGGGATTAACCTTGCCTTCCAGACCCGGCATGAAAATGCCATATAAACAGTGCTTGAAATTTACATCCCTTGTCAGCCCAGGGTCTGGCAGATGAGGTATTTTCGCTCATATAAACAGGCCCTGTGTTAATTAAGGTGTGCCTGCAAACTAGCTGCTTGGCCCTAGAGATTCATCATAGTGCAGGTTCTAAACCGCCATGTGTCAAAATTATAATGGGCAATAAGTTCTGGGGATCTCTATAGTGCTAATGGGTGCAATAAGAATACTGGGACCCTGATACAACTAAAAGTATTGATATAGTGCATGACCGTAGCCCTCTTGGAAAAAGGCAGACCCTTTGTAAGGGTAGTATTTAACAACAGAAACTCGTTAAACATTAGGACGTCATTCAATAACTACAAGTAATGATATAGTGCGTGACCATGCTCATCTTGGGAAAAAGGCAAACCCTTTGTCAGGCTAGCATTCAAACAGAAACTCAATCACTCTAAGATGCGCATCCCAAAGCTCAAAAGGGGGAGCGAGCAATTGGACACTTCGAGCACTCATTTCTTGATAATAACGCATAGAAACGCATAGAAATGTATAGACTTTAAAGGGGGAGCAATGCCATCCACCCTGGTTATGTATGTGCTCACTCACCTGGATGGATTGACTGATGTTATCCCGGTCTGCCAGAATTTCTGAGAGATTTTTGGTTCCAAGTACATTCCTCAACGTAGTCTGTGCCAAGAGTTTTGTAGAGCGAGTGGCATCTTCAACATTCACAACGGACGAGATCGGGTTTGCGACACGAAAGTAGACAACAGCGTCAACAGCCACGGTGACACTGTCTTTGGAGAGAATCTGCAATGGTCAATTTTCATCATCATATCATAACTTAACATTTTACTTTACTGTTTATAAACTATGTTGGTCGACGATAGTCCGATACGACCTGAAGCCTCCACTTTTGTTTGTGCTACCTGTTCAGATAGGAGTTGACGCGACTCATATCCCTAGCTCAAGTGCTATTTACCCTCAATCAGACCTTTAAAGCTGAGTTCTAAGCGGAAAGATTTCACTACAATTCATTCACAAAGCTTTCTACCTCTCTAAAACATTCTCAATATGTAATGACAACTTATGGGTTAAATGACCTATACTCAATGTCAGTCAATAGTTGGATGTACGCACAATGTTTCTCCTTTATCTTGTTTTGATTGCATCGAATTGATTTTCTTTGGTTTTCCTAGATAGATGAACATACTGATCAACCATAATGTACTTTCATCATAGCTTATAGAAACCTATTGTTGTACTTCTTTGTCTCACAGTTGATGTTGAGCAGTACTTGAACGTGCACAACGTATGTCTTATCCTCTCTCTTTACTGTTAAAATTTTATATGTAGATATTGCATACACAAATATGGTGCTGGATTGTATAACTTTTTTCTAAATAACAAATATTTCTGGATAGGGAACCAAAAGAAGCGTTTTGGCCTATGCGCATAACCATGACCTTGTAGGCTAGAGCAAGAGTAAAACAATACACTGTGCACTCTCAATTTTGACAAACTTGCATAAAAAGATACAACAATAGGTTTGTAAAAAACCATATTCTTCTATAAACTATGATTTCATGAGTATGAAGAGAAAATGACAAACCTCTTGAGGAGGCACATCGAAAGACACAGTTCTCAGATCTACTTTTATGTAGTGGTCCACACATGGCAAAACAAAGAAGATACCTAAAAAGAAGAGCAAATCAATGGGGTTAGCCCATTAAACATTTCTACCAAAAATATATCAAAGTGAATAGATATAGCGATATGGACAGGCGTTAATTGGCTTGAGAAACGTCCACAAACTAATTGTTTCCTTGGTCATACAATGAAACCATAGGCATTAAAGTTGTGGAGTACAAAAGACTAATTCTTCCTTTTTCTGATTCAATATCACTACTCAGACAGCTCAAACTTTTATCAAATAATGAAAGTCCGCGAAGTTCGAGCGTCCGAGTTTTCTTTAGGGCCGTTCTTTTGCCCATGGCAGATTATTAATTTTTTGGCGGACACGGTACCGTCTTCCAAGCTCTGTTTAATTTCTTACACAGGCTACATATAACAAGATCATCTAATTGAAGGATGTGCGTTTATTCTTTGTTTTTCCAACGTTATCTAAAGCGAATAACGTGAGCTAAAAGATGCAATGGCACAAATCTAAAAACAGATTTTAGTATGATCAAATGAAGTTATACTATAGAAATGTCAACACTGCTCCATCCTAGTAAATCAATTGAAATAACTGCTATCCTCTATTTGGAGTCATCACTTTATTGAAATATCAAACGAAGGGCCAATAAAGAAGTAAGCTGACATGTTATTTTTAGAAAATGATAAACGTATCTCAGGCCATTTGCTTTAAAGTGGTTGCAAAGCCGAATGATAATTGATAATTTTCTTCATTTTCTAGAAAATCGCTCACTTCATGTCAAGTCGAGCCTTCATTTGATTGAATATTTTTACAATGTCGTCAAACAGGCATTTAATTGGTTTCTCATTATTCTGACATTTTCTGTTTTCAATAAAATCCACAAGGGCCACTGTGGATGCGAATACCCCAGAGTCAAACAGTTGCGAGGTGATTTTTTAAAGCACGAGTTGCGGGTTGCAACTACGAGTTGCAAGTTGTACTTATTTTGCGAGTTGCAAGTTGTGAGTTGCAACTTGCGAGTTACCTTTGCAACGTTAGTTGCGAGTTGCATATAAAGTGCGAGCTGCGAGTTACTTTTGAAATGAAAGTTGCTAGTTGGAAATCGGAAAAGGCAAGTTGCTGGAAAAGTTGCGAGTTGCCTTTGCCAAGATTGGTGAAAAGACGCGGTCATTTTGTCTCACGCAGCAAAAATGGCGGATTATTCTTCGTCAGAGGAACACACGACTCAGATGTTTTGCCGGTGCGTTCTAAAGCTAGAATATTAACAGAACATAGTTAGAAATAGGTTTTAACGATCTATTTGATGATTCAGACTTCGATGAAGAAGAATATAATGGATTGCTATTTGCAATGCCCTTCACAGTGGAGTGAATTTTTAGGCCAAAAATGGCGAAGGTCGAGCAAGATGGACGATGGACTGTCTCGGTTGATGAGATCAAATTATTTGTTTCACTCTGTGTAAAAGAAGTCATGATGAAAGTTTCATTTCTAGATTCCCAAATGAATTTCCTTTTTTCTTTGTTAAATATCTGTTCGCAATTTCAGTTGCCTGCTTGCAGAAATAGGAAAAACACCCGAGAATATTGTGTTGTAGGAACTTAGACCTGTGGGAAATCGGCAAGGAAAGGAAACAGCCTCGTGTACCATGACCAGTTAGAGTGGATGCAACTTCTTGCGGGGTCCAAAAATGATACCTCTCCCATTGATTCCGATATTCAAATGGGTAGAACGCCAACTACAATACTTTTTAGATAATGAATGTAACAGTAAAACCTTCGAGACTCAAGCACGCCCTGATTCCTTACAGGGTTTCCTGCAACTCGCATTTTGAAGATATTTTTGGTAACTCACAACTCGTATTCTGAGACATAACTCGTGCTTTTAATGGAACTAAACAACTCGTAATGTGCAACTCGCAACTCGTGTTTTACTAATGCTAGCTTTGAATATGCTTAGAAGCCTAACTTTTCTGTGTGGGTAGAATATCAACGTGTATATAACTAAGCTACTAAGCTTTGCAAAGCTGGCATTATTCTAGCAGTTTAAATTACAGACGTCTCAGATGAACTAAACTTTCCTTTTCCTAAACCCCGTAGAATCACATTTCAAACAAAACCCTGTATACTGAATTACCGTCTTACCAAATATCAAAACGTGCCTTCCAGTGCAGAATGTGCAAGCAAGTGTATGTGCCCGTAAGTGAATTATGTGCCTGTAAGTGCATTATGTGCCTGAGCTGCATTAAGCGCCTGTGCGTGTCTCATATGCCCGTAAGTGTATGTGCCTGTAAGTGAATTTTGTGCCTTTAAGTGCATTAAGTGCCTGAACTGCATTGTGTGCTGCGATTGCGAGTTTCAACTTATTCCTAATTTCTATAGGTTTCTCCTATCTACATAGTTAATATTTTACTGTATTTAAGAGTTTCCAGACGTGTAACAAAGTTCTGTACTTTGGGAAAATGTTTTTAATATTTACCTGGACCCATTGCTCCACCTTTTTTAAGGCGTCCAACCCTGAACATCACGGCTCTTTCGTATTCCTGGACAATCTAGAATAATTGATTTGAAAGCAAACAATTAACCATACAATAATATGTCGACCCTATTAAGAATTCATTGAATTTCTTTCTCTTCCATTGCAAGTCTCTACGTGAAATATATTCTGGAGAGTAATACACCGAGCACCTGAAATACTCTAGGGGTTTCATCAATCCCCTACGATTACAAAGATTTTTGGTCGTCCGTTATATGCTATTGATCTCAATAAGATAGGTTAGAGCAAGGAGATTAAGTCATAAAGATCTTATTCGCTCTAGGTGAGGGGGTGAAGTTTTTTTATAACAGCTATGGCGATAGAACACTCTTGAGGATACCACGATGAAAATCAACTTTAGTTTTTACTCAGTACCAAACGGAAGCAAGTAACGGTAACGATAGAGACCTCTAATGGCCTATCTTGATCTGCCTCTGAGTATAACAATTTAGTTAGTTTTCAATATCGTTCACTTCCTGACGAGCTACTTCCATGATGACCAGTGGCTTCTTGGTTTTTATAGAAATGTCAGTAATATTTCTAAAACGATGCAAGATTCTCTTCTTGGTTTGGGTATATACCATGTATGAAGGCATGGTTGAACAGCCAGGCTTACACAAATTCAATTAAGTAATCTATAGTTAAGAATAGATTTTACTACGAAGTGCATGCCAGGACTTATTTGGTTAGTGTGTTTTTTCCATCTTGAGTACTGAACCTTGAATTAGGGTTTTTTATTATGAATCTTGAATTACGAATCTTGAATCTCGAATAAGGGAGTCCCTAACAAAAGATCTAACAGAATACAAAATTATAGCTTAGCTCTTCAACAGCGTTTAAGCCCGTTTAAGCGGCATCTGGAGATTAGTGACCCTGCAGATTCCTTGATATATTGCTTCTTGCTCGCATTAGTTTTTATGGTCTACCCAGTATATCATCAAAATAAATATTTTGAAATGTGCATAAGATCTGTCTTACCTTTAAGCAAAACATCATGGAGAACGGGAAGGTGCATATTGTGATAACGATCGATATTATGGTCAATATCCACCCACAGCATCCCAGGCCGTCCTCGGCAACATCTACAAAGAGAATCAAGAAATACTACTTTTGGTAGGCCAGTTAGAAAAAGGTAGAATAGAAGAGCACCTTCTTGTTTCCGAGAAGAAGTTTAAAAAGTTAGAAAAAAAATCAAACTTTTCGTAATAAGCTTTCGTGAAAGAAGTAATATAGGATATTTGCAAGAATAAACTTTCACCTTTTAGAGAAAACCGATGAAGAATTTGAGAATAAGGAGGATTTGGAAAATCAATTGAATTTGTGAGAATGAAAAATAGCCCGAGTAGGATTTGGACCCACAGCCATCGGTCTGGCACATCAGTGATCTACCAGCTGAGCTATTGCGGTGGTTGATTGAAAGGACTCACTCTCACAAATTTCATCACCACTCACTCACAAAATAAGGAGACGAACCTGCATTTGGTGAGAGGTGGAATTTGTGAGATTTCCCTCTGTAGATGGGGTCAGAATTCATCCAGCGTATCCCTGCGTGTCGTAAGTGGCGACTAAAAGGGTTTGCGTCTGGAAGGGAATCCGGCCATTAAGCCACACTCCACAACAAAATTCATGGATTGTCAATTTCATGAGGGCTTCACAACCCGAAGTGGCGTGCAGACGTTGCCACCGTCTGCCTTCGTTAAACTTAATACGGTGGCCCCCGGAAGGAACAGGGGCCGGCTATGCTGTGCATAATGACGGCCACTAGGCCTGATTATCCTGTATTTCTCCAGGCCGGAACGGCAAAAGTGGGGACAATGAAGGGAAGGAGTGCGGAAGTAGTATATATGTTGGAAAGGCTGGATTGGAAAGATGTGTATGGTTTTCAGGAAGTGAGGTTTAATGGAGGGGGAACAAGAATGATGAAAGGGAAGGGGAGAAGTTACAAATTGTTTTGGAAATGATCAGGGGTGGGCTGAATGGAGTGGGAAGAGCAGTGAAAGAGGCGTTGTCAAAGGCAGTGCAGGCGCCCAACCAAGAATTTTAGAGGGCAGGGGTCCTGGCCACAAAAAAGGGCACAATACAAATTTTATTTATAAGGGATATAGCCTGGAATTATATTCTTCAGATGTAGAAACGGAAGAAAAAATACAGGAATTTTAATGATAATAATTATTTGCAATGAACCAAACAAAAATACAATAAACAGTCTCATCGCCATTCCAAGATCAAGAGCTGTTCAATGCAGATCTTCTAATGAGAGTCATTCAAATAAAATAGATGGCGAAAACATTCTCCTGGGCTGCTGTTCTATGAAGGCATCTACAAAAGCACTGGATGTTAACAGCAAGTCAGGCCGCATTTGTATGAAGTTCAGGCCACTTTCTGCTCTGACGCCATGGTACTGCGAGAGGCTGCTCTTTCTGCTTCGCACGAACCTATCGGCGAAATACAGCCGATTACGAGCAATTTTCTTGTGGAAGGGAAAATGTCCCTGTCAGCAACACGAAGGGCGTCTAATAGACTGTCTGATGGCTCGGGAACAACATAAGACTGTCACCATCACATATCAACCGTGGTTTATCTGGATTTCTCCTTCTCTTGTCGTGCATATACTACTGTATACCAGTGGCGGAAATTGGGCATTTTGATTGGAGGGGCAAGCATGGTGAATTTTCCGAGTCAATTTTTTCGCCGTGCAAGTCGGAAGCTGCGTGCCGTAGGCACGCATGCAATTACAAAGTCATTGCCCAGACAGCAGGGGGTCTAGGGGGCACTGTCAGCCTACTTGCGGGTCCAGGGCAGAGCCCTGGCAGGGGTCGAGGGGGCGGAGCCCCCGCAAGCTGTTGAGATTGTACCTTTTCTGAGGGCTCGAACTGGCTTAAAGTCCTCCATATGTTAGATTTACAATTGACTTCTGCTATCTCGAACACTGTTATCTCGAACTTCCCTCTATCTCGAACAAAAACTATTTCCCTTCGTTTTCCTATACAGTTAGGTACGCAAATAAGACCCGTTCTTGAACACCGTCATCTCGAACTTTTTGCTATCTCGAACAAAATTTCTTTCCCGAACAAAAAACCTCGTTATCTCGAACATTAATACACAAAAGTTTAAATTTTGTACAATCATACGCCAATAATAGTTTTTTCTTTAACTGACACAAGACCTCTAACTTCTGTTATTAACAACGCCAATGAAAAATCTGTTCTTAAAACCTAAATAAATATCTTCCAACAAGAGGTATTTTGCAAGGAACTCTGATCCCTTGACTATTTCCAAAGTCTATTTTTGCCTTTAAAAACTGCCGTGCAGGAACTAAACTAGTCTCCCCGGAGAAAGAAGAAGATGGTCTTTGCGAATTTGCCACTTGGCCCTTTAGGTAGATGTTCTATAGTTGTGTAATTTTTCTTCACGCCTAAAGTATACTTGTCGCCTAAGTTATTCAGTTTCATCATGGCTTCCAGGTCGTGGGTTCCAGTCCTAGCCGGGTCATTTTCATTCTCACAAATTATCTCGATTGATTTTCCAAATCCTGCTTCTCCTCAAGTTTACAATGTTTTTACGTATGAAGCCCCCCCCCCCTTTTGGTCGAGGAAAATCTCAACTACCGTTATCTCAAAACCTCGTTATGTCGAACAATTTTTCATTTCCCGTGACAGTTTGAGATAGCGAGAGTCGACTGTTTATAAATACAAAACAAGTAGAAATATTACAAATACAAACCATGAATTGTAAATGAATAATATACTATATTTGATTTGATATTGACTAACTTAAAAGAGTCAAGTGTTAAAGAAATTTATTCGGCTCTTTCAAAACAAATTGTTACATCACAGGTATCAAAATTTTCGAGTTGGATACCTAATTCAACTTCCAAGGACCAAAATTTCCGACTTTTGACAAAAATTTCCGACTCATTTTGAATTGGGGGGGGCAATTGCCCCCCAACCCCCCCATAATTTCCGCCACTGCTGTATACTGTACATATCATTTCAAAACGGAAGTTTCGTATTATCCCTAGAAAAGGGGCACTTTCACCCTTTTGAGAAAAAGGGCAGGGGTCTGGACCCCCAGGACCCCTCGTAGTTGCACGCCTGCAGTGGTAAGTGTAACTAGAATCAAACATAAATTTGGAGCTTAAGTTAGCTGTGGGTGGTAGTCTGGTTCGCTTTGTTGTTGTCTATGTAGAGTGAAATTAGGCTGAGGAGGATGATTTTTATGATGAATTATGCGGGCTGAAAGGCATGATAAAAAACAGGTGTGTGATATTAGGTGATTGGAATGGACATGTCGGTTTGGCAAAAGATGGATTTACTAGTCATGGTGGGTACGGATATGGGATGAAGAATGTAGAGGGAGAGTCCATTTTGGAGTTTGCAGAGGGAAGCGGGATGGTGGTGGCGAACACATGTTTTAAGAAAGAGAATAGTAAGTTAATTACATACAGATTTGGGGAGCATGCAACACAGTTAGACTACATCTTGATGGATGAGGAAGAGCGTGGTAGGATGAGAAATAGTAAGATGATTCCTAAAGAGAAAGTTTTATTGGAGCACATGCTTTTGGTATTGGACTTGGTAGCCGGGTGTGCAAGACAGCAGTAAGGGAACTGAGGTAAAGGGAGATTGAAGACCTGGAATCTAAGATCAGAGCAGTGTAAGAGTTTGATTTCATCACGTTGCTTCTGACTAGCCCGTAGCAGTAGACTTTCTGTGATGAGCGGGGCACATTTGAAAGTGCCCCGAAATTCATTTCAATTCTGAAAAGCTCATAAACACAATGCTCTGATAACGCGGACCGGAACAATGCATCTCTGATGACAAATACAAATAGCAATGTCTCTCATCACAAATACCATGCAGTTCAACTATTCGGCTCTTATCTTTTGAGGACAAACGTTGGGAAGCAGTGTATGAAGCGAATCTGTAAGTTCTAAGTAAGTATAAATTTTTAGAAACAAGATTATAGGAATTTAAGAAAGAGAACGACGAATGTTTTTGACTTATCGTCAAATATTGGTTTATCTCGAATGAATATCATGGATGGCCTATTAGAACGTCCGCTACTCTGTTCAATTTATCTGCCCAAGAAAAACACGAAGTAAAAACATTAGGCCCCCACTTTTTTTACTTGTGCCCCACCTACAAAATTTCTCACGCGCTGCCACTGGATCAGAGAAAAGCAAGGGTCGGTTTACGGAAGCAGTGGAAGGGTAGAAGGCACGACAGCTGTGGAAAAGTGGGCATGTTTAGAGAATAAGTTGATAGAATCAGCTGAGAAGGTTTGCAGACCTAGTGAAGAGTTCAGAAGACAAAGAGAGACATGGTGGTGGGATGATCAGGTTGCAAAGGTGTTGGAAGTGAAGAAAGCTACATATCAGAAATGACAAAAGGAGAGGGGAAATGAGAACAAAATGAGACATAGGGAGTTAAAGAAAGTGGCGAGGAGAGAAGTGGTCAAGGCAATAGGAAGGTATGCTGAGAGATATATTGAGGAATGTAAGAGGGAGGCAATGAACATGGTGCATAAGTGGGCGAGACAGTGGAAGAAAGAAGAAAGGACAAAAGCAGGACAAAAGCAAGGTGTTGAAAAACCAGGTGGAAAAGAGGGTTGAAGTGTGGTGAGAGAACTGTGAAAGTCTGATGAATGTAGAAAACGAATGGGACAGAGTAGTGAATACAGAGCAAGTGTTGGGACCGTGAGAGGAGATTAAGAAAAGGAGGGCATCTGGACCGAGCGAAGTATATGTAGAGATGTTGGGGCAGACACAGTGTCTAAACATTGTATGCGAGGAGGTGAATGAGCTGCCAGCTGGAGGAAAGTTGCATAAGTCATGGAAAAGAGGTTTGGTGGTGTCATTGTTTAAGGGGAAAGGGGAAGCAACAGAGTGTGGAAATTACCGGACAATCGAGTTGATGGAACATGCAATGAAGTTAGCAGAGAGAGTACTGGAGGCAAGGGTAAGGAAGGTGGTGGATATAATTGAGGAGCAATATGGATTTAGACCAGGAAGGGGGACAACAGATGCAGTATTCATAGTTAGACAGATTCAAGAAAACTATTCGGAGAAGCGAAAATAATTTTTTATGATATTTATTGATCTAGAGAAAGCCTTTGATAGAGTGCCGAGGAAAGTGATTCAAAATGCATTAAGAAAAAGGGTGTACTGTAGCAGAGTGCGTGGTAAGGGCGGTTAAGGAGATGTACCAAGAAGCAAGTGCGGTAGTGGTGGATGGTGGGATCAGGTCAATACCGTTCGAGGTGGAGGTGGGTGTTCATCAAGGGCCAGTTTTGTTGCCACTATTGTTTATTTGTGTGATGGATGTGTTGACAGAGGGAGTAAGGGGAATATGGAAAAGTTTGATGTACACAGACGATGTAGTGTTAATTGGTGAGTCGATGGAAGAGGCCATTGGGGCGTATGAAGAATGGAAAAAAGGATTGGAGGACTAAAGATTGAAAATTAATGTTGGGAAGACCAAAGGAATGCGTGTGTCAAAGGAAGTAGAAGTGAAGGACTATGGGAAGTGGCCATGTGGGGTATGCAGGAAGAATGCAGGAGTGAATTCAATATAGCTCACTAGGTGTGCTAGATGCAGTGGCGGAAATTATGGGGGGGTTGGGGGGGGCAATTGCCCCCCCAATTCAAAATGAGTCGGAAATATCTCTCAAAAGTCGGAAATTTTGATCCTTGGAAGCTAAATTAGGTATCCAACTCGAACATTTTGATACCTGTGATTTAACAATTTATTTTGAAAGAGCCGAATAAATTTCTTTAACACTTGACTCTTTTCAGTCAGTCAATATCAAATCAAATATAGTATCTTATTCATTTACTACACGTTTTTTTTTTATAAGGAACACCTTTATAAGGAACCTGAGGCTGAGAATGCCCCCAAAAATAAGGAACCTTAAGGAACTATCGAGGCTCAGATGAAAGAACAAAATATGTTTTTGATAACATAACATGAAACAACATCAACAAAGATATTTGGAAACCAAGAGTGAGCTGTTTGACCATGCCTTTACAGAGAAAGGAGAAAGGATGGGCCTAGGCAACATGAAAACGAGGTTGTGATCTGTTAAGGTGGTGGTATACAACAAGGAACCAAATAAGGAACTATGAGCCTCATTTTGGTTAAAAATTAAGGAACTCCAGCCTCAAAACAATCAAAAGGTTCCTTATAAAAAAAAACGTGTATTCATGGTTTGTATTTGTACTATTTCTACATGGTTTGTATTTATATACAGTCGACTCTTGCTATCTCAAACTGTCACGGGAAATGAAAAATTGTTCGACATAACGAGGTTTTGAAATAACGGGTGTCGAGATTTTCCTCGACTAAAAAGAGGGCTTCATACGTAAAAACAGTGTATGAAAGGTTGTTTGCTTCTAAAATTCTAAAATCCATTTAACAGGTATCAGTTTTAGCTCAACAAAAATGTTTATCAAAGGGCCCCATGTTTATCAAAAACTGGAAAGAACTGTAAGCCATGATGGAACTGAATAACCTAGTCGACAAGTATGCTTTTTGCGTGAAGAAAAGTTACACAATTATAGAACATCTACCTAAAGGGCCGAATGGCAGATTCGCAAAGACTATCTTCTTCTTTCTCCGGGGAGACTAGTTTAATTACTGCACGGCAGTAGTTAAAGGCAAACAAATAGACTTTGGAGATGGTCAAGGGATCAGAGTTCTTTGCAAAATACTTTTTGTTGGAGATATTTATTTCAGTTTTAAGAAAAGACTTGTCATTGGCGTTGTTGATAACAAAAGTTAGAGGTCTTGTGTCAGTTAAAGAAAAAACGATTATTAGCGTATGATTGTACAAAACTTAAACTTGGGTGTATCAATGTTCGAGATAACGGGGTTTTTTGTTCATGGGAAAGAAATTTTGTTTGAGATAGCGAGAAGTTCGAGATAACGGTGTTCAAGAACGGGTCTTATTTGCGTACCTAGCTAACTGTATAGGAAAACGAGGGGAAATAGGTTTTGTACGAGATAGCAGGAGTCGACAGTAGTTCTAACATATGGAGGATTCTAAGCCAGTTCGAACCCTCAGAAAAGGCACAATCTCAACAGCTTCCGGGGGCTCCATCCCCTCGACCCCTGCAGGGGCTCTGCCCTGGACCCGCAAGTGGGCTAACAGCGCCCCCTAGACCCCCAGCTTTCTGGGCAATGACAACAGCTTCCACCTTGCCAGGCGAAAAAAATGACTCGGAAAATCCACCATGCTTGCCCCTCCACTCAAAATGCCCAATTTCCGCCACTGGCTAGATGGGTGCATAAAAGATGTTCAGGAGTAAGAGGGAGTTTGAGCAGAGTTAGTGAGTTTGTGTGTAAACGATTTGCGAGGGGAGAAAGGATGAGTGGAGAGTTGATGAATTCAAATATTTGAATGATGTGTTGAATGATATCAGAGGATGTACGAGAACAGTAATTGGCAGAGTGAAGACAGCTTGAGGGAGTTTCAAGGAATTGGGAGATTTGCTGTGATGAAAAAGAAGTTGAAAATTTTATTTACTAATCTTCTTCTTCTACCCAGTTGAAACAGGGTACATATAAAAGGGATGTGTTAGAAGTTTTCTGGGAAATGGGGCAGAAAATTGAGGTGCGGTAGTGAAAGTATTGAAAAACTGGTTTCAACTGAGAGGAAGATGCTTAGGATGTTTTTAGTGCTTCATTGAGGGACAGGATAAGTAGTTCAGAGGTAACAGAAAGGATGGGTGTAGATTCGACAGAAGAGTGATTAAGAAGACAGCGTCTGCGGTGGTTTGGGCATATATTGAGGAGAGGTGAGGATACAGAAGCTAGTAGAGTATCAACAATGGACGTGACAGGGGCGCAAGGGAGAGGAAGACCAGCAAGGCGATGGAAGGATGTGGTTGAGTATGACATGAGGATAATGGGGATGGAGAAGGCGGGAGGCAATGGATAAGGAAACTTGGAGAAGATAAAGTCATGGACCGGTCAACCCTTGCTAGCAAGGAAGACGGCCGGGATGAAAATCCTGTTTGTGTGTGAGTGTGTGATTTGTGAGGTTGCTGTGACACAGGGTTGGCCCAATAAATCCACTGCCTCAATATCAGTTGGTAGATCGCTGATGCGCCAAATCTACGGTTGTGGGCTCGAATCCTGCTTCTGTCATTTTTCATTCTCACAAATTAACTTGATTAATAAAGAATTCCTTCAAAGGGATCCTCGACATTAGATTTCATTTATTCATTTGCAATTGCCAAGAATATCAAGAGAAGGATTCTAGGTCTGGTCTGAGAACAGTCTTTGATCTGTACGGAACGTGAGGATGTTGAGAAAAATTGGAAACGTAGCAAAACATATTTTCAGCTTTTATGTTTTAAGGATCTACTAATTAAGGCTTTGCGTAAGACAATCATCAGACTACAATAATACCTCAGAAAACACACACTATAAACTAGTAAAGTAAAGAAAGACACCAGTATTGGGTACAGTATGGGGTAAAATATTACATCACAAATACAAACACATTATACTAACATTACACTAACATTACATTAACATTACACTAACAATACACTACATTACACAACAGATAATAAAACATACAAGTATACAGTATTACATACCAAAAAGAAAACCCTCTATTGAAAATGAGTGTATCAGCGTATCAGTGAATAGTAAAATTGCTATTATTCAATATTTCATTAATGACAAATCTTCGCAAAAAGGCAATTAAGCAAAATTGATGTTGGTAGAGCAGGTGGAAGCAAAATAGCAATTGTGTGCGGCAAAAACTAGCTTCCTTACAGATTGCACAAGACCTCCAGAGTGAGCCAGACTGAGCGAAATAGGGAGTGCCAGTAGCGTAGATAGAAAATTTGTAAGGGGGGGGGGGTAAAAATTTCCCGACAACAATTTTTCTCTCAGATTTCTAATAGATAGACCTAACATACAGGGGTGAATATACAAAAAATAATTATAATTTTAAGGCATTTTCATAAATCAATGTGAGCAATACTTAAAATTTTTGTGTGAGTTGAGTTGCATGCCAAGTTTCAAGGGGAAAATTGAAATATCATTATCATTTAACCTATCCCAAAAGTACAAATTTTGCTTTATTTATTTGATAAGATTAGAAGTTTTCCGACAAACTGACAATTTGGATCTACAGGGAAGTTTTCTGCCCTTCCTGACTCCCCTTTATCTACACCACTGGGGAGCGCCACACATAGAAAAGTACGGGTTACCTAGGGGACTAAAACATCAAAATGCATGAAGGCTATATATTTGTTAGATAGCCTACATGCAATGCACCAGGTCAAAAGTATAGAGGTGCCAGGTCATGGCATGTAGATGAGATATTGCCAGACTCTCCTCCTTTAGATATGCATTGCAATTACAAGGCTCTCCATTAAAAACATAATTTTATTTCATAATGATTTTTACTTGAAACGTTTTTACTTGTTTGTAACCTGTTCTTGATTGTATTTGAATGGTTGCACACGACGTATTCAACAAGTGAGGCACCTAAAAGATTGATTTTGACTTGATCTTAATTTCATTTCAACCTGTTTTCAGAATTTTGAAATTGTCTATTAATCTATTGGTGAAAATTTGCATAAACAAGGTAATTCTGAATCAGAATTAATCAAACTATTTCAATTAGTCTATTTCAAACAAATTAACCATAAATGATTAACCAATTTGCAGCAGACTGCGGCAGACTTTTTCAAATTAGGCCAGAGTTGGGTGAGGTCAGGCCAGTTTTGTATTAACAAGAGTTTATTGACATTGATAGACAAATATGCTCACACTCTTTTTTATAAGAACCAGTAAAATTGACTTGAAGCTGGCTGCTCTTAAATATTCCTCTATTTTCAGCCTGAAATGTTCTTAAATTGTTCTTACTTTATAATGATTTGGAAGCCTGTTTTTGCTTTCAGTTGTGTAAATTGGTTCAAATGTGGACTCTCTTGACCATTTGATATACCCATGTTCTGTCAATCTGCTTTTTTTAATTATTTGTCAGTCTCACGGTTATTTGGTATTATTCTTATATTGACCTTAAAATTGTCAGCCTTGGTCTGTTCTTTGCTTGTTTTTAAGTTTTGGCCAAATCTGAGAATTGTGTTCTTATGAAATTGTTCTTATGAGGAAAATGAGTGCGCCACCTTCTTAGGTATAATTCTATGCACAAAGCACAAATAGCTTACTGAGAGGTAGGCATGTCAAGCATAAAAAACTTGGTTTTATGAAACTGTGAAGCCCTTCCTAATCTAAGAATTTTTGAATCAAGGGTCTTAACAGAAGACCTAAGATATAAAACATTTTCAGGGTTTTAATAGGTTTTTGTGCACAGCTATAATGGCTACCGATTATTTTGCAATGAAACTCCTTGTTGTCATCCATTTTTTTTGCAGAATATAAGAATTACTAGTTTCTGTGTTAATCTAGATATATCTTAAAATTCTAGATAGATGAATTATTTAGATAATCTAGCCCCAACCGCAAGCCTGTAGACAATGGCACTTGCACAAGGGAGTTTAACTTGAAGAATAGAATAAAAGGGACAATGAAATAGAACAATAGAATAGAACAATAATTATAATCTGGAATAATAATATATGTAGATAAATAGATAATATATAATATTGATGATCAGGCAGAATGAACGCGTTAAAAAGCAGACATGTTCTTCTGTAACTCCGAGTTTCGTGTTTACGCACTCATCAGACAGACTATACCAAGGTTGGTATATAGTCTGTCTGATGAGTGCGTAGGCACGAAACTCGGAGTTACAGAAGAACATGTCTGCTTTTTAACGCGTTCATTCTGCCTTATAACTGCTCTATACTAATGTATATTGAGCACTTTAGCCAGGATAGGCACTCTCTTCTCGTGTTAGATGTAATATAGATGATATATATATATATAACAATCATGTTCAAAAATAGAAGCCTGTTATGTGACATTTCCAATGTCAGTCACATTTTTGTATGTGAAATGAGTCATATATGTGGATGACAGACAAAACTTCTGTGTAGATAAATAGAAGAATTACTTTTTAATTTCCTTTTTTGAGCAGAATAAATTGGCTTACCAAGCTCGAAGATATGGTCAATTACATTTTGAGTAATTTATGTGGCTGATGCTGTTAGTGGCTTACAAAACTAGTAATTTCTGAGAAGCCATAAAATCAAACCTGATTGAGAATTTTTGAATAATTTCTTTTAACTTAAATCTTAGATGATTGAAATTTGATAAATGGGGAGTTTTAAGTGGCTGGCATTATGATATATGAGCAAAAGTGTGGCTTACATTCATTTGAATCAGTATTGGATCAATAATATTTTACCATTTTATCACTTAAGCTTGTGAATAGTATTACTATAGTTTAAAACTTAGAAGATTGACGCGACATACATGAGAAATTGTAAAAGGAGCACTTTTTGTGGCTGACAAAAGGAAGCACCAAATACTCAATAGTTTTCCTGATTACTTAATAACTTCTTATCAGGGCACTTCTTTACAATATCAAAGCAATCTTAGATATAATAAGTTGGATAGCTTAATCCAACATCTAAGAGTTACAAACAGAGTATTTCTTGTGGCTGACAATATTTGATTGAATGGTATGAAAAATGGCTTACATTATGAGAAGTAATCTTTTTTAATGAATTTTTAAGGTCATTTCATGGAAAAATCGATTGTGCCCAATATCATACTCATTTTTATGGTGAGAGTGCTATTCATCCTTTCATCGATTTAGAAGCTGGGAAGAAAGGCTTTAAGCTAGAAATGACTGAATACAGTGATATATTACATTTTGTTGAAAGCAACAACTATGCTCATATTTGCATCAAAATTGTTGCATCTTTTATTTACATTCAAATGATCTTCATGATTATCGTGTTATTGAGTTAATGATCTTCATGATATCGCAATAATGCGCTCATTTCATCACATTTTATTTTTTCCAGCGTTTGCTGCTTTGTTGTTGATTTTGGAAAGAGTTTGAGCAATCATTACAAAATCAATCCAAGTGAAGCCTAGTGTCTTTTGATAATAGGATGTTTGGTTCTATTGTCAGCCTCTTGATTTACTCATTTTTATAATTAACTCATCATGTTATCAAATATGCTCTCTACGTTTATTAGGCTGTTTCATTGGTTGATTTAGTAGCAAAAATTATTTTGAGTGCCAAATTACATGCAACTCTGATTTCTTAAGCTCCAAACGTAAGCCACTCGTTTACTCCTTTATCAACCATAAATGATACTCTTTTATCTATTTTGAGATTTTGTGATGCCTGTAGAAGGGAGCACAAATGTTATTAATAAACTAACACTTTTGATGGAAAGGTGGCTTACAAAACACGTAAATTGACCTGAAGCCACATATTTTGCCCTTTTAACTATTTTTTTGACAATTATTTTAGTACTATCTATTCCTATCAACATATTCATTTTAAAGGTTGTATTTCGAAAATTCAAAGAGTTATTCAAGAAAAACCTCTTTTTGAATTTTTCCCATCTTAAAAAATGTCACGCTATTTTTGAACATGATCTCTTATATAAATACAAATAAAATATATTATAAGTAATATCTGGAAAAATAGAATAGAACAAAAGAAACAATATAATTTTCTTCAAAGCGGCCTATAAGTAAAGTAAAGGAAACTCTTAAGAAACTTCAGTGTTCAAACTAAAAGAATTTAAGAAACTCTCGGTAGTGGGCAGATTTTTTAGCTTCCCTAAAAAATATGCGTAAATAGGAATAGAATAGTACACACATTCTTTTTATAAGTAATTGCTTTATAAGCAAGGCTGTACTCTACAAGATAAAAACTTAAGCAATTCTGGTACTGGATAGAAGAGCGTTGAGCAATTTGAAAATTTCAGTTCTGATCAAATTGGCAGTGAAAATCATGCAGCATCTATAGAGTAGTAGGTTACATTGGATATTAGTATCCTGGCACACTTTTGTATGCAAAATAATATCAACATTTGTTGTACAACAACTTGCAAGATAGTATTCTAAGAAACAAATGTTTTGGTAAAAAAGCTAAGCAATTGCTTAGCAATTTTTAGTACTGAGCTTAAGCTGTAATTACTTATAAAAAATGCGCGTACTCTAAAAACTTCTATTGATAAGATCCCATCCAATCCACTAAATTCAGCACTTCTTATTGATACTAGACTTTTATGCTTAACCAAATCTGGAAACTCAAATCATTTACAGATTATCATTTGTGTAAGACAAAAATATGTGTAAGATAAAAAATTCAATGGAAATTTGTCCCAGTTTAAAAGTCTCAAACAAGATTAAACAAAATCACAAATTAAAAAAAATTACCCTTAGTAGATACCCGAATAGCCAATCCAGGCCTAAATATAAGCATCAAAATCAAAATACTTTTATAGAAACCAAAGTTATATCTAAGCCTTCACAGTTAATGATTTAGGAAAACTAACTGAATAAGCCTCACATAAAGAAAACAGTTTTATGAGCTCGCAAGTGAGAATTCACACAAACTCAAAAATAAAATGACATATTTTCAGTCAACTTCAGGATAGATGACGACCTTCCTCCTTATCGAAATCAAGACACAACTGTTATGAAATTGACAATCTATGATGTGATCTACTCTACTTACTGTCACCACCATTTTCCATTTCAAATGGACTCACACGTTTGTTCGCAATCTTGGCAATGTTGTGGTGTCTGCCGGTTAAAATTGTGGTTTTAGTGTATTCCAAAATGTTTTCCTAAACTGCGATTTGGTTGTTGTCCACCTGTCCTCATCTCAGCATGATGCATCTGTTAGCAACCGGCTCCGCATTTACCTTTCATCTGCCCCGCACTCTGAAATTTGGGTGGGAGTGCGCTATGGAACCATATATACCATGAAAGCTCTAAGCCCCCCCACGGGGGGTTTATTTCATTTTTGAGGCTCTAGAGGGTGGGCTTATAAGAGTGGGTACTTTTTATGAAGAGGGATCTTTAAAAGAAAGGGGGGTCGATAGAGCTTTTACGGTACCCAAGGGGCAAATCACTCCATACAGTAACGGTCTGCATAAAGGAACCTACTATTATTACTAGAGCTGCACTCCCTGTAGCGCAATGACAGTGGCCGCAGACTACAGTCAGACCCCGCGTATAAGAAACTCAAATTATAAAGTCAGGCTGTCCTGTCTTTTATAATGATACGTGTGTCAATACCCAAGGAAATAGATGGGAATGCACTTTAACGAGGCCCCCCCATAGTACCCCTGGATAACGGATTCACGCGTCAATTTTTTGTTTATCACGCCATCACGGACCTTGAAACAGAATTTTCACGATCTTTTACATCTAATTAGGCAAGAAAATTTCTTTTAATGACCAGATTGCGTCACGCAATCACGCACTTGAAAACTCCTTTTCACGAAATAACGACCTCATTTTCAGCAAATCACGCTGCACGAAGGATTCTTTGATCACGGATTCACGAACCGAAAATATCTAAATCACGAAATCACGCGCGAAAATATGCCAAATAACGCTTAACGTACAAATATGGGGGGCCTCTTCAACTTTCAACATTCAAAGTGCGTCATCTTTGGAAGGCCTAACAGTATTGATAATAGCATAAAGATATTGTAATAAAGGAAATTCTCTCTAAGGTGGCGGGCTATAGTTTCTTATATGTTCAGTTCTTATATGCGGGGACTTACTGTACAGAGCCTGGGACTAAATACCTCGAAATACTTTTGAAAACTTCAGATTTTGCTTATCTTATAGGGTCGTTTGCAATATTTCGTTCTTAAAAGCTTTAGATCTTGAGGCCTGACCACTACATACACCCTCAAAGGCCCCACTTCGTGTCAAGTAACTAGTACGGTACTTAACGTTAATATAGCAAAAATTCTGAGTACTATTCTCTACACTCCACTCACAATATACGATATTTATCAATATTTTGTGAGATTGATTTAGCTTTCTCCACAAAAAACACAAACCATCTTCAATCAATTTAAGTTCTCGTGGTAGACCTAGGAAATATATAACCATCTCAATTCCTATTTTAGTTTTATAGAACATATAGATTTTAAGATTTTTCCAGGCCTCATAGAGTCAAATTGTAAAGAGCTCCAAGAGGCTTCACCCCTAAACCCCTACCAGTGCTGACTTGCTCTAAATTATCTAAGTCTTAAAGGCATGTTACTAATGATTTTTTTCAGGCCCCCTTTTAAAGCTAGCAGCCCTAGGTTTTTGCTGCCAATCCAACCCTGACTGGTAACCGTAACCGTAGCTTCGGGAAAATTATTGGGTGGGCACTATTGTTCGAGAACGATAGGAAGACTAGGAACCATGCTATGAACAATTGAATTTTAAGATTAGTGGGGGGCAAATTGTCCCTGCCCCCCCGCATCCTTCGGGCCTGACTGGTACAAGACTTACTCAACGAACATCTCGATTGTCTTTGAGAAATGACACCCAGGGTATTTCCAAATACTTCCCCACACAACTTCCAGCACTCTCTGAGCTACCCCTTGATTAGGAAGTCGTCGCGAATTTCTGAGTACAGCCTAATGCCCAAAAAGTCCTTCACCTAACCTGCAAATAGCAACAAAACTTTTTTATTTTACTGCGTACTACAGATCGCATATTATTTTGCAGATTGAAAGGAAACAAACGAAAATTTAAACCAGAGGAGAATATTCTCCTCAAGAAAGTTATATCGTAAATAAGATAATATAGCGTTAAATATTAATATGTAAACATATACTATGGATCAATATTTTTGTGCTGCACGGATTATAGGCTCAATTATGCCACCAGAACATTCTCATAAGCTGAGGATTTACACAGAATATCTTAATGTGCGGTTTAAACAAAATTATTCAAAGCACGATTCTCGAGCACTTTGGCTGGTTAAGAGCAGGGCATTTTGATTCGTAAAGAACAATGTGCATTGTTTTGCTGATAGCAGGGCATTTTAATTGGTGAAAAAAACAACGCATTTTGATTGGATAAAAATGAAGCATAATGTTTGGCAAACACTTATGGAAAGGTGCAACCCCATTGGCCTACACAGGTAGCTTGTTGAACCACATAGTAATGTTAAGCATTTCCTTTGAGGCTGTAAGATCTCCGAAGCTTTTCACAGATGTGCCAAGTCTCTGGAAGTCAACATAATTCTTGCACAGGCGTAGTTGAAGTCCCATAATGTCAACGCAAAAATAAAACTTAATTATAATAATTAAAATTCGTGCAAAGCACTCTGGTGCAAATAGACTGGAGTATTTGACTATTGGTGTAGATAATAACCCTAATAAAAAAAAATGTAAAACAGTACATTAAATCAATCTCCTCTCCACCATTTTTTACAAATCGTCAAAAGATTGCGGCGAAAGAGTGGTTTAAGAAAGTTTCTGTTTAGCGTGCTAGCCTACGAAGGGCATGGGGTAACGTGGGGCCTTATATTTTGAACAGCAAATATTTCGTTGCGAAAATATAAATGCAGAGTATTGTTATCTAGGTCAATTACCTTTCTGATCTGATCTATCTGGGATCTGTCGCCAGAAGCCTTTGACGATGGGTCTAAAATGGTCTAGTGGAGACTAACCCTTAACACCCGACACTGAAAGTGTAGTAAACTTTGAAACAGTTTTATCAAGAAGCTTGCTATAGGAAGCGATTGAAGCTAAATTAGAGAATCCACAGAAATAACCTGCATATCAAGCATTAAAGTCACTACTCAGACCGAGTAAAGTCAACAGGCTCAACATCCTCATTTTACAGGTACCGTTACGAAAGCAAGAAATTTCGGAAACATGATATCTACTTACGCTTGACACTCATGGGTAGTTGCTCAGAGAAAACGAAAATGATAACTAACGACATGTTACCTTAGTTCTCTTCCTGACGTCCTACTCTAACGAGTGACAGACCAAACATTGTGGCTTCTGGGGTAGGGTTTAGAATCAAGTCTTCTGCTTCTAACGAAAAAGTATTGTCATGTGTATAGAATTTTTCTTTGCCCCTTTAGCAGCAACCTACTAGCATGCCCTATACTATAACCTGTTTTATGCACAATATGCAGGAAATTACTAACTCCCAATACCATAAGAGATTCTTAATAATAAGCTGCGATTAAAAGTAGTCTTTGAATAAGCTCAGACACCGATTAAAAACACTTGTTAAATACCAGTTTCGTGAGTGAAGGCTTACAACTTATGAGTGACATGCTGTTGAATCATGTCGATGGGCAGTGGGAAGATGATGGTGGAGTTCTTCTCTGCGGAGATCGTCTGCAATGTCTGCAGGTATCGCAGCTGCAAGGCGCTGGGAGATTCGGCAATGACCTCCGATGCCTCTTTCAATGCACGGGCGGCATTCATTTCTCCCTCTGCAGCGATCACCTAAGATATGGAGAGCAGTTTAGGTACTACGGGATTTTGCACAAATTCTCATGGTGATTCTACAGGATGTTAAGCAAGATCTTACAACGACCTTGTAAGATAACAGATGAAAAATTTCATGAAAATGATTTATCTATGCCGTATTTGGTACTTAATTGTTTATCGAATGATTCTTTTGTTCAAGGAATCTTGGGGGTTGATAGGTTAAATCACTTATTTGCAATCTTTTATTAACAAAGATTTAATAGAAATATCAGCAAATGACGGACCAATTAGGTACTGCTTCAATCGAGATAAGTTTTTTTTAAATTGAAAAATGAGATAAGCAATACCGCTCATTGAATTAGCGATCGATCTTAAGGGACATAATGATAAAAATAAGAACCTTTAAAGGGCATATAACCCCCAATCATATTTTCTAATGAGTAATAGAATGAAGAGTGCTGATTCTGGAAATCATCATCAAAACCTTCAGTAAGTTAAAGATACGCAGACTAATATTAATAACTGCTAATAAAATAAGTGGCAGGTTCTGCTTTAGGACTCTTTTAATGAATCTTGGCGTTTTGGAGTAGGGGCTTTCAAAGAAAAGGTTTTGAAAATTATTTCAGCTTCACTATCCATATATATTTTATAGTAATGAAAATGGTTTTGAAGATGGTATTTCGACTTAATTTGTTTTTATGCAAATATCGGAGGTTTCAGTTCGTATACAAATACTTTGTTGTTTTGAAATTCCAACCTACTTAATCAAATAATGAGAAATAAAGACTCTGATGTTGTTTAAGAGGGCCGTGTGAGGCTCTTTCGAGCATCTTGCTCATCAAGTACGCTTTTAGTCTTTTTTTAAAACGTCTGATTGTTCGCACTTCGTATCAGCTGAAATATCGTCCGAAACTTTCATGACAATGATGTAAAATCCCTTGCACTTTCTTGCGCAATCGCCTGTTAGCCCGGTGAGATAATTCACCACTGCATTTGCCCCAACTACTGGGTGAGCTACCTCATTCAAAATAAATACGGTGAATGCATCGAAGGCTTGAAACATGTGAATAATCATTTAGTTAGTAGCTCACCTTGGCACGCGCTTCACGAGAAGCCTCTGCTTCGGCAGCCATGGCACGTTGCAACTGTTGTGGAAGACGCACGTCTTTCCTGTAAGAAAATGCAGTTTTTTTCATTTCTAAGGAAAAACAAATCATTAAGTTGGCATTCGTACCTGAATTCTCGATAAAGTTTACTCAATATTGCTTGACTTACCGATGCGATACCTTAATCAGAACTTTATTTGCGGGATGCCCATTAGTGAAGAGGATCCTCTACACAAATGATATCTCTCCCCACTACTGTGTACTCTAAACACTAACTAGGGATTATCCCATATTGCTGACTATCTCTACACCTGCACACCACATCATACTGCGCAAACGTTGCGTAGGATAATCATATAGACTCCCAGAGCTGCAAAAAGTATCAGAACTTTGGAGCTAGCTTTCTAGAAATTTTTTTGGCTGGTAGAAAACTTTCAGCCCAATTTTGGTGGAAAATGAATTTGCCAGTTTACCATTCATAGGTGTAAATAGATAATATTACCCTGTGGTTAATTGTGCATTTCCAAGCAAAAAGACGTCATCAAATTTAAAATTTCCACTTCCACAGCAACCATGGTGCCACAATAGTTAGCCCCTGTTAATCTTGCTTTTTTCTTAAGACCCTAGAAGATTTTATTAAACCCTTTCTAGACCATAATAAACCTAACTTGCAGGGGGCATCTTTATAATAAATAGTGTATTAACTTTGTAGAAAATTTCATCAGTTCCTAGGTTCCAGAACGAAAATTTTTTGCAGCTCTTCAAAGGGAAGTTTGTCATTTGATAGGCTTTTGATACCATAGCGGAGAAACTTGAAACATATTAATTTCTAAGGGAGGGGTGCTATCTGTGGACATACAACCGCGACCTGATGATAAGGGAGAGACGTTGATTTAGCTGGGGGTTCCATTTGAATGTTTTTTGACTTAAGTTTATTGTTTATACAAAAGCCGTCTGGTGGCTTATCTTCCAGAATCACCAAATGTCATCATTTCAAGTCGTTTCTGCATTTGGTTATTGTTCTGAGCTACCGCTTATATTCAAGGGTAGCCTAGGGAACGTCCGATATCATCACTAACAATTTTCTTGTTTGCAATAGCTTAATTTCAAGATTATTTTTAATTTCTTAAGCCTTTATTGTTCCTATCATTTCCCAGATTGATATTCCTTTGTTGTGACTGTAGAACTTCGACCCTATTTTGAACTGGAGAACTTCAATTTAGATTCTTTGTTGAGTCTATCATATATTTATTTAAAAACAGGTCTATGGAAATAGAGTTCACCTGATGATCTTTATACTGTCTCGCCCTAGAACTAATGTCTTCTACATAATAGATGACACATAACGACAGGCCTACAGAAAATCTCCACCTTTAAACTTTTGTAGAAAGCTTCTGACCTGTCATCTAGGTTCCCATAAAGGAATTGAATTTTTTCACCTCTGATGTATTGTTTACTCCTATTAATTTGGCCATTGCATTCCCATTTCCCCATTTCTATTCATCTACCTTTGAGCCTGGACAAAACTAATCATTATGCTATTCCAATTCGTCATCAATTCTCCTTTCAGAGCTTCTTAATCACAGTCCATGACTATTGCATCTTGTATTGGGACAATTTCGCATAAACACTTCTCAAAAAATGGGTAAGCAAATAATATTTCCAACACTTATTTATAACACATTTTGATGGTATCTGGGGTACATAGTGGCTTGGCTTCTCGAAATAGCCATCCATCGAGCCCCAAATGCTGTGCCCTCTTTTACACCAATGAAGACGTGGTGAGGATGAGCAGCACTGCCTGGGTTCACCCACAAGCAATGAATTAAAGAAACAGCTCACATCTACTGCTTTTCAAACCATGATATTGGGGAAATTGTTCTGTTCACCCAGGGCCACGAGTTGATCTGAAGCGTTTGGAAAAGCTTTAAGACACCGGCTGAAGATAGATGATATGCACATAAAAACCAATGATCAGTGGCGTTCCGTCCGGGTATTCAGGGTATTCAGAGAATACCCTAGCGTTTCCACACAAAAAATAATTTCTATGCTTAAATTTCTTATTCATATCATTTCGTTTTATAGATACAATAAAACATTTATTGCTTTTCATACTGTTAAAAACCATATTCATAAAATTTCTGAAGTAATTGCCATCAGATAAGTTTTCCTTATGCGCTCGCAAACCCATCTCGTCTTCTCGTGTTGTACAGTTTCTTTGCAAACAAAGGGCTTTAGGTTACGGCCAGTAGGCGGCTTTTTGATAGTTGGTAATTGTCTGTATGTCTGTTTGACAATGTATTGCGGTTGATATTGCGGCCTCAGCGGAATATTTGTTGACCTCACTCTTAGAACCTGCTTGTAGAGCGGACAGATACTTTTCTAAGCTTTTGACCTAAGTTCCCCGAAGGGAACCTTGAAGCCCCTTTAACCAATCAAAATCCATGTTGGTAAAATCACTGAAGCGGTAAGTCCTATAGGTTTGTACTAGCAAAAGACGCACATTAAGATCCTGCGTCCATCAGGTCGAATTTCGTTTTTGAAACTGGCGCGGTAAGACCCATACACGCAATCTCCTTTCCTTTGTTATTAAACTCTCACACTGTGTTGGTAAATACCTTCAAGTTCACGAGGCGCGTTTTCCATATCGATTAAACGACATAAACAAATCGAATAACGGGAAGAAAATAATTTGTCAAATAGTCTAAGCAAGAAAGAAGGAAACTTTTAGAATCTTAATGCTGATGTTGCAAAAGACAGAAAGCAACTAGCTTGAAGTTAAGTAAAGAATATTTTATATCTTACTTTTGTTGTTGTAAGCTATATGGGCCTATAAGGCCACACTGATAGGCCTGAACTGAAATCTTCTCACTCTTTGTCAGAGCATCCGCTCTATAGGTGATAGTTAGGGTAGTCTTATCAGAATATCGTTTTTTCTGTTTAGATGGTCCTTACAATATCAATCTGATGTGTATGGGTTTGTGTTTGGGATATTTATCCTACTTTATGTGTGATATTATAGTGATATTATGTTTTAAATGAAGTTTTATTTGCATAAATTTACTACTCCTAATTTTGTAACATTTAAGCTAAATTAAAGCAGCGAAAATCAATTAATTTGATATCCATTAAATTTTATTAGGGCGTGGCCCAGTCCTTGGTAGAATTTTTGGGTGTGGTCAGAAAAAATTATCCACAGAATACCCTATCTTTGAACTCACGGAACGCCACTGCCAATGATGAACAGCTAGCTATTCTTGCTCTACAGTAATGGCTTTTTGACAGAATAAATTTGAATTGGAGACTCTTCATGAAATTGATGGAAAAAATTTACTTACACTTCAACACGCTCAACTTTAACTCCCCATGGATCGGTAGCTTCATCAAGAGTGCGCTAATAAAAGAATGATTCATTAGGATGTTCATGAAAAACAACATAAAGAGTCTATCAGTGGTTGAAGGGCTGGTGTACAAAGAGAGGGGTTGTGTGTTAGAATCCATGATTGAGTCATGATTATTATATACAAATCATCTCAATCGATTTTCAAAATCCTGTTTATTTTCAAAACATATATTCTTAGGCCAAATAATAAGTGTTATATTAGGGATGCAAGTAGGCATGCATGATGTCACCATGTTACAGAATAATGGTTTTTCTAAATAAAAAAACAGAAAAACCTTTATCTTAACCCAAAATTAAGGAAACCTGTCACTTTGGAATATCTTAACAATTTTCAAAATTCTTCACAGTTTTTATATGATATTTCAAACGCTTTGAAGCAAATAAGAAACAATTCTCAACGATTTTTAACAATTTTGGTAACAAATTTGCAGGAATATTGAAAAGCTTTGAATGTGTTTATTTCAACGACATCATATACAAATTTGCAATGGTCACTTGAGGACAATAACTTAGTTTATTGGCAAGTAAACAAAATTGAAAGAAAGAGTATTCCATAAACAATTACTTACTTGAATGGAGTGACTGATGTTGTCTCTGTCTGCCAGAATTTCGGACAGATTCCTGGTTCCAAGGACATTCCTCAAAGTTGTTTGGGCAAGAAGCTTAGTGGATCGTGTGGCATCCTCGACATTCACCACAGAGAAGATCGGGTTGGAAACGCGGAAGTACACAACAGCATCAACAGCCACAGTTACACTGTCTTTTGACAGAATCTAACAGATAAGACAAATAGAAACAGTAAGATGGGTCATCAAGGAATTCATATAGATATAAATCAAATTCATTTAAAAAGTTTAAAAGCATTATTTTTTAAGTCGAATTTTGTTATAGTGAACTTACCTCCTGGGGTGGAACATCAAACGAAACAGTTCTCAAGTCAACTTTGATGTAATTATCCACACATGGCAAGATGAAGAAGATTCCTAAAAAGAAAGCACTATTACAATACCAAGCAGATAGCAGAAACTACTTATCTTCTTGCCCATCAACTGAAATTCTGAAGGTTAGGTCTGTTTAGTTCTATTGATCTTTGAACCCTTTACCTGGCCCAACTGCTCCTCCAGACTTGAGTCTACCAACTCTGAAGATAACGGCTCTCTCGTATTCTTGAACGATCTGAAAAAGACATGCAAAATAAAATCACTATCTTGATTTACAAACACATACAGGTGGGGTACAAGGTAACTCAACAATTGGGTACAGCCTTTCAATTACATGTCGTTTACTTTATTGAGGGGCGCTGCAGCTCTACAATTAATTGCTGCTGAAAAAATTGAGAATAAATTGTAGAATTGTCTAGGTTAACATGTAAAGCCCATTATCTGCAAGGAGCTTGTATTCATTACATGGCTTATTTTATGGCACTGTCAAAAGAAATTCCTTTCAAATTTGAAATATCAACTGGGGCTAGAACTGCATCGAAAACTGCTTATGATATCAACTAAGGATTTACCAACCACCCTAGCTTGTGAGGACCTACTTAAAACACGGTCATGGATAGCTACATATGCTGCTCAAAGTAATGGAAAATCAAATTAAGATGGGTTTAAAACCACTGAAATATGTTAAGCTGGCCAAAATCACGGCAAAACAATGTGTGACAGCGCAAAGACATGCCGAAATCTAATATGATCCCAATTTTTTGGTTTAAAAGAATAATAGATATTCAATGGAAACCACAGGTATTTTATCAGGAAGATAAAACCACTGATCTGAAAGCAACCTAAAAGTTCATGCCATTGGGAGAAAATAATTACAAGCCTAAAATGCTTAGGTAATGACAAAGATATTCTAGATTCATTCCTGGAATTTTGCTTCTCTTACGCATATCTTTTCAATAAGCAACTGCAATATGGTCTGAAGCTTAAGTTATTTTAGACTAGGCCAGTTACTGATTCATTGGCTAGGCCAGTTACTGATTCATTGGCTATTACACTTAATATCTTCAAAGGGTATTAGTTTATGCACAGAGTGTGGTAAGGGCTCCCCGAATACAAACTATTCAAGCAGTATGACCCTGACCCTGACCCTTACTCTTGATGTGACGAAACCAAGTGACCCCTTTCGTTTGGAGTTATAGAGAGCTGGCAAACTCTCTCCTCACCTTTTAATGACAGGTATGAAGGTGGTTATGAACCGACGACCTTTGAATGACCTTTGAACAAGCGTTGTTTGATCTAACTACTCGGCCATCCTTGCTGTTCTCAAGAGAAGTTAGAAAAGCAATGAAGCCTACATCCCTTATCAGGTATCCTAAGTTATTATAGATTATATGTATAATCAATTGTAAGCATGCAAGAAAAACTATTCGTAAACGAGTTGATTATTCTATGTCACCTTGAATATCATTTTAGCTGAAATATTTCAAAATTTCAAAGAACAAATTATTAGATCAACGGAGTAGCTCTCCAGAAAGAGGGCAAAACTAATTGTTATTGTACATATTAGTGTCAAACACACAGCTGGAGTAGTTATGTTTTTCTATGTTGCCCATTTTTCTCCTTATCCTGAAGTTATTAATACAGCAAAGGCAGTTTCAAAAGTTATTTCCACTAACTTTCTGGGCAACGAGAAAACCTTTTTTGTAAGACGTCTTCAAAATCAATAAATTAGAAGAACACTTCAAGGTCAGAAGTTGTGTGTTCGAGTCCTGCTTGGTTCATTTTTATTCAAACAAATTATCTCGAAGAAATTGGAAGAAATGAGAGAAACGATCTGGTAAAATACCTTGAGACAGAACATCATGGAAAATGGGAAAGTGCAGACGATTATTATGAAGGAAACAACTGTGAGAATCCAGCCACATGGACCCAAACCAGAATCTCCATCCTCGCGTCCTGAAAATGAATAATATTTGTAAAGTTTGAAATTTTAATGAAAAATATGATTTCCTAGGTAGGAATTATTCTACTGATGACAGCAAGATTGCACTGGGATTTGATTTCCCTGGGACTAATGACAGGCACAGATACATTTACATCACACTCAAGAGTATACTCACTTGCATGAGCCGTGAGTCAAAAATACCCTTTGGAATCCAATAAAGCTAACAGTAACGAGATCAACTCATTTAGCACTGGGAAAGCCCGACAAAATTTTGCAAAATGACTACTCTATTGCAACTTAAGGGAGAGAAAAACCATAGAGAGGAACAACAGGAGCGCAAAACCCATTAGAAGATAAAGATCTGTATGCATTGTATACTGCCTGATACCCAAGGAAATGCAAATAAAAAACCTTTCCCACTGATTAGAGGTCATAGAGCACAAAGCAATTTCTTTAGCCATTAAAATGCAATACATGATATTTTTCAAATAAGCTTATGATTCATCCACCTCAAGATAAGCCGATTGCATAACAGTACTGTAATGGAAAGCAGAGGTACTGGGCACTAAAATGCATCTACAACTTATTAAAGTATGTAAAGTAAACACAAATACTTTCCATTGTTCGTTCATAAATCACATACTGTATTATGCATGAGTAACAATAATACTCTACTTGAGAACGAACAAAGAAAGTTGAGAAGAAGCAGGACTTGTATAATCAATTGCATTAATTTGGGACGATGAAAAATGAGCCCAGCAGGCTTCGACCTTTGATTTGACGCATCAGTGTTCTACAAACTAGGCTTTCAGGAGGGTATGTTTGTCAATCCACCAACCAGAGTCAAATCAATGTCACAAATTGCACCACAACACACCAAATGTAGAAAGGAACCTTTGAAGGCTCTTTCACAACGAGTTCAAATCCTGCTGGGATCATTTCTCTTCTCATTCTCGCATATTAATTCGATTGAACAAAGAAAGGTAAATTCCTCTTCAAGATACATCTCAATTCGTGACAGCCACACCCTCCCAGAGAAATAGGATTGGCACCATTTTATTCCACTGTCTATACCATTAGCTGGAAATACGTCCTTTGGTCTGAAAATTGGCTTGATTTCAAAACGCGAAAGTACATCATTTGAAAAATATTGAAAAATATTTCATTTATGGTTTTATAAATGAACGGGTAAGACACGCAATCTCAAAACAATGTGACATGAAATTGCTTAAACGTTGAAAGATTCCTACTTAGGTCTACTTAATCATCTTAATATGCCTGACATTAGATTACAAAAGAAGTCGGTTTCAAAAGGAATTGTAATTCGTTTCTCTAAAATTGGCTTTTGTGAAGACTAATTGAAAATCCTCTCTAGCCGTTACACAAAAGATGCAAACCTCAAAAACACCAATTCAGTTAAAGCAGGATAACAGAAATTGCTCAGATGCCAACTAGTTGCACGTTCGGAGTTCCGCTCGATCTCAGTTCTTCAAGTTACATAATAAATGCTCCTTATGTAAGGAAATTGTTCCGAATTGTACTGACTACACGCTTTTTTACCTAGCTCAGGGCATAGTTCTTTAAGCTCCTTATTTTGAAACCTCTTTGACCACTTTGAAATTCTAAAAGTTCCTTAATAGTTCCTTAATTTCAAATGCTTATTTAGTGGATAGGAATTTGTACCGACGCAAGAAAATCGTTAAAATTCAACATTTTGCAATAAACTCTTGTAATAGACCATGTTACAACACAAAGAAGCTGATGCTAACCTTCTTTTTAGAAGGTAATCAGTATACAGGTAAATGTAAAGAAGCTTAGGCCAGGCCTATATAACTTTAAAGGTACTGAGAGTCATTAAAGAAGTTGCATATCTACACCATTGGTTATGATATTGTAATTATTAAGTTCCTTAGTTATTCGACCTTTAGTAGTAGAAGTTCCTTAAGTTTTTTGACCTTCTACAAGTAGGTTCCTTATAAAAGGTTCCTTATAGAAAAAAAGCGTGTACCAATAATGGCCAGTGAGGACCACTCCCTGTTTCAAAAGATTGGAGATGTGTCACCCTACGACCTTATTGGGTGGTGATTTCTCCAAAATTAGTATAGAACTTGATTAAGATTTCAAAGGTGTTGGTAAATTTTTGAAAATATTCGATGCTAGAACTTTTCTCTAGGGATGATCTCAAATGACTCAGTGAAGGCGAAAGTCTGTTTAAGTGAGCGGGGATGTTCCACCCAATTGGATGTGATTTCTTGAAAATTATAAAACTTGGCCATGATTTCTGTGTTGTCAAATTTTAGAAAATATTTGCAATGTGAATTATTCTCGCCAAGATTTGGAATTTTCTGAACGAGAAAAACACCACTGTATCTATTTTGCTTTTTTCATACTACTATAGACAAGTTAAAATCTCATTCAGCGTAAAAACAGGTAGGACAGTGGTTTGGTAAGATTTGGTAGAGAAATGCACTGTTGGGTCATTCCATGTGAAACCATCAAGGCCAAAAAACATCATGTTTTGCTAGCTTGTTCAAATTTATTCAAGAGGTTGATCTCTATGAAAGTATCTTAAATCCAAAATTTCAGGTCGCTAGGTGGTCGGTGGGCTGAGATATGGCACGGGGAACTTTTTCCCAAAACGGCCCGATCCGCAACCCCCCAAAGAGAAAAAAGGTTATAATATTTCTGTTATCCAACACACAGGGGTCAGTGAGGGCTCATTTTAAAGTAAATTTTGAGAGCATTCTGATTAGACCACTTATACAATCATCACTTATACATGGGGTGAGGTATCTTATAAAAACAATTTTTTTCTTCATGGCATCCCAGCCAATTAGTACCTCCCCCCCGACAGTAAACTTTTGTTTTAAATTACTCCCCAGGATGTGTGTAATTGTTTTTAGAAAATCTAGGATGGGCCCTTTATGGGTTTATTAGTTACAGACTTAAATTTGTGATGATGGGTCAGATTCTCACTCGGAGAAGTATTCATTCAATTAACATAAAATAATTATTGATTACATTGTTACCCATTTGTATAGATACGGAAGAGTTTTTAATACTACAAAATGTTTAATTTAAGCATTTAGAAGCCTCATTCATTTCCTCATTGGATAGCTGATAGGTTCTTCCTGTAGCGGTTGTAGGACTAACTTTTGTCAGAATAGACTCTTGAGGGACAACAAGTGTATCTTCCCTTCTTGGAAAGTTAAATGATGGAGAAGGTCCAGCTGGATGCAAAAAATTTACTTTCACTTCTTTGGTTTCATTTGTTGTTTCAAGGACTAAAGCAAGCCACCAACGCCCATCATATTCACATGTAACATAATTCTGTATTTGTTCCATGGGAATCAACTCTTTGCTGGGAAATAGGCTTACCCGTTCATTTACATGGCATGCTGCCAAGGAATACTCTTTTGTCATTACTTCTACTTTAGAGTTAGGAATGGCCAAGAAAGCATGAAGCTTCTGGGTTCCAGTAATAGATTTACTGCCATCCAAACGATCCTTGATAGACTTTTCAGTGTCTTCGATATCTTTTGCATCAGCATATGCGAAGTGAATAGCATTGATATTTTGCTGTGCCCAATCAAACAGCTGAATAGGTGTTTGTATTTGGTCATCATATGGCCTTTGGAGACTCGCACGCGCAGCTAGGCGCTTTACAGTGCCCCCAACTCCATCACAGGGCCCCTTTCCATGTGATGTAGCAAAAAAGTGCCACTCGGCATGAATTCCGAAATCAGCTTTATGATTGGCAATGTTTAGAAAATTCTTTCGATTCTTGTACTGTGATGCAGCACCATCTGAGAAGTAAAACACTTTGGTAAGTGTGAACTGTTCCTTTAAGAATCGCATCAACATCGCTTGAAAATGATACACAGCAACAGTGTCATGTTTAAGACGATCTGATATTATCACATAGCTTATTTCCTTCAAAGAGTTCGATTTATCATCACCAACGGGGAATCTGTGATATACAACAAATGGGTGAATCGTAGCTTGACTAGTGTTCCAATGGAATCCTTGCACCTCATCTTGTAGCACGAAGGAATAATTTTCGGCAAAATCACAAATTACGATAGCTTCTTGATCCAAAGGTCCTTCTTTTAACTCTCTCAGGAACATGGCTTGCTGCGCTGCAGTAAAGGAATGGCACTTTAATTTCAACAGCCCTTCCATTAAAACAGAGATGAAGTCATCAATACTCTTCACCAATGTTTCAAGGTTTGTTCTATCTACCGTTACCCAAGACTTGTAAGTGACAGTATCAATTGCGAGTTCGTCGAATATGTTCTTTAGCTTAGATCCTAGCTCCTCTGACTTAACAGTAATGTTCTTACCCTCTATTTTTACGGAGCATTGCTCACATCTGCCAAGGAAACAATTTGGTTGAGGAGGGTTGCAAGTGAGTTGTGCGATTAGGTGCTGGTAGGTTACATTTCCATCAAAGCCATCACCAATCAAGCTTCTAAATTCCGGTAACGATCCAATCTTTGAGCCTTCCAACATCAACTTAACATTTTGGTGAATGGCACAAACACAAACACTGTGTGTTCCACTCCCACCAGGTAGAATGATATTCTTAGGGCGTAATGAAGCAAACTTCGAGAATCCTATCTTTATTCCGCACTGCTCCTTAAATTTCTCATAACATTCTTTTAAATTACACAGTATGAGTCTCTTCTGAATTTTTTCCCTTTTCCCTTCCACAATTACAGAGACACAGTCCTTTTTACCTGGCATCAGTCGGCTAATTTCGTCACTGGCATAAAAATTTGTTATCTCCTTTATCATTGAATCAGACAGAGGTCGACCCGGCCTTGGATTTGGGCTAGAAAACACGCCCTTTTCTTTAACTAACTTTTTCACTGCCCTTGCCATATAATTGGAAACACGGAATTCTTCAGAGATCTCGTTGATACTCCAACTTTCAGGAAGAACTGTTAAAATTTGCATTTGCTCGCTTCTTTTGGTAGTTTCATGAAATTTATCTTTTAGTTGGCTGATCATTTCGCTGTGCTCTTTCTTAATTTTCATGAGCTCGGATTCTTCTGTTTGGGGTTGTGCAGATTTAGTCGTCATTCTTAGTTTTTTCCGCAAAGTATCGTTTATTCTTGTTAGTTTATCTTCAGGATAACGCTTCTGGGTGAGTTTTCTTGCATCTAATGGTGACTCTCCCAAGCTAGACAAGGACTCATTCACTAAAGAGATGTCAGCAGTTGGAGATTCAAATTCAAAGGCTTCAAATTCTTGTGATTGCTCTGATGGAACAGCATCCAACATCGTATTTCCATTTTCTTCTTCAGAATCAGCTTGATGAGAAGCTTGACCTTGACTTATTTTTTTACGGCATGGTGTGCAAATCTTTTTTCCAGGAATAAGAATTAAATCAGAGTGTTCTTTAGCATACAAAAGGCTAATTTCACGCAAACTTCTTGTTGCTCTCTTTGCTCCGTGTCTTGAAAATGGATCACAACATGAACGTTGATGATTAGTGTACTGTGTGAGATAGATTCTTCTGTGAAACTGGCAAATTGTAGATACTGATTCAGATCCTGTTCGTAATTTCAATACCTCTCCTTCATCAAGAGACGGCTCATAAGACTCTTCATTTGATTCAACATCACAGGACTCTCCTAGATACACACCAATGTCGCAAGAGATTATATCAGAACTTTCCATTTTCGAACAACTAACTATTGCAATTAAAGTGAAATGACTGACCAGCGTTTGAGATTAAAAACCTTTATAAACCCACCTTGTTAAAAGTATCACTTTACTAACGTTTCCTGTAATTATTAATCTGTAAGCCAATGTTTCCGAAAATGTTTCAGCTATTGAACATGTTTCAAATTGAGGGATTATCTTCCTTTCCTTTGCAAGGAAACGATATGACATCAGAGAGTAAATAATACCTATTCATCTTAAGTTGTTTATTTGATACTAACTTGATATCTTGCTTCCTTTTGACTTGTTATTCAGCAATAATATCAAAACAGGCAACCAACAATGGATTGAAATCATGGATAATTTATAGTGTATTTGAATGTCAAAGAAACTTCTCAATAAGATTTTGACCCATCATCACAATTTTGCCTGTAACTAAGAAACCCATTAAGGGCCCATCCTAGATTTTGTAAAAACAATTACACACATCCTGGGGAGCAATTTAAATTAAAAGTTTACTCTTGGGGGGAAGGTACTAATTGGCTGGGACGCCATGAAGAAAAAAATTGTTTTTATAAGATACCTCACCCCATGTATAAGTGATAATTATATAATTGTTCTAATCAGAGTGCTCTCGAAATTTCCTTTAAAATGAGCCCTCACTGACCCCTGTGTGTTGGATAACAGAAATATTATAACCTTTTTTCTCTTCGGGGAGTTGCGGATCGGGCCGTTTTGGGAAAAAGTTCCCCATGCCATATCTCAGCCCACAGACCACCTAGCGACCTGAAATTTTGGATTTGAGATACTTTCATGGATTGGTTTCATATGGTAAACAATCAATAAAATGTGAGAAAATGTTGTAAAATTTCATTTTCAAACTGGTTGATTTGACATGGAATGACCCTGTTTGCATAAGGACTTGTTAGTTATTGGAAAAAATATATTCAGTAGTCAAATACTTTGTCATTAAATATTCAAATATCATCAAATATTTAATTTCAATCAGTTCTTATAAAGTGGAAGGCAGAAATTGTGAAAGATTTTTTATATTCTCATTATCGCAGCAAAGTGCAGGTGTCACATAGAGGACCCTTTTGAAATTACTTTCACTCAAACTTTCGCTTTGAGATCAATGAAACTCTTTAAGAATATTTATCAAATATAAACCACCACGTGACTAATTAGTTTTCATTTGTGATGTTTGTCAATAGGACAATATCATGAATTTTATTGAAATTCTAAGGCTGAATAAGATTCAAGTCATTTCACATCACTAGATATTGCGAATGAAACTTATTTGAATTCTGGCACCAAGCTGGATATTATCCTTCTTAGTTCTTTTTAAGTTTCGTAAACTTACTTAACTAGTCTCATATCTTATTTCATTATCATAATAAAAGTTTCAATCTGATGAATTAAAATATTCCTCTTGTTTATTTAAAGACAAGGAAATAATGAAGAATGCCTTTTTTAAATTAGGATAGGGTGTTAACCATAAATATTGGTATATATAAGAATATTCTGGGATCACAAGAAATTTTCCAAACGGTTGGTTGCAAATAACCTTATACATCATACAATTTGTGTTCAGTAGTTTGTGTTAGTTTATCTGAGTGTTGGGGATGGTGGTCTGTGGTCTGTAGTATGGAGGATGAGAAGAGCCAAGGAACACCAAACTACAATAGACCCAAAACTACTTGGAGATACAATTCATGGAAAATAAACTACAGCACAGCAGAATATGAAACCATGGAATTGTGGAATTTGTTTCAAGTTCCTAAATTCCTTAGAACACAATCATTGGAATTCTTTAAAGTCAGCTAACTTGCATGAAAGAAGGATTGAAAAACCTTTGAAACAATGCTTTCAAAAAGGGAAGGCTTCATCTAGCATAGGTTTGATATTCCTATTCTTGAAGATGGAATTCTAGGATATCACCTAAAGATTACAGTTTTTTCCCATTGAGCTATTACTTTATTGCCATCATTATGATCTTTTGTAGAACTGTTATTGGAAACAAAGCCCTGTTTTCAACATATGGTAAACTACAAAACAGCACAATAGAAAGTTTGAAACCACTATCATTATTGTAATTTCTTTGGTAAGATTGGCAGACTGCTACCTGCATTCATAAACAAAGATTACCTATTATTTGATAAACAATGACTTCATGAAATTTATGATTACAAAAATAGTTACTCAAGGAAACACAGTCCTACTCGATTGTGATAAAAGCTAGCATCTGGCATGCCCAAGAACACTTAAGTCAAGTTAGCCTACAGGCTGATTTAATACAGATAAAATACATATCTACCAGAAAGTTGTGCTTATATGATAAACATCAAGTGCAAGCAACATAGGCATCTATAAATGTTTTCTGAAGGGAGAAACGTAGTTTAGTGCACCTGCTCTTGCCATGATTGCAAAATACTTCCGATCAAGCTAAGATCATAGATATTTTGAAAATTAAAGACAGGAAAAATATAATAAAATAATATTTGTTTTCAATCTGAGGGAAGAGACTTTAACCTCACTAGTACAAAAAGGAAAAGTTGATTTTATTTCCCATGATTTATTTATAACAAAATGTAATATGAAGCAGGTACACCACACAACAATGATGTGAGCCATAAAGATAAAAGGCCTAAAACTCAGTTTCTTTCATACCAACAATTAGGCTTCATAAAATTTTTCAAAGGCTCGGTAGGGTCTCAAATGTTGCTAAGCAAATTTATTGAAATAAGGCAGGTAGCGCTGTCGATTCACTAAGAAACCAAAAATTATGCAATATACATTTTTTATAAGGCTCTTGGTATTTTACTATTTGTTGAACATCTTTAGCGGAGTCTTAACAAAAACGCTATCTGAACAATAAACTTAGAAATAAACATAAATCACCCTTGAACACTCAATATGGGGGTTCTTTTCGAGCCTTCTGTTGCTGAAAAGTGTCGACAGCTGAAACTGTTCTGGTCTGACAGTTGAAGGCTGATCTCCACTAGACAATTTTTTGGACGATCGTCATGAAAATAAGTGACAACACTGCGCAGTAGATTATTCCAGATCATCAAATCAAAAAAGATTTGCATGATGAAAAGTAGCAATTTTGCAACTTTTTATCTAATAATCTTAATCGGAAAGGAATTTGGCCAATTGAATTGCAAGATTTCTCCAGCCTCACCCCGAGCCTGAGGGTTTCCATTCATTCGGAAAACAATTATTTGAGGCAAAAGCAGAATAAGTGGCGATGAAAACTTTTTTTTCACAAATTTCTATGACAATCATACAAAAATCGTCTTGTGGAGATTGGCCTTAAGACAACTTACTAAAAGTCAACATATATCCGTCCATATGCATCCATAACCAGCAAGTGCACTTTTTATGCAGATTTAAATTTTCTCATCACACTGGAAACAGGGCCCAGTGCGTACTCTTGCCTCTTAATATTTCCAGAAAAAATAACCTTCTATTCTGGAAGAATGGAATATTTAAAAGTTTTCTATAACAAAGGCTGGCTCCCAAACAACTGCAAAAGTATTGCCATTACCTTTAGAGGGTAAATGCAAAAAGATAGCTTGTTTTTTATGAAAAAATAGCCTCAACCTTGCAAGTTGAAATAAATGTGGCACAAGAAACAAAATCTAGACAGATTCTTAACACCAAAAATTTATTTCGGTACATCAAAATTTTGGCTGGTCTCCATATAGTATGTTATGACAAGACTTTCCAGCACAGAAGGTAAAATTTCAAAACTACCATCAAGTTTGAAGAAAGACCCTCACGCCTCTGCAGGTGCAGTGTCATTCAACTCTCTCATTCTCTCAGTTATAGTCGGTATTTTTGGAAATTTCCAAGGAGGCTTATAGAAGAACTGAAATCGTGTGGTTTGATAATCCAAGTAGAAATTTTCTTCAGATTTCAGCATACTTTGCCTAATTCTCCAGAGCCTTCTCTTTTTCCTCAAAACAGCTGTTAGCCTAAGAAGAGGCAAAGAATCTCTGTCTCTGTGCAGTGCCATTCGTCTTAATTTCCATTTGCTTTCTCAACATTCCTATTTACAAAACTTCCACAGGAAGTCTTTTGAATCTCAAATGAAAAACCTACATAGGCTTTTTGTAAAATGCCCAGAGACCAATTTCACTATCTCCAAACCTCATAAACAAAAGAAAAGTTCACAAAAGCCCTGACTAGAAATTCATTTTAAACCAGTTTTTTGGGAAGGGTAGGGGGTGGTAAGTAGATGAAGAATCGGAAATCAATCTTCAAAAATAGGAAACAGGAGTCTGGAGAGTTGTACACATCAAATAAAACTTTTGTTTTTAGCAATTTTGCATATCTCAAGTTAAGAGTAGGGTCCTAATGATTTGAATGAGTGTTAGTTGATTCAGATTTTTTGATTCATTGCTAAATTCATGGATGAATTATGATTGGTCAACACATCACAATAGAAACAAAACAAACCTAGACTGCATTAATTAAAGTGGGAACACAAGAAGTGTCTTGAATATATGATGCGAAACAGCTAAATATTCTTCACATGTTTCAGTATTTCTGAATGTATTTGAATCTTAGAAACACCTTGAACATTTCTGTTGACTTCTTGTTCACAATACATGGTATCATTCGAGGAATTATTAGGGTGTGTACATACAGACAAATCATGATTTTGTTTTACAGGTTGGACAGTTTTCCCGCCCCTTACAAGGAGTGATGCATCTAAACTCAGACAGCTAGCCTAGATTACCCACACCTTAACTTTTTTCTAGTTGGTGTCGTGAAAATGTATTGCTTCTCGATGTCGCTGATTCTCAAGGTCTCGTTTTGCAACTTGCATAATTTTCATAAAGTGCAAAGAAAGTTTGCCAGAAATCGCGAAATGAATGTAATAAACCAAAATAACTTGCTCCCTTTATGGTACAAGTAAACACAAAGTCCTTCCTAAAACTCGATTTAACAAATGGCAGATTAGCAGAAATTCAAACATATCAGAAGCTAGAAACTCCGCATCCAACAGGACGGACTCATCGAAGGAAGACATATGCAATTTTCAAACAGCAAAGACAGCACAATCAGAAAGCTACCTGCAAGGAACGCAAACAAAGCGTACAGAACCTGTTCCTAGCAGCAAGTTTTGCTGAAATTTCAAGGCTTCAAGAATGATGAAAAATATGCTCTAAGTTGCTCTTACCCTCGCTGAAATTTCCGTATCTTGAGTTTGAATTGTCACCGCCCTCCATTTTCTGCTGCATTTCGACGTCTGTCATGATCTGCAAACAGCAAATTTCTCATCACTCTGTCTCGGTTTCAGCTTGTCAGTCACGAGATGTGACGTCACATGTCGATGTCACATGTCAGCTTTGCCGTATCCATGCAAACAGAGTGGGAACCAAACACCGTGAGCGGTGCAAAATAAGGAGGGAGGTCGACCGACAGGGTTAAAAACTATCTAATTATTGATTCTAAATTATATTCATTAAAAACTATTTACAATCCTGCAAAACAATAAGAAATTTGTTTTGATCATTCAAAAGATTGTGAATTAACTATTAAAAGTACACTTTGAAAATGTCTAACATACGTATATGATACAAGATACAACATATCTAAATCCACTTTACCTTCTTCAAAAGAAAATTGTAAGATGTATAAGCTTTTCGCACTTCGCTGCTCCATCGTCAGCAGTTTGTCATTCCATAAAAATTCTGAAGCTGGATGACATCGTATACACTCTTTTTTTATAAGAACTAGTAAAATTGATTTGAAGCTGGCTGTCCTTAAATATTCCTCTATTTTCAGCCTGAAATTTTCTTGACTTGTTCTTACTTTCACATTGGTTAGGAAGCCTTTTTCCTATCAGTTGTGGTAATTGTTGCAAAGATTGGCTCTCTTGACCATCATTATCTGTGTACTGCCAATCAGGTTATTCTGTAATTATTTCTCAGTCATATATGGTTATTTCATGAAATTTTCATATTGAGCCATAAATTTTCACCTTCGGTTTGTTCTTAGCTTGTTCTTAAGTCTTAGCAAAATTTGAGGCTGGTGTTCTTATAAAATTGTTCTTATATAAAAATAGTGTACTCTAATATTTTGACGTTTGTATACAAAGGGGGATTTTTTAAATCCTTCAAAAGCACTCCTCTTTATGGTCTTAAAACAATTAAGTATTTTAGCTCTAAACTTTGGAACACACCATTGATATCAAAGAGCTGGGCCTGTGAAAGGGCAGGAGAAAATTATTTTTTTTCCATTCGTTATACATCTCTAGTGATATCACAATTCATTCCTTTAGCCAATATCAAGTCCACTTACCGCTTGCACAAAATCGTTAAATTCAAGCTTGGTGACATATTTCCAACGTATGCACTACCCTGTAGATATTTTACAGATTGCCAGTTACAGTCTCTATAGTAGAACGTTCAAGCAAAGCTCTAGTTGATCCAAGACTTCATGCCCATTACAATGCAAAAGGAAGATTGATCAAGAGCAAGCTCACCCGAGAAAATATAATTCAATGATATGATAAATACCTTCATCCATATCAGTAGAAAAATTATCTTCTGTGTTAATCATTCGTCATTTCATTGCAAAGTTGCAGTAATTTTAGTATAAGGACGGGAGAGTATCAAACAAGAATATGTAATAAAAGTTATATCCTTATAAACAAAGTTAGATCCTTAGCCATTTTGAGACGTTAGAAATTGCAAAATCCCAGAAGCTTCCGGGGCCTTTGCCCCCTGGACCCCTACCAGGGCTCTGCCGTGAGCTTGCTGGGGGGCTCTCAGCGCCCCCTAAACCCGAAGGTACACGCTTTTTTTTTCTTTAAAGAACCTAGCTCATAGCCTAGTTCTTTAAGTTCCTTATTTTGAAACCTCTTTAACCACTTTGTAGTTCTAAAAATTCCTCAGTAGTTTCTTAATTTCATCAATATCAACCGTCAAGATATTGAAGCAGCCAATCGAATTTCGAAGAGAGAGGACGCCCCGGTAATCGTGAAATTCAAATCCAGGAAGACGGCTCAGATGAAACAAAGTTAGAGATGAAGAAATTGCGGGTCTCAGACATAGGATATTCTCTACCTCCACGCGATTCCAAGTTACCAATCTTAGGGAAGATTTCTTATATATATTGATGATATACCAAAATCAACCCAAGGTTTCGACTTTCATTTTTTTGCTGATGATACAAGCCTCTTTATGTCAGATAAAAGTTTAGAAACTCTTGAATTCAAAGCTAATACCGAGTTAATCAAAATCTCCGATTGGCTAATTGCCAATAAGCTAGCTTTGAATACGAAATAATCTAATTTTCTGACTATTCCTGCAAAAAACAAGACACCATATCGAAATCTGTATATTTTCATTAATGGTGAAAAACTAACTGAAGCACAGTCTGTCAAATACTTAGGTGTTTTAATTGATAATAGATTGTCCTTGAAAGATCATATTCAGCAGGACTAGTTTAAAAATATGTAAAAGAATTGGCGTTCTAGCTCACATCAGGCATCGTGCCCCTAAAAATACATACACTCTTTTTTTTTTATAAGAATATCTAATTTTTTTCTGAGCCTCAATATTCTTAATTTTTTGCTATTTTGAGCCTCGGAATATTCTTAAATTATTCTTACGGCAGAAAACACGGATATAGCAATAAATTGTTGCTATTGTCATAAATGCCAAAAAGCACACCTACAGTATTACAAATATGGTGGATAACAGAACAATATCCTTATTTCCTGTAAAACAGAGCTCATCGACACTTGCATTAAAATTTAGGTTAAGTGTATTTAAACCATTCCCAGTAAAAAGCACACCAATTCAGAAGTAAAGAAACACTCGCTAAATTTTTTTTCCATAAGATCTGAGCCTCGCAATATTCTTAAAATATTCTTAAATTTCACCGATTTTGAGGCTCATTATTCTTATAAAATTTATTCTTATAAAAAAAAAAGAGTGTATACTTAATATATATGATGCTTTTAGATAGCCACATGTAAATTAAGGAATTATAAACTGGGGAGGGTCATACAAAACCACTTTAGATCCATTAAGAAAAAGCATGAAGCGTGCTGTAAGGTTAATTACATTTCAGTCGAGTTCTACTCACAGTCAACCTCTCTTTACCGAATTGAAATTATATGTTTTAATGACTGCTATAAGTTAGGATGTGCGAAATGTATGCAAGATGTTAAAAATAACAATCTAGATGATAACTTTTGTAGCCTCTTTCTGCTAACAAAAAATAGACTTGATATTTTAACGAGACAGGCCACTTCAGGTTTATTTGTTCAGCCTGCAACAAGAACTAACATCAAACATCAAAGTATTAGAAACAGAGGAGTTAAATCTGGAACAGTTCCTTTGGACATAGGGCAATTCAAAAATAAACACATTTTTTCAAAACATTATAAAGCATGGCTTCTAAAAAACAGTGCTTGATTGGTTGATATTCTTAGTCGTAAAAGCTTTTTAATCATTTTCAAATATTACCTTATTGAACATTCGTATTTTGGTCTCTTTTATCATAGTCAATAAATAAACACTGTTCTGCTATTGACTATGCTCTTATTTAATTTATTTAATTTATTTCATCTTAGTTTTTATTTCGATCTTACTGTTGAACTATAAATTTTGAATAATTTGAGTAATAAATATTGCTTAGTTTAATATAATTCTTAACTTATTCTACTTTGAATCTTTTAGTTATTGTAGTTCTGTTCTTGTTATACACGTTTTCTTTTATAAGAAACCACTTACGAGGCCATCTTTTAATCTGAGAAGTTATTCGTTTAATTTCTATGATATTTCTTACTACTTTTTAGATTGATTTACCTGCTGCTTACTATAGTTGACTCGGGTTAAGTTTCTTTTTTATATGGCAAACGTGTAATTCGTTTCATATTATTGTAAATTGTTATTACTGTAATCTGAGTAGCACTTGGCTCGATAGCTCTTCTGAGTTCTTTTCAAGTGTCCTAAACTTATCTTATCTTTTAAATTCTATCACTGTAGTTGTAATTAAAAAGTTTGAATTCAATATATGAAAAGAAACGAAAAAAATTTTTATCAACGAAAGTCACACTAGCCGACTAAAGAATCTCCTGCGCCGGACAAAATTAGAAAAAAAGAGAACTCGAATATAAATAGGTATGGTCACGCAACGGCAAGATTTATCTTCGTAAAGATGAAAATGCTAATGCTGTCCTCATCAACTTCGGAACAGACTTAGAAAAACTTGATTAAGCATATTTCATCTTAGTTTTATTTTTCTCCTTTATTTTTCTCAAAATTGACAATTGATAGGAACCCCTCCTCCACTTTTACCTCCTGATAAGATGTCGATTATATTCAAATTTAAGCCTCTCTAAAAATGACTGACAACGTGATAGATACAAGTTGGGCTAGTTATACACAGAGGAACTGGGAATATTGGAACGGGAACCAGGGAATAATGGAATAAGAGAACGGTAAATTTCTAAAAAGGTGAACGTCAAAATGGCACTTCCCATCGCAATGGCGTTTACACCAATGGAAAGGGCTGCCCTTCTACAACCCCCACACCAAGGTCTTGGGTTCCCTCAGTCTTCAAAGCAGCCCTAATCAAAGTTCAATCAGAACGTGGATTTCTCTTGCAGTCTGACTTTCGCAAAGGTCTCGAACCTTTTGCAGTGGTAGGCCATTTTCCTTTTCTGGAATTTTTTAGGCCTTTTAATAAGTTAATTTGTAGCATTTTCCTTAGTTAGGCTATTTAGAACAGAAATGGTCATCCAGGTCGGTTTTGGGAACATTCACTTTAGGAATGTGGTTATAAAATTAGCCCTGCCCCCCTGGGAAATATTAATTTATTGATTTTTTTCTAGTAAGAGCATTACCTCATCAGATAAACAATCTGAATGTTTCTGTAAAAGACATTTCTTATGATGGTTGGAAAAGGTTTAGAAATAACCAGGTTTCAAAAAATTTTTATCAAAATCCCTTTAAATGATTTGCCTTCATGCTCCAAAATACTTAAATTTCATATTTCTGCTGACGATACCAGCATCTGTTTTTCTAATAAAAACTTAAAAGACCTCGAGTCTATCGTGAATAACGAACTCAAAAGAGCAGTTAGAATAATGACCTTCTCGTGTTTCAAAGATAATTCTAAACCTCTCTTTACGAAGTTAAGTCTTCTATAGAAATACCACCCCCCCCCCCATTTTATACAAAATCCCATGTTTTTTCCGCCAATTTTCATATTACTGTTTTGTTCTGTTCAAATTACAAATTTTCAATTCAAATTCTGTAAAATGACCTAATTAGAATATTAGTATAATTATTTCCTGTAAACAATTAGTTAACTTCACTGGTTGTATTTTAGATATTTCTATATGGGCACTGGGCTCGAAAACCTCATAGTTCATCTCAGTGTCCTTTACAACTTTTATTGTAATTTCACAAAAACTTTATTCATATTAGTATAATAATTTGTTGATGTATTCTTAAAACTATAACCTGTAAGATTGTTGTTCAATTAAATGGATTTGATTTGAAAACACGATTTTAGTGGGAAACGTAGGAAATTTTGCTGACACCATATTTCATAACAGTGAGCAATAATAAATTAAGGGATCATTTATTTATGACTTGGGATTTGATTGAAGTCATTAATCTGGGTAAGTGTTTTTTTGTTACTTTGTTGCTACTGCTTTAAGGTTTCGGTAGCCATTTCATCTTCCTCGTGGGAGTACTTTTAACACTCAAGTGTACAATGTGATCTTACCTATCGTATCAACAAGTGGTATCACCCGTGTCTGAAAACTTGTCGTTTTGATGTTGTTGTTATTGTTGTTGCTATTTTTGTTGTTGTAGTTGTAGGCCTAAAAGAAGCGCACTTTCAAGTTACCACACTTCCACACTGCTCTGTTTCTGTTTGTTGCAGTTAGTTTCGCTACTCCTGCATTTCTCAGTGGGGACAACAAGAAATAAGGAAATAATTATAAAGAGGAGAAGATGTTTGGGCAAAGCACTGGACAAAAGGGATTCGGCCTAGCCACAACGTCTGCTGCCACGTCCGGATTTTCATTCGGTGTGGCTGCACCAACCACTACGTCGACACCTTCGCAGCTCTCCTCTTCGTTAATTGGACAATCTGCGGGCTTCCAGCTCACTGGTATTGGTGCTCCAACTTCTAGCTCCACCTCTGCTTTGGGCGGAGTCACATTTGGGGCAGTTCCCTTTTCCTCGCAACCTGCCAGTCTAGGCGGTGTTGTTCAGCTGCAGGGGACAGGGGCAACAAAACTTGGACTTACGCCTTCTTCTCAACCAACTGCAGCAGTCACGACCACTTCCAATTCTCAAGGTTGAAAAGTTGAATAATAATTTTTTTTTAGATACAAAAGATATGCATTTGAAGGAAGCAGATATTTTCTCCATGACCCATTCTATAGAATAGATCTAAGCAGCATTTCCCTTCTAGACTAGACCTTGCATTTATGCATGAGCTGCCTTATTGTTTGGTTCTATTGTTTTACTGTTATATCGTTTAACTGTTTAACTTGGGTATGCAAGCTCAACACTCCACAGTCTGGTCAATCCGAGAAAGCAAGCACCATTGTGGAAAAGATTGATTGGTTAGATAATTCAGCCCTTGTTCGAAGGGTCATGAGTTGAGCCTTAAGACCCCCCACATAAAGTGCTAGGAGAGCATTACCAGATCCTTTAACATCAGGCAAACTTAATCAAGAGGTGTGTGATTGACAGTATGGACTAGATTCTAGGGTACAAAAAAGGGATTTTTATTCTTTTGTTCCTCTTTTGAACTTGGGTATTTGCGAGTGCCACATTCTATGGGGCTCTTTAATGGCTCTTTTCTGTAGAACCCTATATGAGACAGCCACTTGTCCTTTTCCATCTTAATCCAATAGTATGTGATTCCATCTGAGGTGGACTTTGAGTTACTCTTCTTCTTCATAAAACTCCAAGACTTACAATCTACCTTGATACATTTTGATTCATTTTAACTGAATAATAGCCTAGTCCACAAAATTATGATAAGATCTCAGCTTTTACCTCTCTCAATTTTTACCTCGCTCAACTCAATTTCCCCTTTTACCTGACTGGGCTGGTGATGGTGCACAAGATGAAATGACATATTGTTTTGCCTAGGCCTTAAAAAGTTCGGCCGTCAAAGTATTGCTCTGATTGATCCTTCTGAAATAGTGTTGCATATGCACCAATTTTTAAGCTCTTCCTATGCATAAATATACCGCTCCTTTTTAGTCTGAAAATTTATCTTAAAAACAAGTTTTATTCATTCTAGGTGCAACATCGTTTAATTTTGGTGTCTCAGCAGCCGATAAAAAAACTACTCAGGTATTAAAACTTTCTTTAAACGGAATGAATCAGCATAAATTGTCAGGGCATACCCATCAACATACATGTTTTACAGACGCTGACTGATCACATGAAATTGTAATTTTTTTCCATTTACTGAATCTTTCTATTAAAGCTAATGTTACCTTCTATCATAAGATTTCAATCATACCGTTTTTATAATTGTAAGGTTTCAATCATCCAATTATACTCTGATGTTGGATACAAAATTGCCTTCAATGAGAATCATTGATGTGATGAATATCAAGTCAGAGCTTACATCTCTCATTAAAGTTTCTCAACCATTATTTGAAGGCATTAGCAGTTACGTTTTATGCTGCTTGGTAAGAAACTATTTTTCAACAAAGCTAGCGTTTTGAAAGGGTGTTACTAGTTTCAATAATGTCTCAAATTATTTAGAGAGAAGGGATACCTCCTGAGTAGGATTCCAACTCATGACCATTGGGTCTATTGCATCAGTGCTCTAATAACTGAACTTATCTAACTTAGCTCAACTAGCCGATCACTGAAGCACCCAATCAGTGGCTCTAGGCTCAAATATTGCTTGTTTGGGTCATTTTTCATTATCACAGTGTGGCAGGGACGGCCGAGTGGTTAGATCACTTGACCCTTGTTCAAAGGGTCCCATTATTAAGACACCTTCTGACCTGTCACAAAGAAAGAGGAGAGAATATGCCTACTTACTGAAATTCCAGGCAAAAGGCAAAAAGGAATCAGGAGGTGTGGTCACATCGACAGGAATGACCAGGGTTGCACTGCTTGACTAGTGTACGTATTTAGTGGGCCCTTTGTGCTTTGCGCATAAAGCAATACCTCAGGAAGATAGTAAGTGTATTTGCCTATCAACTATCATCCCATCAACTAACTCAAATTTCTTCAATTGATCTTAGGAATCCTGCTTCTTCTCAAATTTGAATCATGTTTCGAGACATGAAATGGGTTGAACAAACCTTACCTAACAGGAATTATTGCACAAGATTGATTTTTCTTGATTTCAGCCTTAAGTTGAATGTTAGAAGCCCTAAAATTGCTTTATTAATCTGTTGATTGCTTTCAGGGAACAGTTGGGTTGATAAAATCTTCTAATGCCCCTGCTGCAACAACTACAGTAAGGTCGGTATCTTATTATTCCCTAATCCCAATCAACTAGCATTAGTGAGCTGAAGTATTTTCAACTTTGGTGTTTCTATTTGTCATATAATTTATTCTTTATAGTTATACATTCGTATGTATATTAAATCTAGCTGCATTACTTATCATTTTTTTGATAATTTCCCTAGCCTTTTAGAACCTTTTATGATCGCCCGCTTATTATTTTTCAGGTTTAAGCTTTGGACTGCATTATGATAAAATGTTTTGTAATTTTATGACCCCAGATGGGGCATTGAAATCGGTTAAGAAATAATTTACAAAACTGTGATATTAACCATCCTGTTTGCTAGTTTGGGAAATTTAGCTGTCTTGTTTTCAACTCTCTCCAATAAATAGACTACAAAAAATTTGAAAACATGAAAAAGCAAAATTGAATTTATAGTCAACTTTGCTATCTGGAACTCTCACGGGAAATGGAAAATTGTTCAACATGATAGGGTTTCCTGATAACGGGAGTTGAAGTTTTCTCCCACCCAAATGGGGGCTTCATAGGTAAAGATATTGTATATACTATGAAAAAGATTGTTTGGTCCTTAAAACCACTTATCAGGTAACAATTTTAGCTAATCATAGTACATCAAAGGGCACCATGTCAGATAGTTTGGCAGCCAACATTGGAGAAAAGCTTAAAGCCACGATGTAACCAAACAGGGTAGTTGACAAGTATGCTGTTTGCATGAAGAAAAATCTCGAGATTGTAGGACATCTCCCTACATGACTAAATGGCTGATTAGCTAAGACTATCGTCTCCTTTCTCAGGGCAAACAAGTTTAATTCTTGCTCGGCTGAAGGCAACCTAATAAACCTTAAAGTTGTGGATTCATATCTAGAATTTTCATGCACTAGAGAATGTCCTCTTTCCTTACTTCATAAGACTTACTCTATTCCATAAAAAGAAGTTTTATTCTTAATTCTGTTGTTTTTTACAGCTCTATTGGATTTGGATCATTGACTGCAAAGCCAGCCACTTCATTGCAGGTTTCATCCCTGTCAGTTCCCTCAACAAAAGGTGAGAGTTTTTTTATCAATCAAATCAACTACCCGTATATTTACTGCAATTTTGATATTATTCTTTATCCAACACTTCTTCGGCTAATAATTTTCCCATACCAATTCTAAGCTGGCTAAATTCAGTCGTTTTATAGACCAATTAGACGTATCATCACAGCATTTTGATTGATATTTATTGCACTCAACAGGGAAGATATGTTTTTAAAATAATTGTTGCTGAAATGTATACCTAGTGCATTGAAATTTTTGTAGTTATCATGTTTCGCTATCTGACTTTTCTTGCTATCCCAATGGTACTTTTACTTAGCTTGGATTTATTGATTATTGTTTTCTTTTACAGGAGCTTCCATCATTGCACCCTCAACAAGGTAATTTTTGATCTTGCTTACCAGTCTTGCCTAAAATCACTCAAGAAATAGAACAGTCATTGGTACAAAACTTCAATATAGCCAGAGAAGACGTCAGAAATTTGTTAGTTTTTGTTTCGTTTTCTTTCTGACCTATTACCCTGTTGAGTCTCAGACGAAAAGCTTAATAAATTCAATGTTTTTTGCTATGCTTCCGATTTTCTAGCTAAACTTAAGAAATCGCAACTTCGGTTCTCTTCTGGCCTTTTCTCTCCTTTAATTTGCATGCTACTCCTTTAATTTTGGATAAAGTGTTTCCATCTTTTAGTTCTGCAGTTGCTACAGCGAGTGAGAAAAGTTTGACTTACAAACAACTAGAAGATATAATAAATAAATGGGTACACGAGCTTGAAGAACAGGAGAACGTTTTCATCAATCAAGCAAAGCAAGTTAACACGTGGGATCGACTATTAATTCAAAACGGAGAAAAGGTACACTAGCATGATTGATTCATACAAATGAAATTGAGTGGATATCGTGTGCACCAGAAACATTACTATTTAATTGAGAAATGTGTTTATTAATTCCTTTTTCATCGCAGATAAGAAATAGGGTTTGAAAAAACAATTGAGATAATTGTTAAGAATCATTTTAGGGTCTTTTTTCATTTTTTCATCACAAATCCTCTCGATAGATAAGAAAATAGAGGAAAAACATAGCAGAAAAGATAGCTTATTAATGTTGTTGGTTGACACACATAAGTTTTCGTAAATATGAGATGGTTTATCTCGCCCCAGAGCATTTGTTTGCATATGCTTGAGAACATTTGTTGTTCAAATTAATTGGCGAAATTAATTCTTTTTTTCATATTTTTTGCAGATAACAGTATTGAACAGCGAAATCGAAAGATTAAAAACAGAGCAAAGCAGGTGAAAAAACTTTATTTCCTTCAAATCTGAAAAATAAATAATTATTTGTGTATTACAGAAAAAGCAGAATCTGCAAAATCAATGATATTTGTAGCTCAATACTTTTTCATCTAGAATTCAGTATATACTTATAGCAATAAAATGGAGCACATACTACACAGTAAAGACCGTCTAGGAAGTCAAAATTTTATCATCAAACATGTGTTGAATGTTGCTCAAGAAAAAATGTTTTATCATTTGGACCACTTCATTATACAACCTTGAACATCGTCAAATGTTTTAGGGCCCATCCACACGATACTGTCATAAAAAATATCATCAAACATGTGTTGGATGTTGCTCAAGAACAGATGTTTTATCATGTGGACCACTTCATCATACAGAATATCATCAAGCATGTTTGACGATGTTCATGTGTGATGTGGTGTGATGTGAGGTGATGTGTGATGATTTTAAAGACATTAAACGTCTGAATGATGTATGAGAATGCTTTTGATGATGTTTTGTGTTCTGTGAACATCATCCAACAAATATTTGATGATATTTTGTATGAGAGTGTTTACTGGATGGACGGGCCTTAACTGTCAAGCATTGCTTCGACATCGAGTTTCTACCCTCATCAGACCCCACAAATGGTGTTGGTTGATCTAAACATACTGCACTATTCCTATTTCATGATTGTCCCTTTTAGGCCCTAGAAAACTAGGGATTGGGCTTGCTATGGTGCACCATCCCTAGTTTCAGGTTCCAGGTATCCAAAGAGAATGAGCTAGTATAAAATCAGGAGATAACCCATCCCTCATGCTGAGATAAGCAAGTCATACACTGGACCGTTAATCAATGCCAAATGACAGGACCGGAACTAAAACCCAGGCCTATACCACAATTATATTTTTCTATAATTTATATTTACCTCTTTAAAATCCTTGAAAAACTGGGGAGTGGGCTTGCAGTGGCGTTCCAGCCCTAAGCTATCCAAAAAATACAAATCTCAAAGTCGGTGAGGTAAACAGGAAACATTTCCAGCCCAAAGTACACACTTGTGTGCACCCCAAGTGTTTGCAGTTACAAAACTCATATGCACATTCCTCAAAGGAATTTTCTTTTTTAGTCTGGACCGTGAGCTTGACTTCGTCTTATCAAAACAGCAAGAATTGGAAGAAATTCTGGCACCTTTGGAAAATCAGATGAAAGAGCAACAGACCATTCCTTACATGCAGCATGCTGACATAGAGAGAGAAAAAACGTAACTTTGCTTGTTATTTTTTCATTATTGATTTGGATACCTAGTTTTCTGGATAATTGATTAGCTGCATTCAAATTCAGTCAAAAGAAAGCATCTTACTTTTCCCTATCTAATTTGAAAGGAGCTAAGAGATGTGATTATGATAGATGATGTTTTCTTCTGTTGACATATTTTCTCTTGATGGAGATACCTCATATCTTTTACCACATGAAAAGCAATATATCGTACCTGAAATCATTATTAGAATATACGTATAGAGGCTATATGTGTCATCTAGAAATGAGCATGAATGGTAGATATGTATTCTGATCTGTGTATTTTCCCTGGTTATGGGTCCCCTTTTCAAGATATACAGTAGCTCTAATTATGGAAATTTCGCCCATAGTGTGGATCCACATTGAAAATTGTTGCAGTATACCAAAATCATTGACCGAGGTATCAGTTTGTTGATGAAAATAAACGACAGAAGCTTCATTTTCCGAATATTAAGATAACTAATATCACTGAAAAACGTTTTGACTAGTGTCACACAGCCATCATTAGTTACGATTTTCAAAAATTGTATCAAATGCATACCTGTCTCTCTATAGAAGTTGTATGATAGGTAAATGCACTTTCTACCTTCGTGAGGTATTGGTTTATGTGCAATGGACTAAGGGTCCACTGAATAGGTAGACTAATCGAGCAGTGCGACCCTAGTCCTTCCTCTTGATGTGCCTACACTTCGCGATTCCTTTAGCCTTTCATACCTGGAATTACAGAGAGCTGGCTAATTCTCTCCTCACACTTTGCCAAGTCTGAAACTGGTTTCGCATCCGGGACCCTTTGAACAAGGGACGAGTGATCGAACCACTCGGCCATCCCTGTCATTGTTATCCCCCTGGACTTTGAACCAAAGCACTACCCAGTTTGTCTCATAAGCGTGTATAACAAATGTCACGATTATATTTTAGTTTTATAAAATTGATTTGCAGGTATCAAATGGCAGAGGGTATTGATAGTCAACTGAAAAGGATGATGCAAGACCTCAAAGATATTATTGGTCACATCAACAACTCGAATATCAATCTGAATGAAAATGAAGACCCAGTTAGTATTTTTTTACATATACAGTGGAAATTTACCTTTCGGCTACCTAGTTAATACGGCCACCTCGTTAATACGACCAACCCATTATTACAGCCAGGTTTTTCTTTACGAAACATACTAAATCTTTTAAAAAGACCCCGTTAATGCAGCCACTTGGTTATTCCGGACCAATTTTTTCTAGCCCGTTGGAGTCCTTATTTACAGGGTTCGACTGTAAACAAATTATTTACTCTGTTCAGTCACATTTTTTATTTTGATAAGATCTTATCATCTTCTGATAATTGCATAGTTAACTTAGTGTGCAATTTGTGTGTCTGCGATGGATTAGTGGCAAGGCGCCGGACTCTGATGGGTTGTTGGTTCGAAATCTAGGCTCAATATTCAACGAGGGAGATCCTTAGCGAAGACATGTACACAATTTCATCTCTCTCCACCCAGGATTAAATGGGTACCTGGTCATTGTGCTATGTGTGTGGTTCTATTAGTACCTTATTTCCCATGAAATAAAAGAATCTCAAACCTTGATAGAATTTCAAAGAAAATAAAGCAAGTATGTATGTATGTGTGTATATGATTATTTTAACTGGATAACACTATACAATTTAAAAAATTGGTATAAAAAAATGACATCATCAACTATTATTGTGTAAGACATACCGTAACAACGTAACAAGCTTTAGCAAGCTTTTTCCACAACTTTTTTTAACTCTAATCCTGCACTAACCTAGTGACTGCAAGTACGAAATACCCAACATGGCAGGGGGGACCGTACTGTATATCTAGATTACATTTCATAAGTGATTAAGGGTCTTATTATGCAAATATGTATGGTATGTTTAAATGGTTGGCCTATTTTAGTTTTAAAACTATTCTTGTCCTACCAACCTTGAATAAATGAATTATTATCATTACATAGAGATAGAGATGCAGAGAGAACACATATATTTGTTCAAAAACCTGAGTTTCACACACTCATGCGATCATCAGACAAGGTGTATTCTGTTCTACCTAATACATGGAGCATTGTATCTATCCAGAATAGACAACCAGAATGATATGAATTATTATCATTTTAATTATCATTATTTTGTTGCACCTTGTTATGTTAAAAACAACTATTTGGATAATATTTTATAAAGTCATTTGAAAAATCTAGCTGTTTATAAAAGTGCATCTTTATTATCACGCTTAGGTCCTTAAACAAAGTGATTCGTCAAACGGTTGTGTTGAAGGTTTTTATTTTACTTTTAGATGTCACAAATTGCCAAAATCCTAAACTCACATATGGACTCCTTGCAATGGGTTGATCAAAATAGCAGTAAGTCTTCTTTTCCAGTAACTATTTTAATTTCAAAATAAATCTGAACTTTAGGTTTACATAAAATAGTTTCTACTTTATAAGTGCTTTTGTAATATGTTCTTGATCATGGGTCATTACCTGAGTTTTTATATTAAAGAAATCAAAATTATGCAGATTGTGTTGTAGATTCTTATATAGCTTTCTGTTTAGCAATGCGTATTGATAAGGTTCATTTTCATCCCTGCTTTTTTCGTTTGTACTGCGAAATATTTATGGGCATTTCAGCATTCTTAATGTTACTCAGGAATTTCATTGGATTATGAACGCAGTAAGGCCTTCAATATACTAACAAGCTACGCAAACCAAGGACGATCTAACTTGGTTTTTCTTGCCAATGATTTGTAAGAACGTAATCAGATACATCAATATGCTAGTTGTTTAATGATAAAAGTGAAAGTAAGAAATCATTTTAAGTTAGAAACATCGAGAGAATTAAATGAGCACATCATGGAAGGTAAAAAACTTCATTCAATCTTAACCATTCCTTGATCATCATACTGATCTTAGAACAAGAGGTAATTAACCAAAGTTGGATAATTGGTTAGATCCGGGCAAGCGCACCTCAATTTATTTGAAATAAAACCCTTGTATAAGAACCCGTTTATTACAGCTTTACCCTGAAAGGTTGTTAATTATTAGGGATATTTCAAGAGACTTGTATTAGAATGGATGGTTTAAAGTGACATGGTTACGAATTTATAGTACTCTTTTGCTTTCACAATATATTTCATCAGAGCAGTTCTATAAAATTTTCAAGATAAAGGTCTTTAAAATACTGACTTTTTCGGGTAGAGGTTCTTAAAAGAAATGGGTTTCATATATGCGGGTTTTAACTGTATGATGTAATCCTTGATTTGTTTCTCTTTTCAGTGATTCTTCAGAAGAAAGTAGAGGATGTTAGCAAATATGTTGAGAACAAACGGAGAGAACACGAGAGATCCTTAAGACTGGTAAGAAGTTTCTGTTCTCGTTGCATTTTCATTTTAAGATGTATTGAAGTCGACTTTAGAGGAAGAAGGATTTAGAAAATCAATCGAGATTTTGAAGAGCCCGACCAAATAAAGACTCGAACGCATGATCTCTGACTTCTATACCAGTGTCTTTAGCTGTGCAGCTGAAGTTAAGGCCGGTCATGTGAGGGCAACATCTGGGTGGGTGACCTTGTAGGAGTTGACTAAACAGCCTACTCCACCGTCTTTCGGCAGGAACATTAAGCTACGGTTCCGTGCCGCTGTTGGAAATAAAGCCTTTGGAATTGCGTAGGCTAGCACGTTAAACGTAAACTTACTTACTTGATTATTTATCGACTGAAGTATTAAAGCACACTTGAAATCGCCATCCGAACGAATGCTAGTCACACAGATCGTACCACCACTTACCAAATTGAGGGAGGAACCATTGTACAAAGACGGAGGTGTGGGCCGGAGTCCTTCTCGGGTCTAAGAAATGATCTTAATGTAATGAAGTGGTCAATTATTTACTTATCAATACCACGCCACTACATCTATACTTGAGAGTTTTCTTGCATGAGACATTAATTTCTGCGAACATGAAAATGATACTCAGAACTATTCTAATATATCAAGGAGGTCAATTAAGACTGGAACTTGATAGAGCTGCAAAATGATCTTGCTAATACTAAGGAAATAACTAACATGTTTAAGATAGAGGTTTCTGCACTGTCAGTAATATGAACTCGATATAGTCTCAGTGACTTATTGGCAAACTTTTAGGTCATTGATTGAAGCAGTTTCTTTGTTGCGAGTTAGTGTTCTCCTCTCCCATATCTTTTCAAATTGAAAGCCACGCATTTAAAAACGTAAATTTATCAAACATAAATCTAAGGTCGCTTTTTGGGGCCCTCTGTGTTAACTATTAGCATTAAATGTTTGATTTTCCTCTCTTTTGCAGACTTTCGATTGATCTGTTAGAAACTGGTGGTTCCATTTTCAAGATGGCGAGATTGCGTAAGTCAAAGAAAACATCAGTGCATGAAAAATCAGCAGAACAATTTTAAGAATCATTTTCGTCAATACATTGAGTATCAAGATGATCATTAATTTTTTTCATAATAAACTGTTTTGTTGCCTTGTGACTAATCTTCATTGCTGACTTTTTCGATGCCCAGTCTCTCGCCTTGATGCACCCACTGTCTTGCTTTGTCAAATTCTATTTTGCCACCTCTCAACGCTTAAAACCGATTAAATCTTAGACATTGTCTTTCAGTAGCAATACCTTACTGACATGTTATAACATTAATCAAACCTCTGTTTTTCTAATGTATTACTGAAAGGAGAAATTTTATAAAATGATACTCCCTATTTCAACTCCCTAGCTCAGCTCATTTAATTCGTTTTTGAATATCCCATCGTACAATGATAGATATACAACATGAATTAAGATAAAGAAAGTAATAGTTAAACAATACAAGCAGGAAGGACATGATAAGAAAATGGGTGAATTTAAATAACTATTTGTGAGGTAAGTTCATCATGAAAATACTCTCTCAATTAGATAAACTAATCGAGGAGCGAGCACCCCCTAATGAACGCCTCGATCAGTGAGCTCTGGATTAGTGGCATAGTGCTCACCTCTGTGTCGGAAGGTCATGGGCTGAAACCCCGGTTAACTCATACCAGATGATATAAAGAGAGTACTCAGTACTTCTCTGCTTAGCAAGCAATATAAAGAGATGAATTCAACGTGCGTAGTTCTCGGGCCAAGGATAGGCACCTAAATGGAAAGATAGTAGCATTGGATTGATTGATAGGCAAATACGCTTACTAAGGTATGGGTTTATATGCTAAGCACAAAGGGCCCACTGAATAGGTAAACTAATCGAGCAGTGCGACCCTGGTCCTTCCTCTCGATGTGACCACACCTCGTGATTCCTTTTCACGTTTTGCCTGGAATTCAGAAAGCTGGCAATTTCTATCCTCACACTTTGTGACAGTTCTGAAGGTAGTTTCGAGCCCGGGACCCTTTGAACAAGAGTTAAGGGCTCTAACCACTTTGCCATGCCCGCTGCCAGCTCTGCCAGGTAGCGAACGAAAGAGGAACCTTAGGGTCACATTCGATGACGGGCGACTGACCTATAGAAATAGAAGCAAAAAAATGAATTGGCATTGTGCTAAAAACCAGGGAAGGACGTTGGATTCAAATTAGCCACGACATGGTAAACCAGAGCTGCTAAAAATATTGCATAGCCAAAAATGAGGTGGATGGACTCAGTTGCAAGGCAGTTACGGTGCAAACAGGGAAAACACTTGGTAGAGTGTCTTGAATGGGAAAAGCTAATCTGTTAGAATGGTCAGAAGCCTTTTGCTGAAATGTTTGATAATCAAAAAACAATTTCAATAAGTAAGAGAGGGCAGCCCTTGTATTATAAAGTTGTATTGTACTCTTTGCCGCTGTAAACTGTGAACGCAAAGCATTTTCAAACTCAACAAAATGGCGACCACCTGCGTTACCTTGCAGGTGGCCATTCTGCACTGGGCGAAAAACAAATATATGCAAAACCATGCAGATGATTTCTCTTCAGTTATCTCCTGAAATAGCAGGGACAATAAGTTTTCAGCGAATTTACAGCTTAAATGTTTCAATTTTAACAGCTAGAAAGGATAGGCCGTTCTTCAATTAACATTTTTTTCAGTTATTTTTTATTTGATGTAGTAAGAACTCAATTGCTTTTATAGATTGGACTTTCTTGAATAAAGGTTTTTCTTCCAATTTCAAATCATGGTATACTCCTCTTTGGAAAAATGGATCTTGTTTTTGTTAGAAATCTCCTATTTGTACCATGAATACAAAAAAAGACTAATTCTTGCACTTTCTAAGACTTTGCTGTGACTCTTAAATAAAAATCCTAAACCCAAAGATTTTTATATGTTTTTTACTTTCCTTGTAATGAAGCAGGAAAATGTTTTAAGAAAAGTTTGTAAAACAGATACAAACAAGGTCAAAGAAAGAATTTTGATAAGCCCGAATGTACATGAATATTCGTTGAAAATAAAACAAAGAACAAGCTTTGCTGTGACTTTTTGCATTAACCACTATTATTTTAAGCAGACTTAGATTTCTAAATGATTTTGAATATTTGTATGGAGAGCTCTATAGTTTTTCAGTTTCCTCTTAGAAAATCAGGTGAATTCTCACGTATATGAAGAAATATTTGATAAAATAAGATAGAATTAAATGATTAAGATAAAATGAGTTTAAAAACGAGATCGAAGAAAAATATTTTGATTAGCTTGAATTCATATGAATATCTAAATTAAATGATTAAGATAAAATGAGTTTAAAAACGAGATCGAAGAAAAATATTTTGATTAGCTTGAATTCATATGAATATCTATAAGGCTATTTTTTTGTTTTGTTTTGCCTGCAACAATTTCCTGTTATTTTGCATCTGAATCGAGTTAATTATCGTGTTTTGATTTCGACGCTGTGCTGAGAAGCATTTGTTTTTGAAGATACTCGAGCGCATCGCATCAACCTATTTGCCATTGCGAGTGGCGCGATTCAACTCAATGAAACGAAGTACTTGAATGGCTTTTGCTAAACATGCTGAACAGTCGCCCTTGATTTCTGTTTTGAGAAGAGAAGACCTCGAGGATTTGCATTGAATATGCTCTGTCGCCTGAACTGAAAAGCTGCCCCGGGAGAAGGAAAGTGAGTTTTTATTTTACTTTCAATACCTTTGATTCTGCGATTTCACTGGAATGCATTTTTCATAAACTTCTTAATGCTATGACTGGTATATACTCTATAAGTGAATCTCCACTAGGCGAGAAAAGTCGCGCGATCCGATATTTTCCGCTGCGACTTCTTGCGAGAACGCGATTCTACAAAAAGTAGGAATGGTTTCTACTTTTAACTGCTCGAATTTTTCTACCGTGATATTATCCGACATAAACAGCGCATGTGTTAAAGCGATAAGCAGAAACGCTCAAATTTTCTTAGCTAGTGAAGATTCGCCTTTTTAAGTAGCTCTACTTGTCCCATAGCGGAGAACAGCTATTCGATCAAGTAAAGTAAAGTCAGGTATAAGAGTATCATTTTCAAGATCTTGCATAATTTTTACGAGCTATTTGAAAGATAAAAATATTTTTTGTACACTATTGGACACGGCACGATTCTCTTTTATACGTGCAACGCAGTAAAGTTGCATCGAATGCGCGAGTAATCATTACATCTTCACTTTAAGAAATATCATGTATTAAGTGCATTAAAGTTCATTATAATTTTTCTGAATATATTTATTTTTAGACTGATTTTCTTGTTTTATAGATGGGTACCTCAATGTCAGCGGGAGTTCCTGGAAAAATTGACGAGAAATGCTCGGGAAAGATGGTCAAGAAAAACAATAATTGCTGGGTAAAATTCATGTTTCGGCTTTCTTTCTCATTTCATATAATTTCATTTCCTACTGCTAATTGATTTTACCCATTAATGTATCCATCTTTGCTTATCCATCTCTTCTACGATCCGAGAGAATTCGATATAGTACCTACTTGTTACCATGCACTGTAACCCCAATTGGTTCTCTTGGTTCTTTGATATCAAAAGGACAGGGTGATTCTTTTCTCGAAAGATAATTTCATCCGGTCTTAAGGCCGAGATACACGATAAGATATTCCTTTAGATATTCTATTAGATATTCATTAACAGAATATCTAATCGAATATCTAATCGTGTATCAAACCAAAAATATTGCTCAAGATATTGAAAAATGATGAAAGAATATCTAACGAAGCCTTGAATAAAGTAAAATCGATTTGATTTTATTCCAAAAATCTAATGAAACTTCAAAGGATACTGACGAATTCTTTACATGAAGTACAACCCTGGATGGATCGCAATGATTGAAAACAAAATGGAGGAATTCATGTTAATGAATATTTAATAAAATATCTTATGGAATATCTCATCGTGTATCCCGGCCTTTACTGACTTTTTATTTACTTCTTATGGTAAATAGGTTTCTCAAGTCTATGTTAGAAACTTATTTCTTGTCACCATAACTAGGACAAGATTAAGTAAGCTCCTACCAAGTCTTTGTCATTGTGCACTTTAGTATGATCATCGACACTTGACACTTGGTTAAATTGGTAAACTTGGTATGAATAAATTTCATTTCCTTCCACCTTCATTATCTTATTGCCTATTATCTGCTGGTACCAGGCATTCCTGTATTGAGTAGAACCGTACTTTTCCTCTCCCGTTGTGCAAACGACACAGTTTGTCATCATGCATCACACCAACCAGGTAAACTAGGCTCGTTCTCATCTTAAGCTATAGTGCTGTCTAGCACACTTTCTAAGGGTCTCATTCTTTCCATTTTCATTATCTGACTGCTAATGCGCTGCTGGCAGCAGACTCTCCTCTGTCAACTAGAACTACATTTATCTGTGGTAAAAGTCAGTACCCATAATAGAGAAATAAAACCAAGTATAAACTTAGTATCTATCTAGCTTAGGCTATGTTTACACTATAACGGTACGAGGGCGAATACGGTAAAAAACTATGCCGTTTTGGGCTTTCTTCTACGCTATTCCGGCACAGAACTGCACGAAACGAATACGGAACTCTAATCGGCACTAAATTGATACGGTACGAAATCGGCAAACGGTGAATATGGAGCTGTCTCATGTCGGATTCACTTGGAGACGTATTAGGCTACGTTTACACTATAGCAGTACGTTGGCTATAAAAGCATTTCTGCGCATGCCTACGAGACGTTGACTTAACATTTCCTACCTGCATAGTGTGAACGACGAAAAACCATTCCGGCATGAAATCATGCCGTATTCATTTTGTACTTGCATAGAGTGAAGGTAGCCTTAAGCTTTCACGCTGTTTGGCATAATCGTAATGGCATTCGCTTTATAACCAAGGGGTTAGGATTTCGAGTCCTTCGACGCTATTTCCTTGTTCTTACTGCAATATTAGATTTATATTTTGCTTTTTAACATCATTCAAATCAATGGATAAATACTAGGATATCATGATAATAGTTGCAACTTTTTTGCACTCTTAAGTTTCCGGGATGGAAATAACCACGAGTTTTGGAATATTGATTGTCCGATTCAATTTAATGTTATGTTAATAGATTTATTCATCATTTTGATATTAGAATATTGATTTTTAACTTTATCATGTAACTATTTGTGAAATGTTTCGTCTTTTAGTGTTGTTTGTAAGTGTCAAGTTTTTGTCTCTTTGTGTTTTGCGTTCAAGGTTTGTAAATGTTCAGGTGAGTGTTTCTCTTATGATTTAATCCCGCAATTGATTAACCAACTCTAATACCAATCAAGAGGATAAAGCAAAACTATTGACATTCTGTCACTGCAGGACTTCTGAATCTGCATCACCGTTTTCTTTGAACGGTACAGTCCTTTATGGATGGTGAGAAAAGTCGGAGACATAACCGGTTCCGCACGTTCTAAAAAGATATGAACATCCATTGTGAATTTTAGAACACTGTTTGTATCTTGGTTAGATGGATGGATAAGTTAACTGTTGATTACCAAGAATATAGACAATAAACTGTTATCTGAATAACTCACACAAAAACGTCTACAGACCCACTTGTTAGGGAGGAGATACAGTAGACTCACTTGTAGCACAGATTTGTCATTTGTCAGGAAAATTTCTATTCTTGTATTTGATACATAATATTACTTTTGAAGTTTTTTCAGAGAGAACAAAGCGGGAGTTTTTAGATTATTATGTATTGTTGATATTCTAAATCAACAGATGGTGTATTCTACCAATTGGCAATGACACCAACTTGATTCTAAAATTCAGAATGCATGCGAACAGTGTTCTAAAATTTAGAATGGACCCGCTGGAAACATAACGAAGTATTTGACTGCTAATGATTTGCATCTGACACTCATCAGAGTAGCACGTCAAGAAAGAAGGAGAAAGATTTAGATCCACGTCTGGGTATGATAATTCGTTAGGTTTCATTTTCGTTCTCGTTTTTAACGTACTACTCTGATGAGTGTCAGATATAAAGCTGAGAAGTTATCATGTTTCGCTATGTTTCTGATTTTGCTCGCCATTACTTTTTTGGGCATGAGGCATTTGTTTGAAAGGATCGCTATGTTTGATTGTCGATTTCTGACCCTATTTGCGTAATCTGTTTTCACCAAGAAGAGGTCAAGTTGAGTTCGATACGAGTTGCATTCAAACGATGTTAGAAAATGGACGTCTTGTCAATTACATGAAACGTAAGAATGGACAAATCAAAAGTGGCTGTATAAGTGAAGCCGATGTCAATCTAGAAAGGGCTTTTTATCAAATATGATGATGAAGGACCATGATTATCGTATCGACGAGAGAAAATTTGGATTTAGATGCTATGATTTTCATTTTAAAGTATTTTGAAACCGAAATTGATATGTTATCAATGCAATGACACTTTTGTCATCGGCTCTATTACTAGCAGAGCTAAAACACAATCTGCCTTTGCTAGGAAAAGCTAGATTTAAGGATTGTTTTGGCATGTAAGATAATAAATAAACTATATCCTAGAAGCCTATGGTATGAAATATGTTGTAAGAGAGGTTTTCTATATCCAGGGTGTTCTATCTTGTGCTGTTTTTATGTGTAACTGTCAAACTTGCTTCGTTGTACTGCTCTTATGTGTAAAGCCAATCGTTGTATTATTTTGCAACCACTTTAGCGATCTTTCAAAATAGATTTCCTTCCACAATCCTGCAATCGTGAGATATTGAGATTGAAATAGATCAAATAGTCATTGATTAAAATTTGATGATTTTTCATTTAGGCCTTGAAGACGCCATTGTCCGACTATCGGTTTGATAGATTTGTCAGAGCTTGCTTTCAGCTTCAAAAAGAGAAGAAATGGTTGGAGGTTCAAGTCCGAATTGAGCTGCAGAACTGGCGCCTGAGGGCGAAGAAAGGGGAGCCGAGCGCTGAATGCCGACACCGCATAAGCGAGTGCTTGAAGATGTTTAAATGCGTGCAGGAAACTCAAGATGCTCTCATCGAGAAAGAAAAATCAAGAATCAATTCGTACGGCAATGACATTGGTGAAGACGCGGTGAGAAATCTGAAAGCGAGGCTGAAATTCTTTTCCGTCCTGAACGAACAGCACGAGGCTTTGCTGGAAATGGTGAGAAGGGATGTCCAGGATTGCCGGGCGATTTGTCGCAAGGTCGGCGATGAGGATTCTCAAATCAGGTATCATCTTCGCAATTTCAAAAGTTTTTAACAAACTCGATTTCTTTCCCCTGCCTATTCGAAGTGTTATTTTTTTCCCAAGAAACTAGGCGATTCACCAATCCAGGTTTGAACACCTCTAAAAGAGACCAATATAGATCACAGACCTTGCGTCTTTTTTAATGTTATCCCCGCCAATACATAAGGGGTCTTTTTAGAATTTACCAGTTTTTGGTTTAAATTCTTAAATCACGCACTACATTTAGTCTTTGAGAAAAAACAGAAACATAGCGAAGCATAGTAACTACTAAAGCTTTGAGTCTGACACTCATCGGAGTAGTACATCGGAAATAGAATGAAAATGAAACGTAAGAAATTACTATACCCATCATTAAAGCCATTTTGAACCACAGCTGGGTACAATAACTCGTTCTCCTTCTGACGTTCTATTCATGGCCGTACACAGTGGGGGTTGTCTCCCCAAAAAATTCCAAAAGTATATGTTTTCCTATAGAGGATTTTCCTATTCCTATATCCTCAAAAAGTTCTTCAAAAGGGGTTTTGCCCCCCCCCCGCTAAAAATGAAAGCCTTTAGAAATTTTATGTTTCGTCAATTTCCAATTTTCCCACCATCAACAAATTCTGTTCTGATCAAAGACTGTACAACAATTCGTTAGGTTTGATTTTCGCTCTCTTTCTAACGTTCTTCTCAGACGAGTGTCAGTCGCAAGGCTTAAGTAGTTTTTATTTTGGTAAAAATTCCCTTTACTCGTGAATTTTGCATGAGGGATTTTGTTTTGATCGGTCATCAAGTAAGAAGACAGAGGCAAAAACCGAATTAAATTTCGCTTCGAATCCTTCTCGGGTCATTTTCATTCATAAAAATCATCGGCATCAAACTCTCAATTAAAAGCTGAAATACTCAAAACCAAAAAGGAAGAAGGACAAGGAGGAAGAAGTATTGATTAACATATTCACAATAATGTCTGACAAAAAGGTGGCAGCACAAACCAACTGATACCAACATTGATTGCCAACATCGAAGGGCTGAACAAGTTTATTGATATAAAATTATACAGCAGAGGAGCTGAATTACCTAGGAAGAATAAAGTTGTGAAACCTTAGAAACAATCTTTGATCTGTAAAAAACTTGAGAATGGCGAGAAAAATCGGAAAAATAGTTAAACATAAAAACTACTTAAGCTTTGCGTCTGACACTCACCAGATTAGTACGCCAGAAAAATGACAAAAACGAAACCTAACGAATTATCATACCCAGATGTGGTCGACATTGGCCAATCAGAAAGGAGGTGAATGATTTGTATAGTGAGAAACAACCAATCATCACTGGGGGTCTTGTGAGACGAACAATAAACTGATATCGAGAGAGACCTAATGGGAAAACGAACTCTTTCGAACAAAATTGTTCTATAAAAAATTGACAGTATTAAAGTTGCAAACCTCAGCTGCTTATTCTACTCATTAAATCATAATGATGATAATAAGTATGATATTTTATTTGATAAAACATATTTTTCAGGTACCGTGTATCCCCGAAACCTTGAGAAATGGTCAACTAAAATTCTTATGAATGCATGGGTCTACCGTCTGAAGAAAGATAAACAAGTTTTATAAAGTATGTAACGTTTCATATAGAAATACACGTCAACCTAGTCCTAAAAACATTTAGATTCTTTATTTGGAATTTCATTGAGTCAGTGGAGATTTTCATGCATACGATTATTTTTTGTCTCTCTCTCTCGAATTGTTAGCCTTCTTTAATCTTTAGAAAAAGATTTTTCATCCTCAACTTCTTACTCTCGACATATGGGAGAAATCATGGTGCCTGTATCGCTGAACAGTAAGAACGTTATAGCTAAAGGATACTAGAATGAAATGTATGCTGGAAGCATATCTGGAAAACGGAAAGAGTGGCAAAATGTATCGCAATCATATCAATTATCAAAAGCCAACACAGTGGCTGAAATTTACTACTCATACACTTCTGAAAGTGGTATATTCTGTGTACATGCTAAAATTTCTTTCTTCAGGCTAAAATGTCTTTCCTCGATAGACTCGCGAAATGTATTGCGTTCATGTATCTCAGATGTCTTCTATTCTACCTTTCATGATTTTCACTATTCGTTCTTAAATCACGTATTGACGTTGAGTCAAGCATGTTAAGTTGTCAAAGAACGCTGTTAGATCTTGTAATGTATGTCACTGCCAATGGCATCGACCCAGAGTTAAGCTAATTTGATTCTTAACCTGGGTAGACTTTTCGAAATTGTAGGGAAAGTATGAAGCAGGGTGATTTGGGAATGATCTCTTTGGTTGCTTTACAATTTGCTTCTTCTGCTATCTGAATACGATGTTTTGTGCTATTAACAAAGTAGATGCTTTGACTTTACCAAAACTGGTGCCTTAAAAGCACGTAATAAAGATGGAAGCACAAATGGTAATATGGAAGAAATCATATACGAAGTGGCAGGCTGAATTTTCTAAAAGTTTCATCCATTCATGCTGACAGGGATGGTTGGTAAAATCGCATCACAATAATCTCATATCAAATCCTCACCATTAGATTCTTAAAAACTTGCTCCGAACATAAAAGCTTACACTCCCCTCAGAAAATCTCCTGGAACCGGTTCTAAATGCAAAGACTTACTTTTCACCCGTATGCTTCCAAAAGTACGTAATCTCTGACGGTTAAGTAAAACCCTGCATTACCTTTATTGGTGAAATATCCAGTAAAGGGTTTGACTAAAACTGGTACATCACCCAAAACTTTAAGTAGATATTTTCTAGAGAATAGCCCAAAAATCTAAAGCATGCAGCAAGTTATCATAGAATTTTCACCGATTTTGTAAATACTACTCATGGAAAGATATACTGGAATACTACTCCTAGTTTAGGACAGTGGTTAGCGCGCTTGCCTGTGTTCGATCAAACCCGGTGGAGGCATATGTCAATTGCAGTAGCCTGCTCTGGTATAATTTAATTACCCGTGTTAGACCATGCCTTATGTATTAATGTTAATATTACATGGCTCTGAAGAAGGATTTAATCCGAAACACGAATTAATGCCCCACCGTGGATAAGCCTGGAGTTGTGAAGACATCAAGGTTACTGTGCTAACTTATAAAAGAAAGTCCTGGTTTAGGACAGTGGTAAGCGCACTCGCCTGTGTCCGATCAAACCCGGGTTCGAGACCTGGTGGAGGCATATGTCAATTGCAGTAGCCTGCTCTGGTATAATTGAATTACCCGTGTTAGACCATGCCTTATGAATTAATGACTCATGGAAAGGTTTATCCTATCAGGCACATAAGATTTTGCGATTCCTGAAAAGAAACCAAGTAATAAGTTAAATATGTATGAAGAAAATTATTTTTCGGGAATCATTTTCTGCTTGTAGGCTTGAAAATGTGATGTTACAGGCTTAAAGAATATCTTATAATGAAACTAATTGAATCCAGTAAAATTTTGGATAATATGTTTTCAATTATTCAGCTATTCTCACTAAAGATCAACGTAAATCTTTGCAATCCAATCATGAAAGATTTTTTAATAAGCCATTACTGATTTTTTATAATCACATACAATATCATGAACCAAGAAAGATATATGGTTTCTTTGGCAATTTCACATATTTGATATGAAAACACACTTCCCTCCATTCATTTTCACACTTAAAATAACAATACATTTTGAATACTAAACATCTAAACAATAACTTGTCAATATCAGAATCAAAAGAGGGATGGTTTTTTTGGCTGTGGAATTCTTTGCGGCAGCATTTCATTTTCAATTTCATAATAAGAGTATGGATCGTATTCGTAATAAGCACCATTCCTATACGATGTTATGTATGTATTGAATTCGGCTTCTTCTTGGGGAATCAAGGGCTTCTCAACTGCTATCTTCTCCTCTTTCTTTGTAGCCTGGCTGGAAGCTTTTTTCCCTCCTTTTGCAGCTAGAACAGAATGATTAGCAATGAAAAACGAGAAACATGCTACTCTTTCTTTCATCATTAACGGACCTGCCTTTTGTTTTGAGGGGTAAATCACTCCCTAAATCACTCCCGTACAATTCTTTTAAAATCCTGTTGCTCAAAAAATCCCTTCAAAATCACTAGAAATCATTTTGTTCTTGAAAAATTCTTATACACAGTTTGGAAGGGAGTGAAATGCCCCTCCTTCTGTTTTCTAGGAATACCTAAACCATAAAGCCGAGAGTTTGAAAGACCTACATGTCTAGTAGTGCAAAATAATAATCCATTTCCTCCTTTTTTGGATCATATCCACTTGTAAATTGACAAATCCATACCTTTTGGCTTTGAATTCTTGGCAGCAGCATTGCATGTGTTTGAAGTTGCCAAAAATCTTTTGCAGGAGAAAACAGCCAAGTTTTTAAGGGCTGCGGCCTGTGGATAAAGGAAACGCAAAGAATAACTCATTGACATCACAAGGAAAGAAATGTTAAGTCCCAAAGGGGTACTGCAGTTATACATTATTAGCTTATGGTTTTCTACCAATGTCTAAAGAACAACTTCATATCCTTGATATTTCTCAGTAAAACTTTAAGACCCTGTTTACACGAGTACAGATCCAGACGGATCTGTTCCCAAACTGGTACGGATAGGCCTTGCGTCTTCACAGGACCACCTGGGTCCACACCCATTTGGATCCACTAATCGTACCCGCTGAAGCAAACCCGCTTGGATCTGATCAAGTTGGCTCTGATACCAGGTCTCGTGTAAATGGGTGGGCCGGATCCAAATTGGTACAGATAGGCAACAAAGAGGGAAAATTTATGAACTGGAGACTTTTCAAACATGCTTCTTTTGTTATTCCTTGAGTTGGCACCTAACACAGAGTTTGATATCAAGTTATATATCATCGTGAAATCTTTCTTAAATCTAAGATGGATCCAAGTAAGTCTAGGCTTAGTTTTGTATCAGGATGTATGTTTTTGATACTCTCACGTCAAGTTTTTCGATGAATGTTGTGAACAAACTGCGAATTTGAGGATGTTTTACTAGGAAAGCAAAACTATTTGGTTGTGAATACGCATGCGTAATTGTCTAGAGCCACCTGGATCTGATCTTGTGTAAACGCAATCATTTTTAGATCTGAACCTGTACGAAAAAATCGGATCAGATCCAAATGGAACCGAGCCCATTTGGATCCCATCCCGTGTAAACAGGGTCTAAAACTCCTAAAGTTTATACTGTCTTGTAGATACTAGAAGCAAGGTTTACATAAAGTTGCCTGTATCTTGGTGGATAAGCAATTACTATACTCTGCCTAATGGTCGGAAATAAACCAGTTGCGTGGAAGATTCTCCAAACAGGGGTTCAGAATAACCAGAGAGGGTGGAAAAGTTCCCAAATTCGCTACAAAATGTGCCTCTGTAAAAAACAAATTGCAGTTTTCAAGAAGTGCAGCCAGCAGGGATAGCAGTATTTTTGCGCAGAGAGGCAAAACTGCCTCAACACTTTCGCGAAAAACTTAATTGCCAAAACACTTTCGCGAATTTCATGTCTTAGCGATTCTGACGCCAAAACATGAAGATTTTTTCTCTTAAAAGCATTGGACTCTTCCACTCTCTGACGGCAGTATTTTTGGAGAAATATTAATTACTCTGTGCTTAAAAGCATTATTATAGAAAATACCTTTGGTACTTGATTTGTGACAATAAATGACATATTTTCTGGACCAACCAACTGGGTTTCTCCTGAATTTTTGGGCTTTAATTTTAGTGCAGAATCTTGCAACAGCCTCGATTTCGCTTTATCAAATCTTTTTGTGCTCGAGGTTGAGGTCAAGGAAGCATACTTTGTAGTATGTACGGTAAGAGGGGGGACTTAATGAATTTTTCATCCTTCCAAGGTGCAATAGGGCAATACAAGATCAAGAACACATTTCAGAAATTATATCATGGTGATGGTACTTAGCGCTGAAACTCTCTTTTACGAAAGAACGTCTATAAGAGGGCGCTTTTAAAAGGAACGGTATTTATCAAAATATATCAACATAGATATCAAATTTGCTCTTTTTTACAGTTTAAAATCTATTGAGTTGACTTGTCTTTGGATGATTGTGTCAGAAAATTGCTATAAAAGAGAAGTTCTCCTTAAAAAGAATTTATGCATGATATTTGTAAGTATTCCGGCAATAACTCAAATTAGCTCAAACTAACTTTTTGCCCCAATAGCCGCCCCGTCGTAAGAGGCCATACTAACACTAGTTTTTATCGGCTTATGTTTTTCCAAAATGTTAGCACTTCAAAATTGTAATCCTGATATCACCCCTGTCAGAGAGTCGATTGAATTCATCCACTTAAACTTTTTTCTATTCTTTATCAAATGATCCCTTTTTCTACGAAACCCGTACAGTTAGAGAACAGTAACTTCATGAAATCATAGAGTCCCCTCCCCCCAAATTAACCCTTGGCCCCCTTTAAAACAGTTCACCGCCTAGGGGTGTAAGTAGAGAATCTGCGGTGTCATTCTGTTTGTCCTTCAAGTTCATTAGAGAAAGAAAGGGGGGAATTGTAAAGGAATTTTGAATGATCCTTTTCTGAAAAATAATTTGATAAAAGGATTTATTTTCTTGTTTTTGAGAGCATGCCGAACAATCAGTCTTTAAATTGATTTATGGTCGACTCTTTCTGAAATCGCACATCGTAAATTTCAAGTTGCTTATGTTTCGCATGTTTTTGTCGTGAGGTGTAATTTGTGTTTCGGGAATCGCAGAAAGGAAGGGAGGTTTTGGCGGTATTTGCAGAAGAAACCCGAAGCAACCAATACACTGCTTGAAAGGTATTCAAATTGTTATTCGCACCGATTGTAAAGCACAACAACCATTATTCATGATGAAAACTCTGCTAAAATCGCAACTTCATACAGTAATAGCATATAAAAATAATTATACAGTCATAAGCATTAGTACATCGGGTAAACTGTCTTAAAATACAAATAAAAAAACTGCGCGTGCATTCCGTGGCCTAGACGAAGCCAAGTAATCGTGTTCTCACATGTCCTCATTTCGTTTGAATAAACAATTCCGAAACGAGGGCTTTTTGAGCCTTTGAGTGGAATTCAGTAATCAATGTAGAAGCCAGAGAGATCAGTTATTTGTCGATATTCGATTAAAAAAGCGATAAAATCGTCTTGTTGTGGTGGGGAGCGGGTCGCAGGAGATAAATAACACAGGCAGCTGTTTTCATTCTTGTTTTTCCAGCTCGAAGTTTGAAATGATGGAAGTCGGCTACTGCGATTCAACGACAGACGAGCTTCATCTGCCCGAGAAAGTTCCCGGAATTGAATATTCCACAGGTAATTTCAACTGTAAACTCTCTTTTCTACCTCTTCTCCTTGCCAAACACTTATCCCACGTCCATGCGTGTTATTAATAAATGAATGACTCCCAATGAATGCCAAGCCAATGCTGTTGTTTTGATATGAGTATCCTAAGTTAAATAAAACTTTTGTGATTGAATTTCTCGTCAAATCTTCCACAATAAAAACAAAACGTTACTACACAATGAAAAGAAACAATATGTGTAAGATACTAGTGTAGTCAGCTTTGTCTTGATAAGTAAAATAAACAGATCTAGTCGTTTAGAAGGGATTTGTTATGTTAACAGGTTTCACCATTGAGTGTAGGACTCATTGTTGGCGCTGCTTAGTGGGATTTTGTCAGTAAAGAACGGAACCTGAAAAACTGGCCCCATGACCCTTTCAAAACTGCCACTAAGAGTCCGCCACTCAATAACAGTGTCGTCAATGAAAAAAATGGGGGGAGTAAGGTGTGGCCAAGATTTTTAGGATCAAGACAAGGCCCTTACACTCTTTTTTTTATAAGAACCAGTCAGAGCCTTTTTTAAGAAATTGTTAGTGAGGGGGCAAATTGAAAAAAGGGATAATGGGAATTTGGGTCTCGTCATGATTTGCTAATGGTGCGCAAGGAATAGAGCTAAAATAACTGGGGGTCTGGGCTGGTTTAAGCCCCCCCTCCCCAGTGGGTCTAGGGCAGGGTCCTAGTAGGGTCCAGGGGGCGACGCCCCTGGAAGCTCTTGACCTTTTATCCTTTTTGAGGTCTCAAAATGGCTTAGGATCCTTACGTTTCTCTTGCTGCATTTGTTAATAGCCCCAGAAACGCCACTGAGCTGATATAAGTGGCTGAATACCCAAAACTTATTGACCAAACCTTCATGATTGCAAAGAAATAAAGTCAAAATAGACTTTTTCAAACTTATCAGTACGAAAAGGGATAATATTATGGGGTCACAAATGCCATGACTGGAGGGGCAAAGTTGAAGAATGGGAGGGCATTTGCCCCTCCAGTATTAGTGTTAAAAAAGGCCCTGGAACCAGTAAACTTGATTTGAAGCTGGCTGTTCTTAAAAATTCCTCTATTTTCAGCCTGAAACAGGGCCGGATCCAGCACCCATAGAAAGGGGGGGCGTAACACATATATGAAAGTTTAATTTAAGTGAAATAGGGTATTATCAAGCTAATTGTATTGTTTTTCTACCAAAATAGGGGGGGCGTACGCCCCCTACGCCCCCCCTTGGATCCGGCCCTGTGAAATGTACTTAAATTGTTCTCACTTTATAATGATTTGGAAGCCTGTTTTTGCTATCAGTTGTGTTAATTGGTTCAGATGTGGACTCTCTTGACCATCTGATATATCTGTATGCTGTTTATTTGCTTGTTTTGTAATTGTTTGTCAGTCTCGTGCTTATATCGTATAATTCCTATATTGACATTGAAATGGTCAGCCTTGGTTTGTTCTTAAATTATTCTTAAGATTTGGCAAAATCTGAGGCTCGTGTTTTTATAAAACTGCTCTTATAAAAAAAAGTGTATCCCCCACTACAAATATTTATCCTTGAATAATCTCGGTATTCTTGGACCATTACAAAAATAGAAGGGAAAGTCCTCCTATGGAAAGTTTGGCACCTGTGGCATAGACAGAGGGGGGAAAGGGAGCAAAACCCCTGCAGAGCTAACATGCCTTTTTTGTCTTACATGCATTTTTAAAAGCAAGTTCTGCTCATGCTCATTAGTGAAATTTCTCAGCTTAAAGTGAATTTAAGTTACGCAAATTGCTTGGGACTTCACTGTTATTGAAAACTGACCAAAAAAGATGGTTAAGGCATAAATCTCTTTTCGTCCTAAAAAACACTCCTGAAATACTTTGAGATACTCTAAAACTAAAGAAGTATTAAAGAAACAGCAGCTCTTGTAAACAACTAACTGTGTAGAATTTCCTTTTTTTTCCTTTTTTTTCTTAGGATTTTCTTATATACATCAAGTTGCTTATAAAAAATGCGCATGTGAATCATTTCACTGGCTATTGTTATGTCACTTCCTTTAGCTTCATAGGCTCTCATCCTTCTAATGTTATTGGTTCTCTTTCCACTCATAAATCAGACTTACAACTTCATCACTTTTGGTTGATTTTCACAACACCATTCATCTAGATTAACAATCTTTCATTTGATAATTTTGTGGCTAATCAAAACATTCTCGGCCTTTTTTGATAAGGATTTTCACTTGAAAAATTTAAGGTAACACCTCTAGGCATATGCAGCCAATGCCCTAATGTATCTAAATGCGTTCAGGTTTCCTTCAGGAATAGCTGAGCCTGTGTTGTTTGTAATATTTTCTGCTGGTCGTTGGGTGTGTGTTAACCATGTCTCCTGCTATGATATCATAGGTCATAAAAGTTGCAATCACTTGAAATCAGTGGTGTAGAGCTGGGGGGGCTCGGGGGGGCTCAGCCCCCCTAGTTATTTTTTTCTCGATTTTGGGGGGGCTATAGCCCCCCTAGTTATTTTGAAAATAAAAAAAACATTTTTTGAAAAATCAAATCTTTATCATTTATCTCATCAAATCCACCACGAAAGGTTATACTTCTAAATCAACTATCATAGATACGCTAGTTTTCAAAGTGAGTTAACCATTTAACTTTCGACCACCCATCCTTGAAGATATATTTGCTACGACATGTTTAACCCATAAGAAGAGTTTGGGCTAGAAACAAATATTTATATGTTCAAATTATTAAAACATGTAAATTACAGAAAAAGATGTGAGAGGCAAAAGCACCATGAAATCAAAACACACCAAGGTCTTTCCAAACCATCTTATGACGATAAAGTTCAATGTAAATTGTGTTCTTTCTCAAGATCTTACTTGATTTCATGCTTTTAGCTCTTACAAGATACGTTCTTAGCTATTTCGTCGGCTTCTACATTTGTGAACAGACAACTTGTTTTAGCTATAAAAAGACAGTATTTGACCATGTAACCGTAACTTAGTTATTCAAGAGTGCCTCATTTTCTGTTCATGCATTTATATCCAGGGGATGTATGTATGTACATCTATTTCATGTTTTTTCTGTTTTTCCATCACTGAACGCAAAGAGAATTTGCAGTAATTCAAGCCATTCTCAAGAGCTCCCGGGGGCGCTGCCCCCTGGACCCCAGCCAGGGCTATGCCCTGGAACTGCTGGGAGGCTCTCAGTGCCCCCCAGAACCCCAGCTGTTTTAGGAAATGACTTCAGTCATTGTATGAGGCCCATCTACCGCAACTCAAAGTGAGCCCCCCTAGTTATTATTCTAGCTCTACACCACTGCTTGAAATCACTTGCTAGCAGTGGTGACTGAGTTTCTATTCTGAGTGTTTCTAGTTTAGAATAAAGTTATTGGCCCCCATAGTTTGAATGTAAAATGTCTAACCAGTGGCGGATTTAGGAAGGTTTCAATTTGGGGCAGTTGTAACCCCCCTGCTATAATCAAAACAACTCTCAGCACCCACTTTCCAGAAGTCTGGCACTTATTTGAATAGCTGTTTCTTGATATTTCTGTTAGAAAATAGCATTTATGAGCGCCCCCCTTAAGCACCTGCCCCCTTTTTAAGACTCAGATTAATTCTGGGTCTGCCCCTGTGTCAGGCAAGCTCTTCTTACCATTATGTTGAAATAATTGACTTGTGCTGAAAGCTTTGGTGAAGATTGGACCAAAAAGCCAGAAAAAAGTGGTCATAAATCCTTCAAACAATTTTAGGATCCTTTAGACAGAGGGGTCCATGTAGCCCTATTTCCTCAAAAGATCATTGTCTGCTTCAATGTGCCATGACCAATTTTCTTACTGTTCCCTGAAATTATGTACACAATGTTTGCCTCAAATTCATGCTAAAGTTCCCTCCTCTACCATTACTTTGTTAGGCTTACTCCCATGTTTTGTAGAATCCCTAAACGACTCATAAAATTTGTTTCAATATCTTCATAATGAAGAGTAAGTTTGATTCAGGTTCGGAATAGCCCCCACCCAAGTCATATTCACTGAATCAAGAAATCACTAACAATAGCAAATACCGTTATCCAAAATCAAAGCGCTCGAGACCGGGTATGTAGGAGTTATGCAACACAGAGAACAAAACGTTTATTAGAATTACGAAATTTTCTTTATTAGAATTACGACCAAACACTGGCTGAGCAGTAAAAGATGTATCAATTCTATCTTATGAAGGAATTGCGACTTTATAAACTGTTATTAACCAACTACTTCATCTGCCGCTTTGAAATAGTTTTTGACTGATATGATAATGCTGCCAACCGGTTCCACTTGGGGAATCGTTTGAAATGACCTAGCCAGTGCTTGCATTCGCTGGATCCCATTATCTCAACCTTTATGATTTACTTTTCATTTCATTTCAAGTTGTTCTTGTATGCGCATCACTGATCAAATTATTTTGGATGCTGTATTCAAAACTCAATAATCTCTCAAAGCAACTTTGAGAGCTGTTTCTTCAAGTCAAATGTTTATATCTCGATTATTTGATGTCTTGATTTCCCGGTTGCAACCTTCACATGGTGAATTGACTAAGATATGTTTAATTCAATAGCAGCACATGTTATTTGATGTTAATCGATTAAAAAGTAAATATAATAAGATTTTCACCCATTCATCATGTGACCTACTTTGACACTCAAACTCGCCTCTTATTTTACCCATATCACATTTTATAGCGTTTATTAGGTTGACCATACGCAGAACATGTTTCAAGAATGATTTCTATTTCTACATCAGATGTGTTATCATGATAATTATCTTATCTAGCGCTGCTTCCAGTTTATTCTTTAATCGTGAAGTTATATCATCAGGTCAGCTATTTCCCATGCAGAAGGATAACCTTTCCAGTTCCGGGTCTTACACCGAGCATCTAACTACAATCTCCTATACGTTATGTAAGTGAAGAACTCAGGTACGAAGCAATAATGTATTCAAAACTATATCAGCAATCTATTTCCAGAGGAACATAATAGGAATAGATCCATACTCAAGTGTTCTACGATTTTTTATAAGTGGTGTAAGAACTACACAATATTAAAGTGTTGCTCCTTTTATAAACTATGATTGCAAACTTTTTCGAAACTATTACAGAGAAAAAGTATATAAACAAATGTTCAGAGATCCTTATCATAATTAATCTAAGAAAGAGGCAATGATTTATTGATAAAATATAATATCAAACTGTTTTCAAAGAAACCTATATAATTAAGAGAATCATGTACTGTAGAAACTAGATTTTCTTGCGATCCAGCCGGCGGTTCCCCTTGTTATAAGTATGTGGTATATGAACGAGGCAAATAACAAATTTGATGAACTGAAATACCAAACAGTTTTGAAATGGATCTGAAAGAAATTCATATTATGTGATCTTAGATACCTATATCAAGCGATCTAAGAAAAATGCAACATGATAACATACTGATAAACTAAAATAGCAACTGTTTTCAAACGAACCTAATAAAGATAATCTGATATTATACAAGTGATCTAAGACACTTACCATAATACATCTGAGAAAGAGTCAATAATATATAGATGAATTTAAAAATAAAAGAGTTTTAAATCAGCATGGAGATAATATATTGATATTTCTGTTCCTTTTAGATCAATGGGTTAGATACTTGGTGTAAAACCTGGAACAAGAAAATGTAACTCTGCTTTACAGAAACTGACATACTTTAGAGTAACCGACTGTCAGCCAAATGTGATTAAATCCTCTTTCTTTCCAATTTAATTACATGCTTTACTTGGCTTGATTTATATCTCGTTGCTTTTATAGTTCAGTCCCAGTCTCCTATTGTTCTTGTGACCTCTTGAATTTCACCAGCAGGGACACCTCCTCTTTACCCTGGATCAGAGTATTTTTAGTGATTTTTTGAAAAAAAAAATAGATAACTTAAAAAAAAATGGAAAAGAAAAGAGGAGAAAGGAAAAATACTCTGGAGACATGCGACCTCCTTTGTGTCTTCTCGACCAATCAGAGCCAACGGCCTTGAGAATGGCCGTGATCTTGTGAACGAGGTGAACGAGGCAAACAAACAAACCTGACTGTTTCCGAAATGGCAACCGACCAATTTGATGTTGACCTTGAAAGCTGCGTGAATATTTCCTTGGCAAAATTCTTCCCAGAAATTGAGAATACCACGGAGCAGCAGATGGAGGCGTGGAAAGGGTTGTTTAGGGGAAAGGATGTATTTGCGATACTGCCAACAGGATCCGGGAGGCTCATTCCCTCGATCACCAAGTCCAAAGAGCTTGAAAAGAAGGGATACACCAAATGGAAAGGGAAGAAATTCGTATTTTGATTTTCAACGAATTTTGATTTAGTAAATATACTTTCACCGGTGTAACCACAGTAGTTCTTCCATCGTCCATTTTTTAGGCCATTTCACGTGGGCATGTTCTGTTTGATATCAAATTTCAAATTTCCGGCCATTTTCTTACTAAAAACCAGAACGAGGTTACCGTCGCATGTCTCCAGAGTATTTTTCCTTTCTCCTCTTTTCTTTTCTTTTCTTTATCTTTTTTCAAATTTATCTTTTCAAAAAATTCACTAAAAATACTCTGATCCAGGGTACCTCCTCTTCAGCATGACAGGAAATCTTGAAAATAGCAATTGTCTTCATATTCTACTCCTCTTGATAATACTAAAAGATTAGGACATATTGGTACCATAAAGACAAATAGATTATACTAAAAGATTCGGATAAGCCAAGAAGTCAAGATGAATGTGAATAATTTCTTTATTTCTTTCTTGAAAACGCTTAAGCTTAAATTGTATATGTTTTTTAAGAAAGAAATAAAGAAATTCCTCATATCTATCTCGACTTTTTGGCTTATCCGAATCTTTTAGTATCATCCATAAGATTTATCTACAGTAGAGGAATTAATTCGTGTTTCGAGTTAAATCCCTCTTCATATCGAAGCTGTATATATATTTACATAAATTCATAAGGCATCAAGACCTGGTGGAGTTGTATCAGCGTTGTGGTAGCTCATATGTAATTACATACACGTTTTTTTATAAGAAACCGGTTTATAAGAAACCTAGTACTAGAGCCCCAAAAATTTAAGAAACTTTTAGAACTACATCAATATCTTTAAGAAACTCCTAGAAAAAATAAGAGGACTTTCTAAGCCGGAAAGTAATATGTCAACAATACATTTTTGCTTGATTTAAGTTTGCCACACGTTTTTATTTAGAGGAACACAGGATGTTGAGCCTACTTGTATTAGTAGGTGGGTTTCACTTACATACAAGAAATATGCGAGGGAAAGTGCAAAATTTTATGTTAAGTGCGCATCTAAAAATAAGAAACTTTTAAGAAACTTTGATTACTAGGACCCAAGCTAGGTTTCTTATAAAATAAAAAACGTGTAAGACCATGCCTTTATGTAATTACATACCATGAATTTATTTAATTATATACATGGCTCTCTGAAGAAGGACATACGTCCCAAAGGCTACTGCGCGTGCGCTAACCTAATCTGGTGCAGGCATATCAAATTTATGGTAACCCATTTGTAAGATTACACACTTTTTTTATAAGAACAATTTTATAAGAACAAACAACTCAAATTGCTAAGGACAAGTTAAGAACAAGCTGAGGCTGGCTATTCTTTGCTCAATACTTAAATCATTAGAAATAACCATAACACTGAGAGGTAAAGATAGTCAAACAAGCTAGCAGCCTATTGGTATGTCAGATGGGCCATAAAAACGGCAATTTGCAACAATAGCAAAAGCGGGCTTTAAAAGCATTACAAAAGTTAGAACAATTTAAGAACATTTCATGCTAAAAATTGAGTAATATTAAAGAACAGACAGCTTCAAATCAAATTTACTGGTTCTTATAAAAAAGAGTGTATTTCTATAAGATGTTCGTTTCTTCTTATTTCATATAAAAAACTTTTGATAAGAATCCAAGGTGTCAGACTTTCAAAGCTTCAGAATCTTACGTAGAGCAGTTTGTTATGACTCAGATGACGTCACCAGCACCATATCGAGCCATAACCATCTCATCTCGCTGGTTAATATAAACTTATTCTTGAAAGGGTGGTTATTTCATGAAACATAGAAATGTGGAGGACAGCTGTCATAGAAGCATATAATAGGCGAGATCTCCCTTGCTCCCTAAAACCCCTTGGATGGTCTGCTCAATCCTAGTGGAAAGATACCCCTCTGTCAGAAGTGCTAGCCAATTTGTTGTGTGATGGAAACACAGCACCGCCATTGCAACACCACTGACTATATTCTCTTACATTTTCCCTGCTTTTGATCGATTAATGTACGGAAAAGTTTTGGTTTCAACCCTTTGGATGACCCTCACCAACTTGTTCATAACCGAGTAGATTTGATTGAGATGATAAGATCATGAGATGGTTGACACTTTCGACCTTCATATTGAATTATTTCATCGCAAACCACCTCTCGTGTCAATCTTTGTGCGTCTTAATTCCAATTCTCTCATCTTTTGTCTGGCTATCATTCCTCTCGATAGAAATGAATCTTCACATTTCGCTCCTAATCCCTTCGGATTGAATTTTGGATGAAAACCTTTTCAATGTGTTTGTGCAGACAGAACTAATCTAGGAACGAATCTTGATCACCCTTTTGTTCCTTCTTTTGATTGTGTAACTACGTTTTTAACCTGCAGAGTCATCATGACATTTCCCTTTCTTGCTTTCAGTAATTCAATCTTGATCGAGTTATCATACTTTACACACTAGAACTGCTCGCTGATGTATGGCAGAGTAAGAGCTTTGATTTCGATAGAAACGTGCATGGTGCACTGGCGTAATAGCACATGGCAGTGTGGAACCTTCAATGAAATTAGTCGTTTAGTGCGCTTCTATAAGTAACTATTTTTCCGTAAGAACCCAAGAATAACCGTACGTACTAAAACATGAAACGAGTAGAAACAGGCAGAAACGAATGAGAAACAGGCAGTGGTGGCTAGAAGGACTTAATCTTTCTTTTCCGTAATGAGTGGATTTATAGCTACCTGATACCAAACTTCTCGTTAGTAATTTCTACTCGCTTCCTACTGGTTTCTATCCGTTTTTATTAGTTATAACTTTTTTCTACTCGTTTCTATTCGTTTCTTCTCGTTTCTATCTTTTTTTGCTCGTTTCTTTTCGTTTCTATCCGTTCCTATCCGTTTTTGATCGTCTTTAATCATTTTCTAGTCGTTTCATACTTTAGTCGGATCAAATATTTAGGGGCCCTTGGCTTTGTGTTTAGAGGCTAACGTCATTGGTATCATTTATGTTACGTTGGTTGTGTAAGTGCGAGAATCACGTCGAAGTCACCACTCGCCAGGTGACCCAGGGGCTAGATATGAGCTACTTGCCCCCAACTTAAGCTCCGTATTCTAGGGGCGGATGTAGAAAATGTTTGACTCCTGCTCAAATTGATCCAAGTGACAGAACTATCAATTTTCTATCTAGAGCCTAAGTTAGATGAAAGAAAAAATATTGGCTTGAAATCTGACCACAGCTCGATCAGCACTACCTGTATTCTGGATCCGCCCCTGCATGAATATAGAAATGCTTTTATGTTGATGTTGAAGTTCGATGAAGGATGACGAATTTTCTTACGCCGAGGTCATCAGTTTAACAAGGGACGAGACGAGGTTCGTGCCCTGAACTAATTTGAGCTTGAAGTTACAACTTCAAGAAAGAACCATTTACAACCAAAGGAGTTTGACGAGTTGTTAGCTTCGGTGTTCCTCATATCACATACAGTAGAATCCCGATAACTCGAACAAGCAAGGGGCGATCAAAATAGTTCGAATTATCGAATGTTCGAGTTATCGAGGGTCTCGATAACTAAAATAAGGTTCAAGGGGAATGCCAAATCTGTTCGAGTTAGCGAGAGTTCGAGTTATCGCATGTTCGAGTTATCGGGATTCTACTGTAGCTTGAGGAATGAAGGGCATAAAAAGAGTGCTGATCCATGGCGAGAACCTAAAGCTGAATAAATGCTAGTTAGTTAATTGCTGGATATGATAATGATTCTGGAAATTAGGCTAGGTTACTAGGTCCGTTACCAAAAGTTAATTCATGATTATAAAAAGATTAATTTCTTGTAAAAGAACGTTACCAAAAAGAAATTTGTGTTTTGTGGTTGACTCTGACAAGGTTGGTGGCACAATAAGGTGGCGCAGAAATTGAACTGCAGTTGAACATTTTTGATTATCACGTCCCTTATAAAGGAAAATAGGCCCTCTCATTTCTCCAGCGTTAGCACTGCCGCTGAGGTCCACACAGATATCATATAAAACAATAAAATTATGCATTTTTGATTTTCGATTGTGCAATGAATGAATATGTGAGAACATTTAGTGAAGTTTCATGAATATCATATAAGAAATCATATTCATTTGGTCCTCTCACATGAAAGACTTTTTCCTCGATTCTTTCTTGTAGTTCTAGAGTAGACAAAACTTTAACACCTTTCCTTTGGACCACAATCTTTCCTGGTAGCTCTTAAGGGCAAAAAAGTAGACTTTCGAGAAGTTCTTCTAAGATGTATAGACTGCTGCTCATACTTGCTAAATAGTTTTTCTTGTCTATGATTCTGCTATCGCCTTAATATTGAGAGCCTGCTACGATGATTTACTGCAACACTCGAGAGCCTATTAGGATGAGTTACTGCTGATTCACCTCAGTTCGCTCTCACCTTCATTTGCATGCACGCAGAGAAGATAACACGCACGTAGGAAGCTTCCGAGGCTCAGTAAAAGACACGGGGGAGTCGAGTAAAGCTTTCCGTACACCAGGGGGGTGTTGCTTCCAAGAGAGAACGACCAAATTGGTACACAGGAATGCGAGAATTTAAAAGTAATGGTAGCGAAGCAGAAACTTTAGCTTTGGCTTCTGATCTGAAGGAAGGAAGGGGAAATTGCCAAATGTTGAAGGAGAATAAAGATAAACCCCTTGTCCACCCCCCTGCGTGAATCACTCAACCTCTTTAATCAACTATTCAATTCCTTTCAGTTTTTCTTTTTTCAATTCAATTCAATCTATTTCCACCATAGCTTGGTCTAAACACAGATATGAAATACTGTGTATTGAATTTTGTCATGTAATGAAATTACGCAAGTTAACATGGACTTATCAGGAAAACTACAAGTAGCATTGTTAAATCTCTCGATTTGCTAACTTCCCGCTTTTCCATGGAGATTCGTATTTTGTTTCGCGTTCGTGGTCTAATCCTGGCCAGTTCATGTCGCTATCAAGCCGACCCCTTCACGTTTTGCTGTGATTTCTGTGTTTTTCTTCCTGCAACTTGAAATCCTGATCCTACCTGCCTAGAGATTTCGTTGTTTTCTTTGCGTTCTCGCCGGTCAATCAAACGTCTCTTATAGCTGGTGTCCTCACTTCAAAAACACGCTTTTCAGTCAGTTCTCCGACAAACCAATGCTTGCTAGATCCATCAACTGAGAATGTTTCAAGATGTCGACTCTGGCTTTTCTCTTGGCTGCCTCTTCAACTCGGACGTCTCTCCATATGACATCACTGAGTGGGACAGCTCGTGCGAGACACAAAGTAACTGTTTCTATGGATCAGCTTTTGAATTTCTTGGTGAAAGTATGTATCGTCATTTAGTCTTCTAGGCCTTCTAAACCTCTGAAACACTTTCTATTAAATACACTCTTTTCTTTATTAGAATAAATTTTATAAGAATATTGAGGCTCAAAATCGCCAAACAACAATGGAAATTTAAGAATAAACAATGGGATAGTTAAGGCTCAGGAAAATTTCAAGTATTCTCATAAAAAAAGAGTGTAGATAAAACAACTTGACTCCGGTCGAGCCTGTGTACAATTGGCACGTGGTTTGGAAACCCGCGTGGACAATTTCAATTTGTTATATCAGTGAACATTCAGCATTATCAGCATTGTTTCATGATGATTCAAACCTTGTTATGAATGTAGTACTAGCAAGATGGTATGATAAGTAGTCTACAGTTTGAATTATAGTAGATCATTATGAGACCTTATGAGAACTCATGTCAAAGAAAGCAAGTGACATATAGATGAGAAAAGTATTTCATCCTTATGCAACTGATAACCAAACATATGTATTCTTGTCGGACTTAAATATGGGAGACTACAAATAGTTATAACCTCCTGTACAAGCTGAATACATTCACAAGAGATTGTAAGGAAAAGAAAGTGTTACATGAACATATGATAACGAGACCATGACGTACGTGGTTGGTACCTACTTCTGCGGAGGAGCTTTGATTTTCCCCTTTTTATCTTGCAACTAAATCTACTTTATTCAAGGTGAGAATGAAAAATCACCCTATCAGGTTTCGAACGCACGTCCGCTGACTTGGTGCGCCGTTGCCCTACCAACTGAGCTATTAGGGCACGGGTGCATTGAAAGGAGTGAAGCGACAAAGCTGTTTAGCGACTTCCCGCCGATGTGAAGATTATAATATAGAGATAATCAAATACGCTTGGTTGTGCTTTTCGCTACAAATATCGCTGTACTTCTGGGGCTTGTGTTGCAGGTTCACACCAGCTGCTATAAACGCTGTCCGTGCTGTGCGAACGCATTAATTCACTTGCTAGATCTGTTTGCCACGTGATCACTCCTTTGTTTGGAACTCTACCCATGATGCTTTATCTCTATTATTGTTGGATTTGCTTTGAAAACCCACGTGCTCTTTCCGCTTGTAATCTGTTTCACCTGCCTCCTGTTCTCTTGTAAGCAATCGAAGCACTCAGTTTTTTTGAGAAATATTAGGTCAATTCTCGGTTCCTTAGTTTTTCTTTTCAATATACTAGCCCAACTAAGGCTGTGCACCGTTACATCCACTTTTCGGCAGGGCCAGGGGCACGGTAACATACATTTCCAGAAGGAGCAGTCTAACATGCACTGCACAATTTTATTGCAATTTATCAGGACAACAGGATTTCGGGAAAATGTGTACCACTTTTTTAGGGAGTGTTTCGCCCCTCGCTGATAACCCCTCAATTCCAAGTTCATGTTGGTAAAGAATCGAAGCCCGCCTTCTGGGACCCTTAGCACTTAGCAGCTTGTTTACAGATGCAGCTACAGCTCCTTATTTTTTAACGCTAAGTTTGATACGAAAAGTTTCTTTTAGTTATCAGTTTGAAGCCCTTGGTCCAATGATTATCCACCACAGTAGTGAATGCAAGATCCCTCGTGTGGGTACGATGCTTAGAGGTTATTATCTTGAGATGACAAATGTATGTTTCACATATAATTTTCTGTTAGTAACCAGGAAATCATGTTTAAAGTAATATTCTGGTAGTATGAACCTCTGAATTGTGTTTGACCAATTCTGAATATTCCTTTTTCAGGCTCCTTAAACATGGTTGAAAGCTGCATGCATGATGCCCCCACTCTTCAATCGTTGGACTCGTACAGCCCCCTGTCAGGCAGCGACACCACCTCTGGCAGCTCCTCCAGTGGATCATTCTTCCCCATCAACTCCTGTCCCAGCTCGAATGGCTCTGAACGTCAAGTGCTGCCTTGTTCGGTCTGTGCGGATAAGGCTTACATCAAGCACTATGGAGTGATTGCTTGTGAGGGGTGCAAGGGCTTCTTCAAGAGATCGGTCAGGAACAACCGGAAGTACCAGTGTCTCGGCAACCAAGTCTGTGACATCGACCGAAAAACGAGAAATCGTTGCCAGTTTTGTCGTTTTCAGAAATGCATCGAAGTTGGGATGAAACCTCAAGGTAAGGATTCTATATGTTAATCACGTTGTTTTATTGTCCGCACACCAGGGGCGGATCCAGGATAAATCTGACGGGGGGCAGGTGTTTTATGGGAGGGCTAATAAGTGAAATATCTTTAACAGAATTATCAAGAATCAGCCATTCAAACGGGCGCAAAACTTCAGGTAAGGGGGTGCTGATAGTTATTTTTATTGGCAAAGGGGACAACTACCTTCAACTGCAGCCCCCTGAATCACGTGGTTTTGTTGTTTGCAACGTACTATATTGCAGCATATGTGAGACTTTATGAAGAATCTTTTCGGCTTTACGACGGGCAAACACTTTCCACAATTTTCCTATAAATCATAAGATGGTTAATTGTAATATCTTGGACGAGAAAAGGAATGTCCAAAGCCTAAGAGAAGATCTGCTATCATCGAGACGTGAAAGCTTAAAACGGTCAACAGCCCCACCAACGCCCCCTTTCAGAGCTCCTGGCTACGGCCCTGGCAAGAACTCTGCTACTTTAGGTCAAAAGTTGCTCCGCAGCTTAAAATTCGCTCCAAACTACTTTAAATAAGATCTCTGCATCATTGGCAGAGCAAAATCAAACATGTTTTGCTGTATTTTCTGGAAATTTCTTCATAGCTCGGAAATTGACCAATCGAATTTTTTGGGACACTCGGTATAATCATCATAAGTTTATCATCAATTGTCATACGACCATCACATAATTATCATATAATTATCATATCATTACTCTTGCATGTAGAACACTATCTAATGAAAGTTGTTGATTGAAATGTGAGATAAAACGACACGTGTGGAAGGCTGGCCATGCATTTAATCTTTCTGGTTGGTCATATTGTTGTTGTGGATTAAAGGGTCCATGCATATTCTCGTGTGGATTATTTCCAATTGTCTTGCCGTTTTATTATTCAGGTTTCTTGCTAATCTCAAAATTAATAAGTTTCCAACCACACTGTAAGAACTCGATTTAACCCCCTCCTTAATAAGCCCCTGCTTCAGAAGATGTTTTTCTCGTTTGCCTCTCGTTAGCTTGTTTTTGCAATTAACAATCGAAGAACCAGAGAGTTTCCTCACTCTCCTTCGCAGTTGTTTTATTGTTAGATGTTCTTGTTTCCCTGTGTGCACTCCGGTCAACTTATTAACGCTCAACTTATCACCGGTCAACTTATTACCGCATATTAGAGAACGCAGGGAAACAAAGACTCGTGGAGCAAGTCTAGCTCCAGTCAGCTATATGCCCTCGTCTCGTACTCTTCCTGCAGCTGTCAGAATAGAGATAAAGCCACTGCGAAGGAGCGTGGAGTTTCATGATCATAAGTCTGTTTTTACATCTGTAATGTTTACGGTATGATACGGCTTGTCCGCTTTAAGAATGAATTTACCTAAAAAATAGTCTCTTTTTGAGATATTGCATATCCCATAAAATACCATTACCCCGTACATGATTAAGGAAACTGGAAATACTCCATTGGGCCTATCAGTACAGGGCGTGAGAAAAGTGATCGAACTCATTTGTCTTGCAAAATAAGCTATACACTATACTGGATACTTGGCTCAAGACTATACCAGAAGAGCCACATGCCAGGGAGAGACAATGCAAGTCGAATAGCCTCGTACGCGCGATGGGTTTTGAGGTGGCTTTCATTGGTCATTTCTGAGGGCTTAGGCCTCTAACCTAAAAGATGCTTACTTGAGGATTTTATTACGCGTTTATCTTCGTTTCGTTCGTTTTCACTTAACACACGTTTTTTTCAATAAGCAAATTGACTCTGGTGCTAACCCTTTAGTTGCTTAACTGTTATGGTGTTCAGCCCTAAAAACAGTTGATGGTAGATAGTATTACTAATACATCATACCTAGATTCCAAAGACTGTTCTATCATTGGTTAACTACTAAATCACTTACAATAAGAATAAGAATATAATGTGATAGAAAAATTTTCTGATTGCTACAGAACTGTAGAGAACGTGAGGATGGCGAGAATAGTGGGAAACTTTGCGAAATAAAATAACTACTAAGGGGTTGATTACATGGAGCGGGCTGGTCCGCCTAACCGGGCTAAAATCATTAAGCGATTACATACGGGATACGAGCAGGCTAAAGCCTGGGTTTCGGCGCGTTATGGCAAAAGCTGATGTTCTATGCCGCAAAACGTACCATATTGCAATGGAAACTCAGGCACATAAAACTAAGGAAACTATCGATAAAAAACGCACATTTTGGGTTAACTAGTTAGTTTCTCAGCCTGCTTTGTCGGGCCAGCCCATCTGCAATTGATTTCATAAAAAAATTTGCCGAAACCAGCCCGCTTTGCCGTATAAACGAAAGTTTGCAAAACACAGAAAGTTTTATTGACACCAGGGTCCCACCTAAAAAAGTTCACCTCGGTTAACCGGGCCAGCTCGCATGTAATCAGCCCCTAAAGCTTTGCATCTCATCCGAGTAGTAGGTCAGAAAGAGAAAAAAATGAAACCTAACGAATTCTACTTGATTGTACGAAAATGATTACGAAACCATTGCTTTAAACTTTTTGATATCATCTTCTTCAGTAAAATTTGCTAACAAACTTTCATCAGTAGATTTTGTTGGCTGTGGTTGGTTTCTGAATTATCATTTACATCATCATAAACTTGGCTCTACTAACATCGTGATAGTATGAAAGGTATTTGAGTTCATGCCCTAAACCCTGCAACGGATCTTTTGACCTTTTGAGTTTTTGCCGATTGGACACAGAGAGATGTGTACAAGTCAGAATGTTGCTGTTGTTGCGTGGATGAGATATCTAGAAGCGGATCTCGTCTCAAGCAATACGTACGCTGAGCTGTGACCAGGTTGAGTTTTTCGCGAATTCCAATTTGAAATACTGATAAACATTGAAAAGCAAGGACTTGATTTTCTTTCAAATTGAGATTACATTTTTGAAGAAAAAGCTTTAAACCCAGCGTGAGGCAAATTAGAATAATCTTGTTACTCTTAGGATTTTATTGTGGACTTCTGAATCGAATCTTTTTGAAGTCAGAACGTCCTCTCAAAAACAGGTCATAAGAAACGGCTGGTAAATTAGATTGGTTTCATGAAATGTGAAAATGTTGAGGTTTTGATTGCCTTAATCAATAAAACGACAGTTCGCTAATGAGAGTAATGAAAATATCAGCAAATTTCTGCTTAGTAACGACCATGAAGAGCAACGCTAGGGCATTTTGCTCGTTTAAGCCATTTTTAAGCTGTTGACTTCCTCCCAAAATTTTGTTTTTTGCTTCAAGAGATTCTCCTGCTACCACCACGCCTCTGTTAAGAACTGTTAAGACCCTATTTCATTAACTGCAGTCTGCGATCGGGAAGAGCGAGCGGGAAATCAACCTCGCATTCAACGCCTCGTGTTTTTAGTTTCATGGAAAACAATAACCGTCCAGTTGCCATTCCGATCGCTCGACTACTTGTGCATGTCTGATGATAATAACTCGTCGAAATGAATGGTAAATTCTTATATGTTTAGATATTGTAACATGGTAAATCATTGTATACTTTTTCTTTATGTGCAACGGCCTATTCTTGGCGGCAAAGTGCTCAGTGTCATGAAGGCAGAGCTAATCTAACCGAGTGAGATGAACGTGTATTCACGCGCAGTTTGATGCTGGCTTTGCAATCATTGGACGAGTATCATGTCATAAGGGACTTGTATTAAATCCTATTCTATATGTTTATCTCTATTATTATTAGAAGGAGGTATTTTTGACTTGATTTTCTTGAAATGACGAGTCTTCACGGAGATCTTCTTCGCTAGTATATACACTAAGTTTATACGCCACGATGACCATAGCCACACTTTGATGAAGACGCTACTTGGAAAGCTATAATTTTTTTGTTTTCAATGCAAATATTTCTTCCTATTATTACTATTTTAATTCCAATGATGTGGGTTGCATCATCTTGAAACTGGGTAGATATTAGGTCACGGCCTACATAAACAGATGTTGTGCATTTAAGTTTTCTGCTTCTAACTCGAGCACTATTCTAATCCCAAAATTCAATATTGCACCTTAGATGAGTAATCATTTCATCTAAGCTATGGTTCTCTCATTTTGGTTTTGGAAAGTGTTCAGGATAGGCTAAGGAAAACGTTATTAAGCAACATGTGTTTATGTAGGGCGTGACCTCATATTTACCCTAAGAAATGGTTCTTGAAATAACGATCTGTGTATATAGTTCTAAGTTTGAGATGGTGCAAAACGCTCAGAGAAACAGATACGCCAAACTTCTTTGGGGCTGGGGGCTATTTAAAGAAGAGTTGTTGGGTTTCGAGCGTACTTGAGAAGAGGTACTCGATTGAGAACTTGCGATATTTGGTTTTCAATAACCAACCATAGTCAATAAGCATCCAGTTCTGGAATGGCCAAAAGTAGAAACTTTAGAAGAATTGAAAGCAACTACCTTATGCGCTGGTTCTAGATGGCGTCAATTGTAGTTACTCTGATAAGGGCTGGCATTTAAAAGCGCAACAAATTTTGAAATTTTTCTGGAAAGCAGTGTTAATTTGAACACACTTTCAAGTGTGTGGTATTTGATGTATTTCTTTGAAATGGGTACTGACTCGGTGCGTCACTGCTCTGCCAACTGAGGGAAAGGGAGGTATTATCATTTAAGTTGATCATCACTGAAACATGTTAAATATATATCAGGTTGATTTGGAAAATACAATCGCAGCTAGATTAAATCAAACTTGTAGCGTTTTTCTGAGACATATGGTAAGACTGCTCTTTTTTCTCAAAGCTGTACAAGATGAAACACTGAAGAAAGAGAAAAAAGAAGGGAACAAAAGGAAACTGACTACAGGGTCAAGCAACGCCCCCAAAGGAAGTCCAGTTGAGGTGTCTTCATCCCGCATCGAAATGCCCATCATTCCGGTAGAGTCTGTTATCGCAGCAGAAAGTATGGTCGACCCATCAATACACACGTATGCGAGTGCCTCTCTCGACCCAATCAGGCATGTCTGTCTTGCTGCAGATAAGCAGGTAGGCCAACCCTTAAATGGTTGATGAAAATCGCTTAAATGAATATCCAGTCCCGTGATTTCTCACAAATATTAAACTTCTTACATTTGTTTGGTGCCGAGGGCCAAAAACAGAGTTTACGAGTGCGTAGCGACTTACCATGAGATATTTCAGGCCAATAACCGCCCTGGAGAATGCCTGTGCATGACTCTGGACGATGTTCAGTACTGTGGAGGATGGCTAATATTGTGAGAGGATATCATCACTACTGTGGGGGATACTATCAGTACGTTGGAGGATATTGAGTACTGTGTAGGATGTTCAGTACTGTGAAGGATGGCTAATACTGTGAGAGGATATCATCACTACTGTGGGGGATACTATCAGTACGTTGGAGGGTATTGAGTACTGTGTAGGATGTTCAGTACTGTGGTGGATGGCTAATACTGTGAGAGGATATCATCACTACTGTGGGGGATACTATCAGTACGTTGGAGGATATTGAGTACTGTGTAGGATGTTCAGTACTGTGGAGGATGGCCAATACTGTGAGAGGATATCATCACTACTGCGGGGGATACTTTAACAGTACGTTGGAGGATATTGAGTACTGTGTAGGATGTATAGTTCTGTTGAGGATGGCTAATATTGTGAGAGGATATCATCACTACTGTGGGGGATACTATCAGTACGCTGGAGGATATTGAGTACTGTGTAGGATGTTCAGTACTGTGGAGGATGGCTAATACTGTCAGAGGATATCATCACTACTGCGGGGGATACTTTAACAGTACGTTGGAGGATATTGAGTACTGTGTAGGATGTATAGTCCTGTTGAGGATGGCTAATATTGTGAGAGGATATCATCACTACTGTGGGGGATACTATCAGTACGCTGGAGGATATTGAGTACTGTGTAGGATGTTCAGTACTGTGGAGGATGGCTAATATTGTGAGAGGATATCATCACAACTGTGGGGGATACTATCAGTACGTTGGAGGATATTGAGTACTGTGTAGGATGTTCAGTACTGTGGAGGATGGCTAATACTGTGAGAAGATATCATCACTACTGCGGGGGGATACTATCAGTACGTTGGAGGACAATTAGGTATCTGGGGTATACTTTCAGTAATGTGATAGAATACCATCAGTAGTGTGAGGGAAAACTAATCACTGTGGAAGGTATTCAGTACTGTGAAGGGGAACCACAAGCACTGTGGCAATAATACCCAAAGTGCTTTGAAAATTTCTACTTCAATTTGGCCATAGCTGGCTGTATGCTGTTATGTTGGTGTGGCCAAAGCTAGTTTCGGTGTTACTGTGGCCATAGCTCGTGATACTTGCAGCAGACAATTTCTGCTTCAATGCCACATCAAAGAATGGGGCAATTAGTCGATACTGTGTCTAATGCAATGAATTAATACACTTATTGCTAATTTAATTTGATGATATCAAATTTGACAGTTGGCATCCTTAGCTGAATGGGCGAAGAAGCTTCCCCACTTCACGAGTCTGGAGATCGCAGACCAAGTTGTTCTACTGCAGTGGAGTTGGCCGGAGCTTCTGATTGGGGGATTCTGTCATCGATCGTGTGCTGTAACAGATGGGTTTCTGCTGTCAACCGGTAAGTTAGATTGGTTGTGCGTACTATCTTCGTAAGGTATTTGTTTATCTGCCCAACCAAAGGGCCTGCTGAATACCTAAATTGAAAAAAAGCATAATGATAAGTCCATGGTTTTTGGTCGAAATTAGCGAAGATGGATGGGTCTAAAAGGCTTTTAATATGTCCAGGCAGCGATAATAGGCAGTCATACAAGTATTAGGAAGCACAGCTAGACCGTAATAGCACCAGAAAACGCATAAAATCACTAAGAAGGTGGATCCTGTATAATCTCAGAATCACTGCAGTGCCGGCCTGCTGTAATTTTGGTGTTTTATTGCTACTAGACGCATGAAAAGGCATTTCTGAGTCTGCATTTTCCATCGAATTTTCTCGTCAAAACTATGATGAACTATAGCCTTGCATTAAAGTCAAGTTTCCTTGTGAGCGGCCATTGAGATTCCAAGCTCTATTCTGGTTTATTACACACAAAAAGAGACGGTTTTGATTCCGTTCTTGCTAGTGGTTTTACAAAAACCATGAATTATTACGGAGCGTTACCTTTTTATTCAAAGGTTTGCATCTGACACGGGAGAATCTGAAGAAAGCTGGAGTCGGTGCAATTGTGGATAAGATATTTGCTGAGGTGATAGAAAAAATGCAAGAAATGCAACTAGACCGAGCTGAATGGGGCTGTCTTAGGGCTGTGATGCTTTTTTCACCCGGTAAGAATTATGTTATTTTCATGCACTGAATTCGAAGAATTCCCTTTTGTGCTAAGGAAGTTTATTGGAGAATCTGGGTTCGACCATGCTTTCTGTATTTCTATCATTGGGAATTTTGATTTACAGGCTGCAAATGATAAAATTAAATTTTGATTTGTTCTGGCTGGACAATCGAAACCCGCTCTTCGATCAGCTGATGGTCACATGTTGGGAAATGAACACAAGAAAATATGACGTGTTTGTTTGTGCTTATGAAGTCGAATTTTGATTGACAGGCTGTAAATGATCACGTGAAATTGATCATTTAATAATCACATTAGGGGAAGTGAGTACATGAAAATGTGTGTACGTTTTGTCCCCAGCGAAGCTGTAGTACTTACACGGACACATTCCCAGTAAGTTTGATTTTCATGAAGCTTGAAACTGATTATTCGGCACACTGCCTACCTTTCCTACCGTTTTCAAGCATCACAGATGTTCATTATGAAAAGTTTTTTTTCTTATTCATGATTTCAAGGCGGTGTGTGTTTTCTGAGTCTGAGTTACCAGCAAGTAAATAAACGATCAATTATGATTTGCAAATGACGATTCGATCATTGAAAATGATACTTATGCGTCATTGTAAATTACAATTATGAATTATTTTAGATACCAAGGAGCTGAAAGTAGTTTGTGTTTCTTTGACCTGCTATTTAGTACATCAAATTTATCGAACATTGCAAATGATGATTAACATCAGCCATTGAAAATGATTACTCGATCATTGAGACTAAAAGTTGTGTGTGTTTCTCTCACCTAGCTACTATTAAGTAAATCAAATTTATCAAACAGTGCTAATGATTTTAAAATGATGATTCGATCATTGAAAATGATGATTAGGTAGGTGTCATTGTAAACCGATCAACATCAGCCATTGAAAATGACTATTTGATCATTGAGAATTACACCCATCTGTTATTGTGAATGACAATCGTACATCATTTGTAGATGCCAAGGGACTGAAAGCAATACAACAAGTGGAAGCTTACCGTGAAATGTACAGTGCAACTTTGGAAGACTACATGAAGAAAAACAAACCTGACCAGCCTGACCGCTTCACCAAAATAATACTTCGTGTACCCGCCTTGAAATCAATAGGGCTGCAGGCGCTGGAGCATCTGTATTTCTTCAAGTTAATTGGCGATGTGCCCATTGATACCTTCCTACTGGACATGCTTGAGGTAAATCAATCTTAGGCCACTCTTTTATTTATTCAACATTCATTTGAAGAGAACAGCATCAGTCTCCTTTCTCTGGTGAACGTTTGGTTTAACTCGAGGTATGGAAAGTATACACTAAGTGAATGTTCATTATTTGTGCTGAAGGTTTGCACCGAAGAGTATTTGTTGGATAATCTAATTTCTGGCTTCTTCAAAGTTTGGGTGAAAAGGATCTTGTTCCTTGGAAGGGTTTTGGTTGAAGAATATTTCTCATGAAATAATTTGACCAAAATGGTGCCCGAATTACTAAAATCGGAAACAAACACCTCATGGTGGGTGAGACTTTTTGACTTTTGTTTTGGTTGGGTAGTTAATTTTTTTGATTTGCGCAGAGGTTGGGTAAATGCTAAATATCTTTAATATTTTCATTCCTCTTCGGTGCCAGCTTGGGGCATAAATAATGAACAGTCCCAAAAGTAAGATTTTAAACATACATCTTCCAAAGCCATATACTCGAATTTCATGAAATTATTTCAAATTTGAATGGGATCGAGTCTTAGAACTTTACAGATGCGTAAATTCGTAATAAGGATTCGCATTGTCTTTAACTGGGTTTCGACAGAGTTTCATTGCAGTTAATGTCTACTAAGACCCAATACTCACTTCTACAACCCTGCAAGGAGTGATTCATGGGTTCCTTTATGGTTCGCGTAACGATAACATAATAAATACCAACCTTGCTAACTTTTTTAGATGAAATTGCTCGGCACGTTGAAGTATAAATCTCGAGAGAGGATCCTTAATGCGATGAAAATCTGCTAAATCTCAGAAACCGTACAGTTCTTGATGCGTCTCTTTTCATGTCGGCAAAGAATTAGAAATATATTCAGCAGGACAGTCAACAAATTTGCATGAAACGCCAAAGCTTTCCAATCAAAATTCTACTCTGAAGCAATATGAACTTTCAAGCTGAAATATCTAATCTATAAGATGGGTGACTACGATCTGGTAGGCTGAAGCTTTTAATAAGTCTGTCTTTAAGTCGCAGGTTAGTACTGTGCGTTGACGCAATGTGTGTGCATAACAATTTTCTAGCGATCTGTCACGCTGCAGCATAAAACAAACTTTTCCGGAGAGTGCGCGTCAGTAAAAAGAATCCCCAAAGAACATGTCTGTTAAGAATCTCAACAAAGAGCATACGCACTCAATGTGAACAGAAGATTCTTGATGTGACGCAAAGTGTCCTATCGTGTTGTAACAAGGGATGCATTCAGTGTGAATCGAGTCTCGGTGCAATCTGAATGATTATCAACCCTTACAACCTTAATTCATAATAATAATCATACACAGACTGATTGAGACATTACCTCTTCGATTATCCGCCCTTCGTTTATCCTCCATTCGATGATCCGGTCCGTAAAAAATACGAAAAGCCTTACGAAAAGTGATGAAAACTTATTATCTGCAGCAGTAAATCGAGAAACAGTAAGTAAAAACAAGCAGTCAATTAATTCCCATGTTTCAAGAATATTTTGTGTGTTCGTTTATAATGTGTGCTTTAGAAATAAACTTTCACAATACTCAGATTGTTTGTTTTTGCTGGTTTCTGCCGTTTTTCTTATATTTTCGATTATCCAGAGTTTTCGATTATCCGCATGCATCTTTTTTATGCAATCTAAAAAGGTACAATTTACAAAAACATATAAACAGTTACGATAGCATTGGGTTACAGATATACATGTCTACCTAATGGGCCTACAAAAAACAATTACAGCTAACATTGCTAATGCTGAAGGCTATACCAAACTTGCTGTAGGCATCACGCCTAGGCATAGTCATGCATCTTCATGCATGCATCTTCAAAGCACGTATCCCGAGAAGGTCGGATAATCAAAGAAGTACGTCACATGGTATATTATCAATCATGAATTTTTTGAAAACAAGTCTTCCAAAAAGCAATGGTTCCAAAGTATTGTTATCTACTAACATAATCCGCTTACACCAATATCCAGTAAAGAAAATAATAGATGGTATTCTCTAAGAAGTTGAAGTATTGTATTTCGAGTTTCAATAATGTTATTTTTATTCTATATTTAAATGTTCTACTGATGTTTTATTAGCCTTGGAAGATGCATGAAAACACCAACAAGAATTTTCCTTCAATGTCAGCCATAAAATTGAAAAAAGCCCCATTCTTAGCCCATAATTTTTGGTTGAATTGGCCTAAAATGAATAGTTCAAAATAGTCTTTTAATCCACTAAAGGACTGTTCATGGAGCAAATGATTGCTATAATAACCAAAAAAACGCATAAAATCATCAAAAAAATCTTCCTTCAAAATCAGTTAGAAATTGGAAAAAGCCTGATGGTTAGCCCATTGTTTTCAGCAAAAAAAGCTCAAAGTAAAAGGTTCCAAATAGGCTTTTATTCCACTCAGGACTGTTCAAGGAGTAATGTTAGCATATAATCGCCTTGGAAAACGCATAAAATAGTCAAAAAAAATCTTCTTTCAAAATAGGAAGTAATATTAGGCGTATAAGTCATCCAAAAATCTTCCTTCAAAATCAGTCGCAAATTTGAAAAATGCCAGATGGCTAGCCCATGATGTTTGGTCCAAATTGGCCCCAAATAAATGGTTCCAAATGTATTATTTGTAACTATGACTGTACAACAAGCAATATAAGGCTATAATTAGCCTTAACAATAAGAAGAAAAGCATGAAAGTTAGTCCATGATTTTCGGTCAAAATTGAACCAAAATATGATTCAAAGTGGGCTTTTATAACACTCAGGACAGTTCAGGGAGCAATATTAGGCTGTAATAACCATGGTTTTCGGTCAAAATTGAACCAAAATGATTCAAAGTGGGCTTTTATAACACTCAGGACAGTTCAGGGAGCAATATTAGGCTGTAATAACCATGGTTTTCGGTCAAAATTGAACCAAAATATGATTCAAAGTGGGCTTTTATAACACTCAGGACAGTTCAGGGAGCAATATTAGGCTGTAATAACCATGGTTTTCGGTCAAAATTGAACCAAAATATGATTCAAAGTGGGCTTTTATAACACTCAGGACAGTTCAGGGAGCAATATTAGGCTGTAAAAACCATGGTTTTCGGTCAAAATTGAACCAAAATGATTCAAAGTGGGCTTTTATAACACTCAGGACAGTTCAGGGAGTAATATTAGGCTGTAATAACCATGGTTTTTGGTCAAAATTGAACCAAAATATGATTCCAAGTGGGCTTTTATAACACTCAGGACAGTTCTTATTACAGCCTAATATTGTTCCCTGAAGTTCAGGGAGCAATATTAGGCTGTAATAACCATGGTTTTCGGTCAAAATTGAACCAAAATATGATTCAAAGAGGGCTTTTATAACACTCAGGACAGTTCAGGGAGCAATATTAGGCTGTAATAACCTTAGAAAGCCCGTAAAATCACCAAAAAAATTTCCTTCAAAACTAGCTAAGAATTGCAAAAAGCCTGATGGTTAGCCATGGTCACGTTGCTTCAGTTGCCCCTGATTTCGTAAGCTCTCAGTTTAATACATGGCAGTCAACATTCGGTTCTAAGAAACAAGCAATATTCCTTACTATCTTATACATTACATATTGCATAATCACATGGTCACATGAATAGAGACTACTGGGTACTTTAGGTGCATGTAGAGTGAAAATGTTACAGCCCGTCTAGCAGGCTCGGTGTAGTTCTTGATACATTCTAAGAGACGAACAAGTTCTCGCAGAACTGCACGAAGTTGAAAGCTCCCGGCATGTCTCTTCCTTTCGGGTCGATGTAAGGCTCCATTCTGGACATGCAGTAGTCCGCCTGTTCTTTGGTTAGTGCCTGAAAATGAACAAAAATCATTTAATCGAAACGGGCACTCGGTACATAGATACAAAGGGTAAGATTTTTGGCACCAATCATATTTTTTGTCCTAAAATACTATATCAGATCCTGATTGTTATTTTCGGCACCAAATGTGGAAAAACTGACATCTTTTAATTAAGACTTTACCATAACTTAACATAATGTTTAGCTGAAGAATCAAAGTTTTGAATTTACAATTTGCAATATTTTGAGAACACAATATCCAAAGATATTATATTTTTGGGTCTTTAAAAATCTGCAGAAATTTTGGGTTGCGTGTAAATTTCGTCGACTGACCCCCGTATGTCTATTATTGAGTGCCCCCTGAGATTGAAAACAAAACAAGTGAATCACATGGCTAATCACTGGAGTTTCTGAGTGTAGTGATTGACCACGCAATGGGTAGTTTTAGCTATCATGAAAGGTCAATGAACTAATTATCCAATCATATCCCATTATATCATCATAACATCCAATCATATCATCCAACCATATCATCCAATCATATCACCTATCCATTCATGGTAAGCCACGTGGGGTTGAGGTCATGAAATGCAATTCAATGTTTACCTGGTAGAGTTCGTCTTCGGTGACGTAAGGCTTTGAGCCTCCTTCAGTCACAGCCCTGAAGGCGTCCTCCACTTCCTTTGCAGAGTGAACATTTTCGGTTTCTCTGCTTATCATAAATGCAATGTATTCGTTCATTGACACCCTGCCGTCACTAGAAAAGAATCAATACACAAATATAGAAAATTCTGTATTTCAATTTCCCCGAAATAGTGCTCGATACATTACAGTAGACCGATATAAATATATATTCTTGATTCTTGTATTTACTTAGATAGCTAATAATCTTATTTGATCCTGTGTGTTGAACGCTAAATCAAAATTCAGTAACTTCACACTTAACATGAACAAATAGAGCTGTGAATAGAACGTTCAGTGTGTTATAATAATGGTTTTAATAAAGATATAAATACAGTAAGAAGAAACAAGAAAATATCTCAACTCTTCCCACTGTTACACTCACTATCTATTGCGGATTTTGTTGTGGGGATATTCTTCATCTAGTAGGTTATGTTGAGTCTTTCCATATTGGTTAATTGCAGAGTGCTCGAAAAGAGTTACCATGTAGCCAATTATAAAGTCTACAATTCTTTTTAGCGAAAAGTGCTCGATACATTTAAGTGTAGCGATATATAAACATAGAAGAAAATAATCAATTTTGCTAAATGATACGCAGTTGAATACTTTCTTTCTAGTTATCAAATTAAATTCTGTTTACTCGCATTTCTTTTCATAAGAAATTATGCTACATATTGGTATTGGTACCAGAGTTTGTTTGCTCCCACAACAATCATGCTGCGAAAAGTTTATTAAACCTGGGACACTTATTAATTCTTAGCTTCGTTTTCACGTGAAAAATACGAGATTTTCACTTTATAAGTAACACTCGGTGGGGTAATATGTACCACAGAGCAGGTGTGGTCCAATAAAGTAAAATTATCTTTTTGAAATATTTTACTGAAAAGGCGACATAAAATCTCCAACCAAAGTTTTGAACTTTCTCCATGAGCCCTTGTCCCCCTATGCTCACTCCGGTCAATCTTGCCGGAGTGACGTCAGCATATGAGAGAACACAGGGAAACAAGGACTCGTAGAGCAAGGTCTCTTTGATTTTGAAAATCTTGCCTTATGGTTTCTTATAAAAAAATGAGTGTTACAGGAATGATACAAATATATTAGGAATAGAAACACATAGAAACACAAATGGATAAAAAAAATAACGAACCCGTTGGGGTCGACAGTATTGATGATAGCATCGAATTCTGGGTCTTGCTCGCCTTCTTCTACCATCGGAAGATCGTAGCCGAGTGATCGAAGGCACGACTTGAATTCTTGATGCTCCAGGTATCCGGTTTTGTCTTTGTCGAAATGCCTGAAAGTCAAATCAACATAAATCATCTCAACAGAAAATTCAGAGTAACTACTTTAAATCGTCGATTAGGACCTCACCCTGAAATAAGCCCCCTTCCAATAAAGGCCTTATTTTGGAAAACCATTCGACAAATTTCAACATGTCAGTATTGCGAAGCTAGCAATATTACACGGAGCAATGTACGCGATTCACAAGCAGGTCATTAGTGGCGTATTTTCATATTGTGCTTCTTCATCAATTGTTGATACTCCTTGGTTCCCAATGGAAACTATGTCATTTCAATCTCTTTATTCTAGTTGCTCGCATTAATTTGTGGCAATAAAAATGACCCAAGTGGTATTCGTTTGGTTTTCAGATCCTCCTTCTTTTCGAATTCTAGTCGCTATTTCGGACTCGTTAGTCATGAGTAGAAATCTAACCTGGTTTTTATCGGACTAGTTAAGAATAGCAGCTTCCCAAAAAGGATTTGAATTTGTTAAAAATCGATGAAAAAAATTTACTAACTTGAACATGAGAGTGAATTCCCTGAGATTTTCTTCGGACACCCCTGTCATATTTCTTGCTTGAATTTGCTGCTCGAGATTTCGTTGCATCCTTACACAAAGTTGATCAAGCTGATCCCACTGTTGAGCCAAGCCAACAGTGCTGTGCTCTGTATATCTAACAACAACAACAACAACGTTATTGATACCAAGAAAACTGACATTAATCAGAGATCGTTTGATCATATTTTTGATGATTACATGAGCAGTCCCTTCTAAGCGCTACTGAAACATCTAAGCGCTATCGAAACAACTTAGCGCTATATACTAATAAACCTTAACCAGCCCCTCTCAACTCTTCTAGGGTAATCGCCATTCATGTCTTTTACCTGATAAAGGAGAAGGGTGCATAATATTTATCATTGCTATGCTGATTGAGTAGCCTCAACCAAATAAGAAAAAGGGACATCAGTTTTGTATACATACTGTTCAGCGAACTGCTGACTGATTTAAAGTCAGTTGATATTAGCTCAGTATGTTTGCCTATCACTAAACATTCTAAATACACCAATCATCCAAATCTTCTCTCTTGGTAGTCCAAAGATATTGTTCATCATTTAATTTCCATTGTCTATAATTGGCTATCATTCCATTATCTAAGTTATTGCTCAGTGATGTCAAGGCAATTGAATCAAATTCGTTATATGGTGGAACCTCCATATAACGGACACCTCTATACAACGGAAAGATACTTGTGTCCCAAATGTCGCATAGTCATCAAAAGCAACCTATTTACAGCGGACACCTCTCTACAACGGACAATCGAATAGGTCCCGATGGTGTTTGTTGTATGGAGGTTCCACTGTATAATGCTGCAGTATCATGCAAAAAGTGAATCAAACATATTTTACTTGTTGTCAAGAATCAAGGCCTCTTCCATCTGCGCACCGAGATCTTCAATTTCATTCAAATGCTCTTTACGCTCAGTTATTTCGCCTGACTTTTTCTGAAAATTAGAAATTACAACGATTTCAATTTAGGTAGAATATGGAAACAATGATATCCAAAATATATCTTGTATATTCTGAACGCTCTAAGTCACGAGAAACCATCGCTCAACGATTTAACACTTGTGATGATAATCGTATATAATTCAATAGTTTACGACTCGTCAAATGCAGCGATTTCGTGAAATAAATTTGCTGATGTAGATCTAGTACAGGATGAATATCAAGATAACAGAACACAGGGGACAAAGTGACTGAGATGGAGCTTCAAGTAAATCAAGTAAAGCACCAATCTTTGCTAAAGTTGGATCAAAGTCTCAAAGCATTTTTCCAGGGATTGATAATGTTCGCTTTCACAATTTTTTATATGTTCTGATGCCAGGAATGAAAATATAAACCATAATTAAAGTCGGCCAGATGATTGAATAAGCATGAAACTTCGAGTTACAGAGAGCCAGTCTCCTTTCTTGTTTCTCGTCTATATCCTCTGTACCTTCGTACATTGTGCACTGCGAGGCGGTCATAGAAAATACAATTGCTATAGAGATAAACCATTATCTTGAAACTGGGGAAAACAGGGAGAGTTCACCAGATCTGTAAGTATTGCAAAACTAAGACACAAAATACCATAACATAAAGGCAAGGCTAGATCATCACAAGGCCCTCGCAAGAATAATTATACAAATTGGTGACTTTTGAAAGATGAAAATAAAACTTTTACCTTGAAGAAAGCCAACTGTTCCTCGAGATCTCCAGATATTCCAACCATTGAACTCCTGGAAATAAATATAAAAAACTGGTTGTCTTATCCTTGAAAGACTTTACGTTTACAATAAGAGTTCGCATATTTCATTAGCCAACAAGAAAAAGTTTAATGTGCAGAAATAACAGCTTATGATCGGAAGTCGATCGAGACAAACGATGTGTTATTATCTGAAGACTACGAAATTAAGGAGACGAAATAAAAACCTAACGAGTATTTTCTGACGTGCTACTCTGATGAGTGTCAGAAGAAAAGTATCAGCAATCTCCTACGATTGATGGCAACAACGATATACGTGAATAAGCGTCTGGTAAAAAAGGGTCCTTTCGTCCAGTTTATAGTATGCACCACGATATCGTTAAAGAATCTTGCTCCATCCTAACCACTTGCTAATGTAAACCATGTCCAGGCAATGAAAGATTATTTAATCATAGATCACATTAGTCAGGTACCTTGAGTCAGTGAGAAACATGTGGAATTGATTTGCCTTTGATGCAAATGCAAGTCTCAATTCATCATTGAAGTCTTGACGTCTAGCCTCTTTTTCGAGCTTGGTCTCTCTTTCCTATAACAAATAAGATTGAAATTGTCATTTCTGCCGTACTCTAAGTAATCGTAAATCCCATTATCAGGCTTCTATTGGTAGAAATTCATTCAGAAAAAAGAGAAATGAACGTACTTTGATCGTTACTTCAAGGTCGTGCCACATTTGCTCGGGGGCATCCAGTGTAAACCAAGTGTACCTGAGAGAAACATTAAAACAGTCATTGAGCCTTCAATTATAAAAACCTACCTCCGTTATCAATTTATGAAATACTTTCGATATTGAGATTTTCTGATTGAAGCCCATCTGAATATTATTTCTTACTTTCAACAGAAACAAAACCTTACAAAGCTGATTTATTCATTTAACTATTACGATTGTAATGAAAATCAGTGCTGATCTTCCCATCTATTTCTATATAAGAGCAAACTTCGTTTGCTAATTAAGTTCTTATATAAGTGCTTTTTCTTCCTGAAAACAAACCTGGGTTCTAATCTAAAAGTTCTTATATGCAAGTTTACTGTTGCTTGCATTACAATAATACATATAAGGAAATATCAGAGGTCGTTACATGCTGAATAATCTAATTGTCCTATCGAAATCAAGGTTATTGATTCGAAGACGACTGCTGAATGGGGAACGCCCAGTTTTAAGATGTGGCTTCGAATTGGATGCAACTTGTCACTAAATTGAATCTGATAAACCAATGGGCCTGTTTATATGGACTAAACCATCCCAGCTTCAAGCACAGGCGCTGAGAGGTGAGACTCATCTTCCAAAACAAACCTTTGCATTTTTCATCCTCTGTAGGCCTTTTCGTAAAAATATACCACCGGGGCGGCATATCGCCCTTGTAAATGACATTAGAAGGACGATTGCCCTAAAATGTTTCGTTTTATGGGTTCCTACTCAGTCCAGAGATATCAACGAAGTGGGTAGGAGGATGATTAAATGTTTCCTCCCTGCCGAGTGAGATTCTACTCGTTAAAAGATGCGATGTCATTTGAGTGGGACGTAATTTTCTTATACTAACGCTGAAATGTGGGATGAATACTGGAAGGCGGGATGGAATAGGTAAAAAAAACAATGGAAGTAAAAATACCACGCGTTTACATTTTAACCCACCTCTCATATGTGGAAGGTAGGGTGCCACCTCCTATCTAAAACAGCTAGAGGGTGGGATGAAATTCCAAATATATGATGGCAAATGCTTTCATCCCAACTTTCAGCTTCTAAAAGTCGATCCATCCCAAATCTTGCATAGGTAATGGAATGCTTTCGTCCACATGAACTAACTCTAACTTATGAAATGTGGCTTTGAACACAGTGCATTCACAACCACTGGAATCACTTAAGATTTGGTTAAGCTAAAGCCGCATTTGGGGTGATAATTAAGCATGCAGACCATAACAAGTAAAAATCACTCACGGGTTAATGGCGACGTCATAGCTTTTGATTTGTTGATCCAGTTCTACCAATTGATCAAAATCACTTCTGGCATCCTTCAGTGTTGCTCTAAACGCCGAATGGGCGTCTAACAAAGCCTACCATTGAAAAAATTAAAGTTTTATAAAGAACAAATTCAAGTTTACACTAGACTTCATTTTGATTCAACCAAAATGAGAATTCGAGCTTTTCCACTAATCTTGTTCTTCTTCCAAAAATGAAAATCTAGACAGGTCAGGTATGCCAGTAATAAATTTTTGGATCGGAAATTTGTTCAAATTCTATTTTTCTGGATCGGTAAATTTTGAAATTAATTTTTCGGTGCTGGCAACATATACATTTTTCTGGGTACGATAATCGCAGCAATTATTCAAGTTTTTTTTCAATTTTCGTACAGTAGAACCGCGTTAATACAACCAGCAGTGATCCGAAAATAATTGGCGGGAGAAACGGGGTGGCCGCATTAGTGGGGTCTTTCATATTAAGATTTTGAATGTTTCAGACATCAAAATTTGGTGGTAACTATTAACGGGTGACCGTGAGGCGAAGTACAACAGTAGAACTTAAATCTTTTGGAAAAATAACACATGGTTCAAAAATCTAGGTGTGGAATTATGAAATTCTTTTTTTGGGCTATTTAAAAAAAATTTCCTCGGACGAGCATGCTTGTCAAGAAATCCTAACCTGTCCATTATAGCAAAATATTGGGGACCTCTGAGGAATTGGCACTCCCCAGACCGATATTAAAGCCATATAGTTTGTAGGTGCATTAAGTATGCAAGATTATTTCTGCCAATACAAACTGCATGTAATATCCATTCTTTTCAATACAAATATCGTATGATATCGAAGACAATATTTGTCCGCTATGTGTAGGGTCTAGACCTCTATAATCTATGTTATCCATTACCTCCGGCACGTCACATCATGTTAGTTAACGTTACGTCGTGTCATGTCATGTGTATGTAAGAATTAGTATGTTCAGAGTGTGAGTAACTTTCTTTTTACATTCGCTTCTGAACAGACAAGGTTTCACATGCCTTAGAAATGGTCTTGTAAATAGGAATAATATTGGTACGTTGACGTTTTGGTAAAAGCTTGAGTACTCGATGTAGTCCTTCCCAGTAGAAATACAGGGTATTATAAATGCATAATACAGGCTGATTTTAAAGTTATATTGAATGGAATGTTATCGAGAATAAAAAGAATTACCCTGATCTCATCAACTGAATTACATCGGACGGGGTCTGTCAAGTCCTCCTCCGCATTCTCATACCAGCTGCTGAACACCGAAGCTTTCTTTGCAAATAGCAAGCAAAGGTCTTCAATCTAGAGAAGGGGAATAAATTAGAAATCTTTTTTTCTCCTTCTGCAATCAAGATCCATCAGCAAAATAAAACTTGGAAACCGAGAATCACACGTTTAAAAGTTTTAAGATTTATTTCTAAAGATACAATCCCCGCCAAAAGTCTTGGAACACTTGCATGATTTTTACAGTTTTCTACATCTTGCACCCTCCCCTCCCCCTTTACAATGTTGTTTCTGATAACAAAAACTAGCCCAATAACATTCAGCTAGTGTTTGGTGTGGTCTCATTAAGTTCCTTTTGTAACATTGTTTTGAGGGGGGAAGGGGGGTTGGATTTGGAAATAAAAGGCTTGGAAAGCTAAAAATGTAGTTATTTGGTAAAAAAATCAAGGGTGTTCCAACTACTTTTGGCGGGGATTGTAGTTGACGAAAATCGGAATATTCACAGAGGCAAAAAAGTCGAATTTGATCGGAACAGCGAAAACTGACCCATAGTTTGAGTGTTTAAAGAATATATTGTTTCAAATTAAGCTTACGACATTTAAAATTTTATTTAGATTATTTTTTTATACTCTGCATAATAGGAGAAGAACCTTCAGGTATTTTCATGAATCACCGTTGGGAGAAAGTTATAGATTCACTTTATACTCAAAAGATGATGATCTCCAAATAAATGTTCAAATTGCTGCAAAATCCATTCAAAGTTGTGCCGAAATCGTTTCAGATCGTGTCAAATCGTTTCAAGTCGTGTCAGAATCGATACTAAACCATCGCAAGTTGTTTTCATTCCAACGATGATCAGTGGGCACTATATATCAAAAGGTTTTTCTCCCATACTACGCATCATAAGTACGAGTACCTTGGACGAACGACCTGCATTAAGTACGTCTTTATACCGCTGCCACACAGGCATCTGAAAAATACTGCCTGCTTTAAAATTCAAACTAATTTAAGATCAAAAAATTTAGATTCAATTATATTATAACTTTAATTCCAATTTAACTTTCAAGTTGAAATTCTACTGTTTAGCACATCATTATTTGACACGTATGCTTAAATTAATGTTAGTTAATTTCATTGCACTCAAAGTGTAAAGTTAAATTCATTGCAGTTCAATTTAATGAATTTGAGATATATGTTCAAATTTATCAACTTTAAATTCATTGTAGCGGAGATGTACTTTACGATTAAATTCAATTTAGTTAACTCACTTTAGTTAAGATACAAGATCAAATTTATTGAAGTTGAATTTATTATAGTTAAGATGTAAGATTAAATTCATTGTAGTTGAGAAATACAATTAATTCATCGTAGTTGAAATTCATGCTTCAAATACCTTGAAGCTAAATTTAATGTAGTTTACGTTAAGATGATAATGGGGATTAAGTGGTTTCGATTTGAATTTATTTATTTGGAATCTGGAATTAAACCAATTTTCACCTGCTGGAACTGATTTTCAACTTCCAAAAGTTGTTCTCTTCGCAGCTTTGAATTTGCAAGCAATTGTTCCCATCTGCAATGAAAATAAACAGTTTTTATTCATCGATACTTTCAATGAAATGGTTTCAAAGCGATTATTTTCTTTCATTTTCGTGAAAAACTACCGGTATACAGTTGAAATTACTAATGAGAAGAACAACCAAGTGGAGGATACTTAATAAAGGCACTAAGAGAGCAACAGACAAATCTTCCATTAGTTCTGGATCTGCCTCTTGGCATAATAATTCATTAGGCTTCATTTTCGCTCTCTTTTGGACGTACTTATCTTTTGAGTAGCACAAAAGGATGTTATGAATTGTTTCATCTTTGTAGAGTATCCAAGTCTAAATTGTATTGGCAGAACAAAATTAAACTTAGGGTTTTAATCTTTTTAGTGAATTTTATCCAATATTTCTGACAAAGGTATTATCTGTGGAGATATATTTCAAAAGAATGAAATAATAAGAAGTTCTATTTCTGTCAATGCCTACATGTATTTAGTTCGCAGAGTTAAATCAATCACTTTCCCATTAGGATCCATATGTGCCTGAACTCACACATACTGTATAAACCTAGACCTAACAAAGACCTCACAAAGATATTTCACTTATCAACAATAAGCTATAATCACCTGCTCAACAAGTTGTCGTGACGCTCGATTATGGCTTTTGATTCCTTGTGCTCTGCTTTCACTAGTTCATCTTTCAGACTAGTTACGCTTGCGATTCCATCGTGTTCGAAAGCATGCAGACCAGCTTCAAAAGTGTCCTACAATTATGGTATACCTCTGTGTGATTATTGAAAACAAAATGAACATTGAGCATTCATAGAAAAGCAGTTAAATTGAGAATCTGATCCTGTAAAATAACTTCCTTCGAGAATATATAGTTATAAAGTTAGTATGTGATCAAGAAACCCAATGTGCCTCCCGGCTAACACCACACTGGCTGTGCAGCAACTCGCAAACTTGCGCATACGATGTACGGTTTGTTCTTGCAACTTCTTGAGCGCTCTTTGTGTATCTTGAGCCATATTCTAGAATTTATTTAGCTATGAAGCTATAAAGTTTAAACCCACCTAGCCGAGGCCTTTTTCTAGGCTGACACGTTGGTATCTTATACTGAGTAGAGTAATTCACAACGATAATGTTAGCCTTGTATACCATCAACTCTCGATCAGTAATTAATCAGAGGCGTTAATGAATATTTGCAACAAATATGAGCGAAAATTCAACAGTCGAGATTTGATACCCTCGCATCAGTTTGAAATAACCGCGGTTAGGTGAGAGGATATTCCTCCCATATAAACAGGAGCTAAAAAATAACCTCATCAGCAATAAACATCGAACATCACTTCTAAGATTCAAAGCACACAGCAAGAACATTAACTTGGATTTTCATCTATATTTAGTTCATATCTTAATCTTGTGATTTTCTTTCAATTTTTACTGTATAGGCCTATATAAAACTTTTCTTTCTAAAGTACAGGTCGTTGATTGATAACAGTAATTCTATTTAGAGAACAAGTTAACCTGTATAAGTATGAAAGTTATATAACCTCGAAAATCTGAATTTCTGCATAATGGTAGAGTGATCGAGAGGAAGAATAGAATCATGATACCAACTTGGTTATGAAAAGAATCGATGAAATATTTCACCTGTTTGGTTATCAAAGTTTGCACATGGGGAAGATCTTTCCCAGTGTCTTCTGACTTAACAAATATTTCTTTGTCATCTAAATGAGAAAATCAAATATAATAGATAAACCAATCACTCTAACACCGTAAAATCTAAGTACGATATTAGTTTAGCTATTGTAAGTTGTAAACGCAGGTAAAATGATGGATGTGGTAGCGTCCACTCATTAAATAGATGCTTAGTGCTAGATAATCTGGGCGGTATGAGATTTAAATCACCATGCACCAAACGCTTGCTTATAATCAATGGGTTATCTTGTGGGCAGTTACTTTCAAATTGAACATAGGACCCAAAACTATAATGTAGAGTATGATACCGGGTTCCTACTCCAAACAAGATGCAATCTTAGTGAGGCTTTCAAGTTAAACAGAAACTCAAAAACTCACATTTCAAATTGTTTTGAACATAAAAGGTTCTGAAAATAGATTGTAACCCTAAGTATCGGCCTTCGGCTAAAAGATAAATCCCTTGAAGTTGGTTTTGGATTCAAGTTTCACAATTGCGAATGTAAAACTAGGCTGGCCTAATGGTAAAAGACAGTTTTCTTTTCGCAAAAGGTACAAAAAAAGTGTCTTCTACCCACTAGGCCAAAGTCCCCAATTAACCTCAAGGGAGTTAAACGATAACCTATGCTTTTCAAGCAGAACATTTGTCAATTTGGCATCTTCAAAACATTTTCACTTCTCATAAACAACTAATTTTTTCGAAAAAATTTATTGACAAATTCAAAACATGTGTTTTTGATTTTTGTTTTCTTGTTTGGCTACTCACAAACAATTATTTATCGTACATTCGGTGAAAATAGGCTTGACCATCGTACACAGAAAAATTAAGCAAAAGCCAAATGTTTATCACGTCTGGAGTATTTTTGTGAGAACCCAATTATGATATGCACCGTGGCAAATAATGAATGTCTGAATTAAAAGCAGAGGAAGAAAGTAGATATTTACCAATCCAGGACTCGACGACGTCAGCCCTCCACTTAAACTGGAGAAAAGCGGAGTTGTCATTCAGTTGGTTTTTTCTGGTGTTTGCGAGTGATTCAAGATCACTCAGCTTTTCATGCAGTATTCCGAGACGCTCCTTTATCTTGTCTACTTTGAAATTCCCCTACAAAAATCAACATGGTTTGATTATAAGCAGGCTACTACCAGCAAGGAAACCTGGCTATCGTGCAGATGTTAGCATAATCTTGAAATAAGGTTGGAAATTGCTACTTTCGATAACACTAAAAAACGTAAGATCGTTTAATCATCCTCACTAAAATTGAAAAAAGCTGCAAGAAAATGATACAGAAAATCAATAACACAATAAACATTAAACATTCGAATATAAGGCTGCATGACGAAGGCTCATCCCAAAGGCATTGGATTTATCGAGCCATGAAAGTTACCGAGATCTAGCAGGGTCTGTCATGAGACATTCCAATTTTGTTTCTACCGTTATTCAATTATATTTTCAACCTTCTTTATGACCCACTAATATGAGGTGGGTGGCCCTGTTCTCGCACCTGTTGTTGTATGCAAGATATGAAATGGTTAAAATCTAGTAAGCACGGCAATCAACACCAATATTTGGTTGAAGTGCTCTTTATATGCCATACATTACGCGAGCATCATGACCTACAATCCCCGCCAAAAGTAGTTGGAACACCCTTTATTTCTTTACCAAATAACTACATTTTTCGCTTTCCTAGCCTTTTATTTCCAATCAAACCCCCTTCCCCCCTCAAAACTGTGTTGTTTACAAAAGGAACTTTATGAGACCTCACCAAACACTAGCTGAATGTTATTGGGCTAGTTTTTGTTATCAGAAACAACATTGTAAAGGGGGGAGGGGAGGGGGTGAAATGTAGAAAACTGTAAAAATAGTGCAAGTGTTCCAAGACTTTTGGCAGGGATTGTAGTTATTGTGGACACAGTCTAGCTGGCCCGCTTCTGCAGTTTACACTAGAACAGATGATATGATGTGGAAGAAACAGGTTGTTAATTGCCGGCATCTCGGAAAAGCAAACAGGCCTACATGCATAAAAAATCTAGCCAATATTGAATATATAATATATACAATATATAAAAGCGATGAGAAGGCTTTACTGAAAACAAATTACAATGGCTGGATCATTACCTCAGTGATTAACTTCTCGCCAACATTTTTGATATCAGAGACTCTTTGCTGATGAACCTCAAGGTCGCTTTCGAAGGCTTCATGCTTCTTCAACAAAGTCTGAAAAGAAGAGAGACAAATCAAAGAACTGTCAAATCACATTCAACGAATCATCTAGCACTGAAGATGGTTTTCAACCTAAATTGAAAGGATAGAATTTGTGATTATCAGTCTTGCTAGTGAATGATCAGTTGGGTTGATTTGAGATGTCAAGAAAAATAACTCTTCCGGTATTCTGCTTAAACAATAGTGCCTAAAGTTTTAATATCCAAGCACTCAACATGCATGAATTAACTGGGTAAGCATTCTACATACAACAACTACAACAACATCAATCAAAAAACAACAACAACAACGTCGATGAAACAGCAACAACAACAATACTACAAGTCTGATCGAGGCTGATTTTAGAATGATTAGAAATACCGACCTGAACAGCAGCCAGTGTGTCTCCGTAATCATCGCTGGAGATGAGAGCTTTCTTCTCAGAAATCCAAGATTCTTCTTCATCAATGTTAGCACTGAACTGCTGATAGGCCTCCGACTCGTCTAGTCTCTTTTGGCTGGAAACGAATATCAAAACAATCAACAAATATACCTACAACGACATAGGATGGATACAATATGATAGAGAGGATTGTGGGAATAAATCATAAAGCAAAGTAAAATAACACAGGAAAACAACAGAGGAAATATAAGTATAAGGTTTCATTCACACTGTGCGTGATAATCCAACCATCCAGGATGCCCACTTCAGTTCCGGGTTTAATGCTACATATGTATTTTACTTCAAGACTTGATTCTAAGTGATGTAAGAATAAAAAAAATACATTTAATCACAATTTTTCTAAAAACAACATAAGATTGTTAAGCGGTCTCTCATTAGTACTAGCAGGGAATGCGCAGTGAGATAAGGCACTTGATTCACAACCAGGCTTTGAGTTTGAATCCTTCCCTTCCACCTCCAATAACAAAACCATTCACTTAATGTAAACTCACCGTTCCTCTGCCAAATTATTAAGCTCTTCCCATTTATCAGCGAGACTTTGAGATCTACTGCGGACTTCGTCTTTGTTTGGGTTTTCGTCCGCAATGAATTTCTCTCCAATCTCAATCACGACCTTGATTCTGGTTTCGTGTGCTTTCAATTCTGTCGCCAATCTCTGGTGCTTACGTCTTAAGTTCTGAACACCAGTCAGATCTTTCCCAAAATCTTGAGAGCTCACCAATAACTTTTTCTCCCTTGGAACGAAAAATGAAATATCGAATGAGCCAAAAATATGAATATTCACAAATGAATGATGAAGCATACATGCAGATCATTGGCGAAAAAGTATCGCCAAATATTTGATTGAGAGTTTTCTCTTGTCCTTAAATTCCTTTCTTAAAGAAGGAAAATTATTGTATATTGTAAATATCATTTATCATTAGTTTTAACAATAGTGCAATTTCACTAATTTAGAGAAATATAAAGCACTTCTAAAGATTGCATCAGACAAGCCATCTTCTACAAAATGTTCAGGAACATTTGTTCATCTGTTCTCAAGAAACCAAATTTCAATAGAATCTTCGAAATGTGTAATGTTCTGGGCCGTTTGTTTCAGCAGGAAGTGCATTAATGTGGATTCAATTCAATCCTACAGTTCACGTTCGGTTTTTCGTTCTAGTTCCCTAAGTCCTTATTGTGAAAACTGTAGACAGTAAATTTGTTAAAAAACATTTGAAGTTCGTCAGTTTTCTCGAATCAACAAAATATTAATTACAGTCAAAAGCAAAAACTGTTATCCTCAAAAAGTGTTACACTCCAGTTCAAAATATATTGGAACTGGCGTCTCTTCTTTGACAATTCATTTAGGCCCAAATTTTCATTTGCTAATTAGGGATCTCTTCGAGTGATGCGTAAGCGATGTTTTGGCGCCAAATTGAAAACACTGGCTCACACCATAATTTGAAATGAAAACCTAGCAAAGTGGAGTAGTGAGAATCCCCTAGGAAAGTAACAGAAACAAATATATCGACATAACCATTGAGTCATTTCAAATATTTCAGAATATTCATGTACTTTAAAAGAACATAATCATGGGAGGTATTCTCTTCGCTTAAAACACGATTCACTTCTTATGGGTATAGATGTTGTACGTGCGAACACGTAAATAAAAGAGGAGCAGACTGAATTATGGTTGATTTACTAACTTGATCCACGACTCTTCGTCATCAATGTCACGATAAAACTGTTGCAAACTGAGAGACTCTTCCAAATTCGTGCGACGAGTTGTTCTCATTACAGTAATCCTGAAAATTAATTAATTCAATGAATCAAAAAGGAAACAATTACAAATCTTCAAGCATACATCTATCGAAAAGGCAGTCCATGGTGTGTATAGTCGTTGAGAAAAGAAATAAGTAGCAACCAAGAAGGGAAGTTGAACACAAGAACACTGACTTTGGCTATTGACTTACACTGCCAATTTGCTTTTATTTACCTTTTTATTTTGGATGGTTTGGTTGCATTTGCAACGATTTTTATCAAATAATTTTTTGAGACTGGCCAAGCGAGTATAAAGTCATTAAAATCATTTTTAAAGCAAAAGTGTTAACCAGCATTTCTAGAATTTTTCAAAAACATGTTTTGCAAAATTTTGATAAGCAAAAATATTTCATAAGAAAAATGGATTGGCCGAACCGACAAACATTCTACCTTCTGAAGTGAATTTCAAATGTTTTTCGGGCAATCGTTTCATCGTTTAGCCGAGGTTATGTCTAGGTTTAAAGTCAAAGTTAAAGTTAGATAATTATTGATCTTACTTCTCAAATCTTTGTGTGATAGTCTCATGCTTCTCTTTAATGTTGACAGCATCGAAATGACCAATTTCGATAAAATGCTGACATTGGTTTGACAAAGTTGTGATGCGCTCCTGAAAACACACATTAAAACAGGTCAATAAATGAGAGCTTAAAAATAATTTGACGTTGTTTTTGAAACTAAAAATCAAAATACCAAAGCAAAAAGAGGTGTCACACATAGGGAACTTAGGAGGCTACAATGGCGAAAATAACCAGACCATCATTTGTATTTCTAAATAGAAAAAATGGACTGATGAAATTATGCAAGACAAACTTACTTCTATATTCTAAATTGCCATAATATCATAGCAGTTCCTTTTAAATCAGGAAGGGCAAATATCATTCTATGGGCGAAATCACTATTCAACCCTGGGTCTGAAGCGTGTGCGGTGACGTGTGCAGTGGCGTGTTTATCAGTTGACATCACCTACTTTGGTGCTAGGGATTCTGGACGGCCTTGGTTCAGAACCACCGCTGGACTAAATTTCAGAGCTCTTCTAGAATGCTCTCGTTTTCAAATACGAGCTACCGTTGCCGAATGGGAGCATCATACATACTAGGAGCTATTTACTGTATATACAGTGATGTTGTGTATCACATACAGTGATTTAATGCATGCTACCTTGCCCCGAACAAGGTCTCTTGTGGCCTTTTGAAGGCTAGCACGTTAAAAATACAGTAAACTCACTCACACAAACAGGCCTAAACTTGGTACAAATACATCTAAAAAAGGTCTGAAATCTGATTCTTACTTCATGTGCAGCAATATCGACTTCAATGAGTTGATGTTTTCTGAGCAGATTTTGCACACCAGCCAAATCTTTGCCGTAATCATCCGAAGACAATGCACTCTCAACCTTGAAAAAAAATTATCTATGCATCGAGACAATCACTCTGCATAATCAGGCATTCTAATCTGGTTTAACACCCTGTCAGCTGGAAGCAGAGCGAGTTGTTAGTTCAACACAAGTCACCAACTAAGTTGTTGATAGCAAAAAGTTCTTCAACCTTCTAGGGTTTATTTGTACTAGAAGTTAGAACCATACAAAAAGAAGGAAGATCTTAATAAACATCTGCCTTTAGTAGACCATTGGTGCAGAACAGCAGATCAAAGTCGTCCCATGTGTTTAAATTCAAATTCAATTCAATTATTTCTGTTGAGGAGCAGCATTAGTAAATGCGATTTGGTTGAATTGTTCGTTCTAGAGAACGCATACCAAATGTTTTCCCATTCCTTAAAACACAATAAATATTTTGCGAATTGGTGAATTTTCCAGTAGGGAAGGGTTAAAAAGCTTCGAGGGGCTCTGCCCAAGGGACCTACGCAGTGAGGCCTACGGTATGCTGTCAAAGAACTATCTAATATTATTTCTAACCTAGAGCACCCCCTCTAGCTCTCTAGATCCACCCATGGCTGCTACAACACCCGAAATTTTAATCCAGGGATAGTGATACGTAAGTACACAAAAATAAGCATGCAAAACAACAACACGAAATTACCTCTCCAAGCCAGAAATCGATATCTTTGACATTGCTGTAGAAGGTTTGTTGTTGACTTGCTTCAGACAATTTCTGAGTTTTTGTTTTGCAATGTTTGATCAACGTTGTCCAGTTTTCTTCAATCGTTGTTATTTTGGTTGTGACAGTTGTCTCGTTTCCTTGGCATTTCTGGTTCTCAATCAGAGCTGTGAAAAGATCAAGGCTTTGGTCAATTTTTGAAATACAAAACTGATCAATCGTTCTAGCCAGATCTGGTCCTGGGTATTTAGTGAGTGGGCAGCAAATTACCCTCCTAAATACTACTAATGGAATATCCTTAATAAAAACTACACATTAAGGTTTAATTCCATAAACTCTCAATTCATCCCCCCTCTCAATTGAGAAACCATCCCCCTGAAAAATTCTAATCTTGCAAAACTGTACAAAGAAGGGTAGTTTTTATCTAGATCGGTTTGAATAGTTATCATGACATTTAAGACTCAAATATACTGCTTATAATTTTTTGTATAAGTTGTAAAACCGCTTCTCAGATAAGCCCCCCTCAAAAGTACTGAATTTCAAAGTGATAGTGAATTTAGGGTAAGGAGGGCAGCTGATTACCCAACTCATATGATTAATTGTCTCCAAGAAGTTCATCATTTTTCACGCTCGTGTACTGATTAGGTGTCAAGTTTTTCAATATGATTAAAGGGAGTAATCATACCTTTTCCAACGTTGATAGTAGACATGATTCTGTCTTCATTGGCCGCTATCTCGGCTTCAAATGCTTGATGCTTCTGAACTTTACCCTGAAAACCACACAAACAGATCAAGTATCAACATATGATAAAACTCTCTTCCAAATATAGCTATCAGGTATTTTCATTTATATTTTCTTTAATACTTGAGCTAACACTCAGAGAACAGACATGTCTTTCTGTAACTCCGAGTTACTTGCTTGTTTGACGAGTGCACAAGAATGTAACTCGGAGTCACAGAAAGACATATCTATTTTTTGGGTGTCAATTCAACTATGCAATTTCCTTATACTAGCGTAATAGCGAGCACTATATTTAGTATAGGCACGTTCTATATATCTTTATTAATATTCGATCTCATACGACTAAGCATTTACTTAAACTCTATTCAAATAAATCCACTCACTAACGGAACTAAATGGTAGCACAACCGAAATATAAAGTTTTCATGTCGTTTTATGAAATATCATCCTTGATAAGATTAAAGAGTCATGAATTATTCATAATTAGGCCACCTCACCCCTATTTCCTTCCCCTTGATCCATTTTGTTTTTTCGCAGCATAGCAGTCATATTTGGATATTCATTGCTACTATCATCCTAAACAGAGTTAGGAGACAGCTCCGTTTGAAAGTTTGAGTCGACTGGGTTAAGTTGAGGTAAGGCTAAGGTTTGGGTCTGCGTTGAATTTGGGTTAGTGACAGGGTTCAGAGGGTTAAACATTGGGTTAGGGTATCTATATTCTAGAGACTTCTAGACAAGCCAACTATATTTTTAAACCTAAATCAATGTAGCATATACCTGTATATTTGTGGGATCTTTGAAGGACTCTTCGAGCACAGTTTGCATCTTTTCACTGATCCATCCTTCTACGTCATCAACATCTCGAATGAACTGCTGTAAATTTTGAGACTCGCCGAGCTTGGAGCGTCTTTCCACCAAGGCTTCTTTCAACGTTGACCATCTAAAAACGAAATCAATTCATATAGAAGGCCATTTTAAGCTTCAGCATTGATATCAGAATGAAAATTGATAAGTTACTCAAGGAGAGAGCAATAACATATTGTTAAAGCATGATAGAAAGGTATGTGAATCACTAACAACTGCTTTATATAATACTTACAACTATCATCAATGCGATGCAAACAGATTAAAAAGACGATTATTTCCGAGTAGATTTTCATATTTTCACCAAAAGTTCAAAACAAATTTCTTACGTGATGTTTTGCGTAAGGATTCAGCGATTAAAGCAGATGGCCCCTAAGAATTGCGTTTAAGAAAAGCAGACGAAGCTCACCTTGTAAGAACGGTTTGAATGCGATCTTGAATGGCTGGCGAATCGTAATGGTCATCACTAATCAACTTATCTGCATTCTTCTGCAAGTTGCCAACTTTCTCCTCCTGCGCAGTCAAGGCCCTCTCAAAATCGTGATGCTTCTTCAGCAGCACATCCGCAGAACCGCCATCATCTTCACTGATCAGCACTGCCTCCCTCGCAGCCATCCACGCCTCCGCCATCTCAGCGTCTCGTATAAACAGCTGCTCCTCCATACAATCATCCAGTTTCTTTCTGCGGCTCTCCCACGCATCTTGCAGCTTCTGCCTCTCTGCTCTGATCTCTTCAAGTTTCTCAACCACCTCGGTCTCAGCTGGGTGCTTACTTTCGACGAGCTGGGCAGCGAATTCCTCAAATGCTTCGAACACTGGTGCCTTCGAATCAATTTCCATTCTGTGCTCCTAAAATATGATTTTATGGCATATTTTGATTAAATATTTTCACATATAAAAGGTACATAGGCCTAGATAGCCCTTAACCAAAATCTGAATACCGTAACAGCTCTATTAAGCCCCCCCTCATATTCTTAAAAGAAAGACTGAAGAGTAAAATGTGACGAGTTAGGGATAGCTTATATTGATTTTTTCCATTAACATTGCGATATTTCTTACTTTACATGCTTGAGAGTGAAGAATTTCTCCTCCAAACCCTCTTTAAAAAGAAAGCACTCTAATAAGCACCCCCCTCTGAGCTAAAATCAAATTTAGAGTTTCGCGGTTTATCTAGAATTAAAGAACTAAATAAAGTACTAATCTATCTCTGAAGCAATTGCGTTACCTATGACCGCATCTAGTGCTAGATGTACGAAGTTACATAGCGATATAGATGATGAGTACACTAGTTTTAAAGATTTAACCAAAATTACCAAGAATAGCAACAACGGAAGATAGTCTGCATTTACCTGATGCCTGTCTTGTAATGCTTCTGCTTCTGCAACATCTCTAGCCAGGTCTTCAGAAGATACCAAAGCATGGATGCTGTTCATCCAGGATAGCAAATCTCTAAATACAAAAAATACTTAAAAATACAAAAAATACAAAAAATACTAATTCACTATGCTATATGCACATATACCGGTCCAAACATCTAATTACCGCAAATAGTCGACCGGCCCTCCAAATAAGCCTTTACAAATAACCCCATTTCCCTTGACTAAAGCTCCCATGTAGGGTCTGAATCAAGGGAAGCTTAATTGCAAAATAGTATGCCATTTGAGAATGCCCACAAAGCACAGTCCTACAATATTGCTACTTTCGATGAGTATGGTCCCCGGTTAACCTGATTGAAATTATATCAGCCAATCATGGCAGTATATCAAGGGTTAGACCATCACTAGGGCCAGAGCAAGCGGACACTAAAACGGCGAATGAAGAAAAATCTTCTAGGTTGGATGGGGTGGAATAGGATACGTTGGAAAGATAGTGTAGGTTGGGTTCAGTAGGGAATTGCGTAGAATTGGGTACATTTTAGCGCGTTTTTTAGTCAGGTGGGTGCGTTTCAGTATATTTCAGTGAGAGGGGGTCAATATTGGCTGGACTAGGTACAAGATAGGGTAATTTTGGGGAGAAGAGGGGACCGTATGCTTAGTAGGTATAGTTACTGCCTCTTCCGCCAATGGAAGATTACTAAGCCCTATCAGAGTGTGGCTAACAAACTGGGTGAAGTGAAAAACAAAGTAGAAAGACATGTTTACAAACAAACCATTCGTTCCTGATGAGATATAATTTTCTTGAAATGAAAATAGATATATATTCATGTGCATTAGTTACCTGTATTCATTCAAGAATTTCTGCAGAGCGTGCGACTCATTCAAGTTTGTCCTTCTCTGTGTTGCCTTTTCTGATAGTTTCGCCCAGGCAAAGTGAAGTTCGTTGAATTTCGACTCAACTGTGTCGGCTGCGTTCGGATGAGTTGACTTTAGATTCTCTGCTTCAATGTTCAATGCTTTCACCTTTACATTAAATACAAAGCAGTTTGAAAGGAAGAATGTTGTACTGTACAGTTAGACTTGAAAAGTCAAAGAGAACGGCGTACCAAGACACACTGTAGAACCTCCATTTAACGGACACCACTTGGAACAATTCTATTATCCGTTCTACAGGTGTTCGCAGTTCCACTGTAAAGAGGTTGCTTTTTATGACAATGTGAAATTTGGAGCTTAAGTATCTGTCCATTGTATGGAGGTGTCTGTTGATGGAGGTTCCACTGTTCCTATAGTAACAAAGAACAAGGGCAACTGCAACGCAACATAATACGTAAACCCGAACAAGATACGCTTAAACAGGCAAAGCTACAACAGAAAAAAGAAGCAAAAACTTAAAACAGTGAAAACGTAAAGAACAAGCTTACCTTCTCCTCCAACGCAGCGAGATCTCTTTCCAAAGCTTCATGTTTCCTTTGCAGTGCTTGAACACTAGCCAAGTCACGACCATAATCAGTTGATGATAACGCAACGTCTTTCTCTATTATCCACGCTTGGGTGTCATCAGCATCCCTAGCAATATTGAAAATATAATTCATTATTAGAAGCAACTAAAAAGTCGTCATTCCACATGTCATTTTTCTATGCGGTAAAATACTTGAGATCCTGATGGCTTGATACGGGGATCATAGAAATCCAAGAGCCCGTAGAACTTCAAGATTAAATCACAAAATTGAGCCAATGGAACTCGATGCTGGAATACGTAAATGACATACTAGTGCGTACAAAGCTTAGTGGCATCAGTTGTAGTTTGGCAGATGATGATTTGTGTTGTGGTTCCCAGTAGTGGACAGTCTCAAATTGCAAAGGACACATACGAAATCGTTTGTAGGTTAAATAGATGTCTTGTTTAATATATTCAGTTTAATATATTTTTAGTCTTTATCTATTTCTTTAACATCTATGAGCAACCAGGCAGCTTGGTTTTACCAAATTGAGCTTTTAGTGGCAGGTTAGCGCTGTATTAAGATATGATATTGCGATCAAAAGTAATTTGTAAAAGAAAGAAGATCCCACCTGTTAAATCGTTGTATCTCTCCAGCACTTTGCAATGCTTGTTTTCGCTCATCAGCCATCAATTGCATTTGTTCCCAACGCTCTGTCACTCTCTGTTAAACAGATCATCGAATAAGGATCGTCATTGGTGAAGAGGATTAAAGAAATTTATCCAGGCAAGGATGATGTCTCATAAATTGTTGTTTGAGTTCGCGACAAACATTTTGGAACAAATTATAGTCGGGCATTTACAACTTTTAAATGTAGTTTTACGACAAGGCCGTATGACGTATTCATCTTTGCACATGCCTCGTCCTAGTCCTCTTGCCATGCTGGTAGCATGCCAGCACTCCTCATATTTCCCGTGGTTCACCACACCTTGCTTGCGATCGTTCAGATCAGACCACATTTACGATAATACTTTTCTGCTGATATTTTCCCTCCCACCCACCCTTCTTATCTTCGGGTCGTCTGGCCTGTTACTACATATAGGCGTTAGGCCGTCACAAGAGCGGCAGGTTTTATCCAGGTTCCCTCTTTCACAGCCCCCAAACTTGATTTGAGCCTGAGGGCAAGTACCTTGCCCCCTTCCAATTACACTGGAGGGTAGTTGGGTTACTTGCAGCTGGCACTCACTATCTTACTACATAGGGACCTGAGAGTGAACCCACAACATCATACGGATGATCAAATACCCTCCGATATCAATCTGATAAGAGAAGAACATGGAGGAGCAATGGGAGATAGATATTGGCGAAAGGAACTGACAAAGGGTGAGTAGGAGAATTTCTCAAATATCGTCAGGGAGACTAAAAAATCGAAACTTAATCCAAAATGGCTACCTGCAGTATTTCCTGTACTCGTTCATATTCAGAAGACTTTTGCTCTTTCAATTGAGCGCACAGGATTTGCAGTTCTCTGATTCTTGTCTCCTGGGTGACCATGTCCTAAAATCAATACAATTATATAAATGAAAAACCTTCTCTGCGATTTATGTCACTTTCTATTAATGCACAATAGAATAGTAGTAGACATATTCTAAAAGCTATGGACAATTAATTGTTGCACATTTCATACTCGCTTCACTATAAGGGTATCCTTTCAATTTTCTAGAGTAACCTTTGAGGTATCCGTTATATGGGCTAATTTCGATCTACCTCGGCTCTAGGTATTATTATTCGTTAGGTTTCATTCTCGTTTTCTTTCAAACGTACTACTCAGTTGTGTGTCAGGTGAAAAGCTTTATAAGTAGTAACTATGTTTCGCTATGTTTCCGATTTTTCTCGCCAACCTGGTATCCTTACAACAATATCATACGTTTTCGAATTCGTGAATTAATCAATGTAATGTTGACAATCTAATGGAATTCTCAAAAATATTAACCAACCTTTCTGAATTCATCATAATTCTTCTGCAGACCTTCGACGTGGTCCATGTCTTTACCAACTTCCTCGCATGTCACAACTGCTTCCTAAAACAGTGCAAGAACCAAATAAAATAAACGATACAGAATATGTTATCAGAGATACCATCAAGGTCGTAGTTTACCATAAAGAGTCATCTGGTTCAACAGAAATTGGACTTTCCATTTCAAAATACAGGCCAACATTTTTGAAAATTAACAAATTAATATTCAAAGTGTCCACTAACCTTATCCTGTATCCATGACTCGACTTCCTTTGCTTCTCTTAGCATTCCATGTTGTTTAATTGATTCCTCTAATTTCGTGTGTCTTTCTTGTGCTTGCGAAATCAACTCAGAATACCTTTGAAAAACAATGAAGAAAATGAATAAAAATGTGTCACTAAAGACCTTTTAGGTGACATTTTTGAGGGTTGACTCGAGCCGACCTTGACTCTTGAATAAGGAGTCGCGTGATCTAACCACTTGAGCATTCCCTTCAACAAACTGAAATTCAGATGATTTCATTATCTCTAAAACTATTTCAGATAAAAAAGCATAAAACCTTTAATTCTTCTTGTGTAAAAGGAGGGGGTAATGTGCTGGTGATTTTTCCTTAAAAGTAAGAAACAGTCGGTCTCAACCCAAATTTCATGTCTCGCGAATCATGTCACATAGTAAACATGAAAATTGGATAAAGAAATAATCATCTAAAATGAATCGAAATAAATCTTACATTTTATCAATTTCTGCTTGTCGTTCAGTAATTGTATCAGCTGTAGGAATGTTAGAAAGTAATTCTTGGGAGGCACTTTTGGAATCGACTTTCTTCAAACAGGACGCTGGCACGAATCCCTGTCTATCGTCTGCCTCCACTTTCCACCAATCCTTAAAAGTAATAAGAGCCAACTAATAACTGGAATATCGAGAAAGTGGAATAAAATTAAAGCAACAGAAAAAGAAGATATATGGGGAATGGAGGAAAAACTTTTGACCCTGAATTCAAATTGAGCACATTGTTACTTATATGTAGAATAATTCGGGGCAAAGTAGGTGAGGAGGCATATGGGTTATTCTGTATAAAACGCTTCAAAACTACCGCGGAATATGGTTAGGGGATAAATTAGGGTTACTCTCACGGTGTTTGTTATTCAGCATTCATAAAAGTGGCCTAAATTCTTTCTTCATGGAGCTGTAATCTGCAGCACTTTATACAGAATTACCCATTTCGCCCCGAGTTACTCTACTACAGCAAATTTTCTTGCTTCTAACCCTGACAATGAAAAAATAAAACAGTCTAAATATCTATACAGGCTTTTATCATGAAAAATTGTCACAAAACTTCTAGCAATAAGTGTGAAAAAGTGTCAGAGGTGTCGTTAAGCTCCGCTTTCACTTGCAACTATCTTTTCGGACATGAGGGTCCGTTACTACTACCCTAGCTCGAGAACCACATACCCACAATCCGAGCCTCTTTATGCTGAGTGCCAAGAAGAGAGGCATTAAATACCATTTTTGAATCTTCTGTATGATTGAGCCTAATGATTGAGTCCACGTCTTTCCAACACAGTGCTGAGCATAAGCTCTACCACTTAGACCACTCTTGGGTGAATTGCAGCTCCCTAATCATTTACAAGCTTCATAAGAATAGATGGGAAGAAATTGTTCCCAATTTAGTACTGCAATTAAAGTATACAACCCGAGTCTAGGTTCAATAGTTCTGTAAAAGAAAGCATCCTCATTATAGATGTAAGGTTTTATGTCTAAAAGGTATCATCTAATACTATGGACATGGTATTGAATCCGATTCATTTCTTATAGCAAATAGTTTCCCTTGTTAATGTAATACTCTAGTATTTCTACTGGGTATCGTTAAAGGGAACAGGAATACATCGACCACACAGGCTTTTATCCAAACTTCAACGTACTAATAATAATATTCCTATTAACAACATTATTTCTTAAGCAGGCGAAACCTAGTATTTCAGAAGCGAATGTAAAAAGAAAGTTACTCACACTCTGTACATACTAACCCCTACATACACATGACATGACATAACATGATGTGACGTGATGGGGTAACATATAACATAGATTATAGAGGTCTGGACCCTACATTAAAACGATATAAAATGCTTACCCTGTTATTGCTATTGAGAAGGGTGAGTAATTGACCCTCTTTGATCGTGATTTCACGGGCCGTCTTTTCATCGTAATCATACAGTGCCACGACACAATCTTTCCCAGTTAAATCTCCTTGCATGGTCAGTGGCTGGTCGAGAAACGTAAAATTCATTATTATCATTCAAAAATGTATATTATCGAAATCATCATATCAATAAACATAATTGCAGTTTTAAATGCAAAAATAACATTGCTTTCCATAAAATCTCCATAAATGACAGATATTTCAAAGTATTTGATGCATGATTTGTAAAAATAGCCGAAAATCGGCCGTATTAATTATTCTTGTTACTTATAATTCTGGGTCCGGTTGTTCGAAACCCCGATTAGCACTAATCCAGGATTAAAATGCCTAACCAGGAATTGCTCCTCCTGGAATGGTTTTTTAATGTAGAATTTTTAATTGAATAAAAAAAAGAAACAATGGTTGGGAGAATATATACCTGACATTGCAAACTTTGCTCCCTCAAGCCTTCGATGACTGTGTTGAACGACTCAACGTCCGACATCAATGCTTCGTGCTTTTTCAGCATGGCCTAGAGAAGTATTATATAAGAGTCAGAGATTATTGCACTATGGTTGCAAAGGCAGAAAACGAAAGAATTCCATTATCACACACATACCAAGCAGTTCAAATTATTAGTAAAAAGTTCAATATTGTTCGAACATATGAATTTAAATACCTGTGCAGTATCTTCGTCCTTGCCGTAGTCGATACTAGCGACGATTGGTTCCTTTTCAGCCATCCAAGACTCAGCTTCGCTTGCTTCGGACAGATATTGATGCGTTTGGACCGAATCTTCCAAGTCCTTCTTTCTCAATTCTGCTTTTTCCTATAAAGAACAATAACGACTTAGACAATGTTAAAATAAATGGGTCACCTAATACTTATTTTCTGGGGGTAAATGGTTTTGCCGAATTCTGGGCCATCTAGTATACGTAGTAGATGGCTCAATATGCTTTGTATAACTCGTCTCTATATAAACAGATCCTAGGACATTCCTAAATTCTTAAATCGTACAACGTCGTAAATTTTAATGACAACATAAAGAGTTTGAATTCAACTTACGAGCAAATCTCTCCAATAGCTGTTCAGTTCTGTCATCTTATCCTCAATTTCTTCTCGTGCGAAGTGACCTATAACGTAAAATATAGAGCATTAACAGTTAATGTAACTCATATCGATATTACAAGATCATCACATGTGCCCTACAGTTAAGAAAATTAATATTCATGGGGCTACAGGAAAACGTGCGTCATTCAAAGATCTCTTTGCGAAGGCAAATTAGGGCCATGAACGAGCCGAGTACTTTTGTCACTAATCAATTCTTTACTGTACCCGCAGAACTAATCCAATCACAGAGTTGCATCAAAAGACATGAACTTGAAGGACTTACTCTCAGAAACCATTTCTTGACCATATTGAGTGAGTGCGTCAATCTTCGGTTCATGGCTATTAATCTCGTTCTGTAAACAAAATATAATGTTGATAATAAAGCAAAAATGAAATATTAGATAATAGACATGTCCTTCTGTAAATCTGAGTTTAATGCTTGCACACTCATCAGACAGACTATACCAATACTATACCAACACTATACCAATACTATACCAACACTATAGCAATACTATACCAATACTATACCAACACTAAACCAATACTATACCAATACTATACCAATACTATACCAACACTAAACCAATACTATACCAATACTATATCAATACTATATCAATACTATAGCAATACTATAACAATACTATAGCAATACTATAGCAATACTATAGCAATACTATACCAATACTATAGCAATACTATAGCAATACTATACCAATACTATACAAATACTATACCAATACTATACAAATACTATACCAATACTATACCAATATTATACCAATACTATACCAATACTATAACAATACTATACCAATACTATACCAATACTATACCAATATTATACCAATACTATACCAATACTATACCAATACTATAGCCATACTATACCAATACTATACCAATGCTACATAATTGCTCTATAATCGCATATTTTGAGCACTATAGCCAGGACAAACACTCTCTACTTGAGTTAGATGTAATTTCACTTATAAAAAACAACTGTAGATATGGATAACCGATCAAAAAATGTAAAACTTCGTAGAATCTCATCTCATGCAACAGACAACATAGCAAAGGGTTCATGGTTGTAATTCCTATATCAAAAAGGCTAAACTTCTGCAGTGAATTTCTCTCCTAGAAGAAAGACCAGGTGGAAAGTGCCAAACGAGAGTCAGTCAATAGGACATAAGATAATAAATACGATAGGATTCAAGACAAAAATGTTGAAGAACTTTACCATCAAGGTTGTGTGCTTCTTTAACAAATTCTGAGCGCCAATCAAGTCACGACCTAAAACATTATGTTAAATATGTTAATTATGCTAAAATAGTCTTAAGAGTTTCTTTTAAATATTGAAATCTATTTTGATATCAGACTTTTTACCAAGCTTTGCAGCACTTAATTAGAACTTCCCCATCAATCACATAAGATTATTAACTATTACATTAATACAAGAATATCAAAAAACTCTTGGATTCAGAGAATAGTATCAATTTCTTATATCTGGATTTACTGGCAATATTTTCCAAACACCCCGTGTTGAAAAACATATGTGTTTAGGTGAGATCTTGTGGGAGTTTCAGCCCGTGTTCAAAGCAAAGAGAGCTCACACCGTCAACCGAGTGCAGTCTCAGGGCTGAGATTTCTCACGGGCCTCTTATACGAATTTATTTCAGTGTCCGTTATATGGAGGCTCCCTGTTCTCTGAGATATTCAATGTGATGATAGAAGATCACAAACACCACCAACCTGTGTTCAACGAAGAAGCGATTGGTTCTTTCTCGTTGATCCAAGTTATTTCATCAGCAATGTCATGCAAGAACTTCTGGAATTTCTGTGAGTCACCAAGAATTTTAGTTCTCTTTTCTGCAGGCTCGGCAATACAATCGAATCTTTCACTCAAGATATGCTCTCTTTCTTGAATGGCAGGGAAGTCAAAATGTTCAGATTCGACGAAACTTTCGGACTGGCATTTCACCGACTCTATTCTCTCCTAAATTCAAGAAATATAGAATAGAATAAAGATTGAATTTATGAACATGACCGAGAAAAAGATCAGCAGATCAGAGACAACATTTCACTTGGGAATTCAGAGTCAATCTATATCAAAACCATGGATCCCCGATTGTGTAGACAGTAAGAGGTTTTTTCCCCACCAGGTCTCTTTTGGTAACAGTTGATTGTTCATCCCACAGGATTCCCAGTTATGGTTGTTTTTAACTATACCAATCATTCATTTCCTGTCTGATTGGCAAATCTCGATTCACATTTAGGTATACTAATTTCTTCCTTTTCAATTTTGTCCTCTTTATGAGGCAAAGCTTTGATAGTTTTCATGTTTGGTTATGTTTCTGATTTTCCCCACCATCCTCAATTTCGTATTCCGATCAAAGACTACTCTATCATAGTTTGATATTGGTATAAATCAAATCATATCTGCACTTTGAATAAAAATGAAATTAAGTTAGATAGACATCATTCAGGAGCCTTCCAAGTTGATTAATAAAATCTAAGCATTTGTAAGCAATAGTCAGCAATAATGTCCAAGCAAGTTGTGACAGCAAATCTGGGTGTTCCGTAGTGGCACTAAAGACGTACGTAACATACAAAGAGAAATATTAAAAACAATTCCTTACCTTGTGAGCATCGATATCAGCCTCTAACAACGCATGCTTCTTCTGTAAGTTCTTCACACTTGTTAGATCCTGTTTGGAATCAAATTGATTATAAGTAAATAATTTGATAAACAAAGGATATGAATAAATGGGCAGAAAATTCAATCTATCAAAATCATATTCCATGATAATCAACGGTATCTAATTTTTAAGATTGTAAGATACTCTAAAGTCGGTAACTGATCAGTGACTTTAGATTAGCTTCTTTTAGGATAATTACTTTTATTCTTTCTCCTTCTGCATCTTCTTATCATTTCATTCTTCTTCCTTGGATCATTTGTCCTGCGTTTCTGACTTTTTAAGTTATACTGAAGAAGATTTATGAATTTTCATTGATTTACAAACTCCAAATAATTAATGTATTAGACACCAAGCGGCTAACTGTGCTTCACGTAACTCTCTACAAATGGGCCATGAGGCGATTCATTGTATTCAAGAAGAGCTAGACGTTGCCAATTAATTCCAAGGAACAATCTCGAAGATAAAGCAAAAAATTTACCCTTTCCTCCCCTGTTGTGACATTTCACTATTCATTGTCTTACCTGCTACACAAAAGAGCATTTTCAGTGCCCTCTTCATTACTTGGTCGATTTTGGGTTGGTTTTGCACAGACCAGTGAAAATACATTATTGTCGAAACATGTATAAATAACCGTCTTTTGAATGTTTAGCCAAGAAATTGGAACTGATAGAATCAACTCATTGAGCAGATTGCTTGTTTAAGTTAAGTGTATAAATATTCAAACCTTTCCAAGATCATCTGAAGCAAGGTGAGCCTCAGTTTCAGACAGCCACAATTCTAGATCTTCACATGTCCTGAAATATAATAAAGAAATATTCTAAAATTACTTAAACTCACAATACAGAGGCCTCACTTAACTATAAATGATATCAGTGTTTTGGAACAAGAAACATTAAGGAAAAACTGGTATAAACCTGTTAAACTGTTGTTCTTCCTTTGCTTCTTTGAGACGATGTCCTAAAACAACGAATGAATAGTATTTATCATCAGCCCCCTATTTTACGCATTTGTGAAAGAGAAACCCAATTAAATTAAACCATTATTCAAAAATAATCTTTTACGCATCTCAGCAAACGTTGCTTGTGACAATAACACTTTTAATAACAGTAAAGACGTTTGATTCTGGATTTATAAGAGGGGGTTTAAAATTTCTGAACCGTCTGAAAAAAAAACACTCCATTGAATTCCCAACGCGTCCATTGTTCTCTCGCAAGCTGCTTTGGTACTAGGGATTCTGGACCTCTTTTGCAGGTTCCAATCCGACGTGGGAACTGTGTCCAGGGGTTGTCTAGTGGGCAGACGCTTTCAAATATGTCGCAATAATTGGAGCATCAAACACACAAGTATCTCATTTAGAAACTTCATATAATGATGTAGTGTATGGCACCCTGCCCCTACTTTAGAAGGCCTTTTGTGGTCTTTTGTAGCAGTGGTGGATTTAGGAGTGCAGTTGAGGGCCCTCCTTTCGTTTGGAAAACAACTCTCAGCACCCAATTCCCAGAAATTTTACGCCCGTTTGAATAGTTGTTTAGGAAATTTCTATTAGAAATAGTACTTATCAAAGCCCCCATAACGCACCTTACCCCCCCTTCAGATTTTATCTGGATATTGCTCCTGCCCCAACTCACTCGTCCTTCATTTCATTCCCATCACCTCCCGTTTCAATGCTTAATTTGTGATTTCCCCTTGGTTTTTTCATTACTACCCCAATCAATTTAGGAGAATGTAAACAAGCAGCTCAAAGGCTTTTATTGTCGATGCCCTTTAATCGAGCACAAATGAGTGGATAGGGATACATACAGGCCCCTGAAAAACAGCCCGATAACTTGAGGAGCGATCTGTACATGCCGCCTTACGTCAGATAAGCTTTCAAATAGGCTAGCGTAGACAAGGTCTTGGATGGGTATAGGACTTCAAGATAGTGTTTTCTGTCTGCGCTTGCCATCCTAATACTTAAGCCAAAATGAAAACTCTTATACTTCGGGATATTACTAAAAGTTGTTAGCTACCTTTTTCTTTCGTTTTTTCTTCCAGCAAGATCCACAGTTCTTTAACTTCTTCCATCTTAGATACAATATCTTCAGACTTTTCATGTTCTGCGTCGATCATTTCTTGCCCTTTTGAAGAAATTCCTGAAATTCGGTTTTCATTCGCTTCCAGTTCCGCTTCAAAAGCCTGGTGCTTCTGGATTTTTCCTTGCAAATTTGTTGGATCCTAAAGAGATCAAAAAAGAAACTATTTTCAATACTGCTGATCATCTGTTATTTCAATTTTCTTTACAGACTAGAAGAACGAGTTTTCACAGTCAGGGGTACCATTTATCATATTTTCTCCTTCTTAGTACTAAGCAGATAAGCATCTCCTATCATTTTCATCGCCCATCAATTTAAAGTTTAACATCAAGAGTGACATGAATAGAAGAACACTACTTTGCTGCAAAACTTTAACCGGATAAGAGATTACAAATTGGTCGACCATGGTCTGAGAAGCGACCCAAAGGCTCTAGGAAATGTTTTTTCAAATACGAGTGCATCCTACCCTAATTCCCAGAGCAACTTACCATTAAGCCCATTCTTTGAAATTAGTGCTATGCAGGAAAAATTTGGGTACCATTTTCCAAACCATAAGTATGGCTCAATCAGTGATTGAGCGCATATCCTTGAGACACATTGCATTGTTGAATACTTGACCCAGGCCATTACTTGGTTTATGTATGGAAGTATGATAGATATGGAAATCAAAAGCCAATCTAGTATTTGTATAAAATAGGCTCTTGATGAGGTCCATATTCATTAATGACATCAGAATATTTCATCATAACAATGTAAATGACGCTTTTTGCGACTTCTGAAATCTTAACGACAATTGAACTCAGGTTTGTAATAAATCCATGTCAGAGTTGAAGGTATTCAGTGGTGATTTCTAGAAATATCAACAAAGAGGGCTCCGAAAGCAACAGATATAGGGCATGTGTGTTTTAAGACAACACGCATCCTTCACCGCTCTAATATGAAACCAGGTGTTCAGAGAGACTACCAACGTGAAGAAATACCAATTGTTTCCCTTGTCATTATCATTTATATTTTCATTATCATCGTCTGATTCTATTTTTTCAATTTAGACGAAAGACGAGAAAGATAGAGACAGACCGTTGGAGCTTGGAAAGGTTCGTATAACTACTTGATTTTTTTCTCCTCCAAGATGTTTCCAATCTTTATTACAAAATATGTGACGATACTTAAAAAGACAATTGAACCTCTTAAAAAAAACTCACCCTACTTACACAACATTATTGCAAAGAAGGCTTTTGATGCGGTTCATATTCGTTAATGACATTAAAGCATTTTATCTTAAGAATCCAAATGACAATTTCTGTGAACTTCTGAAATATTAAAAAGATAATTCAACTTCTCAAACCAAACTCACCCTGTACGACTCATCTGCGGCAATTTTCAACTTTTCAGTCAGCCACGATTTGGTTTCATCGACCTCTCTCTCAAACTGCTGGTACTGAGATGAATATCCAAGCTTGTTCTTGCGAAGAACTGATCTCTCTGCGATATTCTGACGCTTTGATTTGATCTAAAATGAAAATCATACTAGGTAAATACAAATGATGAATTGAGTATGAAGACGATGCTATCAATTATGATCCCTTGCATAAGGACTTAAAAGACTAATCTAGTTTATTGTGCAGCTATTTTTCTGACTAATCACTTCCAGAAGTATTTGTCCCCCTTTGGTGGAGTTCAAAAATGAGATTTTCTAAAAAGCGTAGCGTTGCCAAAAATCCAGCATTGGCAGATTGAGAAAAATAAATTCCTTTTGTCAAAAGAAAAAAGTATAAAGTTCAAAGTTCATAGTTATTAAGAAATAATTTAAAGAACGATCAAATTTTGAAATATTTGTCTTTCATGAATGCCTTTCTTGAGCTAAGTTTGACAAATTTCCAAGCAAAAAGAAAGTTATCCTTTCTCAGTTAACCATACTATAACCGGTAATATATCCAAAAGCAAAAAAAACCTTCCAAAAAAAGGAAAGTTATCATCATAAGACTACTTGATAACAAAATTTAAATTCAATAGAGCCTACCCAAAGAAATGCGTCACAATTGATTCTTACGCAGAAACAATAAGAATGAATTTTTAGGCGCGAATACAAGCAAGTTTTGATTGAGCTTATATAGGAGATACTTTATGCGGTACTGTTTTGTTCCTCATTGACACATTAAAATCTACTAGAACACCCATTCCCATTTTCCGATATGTACCTACTATCAGTTTTCAAAGCAATAAGATATGACTAAAGGTAACTTCAGTAGGCTGACTCAATAATGAATAATGACAGAAAGGACTCACATCATAGATTTTCTGCTTCAATTCTCCAGACGCATAATGCTCACTCGCAAGCATTTTTTCTGCAAACTCGTCAATCGCCTAAAAACAACAGGAATAAGAAAACCTGCAGTGATATACTGCTCTCTGTGATAATTCTAAAATATCAGATAAATGCAAATTGCTACATATTTGAAGAGTTTGTATACAGTAGTATCTATCATCGTCCTTCTTGGTAGGTTAAGGTAAAGATGACGCCATGAGATAGCTTTGACGGGCTATGGTAAATACAATCGTATTAATTCATGCAGACAGAGAAAATCCTACTCAATCTCAAACTATTTCCTACAAATCTATAACCCTGTAAAGTAAGGATCAGGAGGGTAAATCTTGAATATAGCTAGAATTACGGAACATACAGCCTGTGAATCAAAGAAAGGGTTGAGAAAATTGTTACCTTGAGTTTTTCTTCTTGAGCTGAAAAAACGTTGTCGAAATCCTCGTGTTTCTTGGCTTGGGTTTCAACAGCTTCTACTGATTCTATCATAGGCTCTTGGCAGACAAATGACTGCAGAAATGAAAAAAAATAGTAAAATAAGATCCTAGAAGAAAATAATACGAGTTTCTTCAGAAGCACAGAAAGACATGTCAGTTTCTCAGTGTCACTTCTACTATGCAATTGCTGAATGACTAGCGCATATCGAGCAGTAAAGCCAGGATAGACTCACTCTACTCGAGTCAAATGCACAACAAGAACCTACAAATTTTACATTATCAGAAACTCAAAATAACTAAGATATAAATAACAATAAATAAACAATATAAAGTCACATATTAGTGCAATAGAATTCAGTTTACCTCTTGTTTAGCCATAATCACGTCCATTTGTGCGCAATCTCTCTGAAATATCTGAAAGTCCATGCATTGTTCATATTCCGACTTTCGCTTTTCTTGTAATTCCATTAACGCTGCTTTGTCGGCTTCCAGTTTGTTCAACTGAACAGAAAAGGAAATTGAATGTATAATACATGAAATTCAAAAATGCCAAGTCATTGACAAATGATTCTACTCTTGATGGCTTCATCATGCCACCTTAATCGTTGGAAACTGTTCAAAGGTTGTAGTAAGCTGATGCAAATCATGGCTACTTTTTTCCCTTCGAAACGACAATATAGGAAAAATTAACTGTGCATTGGTTAGATTACTCGACCCTTCATCCTGGGTCCTGGGTTCAAAACCACCTTCAGACCTATCAAAAAGTGTGAGGAGAAAATTTGCCACCTCTCTGTAAATCCCCGCAAAAAAGCTCAAAGGAACCACAATGATGTGTGGTCACACGCTGTTTGCGCATAAACCAATACCTTACGAAGTTAGTCATGCTATTTGCCTATCAAATATCAATTACTAATCGTTTCATATTGTTTCATAATAGTTCAAAACTGTTGGAAACTGTTTAATCACTTGCTTCAAATATTATCTATTCATGGGGTAACGAATTAATTGAAGAAAAATAAAAACAAATCATAATGATTTAGTAAAACAATGGCGATCATTTAAATCTGCAAAATAATTTGTTGATGGTTGTTCATATAATTCTCAAACGGGCTGGGATTCTAGGGGGTCCATCATGAGGTGTCTTATACTGCCAAATGTCAAAATGCCTGTTATTAACCATCCACCGTGAGCCAAATTTCCTCATATACTGCTGTCGGCTAATAAAGATTCAGACAAATGGTCAACTGTTCCTTGCTAAGACTGTATGCCACATCAAAAATAAACCCAGATCCACCAAACCACCACACGATAATAGACCCCTATTTTAAAAACCTTGGGCTGCAAATCAATAAGTATAAAGTATCTATCATGGATATTACAATTAAGGAAGAATCTCTACCTTTTCTTCTATATCCTCCTTAGCATAGTGGTCTTCATCCACTAGACCTTGTCCAAGTTGCACTGTATTCCTGTAACCATCTTCGGAGGCATCAATGTAACCCTAGAAAGATCATAAATAGGTGGCTTCTGATTGACCAGTGAGGAAAATAAACTACGCCATAATGAGAAACCTTATGCAAAGGGTTTATCAGAAGAGAAACTTATTGAAAATTGGCTAAGTTAATTTGGGCGGTACTTGATAAAATTTAAAGATAAGAGGAGACATTAATGCAACTATCAAATAATTCGAATAATTTCTAAAATTGTTAGATTTATAAATTGCTTAGGGTAAGACTAATTGTCCTTTCCCATTTTTCTGCATTCATATTCAGATTAAAAGAGATGCAGCTTTGCCTCGATTCATAGTTGCAAGACAAAACCTCCGGGCCACACACACAGTGCAGGAATTATCAAATTAATTTTCTCAGCAGTTAACCAATAAGTTAAGTATATTTCATTGGATTATTCAGGAGTCATGGAAAATCAACTATGGACTCTTTTTAAAACACATTTAGGGAGATGTCCATTGGGAAAACATAGGCTTCTAAAACAGCATTTTCTTGATCTAAAGATAACCTGAAAAACTTTTTACTTTGTGTTCCTGGTGCCTTTCCAACAAAGCTTTGGCCCCAGCAACATCTTTAGCTAGCTCATCAGAGCTGATTAGGACCTGCATCTCACAGACGAATGTTGTATAATCCCTAAAGGAATTAAGAATTTGAAGTTTCATTACAAAAAACATTACAAAGTATTAGGGAGATAACGTATGTCGCAGAAATGTTATCTATTCAATGTCACGACCAATAACCATTTATTAATGAAAATAGAAAATCATACACTCAGATTGAGGCAATTTAAGTCAACGTACAGGATTTCTAACTTATTCAATTGTTTATTAAAACCAAAATTTGACAATGAATTTACCTGTATTCGGCAAGAAACTTTTGGTACAAATAAGAGTCCTTCAGTCGATCCTTTCTTTCATTTGCCTACAAATTAGAAAACATTAAGTAAGCTTTCAGCTTCAGTTTCATGTTTTAAAATTCTACAACATACAATAAATAAACCGACATACAATTTAAATATACAATTACCAGTTAACATCAAATGAAATGAGTTACAGTTACACGGGACACAAATATTACACAAAAGAAAAAATTATTGTATGCAGGGGGATTTCTTAAGGAGGAGCTCTCTCAGTAGCTAGACTAATCAAGGATAAAGCACCCCCTTCAAAGGTGGGGAGAATTGTATTGGTTAGTTATAAGAAAGAGATTTGAAAAGTTTCAACACTTCAAAGCTTCAACAGGATTTTGGTTTTAGCGCGTTTTCTATTTTAGAGACAGGGAACCTGAGCCATAAAAACAAATGTGGTGCAATGATATTTGATATGATAAATTTTAGTTCTCATGACAAGCCTTTGAAATTTGGTAACTTTCGTAAGATATCAGTCTCCCATCGATGGACAACGAGTTATTTGGTATCTTCCTTATTATCTAGCAAAGGTCGAATTGAAAAAATTTGAAAACAGAGCAGGTCTAAGAGGAGGTTTGTGAAATTTAGCACTCCATATATAACGTTTGTGATGCAAAACTTGCAATAGGTAATTTTCAAAGAAATGATGTGTAACAACAAAATTTAGGCATGCGAGAGTTTTATTAAATTCAAGAAGGTGTATACAAAAGTATGCAAAATATAAACTGACTCACCCCTAGGGTAAGCTGTTCCCAATTTTCATTCAATTCAGCAACCTTCGCATCAACTGGTTCTTCAAACAACGGATGCTTCTCCTTCAAGGTTGTTGCATCTCCATTCAAATTTTGCACCTGCGTAAACAGCAAGAAGAAATCATTAGAAAAAATTCAATGTCAAGTAATACTAGAACCTTGTACTACTTTATCTGTTTTGCAGCTTTAAGTGTTGCAGTGCATGATATCATGCTCCTGATGGAGACAAGAAAAGGTTTAGGCCTCTATTCAGGCTGACATGCTGAACAGAATCTCACTCACTAACATTAAAAACTTTTAAATATAATAATATGCTACACAGAAATACACCCAGGAGAGAAACATATCGTTGTTGTTACTCAGAGTTCCACGCATTCATGGATTAATTAGACAGCCCTAATAACCAAAATATGTTTCTTTCCCTGAGTCTATCTCTGGGTATATCCCTCTGCTGTTTATCTAGAATAGACAACAAAACGTAATGAAAGTTTTAAAAACTTTTGAATTCAGAAAATCACCATATTTGATAATGCTGCCAAATCCCTCTCAAGAACTTCGTGCTTCTTCTGCAATGACATCACACCAGCCAGATCCTTCCCAACATCATTAGTAGACAGAATCTTCTTCTTCTCTCCTATCCATCCAATAGTCTCATCTGCTTCTCTGTAAAAATGATGGATCTCATAAGCTGTATCAAGGTCAATCTTCTTTTTCTCACTCTCACTCCTCAGTTTCTCCCATGCATTGTTCAACTCCTGTTGTTTATCATGAATGACATCAATATCAGGGTGCCCATCTGATTCTAGCTGAGTCACAGTTTCGTTGGCTTCTGTGATTCTCGATTCGTTGGCAGCAAGTTCTTTTTGGAAGTCGTCGAATTTCTTCTGCAAAACTTCGACATGCTCTAAGTCTCTCACTTCCTCTTGGGTTTTGCAAGCATTTTCCTGCAAGGGAATCAGAATAGAATGAGATGCTTGATCAGTATTTATATCTTCTTCATCTGAGAATTGTATTAAGAACAGAAATAAATATAATCGAACCTTTGCAGTAAATTTTAAGGAATCTGAAACATTTGGCTATCCAATAGATAGTTCTTGAATAGAGGAACAAGCACATGAGTTTCCAGGCTGCACATTCTTGTTCAGTCATCATATGATTATACAAGGTTTCTGCTATCAAAATTTATAAAGCTTTGTTTATGCCACATCAGATGCAAACCCCTGTCAAGAATTTATTTCAGCATGCCAAATAATTTCACCTCAACCAATTGTTCTATTAAGTGTGTTTTATCTTCCATTCTGGCTTAATGACTAATAAACAACTCCTTGTCATAGATTTCGTAAACAGGCTGCATTGGACTCCTGTGCAAGAATTAAAGGAAATCTCTGCTGAAACAAAACTGACAAACCTTTTCTGTAATCCATGAAATGATCTCATTGATCTCTAGAACAAAAATCACTCTTCTTTGCGTGAAGATGAGCATGCGCTGTTTATCAGCTGATTTTTGAAGAAGAAGGTCCCAAAGACGATGCAATTCTTCAATTCTTGCCTGAAAAAATACATATCATCAAAAAATTGAAACATTCAATAGTTTACCCTAACATTATCCTTAGATTGATCTTTACAAGATGATGAAAGTTTCCAAGTATTTCTAAATACGTTTTTAGGGAAATGACCTAAGGGATGATATGTTTTGAATTGAATTTACTAGTCCCGTTTCAAGAAGAAAATACAGTGATTTTGTAGCAGAAAATATCAGCTATCTACCTGTGCGAAAATGAATTTAAAAAATTCTTTTCTAGGATATGTGTAGAAAAAAATATCCAACGATGAAAAACATGTGACGGTACTTCTTGTGTTGCCATTTTTTAATTTGCATACTTTACTAAATTGAGGTCCCTATAAGCCTGGAAACGATGCCTATTCGATAGAGCATCACATGAGCTTCAAAATGAGGGATTCTTGAAGGATTTTGGCCATTTTTTCATATATCTTTGACTATGAGGAAAAAAAGCTACTAAAATTTTTAAACAATGGAAAACGAAAATGTCTAACCAGATTATAGTTTAGCTATCCCTCATTCTTATTTTTAACCAGAAAGCTCGTTTTTACAGTAAAGACTCCCATTTACTCTCATAAGAAGAAGATCAACAATGAAAAGAAAGAAGTTTATTGTGAAGAATAATGATTATTACAAAACAAAATTGTTTCAAACTGAATGGGAAATGGAACATTTTAGTCTCATTTACGAATCGTAAATGAGACCTGCAGCATATGAAAAAATCCCTTCTTCCAGCACTCCAAATTTCTATGTAGTTTTAGTCCAGAGGAGGATTTCTGGTCAGCCCGATTAACACCCCCTATATTTATGGTGTAGAGCTCAATGGCCTTTGGCTTTTGAAGGTATCTGAAGGGTTAACCATTCCCTACAGCCGGCTTACATCTCACCCTCTTTAGGAAGGTGCTTCCATTGTGGATGGTTGACAGGATATTCACCTGCCTCTTGTCCTTCCAGCTTATGTAGATAAATGTGCCATCCCTTGTTATCTTCAATTCTTCTCCTCTGCCCAACCTTACTTCAGCAGCCTCTGCTGGGATTCCTCTGTGATTTAAACGGAGGGTACCACAGGCACCAACATGATTATTTTGCAGCTCCTCAAATAAATATGGGCTGCTAAAATAGTTTTCCATATAAACATGGCAACCCTGCCCATACACTGGCTGCAGCAAGTCTGTCACCACTTGGTGGGTCATTGAAATGCCTGGAACCCTAGCTGCTTCGTTTTGTTTGCCACAGTAAATGTCCCTGAAGACATAGCCTGTTCTACTCTCTGCCAAGGTCAAGACATTTAGGCCCCATTTATGGGGTTTGTTGTTTGTACTGCTTGAAAGCAGTTTTCCCCTCGAATGTGATAATAGTTTCATCCACAGCAACTTCTTGACCAGGGTAGTAGGCACTCTGCCAAAGAAGGACAACCATTTCCATAAATTTTGTAAGCTTGAAAAGCCAGTCGTGGTTTGGGTCTTCCTGGGGAAGGTTCCTCTCGTTGTCATTCAAATGGAAATACTGCATGGTGAGCAGGAACCTATCCCTGGACATGATTTTCTTTATCTTAATCATCCCTACGAATTTGTTTCGCAACCAGTACATTGCATAGCTCGGTAATCTAACTACCCCAGTTCAAATAACCAGAGCTATGAAAGCTTTCATTTCTTGGGTTGAAACATCAGTCCACTTATTGTCATGAGAATTCTCTCTAAAGTGTCCACGCATTCTCATTTTTGCAATTTCCTGATCAGCATATCGGTTTGTTTCCACTGCATTCATTCCGAAAACCTTGTTTTTAAAAACATTAAGAAAAATGTCAAGCTCCATAGGATTCTTAGGCAGCTGGCATGTGACTCCCGTTTCTTCAGTGAATTCTTGAAGCAACTTGCTGTAATTGTAGTCTTCACATCAAGGATTTTCTCCGAGGTCAACTTCATCTTGGCCTTCGTCTTCCCCATCTTCACTCAAGGAATTGTCCTCCCCTTCGAAATTAAACCCATAGAAACTCTTGGGCTCGCTATCATCATCGCCAAAGAGCTCGTACATTTCTTCTACAGATATTTCCATAACTAATAGGTATTTTAAAACAGTTTAAAGGGTAAAGCACAACTTACAATTACATATTCTGATTGAGAGTGCTGGTCATTGACCATTGCATTTCCAGTCTCATCAATCCCATCCAAAAGAAATCTGTTGGCTTGAATCTCGGCCTCAAAAGCAGCATGTTTCTGCAGTTTCACCTGAAACCAAACAAACATGCTTAGTCTACCAGGTAAACAACAAAGTCTAAAGTAATATTGGACAATTTGCGTCAAAAACGCTATCCATGCACAATTAGGGCACATGGATTTATGCTGACAAAACAAAAAACGTTTTAGTTGTTGATAATGTTTTTTGATTTTTCTGATTTTTCTTTGCTCTACCTACTGAATCGTATATCTACAGGTAAAGTCAAGAGTAAAGCCCTTTTTTTCATTTCTTTGCTTATTTCTAAATGTTCTGGTCTTACCTACACAAATTTTGACATACGTCCAATACAATAAAAGTACAACAAAAGACTTTCATGCCTTACACTCTCATTACTATGGCTCTGAGAAATATTGGTCAGACTTCAAGAATAGAAATATTTACAACAGAAGGTTCAAAACCACAAAAGTTTAAGGTATCTTGAGTGGTCCTAGAATTTGGCCAGGTTAATGGGTTCTCATACCCCTGAAACTGTATAGCCCCTTCTAAAAAAAGTATTAGTCAGGTCTATAGCAACGCAGTATACTACAATATTTATGAGGCCACATGGCCAAATCAGTGCAGAAGAGCTCATGTTCTTTGCAGAAAGTATTCACCAAAGCTCTAATTTATTACGTAGAAACTATAGGCACTTTTTGCACAAAATTGCAAAATCACAAAATCTATATGTTGCAATCCTCTTTAGGCTGACCATCAGAGGATTTGCAAAGATGTGTCGTTTATAATTGAGCATAAAAAAGAAAGCAAAGATAGATTTCATTTCACAAAAATGGAATTTAAGATAACATAAAAGGTAATTGTTTGCCTGTGTTAACTTAAAAGGCTTTCATGCACATTGCCCTAAAAAGTTTAATCGTAGTATACTACGTCCTTATCCTTTCAACATCTTATCCCTTCAACATCGAAGTATACTACGATCATTGTAGCCTGTTGTGATATTGTAGTATACTACGTTTGGACCTGACTGTATAGTAAACAAAAAATAGTTACCAATTCATTAGCTTAAAATATAACAATAACTACTAGTGAAGGAAAAGTAACTTGATGCACGACTGCTAGTTTACCCACTGAGCAGCTAGGCGTATTTTTCGGGAAGGAAAATATGAAACTCCAAGATATTTCGGGAGTGGCCTGCACCGCTAAACGCTACAAAGCGGCCAGAAAAGGCCTAGCCAAAATGTAAACAAAAAATTTCGAATGGAATGTAATGAAAATAAACCTCCTCCTTGATTTTCATATCGAATTTCTAGACTGCAACAGAAAGAGTAAAGTTTCTAGTTTTTCTTAAAGATAAGAATAACAAAAAACCTGTAAATTGGTTGGATCCCTGAACGATTCATCTGCAGCGGTCTGCAGCCGCTCGTTGATCCAAGCTTCAACTTCATCCGCATCTCTCTTGAACTGAAAATACCTTTTCGCATCCTCCAAACGCTTTCTTCTCGCTAATGTCGCAGCTTTGAACCCAGAATAACGATGCAGGACTTGTTCACGACGGTTCTGGATGTCTTCTACCGTTTCTAACAGTTTGATCTCTCGATCGGAAGATCCCGCGAGGGGAACCTCAACTTCAGCCATTTTGTAAACGAACGAAGAATGTGAGTAGATTGTCAGTGGAGTGAAACCCAAAACCAGCCAACACCCTTGGACATCTGCTTGACGTTCCTGCGGTTCGCCTGCGGGAGATCCGCGGACTATTCTTTTTAATTTAAGCGAATAAAGTCCTCAATACTAGGCTTTGTGCCGGATCCTTGCGGCGATGTAAATAATATAAAGCGAGATAAGGAACAACGCAAGACGACACACAGAAAAAACGTAGCTGGATTAAATATTGTATTATCATATAAAAGTTTTGTAAATATTTCGCCCTGGCGTACAGGACTATTCTTTTGACACTTTTTCCCATTCTTATGACACTATTTCTCATCTATTTGTTTGAAAAATAATCTTGCCTGCGTTCAAGCTCTTTGTATTTCTTTACCTATCATTATGCAAGTGAATTTTGTAAGAAAGTCATTTAGGCCGGGAATTTAGCATAACATTCTAGCAAATCGGGTAGCCGAAAATCTGAAGGTAGTTTTGGAATCCTTGATGGAAGGCGGTCATTTTAAGCCCTAGGGACATTCTGGGAAATGAGCCATTGTGACGTAATTGATGACGCTATGTGACCACGGTCACAAGAAATCCAACCTCCGAATATTCGATCGCTGATCACATCCTTGGAAAGAGCATCGAAAACTGAGCATTTCAAAATATTTCCCAGCGTACATATGATATCTCCGCCGTACTGATAATATCCCTGATAATATTGATAATAATAATGGATTTATTTAAAGTTGGCTTTGCAATAGCTACAATTTACAATTTACAATTACCCTGTGCCATACTGAATATCCTCTACCGTACAACACCAGGGGCGGATGCAGACTTTGGAAATGAGGGGTGCTCAGCAGGGGTTTGGGGGCGCAGCCCCCAGAAAATTTTTTCAGGGTATCGCGGTACCAAATGCCGGGGTTGACCCTTCTATACACTTTATCAATGATTTCTACTCAATTCTGGCAGAGAAAAACCTTAATTGACTCTGTAAAAACAATTCTTTGTTAGTTGAGATCTGGTCATTTTCACCCAACTGCTTGTCTTCCACCTTAGGTATTTGGCATTTCAAGAATTATAGGAATATTTTGAAAAATTTATCCTTAATTACAGAATATATTTTACTACCTTAAATATGAGTAATATATCCTCCAAGAAAATCCTAACCTATCCTAACCAGTTGAGTTCCATCATGAATATCCAATTTATCACAATGAAGTGACTTGTCACAGACTCAAGAGGTTTACCCTTACAACTTGATAAAAATCAAAAAAGAAATAAATATGTATATTGATTCAAGAAATTTGAAAGACTTTAATCGTCATCAAGCTAGCAGAATCGGAAAATCAACTGACAAGGACTGGATCTCAGATATTATGTTTTCAGTGAAATATAAACACGCCTTAGAAGGCCCTGTAGACTAATAAACATTACCCTGCAAGTTACTGGGATGCGAAGGCTGTGAATAATGTCAATAAGAAAAAATTTATTTTCAAGAGTATGGGTAGGCCTAGAAGTATTCTAGCTCTTTCTCTTTCAAAGAGGCTTTCACTTCGAAGCATCGCAAACTCAAGGAGTCGTCGACTGCCTTTAGTTTAGGCCTAGGCCTACGGCCCTTGAACGCTAGCCGGTCCACAGTGGTGTCTTTCTCTCTTCTTGTTATGTTTGGGCCTTCATCTTTAAGAAAGATTCAGTTTCATTCAAAAAAGTCACTCTGAAGCTGCAGATTCTTTCAATTCATGGCTTGCTTTGCCATCTTTGACGAGGACGTAATTAGTTTACTGCCTTGAGAGCGGCCGCCATGATTGAAAAACATACGAGAAGGCGAACAGAGGCTGGTCAGTAGGTTGCTCGAGCAACTCTCCATCGATCTCAGGGGTGCTCAGAATGAATTTGAGCACCCCTGTATGAGCGATTTGATTGGTTAAGAGCTTATTTTCAAATCAACGGGGGTGCTCCCGCGCTTTTTGAGCAACTCTTTTGAGCCCTAATGGGCGATTCTTATTGGCTAAGAGCACTTTTTCAAATCAACGGGGGTGCTCCCGCTCAAATCTTGCATTTTAATAAGATGGAAGATTAAAACACGGACCAAGAACTTGGATCTTTTGATCATTAGATAATAGGGCTCAAAAACAGCGACAATAACGGACGTCGAATTTATTTTGCGAGAATTTGGATAGATTGCGAGGAAAATCGGAACTTTAGATTTTTAGAGCATAATCATGGGCCTGGTATAGATGATTAAAAACAGAATACATCAAAGTTGATTATAAAAAGGTTATTTAGTGGAAATTGAGGGGTGCTCGAGCACCCTTAGCACCCCCTTAGATCCGCCCCTGAACACACCTTCACTGTACTGCACATGCATTACACAGGGTGGAAATGTAGGACAAAGGTGAGGATTTGAGGAAGGTGATACGGGAAAATGCATGGGAAGTATATGATTTCTCTTCAAGTGACGATTCATCTGCCGAATGGCTGCTATAAACTGACAATAAAATTTAATCATAGATTCAAAAACTCTCTTCAACTTAGCTTAAATTTCAACTCAGTAGCTCCTATTGAAATGTTCTGTTCATTTCTATACAGTAACAATAAAGAAAAACCGTTCCCTCATTAAATTCCGATCAAACAATCAAACAAACAGACTGATACGCTCAATTTCTATCCACCATTTTGAATTTTTCCACAATGTCAATACGTTATATCTTTTGAAGGGTAAGTCAAATAACATCAGTGTCAATGAGTTATCTGCTCAGTTTTTGATGCTCTTTCCAATGATGTGATCAGCGATCGAATATTCGGAGGTTGGATTTCTTGTGACCGTGGTCACATGACGTCATCAATTACGTCACAATGGCTCATTTCCCAGAATGTCCCCAGGGCTTAATTTGACTGCCTTCCCTCAAGGATTCCAAAACTACCTTCAGATTTTCGGTTACCCGATTTGCTAGAATGTTATGCTAAATTCCCTGTCTGTTTGGTTATCTGATTGAATTTCCTATAAAATGTAGCAATACCAACAGTTATTTTTTGGCAAAACATAGCGAAACACGATTAGCTACTACTAAAGCTTTGCGTCTGACACTCATCAGAGTAGTAGCTACGTCAGAAAGAGAGCGAAAACGAAACCTAAAGAATCATTCTAGATTTTTTTGTTCTCTTTCTTGCGTATTACTCTGATGAGTGTCAGACGCAAAGCTTTAGTTACAGGGTCGGATCCAAGGGGGGGGGGCGTAAGGGGCGTCTTGGTAGAAAACAATGCAAATAGCTTGATAATACCCTATTTCCCTTACATAATCCTTTGGTATGTGTGTTAGGCCCCCCTTTCTATGGCTGCTGGTTCCGGCCCTGAGTTAGTATTTTGTTTCGTCACGTTTCCGATTTTCTTCACCATCCTCAAGTTCTGAATCGATCAAAGACTGTTCTACCTTTATATCTTATCACATCTCCACACCTTCGCTTAATAGTCAATACATTCCCAAAAAAGGAGATGAATCATTTTTTGTGACATGTTGGGTTTTTGGCACAGAATAATCTTCTATCTTCTTCTGCTTATTTCACTTTTCTTAGACCACTAAATTTTCAATTCGGAAACCACTATTGGGGTAAAATCCACGCTTAGATAAGGCACTGATCAGTGGTGTAGAATAAACTATCATAATATAAGACGTGTGATAAACAAAACAAAGTAACAAAGCTACCACAGCTTAAATAGGAACAAACAAAACAAAAACAAATTTGATAAATAGATAGGTGTGTGGAATTTCATATTGGCGTAATTTCCTTTGCATTTTTTAATGTTTAGCTATGACCGATTCTCAAAGGTGTTTTCAAAAAATGCAAGAGATTTTCGGCTTTCCGTTTCTTCCATTAACATAATCTCTTTGAATTTTTAGATATTCTCGTTATTAGAATCTATTACTTTTAACATATCGTGGGTAAATTATTTTCTCCTGATATCTTTACGGGCTACGCAATCTACCAGGAAATGTATTTCGTCTTCGATGGAATTTGTGTTGCATAAACCAAAATGGATTAGAACTCTTGACGATCTGAAAATAAGTGCCTCTAAATTCTAAGCTCAGAAAAAATATAATCTTTTTAACTATGAAAAAATATAATCTTTGAAAAAATATCATCGAAAAAAATATCCTAGAGCAAGAGAGCAAGATAAAAAGAAAAACAACTCAAATAGGATGAGCAAATAATTATTTTCAAATCTATATCCTACCATCAAACGCAAAATTATTTAAAATCAAATTCTCTGAATTAAAGTAAAGAAAACAGTCAGAAATTTCAGTTGAATAACACAGGATCGATGTGACGCAATAATGGGTTATCTTTAGAGATTTGCAGCGTTTTTGTGTCCATGACTTGACAGTCGATCTGAACCATTGTTAGCCTCTCGCTTGTTTTATTCCAGTTCGACTCTAGAAATTAATGAAATCACAATTTAAGGCTAGTTTACACAACCAGGTTTTCGATGAAACTTTTTGATTGAGAATTTTATTTTGCTCGTGTAGATGAGGTCGATTTGAGCTCATATGACAATTCAACATATAACATGTGTACTTTTTCAAAAGCTGACAACTTGCTCGTGTAAACGGTTTGACAAGTAAACTTGACAGATTTCTTCAAGCCCTCGACGTTTCTCTACAATGCTAGAGGCGAAATAATTCTTTCATCTAACATGTGATATCCCCGTTCTAATCCTATGTTTCTTGGCTAGATTCTTTTATCAATATTGTGAGATAAGCCTACAAAACTGAGCAATCACCATTGGCTAAAGTAACTGCCTTGAGAACGAAAGCCTGTCAAATAAACTTGCTGCTCATCCACACGAACAAACATATATGAAAATTGAAAAATTTGTCAAATTTCCATCCACACAAACAAGGAAACTTGTCAAAGAAAATTGCTCGTGTAAACTACGCTTTATTATCCGAAGGTGATCAAAACACATTTTCCTTCCCATGGGTTGCTATGCACCGTTGGACTTTAAACCGGAAATCTTGTAGAGGATTTCATATCAACAGCCATACGTTCAAACTTAAAACTCAGCAGGTACCTTAACACACTCATATATAGTTATATAGTCATTCTAATATTCCATTGCACTTTTCCAATATACCATATTCCACTGCTTTCTACTTTACATGTTACCTAGATAGGATATTGAATCTAGTTGGTACGATACAAATAGGTACAATAGAATACAGGAAGAATTGCTTTCATTAGCGATTTTCTGGTGTCCAGTGTGAGCTCAACCTTTCATGTGATAGATTCAATGTGGAGATTCAAAGTAACTTACGGTTGGCCAGTGGAAAGATAAATGAAAGCCTTGGTCTCTGGGTGTTATTTACTTGAGTGGCTGGGAATATGATCTGGTCCTGAAAACAGAAATATCACAAATGCTTCAACTAGAATAGGTTTCAATGATAGCAGAAACAGTAGAACAGTCCCTAGTCGTTACAGAGCTTTAGAATAGCCAGAACAATTTGAAACAAGCGAATCAAATTCTGCTAATAGAGCTTTTTGTTTGACACTTATCAGAAACTGGCGAGTACACACCAGAAGGTAGATTGAAAAGCACCAGTCAGGAAAGAGGTCGATTATTGGCAAATGCGATCACGACCAATCAGCATCAGTAAACGCTTCGCTATGTTTCCAATTTTTCTCAGCACTCAAAAATAAAATGTAATCATTCACTTCTTTTCTGACTGGCCCATTTCGGGCCTTGGTGGGTCTAAAGTGCCATGTTAATGTATCTTAAGGACTCTTGCATCCACAGTATGTTTCATTTTTCATCAGAGCATTTCTGTCAAAAATGTCTCAAAACTTTCTCTGAAATACTGACATTTTAGGGCAAAGGTTCTTGTATGTGGGTTTTTACTGAACACTACATAAACATGTTTTTTCATTCTTAAGAATATAATATACATACGATAACAAAAAACACCAGGAAATGCCAAGTAAAAGAAATGGAAATGAGATTTGGAAAATTATCCAATCCGAATAAGAAAGTGGTTGAATAAAGGTGCTACATTACACAATATTCTGAAGCTAAAATGAAAAATATGAAATTTCCTTACCTTTCTAAAAGACATGACATAAAAAGTGTCTGGCTTTCGATCGATTGCTTTTTGTAGCATATTCAGTCCGCTAAAAAAACAAGAATATTAATAACCTTAGGGACCGTCCGCATTGACCGCTAACTGTTTGAGTAAATATCAAAGAACAATCGCTTAAAACCATTCGTAAGCATTGCTTGGTTCGTCTTTCAATTAAAAACAGTGCCTTGTTTATGGAAATTACTTATTTTCATATAAAGCATTGAACATTAATACACAGTTAGAAGAATTTTAACTGGGGTTATTATATATCCAAGGGACCCTATTTCCGCCTAACTGTCAGTCTCACAGCATGGGGTACAGGATTAGGTTTGGCTTCTTCCGTTATCACACATGCAATTTAACCTCAGCTTAGTTTTGCAAATACAACTTTGCAAGTTGTTTATCGAAAATCGTTTCTAGCTATTTGAATGTATTAACTCCTCCCACCTCCCTCCCTTCTAGCTACTTTTTTTTAACTTATTTGTTTTTACTTATTATTTCGTCCTACCAGTTTTCTGCTGGTAGTTGACAGGTGCATTGGTTCCATGGCGGGAATTTTATTCCAAGGCCCAATCACCAACCGTAAAGAGCCTCATTCTGCAGGCAGTTGGGACTGATGCACTAATGCCCAACTTCCTGCTAGGGTAGGGATAGATAATAACCATTGTAAATGAGCGATTTTCAGCGATCTCTAACACAGATTGAATAAATTTAGGGTTGAATTCTAATGCAAGGCAAGAAAATTAATTATAGAAACTGATGTGGAAATTGGAAAACGTAATTTCAGAATGAATTCAACAATGAGAACGGCGACAATAATTCTTATTTCTGATCAAAACATCGAATGAAGTAGGCAAATCAATATACTTTTCAACCCATAACAAATCCAGAAATATCATGTTCACGAAAAGTCCCTTAAATTGATAAAACGTCGATAAGAATTTGACGATGAACCCGTTATTGGCTATGCTATAATAAACTCAACTGGTTTTGTCGTGAATCTTTAACGGATTTTCGTAAATTTAATCAGGAACAAATTCTGGAATTTCACGGAAATTCTGGAATTTCACTCTCTTTCATAAAATATGATCAGTATCTGTGTCCATCACCCATATAGAAGATTATATTATATCAGAGCAGGCTACTGCAATTGACATATGCCTCCACCGGATCTCGAACCCGAGTTTGTGCGGACACAGGCGAGCGCGCTAACCACTGTCCTAAACCAGGACAATTAGTTAGCACAGTAACCTTGATGTGTTCACAACTCCAGGCTTATCCACAGTGGGGCATTAATTCGTGTTTCGGATCTCTGGTATAATTTAATTACCCGTGTTAGACCATGCCTTATGATTAATCACTCATATAGAAGCACATTCAAAACCATATCATATCACTTTACTTTACAGAACGGGAAGCCTATAAACAGAGCATGAATGTATGGAGAGAACTATAAACATTCTCTTGTGGACTCGTATAAAGATAAAAACAATAAAATAGTAAATAATAACCAACCTCCAATCACGCTGAAAGATTTGAATTTCATTTTGTGTTACTTTTTTCTTTCTTGATCTGTGAAAAAGAAATTAGATCCAAGGCTATCAATAACTAAATATTGTTCAAAAAATACAAAATATATCCCGAGATTAACAAATTTTTCAACATCGATGTTTTGCAGTTACGTCTTCAATGCCTTGTAGTTTTATCTGCTATATGCAAAAACTCGTATAGTGTGTATTTTGGGATGTATTCATAATTTTTTTCAAATCTATATCGGGTTTTACAGTAATACACTAGTGATTGTCGGATACTAGATAAGCTTCACCAGTATCCGGTTTAATATTAACCATTGGCCAGGCGTTTATGTGAATTCACTAACCTCATTTCTTGTCTTTTTCGCAAATTCTTTTTGATGGAGTGTTTGTTTAAGTTATTTGTTGTGCAATTCGCAGTTTCGGTGTTGTTTTTGCCATTGGAACAATTCAGTGGTTTTTTCATGGAATCGCCCACGGAAAATAATTTCTTCACCTTGAAATATCAAAAAGAGATCAAATCAAGTTGAAACACTATTCAGCAACTGTCAGCAATTTATATTGGTACAGAGGTTCATGTTGGTCTGATTATGGATCTTTTGCGAAAATCTGCGCTGAAAAGGTGACAGAGCAAATAGCTGGCTTCGATAAAGTCATCTGCTCAATGATACCACCTAGTTCACAACAGAAAAATCGATCAATTCTTCAAGAAAGTTTGTAGTTTCCATTTCCAGTAGCTGAGAAAATAGGTAATGCTAATAAATCTGATTTGTAAAACCTTACTTGTTGGTTCAACTTCTCTTTTCTGACATTTCTTTGTGTTCCTTTGCGCATCTTTACAAGCTCGCCAAGAGCTTCATTCAACCTTAATACATAGAATGAAACAAAAATGAATGTAATGATGATGGTCTTCAAAAATAAAGAAGAAGGGAGTCCCAGGTAGGGGAATCATTTGAACGAGTCTAAACAATCTCTTGAGAAAATATTGTGAAGCTAAGAACAGCTAACATTAGATTCAAATGTCACTTCCACTATATCAAATTACGATATCTTAATTACAATCAAGTACTGAAAATAATTTTCTATTTATTGCTTTCTATATCTGTCTTTAATCAACAGAGAGCTTCAGGATTGCAAACAAATCGGAAACATCGCAAGACAGTGTCAGAAACAAAGCTTTATGAGTTATTATGTTTCACTATATGTTTCCTATCTTTCTCGCCATCCTTTCTTCGAGTACTGTGAGAAGTAGTACCGTAAGGTGTGAAAACATGATCACACTTAATCCAAAATGGAAAATTAATCCAAGTTGTTTATATCTCACATATTTTTCTTACAAATACACTTGAAGTGGTAGAAAGCCTTCACATGTTGCGCATTGACATCCTTCTCATCCAAACCATAACACTTTCCGAAACCAACCATTTGAGAGCAGACCATAGATAAGCAATCATTACATGTAAGTAACGGTCCATTCTTAAATTCTGGGGTTTGAAATGGTTCTAGATTTGGATGAGAAAAATATCATTACGCAACATATTTCTTTCGGGTGTGACCTAATATCGATCTGCTTAAAGTGTTCTATACTCTTTCAAGGAAAGAAAATTTAGTAAAAATCACTAACAAATCTTACCTGAATAATTCGGTTTCATTGAAGCTGGAGGGGCAATCGTCAACAGCCGTTCCATTCTTCTTCAAAGACTCCTCTTTCTTCCCTCTTAAAAACCTCCTTCTTTCCTTTGCCATTTTTTTGATGAGATTTTTATCGGCCAGGCTTGCGACTCCTGTCTTAGGGCGGACGGGTCGAGCTACTTTATCGTAGACTGTGTTTCGGAAAATAAAGTTTTTTTCAGCGACCTCTTTTTGCTTGTCGAACTCGAGAAGCAGTCGGCCGTGTCTGGAAGGCACTTTGTAAAGATCAGCTGAATTTAATGTTGATGAAGACGGAACACTGTCAAAAGAAATAAATTGATGAATTCTCCAGGTGCTGCATAATCAGTTAGAGGACGACCCAAGAAAACATTGATGGGGACATCTTAGAGTGGGCAAAGAGTGGTGACGTGCATCAGGATTGCAGAGGACAGGGAAGGGTGGAAGAAAATTGTGAAATCATCAAAATGCCCCAACGGCCACGAGGCTTCGGGGGTGACCTGACCTGCATAATCAAACAGTAAACGATCTTCAGAGGTTCAAGCTGAGATTTCCATGGCCTAGTCCTTTCATTTAATGGTGTTTTTATATCTCGTCAGCTTTTTATTCCATGTTCTCTTGTTAGAAATCGCAATTTCTAACTGCTTCATAGAAATGAATTTTTATTTCCCAATTAGTAGCTAGTGTTAACAAAAACCTTAACTAATAGAGCTTGCAACACCGTGAGAAATTCTAGTAACAAAAACGCATTACATATTTTAGCTCCTCTGCAAAAAACATCTACTCTGATATTGGAAATCGATTCAAAAAAATTTTATCATAGGCTGTCAAAATGTATGTTATCATTTCGGCACAGAAGACGGTGGTGATTTAGTGTCTCTGATGAAGACAAGAAGGCTCACTCTTAGTCAGGTAAGAAGGTCACTCACATGATCTACCGTTAACGAAATTTGTATTCATTTGGGAGCCTTAGTTTAACCCTGTCATGTCCACTGTTTTCAGAAGACTTCAGGAGAGTAATAAATTAAAGTAGCAACAAGAGTATCTCCTCTCTAGGTATTTCAATGCCTTATCATCATTGAGGTATAAGCATAACAACAAGTTGACAAACCTGGTTTGTTTCAGATTGATGGCCAGAAAAACAAAAACAACCAGAATATAGGAAGTCTTCTTTGCGACATCTGGAATATTAATCAGCTTTTTGCTTTTCAGTTGCCAGTTCTGAAAAAAAATCATTCATAAATTTTGTCATAATGACCAAATAAAACTGTGCTTCTGAGAAATATGCTTACCGTCTTCGTTAGGTAGTAGGTCCAAACCACAAAGGAACCACTAAATAGGTAGACTAATGGCAGCAGCACATTTATATTGCCAGGCAAATATCTTAGTAGGGGATTGGTTTATATACAAAATACATATGGCCCACTGAATATAAAGGTTAATCGAGTGAGGCGAGTCCTAGTCTTTCCACTAATTTCAATTCAAGCGAGGCTTATACTACAAGTTTTGAGTTTCACTATTTTGACCAATGACTTTGAAGACATAGCATAGTAATGAATTGTTTTCTAAAATTTAGAAGCGAAAGGTTGAGTGATGAAATTATGAAATTGAACACTAACCTCCATTTCCAGTCTTCTGATTGTTTCTTTTAAAGAGTCGTTCTCTATTTTGAGCTGGCTGTTCAAACTGGAGAGAGTGTTGACTGTCACCTCCAAAGTTTGCATCATCTGAGAGATAGAATCAGTTGAAAAATATCAATTTAATCCAACTATTGCGCCTCTATAGCAGGATGATTACACCTACTCATGTTAATTACCTTGATCGTCGTTTCCACGTACCATCAATATTACCTTACATGCACTTGTTGCGTTAACCATTGTATTAGCTTCAATTCCGTTTGTATTATACGTATCTATAGTCCATGATTCATTTCACATTGTAAGTAATGTTTTATTTGTGAATGATTCTGTACAATTATGAGACCTTGTTCCTATCTTCGTCAAGGCTTCTAAAGATACCTTAATAGGGATGGGTTATTTGAGTGGGTCTAACAATTCACACAACCTAAGTGATGCTTGGTCCTTTAAGATCAATATCTAGATGGGTGCTGACTAAACAGCTTGCTCAAACGTGCTTTAAAAAGAGCGTTAAACTGTTGGCTCCATACACCGATGCGACATAAATGTAAAGTAGGCCTGATGCAGCTGAATAGCTACAAATAGTCGCCAATTATAGTAAACCACAAGAAACATTTTTTCTTGCTAGTGGCTCTATAGATTTCCCAAAATATTTTGAGATGGCACTAGACGAAGAGGAGAAACAAATATGCCTGATCAAAAATGGGGAGGGAGAGAGAGTCAGAAACTACCGAGCGAGTTTGACAAGATCAAGGAAACAACAAAAAAGACAACTATAAAGCTTAGTGAATCCTGCTAATAGATTCTTCGCCTATAGGAATGGGAATGAATCGCGGTCGGTCTAGCCTGCGTGCATACAAAAACTCTTCTGACAGAAATATGGACGATTGTTGGGATGCACACAGGCTGGGTCGCTTCAATAGCAACACCAGGCACGATATTGCGAGAGACCTCCAGTCAGCTGGCACATAGGACAAAGGAGAGAGAGGATTGATTGAAGATGAATGCTTTGTTATCATGCGTCAGTAGACAAGAAATGCAGAATCAAAATTGAAGTAGATAGTTCTTACTTACCTCTTTCTTTCTTTTTCTTGAGTGCAAAGCAGATTCTCTATTTCTAATGATTCTCTGCTGCCTCTTCATCACCTTTTGCTAAAATTAAAGTGAAGAATAAATGCTCCTCTGATTGAGAATTTGAAAAAATGGCAAAAAATACCTTCTGCTATTATTTCGTTCTCAGTCTTTCAAAGGGACCTTGATGCTTAAATTCAACAATTAACATTTCGGAAAGTCTGAAAATATAACTGCGTTGGGAGTGAAGGTGATAAACAGTGTCTGAATCTTTGGAGTAACTTCGGCACTGCGAATTCAAGAACCTTTATAAAAAAGCGTGTATTACCTGAAAATCTTTGCCAACTTGATGAGTTTGTTCCTCGTTCTTATTAAGTAGATTTGGAGTTAAATTTGTAATATTGTCTTTCTTCGGTATATCAGAGTATGATTTTGCTTGTTTACTGCCAGCATCATCTACAGTAATCAGAAAAGTTCAAGGAAATACAAAATAGTAATCAAAGTAACCTGGAATGCATGGTTAATGGGTGCCAAAAATCAGAATTCAAAATAGTTGGGTATAAGTATTCAGTTGCTGGTTACAGTCAGCAGGTATGAATAGATTTGGCAAAAATAAACGGAGCATCAAGCGTAGCATCGAACGGGGGTGGGAACAGTTGACGACGGAGATCTATCTAAACATAAGAAATTGATTTTTCAACACGACCTTCCAACACTGATCATCCAGCCTCCGTTCAAGTAAAAAAGTAATCGATTCCAAGCAACACAAAAGGGAATAGGATCGAAGACATGGTGCCACTGAATCCATTAACACGCTCTGTTCTTTGAGTTGTTTCAGTATCTTAGAAATGATATAAATCAATGGAGTACACACAGATTGTATTTGGGATTCCTTATATTTAGGATGAAAACAGCCAAAAGAAAAACACATTGTTAAACAAACCCTGGTTTTCCACTTTTGGCTTGATAGGCACAAACTTTTGATAATGCATTTGCAAAATCCCATTTTCATTATCATCCATGCTTAACTGGTTAGTCGTCTGACTTTTGGGTTGCTCTTCAAAAACCATTTCAGGACTCTGGCTACTCATTGAATACAGATCTTCAGACGAACTTTTTGAATCATAGTTTAACGCAAGCGGAGACATCAAAATGTTTGGATCGAATTCTGGTGTTGGTTCTTTTATCAATTCCTAATGAAATAAGTATAAGAACTTGCAAGGAAAGAAATATGTATAATTTTCATGAAAATCATTTACATTTAAAGAAGAAATCACCTAAAATCTTCAACTTCAGTTTGCAATCATACCAAAATCTACCAAGCATTGTCATTCTTTTACTTCAAGAGGATCCTCACATGAATAGAATGGGGGCATATTGGGAGCAATGAGGGTAATTCATGTGTAAATAAGGCCCCGCATTAGTAAGACTGGTATGTCAAATAGAAACTCATTCACTATCTAGAAATCATGAGTTGTGAAAAGTATTTTATCTGTTCATATGGAATCCTCAGCCTAACAATCTGTATCTAATATTGTCTACAACTAATCATGGAATTTACATTGTGATTTTTCACATGTTAATTGATTTTTCTAATCCTATTTCTTTCCCAGTTTACTTCTCAATCATATCCAGGGATGTTAGCTGCGAAGCTTACCCTAGTATGAATGAAGTCATTGCTCCTGGGTAGGTTTAAAGAGATGCAATTGTTTGTCTCTACCTTTGGTTAGCGGTGATGTAATTTATCTGATAGAAATGCTATTGATTTAACTTAGAGTGTTCCTCAAGCTTTATGTTTAAGGGAACTGTCGAACAAAATAAGAGCTCATGGGTTGGATTCTTGCTTTGGTCATGTTTTAGACAAAAATTATCTTTTATTAATTAATTCTGTAAATATAGGAAACTTAAGTTAGAAATTTCACCTCTGTCAATGATGAAAAAGTTGGAGATACTGACTCTTGCTTGACAGCTGAAAAAGAAAAAACAGAAATTCCTAAATACTAATCAACTATTGTAAGTCTCCATAATAGACCAAACGGGGCTGAATTTAGTAATTAAGTCAATAGACAATGTATTGGCTTATATGCTGAGCAAAATGGGCTAAGTGTCTACGGAATACTTTGTTTTGAATGTAAGGTTCAGGCCAAACAATCAGACAATGTTTGGAAAACATTTTGTTTTTGCTTTTCTTTCCATTTTTGATGGTTTGCCCACATTTTTTTCAAAAGCAGCAAAACATTACCAAACATCACTTGAAAAGCAGGACTGCTTTGCCAATGTTTTTGAAACTTTTCAAAACATTTCTTGCTTATCACAAGCAAAACTGTTTTATCAAACATGTGTTTCATTTGTGGCCAAACTGAGAAACATTCTACTTGATATGCTAAATTTCAAACATTGCTTGATTGTTTGGATGGTGCCTAAGAGTTGGGCTGAGCGGTCGAGCCAGAAAGTGTTTACTGTTTTGTCTGTCCTCAAGAAAAGGCCTGGAGCTATAGAATTACCTGGCACGTTTGTGGTGTCCGATTCAATGAGAAGTGAGTTGAGTGCATTCCATTGTGATAGCTCTATGTCTTGACTTCCTTCAAACACGTCAGTCTGGAAATAAACTTATCTTAATAAGTGTTGAACGTGATTATTGAATAAATCCAATAGTTTCTTCTTGGTGGGCAAAGTTTTCTAAATAAGCTGGTTTGACTTGTCATGCTAGTGACCAAGTATTCTTTTCCTGTCTACCAAGAAGAAAGAAGGCCTACAAAATGAAATGTCACTAAGGTTTTTCTGAATCAGTACTGTCACCAAAAACCATTCATTTAAATGAAAAAATTGATGAGAATTCCACAGGTACCTTGCATGTTTAGGATAGGGTAGGGTCCAGATATCTTTTAAAACCCGACTGTAAGAATAGTTGTTATTTACTCCTAATCCAGAACTTTTAAATTGTCTTACGGCACTGTCTTGCAATCTTATCAAGCTTACTATTTCATTTCATTTATTATGTAAATTTGAGCTTTAATTAGAAGTTCATAATAATAAAGATGCTGGAATACATAACCCGCAAAGAAACTCTGAAAAAACTTTAAGCTATGGAGCTAGTAGTCCAGGAAAAACAGAAATCAGTTTCACATAAGACTTAAGTCAAGCCTCTAAAAGCCGCAACTTTTAGATCAAAATTGAAGGGGCTGTTAACTAGGGATGGCTTCTACTCAGAGGACAAGTTGCTAAACAGAAAGACATTGCCTACTTTAAGTTAGTGGTCATTATTTGAAGGTTACTGACATTGGGCAGAGGTGGCTGTTTCAAGAGGTTTGCCTGTATTTGTAATATCAAACTGATTTCTGTAAATAATAATCTCTGAAATACTTGATCAAAAATAAATATCTTTAGACTCAGACAAGTTTTTCCTTGTTACAAAAACAATTTCTTGATTCTGGAAACTTCTTGATTCTGGAAACTTCTCAATTTGTTATAAGATTTGATGGTTGTAATCTTCCACATTTACAGACAACAGAAAAAAATTCAGGAATAATAAACATTGAAGAATACAAATCAACAAGATAATAAGATACAAATCTATATTCATTACCAGATCTTTGAAGGAAAGAGAGTCATTGAAGACATCTTCCACGTTCCAATCATTCTGCATAACATTAGAAGACATATCTAAAACGAAAAGTGATATGATTTTGTTTTGGAGTCCTAACAACAAATTATATATAACTGTCAAGCTCCATGTTTATATCAGCTGCTACATCTGAATCAAAACAAAAGATGATTTTAATTGAAGCTCACTTCGCAAAGAGATAAGACTGGTTTGTCTTATCAGCCTCTTATCAGTCGGCATATCACAAACAGCAGACATGAATTAATTGGTTGAAGTTCAATTTGTAGAATGAATAAAACTGCTGAATCTATTGTTTGACCTGTATGTACAAAAGGCTGCCCACTTCATCCGTCTAGTAATAATAATGATAATCCTAATAATATAGGAAAGTTTATACAGGATAAAAACACTTAAACAAATGATCGCAGATATCAACCTATGTCCTATAACCAAGAAATATAGAAGCCAAGATATTATCTGATCTTTTCTGCTTTCTATTGTTTTTCATTGGTGGTGCCTTTTATATTTAAAGGACAAAGCCAGAGTCTCTCACTAGATTGGGAGAGTTCGAAGGTGTCCTGAAAGTTAACGATATTAATGGTATATTTTTGGAGGGAAAAGAGCTAAAATGTCTGTCTGGAAAAATCAATTTCATGAAAATCTGTCTTAATCCTTTATGTAGCTAGTACCTTTAATATCGGTTTTTTTCCTCAAAAATTTGAGAATGGTATTGACGTCATATGAAATGATTCATATTTGATCAGGTGCAGAGTTTATTTACCGGGTGTACACGCAACTCTCGTCTGTGCAAACTGGTTAATGGGCTCTGGCCTATCAAAAATGATAATGTTTTGCAATCCATTAAGGATTTTTTCAATCTAGAGATTCTTCTTTAATTCATGGCCTAAACTCTAAGGTCTCTTAATAAAATAAGGTCTAGTTTTGTAAATTCTGATGTTCAAATCTCAATGTTGCCATCCATATGACGCCAGGCGGCGGTCAACTGACTGCTGTTAACTGGAAGGCTGTTTGTAGGTCCTTTTGTGTTTGTGTAAATTAACATGATTATTAGACCTAACTTCTCAATTTTGAATTTATAACTTACCGAGACCGGCATTCTGGACAGGCTGGTTACCCATGCGACTTATACCGAGCATCCCTCCATTCATCTTTTCCTAAGTTGTTCAACTGTACCTTTTCCTTTTTCCGAATTCTGACAATAACAAGTAGCGTTTACGCATTTAGGCCATTTTCAGCTTGCGGCTTTCGTCTCGTCAGTTTCTATTCGCACAAAAACAAATGCAAATCACACAACCTCCTTTACGCTTTCCAGAAAGAGGCAATTTCGAACATATTTTTACGAGTTTTTGTCTCCCTGTGCTCACGCTGGTCAATCTGATTGCTCGAGTGACGTCAATATATCAGAGAACGCAGGGATACAAGGACTCGCAGAGCAAGTCTGAACCACAACAACCACAACCAGTTGTAAACAAGGCGCTAGTGTCATCAAATCAAAGATCTACACGCATGGTACGTATTTTATGATGTTTGGGCTTTTATTTTAACTGATTGATGCAGCTGTAGCTTTCGAGTTATTAAGACTGTCCACATTTAATCTTGATCCTGTTCTTGTTAGAGTAATTTTGTCATTTTCGTTCGTGCCTTTATCATATTTGGTATCTGCATTTAACCATCGTTTACGTTATGTAACATCGTGCACAGTATTGCACATCCTAGCAGTTCGCAATACTGGACACCCTCCACAGTGCAGCTAATATGACAAGTTTTATTATTAATAAGCAGCAAGAATATTGCTTCAGCTCTTAAACTTGCCTAAGTATTTTGCATTATCATCTCTAAAAGTAAAAATGACCTGGAAAAAAAATAGCAAATAATCAATACCTAGGAGTAAATATGAATGATAATATTTAATGATTTGAAAATTAGTATGATCTTAAGTAAATACAGATTAAAGTGGGGGTTTGTGATTTTTTTCAATTTTGTATGTGAAAGTAAATTTATTCGAAGGCTACTCCGAAAACCACAATATCAGCGTAACATCAGATAAAACATCAGCGATAATTTATCATTATCGTATTATCAGTAACATAGCAATATTCTATATTTTGATAATAGTAAATCCAACTTTTTGAATAGACCACTTTCAATGTTTACAATTTACGCCTCTTGGTTTCTTCCTTTACTGATCAATGGGCTTTGAATTAATTGTCAAAAGGTGTAATTTGTTGTGGTCCAATATTGCATTTCTAAAGAATCTGATTTGCCTCCCAAAAAAATGTAAACATTGAAAGGGGTCTATATGTAAACAAGCAAAAAAGTGATAAGGATGGCGGGTGGACGATAGATAGCAAAATTGTGAGTTTTTTAAAGTTATTTGCCTTGCAAATAGCACAATACCTCTAGACTGAACAAGATAGGGGTTGCCACATGTAAAAGGTAAAGATTTATTACCTAGGGGATTAAACTATTAGAATGCATAAAACCTATTGATTGGAAAGCCCAAATGCAATGCACCAGGTCAAAGGCCTGAAAGTATTGTTCTATCTGCAAGGTCATGGTATGTGAATGAAATACTGAACCCAACACTGTCCGACTCTCCTAATTCAAAGAAGCATAACAACTTACTATGCTCCCCAGCCTGAGAAAGTGATTTAGAAGAAGGATGAGTACCTCTTGAAGTTTTTCAATATCAGTTTGAGCCTTATCTAAGCCAGAGGAAAGGATGTTCTGGACAAAGAAAGAAGGGAAACTGAATAATGGTCAAATGGAAATGTGAACAATAAAGCTGCTAATTGTTTACTACATCGTTACTGAAAAGTTTCCGGCTGAAAAATGTAAATAAGATTAATTTTGAATATTCTATTGATTTCAAAGTTTTGCTTTAGAATACAAATGTTTTGTTTCTGGTTTGATCAAAAGGCACTTCCCCCTACCTTTTGCATATACGTACAGGTTAAACACAACATTCTCTATACTCTTTTTTTATAAGAACCAGTAAATTTGATTGGAAGCTGGCTGTTCTTAAATATTCCTCTATTTTTAGCCTGAGTTGTTCTTAAATTGTTCTTAATTCATATTGATTTGGAAGCCTATTTTCACTATCAGTTGTATTAATTGGTTCAAATGTGGACTGTCTTCACTATCTGATATATCTGTGTGTGCCAAGGGCGTACCCAGGGGGGGGGGCCACCAGGCCATGGCCCCCCCAATCCATCTTCTAAAAAATTATACTTAAAAACAAATTTAAACTAAAGCTTAATAATGAAGAATCTTCATTATTAAAGTCAAAATTAATATTTGTGAACCCATTTTGGTTGCATTTTTAGCCAATCTAGAGGGTGGTATACACAAAAATTTTCCCAGGGGAGTACCCCCGGACCCCCAAAATTTTCGGCTCGCTGCGCTCGCCTTCGGTTCCATTTAGCCCCCCCCAATCGAAGATCCTGGGTATGCCCCTGGTGTGTGCTGTCTTTTTGCTTGTTTTGTAATTATTTGTCAGTTTCGTGGTTATTTCGTATAATTCTTATATTGACCTTGAAATGGTTAGCCCTGGATTGTTCTTAAATTGTTCTTAAGACTTGGCAAAATGAGGCTCCTGTTCTTATAAAATTGTTCATATAAAAAAAAGAGTGTAGTTGGTAATTTTCTTGTACTTCACTGGTACAATTCATGCAAAAGGACGTCAGTTGTACATATGAATTTTTAAAGATTTACCTTTGAGTTTTTATGTTTTAAAGCTGCTCAGCTTCATCAACTTCAAGACCCTGTTTTTCGGGTATTATTCAAGTCTCAAGGGAAAGCAAGGCTCAAAGGACTTACAACGAAAGGATTCATATCGATTTCATTAAATTTTCTGATTACCACGAACGCACTCACCACAAAAGTGCAAACAAAATCAGTCTTTTTTTACAAGCTCCCAAAGTTGCAACTTTGGCCACTAAAACGGACGTCATAATGAGCACATTTTCCAAAATTTTGTATGATAGGGTATAGGACAGTCCACTTTAACTTAAAAACATGCGTTAAGTGCCAAAAAAACTAAAAAAGCTATATGGCAGGAGAAAATTCATTATTTCTGTGATCATAATTAAACCTTATTGGGTAAGATTAGGGTGACCACAAGGGTGAAAATTGGGATTTGAAAAACGTGGGTAGCACCTATGACGTCATATAGCGTCAATGCGTTCTTCCGCATAAAGTAATCAAAGAGAGGCTGTGATTGGTTGATTGATCTTCACTTAATCACTTACAAAATCTTTCGTGGGCCTAATTTTCTTCCCTCCAAAGCAAACAAGGTTAAGTTTTCATTTTGATCAATAGGATGCTGTGTGGTTTTCAATTGAATTCAACATTGAATGGTAAGGGAAGAAGGACTACTCTTTGATTGGTCCTAGAATTAGTCCTTGAACAAGGCACCATAATTATAGATACAAAGAATTTCTTTCCATTCACATTAAGGCCTTTCTAGCCAAAATTTTGTATGTTTTTTGAGAAAAACCATTGAAGAAATTCTTCATATCTCTCTCAACTTTTTGGCTGATCCAAATCTTTTTAGTATCGAACCAATATACTTATAGATATAGTGACTAAACATATAGTGATTGAATATTCGACATGATAGTCACCACTTATCATGACAAGCCTTTTATATTTAGTCCCAAACAAAATACGGAGGTTGACAAAGAGGAGCTTAAATGTTCGGTTAACCTACCATACATCAGAGGGACAAGTGAAAAGATCCGTCGTTATTTGTCTAAACGAAATATAAGATGTACTTTTTAATCCCTTCATACACTAAAAAAGTCACTTTCAAGACCAAAAGACAGAGTTGACGATCTTGAAAATCTAATGTCGTGTACAAAATACCATACAAAGATTGTCCCAAATCTTATGTAGGACAATCAAAAAGAGAAACAGGAGCCAGGCTCAAAGAACATAAGGCAAATGTGACCCATGGTCGTTATGACAAAAGTGATATTGCCCATCATTGTTGGACGGAAAATCACCAGATGGATTGGGATAATATCTCAGTGATTGATGAAGACAAGAACTGGAAAAACAGACTAGTGAAAGAGAGCATCCATTCAGTTTTATCAACTCCTTGTATCAACCAGATATCATAACAATCCCAGAAATCTGGTTAGACAATATCAAGAACACAGAACGCAATTTTGACGCCACTAATGATAGAAATTAGGCGCCAATATCTCGAAAACCTCATCTGAGGTTCACACAGTGTTCACACCTCTCGATCCAACCTTTGCATTAATATGGAAGAAACCACATTTCTCATTGCCCAATGATGGGAGACGGATCTCTCCCGAAACTTTGCCTCATTGAATATCAAAGGCTTGTCATGATAAGTGGTGACTATCATATCGAATATTGTGACAGGAACAGCCTTGATAAGACCAAATGCATTAACTCATATAGTGGCCAAACACATAAATGTATATTATCATGCAGCTCTATGCATAATATGAAATTGGATCCATCTTTTGTGTTTCATTTATCCGATAGGATCTTCCTGAAATATTTGATTGCTTCCAGCCTCTGTTGGAATTTATGTCCCAAACTTGTGTCCCTCTTCGTTTCTTCTAACGTATGTTCTAAGGTGCCAGATAACTGTCATTTTTTAGAAGAAAGGGTCCGAGTTCTTATTCAACGATCACTCTGGTCATTCGGTATAATATTGTTAGCTTGTTATTGAGGTTCTCTATCCACAACTTTTCAGTCCATCATGCCCTTTTTCTGTAACGGTCGAAGTTAAGATTCGACTCTGCATGCGAAAGGATTCGACTCAGGAAGTGGAGACAACTTCAATTTACATGATGACAAATGAAACTCCAAACTCTGATTGATTACAAATTACAATACTGCAGATTACACGCAATAACGGAACATAAAAATGATTGACATATGTATGATCATATAAGGGAATCTTATGAATGAGACTTACCCAGATGACGTGTTCCTGCTACATTTCTGGCGAGGGGCAAAGCAGGTAAACAGTGTGCTATATAAAGCCAAAGTTAAGCTTGGTCTTGTGAGGTCAGCATCTCGATAGGTCACCTTCGAGATTTTGACTAGACAACTTACTATACCGTCCTTTGGAAGGGGCGTTAAACTAGGGGTCCTGTGCCCCTTCTGGAAATTAGGCCCACGGTCTTTCTAGGCTATAGCATGCTAAACATGACTTACTTACTTATTTCTCTGAAAATAATCTGGAGAAATGCTTTTTCGATGTCTCTTGCGATGAATAAGTGCTATCCTTTGGATCTGTTCTATCAAATTTAGTTGCAAAACTGAATATTTTGTGTTTTCCAATTCAGTCAAAACTTTGATAATATTTAGTATAAGTATAACTTTATATCTTACGTATCTCATGTGTTGATAAATAATTATTTATTTTCTCTTTTTCTCTTTTTAGTATATTCAATAAATATATTTGATTGTGTGAAAAGGAAGAGGGAAATGTCTGCATTAAAGAGAACAGTGATATACCTCCTACGAAATGATCTAAGAGTTCATGACAATGAGTGTCTAAAATGGGCCAACCGCAACTCCGACCATCTTGTTGCTCTTTATTGCTTCGATCCTGAGCATTTCAAAGGAACACATAATTTCAGCTTCCCAAAGACAGACAAGCACAGAGGAAGGTTCCTGATTGAATGTGTAGATGACTTGAGGAAGTCGTTGGTTAAACTTGGCAGCAATTTGATCGTGAGGCGAGAGTCTCCTGTAAGTGCCGTGGAATCGATTATTGAGCTGTGCAAGTCGGTTGCACCTGTCTCATCGCTGGTCTACCAACAAGAAGTCACCAAGGAAGAGAAAGATGTGGAAGAAAATCTGCAAGATTTATGCCAGAAGAAAGGAGTAACTGCAGTGTCATTCTGGGGTTCTACGCTCTTTCACCTCAATGATCTTCCATTTTCAGCCTCTAATACACCAAATACGTATACTAATTTCCGCCAAAGAGTAGAAAGTGATGCGGTGGTTAGGCCGTTAATCGAAGTGCCAAAACGTTTGAATGCCTTGCCTCCAGTGGGTGGGAAAATCGGGGACATTCCAACACTTCTTGAGCTTGGCGTTCAAGATGCTGCAAAGCAGAAAGATGACAGATCAGCGTTTAGTGGCATCGGAGGGGAAACAAGCGCCATTTCCCGATTGAATGATTATCTGTGGGGAACTGATGCAGTTGCAACGTATAAAGAAACTAGAAACCAACTGATCGGGGTTAATTACTCCACTAAATTCAGCCCCTGGCTAGCTAATGGGAGTTTGTCCCCACGTCAGATTTATCACAGCATAAAAAAGTATGAGAGAGAGCGTAAAGCCAATCAGTCTACATATTGGGTGATATTTGAGTTAATCTGGCGAGATTATTTCAAGTTTGTGTGTCTCAGATACGGGAATAGCGTTTTTCACCTCACTGGCATCATGGGAAAGAATTTGCCATGGAAACAGGATATGGAGATGTTTGATAAGTGGAGACTGGGCCAGACTGGCGTGCCATTCGTTGATGCTAACATGAGAGAGATGGCAAGTACAGGCTGGATGTCTAATCGTGGGCGTCAGAATGTTGCTAGTTTCTTAGTGAAAGACCTCGGTTTGGACTGGAGGCTGGGAGCTGAGTGGTTTGAGTCACAGCTATTAGACCATGATGTATGCAGTAATTATGGGAACTGGAATTATGCTGCGGGAATCGGTAATGACCCGCGAGAAAACCGCAAATTCAACATGATCAAGCAAGGCTTGGACTACGACCGGGAAGGTGAATACGTCCGACTCTGGATTCCGGAATTACGAAATTTGCATGGAGAGAAAGTCCATTATCCCTGGGCGCTGAATCCCGCTGAGCTGCGCAACGCTGGAGTTGAGTTGGGCAAGACGTACCCACGACCAGTGACCATCGCACCGGAATGGAACAGACACATCCGCACCAATAAACCGAAGTCGGAATCAGCCCAGAACCAGAAAAGAGGAATTGATTTTTATTTCAAATCTGCAAACAAGCGTTAGAATGAACACATGAACGATCCGAAGAATTAAATCAATAAATATTTTGATGTTATAATCGAACCTGTATACATATAACTTCATATACTCATTATTTTCAATCTTAAAACTTATCTGGATATATGTAAGGCGCTCTCAGAGATGGATTCAAATTCAAACTTCGAACATTTCAATAGAAATTTTCCCTAGTCAACAAAACAACAAAAGACGGTGTTGTCTTGCAATTTTTGTTTAATTTTCAGTTGATAAAAAGTAGGAAGCGGGATAGTTGTTAGATTTATTTAGTGCTAAACAAGATGAATATCGAGCGAATATCGTGTGACCCTAATGAAAATTTCATATAATTTTTACCCCCCCCCCCCCCTTATAAACCTGGTTTAATGATATGACATCATTTGACACTGAATGTTGGAAGCATTCATTCTCTTTCGTCAATTGAAGCTTCTCCTTACAGAGCAGATTGCTACGCGGAATTTATTTCAGAATTTTCGCTAGTAATGCTTATTGTCAGTAAATTTACTCTTCTTTACTCTTCAAGACAACATTTTCCCAATCTTTGGCACCCCTCACCCAAAATATTCTATCTAAGCACTACCCCTTCCCTTTTTGGAAAAAAACCATGGAACAGCACATATCCATACATCATATCACTTATTTGTTGAGGCTTTGCAGTGCCTTTTTGAAGGGAACATCACTGGGGGGCAATCTATTGTCTTTTGAAAAAAGGGACAATAGGCTATTGTTTAGAACAATGAGAAGGCAAAAGGCCTGGAGGGGCAATATCCCTCCCAGTTAGTATGTTAAAAAAGGCCCTGAGGCTTTGTGTCACTATAACGTATTATTATCATATTTATGACGTATGATAAAGAGCATCAACTTCGTATATTCATATTTTCGTTCGTTGCAGTTGTGTTACAATCATTTATGTTAAAAATTGAGTTATAAGAAAATGTCAGACGTAAGAAAACAGAATGATTGTCATTGCTCGGTCAGGAAATTCAGAGTAAAAGTTCACGTGAAATGCACAAACGAACACGCGACGGTGCGCGACCTCACAGAGGAAACTACAGTGGAAGAATTGAAAGAGAAAATTGAGGAAAAAACTGGAATACCTGGGTGACTATCTTATGATATTGTTTCAATGTATTCCTATGCATTGCCCGATTCTTTATTTTCTCATACAATTGGGAATGAAAATCAAGTTTTTTCATTTTTGGAAAACCGGAAAGACCTTAATTGTATTTTGATTAGAGTTGAGCTCTGCTTTACAAGGTTACTCATATATCCAAAAGTGAATACGATGGCTCTCGTATACCAACAAGCCCTGTGAAAAATTTCTGAACTCTGAACACATTGAAGATGACTTGGATTTTCGATCCTTTAAATAATCTTTTGAGTGGTAGGCATTGCTTGTCAGCATGTGCCCCCAATAAGCGATTGAAAATGCGTAAATCGCTTATTTGATATCGTGGAATCACGAGATTATGGTTGGTCTGCACCAAGTTCATTGATTGTGTCAATAACTTTGACACTTAACGGTTTCACTGTGTGCTGACTGAAATAATGGGTCTTGGGCATTTCTTGAGCCAAATGATTAACTCTCTTCGATAAAACTGTCTATCCTCTTAAATTCGCATGGACATTTTTAATTAATCTTTAAAATGGTGGATTCATAATGATCAGCCGGAAAAAAATTGTTTAAATAAGCTTCCTTTCTAAAAAGGGCAGGGGTTACAATCCTCGGCCCTCTTGGCTGCACCTCTGTCCAACTATGACAGAAGTTTAGTGGAACTTATTCAGACCAAACCTCCTGGAACAAAAGGGTGAACGACCCCTCGGACACAATGATAACTTTGCATATCAAATTTTTGTTTATTGCTAGTTTGTTCATCTCATAGGCCTAGGCAGCAGATTTCTTATTTGGACAAATGCAGTCTGGTAGATGATTACAACCTTTCTCACTATCATATTCTACCAAATGCTAAATTGTCATTGGAATTATTCAAACCTTGGCATGATATTATTGCTGCTTGCTGCCAAGCTGATCTGAACAGTAAGTCTTTTTTCAATACGGCAGATAAAGTGAATTGCAGTCTCTTCATATCTTATCATTTGCGTATCATTTTTCCTCGACAGAGATGGTAATAGTTAAAGATAACAATCTGTCCATTTCCGATAGGAGGTTAGGAAATTCCGAAATAATTCTGAGTGTAACTACTGATGCCTATTAGGAGCTCGATGAAACGGAAGCATAAACCTTCCTTAAGACGTAATAACGTGAATTAATGAGGCATGGTCTAACACGAGAAAGTTTATTCTCGCAACTGGGCTACTAAATACACAATTTGCCTTCAGCAGATTGCGCCTCGGGACCTTGCACATCAAAGGCGGGAGCACAAAGACTTCTTTGAGATAGCAAGTCATAAATGTAAAGAATATTATGACGATGCACTGGTGTATCAGTGGCGAAGACATAGAGGGGGCACATACAGTTACCCCCTCAAATATTTTCAGAAACAATAGCTTTTTGTATCAAAACAATTGGGAATGTCACATGCTGTATTTTCACCTCCCTCGATAATTGCTATAGCATCCACAACTGATGTTTCTAAAAATCATGAAAATAGCGTGAAATCATTTGTTTATGTTTAACTTCGATTAAAAGACTAATCTAGATACCTTAATTTGAGTGTTTCTATTATACAATTTTGGGTCAATGTTTTCTAAAAAACTATTAGTCGATGAAATATTCGGACCAAAAGGAACTCGTACAATCGAGCATTTGGGATAGAAGTACTTTTGTCTTTGTCCAAATTCCTAATCGTCCGAAAGTGTTCAGTTTTAATGTAAGTACCCAAAACATACCAGAAAAGTCACGACTTAAAAGCGAATCTAGCTTTTGACAAATATACGAAATCTTATCCTTGCAGAGCTTGAAAAGGTATTACCTCCAGTAGAGCACGACGAGGCATCCATATTGCAGCAACAGTACCTCTACACAGTGGCATTCGTCGCTTCACATCGAGGGCATCTAAACATTCTTAATCGAGTTCTGCAGTTTCAGTTTGATGTGAGGTACAAATTGCCATCCGGGAGACATCCTCTTCTCGTTGCTGTAAATCAGGGCCATTTGAAATGCACTGAAAGAATACGTAAGTACGATTGCCACTTCAAAATCAAATAAAGAATTTTGATTTTTGGAATCTGTTTTGTTTACGTCAAAACCATGGATCCCACATATTGTGTCCTATCTATCGCTCACCTGCTGTTTGTTTCACTGGACGATATTTTGTTTCTTTATTTAGACAATACTATTCTCTTACAGTGTTTTTGGCTTTTTCAAAATGAAAGAAGCACACACATTTTGCAATTTTCATACCTCGTAAGCAAATTTCTTATATGTAGGTATAGAAATGAATATAGAAAAGGCTTGAGTAGACTCACTTCTATGGTAGTGGGGTAGAAACCCCTTCTCGTTAACTATACTAAATGCTCCCCGGACATAGGATATACGGAAAGTTATCCTCTTTCAAGGTCAAATCCCCAGATATCATGAAAATGGTAAGGAAAATAGGAAATATAGCGTAACAAAATAACTACTAAAGCTTTGCGTCTGACACTCATGAGAGTAGTACAGTAAAAACCTGCATATAAGAATACCTATTTTGGCAGTACAGGCTGATTCGGTTCTTTTATGAAGGGTTTGAATCTGCCAATCAGCCTGTAAGTGTTCTAGAACTATTCTTGCTGAAAGAAGAGAGCAATAAATCAACATTGTCCGCTTCGAATAGCCAGGTCTGATTCAAAGCCTTCATAATGAAAAAATACTTTATATAGGAAATTCTAGAATAGAGTAAATGCTTTTCTTGAAATATGTGAAATCTACAAAAAATGATAGGGTTGAACTATGTTAGCAGTGTAAAGTGGTGCTGGTCTTTGATATTTTTTCATGTAAGAACCACTTTCTGTTTTTCAGGTTGAGTGTGTTCTTATATAAATTGTACTTTATTATCTAAAATCAGGCCACGGTGTTATCATACCCGGGTTTCTACTGTACGTCAGAAAGCGATTTAAAATCATGATATTGTAAAATGGATATCAAGTTTGAATACGCAGAGATGGATGCGCACGAAATAATATTCGAAGGACCTGTAAGTAGGACCGTACTTATCCGTTGTATAGGTCAAAACTCGCAGTTGAGAAATGAAAAAAATCAAATAGTTATCACACAAACTAGATAAACTCGGCTCCTTCCAGCTTTAGCTTTTGTGCCGCACAGCACAATTGCTTAGGCCCTCGGTTATAACTAAGGGTTTGTGAGTTTGATTCCTACCACCTGCATTAATAAAGCACCAATTCAAATTAGACAGTTGACTGTCATAACGTAAATACTTTATTGATTGCAGTCGGTCGGCGAGTAAGGGCATACGAGTGGAACAACAGAAAAGCGGCCTTATCTGACTGGCAGACACAAGATCAGATCAAGACAGACATGGAGAGAATTCAGAAAGTAATGAAAAGTAGAGAGCAGGCAACCACTAAAAGACTCACCCGAGCTTGCATGTTCGATTCGCAGCTGCGCACTTGGATGGGAGGTACGTTCTCCACTTGATTTTACGTCCAAACTTGATTCCAATTCCATTAGTCATTCGCATGCGATCTTTCGTTTCAAATTTGCCCCTTACTCTTCATAAATCAGACGCGATGTAATTTCGATTTTCACTGCCATTACAGTTAAACCTCTTTTAACAGCCACCTCCCGATTGCAGTCACCTCTCTATAACGGCCACTAATATAAAGTCTCAAACGAATCCTTGTATAGTAGATTAACCTCCGAATAGCGGCCATCTTTAATAAACAGCCGGTTAACCTTGGGTCTAAAAGTGGCCGATATAAGAGGCTCCACAGTACCACCAACCACCGCTATCACACCACCATTACCACTATCGAGTTGCCAAACGTGTTTGAGACCATCTTGAGACTAAATACCTCTTTGAACCCAAAACGTAAAAGCAGACTATGGATGAGTGTTTTAAACAGATGAAGGGTACACAATCATGGTTAGTTCCTGAATTTCAGGTTTCGGAAGGTTTCCAGGTTAGAATCAAATAACCATTATTTCGCAGTATGTCCATACCTTAATTATGATCTAGTATTGACCCAGTCTTGTGGATACGTAAACATAAAATGAACGTTTCTTCAATGAATAGATTATGCTGCAATTAGTTATGATTACGAAACAATTCTCGTTTCAGGCTCATTCGCAAAGAGATACATGTGTATAATACTGGATGGAGAAAAGAAGCCTAGAGACAAAACATCGAGACGATCATTCAAGCCGTGAAATGTGAATCTTGCGTATTTAACAAATAATCAGATGTAGTTTCTTTAGTTGATGAAAAACTGAAATAGCATCATTTCAGAATGACGGGTTTTTAATAAAAATCAACTTGAGTGAGAACAATATCTTGATGAAGTTCAATTGGAGCTTAATGACTCTAATTTTGATAGGAGAAATGTTACCCGTATTCAAACATGATAAAACTTGCTTTATTATTTTCAGAGTTGGATATTGTGACGTAAAAACAGTATCTTCTTTGAAAAATCTGTTTATTTTTTGGATAATATTATTAATTCATTAGGCAAGGTCTAACATGGGAAATCAACATTTGTTTTTGTTCATTGAGCCTGATAAATATAGTTGGTTATGAGAAATTTCTCCCTCTTGTGTAATTCACGTTAATAATGTATATCCAATATTTTTCACCAGAGGAAGTTTCTGCAATTGCCGTATGCCACCACCGGATCTCGAACCCGGGTTGCTCATACTAAAGGCAGGCGCGCTAACCACTATCCTAAACCAGGACAATGAGTTAGCAGGTAACCTTGAGGTGTTTACCACTCCACAGTGAGGCATTATTTCGTGTTTCGGATTAAATCCTTCTTCAGAGCAAAGTTGTATTAACATTAATAACATGGTCTGGAATGCCCGGCTTTGGACACAACTACCCGGGTTCGAAACCCAGTGGTGGGATATGTCAATTGCAGTAGCCTGCTCTGGTGAAAAATATTGGATACCATATACATTACTAAAGTGACTAACACAAGAGAGAGAAATATTCTTTATCTCCAACTACATTTATCAGATTCACTGAATGAAAACAAAGGTTTTATTACCCAATATTTACTGATAGATAATCAAATCATACCGTGGAATTTGTCGTTATTGCCTAAATCATCCATATCTTTTGAACAACCCTACAGTATAAATCTCTGTTAATGGCTTTAAATACCTATGGGGATTTCACTTAAAGAATAAGGAATTACACTATAATAATAAGTATTCATAATGTTGTGATGCAGCACTGGTTTTCTTCCTTTTACTACATTATTCATTAATTTATTATTCTGTCACAAATTAATCAAGAAAATATTAGATTTAAGTTAGTGATGTATTCCTCAAAACAAATACTAGTCTATATTTTGAAAATAGTTAATACAGTAAGTTTTTAGTATCAATCATCTAAGATTATTGGTAAATTTGTGATTTTTTTTCTGACGATTAAACACAGCTGTGTTTTAATCAGAGTTATAATAATTCGATGTAAGTGAGAGGAACTTTCCCTTTTTGCGAGCCACGTTCAGCCATTACCCAATCCGAATCCATCCCCTCGACTTCGTGAACAGCAACGATCTGAAACAGAGGTCGAAAAATATTATCAACAGTGCTGAAGTTACTCCTCTAAAGCAACCTTATTATCTCTCTACTGATGTTATCCCCCCACTGTACGGAACAGCCTCCATTTTAATGATGTTACTCTGTACCGTACTAATTCATCCCTCGTCTGTCCTTATGTTATCGCTCTAAAGCAGCCTTATCATCTCTCTACTGATGTTATCCCCCCACTGTACGGAATAGCCTCCATTGTACTGATGTTACTCTTTACCGTACTAATTCATCCCTCGTCTGTCCTTATGTTATCGCTCTAAAGCAGCCTTATCATCTCTCTACTGATGTTATCCCCCCACTGTACGGAACAGCCTCCATTGTAATGTTGTTACTCTGTACCGTACTAATCCATCCCTCGTCTGTCCTTATGTTATCGCTCTAAAGCAGCCTTATCATCTCTCTACTGATGTTATCCCCCCACTGTACGGAACAGCCTCCATTGTACTGATGTTACTCTGTACCGTACTAATTCATCCCTCGTCTGTCCTTATGTTATCGCTCTAAAGCAGCCTTATCATCTCTCTACTGATGTTATCCCCCCACTGTACGGAACTGCTCCATTGTACTGATGTTACTCTGTACCGTACTAATTCATCCCTCGTCTGTCCTTATGTTATCGCTCTAAAGCAGCCTTATCATCTCTCTACTGATGTTATCCCCCCACTGTACGGAACTGCTCCATTGTACTGATGTTACTCTGTACCGTACTAATTCATCCCTCGTCTGTCCTTATGTTATCGCTCTAAAGAAGCCTTATCATCTCTCTACTGATGTTATCCCCCCACTGTACGGAACTGCTCCATTGTACTGATGTTACTCTGTACCGTACTAATCCATCCCTCGTCTGTCCTTATGTTATCGCTCTAAAGCAGCCTTATCATCTCTCTACTGATGTTATCCCCTCACTGTACGGAACTGCTCCATTGTACTGATGTTACTCTGTACCGTACTAATCCATCCCTCGTCTGTCCTTATGTTATCTCTCTAAAGCAATCATGTCATCTCTCTACTGATGTTATCCCCCCACTGTACGGAATAGCCTCCATTGTACTGATGTTACTCTGTACCGTACTAATCCATCCCTCGTCTGTCCTTATGTTATCGCTCTAAAGCAGCCTTATCATCTCTCTACTGATGTTATCCCCTCACTGTACGGAACTGCTCCATTGTACTGATGTTACTCTGTACCGTACTAATTCATCCCTCGTCTGTCCTTATGTTATCTCTCTAAAGCAATCATGTCATCTCTCTACTGATGTTATCCCCCCACTGTACGGAATAGCCTCCATTGTACTGATGTTACTCTGTACCGTACTAATCCATCCCTCGTCTGTCCTTATGTTATCGCTCTAAAGCAGCCTTATCATCTCTCTACTGATGTTATCCCCTCACTGTACGGAACTGCTCCATTGTACTGATGTTACTCTGTACCGTACTAATCCATCCCTCGTCTGTCCTTATGTTATCGCTCTAAAGCAGCCTTATCATCTCTCTACTGATGTTATCCCCCCACTGTACGGAACAGCCTTCATTGTACTGATGTTACTCTGTACCGTACTAATTCATCCCTCGTCTGTCCTTATGTTATCGCTCTAAAGCAGCCTTATCATCTCTCTACTGATGTTATCCCCCCACTGTACGGAACAGCCTTCATTGTACTGATGTTACTCTGTACCGTACTAATTCATCCCTCGTCTGTCCTTATGTTATCGCTCTAAAGCAGCCTTATCATCTCTCTACTGATGTTATCCCCCCACTGTACGGAACTGCTCCATTGTACTGATGTTACTCTGTACCGTACTAATTCATCCCTCGTCTGTCCTTATGTTATCTCTCTAAAGCAATCATGTCATCTCTCTACTGATGTTATCCCCCCACTGTACGGAATAGCCTCCATTGTACTGATGTTACTCTGTACCGTACTAATTCATCCCTCATCTGTCCTTATGTTATCGCTCTAAAGCAGCCTTATCATCTCTCTACTGATGTTATCCCCCCACTGTACGGAACAGCCTCCATTGTACTGATGTTACTCTGTACCGTACTAATTCATCCCTCGTCTGTCCTTATGTTATCTCTCTAAAGCAATCATGTCATCTCTCTACTGATGTTATCCCCCCACTGTACGGAATAGCCTCCATTGTACTGATGTTACTCTGTACCGTACTAATTCATCCCTCGTCTGTCCTTATGTTATCGCTCTAAAGCAGCCTTATCATCTCTCTACTGATGTTATCCCCCCACTGTACGGAACAGCCTTCATTGTACTGATGTTACTCTGTACCGTACTAATTCATCCCTCGTCTGTCCTTATGTTATCGCTCTAAAGCAGCCTTATCATCTCTCTACTGATGTTATCCCCCCACTGTACGGAACTGCTCCATTGTACTGATGTTACTCTGTACCGTACTAATTCATCCCTCGTCTGTCCTTATGTTATCTCTCTAAAGCAATCATGTCATCTCTCTACTGATGTTATCCCCCCACTGTACGGAATAGCCTCCATTGTACTGATGTTACTCTGTACCGTACTAATTCATCCCTCGTCTGTCCTTATGTTATCGCTCTAAAGCAGCCTTATCATCTCTCTACTGATGTTATCCCCCCACTGTACGGAACAGCCTCCATTGTACTGATGTTACTCTGTACCGTACTAATTCATCCCTCGTCTGTCCTTATGTTATCTCTCTAAAGCAATCATGTCATCTCTCTACTGATGTTATCCCCCCACTGTACGGAATAGCCTCCATTGTACTGATGTTACTCTGTACCGTACTAATTCATCCCTCATCTGTCCTTATGTTATCGCTCTAAAGCAGCCTTATCATCTCTCTACTGATGTTATCCCCCCACTGTACGGAACAGCCTCCATTGTACTGATGTTACTCTGTACCGTACTAATTCATCCCTCGTCTGTCCTTATGTTATCTCTCTAAAGCAATCATGTCATCTCTCTACTGATGTTATCCCCCCACTGTACGGAATAGCCTCCATTGTACTGATGTTACTCTGTACCGTACTAATTCATCCCTCGTCTGTCCTTATGTTATCGCTCTAAAGCAGCCTTATCATCTCTCTACTGATATTATCCCCCCACTGTACGGAACTGCTCCATTGTACTGATATTACTCTGTACCGTACTAATTCATCCCTCATCTGTCCTTATGTTATCGCTCTAAAGCAGCCTTATCATCTCTCTACTGATGTTATCCCCCCACTGTACGGAATAGCCTCCATTGTACTGATGTTACTCTGTACCGTACTAATTCATCCCTCATCTGTCCTTATGTTATCGCTCTAAAGCAGCCTTATCATCTCTCTACTGATGTTATCCCCCCACTGTACGGAACTGCTCCATTGTACTGATGTTACTCTGTACCGTACTAATTCATCCCTCGTCTATCCTTATGTTATCGCTCTAAAGCAGCCTTATCATCTCTCTACTGATGTTATCCCCCCACTGTACGGAGCTGCTCCATTGTACTGATGTTACTCTGTACCGTACTAATTCATCCCTCGTCTGTCCTTATGTTATCTCTCTAAAGCAATCATGTCATCTCTCTACTGATGTTATCCCCCCACTGTACGGAATAGCCTCCATTGTACTGATGTTACTCTGTACCGTACTAATTCATCCCTCGTCTGTCCTTATGTTATCGCTCTAAAGCAGCCTTATCATCTCTCTACTGATGTTATCCCCCCACTGTACGGAACAGCCTCCATTGTACTGATGTTACTCTGTACCGTACTAATTCATCCCTCGTCTGTCCTTATGTTATCTCTCTAAAGCAATCATGTCATCTCTCTACTGATGTTATCCCCCCACTGTACGGAATAGCCTCCATTGTACTGATGTTACTCTGTACCGTACTAATTCATCCCTCATCTGTCCTTATGTTATCGCTCTAAAGCAGCCTTATCATCTCTCTACTGATGTTATCCCCCCACTGTACGGAACAGCCTCCATTGTACTGATGTTACTCTGTACCGTACTAATTCATCCCTCGTCTGTCCTTATGTTATCTCTCTAAAGCAATCATGTCATCTCTCTACTGATGTTATCCCCCCACTGTACGGAATAGCCTCCATTGTACTGATGTTACTCTGTACCGTACTAATTCATCCCTCGTCTGTCCTTATGTTATCGCTCTAAAGCAGCCTTATCATCTCTCTACTGATATTATCCCCCCACTGTACGGAACTGCTCCATTGTACTGATATTACTCTGTACCGTACTAATTCATCCCTCATCTGTCCTTATGTTATCGCTCTAAAGCAGCCTTATCATCTCTCTACTGATGTTATCCCCCCACTGTACGGAATAGCCTCCATTGTACTGATGTTACTCTGTACCGTACTAATTCATCCCTCATCTGTCCTTATGTTATCGCTCTAAAGCAGCCTTATCATCTCTCTACTGATGTTATCCCCCCACTGTACGGAACTGCTCCATTGTACTGATGTTACTCTGTACCGTACTAATTCATCCCTCGTCTATCCTTATGTTATCGCTCTAAAGCAGCCTTATCATCTCTCTACTGATGTTATCCCCCCACTGTACGGAACTGCTCCATTGTACTGATGTTACTCTGTACCGTACTAATTCATCCCTCATCTGTCCTTATGTTATCGCTCTAAAGCAGCCTTATCATCTCTCTACTGATGTTATCCCCCCACTGTACGGAACTGCTCCATTGTACTGATGTTACTCTGTACCGTACTAATTCATCCCTCATCTGTCCTTATGTTATCGCTCTAAAGCAGCCTTATCATCTCTCTACTGATGTTATCCCCCCACTGTACGGAACAGCCTCCATTGTACTGATGTTACTCTGTACCGTACTAATTCATCCCTCGTCTGTCCTTATGTTATCTCTCTAAAGCAATCATGTCATCTCTCTACTGATGTTATCCCCCCACTGTACGGAATAGCCTCCATTGTACTGATGTTACTCTGTACCGTACTAATTCATCCCTCGTCTGTCCTTATGTTATCGCTCTAAAGCAGCCTTATCATCTCTCTACTGATGTTATCCCCCCACTGTACGGAACTGCTCCATTGTACTGATATTACTCTGTACCGTACTAATTCATCCCTCATCTGTCCTTATGTTATCGCTCTAAAGCAGCCTTATCATCTCTCTACTGATGTTATCCCCCCACTGTACGGAATAGCCTCCATTGTACTGATGTTACTCTGTACCGTACTAATTCATCCCTCATCTGTCCTTATGTTATCGCTCTAAAGCAGCCTTATCATCTCTCTACTGATGTTATCCCCCCACTGTACGGAACTGCTCCATTGTACTGATGTTACTCTGTACCGTACTAATTCATCCCTCGTCTATCCTTATGTTATCGCTCTAAAGCAGCCTTATCATCTCTCTACTGATGTTATCCCCCCACTGTACGGAACTGCTCCATTGTACTGATGTTACTCTGTACCGTACTAATTCATCCCTCATCTGTCCTTATGTTATCGCTCTAAAGCAGCCTTATCATCTCTCTACTGATGTTATCCCCCCACTGTACGGAACTGCTCCATTGTACTGATGTTACTCTGTACCGTACTAATTCATCCCTCATCTGTCCTTATGTTATCGCTCTAAAGCAGCCTTATCATCTCTCTACTGATGTTATCCCCCCACTGTACGGAACAGCCTCCATTGTACTGATGTTACTCTGTACCGTACTAATTCATCCCTCGTCTGTCCTTATGTTATCTCTCTAAAGCAATCATGTCATCTCTCTACTGATGTTATCCCCCCACTGTACGGAATAGCCTCCATTGTACTGATGTTACTCTGTACCGTACTAATTCATCCCTCGTCTGTCCTTATGTTATCGCTCTAAAGCAGCCTTATCATCTCTCTACTGATGTTATCCCCCCACTGTACGGAACTGCTCCATTGTACTGATGTTACTCTGTACCGTACTAATTCATCCCTCGTCTATCCTTATGTTATCGCTCTAAAGCAGCCTTATCATCTCTCTACTGATGTTATCCCCCCACTGTACGGAACAGCCTCCATTGTACTGATGTTACTCTGTACCGTACTAATTCATCCCTCGTCTGTCCTTATGTTATCGCTCTAAAGCAACCTTATCATCTCTCTACTGATGTTATCCCCCCACTGTACGGAACAGCCTTCATTGTACTGATGTTATCCTTCCACTGCACTGAAGAGCCTACACTATACTCCAATTTTATCTCCCCTATAAATTATGCAATCCTTCTACTATACTGGTATTATTCTTCAACAGTACAGTATTGAACGGCCTCTGCTGCACTGATATGATGTTATCTCCTTGTAGCCAACATGCTATCTCTCTATTGACTGTACTGATATCAACCTTCCAAAATACTGTATAACATCCACTTATAAAAAAGCTTCCCACTCTTCCAATACCATAATAAATCTGTAATAAATCAAACTCTAAACCACATATCCTCTACTCAATGTTACCCACAGTACTGATATAGCTACCCAAGAGTGTAGCTAAATCTCCAGCTCCACAATACTGAAAAGCTTCCACTGCACTGCAGTAATGTTATTCTCAACTGATGTTGTTTCCAATGCTCAACAAACTCGACTGCACGGCACAACCTCTACTTTGCTGTAAAGACATTATCGTAGAGCAATCTTTGAATGGTAAAAACTTAAATAAAGCCAGAATTATCGGAAATATTGCGAAACATAGATTACTTAAGATTTTTGTCCGACACTCAACAGGGTAATGCGTCAGCGAGCTGACCAATGAGATTACTTTAAGCTCTGCCAATCAATCGAAAACAATTCTCACTGTAGCCTTGAACACATTCCGCGTCGTCAAGCCAACGTTTTCCTATAGCTGATTCGTGTTTTAGAGTTCTTTTAGTTCAAGAGGCGCGTCAGCTTGATGCAGGGGCGGATCCAGAGTGCCGCCACCGTCGCACAGGCGGTAGTCAACTTTGGCGAAAATACTTTTTTTCAGTAGGATTATTCATACGCAAATTAATTTTTTTCAGAATTTCTCGAACATGTTTTGCATTTTAACTTGTCTCGTGTTCTTCTTCATTGAAATAATAGGAATTCCTTCACTTTCAATGACTTATATTCATATATTTTGAAATTATTCCCAAAAGTTCGTGGCGTTACAGCGTGCCAGCTTCTGAAAACTCGTTCACTGAATTGAATGAATTTGATTTTAATTACTTGGCTTCATTGAATTGAATTAGACTTGTGCGGCCCTTGTTTCGAATCATAGATCGCCCAGAGTTCGCCCCACTGTCAAAATTGTATTGGATTTCCTGCCTTTTCTCAGCATAGATCGCCTCGACTGCCGCACAAGAACAAAAGAAAAGTCTTTTGGTTTCAAAATCCTTTGTCAAATCGTGCGCGCGCCTGCGTCAAATTTATGCAAATGCCGCCTGATAATTTATTACTGACGTTCCTTCCTATTGTTTATTTCTTGCACATGTAGCCAATGACAGAGTCGAGAAATGAAGTGAATGTTTCAGTCTAGATTTTGAACTGACGAAGATTTCATGGCCTAGTAATTTCTGCACATAAAGTGCCTGTGGATAATTGTCAAAATAGGATTCATCAAGGGAAAAAACTTTCATGTTATGCTCAGGATGTGAATATAAAACTCTAGCAGATTGAATGTTCGTTTTGGGCAGAACTGGAGAGTATCTTGCTCGAAGATGAAGTAAAGTTTGGCCGTTTGGCGCACTAGTGAGTGTTTTGATTACAGTCTTACGATATAGGGAAATAAAGATACTTTTTCCGTTGTATGCGAGATGTTATACTGCAAACTCTCTCTTTATCGTTAATTCCACATATTTATTCACATATTCCATAACTGTATTAGAATTTTCGCTCCTCAATTGCGAGAAGTTTTGCTGTAGAGAGAGAGAAAATATCGAAAATTCTAGAGCGTTTAAATATAATCATTTATTTCATTTAACGAAGGTCTGAAATAACAAGTGTGTTATCTTTTATTCAATTGCTACTTCAAAAGGCGTCGTAGGCTGGCATGAGGGCTGGCAGGAATCCTCGAACTGACGAAAAAATATGCGTTTCCAGGGTTCAGAACGGCGATGCCTCAAAAATTTTCCGGACCCCCTAATTTCAGCCCATTTGTGCGGCAGTCAAATTCTTCGCTGGGTCCGCCCCTGGCTTGATGTATCGGTGTATCGCATAAGCTCGCTAAATGGTGGGTGATTATTGGTTTTCCTACACTATACCAATCATTTACCTCCATTCCGATTGGTCTATTTCGATCCACATCTGGGTATCATAACTCACTAGGGTTTAGTTTCTTTCTTATTCTAACATAATACGCTGTTGAGTGTCAGACGAAAAGCTTAAATAATCTATATTTTCGCTGCGCTTTGTTTCCAATTATTCTGGCTATAAAGACATTATCAGGGGTGGTTCAAAGCTTTTAAAGTAAGCGAATATCGAGGAAGTTAAAGAGGTCAACCGATACTACAGGTTCCCGCATATAAGAAACTACGTACCTCGTCTGCCAGCAGCGAAAGTTCAGACTCATCACCAGCATCATAATCATAAAGGACTTTTGCTTTCTTCCTCGAGGCTGACTTGTCGTCTGTTGTTGTTGCTGTTGGTGCTGATGGTGCTGATGGTATTTTCGCAGCCTCAGGTCTGGCAAGAGGATGTGATGGGGTTCGACTGATGCTAAAAACATTAAAGTGAAGTGCAACAAGGTTAGAGCTGGCCAGTGCTAAGTTGATACATTTTATTCAACAGTTCAACTCATTATGAGGTGATTGAAACAATGCGCTTGTGAGTGTTTCTTGAGCCTATCTATAGTAGCGGGTTGATACATCAATGTCTAATCCTTTAAAACATAAATAATTTGATGTTGGAAGGATACTTTTTCAGCGAGTTAAGAACTTGGTAGACTAATCATTAAAAATTTCTTCCGGAATAGTTTGGATTTTTCTAAATTCTCACTATTACTTTTATTGATTTGACACAAATACGCTACATCAGAAATGACTGCTGATGGATTTCAATGGAAACTACATGGTGGATCAGAAAAAGTCAAATAAGATTTGGTAAGCAAATTTGAATCGAATATTCCCCTGAACACACTAAAAGTAGTTCATATCAATGCCAAACAGACTTGGTCGATTTTTGAACATTGTCAAGAGAACAGTTTCAAAGTGAACAAGTTTTCATCAACTGTTTTTCAGCAACATAAGTTTAAATCTAGAGATGCCCCTTAACTGCGTACATTTTTACAGCTTATACAATTCTTTTAACATAGGGGACAATCAATACAGGACACATCTACTTGTGGAAGGAAAGATCAAAAGATAAATGACTCAAACAGAATGAATTGGATAAAGGCATGATGTACCTCTGAAGGTCTTTCTGCAATTCAGAAATATATAGCTGACACTGAGAGTGGTACATTCCAATCGCATCTATGAATGCATGTAGACTTTGCAAATGGGCATTCTGAAAAAACAATTTCAAAGCAATAAAAACAGGAATGATGAGAAAAAATCAGAAGAAAAACATTTACTATGGCTACTCTGACACTCACTAGGTAGTGTTTCAGAAAGAGAACGAAAATAAGAATGTTGTAGTTGCCAATCAGTCTAATTCTCTTGCTATTCTAAAGCTCTGTACCAATCAAAAACTGTTCTAATGAAAACATTCTCTTAAATAGGCTCACACAATGGTAATATGCCCCAAACCTGGCATCGAACTGAGAACTTTGCCCACCTTCTGGCCAGTGTATACAGTGGACCAAAATTTGAAAATAGCCAATTTCAGAAGGTCCTAAATGAGGTTAGCTACTGTCATATATATCTGACCCCTGTAAAATTCCTAAGCAAACAAAAAAATAATCATGTCTCTAGCTCCTCTGGAAGTCATTCTACAGTCACTTAAAGGTGTGCAAAAATTGGTTTCGTGTCGAATGTTTGAGCAAAATGTAATTTTCCGTTAATTAAATGCCCTGAATAGGATAAGTGCTCAAGTTGTCTGGTGTATCCAGTTTCACTTACTTATTTACAGTTGAGAGTGACTGTAATTTTCAAGCGTAAGTTTCATAAGTATTTTTTTAACACAATTTTATTAATATTAATCTTGCTCATATGGATGGATAGTATTGCTTACAGGGGCGTCTGGGAGGTTGAGAGAACAGGTATTCAAACATAAATTCAAGGCCACACCCTTCTGACAACGCCCTTTTACTCAGGCAATATAGTCTATTTTGTATCACAGAAAATAAGCCTTTCAATTCTCACATCAGTTTTGATAAAAGAACACAATTTCGTTATAACTACAGCTTTCTTATAAATCTGCATCAGAAAATATTATCTTGTCGTCTGCAGGCTTCCTATCAATCAATAATGAATCCCGTCATGACGGCTATTTGCCCTTTCATGCCGTAAAAATTGTGTAGTATTGAAACTACCTTTTGAATACAAGAACACGGACAGGGGCACTGAGAGGCAAATGTTCCCATCAATCAAAAGACCTTGAGTACCCCTCTCCGATTCCCCTGATTGTTTTTATTCCAGACTAAAGAGTATGCGATTTAAAAAAATGTTGCTTCCATGTGCACCTGCATACACTTTTGTTGGTGAAGATAAATTTTCTTACCACTTTGCTTCAATGCAGGTGTTTTTTCTGGCAAAGTTGTCCAGTATTAATGCCAGCATATATCTGAGCAAAGTGTCTGTTATGCATGATACAAACCTGTGCAGAAGTGACTCCCTCCAGTAACAATTTTGTGATTTCATATTGTCTGTCGAAATCAGCCTGAGCCACTCTGAAGCCTCCTTCGGCCTGTGGGAACAAAGAAATATTTCAACATTTCATAAAGGGAAGCTTACTACTGTCAGATTGTTAATGAATCTATCTTGTTCAAACATTTTGACTTCTCAGATTTAATTGTTCGTGGCAAAGGATACTATAGATGTTTATGAAACCTATATTTATGGCAAATTATCTACAAAGTCTCTATTTTGATTCAACAAAAGAATGCTTGATACATCAGACTAGACCAAACACTAATATTAAAAGACAAAACTCTTTTTCTCAACAAGCCTATTTCATGGTATTCCACTCATTTAGTCATTTCTCCTTACTGTATATACCAAATTATCTACTTTAAAGGGATAATGAAGCGTTCCATTTGTTCACATAGAATGTTCAACTTAAATCATCTATATATAATTTGTAAAATATAGCTTTGCAGATTCCCTCTAGATTTGAATTATTGAAAAAAACATACAAATTACAAAAGAGCAAAGTCAAGCTTTCAAACATTGACCTCTCTGAACTCAAATATCAACAATTTGTAAATGAAATTTCATAAGCTAAATTTCAAAGCTTTGGGAAAGCGGGGATATAATTTGAGACACTACTAGCCTCTCTGAGTTTTTCTGGAGATGGTGCTCTTTTAACTCTGTTTCTAGCAGCGTCTAGATCGATTCTTGCAACTTCCAGTGCACGCCTCTCTTTCTGCAACAGAAAAGGGAAAGTGACAATAGTTTCAAATTATATCTTATCAACTCCAAAGTTAAATTTATTTTCAAGATAAGGATTCTTGTACGGTGGTGGGTTCGAGTCCAATGAGGTAATTTTCATTCCCACAAATTATCTCAATTGATTTACTAAATCCCAATCCTTCTCTAGTTTACATATCTCTTCCTATCCAGCGGTTGCACTGCAGTGGTCCTCCTTAAGTGGGAAAGTCTTTGAGGAAAAGTCCTGTACAGTTGCTGAAGAACCCAGATAGGTTTGTCTCTGAAAGCAGTGACTGGAGGGGATTAATTTGCGCAATTGATATAGCGCAGGTTACTCAAGAGCCCCGGCAACGCAGCACAGCAGGGTACAATCTAGAGGTCATGGGTTTGAATTCTACTCTGGTCATTTTTATCCCCAAAATGAACATCGATTGAGAAAGTACATAAAAGGGAACTAAAACTGCGTAATCTTTTTGATTCCTATTCTAAGCAATGAAGTAGATATATTTAATAGGAAACAGTTAAAAGTGAATTGCTCCATCTACTTACATATACAGTTTTCATGTCATTATCCAAGAAAGTTCTCAACGGATGAAGAAACTGGGACATGGTCTTCTGCATGTAATCTTTTTCTGCATTTCCAATCTTCTTCAGAGCGGTTCCTGTCTTTCCAAGTGCACTTCCTGGAACAGTACAATTTCTAACATTAGGCTCTGTCAAATACAATACAAGTTAGGAATACAAGTAGAAGAGCTCCAAAGTTAGTGTAGTGTGGGGATGAAATTGTAAGCAAGCATAGTTGAGAGGGTGTAACCAGAGTATTTATCAGGGCGCTTGGGGCTTTAAGGGCTTGAGTATTCTTCATCATCTATAAGGTTTCTCTCTATGGAAATTAGGACCCCTGTATCTTTCATTACCCTAGGTCCTAGCCAGTCTCTCAACGACCTGAAAATTGTCGATAACCTAATAGGATATGGGGTATGAACCTTTTCATAATCCAAGACATGTTTTTAAGGCAAATTTACTTAAGAAAAATCTGGCAAAGCAAACACGTTTTCAATTAAAATTCTTGCTAAAATCATTAATTGTTAGCCTCTGATGGTTACATTTTCCTACAAATGACAAAAAGAAAGCAAATATAAAGCATCAATAGGCTTTGTTTCACCAGGAAACAGAAACTATGAATTATTTCTTGATTACATATAGATACTTGAAATTACCATATTCTGATCCGGGATTGAGCTCTCTTCCAGCATATGTCAATGTCTGTCCCAGCAAAAAGGAATTAGTTGGTCTTGCAGGGGATTTCTTGTCAAGTTTTTCAAACACATAATCTTCAACTCTGGCTCCTGCAATATAAAGAAATAGATTTGATAGTCAACCTCAAGCAAGAAACAGTAGTGTGATATGATAGGGCTAGTACATACTGTTTGAGGTACACTCACAAAAACACGTATTTACCTCTACACTCAAAGACTAAACAACATGTATTTCAAAAGGTGAAATTCTTTCTTCAGATCCTTCATTTGAATAAGGGCGAGATTTAAAAGCAAGTGAGAATGGCCAAAAATAGGGGGAAAGATTTTGAGGGACGTAATGGGCAACTGCCCGGCCAACCCTGGCTCAGTAGAGAAAATGATCTTTAGATACTATATTTGAGAAGCAATGACGTCTTCAAGGACAGAGTCTCAAAGACAGAAAAGCTTGGGTACTGTAATGGTAAGTTCAAAAAAAGAAATCAAAATTTTCATAAGTACAATGATATATACCAGGATTAGGCCTTAGCAGTGCTCCAGTCTGACCGGCTATTTTCTCGGTCCATGATTTGATGCGGTCGGCATTAGCACATAAATGCTCAAATTGCGCATCTAGCTCAGTTCTTTCTGCATTCCCGAATCTTTCACCAGTTATCTAGACAAAATTAAATCAATTTCAATGCGGTTGATTATACCATGAGATCAACTATCTACTCTGCAAAGTCTTCATTTAAAATATGACTGAGGTTTTCTTGTGATAGTGAGGTGTTATCTGATTTGCACACACCGCTAATATCTCCAAGAGGGAGGGGTCTGGAATGTTTTGGGTAATGAAGACGTGCCGTTTATGGGTATGAAGTTGTTCACAATGTTGTTATACTGTAGGTCTCAAATTTTCAATCTCTCAAATCTCAAACAGAGGTTTTGCTATCTTTAAGATTTATGTGCCCATTCATTGGGGTGTAAATTTTGAGATTTGGGTAAATAGCGTATTATATGGGTACATAAATTTTCAAATTTTTCTTATAATTATGGTTTTTATTTTGCTTTTTGTCGGCTGCACATTTTACAGGTTCCCTTCAGTACAGAAAAAATTCTTTAAAGTTGATTAAGTAGTGATATTACTAAACATTGGTAGACAAAAGAGGTAAGGAAACACAACTTTCATACAGCACACTTAGGCCTTTTCGACTTATGTCCTCCTCAGAGTGTGATTTATGATTTTGCATAGGCTGACATGAGTCTGAAAGGCCTCAGTATGCTGCTGTATAAAAGTTGTTTCTTTGCCTCTTTTTTTTCTACAAATATCTAGATTGACATATCAGCACTTTTAAAACATGCAATGGGCATATCTCTACCAGTGTGTATTTCACGTACTTAGGCGGGAAGATCTCCAGCATGCAGCTTGCTTGAGAATAGTGGGTTCTATCCACATGGACTTACAAGGAATGCACCCTTTAGTGTCCCTTATACCGTTCAAAACTGTGCCAAGTAACCCTTACCTCCCGGTACTGTCAAGATGACTGTCATGAGACAGCTATCAATAAACTGAGAAATTATTAGTATAGGAAATATATAAGTTATAGGTATAACATAGGTATAATATATAGGTAGTCTATCTATCTAGTGTAGTCAGTCTGTCTTGTGACTTAGTCTAGTCAGCTGCCAGTTGGTGAGACAGCCCAGAAGGGCAGGGGAAAACTTCCTGTATTTGTGAACCTTTTAAAATTCAATATCAGAAGTTATTGTGCATTAGAATATTACCTGTCTTGCTCTATTGAAAGCAGTTTTACTTGACTTGAAAGCAGAGGAAGCAAACTTCATAAAACCATCTTTAATTTCAGCCGAAGTGACTTGCAGCTCATTATTCGCCGCCATTTCAGATTTCAAAGCTCATGACGTCACCATATCATGTGAAAGTGATACTTCGTGTATCATCATGAATCACGAGAGAGAACGACACGTCATTCTGTCGTAATTAAAAGACGGAACAAGCCAGAAAAGGGGAAAAAGCAAGAACAACCCAAGAATAAGCAAGCAACACGAGCGAGATAGCTGGCTGATCCAATGAGAATATAATGCTATCATTTTGGTCTTCATTTCTCCCTTATCACTATGTTATGGTGTAATCGGACAAGAGATCACTGCAATACATTCGACATAGAACAACAGTAAATCAATGAAAATAAAAAAGAATGCATTTGGCTTTATTGTATCAAGCATAAGATAGCAATTAAATTTATTCAAATCATTACTTTGACAATAAATAAATGTGAATGACCGAGATACGAGTGAGACTGGATTTGAAATATTTTCCTAGCGTTATTTGTACTGTCCTGGTTTACAAGAAATGTAACGAATCTGGCAAGCAAAACCGATCTGTAATAAGGGAAGTGACTGTTTGAAACAATTTTTAAACATGTATCGATTTCTAGGTAGGAGTACAGGTTGGGAGAGAATCAACTTCTTTTATAAGGGAAGGGTTTAAGTATGAGGATGTAATCAAGCTCAGTATCTCGTCCTTCCCTTCTTGGGAAAAGAGCTTCTTTATCAGCGTGCAATCCTACCTAGAAATTTGGGCCATGATTGATAGTGGCTGTGATCATGCTATCTTCTGATGTCCTTAAAATCTGAATTGTTTCGCAGAATGTTAAAATCTACGTCAGATAACGGTGTGAAAATGAAACAGAATAATACTGTCATATTATGCGTATTCAGTTAATTTCGAAGCTGTCTCGATTCAAAATAAGTGCCTCATTTCGAATCAACAAATTGGTGCCAACCTAAAGGCTCACGTCATTTTCATCACAATTAATGATTGGTGGATTTTGCTCAAACAAAGTTGTGATTTAGGCCAGTACCTTTTATTTTTCGTTCTGAGTAAGTTTGTAGCTGAGGAGACATGCTCTAAGAACAAGACCTTATAATAACGTTCTGCAAATAGGAAACGCAGTTACACACACCTCGCATGTAGAGTGTTATTAGCCAGCCGTTTCGAAAGAAAAACAACATAATGAAGCACCTAGTGTAACGGCAGCCAATGTTTCCATAGCGTAAACAATGCTGGATCTGGTCTTCATTTTGAAATCAATAGTCGTTATGTCAAACTACCCTCTTGTTCGTTGAAAATATGTTTAAATACGTTTGAAACTGATGGGGCAATGCTAATTCCGAAACCGGAGACAGTTGTCAGCATCATGGCTAGTCGAAAGCATCATGACATATGCACTAAACTTTTGCGCTGAATTTCTACCCACAAACGAACGAGAGAACCAAATGCACAAATCTTGGGTTGAGCTAATATGGAACGGTGAATCCGTTGAAGCCCAAATCTACTTGTTAGGGGAGGGATAGTATAGGCTCTTTGGATGAATTATTTATTAATGTGTGAGGTCAGACATATTTCAAAATATGCAATATTTGATTTGCTCAGAGATGCTTCTGACCTAACAAAGATGTTTTCGACTGTCTCTGAATCCGAAATTTGCGAAGACAACAACGCCTATAAAGCTCATTCTAAGCATTCGAAAGCTCAGCAACAGCGTTAATTATCATTAGAAATAATTCAATGTTGTTAGGCAAACTTCCATTCAAAGCTTGGACTGGGCGAACAGCTTTTGAATCTCATCAAAACTTGATTTCAATGACTCTGCAAAATGCTTAGTGTTCGTTTCAGGGTTGGAGTTGAATGCGGAGACTGCAAAATTGAAATGATCTTCTAGGGGATTGTAACACACTCCGTAACCATTCGGAACAGCTGCTCCGTAGCATACTACGGTTTCAAACGGAGATGGGACCTAGAAAATACAAAAAATGAAATTTATACAATAAATCATTAGTGTAAGAAAAAGATTCCAAAATATTCCAATCAGGATAAGCTAAATAGCCAAGAATATGGAAAGACTAAACGTATTGGTCAAACTTCCTCAGTAGGCTATGCCCAATACGTTTAGTCTTTCCATATTCTTGGCTATCTAGCTTATCTTGATTGGAATATTTTGGTACATCACTACAGCTATTGCCGTACGTCGCATTGTTTATTGTAAAAAAGATAGTTTACCTTTTTCGTCATTCTCACTAACAAGCAGAAACATTTCCATTTCTTGAAGTTAAAGAAGAGGACAGAAAAGCTCATCAATGACGCAAACATCGACACTTTATCATTATGCACACCAATGATTTGATAATACAGCGTTTACCTAACGACGTTATTGAAGTGTATAAAGTTACTATCATATTATGAAGTTATATTTCTAGATATTGATAAAGCTATTAAAGCATTAATTTCCTTTTTCTTATAAAATATCGTATTGAAGGAGCTTGAAGATGTTTAGGAAAGAGGTTACATTAAGGAGAGAGAAAAGGAAGGGAATTAGAGAGTTATCGAAGAGAATTGACACAACAGCCTGCGACGTGGATACAACAAAATTGCAGTTTCTCCCCATAAAATTTGACCACTTGCAGAAAAGGCTTACAGGAGTGACGAGGGACATCTTTGTTATATGCAGTGCTTTTCGTTTCGCAGAAATGTTTCCATGTGTTCTAAGGCTCTTAGAAAGAATGGTGCCTTAAATTTCATGATATAAGATTAACATATCTACAAGGAAGACGAAGTTTACCTGACTGGTGGACAATTTGAAATAAAATCCATAATTGTATCCTTTATCTCTGAATATTTCTGGCAGTTTTATTCCTGATTCCATACAAACCAATTTGAGGCCAAGCAGATGGCGGTCGATTGCTTGTCCGTTGATGGCCTGAAAATAGAAGCAAAAAAATCAAAGTAGTGACAGAAGATGGGACAATATCTTACAATATGCCAACAAAAAAGCCGGTAACTGCAGCTGCTATGTATGGGGCCGTCCATTAAGGATTGTTGCGAATAGAAACGATTTCCAACGAATTGGCAGCGCTTTGCAACGATTCTGCGAAAATAGACCACTTCCTAAACATAGTACTAGATCTTTAAAACGCTCACGCTTTAGAAAAACAATTTTGAAGTAAATGAAGACAGAAATGACAATAAATTTGGCTTTCGAGACCCTGTACTATCCCCGCCCTTACACGTGGATATGCAATTTGGATTCATAATTACAAAGTTGTTCAACCTAGATTTGAAAAACTGCCAGAATGTGGGACCAAGGTAGTTAGCGATATCTCTTTTCCCAATCCATTCTACTATTTTGGATTATAACAACTTTGGCCCTGGCGCATAGGAATCTGGAAAATATTATCTCAGGGTCCTTTGAAATTATAAGACCACGCAGTGCACCAAGGGATGCTCAGGAGGCAGAATTGCATTAATCCAAGATGGTAGCATTATTTTGAAAGTGGTCTGTTACAGTGGCCTAAATATTCTAAAAAGACGGGACGATATTCAGGTGAAATAGGATCTGTATAAAGAATTCCGTTCTACATTTTGGAAAAACTACGTTTTCCTGTACCTGTCTTCCTGTTTTTTTGCCGTTCATTTTGGATGTGTGCTCTATACTGTTAATTGTAAATTGGAAATTGAATGTAGAATAGTGAAAAATTTTAGCTTTTTTATTTCAACGCTCTGAAACATGAAATATAGAACAGTCTCGGAAGAAAATGTATCAAAAGCAGTTTTTGAAAATCTGAAAATAGGTTTTTACCTCTTTTGTGTACTTTGAATGATCTTGGATGGCTTTGATAAACAATTCCCTCTTTTCAGAAACCTGAAATCGACAGTAAAATTAAATCAAGTAAGAATGAATATGAAAACCAATCTTTTATAGGAAAATAATATAGAGTTGTAGTGGCTGTAATTCATTTATAGTAGGCTGTTATGTCTTGCTACTCTGATAATTCAGGACTTCTATGCATACTGCTTTCAGGCATGGGTCCCCTAGTTTAACGTTCTTTCCTGAGGACGATAGAGTAAGTTGTTTAGTCAACACCTCCAGATCATCCATCCATATCTTGACCTTGCACGACCAACTTTGACTTCAGCCGTTTGTAGCAGACTGCTTTAACCACACGACCACAGATAAAATACGCAATTAAGAACGTCCTAATGATTAAGCAGCGCCACTAACTGTTTTATCAGCAGACGCCATCGCTTCACAAAACTCTTTGCAAGCCAAAGAAGCAGATCGAATCGTTTCAGTTCTTCCAAGTCTGAATTTCTTGGTTGAAGCACTTTCATACGTCGGTGGCATGTGTCCGTGTAGTCTATGACAAGAAAGACATTAAAACAAATTAAGACACATCAAAACTTAAAAATATTTGTGATCAAAATTTAAAAATATCTTCTGCAATCATACATAGAAAATAGAAATAATATCAAGTGTCAAGCCACAAGGTTACATACTTGTGAAATGCCAGTTGAAGTCCCATTTGAATGAAAGCATCCGGGCTCATTTTGTTGGCTTTGGGAAAATTCTTTCCACATCCCTCGTAGCGCAGCATTCTCATATCAACATCGTCTACCAATCTGAAATCAATCAAATTAAAATTTTATAAGGATGCAACAAGATAAAAGATATCTTGAATTTTAAATACTACATATTGAAGAAAACTGGTGCAAACGAGGCATTAAAGAAACAATCTCGATTCGAAAGTTGAAACCGAGTCTAAACAAAGATGGTGGACGATATCACTTATCAGCCATTTATGAAGACGTAATTGAAAGCAAAATTCAAATCAAACAATAACCAGAAGTGTGGTGAAACAGCCAGAGCAGAATTACTGGGGAAGATTACAATTTAATCTAGGTAAATATACTTAAATTTCCTTAAATAAAGTCTAAATTAAATAATTATAATCACACAATGACAGGTAAGTGTAACTACAAAAATATCAATTAGAGGTTGTTCGCCTTCATTTCTAATACTTTGCATGAGGCATTGTCTAGCATGGAGAAATATATTCTACTAGAGCAGACTACCACAATTTTGATATGCCTCCACCAGATCTCCAACCCACCAAAAGCAAGCACACTAACCACTGTCTTTAACCAGGACAATAAGTTTGGCAGTGGCCTTTCGGTGTATCAATGTCCAGTCTTATCAACAGTAGAGGCTTGAGCCATGAATACAACTATTTGTAAGCAGCGTAGGAATTACTGTTTACGAGTAAATGAAAACATAATGAACAATTCTCACTGATCGATTCCATCTTTGGCTTCATCAATTCTGTCTTTGATATCTTCTGTAAGCCTCCATTCCAATCGTTTTGGCTGGTCCTTGTTGTTTTCATTATTATGGTAAAATGTCTGCGCATCTTCTAGGGTACTGAAATGGAAGAGAAAGATATGAATAAGAAAAAAGGAATTTAAGTCGTATAATCTTAAGGAGATAATTTCCCTTCTTTCTCTAACATATATAACTGTCATGATTTTTAGACAAAAAGCTTTCGCAGTTAAATTTCGTAGGATATTTACCATGATTTTTTATTAGTACAGAACGTTAAAAAAATTTAACAACATTTGTCATCACAGAAACGCGGAAGAAGCTGAGAAATTTGATACACATTCCACCTCCTAAAGCAATCCTACTGGGTAGAGCCCTGGTATAGCCACAGTATAGCATTCATCAAGAAGAGTTTCCATTGATATTTAGTACGTGGCTATCAGTATTGGCCAACAACTTTTGGTGATACGGAAACCAGGCTTTCTTTCGATGAATGTGAAAAAAGAAAATTGATAGAATACAAACCATCTACTGATGATGTGATTTGAGAGCATTTGGACAGGAGGTGCTTCTGCACTAGAGTGTTCGTAACAACATCCCACATAACCATCTTCAGACACTATCAACTGAAAAATGATAATACAGTTAGAAAGAGTGAGACAAATTTTATGCCCAAATATTAGGCAAAGAGGATTGTCCTCAAAACATTGCGCGAGGTATTGTTCATTTTTGCTATCAAGTTGGAGTAAACGTAAAGGTAATACATAAGGAATCATTCTCTGTTATAAAACGTTAGTAACACCTCCCTGGTGTTACGTTCTTATTTGCTACAACACTATTCAGGCTAGATAATTAGTAAAATCTGCATATACGAACCCTTATATTTTAGCTTAATCCTAAAAGGTTCAGATGTGAGTTGGGAAAGGTGGAGACATAGTTAAGCATTGTTAACACTCTTTTGCTACCATAATACAGCTATTTCATTTTTCATCACAGCAGTTCTATTAGAAATTCCAAGTAAAACTTCTATAAACTGTTAAGATTTAAAACAAAAGGTCATGAAAAGAAGTGGCACATATATGCAGGTTGTTATCATACCTGGAATATCTTATCGAACCATCTGTTGCAACTGCCCATGTCAGAGCCTCTTCCATGCAACACGTGGTTGGCGGTGATTGACATATCGAGATCTTCACAGACTGAAGAATCTGCTGGCAGTGTCTCACAAGCGTCGTCCAGACACAACACAAACACTGACTTTATGATCGTATCTAAACTCCTCTTGTTCAATGAATCTGAAAATTAGAGAAGTATCCATATAGATCTTGTTAAATCGTTGAGCTACTCCGTGATTCTACGCATGCGTTACCTATCTTGGGCCCACATTTTGCCTGATTCAAAAACTTTGTCTTTTAAAGTAGGTTGAAACCCAAGAACAAATTCGAATCGAAGTCAAATATCCACTCGCTAAGGACAAAGAAGGGCAGGGTCCTAACATCGTAATATATTGCTATTACTGTCTTCATTTACTTAGAAATCATCGTTCCAAGTCGTGAAAAACCAAATGATTTAACGATATGAATTGATATCAAAATACCGCATGGTTTAAATGAAGAAACCCCAGTTTGAAATCTAATTTGATATAGAAATACAGTTTTCTAGGGAATTGCACACAATATCAAATTTATGTAGGCCAGTGGTGGAGCAAACACTTCTTTCTAGGAACGCAGTTCTGTTAGCAAGTATATTATGCATGCTGAATAGTCAGCACTGAAACTTTTCGTATGAAAATCATGAATTTGAGCATCTGGAAGCTGATCGACTCAAATTCTTGGGAATCAAAGTATTGTATCGTTCTTCTTTATGAATAAAAGTAATTTGCATTATAACTTTTGAAGAAGGCTGTCAGAGTAGAGGAGTAGAGGAGTAAATTGATACTCTAATATGAGGGTAATTTAAAGAGTCAAGTTAGTCTTTGGATGGTACAAAACTTCAATATAGCCAGAAATATCGGAAACATAGCGAAACGAACACAAGGATTACTTAATTTTTTCGTCTGACACTCAACAGAATCAAGTTAATAGGCGAGCTATCAATTAGCAAGCAGCAAATCACGAAAGGCTATAGCCAACATTTTGACCGACGATATTTTTTGTAGTCAAAAGCTTGAAAATGTATTGAATTGTGGAGTGATAAATTTTCCTAGAAATTAGATATGTTAGTAAGCATCTTGCAAGTAAGGCTGCATTCACACTTCGCAATATTCAATGGTGCGTCCACGCACTTATAAAATTTCACATTAGGAATCGTTTCCAATGACATTTCAGTCGGTTTGAACACTTCAAAGGCCAAATTAAGTTCCCTGAGTTAAACGCCCAGAAAAGTACTTCATAGAAAATATAAATTTTACCTCTCTGTAGTCTTTTGAAATTTCTTGCCCACGTGCGTCTGTCAGTTGAGGTCAGAACACCAACGGGAAATTCCTCCTCAATACCGGTCGCCATTTCTTTTATCGATTTCAGGCCATTAACCAGATCAGCTTCACTGAGGGGTTCCTTGTTATTGTACACATTCATTTCAAACGCCTAGACAATTATAAAGATTATTTCATTACGTAAGCTATGCAATAAATACAGAGAATACAGTGGGGTGAGGGGCACAGCTGAAGGTAAACTTGTTGTGTCGGGTCAACATCTAAATGGTTGAATTTCGAGGTTTTGATTAAACAACTCATTCCATCATCCTTTACACCAAAAATGGGGTCCTGCGCTGAACATAAATTTATTTACTCATTTTAATACACATGTAATGTTATGTCGAGTACATAATTAACATCCAGAGAATATCGCCCAAGATAAATCACACGAAGTGCTTTTTAGCATGTTCAATGGACTATAGTGATAGCAGACAGGATGGGATCTATAAGAAATATGGAGTGGGTAGGTGATTAAAGGGAGTGCTAATAAATGCTATCTTTTAACAGAAACATCAAGAGTCAGCTATTCAAATGGGCGCGGAGCTTTTGGTAAGTGGGCAGTGAGAGTTATTTTTATCAGCCAGGGTGGGGGGGGGGGGCAAAAGCCCCGAACTGCATCTCCTAATTCCGCAACTGATAGTAGATGAAGAGGAATGCATCGGTAAAACAGCTATTTGATGCTGCGAGTTCTGATCAAAAAACCGCGCATGCCATCATACGCAACAAATAAACGCATAATCTTTGACGGCCTTTAATAATAAATCCTGTATTGAGTCGATCGCAGAGTTTAGAATCGATGTTAACTGAAGAATAAATAAATAACTCTAAGACTCATTTGTCAATCAACGAAGAAATCTGTATGTCATGGTGCATTACTACTTTTATCAAAAAAGCGCTTACAAAGTTGCAGAATTTCTGTGTCAGAAATTCAAATCATGCAACAATTAGAGTTTCAAATCTGTAGATGATTTCAAATGATGAAGATCATGGACGGGCAATCAGTTATCAATAATCAAATATCAGCAATCGGATATCATCAGCCAGTCATCATGATTATAAATATCCAATCAGTTTTTAACTTACTTGATTTTTACACATCACGATAATATGCCTCGATTTATGGGCTGGCGTTTTCCGTGCAAAATCTTTGACACCATGAGGAATGCGACAGTTGGATAACAAGCTTCCGTACTGCACCATTGTTTGCGGGTCATTTCCAGCCATGTCAACTGGAAGACTTTCACTAAAAGCAAAACAAGAATAATCATTCATAAACTTTTAAATGCTCTGCAAATAACGCAAATTTCTAAATTAGTTTATTATTGCTTACCTATCAATCAAAGCCTTGAATCCAAGAACAGCTCGGATTGCTTTTGCTGAATACCTTCAAGAGAATATAAAACTAGCAATTATTGACACATATGATACCTAACATTATAACTTACTACAACAAATACCGAGAATACAAAATGAAGATAATATAAAACTAGTTATAATTTACACGACATGTCCATACTGGATATTTGCGGTGAAAGGTTTTTAGTAACGGGAAGGTCAAAAGGAAAAATCTAGGGTGACAAAAAAATGTTAAATGAATGAACCATAATGTCAATATTTAACCCTGGCATACAAGGTTTTGTTGAGTGCTTGTTGTTCCTCTCACTCAATAAAAACTGTGAAAGTTTGACAAATCCCACAGAGTGAGAAATAAAAACTGCAAGTTGTAACTGATGAATCAAATTTTTTCATCTCTTGAGGTTATCTGAACCTCCTATTGCAGAGTAATCTGATTTATGCATCAAATTGGCGCAACTTGGCAAATTGCACATGATTAGCTTCAGCTTTTTTGTCATAGACATGATACTACCCAGTGAAGCCTTGACATCAGGCAAATTTGATGCTTTACCGGTGTATGTTTTCATGTGCTTTCAATTAATCATGCATGTTATTCAGAAATCATACATACCTGAGCTGGTCCATTTCTGAATTGAATTTCTGTTTTGGGTAAGCAACACCAGGACTTGAGTAAACAACAACAGGGTTTTGATAACTGAAGTAAGCAACATCGTCCCACCACTCTGCCAGCCAGTTCTCGTATTTCTGAGACCTCCCAACCAGTTTCCCTTGCAACTCCTCGCCAACACCTAAAGGAGAAGGATAGCAAAATCATATTTTATAAATCATTCTAAACTATTTGTCTTAACTCACATACAGTCGCTGACATTGTAATATCTACTGCAATGTGAGCGAGTACAGTGGTGAACGGTTGATCAGCTGAACTTAAAACAATGGCTGCCTATAAGTGAACTTTAATTTTCAAGACTTCTTAACTAAACTTGAAGAGAAGCAGGATTTGGAAAATCAATCGAGATAATTTTCATCGAGTCATTTTCAATTTTCATCGAGTCATCGAGTCAATTTTCATCAATCGAGTCATTTTCATTCTCACAAATTATCTCGATTGATTTTCCAAATCCTGCTTCTCTTCAAGTTTACTTCCTGCAACTCTATCCAGTGATGGGACTGCGATGGTCTCCCTGGTGTGAGAAAGTCGTCGCCCTTCGGCAGGTCCAGTGTAGTGTCAAAGAGCCCGGATAGGTTCGTCTCTGCATTTGGTGAGTGGTGGTGCAACAATTTGTGTGAATGAAATGGCCTGGGTTTCTCGTAGCCCCGGTTGCGCAGTGGTAGCGTTCTAGAGATCAAATCTAGAGGTCGTGGGTTCGAGTCCTACTCGGGTCATTTTCATTCTCACAAATTATCTCGATTGACTTCTTAACTAGTACGTAAATGGATGAAATAGTAAACAAGGTCTTGGTGGACATTTTTTTTATATCAATAGATAAAAAATTACATTATACAATACAAAAATCTACATTACAACGACGATACCCTGGGAAGCAAAGATCGTGACTATCCCAGGGCCATTAAATATAAGAATTACTCATACAAATGTTTAATTAAAAGAGAACGATACCTGGCAAACGAAATAACCTAAAGAAAAGGAGAAAAAGAGACTATGCAATGTGGGGGGGGGGGGGGGGGGTATAGCAGTTGCTTAAAACACTCAATTGAACCGACCTGTTTTATGTATGAAATCTAAAGTTAATCTGAGTAAATTTTTATTAACATAAATAGAAAGATCCTTATCACCATACATTAAAATTTGGATAAGCGCATTATTTGGAAGGCTGTTCATTTGAACATATGGTCGAAATAATCCGAGACTCCAGCGAGAAAATCTCGTCGTTGAATGTTAAATGAAGGGCAGAGCAACAAAAAGTGTTCCGTATCCTCAATTCCATCATTTGTTGGGCACATTAGGTCAATGGCATCTTGGAAATTATGACGAAATTTATGGAATTTTGATTTACTGAGTCAAACCCTGATTTGGGTCGGTAGTTTGTAGTTTGTAGCAGTAGGGCCGAATCCAAGGGGCCCACCCTATTTTGGTAGAAAACAATACAATTAGCTTGATGATACCCTCTTTCTGTTACATTATCCTTTGATATATGTGTTACGCCCCCCTTTCTATGAGTGCTGGATCCGGCCCTGATTCATTATTTATTATTTTAGTTATATTATCATGTTTTATCCTATTATTTTCCTTCAAATTAACACCCTATAACTGACAATAGACAAGATAAGATGCAATACCCCCTGGTTTCCTGAAGTCATCAACTACATCTTTGGTGTGTTCAAATTCGTTTTCTGCCAGAAGGGGTTTGACAGATTTCAAATACTTTTCCATCGTTTGTTGCAGAGGTGGCACAGGGAGACGAGGCAGATTCAGTTCGTGTTTGAATGTTGAGAAAGGCTGAGAGACTCTTGGTAAACCACGTCCCACTTTTTTGGCCATTTTCAAAGGTGCAGCACTAGTACTTTTTGTGGATGCCATTCTCTGAGAAAAAGGATATAGATACAAATATCAATTCTTTATACCAGATGTATCCAGAAAAAGCTTTTTAATTTTTGATTTAATCTAGTGGCAAAATATTTCAGTGGTAGCTTTGAAGAATGATAGAATATCAGCATTATCGGCACATCAAGAAAACACCAAATCTTCAGCGGCTTGGGTCAGATTATTCAGGAAAAAGGGGCAAAAATAGTTGCTCACGCCATCTTTGTTTGTTTTGATAATTTTCAACTGCTTTACCTATAGGAGAGAAAATTTTGAAAATGCCTCACCTGAACTTGAATTGTAAGTATTGTCATGTCAACAATTGTTGTTTTTGTTGTGAATTGCAGTTTTTTGTTTTATTGATGATTTTCTCTTATTATTCTGAACAAAAGCAGAGAATTTTCTTCCAACCTTGCTTCTGCCAGCATTTTCCGTCGAGGAGTGCGGTATTGGTATGTATAAAAATTTCCCGTTTTCAAATACATATTTCAAACATTAGATAAAACGCAGTTAAAATGTCACCAAATTCTTATTCAATATTTCCTCCTATCTAGCTAATTTGATCTTCCTTTAGTCAGAAGAATATGATTTTGCATCCGAACCAAATGAAAAGTCAAGAAGATATAATGTCTCTAATGTCTTGTACATTTAACTGGATGAACTCGTAATGATGGAGTTGTAGTAACTAAAGCAGCAGGGAAAACCTATATTCTTTCGTTATCTGATACTTCTAAAAAAATTTGAGCCTCTTTCTGTTTTTCCTCTACTTCAACAACACGAGGATATTATTTTGGAGGTTTTTTCCTGAAACGAGTGTTTATAGATCATGTTCAAAAATAGTGTGACATTTTTTTAGATGGGTCAAATTCACCAAAAAGAATAAATCTTTGAATTTTCGAAATACAACCCTTAAAATGAATACGATGACAGGAATAAACAATACTAAAATAATTGTCAAAAAAATAGTTAAAAGAGCAAAAAATGTGGCTTCAGGTTAATTAACGTTTTTTGTAAGCCACCTCTTCCATCAAAAGTACTAGTTTATAAATAACATTTGTTTTCCCTTCTACAGGCATTACAAAATCTCAAAACAGATAAAAGAGTAACATATATGCTTAAATAAATGAGTAATCAAGCGGCTTACATTTGGAGCTTAACAAATCAGAGCTGCACTGTAATTTGGTATTCAAAAGAATTTTTGCTACTAAATCAACCAATGAAACAGCCTTAAAACTTAGTTTAAGTCACAAATCTCAATCATGTTTGATTTTATAGCTTCTCAAAATTACTAGTTTTGTAAGCAACTAACACCGTCAGCAATATAAATTTTTCAAAATGTAACCGACCACATCTTTGAAGTTGGTAAGCCAATTGATTCTGCTCCAAAATCAAGTTAAAAAGTAATTCTTCCATTTATCTACACAGACGTTTTGTTTGTCAGCCACATATTTTACTCGTTTTATCTGTCAGTCACATATTTTACTTATTTTACAAACGACATTGGAAATTTCACAAAACAGGCTTCTATTTTTGAACATGATCTATACCACATTTTAAGGCCTCTTTTGAGTCCACTTCTGAGAGAACCACAAAGAACAACTTAATCACAAAACCAAAATTCACAGCACTTATAAAAAGTATTTATAAATGAATCAGATTTGGATTTTAAATAACCACATATATTACAATAACCATTAGTGCGAGAAGTTACATTAGTTTAAGAGCTAACTGTCTCTTAACTTATCAACTCTACCTTGCTGCGAATTTGTTACTTCAATTTGTAACTTGTAAGTTAAACCTCTGGTACTAAGGTACGTATTTTGGTGTCTCCAGGAAATCGAGGAGAGGGATAGAAAGCGCTCCTTATTCATTCTAGGAGCATGTGGAGATGGGCGTGCGCAATCACGCTCCTTAGACGAATAGGCCTGCACCTGTGAATTATCTAGCAAGTGCAATTGCACTAGTAAAACTGTTTGTTCTTATTGGTAAAAACTGATGGCATCCCTACCCAAAGTACAGAGCATTCTCCACAATACTTGACACCCTCAGCACGCACAGACGTGACTCTTTAATGTGAGACACACATTTTTTTATAAGCAATTTCAGCTTGAACTCACCACTGATATTGCTTGCTGGATGGCAAATTGAGTTCTCAACATTGCTGAGCAATTGCTTAGCTTCTTTAGCTACTTAAAAAAAAATTCTTAGAATACTATCTTACAAGTTGTTGAACAACAAATCTTGGTGGTATCTTGCATACAAAAGTGTGCCAGGATACTAATATCCACTGTAACAACTTCTATATAGCTGCAGCACAATTTTTATTGCTAATTGGGTAAGAACTAAAATTATCAAATTGCTTAGCTTTCCTCTTTCCACTACTAGAATTACTTAAGTTTTTGGCTTGTCGAGTATACTGACTTGCTTATAATGCAGTTGCTCATAAAATACGTGCAGTTAGAAAGAAGTCCATGACTTGGCATGCATGGCCGGCCATATGGCAAGATTTACACGCCCACAAAGTGGGAAATATGTCAATGCATTTGCTACATTTGATATGCTGCAAACTAATAACTACCGCCTTACCAATGTGTCTGCTACTTACGAGTATTGTAGATGCTGCTCTTCTTGACAACATAGCCTTCTGCTTGCTGGGCCTTCCAGAGATCAAGTCAAAACAAAACAACCACCACGTCCGCACTTCTAACCTCTCTGGAGACCAAGGTGCAAAGGTCAGTCCGCAACCTAAGAGACTGGGCTCTAATTCCAAACAGAGGCTGTAACATTGCCTCGCTTTTACCCATTTGCAGATATTTCTCTGAAGTGTGGACCTCTGAAACTAAAGAGATGGTAAGTAACAGCGTATCCTGTAAAATAGACTGCATTATGATCCCCTCCATGATCATGTTACCTTATCTTATTATCTGTGTCGAAAAGTCGAAACAATCTCAACAACGATCTCAGCATCTGATAAACTCATAAAAGATAATTAAAATTTCAACCTCCCCCAACCAACTAAATCCAATCCATCCACAACCCCTAGCTTTTAATAGTAGGCCCTAAGCCTTGTAACAACCTCAGGAAAAAAATTGTGAAATGGTGTATCTGTTTACAGGTTATTGAGAGTTTTCCATGAGATCTTGCTCGGTTAAGCGCGAGCCATATACTGTATGGCTGTTTTCAACGAGATCTCAGATGTAGAGGAGTAGCCATTTTCTATTATCCTACACTCTTTTTTCTATAAAGAATAAAATTTTATAGGAATATTGAGGCTCAAAATCACCAAAGAACAATAGAAATTTAAGAATAAACAATAGAAAAGTTGAGACTCAGGAAATTTTCAAGTATTCTTATAAAAAGAAAAGAGTGTATCCTTTTGTGCTATTGTGCGCCAGTGCCCCACTCTGCAGTAGGGCTATTTTCTATTTTTCTATCCTATCATTTTTTATGTTAAACTAGGGGTTGGGTAGACCCAAGAATATATGACAGAGTGAGTTGATGATTGGAAACGATTCTGTTCCAGCCGCCCAGAGCATCCGTCCGTGTCCTATTGTCCTTTCAGACCAGACCATAAAGTGTGTCAATGGTGTCGTCCCCGAGATCTAAAGCCAAGTTCGCCCCTAGGTGCACTTTCAAATTGTTTTCTATCTCTCTGCGCACCTGAGATCTTGGTGAAAAGTGGCCTTCTTTACTGTCTGTCTTATGGAAAAGTAGAATGAGACAAGGCATGGAATCCATGGGCAGGAAAAGGCGAGTGTGTTGAGTGTGACTGGACCCAGGGTGCGTTCCATGTCTTGTAAATTCCGAAAAACATTGTTCCAAGGCAAGTTGCATGCGCTAGAGATAATCACGCCAAGGTGAATTTAATGGGACTGGACTGACTAGTTAATGAATTATATGTTAAGACTGGTTAGATAAATTGTTAAAACAACTCAGAGACTATTTGAATTCATTGATGCATATCAAAATCTTATTTCAGTTGTTCTACTCTTTCTTCAAATCAATTGTTGGCAAAGAAGTTATCGTTGAACTTAAAAATGATCTCAGGTAACTTGGAAAATGTTGCAAGACTTTGTAAATATTGTATGAAAGCAGCACTTAGTTGACATCAGAATGAGGACACATCCGTGGAAATCTGTCTGCATGTGTGATTGGTACTTCACCATTCATTTCCTTAGTCAAACCTTTGCCATTGACACAATACAGAAATATGTTTAGCTCTTGAAAAGAAGTGCATTTTGGTGGTATTAATTTGTTAAACCTCTGAGAGGACCATTATGGAAATAAAGTCCCCTGGGTAGGTAACAAAGTACCCAGGATATTCGTTCCAGAATATTGATTCTGGGGGCACTAGCTGCAGGTCTACATCAGTTGTTAAGCATTCCCAACTCTGACCTGTGTTAACAAACAAATATGCTTGCTCGCTGTTGCAAGGTCCTTTGATGCTATCCCTGCCATTGAAATTAGGGGTGTTGCTTTTTAATAAGTCCTTTTTACTATGAAGCTTTTTTTACTTTTTTTTACCTCTATTGTATGGTTTGTGTTCTTTTAATGGTCTTATTCTTTAATTGTAAATTACTTTTTAATGTGGCAAGTACATACATACAAATAAACGTTCTGAACATTATAAATACGTTTTTGCCTTTTAGCATTTGCGGGACGATGGATTCAGTTGATCAGGTGATTAATTGTCATTCTTCATAAATATTTTTGATTATATCAAATCAAATTTCAAGTTTTTACTGCAGTTGCATTCCTTTGATTTTTGACCAGATGTTGATCTCAGATTTAAGGCTTATCATGTTAGCTGCCAACAGCCACATAGGGCATACTACAGTCTGACTTTTGTATACTTTCAGCTAACTATGAGATATAACCACAAAAGAAGTGAACTCTTATAACTGTAAGCCTTGCATGCTATCTATACCTTGCCTGGGGGATGTCAGTGCAACATGATGTCAAGTTAATAACTGTACTCTGAATTTCTTACTTTTTCAGTTACTATCTTTGTTTTGTTTGTTCTTTTAACAATTTCGATATATTTGTGAATTAGCAGCAATATTAAGTGGATAGTCTCTATTTTATTCAAACAAATATTTTGTCATTAACAAGAGATAGTCATTGACTCACATCGTTCCAAGTCAAAGAATTCAAACATCATTGACTGGGAATGTCAAGTATTGCATGAATGTTTGACTTGAGCATTTTGGTAATGATATGGAGTAAAAAATGATTGGATGAACAAAATTATCTGCTTTCATTTTCAGTACCTGAATATAAAACTGACAGAAATCAGTGTGACAGACCCTGAGAGATACCCACATATGGTAAGTGACCATTTTTTCCTCAATGTTTCAATCTTTTGTCATGCGTTCTCTAAATTGACCACTAAAATTTTAAGCAATAATCGTTTTTTATAGCTGAAAATGATATCACTTTAAGTCATAAGAGGCATTGCTTATTTCATTTCTTAATTCATCTAAGGTCTTTTATTAATCCTTTTGATTGTAAATCTTTAATAAGCAGTTTATGGCAGGAAAAAGCAATTTACCTGGCACTGGAATTATAAGTTCCTTGAATAGATATCTAATTGAATTAGAAATCTGTACGATGCAATTGCGCTTGTTGAGTTCCTTTAGATTGGTGCCTGTTTGTAGCAATCAACTCAGGGTGCCCTATTACCCATTGCTCCCTTTTATTTGAACTCAATTCGCGTATAGGTTTGCAAGCGTGAAATATTATCGTCTCACTGTACCTCTGAGAGGCTTACCTAGAAAGTATGAACCAAATTTAAATTTGCGGTGGCCTCCAATGGACCAAAATCCATGCCCATTTTCTATTAATAGTGTTATTTCTGTTGAAAATGGCCCACAACGATGTCAGAAATATTGATGTTGATATACATTTGATCGCATTTGTTTTTCTTGTAGTTGTCAGTGAAAAACTGCTTCATTAGAGGATCAGTAGTGAGATATGTACAACTTCCATCAGATGAGGTTGACGTCACGCTTCTGCAAGATGCCGCAAGAAAAGAAGCTTTGCAAGGGAAACAGAAAGAGTAAACAAGTTGGGTACCAATTGTGTTTTCAAGACTTCACTCATTTTACTGAAGAATCAGATTTTGTACATAGACTGCTTATGATCAGTAAAGCCTAGTAGCTTCTTTTGTGCTTTTTTTGCAGGGATATAGAAATATTATTAAGTTCAGATGGGGCACAATAACATTTACTAAGAGAGACAACTTAAAATCATGCAATTTCGCCAAGTGAAATTAAAATTGAGAGATACTCTGAGCAGGAAACTTTAGTTGTGCAATCTACCCCTGTACAGTAAGCACAGAAGAGTACTCAGAAGTCTTACGCATGCAATTGCAGCTAGCCTTGAGGATTTGAATTGATGTGACAGATATATTTGAACTATTTTAAGACTGGGGAAGGAGCGTTGCAGAGAAAACAAGAAACGAACATTGTACAATATGAATTGTGTTTTGCAAAGTAACCATATTATTAAAGATATTGTTTTTTGCTTCAGAATTAACTAACTTAGCAGTGAGCATAGAACCAGGGGAAGGGGGCACTTGGCAATCAAACAACTGCTTCTCTTGCAATTCTTATCTTCTCTTGGAGAAAATTTCCTTGTCTCAGATAAAAAACCATTTTGGTAAAAACACATAGAGTAAAAACACATATCCTACTAGAGATTAAGTGACGGAGAATCATTAGAAAATTTGGATACTACGTGGGAGAACACAGGGCCGTCGAGAGCCAGCTCGGGTCCTGGACTATTTTAAAGAAATGGGCCAAACCTCCATAAATTATAAGACTTGCTTTTAAAAAGGTGAGACACATTGAAGAAAAAGGCAGCAGTCACGGTACTCTTTAGAAATTGTGAATATTTTTATCAGTAAAAAGTTTTGGAGGCCCGGGATCTTTTACCCCTCCTACCCCCGTCTTGGCGCTCCAGGGAGAAAGATACAAATACCCAGTTTTGGAGTGACACGCTGACATCAATGAAAGGCCTAGCGGTATGCTCCCTCCTTGAATCACCCGAACTACTTCAGTAAAATCGTTTACTGTTTCATGTCAACAAATTTGGGCCATTTTATTTTACAAAAATTATTTATTTGAGTTACTTTTCAATAAATCAGTCAAAAGGAAGTCGTGAAAAGATCTTATATTCATAAAACTTGGAGCTCAAAATACATCAAACTACCTACTCGTACCAATTCCCCTCTCTCTCCTCCACAGCAGTTGTTTCAAGGTTAAGTTCGTAGCAGTGTCTGTCAAAATGTTCCAAAAACCACTGCGGAGGATAGTGTAAATTCCCTACAATGTCTGCAAATACACAATGTTACATGCAACTAAAAACCTAAGCATAAAAACATACACTTCCAAATCCATACAAAACGAAACATTACTTTACCGAATATCTATCAAAATCAATTAATTGATCATTATAGTTATTGAATGATGTAAGATTAATACAATAAGAAATTAATGAAAAGCAAAATAAAAAAGGAAATAAAAAAGACAATTCAAAATAGAATTAACTATGGAATTGATGGAAAATTTGAGAAGTCGTCGAAAATTCTGGAAAATCTTGCGAAAAACATAGTTTATAGAGGGACATTTTTTTGAAACTAGTAACTGATGGAACCACATTTTGGCCAAATATTGAAATTGGCTACTATTCTTGGCTGCTTTGATATAATCTGAAAGTGCATTCCAAAATTCAAGCCGTTGAAATATAAAGGATCTGACTCCATGATTTGCAGTTTTGACCTTTGAAATCGTAAGAAGGTTTTTGATAAGAAGATCTGTTGTTTTTGGTAAGAAAATATTTTCATAGTGAGGATTAAAAGTTTATGTTGTTAGTAATTCAGAACAGTATGCTGTGCTATGCAATGTAGTAATATACCACTAAGAAATGACGTAAGAGCCTGTAGCTAAGTAGGCTTAATAGCTGCATCTCGTTTTGTATTAGTTTTTCAAGATTGGTAGCCTAACAGTGTTCTGTTTTGCAATTGTTTTAGCTAAGAGATCATGGTTGAACAAATGAACCTAAGAACTTCTTTTGTTTCTCATCCAAAAATATTCGTTATTCATGGAAGATTTTATAAAATTCTCTATCACATTTATGTACGCAGTGATTTCATATACAATTTTAACAGTCCAGTGACAACTTCTCTCCCCACACTTATGTGACAGGTGTGTAGGTGGTTTCGAACCCACGACCCTTTGATCAAAGGTTGAGTGATCTAACCACCGGTTTCTCCTTTCTAAACTGTTGTAAATATTTTATTTCCATCCGCATTTTACGATGCACATCTTGGGGGAAATCAGCAAGATTTTTCCGAATCACTTGTCAGAATTTTCCCAACTTTTCCAGCAATGTTAATGTTATGTATCAGTAAAAGAATAACTATATACCAGCTAAGTTCGGAATGCGTTTACACGAAATACTCAACTACTCACCTTGCTAGAGAACCGACCACTACCTGAAAAATATCATCACTTCAGTCTTGAATGCAATCATATCAAATTTATTCTCTGTTCCAAAGTTCGTAAATAAATTTGATTTTTGTCACCTAACTCGATGATATTGAAGAAAATGTTGTGGAAAGATTGATTGGGCGACAAAGCCTAAAGTTGCATCCATGTTGATCATGTTATGGGTTTAGATATAAGGTCGGTTTACTGAGATTTGCAGTTTCATCACAATAAGTTCATGAAAGGAACTCTTGGTGACTTCTTCAACGTGCCAAATAATCCCATATCTTTTAGTTACCAAAATTACTATTTGTTAGTTGTATCCCTTTCACAAAGCATAAAAAACGTATGAAAGAGTCACTTCTTGTAACTGCCCGTATTGAATCCCTGTGGACACTTATTGTTGACGTAACTCTGCGAAGCTCAGTAAACAGACTATAGTTGTTGCGTTTCTTTCGCCATCAAAACAATCAAGAATTATTCAAAGCAAGGCTAAATCGTGTTCATTTCGTCTGATAACAATCCTGATTTCCGATAAAAGCTTGTTTTGAATGTCGGCACGAGAACGAGAATTTTGGGCCTATTTCTGAAACAAATTGGTTTTGTTCAACTTTCCGAACGGCAAAAACGTTGAGAGTTAGTAAATCTTACGGTTTATCATATAAGTAAAAACATTGATTTCTTCGAGCTTCAAGTCGCATCTCACAGGTAGGCTTTTGCATAAGATCATAAGCTCAATGATCTTGCCAATAGAATCGATGTGAAACGGAATTTAGTGACCTTCCTTGTGTTAAGCAACAAGATTACATTTAACTCAAGTGCCTATCCTGGCTTTAGTGCTCAATATACGCGAGTATACAGCAATTATAAAGCAGACTATACCAATATCATAAATATTCTGATTCAAAAGAAAGATTGTTTTGAGCGCGAAAGGTCCGCAAAGGACATTAATGGCAACGAAATCACCTTACGGTAAAAACGTTAGGGCTACCTTAAAACTTTTAAACGTTTTCCGAGTTTCTGAACATTTTTTTAAACAGTGGATGTGATTTCGTTGACACCAGCGAAAACCTTTGATCAAGTATAAGATCAGCGTGGATACAATATTGGTTCAAGGTTGAACCAATTCTAAACCAAAATTGCTTACCTCCTACGTATTAAACTCGAGGAATTCATTCATCTTTTCCTTTTGCTGGAATCAAAACTTCTAACTCGTTAATTTCCTGTGAAAAAGTCTCCATCATTTCCCTGCTAAAGACAGAACTTTCGTCTTCTTCGTGTGGAATTTCGGAATCATCGTCTATGTCGGTCTCTCCCGCCGAGAACTTTGTTATATGTCCATTATTATGATTATGGTCAATATTTTCCGATTTTGTCCCGACTGTAGTTAAGTCGTTGAAGCTTGTGCTTAAGCCACCGTTGCCCTCTTTGACATCCTCAGAAAGTTTTGTTCCACTGATGTTTATGCTATCTTTGGAATCTTTGACAAACGAGGGCTTCTCGCTTCTTAAATCACTAAAACTGCCGTTGTCATTGCTTGGGAGTCGACTTGATAAATTGTTCTCGCCCGGATGCAGGAAAGGGGACACTGTAGCCGATGGGCCAGATGAGGCAGCAGATGATTGTCCAAGTGGTATGGTAGTCGATGGACCAATTGGACTCATACCTGATGGCCCAATTGGGACGTTAGCAGATGGAGCAGCTAAGACCGTGCTAGAAGGTCCAACTGGTGCATTAGCCGACGAGCCTATATCCATGGACTGGTAATATTGGTTGTCATAAACGGAAGATAGACAATCATTGGTGATGTCACTTTTGAGATTCGTCGGTGGTCTGGTAGGCAGGAAGCAATCACTCGGGGAGGGGGATGTGATCATCCACTTCTCGTCTACTGGATCAAACAAATCTTTGGCTGGCACGTTCTCTAGTTGGCTCATTAGCTTCTGAACTGTGACGAGTAGTTCACGATTCTGGGCCAAAAGCTGTTCCACTCGAGACTGCAAAATTAAGGATGGTAATTTCAAATTACTTCCTGTCACCATCGGTCACACGATGGATTGGTCATTCCACGCATTGCTTTTGTGGGAATGATAGACGAACCACTCGCTTATCAATGTTTGAAACCCCTTAACCCCCATCCCTCCCGTTCTGCACCATTCAATTATAACCCGCTTCTTAATTCATTTTTTCGAAATTTTAATTTCGGCTATCTGATTTTGTACTTCTGCATGATAACTTAAGAAACTTCAATTTATGACGGTCAAATCAAAATTTGTTAAAGTAGATGGTTAGGACACCTTGGAAACTGTGACATTAACAGAAAATCTTCATAATAAGATTACCTCCCACACGTCTCTCAACGATTTGTAATTTGGGAGTTCCATGGGCCCCTCATTTTTTTGCTCATAATAATGAGTCTTTCTTACCCCTCCAACCCTATTTTATGATGCACACAAGGATGAATTGAATCTGCCATTAGTCCCATTAGTCAATTGACCAATATGAAGTCCGGTATATTACCAAGAATGAAAATGTTTAGCCGTAGTGTGTCTTTATTAGAGGTAAAGACATTAAGATAGAGAACAAGCACTATGCCATGGCCGAAACCGTGTCAATTATGTCAATCACACAACTGGCGCGACATTACCATATCTGGAGATGCACAATTAAAGTTCTTTATCAGCTACATTAGACTAGCCAAGATTAATTTCACACTGGAGCTACCATTATCATTTTCTATACCAGGTGGAAATGTTCAACCCTATTAAGTGATGGTTACCTGTTCTGTTCATTTATCACGAGTCAAATATCTCGCATTTGCCCTCTGATGTGGGAAGGACTCTCTCACTTAGTAGGTCCAGATTAGCAGTTAGAAAAATATACTATGGCTTTGACAAAAGCCAAAATAAAAATACATTCTCTCATCCCAATTCATTTCGAATATTATTAAAGTTTTAGGTTGCCGAGATATGATTTCCAGCAATATCTAAGTATGATGCTTTTTCTTACGTCTTTCAAGTTTCGTAGTTTTGCATTCAATTAAAACTCTCATTAAAAGAGAAGTTTCCTCGTCTGTCCATATGAATAAATCTATCTTTCCTTGAGGTATTGTTTAGTATATTATTTCAAAAGAAATGAGAGCTTTTCAAATTAAGACGAATCCAAATACTCCTATTTCAGTGGCAACCCAAAAGTCTGAAAGCCAAACACTAAAGTTTGGGCGTAGAAATGCAAAAGACTCCTTCTTATAATCCTTAGAGAGCTCGAGAGCTATTATTCTATTGTCCAGCACCAGGTCCCTTTGTAAGCCGTATGAGCACTTTGGGGTCGAACCCAGAAATATCCTGATACTTTTTGATCCGAATACGTTTTCATCTCGTAAACGGGTTCTTAGTGAGTTGTGGTGGAATTGTGTGGTATTGATATTGTTCAGAGCGCTCATGCGTGAAATCAGTGATAGAAGTTTGGAGTGCTGCTTGGACAAAACAAAACATATGGGCAATACCTGAGCATCCTTTCTGCTGTCGGTTTCGATCCTAAGTTGCTGTTTCAGCCTGTTAGCTTCCGACTTGGCAGCCGCGACCTCCTGTGCCTGGTGATTCAGCTGCTGGTTGTACATCTGCTGCAACTGAGTCAACGAAAGGGAAGACATTTTCTCACTCCCCACATTCCCATTCAGTAAATGCATCGGAACCTGAAATAAAAATAGTCATATCCTATAAATAATTTCACAGATTTTCTAAAGATATAAACAAATATTTTGATTGATTTAAAGTGCTTTATTAGTCTCACGCTAGTAAACAAATGCGCTTACCGAGGTAGATGCTTGCAAGGGGCAGCTAAATATCTTATAAGGATACGTTTACATGGGGCGGTATATAATTTTGCATGAGATGGGGATATACCCTATCAAGAGGTTCCCACACCGTGTAAGATAAAAGTTGTTTGATGTATAATTTGGAATTTTTTGAATGTCAAATTTATTTTTCAATTATATCAACTTTGTCATTATAAACTTTGTTATTGATAAGAAATTTTTTTCAGTATCAAAACAGTTTCTGCAAAAATAATCCCAATTTTGATAAATAAAAATATCAAGAATTAATTACCGTAGGAACAACCGGTCTTGCAACCTCCTCCACTTTGTCAAGATCGGTTACAACGGTAGCAGTGCCTTTCACACTGCTGTCTTGTGATATGGATGGAGATGCGACGTCGTCAATGTCTGTCTCCCCCATGTCGTCCAAATCATTTTCATTATCACCTAAGATAAGAAAAAAATGCCTAAATCTATATTTTACAATGATGGAAAATTACTCTTAACTCACCCTTCTCATCTATGTCTACATCTACATCTGTCTACATAATCAGTAAAGCCAAACGGGCATCACACTGATAAGGGCAGTTCCATCGTACGCAGAGTCAGCACGAATGTGCTTTGGCCATTGGAAGGACACGAGTCAAAAGGAAATTGGACGCAAAAGGGGACGGTGTAGAAATTTGAAACAAAAGAGTGAAGTGCAATTTGTACATGCAAGTTGAATGACAGTAGCTGCATTTCAATACTAACTCATATAACAACTAACAATGCGGCGTAGACGGACGGTGTGATGTATAGCAGTGGCTTGAACTTGTACACGCTTGCACGTAGGGATTCTGAAGAGCATGGGTTGTCAACTATCATGTATCGAACCGAAAACTGAGGGTTTGGCTAGCAGGCAATCATTTAAGAGTCGGAGACTTCTATACCACAAATGGATGCAACGAAACATGCCAGGGCATTATACTACTGCATGCGGTGATGTTTACATGCTTAATTTCTGCTGCAAACAAACACCTTAGCTAACCTGGTATTCTAGAAAAAAACTCACTCACTCAGTAATTATCATTGTGCATTCCACATTATTTATAAATCAGTTAGGTTTCTGTTTCGTTCTTTTTCTGAAGTTTTACTCTGTTGAGTGTCAGACGAAAAGCTTAAGAAATCTATGTGTTCGTTTCGCTATGTTTCCGGTATTTCTGGCTATTTTACATTACATTACCGATCATTTTATTCATATGCTTGAAATATATGAAGAAGTCTCGTTGGTTGGGAGTCCGAATTCATCCACCGAAGCCACCGAATCCCTGCGTGTCGTAATAAGCGACCGAAAATATAATCTATTGACTCGTCAACCCCTGCCATCACGGAAAACGGGGGAATATGATTTCTGTTTGTGTGTGTGAAATTTCTGAAGAAGTAAGTACCTAAATGTCCTACAAAGGCCCTATCCATCATAACGAAGCTAGCCACCAATAATTTTATTCGTATCAGAAATAAAGCCACAAAAGATAAACTTACTCGCATCATGGGGCTCAACTGGTTTGACCTCCTCTTGTGTACTCTCTTTTTCTGGATCTTTACTTTGATTCAATTTATGACAAACTTCAAATGCCTGGCCGATGGTTCTGACCATTCCCATTGCTTGCGCCTAAGGATCAAGATACATTAGGGGGAGTCACAAACCATCATCACATCAAGGTGGACTGCATTTAATACATGAGTCCTCAACTACCATATAATAAACATACTCCTTCAATCTAAGGAGTTTTATAGTGGGCCTTTGTCTTCAAATTGAAACCTTTGTGACACAAATTGGTGCAATCAAGCATACTACGAATTCGGACTACCATATTCAGCGATGCAGTGCATTTTACTAAGCCCTCCTAAAAGCAACGGTTTAGTTATGCTGGTATGTTAAACAGAAACTTGCTCTCACTGAAATCACTTGAAAATGGTTCACCTACCTTCTTGAAAGCCTTGAAAACACTACATCTGAAAATGCCATCCTCTCCACGTGCAATGTAACTCAATATGAGTAAGTCTTGAGAATCATGCGAGACATAAAATACCCTAAAACAAAAAGCATACATTTTCATTCTACTAATATCAAATAATATTTTTGTTTATTTCATGGTAGTGCTATGGCAGTGTTATTATCGACAAAAGTGAATATGTACTCGAATGTTTTAAATAGGCTGAACCTTCATGAAACCTTGTTCAGACATAATTGACAGGCAAGTCGGCGACGCGTCTGAATAATCAGTAAGCGGCACCAAAGATCTGGGAGCCGACTTCCATTTGCTATTCGTACGGATTTATCTGAGCATGCATTAATAAAATTATTAATACTTTGAAAATATTTCTGACTTTGCATGTGAGAAAATATAGCTTTCCAACAGCCAAATAGAAGCCCTGCCTATCGAGTGGATCCGTGTTTCGATTGAATAACAATTCTAGTAGGGTTCGACCCAATAAGTTGTTTCCTCTCATCATCAGCGCAAATAGTAACTACACATGCGTAAGGGTATATAATAAAAATCCCGAGGCTCCCAGATCCTTGGAGCCGATCGGAGTTATCAACACGCGTCGGCGACTATCACTTCATGCTATGTGCTTAATAAAAACTATAATTTCAAAAGTACATCATTCAAAATGGCTGCTGTAAACAATAGTCTAAACAATTCAAAGTTTCCGTAACTACCAAGCACTAACTGTAGTCATAATTTGCACGAGAATAAGGAAAGTCAGCGACTATCTTGCCTCAAAAAGAACTCGTTTCTACTTTCTCGAGGAAGACGTCCATATCGGGGACAACCATAAGGTGTGGCCAATAGATGCAAGAAGCTGAATGGTCGCTGATTTCCCATATTCTTACGAAAATTACGACAAACTTCAACCGGGCTTAAAGCCGCTTCAGATTTTATGATTTGAGCGATAAAATTGTAATTATGGGCTTTCTCATACAGGTGTGCAATCCTTCCGTTCAATATTAATTCAAGTTTTTGGAACAGAAAAGTAGACTGTTCGCACGGGAACGGAACGATTGTAACCATGAAAATATAATGATTTTCTTTACAAACAAACCTGTTGATAGGGTAGCACATAACAAAGAGTTGGCTCTCTTCGTACTTCCCTTCTTGAATTAACTGCAATAAAAGCGAATATGGTTTTAATAAATAGTTAATGCTGCAAACATGATAAGTATCACTTATCATGAAAGCCTTAGATATTTAGTTGGGGAATATTTACAGAGACATCTGCATTTCATCTCAGGGCAATGATAAATGTTGCTTCTTGCTGATTCAAAGGTTTCTCATTGCCTACAGATCGGGAAGGATCTTCTGAACCTTTATCCGAATAACATATCAAAGGTCAGTCATTAAGTGGTATTTATCCTAATTGGTAATACCAATTCAAAACCAACCTTAATAGGTAAGAATTATCCAATTCATGTTAGTTAATATTGTCAGTAAATGTAACCATAAAAGAGACAAGTCAATGAGAAATCTACGGAAAGCACCAATTTGGTTATGAAGCAGCTCACCTTCTTTTTCTTCCAGATCGTGACTTTGATTCCATTCATGGAAATTTCAACGTTTACTTTTCGCTTCTTGATATTTCGGTACTTGTATTCATACTGAAAGAAAGAATCAATATTCTCATTTGCAAGCGCAATAAATTGAGATAATGAAAAAATCTTAGAACCATTCCAGTCAGCTGAGATAATGTCAGTTCTCTAATTGACTCGCCCGTCTGTAAACTTTTCTACGAAGGGCATTCTTATTCCAGCCACCAACTTAAAAGTCTTGATAACAAGTCTCAAATTTACTCTTGAGAGGACGTACAAGTCCAAAAGGTCCTAAGTGTGCTGTATTATATCTGTGTTTCTCTGTCCCTTTTTTCTGCCAATTTGTCCCCTCCCTTGTGTGTTTTTAGAATTGATAGAAATGATAGAATGATAGAAAATCAGCAAAATCAGCTAAGGCAGTAGCCCGCCTGTGACGCAAGAAAAGCGGTCTCTGACCAGGCCAGATAGCTTATGCCTTGAACATTAATATTGGTCAAAGTGAGGAAGATATCTTTGAGATTGAAACATATTTGGAATTTCAGCTGTTTCATCATTTTCTGCTAGATTTGGATGACGGTTTGAGTTTCTAACATTGACATTTAATACTTTCATTCATTGAGGACGAAACAATCATCTGCAGAGATATTCGCAGGAAAACACAGTCTAGTCACACGTGGAACTAAATTATTAATCGATACCAGCATTAATCATGAAATGAATGAGGAAATTAAACAATATGGTCCTCTGTCGTTTGACGTATGAAATAGTTTCTAATAACGTTTTTCTGAATGTATCATTTAATAATTAATGAACGCATGTAACGATAGGGCGAATCATTACTATCAGAATAACAAAGTTTTTGCGTGGAATTTTTAATCTTTATACATGATTCGGCAAAAGGTTGCATATTTCTTTCGTGCAATGCATTATAGGAATGTGCCCTAAGCTACCAAAACTGACGACTGCAGAATGAAGTTTGCCAACACCCAAGCTACAAAAGATCTAGGCCATGGGCGTTGCAAATGTATCTTGAAATCTATCTTTCAGGTTATGCAATAGCTATGGCCTAAATCTTTCGCAGCCGTGGTCATGATTTCATGTTGCAGTTCCCTCGTTATAGTTTTGGTAGCAATGCGTTGCTAAGCAGCAAATTCCCATTATGTATTGCGTGAAACAAGATACGTCCCATTTCGTCAATTAACTGCGTAAGCTAGAACATTACTTTCATTGACTTATAGTAAAGAGTGCTTATTTTCATATCGTGCTACTCATATACTCTTTTGTACTCTGAAGATAAGGCTGCATTAGCAGTGATTCAATTATGGTGATCCAAGCAAAAGAAACTTGAGTTCAGTCTCTATAATAGTTTCTGAGAGAGGACTTTCTTTCCAAATATGCTTACTTTTCTATAATTTCCATTAGTTTTTATTCTTTTTTTATTCATTAAATCAATTCACATCCATGGTATTGTTAATGTTCTATTCATTTCTATTCATTCAAGTTTATCTTAGGTATATATTCAATGCAAACAAGGCAACGGTGGGGAAAGTTACATCGCAAGAATTTCTTACCCTGATGCGACGCATAGCGGAGACGATTTCAACTCGGTTCGATGGTCTTGTGATCTCCTGGGTTCCAATATACTTGAAAAGAAAATCAGACAGATCAACCAATTTGAATATACTCTTTTTGAATCCATTTGATAAATTTGATTACCTATCGAAAGTTTGAGTTCTATCGAAACACGTCTCATGCTTCAAATATTAGCAAAATGCTTGATATGTAATTGATCCTCTGTATTATCAATAAGGTGATAAGGTACTGATCACAAATTATTGTTGACTAGTTTACCATAAGAATCTAGCATTATGTTATTTACTTCGTGAGAAAAATTTCAAAAACGGCAATACAAACAATAAGATTAGCAAAGGATATTAGTACAACAATCATCATCAGTGTAACTAAGATGATAAACGGTAAAGAATAAAGACGGAATGCTAAGGTTTAAAGCTGCTATTGTGAAAGGAAAATTTAAGTTGAATAGAAATCTAAATTGCGAAGAGAGACGAAAAAGCAAAATTAAACATTGGAAAGAATCAAAATTAGAAGTCAGTTTTTTAGTTATTCAACATGGGTCTCTTGAGGGGGAGGGGGGGTAATGATGGTAGCTTCAATATCTGAATGCAACCCTCTGTTCATAAATGCATTAAAGAGGATCTCCCGATCAAATTGTGATATAGGAAATCGCTCTAATGGATTGCAGGTTCAAAATCCTTCATGAGGTTTTCTAGTTCTCTTCAATTGCAAAGCATTGATGTGCCATATCCAGGATCTTTAACAAACACTAACAATAGACCAATCAACTTTCCGAATCTTCTCAAGTTCTTATTTTCAGCCTTAGATTTAGTAATTCATTATTTCCAGCAGCGATGTAAAGTACTGATTTCTAGGTGCTCATATTGAGCCCACGGAGGCTTTTAAAGGAATTGTCGGCTTTTTCAACCCTGACAAGGCCTGCTATGTAACCTTTGTGAATTCCTCCCCTTTTTCACCATGCATCATCTATAAACACGTCAAGAGTAATGCAAGAAGAAGTGGTAAAGGATATTGGTTAATGTATGAAATTTAATGGTAAATATTCTAATAGAGTAGAAACAAAGAAAGGAGACTAGATTCATGTTTTTTAGAGTTTCATACTCTCACAATCATCAGACAGACTATAATAGTCTTTGGATGGTACAGAACTTCAGTATAGCCAGAAATATCGGAACCATAATGAAACGAACACATAGATTACTTAAGCTTTCCGTCTGACACTCAACAGAGTAATACGTCAGAAACAGAACGAAACAGAAACCTAACTGGGTATCTGTTCTATCCGCATCTGGGTATATAAGTCAGTTAGGTTTCTATTTTGTTCTCTTTCCGACGTATTACTCTGTTGAGTGTCAGACGAAAAGGTTAAGTAATGTATGTGTTCGTTCCATTATGTTTCCGATATTTCTGGCTATACAGACTATAATGTTTTACACAATGATATAAATCATAAATCATAGCAGATGTAAATCACTACAGTCTGTTTGATGATTGCAAGAGCATAAACATGTCGATGAAGGGGAGCAATTTGATGTGTCGGAAGTTTGTCTACCATGTGTGTGACCTCATTAGTGACGTAGCAGATATGGGCCATCAGGCTGTTTTCTATGGTCCATATCTCCAAGATGGTACAAGATATCGAAAAAGTGTGACGGCCGTTCAATACAAACATGGGGTGAAATAGCCTTCTCAGATGGAACCGCATTTGTATCTGTGCCACTTTTGTTCCCAATGATTTGTGCCAAATTTGTGACAAGATGTTACATTTGCGTCAACTGACTAACTTAAAACTACTTTAATGGCAGAAATGCTTTGAGGAATCAGAAACTTAGAAAATTTTAGGATAGGAAAAGATAGCAAGATAATTCAAAGATAGGAAAAGATAGGTCTTGGTATTCTATACCATTTCATTCAGTTTTTTCTACAGAAATAAAATGCCAAGTATGAGTACTAAAATCTTTATCAACATCTAAAATAAGAAATTCTGCGGTTTTGGCAAATCATGTGTTACAAAGACATTTGCAGGATTTATGTTCGCAAATTGGCAAAATGAATTCTTTTTTGAGATTTATCTTCGCAGTTTGGCAAAAATTAGCGAAAATTAGTGCAGCAAAAATTTCAACCATCAAAGTAGTCTCCTTTCTCGCATATACTATTATTACCCCTCGTACTTCTATACATTGAGCACTATGGAGCATGCTTAGACTGCTAAAGATAAATGCTTCAACACATATTATACCTTGGCTTTGAAGACGATGCCATGCTTGAAGGCATCTTCATTTTGGATTGGGATTCTCAGATCCTTCTGATCTTCCACACTTTGATATTCATGGTGCGCTTTTCCGGTCGGCTTCAAACCTTTGAAGACAACATTCATTGTTCCAGCTCTGTTTTTACAGCGTAACAATCATCCAGATCTTTGCTCTTCTAATTCTGTAAGCTGTAAAATAAAAAATTCAATTAGTAGGTAGATTGTAAGTTATGATAATGTTATTTCAGGTCAAGACTTTATTGTTATCATGTTTTAGAATCTATGATATGGCTTCCTTATCAAAAAGGTAGGTCAAGTTGAGAGAAGCTGTGTTGCCGTTGATAAGAAACCCTACTAAATTCAAAACATTTCAGGAGAAATCAATATCAAAATCTGAAGAAAATGCAACAAATCTTCTCATAGCTATATCCTTTTATTCTAAGGTCATGGTAAATATTGTGCTGTTTTTTGTGAAACGTCTGCGAGTAACCTGCAGGTTCATACATGGTTTGTAATGCAAACAAGACCAGTTATCTCAAACATTATTATCTCAAGCAAATAATTTCTTTTCTGCGAGCAAAAAATCCGTTATTGAACAATATGACACATTTATCATATTTACTTTTGAAACAGATTTGATTCTATGTAATTACGCCATTAATGGTTTTTCTTAAATGAAAACGAGACTTAGCTACTTTGTAATTGGTTATGGAAATATTTTTAGAGGCGTGCATTTGTAAAACCAGCTATTTTGGTGCTAGACATTCTGGTCGGCAAGGGTTCAAAACCAACGTCGAACTGAATTTCGGGGGTTTCCTTGTACGTAGTCGTTTTAATTTTGAATTTCAATAATTCACTTTCATTATAATAATTACCCTCACTTTTGCATACAGTAAATGGGAGCATTAAACACACGAGGACGTCATATATTACTGTGTGCATTCTACCATGTTGAAGATGAGGGCTCATGGGGGATTTCGCAGGCTAGCATGTTAATCCTCCATAAATTAACTAATCCTAATTCAATCGAGATACTTTGTGGGGATGAAAATGACCGAGTAGGACTCGAACCCACGAGTGGTGGTGCAATTTGCGTGAATTAAATGGCTAATGGCTTAGGTTCTCGAAGCCCGGTGTGCAGTGGTAGCACACTAGAGAACGAAACTAGAGGTCGTGGGTTCGAGTCCTACTCGGGTCATTTTCATTTTCACGAATTATCTCGATTGATTTTGAAAATCCTGCTTCTTCTTAAGTTTAATCCTAATTCATGAATGAAATTAATCAATCTTGTTCATGGTTTATATACTATTTTTACCTGTTAAGAGAAAAATTCGACTTCCTTTATCTAAAATTCTTGCTTTATCAAAAGTTTTTAGTCTGCTGTTGTCGTACATACATACATACATGTTTTATTTGGTATAGCAGGTCGATAAGCGGCAGCATGAAACTGAATATGGGCCGTCCCATAAGTGTTCAAGATTGCGGGACAAAGCTGTATTGCAGATAGCAGAGACAAAGGGACAAGGCTAAACAAGGGGCAGCATCGAGTACTTTGAGCATTCAAATGTTGATAACCCATACCAATTGAAACAATGTGGTATGGAATTTACTTCAAAAGAAAGGGAGTAATGGGTCCCATGACTCAACCTCACTACCCCTGATTAAAACAATCATCTATGTGAGTTGATTAAATACTTCCATGGAATTTTTTCAACAATAAACCTTGAATCAATTCATTAATTTCTGATGACAAATGTTTTTGAAATTCTGGATAATCGACTTTTGTAATCAGTTGATATAAGAACGACAATTAAGAGTAGAATCATATTTTCAAAACTATTCAAGAACAAACTATAAGACAGTTTGATAAGATCAGTTCCCTAGGTGAACAATCATTATTTCAAAAGCAACCAGCCTAATCATCAAAGAGCCTTAGACTTCTTTTGAAAAATTATTTCAATCTTTTACACCTTATCTCTGCAGTAGTTTCTTAGTTTTGATTTCATAATTTACTTATTACAAATTTATTTGAAACTGCAGCTGTTCCCAGTGTCTACCAAATTTCTTTTTTAGTCAAATAAGTCTTAGTAAAAGAAGGTATTTTAAAAGTAAGAAGTTCTCATCAGCAAGGGTTTGCATTACTAGCAATTACACAAACGAAATAGAAGTAATATATGAGTTATATTTCTGTCTTTCTCATCCGGAGTAAGGATTTCAAGCTGTATTATAGTTATCATTATTGTTCATAAATGTCCGTGTGCCCTTTTTTCAATCCGGCCCCTGCCCTCGAAAATTCCTTGTTGCGCGCCTGATACACACATACATATCTCTATAGCACTTCACTATCAATATCTGCATCACAGCATTCGATGTACGGAAGTACAGCAGGGGCGGATCCAGGGTAAATTCTGAGTGAGTTCCTCAAAGGGGGTCTTGGGGCGCTGCCCCCAGAAAAATTTTTAAAAGCCACGCCCTAAAAATCCAAATATTGCCCGGGAACGCCCTTATCAAACAAAAAGCAGGAGTAATTTTCATCGGAGGAACTTATGGTTTTAGCCTGGCTATGACTTTTGGGTCATCAGGAAGGACATCGAGCCAATTTGTTTTCACATCTTCTGAGATGATGTCGGTTATGTACGATTCAGCAGAGGAATCTCTTGGCAACAACAGAGCGTGATCTAAGTCCCAATCCGGTTTAGAATTCTCCAGTATGTCTTGATGTCTAGCGAGAACTTTAAATATGTTCTTTGGATTGCTTTGAAGCTCATAATAAACAGATACAGTCGTGAGACATGCAGCTGCGGCCGCCATTTTGACATCAAAATCGACAAATTTCCCTGCGATGCGAAAGCACATGTCACAGGGAATCGGCGATGGGCAAGAAGGCAGAACAATAAAGCTTATTGTCACTGGACAATCAGCTGCCCAACGAACTCAAGATGTACCCAATGTGAAAATGTTCAGCCAATCGCCGGTTCCCTATTGTATTTTCTGCGCGTCATATCCGAGTTCCAACTATTGTTTCTGACTGAGTTCCATCCGAGTTCCAAATCATATTTTGATTGTTCTTTTCTGATCATTTCCGAGGCACCAAAATTCATTTCCGAGTTCTGTGAGTTTCAAAACTCTGCTCCTTCGCACAACACCAAAGATTTTACACCGCAAAACTTTCACGTCCCGTTGAATTCGCATGATTTTTTGTAACAAAAGTGGAAATTCGAATGGGAAATGGTAAAAATTAAGAAATATCAAGTTTGATAAAAACCGAAAAAACAACTTCTATTATTCTTATTGAGAATACTAAATTATTCTTCACGAATATCTTTTCATTAGACCTATCAAGAAGTTAAATATAATATTTTTTCAAAAATTCTTATCTTGAAAAATCTGACTGAGTTCCAGTCACCGTGGAAATCACTCCAGATCCGCCCCTGTACAGAGCAATATATATGAGACAAGAAACAACCAAGGGCTTATATCAATGCGCAGTGATAATCAATTTGTGCGGTGATAAATGATAATATATTCGATATATGATATATATGATAATATATGATAATATATGATAATGATAGTGATTGTCAAGTGATAAAATCAAATTAGTGCAGTGATACCTTGTTCAGAATCATTTCAAAACATGTCAAATAGTTGCTTGCCACTTTCAAAAAAAAGACAAATGCTTGTTTGCAACTAAAAACTGTTTCTCAGAGAAAATCTGAAATAAGTAAGTTGCATATTTGGCAATTCTGAGACATCTATTTCTGAAAATTATCTGCTAGGAAAAGAACACCAGACGTCCCTGAAGGCAGCCAGACAAAACTAATATTTGTTGAAAAATTGTTTTAATTCCCTCCCCTAGTAGAAGTTAAAATGAGTGTATCATAATATTCTAAATAATATTAGAGGGATGCAGTTATGCCTATTTTAAAAAGAGACACCCATATCATAAAAGTTACCAAAACAAAATCAGTGATAAAAGTCCTTGAAATAAAACAAGTAAACAGTTATGAAGATGCCAAAAGAAACACTAAAAACCAAAATTTACCAAGAAAACCTTTAATAAATTGGTGAATTTAATTTCATTTCCACTCTAACAACTCTTAGGATGCTATCCTTATTCCCAATTACACGAGGGTATCAATTTCATATATGTGACTTCAAAAGGACAGGGTATTCCAAATTTTCCAGTTCTTGAACCAGTGGTGGATTTAGGGAAATGGAGCAACAAGGGGTAGCCCCCCCCCCCTACGGAAACATATTAACCGTTTAGCTTTGATACCCCTTTATTGAAAGTTTTGCCTGCTTTGAACTTGTTGCTGTGAAGTGGATTCTTTATTTCAAACTATTTACAGAAAATGAGGAGGAAAGGAGACTCATCAGAGTGGGAAATGGGGCAGTAAAGAAACAGACCTTTAACTTTGTTGGTGATACTTTCACCAATTTGAACACTTTCTCACCACTCCCATGAACCAGCTGCCTCTTTTCGAATTTCTTCAAAGTCTGCCTTTAGTTAAGTCTGCTTCCATAAAATAATCTTCATTCTAGGCCTCCACAATTCTAAGGCCAATAATAACTCACAACCCTCCTGATATGACTGCGAGAGTTCTGATTACAGAGGTTGACTCCAAACAAACTCCTCCCACTTTTTCAATAAATCTTCTAATTTCTGGTATTTCCATGCGAAAACTGAGATTTCAAAGCATAAGTGACCTGAGATAACAATTTTCCTGAAATATCATGCCAACCGAGGTCAATATTGGCCCTGTCATTTGATAGTTGAATAAAGTGATGACACCCAACAGACGCAAGAAGCTGCTTAATTCTGTTTTTTTGGCAGAAGCAGTTTTCAAATTTGCAAAAAGCAATTTGGTTGGAAAAACAAAAATCTATTTCTAGATTGTGGAGACTGCACATTTCAGCTCATTTTAATTGTTTTAATGTTACAAATGTTTTTAACATAGTGCTGTGGTTTGATTGTCAAAGCCTGACCTTTCTAATCATTTACAGATATTCTGATGCACAAAAAAGGCCACACAACCACATAGTTTTAATTTCCCGCTTACACCCTTGAAATCATAATATTTCTGTTTCTGGAAAGTTAGGCTTCTCTTCTTCTCATACAAATATTTCCTATAAGAAATCCTCTATCAGAAACCATCCTCAACAGGGCCAATGCCATGAATTTTTTAGTGGTGGGGCCAAAATTGAAATTTGAAAAATTGTCGGACAAATCCTACAGGGCCCAGGCCACTGGGGGGGCCACAGGGGCCATGCCCCCCCCCACCAATTTGAACAAAAAGATACCTAATCTTCAAAATTCGAGTTATTAAGGCCAGATCAGAGCTTTATTCTCGTAAGCGGGAAGAATTAAACGTTTTTGCAGGGGAACAGTGGCTAGGGGGCAGAGAGGATTGCCCCCATGGTGAAATATCTGCCAGGAATTATTTGAAAAGTTTTTCGAAAATGTTTTATTGCTTATAAGGATGAAACTTTCAAGATTATATCGGAAAATGTGCTGAAAAGTGTTTCTTTCGACCATTCTTCTACCATTCAGTGCACAATAAAGCATCATGGGAGGATTTTTGGAGACTGTCATGCCAGAACTTATTGGTGAATGAGCCTAAATTCTCCCACTCTCATCTATCCTGCAGCTCTAAGATTTGCATCTCTGACATCCAGGAAACGTAGACTAAAAATTGTCGCTCGCTACTCTCGCTTTCCGTTTTTCTATCTCATCTCATTTATATAGAAGACACTTTAGATAGGTTTGAACTATTCTATTCTTAAAAACATGACTATAATTTCGGAAATGCACTGCTGGCCTGATCATTTAAGACACTGCTGTGTTTTAGATTTCCAATGGTTTTCCTAAGCTGTTGAAAAAAAACCTAAAATATTTTGCTTGCAATGCTCCAACGCATTTCTGCTACAAAATCGCTCATTCCGATCCGTGTAGCTAGATTGCTAATGTTATGAATTTACATATTAGCAACGTGTGCATTTAACACCATTTGGACAGCCCTAGTATGAACAATCAGTAAAAATCTCTGTCGGAAATATTTCGATTTTGTAAGAAAAGTTTCATCTTTGCATCGCTCTTGTTAGTTGCGTTCTGATATAAATGTAATATTTGTTACACCTGTGTCCAGATTTTGGAGTGAATATGGGACCAAGTGTCAATTATTAAAAAGGAATAAGTCATTTTCTCGTATCTACGTGGCTTCCACATGAGAGTGCTTTGCATTTTCTCCTGTTGCATTGTGTATTCAGGGGCTATAATATACTGTGTTTCTTGTATTTTCTATTATCGTGCAGGAAGAGAATTTAAAGGATTCTAAGCCATTTTAAAGCCTAAAGAGTGGTAGGATTTCAGGGGCTCCCAGGGGCTTACAGTGCTTGCTATCAAGGGCAATGAAGTCAGTTTTAGTATTCCTTACCCGAGGTATGCTGTACAATTTTTCATGTTTCCATTTTGGCCCCCCACAACAAAATTCATGGCGTGGGCCCTGCCCTAGGTATCCCTTCTGTAATGGCCCAAAAAGGTAGGGCTTTGGGGACCCTGTAAGCTCCCAAGCAGGTCCAGGGTAGGGCCCTGGCAGGGGTCCAGGGGGCAGGGCCTGGGGAACTCCTGAAATCTCACAATTTTTAAGGCCTTAAAATGGCTTAGTACACCTTAAATTCTTTTCCTGCACGATAATAGAACAACACTGGACACCTTACCTTGTAGCCCCTGAATACACACTGAATCAGCAAAACATGAAGCCAGCAAAGCACTCTCATATGTGCAAACCATGTAGATATTGAGACAAAGACAATTTTTTTCAATAATGGAGACTCGATCCCCATATTTAATCAATTACAAAAATGAACATATCAGACCTACCAACTTCCTCAGTCTAAAAAACAGGAGAATCTATTTTTTTCATTGACGGTACCTTTGATCTAAAAAGGACGAATTGGCAGTCTCCTGGTGAAATCGGGAGAATAGGAAGGTCTAACTTATATATATCCCAAAATTCTAAACAAAATTCAATTTGGAATTAATCTGAAATAAAAAGTTGATCCCAAATTTCTAAACAATGACAATTATCATGAGGTATGTTAAAATCATTCCTGGAATGGAATTAATATAACTGAAAATTCTGACTTCTGAATTCTCAAATAATTAGTCACCTCAATGGTTACCTTATTACTAAAATGGCGTTCAGTAATGGCTACCTAATAAAAATGGTCTACAATATAGGATTTCACCAATAGATCTTCAATTTTGATAATTGGTCTTGCTTGCACTTGGAGAAGTATCAGTGGGTTAACAATCAATTATCAATTTCTTTAAAAATTTTTCCTGTGATGGTTAACATGTCACCTCAGGTAACAGTTTAGTGCTGTTTTCTAATGTGCATACAATATTTCAGGGTTAGTTACCTCTGTGTAGGTGCATACAATTTTCTTAAAAAATCACAAGTAGGGCGAGTTGAAAAAATTGGATAAAACTTCTCATAATGCATTCAGCAATCTGAAACATCAAAGTTTAAAAAATTCTCCTTCAGCGGCAACCATGGTGCGGCCTCATGGTGCGGCCTCAGGTAGCCAAACAGTACTTCTTCTCTGAGCATACAGTATTTCACATTTAGCTAGAAAGATGGTGTAGACAAGCTTCAAGGTTGCAACAAAAATATTTTCTTAAAGATATTTTTCTACGGTCACTTTAAACATTTTAACTGATAGGTGTGGTATCATTGCTTCCTGGGAACGAACCTAATCCGGTCAGTCCAAAACACTTTCAACGAAAAAGACGGTCCCAAAATGTAAACACCCCCCTGAACTTTTGCTAGATTTGCACCCTTGACCTTGGCCCTGCTCAAAGATGCCAAAAGATTAAGAAACTGTGGTGCTTATCTTTCCACCACACTTTCAGTCAGTGGCGTAGCGTCTGGGTATTCAAGGTATTCAGTGAATACCCTGGGATTTTGAGCAAAAAATAAAAAAATAGCCTAAATATAGATTTTGCTAAACAAGAAGACCTTTTTTAACGTTTGGGTTATAAACTTCATAGTGTTTTCTCCATTTCTAGTTGTTGAACGCAACCCAACACAATTTATATATGTTCCATCTATTCCATTCCATTGTATTTGATTCCGTGTTCCATATTTTTGATAAAGATCTCTAGTTGAGCAGAGGAAATATTCCTAAATGGATTAGCGGTTATGTGTGATTGTTTATGAGAACAGTAAACGATTGAATTTCATTGTATTAATCACAGCAGAGGTCTACGGTACGCACTGAATCTCTTCCGGCAGTTTCCACCAATCAGAACTCTCCATTTCGCCAGTATTTGACCCAAATTGACCTTTCAGATCGAGAAAACAAAAGAGCTGTACGCAGAGAAATCTCTGCGTACAGCCTCCTTTCTCGACTTAGATGATCAAGACTGATTCCGAGGCTCAAACAATCATAGGCAAGAAGACGGAAGTAAAACAGGATTGAGATCGTGAACAGATTAAAATCAAAAGATGAATATAAATCGTCAACACGAAACCCAAATTTCGTCGTCGCTTTTGCAGTATAATATTTGAATAGATATTTTGCTAAGATGGCCTGAGCTTATTACACGAAAACAAGTAAGAACGTAAGTGCAAGGTAGATTTTGAGTGATTTTTAGGATCCTATGCCATTTTGAGGGCCTAACTTGAATCTCAACTGAATACCCACTACTGAAAGTCACGCTACGCCACTGCTTTCAGTTTGGCCATATACCTAGTCTCTAGGTATTAATGTAACTGTCGCCTTTATATCTGACTTGAGTTTTACTTCGTGGGTTTTTGGCTTTGTAAATTTTGACTGTTTTAATGTGTAGCTTTACATACTTCACCATTATCTTTTTATTCTCTTTAACCGTTTTAACTTGTAGCGCACGGATTTGTGCCATATCATTACTCTTGTTAGATTTAATGCAATTTTGTGATTAGAACCCCCAAAATGTACAAGATAGGCCCCCCTCTGACATCTGCCTAACTCAAAACTTCAAAAACTAGTAGTGCCCCTGGGAATGCTCTGTTTGACAAAGAAGGACTGTGTGTTAAGCACAAATAAATCTCTGCAAAAACATATCAAATTACCTATAACCTAAGGCCTGTCAAACTGAGCACATGAAATGAAATGCTGTCTTTTTAGGCCATTTCTCGGTTTTATTTGGCAGTAATTCATTGATCTCAAGATTCATGCAAGCCATGATGACACTTACCTATGATCGAGAAGGGCGAGGACGACCTGATATCATTCATTAAAAGTTACCATTATGAAATAATCTTAAAATCGTTTATACAACAAATTTGCAAAAGCTTTTAGGTTAAATAACCATCCTTAACAATAGATGTTGAAATAACTTATATTTGACTTGATAATACTTTGAGGCCAATAAAGTACAATATGATATTGGCAACCCGGAATAATGAAATCGAGACTACTTTAGGATTCCCTACTTCTTAGGACTACTTGAATGTCGTAGGACTACCTAACTGTCGATGTCGACTGATGTTTCAGCTTCTAGTTTAGAAATGCATTCAAAATCACGAATTCCCTCCTTGTTATCACCTAACGAACGAAAGATTGCAGCTAAACAAACGCCTTTATCACGTCTAAGCCTGTTATTTCGAAAGTAAACAATACTTACTTCGGTGTAAAGATTGCTTGAAAGTTGAATTTGATTCCTGGAGCGAAAGGCCAGCTTCTGCATTCTTCTTCTAAGCCATGTTGGAAGTGAGTGAGACAGTATCTTGAAAGTATCTTGTTACCATTTGGATGAGCGCCTGTTTTCCTCACGAGAGTGCAAGATTCGACCTTCAAGCACAGTAAAGACAAACCACAAATGAGACACTGCAAGGATTAAATAATTGAAATTCCTTGTTTTTGAATGTAAACACCCAGGCGAGGAAGCAAAACATTACTGTACAGCGCCCTCGCAAAATTCAACTCAGGCAACTTCTACTTTGTAAATTACACCCCCGGATTACAATTGGAAACCATTCAAATGCTGAATTTCCGGGGGGTCGGCATAAGAAGAAAAGCGGGTCTCCGTGGAAGTAAAGTTTATATAAGATTTCTAATTGCTGCCATTCAAGTGCTAATAATCCTTCATTTTCTAGTTTAAGTGTCGAGTGTAGGTTGAAAATCATCCCAAGTAAATAACATTATAATTCCCATAACTCCATTGCGAATTACATAATATAATATATAATCCACAATAGTAAAATATTGAATGCAAGCCAAATTCAAAGAATTTATCCAGGACCGAAGGGCTGGGAGCCTGGAAACTGATGACGCAAACCCAGTAACCTATTTGCTCTGCTTTCGTTGTCTTGCTACGAACAGATGGCAAGTCGCTGTTACTTCAAAGTCCGCTGACGTACGCAATTGCAATAGGAGAGGGCATAGATGAGTTTTTTCGCTAAATAGCGTCAATAGCGTCAAATGTCAGGATCAAAAAAGCATTGTTGCACAACATATACGCTAGACAACGAGCTATTTCCGACCATGGTGTAGATTGAACCGAGTTCCGTTCCCGTAAAAGCATAGTTTAGCGAGGGGGATGGTTTTGAAATATATTTTTTTATCCAGGACTGCCGAGAGCGTGGCTGTAGTAGGACTAACTGCTCTACACGTCACTTCCTCTAGCCTCTTTATCACGTCTAACCAAATGTATGGACTTTCTTATTTTCTTCCCTATTGTTCTCAACCGTGTATTTTATCTCGTGTAATTAGTTTATTTGTCAGTCTTAAATAGTCTTAGATAGTCACTAACATGTAAATGTCACAAGAACGTGTCTGTTTCTGGCTCCGTGTCTTCAAACCTTCACACGTAAAATAGAAGCATACGTAAGGACTGATCCCTCTTACAAGGCCAGGCCCCGGGGCATTATTAGATACGGGCCTTTTGTCTTGTCTTGTTGGTTGGCGGTTGAAGGGGTACAGAGGACAAACATGCAATGACCAAGTAATTTCCAAACACAGCTGGGGGTCTGGGGCGTTGAGAGCCCCCAGCAGGTCCAGGTCAGAGCCCTGGTAGGGGTCCAGGGGGCAAAGCCTCCGGAAGCTTCGGAGATTTTGCAATTTACTAGGTCTCAAAATGGCTGAGAATCCTTTAATTTCCCTTTCTAAATACAGATGTATGTTTTACACGATCCTGTCCTTTCACTAATATGAATGCAACTTTGCAATAAAATAACACATTATTCTAAGCACAGAAGATATTTTTTTGTTGATATGGATTAATCATCTTTCAAGACATTATATATCGATTCACCTGTCTAGCCTTGTTTAGAGTAGAGGCATTGATCGTATCACTGAGTCATATTCTATCGGGTGAGTTCGCTCTCGATGCTTAGAATAGATCAGTCGTTCGATTTTTATTACGTGACATTGTAATGTGCAAGAAGCTTTTGATGAGGTCAAGCTTACGGAGACAATTTTCTACTATAGCAGACTGTGACTGGCAATCTGCAAGATATCTTTTCGGTACGTTGGGAGCCAAGCTTCAATTTAATGATTTTGTTTTGTTGGAGAGGCAAATGGACCGAATTCTGATATGGCTGGAGATGTGTACAATGGACAAATATACAATCTAATTTTCTCAGGCCTTTTAACCGGTCCAGTGATATTAAGACGACTTATATTAAAAAAGACTAAAAGCTTCATCTTTACGGGTCCCTGTTGGGGCCCGGCTACCCACCCCCCTACGGCGGTCCTGGTTATATCATATTATGTAATTTTCAAGATCGAGTGTGCACTTTGCACTGTTGTACCATTGTTTTAGCCTAGCCAACAAGGTCATGGTTGAGCAAATAAACTAAAACGCTTCTTTTGGTTCCGTATCCAAAAATGTTGGTTATTTATGAGAGTTTTTACAATATTTGGTATTTATGTACAATCCTTACTGTAAAGAGAGAAGAGAAGGCAAACGTTTTGTACTTTCATGTAGTTTGAGGCACAACAATAATTGTAAAAAATGGCGTACAACAATATGTTTCTTAACCATCTACTTCCATAAACTATGGACAAAGAATTTCATCAAGATTTTGTCTCGACTATAACCTGGATATCAGAATCTCATTTCAACGAATATCAGTTTGTAGCTAATACAGGAATACAAGAGGCCTATCGTTTTTTAAACTAAAAATTTGGTATCCAGGGTATAAATTTGGTATCCAGGGTATCGCAAAGTCACCTCGAGTAACGCAAAGTCATCCCCTTCTACCAAATAGAATGTGAACCAATTTCCATCCCTCTAACTTTTTATTCAGAACCTCTTTTTTTACAATTTCAAAATAGTTTAAATGAAACTGTCCACACTTCTTCTTTTATAAGAAACTAGGCTGGATCTTCGCGCTAAAGTTTCTTAGCTTTCACTCTAATTACTGTCCGAATATTTCCTGTCAATATACGAAAAGCTTCGCAAAGTTGATCATTCTCACCATTCTCGAAATACATGCATTCTAGACGGTAAGAACTACTTTAAAGTCAAAATATGCACATATTTCGTAGGCTTGGTTCACTGATCCCAACCCAACACTATTCTTAACATAAAATTTCAGAATGTACCATAAATACATCATTTTCTTGGTTAGAAGGTTAGCTTTTGATAAAGAGAATTAGTGTCAGTTAGTGTCATATCACCATAATTGCGCAATAGCGTTCAAATCTCGACTATGAACTCGTGCTAACTTACTGCTGACCATCATAGACAGGGGCTTTAGGCTAGTGAATATTTTGTGTGTTTATCTTGCATAATTTTAAAAGCAAAAATACATTCTGACCCAAATTTCATCCTGGTGTTTATAAAAGCTTAAAAAAATTTAAATGTACAGCTCTATAGAAATAAATGTAATTTACAATTCTAATATGTCGTATCTTTAAAGTTTCTTCCAATCTGCCGTCTTTGAGTTCGCATCATCACTGCGTCTTCCACCTTAAAAAAACAAATGCTTGCATAAGTGAAAGCTAAGAGCTTTCAGGATGATTTTGCGAACGCTTCCTATTCCCTAATACACCGGATGATTGTTGAGTTGATAGTTGATAGGCGAATCTGCATAGCAAAGCCAATGAATAGGTTAACTAATCGAGCGGTGTGACCCTGGTCCTTCCTCTCGAGGTGACCACACCCGTGATTCCTTTTTGCCTTTTGCCTGGAATTTCAGAGAGCTGGCAATTTCTCTCCTCACATTTTGTGACAGTTCTGGAGGTGATTTCCTAACAACGACCGGTCACGACCCTTTCAACAAGAGATGAGAGATTTAACCATTCGGACCATTATGAATTGTTAATATTGTCTTTTTTCGCTCATTCTAGTTTGCATAGTCTTCGACTTTTCTACGACTATCTGTTCATGTGAATTCTATCATTATCAAGTCTTGTGACAGTCTATTACAAGTGAGCCATTCTAGTTTGCATAGTCTTCGACTTTGCTACGACTATCTGTTCATGTGAATTCTATCATTATCAAGTCTTGTGACAGTCTATTACAAGTGAGCCATTCTAGTTTGCATAGTCTTCGACTTTGCTACGACTATCTGTTCATGTGAATTCTATCATTATCAAGTCTTGTGACAGTCTATTACAAGTGAGTCATTCTAGTTTGCATAGTCTTCGACTTTGCTACGACTATCTGTTCATGTGAGTTCTATCATTATCAAGTCTTGTGACAGTCTATTACAAGTGAGCCATTCTAGTTTGCATAGTCTTCGACTTTGCTACGACTATCTGTTCATGTGAATTCTATTATTATCAAGTCTTGTGACAGTCTATTACAAGTGAGCCATTCTAGTTTGCATAGTCTTCGACTTTGCTACGACTATCTGTTCATGTGAGTTCTATCATTATCAAGTCTTGTGACAGTCTATTACAAGTGAGCCATTCTAGTTTGCATAGTCTTCGACTTTGTTACGACTATCTGTTCATGTGAATTCTATCATTATCAAGTCTTGTGACAGTCTATTACAAGTGAGCCATTCTAGTTTGCATAGTCTTCGACTTTGCTACGACTATCTGTTCATGTGAATTCTATCATTATCAAGTCTTGTGACAGTCTATTACAAGTGAGTCATTCTAGTTTGCATAGTCTTCGACTTTGCTACGACTATCTGTTCATTTGAGTTCTATCATTATCAAGTCTTGTGACAGTCTATTACAAGTGAGCCATTCTAGTTTGCATAGTCTTCGACTTTTCTACGACTATCTGTTCATGTGAATTCTATCATTATCAAGTCTTGTGACAGTCTATTACAAGTGAGTCATTCTAGTTTGCATAGTCTTCGACTTTGCTACGACTATCTGTTCATGTGAGTTCTATCATTATCAAGTCTTGTGACAGTCAATTACAAGTGAGCCATTCTAGTTTGCATAGTCTTCGACTTTGCTACGACTATCTGTTCATGTGGATTCTATCATTATCAAGTCTTGTGACAGTCTATTACAAGTGAGTCATTCTAGTTTGCATAGTCTTCGACTTTGCTACGACTATCTGTTCATGTGAATTCTATCATTATCAAGTCTTGTGACAGTCAATTACAAGTGAGCCATTCTAGTTTGCATAGTCTTCGACTTTGCTACGACTATCTGTTCATGTGGATTCTATCATTATCAAGTCTTGTGACAGTCTATTACAAGTGAGCCATTCTAGTTTACATAGTCTTCGACTTTGCTACGACTATCTGTTCATGTGAGTTCTATCATTATCAAGTCTTGTGACAGTCTATTACAAGTGAGTCATTCTAGTTTGCATAGTCTTCGACTTTGCTACGACTATCTGTTCATGTGAATTCTATCATTATCAAGTCTTGTGACAGTCAATTACAAGTGAGCCATTCTAGTTTGCATAGTCTTCGACTTTGCTACGACTATCTGTTCATGTGGATTCTATCATTATCAAGTCTTGTGACAGTCTATTACAAGTGAGCCATTCTAGTTTACATAGTCTTCGACTTTGCTACGACTATCTGTTCATTTGAGTTCTATCATTATCAAGTCTTGTGACAGTCTATTACAAGTGAGCCATTCTAGTTTGCATAGTCTTCGACTTTGCTACGACTATCTGTTCATGTGAATTCTATCATTATCAAGTCTTGTGACAGTCTATTACAAGTGAGCGATTCTAGTTTGCATTGTCTTCGACTTTGCTACGACTATCTGTTCATGTGAATTCTATCATTATCAAGTCTTGTGACAGTCTATTACAAGTGAGCCATTCTAGTTTGCATAGTCTTCGACTTTGCTACGACTATCTGTTCATGTGAATTCTATCATTATCAAGTCTTGTGACAGTCTATTACAACTGAGCCATTCTAGTTTGCATAGTCTTCGACTTTGCTACGACTATCTGTTCATGTGAATTCTATTATTATCAAGTCTTGTGACAGTCTATTACAACTGAGCCATAAACGAGCCATCCATAAAAAAAATCTGCCAAAAAGCAGTGGAAATACGAATCAAGATCAAGAATGCATGATGCTCTCGCTCACCTTGCTCTCTAAATGCTTCAGTTCTAATTTCAGAGGAGAAGATTCCTGTAAAACAAAGTGAAACAATTTCTAGTTGATTTCGTATTAAACTTGAGCGCATATTCAAAGATCTACGGAACGCAGTGCACTTCACTAATAAAAGATTTTTCAAACATTTCTTATGGTGCAGTTTAAGATTCAGTTCTACAGATTTGAAAAAGAAACCATGAAATAAAAAGCTAAAGATATGTGGAAACAACAAAAGGCCATAGAAGTCTCTGATTTACACCTGTGATGTAGTGTTTCAAAACTCGTTTTTCTCAATGGAGGCCTTGTATTATTGAAAGTCCTTACAAAAATGTTTTCAATTTTCAAATCAAGAGAAATCTCAGAAAACATTTTTTCAATAATTAAGCTATTCTGAAACGAATGTGAACTAAAAAATCTTTGCAATTGTATTGATAGAGGATCTTATATGGCCTGTCGAAGATTATACGTCTTTTGGCGCTTACGTTATCTCCCATGAACATTTGAAAGAACTTTCTTCTACTATGATACCGAAAATGGCTCATCTTAAGTTTATAACTACAAAATCTATCTTTCTTACTAACATCTGACATATGAAAATTTATGGAATTTCAAGATATACGAATTTTGATAACTAAAGTTGATGTTTGAACTAGACTCTAGTCCAGATATTAATTTGCAAGATATTAATAAGACAAGGGTAAACCATGTTTTAAGACGTTTCAATAATAATATCTTCTTCAGTTACTTTTAGTTTACTAGTACCCTTTCAACATAGGTCGAGTGATCTGACCACTAGGCAACCCTCTTCAAATGAGATTTCAGGTTAGTGAAAACGAATTAGAGTGTTAAAATTTATTGATTCTTACGTCGATAATTCTTGATTTTGACATTTTTGCAGCTTGGAGACGATCTGTTAGATTTGCCACTTCATCACTCTGAAAAATAGAATTTTTACAATCTTTCATACGTGTGCTTGATACTCAAATTTCTCAGAAAGTACAGCAAAATAAAGCAAACAAAAAAATATAAAGAAAAAAAATCAGAAATGAGATAATTGAAAACATAAAACATAGAATAGGGAGGAGACCACATTTCTCATTGCCCGAAAATGGGAGATGGATCTCTGCCAAAACGTTGCCCTTCTAAATATCAAAGGCTTGTTATGACAAGTGTGGGAATATCATGTGAAATATTGTGTCGAAAACAGCCTTGATAAGACCGAACATATTTACTGAATAAAACAGCCTGTTTTCTAAATATATCACAGTGCAAGCGGTTGGTAGTCATCGGTGACATTGATTTTATTTTGTTTTCTTATATCTATTAAGAATTGAAACAATTTCATCCCTTGCTATGGTTGATGATAGAAATTAAATCAAAAGAAAATCAGCAGAGTCTGTGACAATTAACATGCTTTTCATCTGTGAGGTATATAAAAATCTGTGCAAAATATTTTCATTCTAGATTTTTTCTTTTAACTATTTTTGCTTACCAACCTTTTCGAGACGGCGAAGAAAATCGGAAACGTAGTGAAACATAATAACTACTGAAGCTCCACATCTGATACTCATCAGAGTAGTACGTCAGAAAGAAGAAGCAAATGAAGCCCCAACGAAATGTTAATAGAGGTGGCTAAGCAGAAAGGAAATTGATATAATAATGATAATTATAATAATCAATTCATTTAATAAAGTTAAATGGCCATCTATCTAAGATCTATACAGATTGAAAATTTGAAAAATGTTTTATTGACTTGAAAAGTATGTTTAAAAGTTCCATGATATTAACTATATTAATAAGTCGTCAATCAGAATATATGAAGTAATTCTTAACGACATAGCTAAGATAGACCCCTTTCACAATGACGTAGAATATGTTTGAAAGTGAGGCAAAAGATGTGATTCCTTGCTGAACAAGAATTCTTCATCATATCATTATGCTAAAAGTACAACTACAAAAAAATCTATGCGTTGTTAATGAACATGATATCGAGGATAATGATGTTCCTAGTAGAATTTCAAAAGACTTGACGTCATCGTGGAAGTGGTCTATTAGAGTTTGATGAAAATATTGCCATTTCCAAATAAACAAATAAACGATTAAACAGGGATCATAAAATCCAAGGCTTTGGATTTAATTTTGACAAAGTCTACATACTCATTCCTGAGCACCCCATTCTTTTATTTGGATTTAAATTGTTAAAGGTACTCGAAATTTTCAATTTCTTGAGGAAGTCTTTGCAGTAATTAAAGCGCTCTTTAACTCACAGTTTCAGAACCAAACTCGACAGATTAAGATTGGTAAAGTGAGAAAAAGCCAATAATAAAAAACCATGGATCCCATATTGCGTATTGTGTATACAGAAAGATAGAAGGAGTTCGTTTTACGATTAGGACTCTTTCATTACTTCATTGTTCGTCTCACTTTGCACCAGAAATGATTGAGTGTTTCTGTATTATACCAATCATTCACCTCTATTCTGGCTAGCCTATTTCGATTCACCCCTGGGTCCTTGAAAAACTCGCTAGGTCTCATTCTTGTTCCCTCTCTAACATACTACTGCGATCAGTATCTGAGGATAAACCTAGGTCGTTGTCGTGTTCTGGAATGTTCCCAAAATATTTTTCACCACTGTGAAGTTCTGTATCGATGAATGACAGTGTAATGATAGCATGAATAGCTTTGACATAGTTGAACATAACAAAGAATATTTAGGCTTTATTAGTTTTTTGAGGCTATTTAGGTTTCATAGGTTTTTTGCGAAGATAAGAGTTAAAAGACTAAAGTGTGCAACTTTACAAATCTATTTCGTGGTTGCCTACTCACAAGGAGATGTACGAATAAGGCTTGTATGGATGCAGAGTTCTTGACTCTTTTCTTCCAAAAATATATAAAATGTTTCCAACAAACTTAATTAATGCTCTTTAAAGATTGATAAATATATCGAAATAAAATCAACTCACCATGTCTTCGTGCTCCGGAATATTACAATATTCATCGGAATACTTGATCCTCTGTTTCCGCTTCTTTTTGACATTTGACTTTTCAGAGTTATGATGATGATGATGAACATTAACACTGCCACTAGCAGGAATGCTAGACGCAATAATCGGACCAAGATTCCTGTCTATATCATGATAATAATGATGTACTTGACCATTAGATATAGAGCTGCTAGGCAGACTAATATGCGGGTTTGTTGTTCCATTTAATATAACATGTGATGGTGGTTGTTGTGGTACGTTCGAATAGTTGGGTATGATAATGTTTCTGGAATTGAGGTCAATTTTTGAAAGAGCTTGCTTGATATCTTCTATTTGACTGGCTAGGGCATGTAAACTGAGACCTGAAATCCGAAATACATTGGCATGAAGAAGAAAAAAGCCTTTGCAGGAAAATGAAAGAAAACCTGCCTAGGTTTTTGGAAGCATTTGTGCAGAATTCTATCTTTCGATATTAAAGATAACGAAATCTGATAAATTGGAAATTTTGAAAAGAATTTTTTTCAACATACAAAGATTTGGAATCCTCTGAAGAGACTTTCATATTGGATGGATTATCAAATGAAAACCTAAAAACAAGCATCAGATAGGTCATCTCTACGCGAATGTATTGCCTGTGGAAGGGCTTTCGGAGAAAAGTCATTTAACGATAGACATCTCCCATCAATATTCATGTTTGGCGATGGGTTAAAATGGCTTTAGGTATTGGGCTATGGATGGTCCTTTCATCGAAATGTCTGACCACAAACCCTTACACAAACAGACCACGAGCGCAAGCCCCCAGGAGAAATTAACATGTATACTACAGTAATTCAAAAATAAACTATGCTTTTTAGACGTTTCGATATCATCTTTATCAGTAAACTATTCTATTGGTTAGAATAGTTTACTTACACTCTCTCAGAAACAATTTGGTGCATCTTCGGAACAAAATTTACTTAGAAATAAATGAAAATTTACCGTAAAAAGAGATTGACTTGACTCAAAACACGGTCCAGCCAAAGATACGAAAACCAAGCCGGTTACATCGGGCATGAATTGACAGTATTTGAACAGTAGCAAAATTCCTAAAAAGTTTCTGGCTTAATTTCGATAAGCGTAAGACTGAAAAATAAAAGATAGAAACCTGATGTATTTCTGAAATCTTGCAATTTCTGGTTTAATCCATCCAGTTCATCGTTCTTCATTTGTAAATCAGTTAGAAGTTTATCGATCTTATTTCTGTATTCAACTGAAAATAGGAGAAATATGAAATGTGAGAAGAAACAGGATTTGGAAAATGAATCAAGGTAATTTGTGAGAACTCGTCGGGTCATTTTTATTCTCACAAACAATCTCGATTGAAATTAAATATAGTTAAATACTTAAATAGTATTTGCCAAACGATGAACTTCAAAATATACAGTTTATAATTTGCCTTGATTAGCAAACTTCGTTTAAAACTTTGGACTCAGCCCTATTCAAACTTTTTCTACGTTAGCAAATTTTTCGTTAGCAAAAGAGGTGTTGTGTCGAAGAAAACTTTATTTATCTTTCTTTACCGTCTAAGTCTGAGTGTTAATCAATTTTCTCTTGCACATCAAATTTGATTAGTCAATTGATGTAATATACAATTAGTCGAAGTTCTATCGTAACAATGGGTTTTCCTAAAAACCCCATAAAATTCGCATTTAAAAGGAAGGAAAAATATGTTGAAATCTTTATGTCTACACTGAAAAAGACGAGTTTCTGACTACCAGTAATCAAAATATATATTAGCATCCTGTACTCACATTGGGATTCTGTTATATTCGAAAATAAATCACGTAAAATGGAAACCACTCAACCAAAGCCAACTTGCTTTGATTAAGACCCCGTTTACACTAGAACGGATCCAAATGGATACGGATCCAATTTGGAACTGTGCCCATATTTGCTAGCGTTTACACTGGAACGGATCCGCAGCCAGGTCCAGCCCCGTTTTCAGCACTTTGACCCGAATCTAATTACAAAACAAAGTGAAATTTGCGTCGCTCTCGGTCCGTACCCGTTTGGGAACGGTTGCAACCGTTTATACTAGACCTAAACGAGCACAGATCCAAATGAGTACACATTGGAAAGCGAACCCCAATGGATCCAGATAGCAGACCCAAATGGGTACGGATCCACAGGTCTAGTGTAAACGGGAGGCTTATCTGTGCTACTTTTGGTACGGATCCATTTGGATCCGTGCTAGTGTAAACGAAATCAAAGTCAAATATGAAATAAGCATACTTAGTAGAGGATCTGTGGTGTTTTTAACAGCCGTAATTTCAGATTCTCTTTCCGCCAAAGCACGTTTCAGGTCTGAAATCTAAAAAAACAGTTGAAATAATATGTAAGTAAATTGTTTCGAAAGGGGTCGGATTTAGTTACCACAGCAATTATAATTCTTAACAACTCAATTTATTCGACAAAGTAAATGCCATAGTTCATCCTTGTTCAGAAAATAGCACTGCGTGTTGAGGAGCATATAAATATAAAGTAAAGAAATATGCTATTGTTGCAAATAAGGTGTAAAGGCTATGAAGTAGAACTAAAAGTCACACGTCGATAGCTTTATCGTTGCACAGATAGCCCACCCCACCCTCCCAAAGAAAAAAAGATGAATGATATTTATGTAATACATCATTATTGTTATTGGTATTTGCAGTATGAGCCTTATAATATTTTGTAAAATAATGCGCGTCTGTACAACAATCTTGCTAGACTAGCCATTACTATATCAAACACGGCCTGTTTGTCTTTCTCTTTGTCTACCTTACACAGACGAGACTGTAAAAGTAAAGGGAAAATAAATACAGTTATTTTCATTTGAGAGCAGTCAATTAGAAAATAATGGGCATTATTCTTACCTGATTTTGAGCATTGTTGATTTCGTCTTTAAGTCTATGACGTAGTGACGTATTCTCGTCTTCAAGACGAGACTTGGCTAGATGGCTCTCTTCCATCTGTTTAGAAAGGGAAAGAAACTAAGGTTGAAATATCAAAAAAAAAAATTTTCAGTACAGTAAGAATTATGGTTAGTAACGAAAAAATATATAAGAAATGCTAAGGAATATCGGAATATATCTTCAAATATGATAAAATAAAATCATATCAAATATATTGCAAGCATCAACCAAATGAAAAATAGAGTTATTTGATAGAAAATGTAATTTCCATAATTTTTCTTTTCAAAAATTCTAGTAATCCCAACAATAATGAATGATCATATTGACAACCATCCATATTTTCAGGGCTCCCTGTAACGATGTCACAAATTCTCAAAATCTGCATGCTCATTGGCTAATCAAGTTTTGAGGGGGAGAAGTTTGGAAAAACACTAGGCCATTTAAATTCAAGATCCAGGGTGCCACTGATAGCCTTCTCAAGGCATCAATTTTAGACCGCTTACATAATATTTTCCTTAGTAAATATATCACCAAATAAGCGATCGAATGTTTATAAATTACTTATTTGATACTTCAATTAATGATCAAGGAAATAGAACAAAGGATTTATCAAATAACGTCTAAAATTACTAAAAAATGTTCAATTGTCAAAATAACATACGTGCATGCGATGCTGCCGGTCAGCGGTATTAATTTTCTTCCTCAAGTTGTCAATATCACGTGATAAAAGATCCATCAATGCATGGTCATCATTGTTAACCTTGGAGTCAAAATTTTAAATTAGATTCCTTGATCTCCACTAAAAAATATTCTCAATGTTTGGTTTTAAGATTAGTTACTGGTCTGCAACTAAAGAATGTTTGGGAAAACGTCATGAAATTGGGACCTTGCGTTCATTGCATAAATTGCATAAATTGCATTAATATGCATGTATTAATATTGCTTCTACCAATACCTCGTTCCGTGTCTAAGTAGTCTACAATAGAGTCGTCTCTGGAAATTTCAGATTTTACAGTAGAATCCCGATAAGTCGAACAAGCAAGGGACCATCAAAATAGTTCGAGTTATCGAGGCTCTTTATAACATGAATAAGGTTCAAGGGGACTGCCAAATCTGTTCGAGTTAGCGAGAGTTCGAGTTATTGCATGTTCGAGTTATCGTGCTTCTACTGTATTTCGCTTAGCAGCTTGGAAGTTATTGTCTTCATTGATGCAGAGGAACACAGGAGTTAACAAACGTCCATCCTATTCTTGCCGGCGAATTGGCTCAGCGCTGGCAGTCTCTTCCGAGTTCAGCAGTTAAAATCTAGAGGAGCTGTTAGTCATGCGCCATACCATATGTTGCTTTTATCGTTTCAACCATTATCCACCAACATTTATATTGAAGACGTTCTTTTAATCAGGATACATTAAGACTTCAAATACCCCCGTAGATAAAGTAGCGTGCATCTCTAACTTAGCTGCTTGATGCTGGAAAGCTTGACCGTGACCCAGGGGTATACTATAGTTTATTTTGGCTAAGGGGCACTACAGCCTAAATGGGTACACTTTTTCACGAATTTGGTATAAGTTTGAATAGAATAGGCTTTTTTTAAATATGGGCAAAAACATGGGTATAATTTTCGTGATTTTTGTCCAAAACGTGGGTTTTAAATTTTCAATAAGGTAAAATACACGGGTTCGCGTATCAATTTTCAGGATTGTGTTGTTCATTTGGAAGTTCCTTTTTGAGATTTGGAACTTCTTTTGCATATATTTTCATTCAAACAATTGTATTAATATGCATCTAAATTTTGGTTCTTGGGCGATACATTTGAGCAACCCTGCACTTAATACTATAGTCCACTATGTGCGGCTTCGACGAATTGTATTATGCGCATTGCATTTGTACCTACTTCTATTGGAAATACGGTCTACACTTGTCAGGTCAGCCTGTTAAATAGGATCTCAAACACTTCAAGTATATCAAGTACATAAATTGGAAAATAGATGACAAGCAATAAACATGAAATAAAACATGAAATGGTCCTTACCTTCTTTTGAAACTGTATTTGCAAATTCTCAATATCAGCTTTCAATCCTCTTAACTCTTTCTCGTGGAATTCTCTTTCATTTTCCAACTGAAAGCATGAAATATTTTAGAAAAGCAAGATTGATTACAGGCGACTGTCGCTATCTCGAACTCTCACGGGAAATGAAAAATTGTTCGACATAACGGGGTTTCGACATAACGAGAGTCGAGATTTTCATCGACCAAAAGGAGGTATGAACCATGAAACGATAGTTTGCTTCTAAAAACCAATTTCAAAAAGTGGAAAACCACTAAACAGGTATCAGTTTTAGCTAATAATAGTTTTTCATAGGGCACCATATTTATCAGTCAATTTGGCAGCCAAGAAACAGAAAAAATTGAAAGCCATGATATGATGGTACCGAACAAGGTAGTCGACAAGTATGCTTTTTCGTGAAGAAAAATGACAAAATTGTAGGATATCTACCTAAAGGGCCGAATTGCAGATTGGCAAAGATCATTTTCCTCTTTCACAGAGCAGACAATTTAAGTTCCTGTACGGTAATAGTCAAAGACAAACAATTAAACTTTAGAGATGCTCAAGGGATCAGACTCCTTGTAAAATACTTCTTGTTGGAAAATATATATTTCTGTTTCTGGAAAAGTGTTGTTTTGGCGTAGTTAATTACAGAAGTTAGAAGTTGTGTGTCAGTTTGAGAAAGCCCATTATTGGCGTATATGATTATACAAAATTAAAATATTTGTTTCATAATGCTCAAGATAACGGGGTTTTTCGCTTACGGGAAAGAAATTCTTTTCGAGATAAAGAAAAGTTCGAGATAACGGTGTTGGAGATAACGGGTTTTTGCGTACTGAACTTTACAGGAAAACGAGGGGAAATAGGTTTTGTTCAAAACAGTAAGTTCAAGATAACGGTGTTCGAGATAGCGGGAGTCGACTGTAGATAGCATAATTTTTTGATAATTTCTTTAGTTAGAAATGACCTTTCATAGGAGTGGCCAGACTTGACGTAACAACTTGTCATGTTTTATGTTAAGTTATGGTTTAAATTTGTTGAATATGTAACTAGCATTGAATAATTCATTTTTATTACAATCAGGCTTTATAATGTACTTAATTGATATACTTACACTATGAAATAGCATAATTAATTAGGTTGAATAACGAACTTAGTGTACTGTTATATGAAGTGTTTGAACTTATATCATGAAGAATAGAAGAAATTACCACAGCAATAGCCTCCTTTTGAATATCATTACAAAGATCATTCAGAGCATTGTTGTCATCTTCCAGCCTCGCAATGGTCTTAAGCAGCCGTTCATTGTTTTCTTCGGCCTGTAATCAATTCACCGTCAGTAAATGAAAATAGAGAGAAAACACACAGAGAATTTCAATATCAATGATACTCCCAGAAACTAGTATGCTAGCATATATTTATTTCATTTTCTTTCTCAATTTGAGGAGCTCTCCTAATTGAGAGAGACAATTTTCTTTCCTGATGAACATCTCCGTTGAGTGTCAGACCAGACAAAAATCCTTAGTTCTAGTTATCATGTCCCACCATATTTTCGATTTTTCTCGCTCTCCTGAAATTCTGCATCGATGAATGACCAATATGAATTATACAAAGATGGACGGGGATATAAACGAAATGAGATAGAAAAAAACGAAATGAGATATATTTTGAAGTTGTGAAACCTTTTGAAGCTGCATTTGCTGTTGCAAAAGATCTTCTTGTAGTTGAGAGTTTTCTTCTGACAAAAAATCCACTTCATTTTTGTGATCTTCCCTGTCTTTTTTTAGCTAGAAGATTAAGGTAATAAATATGATACGCAAAAAAACATTCAACCAACTTTCAAACATACATTTTTCCCGTATCGGAGACTAACACACCCTGATTGTGGGGCTTTGGCGACCTGCCCCATTTGGCGATAACCCATGCTTTGAAATAACTTTGAGTTTAAAATGACTACACCATATCTTGAATTTTAGTAATCAATTCGGTAGGACAGTCTAAGTTACCTCATTTTTGAGAAATTCGATGAGTTTCCGATCTTCAGTGGCTTGCTGCTTCAAGAACTGGATTTCATCTGCAAATTCCTGCTCGATTTTAGCAGCTTTCTTTCTTAATGCATTCACCTAGGGAAATTAAACAGACATGTAATTTATCACAATCTTCGGAGAAAAAAATTTTTTTACCAAAAAAAAATAGATTCAAAAACAAGTAAAGATATTAAGAACAACAATACATGAAGTAAAATCAGCAAAAGCCTTTCGGTAAAAACACCATCTGCAGTGCAAAATTTCAGACTTTCCCGATGTATTTGAAAATTTGTATCGATCAAAAAGTGAGACCTAAAAAGAAAATCGCAGAGATTGAATATTTTCTTACTTCATCTTTATGTTTTGTCTTTTCCTTCTGCAACTTATCTCTTAAAGCCTCTATCTCACTTTTGAGTTTATTCTCGTTTGATGCTTTTGCCTCCAGCTGAAACTCAAGCTAAGAGAAAAAAGAGATTTGAAAGCTCAATAAAAAAGATAGAGGGTGGACAAAATGATTGCAAAACCAAAACATTTGTGAATAAAATGTAGATAATCACCAAAGGAAATGCCATATGAATGCCAATAATTAGGATGGCTTCCTTTTATTAAGTCTCTATGATATTGATAATGCCACAAATGATTATCATGCAAGATACTTTTAGGTAAAAAGCTTTAAGCTTTAATTTATAATACATCCATTTCTTATTTGTAAAACTTACTTATATTCGATTCTACTCCTATTAAGTCCTTACGATATTGATAATAGAATAAATAATTATCATACAGGAATACTTTTTGAGGTGATAAGTGTTAATTTGAAACGTGTCAATTTCTTATTTGCAGGGACTGTAGTTTATTAGATATCAGACCGCATATAGCATATAAGTGAGTGGGGTGTGTGACCGACTGGTTTAAGTGGTTTGATATATGCAAATAAAGTCAAGCTTGGTCGTATGAGGTCAACACCGGGTAGGTAGGTAACATTAAGGGTCTTGACTAAATGACTCACTCTACCGTCCTTTACAAGGAACGTTAGACTAGGAACCACATGGCCCTGCTAGAAAAAGGTCTCTGTTCTCTTGCAGGCTAGCACGTTAAAATTACTTATCTATAGCATATCAAGGAGAGGTAGAGAAAATGTAAAGCAGGCACCTCTTTTTTGTTATTCTCAGCTTTTCTCATTCGTTTCTCAGCTTCATTTAGTCTCTTTTGCATCGCATTCAAATCCGAATTGGCCTAAAAGTAAATAGGAAAATCATCACTTGTTATACTAACGTTCAAATATTAGCACAGTACAATCGATTAACCTTAGCCCTTACATTGCAGTCAGTTTAACCCTTCGATTAAGCCAACTTCAGCTTTTTCATATTTGCACTCGACCATCTTAAGGGCTATCCGAATTAATAGCCAACTTTTTAAGAGTTATTCCCTTTAATCGCCTAAAATAGAATCGCAAGAAGTCATTTGTAAAATTGCTTATTTCATTTTCAAATATAAATCAATATTCGTGATGACTTAACTTATTTATCTGAAATCTTTTTCAGCGATTTCAAATGACCCATGTTTAAGATGAACTCAGGTGGCTACTTACCAAATTAGAAATTTCAAAAAAAACTGGTTGATACGTTTCCTGCCAGTTAAAAACATGAAAAGCATGACAGGCTGGTATCATTTCTTTGAAAAATTTGATACACACACGTTGGGAAATTAAGTACTTAGATCTTTTTTATTAGAAGGAGATAATTATAAACTTCCTCTTTCCACTTTTCTAAACTCTTTCATTTTGAATCTTCAATATTTTCATAATAGACGTATACCCCCAGTGTCTATTAAATTTTTCTGCAGCTCACAAAAGGTACACCGATTTGCAGAGAAAATATTTGCTCAGAAAAAACGAAACCTGGATAAAAAGTGATGGAAGTCTCTCACCTTATTTAGTAGACCCTGTAGATTCTTTACAGCATCTTTCAGACGGTCATTTTCATCTTCAATTTTTCTCATCTAGATTCAAGAAATTTATTTCGTTAAGTCTACAGTCATTTAGAATAAGTCATGGCCATGAATTGGTTTTTAATGCCCTTAGCACAATTCCAGATTCATCTCGTATCAGATCGGATTACTTTCTTGTCACATATAGGTCTTCTATCCACACAGCATTGGCCCATATAAATACGGTGCGTATCGTTTCAGTGAAATCACTCCACTGTACAGCTGGCATACATCGGATCGCTTACTATACAAGTCTAAAGATAGCCGTAAGACAGGTGGGAATGTCTGATACGTCGTCGCTCCTGTTTCTATGAAACTGTTTCTTACAGAATAGCCTTAGTGATGAAATTTGAATCAGAGCAGGGTCGTGTGATTAAACCACAAATATAATTTGGTGAGATTACACACGCTGATAATGGACCGTTCATCAGACCACAATCTTTCAAGAATTTCGTAGACTATTCGACTATTTTCAAGAAGTCCGAATCAGTTGTGTGTACAAGGGGTCACTTAATAGAAGAAGATTAGGTTTCACCTTGGCTAGACGACCCTCCAGGTTACTGATGACGTCATTTAGTCGGTCATTCTCTTCTTCACCTTTTCTCATCTGAAACCAACGATAGTGAGAAGATGTCAATATATACATTATCTTACAGCCGACTTCAACTTGAGCTGATTTATGCTTGCGGGCACTACCACAGCCATCAAGCGAAATTGCATTGAGAGTAGGCTCAAAGCTTACTACCAAAGTGCACGGAGAGAGGATCACAGCGCCCGTTGGCACATAGCCGCCCAAGTGGAGGTAGCCCCTTCAGTAGCTTTTCTCCCACTTACGACACAGTTTCATAACATTGTCATATTCTAGTTCTCTTTTAGAAGTACTACTCCGAGGAAAGTCAGAAAAAAGCTTCAGTGAATTACGTTAAACTGTGTTTCCGACATTTGTTGCTATACCACATTCGACGATTCTATACCACAATATTTGACAATATAGTGATCACTTATCATGACAAGTCAGCAAGACGATCAAAGTGTCAAGAACTGCCTTGATAAGACCGTATTTGATTCCACAACAACAACGATGGTAAGGCACTTTTTCAAAGATTTACAACAGTTGTAAACAATTTTGAAACGAACGAAAAAAGTTGTTCGATCAGCAAATATTTCAAGACCCAGCAAATTCAAACACAAAAATATGAAATAAAGAATTTTCAAGTAAACCTGATTCTTGATCTTTTCTAAATCATTCTTTAATTTTTCTTTCGCCTCCTCGAAGTCGTCATTGACAGTTCGCAATTCCTGCTCCACCTAAAAATGGGCAAAATGTAAATCATTATCAAAGTACCTTAAGGTAGATAATTAAAGAATCGTGAAATTCAAGGCATCATAATATAAACACGGTCTGTGAAAAATGTGCATATAGATTGCTTACTAAATGCTATTATTTGCTATCTAGTCGGCATGAAACTAACACAGTTAACAGCAAACCATGTTAAACTTAATGATGTGTACATTAGTACATTAGGTTATGTTATATGACACGGACTACTTTAAAGAAGCATTTCTATATCACGTACACTAGGCTGAGAACTTTAATTAAGTAAATCTACTTAACAGCTTATAGGTCAACTAGATATTGACCTCACACGACCAAACTTGACTTCTCAATCAGCTACTCTTTGCCCTTCAGCAAAGACTTCCGGAAAGTAGGCCAGAGTGAAATGGACCAAGTATCAAATTCATAGGCTCACTCCACCAGGCGTAAATGCTAAAACGGCCATATACGTCTAGAGACATTTGAGTACCTTTTCCGGGGCAGGTTGTATATATACCTGCTGGCGCGAGGTTATCGAAATATATACCGGTAACATAACACGACAATACGAGTGCCCAATATCCTAAGTTTGTCAAAATATGTAAAGATTATTCAAAAATCAGCTGCATCTTTAAACGTTTCAATTAAATCTTCGTCAGCAAACGTCTTTAAGTTTACTTTAAACGTTCTTAAAGTTTACTGATGAAAATCTAATCGAGACGTTGAAATATTCAACTTCTATTCGAATTATCTCTACTGATAACATGAATTGATAGATGACCTCTCTTGCATGTTTATTAGACGCAGCCAGCCTCGCTTGCAGATCTTCAAGCTCTGCACGTAGCATATTGCTTTCTTTCTTCGACTAAAATAGAAAATATTACCGATTAAGTTAAGAAATCATAATTTTACACATACTAGCCGTAAAGGCTACGATACCAAGTTCTTCCTATGATGTGATTATAACCCATGATTTGTTTTGGCTATTTAGTTTGAATAACAGACAGTTACCTATTCTCACCCAATTAGCCACTCTTCCTCCCGAATCACTAAGAAACCCGAGTGCGAAGGAAGATCGCTATTCAAGAGGAATTAGTGACTAACGGGCGGCTTCACTCCACTTTCACGCCCGCCATAGGGGCTTGCGGCATGTTTTTAAAACAATTTTTTCAACAGTTTTTATTTAATGTGGTATGCTTGAAGATAGTATGTACCTGTATAATCCCATGGAGGGACCTGCGTGAAAGTGAAGTGGAAGACGCCTAACCGTTGAAAAATTAAACGTCGCCTAGGGAGGAGGGCGGGTCGCTTTGAAGCCTTACAGCTTGTTGCGTAGAAGAAGGGGAGAAAAACCCACGCCCTGGGTTTTATATTCTTGCTAAAGCCCTAGGGGGTACGAAGGTAAGCAGCAGAGCCTCCTGAGGGTGACAGACATTGTTTTCCTACGTTGTTTCGAGAATCTAGAGTTTCCACTCGGGCGAGAATAGTTACCTATTCTCACCCAATTAGCCACTCTTCCTCCCGAATCACTAAGAAACCCGAGTGCTTCGGAAGTAGCCACTCTGGCAAATTAGATTTATATTCCAGGTTAAAAAGTAGAATATTGTTGTAAGCAAGGTATTATAAGGATAAACGGGCAAGAAAATAGACAAAATACAACTAAACACCTCAGTCTCCATCTACCTCCATTACTCAGAAAATGGAAAGAGAATTAATAAAACCCAGTAGTAGGTGCCGATTGGTACGATATTGAAATAATCATTGAAACAACGCTTTTTAATATTGTATAGGCGTTGCCTTACAGTAAAAAATTTTTTCATGAAATATTGTTCTCTTTTTCTTTTGTAGTAAGGCACAATAATATCGTAAATAAATTAAAATGTAGACTAGACCGTGCTTGAAAACCCCTGCTTTGTCCCAGTTTCCCCAACCACCTGAAGTAACATTGTGAAGTTGCTATATTCTTCTTGATATACGTATTGAAACAACTTATTTGAGTATTGTTTTGCATTTTGCATTAAATGAATGTAAATTGATTTGAATCTAAACAAAGCAAAATAAATATGGGACAAAGGTCCCTGGGACTGGGCCGAGCGGCCCCCCACCAGCTACCCAGAGAAAAGAGGGAGTTCGAGGGAGTAAAAACACCACTAAATCTTGAAGTAGACGTAATGGTTGAAAATGGGTGTAATGAAGAAATTACTGTTGGGGGTCACACGGCCCAGCCACAAGGAACCCAGTCACGGACCGAGTGTGAGATTCTTAGAAAAACCCCCAAGTGGCTAGGACTGGTGGTTAGGAGGGTAAAGCTACCTGAAAATTATATTGTGTTTTTGGGATTAATAAATGCAAGTGAAATGCAAATGTGGGGTGCTTATAGCAGTAACCTAAATCAAAACAAAAGGGAAAACTTGAGTTGTATACCTTAGAGCTGAAAATTTTTAAACGAAGCAATGTAAAATGAACGTTGGAAAACCTTATGGAAGACTGTTACGGGGGGATATTCTAACGGCAAGGGTACTTGTTGAAACTTCGGCAGAATTAAAAGGAATGTGAAACGGCTACTGTAACGTGCTGACTGGTGTTATGTGAAATTGCTATACAAATATTCAAAAGGCTACCGTGACGAAGGAAGCATACATAACGATGTTCTATTAGATTTGCAATAAAAATGTCCCTATAGACCACCGGAGCGAGGAAAGCGTGCAGAACATGGCTGTTTGAATATGCAATAAAATTTTTTAAAAGGCTACCATAACAAAGAAATCATGAAAACAAGGTGCTCTTTGAAATTCTCAATAAAATTCTGAAAGGCTACCGTAGGGAAGGGGAACGTGCAAAACAATGCTCCATGAAATTCTCAATAAAATTCTGAAAGGCTACCGTAGGGAAGGGGAACATGCAAAACGGTGCTCTATGAAATTCTCAATACAATTTAAAGGCTACCGTAGCGAAGAAAACATGCAAACGTTGCTCTTTGAAATTCTCAATAAAATTCTGAAAGGCTACCGTAGTGAAGGGGAACATGCAAAACGGTGCTCTATGAAATTCTCAATAAAATTCTGAAAGGCTAGCGTAAGGGAAGGGGAACATGCATAACGGTGCTCTATGCAATTCTCAATAAAATTCTGAAAGGCTACCGTAAGGGAAGGGGAACATGCAAAACGGTGCTCTATGAAATTCTCAATAAAATTCTGAAAGGCTACCGTAGGGAAGGGGAACATGCAAAACGGTGCTCTATGAAATTCTCAATAAAATTCTGAAAGGCTACCGTAGGGAAGGGGAACATGCAAAACGGTGCTCTATGAAATTCTCAATAAAATTCTGCAAGGCTACCGTAGGGAAGGGGAACATGCAAAACGGTGCTCTATGAAATTCTCAATAAAATTCTGAAAGGCTACCGTAAGGGAAGGAGAACATGCAAAACGGTGCTCTATGAAATTCTCAATAAAATTCTGAAAGGCTACCGTAGGGAAGGGGAACATGCAAAACGGTGCTCTATGAAATTCTCAGAGGCTACCGTAAGGGAAGGGGAACATGCAAAACGGTGCTCTATGAAATTCTCGATAAAATTCTGAAAGGCTACCGTAGGGAAGGGGAACATGCAAAACGGTGCTCTATGAAATTCTCAATAAAATTCTGAAAGGCTACCGTAAGGGAAGGGGAACATGCAAAACGGTGCTCTATGAAATTCTCAATAAAATTCTGCAAGGCTACCGTAGGGAAGGGGAACATGCAAAACGGTGCTCTATGAAATTCTCAATAAAATTCTGAAAGGCTACCGTAGGGAAGGGGAACATGCAAAACGGTGCTCTATGAAATTCTCAATAAAATTCTGAAAGGCTACCGTAGGGAAGGGGAACATGCAAAACGGTGCTCTATGAAATTCTCAATAAAATTCTGCAAGGCTACCGTAAGGGAAGGGGAACATGCGAAACGGTGCTCTATGAAATTCTCAATAAAATTCTGAAAGGCTACCGTAGGGAAGGGGACCATGCAAAACGGTGCTCTATGAAATTCTCAATAAAATTCTGAAAGGCTACCGTAGGGAAGGGGAACATGCAAAACGGTGCTCTATGAAATTCTCAATAAAATTCTGATAGGCTACCGTAGTGAAGGGGACATGCAAACGGTGCTCTATAAATTCTTGATAAAATTTCGAACGCTATTTTTGAGCAATTTTTAGGGTGAAACGTGTCACTTTGGCCCGGCCTAAATGCACAAGAAATATATATAAGCTTAACTTACAGCATTCGCTGCCTGCTGTGCCAATGTAGGCGACGGTTTTACAATTCTTCAGAAGGGTAAGCTTTGAAGCCTTACAGCTTGTTGCGTAGAAGAAGGGGAGAAAAACCCACGCCCTGGGTTTTATATTCTTGCTAAAGCCCTAGGGGGTACGAAGGTAAGCAGCAGAGCCTCCTGAGGGTGACAGACATTGTTTTCCTACGTTGTTTCGAGAATCTAGAGTTTCCACTCGGGCGAGAATAGCTGCCATATTTGATAAGTTTGGAATCAGGGAATGGGTTGCTCTTGATAAGCTCTACTTTATCTTTGATCATATGGAGTACTACTTCTTAGATTATAAATTGTAGTAGCTTTTATTCTAAACTTGCAAGAATTCTATAGTAATGATAAGAGTTTCAAGAGAAAGACGACAATTTCTACACGGCAAAACATATCAAGAGAAAGAAGACAATTTTCAAACAAATATGTTTCGAAAAAACGATGTACATCTTCAGTTGTATAAAAGAAGAATTATTTACTTAATTATCTTCATCCTTATCATGTACAACTGACGATGAACAATGATTGTTCGAAACATATTTACCGTTTGAAAAGTGTCTTCTTTCTCTTAAAATGTTTATTTTCTCCAAATAAGATGAGTTGAATTGAACTGGGTGTAGCTGTTAAAATAAAGAACAATATAAATAAATCGTATCAATCGTATAGATCGTATGCGAATTAGGTACAGATTTTTAATAGTTAAGTTTCAAGCTCACCCGAGCAGCATCTTGTTTTGCCTTTTCCAACTGACTTTGAAGGGCATCCAACTCTTGCTCTACTAACGCAGCCTGGAAAATATATTTTCTCAATCAACAGCAATCATTCATCTCATAATAATATAAGATACATTTAGAAACTTGATTCAAAGTTCAATCTAAGTAATGCAAAAAGTATTATAAATGAAATGTGAATGAAATCAATAAAGTAATAAATAGCAATTGTAATAGTAAAAAACATACAATAGCAATAAATTTAAATGTAAATGGAATCTATTGAGTGATGTGCAGCAATTGTAATAGTATATAGAAATCATAAAAACCATAAAAGTGAACTAAACGCCTTTACTTCGTAGATCACTTCTGAGTCAGTGCTATGCCAGATACGTTTAATTCATTTCATCCTGGCATGTTAGTTTTTTTCATACAAATATCTTATCATTATGTAGTATTGAATAATTACGTTGTTGGATCTGTCTTGTAATGCTTTCTTGAGCCGGGCTTCGGTTTGCTGCAACACTTCTTTTGTGTCTTCTGCATCTTGTTCTGCCTGAAGGTAATCAGAAATATACCATATAATGCAATATAAGATAATCTTAATTACTGTTATTCCTTTTCGTGCCATTTTATTTGACAAAAGTAACTTCGATTCGTGTCCATAGAGCATGCTCATCCTGGGAAATGTCTGTGCAGTACTTTAGATTGCATTCAATATTGTAGAGGATGTTCAATTGTGTCATATCATTAGTACTTTAGAGGGATCCCATCAGTAAATTAGAGGGTGTCAAGTACTGTGGGGGATACTATCAGTACTGTAAGGGATACTTTTAGTACTGTGCACGATATTCAGTGCTATGGAGGGAGACCACAAGCATTTCAGGTATTATCTCCACAGTACTCATGATATCCCCTCACAACACTGAGCTCCGTCCAACAGTAATAATGGTATCCCTCCACAGTACAGATGATATCCCTTTACAGTAATAATGGTATCCCTCCACAGTACAGATGATATCCCTTCACAACACTGAGCTCCGTCCAACAGTAATGATGGTATCCCTCCACAGTACAGATGATATCCCTTTATAGTAATAATTGTATCCCTCCACATTACTTAACATTCACGTAAGTACTGCACAGACGTTTCCCAGTGTGATGCTTTTACTAAATTAAGATATATCAAAACAACTTAAACTTAATTCACAAACCTCTCGGCAGAGTCTATTTGCCTTCAGTAATTCTTTTTGCGAATCATCAAGCTGTTCCCCAAGTTCTTCTACTTCTGCTCGAAGCTAGAAATATATAATTCCATGCAAAATAGAAATTATTTCCGCATTTAATCGGTACAGAACTTGAGAATGGCAAGGAAAAACGGAAACAAAACATGATAACTACTGAAGATTTGATTCTGACGCTGATCAAAGTACTGCGTCAGAAATAGAGCGAAAGTAAACCTAAAAATTACTTATACTTTTGTTTTTTATACGCCCTGAGGGACCATTATGGAAAAAAGGTAAAATCCTTTTAGTGCTATGCTCGCCACCACTGTATCATGGGGGGTGCTTTTATCAGATTATTAGGCAATTTAACCTATATTGTATTTCAAAATCGAACGTAATGTACTTTAATTACGCCTTTTATCGCTTTTAAATAAGTTTTCATGTATCAAAATACACCTACCTACTTATGGAATTTACATTTATTAAGAATGTGCAACAATTAGTAAAATGATAATAATTCCAAAATAAAAGTGGAATGATTTTACAAGCATAGTGGCCTGGAATGTTTAACCAGTAAAAGTTAGTAATTGACTACTTCAATAAACCATGATAATTCATTAAAGTAGATGCCTCATGAGTCATAATTGCTCAGAGAAGAGCTACTCAAACTCTCTTATTGACAAGATAGACATAAATGACTACGTTGATTCATGCTTTCAAGAACATTGAACAGCATCAAAGGGATCTGAACGACTAGAGAAAAACCAGCGAGTGCTGGGAAAACGATCACAAGTAAAATGCTAAAAGTGAATGTGTTTCATTATTGTTGCACACCAAAATCCTGTGTCTTTTATTCAGATGAACCCTGTTTATGGACTAAATTCAATTTGAATGAAGCCTCTTTCCCGTTTGACAAAGGAAAGCTATTTCAATGAAGCGAGAGGGTACATTCAAAGTTGAAGTAAGATGAAGAAGACGAAGCTTCGAACTCGTGATTTTAGAACTAACAACGTTGCAGTGGACATATAATTTGTGAGTTAGTTATTTATCCATTTATTTAGGCCCATTCATTGATACTTTCTCATTATGAATTAATTTCGTACATTTGTATAAGCAATTTACTGTTGCACATATTGATTTCTGTTTATTTTTTTGCATTAAACCGTACATAATTTGAAAACCCAACGCTGTGTATTTATGCTGTGTTTCTTGGCTTTGGGCTGCTTTTTTGAAGCACGCTTGAAACCCCTCTGTAGCAAGGCCCAGCGTTGTAAGCTACTATTACGTTACTGTCACTCATTAAACTTGCAGTCATACCTTTTGAAGCTCTTGGATAATCGCATTCTTCTCTTGTTCATTTTTCCCGAGACTTTCGTTCATTTTATCTCTCAAATCCTCAAACAGTCGCTGCAGCTTCTTGTCTTTCATGGAAGGCCCAGTCGAGGGGGACTGTCTTCCAATTTTTCCCCCATCCATTTCATCCGATATTGATTGAAGCTGACGCAAAATGTTTTTCCAAGGCACCGACTCGTCTTTTTCTCTCTTCAAGTCGTCTTCCAGGCTTTCTATTCTCTGCTTTAAACCAGCTCTCTCAGCCTAGGCAAATAAGAATACTATTTGGATCAAAGTATTATTTCAGATCTTTAAAAGGCAACGAGAAATCTGTTCTACTTTTCAAGGACATGCACTATTCTGGGTCATCGCTCCATCGATAAAAACCTATTTACATGGGCTTGAACAATGTTTCAGCAATTGAACATTAATACAGACGATGGTAAAAAATATTTAAAGATAAAAAATATGAGGCCTAAATCTGAAAACTTGTATGTAGGAGTAATCTATGAGATAAGCCAAATATATTAGGGCTTGTCAACGAGCCATCGTTGCAGATTTCTTTCAAAAATCCTTACAATTATGGATGAAACTTTAACAAGAAATATTTTCACCCTGATCTGGACTGGCATGACATGGAAGTCTAAATGGTAGAATTAAGTAAAGCCACACATCACTAACCTTCAATTTCTGAACTTGTTGACCTAATTCCCGAGCCTCCCTTTCAAAATCTCCAGCCACCCTTGCAGACATGACAGCAGATTCTAGCTCAGCTTGACCATGTTCGAGTTTCTCTTCAAACGCTTTTCTTTCAGCCTAAGATAATTGAAATGGAGTTGTTGAAAATCAAGCAAATATTTCAGCGGAAATCAGTGAATCAATCAAACAATAATTTTCTAAAACCTTGTATAGTATCGTGCGTACCAAAAATGCAGAGGTAAAACATTAGGTCATCTCTAATACAGTAGGATCCCAATAAATAAATCGGTAGCTAAAGGGGGTGTATTACCATCTAGAAGAAGACTTTCATGGACCGGCTTTACTGAGGCAATTTTGATTCATAATGCGTAAATCGATCAGACCGTTTGGGGGGCCTTTCTAGCTGAAACTATCAGTATTAAACTAACCTCTCTTTGTTTGTTAATTCTTTCGATAGCTTGATGCAGTTTTTCATTTTCATCTCGCGACCTCTGCATTTGATTTTCAAGATTTTCAAGCGCCGGATCTCTCCAAACGTCATGCGATCCTATTCCAACATGGCGCTTCTTCTTGTTCATTTTTTTCATCAGACTTTCGTAGGCTTCGCTTATCTTCTCGTTGTTTTCTATTTCTTCCTGCAATGCATTCTCTTTCTCTGAAATAGAAAATAGAGATTATTAAGATCTCTTTAATAACTTGATTCGGAAGGTTTACAAATATCGTTTGAAGAGCCTCCATTTAAGACTAGTTTACATGAGCAAGTTTTCAATGACAATTTTTAATTGATAATTTCATTGTGCTTGTGTAGATTAAGTCAATATGAGGTGACATGCCAGCTTTTGAAAGGGTTCACTTGTCATATGAAAAATTGACTTATGGGAAACTTGCTCGTGTAAACGCTTAGACAAGTAAAACAAAGTTTCTTTAGATCATCGTGTTTCTTCATTGCTAAAGTGGGATAACTTTTTCATCTCACATGAAGCATCCCCGTTATGTTTCTTCGCTAGATTCTTTTATCAATATTGTGAGTTAAGCCTAAAAAACTGAGCAAACACCATTGGCGAAAGCAACTATCTCGAAAATGAAAGCTTATCTATTATACTTGCTGCTCATCCACACGTCCAAACACATTTGTAGATCATAAGATTGTAAAATATCCATTCAAAGGAGCAAGAAAACTTAACGAAATAATTGTAATAGAAAATCGCTCGTGTAAACTACGCTTTAGACTGCCCAGTCCTACATCTACTAGAGCGAAGTTTACACGAGCAAGTTTCTTTGCAAATTTTCCTTGTTCGTGTAGAAGGAATTTTGACAATTGTTTTATTGTTGAAAGTGTGGTATCATATTATTACATAATATTGGACGGGGGATATCGCATTTGAGGTGACACAGTTATCCCATCTCTAGCGATGGAGAAATTCTGGGGTTTTAAAGAAACATTGAAAATGTTTAAAATCAATAGTAACAATGATAATGAAACAACAACATCAACTGAATCGGGTTCATCATATTTCTTTTTCCATGATTGTAAGAGTAAAGACCTTTCTTTACTTTCCATACATATCTACTTCTGTTGAGAAAAATGGTATTGAAATTGCAGTCTTGGTCATTTTCCCACTACAAGGAAGACCTTTAAAACCAGCTAATAGTCATTAACAGGAGGAAAGGCTAACGTGTGTTGTCAAGAAGATATTTCTGCTGATATGACTGGAAGGGAAATAGAAAAGACTGCACCTTGTTTATATCGCTAGGTTGTCATCATATCATCGTAAGTTTCCGTTGACGTAACTAGCAATCGTTACATGTAAGCTAAATTTTTGCAGAAAAGTATCAATCTGTCATGTTGCAATCACAAAACACTTTGCGAAATAGATTACTAAAGTGTATAGAAATTCGAGGAGATTGAAAATTACGAAAAATTTCCAGAAATTAACCAAAATACAAATACCTCTTAAGCGGGCAGATATATCCTCGATGTCTCCAGCAAGGTTATCTCCTTGCATGACGTCATTTTCCAACTGCTCAATTTTTCTTTTTAAAAGTTTCTTTTCTTTTTCCAGCCCAGCAATCACTGATTTCTGTTCTTTCATTTGCGATTTCAGCTCTTCGAGATGTTTTGTTAATTTTTTCACCATGTCTTCCAGTCCTGTTTTCATTTCTGACTGTACGTCTGGCTCACCTAATACAATCAAACACGAAAATACTTTAATGAAATGTTCAAAAGAAATGTTTTTGATCCGTGCAGAACTTCAGGATAATGAGAAAAATCTAAAACATAGCGAGCTTTTCGTTGGAATTTCATCGCACAGGTGATAGCACGTCGATACATACGTCAATTTTCTCGAAAACAGGCAAAAGGCATATTTGACAACTAAATAAAGTTGCAGATGGTGAAACGAAATGCCAAACGATGGCTTAGCTTTTCACAAATCGCAAGGCATTATCATTGAATTTTAGATCATATAGACACAGCAGAAAACAAGGAACTGGAAAGAGCATTCTGAATCGTGGTTTAAATGTTTGCGCAGATGGATGGTTAGGATTAGTTCGGCTGCAGCAAGGCTATGAGAAGGACTACTATCGAGACGGTCTATGATGATTCACAATTTGATGCCACATTGGAAATGTACATAATTATTTTGATTTTTGAGAATATTTTAATTTTCAACTGAGTCAAATTCCTGCAACTGCAAAAATAAAATTATGGCCTTGCAGTTGTTTACCAGTTTTAGCAGCCATTTTGTTGCAAGGTGTCCCAATATATTTTGAATGGGAGTGCACGTAATTGTTTTGATGAGTCGATTCACAAAACACATCACCTCAGATCAATGTTGCGAGATCAAGGGCATTTTTCTCCCTGAAGCTACTTTATTCATCAACGTTGGTTTCAGGGGTAGATGGTGCGTTTTAGGCTATTTCCAAACTGAAAGCACTTAATTTCTTTTACAGTTAAAATAATTCTGCAAGAATTGTGGAATTGAGTAAGTAATGGCTAGTTAGCCTAGGGGTTGTGGTCAAACTTGTGGTCTTTCTTAATGATAGGAGTCCTCAATTTTGACATACAAAAATTAAAGCCCGCAAAAAACTCTTGAAGAACTTTGAATTTAAATAGGAATCTTTTTAGATTAGCATAGATTTAGGTTTATATCAATTTACCAAGTTTAAGCCGTAATTCCAAAGCTTTGATCACTTCAACTTTGTCTTCTAATTCAGCTTGAGATTCATGAAGAAGATTCGTCAGTTGCTCAACAAATTCTGACATTTGGTAACACTGCTCCTCCTTAGCGGCGATTTCGTCGATCAGCTTCTCCTGTTAGGCCATACAAAATTATATAATCAATGAAATAAAAGAGCGTTGAAGAATTATCGCTACGAATGGAAACAAATTGAAACGATTTTGCTCCGTTTTGGCTCCGATACTGCAACGAATTGAAGCATGTCTTGACAATTGGAAAAATTGAGAAAGAAATTGTAGGGATTTTGAAACCACGTGAAACAATTTGTAAAAAACCTTGAATCGATTTTGGCATGATTCGAAATTATTTGGTAATGATTTGAAAATATTCAAGACGATTTGAAACAACCCAAGAGCGATTCTGCAACGGATTCTAAATTATGTGAAAAGATTTTGTAATGATTTTGAAACGACTTGCTACGATTCTGAAATAATTCGAAACGATTTTGAAACAACTCGCAACGATTTTGAAACGACTTACTACGATTCTGAAATAATTTGCAACGATTTTGAAACAACTCGCAACGATTTTGAAACGACTAGCTACGATTCTGAAATAATTCGAAACGATTTTCAGCGATTATGAAACTATTTACAACCATAGCACAACGCTTGGAATTCGTTTATTTCAATGGCAAAGTTTGAGCAAAGTCCAAAATTTTCTGTTGTTTTCAAAATTCCAGTTTCAAACATTTCTGAAATGACAGGGTCATCCTTGCCACACCAGTGGATTCATCAAATCTAAGATCTTTTACAATGCTACCTGATATCATCAGGATAAAATTCTAGATAAAATATGTTTTATTTGAATGTTTACTTGATCAGGATTATCTGGGAAAACTGCGTCTTGCTCTTCTTTGAGTTTTTCAAGTTGTTCTTCTTTGTCATTCAAAGCTTGTTGTGCCGAGTTTAGTTTGTCTTCCAACTCTTGGATGGTTTCCTCCATCTCTTTTGCCTTAAACAACAAGAAATACATTAAAACAATATCGCCAGAAAATGCAGAAACTATACTAAATCATTAGATATTGAAAGAAATAGCTTAAAAGAGGGAAAAAAGACCAGTGAATTAAAAAAGTTAAAGTTGAGTTTGTCTTCGATGAAAAATATAAATTTGAGCAAATAGTTTAATGAGAAATAAAATTATCAGAGGCTTTTCCATATTTTTCAAGATCATTTCTAATGATGACCTCTTTAGAAGAAGGAGGCCGAAATATTGAAATATTCAAGAAAATACATTTTCTTAAAATGAATATGGAAAAGCCTCCGGCTATCTTATTTCTCGTTGTCTTCAATGAATTTTTCTTTTCGTTTGGCCTCGAAGAACAAAACATGATTTAATCAGATAAATTATGTTAGGATCGCAAAACCATAGATGAATATAAAGATAATTGTTTTATCTCTTTTCAGCAGCTCAAACATGTACCATACTAGTAGCTCAATAAACAGGAGTACAGAGCGGTGATAAGGTGGAAGCAAAAATGGAGACTCATTTTCTCTTGCTCGAAGTATCATTCTCTCACAATTAGCAAACAGACTAATGATCCATAATAGTCGTTAATAAGTAAGTAAGTAAATGTTGAAGGTGCTAGTCTACGAAAAGTCAGAGGCCTTATTTCTAGCAGACACGGGAACTCTAATTTAACATTCCTTCCGAAGGACGGTGGAGTGAGTTTAGTTATCCAGATGTTGACCTCAAACTAAAAAGTTGAACCCAACTGCACATAGGTATTTCTAGATCTATTCATAGATAATATCAATTAACAATAATACGATAATTATCCTAGTGTGTTTGATGATTGCAAGAGCACGAAACTTGGAGTAACAGAAAACTAGTCTCTCTTCTTGCTTTTTCTCTAGATAACTGTTTCAAAAACTTTCAGGTAACGCACGCTTTTGTAGAAAGCCAATATACAAATGCGTAATTAAGTAATGTAACCAGGTTGTTTCGACAAACCTGGTTGATGAAATCCAAGAGTTTCGCTCTCACTTTTTCACGATCAGCAATGTTGCTTAACGGCTAAAAATCAATCGCAGTGACTTATAAAGAGAAATTTCTTCAAACACATGAAAGTAACGAACATTTTCTCCTGCACTGCCCTCATTATCACGATTATCGCATAGATCTCTTTGGTCAACTCTCTGATATTCCTGGAATTGGATTTGCCTCCCTTAATGATGAATTGTACCATTATGGAAAATACAATTATTCTAGAATCCACCATAACCTTCATTAAAGATACGGGATGGTTATTAAGAAATTATGCATTTAAAACAGCAGCAGCCCCTAAAACCTTTTTCTTTTAGGTATGTACCTATTTGTTTGTCTTTCTTTCTTTTGCCCTGTCTGTTTCTCGTCTTTAATGTTTTCATTAATTGTATTTTATAATTGAAAATTGTAAGTGCCATGCATAGCTAGAACTCGGTGACCCAGTGTCTTTTTTGGCTATGGATAGTACACTGTTCAAGTAATTTTGAGTTTTTAGTTTTAATGATATAGAAAAATAATATATTTGTGGATAATGAACTAATTACGAGGAAGATTAAGCTTGAAACTTTTCTTGTATGGAAAAGGTAGGGGTTATCGATAATTGTGTAGATCTATTCGTATGAAAATCGACTATTTGTAATGAAAGCAAGCATATATCTTTGGGCAAAGCAGGTTCGGAGTATGGCACCATTAAGCTGAAGCATACCTGCAAGCTTGTGCCCCTAGAATCTAGAACGAAGCTCTTGGGTATAATTAATTTGTTTCAATTTTCAGGTAACTTCGTTGTGAAATCAGCAAGCAAACAAGCATTTTATTTGCTGAAAAAGGGTGCGAAGTAGCTATGACGGTGTAAAGCTGATAAGGATTTGCCACTTGTGCACGCAGAGTCTTTATTCTATTACAAATTAGTTGGCACAAATTTACCTATCTCGGGAGGATGGAGAGCTGAGTTAACTGACGGCTTGTAGTTCATGATACCGACCGTTTTTAGGTATGGAGCCATGAAAAGGCCCGTCAAAGATTTGAAAACTAGCCTATAAACCACTAGGAAAAACAAACGCTCCTGAAATGAATTTCACCCTAATCCATTTCTGACACGTTCTGTTACTACACCGTCATCTGCTCAAAATTTCACAACAGTCATTCACATGTGAGACCCTGCTGGGTCCTCTGTCCCTGAAGAGACTAAGACTGGACAGGAATTGTAATATCTCTGTATTTGTAAATTGCATAACGGTTACCCCCTCCGTATTGGTTAAGAGATATTCTGAAAATTCGAGCGAACGACGGTTTTTTTGGAGAAATATGTTTGCTTTTAATTGTTCATCCGAACCGAACCTATATTTCAATATGGTTTTTAGAACCGAGGATTACAGATACGGGCCTTAGGGGATATCAACAACTTTTATTACGGGTTACGACTAACAGCTAAACACAAATAGCAAAAATATCAATAACACTTACAACTGCTCCATCCACTTGTGTTGGAAACACCATATTTTCATTCATGTCTCGAATTTTGTTTTTTCCATTCGCAAGTTCTTCTTTCACCTTCTCTAATTCTTTCTCAGCTGGAAAACACACTACATTGTTAAGCAAAAATCGAAGAACATTGTGCAAACCGAATAAAACTAATAGCAAACTACGGAAAATATCTATGAACAAACTAATATCTTTCATTGCTGAATAAAGTTTTTATCTAAAAGGCTTGGTCAATTTGAATATTTTTCCCTATTTTCTATTTCAAAAATGTATATCAACAAGTGAGTAAGAACGTTTTTTTTAACGTGCTAGCCTGCGAAAGCCCGGGTGCCTTATTTCTAGGAGGGGCATGGTAGCCCCATTCCTTCCGTGGGGTGGTGGAGTGAGATGTTTAGTAAACAGCTTATAGGTCACCCATCAACATGTTGACTTCAGCTGCACATAGCGAACCGATGAAGCTACTCGGCCAGTCACTCCAGTGCTAAAGCCCCCCACAAGCTTTTGAAAAGTAATTTGAGTGATTTAAGAATGTCAAAGAAGTGACATGAATACATTTTTAGTGTACTTGATTACTTGATATTTCTGCCGGTCTGTATACATTTTTTCGGTCCACCCGGTATATGATATTGACGCACAACTAAGCAAGGTAAATGTTTAAAATGTCTTAATGTACTTATTGTAACTAAGCAAGGTATATAACCGTACCATCTAAATAATCCAAAAAAGAAAGTAAGATTTCAGGAGATAGATATCAAAATGAGTTACCTTGTGCATTCAATAAAACATGACACGAGCATAAACAAGTTGAAACAAGTAGGAACGAGTAGGAAACAGGTAGAAACGGGTAAGAAACTAGTCGGAAACGAGAAGAAATTACTAGGAAACAAGAAGGTTGGTGCAGGTGGTAGGAATCGAACTCAAAAAAATCAAACAATGAAAAGGTTGGTATTAGGTATAGATTCTCACTCATTAGCGAAGGGATATTTTGAGTCATTCAAGCAACCACTGCATTTTTCCCCAATCGTTCCTTTTCGTTTCTACGCGTTTCTATTCGTTCGGCGTTAGTAACAACGATTACCTTGCGCAATAGCGTCCTGCTTTTCTTGTAAATCGATATCAAGAGCTTCTTGTAAGTCGTGTATGATTGTCTGATTTATCTCTTGACTTTGTTTGTTATTCTGTTTGGTCAGTTTAATGAGATTCATCATCTGAGCTTTTGAGGGTAAGACTAATTCTCTTGCCAGAGAGTTGGGTTTGAATCTTGCTTTTCCGATGTAAGCACTCTGATCCTCGTCAATATACTCATCTTCACTGTCCTAGTAATTAGGATCATGTAACTATGATGTCAGAGTGAGTGAAAGACGATCATCATTTTGACTTTATCATTATCTATACATTGCAATGATAGATTAGGATTAACGTAGTGAATTTGATAATAAGCAAGTGACTTTTCTTTAGATTTTCGTCAAAAAACATCATGAGAACTAAAGCAGATGTTTTGATATGCGAAGTTTTCCTAAAGAGGATAAATTCGAGCCACTGTATCGGAGAATGCCTCTGGCGTATTCTTCTTACGCCCTTGGAAGGATTCCCAACAGTTTTGAGGTAATTGGAAGCGATTTGCAGCGATTTTGATAGTTTTTAAGTGAGCTCGACAAGATTTACTGCAAATGAAGAGGACGTTATTTTCCAAAAAAACATTATCTTTTGAATTCCTTGTTCATGCAGGGAATTTCCCCTCTTGAATTATAGCAGCCTAATGTTAACCCAGACTTTCTCATTTCTCGCCTCGCTATAGCTTCATTAGCCAATTAGCTTCTAGAATTTGAGATCACATAACATCGCTACTGGAAGCTCTGAAAATTTAGATTGAAAACAAACAAACCTCTCTTTGGTAGCCTTGAAATTTCCAGAGTTCGTCGAATTTCGTGTCCAGTTTGTAAAAGGCCAGTTCTTGTTCGAGTTTGAACTGCTTTTCACAAGCTTTGCTCAATTCCACCGTCTTATTCTCGAGCTAGTAAAATAAAAAGTAAGGAAATAGTGCATGAAATTTATGTGCCAGAAAAATTTAGAATAGACAACGAAGTTTCGATTAAAAGAAAAATTTCATATCAAATTATAGAAAACTTGAGATTCATGGAGCCATTAACGTCTAATTGGAGCAAATTGCGTCTAAATTGATGGAGGTATTTGCGTATTCTTATTGTTTCACCATTTTTAATTAAGTGGACTTGTAGATTAGTTTGATAAATCGAATCATAATCTATTTAAATGAGACCATAGAGAGACCATAGGAACTGATCAAAGAACATATAACGCAAATCACACTTGATAAAGATGAATAATTACTAGATTGTCTTTCATCTCGATACTCTTCTGTAATGCTGATAACTTTTGCTTTAATTGATCGTTATTCTTTTTCAACTGAGTTTCACTCTGTTTCGTCATTTCACTAAATTCTTCTGCCCTGTCTCTCTCAGCCTCTACTTCAGCGAGCCTCTTTTCCAAAGTATGAAGCTCATTTTCTAAATGACAGACCTCCTCTGCAAAACAACAGAAAATAGGAATAAGTTGAAGAGTTCTAAGCTCAACCTTTAAAGAAGTGCAAAATACTTGATGGTAATGAAGCGATGCCATAAGGCCAGGTTTTTTACATAACATTGGACAGGCTTAAGGGAAGCTACTTCCAAACTTGCCATACCAGGATACTTTGTAGCCAGCCATCATTTGTCAATGCTACCCTAGTTTAAGCACAAAGGACCAAAGCTTAACAAAGAAACATTTGATGACAGACTGAAGCTATAAGGTTTTGCCTATTTCCCTTTTTTCCTTTATAGTGAATAAAACCAAATAAACCGAAATGTGTATCCCTTTTGGCGTTTAAGATTTTCTAGATTTCCGATAGCAAAAATCTAGAAACTATCATTTCCATTAAAAACAAGAGAGATTTTTTTTTCATATGAGATATTTCAGGAAAAACAATTAATAGGAAAAACAAAATAACAATATCATCAATAATCAACAATATTCGACATATTTGAAACAGACCTTGTGAGAATCGATCATCAGCCTCTCTACGCTCCTCCTCAGTAACGGGCTCCGAATCAAGCACCTCCAAACTTCGCAGTAAGAAATTTGCCAGTTGTCTGTGGTGCTCTAAAGTGCACATTGGGTTGCCCTCAATTGAAATCTCTACAAGATCTGGAAGCAACCTCAGTTTGTATAGTTCATGCAGCTGGAAAAGAAAACCAAAATTCAAAACCGAATGAGTCAGTGATTTTTTTCTTCAGCATAAAAGCCTGACTAAAGCCAGACCTAGTTTCCAGCAGGGACGAACTATGTCTTCCAATGTGCTATCTTGCATCCTATATTAACTCCTGGGTCATTCCATATCAGATCAACACAGTGAAAAACCCTTATGTCTCCAGTCCTTGTTTGAATTTTGTGTATTAATTTCTAAACATTTCAGCTTAATAGCTCCTTTCCATTACCTGGGGTTTAAAGTTTTGGAGCCCGCATCAATTTTCACAACCCTGAATATTACAAATCAAACATAGCTCTGCTTGTATCTGGCTTATAAAGCTGGATAAGGGCTCATTTTGAAGGGGTTTTTATGATCTGTTCAGAAAACATACTCATGATAACATATCAATGTCTGAAACATGATCTTAAACCATGTCTGAAACATGATAACATAACATATTAATGTCTGAAAACATGATTTCAAAATTGAATCTCTAGTGTGTTGATTTGGTATAGAATGACCCTCCTGTCCAACTCCATAAAAATCTTGCCTGCCTGCATCAAAACAACCTTGGACCAGACTACACTGAGAAGGTGGAATTACAAATTATGGCACACAATAGTTCTAATAATAAATCATTCTTACCGAATTGATTTGATTCCTTGCAATCTTGAAAGTTCTCAAGCACTTCAATTTCTTTCCAATAAAGCTTGGCAACGTTTCGATTAAATTATCCTCTAGATTGAGAACATTCAATTGCTGCAAAGCTTCAATCCCTTCAATATTTCTTATTTTATTATCTGATAAGTCAAGAATTTGTAGGTTGACCAGTTTGCTGAGATGCTCAATTTTCTCAATCGCGTTGTGAGCTATTGACAATATCTGCAGGTTCTTCAGTGGCTCTAAGTTTTCAATATACTGAAAAATAAAAAGGTTGATCTTGAAATGATTTACTTATCTCAGATTTCTCAGAAAGAATACAGACGGAATCAGAATATTTTAGAATTAATTTTGGTTGCTACTTTTAGTCAGTAACAACTTGTGGAGTTTTCTATATACTGAAAAATAAAAAGGTTGATCTTGAAATGATTTTGCTTATCTCAGATTTCTCAGAAAGAACACAAACGGAATCAGAATATTTTAGAATGAATTTTGGTTGCTACTCGTAGTCAGTAAACGACTTGTGGGGTGGAGAACTGAACTTACCAATCACTAAACATAATGGTGAGAGGTTTGAGTGTGTTTATTGCACTTATTACCATGGCAGAAACCTATGAATTGAAAACTGCTGCCTATCAGACAGCCCCTCAATTTTAAGTCTGATGCAAGGTGGAGTCAGATCCTTGTTGTTCTGAAACTCTAGCACCAAAGCAGCAGGTTAACAGGTGCAGACTACTGCACCAGCACAGTAGTCTTACAGTGGGAGTTTTATCTATAAGAGGAAGACAGTAGCTTGTAGGTAGTTCTCAATTTTCCAGCTCCTATTTTATAAATTCATGTTTTATTCTATGATGCTTCAGAACTCAAATTTGTCTCAATATTTACAAAATTGTCGAAAATGTTATCCTCTGTTTTCATTTTTGCATCCCACTGAGCAACCAACTTGTTCTTTCATTTACTTCCATTTTTCGTGACAAAGCATGAAAATATCTCCTTGATCTCAATGAGGCCATCATTTGCTCCCAGCTTGTGCATGGATTTAAAAAATTTGAGGCTCTAGTTCTTATAGAGTCGTTCTAATCATTAGACTTTCTCAAATGCAAAATAATCAAACTCACCCTTATCTTCTTGTTTAAGCTTTTGGATAAGGTCAAATCAAGTTTGAAAATTCTGTAAAAATTGTCTTCCTTGGACATCTTTCTTATCAGATTTTCAGTGATATAAATAACTCCACTTTTCTGATTGTTGTTTTCAGCAAGACCTAGAAAAGAAATTCAGAAGAATACAAGCGTTGGATTATTTGTAAGATGGAATGAAAAACCAAATCATAAAATCCAAAATGACTATTTGGTGTTTTGCTGGGGCTGGATAAGAAATACGTAAACATTGTAAGGCTTCACTACAAATCTTTCCTGCTTAGTCAGCTAGGGATACTAAGCTAGAACGGGCTAATTTTTTTGAAATTAGCTCGTCCTGGCCAATTTTATCCTGTTTTGGCTAAAAAAATTATTTTCTTGAAAATTTTGAAGCCCAAACGGGCTATAACGTTGATTTCTTAGATTTCCAGGAACTGGGGCACAATTTGACACGTTATTTGAGTTCTACGCATCAAGTACGGGGATTTATGTAAAAAAATTTGGGGGTTGCTCCGCGGCAGTTTGAGAAAAATGCGACTTAACTTTTGTGACATATTTCTATTGTGTTTTCTGATGCGGTGAAGTCCGCGCAATGACGCCCGTGCCGTGCGGCCAAGCTTCAGAAACAAGGCTTTTATGAGTGCAATTTTTTATAAGTAAGCATTTTTGTAATTTACATTGTATTGATAAACATCTTATTTGAAGACCTCATTATGAAAAAGTACAAAGCTGATTTTTAAATCTGAATTATTTTTTTTTTCATTTCTCCGCACGGCACGGGCGTCATTACGCGGACTTCACCACATCTGAAAAAACAATAGATATACGTCACAAAAGTTAAAGTCGCATTTTTCTCAAACTTCTGCCGGAGAAACCTCCAAATTTTTTTACATATATCCCTGTTTCTTGATGCGTAGAACTCAAATGTCGCGTCAAAATAGTGCCCCGGTTCCAGGAAATCCAAGAAATCAACGTTTTAGCCCTTTTGGGCTAAATTTGGGTTTCAAAATGTTCAAGAAAATAATTTTTTTTTTGCCAAAACGGGCTGAAATCAGCCAGGACAAGCTAATTTAAAAAAAATTAGCCCGTTCTAGCTTAGTATCCCTAGCTGTTACTGTCCTCCCTTGTCCCTTTCCCTTTTTTACAAAATATTTGAATATCACCTCAAGCTATTAAGCTTAAACAAACTCAATTGCTGTTGGAAGCTTTAGTCCTTTAGACAGAGCTTTTCCTTGCTTGCGAACGTCGAGCAATTTATTAAGATCTTTCATTCTTACATACAAGAGTTCAAATCAGGGAAAGTTTAGACATTTCATATTTCATTTTTCACTTTTACTATTTTCAAAAAAGTTGACAGACCTCCGAAAGTCTCATAAGTCAGTCTAGATCCGCCCCTGTAATGTACATATTTCTGGTATGAGAGTAATATTTTGAAAATTGATTATCTGGCAAATTTGAGGGGGCCTCCTCTCCTCTTGATTAGCATTCATACTAAGTTGGAGGTTCCTCCTTTAATGTCAAACCAAGATAACAAAACTTGAAAAATATGCAGACAAATTATTTTCTTTTCAACAATGCTAATTCATTTTTGCCTAGATTTGATATATATTTGTATTCTTGATAATTTGTAAAATTTGATCAATGTTAAAAATGAAATAATACTAAAACTGGAACTGAAAAAAGCTTGAAATTGTGGCAAAAATCCAACCCTTAGTGTTGTACAAGATAAAGCTAAACCCTACCATTTGTGTGTACATCTTCTGAGCTGATGTATTGATGTCCATTTGATCTTGTTTTGATGATAGGAGATTTTGGTTTCTTCCCAAATGTGGGAGTAGGTAATTTGCTCTCAGCACCCGGCATCATTGTACTGGAGGGTGCTGCTGCAACTAATGCTTCTGGTAGTTTCCTTGGAGTTCTGCTTCTACGCGATGGAGACTCACTTGACTGTCTTGGTACTGGAATGTTACTTGGGCTCGGTGGTCGTTTTGACATCTTCTTTAATATCTCAATGCAATCATCATCAAGTTTGCAACTGTGGATGCAAAGATGAATATCATTAGAATATTGGTCAGGTTAATCTATAGAATTCAGGCTAAAACAGACCTTCAAACTCTAACTGTTTGACAGCGAAACTCGTTATTCCAGGTCACATAACAAAGCATCCCAGTTTCATGATTTCTAGCTCTAATGAACTCTTACGATAATTTCCCAGGCAATCCTTGTGAGGGTTTTTTCAAGGGCGCTCATTAACCTTTTCTGGGTTCAAAATTTTGCCTAAATTCTTATTTTAATTATTCTGGAGAATGCCTGAGCTATTTTTCTGGGTTAAGCTAAATTTGTGCCATTTTTGGGGGTTTCATCAATGTTTAGCAATGTTTTTGGTGTTTTTTTGCAGTATGCATCTTGGGTAAATCTTTTGGGTTTTGAGTTTTGAAGAATTGCAGATAATTCTATTTTTTTGGGTTTCAGATGGGGCATTCTATGTTTCGGGTAGAAGTTGAAAATAATTATTTGGCGAGCATCCTTTTCCATGTTAAAGAAATGTAAAGGTAATGTATAAGTTATGCCACTTACCCTGGGTATAAACGTATAAATCATCAGAGCCGGATCCAGCATCCAGAAAGGGGGCCGTAACACGTATTATCATTGCTGTGGTTATTTGACAGACAGCCGGCCACTGCTTTCAGAAAACTATCCACCGGCAGTCATCTGAATGCGCGAAGATCAAATTGGATATTTAGAAAATCTCTTAGCTGGTGTGAATTTGCATAAAAATGAATATTTCATCAAAAAGTCTACACTAACCCCCCTCTACAAAGTTGATCTGTGCTTCATAGAGTTCAACCTATTACTTATTATTTAAGTTTCTTAAGCAGGCAGAATCTGGACAGTTTTTTAGCTGCCTTGCAAAGCACATGCCTAAAAAACTGCCCGTCATTCAGGCTTTTGATAAACCTGACCGGCTGCTGGTCAAATAGACACTTTTATCATCATATTCGAATATAGTGTATTGTTGAGCAAATGCATCTGGTCTTATCAAGGCTGTTTCTGACACAATATTCAACATGATAGTCACCACTTATCATGACAAGCCTTTGATATTTAGTAGGGCAACGTTTTAGGAGAGATCCATCTCCAATCATCGGGCAATGAGAAGTGGTTTCTTCCCTATTAATGCAAAGGTCGGAGCAAGAGGTGTGAACACTGAGCAAACCTCAGAGAAGTTTTCGAGAAATTGGCGCTCTATTGTTGAACCAGATTTCTGGGATTGTGTTGTCATACACAATCCCAGAAATCTGGTGAAACAATATCAAGAGCACAGAAGGCAACCTAGGCACCACTAATGATATAAATTAAGGGCCAATATCTCGAAAACCTCCTCTAAGGTTTGGTCAGTGGTCACACCTCTCGATCCAACCTTTGCATTGATAGGGAAGAAACCACATTTCTCATTGCCTGATGATGGGAGAAGGATCTCTCCCGAAACATTGCCCCACTAAATATCAAAGGCTTGTCATGACAAGTGGTGACTATCATGTCGAATATTGTATAGTGTATTGTTGTTCTTCCAAAATAAGAAGGTAGACCCCAGTGATGGAGCCAGGGGCTGGCAAACATGGCAATGTCCCACTTTTGAGATTCTTCCTACTTTTGAAGTTGTTCTTCCCAAAGAACTTTCCTATGTTCAAAGGGAACTCTCCAAAGAACGGGGCCTAAAAGCTGTTGTGAGGACAGCAGGTAGCACAAATTTTCAAAATTTTTGGGGGTTTGCCAAAAACCCGCCGGGGGCTTACAGCACCACCAAAGACCCCAACTGGAATGGCTTTGCCCCTCTCAATTATCATCATACCCAATTTCTGAGATTGCCTGGCTACGCCAATGGCATATCCCCCTTACACCCCATCTCTTGGAATCGGGCCTGATACTTGACATTCATGCAAAACTCTCAACCTAACTGACACTGTCAATCTGAATGATTCCATGATAATAAAGACACTTGCTCTGGCCTCCAATTCAATTCAATTAGAGAGCAACAAAATACAATTCAATATTTTGAAAATTCTGACTGAACATAGTTTCAAAATACAACTTGTGTGTATACCTAACTGCTAACTGCTTGAATTGAAAATCGCTATGCTTGTTAGCTTCCTGTTGTTATCACATTTTCTTCATTTCGTGTTTTTACTAGCCGCCATTTTCCTGATGTTGACAGTTACTTATCTATACTATGCACCAAAACCTTGACAACAGAAATTCCATATGGCCTCTTTTTCAAAACAACCTCCTTACCAACTCCATAGAAGAAGCCTGTTCTAACAAGTCCCAATATTTAAGAATATTTTGTTTATCTAAATCGGCTTTACATACAAATTAAGTAAATCTGTTAACGTCAACACTACAAAAGTTGTAAAAATTGGTTTACATGATAGTGTTATACAAACATTAACAACGTAATATCAACAACGTAATATTAACGCATTAACTACCAAAAGGATGGATGAAAACATAATCAACGTCCGTGATTATCTATTCAAAAAGGTTGAGTTTACTGCACCGCACCGGTAGGTTTGCGTTTAAATGAAAAAACTTCCCTTCCCCTGAGTGAATTTAACTCCTGAGAAGTTTTACCATACTGGTATTTTGGAGCAAAGTTTTACATTTCATATAAACGCATCCTGAAGAAAAAAATCTATTCTTTAGAAGGAAGATATAACTTGCGAGACCCTGGTCTGGCAGGTAAAGTATCTTGCTCTTACAAATAGGGCCTTATGTACGACAATGAAGGATAAAATCATTGAAATTACGAAATTTGCCTTCAACGAACGAAATTTGATGGTAAAAAAGCCAAGTTTGAGCAACTTTATATGAAATTTCAATCCGTCTTTGCGTACCTCCATGGGTTATTCTTGTAAATTGGAGGTAAACCACACCAATGAAAAGTTTGAGAAACCGTTAAGTGGACATTTTTGTTCTTTTTCGAGACATGAACTACTATCAAGCGACTCAGGTTTGGGCCTCAAGACCAAGACGTGAGTCCAGCTACTTATCGAGTAAAGCGAATCGACTGAATGCTACGGATTTAACTATATTCTATGTAAATAGAAAAAGAAATTAAATAAACGAAGTTCATTTACAAATACAGTCCAATTAAAACTATTTCTAAAAGGAAAAGCCATCTGAATTGTAAAAGTTCTCAGAAACTTCAAATTTCGAACTCTTTACTCCACAAAATGCGACATTTGCACCAGCACAATGGATCAACAATATCTTTAATAGTTTAGTTGGACCTTGGGATCCAAACAATTTATAAATCATCGTTGCATATTCTCTGCATATAAACAGGACACCAGGGCAGGCCTGACGTTCGTTGCAGTAATGATTGTGATACGAATATTACTTTGATCAGTATTGGAGAAAAAGCTTTGATGATGTAATACAATCCATCGTGTTTCTGATTGACCTCCCTGGTCTTAATTTCGTACTGATCAGAGACCGATCTTCATTCAATCAATTCTTCGTGTATCTATATTTTGGAGCTACCACCTTCAGCAACTTTAATTTCAGAGTATTTAGGCCTGTCCTACTCGAACGGTCTGTTCCTCTGCATTTTCATTCTCACGTTGATATTTCACTGGTGCAAGGAAGCTACTCCATTCAATTCAATTAGAAAGCTACTCAATTCAATTCTATCAGAAAGCTACTCTATTCAATTCAATTCAATCAGAAAGATTATCCATTCGATCCCATTCAATTAGAAAGCCACTCTACTCAATTTGAACATGTAACAAACCTCTTCCCGCTAAAAGACAGTCCACCCACCTTTTAAGCAACACCTTTTGAATTTACTCGAATTAAAATACTTACAATAAAAGGCACTACAAATGTCATATCGAGGCTTCGACCGTGTTCGAGCGACTGAGAAAGAATTTATAAAGTTCTTCGAAACACGGCCTATCATCCGCCGATCTCTGCCAACATTGCAAGAGAATTTCATAAACGTCATTCGAGCAGCTCTCCGGCTGAGGTAGGCACTTGAAGGCCTTGCGTTGCTTAGCAACCACTGAGCATGCGTTGTCGATGACTTGTTGGTCTGTCAAATGGGCGTACGGTGTCTCATTTGCGAATGTGAAGACTTCCCAGATGGTAACTGCGAAGGCCCAGATGTCCGTCTGACTTGTAAAGGTACCTAAGGCAAATAAAAAGAGCCATGGACAGCCAGACCAACGAAAATTTCTAATGTAAAACAACTTACCACATAAAATGGGTACCAGGACATGTCGCGTGACCATTAGATAATCTTTCTTTTGTTTGGCTGAGTTCAATTTTGGAGGGCAAATGGAAGCGAAGAATACGTGGCCTAAGAACTCCTAAGAACAACTTTAATTGTATTTATATAAATGAATATCCAGTTTTTATCTTACTTTTACCGGTATAGCTGACGATGATTAATGAGCAATGAACATGTTCTTGAAAAATGTTACAGATTTATCAAAATTCTTTTAACGTATTAATTGTTGATTTTCTTAAGATCAATCAAAACAAGTTGTGAAGCGTATTTTCTACCATAATTAATCTATTCACACATTCATAGCACACTCAAAAAATGAGTGGGCCTAAATAAATGTCACAATTCATTTAACCTTCATCAAAAAGGTATAGTTGGTAAACTAAACGATGCTCAGGATATTACATCACTTTACCTTTCTCTGTTCGTCTAAGTTATCTCCGAAGCCATTAAGTTAACTTTTGTTTACAAGAAAAGTTTTCGAAACTCACCGTAAAACAGACTTTCAGGCGCCATCCATCTAATAGGGAGAACAGCTTTTCCCTCAATTCTGTAATACTGCTTCGAATACAAATATCTGCTCATGCCGAAGTCAGAGATTTTGACCGTGTACGAATGACCAACCAAACAATTCCTAGTCGCCAAGTCTCGATGTATGAATCCTTGTGATGCTAGATAGTTCATGCCAGCGGCAATTTGCATGCAGATATGCAGCAGAGTATCTTCGTTTAGGGTTTGCTGCCTCCTAAAATATAATTGAACGACATTGTATTCCTCTAACGAGTGAATACTCCCCTCTGGTACTGTAGAAGACAATCTATAATATATTCAAGTTTTAAGCGGCTAATTTTGTGTTTTTTTTCCCGTAGCTCTTGCCAGTGGCAATTTGCATGCAATATGGAGTATGATAAATATCTTCGTTTAGGGTTTGCTGCCGCCTAAAATAGAATATTGTACTCTTCATAAAGTGATACCACATAATATATTAGTAATATCTGTAATATATCAGTGTCTTGATTGTGCTAATTAGGTGTCTATACATTTCCGTAGCTCATGCAAGTGGTAACTCACAAATACAAAAATGTGATATCACTTTCACACTACTGACAGTTAAACCGGCTTTAACTAATCCAGGTTTTGAATTGAAGACTCTAATTGGTCAATTCAATAATTCGAATGCTCTTCATTCGCTGTAAAGGAACTTAGAGTAAAGAAAGCTGGGTTAAGCATGTCAGTTTTAATGTGGTTATTTGGCTTCGCTATTTTCCTGGTATATCTTGCTATCATTTTAATGAGCATCATATCAACTTACCTGCCCGATCCTGATTTCGTGTATTTCTTCAGAAACTGGTTCAAATCTCCATTTTCCATGTACTCCACCACCATGCATTTCGGTTCCTCGTCGCATACACCGAGCAGTTGGACGACATTTTCGTGCTTCAGTCTCGCCATGACACGCACTTCTTTCATGAACTCCGACTCGACCATCTTTTCGACCCCAGATTTGAGAAGCTTGACCGCAACTTGCACGGTGTTGGTCATTCGCCAACTGCAGTCGGTGTCACTGGACATGAAGCTACCGAGCGCATCAACTTCACAAATGTGAACCTAAACCAACAAAGCAAAGGTTTTCATACAGTTGCACAAGACATCTGCACAAAATAAATCATGCTTATTTCGCTCCTTTTCTACACTCTGAGACAAAAACCGCGAAATCGAAGGCATAAACTTACCTCTCCGAATTGTCCTTCGCCAATTTTCTCAAGAAACCGCAGCTTTTCCCGTGGAAACTTCTTTATCTCGATGGACAACCGCTCCTTCTCCACGTGTGGGTCCGCATAAAGACTCGAGCCGGTGACAGTCTGGTACGGATCCTCGTATATCTGCGTCCCAGCATAGATCGGGTTCAGTTCAACGTCATCTGGATCCAGGTTTGTATCAGGTTCGGCGTAATTCGGAACAGGCGATAGCTGCCCGGGGTCAACTGCTACTTCGATGTAACCGACAGGACCTTGATCTTCGGTCAGAAGGTTTTGATCTGGGGCAGCATATAGGACCTCATCGTCCATATTTGTGTCAGATGTTGAAATTTTAGAGGAAGGCACATTTGCGTTTAAAATGGGCCTCTTTGCATCTAAATCTGAAGAAGAATTTAGAAAATTAAAGAGCATATTTTTCTCTCTTCCTAGATGCGGTAGCAGGTATAAATGTTGGGTCACGAGACTCATGGATCGGGTGGTTTATAGATTGAGAAGTAAATTCCAAGGAAAATTTCTTCTTTCAGGAGCTAATTTTCATTGAAAAACCTTAACTCTTTTGATTCCCCTGGCCCTATACTTGGCGATTGCTTTAGCCTTTTGCTCGAAATGCAAATCATGACATTTATTTTTACCTAACCAGTTACTATAAGACATCTTACCGTGGATTTAATAAGATTAACAATTGAAATGAGAAGAGAAAAAGAGGGTGTCACGTTGGATAAAAATTCAAAAAATAGATTGAAGATTATCTCTGTTAAAATAGTGGTAGTTCATTGAGTAATTCTAGTGAAATCTAAATCATTAAAATCTCTTGATACATTAAGGTATTTTCATCTAAAAATGTTGAATCCATTGAATCCCTTGAAGTTGAAGTGCATTCTTTCCAAGGGATGATTTTAAGTTGCATATCTATTTGAGGCAGGAAAAGAATCTCCAAGAAGATAAGAGATTCTGAATCAAACCAACCTTTCTTATCGATAGTCTCTGTATAAATATGTTCAGCCACACCATCATCTTTGCTGTATGAGACGAAAACTTCTTCTTTCTTTCCTTTATTCACTTTAGTTAGTAGGATCCACATCTGAATTTTCTTGCGATATTTGTAAGCAAGAATGATGAGAATAATCAAAACCAAAACCAATGGAATCACGATTGCCAAGATCAGCCCCGTAGAGTCGGAATCAGGCTTGGTATTGGTTGTTTCTAAAAGAGATATTTGAAAAATGGCATGAAAATATTATATTTTGTAATATCATTAAGTATCTGTAGTATGGCTGTATACAGCCAAGGCAAAAAACGGTGCAACCAACGAATCATTTGATAACAGCTGCACAACGATCATCTGTGTAGTTATTCAGAATTTACTTCTTGGACAGAAGTAGGAAAGCTTTATAAGAAACTATATATCTGATATTATACGGAAACACTCAAATTAGTATACACAAATGCTAAATAGACAAGCTTAGTTAATCTTTGAAGTTTTTCGCAACAAAGGTTTTAGACACAATATTTGACATGCTAGTCACAGCAGGACACGAGGGTGAAATTTCGGGAAGGATCCATGTCACTAGAAAATCGAGTTTGGTGCAATAAGTAATGAATGAGAAAAAAGATATCAAATATACCATTTGGCTTACTAGTGAAAGTAGATATCCTACAGAGCTTTTCTGACAAATCCAAAGATTGACCTTTTTTTGAATCTGGAAGCAAAATTGAAAATTAATTGTCAATCCGTTTTTATATCTCTCTAACCTTTTTTGACTGGATGAGATGGAGCAATGAAAAGAAAATAACAAATATGATTTAATAAAAAAAATAAAAGATCAAAAAGAGAATCACGATAAACAACTACAGTAGACAGGATAATCGACCAGCGTACCTATGAATTTTACGACAGTGGTGATTATCCAATACGATGCTGCAATATCACCACCACACAAGCATGATAAACAACCAAAGTACGCATGATAGACCATCACAGTACGCACGATAGACCATCGGAGTACGCACGATAGACCATCAGAGTACGCACGATAGACCATCACAGTACGCACGATAGACCATCACAGTACGCACGATAGACCATCACAGTACGCACGATAGACCATCACAGTACGCACGATAGACCATCACAGTACGCACGATAGACCATCACAGTACATGTGGAAATCCGACGATTATCAAATTCAGCAGTGCGAAATCACTAAGACAGCAGTGAAAATTACCAATGAACAAACCTGTTAACCAACTATTGTACAGTGGTATTGAATAAAGAATCTTGAATTGAGTCCATAACTAAGATTAGGTTTGATATTTATACCAGAATAGCCATGGATATGGGAAATGTTTGCATGCAAATACATTGAATTCAAAGAGCGTTCATTTTGATTGACAGGGCTACGTGCCTCAATGAATAGAAATAAAATGAATGAATGAATGAATGAGCGTAGTATTATATAGGTAGTTACCGCTATCAAATCTAAATGGAAAGTTAAATAGTAGTAGATATCATAAACATACCTTTGTTGAGAGTGACCTCGCTAAAAAGCATCCATTCATCGGAGTAATTAAAAGTCATCCGTATTCTAACAGCCACTCTCTGCATGAAATTGATATTAACCGTCGTTGCTCCAGTCGGCCTCGAAGTATCCGGACATACATTCCGTCCCTCACTCCAAGTGTCCAGTTCACTTCCACTGAATTGTACGGTGCATGACGAAAATAGGCCTATCCTTTTATCACCATCAACATAGCCAACTAGTTCAATACTATTCAATGATGTTGCTTTTTCGAGAGTGATAATTATATAGGGAGTCGGTAGAAGAGATTTCCTCCACCCCACCCAATCAATGGGGCGAAACGTTAGATAGCCTCGGTTGCCGTCAACAAGCTCCCCCTTCCCCTCGTGCAAGACACCCTTCTTTACTTTGCCATCGTAGTTTATGTCTTGATATCTGACGCCTTGTCTGATTTCGTAATACTTGATAACTGCAGGATCCAGTTTAGGCTTTGTCCAAGGTTTGCTTACTCCTAAAATATCAAAAAGGAAGGATTGGATTATCTCATTACGATTTTCTCTGCATATCAGCATATCCTTTAGACAGAGGATGAAAAAATGGGGAAACATCAATAGTTAACGTTTGAAATTAGAAACATGCATAGTTCATCATAAGTTTCTGGGATACTTATGGTAATAGGGAAATGTCGAAAAATCCTAAAGAAGAGAAGAAAACGGCCCGAGGAAATTAATCAGCTAGAAGTCATTGAAAGTATATACCGGCCATCCTTTGAGCTGTTCACATACTACGGTAAAAACTGTTTCTGAGCTGTAGGAAGAGCCGAAACATGGTTGTATAAATGACTCCCTTGAGCAGCATCAGACATAAGAGTCTCGTGTTAGAATAATAATAATCATAATTTGAAGCTCTATGGCCTTACGAATTTATCTAATTATATATATGTAACGCAAGTAGAGAGTACCTATCCTAACTATAGTGCTCGATACACTCGAGTATAGAGCTATTATAAAGCAGAATGAACGCATCTAATAATATGTCCCTCTGTTACTCTAGAGTTTTGTGTTTATGCACTTATCAGACAGAATATACCAACCTTGGATACATCTGAAGGTTACGGCTATAGCTTATTTATCTGATTTAGGACAGTAGTTATCGCGCTCGCCTTGGGTACGTAAGATCTCGGGCTCGAGGCCTAGTGGAGGCACACTAGGGTTTCGATAGCCAATTTTGGTAGAATATATTTCCTTAAGATAGACCGATGTGTTATGAGTTTTTTTAACAGTGGTAAAAATGATATCTACTACTAAACTGCATATATACAATGCTTTGGGATTACTTCGCTCGTTAGTGCGTCTTTATAGAAAAAAAGAGGTAGCGATAGTGAGATGAAATAGAAAATAATAAGGCCAAAAACCTTTGGTTCTGCCAGATGCACTTGTTCCAATTGTTGTTGCTATTGTTGTAACAGGACGAACTTGGGGTCTGAAGGCATCTACAAATTCAAACGATATAGTTGAAACAGTTTGAAAAGGACGCGAAGCTATCAATTGTATGATGGAATTCAACATTATTCGATTTTTGAAGAAGAAACAGATAATGATTAAACGAGGTAGCTACTCTAAGTTTCTTTCGAAAGATATCATAATCAATATTCAATTCAAAACGAGATTAAGCAAATACAGTATACTGATCAATTCAGGTTCAGTTTTCAGAATATTTTCTTGTATCATTCTTTGGGTGATTAATTGTATTTGATTCTTGCCATTCTAATTGAAAGGTAGGAAATAATACACTAAGCGTACTTTGGTAACTCTCTTTTGAAGAAGGCAGTCACGAGTCATCTCGGTCTAATAGCCAGAAGATAATAATGAAACTTATGCATCATTTTGCATCACCCCTAATGGAATATAGATTTATTGAACATTCCTTTTTTAGATATACGGGAAAGAAAAAACGCAAACGAGTCGATGACTCGTAGGTTAAAGAGAAGCTAAATCTGAGGTTTCAGTCAAGGATAGCTTTACTTTCTGGAATATAGAGTGATTAAAGTTCTATTTTTGTCTCAATTTGTCATCGCTTTTGTGACCGGAGTGCTATTTTCCTGGTCCTACAACTTTTTCTGCATAAATTGAAGGTAGAATCACCGCGAAATTTAACTAGAAGCCACTAGAGGTTAAGGGTAAAAAACTGGTTGAGAGGAGTTGGTTAACAAGGGCATTAAGTGAGGGAATATTTCATTCAGAAACAGGCAGAAGGAGGAGAGTTCCAATGACATGTGGTAGAAGGAAGGAAAGAGTTCGATATAGGTTAATGGTCATGAGTGGATTGTTGAGGGATGGTGGTTAACAAGGGATGTTAATGAGGAAATAACATATCTATTCCGGGTAAAGGACGATGAAAGAGAGTCATGTAGGAGGAGTGAAAGAGTTCCGAGGGGTTTGCTAGGAAAATTTCAATAAGCATAGCTCAGGTGCAGTACAGAAGTTGCTTAGCTGGAAGATGTTGAAAAAGATTGTTTTTTACATCCGTTACCATTCTTTAATCTTCCCTTTCGAGTGCTGCCTTACTTATAAGAAACGTGTGTTCGGAGTTATGAACATTTTGGCAAACAAATATCTCCTTCTATTCTCAAATAAACATGATGCCAGCCAGGAGAATCATTGAATACTGAAATGAAAATAATGAAAATATCCAACCTCTGAATAAGCAGCCAAATAATTGAAGTTTAAGAAAAACCGCTTTTGTGCTTTCAATTTTGGGTAGGATTTTGATTTGAGTTGCAACAAATGCCGGTTGTATCTTCAACCTGCGTGACAGGTCTTTAGTCGTATCAAACTCCATCTAAAAAGCAAGTAAAATTTATGACCTCAATGGAGCTACACTTTGAATATTTTGAGCCTAAAATACGTGTAATCTTGAGTTCAAAATAAACATACCCCGTTCTTATTAATCATAGAATATCCAACAGTATCCAACACTTCGAAATACACACTATGTATTTCTCAATCAAGCAATTCACAGCAAAAATTATAACTAGTACAAGAAAAGTCTCTGTGTCAAAGCATTTCATAACCATACACATTATTTAATGAAATTACCAAAATCAACATCAGCTGGCCGAGAGTTTCTTATGAACACTATGCCCCGCTTACAGACCATATTTATAGAAATTTCACCAGTGTGACTACCAAATTGAATTTTCATAGCATTTTTGGCTAGTTATCAAAATTTTGTTAACCTTATGGTGAAATACTTAATTCCCAACAACGCTTCTATCACGATGTACTTCTACTGTGCCAATATTGCATAAATAGGGTCTTAAGGCTCATCTCCATGACAGCTTATGGGTCAAATAAATTATGCAAGCAAACTGCAATCTCCATTGTTTGCCTCATCATAGAGTATGATATATTGGAAAATAATATATTGCAAGATTTTTGTTCACTCTTGCAAAAACATGGTGCCATCTTTAGCTCTTTCTATTGTTTGATTTGCTCACGAATCACTGAAAGATGAAAGTATAACTTCCAAGCGAGTCCCTGGGATTGCTCACATGGTGTTGAAAACTAAATGCGCCATGTTAACTGCTGTTTGATAACTTTCACTGAGATATTCTAGCATGGAGATTGACCTTGAGAACAAAAATGAAACTCACCAGTTTATTATCTGTTGATGTTATATTGGACCACGTGCTATTTCCATTCCTGTACGCAATTATGAAAACTTTTGGCATGTTCTTCGGGGTCATTATGTACATCGCTTGGAAAATTCGAAGACCATTGATCACATACTTGTCCATCAAATCAACCTGGACAAATTCTTGATATGGGCTGAAAATCTTCTTGTTCACATCGGGTCCCCATGCAAATGAGCGTTCTGAGGCTGATATGAATCTACCCAGGAAGTTCTGTCCTGAATTTGAACTGTAAAATGATGATTCAGTGTACTCCATTGATTTCTTGAGAACTGGATAGTTACAAGCTAAAAAATAGGGAAGCATTTTAATAGCAATGTATAACACATCAAAAAAGATAGGCAACAAGGAAAAAGACGGTATCGTAATTTATCAAAGCAAATAGGTACCTTACATTGTTTGATCTTGAATCAGTCATTGATGCATCATGAGTGAACAAAAATACGTAATAGAAGAAAGAACAAGGAAAGAAAAATTTCTGTTCAGGGTAAATTTCTATTCAAACAGAATGCATCCTGAACAGAAATGTAACCTTCCTTGTTCATTCTAGAATTGCTAGTTGAACAGGAGAATGACACTAGATGGGCAGAATGTTGTTAGAAGTGAAGAATTGGATTGACTTAAAACAACTTGAAATTATGCTAGTGGAACACAGAAAATATGGTAAAGTGCAGTTGAGCAAGTTTTGTTACACAAAAAAAGAATGAATCTAATTGAGATGTAACCTCAATACACAAAATATGAGCTTTGGTCTAGAAAACAACTGCTGGAGCTTTGCATGTGATACTCATTTAGTTCTTAAGATAGAAAACAAGAATGTAACCTAACACATTTTCTATGTCCAGAGCTGGTTCAAAATTATCCAAGTTGAACAATCAAAATAGTACAGAAACAACCAGTCATTGCAGACAGCCAACTAAGATGGACATGAATTGAAACACCTTACCATGAATAGGACAACCAAGAAAGTCCAAGCTAACACATTTTGCATTTTGATCAACGAGCGGGAAGTACTTGATGTAGCGGACATGGATTGCAGGATATATTTTGATATACTCTGATTCCGGATACTTTAAGTTTGATGTTTGCAAAATCTGAAACAGAGTAAAACGAATGAAGATAAGGATTTTATGATAGTGAATTCTAAAAATGCAATCTTGGTAGCTAGCCTTGGATGATATTGAGGATAGATCCCAGTTTGGAAAAATGGGTATTGAAAATACCAGATCAATGATAAGAATGGGTATGAGTGTTGAAGCTGGTGGAAGGTCAATTGTCATATTTGGTCTAAGTAACCTCATAGGCTTCACTCACATCTTGGTCTAGAGACAGTCAACTACTCCAGGATTGCTTATCACGGGAAAATAGAATTATTCAAATGAAATAAAAGGCTGGCTGTAAGGGTATAAAGACCACCTTTATTCAATTATTTCTAGGGAATTGCAATGAGGTACAACTAGAAAATAATAAGATAAATCACCTTTTCCTTATAAGACTCATCAGGTCTTATCTTGTATTCCAATTTGACACGCGGACCATAAGTGAAGCCTTTGGGTTTTTCAATTCCTCTGAGAAGTATTCCAGAAATCTTCTTAACTTCTAAGAAGTCAACTTGAAGGTAGTAATCAACGCTAAATGATGAGGATTGGGAATCAACTCTATCGACACACCAACCAGTTGAGTCATACTTTGCTTGATAAGGAAACGTGCCGGCAGCCTCTCCTTTGCCAGTTATTTGAGTATCTTTTATCTTTCCTCTTCTTAAGCCAAGTGATTCATTACATGCTGTAAGAGAAATCGACTTTATGGGTAAGAAACTGTTGAGCAGTCTTTAATAGATACAGAAAATCAGAGTAAAAAATCAGAGTTGTAGAAACTCATCATAATAAGTAGGTTTGTCAACTCTAGTCTGGGCCACCCCAAGGCTCTTCTTTCCTCCCCTGCTACCCATTCAGATATGGGAAGGTAGGTATACTCCTATCCTTGGCTTGGGAGCCACTCAATATCAATCCAACTCTTTATGCTGAGTGTTAAGCAGAAATAGGAGTTGAGGACCGTCTTTATACAGTCTTTCGTATGATAGTTGAGGATAATTGATAGGCAAATACACTTACTATCTTTGTAAGGTTTTGGTTAATTTGCAAAGCACAAATGGTCGACTGAATTAGACTACTTGAGTAGTGCGACCCTGGTTCTTCCTCTTAATGTGACCACCCCTCGTGATTCATTTTACTCTTTTGCCTGAAATTACAGAGGTCTGGCAAATTCTGTCCTCCATCCAAGTAACAGATCTTGCGATGGTTTCGACCCCGGGACCCTTTGAACAAGGGGTTAGTGATTCAGCCACATGGCCATCCCCTTTGCAATATATGAGGATGTGATTCTTATGACACATGATGTTTTATGAAAGAATCCATATATGTAAAATAGAATGGTTTGTATGTATGTTCGAATGTATGTCCCTCATAAAACACTCATGAAGCACTTCATACACAGCAAAATGAGAGGTATCGTTACAACAAGAATATATCCAAGAGTGTCCTCGGCTGAAACTATTTTACAAATCATTTGGAAATAAAAGGGGAAAAGCAAAAAAGTACCAAGTAGTTGAGATAAAATGCCTGAAAATATAAAGTATTCAATTGCCATAGAAGTTTGTAGAAACACATCTATGAATATCAGGTGCGAAGTGCTGAATGAAATGGATAATGCAAAAGCACAAAGCGCTGAGAAAGTAGATACCACAAGTGGATACTGCATAGTTTGCAATTTTTTCAGCAGCCGATTGAGTTGCTCACATATTCCAAGGTGTTGGTTAAATATGGCATATCAGGAAAAATGACTCAAAACCAATTCAAGGCTAAAACTGTGTAGATAGGGAATTTCCTAAACTATGTAAGAACCTGCCTAATCTTCGATTTTATACTTGACTTGTATCACTAGATTGACCGAGATTTCGCATAATAAGATCAAAGTGTTTTAGACTGTTACTTTTAGATGGTTGGAAACAATGGGAGTTGTGACATGCCTAAAACATTTTCTCAGTACATAATAATTGTTAATTGACTGCGAATTCGGAATCTACGTGGTCTGTTTAGTTGAGACGGATGAAAAATTGAGATAAGTCGCCCAAAAATAGCCCAAATATGACGTCATTGGACCAATGATGTCATAAATTATTCCAAATTTGTTGAAATCAAACAAATGATATCAAAAGGTCCGATCAAGCACTGTTTAGCTACACTTATTTCAAACACCTCAGACTTGCACACAAAAAGTTATATGACTTAAGTTCTAAAACCAATCATCTATTGAAATCATCAAAAATTGTATTTCCCGTCAAAATCCAAAATATTTTAAAGTCTTAATTGAATCTCCATGGGCAATTTAGTACGAGTCAAGTATAAAATCAAAGGATTAGGTAGGTTTTTAAGTAGTTACAGGAAATTCCCTTGATAAAAAACAAAATTAAGTTGTACTACTTACACAAGCTTTTTCCCAAGCAAAACAGTGGCAAAAGAACGAAAATAGCCACATGAAGTGATAGATTCATTTCCTTTCACTTTCATTTCATGTTACAACCTGTGAAAAGCATGAACAAAGTTTACAAGACATTTAGCAACTAAAAACTTTAGGCTTTTTAGCACAGAATTTTAAAGATGATAGCAACCCCTGCCAAACTTGAAAGTGCTGTAAAACCAAAGAATAATCTACCAACTTGACAGATGGCTATAGAGATCAGCCATTGGTCCCATTAGGGGCCATGGATTAAAAATGATCTAATGACTACCTCCTAACTTTCATAAAGAGCTCATAAAGTATAATGACTGATTATCAAGAGATAAAAAACCTAATCCATTTCTGAAAATAATCTGATTCTAATAACATTGCTATGCATTCTTATCATAAGATCCCTTCACAAATTTTCTGAGCCCCAATCCATGATAAACTTAAATTTCAATTTCTTCCATTTCTCGAGCCTCATTATTTTTGTGAGCATATTTTTTATCAAAAAATGAATTTATCATGGCTGTAAAAGAAAGGCCTGCTATAATAAAAACATTTTATTAGCTACACGAAAATTAGGCAAGCCTATTCGTTAATGAAGCAATTAAGTACCCCCCCCCCCTCTTGAATATGGAGGAAACTCAATGTGTTTCAGTAGATTTAGATGAACATGTAATTATGTGATTTGAAAAAGCCCGCACTGAACCAAAAAAGTTCAATATCTCCTTAAAATTTCAAACTCAAAAATAGTCTTCTAGTGAATAAAAGTGTTATACAGGGGCGGATCCAGGAAAAATTCTGACTACTGCTCAATTTGGTCCAAGTGACAGAATTATCGATTTTCTATGTTAGAGTATAAATTAGAAAAAAGGAAATTACTAGGCCTAAAAATCTGAGTACGCGTCGAACAGTAGCAGCGGTAACTGCAGTCTGGATCTGCCCTTGTAGTACCTTAAAGGGATTCTGCTCTTTTAGTAGTCGAGGTAACACAATCTAGGGGCAGATATAGGATAAATCTGAAAATAGGCAGGTACTTTATTGAGGCGCTCATAAATGCTATCTTTTGAAATGAATACCAAGAATCAGTTATTCTACGGGGTGCAAAATTTCTTGAAAGTGGGTGCTGACCATAGTGGAATTCAAAACATCTTTACCCCATGAATTTGCGCCAAATGCCTTGTTGTTTTATGCTGTTTACCCCAGGAGCTACAAGTCAGTATATTAATAATGCCACATAACACAAAGTCACACTCTGAAGAGGAATAAATACCTTGGCAAAAAAAAGTATTCAAGTCTGTACGCCACAAACCTGTCGCATAACCTGGGGCACTGAGAGTTGTTCTTATCAGCTAAGAGGGGCAACTGCCCCCAACTATACTCCCTGAATCCGTCACTGGCACTGACGAAATCAGAGTCCGATAAAACATCAAATCATTGTTTCCTAATTAAACTAGCTACTTAACCCTGCTACAGCTCTGGTTACCAAGCTTTTACCACAGACCAAACTTAGAATCTCTACCAACTAATTTTGAAATCGAAGCGTCATGAAAATTCTCAATACTATGACTCAAACCATCAAGACTACAAAGGCCTCGAATTATAGCCGACATCTATTTGTTCAGCTCTCGATTTTGAAGAAAGGGCACTCGACGACAGGAATTTAGGCCCTTTTTTATTTCATTTTCGAAAGCAACACATCACATTCATGTACTGTACAAAAATTTAGAGGAGAATTGAAAGATAACACACAAACCTGCAAGATGTCTTCCTTGATTGAAGAGGTGAATGCGATTAAGTTAAGAAACATTTTGATTATAATTCTTCGCACTGAACAGGAACTCCGTCAGTCACTTTCGATTGTCATCGAGACCGCGCCTGAAAAGCTGCGGGGGCGCGTTAATTTTTCTCACTCAACTTCATGTATTTTCATCATACGTTGCAAAATTTGCTTTTGGGTGCAAAAATTGTTCTCGAAACAAAAAATTGATGGACACAAAGTATATGACAAAAATATCATTTAGTCATTATTTAAGGCTGGCAAATACGCCCCTGACATTCAATATTTTCAAGTTTCAATTGGTTCATTGGAGGTCTTACAGTAGACATTAGACAGGGACGGAATATTTAGATCGCTCAACTCTTGTTCATTTTTTCCGGGTCAACTTGTTCCCGGTTTCGGGTTTCGGTGAAAAACGGAAAAAAGTCGGACCATGTAAGACCTGTGCTAACCAGAAACACAATATTTTTATTTTCCGGTCCGCCTGCAGGAAATTAGGAAACAATTCCATTAATTTGATCATCTTTATCAAAATTCCTACTCTGATTCTACTATTTTGCAAACAAAAGGCTCCCTAACTACATAAAGAAGTTTGTCGTTCCTTTTCCATCTAAATAAAAAGCGAAGATAATCTTTCTGCTAATCAGAGGTATACGTAAAGGGCTGTTCAAGAATCGCGTCACGTTGAATTTTCTTTTTGGATATCTATTTCCATATAGCGTAACAAAAATCAGAAAGTACTACCATGGGCTGCGGAGCATATTCCAATTGGTGGGCTGATAACAAAAAGTTGACCACGCCCATTGCTACCTCATCTAATGCATTGTCTTTTTCGTGGTATTTGGAGGGGGTGAGAGCTTCACATTTTCAATGGCTTCACAGCCCCAAGAGCTACCCATCCCTTGCGTAACATAGTTATTTAACCACCCCTAACAGATGTTCCAGTTGGCTGATTGCCGTGAAAGCTTAGTAGCCTCCCTATTTATTGTACAGTGCATTGTATACACAGCCTAAGAGCCATAAAAAACGAGCACGATAACAAGAAACTTTTCATTTTCCACTAAATCAAAATCTTAGATCTACAAACAAATGATAAAAGCAATTTTAAAGTCAGAAACTTTCGCAAGAGGGAATTTTGTGCAACACTCGACTAAAATACCGTGCAAACATAGAGTGAACTATGCAAATTTGGGAAGGAATCACCCTTAGAATATTAGGCTTGATTTCCATATAACCCCATTTGAAAGCCCAGTGATGAGATATGGCTGTGGCGCTGGTCTAATGTTTTATTTTGAATGTGATTTTGAACACTTTCTTACAACCTCTTTACTGTGGCTGTGCTATAAGGTGCAATGGCTCTCCAACTTGAACCTCACTGTACTGCAGTTGTTGTCAAAGGCATCGTATTTCCTTTTATTTGATTGGTTAACAATTGACCAATCACCTACAAGGAAATGCGATGCGTTAAACGTCACTCGTGGTCATGTGCTTGATGAGAACAAAACCATGGCAAATAAATGTAACTGGCGTTTGCGCCACATATTTCTATCAAAACCTCATGGTCGAGAAACGTGGAAGGAGCCGATTAAGTTAAAATTCAACTAGTTTGAGCGGCTCTACTGCAATCATGTCACAGCCACAGTATAGATGTGTCCAACATAAGCGTTTACCTTAACAACATTTACGGCGTCGTATGACACAGCGGTAGCTCAGAACTGGTGAAACCATCTTAGATATAAAGAAAACCAGGCCAAAATATCATCTCCATTTCTATTGCCAAATGCAAGATTGTGCAGGCGTGGAAAGTGCCCTAACACGGGAGTAATTGATTTATGAAATAAAGGGCGGTAGAAGAAATATTAGATCAAAATCCTGAAGGGCAAGAACATTGTTCCGTTTCGTGCGATTGCTTGCACACCCAAAACTAAAAGGTTAAATGTCTCATATGCAAGTGTATGAAACAACAAACCGTAATGGAAGACTTTCTATTTCATGAAAATTTTGCAAGGATATTCTTTTGTCATAATACATAAAGTCATATCATCTGTACAGCCTCGTAATACTAAATTTACCTAGTTCGAAAGCTAGAGAAAAATAAAATCTGGGATAGGTTAGTCCATTGTCAATTCATCAAAGTCACTGATTGTAGAATAAAGACTGGATCGAGCATCTATTCATGATAATGAAGTCATTGACGGCCATATTGGAAGGAACAATCCAATACTTTAAAAATCACAGAAATATCACCAGGGACGTATTGTTTGCTTTTATGCTAGTTAGAATGATGTAGAAAATCATTACCAGACTGAAGAGTCCAGCAGTTATGTATCGTTAGGTGGCCCCCGGTGTTTCCTCCGTTCGTGTACATACGGTGTCTAACAAGGATTGGGGAAACACGAGGGTTATCTAACAGTCTCGTTCACCTCTTAATGACTCTATTAGAGTGATCAAACCCGATCAGAAGTGATTGATTTCAATATGACTTTATCTCAATCAAAACTTTAGATTTAGATAAAGGCATACAGGACACTAGAAGATGGCAACAGAAGTGGCAGTTTCCATCCTTGCCGTTACTGCAAGACTCAAACCTGTCACAAGAAGGGTCTCGTTTTACCTAACCCAAATCTATTCCCGTGAAAGTTTCTGACTTTGAAATAATTTCATTTTTACATATTCAATCTGTTATTTAACTCCACGAAAGAGAAAACGCAAATCTAAAAGATAAAACACAGCAAGCCAGGCCACGTAGGTCAGTGCCACACTTCCGGAAACCACCATGTTGCCAGCAAACGTTTCTCCGAGTTTAGTGAAAACTATTCCGAATATTATTCCAAATATCTTCAGTCTTCAAATCTCAGCTCCCTGCCCTGAATGTACAAGGTTAGCACCCAAATATTGAAATGGTGTCCCTTTAAGATGTATTAGTGTTTAAATACACGATTCCAGCAGCCTCTTAGCTGTAAAAGTGGTCCAGTACCAGACTTTAGGTGTCCCTAATATGTATCAGTTTAACAGTACCAGACTTAAGTGTCTCTAAGACTATATCAGTGGTCCAATACAAGACTTGAATAGCCACTAAAACTTTATCAGTGTTCTAATACAAGGATTCAGGTGTGCCTAAAAGGTATCAGTGTTCCAATACAAGATTTATGGAGCCTATAAACTGCTTATCTGTTCCAATATCAGACTTAAAGTGTCTCTAAAAATGTACCAATGTTTCACAAAGAAGACTTCAGTGTCTCTCGATATGTATCACTGCTTGAATACCAGACTTCAATAGTCTCTAATGCCGTGTCAATTTCCTAATACCACACTTCAGGAAATTGTCGAAAAGAGACTTCAAAACTTGATGATGCGAAACAAGCTTCGGATATCAATAATATAGAAGACGGCAATCCAACACATCGACGCTAATGCAAAGCTTCCTGAAACAACCATCACTAGGTAGTCCAAGTCTGTTAGTAACGATATTAGAAGTGATATTTCTCTATCCAGATGGATGTTCAAAACAGCAACGGAATGAATATCAACAATTTGTATAACCCGTATATTATCAAGACTTCAAGACCAACGAGTCCGATGATTTCAAAAGGGTTGACGGGCATTCTTCTTCAGAAAAAGCATCTTGGTTGGTGAATTCTTCCAATCTAGAGAATTTTCGAATATCTTGAAATAATGTTGATATTTGATGGCTCGTTATATCGATTTTCTTCTCTCACTCTCTCGATATTTTTCTTGAACCGTCTCCCTTTATATCTGCATTTATTGATGGGAAATATCTCTTCTTTATTCGCCTTTTCTTGGTTTGCTAGTTATTTATACAATCAGTGCCTTGTCTACCCTTCTCCGTTATTTTCTTTCAAAATAATCTGTTTGTAGGGTATTGATCTTGAATTTTGTAACTAGCAGACTTGCGATGACTTACTCTCTAAAGTTATATACTTTTGATATTCTCTTGAGTAATAGTTTTGCATCGACTAAAACCTAACAAACTCTTTGAAAGAAAACGTGCCGAGCTCAATTCTTATCGATTCTGGTACGTGTTAAAAATCAATATTTAATGCCAAAAATCCAAACTTTTGAAGTTCCTCAGTATATACTGATATTGCACCGATTTGGTACGTTGCAGACTCTATTCTTCAACAAGGGACAGTTTAAGAACATGTAAATCTCAGCTACGGTAGCGACTATAAAGACCCCCAAAACCACTAGTACAAGATACGGCGCTACCATCTAAATACCTTGGTTAGCTTTTGCAGCTAAACTTGAAATTATCTGTTTGTTTTCTTTAGTTTTCCCTACAAAGTAAGAGTGAAATACATTACAACATATATGTATATCCTAAGTGCGATAAGGTTTGTTAAAAGGAAAGGAGTGGATTGCTACTTCACGTGAGTGTGCTAGCTACTTTACGCCTTTTAGACCTTAACTATAAACACACTAATTAAACTCACTAAGGCCTCATTTACTACAGCATGCTTCTGTGCCCCTCTGGAAATAAGACCTCTTGTGCAGTACCACGTTAATCATTAACTTACTCACCATCTCGAATCTATTTTAGCGAACGCTATAATATGACTATCTCCGGTTATAGATCGGAAAAAGCCAATCACAAAAAGGTATGAGTTATTGCTGTTGTTTGATAAAAACCTATCACCATCGGCTAAAAAGAGAGCTGGCCAAATAGTCTTATAACAAGACCCGTAGTTTCCGCCATGATAAACTGCCAGGACGCCACAAATCTTTTAGGTAAGGAAAGGAACAACAGCAACAACAATTTAACTCGCAATTCAATTCAATCAACTTTTTGCGATAACTGGGACTTATGTAATGAATCTATTGGCTGATGGCCGATGGGAAGACCTAGAAGCTCAAGAAGGAAGACTCTTTTTGCCTTACTTTCATGGACTTTGTGTTTCTAAGTGTTAATTGCTTGGTTTTGGTCATTCCAAAATAGCAAATAAATATAATCAAATACAAAAAGTCATTCATATATCAAATTTGCTGCTAAATTAGACACGCTGAAAAATTACCCCTCCTCGCGTTTTAAAGATTTAATGAAGATTTTGAATGAAAACATAGCTCTTAGGGCAGTAGTCTAGAAACAATACAGACTTGAGCACATTCTGGCAAGAGGTGATGAGTTTACGAATATAAGAGTCGTTTTTCTCAAGAGTGCAATTCAATACGCTAAACCTAAAGGAAACAACAATACAATTTCCAATTGGTTCCTTTCCTTTCTGACAATATCAATTTCCACCAGGGGCACGGTAGCAAGATCTACAGCTAACAGCCCGAGTTATTAGCATAAGGGAATTAAGGGATGAGGCCCTTCGATATGATTGTTGCCAGAGGAAACATTAAAGAGCCTCACCCCTTAATTCCCTTATGCTAATAACTCGGGCTGTTACCTGTAGATCTTGCTACCGTGCCCCTGCTGGAAACAAGGTCAGGCTAGCAAGTTAAGAAGAAATTCACTCATCACTCAAAGCTCATCTTGTGAAAGGTCTAAATTGAACCTTGAACCCCACACTCCTTATACACCAAATACCACCTTTTGCAGAAGTTTATCTGCATGATAGAGCTTACAGTTCACAACATTTCTGTACTTTTGATCGTCCTTATTACTTTACAGCTTCATATTAATAGAATTTAATTCCAATGCCTTTTCAGAAACAACCCCTACCCCTACATCAAATACAATGAATGCATCCCCTTACTCTAACCTACTGAAGTATGTGCTTAAGTGACGAAGTGCATTAAAAAGCGATGCATCAAATGAGAGATATTCCAGAATTAAATAAAATTGTATGATGTAAAAATATTCTTACCGAGCTCTTCGTACGAACGTAAGACTGAAATCCTGAAGAAATAAAAGAAAATCAGACTCTATAACGAAACAACTACGAAGCTGATGAATATTAATCTTTGAATGGACGCGAGGATTTCATTATCAAATTGACATGAATGTTTTTATATGCAGATATACTAATGAATCAATACAAGGGCTGGTGGTAGTATAAAGGGATATCAACGCATTTTCAATGGCATGATCTATAATTTAACTCTTCATGAGCATGCACATCGTGGGGTACCAGTTGCTTGTGGCGAATTTCCCGAAAAACAAGTATCGTAATTCCTTGCGAAGTCCGGTGTTTATGAGAATCCCCGAAGGTTCTAGGGGTCATGGGATCATAGGGTCTGGTATTTTACGTACCCCTCGTACGCAGCTCTCACTGTCTAGCGCAAACATGGGAACAATATATTCTATTCTAGTGTATTCTGAAGGATTGTTTTTACCTGTAACCTATATCTACGTCTTCTCACCAACACACAAACCTTCCTCGCTGTTAAAAACACCTCTAAAAACGTTTATCTTTAAATCATATTTTCAAATTGTGCAAATTGGCCATAGGTAAGGAGAAAATCTTCGTAACGCTACTTTCAAGTTTTTGAGTTGACAAGGACAAGCGCAGTATCTCCAAAAAAGGATAAATGCGCGCATGAAAACAACTTGACGCTGTGAATCACAAACAAAGCGACAAAATACTGAAATTCCAGTCGCCATCTTGATTTCATCAGCTCCCTCTCTGCATATGTAGTAGTTGACGCAATGGTAGCACAAGCGTTGGGATCGAATGGTCCACCGGTAAAGGCTAACCCTTTCTTTAACAGGTAAATAATGCTGGATAGGCATAATGAGTATATAACTTTGTTAGTTGGATTCGAGTTTGTGAGTTTGTTGGAACAATCAGCCATTTCTTCAGAAGTTCTAGCCCCTACTAGTTGAATTCGTTCTTGAATACTTATTTCATGTATGTGATGAAAAGTCAGGAGAATAGAAAGCTATGAAAATACGGTAAAGTAAAAGTATTTATGCCGGACACTCGATAGAAGATGGCGAAGAAAATATCGAAACATAGCGAAACATAATAACTACTAAAGCTCTGCATCTGGCACTCATCAGAGTAGTACGTCAGAAAGACATGTATCGTTAAGATAATTCGTTGGGTTTCCTTTTCGTTTTCTTTCTGACGAAATACTCTGATGAGTGTCAGATGCGAAGCTTCAGTAGCATTTATGTTCAGCTTTAGATCGAAAAGGCGTATTGGCAAAGGCGCGAGTGACCAGTGTTGTCATTCTTTGGCCTCTTGTTTCTCTTCAATAGGTTTTATTTTGTTGAGTACAGTACCATATATCGTTTTATCTAAGCTTGCGATTTTTCAGGCTAAAATCTTTGATCAAAATATTAATGTATCTTTTACTCCAGGGTCGACTTGGACCAGTCACAAGATTTCCAATGAATTTGTTGCCTCTAGTGAGAAGAGCTTGGGCAAAAACTGCATAAAGTAGCGAGTTATATTCTGTAACGAAGAAATGAATGCAAATGTACTTACTTGGTTTCACTTAAGTATCTCATTATTGAAGTGCGCAGCCTCCCTCGGCTGACCCGCCTCGAAGCACTTGCCAACGTAATACGCCTGCACAACAGCAATGACGCCGGTCACCACAATCACACACACGGCCATCGTCTCAAAAATCATCTTGAACCTCTTCTGAAATACTCAAATATCCAAACCCAATTTCAAATGAATTACAGTAGAAATAAAACTCTATTTCAAAGTTCAAAGTAAAAACAACCCTAGTCTTGAGACGAAGTCATTTAATAATATATAAGACGAAAGTTCAAGTCGATTCATAAGGGTAGTATTAACCAAAGGACAAGCAACGGTGTTTTATATTCAAATTAAACGGTTAATATTTCATAAGCCGTGATACAGCCCTGCAATAAACACAAACGATTACATAATGAATGGCCTAAATGAAGAGCTCGTCCCTGTTTTAATTACCGACATTCTTGTTTCCCTGTGATCAATGATGAGCTCACGTCAGCCAGTCAAATAAACATGATCAAGTACGTCAGCAACCCTTGAAAATACAGGGAAGTAAGGGTATTGTAACCAAAAAATCGACGATCGTATCCTTGTTTCCCTATGATCTATGACGTACCCACGTTTAAAAAATGTTCACTCGTTTTCAACAAAGCGAGATTTCAGCCTAATGAACAAAGTCTCCTCGTACGAATTTCGAGGGAAATTCCCATTAGAAGTGCGCAGAGAGATGCGTGAAAATAGAATATCGTTGTAGATCTGAAGTTCTCTAATGCAATACCTTATCGGCCCTTTTTACGCCGGCCCTAAATGGCGTTAATTTTCGTCCTGCGGCGGAATAAGGGCCGGCGTAAAAAGGGCCGGCGTTAAAAGGGCCGATTTTACAAATTTTCTCAAAAAGCGGCGTTAATTTTTATCATATCTTTTGCTGACATGCACCTTATTTTAGGCTTTTATTTGGATATAGTAATGTATATTCAACCAAAATTAGAAGAGAAACAGCAACAAAACAGAAAGTAAACCACTATAGATTAGCAAAGTTAGCGTTCTTTAGTTTAAGAGTTACTAAATCATATGTCTATGTCCTGAAATGGGTTTTCGCACAAATGGGATAGGTTTGAGGCTTGGGTAACTGCCTCAGTAATGTGTGCCTTCCTAAAGCCATAAATAATGAGCTCTTTAGATTCCTTTAATTGTTTATACATTTCAATGATTTGAGAGATGAGACTAGGGAGGAGCAGTGTGAATATGAAGTGGAAGAAGACGCCGTCGAAGTGCAGTCGGACGAAAAGGTAGATACAGAATGCACCGAGAAAGAGACGATCGTAATTGACTATATTTTCATGATAGTAGCTACTTTCTTATCTTTTTCAAAGGATAAAACACGTCTATAAAATATATTTCTAAATTTTTTCTTCCCTTGGTCTTTGTCCGGCGTAAAACGCGGCCCTAAATGGCGTTAAAGCAGATTCATGGGGTGGCGGAATTAGGGCCGGCGTAAAAAGGGCCGGCGTTAAATTAGGGCCGGCGTAAAAAGGGCCGACAAGGTAGAGTGATTGAGGTAAAATAGAAGGATGATCTCACATATCATAGATGGAATGGTATTTCAATGCTTAAAGGGCTTATGCAGCGAAAAAATTGATATCGATTTTATTACATTTTCTGATTTCCTTTAACGCACTGACCACGAAACTGCAAACAGAATCGAAATCGGTCTTATAAAACTCTTTTTACAAGCTCCCAAAGTTGCGATTTTGGCCATCAAAACTGCGAATTATTTTGTCCATTTGTGACGTCATAACGAGTACATATTCCAAAATTTTGTATGGTAGGGTATGGGACAATCCACTTTGACTTGAAATCACGCATCGGCTGCCAAAATAAACCAAAAAATCTATATGGCAGAAGAAAATTCATTATTTCCGTGATCATAATAAAACTTGTTTGGTAAGATTAGGGGGACCACAAGGGTGAGAATTGGGGTTTGAAAAATGTGGGTAGCATCTATGACGTCATATAGCGTCAATGCGTTCTTCCGCGCGCGGTAATCAAAGAGAGGTTCTGATTGGTTGATTGGTCCTGTCTCACAGACTTTTTCGTGGGCCTAAATTCCTTCCTTCCAAAGCAAGGAAGGTGAAGTTTTCAATTTGATCGATGGGATGCCGTGTGCGTTTCCAATATTTGATTTCAACATTCAATGGCAACGGAAATAAATTGTGTATGGGAAGAAGAACTACAGGTATCAATGAGCGGTGAGTGCGAGCTTTTCTTTCATAAAGCTATTTGTTTTTCCTTGTTAAGGAATTTCTGTTTCTGTTTCGGCCTATATTACACGTTTTTTAAGAAGCTGGCTTACAAGAAACCTAGTACTAGAGCCCCAAAAATTTAAGAAACTTTTAGAACTAAATCATTATCTTTAAGCAACTCCAAAAAAATAAGAGGACTTTCCGAGTCGGAAAGTAACATGTCAACAATACATTTTTGCTTGATTTAAGTTTGCTACACGTTTTTATTTAGAGGAACACAGGATGTTGAGTTTACTTGTGTTTGTAGGTGGGTTTCCGATATAACTTGTCATATCAAAAACTTTATTACAAGAAATATGCGAGGGTAAAAGTGCAAAATTTGATGTAAAGTGCGTATGTAAAAATAAAAAACTTTTCAGAAACTTTTAGTACTAGGACCCAAGCTAAGTTTTTTATAAAAAGACCTGTATAGATAAGTTTGAAGTGATCAAGTTGAAACAAAACTAGACAGCAAAGTAGTCCCAAATTTTTGTCAATCAAGTTGATTTCTTATTTTTGATTATATTCAAATCCAATATAGCACGATCAAGCATATCTTACACAGAAGTTTTGAAGTTTTCATTCTCAAAATTCATTTTTTTCTTTTCTCAGGAAGCCAAAGCATCTACAAATCCAAGATTGGACAAGTCCTATGTTGGCAATAAGTTTTTTGCCCAAAGAAGCACTTGAAGATTCCCAGATAACATGCTTTCCCGTAGACAGCTGTGTGACCCACTAACAATTTCAAAAATTTATTTCAATTTGTGCTCCCCTTCACTTGGACCCCTCGTTTGCAAAAACATAAGGAAAGTAATTTAGGTTGGAGTTCATTTTTCAAAGTAAAATGGAACTTCTGCATGAAATCCCACATGTGCAAGATCAGTTTTCTCTTGTTCTTCCTGGTGTTAGACTTGCATCTGCAAGTGCTACAATCTACAGTTTGGGTGGGGTGCTCAGGGTGAAGCCCCCAATAGAATCTTGAGATTTTGACATTAAAATTTCTTGGATCCTTCAATATTTATTAGCTATGATGAATCCATCCTATAGCCAAACAAGACAGTTGTTGTCTGCCTACCAAAGCCCGAAATGCACTCCTATTTCTCTCAACTGTGGTGAAATGATTCATATTTTAGCAATGATAAAAATGTTTCAAAAGTTTCTTGTCTGAGTTTCTAAACCTTCATCCTTTGCAATACATTTACACCAATATTTACTACTTAGGCTATATAAGATAGTACTGTAGAAAATAAGAACTTTGAAAAGAATCAAGTGCAAATATCATTATTCCACAATTTAGGTGGTTTTAATTCTAACAGTTGGCACCAAATTTTTGAAAAAGATTAGGCAAGGTGCTTGAAACAGTTATAATTTACTGTTCTTCAAAAGCCACTCTTTCTTCTTCCTCCAAGAAAACCAGAGTGTCAGATCTCTCCAGAAAGGCTTAAATAGGGCATGGTCCTAAAAACACGAGTCTGCAAATCAACAAAATTCAACAACTTGTCTCCTTTTCCTGCTGACAGACTTTTTCCTCAATGGTTTTTCCACAATTTTATATTTCTGCCCATGATAGGCCTAGGCCATGAGTATGAATAATCATCGAAGCCAATCAATGGTCTCTTCTTTCGTATAAACTGCATGAGAGTCCAAAAATCCAAATGAAATGGTCAATGCTTTGAGAATTATTCTTCATAACGAAACAAAAAGGTAGTTTGCTCACATTTTGTGATTACAGTAGCAAAGATCGATTATTAATCCAGTGGGAGATGCGATCGACTATCCATGGCGGATGCAAAATTTTTTTGCTCTGATCATATTCAGATTAAAACATTGATAAAGTCAGGTTTTGTAAGTGTTGAATATCTGAATAATATGCCAAACTCTATTTAAGGATAGAATAGCAGACAAGAATTGTCCAGATCGGCTTTGAGTGGATTTTGAGTGGTTGAAAGAAACCGATCACGAAGAGTTCAGATTTAGGCCAAAGGTCACTTAGGCCGTATTGGCCTTCGTGGTCAAATTAGGCATGCCAGAGAAAATACCAAAAATTATTTTACGCAAGGACAGAAATGGGAAATATCTTGTTGTTAGTGATGATGATGCCGAGGAGGACTCAGAGAGCACATTTACTCCAAACTTACCAGAATACATTGCCGTGGAAGATAACAACGAGACAGAGGGTAGGTCTAGGCAGTTTGCTCGTCAAGGTGGAGTCCAGCCAAGTGAAGAATTTACGAGGCAGATAAACTCAGCATACAACGAAATTGTTTATTGGCGAAAAAATGTGTTCCTAGTACCCTCTGGCAAAAATGGAAAAGAGTTCATTAGAGAAATAATTTTTTGGGTCAAGCATTTTAATGAACAGAGCAAACAGTCAGTAGTTGCACTTAAGGCTTGTATGGTGTTACCAGCTCTATTACTCCAAAAGCCATCACGAGCTTCCAAGGCCAAAGATCACTCTCTGAAGCTAGAAAAGAGATTAACTATGTGGAGAGAGGGAAATATATTGGATTTACTAAAAGAAGGCAGAGAGATCCAGAAAAGGCTGATTGCATCTCACTCTAAAAGAAACGATGATCAAAATGCGAAAATCTTTGCAAGACTCATTTTACAAGGAAAGGTCAATGCTGCTCTCAGATACCTGGATGAAAATGGAAACTCTGGTGTCTTATCTTTGACCCAAGAAGTGCTCCAGGAATTAAGAGAGAAGCACCCTAAGCCTGCTAAGGTTCAGCCTCATACCCTATTAATGGGTCCAATTGATGAAGTATCACCAGCTTTGTTCGATCAAATTGATGAGGAAATGATCTTTAAAGCAGCAATGCATACAAAAGGGGCAGGCGGACCTTCAAATTTTGATGCTGACCAATATCGAAGAATCCTCTGCAGTAAAAATTTCCATACAGTTGGCAAAGAATTAAGAGAGCAAATTGCAATCATGGCGAGAACTCTGTGTACGAAGAATCTGGATCCAAGATGCCTGGAGGCCTATGTTGCATCAAGAGTCATCCCATTGGACAAAAAGCCAGGGGTGAGGCCAATCGGTATCGGTGAAGTTATCAGACGTATAATCGGGAAAGCAGTCTCATGGCTATTAAAGGAGGAAATTAAGGAGGCTGCAGGCCCCTTACAAACTTGTGCTGGGCATAAAGGGGGCTCTGAAGCAGCAATACATGCTATGAAAGAAATATTTTCACAAGAAGATACAGATGGAGTTATATTGGTGGACGCCTCAAATGCTTTCAACAGGCTTAACAGGAAAGCAGCCATGCACAATCTTCGGATAACTTGCCCTGCTCTATCTACTTATGTCATAAATATTTATAGACACGAAGCTCGATTATTTGTCACTGGGGGTGAAGAGTTAGCTTCAATGGAGGGTACTACACAGGGTGACAATCTTGCAATGGCCTTTTATGCAATATCAACTGCAAATATCATCACAAGCACAAGATTCACATGCCCAGGGGTAAAACAAGTTTGGTTGGCAGATGATGCTAGCGGAGCGGGGGAGATATCTGCTTTAAATGAGTGGTACAGAGAGATTAAAGTGCTGGGTGAAAAATACGGCTACTACGTAAATGAAAAGAAGTCTTGGCTTATACTTAAGAACCCATCTAAACTTAACAATGCAAAGGCAATTTTTGGTGATTCAATTAATATAACCACAGAGGGAAAGAGGCACTTGGGTTCAGTACTAGGCACACAGTCTTTTAAAGAGGAATACTGCAGTGATCTTTGTAGCAAATGGATGAACGAGCTTCAAAAGCTGAGTGAATTTGCGAAATCTGAGCCACAAGCAGCGTATGCTGCTTACTGTCATGGCTATAAGAGCAAGTTCACCTATTTTATGAGAACAATTGAAGGCCTAGAAAACTACATGGAACCAATTGAGCAGCTAATTACAAACAAATTCCTACCTCTATTAGTTGATGATGTCAGTGTTTCAGATAATGAGAGACTCATCTATTCCCTACCAACGAAAGATGGAGGCTTGGGGATCAACATCATTGACGAGGAGTGTAAAACACAATACAAAGCAAGCTCTATGTTCACCTTACCACTAGTAAGAAAGATCATACTCCAGGAGTTATGCCTTGGTGAAATTGATGAGGGAATATATAAAGAAGAGTACAGAGAATATAAGAAGGCACAAATCGAGCTTAAGATCAATACGATAAATTCAGGCATAGACCACAGAATGAAAAGAGCACTGGAACAAGCAGGCGATAAAGGCTCCTCAAATTGGTTGACAGCTCTACCGCTAGTAGATCAAGGATACAACCTCACAAAGGGCGAATTTCGAGATGCTTTGAGAATAAGGTATGATAAAGAATTAACTGGCTTACCAACACACTGTCCCTGTGGCAGTAGATTCGACGTAAACCATGCACTTTCATGTGGCAGAGGAGGGTATGTAATCATGAGACACAATGAGGTTAGAGATCTCACTGCATCAATGCTAGGAGAATTGTGCAATGACATAGAAATAGAACCGATGTTACAACCATTGACAGGGGAGCAGATGAGACATAGAACTGCGGTTACGGGAGATGAGGCTAGACTCGATGTTAGAGCTAGAGGGTTCTGGAGGAGGAATCAAGTGGCATTTTTTGATATAAACGTGACTCACGTTAACGCCGCGTCTTATTCCAACTCTACAACTGAACAGACCCTCAGAAAACAGGAAAATCGAAAAAAGAGAAGTTACAATCAGAGAGTAATGGATGTGGAAGGAGGTTCCTTTACCCCACTAGTTTTTGGGACGAACGGAAGCATGGGAAAAGAATGTGAACGGTTCACAACTTACTTAGCATATAAGTTAGCGGAGAAAAGGGATGAGAAATACTCGAAGGTCGTAAACTGGATAAGAACACGCTTCTCTTTCTCCATAATGAGAGCAGTGTTGGTATGTGTGCGGGGTACACGAAGCAAGAGGACAGCTATAGGACACTATCCGGACGATTTTAATTTGGCCAATTTTAATTCAAGATTAGGGTAAAGGACAGTTTTTTTTATCAGGACAATCCTTTTTTTTTTTTATCTTTTATCAATCCTTTTTATTGTAAATATTTTATATTTTTATTTTTTAAATGAGCGTGTAAATTTTTTCCAAAAAAATCAGATTTATGTTAGTTAGTAGATTAGTAAATTGTATGTTTGTTGAAAAAAATTATTAATCCAGCTTCCATGGCAGCTTTCCGCCATGATTTAATTTCATCGCAACTCGCTGTCACTGTGACAGATCTGACGTTGTTGTTGCTTTGATATACGCGCGAAACCAGCTACGCGGGTATTTTGACCGCGCGTGATTAGAAATATACGTAGTGCCCTTTTTTAAACGGAAACCACAGCCCCCCTGTGGGTCGAAACGTTTCGAAAATAATTTTTTTGAACGCGCAAAAGATTGAAATTACTAGTCCCGTATCGGATCTGGCTATTTATTGAGCCTGTTAGATGCAATACCCTTTCAAACATTTTCTTCCTATACACTGCCATAGTAATTTTCCGAATATGTACTCGTTATGACGTCATAAATCGATTCTTGATTTCGCAGTTAGTGCCTAATTTCAAAAAATGATTAAAAATACTTCTAGTTGTCCTAGAAGCGTAAAATTAACACCAACATGATCAGGAAAGATTGAATTTTGACATTAGCTAATAAAATCGATATCGATTTTTTCGCTGCATAAGGCCTTTAAAAACTAGCCCTAAGAATTCGACCTTAAATATTTGATAGTTTTTTGTTATTTTTACCATTTTAACTTTGATTCTATCATTTTTATAGCTTTCGTGCTCGATCTAAAGAAACTAACTGCACATTACTGGTCGTTTTCACGCCAGCACTATTGGATTCAAGGGGTCCTAATTCTTCCGGCGATTCATCGACGTGCGAAAGTAACGATGAATATAGCTTTTGACGCAAAAATGCAACGATAGGTAGGGCTTTTTATGCATGAACGCTACAATAGATAAGGCTTTTAACGCACAAATGCAACGATAGATAGGGCTTTTTACGTACGAACGTAACTATAAAAGCGCCAGCGTAAAAAGGCCGATAATTTACCTACTTGTAATACAAAATTCAAAGAAATACAGCTGAAGAACCGGGAGTCCATGAAACAAACGATCAATTATTGAAAGAGCTTTATCGAGGAAAAGAAACCCTTTCTCTCTACTTTTTATAGGGTCCATGGTTTTGATGAAGATAGACTCCTAAATTCCTAAGTGAAAAGTTGATCTTGCTGTGGCGGTGATGAAAGAACAGTCCAATCTGTAGTTTTGAGCACATTCACAGGTTGTTTAGTAAATGTTGAGTTATAGTAGTGTCGTGTTGTAGACGATAGATACTACATAGCATCTACTGTGCATGCGCATATAATTGAATAAGCACAAATTAGAGCACTTATATTTTATACCACTTACTCATATTTTGGTATTCTACTGAAGAATTTAATTGAATTATATTTTTGATCGTTCAATAACAACTGTTGAAATGAACCTCAGAAAGAGATAGCCTCGGACACCTGGGCCTTTATCCTCCGCGTAAAGAAAGCCTGGATGATTCTTCAATGCGATAGCCTCTATCTTATTAACGCATCTTAATACGAAGTAGATGAAATAATGATTTCAACAACGTGCTTATCAAATAACAAAGTGAGGTGAATTGTTGGATATCTGTCCTCGTTGATATCTTATCGTGTGAATAGGCCAAAAAAGATCGCATTGAATTTAATAATTGATATGAAGGCAGAATCTATACAAAACGAGTTTACGGTGACTTCAACCTACGTAAACACATTTTGTAGAGAAACGTAGGAAGAACCGTGAAACATGAAAAGAACAGTTTCATTTACTCGAAACTTGAACATTATCAATGAGATTTCCGTTATTCGTGATTCTAACACCCCCTTTATCAGCCTCATTCAGAGTTACCTCAAGTAATATATTTGTAGTCATTGATGCAGGTATAACAAAAGCCTGCAAAAAACAAAATAAAAGAAAAAAAATGAAATAATTGCAAATGGAGTGGTGTTAGTATATTTGCTTGGATTTGTTTATCCAATAATTCCAAGTTGGTAAAGTCAATAAAAACGCTGGGTGGACGCGGATTTAACCTTATTCCTCGTTTATTTATTTATCTGCCTATTTGTTTATTTCACTTATTCATTCATTCAAAACCTCGAGGAATTAACTATCGAAGTTGAAGGGAGAGTTCAGAGTTTCACGGGATATTTTGCTTTCAGACATGCTGTCTAGCCTTTTTAATGCGTTCCATTTATAAATCAGGTTATATCAATGCAGTCCTTTATAACTGGCATTCTCATAACACTTATGAAGTTAGGGTAATGAACTTGAAAATCATACACTCTCTAAGTTGGGCGGTCGGTAGGATACAGTCGTTGCAATGTTTTGTTTTGCCACGCGGAGTGGTCTTCATCACAACAAATATTTTGGGTTAGATTATTGTCACCGAAATATAGTGAGTCTCAATATGCAAATGTGTAAGCAGTAGGTCTCCAAATATCTCTGTTATATTACTTGTTTGATATGATCCATCATCTTATTTATGAATGGCCTCTGAAAAGTTTAGGTCGAAATATAGTTTACCATCAAAATGAAGCTTCTGCTCATTGTCTGTGTCATGAAACAACTCCCCTTAAGTGTTTACATACTTCGATTGATGTCATGTAATATCTTGTACCTGAGAGGGTCCTCTCCTATAGAAACATTGACTCCCACCATGAATGAACTTTCCCTGATAAACACTCTTTATAAACAACCGTGGCACAGGTTAATAATATGAACTTCACCAGATGGGAAAACCAAAAGCCAATTGGATTGCATTGTAACTCCAATTTACCAAGAGTCTTCAACTCATTTAATATTGACAGTAATCATTCTCTAGTATTGATGCAATACAAACTACTTCGTAAAAAAACCGAAAACATTTGCCAAGGTTCCAAAAAGATTTGCTGTCGATAGATTCAATGATAACGACATCAGAGTGCGCTTTACCATAAAGATCGGTGGCGCATTTAGCATGCTTTTGGAAAACCCCAACGAAACTTCCGTAGAAGAACTTTACAGTAATTTTACCAAAAAAACAAATAAATCCACCGAATGAGAAAGCCAGTCGAAGGCTTAAACGAAGAAACTATTAGACTTTGTGAAGAGAGACGACATGCTCGAACTAGATTGATTGCAAACTATTCAAGGGAATGAAATTAGGTCACATTACAATACGCTTAATAAAGCAGTGAAAAAAAGCAGAAGTTGACGGAATAGAAAGAGAGACAAACATTAACGAGGCCAATTTCCAAGAGAATAAAAATCACGACCTCCTTAAAAATATCAAAGAGTTCGAAGCAAAACTAAAGAAGCCTTTATTGGCCTTGAAAGATGCAACAGGAATCAAAACTACAAACAGCACTGAAATTTCAACTACCTGAAAAAACATCATGAAAAGCATCTCAAGAAAGCCTTCGCAAGAGAGGAAGAAATGATAGATAATATTGATATGCCAATTCTAAAAAATGAAAATTTTGATATTAAGAGAGACGATATTGTAAAAGCAATTAAATGTGAGAAAACAAAGAAAGACATCACAACCCTCAATACCAGGAAAGGTGTTTAACCGGATCCTCCTCGATAAGATACGAGAAAAACTGACAACTTTACTAGAAACACGCAATTTGGATTTCGCCCTAACAATGGTACCGTAATTGCAATATTTATTATCAGGCAAATAACTGAGAAGGCATAAGGACGCAGTTTTAATTTGCTAACGGCGTCCCAAAAAAAATTGTTCACACCATCAAGACCATGTATGACAAAACGTGTTCAGTCAACGTGAATGATCGTCTTACAGACTTGTTTAAAGTCACCATCGGCGTGCGACAGGTTGTTGTTGTCATCTTATTTAACATCGATTATTTACATAAAAGCTAGCTTACTTTATACAAATGTAAGGTATGGAAAACAAGGATGATTACTGTCGCCTACCTTGTTTAACCTCTTCCTCGACTTCCTGATGAAGGAACTACGATGTCTACAGGAAACTATCAGTCTTGATAACGAACTATGCTGCGATATTAGATATGCAGACGACAAAACACTCGGCAACCTTCCATCTACTTGAACTCGCGACCAGTCACCTCCAAACGGCCTGGGCGAAACATGGCCTCAAAATCAACGGCGGCAAATGCGAAGTGCTTTCTTCAAAAAATGAGAAATTAATTTTCATCGATAGTAAATTGGTCGAAAAGGTAGACCAGTTTACATTTTTAGGATCAGTTATTCCTTGGACAACTAAATACATTGACAGACGACTCATACTTGGGTACACAGCATCTCAACAAGAAAGTCTGGTCAAATAGAAATCTCTCGATAAGACTCGAAGTAAGACTGCTTCATGCCCTCATATTTCCGATCGCCACATACAGCTGCTTCACACGGACACTTACGGAAAAGATGCAAATAAGCTGAGAGTATTCGAAAATAGCTGTCTCCGTAAGTTAATGGGAGTCCGACGGCTAGACAGAGTATCAATAAAATCCCTCCACGAAGGAGCTGGCACAAATCCACACCTCTTAAACATTGTAAAGAAACAAAGACTTTCTTGGTACGGTCATGTTTGTCGAATGGACGAAATCAGCATCGCCATAAAAGTCATCAACAACGATTACAGGGAAAAGAATAGAAGAGGCAGACCACCGAAACGTTGGAGAGATCAAATAAAAGAAGACACGAGAATGGATCTAGACACGCTTACAAGAATCGCATTGGATAGATCAGAATAGAGAGAAGACATGCTAACAACATATGGGGCAAGTATCAGCATGGAGATATGCATCAAATCAAATCAAATCAAATCAAATCAAATCAAATCAAATCAAATCAATCACTCCCGTCTGAGAAAAAAAGGGAGTGGAGAAATGGCTGATGTTTGAGGACAGTAAGAGGTTTGACATGTAGGAGGCGAAGTCAGAACAAGTAGCTTTAAATCTGTTGAGGTTTTGTAAGAAATAAGAATATTCTCAAAAAGCAAAGTTAGATTCTTTCTTCGTTGGATGTGATTCTTTGAAATCTGGAGCAACAAGCAAGCAAAAGCAAAACCTTCGATTGGAAAGGCCAGGTCAGGTTAACATATTAATTTGGAGGGATGGCATCAGTTATATAGAGCGATATTAGTGAACACTCTCCACATTAATCAACGCACTCCATATTACTGAGCATCCTCCATTTCAATGCACAACATCCAACTTTTCGCACAGGCATTTCTTAATTGGACTTTTGCCTCTTTTGAGCACTACTCAAAATTTAAATATTAAGTGATTTAGCTCTCCTCAGAGAAATTTGAAGAAATTTGCCATTGTTGAAAATATAGGGCTTGTCTTAGAAAACTTGAGTAATGTAAGCATCGAGGACCCTCTCCTTCGCAGAGGCTTGGTTTGCAACGTGCTAATCAAAATGAGAGGCAGAACTACCTTTCGCTTTTAGCTCTGACGGTTTCGAATAAATCCTCAACAAAAAAACCTCTGCGAAAGAGAGTGTATCTAGGGCTCCCAATGGTTACCATCAACGAGATAAAGAAGGAATTCCACAGAGATAAGCTACAAATATAGGATATATAATAACCACTTTCCATATAATGCATCTACCTCATGTTCATGCAAATTTTCCCCATGTGCCAAAGGTTTTTCAGGTATAAAATGAAAAAGGTATAAACAGAAATACTATAGGCCAGAATAGGCAATCTTCACGCATTTTTGGATAATAAGGGGCAAATTTGCGTTTATCCAAGATGGCAGAATTATCTAAAAAGACATATCGCTAGATCGCTGAGTTGATAACGCTTGCGAAAGATTGTATTTCTAAGTAAATAAGGCCAGTAAATATATCTGGTCTTATCAAGGCTGTTTCTGACACAATATTTGACAAGATAGTCAGCACTTACAATGACAAGCCTTTGATATTTAGTAGGGTCCTTAATGAGGTCAGTAATGACAATAAATCTCACTTTCTGTACCCTCCTTGAAGCCGGCCCGAACAAGAAAATCCATGAATATGGTCATTAGGTTCAATCCAGATTTAATAACTAAGTTTTCAAAATAGGGAGAATGTGGGACCAAGGTAGACTAACATCGCTAGCGTATGCGTACAAGCATGAGCATCTCAGCGATCTAGCAACATTTGCAAAAAGTTGCCTAATATTTTGAAATGTTTTCAGTTTCTTACATTACCATCACTGAGACTTTGTCGCTTTTCGTTGTCGCTGTCTGAAAATGAATAAAGAGATGCAGTCAATTGGCGGTTAGTTTGAACCTGCTAACAGTCTTGAGGTTTGGTTAAGCAGGATTAGGGTAAAGACGTCCTTTGTCAATCCAACAAAACATGAGTGTGGTGGTTATCTTTAACCTACTAAACGTCTTGAGGTTTGGTTAAGCAGGACTAGATTAAAGATGCTCTTCATCGATACAACAAAACCTTAGTTGGCGGTTATCTCTAACCTGCTAACAGTCTTGAAGTTTGGTTAAGCAGGACTAGGGTAAAGGTTTCCTTTGTCAATACAACAAAACATGAGTGTGGCGGTTATCTATAACCTGCAAATAGTCTTGAGGTTTGGTTAAGCAAGAATAGGGTAAAGATATCCTTTGTCAATACAACAAAACATGAGTGTGGCGGTTATCTCTAACCTGCTAACAGTCTTGAGGTTTGGTTAGGCAGGAATAGGGTAAAGATGTCCTTTGTCAATACAACAAAACATGAGTGTGGCAGTTATCTATAACCTACTAAACGTCTTGAGGTTTGCTTTAGCAGGATTAGGGTAGAGATGCTCTTCATCGATACAATAAACCCTAGTTGGCGGTTATCTTTAACCTACTAACAGTCTTGAGGTTTGCTTAAGCAGGACTAGGGTGAAGATGCTCTTTATCGATACAATGAAACCCTAGTTGGCGGTTATCTTTAACCTGCTAACAGTCTTGAGGTTTGCTTAAGCAGGAGACTAGGGTAAGATGTCCTTCTTCAATACAACAAAACATGAGTGTGGCGGTTATCTTTAACCTGCTAAACCTCTCGAGGTTTGGCTAAGCAGAACTAGGGTAAGATGTCCTTTGTCAATACAACAAAATATGAATGGATTCTTTTTAAGACCTTTTAAAGAATTGGAACACACTGAGTATTTTCAACCTATTGCTATCAGAGAGTGGTGATAGCTATAGTTTTAAAAAGCTCTAGTTTACTAACTTTTTAAATGTGTTAAATAAGTATAAAGAAATTCTCCCTCTTACTCTACTTATTGGCTGATCTACGAGAGTACATCTCCTAATGAGTGAACGATCACGAAACAGGCTTGTCGAGATGAAAGTGCAGATTCCTGTCTCTTTTCTGCCAACCAGTGCTTATCTATGCTCTACTTCAATGTATTGAGCACTATCTCCTGGGAACCAATATACTGGCTTTATATTGAGTGATCTATATCTTTTTGGCATTAATGGTAGAATATGGCTCAAAATACACAAAGAGTGCGCAAGAACAACGAGCGAAATACAAGTATAATATATTAAAATGGAACCAATTCTACTATTAACTTTTGGCTCATTGCTCTTGTAACAATTTTAGCACTCGTTGGTTCTTGAACACCAACATTGTGTCACCGTAGCACGTAAGTTTACAAGTTGCTGAACAGCCAGTCTGGTGATAACAGAGAGGGCACGTTGGGTCTCTTGATCACATACTTTTATCTTTTAACTTTATACATTTGGAGTATTATATATTTTTGTATCATAACGTCCTGATGATTGTTAGTATACAGTATCTGACAATTCCTTCACAGCTTTACCCTTTAAAAACCTTAACAGTAACTTTTGTAAAACTTTTATGCAAGGAAAACTAAGTACTGAAATTCCTTAGCATATTGCTATAACGAGTTCTGCTTTCTCGAGGACTTTCTTATAAAAATTCATCTATCATTATTATCAATGAAAATAAAAGTGATTTAAAAATGACACACAAGCAGGGCAGCTAGACAGGGAGAATCGATTTCTATTCAGAGTGGTTTTGGTGCTGAAAGCCGTTGCATCGATTAGATATTTTCATAATTGGAAAATGAAAGTAAACAGAAATTCTAAATGAGCTCATTCAGCACCGACATACGAAACTCAAGTTTCTTCACCATGAATCACAATCAAGTAGTTGAATTCGGCTGCTGAAACAGACCAGCTGATGAAAGGTGACGAATTGAGATTGTAAGGTTTTCGATGTTGCACGCTCGTTTAAGAGGATTTCTCTTGATGATAATACGTTTTCCACAGAGCATTATGCATTTAACTCGGATCCATTTTGCTAATGGCGGACAAACTCAATGTATTTCATTCAACTAAATACAATACAATACAACACAAGAAGAAACTATAAGCAGGGCAGGCGTGGGTTAAAGATAACTTCGGGGGAGGGAGAAGTGGAAATTCTATGTTAACTATGCACACAAGAGTAAGCTCCTACAAGGCGTTTAATTGAATTGAATTAGGACAGAACATCATATGACCTAACACAGTCTTAGCGGCTACCTACGCACTCGTGAATTATTTTAGGTACAACCAAATCAACATGGCTATCACTTAAATATTTCCCCCTCTAAATAGAGATGGGGGAGGGGCACTTGATCAAGAAAATTATTAACCATATTGATATGTTATTTCGCTTGTCTATTCTGGATGAATACAGTGCTCTATGCCTTAGGCAGAGCGGAGTAGTTGTCTGATGATCGCATGAATGCGTGAAAATCAGAGTTACAACAAAGATATGTGTTTTTTCCAGTAAAATAGGCCAGTCGAACCCCTCCCGATTTATTTTTGAGTTACGTTTACCATTTTTTCCAATTCTTTCGCCAGGTGCAGCTGAAGTTAAGCTTGGTTATGTGAGGTCAAAATCTGGATGGGTAACTCTCGAGTTGTCGACTAAAGGACGCATTCCATCATCCTTAGGAGGGGATGCTAAACCAGGGGTTCGGTACCCCTGCTTGAAATCACAGGCTAGCATGTTAAAAATAAACTTACTTTCTTAGGTCTCGCTCACAGAAATGAGTGCTAAAACACTAAAATCGCCACAAAAGCAAATTTACACTAAAATCGCGAAAGTATACATATTTATGACATGCATGAAATATACCGAGTAAAAGAATGACTCATCTCCAGACCCTAATATATATACTACTATAATTACCTATCGGGGGAAAGAGATAAGTCATTTCTTAATAACGGGTAATGAAATTACTAATTCATTGCAATGAAAAGAATCAAACAAAGACAAAATTATTTATCCCTTATGTAAGACCTAGACACTGGGGAGTGGGCTGTGGAGGCGCACAAGCCCTACCGACCCAGAGAATAACATTCTTTAAGTCGGTGACGTAACAGGGAACATAATTCCAGCCCCCCGTCGGCAAATAACATTGAGCCGATGCACCCCTTCCATCTAAACAGGAGCCAGATGGTAGGCCTTGGAAAAGGAAAGGCAGAAAATAGTGCAAATGTAAATATCAAATAAAACAATAAAATGAAATAAATAAGCCCCATTGCACTAGAAAAAATCCCCTAAGAAGGAGTGGGTGGGTGGGATTCGAAAGAGCAGCGAGACTTGGTTCTATGCTTGGTCAGTGGAGAACTCAATTGCAGATCAAAACAGCATGCCATAGAATCAATGCTGCAGCACATGGAACAAATTAACACCTCCCATATAAGGTAATCACGATAAACTCGGGGAAATAACTGAGCTGTAAACAAGTGTCCCAGGGAAAAACCCAGGCAGCAACGACAACCTTGTAGATGATCTGTGGGAAAAACCAAACACTAGGACCCTAGACTTACGGGGATAACTCAAATTAAATCTGCATATAATTTACATGAAAAAATAAACACACCTAAGATAAAAACGGAAATGATTACACAAATGGAAATGAAAATGGACAAACCTAGATTCTTTTCTTGATTCCACATATTCAAACCAAAGAACGTTGGGAATCCTTGAAGAATCTTTGATCAGAAGAAATTCGGATATTGGCCTTGAAGAAAAACATGGATACACATTATATAGTAAATTTATTCGATGTTCAATAGTGTTGTGTTGAAATCCCTAAACCGTGAGAGGTGCAGGTGCGTGGGCTTGGCTTCTTTGAAGGAACACCAGTTAAAAATTTCAACTTGATACTTACCAGGCTACTACGACATCAAAGAGGGGAGAGAAAAATTTCTGAGTGCAAATAAACCAAACAATTCCAAGAATAGATCCAACGACAAAGCCCCATAAAACTTGCTCTGCAGTATGATATCGAAGATAAACTCTGAAATTCAAAACAATTCACAATTAAAGACAATAAGAGTAACTTGTTATAGACTACAGTAAGTCCCCGCATATATGAAACTCAAATTATCAGAGCAGACTGTTGCATTTCTTATACCAAAGGACTCATTTTAAGATCAAATGTGTCTCATAACTCAAGGGAACAGAAATGAATGCCCTTTAAATCTCAACAATAAAGTAAGTTACTCTGTGAAAATCTCTAAAGAAGATAATAGCCCCTATAATGGTAATAGAAGAAGCACTATTTGAGGTGACAGACTGCAATTTCTTATATGTTCATTTCTTGTAGGTGGGAACCTTCTGTAATTACACTACAAAACATGGCTCTCTAATACACAATAAAAATACGTTCTTCCAATGCACTTTAGTGTATTGATTCTGAAGAATAACATGTTTTTATATTTAGATAATAATAAGACAAGTGCCCAATTTCCAAGATTTATAAGATTCTAATAGAGTAATTAAAAAATAAACCATGCTTTCTAAATGTTTCCATATAATCTTCATCAGTAAACTTTTCCAAGAATGATTTGGGGACTTACTGAAAAATCTAATTTACAAAGCACTACTGCGTGCTGGTCCTAAACATGCAAAAGCCTAAACAAGTCCTTTACTTTGACATAACATACAGAAAATGTCCAATCTCCAGCTGTAGAATTTCAAAATGTTGGCAACTATGTAAGAGCCTGGACAAGCTTGTATCTACATTTGGTGAGTGGAGTGGTTGTGCAGTTTGTGAGATTGATGTGACTTGGGTTGACGGTTTGAAAATCAACTGACCTGATAACTCAGTTGGAAAAGCATGGATGCGCATAACAGGGGTCATGGATTTGAATCCGGCTAAGGTCATTTTCATTGTTACTTATTGATTCACCAGCAAAAGTCCACTCAAATTATAGTTTTTCACAGTATCCTCAATACCTCAATCTAGATACAATATCATAAACAGAACACAATGAGATAACATAGTTCCAGTTCCTTTAATTGTCTTTTCAAGCCCCATGAGGGCAGCATTTACCATTTCCAGTTTCAGATTCACAATGAACTTTTGTAAGGGATGGTCCTGGAGTGTTTTGCTCAACTTTCCCACTTAGAAAGTAATCAAAAAATCAGGTTGAAGTATTTCAAAATTACCAACGTCATTGCAAGCAGGCCAAAACAGGGTGAATTCTATGAATTCATCTTTCAACAGAGGTCTTTTCAGAGACAACCCTATTAACCAGTAGAATACCATTTATTACCTGCTGTATGCGACAGTGAGTGCAGCAAGAAAAGATCCAATTGATATAACGTGTTTCCAAATTATGTCCCCGATTGACTCGTATATAGTATGCAATCTGTGAGAAGAAAATTAGTTTAATCACCAGATCATCATATTACAATATAAAAAAATATTTAGAATAAGAAAAATATACAAAAAGTCTTAAAGCACAGATAGAATACCAGAGCTGGCAAAGGCTGTCAAAGTTGATCGCAAGACTTAGGGGAATTCGTCCCAGCCATTAAAATTCAGATTTTCCCTACGGAAAAGTAAACAAATCTATCTATGGCTGTTTGAACAAAGTACAAGCTGCACTTTTCTACCCTTAACGACCCTCATTTACTTTTAATTACTAAAAATTTACATAAATGATATTATTAACTCATAAAAGAATCAGAGATCTGCAGTAAAAACGTTTTGTAGCAAACAACTTTGCCCATATTGAGCCATCAGATATGATAAGAGAATAAATCATTAGAGAACACATCTGATTTGAGAAGGGTAACCTAGAAGCAAACTTTCTTTAACTTTACATTTTAGTTTTAGGGGTACTTAGAGACAAATAAAAACTTTGGTAAACAGGCGAACTTCCTCTCGCGTTTAGTAAAGAAAAAGTGCAACTTAAAAAGCATGATAATATTACTAACAGGAAGCAAAGTAAGAAAAGACATGCGCTCTTACCTGATAAGTGCAAATAAGGTCATATAAGATGCGAAAAATGCCATGAATTGGGCATGACTTGATGGCATGCCATAAACCACATGATCAACAACAGTATCTGCAAAAGTAAGAATATATTACATACAGTATCTATCCACCAATATTTTGACTGTGACAAGCGCAACCTTTTCGAAAGTAAATTTTCTGTAAATTAAAAGAGAGTTCAAAGCAACATAAAAATAGTAACATACTTCTACATGGTCTTGGTGCTTTGATGCAATATTTCAAAATGAGATTACATCCTTCATTCAGCAGAATTCCAATGAAAAATGTGATCTGAAATGCAAATTCAATATTCTTGATAATGAAGCATTTTGATTGGTGGGGTGAGTGGCCTAGCTGCTGAAAAGGTTTGCTTTGAGCATCTGCAGTGCCCTGGGAATAAAGCCTCTAGGCTTTCACAGCCATGCATTTTATTTTATAAACTAAAGTAGAAGATGTTAGCTGAAAAATACAGCTACTTATCAAAATTGAACTTTTTCCATCAAACTTTGCCGTTAAAAAAAATCGGAATCGTTGCAAAACACATGTACTCCATTAAGTGACACAAAAGCAGCAGGCCAGCTGTGCAACGGGCACAAAATGTGTACTATTTCCCATCAGACACAGCTGAGAGGGCTTATAGAAAAGGAGTACAAATTTTCAATCCAGATACTTCAGGTCAGGCCGTGATCTTTTTAGGTGATGCGTTGTAGATAACGCTGCTTGATAATTGAGGTACATGATCTTTAGAGCTAGATTTACATTTTCCCACTCTAATTACCAATCCAAAAGGTTTGTGTAAATGCTTTTTTATATCTTGCACCGGTTATCAACAGTCCTGTAAACCACCAAAAAAAATTGTGGTAAAAACCTAGAAACTATTTGGGCTTCAGTCTCATTTTAAAACTGAACTTACTGTATGGAGCTCCCTGCGAAATATGATCAATGTGACAAATGAAACCAAAAGAAAGATTGGTAACAAACTCATCCATGCCAAGCCTTTTCCAATCAGGTCACCTGAAAATGCAAGAAATACATCTAAGGAGCTTCCCAATAGATTGCAAACTACACAAAAGGATGAGTATCGTAACCATCAAGGCTATGTTCATATGTCAAAGTTATGTTAAAGTGAATCAAAATAAATCCTTAGTCTCTTAGTCTTAAATCTCTCTTTGTGCGTATTCTCTTTTAGTGTGATTCAACTACTACACAATTTTAGCGCATGAATCAAAGGCGAAGCTAAATCTTTAATGCCGCATGACTGGTAGCTTTATTGCATAAGGCGACTGTTTTTCCATACTTGACCCCAATATGAACTGGGAACTGCAGTCAGTGCTCAGTTGAGTTGATGAATTATGTCACTTCCAGTTGAATCTAATTTGCTACAACACAACTTTGATGTGTGAACATAGCCCACAACTTTGATGTATGAACATAGTACTTAAGGCTTTGGCCTAATAGTTTCCAGTTAAGCCTGGATTTCATATAGCTAAAAGTGGCTGCACCTGTGCCGAGACAAGGCTGTACCATGGCTGCGCCATCCTCTATTATAATGGAGAAACATCCTTCTAATGGCTCTAAAGGTGGTTGGGCCAGTCATTTCAACTTTCTCATTGAATTTTTAATGAAAACATGTTGCACGGCCATCAGCAAACGCCTTTGTTCTCATTGAGCATGCGACTCAACATGACTGTTCAAATATAACCAAATATGGCCCCATTTGTAAACGGTTTTGACTCTATTTGAAAATAAGAGGAACAAGGCACACAATTTTTTACAAGGTAAAACTGCACATGTTAGATTATCCACATGTGTGCCTATCACTGAACATGATTTATCACACAAAAAGGACTTCAATAAATTTCAAAAGTCACAACTTTTGGGGTATTCTAATTTATAACTAGGTAGCAAATAATGTTGAAATTCAAACCAACAACCGAGAAATTATTCTTCTGTTCATAATTGTTTTTTATTGTCTCAAAACTTTCCTGGTCGATTGAAAATTTAATGCTTTATCTGGAAATTTGACAGGCTAAAAACAGCTTTGAAAGTCCTGAAAATTATTGTACAAGTTGGTTGCAAAGCTATTTTAGGTTGTATGCCTCTCTTGCACATTTTCTGTTGGATATTGATCCTTGATCCATGGTAAGTTTATTCCAAGCTTTGATTACCCAAGTTCTTCAACATTTCCAAAGAAATTGATATCAACAAGTATTCAAAGTATTCTACAAATTTCAAATTCAAACTTGTTAGAAAAATGTATGTAATTAATTAAGAAGTCTTTATCACCTATTCTGTATGAGAACATGGTCAAAAATTGTGTGACATTAAATTGAATCGAAAAAAGCACATTTTCAGCAAAAACCACCATAATATTTCGATATATGAAGCAAACACAAAAAAAATTTAACATTGCAGCGGTAACCATTCTATTTAAGAGATGGAATTTTTTCTTTTTCAAAAAAGAGCCCAGAATGTGGTTACCATGTTGAAATGGGCAAAGGTGGGCTAATGTCTGCAGTTAAGCTAAAACTGATGTCTACGTTGAAACTCAGTAGAAGTATAAACAAGTAGTGCTAGTATATGATAATTATGCAAAAAAGAGCCCGAAAATCCTACGATGAGCAGATTTTTGCGGTTACTTTAGGTGCTTGATTAATTTCTTTAGGAAAGCATGCTGTCATAGGAAACTTTATCTTGCAGTCGACATAATGCATGGTTTTTTGTATTAAAATATCTGTTGAAATCAACAAAACAGTGTTGAAAGGTATAAAAGAGCCAAATTATGGTTACCTCACATTAGCAGCTCAAGGTAGTGTCAGCAATATAAATTCAAAGTTGGTTCAAATTTTAATTTCTGAGAATCAAATAAATCATAACACTTTTCTGTGAATCTAATAAACAAATAATAACTCATGAAGAAAAAAGAAGACCAATCATGTGGTTACTAAAAGGAAATCAAAATCCAAAATCGTTTACAACAGTGAGGCCATTCCTGTCTGTTCAACAAAGAACAAGATTTCTGCGTAGTCATTGTTATCCATGAAAAGTTTTCCTTTAACATTTGACAGCTTAACAAATGGGTACATAACGGACTCTTTAAAAAAGAATGCTGTCTTTGATGCTGGTATGTAGAATCTTCCTTTGAAGATGTATTCATCAGCTCAATGAAATGACCTTATGTATTTTCGTATTCCCCACCAATAATTTTTCATGTATCAAATTATATTCAAAAATAAAGTAACCACTAAAATGACTCGCAGTTCATACATTTTTCATGCTACCACATTTGCCAGCTCAATTTCACAGCAACTCTTTAAATCTTTTAAACTCGGTGTACACCCAGAACTTATTCAAAATAACATGTTTTTATCACGGCAGCAAATCTAAAAGTTATCAAACATTACACTAAATTTGCCAATAATGGTAACCACTCAATATGCTCTTCTTGGTTCTAAGAAACATATTTCACCTTGGCACACTCTTTATTATCTTTTTCAAACAGGTTAATATGCAAAATAACTTTCATCAAATAGTAAGAACCTGACATTTTTAAAGTAACCACGTTTTGGGCTCTTAAATTCCTGGAAACCACAAAAATGCTCAAATTCTAAAATAACAACCTTATCCCCAGCTTTTTGCAAAATTTTGTAACCTTAACTTACTCGAGTTAACTGCTACACGCTGTTGAAGTTGCAAGATGAGGTAACCACTACTAGGGTAACCACTTTTTTGTGCTCACAAAAGAAAGACTTATAACTCTTGATTCAGGGAACCATTTAAAACGGTTCTTTTTGGAAAAGTTTGGGAATTCTATAATCCATGTTAAACGGTTATAGTTGTTTTAGGTAACCACTAAAAACTGGTTCATAGGTACTTTTAATGAAGACATCCCTAAATGTCACAAAACAGTGGTTAATTTTTGACTATGTTCATGATGTATTTGCATAATTCAATAATCAATGTTCTAGATATGCTGATAATAATTTTGGTTCAACATTAAGGGCACTGGGCTTAAAAACCTCTAGGTTTATGTCAGTGTCCTTGACAAAACTAAATAAAGTTGCGACTTTTGATGTTTTATTGCTTTTGTTTGATGTATTTAACCACTGATACTTGTAATTTGCCTGATAATTTTGTTATTGAATGAAATGAATTTGATTTGAAATTGATTTGAGGTGATTTCCTAGACCTAAGTTAGAATATAGCAAAAAGCTCCTAAGTTAAAGCATAAATGCAGTTTTCTATTACAGTTATGTTAACTGAAAGTTAAAAATTCAGCATCTACTCAAAAAGTTGATTCCAGCAGTATGCAGCTTGTTGGGTTATGTTGGCACAAAAACATGAAAATCGATGCGGTTTTACCTGAAAAAATCCCATTTTGACCCAAAAAGACATGAAACACTCAGAATATAAAAAATAAAGTACATCATTACTTTTTACCAGAAGTATGTTATTTGTGAGAAAAAACTTAGAAATACCAGAAATACACAAAAAGAACAGAAAATTAAAAAAAAATAGGTATCTATTTGTCAAAACCAAAATATGAACTCTGTTGCATAGCAATGACACATGAAACATTTCAGCCAAAAAAATTGAGTTATTAATTACACTCTTTTTTTTATAAGAATACTTAATTTTTTTCTGAGGCTCAATATTCTTAATTTTTTGCTGTTTCGAGCCTCGGAATATTCTTAAATTATTCTTACGGCAGAAAACACGGATATAGCAATAAATTGTTATTATGTCATAAATGCCAAAAACGCTGGCTAACAGAACAATATCCTTATTCCCTGTAAAACAGAGCTCATCGACACTTGCATCAAAATTTTGGAGAGTATATTTAGACCATTTCCTGTAAAAACACACCCATTCAGAAGTAAAAAAACACTTGCTAAAATGTTTTTCCATAAGATCTGAGCCTCGCAATATTCTTAAAATATTCTTAAATTTCACCGATTTTGAGGCTCATTATTCTTATAAAATTTATTCTTATAAAAAAAAGAGTGTAAATGGGAAAACTGAACATCATGGTAGACATGTGGAAACTACCTCAACTATTCTATATTGATATAGGCCTTGCATTTACATGTTCAGAATAAAAAGAACCTTTCCAGACTCAGATTTTCCGAAAAAATAATAATTTTGTACACAAGCCTGGATTTTCTGTCACGGTGCAACGAAAACTAAGAAATTCCCTTACACTCCTTGTAGATGAATTTTTTGAAATAACTCAGATGTTCCTGACTAGTCCCAATGGGTTTATGCTTCATACATGATATAGTGTCTAACACCTCACTCTCTTGTATATTTTTGTATGAATACAGATTTCATGGCGCAACGAAAATTCCAACTCTGACCAAATATTCATAAACAGTACAAAATGGACCAAATAATATAACTAAAGTAATTGTCAAAAGAACGCTTAAAATAGGTAAATTTAGGATAATAAAACCAATTTAGCTCTTTTTCCTAAGCCTGTGCTGATACAATATTGGTAATACAAAAACCTCAGCCAGCCACTATTATAGCCATAACTTTTTCTGCAATTGAGTTTAAGCTCTACTTTTTTCACTTTTTGGTTCCTAGAACATGTAGCTACCCTCCCTGTATACTAAATTTACAATGCTAGCACGTTGATTTTTTCTCAAATTTTACAACTTTTGGTAGGAGCTTTTTGCTATATGCTAGTTGGCGTTTCATGGCAAGACAGCAAGAAACATTTCATAACATAACAGATGATCAACTCAATACCATTCCTGAAACCAAATATTGTTTCGCTGTCAATTTTCCTGAATTGATAAAGGACATGCCAAAATTTTATTTTTATCAATATAGGACTTGCTTTAGCAAGCGTTATCAATATTTTCAAAAATCCTATTTATTCATTGTTGATTTTTTGTGAACCACTTAGTCCTTAAATAAAAACTTTAAGCATTTCAACGGTTTGGAATCATCAATAAAAAATCTTTTCTATAAGTTTTTTTTACATTTATAATTCAGGTTTCAAATAAAGTTTCTTTAATAATTTCTCAAAAGATTGATGTGGAAATTCAGTTCATGTGGGGAGGTAGGTCAGAGAAGAGATAAAGATTCAATTTTCCCTCTTACCGTAAAACTAAAGTAATTCAGGCCCGAAATTAGAAACGTTTCCGCGCATATTTGAACTGGGTCTAACCAGTCTTGCTGGGTCGGGTGCCTTCTTGGCTTCCCACTACCGATTTTTACTGCCCTGTGCCAGACCCGCCTACTTTATCTTAGAAATACTAACATATTAGACAGAAATTAAAGAGCCAAATACCCAACTACAACCACAATAGATAGATGAATTATACTTAAAGTGGATGCCGGATTGCTGGGTCAATACCATTGCATCAAATCAGAACTCAAAATAATTTAGGCCAGGTGATGATAGCCCAAAAACGAGAGGACGCCATTTTGCTGTGAGAAATATTACCTTCTGGATAATCAACATGTGTCAAAGATATGGATTTCCAAGCTGTCTTTTTTGGGGCTTGATAGAAGAAACCCCAAAAGCCTCCCGAAGCAGCTTCGTCTGTACAAAACCGCTCTCCTCCATCCATCATTTTTCTCAAGCTGATGTGATGAAAAATAATATGGCTGCTTTTCAGGAGGGCTTTTTTTGTAAGTAGATAGAAAGTTTTTTATAAGGAACCTAAATTTTCATTGGGAAATCATTATTGCAATAAGGGGTTACCTTGCGTATCGTTGTATCGTTGGGACGCCTGCGTAAACCTGCTGGGGCCTTCTTGGGATTTCTTAGCAATTCTACAATAAGTAGCTTACACTCTTTTTTTTTTATAAGAATACTCAATTTTTTTCTGAGCCTCAATATTCTTAATTTTTTGCTGTTTTGAGCCTCGGAATATTCTTAAATTATTCTTACGGCAGAAAACACGGATAAAGCAATAAACTGTTATTATGTAATAAATGCCAAAAACGCACATCTACAGTATTACAAATTATGGTGGCTAACAGAACAATATCTTTATTTCCGGTAAAACAGAGCTCATCGATACTTGCATCAAAATTTTGGAGAGTGTATTTAAACCATTTCCCGTAAAACACACCCATTAAAGAAGTAAAAAAAACACTTGCTAAAATTCTTTTCCATAAGATCTGAGCCTCGCAATATTCTTAAAATATTCTTAAATTTCACCGATTTTGAGGCTCATTATTCTTATAAAATTTATTCTTATAAAAAAAAAGAGTTTACCAGCAGCTTCTAGGCTTCTAATACTTATTCAGAGGATAAGAGGAGGGAGTACTCTAGTACTCAACATCGAAAAATTTTATATTTGGAAAATGACTTAAAGCTAACTAGACTGTGACTTGTTTAAGCTAAAGCTAAAGGACAGTACTAAAGAAGCTCGAGGGGCTAATGCCCTTATGCCCAATAATATTGAAGAGCGGTAATCAAACTTTGTGTCCGCAAAAACCCGGGTTCGAGACTCGGTGGAGGCATATTTCAATTGCCGTAGCCTGCTCTGGTATACTTCTTGTAAAAGAAGGATAAAGAAGACAAAATAGCAAAATGTTTCGTTATTTCATTTGGACTCTTTTCATTTCTAGCCTAAATAGTGGTGTTGGTGTGTAGTGGTTGGTGAGCAGGTAAGGTTCCTTATAAAAAATATAAATTCAGAAAAGGAGCCGCTGTATTTTTGAGAAATAACCTACCCATAGTTCCCAGGCCTCGGGCCTCTGGAATCGTAAACTTTTTTCCTTCTCCATCAAACAGTGACGTAGCAACGTAGCCACCATGTTCTTCTTATTTCCGCATTTATAAAAAATCCCTTACTTGCGTTGAGCCCCTGCATTACGATGCATTCGATACAAATATGTTGACTTTCAGTTCCGGTCTAATCAAAAGTATACACATTGTTGAGCATATTCTTCTCAAAGCAAAGTCTAAGGGGTAACTGCGATAACATGTTCGGGCTATTTTAGGGCTTTATTTGTTCAGTTAATACCCTCCCTGCTAAAAATAGTTTTAATTACAGTAATCATCAATTCCGCTTTATGAAGGAGCAATAATGAAACATTTTTCAGATTTCCCGTTTCACAAATAAAGCGTTACAAAGGTTTATTTTGTCTCATCAAGAGTTCCCCTTACCCCTCGGATGGGGTAGCTTTACAACTGGGATTTGCCTGTTTCTAAATTGGGGCCTTGGGATTGGTTCTCTAGGGACTGGATTTTGGTCTGGTGAGAAGAAAATGCTGTTTCGGGACTGAGAGTTAATAACGCGTTCAAAATTGCAAAAGAGAACTTCCCCTGGGTTCTAGCACATATGGTTGAATGTACCAGGACTTCGGGATTGCTTCGTCCACAAAAACACATTAACAAGCCTTTAAATATTTGATCAAGAAGTTGTTGATGCTTAGCTTCTGAAGGCAAACACCCATTTATTCACCTGGTGATCTTAAACAATTCTTATAATCATACAAAAAAAGGGTATTTCGGTCGATGAAATAAGCTTTTATGTCAGTCAAAAGAGGTTTAGACTGAGGTCATTTTCATCCTCTGCAGCATTTCATTCTTACCTAAAACACGTGAGTTTTTGCATTGAACACACAAACAACTGAAGCATTCCTCAATCCCACACTCAGAAAACACAGCCAACAAAACACAAAATCTGATTGAAGAGAAACGCCCATTTTCCCTCTATATCACAAACGATTTCATTTCTGAAGCTTTAGAATTTATGTTAACAATGGATTGTGATTTTTCATCTGGTCACCTTGTGGCCTGCAGTTCTCTGGAGCTATAAAATTGAAAAGAAACTATCAGAGCTTTACGTAAAAGCTTTATATTACTGTAGACTTCACAATTTGGCTAGCCTGTGCTCACCGATATCATGCACGCTTTTGATATGCTCTCTCTCTAAGAAACTCTGTACTGCTGAGCAAGGGTTGTGCCAGGATATTGTGTTTTTCGAGTTGGTAATATTTTGTAGAGGGTTTCTCGAGAGAAAACTGACAAAATTAAAAAAATCTATTATTGCGTAATACTTCAATATCCCAATTTAAAACAAGGGAGAAACGGCAATGAATCAAAATTGAAATCAAGCACATTAAAGTTCCAGCCCCCCATAACGCCTCTTGCCCCCACATCACAATCATTGCAGTGCAATTCTCGATCTTTACTTTATAACACTAGCTGTGGCTGAATATTGGATGATACTTTTAGAAGCATTAGCCTAGCTGTTTACCGGGACACGAAACATTAAAATTTGTTTAGAATTGTTAACTCGGTGGTGATATGAGTTTCATAAAAAACTGGTAAGCTGTAATTAGATCAAGTTTCCCTGACAAGACAGCGTCAAATTACAACGATGTAAACCATTTGGTCACCCTGTGTTAAGTACAAACATTCTCTCAGTTTCATCTCTACAGGTTTCAAAAGATAATGTCCTATCCACAAAAACAATTGAAGAATCTAATTCTTAACCTTCGGCTTTTAAATAAAAACAAATCATTCATAAATATTATTTGCTTCATTTAACTTCAGAACTCCGTCCTCTCGTTGTTATTTTGAAGGCTTTATTCAGCCTTTTGTGATTTTGGAAACCATAGGGTGCAGTTCCAAGAAATGATGCATTTCAAAGAAATCATGCTGCTCTTTGGTTGTGGGTGCATTACTAATTCTCAGCTCGTTTCTCATTGGTTTACGGACTAATTACAAACAAAACCATCTACTTCATGTACTGAGGTTTGAATATCCTAGTTTCTGATCCCAGCCCTCGATTTATAGAAGATTACGTGATCTCGGTAACTCCCTCAGTGCAGAATTCCCAGCCAAGTTTTGAACCTCTGTTGCAGTGCAAGAGAATAGGTCCTGTGATTTCCCAAATCTGAGATTCGGAATCTTTATAAAATGGCCAACCTTACCTTGAAAACATCACACAGCCCTCGACACAACCAAGTCTACTGCAGCGCTAAGTCAGCAGATAATCAAGAGTATTTTACGATCAAGAAACGAAAAATTAAGAATCATGAAAGGTATGTTTTTCTATATTTGCCTTTATAGACTATCTTTTCATTCTAAGAATGAATTCTAGAGAAATACTGAGGCTCGAATTTGGACACAAAATTAAAAATTAAGAATAAGCAATGGAAAGGAAAGACCGAGGCTCAGAATAATTCTGAGTGTTGCTATAAAAAAGAGTAAGTCTCATTTCAGTTCAAAATTCAATGTTTCCATCACATATGCTAATATTTTGTAAAAAGGTGTTCTGTTGAAGAGACCCATTACTAGAAAAGCTGGGCTGGTAACCCTCTCCTATGTAAAGGCCAATCACATGACTGAGTTTTCGACCTTGACATTTTTCAACCACAGTGTGTTTTTCTTTTCCGAGCGGTATTGTTGTGAGAATCCAAACGCGGAACAAGACTTAACTTTTTTTATCATGAGTTTGAATTTCAAAATTCGAAGCGATGATAATCACAATTTTTATTTTCACAGAAAGAGCTGACTTGACTAGAGATTTTTGATATAGTATCCGTGTATTGAGAGCATTTGAAATCCACTGGAGAAAAATAGTTCCAAAGGATTGATCAGATCTCGAAAGATCTGAGAACTATAAAAACGTACATCCCAAAGTGAACGTTTACATCAACTCCCGCTATAAATGGCAAAAGGGCTAAATAAGCTATCTGAGGAATTTTGTGCATTACTACAATGGCTTGTTTAAGATATTCTTTACAGCAGCAAAAAGATATTGCTCGTCAGCTATAAAGTCCTTTGCCCAAGGGGAGACTGATACATCAATCCTAAGCTGAGTTTTTTCATGACATGGTTAATTGAAGCAAATACATTTTAAGTCATAGACCTTTACTTAGCACAATGGGAAGTAAATTATATTTGTGGCTTGAATCTAAATAAACCAATCTTCTGAAAATAAACCAATCTTCCCAAACTTTTATTCTATATTAATAAGTATATTCTGGAGGTAAAAGTCTGTAGAAATTAGTATATTTTTGGGTTTTTCAAAAAGAGACTTTGTCTAAACCCCCGTCACTTACTTTGGTCTCCTCTTGGGGCTGATGGTACATTCCCTCTAAGGTCAGTTGGTACCCACTTTGGGTCTGATGGTACATTCCCTCTAAGGTCAGTTGGTACCCCCTTTGGGTCTGATGGTACATTCCCTCTTAGGTCAATTAGTACCTTTATTTAGAAATTCAAATCGATTATCTTGCATCAACACATACTGCATCAAGTTAATCCTAAGTCGATTCTTGCTAGTAAATTGTTTGAAGTCTTAAAAAAACTCCCCTCTATTTCTATAAGATTTAACGATAAGTGAGCGTGACGTAAGCTATTAATAATCAGTACAAGGCTACAACTAATTCAATTTTTCCGTTACGTTAATCCTAACTATGTTAAACCATTTGCGGAACCTACTTTGGTTTTTATTCGATTCTTTATAAGAGCCTAAATTCACAAGGTTTAGTAAAATGGTGACTCTCTAGTTAAAGACTTCTTACAGTAGGCCCCATTAAATTTGAAATTAGTCACTGAAATATGTTTAAGTGTATATAAATCTGTAGAACAATCTATCATAGTTAATTGTAGAAATATATTCACGATGCTAAGAATTGTAAAATACTGTTCATTCCTGCTTCTGACACTTGGCTGAATTTGGACAATGCTAGCTTCTTGGGTTCTTTTATGCAGATATCTAGTATAGTGTCTTTCATTCTAGGCCTAGCCCTCACAGCTTTGCAATTTTAAATCTACCTAGGCAATAATTTCGATAGGCTAGTGTATAAAACTGATAGGCTACATATACCAATACAAACTCATTGCGTAGAGTATTCGTTGGATTAGAATCATAATCTTGTTGTCATATATTGCCAGGTATCGGAGCTTTCTTTGCAATCTTATTGCACGCCATGACCATGCAAGCCAGTCCAATTGGCAAAAAAACAAGCGAAGGAGGAAACTTTGAAGAAACTTACAATAACCTGAGAAATCCAGTTAACAAAGTGATATGCAATACGAGAAAGATCCGACAATTATTTGTAAGTATTTCTTCTTTCTTGGATAATCTAGGGAAGGGATAAGGTAAAACCATTTGAATATATCACATGGCACTTTTCATACAATTTGTTCTTTTAAGGGGCAGGGTACTTTTTATATATCATTTGGTTCCTGGGACGAGCCCCCAAAATGGAGAGATGGTGTAGCTATTTTTTGGTATTCAATTATTCGATGCTACAAGTGCAACCACAGAACTATTTTATATGTTGCTACGAGCAATACGTTGCTACAAACAATATACAGCTATGGGATTTGGAACCACATGAAATCGAGGATAGCGATGCTCTTGGAAGTATTCCAAAAGAATTGACACCATTTTGAAAATTCTATATTGATAGTTGATAGTCCTTGGTAGATTATAAGTAAATCTACTGATTATCTGCTTGAGATATTGGCTTATGTGCTAAGCTGATCTCTCTGAAAAAGACCTCGAGGGGGGGGGGGGTGTAAAATCACCCGGGGATGAGTCGACAAATATACAGCACTTTTTCACATTGCTAGTTAGGCTCAATGGTTAATGTTGGTAAAAATTTGTCGATCCATAAATACATTTCTTCGTGAAATGAGACTTCCTAAGATTAGCTACAGTTTAAAGTTACTTTCTGTATTGATGATATTTGGAGTTATACGGTTCAAAACGTCAGAATAGCGAGAAAGAGCTGAAACATGGTGAAAGTGAAACAAGATATAACCCACTACTGAAGCTTTTTGTCTGACACTCATCGTAGAAATATGTTGTTAATGAAGCGAAATTGAAAATCGAGCAATTAATTATTCTGATCGGGGCGATTGCGAATCAAACCTGGGTATAAAAATTTGTCAGTTTTTAAAGCCTCCTTTCATTTCTGGGACATCGGTTCAAAAAGCTTTAGTATTGCAATATATCTAGCTATGTTCCTGATTTCCTCGTTCTATACTTTATGATTGACTTTTTAGTTTTCTTATTTACGAGTTGATGTTTAGCCTTGATGAAAATTGTTATATGCAATAAGAAAATGAAAATCTGATCGTGAGAGTCTAACTGGTTACCTTTCTATTTCAGCTGAAAGAAAAAAGCATAAAAGGACAATTCGATGTGTCTAGTTATGATAAATCATTCAAGAATGAGTGCATCAAAATGTTTGGTGCAGAAGCGAGCAAAAGCTTGGTATGTAGAAAGTTTTCTTTTTGAGGCTCACATTTCATCAAGGCATAAAATTGCAAGATATGAAATAGTATCAAGATTACGCCACTTTCGTACCATTTGACGTAACTATTGGGGCACATGTTACTTTTGGCCAAAAATTGGCGGAACAACGATCAGACAATTTCATTATTCTTATACATTCTTCCATACCTTTTGGCGTACCCTTTGATTTACCTTTCGGATAGCTCCCTAAATACAATAATTTTAGGTTAATCCACTTGTTGGAGCTGGTGCTATCAAAAATCTTTTTTGTAGCTTTATCGGGTATCGTTTTCACGTATAATCGTCTCCACAATCATTTTAAAGTATATTTTCGGATGGTTAAGCTAGAGTAGTATGAACCATATTTTTCAGGTACTGTTTCACGTGGCATATCTCATATGATTATTTCTTCCACTTCAGGGCAAAGAAAAACGATTTATATACGCAATGAAGAAATTCCAGCAGCTCGTTGGTCTGACCCAAGACATGCAACTGAGTGAAAGCCGAATCAACGCCGGCGATGAAACGCAATTCGTTCGCGATTTTCGAGGAGTTGAGTACGAAATCCGAGAGCTCGTCGAAGACAGAATGAGAGCTGCAGTAAGTAGTACAATTTCAACTCTTTAATCATCTTGATGAAGTATTGGGACATTGGGCTTTCTGTACAAGGCCAAGTTTGCATTTTTCCATGGCACACAAGGCCATGTTTAGCTATAGGAGGCCATGTTTCCACGGCTTTCAATGCTAGGCCATGTTCTGCTATAGGAGAAAGGAGGCCATGCTGCAGGTATATCCTGCAGACAAATTTAGAACATTAGGCTTACTTTATGTTGGACTATGAAGAGCCATGTAAAGATAATACCGAATGTGACATATGGATGTATCTGACACACTTTCATTTAATTTCATGGATTTTTGATAAGGTAGGTCAGGTCTGTGGCAGCCGATCGGCTGGTGGGGACCTGCCGTAGTTAAGTTACAATTCTAAGTAGAAAAAAATATGCAAAATTATATCCTTAAAAAAGTACGAAAAAAAGAAGATACCTAACGAAAATACATGTGTAGCAACTGAATTAAGTTCACTGCCTCTTAAAACAGTAAAAAGGAAACATAAAGGTTGAAGTCTCGCACGATGGTTAAAGCAAAGCTATACTATTGATTAGCTACACTATTGACTGCAGCTCTCATTCTGTCTTCGACGAGCTCGCGGAGTTCGTATTCCCTCTAATAAAGATGGCCTCCCCTACAGATTTCCATAGACTACATCTTGGTCCTAATTAAGATTTTGAAGCTATTAAGCCTACTTAGCTACAGGCTCTTACGTCATTTCTTAGTGGTATATTACTACATTGCATAGCACAGCATACTGCTCTGAATTACTAACAACATAAACTTTTAATCCTCACTATGAAAAAACAGATCTTCTTATCAAAAACCTTCTTTCGATTCCCAAGATCAAAACTGCAAATTATGGAGTCAGACCCTTTATATTTCAACGGCTTGAATTTTGGAATGCACTCCCAGATTATATCAAAGCAGCCAAAAAAAGTAGTCAACTTCAATATTTGGCTAAAACGTGGTTCCTCGAGAACAGATTTCCTTGCTCATTTGATAGCTTATGATGTCTCTAATGCAATTTTCAAGTTGCTTATGTTAGTCTGAATAAATAAACGTTTACTATATTCAAACTAATATTTAATGTTGCACAATACAATACAATGAAATTTTACTTACTACTTGTGACTAATTTTCAGCATCCATTTTGATAATGATTTTGTCTCTTTAGTCTGTCGAAATAGTCAGAGATGCGAAATCTCGCAAAGAAATCCCAGCATATTCTGTCGGTGGTTTGTTCGATGAAAAACTGGTGAACCCCCCGAAGGAAGCAACCTCGACCGTGAACAAGAAGAATTACCAGAAGATGCACCAGATCGAAGAATGCCTCAACACCTTCCGGGTAAACGTCATCTTCCCCGAGGCAGGAGAGGACTCCAGCTTTGAGTGTTGAAGCTCAACCCATTAAAAAAAAACGGATAATTGGAAAGTTCAATTATCCCAGTGTAATTCTGTTTTTGCGTCTCATGCAGATTTCAGGACAAAAATGTAAGCCAAATTATAGGCTATTATTTAATCATTTATCATTGTAAAAAGGTAAGATTAGAAGACTGTAAGGATATTTTAAATTAGATGTATTTATTAAGAATGTTTGGCGCAATACTAATAAGAACAATTCTTAGTTAGTTAAGATAAGTTATTGCTGTAATATGGAGAATAAATCGATTAAGAGTAAAACTTTTGTGAAAATTGCAAATTCGTTTATAAAGCATTTGTTTTCCAAAATGCGATTTACTGAAGACAATTTTGCAAAAGATGATTCTAATAAAGATGATGGTTCTTACTTTACGTAATGCATGATAGGAAAATGCCTCTTGCAAAACCACCAAAATCATAGAATACATCTTGGTCGCAGCATGAAAGATGTAGGTATTTTGGTCGCTATGCGTTGCTAAGGGGCAAGTTGCATTGCCTGAAATGAGACCTGAAATCTTAGGATCAATTGTCGAATACTTCTGCAAGGTGAGCTGACTTGCCATCAACATTTCACGGCAAATGGAAATTCAAGGTGGTGCGAGTTTCAAATCGCCTTCTTCATGTCAGCTTGACTTTATTACTTATCCCCTAGCATGTTCGGAGTGTAACTTAGATAGAAAATTTTTTTTTTGCCATTTTTGTATCTGTAGCATGGGCATGGACACTGGCTCTTTTAAGATTGATACCTCTCAAACTTGTATTTTCTATATCAAATCTAGAAATGAACATCACCCGGTATTTGTTAGATAGAATATCACCTAAAAGAAGAATATTTGAAATGATTCATTTAAGGGAAAGCTCTTCTTGACCATCTTGGTTGACAAACCACTATTTATAGAAAGGTAGTATTTTAGAATCAGATAATATATTACAACCCGTCTGAAATATCTTCTCATATCTGTGCTACCACTATTTTTTACACGCCTCAACCAAGTCCTGAACCTGGAACCATGCCTACGATAGACCACCGTGCTCAATATCCTAAACAAGCTGTTTAAGGGTTGGAGTCAGTGCGGCGGTCTATGATGGACAAAGTTCTAGGCTTAAGACCTTATTTAGGCATATCACAATGAACAGTCTTTGATTAAAACTTGAAGACAACAAGAAAAATCGGAAAAATAGAATAATCACGGCAACCTAGGTATGAGAACATATTTCAAATTTGAATTTAGGATATTTAATATTTATGCAAATTTAATATATTTGAATTGGAATGTGGATTAATATGTATTTATATAAAAACTAGTATATGAGTAACTGAATTTAATTTGTGTTGGAGAATTTATTCTTGATAAACAATTTGAAGGTAAAAACTGTTTGTTTCTCTGACGAGTTTTAACAATTTTCTACAGGATACTCTTAAACTGAATCCGCACTTGACACGGCACAATACCGCATTTTAAATTCAGATTTTGATCATAGACTGGAGCACTCTACCAAGAGTGGAATTACTTTCTCAATACATCTTTGCTTTTCTTCACAGCAGCAAACAAGTGCGGACTGCTAGGCAACGAAACCGTGTTGTAAAGTTCGAGGTTGCAGGACCCCTAAGCTTGCGTTGTGATATAATACTACCCAAATGAAGTCTCCAAATTGCCTAGCATCTTTGATTCTCTTTGCTCCTCCTAAATGAAAAACAAAAAATTTCTTTAGCCTCTGAGAAGGTGCAGGTGCGTGAGAGAAGTGAGCCTCGCTCTTCAGAAAAAGAATTCAGAGTCCTGCAGTGTAGTATAGCCATGGACGTGTAGCGATGAATTTGATATTCAAGAATCAGTTTAGCAGTCCTCTTTCAAATGCTCTTCGATGTATTAACTTTCATTATAGTTAAGTTGGTCGACCGCAGTCGAAGGCAAGCCGAAGGCTTTCCTTTCCCTCGCCAATGTATTTTCAGATAGGGCTGGGTGCGACCCCTGTCCCTGGCCCGAGAGCCACTTACCCTCAAACAATCTCTTAATGCTGAGTGCGAGAGAGGAATCGAGTACCATTTTAAAAGTCTTTGGCATGACTCGGCCAGGGTTTGAGCCCATGACCTTCCGACACAGACACAGTGGTGAACACTCTACCCCTAGACCACTGCTAGGTATAAGACCACGGTTGTGCTTTGTGATAGAGCTGTTTTCATTCCCTTTTCGAAGCAAAACTCAAAGAAGTTGCTATTGCATAATTCGTATGTTCTCCCTACTAACTCCCAAACACAATGCGAATAACGATCAAATTGAAAAATCATTGAATCAATGGGATCATCAATCTTAAGAGTGATTAGGTCCTTGCTTATATTGCTTAATTCATCACCTGTCAGCTTGCAGTAACAGAACTCTTCAATGAACTCCGAACTACGAACACGAACGTGTGGGTGTTTGTATATCAGTGTAAGTAAATCCGTCCTTTGCCAACGCCGTATTTGATTATCAACGTGCACTGCATGTATGCGAGGGGGCGTTTGAAATATGGCTAGGTTTATCAACGCATAGCATGTTCATGGGGACTGTCTGTTTTTCTTCCTTCAAGGTTCTCCTTTTTACATTTTTATGAATGAGTTGAAGCCTAGTCTTGAAAAAGCAGCGAGCGTTATTTCTCGATTTCGCAATTTGCAGCTCGTGTGTTTATAATGGAAGAAATTAGGGAGACTCGTGTCATCAGAGAGTGTGAGTTTCTGATTTTTCAATTTGTAGTTTGTGAATCTGTCATAGAGGAAACTAGTGAAGTGAAATTTGAGGTGAGAAAGAAGATGAGATCGTTAGACGCTAAATGGATGACAGTGTAAAGGGCAAGGGACTAGTGACTCTATATAGTGTTTTCTATCCTTGTCTTCTTACTCCATCGATTTTAACTGACTTGCATTTGTTTAAATCTTTGAAGTTTACTTATGAAACTTTAGGTAAGGAGAAAGAGAGCTACAAGGATAATAAACTTTTTTACTTTTGAAAAAGCCACCCTGTGATTTCAATACCAAACGGTCCTTGCAGATAGGAGAAGGGAAAGTATTTTGAATGATCAGTGCTGTGGAGGTTTATCTTTAATAAATTGCAGGATGTTCAGTTGTAGAGGATATCATTAGAACTATAGAGGGATATCATCAGTTCTGCAGAAGATTTCCAGTACTGTGGGGCTACCTTCAGTAGTGCAGAGTATATTCAGTACTGTGGGGAGATACCATCAGCACTGTGGAGTTTGCTCTATACTATGTGGGTATCATCAGCACTGTTAAGGTAATACTGAAAGTTCTTGTGATTTCCCTCCACAGTACTAGATATCTTCCCACAGTACTGATAGTATCCTCCGACAGATCTGAGAATCCTCTACAGTACTGTACACCCTCCACATTGCTGCATAGACGCTCCCCAGGCTGATAACCCTCTGAACCCAGTGGCGGAAATTATGGGGAGGTTGGGGGAGGGGGCAATGGAGCCCCCCCCCCCCAATTCAAAATGGGTCGGAAATTTTTCTGGAAAGTTGGAAATTTTGGTCCTGGAAGTTGAATTAGGTATCCATCCAACACGAAAATTTTGATACCTGTGATTTAACAATTTATTTTGGAAGAGCCGAATTAATTTCTTTGACACTTGACTCTTTTAAGTCTATCAGTCAATATCAAGTACAATCTTTTATTAATTTACTGGTCATGGTTTGTATTCTTGCTATTTTTCCATGGTTTTCATTTATATACAGTTGACTCTCGGTATCTCAAACTCTCGTGGGGAATGAAAAATTGTTCGACATAACGGGGTTTCAAGATAACGGGAGTCGAGATTTTCCTCGACCAAAGGGGGGCTTCATATCAAAAACAGTGTACTGTATAAACGATGAAAAGATTGTTTGCTTCTAAAAACCACTTTTAGAAATCTTAAAGCTAAAAAACAGGTATCAGTCCTAGCTAAAAAAAGTTTATCAAAGGATACCATATCTATCAGTCAATTTTGCAGCAAAGAATCGGAAAAAACTGGAAGCCATGATGGAACTGAATAACCTAGTCGACAAGTATGCTGTTTGCGTGAAAAAAATGACACGATTGAAGGACATCTACATAAAGGGCCAAATGCTAAATTTGCAAAGATAATCTTCTTCTTTTTAAGGTGAGACCAGTTTAGTTCCTGCACGGCAGTAGTTAAGGCAACCGATTAAACTTTGGAGATGGTCGAAGGATTAGAGGTCCTGGAAAAATACTTCTTGTTGGAAAATATTTATTTCTGTTTTAAGAACAGAGTTGTCATTGGCGTAGTTAATTACAGACGTTATAAGTCATGTGTTAGTTGTTGAAAAAGCTATTATTGGCGTATGATTGTACAAATTTGAAACTTTTATGTATTAATGTTCGAGATAACGGGGTTTTTTTGCTTACGGGATATAAATTTTTTTCGAGATTGCGAAGAGTTCGAAATAACGGTGTTCGAGATAATGGGTCTTATTTACGTACTTAACTATGTAGGAAAACGAGGGAAAATAGGTTTTGTTCGAGATAACAGTGTTCGAGATAGTCGACTGTAGTACTAACATATGGAGGATTCTAAGCCGGTTGTAACCCTCAGAAAAGGTATCATCTCAAGAGCTTCAGGGGGCACTACCACCTCGACCTCTGCCAGGGCCCTGGTCTGGACCGGCTGGGGGGCATACAGTGCCCCCAGACTCCCGGCTGTCTAGGCAATGACTTTATCATTGTGTCCGTGCACGCAGCTTCTGCCTTACCAGGCCAAAAAAAGACTCGGAAAATTCGTCATGCTTGCCCCTCAACTCAAAATGCCCCATTTCCGCCACTGTCTGAACCTTTTCCTAACCTGTAAGTAGCTTGTTTACAGATTCTGCTATTTTGAATCTCAGGTCACTAGCGTCTCTATTTGCGATTTCTACGCATACTGGGTGTATTTTCGCCTGCAATGCGTGCTCGAAAGACGACTCCAATCTCCAATTATGCACAGATTTTCAGGGATTTAGCCGAACAAAAAGCTTACAACGGCATTTGACAGTGGTCACACTGCGGATAAACTAAAATGTTAGAGTGATTCTGTCTTTGAGCTCGTCAACACGATGGCCTTCTCAAAATAATTACAACCAATCAAACCTGCACGATTGAGGCCGATTGTTTAGCTTTTGCTAACATTTCAGAATAATAAGGCGAACAGGTGCGCCATTGTTAGCGGTCAATGCATCGCTGTTTCTAGACAACCCTTTTGTGAGTGCGGTGCTGTCACGAGTAGGCTGTTTACCTGCAGTGCAGGTTTTCAGCAGTTTTCTTCAGCGCTGGTGGAAAACACCAGGGACTGAGATATGCTTTGAAATTCACAGTGACGTAGGTTCTCTCTTTTGAAGAAAAGTCTGTACATATTCCGTAAAGAAGTAGCTTTTTATCGGTTGTCATCCATAAGCCAATGACAATAAAGGGGCAACGGTTACCTTTTTGTAGAGCTTTTGGCTACGTTCATGGAAATTCGCATCTTCAAGGGTTCCAATTAGTTAATATTTACAAGGGTAGTAATTATTTGCGTGTAGCGATCAAAGTCTGAGACCAGTGGCGCATAACCGCGTAATACAACGCACATTGGTCAGTGCAACTCCTATGGGCACTCATACTATTTTCTAGTCATAGGGGCTGAACTCCTTTTGTTCATAGGAGGAGTCTCCAAATTAATGTAGGAGTCCCAAGTTGCTGCGTTTACACCATGATGCAGCCAAGAAGGCAATACGACCAAGCATTAGGACTAGCTGCTGCACCTTTACTTAATATTAGGCCTAAATTTTATCACATGAAATAGTAAATTAGCTAATACTTGGTCGGTAGTTGGTCTCCCCAGAAATTGATTTGTTCCCACTTTTAGTCACGTTACCATACTATTGGGAAGTTTTATCATAGTTTCATGGACCAGGTCTAATGTTTAGTAGATGCCCCAATAAGCCAAAGGAATAAATTTTGAATAATGTATGTCAAAATAGGGAATACCGCATGTTCAGGGTTCAAATCTTGTTTTGATAGTGTGCACTTTCGTTCTGCTCTAGCAGCAAATTAGTTACATTACTTTTGCATCGTTTTATTTTGTTAGTGTTGACTCTCGTCATGCTTCACAAGATCACTCCCCTAGGGACAAGATCACTGGCTGATGCAATGGGAATATGATGCCCATTGTTTACCTCTCTTATGACTATGGATAAAGTAAGGTGAAAAAGGTTTAAGCTCGACAGTTTTGTAGAAGGGTCATTATTTGTTTTCGAAAGAGCATTTTGGAGAGGTTTTAAGGAAGTTCATGAGTTTGGTAGGCTTTCATAAAACATTGAAGATTGCTAATACTGGGTTGGAAGTTGGTTTCCCAAGAAATTGATTTTTTCCGTATTCACGTAGCAGGTTTAATGTTCAGAAGATGCACTAACATGCCCAAAGGATTATTTTTTGCAATGTTTGTGGGTTTTTCAAAATTTGCGAAAATTAATTCTTGCAGACAATATGTGTGTTCCCAAACCGCAAAAGTTTGTTTCTATAAAAGTTAGCAACAACGTAGGCGTAAACTAGAGGTCATTGGGACGTCGACCACTCACAAGGGAGTTTTTCCGGGGGGGGGGGGGTAAGGCTCCCCTCGTAAAAATGAAGAAATAATCAAATTCTACTAATCTCAGACCTTTAGATGATATTTCAACGTCTTCAGCATGCTTTTTTATCGCCTAAAACAATTTGATAATTCACATGCTACTATTGTCTTTTTTCTACTTCTATTTGATAAACAGATGCTTATAAAACGATATATCTATCATACCTCCATACAATTTTTTACTCTTCAGCCCCCAGAGATCAATTAAGTTTACGCCTATTTTGAACGACGTCATTTTACGAAAGTTATCATTACTGTTATAATGGCAATACAAAGTCATACCTTGAGATAATAAATTTTCACCTGGAAAGAATTTTGTGAAGAGATAGGTAACCAAATTTCGCGTATATCTTTTTCTTGGGTGAAAGAAAAAGCTTTTTCTTGAGTGAAGCTCTTTCTTGAGTGAAAATTTTGTGGGAACTTGATTAGATTTGGAGAATCATCGCGTTCATTGTAAAGACACAGGTAAAGACGTAAGTGAAATAATTCACTCCTATGCCTAATGATTCAAAGCTTAGGTCTGGTTTCCGTTGAACTGGAAATGGCTGCACCAGTTCTTAGACTCTGCTGCACCACCAGTTCAATTTTTGAGCTTTTATGGAAACCCTTCTCCTTCTCACAACGTCTCTACAGTGGGCGACGCAAATGGTTCCTTCTCATTTCAAATGCGTAATAGCTGTTTTCAAATAGCGCCATATTTTGTTATATATAATTGGTTAAGTTGAGTCATATGCTCAGAGAGAATAAAGACATAGCGCACACACGTCACGGACGGCTTTTCAACATGTTTCCATTTAAATTTTATCAGCGGCTCTACCGTGGTGGAGCCATGGCGCAGCCACGGTAGATTCTTGGATGTTATAGCCAAGGTACAGCCATGTCTGAGCCCTAGTGCGGCCATTTTTGGCTATATGGAAATCAGGCTTTGGAATATAACTGACGCAATCTCAGGACACAACTAAATGAAATAGAAACCCACAGGGAAATGATTGCTTGCTTTAATTCAATTTATGAACTTTCTAGGCCATTTATCAAAAGCCCCAGTTTGACCCCGGAGATAGACGGATACAATTTTCTAGGGTGAATAGCTTATTGTAAAAATTTTGAATTATCACATTAAAAGTATCATTCTTCAAGTTGATTATCAGTGAAATGTCTTAAGCTGATTTCAGTTAGATTTGAAAAGTATATCTGCTACTACATTAAATCAAACGTATAGCATATTTTCTGAGTGAGACACCCGATGGTACAGTATGAGATTCTAGCAATGTCCAATAGAAATGCTTCAGTACTTAGTCAACCCATTGTAGAAAGACTGGCTCAACTGATGTAAAGTTGAAGTCTTTAAATTCTGAATATGATAATGTAAGTTCAAACTTGATGAAACAGTTTATTTCCATGATCTAGGATGATGTAACTGTACAATATTTTAGCTTTATCGATGAAAATAACTTTTTAACATTTTCAAAATGTGTGTCTAGCTCTAATCTATATTGTATCATAGCTATATTTGAAAACTTCGGTGTTTTGATTGCTTTGCTATGGTTGAAACGCAGAGCGTTGCTATGGTGTCTGAACAGTCTATTGTAAATGTAAACAACTTGGCAAAATTAGGCGGCCCTCTCTTATGGGGATGTCACAGCCGCATCAATAGTGAATGATATTGCGTCAAGGTAACTAAAAAGAGGAAGTCATGAGCGTTAAACTAAGTAATCCGAACAAAGACAACAAAATGACCACATCGCGTGGGTCTTTTGTACTTTTTCAAAACATATCTAGATGCATATGCTAGTTGTGACTTCCGTGTCTAAACATGTTTTCGCTGTTTGATGAACAAAAAGCTCTGACGTACACATGCAATCAACCAATAAATGGCAAAAGCTCTTATGATCTCATTTTTCTACTTTTTAGATAACAGGCCTTTATTTCTTTATTGCTTTTGGATAGAAAACAGAACTAGGTGCTCTTATAGAGTGCGCTTTTAGAAAGAAAATGAAATTACAGCACCCTATCTTTTGTCCTAAAAGTAAACACTGATTCATAGATTTAGATCTTTAAGCTACTTGCATTTAATAATACTAACAATATGATTCATAATATGTCAGTTAATGCAATAGCTCGAGATACTAACTTGCAGCAACCAAGAAATTGCATCGATTAAGTTATTTTCTACAAAAAGAATATTCGTTTTATTTTCGAGGAACTAATTTTAAAAGTTTTTCAAAATTTTTGGTATTTTCGAAATTTGTTATTTCATTAGGTGGAGGTTATTTCAATATCTTTGGAAATTGATAGTTTAATTAGGTGAGATATTGTGGCAAAGTAGGCACAGTTATTGGTCTAATTGATTTTAAAGCATTTATATATTGATATACCTTCCTAGCGTTTTTATGATTATATTAATGCATTGATCAGGTGAGTATATCCAATCTTGCAAAAAAGTCTTCACTGCTTTTGAAATGTGAGTACACAGTTAGAGAGTCGCATTAAAGCCTCACTAAACCCTTGGTGAAACACAACTGAGCCCTCACGTTCAATTTGCATTCACTCTGGACATGACACAGTGCTTCACTTCAATGTGCGATACAGCACGTTGAATCGTCTGAAACTGCTGTTCACGTTGAACACGTCATGCCCTCTGTTGAAATCATTAGCAGCGGTTGTTTTTCTTCTCTGGGGATTTCTTTCTATTGTTCTGATAAGAGGTGATACGTCAGCCTCCAGCAGGACTACAAAGTCTGATTACTTTGCGCAGTTAAAAGGTAAATTGACCTTCACTACCTTATAAAGACGAGTCATTCCTCCCCTGTAAACAAATTAGATTAATAGGCCAGTCATGCCCTCTGTTGAAATCATTAGCAGCGGTTGTTTTTCTTCTCTGGGGATTTCTTTCTATTGTTCTGATAAGAGGTGATACGTCAGCCTCCAGCAGGACTACAAAGTCTGATTACTTTGCGCAGTTAAAAGGTAAATTGACCTTCACTACCTTAAAAAGACGAGTCATTCCTCCCCTGTAAACAAATTAGATTAATAGGCCAGTCATGTCCTCTGTTGAAATCATTAACAGCAGTTGTTTTTCTTCTCTGGGGATTTCTTTCTATTGTTCTGATAAAAGGTGATACGTCAGCCTCCAGCAGGACTACAAAGTCTGATTACTTTGCGCAGTTAAAAGGTAAATTGACCTTCACTACCTTATAAAGACGAGTCATTCCTCCCCTGTAAACAAATTAGATTAATAGGCCAGTCATGTCCTCTGTTGAAATCATTAGCAGCGGTTGTTTTTCTTCTCTGGGGATTTCTTTCTATTGTTCTGATAAGAGGTGATACGTCAGCCTCCAGCAGGACTACAAAGTCTGATTACTTTGCGCAGTTAAAAGGTAAATTGACCTTCACTACCTTATAAAGACGAGTCATTCCTCCGCTGTAAACAAATTAGATTAATAGGCCAGATCGTCAGGGATTTTAAACAGCCTGGAAAGTAAGGCTAGCAAGAACGTCAATTGTATGATGACGATAAATGCTATTCTCTACTCATTACGTCAACGTCATCAAGTATGTGTACAGAAATTTCACTCTTCTATTTCAAAGCTCCACTGAGACATCATTTCATTGAATCAACTTTTTAAATTAGTGAAACTCATTTGAGCAGGCCTGATTTTCCGAATGACAAGTCAGAAATAGGTTATTCAAGTTTTGCATATGAAACGAAGAGCGTCAATATTTCCAAAGAAAATGCAAAGAGCATGGAAAGTGAGAGCGAGAAGTGAGGATTGAAAACAAAAAAGACCTGAAATTTCAGCAACGCTCACCATTGTAGCAACCTTTGATTGCATCCTAAAAAGTTATCTGAACTTTGACTGATATAAATGTTTATCAAGATAAGAAGTCCTGGAAATTAATAGCAAAGAAAGCGGCATAGTTTCACATACACAGTTTCAGAAGAAAAACCCTTCTCCAAACGAATGCTTGCGTAGTTTTGACGCGTGTGTCCACAGTAGGTGAAAGCTTAAATCACAGTGTGGCAGTTCTGCTGGTGAATGCATCTGTCCAGTACTTGTATTTGAATTGCAAAGTAGCCGCTGGAACGGTTCTTCTCGAAACCCAGATCCTATTGGCTAAAACCAACAAACTATGTGCTAGGAGTTTTCAAGCGGCTGAGGAGATACAGCAACATAGAACATTTTGCTCGGAACGCAACTTCGATATAAATTTGAATGAAATAACAAGCGGAGAGTGTACGAGTTGAGGTTTGTCGATTTGAAAGGATTTGGTTTATGATTTCGTACACACAGAAGGCTGCGAAATGTGATTTTCGCGACGTTACGTCGATATTACGGGTTTTAATCGCAGGCCATTTGACGCTATGGTAAATTTCCGCTTTAAAAAACGCAGTGATGATGCTGAAAATGCGAGGTGACTCGAAAGAAGCGACTCGCAAACATGAATCTTGAGGTCGAGCCTGACGATACTGGCAATGGTGTCAGCAGTGACAGCAAAAGTGTGAGCAATGGCCGAAAATTATTATCGATTAACATCAGACCCAGAAGCTCTGAGTCCAGGTTAGCGCAGCCAAGACCGAGCGTGTGGACGCTCAAGGATATACAAAAGGTTATCCCGAAGCAAGGCCCCACTTCGTTGTTCATATTAAAGGAAAGCAACCCGGTGCGAAAGTACGCCAGGATGGTGGCCGAGTCCAAATATCCTTTCATTTAATCCAGATCTTTTTTTGATGTGATTTTTGAGCAGGTCAGAATGTATTTGTATTAATCTTACGCTTCAATCACCTGCTTGTGTTGATATTGGAAGCTCGACGGAATTGGGGCTTCGCTTGTTATTATTTTCAAAACCACTCAAAAATAAATGTAAAAAGGTCTTCTGTTGTGTTTAACGAAGCTTTAATCTCTCTTCACCGCGAAGCAGGCAAAACGATACAATCAGACCTCACGTTTCCTTTTCCTTATTTTTTAGTTTTCACTGATAGATTTGAGTTCTCGACTAGAATTATAATTCAAACTTTCCGAAACTTCACCTCTAAATGAGAAATAAGTAATATGTGAGCTCTTCAGTAAATCTTTTACCATCTTGCTATAATCAAGAGCATAATTCTAATTCGCCACAAATAGATTTCACAATTTCTGCCTTATCGTGCTTTCTTTTAATTTTGTGCATGTTTTGTTTTGCAGGTAGCTCTCGAGTCTCCATTTTCAAATCTTAGCTTCGTCTATTCAGAACAAACAAAAACATCCACTCTCAGTTAAATTCAAAATCTGTTTTTGTTTAATTAATTTACCTTCGCTTTTCTCTTGGCAATAGGATAGGCCTAGCATATCATCAGCGTATTTATGAATCATCAATTTCAACAACAATTATGATTTCTGAATAATAAGCAATTAATCATCAAATTTTCTTGAAGTATTCAGCCATCTCCTCACACCATCTCTTCGTGAACAAATCATCGCTATTCTTATTTTAGACTAAATTTTCAGCCAACTATGCTGCTACCGTTTTATTCTTGACATAAGAATCAGCCCAAACAAGAATAAACTTACTTAATACTGTTGGTTTCGAATCGATCGACTTCAAACACTCCTCAATAAATAGTAGCTTCAATTTTCTTCTTTATTGAACGATAGAATTCTTGCCACGATTTAACTTTAGACATGAAAATAGGCCTAAACAACCATTGAGCATATCTAAAAGTTGGCTGCGTATCAATGTTTGAATAGCCAACTTCTTAGTTACGTAAGACCATCTTGAAATGCTTCTGCTAGAAAAGAGATATGACTGCTTCCCTTTCTACTGTGGATTCTGTTCTTACTTTCAATTTCTAAATTGCTACCATCATGCTCTTGCCATGAAAAATGCTAGGAAATTAAATGTTATAGCTACAATAACTCTAACGTACAAAATAATTTCAACCTAATGTATTTTAGATTACATTTCATTATCATTTTACACACCTAATGCTGAAACAAGAATAACGACTTTTTCATAATTTCAAACCACTCTTTAAATAATCTTCTTCGTGGAGACTCAACATTATTTCCATCTCTAATGCAGATTCTGATAGTTAACCTGCAATCTTTAGGTCACTACCATCTTGTTGCGTCAAATAGGCCTAAGATATCATGAACAAACTTTACAACTCCTTTCAACACCAATCATTTTATCATTTGTTGAAAAGAAAGCAAAACAACGTTTTGGTAATACTTGACCATGCCTGAAACACTCTTTATGAAAAATCAATCGCAGCTTCTATTTAAGCCTAAATTACCAGCTTACACTTAATTTATATTTTGCTACCATCTTGTTCTTTGCATCAGATAGGCTTGAAATATCATCAACGAATTTAATTTCAACACCAATCATCTTTCCATTTATTGAATACATATTTTGGTGCCATCTTGTTCTTGACTTAAGAATAGGCCTAAGTTGTCATAAACATATTAGGCAGTTCATAATCATGACAATTCATTCCTGTCACTCTGATTTGCATCAAAAGGTATATGAAATTTTTGACTTTGACTAGTCAACCAGTTATCCGATTTCAAAATCAAAGCAGAAAGCCAATCATCTAGTCGATATCAAACAGTTAACTTCTCAACACCTTTATGAAAAATAATCGCTGCTTCCTTTTTTTCGATGAATTCTTGTGAAAGAGTTACTCGCAGCTTCAATTTTAGCCTGGAATTCTGAGTCAACGCTAATCTTACAATAGAAATAGGCCTAGGTCATGATAAACACATTTTACATTTGGCTTCAATTTATCATTTATTTTATGATTTCAAACAGTTCATTTCTCAACACCTTTAAGAAGAGTAATCACTGCTTCCGTTTTTGCGTGAAGTCTTAAAAACCTGAAACTTTTGATTGCTACCATCTTGTTTTTGAGTGGGAAAGGTAAAGACCTAATGCATCATAATATGTTTCATATGTATTACTTCTATAGTTAATTCCACTCTATAGTTGATTACTTAGTCAATTACTTATTGCAGTTTATTCCAGCATTCATCATCATATTATTTGCTGAATGATAGAAATGAAAAGGTGTTGATGATTTTAACCACCCTTCTTTGGACAAGCCATTACAACTTCAATTTCAGCTACCATCTTTCGTTTGATGTAAAGAATAGGGCTTAGTTTTCATACTCATATTCTAAAGTTTACAACACTCATCATTATATGTAGCGTTTCATGATGCAACTATTCTAATATTGACCCTCAAATATCAAACTCAAATGAATAGCCCTGAATCTGATTAATCGTTTAACGGCTGGTTAAGTCGGGACATCTTGTTTTCGACATGAAAACAGGCCTAGGCTATGATGAATATATGTTACAGCTGATTTCAACACCAATTATTGCCACGTAGATTCTTCAACTGTTTGCATAAAAACTTCTTTAAGTTGTATTACCATCTTGAAACCAACTTTCTCGAGAAAAGTTCAAACAGTTTCAATTGTAGCTTGAATTCTCACCCAGTATCTGTTTCTCAGCTATAATACTCGGTTAGTTTGGATTCGTAGTGAGCTTCTAGTTTCAGCATGTATGAATACATACAACATTCTTATTAGCAAAGATTCATCAGTCCCTTCTCTTCTGATGTAAAGTCTCAGAGTCATTCCTAAGTCTTTATCTTCATATTATTTCTCTCGTATCAAATTCAACTACTAAATATTCTATTTGACCCAATTTGTTGACGCTGAATTATGATTTAGTAGCTTTTGATCTTTAACTATTATCAAGACACACTAAGACTATATGTACAAATATCATTTTGAATCCATACCTCCTATCTTATTATTGACATTAAAATAGGCCTAGGCTATCACTAACGTGGTATATAGTTTGTTTTCAACCGGTATTAGCATGCACGATATCATTATTCTACCTTCGTTCTACACTCGTCTTCATAGAAAACGTAAATTTCTTAGCTAGCCTGTTATTTACAAGATGCTACAACGTTGCCCTTGACATACAAATATGCCTAAAAGTATCTTATCTGATTCTACTGCAGACATGTCAAAATTCACATAAAATGCAATAAATTGTGTTCATAAACCTAATTTCTCTTTGCAAAGTTCATCACAATGCTGAAATTTTATCAATTTTTCTTTCCTTCATAGTCTTGAGGATGTTTTTGCTGGTGGTTTCCAAATCGTTGTCCTTTCTTTACAAAACAATCTATACTCAGTAAATTCTAAATCTGCCTTTTATACATCGCTGCCATATTGTTCACGAAATGAGACAGGCCCTGTTATTGCAAACTTACGTATAAAGTTCATTTCATCAAAATAATAATCATGATGGCAATATTTGGGTCTTTGATATCCTTAAAGAACTTTTAAGCTTAAAAATCATGTTAAGCCAGGCATGAAGTACTGCTCATTGCAAACAACTTTATCATAATCCCCTAGATCTTATATTTTCTCTTTGCTTCTTACATTTTGAATTTTCAATATGTTTTGAATACTTAGCTGGTAGCTTTGAAATCTGCATTTCAATTGTTGGTTTGTTATGTAAGCTCTAAATTCATCCTTTATCAATGCCAGCTTTGCTATCTATATGTAAATAGCATAAGTTATCATAAATTACCTTACAAATTGAGTATTTCTAAGCATTTTATAGCTATCGAAATAATTTGTGAAGATGAAAATGACCCGGTTAAGACTCGGGCCCATGACTCAGAGGTTTTGGCTCGCATCCTAGCCCATCTTATCATATCCTTCAATGACGTAGAAACCGGGGGGCCAGGGGGGCACGTGCTTGCCCTCGGACCCCTTTCGTAGGTAGGGAGCATGACCTCAGACCCTTCTAAGAGAGTGCACCCTAGGCACACTTGCTCACTGATGCCCCTTTTTCATGTGCTCTCCTTTTTCAATACCCTCCTTCAACCCTGCTATCCTATCATGGCAATTTTCATTCTCGCAATTACTTTGATCGATTTCCCGAATCCTGCTTCTTCTCAAGCTCCCATGTATACCTTTTTATCATCGCTATCAGCATATTGATTGAATAAATTCGAAACACCTCCCGACTTAAAGTCACTCTATCACCTCCATCTTGATGATCGAAAGCCTCTGATACTGTTTGCAAACGTCCAAAGATGACTTGCCAATGTAACAAACTTTGGGGTATTTCAAGGCCTATCTTCAATACTGCTTAGTTTTGATGTCATTTTCTAAAAGAGTCTCATTAAAAAATCAGTACAAAATAAAGCCTAAAAATCCAAATTGATTTCACAACAGCAACAAACAAATAGTGGATATAAAGCTTCAAAAGATACATTGTAATTCATTTTTTCTAAACGGTACTGACGAGGAAGGTTATGTGAAAAAAGCTGCAGTTTGGGGCCTAATATTTGTAATAGATTTTTATATAGAGTTTGAACCCTATATACTGTACGCTTATGATTAGATATAATGCTCAAAGTGTGTAATATTGCACACTAAAAAAGGCCCTAGGGTATTTTGGGTATTGGGGTATCATTGAAGATATGTGGGGTCGAGGTATACCTCAATAGATGTTGAGAAATGATATTTCTTTCTGGTCAAACACCTGGGACGGGAATTAAGTCAATCAGTTTGATAAAATGAAATGGAGGGAAATCAGGCATCTGCGCTTGCAATCTGCTGACCAGAAAAAGCGATATGATAGTCATATTATAATTTCATAATCAATACTGTTCTTTGTGATCTTGATTGATATTCAACCGAAAGACGTAATTAGCTGTATTCCAACGAGCATAAGACACACTTGGTTGCAAGAGGTAGTTGAGTAGGCAAAGAAGGAAATGGGGGTGCGGACCCCCCCCCACTTTTTAAAATATGACCCTTGAGAAGTTAGTATGATCTGAGGTGACGTGATTTTGGTTGTTTTCACTGCAGCTTGGAATATGTGGTCAATCTTTAGAGACAGCAATGAAGCAAAAGCTCTTTGTATTTAGAATTGCTATTGGGTGCTTCAAAGTATGGTAAAGAATCAAGGCATGTTAAAATTAGGTCTCAATCGACATCCAATGGATCATAATTATAGGGAAAATAAATCAACTCGGATCGGGTGGAAGAGTGTGACCTTTAATGGTGGAACATTGATAACAGCTGTAAATATGTTTTTACGTAGCTGAAGTTTTTAACCTGTATAAAAATTCATTATTATTATTATTATTATTATTATTATTATGATTTCCCTTAGAAACGCCAACGGCCACCTCATCTTTTAAAGGCTATATACGCCAATGGCAAGAAAATGATTATTTATAATCCGCCAAGTGTATTTTTATACAAGTTTCTTTATAAATGGCTTTACTTCGTGCTTTTTGTCAAGGTAGTTTTTTACATCTAGCTAATTTCCAATAACAAGTATTCTTGCAAATAACACAAGCTGTCATTGCTGGCTACTATCCAGGCCATATAGCACCTTTAGTTAAACCCTCTACTAATCTACAAGATCTCCTTAAGCCATTTTGTTTAGTCGATATTCCCTGAATATTTCGAAAGTTTCGAATACCTATAGTCTTCAAAAAAAGGGAAAGATGAGATGTGGTGATAAAAACCGACAGGACCCAAAAGATGGGATGCATTCAACTCTTTGGAACGAAGGAAGCAATCAGACTTCATTTTTACTATAACTGCTTTCCAACAGAATTATCCATGCACTTCGGCAGGCAACAATGGTTCTAAGTCAGTGCGTCTCAATAAGGGAAGTCATCTCTTTGCAAATACCTGCCAATCTATTCTGACAGCTGCCCCACCACCTCAAAGTGCTCTCGGTACTCCTTTCACATTGTTTGTAAGTCATACACGACTCATTCATGAGAAGGAATTATCAATGTCATCGAGTCTTTATGTTTTAGCCTCCACTTGCAGGTCTGACGTAATAATCTTGTAAATATATTAATCAGTTAGTCCATAATCTCATCACTAGCACACGTATTTGAACTAGTTTTTCCTCTCTTACTCTGCAATACTCTGCAACAGGACCTTATCGTCATCCTGTCATATTCCTTTCCATGAGTTGCTAGATTCGTGTTTTGACATCATAGTGGTGAAAATAGATAGGCTTTAAATTCATTTATTTGTAATTTTTTCATGTTTGTAACTTTTGTCCTCAATTAGGTGGAAGTTTTTTCTTTTACTGCTCTACTAGCAAAGCGATCTAAGACTCAGTGTAATTGTCCAGTGCTTGCTTCATTTTGTAAGTGTCCACTTTCGTTCTGCTCTACGTACCAATCAACATAATGACTCAGTGCAATATTCCCTTGCTCGTTTTCAGTGTGAAATTTTGTTACTACTTTGCAAATAAATTTATATAGCTTTGATAATTCGACGTAGTTCTCAATTATTTTCTTTTGCAAGAGTGCGCTTTCGTTCTGGTTTACTAGCGAATCAGGAAATTCTTTTCAAATCAAAAATGACATATTGATATCATATGGTTTCGTTCTCAAAACACTTGATGAATGATACAAGGAAAGCAAAGTCGCAAAAGGGGGCGATAGGAAAGTGGACTGCAGTTTCAATTACGAATCATCTACGAAATGCGAGCTCCTGCAACGACATCTGGGTGTCAACAATTGAAAACTAAAATTTTAGGCTTGCGAACTGGGTCAAAACATATTGTGCTTAATTTCTTCAGACCAAAAACAAAACGTCTGCTCTAGAGCTAGCCAGGATATCTGAAATTGAAAGGGTTCGATCATCAAAGAATATTGTTTAACAGTCGAAGCTATTGAATTCTTTAATGTACATGGATTCTAGTAGAAAAGAGGCGAAGTTAGTATTGTCAACTTGAAACGAGCTATTTTCAAAATTAAGGCAGATGGTTTCTTCAAATTATTGTGGAAAATGTTTCATAACTGCTGCCCGCTTCTGAAATGAACAATACTTTCCACGATATTTCATTCTTTAAAACATACTCTATTTCATTGAGATTGCCGTTAGTGATGTTACTACTTTCAAAAATGAAGTAATTAAACAAGTGATTTAGAATTTTATTCTGTTTTTAAGATGTTTTGGCCAATATTTCTTAAAGGTGAAATATTTCAGGGCATAACATTTACCAAGTTTTGATGAGATCATGTCACAAATATTTTCAAGTACTTGACCAGGCTTGGAAGTTGAAACCATTTGGAATCTCAAGTAGCAAAAAAGGTTTTTTCTAAAACGATCAATCTTAACACCACTCATTATAAAATTGTGTTAATTAAGACTGCATACGCAACCCATAATATTATCTTTATGTAATGAACCATCTTCAGTACCTTGAGTCCAAAGCTTATCACATTCCAATAGCTAATCTAGAATATTGCTCTGCTTTTAAGATATTGACTATGATCTCTCAAATTTATTTTAAACATAATCATTATAAAGCGACAGTCTAAAAACCAGCATCGGTTTTTTGTCTCAAATTTATCATACTTTTCATTGTTTTATTTTGTTATTGTGCACCTTCATTTCTTTTCAAAGTATATTCCATGCTAGGGGGTATCACAAACGACAAGCTTTCATACCACCATTCGTTACTCTTATTTACTTCGCTTCACTGTAATATGGCGGGGTTATATACTATTGCTGTTTTACCCATGTTATCTTCTAAATATCCAATGTATACCTAAAAGCTTTTACGGCTATTGTATTAGTGAAGTACTAACATAATTATTTCATTGTTACAGACAGTGTTAATTCGAAACAGTAAATATTCAAGGACTCCCGGCAAAACTCACTCAAATCTACAAAAAAAGCGAATTTTGAAGAATTTTGTTTATCAGTAGAAACTGTTTGTGTGGTGTGGTGTTCACAGGTGCTGTGTTGATTTCATTTCGTTTACACCTGCTTTGTTTACTGTAAATGGCCTATACATGCGCTCTAGATATTGTAGGCTAAAGCTCAATAGCTAGTACATACAGCTTGGTATGGCACGTTATTCTGCAGACCGTTATGCTTGATTTAACAGAATGCGCACGCATTGCATTTTTCCATCGATACATCACGATGCAGCCAAAGTTGGAAGAATGCAACTTTGCCAGATAGTGGCGCATGAGAACATAGGGAAAGATCCCCAGAGAAGAAAAAGCGTGGGCACTAGAAGGGTTTCGGATGAATTCTTCTTCAGAGTCATGTATTGATTACATGAACTCATAACGCATGGTCTAACACGGGGAAATACATTCTCACATGTAGGATACCATAACTCTTATACACCTCTACCAGGTCTCGAACCAGATGCCTTAAGGTGAATCCCACCTTTCGAAGACAGTCGAGCGATTCTCCTTTTACTGCTTTTGAACATGAACAGTTCAAGTTTGATAAAAACACGGCAGAAAAAGTCGAGCGCTTTAGAGTAGAAACCATTCCTACTTTTTGTAGAATCGCCTTCTCGCAAAAAGTCGCAGCGGAAAATATCGAATCGCGCGAATTTTGTCGCTTGGTGGTAATTCACATTTACCCATCAAACTCGCATGTGCTGACCACAATTGCAGTAGCATCTAGTTGTACCTAGCTCCAGTGTTTTGTATAAATCATTCTTCAGAGTCATGTATATGATTACATAACTTCATAACGCACGGGCTATATCTGATTGCTGAGATACCCATTAAGAAACAGGTGCATCATGTTATATAAAAAAGCACTAGTAAGTCCTCACCAACAATCATCTGATCAGATTTTTCTCATGATTTAATGTATTTCATTACACAAAGAAAAGGTATGAAAATGTTGACTCTCAGGGTGGCTATTCTCAAGAAGTTCTTATTAGTTATGATATTTATAGCACTCCAAATGATAGAATTAGAAAAAATGGTATCAGAGTTTGCAGTTTATTATATGTTTTTATCTGCAGGACTCGCTCAACACTCTTTTTTACTTTGATACAATCACACATGATATTCCTTGCACGCCTCAGCGCATTCACTACACTATCCAATGAAATCGTTTAAATGAAGTGGTTCTTTAGGCTGTCTGTTAATTCGAGCTGCTTTTAAACTTACTCGTTCTAAAAACAAACATGTTTGCTAGCCTGAAGAGAATCAGAGCTGCTCAGACGAATGGTTAAGAATGAGTCACCAGTTGCGTGTGTGCGTAGGCATACTGTAATAGAAACAATTCTGAATCTATTTTAGGCTTTTGTAGTACAGCGAGCTTCGGGGGACACTGCAGTATTTTTGTGATTTGACGCAAATCTGAAATTTTGATTTCAAACATCTCTTTATCTCAAACAGCTCGCCTCAATCTCAACGATCGATTAATAGACAACAACCACATGAGCAGTAAAATTAAATTGCAATTTACCCCCGGGCAATGAGAGTTAGAGTTGGGTCATGTTCGACCATATGCTAGTCAATCTGCGATTGTCACCAGGGGGCGTCATTGGGATATAAGGCACCCACAGAGAAGGTTGGCCACAAATATGAAATGTGGTTGGTATCGATTAAATCATACTGAACAGTAACCAGTAAGTCTGGTTAAAATCAATGCAAGCCAATTCAAGCTGCAGTTTGACCTAGATGTCTGGTACATTAAAAACCTGCATCAAACCACTTCTTCTTAAAAGTCTCTACCCTGGAATTTCAGTATTCTAGAGAACTTTTTTTGCTTTCAGGACATAATTTAAGACTTTCAGAGTGGTGCGGTATTCCTCAAAAATATCCACACCTGCAGGGGAGTAGCCAGCTAACACTGCGTTCCTTAGGTTTAAGGCAGAGCCCTGCGAGAGACTCAGTAGGTAGAGCTACATCAACTTGCAAGGCATATTTTAAAAAATGCTCAGCACTGCACATTTGTATTTGCATCTTTTTGGAATCATTTTGCAATCAATCCAAAGCATAACCCTGACATTTATACAGGGACATAGTAAGAAGGGGGATAGGGAAGCTCCGGCTCCCCCCGTTCGAAGAAAAGCTTATACATGTATTTTGTGCCTTTGATCAGTACAAAACTTCAATATAGCCAGAGATTCAATGTCGCTTCGCTATGCTTCCAATTATTCTGACATGTTTTGAGTATAGAGATCAATTTTTATATGTCCTTATCCAAAATTGAATGCTAAAAGTTTCTCAACGGCTCCTCAACCTTTCGAAACTTCGTGCCTATATGTGTAAGCAGATTTTAGGACGCTACCAGACATCTAATACAGCACTAAACAATCTCCTAAGCCGGTGACCGGTGAATTAATAACTTTACATACATGAATAACTATTCAAAAAAATTCCGTATTGATTTAAAGCAAAGGAAACGCAGAATATTCAATGATGTGCTTTCCCTCTAAATTTCTTGGTGGTTTTGGAATTCATTATGTCTCTCAATCAGCCTATTATAAAAAGGCTTATAAAATATGAATGCACATAAACATCAAAATATATATTAAGATATTTCATAATGAAGTTTCAAAACATGGATCGAATTGAGAATGGGAAAGGATAAAAACGAAATTTCCCGTTGCTATCTATCACATTATTTGAGTCAGGGGTTATTAGCATTTGACATTTTGATATTTCCTACAAGTATTTTCATTCAAGATATAATCCCAGTATAATCCAGTACTGGATATAACTCAAACAAACTTTAAATTCTACCTTTGTAAAGAATTAAGAATCTTCTTTGGACGGCAAAGCTGCTGTTTTTTAATTCAGCAATTAAGTTGGCTTGACAATATGTAATTTCAGGCTTCATTCCTGTCGGACGACCATTGGCAACAGAGAAGCTTATTTTCTTCGGTATAGAGCTCTCCAGGCACTATGATCTGGTTACTAACAATAAAACCAGCCTTAATAAATTTTGTCACACAGAATATCAAACAGACTTTAGGTCAGTTGCGAAAATAGCGCATAAGATGATATAATCTTATAGCATCTTTACTTAAACCTTCTCCTCTTGAATAAGAATTCACAAAATGTGATTAAGCTATTTTGTTTACTTTGTATTCTCTGACACACTGTGTTTCTGAATGTCCTGTTATTAGACTATTCTGTTTGTTTTTACTCACTGTGAATATATGTAGATGGTGCTGGAAAGAACGAAACAAATGTGTGCTGTATTCTTTGGAACTACAGAACCAATCAGATCTCTTATTACTAAAGCTTTTACTACTGCATTTGATAAAAGACCGCAAGGCTAGAATGCGTAGATCTCTAAAGATACAGTATTGGTTTTTCTTAAAAGAAAATTAGTCAATCATTTCCCGGGTCTCAATATTTGTTGATGGCGAGAAAATTCAGAATCATAGCGAAACTTGACAACTACTGAAGCTTCACATCTTAAGTATATTTATATAAGTATATATATATATATATAAGTATATATATAAGTATATAAGTATATAGACGCTATGTTTCCTATTTTTCTCCACATATATGTGTCTTATCAACTTAAGTCTCGTCACTTTACGCCTGATTTAGTCAACATTTCAACCATCAGTACACAATGGATGACTCAACTGAATATTCCCATTGGATCATTAAACTTTAATGCAGCACACAATTATTACGATAAACTCATCTTTCAGCCAACAGGATTGTTTACACAAACAGAGTATTGGGGCAAAATAATTTGCCTGAAAGCTTATTAGACGGTCCTTATTTTGATGAAATCAATGTCTGAACTAAATAACTGTTTTGGATCACACTTCCTATCGCCTTGCATTTTGTGACGTAGTGCCATTTCTTTTGTTTGTGATTCTCGTTATCTCAATTTCTTGCTTTTTGTGCAAATCTATTTCCCTTGAGACGCTATGAAGTAGTTCTTGTGTTCTGCATTCAGTAGCAATATCTTTTATGGGAAATAGCATAATCTTTTATAATCAATTGCATAGTTGTGATTGCTTAACTGTATTGATAGTTGAGACAAAAAACCAATGTTGGCTTTTAGACTGTCGCTTCATAATGATTATGTTTAATGTAAATCTGATAGATTATAGTCAATATCTTTAAAGTAAGGCAATATTCTGGATTAGCTATTGGCATGTGAGCTTTCGACTACACGTATTTTATATCTTGTGTTTGATTAGTTGTCGTTTGATTAGCAGTAGCAACATCTTTGATAGTTGATAGCATCTACTGGTGTAGTAGTTGGTATTTAATGTAATGTATTTTATATCTTGTGTTTGATTAGTTGTCGTTTGATTAGCAGTAGCAACATCTTTGATAGTTGATAGCATCTACTGGTGTAGTAGTTGGTATTTAATGTCATGTATTTTATATCTTGTGTTTGATTAGTTGTCGTTTGATTAGCAGTAGTAACATATTTGATAGTTGATAGCATCTACCGGTGTAGTAGTTGGTATTTAATGTCATGTATTTTATATCTTGTGTTTGATTAGTTGTCGTTTGATTAGCAATAGCAACATCTTTGATAGTTGATAGCATCTACTGGGGTAGTAGTTGGTATTTAATGTCATGTATTTTATATCTTGTGTTTGATTAGTTGTCGTTTGATTAGCAGTAGTAACATATTTGATAGTTGATAGCATCCACTGGGGTAGTAGTTGGTATTTAATGTCATGTATTCTATATCTTGTGTTTGATTAGTTGTCGTTTGATTAGCAGTAGCAACATCTTTGATAGTTGATAGCATCTACTGGGGTAGTAGTTGGTATTTAATGTCATGTATTTTATATCTTGTGTTTGATTAGTTGTCGTTTGATTAGCAATAGCAACATCTTTGATAGTTGATAGCATCTACTGGGGTAGTAGTTGGTATTTAATGTCATGTATTTTATATCTTGTGTTTGATTAGTTGTCGTTTGATTAGCAATAGCAACATCTTTGATAGTTGATAGCATCTACTGGGGTAGTAGTTGGTATTTAATGTCATGTATTTTATATCTTGTGTTTGATTAGTTGTCGTTTGATTAGCAATAGCGACATCTTTGATATTTGATAGCATCTACTGGGGTAGTAGTTGGTATTTAATGTCATGTATTTTATATCTTTTGTTTGATTAGTTGTTGTTTGATTAGCAATAGCAACATCTTTGATAGTTGATAGCATCTACTGGTGTAGTAGTTGGTATTTAATGTCATGTATTTTGTATCTTGTGTTTGATTAGTTGTCGTTTGATTAGCAGTAGCAACATCTTTGATAGTTGATAGCATCTACTGGGGTAGTAGTTGGTATTTAATGTCATGTATTTTATATCTTTTGTTTGATTAGTTGTTGTTTGATTAGCAGTAGCAACATATTTGATAGTTGATAGCATCTACTGGTGTAGTAGTTGGTATTTAATGTCATGTATTTTATATCTTGTGTTTGATTAGTTGTCGTTTGATTAGCAGTAGCAACATATTTGATAGTTGATAGCATCTACTGGTGTAGTAGTTGGTATTTAATGTCATGTATTTTGTATCTTGTGTTTGATTAGCAGTAGCAACATCTTTGATAGTTGATAGCATCTACTGGTGTAGTAGTTGGTATTTAATGTCATGTATTTTGTATCTTGTGTTTGATTAGCAGTAGCAACATCTTTGATAGTTGATAGCATCTACTGGTGTAGTAGTTGGTATTTAATGTCATGTATTTTATATCTTGTGTTTGATTAGTTGTCGTTTGATTAGCAATAGCAACATCTTTGATAGTTGATAGCATCTACTGGTGTAGTAGTTGGTATTTAATGTCATGTATTTTATATCTTGTGTTTGATTAGTTGTCGTTTGATTAGCAGTAGCAACATCTTTGATAGTTGATAGCATCTACTGGTGTAGTAGTTGGTATTTAATGTCATGTATTTTATATCTTGTGTTTGATTAGTTGTCGTTTGATTAGCAATAGCAACATCTTTGATAGTTGATAGCATCTACTGGGGTAGTAGTTGGTATTTAATGTCATGTATTTTATATCTTGTGTTTGATTAGTTGTCGTTTGATTAGCAATAGCGACATCTTTGATATTTGATAGCATCTACTGGGGTAGTAGTTGGTATTTAATGTAATGTATTTTATATCTTTTGTTTGATTAGTTGTTGTTTGATTAGCAATAGCAACATCTTTGATAGTTGATAGCATCTACTGGGGTAGTAGTTGGTATTTAATGTCATGTATTTTATATCTTTTGTTTGATTAGTTGTTGTTTGATTAGCAGTAGCAACATATTTGATAGTTGATAGCATCTACTGGTGTAGTAGTTGGTATTTAATGTCATGTATTTTATATCTTGTGTTTGATTAGTTGTCGTTTGATTAGCAGTAGCAACATATTTGATAGTTGATAGCATCTACTGGTGTAGTAGTTGGTATTTAATGTCATGTATTTTGTATCTTGTGTTTGATTAGCAGTAGCAACATCTTTGATAGTTGATAGCATCTACTGGTGTAGTAGTTGGTATTTAATGTCATGTATTTTGTATCTTGTGTTTGATTAGCAGTAGCAACATCTTTGATAGTTGATAGCATCTACTGGTGTAGTAGTTGGTATTTAATGTCATGTATTTTATATCTTGTGTTTGATTAGTTGTCGTTTGATTAGCAATAGCAACATCTTTGATAGTTGATAGCATCTACTGGTGTAGTAGTTGGTATTTAATGTCATGTATTTTATATCTTGTGTTTGATTAGTTGTCGTTTGATTAGCAGTAGCAACATCTTTGATAGTTGATAGCATCTACTGGTGTAGTAGTTGGTATTTAATGTCATGTATTTTATATCTTGTGTTTGATTAGTTGTCGTTTGATTAGCAGTAGTAACATATTTGATAGTTGATAGCATCCACTGGGGTAGTAGTTGGTATTTAATGTCATGTATTCTATATCTTGTGTTTGATTAGTTGTCGTTTGATTAGCAGTAGCAACATCTTTGATAGTTGATAGCATCTACTCGTGTAGTAGTTGGTATTTAATGTCATTTATTTTATATCTTGTGTTTGATTAGTTGTCGTTTGATTAGCAGTAGTAACATATTTGATAGTTGATAGCATCCACTGGGGTAGTAGTTGGTATTTAATGTCATGTATTCTATATCTTGTGTTTGATTAGTTGTCGTTTGATTAGCAGTAGCAACATCTTTGATAGTTGATAGCATCTACTCGTGTAGTAGTTGGCATTTAATGTCATTTATTTTATATCTTGTGTTTGATTAGTTGTCGTTTGATTAGCAATAGCGACATCTTTGATATTTGATAGCATCTACTGGGGTAGTAGTACTTCTAAGCATGTCTTTGATGTTCAGTACTGCTGTATGACATCAACTTCAGATTTATAACCTACTGTTCTTCAAAAGAAAAATCTAAGGTAAAGCTAATCTGTTACAAAAGCTGATTTTTTAAAAATCGATTCTAAAATCGTGTATTTAACTATTAAAAGAAGTTTTTTTGCCCTTTCCTTTACATTAAGGTGAAAAGCAGCTTTAAGAAATCTTGATTTATGTCAGAAGAAGCGTAAGTGACATTATCACCGCTATAGTGGCTTAATAAAGTCGATGAAAGCGTGCTTCAGCAATGTAACACCGTAGAAAAATCAAAACAAATGATTACCCGCAAGGCAAGCTGGATGTAACAGAAGCTGTAAGCTTCAGAGGATATATTTGCTTAGGCCATTTTGCTTTCATGGCAACCGAATCGGCATAAAAACATTTAAGGTGTCACCTGCAATTTATTCATTTCCAAATGTCGGTCATTATCGTAGAAGTGAATTGCACAAAGCTGTCTGTAGTTAGCGTGGTGCTGGCATTGAATTAAATAACAGTATTCTATTACGGCTTTCCAGCCTCTTGCAGCCAAAACACCAAACTAACCGCAATCTAACGCATCACGAATCTCTGATTGCAGTTGAAAGAAAAGCAGTGATTAGAAAATTCCGGCAATTATCTTTAGGAGCCTTTCCAAAAATGTTTGAGTCGACCTGGCGGCCATTTTGAAAGACGTTTAATTTCTCTAATTATTTGAATACAATTGATGCTGATTAGGGCTAGTTTTCAATAAAGGTTGCAGACCTCATTTCACGAAATGCATGGTGGTAATAAACCCTTAGTAGCGCATGGTTACCAAAATCGAATTAGACTTGAGTCAAGATGTAGTTGCCACATTCATTTACTACAAACTGAATTCACACGAAATTTCCTAAGCGCCTGCAGTGCTAAACGGTGCATTTGAGATAAAAGAAAACTCCGAACAAAGGCTAAGGAAGTAGACACAGAAAACGTTGAACTCGATGCAGCAATGCAGAATTGATGAAAAAATCATATTTTTTACATAAAGTAGATTTGAAATGTTTAAAGAGATATGTTGACTCGTTGCCTTTATATATAAACATGTTCAAAGGTCGATTGAGTGCTGATAAAGGTTTTCTTGAAAGACACTAGCCTTAGTAGCTTCGCCCACGGAAGCTCGCCCACTTTCGCTTGTTGAAACGAGCTTAAGTTGCAGTAGGTCTAGTGTGTTGTTTTCAATTACCCACGCCCTCGTGTTGCCAATGATTTTGATTTTGATTACACGGAAGCATGGAAGTGCATGGAAGCATCTTCTTTGATTATTTATTTTTGATGTCAATCCAACATAAGGGATCTTACAGGAAAGTTGTTGAGTGCGTACTGTAAACTTGTAACGTGTCATTTTGAAAATAGCTTGCAGACGGCTCAATTTAGTTTTCAGGGAAGATACTTCATACCTATTACCAGGTATTGACAAAAATATAACCATTCATAAACTTATATTCTTTCAAATAAATATATGCAAAGATGATACATTGATTAGTAATGTCATTGATTGCTTTCGAAAAATATCCTCTAAAAAAGATTAAGAACATAAATGTAAATTATTCTTCCACTGATAGCTTCGTATTTGAATGCTTCACAAAAGTTAAAAGTTACTGAACATTATTTTAGCTCTGCTTGATGAAATTATGTCACAAATTTTTACAAGTTTTAGATGAAATCTTTGTTTCTCATTTTGAATCCCAAGAAACAACTTTTATTTGAAAAACATCAACGTTACCTTAAATCAATGTTGCCTAAAGATTTAGATTCTATGATTTGAGGTTGTGTAATGTAATATTTTTCTTGATGAAGAAGCTATCTACCTTAAGCTTTTTGATCGACCGAGTCTGATCAATGAGGCAACGATGGTGGTCCAAGGTAAAGCAACAACAACATGTGGTGCTTATGCTATTGAGTAAAATTCAAATATTCTCGCAGTCTTTGTTTCCAATCCTTGTCACGATAGTCTGAAATATTCACACAAGGCAATGAATGAATATGGACGCCTTGTGAAGTTCTAATGGAAAGGAGGTTTCCTTGAGAATTCAAATGAGATATGTTTTGATGCTTTCTCTGCGAGCTGATCAAGTTTTCCCATTACAAGTCCCGCTACTAATACCATTTTGCATACTAATACATACTCCTAGGAAATTTTAGTACCCATCATCGGGGACGTAGCTAAAGAAGGGTTGGGTGAGGGAGTCGTGGCTTCTCCCGTTTCTAAGAAAAGTCTACAAATTTGTGTGTAGAGATCAATCTTTAAGCGTTGTTATATTGCAGTGAAATCCTTAAAATGTCGACCGGTCCTCGCTTTCGTAGCTTCTTGCTGCGTCTCTGAGTATATTATTCAAATCGTGTATGAACAATTATTATGTATTCTACAATTCGATTGTTTACTGCCTATATTAACAAAAGATTGGTAACTCTATGCCTATTACTATTGTATTTTGGATTTTGACTCGAATTTCGGTTCGATTTCGATTAGTTTTCCCATTACAAGTTACGCTATTATAGGAGTCTTTTGCATTTTTACTTTTTTATCCTCAGGATTAGTTTGTATTCTATAACTCTGAAATACGATAAAATCTTTCCATCTGCGTTTTTAACTTTTAATTGTTTTAATGCCTAAATTTTGCGATAGGTTAGCCAGATACTCCTAGAAATCTTTGAAATCATTCTACTTTTGATATTTGCAGAATGATTTTGTATTCTACATTCTAAATGCCTTTTACTGATGTATTTTGGTGTTATGATTTGGATTTTGATTAGTTCTCCCATTACAAGTCATGCTATTATAGGAATTTTCAGTATCATTTTTGTTTTTCACTGAATTTGTTTGAATTCTACACCTCTGGAAAAAGGCGAAATATTTCCACCTTCTGTCTAAACTCTTAAATGTTTAAAAACCTATATTTTGCAATAGGTCAGACAAATTGACGGAATGGTTTAGTAGCTATTTCGTTTCGCTATGTTTCTGATTTTCCTCGCCATCCTCAAGTTTTGTACCAATCTGAGACTGTTTATTCATTTCACTGTGTTTTATTTTGATATTTTGGTTTGGATCAGTTTTTCCATTAACTGTACTCTATACTCCTAGAATTTTCTACTATCATTTTTGTTTGAATTGGCAGAATTATTTCATATTGTACATCTCTGAAATTGAACAGAATCTGTCCACCTTCTGAACTTAAAATTGTTTACTGAATGCTATACACAGGGTATCTAATTCATCTCTTTTACTGCAGTAGCAAATGATTATGAAAAATGATCCTTAACAGTTGTTTACATTCTTCGAGTATTTCATCTTGGTAACCATCATGTTCAACTGTTGTGTGCTGGCCATTGATGAGCCGATGCCTGAAAATGACTCTTCCAAAGTCAATGCCATTGCTGTAAGTATTACAATAAACCATTCTACACTGGCTCACTTACATTTTCGCCAGAGACTTTGTAGTCTAGGATTTCCATGTCTTTTTTCTTATTTTGAATAGTACTTTCTGCTTTTTCAGGAGGAAATAGAATACTATCTACTTGGGATATTCTGTTTTGAAGCAATCGTGAAGATTGTAGCGATGGGGTTTGTGCTTCATCCCCGCTCCTACCTTAGAAGTGGTTGGAATTTTCTCGATTTCGTCGTCGTCGTGACAGGGTGAGACCTTGTTTTGTTTCAACATATTTTAAATCGATATTGATAGAGCTTACAATATACAAAATCATAAGAGTAAACTAATCTAAATCGATACATGATGAAATGAATTACAATTTTTTTGCATATAAAACCAATCTATCATTTGGTCAGTAGTATTAACAGGGTGACTGTAGAGTTGCTAAATGCTGCACATCAATAAAACTGATATTTCGACGAAGATTCTGATCAAAGGAGCCAAAAAATGAGGAGGTTTTGTTTACAAACGTTTCAAAGATGTACGCCAAAAACGTATTGTGTGCAAAAGTATTCACTTGCGCATTGGTTTATACTTCCTGTTAGACTATTCTCTTCGAAACCGGCTCAAAATGGCACATTTACTATTGTACCTAGGGTAATCCCCATCTGGATATCAGAAACTGGATTTTTCCTTAAGGCAAATCGGCAAATCCTGCATCTTTAAATGTTTCACTTTTGGGAAGGCCCTTTTTATCACCCAGTGTCAAATTCTGTCTCCAAAAAGGCTGCTACTAAGCTACAGAAAAGAGTAATTTAGCCCCTAAGAAGACCAGTAAGGCCCTAAACAGTTGCAATACAGTCTCAAAGAAGGATGATACATTCTTAAACAGCTTCCAGCAGTTATATTGGAGGAAGATTGATAGCAACCAAAAAATACTCCAGGTTTACAAGAAGGTCAAGAAATATTTGCAACTCTGTGGAGCTGTCCAGCCACTATTTCTCTATAGGTACTTTTCTAGAAACTGCATCAACGCAGTTGAACGTCCGTGCAGTACTGTAGAAGATGTTCAGTACAATGGAGAATGTTCCATACTGTGAAGGATGTTCAGTACTACACAGACATTCCCTAAAGGCTTAAATACACGATCAGTTTTTTCGTCAGTTTTTTCTTCAGTTTTTCCTCTTCAGTCAAAATTTGAGACGTTTCGTGACGTTTTCTGACTGGAAGTTTTAACACGTCCTTCTTTCGAAAAAACTGATCAGTAAAAAACGTCAGAAAACGTTTCAAATTTCAACTCAAGAGAAAAAACTGACGAAAAAACTGATCGTGTATTTCAGCCTTAAGATATGCATAGAAGGTGCTCATTTTTGAAGCATATGATGTCATGTCGATTTTATTTTAATACAGACGTCTAGATTTAAATCTAATTTGTCTGTTAAAAATGATTTCAAACCCATAAGCAGGTTATTCTGGTAAATTTTTTTATTAAAGAGACATCTAAATTCAGATTGAATCCGTCTAAAACTAATTTGAAAATCATTTACGAGGAAGCATGGACATTTAAAGAAAATGACGAATTTCAATACGGTGTCTATCCATTCTATGAATGTCAGACCAGACAATCTCAGAGCATTTTGCAAAAAACTGCAAAGAGATTTTGAAGCAGATGATGTCATGTCGATTCTACTTTAAAATAGACATCTAAATTCAAATTAAATCCGTCTAAAACTAATTTGAAAATCATTTACGAGGAAGCAAGGACATTCAAAGAAAATGGCGAATTTCAATACGGTGTCTATCCATTCTATGAATGTCAGACCAGACAATCTCAGAGCGTTTTGCCAAAACCTGCAAAGAGCTTCTGAAGCAGATGATTTCATGTCGATTCTACTTTAAAATAGACATCTAAATTCAAATTAAATCCGTCTAAAACTAATTTGAATTTCATTTACGAGGAAGCAAGGACATTTAAAGAAAATGGCGAATTTCAAAACGGTGTCTATCCATTCTATGAATGTCAGACCAGACAATCTCAGAGCGTTTTGCCAAAAACTGCAAAGAGCTTTTGAAGCAGATGATGTCATGTCGATTCTACTTTAAGATAGACATCTAAATTCAAATTGAATCCGTCTAAAACTAATTTGAATTTCATTTACGAGGAAGCAAGGACATTTAAAGAAAATGGCGAATTTCAAAACGGTGTCTATCCATTCTATGAATGTCAGACCAGACAATCTCAGAGCATTTTGCCAAAAACTGCAAAGAGCTTCTGAAGCAGATGATTTCATGTCGAATCTACTTTAAGATAGACATCTAAATTCAAATTGAATCCGTCTAAAACTAATTTGAATTTCATTTACGAGGAAGCAAGGACATTTAAAGAAAATGGCGAATTTCAAAACGGTGTCTATCCATTCTATGAATGTCAGACCAGACAATCTCAGAGCGTTTTGCCAAAAACTGCAAAGAGCTTCTGAAGCAGATGATGTCATGTCGATCTTACTTTAAGATAGACATCTAAATTCAAATTGAATCCGTCTAAAACTAATTTGAATTTCATTTACGAGGAAGCAAGGACATTTAAAGAAAATGGCGAATTTCAAAACGGTGTCTATCCATTCTATGAATGTCAGACCAGACAATCTCAGAGCGTTTTGCCAAAAACTGCAAAGAGCTTCTGAAGCAGATGATGTCATGTCGATTTTACTTTAAGATAGACATCTAAATTCAAATTGAATCCGTCTAAAACTAATTTGAATTTCATTTAGGAGGAAGCAAGGACATTTAAAGAAAATGGCGAATTTCAATACGGTGTCTATCCATTCTATGAATGTCAGACCAGACAATCTCAGAGCGTTTTGCCAAAAACTGCAAAGAGCTTCTGAAGCAGATGATGTCATGTCGATTCTACTTTAAAATAGACATCTAAATTCAAATTAAATCCGTCTAAAACTAATTTGAATTTCATTTACGAGGAAGCAAGGACATTTAAAGAAAATGGCGAATTTCAAAACGGTGTCTATCAATTCTATAAATGTCAGACCAGACAATCTCAGAGCGTTTTGCCAAAAACTGCAAAGAGCTTTTGAAGCAGATGATGTCATGTCGATTCTACTTTAAGATAGACATCTAAATTCAAATTGAATCCGTCTAAAACTAATTTGAATTTCATTTACGAGAAAGCAAGGACATTTAAAGAAAATGGCGAATTTCAAAACGGTGTCTATCCATTCTATGAATGTCAGACCAGACAATCTCAGAGCGTTTTGCCAAAAACTGCAAAGAGCTTTTGAAGCAGATGATGTCATGTCGATTCTATCTTAAAAGAGACGTCTGAATTTTATTCAAATAAGTCTAAGAGAATTTCAAATCCATCCAAGAGGGAGCGAGGACATTCAGAGAAGAAAATAGTAAACAAGTCTATATACGAGGATGGCCAGGAAAATCGGAAACGTAGCGAAACATAATAGCTACTAAAGCTTTGCGTCTGACACTCATCATAGTAGTACATCAGAAAGAGAACGAAAATGAAACCTAACGAATTACCATACATAGATGTGGGTCCAAAGAAACCAATAAGAAATGAAGTGCATTATTCTATAGTGATGGACAATTTCGATTCACATCTTGGTAAAACAATTTGTTAGGCTTGTCCACTTTCTGATGTTCTACTAGGTCAGACGTAAAGCAGTTATTATGTTACACTATGTTTCCGATTTTCCTCGTTATCTTCAAGCAAGGATCAAGGAAAACTTCAATAATATTACCAAAGAAGTTTGTTTCTAAAGTAGCCATTATGTTGGTTCATTTAGCCAGTCTTGCAAACTTCGAAAACATTGTTCAAAGTTTGGCCGAACCATCAAAGTTGGCTATTTTCAAGCTGTCCAAAAGTTCTTGCAGAAACAAAATGTTTTTAGATATCTATTTTCTTTGACAGAATCTTAACACTGAAAGAGCTGACCAATGGCAGTGCATCTTCAGCAAATGTAAATATTAAAGCTTTAAGAGCAGTTCGTGTGCTTAGGCCATTGAAACTCATTTCAGGAATTCCAAGTAAGTGATTTTGATTGATGATTTATCTTAATGATTTTACAACTTTGTTTGATGCCAGTAAACTTTTCAGAGAACAAAAACAATGAAGAGAACGTTATACGTATCTTACAGGTGTACCTCTGTTAAACAGGTAGCAAATACTAAAAACCAACTATCTCTAGCAAGGTAGCAAATACTAAAAACCAAGTATCTCTAGCTAGCCTTTAATGTCAGACATTCTAAGCAAATGACTGTCTATACTGTGAAGTGATGGTCTATCTTATTGGTTTTACAACTTTTTTTGATGCCATTAAAATCCTCTACCGAAGCTTGAAAAACCACCACAATACGCATTACAATGTATTGCAGTAGAGACTATCCACTACAACAGTGTTGAATACTCTATAATGATAAGCTACCACAGCACGCAAAATAATACACCACAGTAGTGATTACCCACTATAGTAGTGCAAAATTTCCACCTTACTGAAAATTTTCAACCATCACAGGATGCAAAATAATACACCACAACAGTGATTATTCACTACAGTAGTGCAAAATTTCCACCTTACTGAAAATTTTCAACCATCACAGGATGCAAAATAATACACCATAACATTGATTATTCACTACAGTAGTGCAAAATTTCCACCTTACTGAAAATTTTCAACCATCACAGGATGCAAAATAATACACCCTAACAGTGATTATTCACTACAGTAGTGCAAAATTGTCTAAATTTTCTTATGTCTGATTGGCTAATGTTGCTTGGACGGTGATTGAGCGGGAAACCAAATGGCGATCGGAGGGAAGTTGCTGTTTGTGGATAGCTTGCGCTAAGATCAAACAAAAAAATTACTTTTTGGTTTTGTAGATAACATTGAAATACAGAGTAAAGGTATAAAGAAATAGAAGAATGCGAAAATCGTTATTTTGTAGCATCATCATTTGATTAAGCATCAATAATCTACTTTAGATCAGTTTTCTAGCTCGGGAGAAACCGTACAGCGGGAGTTTCCGTACAGTTGAACTTTACAGATGATTCTAAGTCCAACAAGTAACTTGAATGAAATGATTTAGATAAAAGAATTCATACTTTCTGCTCTCTTAGATTTCTGAGCTATAGAACGTTTCCTTTTCGGGTAATAAACTGATATCTATCCATATTCGTCGGATGATAAGCGCATAATAAGTTTAGAGGAAACTGGTGTATGGAAAGTCCCGCACTAACTTATAGAGACTTGAAGCCAGTTTGCTACTTATCAAAATAGAGTTAAAAATTCATACAACAAATCAAAATAACGTATGGTGTATTGATCATTGTGGAAATAGTTCCAAGTTTATTTGAAGGAATGTTCTGAAGTAGTAGTCGGTCAAACCTTAAATGGGCGGTTTCTCCCGCCCAGACCCTAGGCCTATGAAATTTAGGCCCATTGCACATGGTATGGTCAATTAAAGTTATTGAAAGGAATCGTTATATCAATAACAATGATGATAAAAATATCTAAACAAGTTAAAGCTTTTTCAATGTCAATGGGCACTGTTATCGATAATAGTCCTGTTAAAATAAGGTTTATACATTGTTAAAAATGACAAATTCAAATGTAAAGCGGAGTTTTTTAGAATTTAGCAATAAAATGACGATAGCCAAAATTGTTTATAGGCTTTGTAGTGAGCTAGTTGTCCAAGAAAATGAACATGACTAGTATAGTATTGACATAAACAAAATAAGAAAATGTGTATTTGATTCCAAAGAAGGATTGCTTTTTTAGTTGGGGGTTGTTGCAGCAAAAACACAAACCAGAATTTGGGAAAACCCAAAAACCTACTAAATCCTACTAAATGTAAAATCTGAAAACCCACACTTGCCAGCAATACCAGAAAGCTAAAAAATCGTAAAAATCTGTGATCCAATTGAGGTTCAAGACCCAAAACCCCATATTTTTTTACCTAAAACCCGAAACCGTTTGGCCAAAATTGGTAGAATCTTCAGCCTATCAGTACAAAAAAGGTATATCCTAAACCAGCAGTGACTAGTAGTAACAAGTTTATAACCAGCCAGCAATCAGTGGTTAACCATCCAGTTATCAGTGCAGTTGTCAGCCAGTTATCAGCAGCAACCACCCTTTTACTAGTTTAGTAACCAGCAGTAACCACCCAGTAGTCAGCCGGTAATGAATTATTCAAGAACAAAGCTGCATTTCTTGTTTACACGAAAGAACAATTTATCAACCATTCACTCTTTTCACTCATATAGAATAAATTGATATTCATCTATTACTGATTACACTCTATTTCAGGTTTTTTTAACATGCAGATTTACACAATTTGTGCAGTTCTAAACCATTGTTGTAAAGTTGTAAAGAAAATATTGTGCAGTTCTAGATATTCAGGGATGAGAAATGATAAAAAAGAGGATTATGATAATGAAAATAACGTTAAATATGTCATTTTGTAGCAATCTACAAGAATCAAAATTAAAACTTTTCTTGCCCTTCGGCAGCAAACATGTTGCTGCCTCAAGGAGGCATTAAGTTTAATTTTGGCAAATATTGGTACGTACTGTTGAGTTAATTTTAAACAAGTTTACCTTAAATCGGAATTAAATCAATATATTTATTTTTGATGTTAAAAGGAAACTCAAAAATGAACCTTTGAATTTCTAATTGGTGGTAGCTTTTTCAAGAAAAAAACAGTACGTAATTAGATTTGCTTTTCAAAAACTTTCCAGACAAGTAAAATATGCAGTTCTAAATTTTTCCTAAAAAAACCCTGCTCTGTTTACTGCTATCTTGAGTGATTTGTTTTAGTACTAACGCAACTATAAATTGCTAGCCAGCCTCTGCTGGTTACGGATGATTCCTAATAGTTTCATAATTCCTTTTCTAGTAATTAGAATTAGCAGTAAATAGATTTTCTAGTAATTGCTTGCAAAAGTGATTTGGAAGTTGAAAAATATTTTTCCCCTTAAGTCAAAGTAGTTGCTTTAGGTGAATCATTGGTAAGCATTTCAACTAGTAATATATGGGCTCTAGAAAAACGACAGGCTAAATCTTCCTAGTTTGCTGTAAGGGTAAGGCTTGGCTCTTAAGGTAAAGTCATGTAAAAATTTGTGAACTGGCAATGAATTCATCTTATTTTCAATGCAAAATCTTCATTGAAACACATCGAGTAGATTATTATTTCTTCATATCATATCAATCATTAGTCCCTACTTACGGCAGGCGTGATGTTATAGAATCCATCTTCACTAAAAATATTCGTTCAAAGCTATTTCTTAGATTTGATACCTACTTATAGAATTCGACTGAAATATTCTTCATCCCTGTTCTAATCTTATGCTATGTTATGTAACCTAAAAATAGGGCCTATTTAAAATGCTTGAGTAGGTTAAGTAGAACCCCCATATAAGAACCTCATTTGCTCTACTTTAAATTTTGGTATTTTAGAGTATTGCTGTGAATCAATATGAAATTTGTTGGAAGAAACAAAATTAACATATAATCTTATAAGCAGACCATCCTAAATTTACTACAATGCAATTAATGCCTAAATAACCTGTAGGCTAAAAGCGAAATAGATAAAGTCTTGTATGAGGTACTAGAAGACCTTTGAAGACAGTGCGCCCTGGATCGAACAAACCTCGTCGTGATAACGAGCTAGCTTCACACTGGTGACGAGGCTTCTGCTGTACAGCCCTATACTGTACTTGTTTGCTGAAGTCGTGACATTCACCAGACTGAAGTTGTAATTTCAATCGCAATCTTTTCTAAAACCTGCTGTATTTCAATGCATTCATTTCCCTGTCTAAATTTAGTGAATCTTATCTTTTTATTGTGGCTGTCTGCCTGAATATTGTAGCTTTTTAATTTAAGTCTCCACACGTCGGTAGATCGTGAATTATGCATGTTATTGTGTTATTACTATACGCGCAGGTACGTCACACGATTCAACCATCATATCGGCCAGCGATGCATGATTTATAGTTGTGCTGGGTGCTTATGTTTCTATTCACTTGTTTTCATTGACTCGGTAGAACTCGTTAATGGCTTTTTCCCATTAGAGATAAGACATCCCCGTGTTGCTGCGCATTAGCAATTCAATTCAATCAAAGGACTTTGAACGCGAGTTCTTATCAAAATCAAATGTAGAGTCTATGGTGAAGGGGCGTACCCAGGATTTTCGGTTGGAGGTCGCCAGAATACCTTACTTACTTACATATATTACTTTGATGACACAGGACAGTAAAAGACAACATCTACTGACGTGGACTAGTTTGATACTACATTACATACTTAAATCTGGATAAATACGAGTGTAACAAGAAATGTAATAAAACATTTCTGTAATCGATGTAATCCATGTTTATTTGCTTTGTAATAGACGGTTGTCTAAAATACAAACTGCTTTAAATTCTAGATTTTTAGAAAGGTAGCTTTTAAAAGTAAATACGGTGTAAAATATTCTTACAATTGTTTGAATCGTATTTCATATGATGCTGCCCTGTGTTGAAAACATGATCGCCCTATTTCAGTTTTTAGTTTGAAACATGCCAATGATGCATATCCCCCATGTTTTTTAGATGACGTTTTTCTTGTGGTGATTTATTGAGAATGTCTGGGCCTCTGTTACTGACAAACTTATCGTAGATGTGATGTATTAGGCATGCAATACGCCTTTTGTATATACTCGTTCGATTTTTAATTTACGACTTACAAGTCTAGGACTAACATGTTCTCCAGATATTGCAAATATGATTAAATAGAAAAAAGAGCAAAATAAACAGAAATCCAAATAAACAAGATCAAGATCATATTCAATTTCATTTATATCTTAAAAGCAAGTGTGAAAAGGTCTTTGAGTCTATTGAAATCGTCTGTAGGCCTGAAGCTAACTTTGTCCACAGTTCACTAGAAGCCATAACTTCATATGTACAGAATCATCCCACCTTGCAACCATCGAGCTGAGAGTTGGGATATCACCTTCAAATACAAAGCATTGTATTTTCATCTTCTGTTTATATGGTAAAAGTATTGCCCAAGTAGAATCTTACTTGCTAAGAGGTGGGTTCCCACTTGGGTAAGATAAAATGTTTTCTTTTAAACGCTGGAAGGTGGGGTGAAAGCTGAATGGTGGATATGCGAAAAACAATAAAGGATCAAAACACCTCGCGTTTGTATGTGCAATTTCATCCTACCTTCGAGCTTAGCAATTAGGACGAAGCACGCATATCGAATATGAACAGAGTCAGAATAAATGCCTCTTTATCTTTTCCTGACATAACAAACTGCACTGCTATACGTTTTGATCCAGCTTGGGCTTTAAAGTAGTTTTGTGTTAGGAAATAAACACAAATCTCAATGCATTCACTGTTCATGTTTCAGGCTTGCAAGTTGTAATGACGTCAGTCGTTCGTGCTATGCTACCGCTGCTTCAAGTCTTATTTCTGGTTGTGTTCGTCATTATCATTTATGCCATCATTGGCCTGGAATTCCTGAAAGGAAGATTCCACTATTCCTGTTATAACACCAAGTTAAAACAATGTAAGTAGTCTTGCATTCATTCATTTTCACCGTTAATGTTACTTTTTACCCTTGAGCCCCTTCCCATAGGGAGATTCTCCTTTGATCCCTGTTTATTTTTGCTTTTTCTCAATGCCCAGAATGTTTTCTTCCCTCTCTTGATTCCTAGGAATATTTTTCTTTGCTCCCTTAAACCATTGCTACTTCATGCCAACTCGATTAATCCAAAATAATTCCAAAGAGATACAAAGGTCAGTTAATACTATAGAGTCAGCCAGATGAAGATTTTTGCAGGCAAATCAGTGACAACAGAGCAATAAGATGCCAATGTTGCATCTCCCTGATCCATGAAATTTAAAGCTAGGCTCACAGCTCAGAAATGATAAATAAATTTAGGGTTACGTCTTTCTTTAGGGAGTATAGTTTCACCATGAATTGAAACCGCTTCCATGAAAACACCAATATGTCATATTTTTTCAGCTGCTGTGATTATGTATTTTCATCTAATTCGGTAATCAATTCATTTAACTCATCTAATTCTTTAAGTTAATCATCTTATTACGTTTTCCAAAGCAATTTTCTTAACCATATTTCTTTTTGACCTTATCTATGGCGCTAGCTAGGCTGTTTCTTCCCTGGAGAAATATTTCTGGATCAAATCTAGGGTTGTTATCATGGCTAACGAAGCTGCTATTCGGAAACCTCTAAAAATGTTTGCATTTTCTAAAATGACATCATAATGTGGTTTAGAGTATCAAACTAGAAGCCATAACCAGCTAACAATTTCATAAAGCACAAAACATAGGTGAGTCCGAAAAAGTCATTCTATACTCAAAGGAATTTCAATTTGAAAAGACATGATAAAATATTTAAGGTACCACAGTTCGCAAAACCACGCAAAAATAGCGCAAAACAGCGTAAACAAGTCTGTGCCTTGTTTTAAGGAAGGGCGTAATACATTCAAAGGTACCCAAGTAGGGTTCGGCTCTATTGCATTTAGCGCACTAGAGCACTAATCAAAAGGTCGCGGGTTCGAGTCCTACTTGGGTCATTTTCATTTCCACAAATTCTCTCCAGTGCTTAAAATACATTACCATGTCAATTTGACAAAGCTAACCTCTTCGGCTAACGTTGAAATATAGAGGTCCTTATATGCGCGCTTTTATTTAAACCTATTTTAACATTCTCTGCTTTCCATCCTCAACTTTCATTTGGCTCAGTGTTGTGGAGTGTGGAGAATGCATCCAGGCTATGAATAGGACGTGAATGGAGGTTTTTTATGGGTAGTATGGCTGTCTCGGAAGAACTTTATCGAGTGTATCTTTTACTTTTGAAATTTTTTTTGGGGGGGGGATGATAGACACATAGTATGCTTGCTCTCTTGATAAGGTATTTGTTTATGTGCTAAGCACAAAGAGCATACTAAATAGATAGACTTATCGAGCACTGCAGCCCTGGTCCTTTCTCTCGATCTGACCACACCTCGTGAGCAACTTTTACATTTTTGCCTGGAATTACACAAAGCTGGAAGATTCTCTCCTCACACTTTGTGACAGGTCTTAATTTGTTTTCGAACACGAAACCTTTAACCAGAACCGCAGTAGCTACGCCCTAGTGTAGCACAGCGGTAGTATAGCTGTAGCAGTAGGAATTAATTGAATTTCACACCAAAGCGAGATAAACATTTTACGCCTGTATTGATGCCTAGACAAGAGCTGGGCTCGGTGAGCTCACATGACCTCTATAAGCCGAGCAAATTACAAGCGACGCCTACTCGAGAACTTGGACGTTTTTCAAATAGATTTATATTCACTTAAAAGAGAATTGACGAAGTTAAATGCGGCGCATGCTAAGTCAATCAATGTCACAACAAGCATAGCGTTTCTTGACAGCAGTTGTAAACAATCTAATAATCAAACGACGCATTGTCGATTCTATTATCTAACGCGGTGTCTTGTACCCGTTTAATTTTTTCAAGAGAATTAAATTGGAAACACATTTTGCAGGTAAAAATGATGAGATTAGATATCATATAAATTCACCCTGTTAGAAGTTTGTGGAATATACGTTTTACACAGCCTTCAATTGCGCATTTAATTTTTCGTTGTCATATTTTCGAAGCTCTTCGGGTTATTTAGTGGTCTAATTTCTATCTAATTTGATTCAAGTTAGGAAAATATATTGAAAAAGCGGCCATATTCAATGATAGGGGCTCAAAGTGACTCCGAAAAATACTTAGGATTTCATTTCACGCAAGATGTTACTTAGTCTTATCTATGATATCCGTCCATTCTTATGGAAGATATCCCCTGTATGCTCTTCATATTACTTCAAGGTACCACATCTCCATTACTGATGATATTTCCTCTACATAGCTGATTATTCCAATCACATCACTGCCAGATATCCCTCCAAATGCAATATCTAATTTTTCAAATCAACGCATTTGAAACCTGATTTCAAATTGCAGAATATCATCTTGAAAAATATATAAAAATACGCTTTAAGTCGTTGAGCTATACTTTCCATCTAAGTGTAGTGGTAATAGCAAATGCGATATTTAAATATATTAATGGTTGAAATTTTAAAGATTTATATGCGCGAAATCAGAAACATGTAACATTTTGCAAGATACATTTTAGCAAACTGTAAATTGTGTAAAACATTTCACAAGATAATTCAAAGAAAGGAAGCCTTTTATCTTGGTATCCTCTACCATTTCGTTCCCTTTTTTTAACAGAAATGAAAAGAAAAAGTACTAATCTTTATCAAAATCCAAAATGAAAAATATTTTCTCGATACTAGTTTTTGAAAATCGAAAATTAGTACTGCGAAAATTTCTACCATTAGTAGTGAATGCAATTTTGATATGAAGGAAAAACTTGGAAGTCTTGAAATAACTTGGAAGTTTGGGAAAAACTCCGTATCATTCTTGAATGTATTGTTATCTTTATATGAAACAGAATATTGGGGATTGCGTTAGTTTACTTATAACAGATTTATTTTCTTTATCCAGGGGAAGATCCAAGGATACCGTGTGACCCGAATATTGATAGAGATAAGTTCTACTTCATATATGGCAGGCGGTGTCCAGCAGACCATAACTGCACCATTGGTTGGAGAGGACCCAACTCTGGCATAACTTCATTCGATAACATATTTCTATCGATGCTGACTGTATTTCAGTGCGTCACTATGGAGGGATGGACTGAGGTCATGTATAATGTAAGTATTCTTCCGTCTAAAAATCATTTCTCTCGAGGTCGTTGGCTTCATTCTTGGTCGAAGCAAGCAAAAACATATACTCAAAAACAAATGACGAGTTATAGTTTGTATTTGGCTTCACTTTCGTTTCGTACTCTGATGAGTGTCAGATGCAAAGATTTAGTAGTCGTTATTTTGTTGTTAGTAGTTGTAAAGACCTGGGATCTCATATTGTATAGACAGAAGGATTTCCCACAAGAACCCTTTCGATAACAGTTCTCTTCCCTGACTCCAGTCGCTGATTGGTTATATCGATCATTCGTTTCGTTTTGATTGGCCAATTTCAATTTACCACTAGCTATAATAATTCGTAAGGTTTCGTTTTCATTCACTTCCTAACGTTTTACTCTGATAAGTGTCAGACGCAAAGCTTCAATAGTTATTAAGTTTCACTATGATTCCAATTTTCCTTGCCATCCTCGTGTTCTTTACAAAGACTTAACTTGTGCAAAGATGAAAATAGATGTAAATAAATGCTGAATACTAATTTGGAATTCATAACATGAGATATAATTTGAAATTCATTATAAAACATTTATCATTCGTAGCTACTAATTTCAAATGAATCAGATAACAAATTAGCTCAGTGAAAATGATCAGCTGTTCGCTTTAAGATCTCAATTCCATCTCCCAAATAGTCAAAGCATTAAACTTCATTGCGTTAATTAGCTTCTTAAGACATCAGTGAAACTGATAAGGTGGAATAAACGCGCGAGTTTCTGTGTAACGTGCTTTAGTGTAACTAAAGTTGCCTCGTTTCTATTAGGGCTACAGTAGCATAAACTTAATAATTAAATGTAATTCAATTTATCAAATTCAAATTCATGTTTGAAAGATATGCTACACTTCAAAGTCAAAATCAGCTATTTACAATGCACATTTTCGAGCACCACTTCCAAAGCCTACCCTAGACTCAGATCCCCATCTGAGCACCAAGATAAACCCTTTACCCCCACCCTACGTTGACCAACTTGTAAATACGAGGTCATAGAGTGGTAGAAGGTCCTAGAGTGCTTATTGCATCCATTCGCGCTACAGCAATCGTCTATTCGAAACGTACTGTTCACAACTAGGGAGACGAACAATAAACTGTTACTGAAAGAGCCCAAGTGGAAAAACAAACTCTTATGTCTACACTGTATGGGGATACATGGTTTTGATGTAGACAGACTCCAAAATTTCTAAGTGAAATATTGACCTTGCTCTGCCAATGATGCCAAAACATTTCTCACAGTAAGTTACTAGCGCAGTTGTCACCGAATTTTGACCTATGGCAGTGTCGCATGTTTCTTGTTTTTAACGACTTAGAAGCGTGAGATGTTCTCGATGCAGAAACGCTTTTTGGCGAATGCTTGAGGGCACGTTTTGCTTGATCCTATCGCATACTAATTAAAGTAACTGATAAATGAAATGAAATGATGGGATTTTCTAGAAAATTTGCGAAACTCCCATTAGTGATTTGCTCATCAGTGAGAGCTTTTAGCTAGCCATATGAGGCCGTTTAACCTGGTAATGTAATTTTCCGCCACTAACAAGTAAGCTCATTTGCAACTTAGAAAATCAGCCTGCCTGGTTTCAGGATAAGTTAAACAAGACTTGAAATATGTTTCTTTAAGATTGAGGAATTATTAGAAACTGTTTTATGTAACGCTTCATTGATTTACTTTGATCGGTACGAAAAATAGGGACAGCACCAGCGATAAAAATTGGAACCACTGCAAAACATGCAATAAAGAACTACTATAAAGAACTACTATAAACGCTTTTTCTGACAATTTTCAGTTCTACAGTTTCAATCTTATGACTAAGAAATATTTGATTATGGAATAAGTGAAGAAACATCAAAAGGAATTAAGTATGTACAGGACAGTTGGATACTTGGATAGACAATCAAAATAAATCAAATATGTTTAGGACACTTGTAAAAAAGGTCAGAAATGCAAGGTTGTAGAAGAAGGCCCACAAACGAGGGAGTTTTTACAGCTTATATATCAACCAGAAACACTCTACCGAGAGTAAAAGCAAGAAAGAAGACTAGTCATTTGTTGCTCCGGTATTCATGCTCTCCAAATCCTCAGGCAGACTATATATGAGTAACATGAAACAAGTCCCCTGCTCTGATTTTACTCTATTACTCTGTACTTCTGTACACGGAGAGCTATGGTGCACTTAGCCAGCTATGTGGACGTTTTCTTTTCGATGGATAATATTTACTGCTTGCTTACGTATATCTTTCTCGTAAACAAAGTCATGAATAATGCAAGTGTCTAGTTAAGCTCAAGAATAAAACAAGATTTTAGAAACCAAAGACTGTGTTATTCTCTTAAAATTGGGTTTGATGGCATTCGTCTATAAGCCAGCTGCTTTATTTTAGAAACTTGTAAGCATGTTGGCTCCACCATCCAACGGTTGTTAACATTTTTGCAGAATTAGAGATAGAACTGTTTTTGATCAGTACAGAGCTTGGGGATGGCGAGGAATATCGGTAAGATAGCGAAACATAATAACTACTAAAGCTTTGCGTTCGACAGGCATCCGAGTAGTCAGTGCGTCCTTTCTGATTGAACAATTTTGATCCACCTCTGGGTATTATGGTTCGTTAGGTTTCATTCTCTTTCTGACGTCCTACTCTGATGAGCGTCAGATGCAAAGCTTTAGTTGTTATCAAGTTTCGTTATTTTTGAATTCCCTCACTATCCAGAATTCGAGAGGATCATAAGACACATTTAGACAACGTTTACAACTACTCTGGAAGCCTGCCTTAGGGCCACCTCGTTAATATGGCGACCTTTTTAAATTGGGCAGAGTTTTTTGTCCGGATATGTATTGTGAAAAAGACCCCGTTAATGTGGCTACCAGCTTATTCCGTCCACCCCCTTATGGTCTTTTGGTGGTGGTTCTAAGGCAAATCCACTGTATACATGTATCGATTTAGTGGGTATGACCAGGTCTTACTTGCATTGAAACTCTCGTTGAATAACACAAACTTTGGCTTAACAGAAACAAAAGCCAGCGGTTCACATTGAAATTGCGACCGCCCATGCACTTACAGGTAGGGTACAAGGTTGCTTATAGTGGATATAAGGTAGTTTTGGCAAGTGCATGCTTAAGTTTCACATGATAGTTTCATATATATAAGATTTGAAAAAAGCAGGATTTGCAAAATCAATTTGCGAGAATGAAAATAACCTGAGTAGGACTCGAACCTAATACCTAATCTAATCTTCTAAACATAAAAAGAGGTCGTGGGCTCGAGTCCTACTCTTCATTCCCACCAATTATCTCGATAGATATATTTCATATTCCTCTGCATCATATTGATTTGAATTAACTATGAAAACAAGTTACTACATACTGCATACTAGTTACTACACATTACTGCATAAGCCTGTTACAACATTACACACACAAAATCAAGATAGTTGAGTACTTGAAATTAATAAAATATAAAGTACGGAATGAAGAACAGAATGAATTGTATGAAGGGAATTACTTAAAGGAGGAGCTCTTCAGTAGTTAAATGCAACATAAACCCTACTGGAAAAGCGGCCTAGCCATGCACATAGATCAGTAACTCCCCTACTCTCTTTAATTCTAGCTTCAGACAAAATTAACGGGGCCCCTCAGATTTATTAACTGTTACAAATATAAAATTTGCCATTGCCCAAAGGCGGTGTTCTCTCATCATCGGGGCCCCAAGTTTGGGATTTCAAATGCACTAGCCAAAGGTGCACTTCCACAACAACCGAAATAGTTGGGGGTTAGAGAAAAATGTTTAAGATATTTTATCCACCAACCAGTGCACTTAATGTCCATGACGGAGACAGATAATCCCCGACATGAAATGAAAAAAACGTGGTATAAATTTTAAGGTTGTGAGTTGGCGGGTGAAAGAAATTGCACAGCCAAACGGAACATCAAACTTTACCACGCCTTTGCTGCTTGCTGCGTCTAAACAGAAATACCTCGAGGCAGAATTCTGGTTTTAAACAGCAGCGAAACCAAATTGAAAGATTTCTAGACCTATTTGTATCTGGAAAGCAAACATACAAAAGATTGAATGCCGAACTACATAATTCTATGCTTGAGCTGAAACATATTGTCTTCCAAACAATAAATGCGAGGTTGAAAAGTAAACAGACAATCTGCAGGGAATAGAATAATACATAATGCGTGTACCTATGCATCTAACAGCTAAAGCATTGCAAAACACCGAGCACAGACTGATCGCTGACAAAAGTTTCTTATGTAAATCATACTGTGACTATGTATAAATCAACAAAGAAACAATCTGCTAAAATAAGAGTGATACGTGTCGTATGCATATCACAGACATCGTAGACAAGCGATTCATAAACAAACAGGGTGGGACACCTTACCAACAAACGCTTGCAGCATCTTCCGCGAATTAACTTGGATACAAAATTTCATTCTTATCCATATTAATCATCCATAATGTTGCACAATCGTGATCATGAATTCATTTGCTTTTCAGACATTTTACGCCATCGATGAGCATGGGTATATTTATAGTTGGTATTACGTTTCGCTGATTGTCATCGGCTCATTTTTCATGCTCAACTTGGTTTTAGGAGTTCTCAGCGGGTGAGTGTAAAATATTTTTCAAAATATCTTTATAATTTGGATATTCTAATTTATTTGGCACTGTTCCATCTACATCTCCATAATCTAAAAGAAAGGGTAGCTCCTAAAGTTGGCAAAACCGCAACAAATTGAGAACTTTGCTAATTCTGATGTCTAGGTGTATTAACAAGGCACATTTGAGCAAGCTGCTCCAAAAGAAACTACTGTATGTGAACAGTGGTATGAAGATTATCTTCTGCAGCTGAATGGTTTCATTGCTTCCCACTGTTAATTTATATAACTACACAAAAGCGTCTTAGGGCCTGATTATATGAGAAAAAGCATCCCACTTAGCTAGGACGGGATATACGTCGAAATAAAGCATCTATGGTCAAACAATTGGGAAAACCAAGGCGTGATTACACGAGAAAAACATCCCTTCTCGGCTAGAGATACTGTTTTCTCAACAACCAGGATCCCGTTTACCTAGGACGTTTATCTCCTGTAATCTCGTCATTCCGGCTGGGTGCGAAAAATACTGAGATGATTGGCTGGGACAATTAGGACTCATGTAATGAAAATTTAATTTCTATAAGGGCTTGACCGAAGGTCTTTGATCCCGTCTTACGTCCCGCTCCGACAACGGAGGATGTTTTCTCTTATAATCACAGTTTGATTCTCTCAACAGTTTGACCGTAGATATCACATCTCGACAAACTTCACGTTCTGGCAAAGCAGAATGTTTTTTTCAAATAATCAGGCCCTTTTAATTGCACCAATTAGTTATCGCTGTGCACTAATATTTGGTACGGCATTAATAAACCATTGCACATTGCACCATCCCGTTCGTGCAAGGAAAAATCTGTTTGCCTGAGTATAATGATGCTAGTATTTATGTAATTAAATGAAAATTCATTGTTATATTTCTGTATTTAGAGAATTCGCAAAAGAGAGAGAAAAAGTAGAAAACAGACGCAGTTTTTTGAAACTGAGAAAAAATAAACAGATAGAAAGGCAATACAATGGTTACTTAGAGTGGCTCATGAAAGGAGGTGGGTGAATTCAATATTGATAATCATGTATATTTTCGATTGTTTTTGTTTAAATCTTCCTTAAGCATGCAAAGTGTATATTTTAGCGTACGTCTTCCTCCTCAATCTCAAACATAAATTTATAGACCAGTTGCTTTATGCTGCGAATCGTAGTCGGTTTTACTAACTGAATGCAATGGACAAAATTTGAATCTATGCTGTCCATCAAATACTTTGTAGAAATATATAACTACATCATAAACTCATAAGGCATGGTCCAGCCCGTTCGAATATATTCTCATATATGGCTCCCTTCAATTTGCTCCATCAGTGCTCTAGTTTTCAGCTCTAGGCCTTACCACAGTCGAAACATCAATCCGTGCTTCATATTCTGGCAAATATAGTCTCGTAAGTTGGCTAGCACTATTACGATATTCCTCAACAAGATCACCATAGGCCATTGAACTAACTCTTGTTCTAATTCGTTTTTCAGATTAAATTCTTCTTCAGATCCTTGTATATTTACATAGATTCATAAGACATGGTTTATGGTCACAGTACCTACCATATAAAGGCTAGGTGTTGAATAGTTCGTGCTCAAATTTGCGTTAGACTCAATTACTGTGCCAAGGCTTATTTCTGGGTACTATTTCTCTAAAATACGCTGTTTATACGCTGCACTTCACTTTTTTATGTTGCCAATACATGTACCTTCTCTAATGCTCCATCTGAATTGTATTGTTTTTATAGAGGAAGTAATGGCTCAAGATACTAGCTGTGACTCCAGTACACCGTCAGATATTGCCCGAGACAAACTGGGTGATTCAGCACTAAACCCCGCAGTTGTGTTCACAGCAAATCGATATAGATTCAACTCCAATATGGACCATAGGTATGCCTGTCTGATGTATTAAATTTTCTCTCACATTTGATAATCGATACTTTAGCGGCGCAAGTACGGATCGAAAATATTATCTACATCTACATCTTCATATCAATTATTAAAACCGATAAGGTATTACACTGATAGAAATCAACGCACTAACAACGTAGCCCCATCTTATATCATAACGCCATAAAAAAAGATTGGAACTCTATTGTTAGTTTAAGCAAGTTAACGTTATGTGGCAGTTAAATGTCAACTTCTTTACTCAAAATTTTATAAAAAAGGCTAATCTTGTTATGGCTCTTTGCGCCTCAAGTGTCGAATTTTGCGAAAGATTAGTTGAAGAATTTTCCCGTTGTATTCAGAGCACTTATCCTTCTTTAAAACTAACTTTTTATGTAGCTTAAGAACTGTATGAAATCACAATAATAATGCATATGAAATAAATGTAAGTTATGACCCAGTTACTCAATCTACCCTCCCAGTTACACATTGACATTGAAATTCGTAAACTTGGGCGTATGATGATACGCAGTTACGCATTTTTGGTGTTCAAGAACCAGAGAGTGCTTAAATCGATACAAGAGTAACGAATGAAATAAATGTTAACAGTGACAATGTTCCTCTTCCAGAAAATCAAAATTCGACAGGATAAAAGAATGGGTGAAGAATTCAAGAATAAAAGTTAGAGTATTTGTAAAGCTGACAGCATTTTACTGGACTGTCCTTGTCATGGTGTTTTTGAATACCATTATTATGGCAACCAATCACTATAAGCAGCCGCAGTTGCTCACTGATTTCCAAGGTGCCTTTTCTTTATTTTTGTTCAAGAATTTTTGACAATGGTGATTGGTATTGAACTTCAGGATGGCGAAAAATCTTGAATATCGCGAAATAACACGTAAACTGCCAAAGCATATGTCAAAAACTTTTCCGCAACAAGAACAACTAACTATTAAACACGACTCTGCCATAGGTCGAAATTTACTCGACAACTCATAATGTGTCTTCAGAATTTCAGAAAAGGCTGTTTTCGTACATGAAAGCCATATTATGTAGACAGAAGAAGTTTATCTTCCCAGAGCGACTCTTTAAACTTTCAATAAGTTATTGCTTGTCTAACGACTAACAGTGATGCTTCAATTCCCTTATTTGAGTTCTGGCTCAATTTCAACATGGCCGATATTATATTTCTAGAAGTCAAATGAGAAATATAAAGATTTTAGCCAAGTTGTTCCAATCTCACAACTTAAATATTTGATGGAAGCTCTGTTCGAAAATATCTTACCCTTATCATTCTATCCTTTTCTTGAGCAATTGACTCGGAGCCCATTCCGGGAAATTGGCAAAAAGACTGTTGAAGACCAATCACACTAGCAAAAAAAAGTTTCCAAATGCTTCTTATGATTTTACAGAAGTTCTGTAATCGTTGAGTTCCTTTCCTCGGCTTCATCAAGTCTTCATGCTTCGTCCAAAAGTTTCCATGATTAGCCATTTATGTTGCCTTCTTGTAGCTATGAAGTATTCTTCAATTTCTCCTAGATGTCTCAGAGTTAGTGTTCGTGGTTATTTTTACTGCGGAGATGTTTCTGAAGATGTATGGTCTTGGTCCTAGTCTTTATTTTCAATCCATGTTCAACATATTTGACTGTGTGGTACGTTCCTTTCTTTTTATCTGTCTTTTCTTGAGTTTTATCATTAAACTTAGACTAGCAATATTTCAGATGCATATTTTTCTTTATTTTGAAGTAATTCTTAATCGATGACAACTTGATAGCTTGCTGGATTTAAATTCTAGTTAAGTACTACCAGTTCAAAGCGAGTCCTAGAACTAGGTATTTTTCCTTCCAGAAAGTTTCACTGTCAATGATTCCAAGTGAGGTATCATTCTTCAAGTTAATAATACGAGAGCCTAATAATCTAAAGTTCATAAAATTCTAAAAGACTAATTCAAAAATAAACCATGCTTGTAAAAGTTTCGATACAAATCTTCATCAGTAACTATTCTAACAATGATTTGAGAACTTACTTATAAACCTAATTTACAAAGCACAGGGTTACAATGAGATAAACCTAAACAAGGATCTACTTAATACAATAACGGTTAAACTAAAAATAAAACAAAGGTTGGGCTGAGAAAACAAAGATAAGTTAACAAGTGCAGAAAAAATGAGAAAAAGTGAAGAATTAGGATATTGGATTGGGAAATGCCGCTGTAACAATATTCTAATTTTTCACTTTTCCTCACTTTTTCTGCACTTGTTAACTTATCTTTGTTTTCTCAGCCCAGCCTTTGTTTTATTTTTAGTTTAACCGTTATTGTATTAAGTAGGTCCTTGTTTAGGTTTATCTCTTTGTAACCCTGTGCTTTGTAAATTATGCTTTTAAGTAAGTCCCCAAATTATTGTTAGAATAGTTACTGATGAAGATTTGTATCGAAACGCTTACAAGCATGGTTTATTTTTGAATTATTCTTCAAGTTAATTATCCCTGAAACGTTTGATGCTAATCAAAAACTTAGAAATAAGTGAATTTTTTTATTTTTCTGTTTCTTCTGGCTGAAGTCTTTGATTCACGTCACCCTCTAATTGTGTCATCGTTTCCTTGCAGGTTGTAAATCTGAGCATTCTGGAATTGATTATTGATAAGTCAACAAGTGAATTCAACCTTGGTCTGAGCGTGATGAGAAGTTTGCGTCTTCTACGAATATTCAAAGTTACCAAGTAGGCTATTTTGAATTTATCTTACATGGATTTCTGTGACAAACAAGGAGTCATAATGCTCCATTTGATTTAGGGCCTTGTCTTGTTTTACACTTACATAGCCAATGAAATAATCATGCTTGACATCGAAGCGAATTTCGATTTCTGAGACAGTCTATCATTGATGCTTGAATATCATGATTTCATGATATGACACATTAAAGTAAAAAGTGGTAAAAGAGTGAAGCAACATATTTAAAGAGTAATGCTAGTTTACTGAACACAAATAAAATAGACAGGAAACAAACATTGTATAATGCAGGTGGGAGCTTAATCTTGTGTACATAGTTAATGTTACATTTTTCACTAATCCCAAACGTAGCTAAGTAGAATAGACAGAAAAGAAACTTTGTAAGCCCAACCCATAAGAAGTAGTCTCATTGATAGCCTGTTATAATAGTTAGTTATGTTTGAAATTATTGTTTGATTTTTTTTATCAGATACTGGTCGTCTTTGCGAAATCTAATCAGTTCCTTGATGAATGGAATGAAGTCGATTCTTAGTTTGATGTTTCTGCTGTTGATTTTCATTGTTATTTCTGCTCTTCTTGGCATGCAACTTTTTGGCGGAAAGTACGTATTCTATCTCTGTTCTCCTAACTCTTGATTCCTTGAGTTTTGTAATTACAGTGCGTAGCAATCACCTATTACCCTGCAGATAAATGCATGTGCCTTTATGTGGGGTGAGTGGCTAAGCAGCTTAAGCGGCCGAGCAGCTTAAGTTAATCATCATCATCATCATCATCATCATCTTCAATTTATTAATGGTAGGCTGAGTCTTAAAAAGATAACGTATGGATAAGTAAATAAATGCTCACTACAAATACAATATCCTCTTTCAAAAGATAGACAAATTATCTTTATCATATAAAGGGCGACAATGTTAGAGAAAACAAGAAATTAGAAAATAGAATTTGGACTCAAAACAGCAGTCCTCTGTCTCTAATCAATTGGCCTGGTCATAAAGGGTAGTTTCCTATATGCAGAAATCGAATGTACTGCAAATTATTTGGTTTAACATTTGATATATCTTTATTCTTTCAGATTTGCTAAATTTGATAATTATCCAAGAACCAATTTCGACACATTTCCAGACTCATTACTGGCGGTATTTCAGGTTCGTAATGTTTCTCTTAGATATCAAAGCATACATTCATTTTTATTTTCTATCAAGCATGTAAAAAGTTTCCTTTTGTTTAACTTATATTATTACGGTGTTTATTTCGCTTGCAAAAAGCAAAATCATAAAAGTAGACTAATCTAAATCGATAGATGTTACGTTCTAATAACAGCAGACTATTCAAGCCAATTGTGACTAAATCAGGTATATAGTGAAGCCAAAATTTGGATTTCACGGCGATAAATGTATTGAGAATCTTCTTCGAAAAATGTCTGCTGCTCATTTTGTAAATATCTTGCTGGACTTTCTTGAATCTTTTCGGTTTTTGACAAAGATCTTCGTTTGAGTTTTGACTCGGGCTCTAGTTAGTGAACACATGAAATTGACAACTTTTTATCAATCACAGCCACAAAAGTTTTGCTATTAATTCCGATTCATTGCTTCTAAACATAAGTAGCAGCAAGAACTTCTTTTTACTTGATTCTGCTTATGTTATTTCAGATAATGACTGGTGAGGATTGGAATGCTGTTATGTACGATGGAATGAATGCATATGACGGGCCTAAAGAAATCGCTGGAATCGCATTCAGTCTCTATTTTGTCTTCCTTGTCGTTTTCGGAAACTGTATCCTTTCTTACATATATAACCGTCAGGTTTTTGCTTCGTTCTCTGTTTGACGTTTCACTCTGTTGAGAAAAAGCTTAGGTAGTCGATGTTTTTGCTTTGCTATGCTTCCGATTCTTCTGGCTATATTCATGTTTTGTAACGATCAAAGACTCTCTAGAGTATATAGTATTAGACCTTTTACATTTCTTTTGCCTACGCCTGAATTTGTTGTGCAAGCTTTGAAGACAGATAAACGAGTGCATCTCGTTTGTGAGTTTCACGCACTTATGTAATCATCAGGCAACTGATACATTGCAGACTGATATTTTTCAATCAACTAACAATAAAAACTACTTATTGAAAAAGTATAAAATCATTACCTTGTGGGTAATGGACTGAGAGGAAACAATAAAGAAATATATCCTGCAGCTTACTTTTAAGAAAAGACAATAGACTACCCTTTTTACTTTTAGAAAGTACCCCTTAGGCCTAATGAAAAAGTTTCCCTTGAAGTTTGATCCCCCCCACCTGATTTTGATATGCTTCCTACGATGAGTGGTTCGCTGCAGCAAAAAACTTGTTCAATGAAAGGATCTTGGGAAGATCAACTATGCATATGCCTCTGGTACCTATCTGGACAATGATATCATCCCGGCTCGCAGTTCTCAAGCTGTTTTTAAGGCTCTATGTTTTATGGATCTGTATGCAGACAGAAACCTTTTCCTTGATAATATCCTCAGATACCTTACTTAATGTTTTCTTGGCCATCGCTGTCGACAATCTGACAAACGCCGAGATACTATCACAAGACGAAGAGGAAGAACAAGAGGCTCAGTTGCGACAAAAGACAGCCCGTTCGGGGCTAACTGGCTCTGGCACACATTGGACCAAATTAAAGGCGTTGTCGTTTGTTCGTAGTCTCCAGAGACAGGTGGAGGAAAACGAGATTATCCAGAATGAAGGAGAGAACTCTGTCCTCTCTAATAACGCAACCTCCCCTGAGGGTGATCGCCTGAAAATTGCAATCAATGGCTTCCTTGGAAAAAAAGAGTGAGTTGCTTTAATTTAGCTCAATATACTACCAGCTCTATTTAGGCGTCGTTCTTAAACTATATTTTGACATTCGTTTTGAAATCTTTCAAAATCACCATTACCAACCGTTTCAAAATCGTTAATACCCTGTTGCAATATGTCAAGAAATCGTTTGAAAATTGTTGTGGATTGTTGCAAAAACATATCCAAACCCTCCTTCTTAAAACGTTTCATGCTCTTTACGAATTGTTTAAAGATGGTTGCAGATCGTTTCATGCTCGTTCCATATTTGTTCAATAATCCTTTATAAGCAGTTACTTTTGAGTTTTGCAGTGATCTTGAATGAATTTTCTAAACTTTAATTGATTGAAAACAAATTTGCATCGTCTTTCCCATTGTATCTTTTTCATGATTCGTATTTCTTATAGATTAACTTGATTACTTTCAAGAGTTGATTTATCACAAACTGCAGTCAAATAAGCTCGGTAGTGAATATAGTGCTGAAAAAAATCTTGTAAGCACTGCAGTAGAAAGTGCACCGCTCTAAAATCTCTATTTTCTTAGAAAAACGCTGTGACACTTGATCAGTCATAAGCAATAATCTTGCTTATAACTCTTCTTTTTCATTCCCTTAGAACTGCGCACGACCAAATTCAGAAAAAGGTAAGATTCAAATTTTACCGTGCTCCAGGAAAAATGTAGATGTAGAAATATAATCAATCAATGCCAAAATAGACCTTCACTATGGTTGGTGCTTGGAATTTTTATGCAACCATAGGTTTAGAGTTGATGATGGTTTTCGCAGCCATTTCAGTATTAAAAAAAACAAGGTGCGAAGTAAGAATTTTAGCGGAGTCAGGGTTGCCGAGTGTCTCGATGGGCTCCGGGAAAATTTGAAGCAATGGCCTACTTTGTTTTAAAAAAAGTGGGCTTTTTAGTATCAAATTACCCATTCTTATTGAAAAGTATAGCAGTACAGTTTACATTCAACCGCAAACTCCTGATTTTCGCAGAGGAGATGATTCAATTTGTCATCTTACGTTTGTGAAAAGCATTTTCTCCAAATTGTAAACCAAAATTGTCATAGCCATTAAAAATACTGGACGGACCCGTTACGGGGTATTTAGATATTCTTTCGACATTTAATCTCTATTTCTACCCTTAAAGTTTTGAGTATTACAAACGAGAGGAACGTTTAGACGTTGGAAAAACACTCAATGCCTACTTATTTTCTTTTTTCAGTGGAATAAGATACTCCAACACCAACCATCGCTGCCAATGGTGGTCGAAAACACTATGGCCGTCACCGAGGACCAGAACAGGAATATCGAACAGGACAGTTTTGATGACAATCACATCCAAGTCATCGAAAATGGTACTACTGATAACAGCCGAAGAGGTAATTCAAAACTTCGAGGTTATTACTACGCAAATAGGACAAATTGTCGTTTGGAGATAGCCATACATCATATTTTTCTAAGGATTTTTCTCTACTAAGGCCTGAGTTACACGACGCCGGATTGGGTTCACTTCGGATTGGGTATGTCAATCCGAAGCGATTATCACTTCGGTTTCCTTGTAATTACACGACTTCGGATCGACTTTTAACCGGCTTTGCACTCTTTGTTACACGACGCCGGATTGCCATGCGCTGTGCATGAGCGAGCCTCTATTTCTCGAGTTTAGATCCGAAACGAGGTTTCGGAGTGAAAATCACTTCGGATTCAAGTGTTTACACGAGAAGAATGCGAAGCGAAGTACTGCAGATTGGTTTTCACTTCACCTCCAGAGCGGAGTGACTTTCACTCCGGTTTCGACAACTGAAGTACTTCGGATTGCCTCAGCGTCGTGTAACTGAAACCCATATCCGAAGTGAAAAGCAATCCGCAGTGAACCCAATCCGACGTCGTGTAACTCGGGCCTAAGATTTCCATAAATTCTTCTTCTGTGAAAAGCCTGGGTTTGCTTCGTCTGTCGGATAGCTGTTTGAGTAGATGAATAATTTAGGTCTTTGCCACTATTGTTCTGAATACCACAGAAGGTTTTAATTTTCACCTAGTATCTCAGTTTGTTCAAGAGTGGAAATTAAAGCGTTAATGCTCTCTGAGTTTATACACTTCGGTTGAGTATTTCTCTGTATTTGTAAATCTCTTCTGCACTGTGCTGCACATTTGCCAAAAAATTAACTGCAATGCGGAGGCATCACTTTTGATGAATATGTTCAAAATTTTCTTCTCTTTTAACCAGTATTCGCTGCACTCTTTTTGAATATTGAATATATTTCATCAGTCTAAGTGCTTTTTAGCATCGCAAAAGAGTATTTGATTATTAAGTCTTGCAAAATATTTCCTGGCTTTAGTAGAACATTGCCTTTGCCAAAATTATCGTTAGGTGGGAAGAAGGGTGTGTTGAATAAAACGAAGAATGCGATATGAAAGATTTGAAGAATGTGATATGAAGAATGTGATATGTTACATCCCCCTCTGATATATTTGTTCTTTTTCTCTTCACTCTCAAATACTAACTTTGTTACGTGGAACAGATTCAAAAAGCGTCAACAAATCGTACATGGCAAGAGAAACATGATTTTGAATATTCGGCCCTTTGATCAAGGGTCGACTGATCTAGCCACTTGGCAATCCCCACCGCATAGCAATTATGATTAACATAACATGGTATGATTTTACAAAGTATTTTCTTTTATTTCAGACTCGAGTGTGAGTGCGATAATAAAAGACGAGGGTCTATTGAATGTGATGAAAACGAACGTTGCTGAAAGACGTCGGATGCTTAAAGCAAACCCTGCTTTCAGAGAGGTGTCGTTGTTCATCTTTACTCAAGAGAACCCGTAAGTTTCTACTCTTCAGCATTATTATGTTTTGACTCAAACAGAGTAGGTTAGGTAGATCTAAACCCAGCACTTAAGCAAAACCGATAGTGTTTGGTTTATAACTAAGGGATTGTGATTCCTTCCTCCTGCATCAACGTAATGCTTCTTCTCTGTCGGTACCAGGCGTCGATATGTTAAGCAGAATCAAATTTATCTGCTGGTCGTTATTGTCCATTCCAATTGATACTATTTGTAGTATGGGAGAATAAGTTGATTAGAGGCTTGCAGTAACAGTACAATATCCATAGTTTAGAAATGAAAAATCAAACGATGCAGAAGATATACATTTCATGAAAATTTCCGACTGTAAATGTTTGCAACATGGGTATGAAAGAAACGCTTTGGCTTTTTTGGAGACGTATATTCTGGGTTAAAAGATTTGAGGTGATATGATGGATGGAATGGGTGGATAACTATGTCATGCCATGAAAGACACTTAAACATATTTGGATTGATTAATCATGTACTCATAACAAAATAAAACGCCTATCTTTTTACTTTTTGTGGCAATGCTAGTGCGACGAATTTCAACTATAGATCAAAGCTGAATCTTTCTGCTGAAGCAATGGCTATATATTTATCAGCTTTTCAACAACTTAACTTTCTGCGATTCTTCTTGACAGGATCCGAAAATTCTGCCATGCTGTTGTCCATCACAGATTCTTCGATCCGTTCATCATGACTGTCATCTTCATTAGTTCTTTGACCTTAGCCATTGAAGATCCTGTTGATGATGAAAACCCAAGGAACAAAGTAAGTGCTTACAAGTATTATTCAGGGGTGGAAAATAAAGCGGCCTACGGCTGCAATGGTCCCAGCAATTTTTTAGGTCTCAAGGAAGAAAAAAGTGAGAAAAAAGGAAAAAAAGAAGAATCTTTCAGTGTCAGTTTCGTTTATTTATCAATCAATCCTAAATCCAATCTAGGTAAATAATTACATTATATACAGTTAAATACGCAAATGAGTCTTTGATCGGTATAGAACCTGAAGATAAAAAACTTCTCCAATTCATCCACTGATAGCTTTAATAATTTGAGAAATATTTAAAGCCTTCCATGGCTCAAAGAATCCTACTTTACCTACTTTACATGGCTCAAAGAATCCTACTTTAAAGATCTTTTTCCGAACTTTACAATTTTGTATTTTTAGGTACTACTCTGGTTCGACTATGTGTTTGCTGCTATTTTTTCTGTTGAAGTTATTCTTAAGGTGATCCACTCTGTTTTTTCTTTGTCTAATTATTTATATGAGAAACTGGTATGAATTCCTTATTTAGTTTTTTTAGTACTCGATGGTCAAAATGGATGAAGGCCAAAATGAGAACAGCGAAACATCCAATGACAAAACATTTGTGAAGGAACGACCACTTATCATTCTTGCGAATTGAAACGATCTGTAACGATTTTGCAACAATTTTTAAAGTTTTTTATATCTAGTTAGAAGGGACTATACAGAATCGTTCACATATTTCTAAATGATATGAAATGTTCGAGGAACCATGGAATGGACGCAGTGCTTCCCTAAATTTATAAAATTTCGTGGCAAGTTTTCAAAAGCTTTGGTTTGATGCTTAGAATAGATTTGTACTTTGGGGGTGAATAACTCTTTCCAGAAAGTGCGAGTTATGACATTAAGGCAATTAAATTTTAATCACTAAAACCTTTTAGGTTGATTTTTACTCACTTTAAGAAATATTTTCTCAGCAAGATGAAATCAAGCATCTAGCGTTCTTTCTGAGACATTCGGTAGATTTTGTACATTTGGCCATTTTATAGCAATATGGAAAACCCCAAAGCAATTAAACTCCCTGTCATTCCGTCATAGGATGGCCCCATAGTATTGAATATTGTTAACTTATGAATATTCATGCTTTCTAGGTGATAGATGTTGGCCTAATTCTCCACAAAGGAGCTTACTTGCGAGACTTGTGGAATGTCCTTGATGCATTTGTTGTTGCAAGCAATCTGGCCTCAATTATCCTCATGTAAGTTTACCGGTTCATACTGTATTTTGAATGCTTACCAATGCTTTTACGATATCCTAAGAGTCCCTTTGTACAATTTTGTACACAGGTGCGGATCCAGACCAGGTTTGCCGGTTCACATAAACCGGTCACATTTCCAAAGTAATACATATTATATTACTACGCCTATATCACTACCCTCCTCAATTTCTAGGCACCTTCGGCACCACAAACCGGTCACAGCCATAGCTGGATCTGCGCCTGGTACAAATTTAGACTTTAGGAAAAAGTGGTAATTAGATGAATAGACAGAAATATCGGAAACATAGCAAAACGAACACATACTTAAGCTTAAGTAATCTATGTGTTCGTTTCGCTATGTTTCCCATATTTCTGGCTATACTGAAGTTTTGTACCATCCAAAGACTGTTTTAATTAGATGAAATGGTCAAATAAGATCGGCATGAAACACATAGTTAACGAAGTTCTTACAAGATTTTTTCTGATTTTCTTTTTAATGTAAATTCTCCAATGAACGTGAGAAGCAAAGCTATTGTATATGTTTAATGTATCTAGTGCTTTTGCTATTCTTAAGTTTGGTTGAAATAAAACATGATGTTTTACAGAGCTAAAGGTGGGACATCTCAGAAAAAGACCAGTCAAACTGTGAAAGCACTGCGAGTTTTAAGAGTTCTTCGTCCTCTCAAGGCCATCAGTAAAGTCAAGAAATTAAAGGTTCGTCTCCTTCGATGAAACTTTCACAATGTATTTCTTCGGGTTTGAATTTTTTTTGCCTGTTGAAGCAGTTACGAGTCACGTTATCAGTATCTTGTTAGAAATGCCATTTATGATATTGTTTCATTACATTTCTTACAAAACAGAATCGTCCCAATAATGCAATATTGATGCAATTATTAAATTATGCTAAAACTTCTAAATAGTATGGTTGCTTGACTGCGAATGGCAAACAAACTGTTAGTAGTGAATTTTGAAATCAACTAAATCACCCCAAAGGCAACCAAAGCAACCAAAAATCCACTCAAAGGCATTAGATTCAAATAAGACAGTACCAATAGAAGCAGGATCAATAAGACGTGATCTGATTACCACTGAGCTCCTTGTCTGGGTCTTCCTACACCTTTTCAAATGATCCTTGCTCAGGCTTAAGGGATGTAGTGTTATAAATACTGTGTCAGGGGTATTGATATTGTCTTAGGAGTATGAATAAAGCGCGTATTCTATCGGAAACCTATATGATTTATCGATTTTTACTGAAGTATTCCTTAGTTATGTTTGGATACAGCAATGTATTGAGGTCATTTAATATCTAGTGGAATTTATTTCCTTTTGTAGGCTGTATTTCAATGCATGATATTCTCTCTGAAGAATGTTGCATTTGTACTCATCATCACATTGCTGTTTCTCTTCATCTTTGCTTGTATCGGAGTGCAGCTTTTCAAAGTAAGTATGCTTTCTAATATGCTGAATGATTTAGAAAAATGATGTGTGTTAGGAAGCTTTTAATGAACAAATCTGCAAAGAAATACCGTTGTCACTTCACGTATGCATCTTAGGAATTTCCCCCTTAGCTACGTAAAAGTACTGAAACCAGAATGGCCTAACTTTGTAGCTGCAGACAAGCTGCAATCTGAACGAATACTATCACTTCTCCCAAAGAGGTTGATTTAAGGGGTGTAGCTGGGGGCATCTAAAGTTTATTCGTTAAATTGTTTTTAGAACATGACCAAGAGGCCATCCATCAGTTGTTAAGGGTGGTGTATTGTATTATGATGAAACAGCATATTAACAAGTAAGACTTCAACCAATGTCAGAAAATGTATGGGCACCTCTATAAAACAATTCCCCTTATAACATAGCTTTTAGATCCACCTCGGTATCTTTAGCAATCTGTCTAATCATCCAAGGAATGATTTTGTAATTCTACAAGACTTTTAGTAACCCTTTGTAACCCAACCTTAGTATAAAACTCAACTCAAGTATGTATCCTAACCCTAGTGTATACCCTACCTTATGCAAAAGTGCTAAAGGTGTTTTTGATAAAACTTGAATTTCGGTTTTTGCTAGGGAAAGTTTTATCACTGCACGGATCCTTCCAAAATGACCCAATCAGAATGCCAGTGAGTACATTTCACCAGTTTTTAAATATTTCACTAAATCATTCTATCATACCAAGAAAATGTAGATTAGTCAGAAAACAAGAATTTGGGGTAAAATATTTCAGTCTTTGAACGGTACAGGAGATGGCGGGGAAAATTGGAAACATATTTGGAAGTATTATTTATTGAAGCTTTCCGTTTGACACTAATCAGAGCAGTACGTCAGAAATAGAAAAAAATGAATTCTACCGAATTGAGATACCCAGATGTGGATATAATTCGGCCAATCAGGAAGGAGGTGAATAATTGGTAATACTGAGAAACAGCCAATCATCACTAGGAGTCTAGCGATACAAACAAAAATTGGATCCATAGTTTGATGTAGATAGACTTTGACATTCTTTATATGTACCTAAACATTAAAGATATGAACATTTCTTTTCAGTGGAAAGTTTTATTATTTTCCATCAAAAGATTCTGTGCTTGCAAATACACCAAATGTAAGTCTTTTATCATTCTAATATCGAGATACTGAAATTAAAGTCTTTACTTTACATTTTTTGTTTGACTCCTAAATTAGATCCCCAGTATTATTTGATGATAATAAGAAAAATTACAAGTTCTTTTATTAGCCCCAAGTCTTTCATCAGTTCTATAGATTTATTATAATGCCATGCCTGCTTTTCCGAAGCCCCTGCAACTAACTATTAGACAACGGTTTGGAAATGTAAAACCCGATTTTTAGAAATTTACGGCTCTTTACTTCAATTTATATTCCCAAGGAAATTCAAATGAAATCATTTTTTATCTCCCTTAGGTGAAAGACCGCAAATGGGAACAATACAATTTTCACTTTGATAATGTCTTTGAAGCTATGCTAACCCTGTATACATCATCAACAGGAGAAGGATGGCCAACGTAAATATCATCTTTTATTTCATCAAGTCACTTGTTGTACAGTAAAACGCCCCTATACGAACCACTTCTTTTAAGAACCTTTACCAACAGATTTCAGCATATCAGAGAATATCTACTTGAAATTTTTCGCAAACTACTCTACAACTACTCTGTTGGAAAATGAACGACATCGTGGAAGCAAAAGATTACTAAAATATGCATAACCATGTCACTTTCTATCCACCCATCCTATACAAATATGTTGAAACACCCCTAAAAATGAGCCTTATAGCTAAAATCTGGAGGCTCTTATATGCGAGTTTTTACTGCATTTATTAAATAGATGGAGAACTGCAATTCGTATTCATTATTACACTTCCTTTCATCTTGGAGGGATGGCCATAGAATACAATTTTGTAAACCTAAATTGAATGCCCCAAATTTTAATCTTAAGTCCCTCAATATTTGTCTCTACTTATGGGGTCATGGCTCCATGTCCATAGGGGAAATGTGGAAATTGTTGTTTAGATGAGTTACAAAAACAGCAGTTGTTCTCTCATTTCATAAGAAGCTGACTCGAATTTTGAGCTGCAATTTACCTTACTATAACAAAATAATCCCCAAAAACTGCAGCCTGATGCCTTATAGTTTCTAGTAGAATCTGTAAAAATCTACCTTGTAGTTGCCGAGTAGTTGCCTGGTAGTTGCCTAGTTGAATTGCGGCCTGTTATTTCAGCCTATTGTTTCTTAATGGTATAGTTTCTAAGTTGAAGGGGTTTACTGTATTGACATTGCCTTTTTCTTTCCAGATCAATGCATCGAACAATAGACGCAACGAAAGCAGGGGAAGGGCCCATACGCAACAGCAATCCATATCTAGCCATTTATTTTGTGACTTTCGTCATCGTCTTCACCTTCATGATCATCAACATTTATGTTGCCTTGATCATCCTCACATTCCAACGGCAAGGAGAGAAAGAACTTACTGAAGGAGGTCTTGACCGAAACCAGGTACCTAATATAATACTAATGATAATAGCAAAAACAATTATGACATTAATAATACATAGATGTTGAATGAAATAGAATTAAGATTCACTACATTAAAAATCTTTAAAGACACTATAAAATTAAACCAGCTAAATACAAAATATACGTAATTTCCTAAAATTCTTCTTTAGTTTACCAGTGAATTTGTTCTGCATCTCTGCCCGACGTATGATTCTGATGATAAGATACTGCTGAAGATCCTGGAATTTATCTCACGCAGTGAATGATAGAAATATGCCTCTTAGCAATGCATATCTACCAGAAGTGGATTTAGGGGAAAACTGATTGAATTGCCCTCTGTTTCTGACGTATACCCCAATTGAGACCAGCACAATTTGACCTATGTTTTTTCATCCACGCTTTGTTTCAGCCAATCAGAGGCGTTCGAATGTTTGGATTTATCAAGCAGGATGCTCTGTTTGAAAACCTACTTCAGATTAACCTCTGAAATTGACTGCTCGGCTAAATGTTTCATTATGATAAAGAAACCCTCCATTAGTAGATATACTGGAAAATGCTTGTATTCTGTGGACACATACACACCTGTTGCTTATACTCTCACCAGTTTCATGAAATTTTCCAGCGCCCCCATAAACCAATTGCCTCCTTTTATATTTCTTTTGAATCTTCCCTTTCATAGCTACCAAAGTTGTAACAGAGTAGATAAAGCTACTGTTTAATTCTTTTAACTATACATTTCTAAGGGTCATATTCCTATCATCAACGGCGTGGAATAAGATCGTCCATCTTTTGCATAAAGATTTTTCATCTATTGAGATAATAGAATTAGAACTACTCCATCCCCTTCTAGCTTGATTGCATTCGCTACTGATTGACATCAAAAGAAAAATACTTTTAATGCTGAAGAACGATGATTCTTTAATTCATTTGAGTAAACTCCTTTTTTATTTTGGCGCGATTTCTTTCGAACTTTTTCATTTTTCTCCTCAGCGTGATTGCATCCACTACGCATTGACATCGAAAGCGAAAACGCGGTACATGCCCCAAGACAATCACTCGTTTTCATACAGAGTCTGGTATGTCGTCGACTCCAGACCTTTCGAGTACTGCATTATGCTGTTTATTGTTCTCAACACGTTCCAACTGATGATGCAGGTAACTATCATAACTTAAGCTGGAGCTACTCTATACCAGATTGTTATCAGAGCGTAACAGAATGATTTTCACTCCGGAGTAAAACTCGACAATGCAGTCAGACTACGACGCTCGGCTCGCTCTTGTGCAATAGTATTCTGCATTTTTGACGGGGTTTTGGAACAAATTGTATCAAATGCATGCGATTACACGACAAGGGAGTGACTCTGAAGTGAGTTACGTATCAATTTCATGCACTTACATGACAACGCTCCGCTACGAAGTGACTCTAGAATGATTTTCACTTTTAGAGCAGAGTGCTTTTCAATCCGCTTATCGTAGCGTTATGTATCCGGTTAATGTGGAGTAGTTTAACTGCAAACCCTATCCAATATGGAAGTCACTCTGCTCCGATAGCAATTTGGTATATTGTAACTCAAGCTGTAATTTTCTTGAGTTGATCAGTCTCCGTTCAACCATGGGTAAAGGAAACAAATTGATGAAATATCGCACTTTCTTTCAATCTTAAGTTTACTACGCACTAATCTTCCTCTATTCGCGGCTAGGCCTAATTATTTTCCCTTCGCAAATTTTTTTCGATGAGGCTGTCTTTGTGTGGTATATCAACTGTTAAATATTGATTGATGAATAAATGAATCGGGAAATACATTGGGCCATTATATATAGAAGAAAATAGTCGAAATTGTTCTCGCTTCTTTCAAATTCTCCAGAGATACGGCTCGGAGAAAGCCAAAAACACTACTGCTCTGCCATACATGTTACGTTAGTTATTCTTCCTACTTCAACTCTTCATTACATCATTAGCTGAACTGAAACCCCTTGATGGACTTATTGCGTGCTCACGATGAATTGAAAAATAGTCTTCCCTAACGATGAATTATATTTCTTTCGCTTTTCAGTATGATGGAGCAGGAGATACTTATAAAAATGTGCTACAAGGACTTAATATAACATTCACTGTGCTGTTCTGTTTTGAAGCTGCACTGAAAATCATCGCATACAGATTGGTATGCATTTAATAATTTTTTTATTACATTAAGTGTTCAACGTTTCGAATGGTTACATTTCGGACGTGCATGTTTCAGGCATTTATCAAATTTAGTACATTTCGGGCACTTTCTTTCACAAGAAATTTGAGAATTATTTGGAAAAGAGACTCTAGGAATTTCGCTCTAAAATGCTGTAATTCTTAAAGGGAGGTTCTTAAAAGAAGTGGTTCTTTTATGCACTTTTTCATTTTAGAGTATATACATTTGTACTTATCTTAGCTGTTTTGACTCATTTTTAGGCGTTATAATACCAATAGCAACACAATAATGATAACGTATTAGTGATATAAAGATAGAGTACCAATATGCTATTAACGGCATAGATACAAATTATAATGGAGATCTTTATTTGAGGAGGAGAAGGATTTGGAACATCAATCGAGATAATTTGTGAGAATGAAAATGTGTAGGACTCGAACCCAATACCCCTAGATTCGTACTCTAGAGCGCTACCACTGCACACCATTTAATCAAATCGCACCACCACTCACCGAGTGCAGAGACGAATCTATCTGGGCTCTTTAACACTACACTAAAGTACAAATCTAGAGGTCATGGCTTTGAGTCCTTCTCAGGTAGTTTTCATTCTCACAAATTATCTCGATAGATTTGTTTATACAGGATTAAACCTTTTCTGTGCCAAAAACCTTTACTGTTATCAACAAATTTCATGTTGCTAAAATGTTTACAATATGTTACGTCACTGCATGTTACGTCCCTACACCATAGTCATATCTTATCATGCCTTTGACTAAATAGCGCTAAGAATTTAGAATTACACCATTTCAGATGAAGTTGCATGTACTTATATGATAAGGGTATGTTTTTTACAATTCTTTTTCAGAGCTATTTCAAAGATGCCTGGAATCTATTTGACTTCTTTGTTGTGTTTGGCAGTGTATTGGATATCGTTCTAACGCTAGCAACGGTAATTATTTGATTTGATCACGTATCATCAATTTACCATCATATTGAGAGAATTCACCAGCTCTCTGTGATTCAAGGCAATAAGAGGTGTGGTTGGATCGGAAGTAAGGACAAGCAGGGATCGGAATGCTGGATTAATCATTCTATACACTAGGTATTTCATGCTTTGCACATAAATACATGCCTTCCGGTGAAATAAATATATGTATTTGCCAATCAGCCACCATCAACTTTCTTTTTTCTCTTTATTTCATGAATCAAAGCAAACGGATAAATTTTGATTTGCCACTAGCGTTGAAAAAAGACATAGCGTCATCTGGTCTTAATGCCAACGACACTTAGTGAAAAAAATTGATAAACAGAGTAAATACATTCGCTCTTTTCAAGGCTGTTGATTAATAGGTAGGTAATAAAAAGTCATCATGGCTGTGAGAAGGCACTTGGACGATGTCTTTCTAAATTTGACTATCAACATTGGCCTGAAGGGACATGTTTCTCAATAAATGTTTTCCTAAAATGCATGTAGCTATACTAAAAGCTTTTAAAGCCCTATATAAGGAATTGCTATCCCCTATCTATTTCAAAATCAATTGTAAAGCAAAAATGACGACCAATTCATGACAAGACAGACGTAAAGCAGCTAAGAAGTCGAAACATTTGAGACCTAATTGATTTATTTAATGAGGAATGGCTGGCCATTATTGAGGACAAGTCTTTCAAATTAGATTCTTGAAATTTTGATATAATGGTTGGCTCTTGCTGGGTGAATGGTCGAGTGGCTTAAAAGTGGTTCGCTGTCTGCAACTGTAGCTTTGCAGCTGTAGCAGCTTAGTCAATATCTGGATGGGTGGCCTTCAAGGTGTTGACCGAACCACTCACTCCACCGTCCTTTAGGATTTTAAACTAGGGGTCTAGTGCCTCTGCTGGTAATAAGGCCTTTCACGAGCTAGCACGTTAAACATAAACTTACTTACTTAAGTGCTTCGTTAATTATAGATTTATTAGTATTTCTTCAAGGTGAAAATTTCAGTCATTGACCCAAGCATGTTTCGGTTGTGCCGTGCGGCAAGAATAATAAAACTGCTTCGATCTGGCGCCTCGATTCGTTTGATGCTTTGGACATTTCTACAGTCATTCAAGGTATATTATTATAAACTACAGAATTTCTATGTTAATGTAGTTTTTTGGAAATGGATAGATTGTGTGCATTGGGACATTGCCGTAATGTCAGTTTAGATTAGGAAGCTTTGAAGGAAGCAAGTTGGGCCTAAGTTTTACAGCCAGGTCTCTAGTCATGGCCAATGTCTTTTAGCAACAACAACCACGAGAATACTCCTATTGTGATAGGCATGCAATTGATGCAGAAGCTCAGTGGTTTGTGGGTGTGCATTTCTTTAACATTGCATGTCTATTATCTAGCCTATCAACATCTACCCTGTCAATATCTAGCCTGTCAATATCTAGCCTATCATATTTCATAAGGTAACGGAACCCGTTTACTTCAAATTTAATGAGAAGCTGCGTTTTGTAAGAGAATACATCAAGCGCGTGTTCTCAGCAACTCAGCATTGCTTTGATGAGAGCTCTCTGCTGTATTCGAAAATTCTCTGCTGCATCTAGGCCAAATTGGGGGCTTGATCTCTGACTAATGATGTCATTAAACGATATACATTTTCAAATACATTCCTGTGCGTGTCGAGAAAATGTTTACATATGACGTATTTTACTGAATTGCAGATTATTTCTCTACGTCAAAATCTAGATCTTTTTAAACAGATGAATCAATATGCATAATCAAATATCTTCTCATGCATGCAAAATGCTCTACGTATGAATGTTGTTATTTTCAAACGTACTGCTAGATCAATTAGCAAATTCAAATACATCCTTATAGGTATTTAGAAGTTATTTACGTGTTGCACGAAATAGCTGATTTTTTGAGAACGCTCTTTATGTGGATGCAGATATTTTGGAAATGGATATATCAATATGCATAATCAAATATATTTCTATGTATTTCAAAAAAGTTTTATATGGTATGTTATACTGAATTCCTGATTTTGAAACGCTCAATGCATTAATGTAGCTATTTCTAAACCTACTTTCTAAATTCTAAACATACAGCCAAATAGCCATGCAAATCTAGATAAAACGTCCGTGTCTTGGCTTTCTCTAAAATTAATAATCAAAACTAGTTTGCAATAAGTGAATGTAGAGCGTAATCAGTGGCGGCGCGTGAGAAATTTTGTAGGTGGGGCACAGGTAAAAAAAAGTGAGGGCCTAATTTTGTTACTTCATGTTTTTCTTGGGCAGATAATAAATTGAACGGAGTAACGGACGTTCTAATAGGCCATCTACGATATCCATTTAAGATAAACCAATATTTGACGATAAATCAACAACATACTTCGGTCTCTTTCTTAAATTCCTATAATCTTGTTTCTAAAAGTTTTATACTGAGTGAGAACTTACAGATTCGCTTCCTACACTGCTTCCAAAAGTTTGTCCACAAAAGATTAGAGCCGAATAGATGAACTGCATGGCATTTGTTATGAGAGACATTGTTATTTGTCATCAGAGTTGGAGTTGGATTGTTACGGTTCGCGTTATCAGACCATCGTGTTTATGAACTTTTCAGAATTGAATTGAATTTCGGGGCACTTTCAAATGTGCCCCGCTCATCACAGAAAGTCTACTGCTACGGGCTAGTCAGAAGCAAGGTGACGGAATCAAACTCTTGAAAGTGATTGGTCAGAGATTACGTAATGCGGGGCCAGCCCCACCATGAGATGAGATTAGAATCTGAGGTTCGTGTTTCCCGAGTCGATCAATGTCTCGTGGACAATCGGAACTATTCATGTAATCTAACCTTCTTGACACTTGGTCTATTCAATAGTGATTTGTGGCTGGGCAGCTATTTCCTAGAATTTAGGGCATCAAAGCCGGTATTGGGTTGTGAATGTAATGCGTGCATGGAGTCTGAGATTGAGTATAGGGCTATAGGCCAATAATGATATTCCGTGAAAGTTTCAAACGATAAAATGGCTACAAAAGAAATCATTTTATGAAAATGCCAGGTGGGGCAGTGCCCCACCTGCCCCATTGGACGCGCCGCCACTGAGCGTAATACAAATGGAAACTTGTTTAGATACAGAGTTAAGTCTATTGACTCTTTTCGTCTCGATTTATGAAAATTCCAATATATTTCTACAGGTCCCGAGAAGTTATGCATTATCCACAGAGCGGCTGGTATTTCTAAAAAACTCTTAATGTGGATGCAGATTTTTAATGTACCCTTAGATAATCTTTAACTTCTTTAACGCAAACTTTTTATTTTCTAGGCTTTGCCCTATGTTACAGCATTGATTTTGTTGTTGTTTTACATGTATGCAGTTATCGGAATGCAGGTCGGTTTGGTTTCTTTTACGTTTCTTTTAAATGTTGGATATCATTTTAATTATAAGCTCGTGTTTCCATCGATTCAATATTCTTCTGGGCCTACATTAGATAAAAAAGGTGTTTCTTTTCTGTGCATTATGGATGGTTTAAAACCGGATTTTCAATGTCCAATATACTGGGGTAGGTAATAGGGCCTAGTGGGATTGTTTACTCTTCATGTTAAGATTCTCCAAATTATTTGAGTCCAGTAAATGTCAGAGAAATCTCGCCGAGAGACCATCAATGTGACCACGTAACTTTTTCCTTTCCTTTGCAGTTATTTGGAAAAATAAGACTGACCTCTGGAGATGAAGCTGTTATTACCAAATACAACAATTTTAGAAACATCATCCAGGCACTTCAAATTCTATTTCGGTAATTATATTTTGCAAATAATTTTTGCTATCCTTTTGAATATTTTGTTTAACAGTAATTTTTGACCAAGAAGATAAAAAAATTTATACACTTTACTAAAAGTAGGTATTTTGATGATAGTTATTTGAATACATCAGCTAATTAAAACAGAACAGTTAACAATAATGATTACTAATTCAAGATATACCGATGAAATCAATGAAAATCATGATTCTTAACTGTGTTGTAACCATCACTCAATTGATTAGTAGTAACATGGCATTTGCTACATTTACATATCCCAGAGGTGTAAAATTGTTTTTCTTACTTCCCCTAGATCTGCGACTGGCGAGAATTGGAACTCAATAATGCGAGCATGTTATTCCGACGCTCTTTGCGACGAAAAATATTCGAAACCGGGCTCGACCTGTGGAGACAAATACCTTGCCATATTTTATTTTGGAACTTTCATCTTTCTATGCATGTTTCTGGTAAGCTATCTCTTTATACCATCCTTGTCTAAAATATAATTTCAAGCTCTTGATTTTCCTCATTCAAAGCTGGCCCTTTTTCTACCCGTCCAAAAATATGTTCCAGTAACATTCAGACTATATTGCATTACGCAACACCAAGTATTTGGAAATCAAATGTTAGAGTTTATCTTTTAAAAGGGCTTCATTTAAAATTCTTGAATAAGTAAGCAAACTTATCAGAAAACATCAGTGGAATTGATACAGGGCCTTCCCACAATACTGAAGATTCCCCAAATAACTCAGAGATAATCCCACCCGCTATTGAACACCCCAATGAACATGAATTTTGTGAAATATGTTGCCTATTTGTTTTATGTGTTGTTTATTTCTTTTATTCTTGTTCATTTGCTTATTGCATGGCTTTGTTACAATCTAGTATCTGCTCCCTCCTTACCAAAATTCTTTAATAATTGCGCTTATTTTTCATTTCATTCCAGTTGTTAAATTTGTTTGTTGCTGTCATCATGGACAACTTTGAGTATTTGACGAGAGATTCTTCCATTCTCGGTCCGCATCATTTGGATGAATTTGCACGTGTTTGGTCAGAGTACGACCCTACTGCGAGGTAAACAGTTTGAATCATACGAGAGTTTAAATCAAAAGGGACCATAATGAAAATGAGGTTTTCGCGATTATTCTTGTGCTATCTCTGCCACTGTCTCTTTAAATTTTGATATAATTTTGTCTTTTTACTGTAAAAATGAAGTTTTTTAGGATTTTATGTAAGTTTTTCTTTTTTGATATTTTGTAACTTTGTAACGTTTTTATTGGTGAAAGAACTTACTTACTTAAAATATTCTTTTTGATGAATGCTGGTTACAGGTCTGATATTTTAAACTACGACCTTTAATAGCCAAAAATATGATATTCAACTAAGCCCCACAAAAGACGGTTGAAAGGACATGATAGGATACATTTCCCATAGTGTGCGCCTAAAAGTGCTCGTTTTTGAGCTAGCTACAGATAATGCCTAAATATTTTGCATTGGTCTTAACTATTTTGAATTCATGATCACATCTCCTCGCTCATGTTTTCCTGTGTACATCTTTCTACAGTGGAAGGATACACCATCAACAGTTATATGCATTGATGTGCAATATGGCTCCTCCTGTTGGTTTCGGAAAGAAATGTCCAAGATCTCTTGGATATAAGGTTTGAATTCTAACCATCTAGTTACTCGTCTGATATGTTACTAATATGCGAAAGATGGTGGATCATTTTTTCCCGCGATGCATGATAGAAATATGCCCCTTAGTAATGCATAGCCTTTTTAATTGCTTTCTTTGAAGTTGGTCATTACTTAAAATTTGATAACTTTGTTAAAAGCAAACTCAAACCAACTGAATATATGATCATGAATTCATACTGAAACAAAATAAAATCTAACAACAAAGTAAGATAGTTAAAATTCCAAATGAGTCAGCTTGTAGTTAGTCACTTTAACTCTATTAGTTAATGTACCCTAGTCGGGCTATATATGGTTTGAAGATTCGGGATGTGCAAGCAATAGTTTACAAATCTTTTGTTCTTTCGTTTAAAATGTTCACATTTGTGCTGGGATTGAGTTCCACCTCTTGACATTTACGACCTACGAGCTACTTACGACTGTAGCATAAGGGCTTCACTACAGCTGCGAAGAATCCAGGCCATGGTTGAAATTTATTTAATGTAGTTATGAAGAATGCTTTTAGGATATTGTTTTATTCACTTGAATTTACTATTTTGAAAATGCCCTATTTTTCGATAAAGCTCACCGAAGAAGAGACAACTAGGCTAAAACTAGAAGGAGTATCATTAGGAAGGGTTCTGGAGGGGTAATAAAGCTTCCGAGCCCAGATGAAACCTGAAGACCTGAAGACTGAGCTCAAAAATAGCAAAACCAGATCAAACTGCATGAACCAGAAACCTCTATAATTTGTTAAAGATCCGAAATCTTATGACCGAGATTGGCTGATGACCAAAATTTGAAACCGCCCAAGATTTTACAATAATTTCGAAGCGGCCTAAAACCTTTATAGATGCAGTCAAGATTCTATGCTGTAGTCGCTAATACTATTTGAATAATTGTTTTTTGTTATGCTTTCCTCCTGCCATACCTTCGTAGAGTTTCTTCAGCCTAGATTAGACGTGCATTGTGTTCAAGAGAACAGATGTTAATTCTGATCGTGCCTTTGTTGACCGTAGACTTGTTAATAAACTGACTGTGATAAAACGATAATGATTTCCAGCAGATGACGATCCTCTGCATTCATGGAGAGAATTCATTATTTCTTGATTATGATATCAGTCTGCTTCGAGACTCCAGCATCCAGGTGGCTTTTTCATGTTATTGCGATAGCGCGTATACACAAGTGTCTCACTGCTTTATTTAGTTTTCAAAGAAGTTTATTTTGATATGTCATATCTTTCGCTCCAACTAATTTTTCATCTTCTGCTCTGGCACCGAAATTAGAATTCATCGGTTTTTCTTCCTTTAATGCTACATTTCATGTTTGACAAGCGTATATGATGATAGGCCAGAAGTAATATCTATACAATGAAATATTATGAGTCAAGCCTCTAAAACTGGCCGCTTTTTGGATACAAGGTTAAGCGGCTGTTAATTAGAGTTGGCCGCTACTCAGAGGTTAATCAGTCCGGAGGTTAATCTGCTATGTAGGGAGGTCTTTTGAAGTTGAGTTTAGTGACTGTTAGTAGGAAGTGGCTGCTATTAGGAAATGGTCATTTTTAGGAGGTTCTTTCTTTGTAATAGAAGTAACACAAGATTTCAGTTTTAAAATTTCTTTTGTAACTCACTCTACCCTTCGAGGTATAGGCACTTATCTTGCCGATGAAGACGCACTGCTACAATTATTGAATTTCTTTATATGTGAATACCATATTAACTTTTCGAGCTGTGTAGGAAATCTACCTGTTGGACAAGAAAGGGGTATGCTGACACGCGACAATATACCAAGAGGTTTTGGTGTTACTAAGTTACAACTTCAGCAATGTCCGAAGTCCAGAGTCCCAGCGGAACACACTGAACATCTAAATGAACATAACGAGCCGAACAAACTGTATAGAAAGTCGATAGCGTTTGGCAACTTTGTCAATTCATGTTCAGTCTTTGTCAATTCATGACTCAGTTAAGCCCTGGTCAAACAAACTGAAAATTTCTGTGAGCATTACTGGACTTTTGTGCAGTATAGAAAGTCGAGAGCGTTTTGCCACCTTGTTCAGTCTTGCTCATTAGTTTTCAGTTTTGCTCATTCAAGTTTTATCCACACCAAACTTTTCTTTGAAATTTTGTTTGTTTGTATGTTTAATGAATAGAATTTTCAATGAAATTCAATATTTTCATGTCTTAGTCGATGCTCTGTGATGCTAATTCTAGTTCGTCTGCTGACTGTACCGAGACTGAAAATAAACAACTTTGAATGAAATGATAATTACCTAACATTTTGAAATTTGAATGAAAATCAATTTTGAAAGACAACTCGAGATACATCCTGTTTAAGGCCTAAAACGCGAGTAAAACTTCAGCCAAAGCCCTAACCGCATGTTGCTTCGCCACTGCGTATATATTGTGTTTCATTCCTATCGTTATTTTCTTTTACAGATGATTCTAAACGACTTCATTTCCTTTCAGAGATTAATTCGAATGAATATGCCAGTAGGAGGCGACCAGACGGTGACATTCCACTCCACGTTGTTTGCGCTGATAAGAACAGCCCTCGATATCAAGATCAAAGGAAATATGTTCAAGAACGACCAGGAGCTTCGTAAGGCTATCAAAATCATATGGCCTAAGATGGCAGAAAAAAATATAGAGAAGATTTTGCCAAAACAGACGGGTATGCCTATTTCGTTTGTGGTACTTAAAGAGAGTGGGGAAGCTAAGCCGTTCAGCCTGAACATAGTCTATGTAGGGCGATAGTCTAGAAACCACAACAAAAGGCATTGTGTTCTGGATGCATGGATCATGCCATGTGTGCACACTAACAAAAGTAAACAGTGCAAAATTACATGAAGTGTCTAATGTGTCTAATTTGCTAGTAGAGCAGAACGAGAGTTCACACTGACTAAAGGAGAATTAGCACGGTTTTCAGCTCAAAAAGATGAAACATAAGACTGTTCTAGACTTCCTCCTCTCTCTCATATGGCCACCAAGAGGTTTTATTGTTTTTGAACCCAAGGTGCACGATTCCAACCGTGATTGTTCACACCATTTCAACATTTATCAACCAATGAAAATGTCCCAGCTCACCTTCCTTGTCATTTCAATGCATCTAATTGGTTCCTCCAATATGGCTGCCTATGACTTCATTTCAAAAAACGGATGCTTCATCCACTCTTCACTTTGAAATCAATGGGAAACTATGTTCAACCATGATTTATGAATATGATGAGCTGAATTTATGAATAGGGCATGGCACTGGCTGAAATACTAAACAGCTCATGATATACACTAATCTCAAGATAAAGACTGGATCGAGCATTCTTTCGTTTCTGGAGCCAAATGTTTGAAGCCATCACTTTAGGCTTACACTTGGCCTCCCAAATCAGTGGTGGTATATCGGGTAAATCAGAAATAAGCTAGATATTAGCTGAAATTTTGTTAGTTAAAATGGTTGCATGTGGAATGACTCGAACGGACAACCCTTGCTTATAAATAAATTGATAGATAGAATGAATGCATTCGGTCTTATCAAGGGTTGTTTCTCACATTGATGTGATAGTCACCATTTATCATGAAAAGCCAAAATTGAAGAATTTTGTTAGATAGAACACGTTTTTATAAATTAATGGTTAGATCATTTTCAAGTTCCTCACTTTGAACTTATCAAGTAGTTACGATGCGTTTTTCAAAATGATGTGTATCTGTAATTCCCCCACTTTACCAAATTGGAAAGAAAAGGGAGCCATGATAGTTAATATTTTGATTGTCTAACATTCATATCCATTTGGCAATTATTACATATTATATCTTAGCTGCTTCTGGACAACAAATGACAGTTGGAAAAATATACTGCGTAAAGCTTTTGGTAACAAATTACAGAACGACCAAGGCTAAAGAGGTCAGTGTTCGTGTTCATTCTTTTTTTCTATCAAATTAAAAAAGTAGAAGCTACAAATTCTACAATACCTTATATTACCCGTCAAAGTTTGGTAGCCAAGTGGTTAGCGTTTTACGTCGCACACTACTATGAGCAGGAATTAGTTTGGGCTCAAACCCTCCCGGAAGAACGAATAAGAGAAACAGTTTTTTAAACCCAAACAATTTTTGAAAAACATTTGAATTTTTGCTTATCAAGTACGCAAGTTTTGTCATTTTGGCCACAAATAAAACATATGTTTAACAAAAATTGTTTGTGATAAGCAAGAAATGCTTTCGAAAAGTTTCAAAAACGTTGGCAAACAAATCCTGCTTTTTAAGCAATGTTTTCCATGTTTTGTTGTTGTTTAATATTTTGGCCAAAATATCAAACATGGAAAGGAAAGCCAAAACGATCGTTTGGCCGGAGCTTAAGAATATAGACATTGTACCCATAAGTTTGGATTTGGATGTTTTATTGTTTGTTTTAGGGGAGCATAACCATAGAGGAGCCAGTGATGGTAAGCAAGCTTTAATCTTAATGATAATTTTTCTGTCTTGGATTACTCCACTTTCCATACTTACTAGTGGGTTCAGTTCCAAGATCGTGTCATGCCATTAATTTTCATATTGGGGTGGAACGTGGCGACCAAACTGCTGCTTTCCTTTGAAGTGTTGAAAGAGGCAAAATGATTATTTATGTCTGGAAAATGTTGATTGATTGATGTGTATGTAACTGGTGTTGTGTTCTTCAGGGCAGAACAAACGTCTCATGCCTTCAAAATCTCCAAAACATAACTATGCTAAGATCAACATTTAGCTGAGTTTGCTGCCCGATATATCTATTGTCTTCTGCTAATGTGACTGGATTACATTTGAATAAATTTACAAATGTTGATCGAAATGGATTTTAAGCAACATTATCATACAGAATTTGGCTAAACTTGAATCCATGCGAGAATCCATGCAGCTTCCGAAGGGCGTCGGATTCTCGTATCATAAACATTGCTTTTCTCGTCATAATGTTCTGCTTTCTAAATCTCGGTTGATTTCGAACCAAAATATAGTTTTCCGTGTTTCTGCATAGATTTACAGTTTTTCAATTAGTTATCAATTACATTATTCATTTACTCACTATACATTATTCATCGTAGGTACTAGACCCGAATTAGGGCGTTGAATATAGGGATTGAATCATGGGTGGTTTCATATCCCTTGATTTATATCAGTGGCGGCAACTCTTGCGGTACGGCAAATCCAACACATGTTCTCTAATGAATTTCGGATTAAGTTGAAGTGTGCGCATATGTAAGCTATCGATAACACGATTCTCGAGGATCGGCCTCACTTTCTTCCGTTATCCTTTGCAGGGCACTCCCTCTGTGTTCAAGCGAATATTCTCATCATTCAAACGGAAGGGATCCTCCAGGAGGCATGCTAGTGAGGAAGAGGAAGCCATCGAGTTGCATGCCAAGTCTGAGATTTCCGTCAAACCGAGACCAGTCTCAGCCTCGTTTAGAAGGTAAGTTCTAGTTATAACGTGTCCTAGGGACAGCTTGTTGCTAAATAAATTGACTGTGGAGTCCAAACTTCGGCTCAAGGCTATATGCCTGTCTCATTTATATCTGAAGTATCATGGACCAACCCTTTAGAACTCTTTAGGACCCTTACTAAACCTTTACGAAACCTTTACTGAACTCCTACTGAGCCCTTACTAAACTCTTACGAAACCCTTACTGTGCCCCTACTAAAACCTTACCCTGAAACCTTACTGCAGCCCTACTACAGTAAATCCCTACTAAAACCTTGATAAGCCCCTCACTGAACTTTTGATAAATCCTTAAACGCTTACTAAAGCCTTAATGAAACATTACCAAACCATTACTGAACGCTTACTAAACCCTTACTGAAGCCCTTCGAAACCCCTACTAAACCATTACTAAACTTTACTGTACCCTTACTAAAACATTATCAAACTCTCACTAAACCCTTACTAAACCCTTACTAAACCCTTGCTAAACCCTTATTGAAGCCCTGTCACAGAAAACTAAATCCTTTTCATACTCTTGATAAGCCCTTACCAAACCCTTAGCAAACTTCCTATCATGCATTTCGTCAAATGAGATTCGTCGTCTTTTACGGAATTGTGTATTGAAAATAGAGCTCTGAGAAAAGCAAAATTAGCAGGAATTTGGAAGGCCCTGAAGAAGAATTTATCCAAAAACAAATTTCAATGAATCTCAGACATGTAAGGTGAAGGTTCAACAAGGTTTTTCAGACTTGATTCGTCATCAGAGTGTGAAAGACGCCGCAGCGTTCTTTTATCAACAATGCTTGTAGGACTTTTGAAATTTTCAACTGTTAGACATGTGAGAATCATTTTGATTTTACTGGTTTATGTTTTGCTGTGCAGGATTTTTTCTTTTCTGCAGCAATTAATTAACTGTGTTGAGTTACAATACAATATGACTGTTTTAACAGGCTTACATTAGAAAACACGAACTACAGTAATTGCAAGACCCGATTTGCATACAATATCAAAGTGATACCCCATAGAGAGTTCATTAAATCCGTGTGGGGGGCACGATGAGACATCAAAACAATGAAATCATCCATTACGTTATAAGTATAATACTTGAGAAGTTAGCGATTACTTCATTTGATAAGCAAAATATCTGCAAGCATTGCAATGGACGTGCGGCTATGTCTACCATCTATAAGGTAGGAAAAACTTAATTCTTCTACACAAATCTACATTGGTTTGAAGCATTTCAGCTCTTAGATGTAAGGTGATTTTTGTATACTGTGTTTTGCTTAAACTCTTTTATTTTCTTTGATGTTATTACAATGATTGTTGACAACAATTTTTAGGAGGGTCTCTCTCGCCGTTGAATAGAGCTATAAACTTTTCTTATTCATGAGGACAGTTGAATTTGATTTAGTTGTTATAATTTCTAGGTGTGATTTCAACCTGCCCTATTCATCAAATGTTTGCGCATTCTTGTAAGCACAGCTTTGCCAATCTTTTGTAATCATCTGAGGGCGTCATCAATACCACACGATTTATTCGTTTCAGATATGCGCTCTACACACTCAACTATCCATACGCCCATGGGCCGGACGTTGTTTCAAGAAATAGCATGCACTACATCGCTACATATGTGCACTTCATAAATACATTTATGCACTTCATAAATGCGTACAGAACTACATCACTACATAGCTACATCCAATACATGAATACAGATATGCAATACATCGCTACGTATATGAACCACATCACTACATAGATATATGCACTTCTTAAAATACATATATGCACTAAATCACTTAACATATAAGCATTACTTAGCCACATATATGCACAACACTTTACATTTATGAACTACATCAATACATATACGTAATACATTACATTACATATATGCACTACATCAATAGAAATATTCAATGAATCACTACATATATGCACTACATCAATATATATATATGCACTAACACCACTTAAATATATGCACTTCATTACTACAGATATGCACTACATCACTAAATACATGCACTTTATCACTACGTTTATGAACTCCATCAATAGAATAATACGAGAGCCCAATTACCTAAGTTTATAAAATTCTAATAGATCAATTCAAAAATAAACCGTGCTTTTAAAATCATGGGTTATTTTTGAATTTATCTACATCAATAGATATATGCACTTCACCACTTACATATATGCACTTCGTTATTACAGATATTCATTACATCACTGCATAGTTAGAATTCCTAATTCATAGTTTATATTGCTCATATTTGCTACAGAAATACTCAATTTGAAAACTACTGCCAACACGACAACCACTAAAATTCAAGTTAAACGCACATGGTGGTTTAGTATCCATGGAATCTTTAGCAACAAACATCTGGTTTATATGTTGTTGCCAATACGCCTATATATCCTGTATTCTCCTTGAATCATAAAGAGTTGAATTGTCCGTAGCCTCTAGAAAATCGTTGCATCCAATGCAGCAGTGGTGCTACATCCCACTTAGTTCTGGAATATATTACAACGAATATCTTGTAGCTACCCAACAGTGCAACTTTGGCAACCCTGTTCTCATAGATAAGGTTTCGAGTGCTGTTGATTTTAAGCCATTTCGGTTCCTCTTAGTTGGTTATTCAAAGACTTCTCAAAGACTGACCATGTTTTTATAGATACGTTTTCGGTCCCAATGATTTTCTCCATCTTCCTTACACTGTTTTGATTCAGAGGTCATTCATTTTGGAATTCAGTTCAGAGTTCATTCATTTCATCTCTCCTTCCCTCCATTATTATCATACGAACCAGCCCACATCATGTAAATAAAAAACCTGATCCAAAAATATTTATATTCATGATGGAATTAAAGGAAATAGACATAACTCTATATCGATAAGCTGTATCAATTAACTGTATACATAAGGTCCGTACGTTATAACTAGTAGTACTAATAAACTACTCTTCTGAAATTCAGAATCAAGTTTATGTCATTACCAGTTAGCAGAATAGAACATCTGTTGATCTAGAAAATCGACAATATAATATAATCTAAAAACTCCCGCTTTGTTATATTCTCTCTGAAAAAACGATAGAAGCAATAATAAGTATTGAATACAAGAATGGAAATACTTCTGACTATCGAGTGGATCTGTGTTTTAAGTGAGCCTTCTCTATCCCTTCCCTAACGAGTGGATCTGACGTATTCCTGTGAATTATCTAGATAACAGTTTATTTTCTATATTCTTAATAATCAACAGTTGACATATCCATCCATCTAACTAAGATACAAACAGTGTTCTAAAATTTAGAATGAATGTGTTTCTCTATTTAGAACGAGCGGAACCGTAGTGGTATAAGGGTCAATACATAATCACAAGCCCATTTTTTCATCGCTACACAATGAAGCTATAGGTGCAAAAGTTGTTGAATGTGTTGGGAAACATGTCTAACTTAGTACAGTAAAGTGTTTAAGTTCTTGATTCTATCTAGAATAGACGAAAATCGGGATTCTTCTAGCGGATGATCGTGTTACGGTAAATCAAAAAAATTGAAAAATGATACAGAATATTAAACCCAACAAATTCAGAAATATGTTTCAAAAATGATTGCCATAATGGGAGGATTTGGGAAGATCAACTGCGCATGTGCAAAATAGATAGTGAGTATACAGAGGCCATGATCTAGGGGCTACCTACTAAGAATGGCATTAGTAAATAGATTTTAGGCCCATGTTCACGAGTTTTTTCGACTCTACCTCTATTGTTTTCTAGCTCTTGTTTCTATCTCTTGTTATTGTTTTCTATAACTCCACCTTAACAGATTTTTGTTGCTTAATTTTGTTTGAATATGTATCCCTAATCGAATCTAAAGGTTAATTCTGACAGTTGAAAAGCTTGGTTGAGTGTGGATTGTCTTTAAGTTGCTAGAGTTTGTAGCTTACTAGCGCTTAGGCCTGAAACAATGTGGGCGTAAAAAATAATAAGAGTTCGACATCGTTTGCAATTAGAATGCAACAGTGCTTGCATCCCAAAACCTTTGAAGCCTGCGTGGTTTTGGAAATCATCAATCGGAAGAAGCAATATCAGTCGTCAAATCGCGTGGACTGTTGATTGAAAAAGTACTGCTTTTTCGTAAACTCAAAGCGATCTCGATTAAGAAAACTTAAAATTTCAAATTGTTTGACAAAAAGTACCTGCTTCTTCTTCTGGTTTATCAATTATCCGAAGGGATGAAATTACTGCTGTAACTTTCTTAATTATTCATGACCAGAGCTTTGCACAACAAAGCTGTTTCGGCTGGACATTTCTTATCTTTATTCCTAATGTCAATGTGTTTTCTAACTAACCAAGCGAATCTAATAAAGAAGTTTCTTTGATTGGTGCCTTAGCGTATTCTCCTGGAGAATCCATATGGCCTATCAGTGAAACAATACAGGATCTATATCAAGCAGAAGGCATTTGAATCTGGAGGTTTTTCTCGCCTGGAAGGTGTTATACGCATGAGAGATAATACCCCATCATAGGAAAATAACGTGGCACACTTAGTAGCGTGAGACAAATAAATGCAATTATAAATTAACGCGAAAATCTTCGATTCAAATTGATTAATGTACTGGGTTTACTATGCGATAAGGTATACCGCCCTTTTCTAACCATTGAAAGGCTTACATACTCGAGTTCACTTGCAAGCTCTCTCGCCCGTTAGCTTGCCCGTTCATTTGCGTGTTCTCTTGCCTATTTACTTTCACATCCGCGTGCAATATCATTTACCTGTTCTCTTAGGCAATCACTTTCAGCTTTACTTTCGCATCCACTTATAACTATAAATCAGGGGCGGATCCAGACTGCCGCCACCGCCGCACAGGCATTTATCAACTTTGGCGAAAATAATTTTTTACAGTAGCACTATTCATTCGAAAATTATTTTTTTACAGAATCTGTCGAATATGTTTTCCACTTTAACTTGTCTTGAGTTCTTCCTCGTTAAAATAATGGGAATTCCTTCACTTTCGATGATTTATATTCATATATTTTGAAATTATTCCCTCGAGTTTGTTGCGTTACAGCGGCCAGCTTCTGAACACTCCTTCACTGAATTGAATTAATTGAATTTTGATTTTTTTGGCTTCATTGAATTGAATTAGATCTGTGCGCCAGTTGTTACGAATCCTAGATCGCCCAAAGTTCACCTCAATGTCAAATTGTATTGGATTTCCTGCCTTTGCTCAGCATAGATCGCCTCGACTGCCACACAAGAAAAAAAGAAAAGTATCTTGGTTCCAAAATCCTTTGTTAAATCGTGCGCGCGCCTGCGTCAAATTTATGCAAATACCACCAAATTGTTTTATATTTTATTGCTGACATCCCTTCCTATTGTTTATATTGCACATGTAACCAATGGCAGAGTCGAGAAATGAAGTGAATTTTTGAATTTTTGAGATTTCATGGCCTACTTTTTGCACATAGAAGTGCCTGTGAATAATTTTGAACATTAGGCTTCATCAAGAAGGGAGAAAACTTTCATGTTATGCCGAGGATGTGAACATAAAACTGTAGTAGGTTGAAAGTTTCGGGTAGGACAGGAGAGTATATTGCTCGAATGTACCAAGATATGAAGTTAAGTCTGGCCGTTTGGCGCGCGAGTGAGTGTTTTTGTTGATTACCGTGTTACGATGTAGGGAAATAAAGATACTTTTTTTATTATATGAAAGTTGTTATACTGCAATTCTCTCTCTATCACTAATTCCACATATTTCTCCACATATTCCATAACTGTATTAGAACGTTCGCTCCTCAATTACGAGAAGTTTTGGTGTGGTGAATGCCATACTGAGTTTTGACCGCGTTAAACGTGGTTCAATCTCTCTCAAGTAGAAATTTATTTTTGCTTTTGATTTTTTTCGAGAGTAGAGAAAATATGAAAGATTCTAAAACTTAGACAAGTATAATCATTTAATCTATTTAAAGAAGCTCTGAAACAACAATTATGTCATATTTTATTTAATTGTTACTTCGAACAAGCGTCGTAGGCTGGCATGATGGCTGGCAGAAATTCTCAAACTGACGAAAAAAGTGTTTTTTCAGTGTTTGGAACGCCAATACCTAAAATGTTTTCCAGGGGTGATGCCCCGAACCCCCTATTTTTAGCTCATTTGTGCGGCAGTCAAATTCTTCGCTGGGTCCGCCCCAGAGTAGGTTATAATTATTGGTACATCCATTTTCCCTCTCACTTACAAACCTAATTGCCTCCTTCACTTGCACGTTTATTTGATTGTTTATCTTCACGTTAACTTTCACGTTCACTAACCTGTTCACTTGGAAATCCACTTTCAATTGCACGTTAACTTCACGTTAAGTTGCACGCTCACCTGCACGTTTAATTCACCGTCAGCCTCATGTTTTACTTGCACGTTTACCTACACGTTCACTTACATGTTCACTTGCCTATTTATTTTCACATCCGCGTTCACTTTCACGTTCTCTAGCTTGCTTTATTACAAGCTTGCTTATCTATTAACTTCCACGTTCACTTGCACGGTCACTTTCACATTCATATCTATTTGCACTTTATTTTGCACGCTACTTTCTCGCCTCTAGCTCATGAGCGATCGATGGAGCTATTAGATGGAATCGTGCACATCCAGGGAAAACAGACCACATCTAGTATAGCGATTTCGCAATAGGCCAACTTACCTAGCCATAAAACCACGTTCCAGATGTAAAGCTTGAATTTCCCAACAATCTGCCAGTGCTGGTCGGGCTTAAGTTCGGATTAAGATTTTAATCAGATTTTTAGGTCTAGCTGTGCTGTATCCAGGAATCATTATCATCTGTCATATATTCAAGTGGGCTGTATTCAAGGTCGAATCACTAAGTGGAAGTTTTGATTTTCCTTTTTCAGTTAAGTCCGCAAATCAGTTGTAGTAAACGTTGATGTTACTAGTTTGACTTGCAGAACAAAAGCTATCCTGTATTCTATTTCCCTAGAGGTCATCAGAAGGGGGGGGGGGGGTCAAAATCTGCTCTTCCGTGCAATTTTCAGCCGAAATCCACCGTCCCAGTTATATCTGAAGGATTGATGATGGCTGTCTGGAGAAGCAACCTGATGACACCAATTCTTCTTAACATATCAGAGCAATCCAGTTTTCAAAGATTGTTGTTCAATTAAATGGATTTGATTTGATTTGATTTGATTTTATTTCAAAGATCCACTTTCCTGCATCTACGACCTTCTTTCTTGTCGCCTGCGACTTTCGTTACCAGATACTGAGTGTTCTAAGAACGAAGAAATATCAAATCAATCAATCTTATAATCTTTGCGTAAAGAGTTGAATCGAGCTGGGGACCTTCAGGTATCATTTCATTCGCTTGGTCCACTGTGCTACAAAGACGGCCATGCTAAAGCTTGCAATTTCAAATAGATTCAACTGCGGGTACGGGCTCCAGGCTGGTAGGACTCGACAGTTAAATGACGGGTTCAGTGCCATGAAAATTGGGCCTACTTTCCTATTATGCTGAAATCATATTAATAGAGGCAGGGCCAAAGCCATAAGGTATAAGGCCTATCTTTATCAAAAGTACTATACTTACTCAACGCAGTAGATAATAAGCAGGGAGCAAAGAATATGATGACAAAGTTGTAAACAAAATTACCAAGCTGACTGAAGGTAACTGTTGATAGGCACTTTACCATAAACTCAACGCTGAAATCCAGTTTGTAGAGGCATGGCTAGAACCATAGATACAACGCCGATTTCTATCAAAAATGCCCTGCTTACTAAACTTAGCTAATAAAAGGCTGGCTCAGAACAATAAGGCCTATTTTTATTAAATGCCATGCTGACTAAAACCAGCTGTTAATAGGCATACTTCCATAAACTTCACAATGAAATCAAATCAATGGAGGCATGGCTAGAGCCATAGGAATTAGGCCTATTTTCATTAAAAATGCCATGCAGACTAAACCTAGTTATTGAAAGGCAGGTTCAGAGCAGTAAACATGAGGCTTCTCCTTATCAAGCTTCGCAATGACTGAACCTTACTGGCGTAAGACACTTTCCCATAATTTCTACGCCGACATTTGGGGTGATAGGCAAGGTGGGAGTGATATATACGGCCTACATTCATCACCAGTGCCATGCTGACTCAGTCAAAACCCAGACGTGGGCACTTTCTCATAAACCCACGCTGGAATAGAGTGGATAGGTAAGATAAGAGTGATATATACGGCCTAACTTGGACATTAGACCCATGCTGACTAAAATCGTAAGTTAATAGGCAGGCATAAACATATGGGTGGGCATCAATTATTAATGGAAGTAGAGTTTTTCTTGACTTGTCTTGAAATCAGTCTTGTGTTGTTTGGCGTTCCACTTACGCCGAGTCACGCTTCTAAAGAAAGATCTGATCATTCGTTCTGCCTTGAGGTCATTAATTTTTCAGCAGCCGCACTCACAGTTAAGATGATATCGTCGATAGCATATCTCGCCTGAATATTCCCTTATAAACGCTGTTAGATTCAAACTTTGCGTCCGATCGAGAGTATGGTTTCGTTCGCGAAATTCAAGGAGTTTTTCAATGACATTGGCTCCAGCATTCATGAAATCACGAATTTCTCGTAAGTATAGCTTCTGTCTTGCGCCCAGCAGCTGCAATGTGTTGTTCCTCGCTCAACTACATTTCGTATTCCACGGTTGTAATGGCGGTTGGAATTCATCCATCTCGTGTGATCAATGTTTTGCTCGTGTAGTTAGCAGTAAACAACCTTCCGTTGTATAATATTGCGCAGCCAACAGCCTTTCATCTCGCAACGTTTTGATTTCCTGTGGGGCTCTAGAATGTTTCGGGTGTTGGGGATTCCTTGTTTACGAGTTTTTATGCTAATGATATCCAGCAAAACAAGTCTGAGGGCGTTTATATTTCGCCCTGGTTTATTCCACCCCTCATTGCCAAATCGGAAATAGAGACTTCATAAACACAACACAAATACATCCAATCAACTCATATACGAAACATTTCTGTTTTAGACCTACTAATGCTTTGTGCGTATTTTATCTCACTAATTGTAACGTCCTTTCAACAACAAAATTAGAGATCGAGAAATATAGATTCCCTGATTTCATTTAAGTAATTACTTTACGCCTTTGTACATTCAAGTAATTTATACAGGTATAGAAGCATTAGCTTTCACACTCCTTTCTACGCATTCTTTCGTATGACAATCTCCGTTTTGTTTATGAATTCCTAGATATTCTAATTATATTTGCTTTTGTTGATATCTATTACTCGCATTTTATTGAATCATCTCCAATAAATAAAGTATGGGAAATGTGGAATTGTTTTTGTTTGCAAGTTTCATGGAAGTATTTCTGAATTTCGGATTCAGTTTCCAATTAAAGCTCTCTCCTATGTTATTCTTCGACATTGCTCTAAACTTTAGATTCATTCAACCTCATGATTATCCTGAATATTATTCTTCAACATTCTATACAAACTTAAGATTCAGTCCACTCTATGATGATCTTGAATATGATTCTTCTACATTTCATACGAGCTGTAGATTCGTTCTTCGATTTCATTATTCTCAATATCATCATTAAATGATTATCCTTCCCCAATAGGTAGATGCTCGCGCTTCTCCTTAAATGCCCTTAATAACTCTGCAGGGTAGCGGGGTTAAAATAAAGCTTCATTTTCAATTTGATTATTTTGCATAGGTAGAGCTAATCGTCGATTTTGCTGTGAATAGATCATAAAGGTGCACAGCTCGGTATTCATTTGGACGTCTTAATCACCTACTTCTTCTTTTAATGGGCAAAAATTAGTCAATATGCAAGGAGCCGTGTGGGTGTTTTTTTCTGCTAAAAGGCAGTAAATGAAGGCTATGACCGTCTTGGATTGCTTTACCGTCTTCCTCTTTTCGGGAACATGCCAATAAACGGATTTTTGGGGAGATTTAGGTTACCAGGCAGGTATTTCAAGCAAAATTTTAAGCAACTACACAAAGGTCTTGATGTAAAGTCCAGTTGGTTATCAAACAAAATATTTTACTTCTTTTTTCATAAGGTCAATCGAATAGAACGATTTTCATCAATGATAAGTAAATAAAATCTTATATTTTGTGAAAAGTTAAGGACAAGCTAAGAACAAGCTGCAGCCAGCTATTTTAGATAACTATTAAAATAATTAAGCAAGTAATTGAGAGATATATAGAAGACAGGCAAATTGATTTTGGATCGGCATGCCACGAAAGTGAGACCGTGAGCATCGATGAAAGAAAAACAGGTGTTGGTTTCAACTATTAAAGCAAGATCAATTTAAATACGTTTCAAATTGAAATTGAAGTAAATTTCAATAATCCAACATAAAACGAAATTAACCTTTTTTCAAAAAGAAAAGGGTTCAAAAGTTTTATTAATTGCATACACATCAGTAACTAAATTTTATCAACCTCGTAATTAAGTAAGAAGCTATTTATGAAGCTAAATGTGGCTGATCGGAACAATTCATGTTGTTGATAGGAAAATCAGCTATACATCTTTGTAAGGTGTTGGTTTATGTGCAAAGCAAGCACCAACGGCTTACTAGATAGCTAGCCTAATCGAAGCAGTGCTTCTATAGTTGATAGGCAAATCAGCTCTACATCTTTGTAAGGTGTTGGTTTATGTGCAAAGCAAGCACCAACGGCTTACTAGATAGCTAGCCTAATCGAAGCAGTGCTTCTATAGTTGATAGGCAAATCAGCTCTACATCTTTGTAAGGTGTTGGTTTGGGTGCAAAGCAAGCACCAACGGCTTACTAGATAGCTAGCCGAATCGAAGCAGCATTGCTTCTATAGTTGATAGGCAAGTCAGCTTAATATTCTTGTAAAGTGTTGGTTCATGCACAAAGCAGGCACAAACCCATCACCATTGTAAGATGAAAGCCACCACTAAATAGCTAGATTTATCCTTCGAGTCCCTTTGTGAATTGTGTTTGTCCCTTTTCCTAACTAGCTAAATATTTATTGACAGACATAATTAGCTAGGCTAAGAGAAAGCAGTAATGCATTTAAAGTCGATAAGCAAATACGCTTCTTAAGTTATTGGTTGACGTGCAAAGCCTAAAGGGCCCACTGAATGGCTAGACCAATAGTAGCAGTACGACCCTGGCCCTTCCTCTTGATGTCACCAAACAAGGTATTTTCTTTTTTCCTAATTACCCTAGAAGGACAGATTACTCGATACCTTCTCACTCCGCATTTGGAGGGAAAGGTCTGAAAGTGAACTCGAACTCAGAACCCATTGAACAAGAGCTTTGTGATTTGACCATTAGGCCATACGTTTTGGGCAGTTTGACATAATTCGTAACCCATGAATTATCTCGGCGATTAATGTCGCAAGTTAGGAAACGAAAATGGCTGTAAGCCTTCCTCTCTTCATTTCAAATATTTGTTCTTAATTATAACTTTAGTTCCGAACTGTTTCACAGCTCAACACAGCGGTATAAAACTAATCAAAACACTCTGATGCCTATTCGTGTTTAGATGATTTTGAACTGTGACTGTGAATTTCGAAATAATCATATGCTTCCCTTTGATTTGAGGCACAATTACACTAATCAGACTAAGAAGAATATTATTTTATTCTGTGACATGGCATTTCTGCTACATTTCCCATTTGTTGACGAGAAGAAATTACACAGTAAAACATAAAACTCATGGCAATATTTCGGAGCATCATTTAACCGCAGGGGGTCGTTAAGAGCGATAGGAAGACCAAAGGGCTTAAAATTTGAAGCTGTTTTACGCATGTAGCTTTTGGTATTTTCTGTGATACTGTAGAATTCTACTATACTATTTGTTTAGTAAGCCATGCTACTTTTCTATCTGCAGTGAAAATGGACATTGAACGCTGTTGTGTTGTGGTTCTCCACCATTGCGGGTTGTTTCAAGCAGTCTTAGCTGACAGCAACTCTATTTCGTTTCCGCTAGTATGATTGGTCAAAACGCTTGTAAACAAATGCTATGATTGGCTAAAAACATCTTTCCTGCTGCTTATCAGTATAGCGTGTAGAATCTCTGTTGATTTCCCATCTAGCGAAACAGACTTTATTCAACCAGCACGCTGTTTTTATTTGCAGAATAACTTAATGTTTCTCCAGCAATTAAGCATTTTCTCAATTCGAGCGCATCTGTTGACCACTGATTTGTTTATTAATGATTTTCTAACGAAATTCAAACATTTCCCTTGCCGACTCGCAGAGATGTGCTGACTAGGCCAAAATGACAGCAGGTGTACGGTTATCCGGCTTATGTCGTTTTGAAATTAATTCTTTTGTTAAAGGCGACCAAACAACAGAAGGCGTGTTGAACATTTTCGAGCATTTTGCCTCTAGAGCACAATTATGGAACCCGTTTTATAATCTTTGGGTTGCGCTAGCCTCTCCTCTTGCATTGTGACACCGAATTTAACATTTCAAAGCCTTTGGAAACGCCTATAATATTTACTCTATACATGCACAATGTAATTAATCTGTTTTTCAATCCATTGCATCCTTTGTCCGCAATAACATTAGTAGTACGTTTATTCTTATAAGTCGTAGACCTAACTGCACGTGAATCTAAACCCAGGGCCAGTTCCAGGAAATATTATGAGAGTACACGCTTTTTTTTATAAAGAACCCAGCTCAGGGCCTAGTTCTTTAAGTTCCTTATTTTGAGACCTCTTTTAACCACTTTGTAGTTCTAAAAGTTCCTTAGTAGTTCCTTGATTTTAAGTGTTTACTTAGTAGATAGGAATAAGTATCGAGGCAAGAAAAGCATTAAAATTCAATATTTTGCTATGAACTCGTGATAAGGAAACATATTATAACACAAAGAAGCTTAGGCTAGGCTAATAAACGCAAAAGTTAATTACATCGTCATTGGAGAAGTTGCATATCTACACAAAATGAATATATGCAAAATTATAAAGTTCCTTAGTGATTTGACCTTTAGTCGTAAAAGTTCCTTAAGTGTTTCGACCTTCGACATGTAGGTTCCCTATAAAAGGTTCTTTATAAGAGAAAGCGCGTATAAGCTCTTATGTAATGAGCAATTTTTTAAGAATTCAATAGTGAGGATTCGATATAAATCTTCATGATGCAATATTACCGACTAAATAACAAATTACCAATTAAATCGTATCACACTCAATGGAACCGGCTTTGTCTAAACCGTGCATTAGCCTTTATGCACTACTCTACTTTTTTATATTGATTGGGTTCAGAAATTTGAAATGCAATTACCTTAATAGCATCGCCACAACACAAAATTCCTACCACACTAAATGTTTTATGGGTAGGTAACAGAAATACGCTAGGAGTCCTATAAGATCACCGCCGTGGACATGTGTTTACAAGTGGGTGTGTTGTTGTCTTATAAGGGGGCTGATACACTTTCGAGGGCTTGTACATCACGAGACAGGAACAACGCAAGAGGACAAGTAGAAAAAACGCAGGTAGATTAAATATTATACATAATGTTGTCAATATTTCACCCTAGCATAAAATGCTTCTTCGGGATTAAATTTACAAACGAATTCAAATATCAAATACAAATTATAAAATATATATGTTTGACAGATTTAAATACAAATTCTTCCGTTGTACATTTAATCCCGAAGAAGCCCTGTATGCCAGGGTGAAATATTGACAACATTATGTATAATATCTAATCTATCTGCGGTGTCTCTATTTGTGTCGTCTTGCGTTGTTCCTGTCTCGTTTCACTTTACTTACTTACGAAGAAGATCCGGCACAGAGCCTAGTATTGTGGACATTCTTCGTTTATAGTTGTATATCCGACTTATATTACATGCAGTGAGCACGCGTAGACGAGGGCCGTATATCCTCGTATACGAGATGTCCACCGCGGTTTAGATGATATACTAGCGTGTGTTAGATGGCTTACCGTCCTGAGGGAGTAATCTGGTTTTTCAATCGCACTTCATGTCATGTATTTTGAACATTTACATAAGCGTGTACACCCCCCTGCACTGGAAGGCAATATACAACTTCTTGTAAGCGTGACCACCGTGGTAGACGTGAAGGTAGCCATTATTGTGTACGTGCCAAATGCAGCGTAATGTGTTGAGATTATGCTGCAAAGTATTATTTCGATCGGTGTCATCAGGAGAGAGCATTAGCTGCTATTCTTGCGAGTTACCAGAACTTGGTAATTTTGCAATGAAATACCTAAACAGTTATCACTTAATATACATTGTTGGATCGGCTTAGCGAAATTGGGGGCTATATATAAAACAAAGATTATTTCCTGTTTTACTGTTACATTTTGAAATATGGAATGGACCTCGCATACGATCTGATTTGGGAAGAAACTCTTACTATGATAATGCAGATGATATAACAAATACCATTGGGACCAATTTGTTCGTTCTAGAGAAGTGTCTGCTGTAAAGAGGTTGCTTTTAATAAGTATGTGAATTTAGGGACTCAATTATTTGTCCGTTGTATGGAGGTGTCTGTTATATAGAGGTGTTTGTAGATGGTGATTTTACTGTACTAAGATATCTTTCATCTCCCTTAGATCTGACAACAAAGGCCCAGGGGATCCACATTTATCGAGAGAAGGCAAGCGAAGGTCCTCTTGGCATGATTTAGGCAGCTTGTTTCGCCACAAGGAGCCTGGTATCACGGACAACCCTGACGGTGTGCAGACATCTGCAGAAAACGCTGACATGACCGTATGTAGTTTATTTCAAGTTTTCTCATACATGATCTCAATGATTACTGCATGATCGCTCAATAGACTCGCTTCTCTCATCCCAGCAATTCCGACCAATTTCTTTAACTCAAATGATATTCAGGCCGGTCCTTCACCATATTTCCAACTAGGAGAAAATAAATTAACTACAATATCAATGATCTACACAACATTTACAACACTAAAATAAGTACTATAACTCAAAACCAAACGAAATAAGTTCAAAGTAAAGATACAATCGCCCGTCTGATACCGCGGAAGTGAAACAGCAGAGTCGTGTTTCAGTATTCCTGATGTTTCTGAGACAAGACGTGGTCGTTCTTGCTGCCGAGCAGTTTTTCGGCGAACAAATAATTTTCATTTCACAATTTTTAAACTCTGATATTTTCATCTTCATAGACACCAAGTCAAGGAGCCCACGCTTCGTCTACAGTCATCCAAAATCGGAACGCTGCAAGTAGGGACCGGCTGACCGGGTCGAATTCAAGCTCAGTCAATTCATCGACCCGGTCATTTAGTTCGGGGAGTGCTTCTTCTACTTCTCAGCTAACCCCATCGCCACGTCAACAACAAAGCAGTTACCGGCAGACGGACGCAAATAGAAATACCGGAGTTCATTTCAATTCCAACCGCAATCATCCTATGCGCGGCTCCGGTCAGAGATCCAATTCAGCATCGGGCTCCAGTTACTCATCCGGTAAGTCAATAACCCGGTCGCTTTCAGGAGGTGCCCTTGATTATCAAAGAAGTGGAACATCTTCACATTACCGAGGGGATAACCGTGCCGGTCATTCTCCAAACTACAACCGTGGAAATACCTCTGGGTATCAAAATTCTCCGGTTACATCTTCAGGTCACTCATCTGGTCACGGCTTATCCAATAATTCATCATCTGGTCATTCATCCGGACATGGCTTAGCCAATAATTCGTCTTCTCAACATTCCATACATTCGCTACCCGGAATTAACCTCGGAACTTCGTCTGGTAACTTTCATAACAGTTCTTCTGTTCCAACCCCGCGGTCAGCGCCTGCCTCTGTGGATTCATCGTTGAACGATTTTCGCTCGCAACCGAATTCCTATCAAGGAAAGCCGGGTGTAAATATATGGCACTCTGGGCCACCATTTTACGGTCCGCCCTCATCTTCAGATCCGCCTAATTTGTCTAAAAATGGACGTTCAGTTTCGACGCCGAAGACAAGCGGAAACTTTTCTTCATCTAATTCCCAAATGGGTTATTCGGGACCTGGTGTACGACAGGGATCCTCCCATGGGCCCTATAACAATGACGAACATTTGCATAATGAGCAGAGAATTCATGACCGCCACCGCAAACCGAATCCGAATAATGCAGCTAGCAATGGAATCCCATCCTCACAAAACAGAATGCAATCCAAAGTTCCTCGACAAGGTAAGAATTTCAATCCGAGCTAGTCAAATTAATTAATGTTTAATTTGAAGTTTAGTAATGTGCAGCTTGTCTTTGAATGTTACAGCAGTCTTTTAATCGGTACAGAAATTCAAGATGGCGAGATCAACCGAAAAGATAGCAAAATTTAACTACCAAATATGTCTGAAATTCATTTTTGATAGGCTAATTTCGTGGTTGTTATCTTTTTGATTTGATAATTTGATGAATGTCAGACGAAAAAGTTCAGTAATTATAATGCTTCCTTATGTTTTTTGTTGATTTCTTGGAGTGGTACTACGTCTTGGTATACTTCTGTCAAAAGTGATACTACCTTCGATGAAAGTCAAAACAGAAAAAACTTACCAAATATCTTCAAACACTTTTCTTTCACTAGCACGTTTGTTTTATTTTCAACACTGGATCAATGGCTAAAATTGCTTTTACTTAGTATTTGCAGCATGTTTAATTTATTCATTACTTTAATTTGTTATTTAACGGAGAGCCCCCCGAAAACCAGCGTCTGTTGAATGTCCTTAGAATAATCAGATATGGAATATGTGAAAAATAGAATAAAATTAAAATGTAGATTGGGGCTCAAGATACCAATACAGTGCTCTAGAGGTTACAAAAACAACGAACAAAATATGATAATGTGATCGAAAGACCCAATGTGCCTCCACGGTTATCACTACATTGGCTTTGCAGCAACTCGTAAACATTGACATACGATGTAATATTGAAAAATGGAATGTGCTTCTTATACACGCATTTTTTCTTATAAGCAATTGCCTTATAAGCAAGTCAGTACTCAACAAGACAACAACTTAAGCAGCATCAGTACTGGATAGAGGAATGCTAAGCAATTTGAAAATGTTAGTTCTGATCTAATTGGCGACGAAAATCGTGCAGCAGCCATAGAGAAGTAGGTTATAGTAGATATTAGTACTCCAGCACACTTTTGGATGCAAGATACTATTGACATTTGTTGTACAAAACTTCTGAGATAGTATTCTAAGAAATAAATCTTCAAGTATAAAAAGCTAAGCAATTGCTAAGCAATTTTGAGTACTCAAATTTGCCCTCTATCTAAGCAATTTTGAGTACTGAGCTCAATTTGAAATTGCTTATAAAAGAAAATGCGTGTATACCTTTACCAACCAACAAACGATTTTTGCAAATATCAAGCTCTTTTTGCAATTTCACCATCTTTCTTTTACTAGCAGTGACAATCGTTACGATTATTCTTCCTTAGATATTGGAAAGATTAGTGTTTTTCAGAGATAATGCTCTCTCAATCGATCCGACAAGAAAGGGCCTGTGAATATCTAGCTTTGCAGCAGGCATTTTGACATGCAACATTTTGACAAGGCCCGCAACGAGAGCTGTTCGATTTAGTGGCACAATTTGAGTTTTTGACACATAAATTTAAGTGACTGCGTAGAAGATGCGCTGATAAACTTCGTTGTTTGGGAAAGGGTCTTTAAAGTGCGTTCCCTTTGCAATCAATGCAATCTTGATTTTGAATCAGGACTGTTTTAATTCTTCATGTCAATGGAACGGAAGTGCATCTTGTTACTTGGCATCAGGATTGCAAATTTCTCACCTATAGCTAAAACAAAATGGTGGAACAACAAGGTGTGAAGGAGAGCTTTAAAATATATGCTTATACAAAATCTTAACTTTCTCTTGGGTGAGACTCTTAGGCCATCTATGTTTGATAATGTGGATCAATAATGCAAAAAATCGAGTAGAAAATTCAGCACCATCTGTTACGAAAAATGGACCACTTCGTTTCTTACCCGAACGGTTTTAAGCAGAAATGTCGGAGATGTCTCGCTTCCGTGCAAAAATCAAATCGAGTAAGGTCTAGAGGTAGTTTGTTTTGATTGGAAATCAGGATTCTAATCAGACGAAAGAAACACAAGTTATTGATATCAACCCTCGCTCTATATAAGTCCTGATTATTTTGATTGTGAAAGGAAGGCACTGTAAATCTAGGCTTGATACACGAGCTCTTGTTTCCCTGCGGTCAATTGACAGCAGCATGTCATAGAACGCAGGGGAACAAGGACTCGTGTTGCCAGCCTACAAATCCTAAAGTTTAGATTCGGTATGGGTACGAATGCAACCTCCGTTTCGAGTACCTGCTGTAATCCGCGGATAATCAAGACACAATGCCGGGCCTGACCTTAAGACGATTGCGGCCGCGAGAAGCAATGAATTCTCGCAATCCCACGCTTAATTTTGTATAGGTTGCTCAACAACTGGGTATTTCGAGAAGATCGCATTAAATATTGAAGAGCCTACCGTGTCTCTTTCTCTCATTCGGCTTTTCAAGCTCTCAAAACAGATGCTTCTCCCCATTGGATTGTCAGAGGGCAATTCGCCTGCAGGGTGTCGGCAGGCGCGGTTATTTAACAGACCTTGCGTTTCTTTGGCAATCAGAACAAGAGTGGTGATTTCCAGGGGAATCAATCGTAGTACTTCTGATGTTAGTTGCACGTCACAATTCAATTCAATTTAAACTTTATTCATGGCAATCACAAACATAAACGTAATACCCTGAACGACCACTTGTCTATTCCCGTATCATTGATGTCCTATCGATATTCTTTTCGCATTGGTTTTCTTTTTGCGTATTAGTTCAGTATTTGAATTCAAAGTTAAACATGAAATGATCACAAAAAATACTGGCGGAGTTGCTTTATGAGCCCTCTTGTTGATTTCTTTTAGAAATTCCTTCTGAAAAACCCTTTTTGCTAAGAATTGGGGGTATCGTGGCACCTCAATTTCAGTGTGGGTCAAATACAAGACATTTCCAAAGAATAAGTCAAGCGCTTGAATTTCCTCCGAAAAATTAAAAAATTGCGAACATTTCCTGAATTCAAAACGAACTTGTTCTGATAGTCACCAAATAAAGCATTAAATACATTTATTTTGGTCCAGGCAACCAAATGAACAAAGAAGTTTACGAAGAGGAAGAGGACCTCCTGAACGGCCGCCAAACCCAACAGTACTACGACCAAATGATAGCTCAAATAAACGACAAAATCGCTAAAGTCGTCGAGAGAGGACAAAGTCCTTACAGCGTCTACACCGCGGAAGACGACGAAGAAAACGACTGGTGCTAACCACGAAGCAAACACGAAGCGAACATGATTGCTTGTACTGTGAACAACTAAACGAGCTTGCTGCTTGGACGTGATGCCTGGTTCCAAGGTTTGATATAATTCCCTTTCATAGTTCTAACATGGCTCATCCAGACCAATCTACCCAAACTTCTGAATATTAGCAGTACCCTACAATTATCGACAGGGGATTATCTGATCCCTTTATCCAGTGTTTTAAGTTTTTGATGTTTTCCCTCAATTCATAACCAATAATTCGAGAATCGAATGAATCCGGTTCATATCGAAAACATAGTCCTGTTAAGTTCAGTGTAGAATGTTCATAGTGATAGAGACATATTTTGCAAAGGACTGTAACGCACTTGCTGCTTTCGTTATTTGCAAGCCATTCCCACGCTAGTGAACCAATCATCTTCATAGGGTAAGATAATCACAACTGTGTTGGTAATTTTGCATTCCTGCAGTGACTATGTTGCATTTCTTTGGTGGACGATCATTGCTGTGGTGGATAATCATGCTTAGGGTGGGAGATCTTTTTGCTGATTAAGTGGTGATTTTGCATTCCTGCAGTGACTATTTTGCACTTCTTTGAGGGACGATAATTGCCTTTGGTGGATAATCATGCTTAGGGTGGGAGATTTGTTTGCTGATTAAGTGGTGATTTTGCATTCCTGCAGTGACTATTTTGCACTTCTTTGAGAGACGATCATTGCTGTGGTGGATAATCATGCTTAGGGTGGGAGATTTGTTTGCTGATTAAGTGGTGATTTTGCATTCCTGCAGTGACTATTTTGCACTTCTTTGAGGGACGATCATTGCTGTGGTGGATAATCATGCTTAGGGTGGGAGATTTGTTTGCTGATTAAGTGGTGATTTTGCATTCCTGCAGTGACTATTTTGCACTTCTTTGAGGGACGATAATTGATGTGGTGGATAATCATGCTTAGGGTGGGAGATTATTTTGCTGATTTAATGATGATTTTGCATTCCTGCAGTGTTGAATTTGCAATACTGTTGTGAATGAACATGACTGTGGTAGTTTGTGATTTAGGATTTCTACAATGTTGATTTTGTCACTACTACAGTCAGAGGGGATGGGCTTTGAGATGTTGTACATTTGTATAATGCTTCTAAAACGCTTTTATATATTTTGTTTATGTTTGTCAACTCCTCATTTCTGCGTTTTCGAGGGTCAGTCAGAACTGCATTTACAAAATTTATTGGTACTCAAAGTAGGGATGTAAAGCAGGATGTGAGGGCAAAGCTCCATGGTTAAATTTCAGAATATTTTGGAGATGCATTGCTCCCTTGATTGGTTATCTTACGAACTTGAACCTGCCAGAGTTCTGCCGGACCTGTTGTCTTGCTTAGTTAGGGGTCTCAGTCGCTTGAGTTTTTGATTTACGAAGATGTGTATGAAATGTACTTCCTCGCTCAATTAATTCTCATAAAGCCCCTATTTAGTCTGTAGGGCTAAAAATAGGCTACTTTGATTGGTTGGTTGGAAAATGATTCATGAGCGGAGAAGAAATGATACGAATGTGCTTAAATAGCTTTGTTGACTCATTCTTCAGTTATCAACGTTTTGAGAACATTTATTAGAATTGCAGGGGATAGGGATTATGAAAAAGTACCAAAACGATGCGTGTTAACATGTTGCACCAAGCGATATCAATTCAGGAAACATGTGTCAACCGGAGCTAGTCATCGGATGGCCCAGCATATGTCGATGGTTGAGGGTGTGTTAAATGTTAGGTTGAGCCATGATAGAAGTGATGAAGTGGGTCGAAATAATATCAGGACTTGCTAAAGCAAACAAACGCGGGGTTCTCGGCTCCTGCTACTTTTGGTCTTCCTTTGGCAATGGTGATAGGTGAGGTGACCGAGAACTAGATTATTTAATCTATCGAATATAGCATTTATTGTAAAGATAAATATTGTTAATACCAGTAATGTAGTTATTCCAGAGATCTATGCATTTGCTCTTATCGACCACATTGCCGATTCTTTGTTTTACAACTGTATAGTGCGATTTTTGTTTACTTGAGACCCGGCCAAGCGATAAAACAATGTTTGACACAACTTTTGCCTGTTAAGCAGAATGTTAGTCAGTTTAGCCACAAATAAAACAGATGTTTGTTGGTGATAAGCAAGAAATGTTTTCGAAAAGTTTGAAAATCGAGAAGATAGCTGCATATGCAGAAGATTGCTGGTCAATAGGGCTTAGGTGATCAAGTAGCCAAAGTAGCGGTTTTCAGAAAAGAGCGAACAACCGTTTGAGTTTGCAAGGATGGCTCTTCTCTCTAGAGAAAGTTAAAAAGGAATTGAAATGAAAGACAAATACTTTCATTACTTACATATACACTGCGCAAGTTTCGTTACGTTTCGACTTTATCAATTGAAGTAATTGCTTGAAATGTGTCGATAAAAAAAAGTTAAATCAAGATTTTTATGGATTGCCGCTTCAAGAACTCAATTCGAATTCCCCGTTCGATCAATAGCAAAAGGGTCTATTAAAATAAAATCGAGCAACTGTATTTGCAGGCGTTTGTGTCAATGGCTATCCCATGAGCTAAAATTTAAAACATATCTAGGTAGTTTAATGCCGAGTTGTAGAATCGTGGAATTGCCTCTGGAGAATCATTCCAATGTACCACACCATTTCTTTGCTTTCAGTTACCAATATTTTTATTCATCTATTTGCTCTCTTTTCATATGGATAAGAATGAAATTTTGTATCCCAGTTAATTCGCGGAAGATGCTGCAAGCGTTTGTTCGTAAGGTGTCCCACCCTGTTTGTTTATGATTCGCTTGTCTGCGATGTCTGTGACATGCGTACGATACGTATCCCTCTAGTTATAGCGGATTGTTTTGTTCACTTGGGCTGTAAATTTAGCACCCTGCAAGCGTCACCGCTTTGTTTATTTATACATAGCCACACTATGATTTACATAAGAAACTTTCGTCAGCGATCAGTCTGTGCTCGGTGATTGTCTGTCTCCGTCATGGACATTAAGTGCACTAGTTGGTCGAGAAAATATCTAAACATTTTTCTCTAACCCCAACTATTTCGGTTACTGTGGGAGTGCACCTTTGGCCAGTCCATTTGAAATCCCAAACTTGGGGCCCCGATGATGAGAGAACACCGCCTTTGCGCAATGGTAAATTTTATATTTGTGACAGTTAATAAATCTGAGGGACCCCGTTAATTTTGTCTGAAGCTAGAATTAAAAATAGTATAAAGAAACTCATCGAAAAATTCTTGTATCGAATCTCTCTAGGCACCTATTGTAACTAAAGTTTGCTGGAACTCAGCGAACGGACTATGTAGTAAACATTGAGCAAAAAGAGTGTCACAAAATGGGCCTAGTTCTAATCGTCTTATATTCAGTAAAATATCATGGCTGGCTCCTGTGCAACCAAATGGTTTCGGCCTTTACAGATTTTTTTGCAGCTCATGAAGTCAACAGACCAATTTTTTTTCCATAAACAGCTGTTCGTTGTGAGTTCAGAAAAGGTAAGAAAATACTTCACCAAACGAAAAAGCTTGTTTGTAAATAATTATTATCTGAATTCGCAACCACTTGAGTTCACAATCCCAAACTCTATTTCCGATGTTACAGTTCTAAGGCTATGCCTTTATGAGGTGGCTCAGTGCCATATGTGGAGCTTTTTCACCTGTGTGGGATAATTTCAATTTGTTTTCATATGGCGAAATATTTTCCCAGAAACAACTCCCACACATTAACACTTCAACATCATTTAACAGTGCTAAAACAAAAATTCAAGAGAAATTGGCTCATCTTACCGGGCTTTCCAAGGTGAATTTAATTCATATGGACAATTTTCATCTCATGACAGCTTGGTCTCACCAAGCAAGAGGTGGTATTGGTGCAAACTTGGCTGGCCCGCTTCTCATATGAACACGACATGCTAATTTCAACGAGAGTCTTGATCATGGTGGGATCCGAGAGAAGTGGGCCATCCTAGTCTACCGGGCTGTCCCACCTCATATGAAGAGGGCTTAAGGCCAAAATCCAGACAACGATTGCTTTGCCCTTCTCACCATACCTAATTTCAAGCTTTACCCCTACTTATTCTGATAAATCTTGCATGCCTAAGCGATATCCTTAGGTATAATTTTTGTTTACTGCACCCTCCACATTGGTGCTTTACTACACCAAGGACTGTTGGTTGGATGTTGCTTGTGAAAAAGAGTACAGCAAAGCAACATATTCGGGTGAGAAAATATTTTACAATAGACGTTACATAACACTGCACAAAATAATTTTTTGCCTGCATATTAAAATCAGGTATCCTTCATGAGTCATTTTAGTTGCAGCTAGAGGTTTGTGACCCTATAGATTTCTTGATGTATCTGTAGCTCTAATTTCTGAACGTCATGTCCACACAGCTACAGGGTTTCAAACGCGCACCATGACTCCGAACCAAGATACACAGCAAAGAAAACAACTTGGTTTTCGTTATCAACATGCGGTTTGCTAAAATAAATTTACAACAACAATTATTAGGCTAATTAATACAAGATAATTATCTAAGTTAATACGTTCAAATTTACATCTAAATGGCAAAGGTCAAACAAGTAAGAATATACAACAACAATTTCGACTTACAATCTATTAGTCCTCGTGGCTGTTTACGTTTTATGGATTGTCTGTCTTGACTCGCCATCCGAATCTCGCTCTTGGACATCTCCTTCTAATCGCGTCGGGTAAAATATTTATATACATGGCCTCTGGCCCGAGGGAAATACAAAATCAGCTGTTTCCACGCAAAGCATGAATTCAACAAATTACACAATAGAGGTTTAACCCAGAGTTCAAGGTTCAAATCCCACAAATGGTCGAATTCTAATCAATTCGAAGGGAAATCAAACAAACACAAGTTAAATTGAGTGTCTCAGGAGACAACTTTCATAAAGGCTGTTTGTACACAACATATCCGGCCCCAAACAGTGGACCACCAGGAAACTGTTTACTTTCTTCTTCGTGTGTACAAATCACATTTCTTCCCTTGGTTCCGCGGCTTCCAGCAAACAAATTTTGTCAATTGGCCTGACCAGCTCGGATTTCATCGTTTTCACTTTCAGAGAGCGAACAAGGCCGTCTCTGCCAGGCGTTACTTCTGTAATCCGTCCCAATGGCCAGCATCCTCTTGGCATTGTCTGTTCCACAACTAGAACGACATCCCCGATCTTGGAATTTCTCTTAATGTCGTGCCATTTCTGTCTTGTTTGAAGAAGTGGGATGTATTCCCTTGTCCATCTCTTCCAGAATATATCTGCAAGGTACTGTACCTGTCTCCATCTTCTACTGCTGTATTGGTCATTCTTGTTGAATAGGCCAGGGGGCAAACACTGATTTGGTCTGAGTAGCAGCAGGTGGTTGGGAGTTAAAGCATGATAATCTCGTGGCTCATCTGATACTTTCGTTAAAGGGCGACCATTGATTATTGACTCAGCCTCACACAGTAGCGTCTGTAGACCTTCATCATCCAGTGTCTGTTCTTTGAGGAGTGCATTCAACACCTTTCGTACTGATCTTATAGCTCTCTCCCAAACACCACCCATATGTGACGCAGCAGGAGGGTTAAAAAGCCATTTCATCTCTCGCTGGAGTAAAAAGGAATGAACTTTATTGCTCTGATTCCACTGACACATTGCCTTGTTAAGTTCCCTGTTGCTTCCTGTAAAATTTGTGCCATTGTCAGAACGCATCTCATCAGGCTTTCCTCTTCTTGCAATAAAACGTCTGAGGGCATTTATGAACGAGTCTGCTTCCAAATTTTGTGCCACCTCTATATGAATCGCACGAACAGCAAGACAGGTAAACAGAACTCCATACCTTTTGATCAATGTACGTCCTCTCTTCACCACGAATGGTCCAAAGCAATCTACACCCACATTTGTAAACGGAGGCTTGTCAACAATTATTCTGTCAGGTGGCAAGTCGGCCATCTTCTGTTGGGCTGGTTGCTGTAATCGCCGTTTACAGTCAAAACAACTGTTGATCACCCTTCTAACTGCAACTCTAGCTTTGATGATCCAGTATTTTTCCCTGATTTGTGACAATACGTACTCAACACCAAAGTGTCCTGATTGTAGATGGTAATGTCTGATGATGAGATTGACGACATGATGACTTTTCGGGAGTATTGCAGGGTTCTTGAGATCATCAAATCTGTCTGGCATATGTTTAAGGCGTCCACCAACACAGAGTAATCCTTCTTTGTAAACTGGATCCAGTCTCCGCAAATGCTTCAATTTACTAATGTCTTGTTCGTATTGCTCCCGCTGGACATTAGAAATGATCACGTGTGCTGCTTGCCTTATCTCTTCTGCGGTGATTCTTCCTTGCCTGACTGACTTTGATGCCGCTTCATTTCCTTTCATCTTCGAAAGTAGCCAATGTTTGTAACGCAGCAACCATGCAACTGATCTCTTTAATTCATTCCACACAGAATACTTTGAAAAGATGACTTCGGATAAACTTTTGGCTTCTCCCACATTTACGGCGTGTGACTGCACTGACTTCTTCAACTCTGGATCATCTTCTGAAATTTCATCATCAACTGTCGGTGAGTTGTCCTTCCAAGCAAGATCATTCTTCCAAAGGAATTCCGGTCCCTGGATCCATCTTGAGCTATCAATCAACTGAGCAGCCGTAAGACCTCTTGAGGCATCATCTGCCGGATTCGACGCTGTTTCCACATATAACCACTGGTTTGGATCGGTGCCATCATGAATGATTGCAAGTTTATTGGCCACAAATGTTTGGAACCTCTTGTTTTCATTCTTGATGTATTTCAACACGGATGTACTGTCCGTCCAAAAATATGATTTATCTACTCGAATCTCTAGCTCTCTTTTTACAAGTTTTTCCAGTTTTACCGCCACTGCTGCTGCTGAAAGTTCCAATCTTGGGATGGTCACAGGCTTCATTGGTGTTAATCTTGACTTCCCGATAACGAATGAGCAATAGACTTTACCTTTCTTGTCCACTTGTCTGAGATATGAAACTGCACCATACCCGACTTCCGAAGCATCAGAGAAATGATGTAGTTCATTTTCTGCAACATCTTCAAACATCTCAGGCTTTCTGCATCTGTCAATTGAAAGTTGTTTGATTGTTGGTAATTCTGTCAGCCATCTTCTCCATTCAGTCAATTCTGCTGCGGGTATTTCCTCATCCCAGTTCAGTTTCTTCCGACACAGGTTCTGTAGTATCAACTTCGCTCGTAAGATCAACGGAGACACAAACCCAAGAGGATCATAGATTGACGATGTTATGCTTAACACACCTCTTCTTGTAAATGGCTTATCTTTGATGCTGATATTGTTTACGAACTTGTCATTCTCGACATTCCACTGCATACCCAGAGCTCTCTCTATAGGTAGGTTATCAGTTTCCAAATCGACGTTCTTCAAATCCTTCGTCAGCTCTGTCTCTGGGATTGCTTCCAAAACGTCTCTTTTGTTGCTGATCCACTTAGTCAAATGGAATCCACCATAGAAGAGCAGTTTATTTGTTTGGGTACATATTCTGACAGCATCTTCCGAGCTCTTTACCGACTTCAGTAGATCATCTACGTAGAAATTCCGAAAAACTGTCTCTATTATGTCATCATCAAACTTGCCAACGTTGTCTTCTGCAGTCTTTCTTAGAGCGAACGCAGCACAGCTGGGAGACCAAACTCCGCCAAAAAGGTGTACTAACATCTGGTATTCTTCTGGATCTTTGCTAATATCGCCGCCAGGATACCAAAGAAACCGTAAACAGCCTACGTGTGCATGATCAACGCGAACTTGGTGAAACATCGCTTCCACGTCTGCCATTACGGCGACAGGCTCTTGCCGAAATCTAAGAAGTACACCAATCAGTGAGTTCGTCAGATTTGGACCTTGTAGGACGCTTTCGTTGAGTGACTCGCCGCAGTACTTGGCTGCGCAATCAAACACTACTCTCACTTTATCAGGCTTTTCTGGATGAATTATATTGTGATGAGGCAAATACCACACAATACCGGTACTGTCGCTGATCTTATCTTCTGGGATTTTTCTCGCATAGCCTTTAGTTTGTAGATCATCCATGAAGTCGGAGTACTTGCAACGTAGTTCAGGATCCTTTGCCAATCTTCCTTTCAGATGTCGTAGCCTATGTTCTGCCAAAGCACGGTTGTTTGGTAATCCAGATTTCGGGTTTTTCCATGGGATTGCAACTTGGTAATGACCATCTACTATTCGTGCCGACTCTTTAAAGACTGACAAAGCTCTTCTATCTTCAACAGACATCATTTTGCTCTCATCAGCGAAGGACTCGTTGAATTCTTGATTGAAATACCTTCGAAGCTGCTCATCGAGGAGATCATCCTTTGAAGAGTTCAAGTAATAGCAATGCTTTCGTTTGGATTCCAGTCTTCCGGTTGGTCCATTCAACGTCCACCCGAATTTGGTTCGAACAGCATATGGTCCTCCTTGCTGTGACTTGATCATCTCATCAGGCTGTAGTGCTTCTGGCACATCAACGCCAATCAGCATGGCTACGTGATCACTGGTCAGCTTGGCTGGCAACTTCACACCACTCAAATATGGCCACCGGTCGATATCTTCCTGCTTCGCAACAGACTCTTCCGAAATGTTTAACTTCTTGGTGGAAAACACATTTGGAACTTCGATGAATACCTTCTCATCCATGTCCATTATTTCCATGCTTGCTACTGAGCTTTGATAGATAGTTTTCTCGTTACTGATTGTCGCTACGGACAACTGGCATTCTTTTCCAACCACTCCGAGTTCTTTCAACAGGCTATCTGTGCAGAATGTAGCAGTGGATCCATTATCTAACAATGCATATGTAGCAATCACCTTTCCTCCGCCTTGTCCTTTCACCTTTATCGGAACAATTGAAAGAGCTTTGCTGCTACATCCGGCCCCAGTATGCGATGTTACACCAACAAATTGGTTGTTGTTCTCAGGAGTTGCTTCGCCGCTTTGTGTCTGTTGTCTGCGTGCTGGATTTCTCTTCTCAAACCGTTTCTGTCCAAAATTCTGAATCAATTCGTGTAGTGACGTCATGTGTTTACGCTTCACATCACAACCATCGACTGTACATTGCTTACTTCGTTTGCAGCCAGCGGCAAAATGAAATGGCGAGAGACAATTGTCACAGAGTTTCTTGGATCTAACAAATTTGAACTGCTCCTCACTAGATATTATCTTGAAATTCTCACATTGCTCAATCTTGTGATTGTTTTCACAGAACTTGCATTTGATACTGCTTTCTTTGTTCTCGACTTCGTGACCCTTGGCTTCCGTCTGAATACTAAAGGTCATACTCCGAGGTTGGGCTGATCTTCCAACAGGTTGTCCGGATCTTTTCTTATCCCTGTCTCTTGTGGTGTACTTCCTTGTCTCACTATCCATGATACTGCCAAAAATAGGGTCGTTCTTTTCTGTCGCGATTTTTCTGACAAGTCTTCTTACATCTTCGATGTTTGGATCACGGCCTTCTTTTCTAATTTCCTGCACTACTGACTGCCACCGTGATTTCACATAACCAGGGCATCTTTCCAGAATTTTTACGAGTCTGTCTTCGCAATTAACCTGAGTGAGCCTTCCAGTTGCTTTTAACGTAATTTCACAATTTTGTAAATCGTCTGCCAAGTCCATTAGGCCTTCTCTATCACCAGTTTTTAGTTTAGGCCCATCTGATACCTTTGCAATCCAAGAATTCGTTACCTTGAATTTATCTCCAAACCGCTCTGCAAGCAGTCGTCGTGCCTCTCTGTATCCTTTTTCAGGCTCCAAAAGAATGCAGTTTTCAATAACCTTCCGTGCTCTGCCTGTACAAAACTGAACAAGAAGTTGAAGCCGCCTGCTAAAATCACTTGTGTCCCTTTCCACGTTGGTTTCAAAGGATCGCAAAAACGTAAAGTAGCTTAAAGGGTTACCATCAAAAGATAACATTTCTGACTTCGGTAGGAGTGTGGCCATTGCTAAGTTTCTCATCACCTCTAAATATTCGATACCTGGGTTCGGGACAAACGAATCAGATACACTTTGAGGGTCGCCGGGCTTCTGGGGGGTCTGTCCACGTGACAACACTGGATCACCGAATTCACCGGGCTTCTGGAAGGTCTGTCCACGTGACAACACTGGATCACTGAATTCTCCAGGCTTCTGAAAGGCTTGCTCACGGGAGAGCACCGAATCACGGAAATCACCGGGCTTCTGAAAGGCTTGCTCACGGGAGAGCACCGAATCACGGAATTCACCGGGCTTCTGAAAGGCTTGCTCACGGGAGAGCACCGAATCACGGAATTCACCGGGCTTCTGAAAGGCTTGCTCACGGGAGAGCACCAAATCACCGAATTCACCGGGCTTCTGGAAGGTCTGTCCACGTGACAACACTGGATCACCAAATGCTCCAGGCTTCTGAAAGGCTTGCTCACGGGAGAGCACCGAATCAGGGAAATCACCGGGCTTCTGAAAGGCTTGCTCACGGGAGAGCACCGAACCACGGAATTCACCGGGCTGCTGAAAGGCTTGCTCACGGGAGAGCACCGAATCACGGAATTCACCGGGCTTCTGAATGGCTTGCTCACGGGAGAGCACCAAATCACCGAATTCACCGGGCTTCTTGAAGGTCTTTCCACGTGACAACACTGGATCACCAAATGCTCCAGGCTTCTGAAAGGCTTGCTCACGGGAGAGCACCGAATCACGGAAATCACCGGGCTTCTGAAAGGCTTGCTCACGGGAGAGCACCGAATCACGGAATTCACCGGGCTTCTGAAAGGCTTGCTCACGGGAGAGCACCGAATCACGGAATTCACCGGGCTTCTGAATGGCTTGCTCACGGGAGAGCACCAAATCACCGAATTCACCGGGCTTCTTGAAGGTCTGTCCACGTGACAACACTGGATCACCAAATGCTCCAGGCTTCTGAAAGGCTTGTCCACGGGAGAGCACCGAATCACGGAAATCACCGGGCTTTTGGGGGGCTTGTCCAGGTAGGAACACCGAATCACCGAATTCACCGGGCTTCTGGAAGGTCTGTCCACGTGACAACACTGGATCAACAAATGCTCCAGGCTTCTGAAAGGCTTGTCCACGGGAGAGCACCGAGTCGTGAAATTCACCGGGCTTCTGGGGGGCTGGTCCAGGTAGGAATACCAAATCACCGAATTCAGCGGACTTCTGGGGGGCTGGTCCATGCACAATCACTGAGCCATCAGATTCACCGGGCTTGCGGAGGGTCTGATCGCGTGAGTGCACCGAGTCACCAAATTCACTGGTCTTCCGGAATTGCATCGCATACTCGAATTCCTCACAAATTCTTTCCTCTGCTTTAGCCTTAGCTATTTCTGTCTTCAAATGCAGCTCTTCCTTTTGCTGGTTTATGGCTAATTCTAACTTTTCCAGACTACGCCTTCTTTGCAATAATGATTCTTCAGCCAACAATGCTGCCTTTCTCGTTACACTCTGCAGTTTTCTTTTCATAATCTCGCCTTTTGATGAGGAATTTGAATGCCTAGAAAGAGAACTCAATCGAGATTTATTCTCACTTACCAACTCTGTTGTTTTGCTGCTCGAGCTGTCCTCTTTGTTCAAACACTCAATTGAATCCCTTTGTAGTGCAAATCGCTCTTTCATGCAGTTAAAGCGTGCATTTGATTCCTCAAAATAAGTCATGCATTCTTCCAAATCATCCTCTTCAGTCAGTAAATTTTGATATTCATCACACGCCTCTTTGAATACTTTGAAAGCCTCATTCAACTTCTTTTCGCTTTGCTCTGCTTCTCTTTTCGAGCGTTCTGCCAACATTGCATCTGAAGCTTGCCTCAAGGCCAATGTTAACCCACGCTTTGCACCTCCTCTTGCGTTTCTTAACCGTCTTCTTTTCTCGGCGTCCACTCCTTCCCAGTCGATAGTCACATTTCTTTGTCTGACTCGTGTTTCTCGCTCGAATTCGTTTGGCAAACCACTGGGGCTCCTCTGTTCTTCCATACTTCAAGATTCAAACTGATGTAGCTCTAATTTCTGAACGTCATGTCCACACAGCTACAGGGTTTCAAACGCGCACCATGACTCCGAACCAAGATACACAGCAAAGAAAACAACTTGGTTTTCGTTATCAACATGCGGTTTGCTAAAATAAATTTACAACAACAATTATTAGGCTAATTAATACAAGATAATTATCTAAGTTAATACGTTCAAATTTACATCTAAATGGCAAAGGTCAAACAAGTAAGAATATACAACAACAATTTCGACTTACAATCTATTAGTCCTCGTGGCTGTTTACGTTTTATGGATTGTCTGTCTTGACTCGCCATCCGAATCTCGCTCTTGGACATCTCCTTCTAATCGCGTCGGGTAAAATATTTATATACATGGCCTCTGGCCCGAGGGAAATACAAAATCAGCTGTTTCCACGCAAAGCATGAATTCAACAAATTACACAATAGAGGTTTAACCCAGAGTTCAAGGTTCAAATCCCACAAATGGTCGAATTCTAATCAATTCGAAGGGAAATCAAACAAACACAAGTTAAATTGAGTGTCTCAGGAGACAACTTTCATAAAGGCTGTTTGTACACAACAGTATCACTTCTCCACCTTTACTTTTTTCTGTTGTTAGTTGTTAGGCACATACGCTTACTATCTTCGCAAGGTACGGGTTTATGTGCTACGCACAAAGGACCCACTGAATAGGTAAACTAATCGAGCAGTGCGACCCTGGTCCTTCCTCTTGATGTGAACACACCTCGTGATTCCTTTTGCCTTCTTGCCTGGAATTACAGAGAGTTGGCTAATTCTCTCCTCACACTTTGTGACAGGTCTGAAGGTGGTTTCGAATCAAGTGATCTAACCACTCGGCCATCCCAGCCACAATGACCCACCCAATATATTTCAGGGCATTATGCTCAAACATACTATCATGCAGAGAAGTTGAAGCAAAAACAATTACAAATCTTTTCACTGTTATCATTTGGATTAAGATCTTCACACCATATGTACAATACTAAGTTTAACCTAAATGCATTATATTAAAACAAATTAAAGATACACCAATACATTCATTTCAGCTGTTCACGAAGAAACGGAGTGATTCAAGACTTAGCCCCCTCGTAAATACCATGCCCAAATACCCCAGTTCTACTCGTGCAATCACTAGCATGGTGTTGAAATGCGCTGCTCTTTTCTTTGTCGCTTCGGAATGTCTCTAGAAGGCCTGGGATCTGAAACGAAGAAAACAAATTATTTAAATTGCATTACTCTACTTGTCTATTCTTGATGGATACAATGCTCTGTGCTTTAGGCAGAGCAGAATACACTACGGTAAACTGTAAGAGAACAAAGATAGGTGTCCTTTCTAAAAGTCTTCCATGTATATCATGTGATGATGATGAACTCAAAAGTAAGATGGTAAAGATAAATATCGGGCAAAACACCAACAATCAAGCTGTAACTGTAGTCTGTTCAGGTCTTGATGAAGTGCAACCCTTCAGGATGCGATTGTTTCGGTTTTCAACTGAAATTCTCCCTATTTTTATTTCAAGTGCTTTAAGAAAGAAGTAGGGAAAAGATCACTTGCTTCAGTTCTCTTGAAATCTATCTTGACACAACCTTAGAACTGACGTGGTTTGTAGATAAATCTCGAAGAATGCATTGCTTCCAGGAACGAATGTTTTAGCCTGTGCACAGATAAACCACTTTAAGAAGTGAACTACGGTTTTTCAAAGGTCAGTGTCTATGACGCAGGCTACGAATGTTATAGCTTATATTATTTGGGATTTAGCCACGCATCGTGAAGTTGTATCAAGATGAATATCTTAAGAATTGACGTAATCGTGCAAGAGGTCTATTGCTTATAAACAAAATGCATCAGTACCCCTTTTTCGTTGTAAAATCACTTAGAATAAACGTTGGGCTTAAATAGCCTTTGAACATAAACTCACACAGCAGTCACTAACCTTTCTGAATCTGTTCATCTGCCAAAGTGGTGGTGGGTCTACTGGAGGAGAATGACGTCGTAACATCGAAGCTCTCGTTTCATTGTATGCTTTTCCACTCCCTGCTCTTCTCTAAAATAAAACGAAAAATGATGTTATATCTTGTACTTCTCTAACTTCTCAAGTTACCAAAAATACCAGACAGCAATCATTTGTATTTGGAACAATATAACCTGATTGAAGCCCTATTTAGATAACTTTCATATTTCATGAGCTTGCTGAAATAGCTATAAATAATTTTACGTTTATCACTTCTTAAGATACAAAAATATTGTTAAGTACTATTTTGATTACTTCTATATTTATTATAAGCTTCCTAGAATAGCTTACCTGGGTGTCGTTTTTATTTCCTGAACTCATCTCAGCAATCTTTCGTTCTTGCAGCCATTTTTCTTGGTAACGATGTTCAAGAAGGTCAAATACTGGCGTCAATGTTCTCCTGAGAATCAGAATGAGAATTGAAACGATTTTCAACAGCAAGCAAGTGGAATCTTGTAAGACAATTCGGAATGACTTTCAACAATTTAAAACGAATGGCAACAGTTTCCAAATGATTTGAAAGCAATTCGAATCTTGTTGGACCCTTCGGAAAAGTTTTCAACAGTTTAAACGAATTGCAGCAATATTCAAATTATTTTACGGTTAGTGGAATTTTGTTGGACAATTTAGCATCATTTTCGACAGTTTGCAACGATATTTGCAACGATTTTCAAAGGCTAACGTTTTAAGAATTTTTTGATTCATTGGTAACGATTAAGGAATAAACTCCAGCAACTGCAAAAAAACTCGAGACGATATCTAGCGAATTGGAACAATGCTAAATGATTATTAAGCGATATTTCAACACTTAAATTTGTATGTTACAACATTTTTTGTTTTGCAGCTATTGTTAGTACGAACTTTCATTATTAAAGACATTGAACTTTGAACTGCTAAGTAACAGTTTGTACGCTCTGTACAACCGCATGTTTTCGTTCTGTTTCTTTGTATTCTTAGTCGCCTTTTGCAGTTATTCCCAAATCACATATTTTCCTTTGTTGTAAAGCACGCAATGTAGCTTCGTTTTAAATACCTTTGAGAGTAATGTTTGAGTATAAATAAGAGAGTAGATTTACTTGTAATTCATTCGGAGCCTGAAGGGCTCAAGACAGGCCGACGTGATGCTGTGGCAGCAGAGAAGGACAGGATACAGTTGGTATGTAGAACTTCTAGTATTTATATTGTAACTCTGTTATTTATGTTTAACTTTGTTTAATTACTTACTTATTTGTTAGATTGTTATTGTTAGATTTCTTGTTATATTTACTTATTTTTGCTATTGATTAATTTCAGTTAATCGATTCAACGGATATCGCATTACAACGCCGTATTTTCTCTGTCGTGTCTGAAAAGCAATCACAGCTATACTATATAGACGGTATGTGAGTAATCCATAAGTTGTGGTAAGACATTAAGTTTTTGTTTTAGATTCTATGACAGGTCAACTCTGCAGGTCAGTGCTATTTATATGCCAATTCCAGAGCCGTTCGGCAATACATGACTTATTTTCATTAATATATGTTTAGAATTTTGATAAGAAATAACTGTAACAGACACTAAATTAAGAGATTCATTTCTATTGTAATTAAATGGTTGACTTTCCGGACTTGCAGAGTGGTCCTGCCTTTTATTCTTTCTCAGTCTATGCTATACTTACTGAGTTGGTACCCCAAATACCATATTTGGGGGCAGTCTCTTTGGTAGCTTGAGGTTCTGTTCCCTTGCAGAGGGTATCCTTTTCACGTCATGTGTTGCTCTGTATTGTGCATGTTCTTGTGCTGTTACTAGGCCAGACTGCGTTGCGGCTTTATTGAGAGATATGAAGTCTCGTGGTCCACGTTTTTCTCTCTCCAGTTGATTATTTTTGTCTTTTAATTTCCAAGATGACATTGCTTCAATAGATAAAAAAGGTGGGAATTAAATAGTTTTTCTCTTCAAAAAAATGTGATTACTAGGTATTGATTAGTCAGAGATTAGGATTGGGTTCTTTTTGAGTTACAATATCAAAGATCTTGAAAACCATAGATCATAAACCTTTTACTGAGTATAAAGTCTATCACTCCTGGTTACTCCACTGTAAGTAGGTTAAATGAAATGGTTCAACTTTAACCAAATCAAAGTCAATGAGTTTCTGGTTAATCAAGGTGCTACTTAAAATAACTGAAGCTGGATCTTATTTCCAAAGAGCACATTAACACACAAAGTATGAGGTCCCGCTGTGTTTGTTGCACACATTTGGGCTACAAAAATCTTCAACCTGTAGACAACTGACAACTCCTCAATTTCAAGTGGTACCCTAGATAGTTTTCAATACCCCTGGATCTCAAACTCCCATTTAATTTACAGATGCAAGATACTGCACCCAGTTATTCTCTTTCCAAGCACCATATACAGGGGCGGATCCAGGAAAAATTCTGACTACTCCTCTAATAACTTTATGTGACAGAATTACCAATATTTTTAACTTAGAGCCTAAATTAGAAGAAAAAAAAATACTAGCCCTGAAAATCTGACTACGTCACAAGCAGTCTTAGCTGTAGTCTGGATCCGCTCCTGATATAACTAACTAGATTATTCTTTAATCAAATGTGAAGCAATAATTGAGACAGACCAAAAATAAGAACCTGATGCAACCTGTTGAAGATGATTCAAATCAAGGTGGCTGAATTATCAAGCATGTATGGCAAGATTCACGATTGATTAATATTGATGTCTTACCATCTGCCGCACCAGTTTCTTTGCCACGATTTCTCTGCCCATATATAAAATCTTCAGGGGGTAGAGTAAAACATCTTCTTAGCGGCTTTCCAAGCTCAGACTATCATGGAGAGAAAATCACAATGTATGAGATATTTGAGAAAAAGCAGGATTTGGAAAATTAATTGGAATAGCTTGTATGAATGAAAATGAGCTGTGTAGGTTCAAACCCAAAACCTTGGGAGTCTGAACCTCAATTACCAACACAACTGAGTCTTAGGATAGTCAATTGGCCAATCTAATGCAAGGAAACCAATAAATCTATGATTTTTTTAAATAAAACTCCTAAAAACATCTTAGAATCATTTTTAGAAGGAAACTCTGACATTCATCTTAATAACCAAATATGATGAACTAAGATGAAAAAATTCAACAATATAAAATGTAGGCAAGTAATAAAATTGTTCACCTTCATTAGAAGAGGGTTGTTCAGTAATGAATCTCTTTGAATACCAAGTGCTACATCCCCTTGGGTATCCATATTTTACCTGTAATGATAGAGTTCAAACTTCATAAATGATAGGATAATATTCCATTCACTTTTCAAATGTTTGTTTTAGAATAGAGGGCTACATTTCTAATTTTTTTTGGTTTGGCTCCACCCTTTCTCTCATAAGTATCTACTCAGTGGCGGTTTTAGGGGGCCAGAGGAGCTACAGCCCTAGGCCGTGGGTTACATTTAGGGAAAAAGGGTGTTGCAAAATAAAGACAATTGGGAAATACCCTATAAAACTTATCATATACAAGCAAATCAAGGTGTTTGGCCACTGGCCCTTGGTCTCTAAAACCCCCACTATCTCCACTTCTAGTCTTTTTTGGGTTTAATGTAACATCAGAAGAGTCATTTTCATATTCATGAAGCATCATCATGAACTTTGGGGTTCCATATTTGCCTTCTTGCCTCAGTCTTCTGATATATGCAGTTCGGTGGCTTATGGTGGTAAATTGATTTTCAGGCACAAAGTTTTCCAATGTTGTTGTCGCTTCTATCTGATGGCATGCTGGATTGAGATTGACCCTGCAATCATAATGATTTTCAACCTGCTGGGGTAAAGGGATGATACGTGTTTCCCATTGTCCTCAATTCAAGCTCCAAGCTTTGCCACCAGACTACAAGTATGTAGGATACTGTGCACTGCCTGGAAGATCATTTGCATGCAATTTAAAGCTCAGACTTCAATAGATCTACTATTCTAAAACAGTAGCTAGGCACACATCACACCCTGTAAGGAAAGTATATTACTTTTCGACGAAATCTTGTTTGTGTCATTATAAGCTATTTTATTCTCTGTTCCAGGTTGGTTTGTTTTCACTACAGTTTAGAACATGTGACCAATCTCTTGAGTCAAGCTTGGAGCAATAACTCTTTGTACTTAGTATTGCATTTTGATGCAACCAAATATGTCAAATAAAAAGCATGTTAGCATCAAAAGATTCAAGTCCCAAAAGGCAACCAATGGAGCAGAACTGTAGTGAAAACAAACCAACCTGGAACAGAGAATATTGTTTTATTCTATTATTCTATTTTTTACCTATCAATCTCCTGTGTGCACATACCATACTTTCCATTCTGGCATTACACGGCTTTCCAGGCTGGCCTAAGCGTTAAAACAATTTAATTGCCATGGCTAGTAGTGCGCTGATGACAAAATTCGATTCATTTCATTCAAAATCCTTAGACAAAATTGAATCATCTGATATTCATTTCTCCCCCAATATTCAGCATTATCTGCTTCATTCCATAAACTCTATGAGATTTGCGTTTTGTTCTTTTTGAAAGAACCTTCTTTGTTGGTGCGGAAACTTTTTCGATTTCCTCCATCCATGGCCTACCATATCAGCATATGTATGCCCTATCTCTGGCTAGTTTGCTACACTAACTAAGACTCACACAAAAAGCTTACCGATTTCTTCTGTTAGCTGGCTTTTTCTTTTCTTAGGACCACTGTACTCTAGTTTGTTTGTCTTTCTCACACTTCTCTTCTTTCAAATGCGTCAAGTCATGCCAAACAGGCCGTGCTACTGATTAACACCAACAAAAACATTCTATCGTTATGGTAACAGAAATTAGATGTTGCCCTAGCAATATTAGCCTCTTTTTCAAGGAGAGAAAAGACAGGAAGACTGGGACTAGTGAAGCGACAACCGGAAACTACGCCATCGGGTGCCCGCATTTCCTTTCTTTACAGTGCTGCTACTTGTAGGGATCTCTACCTACTGTGGGAAATTTCAGTACTTCGTAGATTTTAGGAAAAACCAGTGGTGTAGAGCTGGGGGGGCTCAGGGGGGCGCAGCCCCCCTAGTTATTTTTTTCTCGATTTTGGGGGGGCTATAGCCCCCCTAGTTATTTTCAAAATAAAAATATTGTTTTTTGAAAAATCAAATCTTTTTCATTGATCTCATCAAACCCATCACAAAAAGTTATACTTCTAGTAAATCAACCATCATAGATACGATAGTTTTAAAAGTGCAGTTAACCATTTAACTTTCGACCACCCATCCCTAAAGATAGATTTGCTACAACATGATTCACCCATAAGAAGGATTTGGGCCAGATACAAATATGTATATGTACAAATTATCAAGTGAGATGTGAGAGACAAAAGAACGATGAAATTATAACACACCATGTTCTTTCAAACCCATGTTGTGAAGATAGGGTTTAAAAGATTTTAGTATGCTATGATTTAATGGTGCTCTTTCCCAAGACCTCTTACTCATGCCTTAAGCTCTTACCAAATACGTTCTTAGCTATTTTGTGGGCTTCTATGGTTTGGAACAGACAACTTGTTGAGCTCTGTCAATAAATCACTTATTGATATCTGTTAAAGCTATAAAATGACACTATTTGTCCATGTAACCATAACTTAGTTATTCAAGAGTGCCTTGTAGACTCTCATTTTCTGTTCATGCATTTATATCCTGGGGATGTAATTACATCTATTTCTTGTATTTTTCTGTTTTTCTATTACTAAACGCAAAGAGAATTAGCAGTATTTTAAGCCATTCTAAGGCATTAGACATGAGCAAATCTCAAGAGCTCCCGGGGGCGCCGCCCCCTGGACCCCTACCAGGGCTCTGCCCTGGACCTGCCTGGGGGCTCACAGCACCCCTAGACCCCAAGCCTTTTTAGGCAATGACTTACGTCGTTGCATGAGGACCATCTACTATAACTCAAAATGAGCCCCCCTAGTTATTATTCTAGCTCTACACCACTGGGAAAAACCTACGGTATACTTTACATGTACTACACGCTTTTTTTATGAAGAACCTAGCTCAGGGCCTAGGTCTTTAAGTTCCTTATTTTGAGACCTCTTTTGACCACTTTGTAGTTCTAAAAGTTCCTTAGTAGTTCCTTAATTTCAAGTGTTTACTTAGTAGATAGGAATAAGTATTGACGCAAAAACAGCATTAAAATTCAACATTTTGCAATAAACTCGTGATGCGTGATAAGGAAATATGAATATATTATAACACAAATAGGCTTAGGCTAGGCCTATAAAGCGTAAAAGTTAGTTACATAGTCATTAGAGAAGTTGCATATCTACACCAAATGAATATATGCAGAATTATAGAGTTCCTTACCTAGTGATTTGACGATTTGACCTTTATTAGTAAAAGTTCCTTAAGTTTTTCGACCTTCGATATATAGGTTCCTTATAAAAGGTTCTTTATAAAAATTGTGTATGTATGTACACCTGAAAAGTAGGTTCTTTTTCCAAATACCTTTAATTGTACAATTTTTGAAAAACTTTAAGTGAAATATTTGTATGAATTTTCTCTCTTGTCAAATGTTGGATAGGCCTAGATGTGATAGGTATCTGAAAGAATTTTTTTCTTTTACAACTTTGATTTTGTTCAAGAATCATGGTTCTATTTCTATATCCTTGAAGGTAAGGGAAATTGTGGATTTTTTGGAATATTCGTTGGGATTAGTGGTTGAAACTTGTATTTCTGCGTAGGTTTTGCGTAGGGATAAATCCATAAGCAGTAGGTAGTAGCAGTTTATTGTGCGTGGCAGCACTATTATATTTTCTTGTTCATGGCAAAGGATCCAGATTTTTTAGATATCTGATAAGGCATTACACTAGGTTTCCCTAATGAATGCAGTGAGGAAACCTTATCGTATGCAATTTGTGCATTGACTGCTATGTCCAGATAATTTAACCGTCGGTTTGCCGGTAAAATGTCTTCGCCTTTGCCAGTAATTACGAGCAGCAATGTTGCAGGAGCGCCAACGCCAGATCACCACCACCATCATACCCCAGGTGGACCTGCAGCAGCAACTGTCCTGCTCAACCCTGCAACGAGCTCAAGTGGCTCCAGAAGATCAGGTAAAAGGAAGATGAAGACCAATCCGCCCATTTACAGCACCATTTCTGATTCTTTCACCGATAAAAATAATGACTTTGTTTGGTAAGTATACCCTGTCATTAATATGGAAAGTAAACTCTATATGGCACTAAACAATAAACAATTAGACAATATGATAAAACAATAAAAATTGCTATGGTGCACCCATTGTCTCATTTTGAAAAGTGCCATCTTTTCCATACCAAGCTGCAAAGAGTGCCCTATGTCAGTTCAATGTGAAAAGTATTGCACTTACACACAATCAACAATTGGACAATAGGTAAACAATAGAAAATGTTCTTGCAAATCTTTCATTGACAAGTGCCATCTTTTACATACTGAGCTGCAGAGAATACCCATTGCCAATCCTGTATGGAGTCTATGGCACTACACTATTAAATTTGGACTCTCTTGACCATCTGATATATCTGTGTTTTCTATTTGCATGTTTTGTAATTATTTGTAAGTCTCGTGGTTATTTTGTATAATTCTTATATTGACCTTGAAATGGTCAGCCTCAGTTTGTTCTTAAATTGTTCTTAAGATTTGGCAAAATCTGAGGCTCGTGTTCTTATGAAATTGTTCTTATAAAAAAAAGAGTGTACATAATGAGAAATTAAACAATACACTCTTTTTTTTTATAAGAATATCTAATTTTTTTCTGAGCCTCAATATTCTTAATTTTTTGCTATTTTGAGCCTCGGAATATTCTTAAATTATTCTTACGGCAGAAAACATGGATATAGCAATAAATTGTTATTATTGTCATAAATGCCAAAAAAGCACACCTACAGTATTACAAATATGGTGGATAACAGAACAATATCCTTATTGCCTGTAAAACAGAGCTCATCGACACTTGCATCAAAATTTAGGTGAGTGTATTTAAACCATTCCCAGTAAAAAGCACACCAATTCAGAAGTAAAGAAACACTCGCTAAAAATTTTTTCCATGGGATCTGAGCCTCGCAATATTCTTAAAATATTCTTAAATTTCACCGATTTTGAGGCTCATTATTCTTATAAAATTTATTCTTATAAAAAAAAAAGAGTGTAGGATAGAACAAAAGAAATTGCTATGCATACCCAGTGTCTTATTGAAAAGTACCATCTTTTCCAGAGAATACCCGGTGCCAGTTTACACACTTTTTTATTTGTAAGGAACCTTTTATAAGGAACCTACATGTAGAACATCAAAAACTTAAAACTTAGGTCTAATCACTAAGGAACTTTAAATTGTAATATCATAATTAATGGTGTAGATATGCAACTAATTTAATGACTCTTATTAACTTTAACATTATATAGGCCTAGCCTAAGCTTGTTTGTGTTGTAAATATTTTCTTATCAGAGTTTATTGCAAAATGTTGAACTTCAATGCTTTTCTTGCGTTGGTTTCTCCACTAAATGAGCACTTAAAATTAAGGAACTATTAAGGAACTTTTAGAACTACTAATTGGTCAAAAGAGGTCTCAAAATAATGAACCTAAAGAACTAGGCCCTGAGCTAGGTTCCTTATAAAAAAGCATGTAATATGGGAAGAAAGGCACTGAATAGCACTTACAAAAAATGGAACAATAAGGTGATAGGATAGAACAATTAAAATTGCTATTTCATGTCATAACCATTGTCTCATGGAAAAGGGCCATCCTTTTCATCCTGAGCTGCAGAGAATACCCTGTGCCAATCCAGTATGGAAAGTATGGCACTACACAATGAACAACTGGAGAATAGGATAGAAGAACAATATAAATTGCTATTGCACACCTATTGTCTGCACATAATACTCTTGCCAGTCCAACATGGGAATAATAGCACAGAATCCAGATGTATTCAATTAACTCTACACTAAAGATCTCCAGTGTAGACTTTGGATTAAAGAATGGGGCCCATGTTTTCCCTAGATTGTTCTTGATATAATGTCTTCAGCATGTACTTTACATGGAATGCAACCTGTCACATGAATGCTTTTGTTCTGGTTTGCAAAACATGCACCATTTCAGCAAGATCTGGGAAGGTGCAAAAGCAAATTTGAAGTGATTTTATGTGCAGGATTAGCTACAGTGCAGCTGAATTTGCTTTTTTCAACAAGACTCCAGTTCAGTTGACCCTAATGCATTTCAGCCAGTGGATAGTTTTTTTAACTACTCATGTTTATTTCATGCTTTTTGTAGTCCCGTCTGCTTTGATATGATAGATGAAGCTTACATGACGAAATGTGGACATAGTTTTTGGTAAGTTTTTGTTTGCCTTACCTTTCCCTCTCCCATTAATAACATTTTGCAAGATATTGTAAAAAGTATTATGTTTTCTTTTGAGGCCTGCCCCTGATTTGTTTTTTTGTAAATTTGAAAATTCCTGTTAAAGAGCTTCCCTTGCAACAGACTTCTGATTAGATCTACAAAAAGAGGTTGATAGGTATATGTAGTGTCAATGTTATTGGCCCTGTTTGGGCCTCTACATGTTTGGACCCCAGAAAAAGGCTTGCTTTCCTCTATCTTGCCACACAGAAATGTGCCAGACAATGTGAATTCAGAAATTATTTGGAAAAGCTAATCTAGGAGCAAAATTATTTCTTATGAATGCCAAATATGGGAGCAACGCTGGGATTCTTTATCTAAGGGAGAATTAAAGGAGATATCCCTGATTTTTTGGAGCTTTGAGATTATATGCTGGAGAATAAGAGCAGGATGCAGAAGGGTTGGAAACCATGCAAAGCCAGGTTACTTTGGAAGACTTGTCGTATATTTCCATCTGACTTTTTATAGAAAGGACAAGGTTGCTTTTTAGAAAAAATATACATTATTCCTACTATAAATTCATATACCTTGAATAGCTATTTTCTTCTTTTACTTTATTTGGCTTTGTGACAGAAAAAGTTTTAAGGTATCTGAAGCAAGAATTTTCTCTTCAAATGTAATTTTTATTCTAAAGACTTGACAACAATGCAATGATGATGATGATGTTTTGGCGCCGCATAATAGATTGCTATTAACTTAACTTCCTTATAATGTGTAACTACTCTCTACTTACTTAGCTACCAATGTATTTTGAAGAGTTTAGAAGAAAGCAACAGATGCCCCAAATGTAACTATGTCATTGAAACAAATGAACAGATTTTTCCAAATTTCTTATGTAAGTATATATTTTCATGATATATTAGGCTTACGTCTTGCAAAGTGTTTTGATGTCAGCACTATACTCTTTTAGGTAGATAGCTCCACTTTTTGAGTGGTACGATTTGGATTAGTTATGTTGTGGAACTTAACTATATTGATTTGTTTACTTATTAGGGATTGTGAATTGTCGCAGATTTGAGATTACCATCTGAATGTACAAAGGAAATCTAAATGTGGAAATTGCTTCTATATTGCTATGTTATCTAGCAATGAAATTAATTTTTGAAAATGAAGAATTGACCCAAGAAAGACTCAAAGTCCACAATTTGATTGATTTTTCAAATCTTGCCTCTTCTCAAACTCTATAACAATATTTATTTTCCGTAGTGAATGATCTAATTCTAAAATACAAACAAGGAAATATAATGCCTAAGAAAAGAAGATCTGAAGTCTCGGTAAGTACTTCAAAATAGTTTTCACTCTGGCAGTCAGACAGCTTAAATAAACGAGTTTTAAAATGGATGAATATTATTGATCAGCTCGATCATTTAGATGCACTTGATTGGCTGTAAAAGCACCTAGAGTAAATAAAGCTTGGTTAACCATATCGGTGTAAATGCAGTATTAAATTCATTTCACCTTGATTAGAATTATATAAAAGCTAGGACACAACTACATATCTGTAGATGTCAACAAAGGTTACCAAAGTGTTAAGCTCGTGCGGTTTCACACCGTGGCAGTTTAGGCATTCTGAAATGTTTGACCTTTTTTTCTAAAAGATAACAAGAGGGGTTGAAAATTAAGAAAAAGGAGATAAAACAGAATTTTATGTCCCTACCACCGTCTTCCATTTAGAACAATGCATCCACTCATTGTTACGTCTTTTTCAAGTTAATTCTCGGGTAAAGATTCAAGCTGACGAATAGGATCTTCGAAGTCGATCTTTTTGCTTCAATTGTAGCTTTTTATAGTTTCTTAACCGAAGCTTAAATATTTTGATATACAGGTAAATGTTTTATTGTGGATTATGAACTTATTCCCCAGTGATATTTAATAGAAAAATCCAATATAGAGATGAGAAATGATTGTAAGTTATCTTACGCTCCTAGCATCTTGCATACCCCTATTTTTTTTCTTAATTTTTTCCATGAAATATCTGACAAGAGGATAAGCAGCTATCCTAAACAATAACCCTAAAAATTACCAGATAATCTAAAATTAGCTGCTCCTGACTAATACTCTTGAGTTTTGCTCTACCTAATTAGAACGAGCCAAGTTGCACTTGAAGAGCACTCTGAAATCAGTGTTTAAGGCTGTGTTTATATGGTGGAAATAACCCTGGCTAGCTGAGAGGTTATTTTCTAAGCTGATGTATCAACATCCTATATAAACTAGAGTGATTCAGTTAACTACAAATTATTCATGTTTCCTCTGGCTTACTGCTGGAAAAGTATGTTCTATGTTGCAAAATTTTACTAAAATAAAGTTGATCTAGAGGTGATCAACACAAATCGCTTTTGATTTCATTTTCAGTCGCATTACATATCTGAACTAAAGACTCTTATCTCAAGTGATGCATTTGAGTTATCAGATGTCAAATTTCTTCTTGGAGCACTTCGACGGAGAAAGGAACACTTGGAAGCGGTAAGTTTGTTGTAAATATTTCTCCTGTATATGATTTGATTTAGCACTTGTCCAGATTCGACTGATTCTACTTTGTATTGGCTTGATGAAATCTTTCTGATAAAACAATTTTTACCAATAAATCTTATTTTTGAGTTTTTATGCGTTTTGGTTTTGTAGGATGGGAAATCAGCCCAGCTTGAAATATTGAAAGATTTCCTTCAGCAAGTTAGAAAGCATAAACAAGAGGTACAAATAATTATATGGATTTCACATTGGTGTTGATCAAACAGAATTTGGGGATGGCGAAGAAAATCAGAAACAAAGCGAATCATAATACTATTGAAGGTTTGCATCTGAAACCTGTCAGATAGAGGACAGAAAATGGAACCTAACCAATTATTACACCCAGATTTGGATCGAAATTGGTCAATCAAAAAGTAGGTGGATGATTGGTATGGTGAGCAACAACCAATCATCACTAGGAGGCTAGTCAGACGCAGCAGTCTTATTCTAAGCCTCAATGGTAGAAGAGACTTTGTCAGTGTTGAACATGCTTGTGGTTGATACTACTCATTCTAGTTGATAATCTGTTAACAAAGAATTTAGACAGGGATCATGAAGAGCCATGGAGTGATTAGCTCACAAGTGATTAGGTAGATCAAACATTGGATCCTGAAAATAACAGAATGTTCTCTCTAGTTCTTTGTGTTGCTATATTGTTGCTAAAACCATCTCTAAGACTAATTGTTTACAATCCTGTTTATGCTGGCTTGTGCAAATAGTAGGATTGGAAAGTTGGAGGTTTTAATCTTTAAACCGAATGAAAAATGATGTTACTAAACTTACATGCTAATTATTACTCTAGAATTTTGTTAGTTTGCTGGATCAAAAACTTCCATTTCATAATATGTTGATTTTATTGTATTTAGCAAAAAGACCAACTTGTTGAAGAAATAAAGTGGTTGGACGAAGATTTAAACAGAGTTGAGGTATTAAATTATTTTGATTTGCATACTCTCACCTCCAATAAATATGGAAACGACAACGAGGCTAATATGGTGAAGAAAACTCCAATCAAAGTGATGACAGAAATATAACAATCAGTTTCTACATAAAACAAGCGTCCTATAGTTGTGAAATTTAAACAAATGACAGAGGAATTATTCTTTGTAAATATATATCTTCGTAATTTACATTAAACTTTTTGTTTTGTCTTTTTTTAGAAAAAGATAACAAGTCATAATTCTGAATATCAAACACTAACACTGGTTTGTACCAATTGCATTATTTGCTAGCAATTTTCATATCTGTTTAGGAAAATCCAATGCTCCTTTCCACCGGCTTTTTTGAGATTCCTCTTCATTACAAGAAGCAGAGTCGCAGAATACAAAAACTTGACATACTATGATAAAAAAACCCAGTTTGGGGGCAGAATATCAGAATAGTGTAGAATGCACTGAATGTCATTTTCATCCTCAGCAACGAATTTCAGCCATGAATAGCATTGGCCACTCTTATCGTCAGCAGACTACACGTCTAATTGATGATATTCAATATAATATTTATGTAGAAAGAAGTAAATTTTGAAAGATTCAAACTATGAAAATTTTTGATTGCCTTCTTTGCGTTACATAAGATATTTCTTCAAAAACAAGCCTGTATTTTTCTCATATTTCTTTTACGATAGATACCCAACAACCAGAGTAACTAAAGTGATTTGATTGTGCGTAACACCGTGCTACACTCCTTGTTTACTGCTAACAATCTTTTGTTCTCTAAAATTTTTTTGTCATTGACTGTGTATGTAACCAACAGACCCTTACTTCATGTTTATGTATATGAAAATTTTCTTGTTTAAGAGGGTTGGGAAACAATAATTATTTTTGAGCGCAAGCCCTGAAACAATACGTTCACAAGCAACTGCCACATATTTTAAACAATTTTGTTATTGAATAAGCGATCAAATGTATTCCAATCCAATAATTCTTATTGTCTTTCCATTTGTGTTTAGCTTTATTTTTATATCTAAGGTGTTATAGCGGCATTTACCAATCCAATATCCAAATTCTTCACTTTTCTGCACTTGCTAACTTCTTTTTGTTTTCTCAGCCCAACCTTTGTTTTATTTTTGTCAACCGTTATTGCATTCAGTAGTTCCTTGTTTAGGTCTACCTCCCATCAGACCCTTACTTCATGTTTCAGGCTCACGTTGTTCCTACTACACCGACAGGACTGCCGCCATTGAATTTATCGAGCTCCAATCATTGGTAAGTTTTGTTTCACTGATGGTAAATCAGCACTTGGTAAATCAAAAAACAAACCGGAGAATTAATAAGAATTTGTGTGGCTGATCACTTTTTGTGCACAGAAATTCTTGTCTCCTGTCTCACGTATCACTTATCACTTACAAGATACATGTAGAGTATGATTCAACCCCTGCCTTTGTCTTTGACAGCTTTCCAGTTGATGATGCATCATCGTATGATTGTCAAGAAGGATTCAATGCCAGCAAATGTGTAAGCATTTTCTATTTTCGTCATTTTGGTATTTCTGGAAGTTTCAATATGAGCTGAATTTTGACTACTAAACAACTTGATCATTTCAATTGGTATTGGGAGCCTGAAACCTAGTGGACATGAAAATACATGTGACAAGAAAGGAGTAGAAATTATTGCTTGGATGGCCTGTGAGTATTAATGCCAAATGAGCTGTAATATGTGTGAATATTGATAATGGAAGTCATGCATGATGAGATGCTGATCAGATATATAACAGCAGTTTCTATCTAACTCGAGAAGAGAGTACCTATTCTGGCTATAGTGCTCAATATACATTAGTATAGAGCACAATTATAAAGCAATTTAACAGCAGTTTCTAGATATATTTATTACTATCTTTTCAAGGAAGTCCTTAGCAGTCCTCTTGATTTTTGACTATTTTGCACTGAAGTGGACAAAAGGCAAATAGAAATACGCCATCTTTGATGAAAACGAGATATCATGATGCGCGTCTATAAGCCCAAATGGTTATGGAAATAGAAATTGATCGCATCTACAATTTTAAAAGCTTTCCCCAAAAGAGGGGTACGCTTCTCTAGCATACCATATTTCCATTGCCCCCTCATTCTCTCTAAGAATCTTTGATCTTCCTCTTCTCGTGTAAATAGAACTTGAGATGTTAAGTAAAACCTCTATATTTTTCAGCGATAGCCCAAAAGGTTCTTGATTTTTCGGGAAATTTGTATGGATTTTTATAAGGGTGGGTGGCTCCGAATGACAGGATTATATATTTTCAGCATTCTTTTTCTTCCACAATATATTTCATTAAATCAGCTCTGCAAAAAATGTCAAGAAAATGATATGTAAACTACTGAAATTTTAGGATTGATGTTCTTAAACGAAGGGGTTCTTACATACGGGTTTTTACAATATTGAATCTATAGGAACCTTTTGTATAGAAGAACCTTCTAGATATTATTAGCTTTGTTTTTCAGCACTTGGTATTTTTTCCTGCAGGGGGCACAGCAGTCAATGTCATCTGCAACTTTAGCAGCGAGACGAAAACGCATTCATATGCATTTTGATGATTTAGAGAGTTGTTACTTTAATCTTAAACATGGAAAAATAAGTTGTAAGTCATTCTTAATTGTTTTTCAAAAATGTTGTCCTTCTTCCAATGAAATGTCTATGTATTTCTTACTATCATTTTAGGAATGTTATTTGATTCTACCTTGAAGACTGTAATACATTGTAGCACTTTTGCTGTATACCTTAATAGTTGGCTTGAATTAGCTTGCCGCTGGTAATTATATCAGCCCTTTTTAAAGAGAGTGTATCAGCATAAATTGGTCGGGCAGTTGACGCCAATGATCAAGATACTAAATCTGATTAAAGGTGATTAGGTTAGCAATTTTTAAAGGGAATGTATCAGCATAAATAGGTAGGGTGGCTGACACATATGATCAAGTTACTCTTATCTGATTGGTTGTTTGGAATCCGATCACATGTAGTCCAATATCTGCAACGGTGTCTGTCTGACTATCTAGCATTTGTTTATTTATCATATGTTCGTTATCTGAAGTGCTTTTAAAACTATAGTACCTTGAAGTGCTTTTGCTGAATAGCTTTGTCGTCTTGGATTAGCTTGTAGCTGGTATTATGATATTGAAGCAATTAAAGCAATTAATTTTTTTACCATTTCTTTTAAACATTATAATGTAGTTTTAAGTACTGTATATGAGTATACTCTATTTGCTCTCCTGGCTATTACTGGCTGTCTAGCGACTCGTAAACTTAGGAATACGGTGTACAGTAACACATTGTTGGTTTCCTAAAACCGAAGAGTGGTCAAATTACTACTAGAGAAATCAGCGATAATTGTGCATCCTTTGCAAAGTCACTGTAGAAAGTCCTTGAAGTTTCCGTACTGATCAAATAGATATATTGTTCTCGATAGTGGTTCTCGATGTGTAGTGGTAAGGGTATTGGACTCACAACCGAAAGGTAGTGGGTTCAAAACCAAACCTTGGTGATATGGAATAACATCCTTTGGCAAGATGTGAAAACCATTGTGCCTCTCTCAACTCAGGAGAATTTTAGGTTACCTGGTCAGTTATAATGAGTCCCATGTGTGGCTGCACCCTACTATGTGGAAAGTGAAGGGGGTATAATGGAAAGTCGGTTGAGTGATCCCTGGAACTAGATATAAGACTATTAGAATGACAACTTTACCTTTGCTTTTACATTCAAATTGACTAGGATTGATGAATCGAATACATTAAACACCCCCTCTTGTAAACGTAGCCCTCGAATAGACACACCTTAAAATATCAAAGAATTTAACACTTGGCCATTAATCGGAACATTATGGCTCATTCAACTTGAATAATTTGTTATTTTATTGATTTCTTTTAGGTGATAAGGGGGAAGACGTGTTGGAATCCTTCACGGATAACCTATCGAAATTTACAAGGTTTAGTGAGTTTAGGCCGCTTGCAACTTTAAGTTACGCAAGTGATATCTACAATGGCTCAAGTATAGTTTCCAGGTGAGTGATTCTGTAAATTGAAGTTAACAGAAAATAAATGTTTGACTGTTATCACTGGAGCAAATTTCGTTTTACAGATTTTTAAGAATTATTTTTGAAACTATTATATTCGATTACTGTAGAGATTTCAGATACTATGAAAAGTTGGATCTCCGTATTGTTCGAATGATTGCTTGACGGTAAATTATAGGCTGTTGAAGAGGCACTTGGACTTAGTCCTAGCAAGACTTCTCTTTGCCTTCCTTGCTCATACTTCGAATTCATAGCTCTCCAGCAAAATATTGGCTCTTGTGTGAACAAGTATAGAACTAATGGGACCCTTGGTTCCAGAGAAAATTTCGACTACAAGAGAGGAAAAACCGAAAGCTCATACTTTACCAAAATATGCTACTGCTCCAGAAAGAAAGACTCAACATGTTGTCTGCCGTTTTACAAACAGGGTGCCTCTAATGAATTTCAACCCACCCTGTTTTTACTTACTAACCGACGAGATTAATCAGCCTGTTTTCAAACTGTCTATTCTATAATGTACTTACAATTCACAACAATTCACTTGCAAATGTCGAATTTGCGTACAAATTTCATGGTACTTGAATGTGGTATGATTATGGTCAGATGGTGGACAATGGTTGAGTAACTGTTCTTTTAAATGAGTCCAAAAATGATGATGTTAGGCCGATCTCCACTGGACAATTTTTGTGGCGATCGTCAATAGAAATTCGTGACGAAAAAGCGGTTTTGATCTCAACTTATTCTACTTTCGTCCGAATAAACGTTTTCCAAATGATATATGCAAATCCTCAGGCTAGTGCTGAGGCTCGAGAAGTGCTGCAATGCCGTTGGCCCAAATACTGGAAATAGTGGAATCAAATCCTGAGATTGAAATTTTATTTCATTCACTTTCAGTATAGAATTCGACAGGGATTGCGATTATTTTGCAATAGCCGGAGTTACGAAGAAAATCAAGGTACGGTTTCTATTTGCAGTACTCTTTTGATAACACCTCTTAAATCCTTATTTGATCGGTAAGGATGATATCCTGGTTCAGAATAAAACTGATAAAATTTTCACAAGGTAACAGTTAAAGTCCGCACATGAGAACCTATATATTTAAGTATTAGTCCATTTGGCTACATCTGAACCCATCTACATTAGGTTGGATGGTCTAAAGCTGCAGAGCTATGCATTTCAAGCACTTGTTTGTTTCTAGAACCAATTTCTTATTTCATTAGATATATCAAACGAACTGCATTCATTAGACATTGTTATTTTATTGCGAAATGGAAATCCGAAATTGAATCTTGCTATATCATACCTTTAATACCAGTGTATTGCTTAATTTTCATTTCATCAATGTTATGAAAAACTGCTAGAAACATTAAACAAAACGTCATCCTTAGATTGAGACAAAAAGGTGTCGTATAGTGTTGAAAAAATTATTCTTTTCTTTAGTAGAAATCATTGGGGAATACCAAAACCAAGAGACCTCAATCATCTAGACCAAGCAATATGCAAATTTTACCCTGAATCAATGTGCAATTTTTAACCCTGACATACTGTTCAAGGAATGGCGTGTTAAAGAATGATAACTATGTAGAGCGCACCACAACCATTTTGCAAATAGTCTACGGTCCTCCTCGTGTTCTATGACTGTCAACTATGTCTTGTTATATTTGATCACTTGTATATTTTATAAGAGTATGCTCGTATTTTCTCGTTTTACTAAACGTAGTCCTATGGTGATAATATATAATCTGAAAATGGCGCACCCAGTAATGAGATGCTTTGATGGCAACGGACATATTTTTCCGAACTTAGAAGTTACAACATGAACAGTAGCAAAAATACTTTTATCGTGTTTGGTTAATCATATCTTCTTTGATAACTGTAAGCTTTTGCCAGGTTTTGGTGTGTTTAACATCGCACACTTCCAGATAAATATTCGTTACATGATATTTGAAATTTTTCAACGTTTCCGGTATCGGTTTTTGGTCCCAATTTTTTACCGACTCATTTGAATTTTATAAATGATATGCCAAAACTCAAGCCCGGCAAGATATGATCAAATTCCTGTCTGATAGGGACGGAATACAAATATCAAAGGTTTTCCATTATAGGTGTGTCAGGAACAGCCTTGATTAGTATGAATTTATTCATTCCGTTCGTTCTTACACAAAATTGAACTGTTGAATTGCTGCGTCTAGTACCAGATGTAAATAGCCCTGAATAGACTATTTCTTATTTTTGAAATTGTGCTAGGAAAATAGCCTCACCGAGAAATAACTTCGGATGGCCAAACACATGTTCTCCGTACTAACCAAGACCGTAATGGCAAAAACACTGTTTCGGCAGATTTCCTAACAGGCCCTGTAGCAAGTGGGCGTAGATTTTCCTGCAGCGTAATGCATAATTGATGAAGGTGTAAAACTTATGTGGTTTCCTTAAATAAGATGTCCGTATCAAGGATTAAATGTCTCGAGTTATTGCTGGGTCATATAACCTTGCTTATTGCAAAAAGGGTCTGATCGAAGAAGTCAGTGTAGTATAGCTGGAAGGTCCCCCCTGGCTCGCTCGTATTTGGAACAATGAATTCCCTTGGTTTAAGCTAGATAGTCGTGGGACCTCGATTTCTGGGATGTTTATCGCCAAAGGAGTTCGACAATTTGTTTGATCTCACTATACCAATCAATCACCCATTTTCTGATTGGCTAATCTCAATCCCTATCTGGGTAAAATAACTCGTTAGGTTTAATTTTTGTTCTCTCTATGGCGTTCTGCTCGGATGAGTGTCAGATGTAAAGCCTCAGAAGTTATTATGTTTCACTATGTCTCTAATTTTCTTATCCTTCCTTAAAAAACCAGAGTTTGATTTTATCCGAAAAATGTCAGAAAGAGCAGCAAACAATGAACTGAACATCTCTTTGAGATCTTATCAACATCTGGAAGATGAGAATGAATAATGACCGATTCCATTCTTTTACTTCTTAAAGAGACACCGAAGCGACTCGAACCATCCAAGCCTTCGTGAAATCGTTTGATATTGGTTTGCGATTTGTGAAAGGATTTAGTATCGAATAATTTGTTTATTCATGGCACTAAAGTACGTCTTTTCGATTTCAGGTGTTTGAGTACAACCAGGTCGTGAGGGATGTTGTTGATATTCACTATCCAGTTCACGAAATGACATGCAATTCTAAAATCAGGTGTGTTGTTCATTTCCTAGTCGATAGAAAATACAATTACTTGCCACTAACGCATGAATTTTCTTCACGGTACTACTGTAATACGGTGCCACTGAATTGCTCTGATTGCTTCACTCGAGATAAATCTTACCTTCAAATACTGTCGAAGTTAAAGAGGATGACTCTAGTAAACGCCACTTTTACTTCGTGCCATCAATTCCAGCACACACCTTAGGGGTCTGGGACTGATACACGATTATCATAAATTATGCTGGGACTGATACATGATTATCATAAATTATGCTGGGACTGATACATGATTATCATGAATTATTCTAAATATGACAGCCACAAACCACGAATAAGCTCCCCAAACCCAAGCCTTGGAATTTTTTTCGAACAGTCTTAAATGGGTACAGAACTTGAATTTTATTTTGCAAATAAGCTCCCAATTAGTATTATTATTATCGATTTAATTATCTTTGGATGCCAAATCCGATAGCTAAAATAACCACTAAAGTTTTCGTTCTTTTTCTGAAGTATTTTCCTGATAAGTGTCAGACGAGAAGCTTTTATAGATATCATGTTCAAATATATTTCATTAAGCCATCCTACAGTTCTATACCGATCCAATGATAGAGAAAACTATGCTGTTGTTTTATTCATCCCTAAAGATTTCCTGACTTATAAGAATAAGGCCCACACCAAATAATAACCTCTCTGTGGCTTTTTTGTAAGAAAGCTTATTTAGAATTTAGAGGAGTGAATATATTACACTTTTCGATCAATATCAGGATAGCGAGAAAAATCTAAAGTAAAGCGAAATATGATACTAGAGCTTTGCGCTTGGCACCTTTCAGAGTAGGACGTCAGAAAGAGAACGGGAATGAAGCCTAATGATTGTCATACCACGAGTTGGATTGAAACTGGCCAATTAAAAAGTAGTTGAAAGATTCGTATTGTGAGTATAAATGATGTGATACTCTGAAGAATGTCAGAAGCAATGCTTTTGTAGTTATTATGTTTGGCTACACGTCCAAATTTTCTCGCTAGCCAATTAATGCATTAGTCATGATAACTGTGAGGTGCCAAGAAATTGGGGTTTGATTCAATTGATAATACCATCTCTACTTCATACTAAGATACAATAAAATAAACATATTTTGCATTCGGCCAGCTTAGTCAGTCTTGCTATTTATGTGATTAAAGCCAGCCTCGCTTAATACAATGCAACAGTCCTCGGACCATCTGCTGCAAATGCTCTTGAAATTGAAAAACTCAGTTTGTATTGATAGATATGATAAGTTGAATAATGCAAGATGCGTGGATTTTGTTATTTGCACACATCATCAGGCCTGATAGATTTAATCAAGCAGAAAGAACAACAATAATTCTGATAACATCTGAAAATTACATAATCCACCGTAGAAATTTGCAGTCACGCTTATGGAGTACAATGTATTACTGGTGCGAACACGCGCTTGTAAATAACACGGTACAAGGCAATATTTTGCGAGGGCGATTTTTCGGCTTCTTGATTATTGTAACAGATATCCATGGGGAAAACTAACTTGCGTAGTCGCTCAGGGACTTTTAGCAACTACAAGAATTCTCCCCAAGGATAGTGTGATTTTCCTAAGTTTGGCCATATGGTAGTCATTTCCACTGGACCAAAATGTGGGGTTTTTTAGCATACTGCCATTTTCCTTAATGTTACATTATTTCATTTTGGTACATCTAATTTTTCGGTTCTACTGTACTTTTTATAAAATCACCTGTTGTTGTTAATGTTTTTTCAAACCCAAATCTTTAAGCAAAATCTTCTGTTTGTCACATACATCACAGGGCACATAACTCGGTGGCTCGTCGTGAGTTCTTTTCTTGCGTCCCTTGGCATAAAAATTCTAATATCATTGTTGATAATTTAGACGTGTGAGTCTGCTAATGATATTAGTGCTCAATGATATTAAAGCGGAGCATTCATAGAATATAAAGACAGCTTTAAAGCTTATTTTTTGCTTTATATTCTGATATTATTGTTATAACTAACATACTGATTTGATTATGCTAATTTTATTTGATAACTGTATTTTCATATTGATATTTTTGTTGCGGGAAAAATATTTTTTATTTGACTGGATTTGATAAGATTTCTCGCTGTATTGATAAAACATTATTGTTTTTAAGGCAGAAGATTAAGCAATACCAGAGGCAGTTTTCAGATGCCAACTCTGATAATCCCCCTGTCCCTTATTTGCCTTATCACGGTTAAAATCTTCTAATTCATCTTTCTTCAAACCGTAGCTCAATAGCATGGAGTCAATACCACAAGGGAATGCTTGCCAGCAGTGATTATGAAGGCACTGTCACTCTGTGGGATGCATTTGCTGGTAGAGACACGATACTGTTTCAGGTGAGCTGCAGCACTAAATCACTCAAATCACGATTACATTATCTCACTTCTGATCGACAAATATTACCTAGGGCCTGTTCATATGGACGATCACTCAAATCATGATTTCACAATCTCACTTTTGATTGGGAATTATACTTTTAAGGGCCTGTTTATATGGACGATCACTCAACTCATGATTACGTAATCTTACTTCTGATTGGCAAATATATCTTTTAGGGCCTGTTTATATGGATGATCACTCAAATCATGATTACATAATCACACTTCTGATTAGGAAATATACTTTAAGGGCCTGTTTATATGGACGATCACTCGAGTCATGATTACGTAATCTTACTTCTGATTGGCAAATATACCTTTTAGGGCCTGTTTATATGGATGATCACTCAAATCATGATTACATAATCACACTTCTGATTAGGAAATGTACTGTAAGGGCCTGTTTGTATGGACGATCACTCAACTCATGATTACGTAATCTTACTTCTGATTGGCAGATATATCTTTTAGGGCCTGTTCATATGGACGATCACTCTAATCAAGATTACATAATCACACTTCTGATTTGAAAATATTACTCAGGGGCTGTTCATATGGGTGAAAATACTTCACTTGCATGATCCGGGGCTGGTAAGATGAAGCAAATTTTGGGACAGCTTCTTTCTTGTGAAGTTTTCGGAACTAAGCACCGAGATCGTATACTAACAGGAGTAGGAAGTGCTTATCCTGCCTATAGTGCTCGATATGCTAGGCATAGAGCATTTTGGTATCTGTCTCATGAGTGCGCAAGCACGAAACTCGGAGTCACAGAAGAACATGTCTATTTCTTTATGTGTTCATTCTGCTTGAGAACGTATACTGTATGTTTTTCGCTTCAATTTGCCGTCAAAAATTGAAATCAGATGTTTATGAGAAAGATTAACGTAATTTGATAGTCAAGGGAAGCACACTCTGACAAATTTCCCATCTAGCATTGCTGTTCTGGCTGAAGATATGCAAAAATGCGTTAAGGCGAGCCGCTCTGAACTTTTAATTAACTACCGACACATTCAAATCACCCATTAATATTAAATTGATTAAGTAATCAACCCTGTTAACACCTTTATACATGTAAACAACCCCAATTTTGTGTAAATTTCAAATCTGAGTAGTCGAATTTACTTGTCTGATGATCGCAATAGCAGGATACTCCGAGTAAAAACATAAATTTAGTGTTCTATGTGTATTACTTTTATTGTATCTTGCTCTACCTTCTAAGGTATTAAGCTCTCTTCTTGCCAATGTAGGCACTTGACTGCAATTATTTGATATGGTGATATGATTTGATTCGAGCAGAAGGATCCTAGCCTACGATCTCTGACTTTGTACGTCATCGCTCAATTGTTGCAATTGTTTCGATTGTAGGAGCACGAGAAAAGATGCTGGAGTGTTGATTTCAATATGGTAGACCCAAAATTGATTGCATCAGGATCAGACGATGCCAAGGGTAAGTGCATCACAGACTTCAACATGCCCAGGGGTATTGCTGCGTTAATTTGGGGATTCACTTGCTATTTCTACTATTTTGTCTACGGTGATAATGAAATGAAGGAGTGGGTTTCACTTAAAGATTTCTTTGAACGGTACAAACTTTAGGATGCTTTATTGGTTATTTTGTGTTTTCGATTTTTTCCTCGGAAACCTTAAAGATTTCGATGACTTTTTTCTGGGTGCTAATAATGAAATTAAGGAAAATAGAGCGTATTGAGAGAGGAATACATTTGTATAGTTTGTAGACCTCATGCATTCTTTTTTGTTTTGCAGTAAAGCTATGGGATACGAACCTAGAGCACTCGGTTTCGACACTGGAGGCCAAGGCGAATGTCTGCTGCGTGAAATTCAACCCAGAAAGTAGATATCACCTGGCTTTCGGGTCTGCAGGTAGGTCCTAATTATTGAGACTGTTTGGAAGTTGAATCCAGTACTTTATGACGGGTGGAGGGGTTTAAGCTAAAAACTCACATGTCGTTCAGGGGGATCTTGTTAAGTGCTTTTGTGCGCTGTTTGACTGTCGAATGATCGCAAATACAGTCCATTGTATTTCAGATATAGCAAAGAAATGCCCTGTTCAAATTTAGCAATTTGATGCAATAGATATATTGATGCAATGCTTCTCGCCTACGTAAATTTCGAATCTGTACACGGTCGAGCGCATCCTGAATGGTCGAGTGAATCATGTGAATAAATTTGAATAAACAATTCTTCCAAGGAGCCCATACTATCCCAACCCTTATGATTGGATCTGTGCTTCTGTGCATTCAAAATTCTTAAATTTTTAGCCTAACACTCGTTTTTTAAATTTCTTCTCTTACATTTGTGGGACAAATTCAAATGTCAATGATGTACTCGACCATTCAGGATGCGCTCGACCGTCTACGGATTCGAAATTTACGTAGGCGAGAAGCATTGCATCAATTTATCTATTGCATCAAATTGCTAAATTTGAACAGGGCATTTCTTAGCTATAACTGAAATACAATGATCTGTATTTGCAATCATTCGACAGATAAACAGCGTACAAAAGTACTTTACTAGACCCCCCAAGGGTGCGCTCGACCTTCTACAGATTCGACTACCGTACCATATGGATGCCTCCTCAAGTGTAGTTCTCCAACCGTTGTATTTTTACCTTGTTTGTCGTCTTTTCTCCTACGATTTTTACCAACGCTGAAATATTTTCTTCCTTTAGACCACTGCGTACATTATTACGATCTTCGAAGTACCAAGAAAGCCATTGCGGTTTTCAAAGGACACAGGAAAGCAGTGTCTTACGCCAAGTTCGTGTCACCGAATGAGGTCGTTTCTGCGTAAGTTTTTCGTTCCCATTTCATTTAGATACTCCACTTTCCAATCAATTGTTCCATCTCAAGCTATTAGGCGGTTCGCTGTATGGAAGGAAGCTAGGTTTGAAAGAAGGGTTGATTATACAAGGGATGTGTCAGAAGTGTGAATTGGATATTGGGCAGTGAATTGGAGTGTGTGTGTGAAAGTATTGAAAAAACTGGTTTCAGCAGAGAGGAAGATGCTCAGAATGATGTTTAGTGCTACATTTAGGGACAGGATAAGTAGTTCAGAGGTTACAGAAAGGGTGAATGTAGAGTCGATTGAAAAGTGGCTATAGCGTTTGAGGTGGTTTGGCCATCCGTTAAGAAAAGGTGAGGATACAGATTAGTTGGTAGAGTCTTGGAAATGGCGGGAAGTCGAGGGAGGGGGTTACTAGCGAGATGATGGAAGGACGTTATTGAGAAGGACATGAGGCTGATGGGCTTGGAGAAGAAGATGGCGAGCAGTAGATAGACTTGGAGGAGGCGAATCTATGGACTGATCCAACCCCGCTACTCGGAAAACGACTGGAATAAAAATCTTGTTTGTGTGATGTGGATCAGTATCTAGGTATGATAATTTATTAGGTTTCATGTTTGTTCGTTGTCAGATGTTCTTCTCTGATGAGTCTAAGACGTAAAGCTTAAGTTGTTATTATGTTTTACTATGGTTCCAATTGACCTCGCCATCAAGAAGTTACCAGCGAAAGATTGTTCGTCAGATCTTGAAACTCAAGAGTATAGGTGTTAGTGGTTTGATTTCTCTAATATCCTCTACTCTCATTAGTATCGAAACCCTTAAATTGAACATAAGTCTATTCTGAATAAGCAGGTTAAAGGAATGACGTGGTGTTTTGTAGGTCTACCGATAGCCAGCTGAAGTTATGGGACGTTTCCAAACAGCAATGTTTACGAACTTTCAAAGGACACATCAATGAGAAGAACTTTGTTGGCTTGGCCACTAATGGAGACTATATAGCATGCGGTAAGGAGTTCTTCAATGTATGTATACTGCTGGGTTAACGTTTTTCAAGGTTAACTTTTTATGTATTATCTCTTGGGCTAATTTCGTCTTTCTCCTGAGATCTTGAGATTCATTTCCATCTCCCTAAACACGTGGTTTGAGTATATTAAGCGGTTTATATGTGCAGCAGAAGTTGATCCTAGTCGTGTGAGGTCAAATTCTGGATGGGTGACCTTCGAGGCATTACTAAAACAACTCACTCCATCGTCCTCCAGAAGGGACGTTAAACCTACTCCTGCTAGAAATAAGGCCTCTGTCCTTTCGAAGACTAGTACATTAAACATAACCTACTCGCTGTAGTATTTTAGTTGCTTGTATTCAATTCCCCGTATTCAATTAGCCTCTTTCCAAATATAGGAAATTCGCGACGTTTTGTTTCACAGAGGTAGACTTTCAGAGAGGACACGAATCTTTAAATCAATTTTAAATTCTACTTTGAGTTGTCTGATGATCGCATGAATGCGTGAAGCTTAAAGTTATAAGAAAGTTGATAGTTGATAGTTGATAGGCACATACACTCGCTATCTTCGCAAGGTATGGGTTTATGTGCTAAGCACAAAGGGTCCACTGAATAGGTAAACTAATCGAGCAGTGCGACCCTGGTCCTTCCTCTCGATGTGACCACACCTCATGATTCCTTTTGCCTTTTTGCCTGGAATTACAGAGAGCTGGCTAATTCTCTCCTCGCACTTAATGGGTCTGAAGGTTGTTTCGAACCCGGGACCCTTCGAGCAAGGGTCAAGTGATCGAACCACTCGGCCATCCCCGCCACTCGGCCATCCCCGCCACGCAGAAAGATATGTGTTCACTCCGAAAGTCTACCTCTGTGTATTTCGCTCTTCCTAAGGCATAGAGCACTTTATCCATCCAAAAAAGGCCAGCAGAATGATGTGAGGTTTTATTTCGTTATTTCTCCAGTGTATTTTTGTTGCATGTCAGAGGAATAGTTACTTTGAATGAAGCTCCGATTTCCTCGCTATTTCTGCTGTCTTGGCTACTATCCTTAAAGATATGATAAATGCATTTATGCTATCATATTTACGTTTGTGATTTATAGCTACGTTGCAAGTGCCTAAGGCCTGACTTTGTGAATTACTTCATTGCAGGCAGTGAAAACAACTCCCTATATGTCTACTATAAAGGAGTTTCGAAACAAGTGTTAACGTTCAAGTTTGATACAATCAGAAGTGTGTTGGTAAGCTTTTTTGGAAAATTAATATTTTCGGAGGACACGGTGAATCCTTTCTGAGGACCTGGTACTCTATGTAAAAGCTCAATCGAGATAATCTGTGAGAAAATGACCCGAGGAGTAGGTCATTTTTATGCTCACAAATTATTTCGATTGATTTTCTTAATCCTGCTTCTTCTCAAGATAAAAGTTCCTTAACCAAAGCAATAGATTGGTGTTTGTATGCTTATGGGCAAATACGCTTGCTATCTTGTTATGTTGTAAAGAAAGCCTGGAATCGATGAGACATCATGGCCTTAGCCCATGCTGGCAGTGCGGATACTCAAAAATGAATCTAAATGGATATAGGATCTAAAAGAATCTAGGATCATTAAAGTCTAACAATAGAGTTTAGAGGATATTCAACGCATGAGAAAAAATCTAAGGCTATGCCTTTATGTGGTGGCTCAATGCGGTATGTGGAGCTATTTTACCTGTGTGGGATAGTTTTCAATCTGTTTTCATATGGAGAAATATTTTCCCAGAAACAACTCCCATACATTAACACTTTAACATCATTTGGCAGTGCTAAATCTAAAATTCAAGAGAAATAGGCTCATCTTACCGGGCTTTCCAAGGTGAATTTAATTCATATGAACAATTTTCATCTCATGACAGCTGGATTTCACCGAACAAGAGGTGGTATTTGTGCGAACTTGGCTGGCCCGCATCTCATATGAACACGACATGCTAATCTCAACGAGAGCCCTGATCATGGTGGGATCCGAGAAAAGTAGGCCATCCCCAGTCTACCGGGCTGTCTCACCTCTTATCAAAAATTACGATTGCGATATAGAGTTTGAAATAAATTAATAGTGACAAATAGACCTGATAAGTATATGGTAATCTCTTTGCGTTCGAGAGCCATTCACATCCAGGCTGTAGAAGTTCCATCACACTTACCTTGCGTTCATCCTTATTATCCGGTATGAGAACCCGTTCAGCGAGTGGTGTTAGGGATTACCGAGTGGTTAGATCACTCAACCCTTGCTTAAAGGGTCCTGGTTTCCAAACCGTCTACAGACTTGTCACAAAGTGTGAGGAGAGAATTTGCCAGCGCTCTGTCATTCCAGGCTAAAAGGCAAAAGGAATCATGAGGTGTGGTCAGATCGAGAGGAAGGACCAGGGTCGCACTGCTCGATTAGTCTACACATTTAGTAGCACCTTAATGCTTGCTTTGCACATAAACCAATACCTTACAAAGATGTTGAGCGTATTCTATTCGCCAGTCAACTATTAACCAGTATCAACCAGTAAAATACCCCAAAATCAAGTCTTGCTTGGCTTATTTGCTTGTCCTATTGAAAGCTCAATTTTAGAAGATTGATAACTTTATACAGTTATAGTAAATAGTAAATTATCCTATTTTAGATTTGACTTTGAGAGGATTAAATCTTGATTGTGATGTTTATAGGAACGCGAAAAGAAAGAAGAAGATGTTAATGAATTCGTTTCCGCTGTGTGCTGGAAGCCTGTAAGTTTGTGCATATAACTCTTAAACCTACTTTATAAAACCTCTTATTAATTGTCTCTAATTATTACAGCTTGGCCGAGATAAAACCTTCATGTGTCAGAGTATTTTCAAGCTCAGTCAGATTTTAACCTCGACCTAAATCAACATATCAAAAAGAGAAGTCTGCCTTAAATGTTTTCCATAAGACAGTTGTAGTTAAAAATGCTTGCAAAATCAGCAAACAGCCAAGATACAAATCAACACAGAGCTTCAGAATAGTGATGATACATATCGGAAGCGTAGTAAAAATTATGACCATGAATACCTTTCATCTGACACTCGTCGGATCAGAGTTTTATATAGGAAACTAGTAGATGATAACAATAAAAACGTTAGACAGGATAGAAACCGTTGAATGCAATACTGTTGTTATACCCCAGTCACAGTACTGAACATCCTTCCATGTACTGATGATATCCCTTACAGTGTTGTACTATCTTCCCACAGTACTGAACATGCTCTAAAATACTGAATATCTTCCAAGGTAATAAACATCCTCAACAACGCTGAATATCCCCTACTTATGGTATCCCTAATAGTATTGATTCCAAATCCTACACAGTACTAAAGATCCTACACTGTACTGAATAGCGTCCAAGATTGACGGTATTCCTTACAGTATTGCTTCTATCTCCCCAAAGATCTGAGTATCATCCACAGTACTCAATAGCCTCCAATTGACTGACGGTATCCCTTACTGTATTGTTTCTATCTCCCAGCAGTACTGAACATCCTCCACAGTACTTCACATGCTCAAAGCATTGATCATTGTCCACAGTACTGAACATTCCCCGAAGTACTGAATAGACGTTCCTCGGGGTGAATATGATTTGTCAATCATGTAGCATTCCACAAATCTGTACAATATCAATCTTTTATCCTGATGACTTTTTAGAAATCGAATATTGTAGTTGCTGCGAATAGTCAAGGATCTATCAAGGTAACATATTGTTTCATTATCTTATATTTTAATCGTTTATTGGGGCATGAGAAATATTATTTGTGGGAAGTCTTTGATGCAGGTTAGGTATGTTTTCGAAGTGAATATGTCAACAGTCCTCATAAGACTGAGAAATTGCACCCTTTTAACACGCTATTTTTCTTATAAGGAACTGTTTATAAGGAACCTAGAACTAAAATTTACTGTAAATTACAATGGATGCTTAAGTTCTATTGTTTCCTGTAACAATGGAGAACAATAGAAGATTTAAGGAACTTTTAGTACTAGGCCTTGAGGTAGGTTCCTTATAAAATAAAAAGCGTGTAAAAGGCACGTCCAGCACAGAAAATTTTTTGTAGACCTCCTCTCTCTCTGGGACAATGTGATCCAAAAAGTAAACGTAAACTGCTATATTAAGTTAACTGTTTTAACAGGGTGTGTTGAATGCTTATCTTAGGATGAAAGGATGTTGTTGAGTAATGAATCATTCAGCCCCCCCCCCCGATTATCTATTCTTTTCATGTTTATCTTACGAGCACTCTTCGAAGAAAACCGATAGTCTAAGATAATTTGTCCATAATTATTTTTTGATTACTTAAAAGCCTTGCAATATCTTTAAAAATCGCTTAGATAATTATGGCTAGTCATCAAATTCTTATCTGAAATAATAAGATATTTATAAAATTCTTTCAAACTTTGTGGCGAAATCGTTTGACATTTGTTGCGAGTTGTTTAGAATCGTTTCAAGGATCGTATGTTATTCGTACATAAGACAGGGCTCAAATTTTAAAAATTCCCGTTAGTTTGCCATTGCTCATGGATACGAATGCTGCAGTAGCTATGTCTGCTTTATGAACATATAATTTCAAGTCATCACGAGCTTTGGAGTTTGAAAATCCTGTTAATTCGGACTCTCTATCTTCCCCATGAAGACCACCGTGTTTGTGGTGATGTCAGAAATGAAGAACAGAAACGGATGGTCAGCTCTGAATACAATCGGATCGAAATCAGGCATGGCACAACGCAATCCCCTCATCATGACTGCAGTAGCTGCTGCAGCCTCGGTTCCCTCTTCATCGACATTTATGAAAGCCTTTTGAATGACAGAATCAACATCCAGTTTCTCTTCTGTTGATATTCCAGAAAAGTCTGCTCTCCAATCAAACATGTCCACTGCACCCAATGAGCTCAACAGTCCATTTAGCTCGGTGGAGAAATCGATTTTGAATTTCGGGATGTAGACTTGGATGGGTTCTATTCTATTATTGATATCTGCTTTGATCAATTGGGTGATCAATGTGGTATCATTAGTCATGCTCTCTAAAATTTTATTAATACCATGCGGTGTATTTGGCAGAACAATAGTCATGGTAAGCCTGCCTCCAGTGTATGGGAGGCCTAAAACTTGATACTCGGAAGTGCAATAATACCTCACATCCCTGGTACCGCCATCCACTTTCATATACATCATTTCAGCATCTACTGTCTCTTCATTGCTGAGACGGAATTTGCTGACCTGTGTCCATAACGGGTCGAATGCATGCCGCCATGATCCCTTGAAGTAGACAGCATTCGTCAAAACCAGCTTAGTCTCTTTCGTGAGTGATCCATCCGGGATTAGATCCTTTATTTTCTCATTGGTCATCTCTTCCACCCATCTGTTGATGGCCAATCTCGCGTCTTCTGGTGATTTTGCGAAGTCAACTGTTTCTGGGCGAGTTAGAAACAAATCTTTCAAAATATTTGTGAATCCCTCGATAATTTCGAAACCCGGCTGCAACCAAACTTTATTCGATGTTGCGAAATCTGTTTCGGAACTCTTGATACCCGACAAACTTTCAATGAGGTTTTTTATTGCTTCGTAAATAGCTGTTGGCGATTCAGCCATGTTCGGGCCTAAGTTTTGAAACCTTAGAACTGTTGATAACTGCTTCGCAGTGTTTTCTCTGGCCCCAACATGGAGCATTGCCAAACAGTCGAAAAGACTCCAAGGAGAGAAAAATACATTGCCATCGCCTGAAAACAGAGCTTTTGATACGTCTGAGGTGAAAGAATTACCTGCACTTGCGATATCCAGGGCCATGTTGGATACCGCGTTTGAAAATATACAAGATGGCAAGTTCAGCCCAACCTCAATCTTTGTTTGTATTTTGCAAACATTCTTTAGCCTATCCCTTATTATTCGTATTTGATACTTATCAATTGTCTCTAAACCACACCAGACCACAACGTAGAAAGTTATTTATTCTTTCTTTACGGTTATAGGTGCCTTTGTAGTCCTCTTTTATTCTGGTTACAAGTTAAATTAAATATCTGACTTAGTTTGGCAATGCAGTCATGGTTGATCAGCTATCCGAGAAAGGCTTCGTTTTAACCTTTATAGATAGGCTGTTTAGTTTCACGGGGATGGCCTAGTGGTTTGATCACGTAGCCCTTGTTGAAATCGGTCGTGGGTTCGAGCCCACCTTTAGACCTATCACATAAAGTGCGAGGAGAGAATTTGCTAGCACTCTGTAATTCCATAGAAAGAAAGTCACCAATGAATAGATTTCCATTTAGAGTGGGGGTGATGGAGATGGCCGAGTGGTTTCATCACTCCTTCCTCGTCCAAAGGGTCGTTGGTTCGAAACCACCTTTAGACCTATCACGTAAAGTGCGAGGAGAGAATTTTCTAGCTCTCTGTAATTCCAGAGGTAGAAAGCCGCCATTGAATAAAGTGCTTAGACGATGTGTTGTTCACTTAAAATATTTTAACTCAAGTGTTTCAAGTTTTGCTTACCTTTCAGGTGCTAGAACTTGTTTGAAATTGATTCTGCTCCATGTTGGTTTACAGTGGAATCTGGTATGCTCAAATCATGTTAAGTATGAATAATTGTTTTTTTATGATTTTCACTTGATTTAATTTCGTTCTCTAGTTAAAATTGTAGTTGATCCTAAGATTTTCTACAGCAAACCATTGACAATCTTCATATACAGGCCAATCAGAAAGGCAAGTTTTAAATAACGTAGAGTTCAATGTGAGCTGTGTAGCTTGAAATAATGAGGTTTTTCAAAATGTTCGCCTCGATGAAAACTAGAGTTGTTAAACCAAGCCCTTTACAGTGTTTAACTGAAAATTTCTCTTCCGTAGAGCAATGCTCAATCTGAAATTAAGCATGCTTGCACCTCATTTTGTACTATATGACTAAATGTTGCATTTACCAAATGGGCTCCCACCATTCTCATATGTCATTGCAAGGTCTCGGACCCGGGCTTTACCCAATAATAACGAGTACACTAACCACTGTCCTAAACCAGTCTAGGTCGTTGTTAAAAAGTCTTGGTTTAGGATAGTGGTAAGTTCACTTAACTTTGGGGGGTAAAGCCCGGGCTGGAGACCTGGTCATGGCATTTGAAAATTGTGCTTGCCGCCTTTGAAAAATACAATTTCTCTTGTTAGACCATGCCTTATGAATTTATGTAGTGAAGTTGTACAGATTTCCCCTTATGGAAATAATGAATCTTGTGGCCTTTTGTAGGCTAGAACGTTCAACATTAACTCACTAACTAAAATTGAAACAATGAAGAATATAATAATATACAAAAGCTTTTCGTTCAACACTTGTCGGAGTAATGAATTATGATTTAGACTTCTTCGAAGCGATTCTTGGTATACAAGATTTGTTAGGTTTGTATTCGAATCTTTTTATGTCAAGAACAAACCCAAAATAAAAACCTCGCGAATCAGTCACTTTCTCCTACTCTACGATCATAGAGCGATGTACCTAAAAGTTCTTCTTCTGCTCATGGCCGTTTGAAGATCGTCAATGATTTGTGGTTCAAATTAAGAATTTACCCAATTAAGATTTGGTCATTAATTCAGAATTCAGCAATTTATTTTCTATTTTCAAGTCAAGTAAAATAGTTTAAATTCAAGTTAATTTTCCTCGTAAATATTTTTGTATTGGAACCTTGTACATAACTTAAAATCAGTTTTTGATAACATGAAAAGTTCGAATTGATTCTTAGAGGACAGAAGGCACAGAGCTTCAAGTAATTTGGAAGTTTGGTAAAATCAAATCTTCCTCCAGGCCTTCGATCCCTCATCTTGAAAGAAGAACCGTTATGGAGGTTCCACCGTATACATTTTGAGACTTCTGTTTTGACCACGTGTTAGTGATCTCATTTCGTTCTTGAATTGCCACAGTTCTATCCAGTTGATGCCCTAGCCAAGCTTTGTCTAGTGAAAGCAGTTCGTTCTGTCCTCTAAGTATAATAGTGTAGAGTAATTTTGGTTTCTTTAAGAATTGAGTTCATCTAATTTGTGTTAGAAGTTAGTTTAATAAAAAAAAAGATAGCGTTTTATTTCCGGTAGAATTAAAAGCAGATATTTTCTTTATCGAATTCTTCCTTTCATTTGTTAACTATTTTATCCTTATCTAACAGGTCCTATCTAACAGGTAACAGTTTTAGGTCCTGTTCTTTTGGGGTGGGTCAGTGCGGTATACTGAGTTATCTCACTTAGGTGGGACGATTTTCAATCTGTTTTCATGTGCAGAAATATTTGCCCAGACACACGAGCCAGCCTCCTTTTTCATATAGACGTCAACAACATTTGGCAATTCTAAAACCAAAATTTAAAAGAAATTGGCTCATCTTGCTGGGCTTTCCTGGGTGAATTCAGTTCATATGGACAATTTTCACGGTAGCCGAGAAAGTGGGCCATCCCCAGTCTACCGGGCGAGCCCATCTAATATGAACAGGGCCTTAGGTAAACTTCGTCATGTTGTATAATCCAAAAGTACTCCTCAGGTCATTTCGTTCATTTGGTTCTCTGAAGCCCTTTGTTTTCGGATATCTATTGTGCTCTGAAGAACAAAAAGACCTTTCTAAAGATTTTATCCTTTAGAACAAAATGAATCAATCAGATCCCTTCTTACTAAAGCTTCTCACCCACTTTTCCTATCTTCATATTAATGCAAACGTAGGCAAAGTTAAAGTTCCAAACTTCTGTCGAGGATTTATAATATCTGATCTGAAGTAAGCTTTGAAATTTCGTAACCAAAATCTTGAATTAAATTCCATCCTGAATTGACTTCACTGAATGGTTAAAGAATCAAACTGAAGGATTAGACTTGTAATGATAGATCTTTGTACTTAAGGTACGGCTACATCATACGATCATATTTTGCATCTTATTTTTGGTCTTTGAGAAATTGGATATTTGTCTTTGATCATGTAAACGCCCAGAAATTCAGACATGTTTATATTCATTTTCACCATATATAGTGTAAATATGATCATGCAACCGTACCTTGAAATACAAGAAGACTTGGTCAGTTTGCGGAACTACGAAAATTTGGCAGGTTTCCATACTGCTGTTAGAGGGTAGGTCGTTACTAGTATATATCGTTAAATCATTTAGTTGCTCACACCTAACAACGATTATTTCCAAATAGATTAATATATATTTAAGACGATAAATCACACTATAGGAACCTTTGTATAGCCAGATAAATATATTTAAGTTTTGTACCGATCAAAGACTATTCCGTAAAATGTAAATGTGTTCAACCTATATTAACACGCTAAGTTTTTAAATCAGCCAAAATGTGGATTCAAGGTAGGTAATGCATGCGTAGAAGTGTGAGCAATTCAGCGATTTAACAACATCTCTGTTGGTTACTTTCTGCCATCTTCCAATCTCCTTATACACCTGCATGAACAAAATATGACAGGAAGGGGTATGCTGAATTGAAATATACCCCGGACATCAAGTGCGTTTGACGTCCTCTTATACCGTGACAACTTTATTAAGTCCCCAGCGGGCGAATCTAATTTTTGAGGTGCTAGAGAGGGGCTTGTTAGAGCCAGTGCTTTTAAAAGAGGGTTTGGAGCAGAAAATGTTCGCTCTCAAGCATGTTAAGTGATAAATTCGAAGAATTAACATGGAATACATCCATTAGCTATCCCTTACTCATCGCATTTCGTAGTCTATCTTGTATGAAGCGTAGGGGCTTCAAAGAAAGGGGGCTTAGTAGAGCTTTTGCTCCATTAGGGGGGGGGGGAAGCTGTTGCAGGGGTAGGTTGTCACAGCCTCTTTTTGGGTCCAAATGGCGATGGTGTCAAGTTCAGTCAAATGATATTAAAAGAAAGCATACATAAAGTACTTCATGATACCATCAATTTTGAATTGATAACAAACGGTTTTCAACCAAAAAAGAGGCTGTGACAACTGACCTTGACGTCTTGCCCCACCCTACAAAAATTGCAATTAATTGATTACGTTTTCCTTTAATTTCACAAAGCATAAAGAGATTCGTGAATCACTTCTTGCATGTGCATACAATGAATCAGTGTGGTTATATACTGTAACGAAACACTGGCAAAACTCATTCAACGGACTCTAGCTGGGTTAATGCAATGTTTCACGCTCATTATCATCCCTTGGGGATCAAAATTACAACCCTGCTAAGCACATGTGGGGGGAAGGGGTTTCAAAATTCACTTCTCATTGTTTATAAGCAATCTCTTATGACTGGCTACTTTGATTTTCCACTGTGAAATCGCGGAATTTCAACAGTAGTAATTGCAAGAATGTCCACGTATTCAATATGTTTACCAAATATGGCAGTTTTTAATAAACGAACGCACATACAAGCTATAAATACAACTCGTTCTTAACAACAATTCAGTTTCAGTTTCTGTCGATGCGAAGTCGAGATGTTGGTAGTTCGTAACGTTTTCATTTTGTTGGCTGTCGCAGTGAATTTCTTGGATACTTTGGCTGAAGAAGTGAAACGAGACGAGTTTTTGAGTGAGTCGGTTGAATTTTCCGGTATGATCTGAACTTGGTGTTCAGCCTTCTACAATGTCTCGACATTGAAAGTTTTCTGTACTATGTTAACATTTCTAATTGTAGCCAACCTACACTAGACCTTATTTTTTGATTTAAGAACGAAATTTTTAAGTTGTTGGTAGAGCTCAAGGCCGATATGGGTTTTATTTTCGTGGAACGTTATTGAAACTCTATATGCTTTAAGTTTCGTCTAACTTTTAACTCTTCGTGAACCGTTATCACTTTTATTGTGATCCGTTATTACTTTTAACTTCAGTTCCGACTCTTTCAATAATATCATATTTGTTCTCGGTGATTTTATGTTATTCATCCTTTTTTGTTTTGATGTTGTTTATCATGAACCTTCAAGGGTTCCCATACTGGCCACATGCTGCCGGGGCACGGCATGTAAAGAGGGTTGAAAAATACTTCAGGATTTTTAACAATGTTTCCTAGACTCAGGTTTGGTCTTCAAAAGCTAAAATCTATACTGTTGCTGCAGAGCCTAGAATTTCTCATTTCTGGCTTATGATGGGGTAAGAAATTTCCAGAATTTTATTTCTTGGCAATCTTTCCCACTCCACTTTCAGTTCTTTGATTTCTTACTTTCAGATACAGAATGGATTAATTATTTGGACAACGATGGACAGGAAGCTGAATCGGAATCTTCTGGAGAATCGTTATCTATTGATGATGCCCACGCTGATAAAGGTCAGTACTGTAGGGAGGGGGTGTAACCAGGGCCAGGGTATTAACCAGGTGGCCTGGGGCCCTGACAGGCCTGTAAAATCCAAGTTTTCCATATTTATTCATTATAAGCACTCTTTCAGAGAAATTCAGAGAGGGATGCTAGAAACCGGAACGGCAGTTACTGTATTTTCATAGCATCAAAAAGCTATCTCATAAGCATGGCAAAAGTGATCACTGAAGGAAGATAACGATACAAGTTATGTCTTATTTGCAATTAGAGCAGAATTAGATCGCACACTATGAAAAGGAGAAAACGGAAATTAGTATGATTTTCAGAACAAAAGGATACAACCAATGACTTAAAAGTTTCTTGAATACCTTCTATTATGACTGTATTCAATATTCGGTTTTTATCAACATCTAGCCACGAACGCCATGAAGTGCTACCCTTGCTGCAGGGAAAGATAAGTCTTTTGATTGAAAGAATACTGTCCTATTCAAATAAATACGTTGTAGTTCTTACTGTCAGTGTTGCTACTGAAAACGAAGTGCGTCGAAAGCATGCGTATTTGTTTGCGTATTTGAAGCAGAGCGGTGTGAACACAAGGCCAGTACAGGATAGGATTTGCCTTAGAACAATGAATTAATTATTTTAGAAAGGTTGGGTATTTCATAAATTGCTGGAAGACTTTCCCAGAAAATCTCTATTCTACTTAATGTGTTTTAAAAAACATGAAATAGTTACAAGGATGCAGATTGTGGCATTTCTTACGTTTCAAGCTGTTCTCTCTACAGTTTTAGATGCCTTTATTATCATCTATACTTTATTTCAGATTTGGAAAGTGAGCTAGATGACATATCCAGAACGAATGCCGAATTGGAATTCGATGAGAGGTTATCAAGGCGGAACGGTAATTCACAAGTTTGTTGTTAGGGTCAGCGACGTACCTAGTTAGAGGGGGATTTAAAGTTTTGGAGTTTATTAGTTAATTTTATTCTTTGTCAACATACTTACTTTTGGGATCTTGAAGGGCTTGTGAAAGTGAATGTCCATTGCACCAAGAAGATGTGTCATTATCTAAATTACGATGAATTTGATGACGCTGACACAATCATTACGAACAATAATCTTAGTCTAAGCAAAGTGTATCGAAAAAGATGGTGTGGAAACCTATTGTTGAACGTCTTGTTTCACAGTTGATGTTGAGCAGTACTTGAACGTGCACAACGAATTTCTTATCCTCTCTCTTTACTATTCAAATTTTACATGTAAATATTGCCTACATAAATATGATGCTGAATATTATAACATATTTTCTAAATAACGAATTTTTCTGGCTGGGGAACGAAAAGAAGCGTTTTTGTCTATTCGCTCAACCATGACCCTGTTGGCTAAAAAAATGGAAAAACAAAAGACTGTGCACTCTCAATTTTGAAAAAGTTGCACAAAAAGATACAACAATGGGTTTCCACACCATCTTTTTCGATACACTTTGGTCTAAGTGATGACTAATGTTTGCAGTGATGATTCTACAATGTAAAGTGAAGTTATATCGCAATCTGTGCACTGATCAATGTCCTATCAAGCAAAAATCAAGGCATAACCTAAAAACAGAACATGTCTTTTTTCTTTAACATACCCTATTATATAACATGTAGCATTACAGGTATCCCATCCCTATAGTATAATCTATCTGTTCCAAACTTATTTCTTACTCTCCTTACTGCATGACCTACCCACCAGGGCATCAATAACTTGAAATTTGTGCACTGATTGATATTCCTTACATTATTTTCTGAATCATACCACCTATAAGGAAGTTGGTAACTCATTATGCAATTTTTTACAGCCATGAAAATGTGTTCTTCATCTACTTGCCAGAACGGTGGCGTTTGTCTTAAAGCTTTTGGCAGCTATAAATGCAACTGCACGGCTGCATACACTGGCTTCCACTGTGAAACACGTAAGTAGCTTTAACCTTTCTTTACGAACTACCTATTCTCTGATTTGACCCAAAGTTTACTTAATTTGATTTTTAAAGCTATTAAATCTAGCTTAAAGTTCGTATTTTTTGCAACAACCCTCTATTTTAAAACATTTGATTGGCACAAGCTTTAGCACGTTTCCCTTTCTTTCAGCAATCAAATTCTGTTATCCCATTACTTGCAAAAACGGTGGGGTTTGTAATGAAACTCATGGCAGCTACAAATGCTACTGTACATCTGCATATACCGGCTTCCACTGTGAAACACGTAGGTAGCTTTAACCTATCGTTACAAACCAGCTACTATCTAATTTGACTGCAAGTTTAATAAGTTTGTTTTTGAAGGTTATTCAAACTGGCTTAAATTCTCTATTTCTTACGAGACAACCCTCTATTTTAACGACATTTATTGGTACAAGCATTATCATATTTAACTTTCTTTCAGCAATCAAATTCTGTTATCCCATTACTTGCAAAAACGGTGGAGTTTGTATTGAAAGTCTTGGCAGCTATAAATGTAACTGCACATCTGGATACACTGGCTTCCACTGTGAAAAACGTTGGTAACTTTGAAATCATTACTGTTGACTACTTGTTACCGATCTGAATTAAGTTCAGTCGCTTACATTCCCCAATATTTTGTGATGGGTCACTATAACCCTTCGTTTCGTTTTTTTCAATACCATTGGTATCGGTTTAAGCCTAAACGCATATTCACTTTATTTCAGCAATCAAATTTTGTTATCCCTTAACATGCAAAAACGGTGGCGTTTGTATTGAAACTCCTGGCAGCTACAAATGTAAATGTACACCTGGTTATTCTGGCCTCCAATGTGAAAAACGTTAGTATCCTTGAAATTCAATCTTTTGAGTACATATCCCCTTCAATATTATTGTGAAGATCTATTTCACTTGAAAATATTTACAAGCTATGCTTGATAAATAAAGCTCTAAACGTTAGTATCCTTTAGCTCAAACCTTTCGACTCTAATCCTCTTCAATATTTATTGGAATATTCCATTCAACTTGGATATATTAACAAACTATGCTTACTAACTAAAAGCCCTTAATCTTTTCTAGCCATGGATATCTGTACTTCGTCAACTTGCCTGAATGGTGGTAAATGCATTCAAACTCCTGGTAGCTACAAATGTAAATGCACACTTGGGTATACTGGAATCCACTGTGAAAAATGTCAGTGTCCTTAAAATCAAATCTTTTGACTAATCTTACTCAATTTTATTAGTGAAATCTATTCCTTGTGATGATATTCAAAGCACTTTGCCTAGTGAATGAAACTCTCATTTTTTTTCTAGCCATCAATATCTGTACTTCGTCAACTTGCCTGAATGGTGGTAAATGCATTCAAACTCCTGGAAGCTACAAATGTAAATGCAAACCTGGGTATACTGGACTCCACTGTGAAAAACGTCAGTGTCCTTAAAAATCCAATCTTTTCACTAATCTTATTCAATTTCAATAGTGAAATCTATTCCTTGTGATGATATTCAAAGCACTTTGCCTAGTGAATGAAACTCTCATTTTTTTTCTAGCCATCAATATCTGTACTTCTTCCACTTGCCTGAATGGTGGTAAATGCATTCCAACTCCTGGAAGCTACAAATGTAAATGCACACCTGGCTATTCTGGCCTCAACTGTGAAAAATGTTAGTAACGTTAAATTTTGATCTTTTGACTTCGAGTCCTTTTGAATATTTATCTTGAAAATCTATTACACTTGAAATAATTACCAAACATCCTTTATAAAAAAAGCTCTTCAATTCTTTTCAGTCATTGATATCTGTACTTCGTCAACTTGCCTGAATGGTGGTAAATGCATTCCAACTCCTGGAAGCTACAAATGTAAATGCAAACCTGGGTATACTGGACTCCACTGTGAAAAACGTCAGTGTCATTAAAATCCAATCTTTTGACTAATCTTATTCAATTTTAATAGTGAGATCTATTCCTTGTGATGATATTCAAAACGCTTTACTTAGTGAATGAAACTCTCATTTTTTTCTAGTCATAAATATCTGTACCTCATCAACTTGCCTGAATGGTGGTAAATGCATTCCAACTCTTGGAAGCTACAAATGTAAATGCGCACTTGGGTATACTGGACTCAACTGTGAAAAATGTTAGTAACGTCTAAATTTCATCTTTTGACTTCTAATCCTCTTGAATATATATCTTGAAAATCTATTACACTTGAAAAAATTACCAAACATCCTTTATACAAAAAGCTCTTCAATTCTTTTTAGTCATTAATATCTGTACTTCGTCAACTTGCTTGAATGGTGGAAGATGCATTGCAACTCTTGGAAGCTACAAATGCGACTGCCCATCCACCCACACTGGCCAGAGATGTGAAACGCGTACGTTTGGTTTTACAACACTTAAACTATAGTCTGCAGAGATTATTGTTATGTTGGCTCTGTAAATTTGGCTTAGATGTAATGTTATTAAATCTCACCATTGCTATTTTCTTTCAGTCGTGCGAGATTTGTGCACTTCGTCTACGTGCCTGAACGGTGGGACGTGCTTTCCAACTCTGGGCAGTTTCAAATGCAACTGCTTGGCTAATTACACTGGCTTCTACTGCGAGAAACGTTTGTTGATATTTTTCAATTTATCACACTCGAGGCTATTTAGAGCCTTGCATATTTCATTTGATTCTCTACACAACATTATGTTATGATATCGGTAAAGTAATAACGGTGACGCGTGCTATCCAACTCTTGGTAGCTTGAAATGCACTTGATCCGCTCACTGCACTGGTTTAAGCTACCAGACAATTACGTAACTTGTTATTTTAACGTTTAGCTGATAAAAAAATGTGCACTTAAATAATATTTTCCTTAGTGGAGCACGTAATTCAACTCTTGTTAGCCATACTTGTAACTGTCCTTCTACACATACTGGCCTGAACTACGTATCGCCATCAGCCGTTCTCCATTTTTTCATTTTCGGTTTAAACATATTTAGTGTTGCCAAAATTTACAAAACGATTTATAATAAGTTATTTCCTTTTTTATACTTTTTATTTTTCAGGTATGCCCTCACAATTCATCGGTACGCTTGTTTTTATTTTTAGCAGATAAATCCGTTAACATTGATCAATTTTTGACTTTGTTAAGTCTTGCTCATATTAGAAACAATCGTAAGTGGTATTGTCAATCGACAACTGCGATGGTTGGGTACTTACAAAATGACGAGGAGTACCTGTAAACTATAAAGTGTAATCTGTTGTCTTAGGACCCTTAATACCACCATTGATTTATGAAGGGGAATTCTACTTTTTCTTAAAATTTTCTACCGTTCATCTGCTGCTGAATTCATCAGATAATTTAAAATGTCTGGAATCAAAGGAAGATTATAGTGCTACGTGTATTGGCCTATTTAGTGTTAATTGAGCAACTGCTTTACCCCAAAGTCACTTCCACCGTTGAACTTACTATTATTGATAGCTTTTGCTATCTTTTAACATGAATTTGTTTTATTGCCCAGACTTGGTCTCGTGTGATTTCGAATGTGGATTTTGCTCCTTAAAACAAAATAAAGGTGACAAGTTTGACTGGACTCGAAGGACTGGCCGAACACCAAGTTGGTATACTGGACCTTATTACGACCACACGACTCTAAAATGTAAGCAAATTAATAACGTTTTTCTGTTTTAACATTAAGCAATGTTAATCGAATAAGCATTGCAGTTTGATATAAGTACAGTGGACCCTATGCACGATTAATAGGTGCATAAAATATTTAAGTTCTTTCTAAGGTTATATGATTACCTGGAGATGGAACTTTGAACTAATGCGGAAATGCCTATGCTCGTTATATTTGAAATTTAGATATAATCATCCAACGATGAAAATCAAAGCCAAGTATAATTGAAATAGGCCATACGCAGAGAAATATTCAGTGAAAAGAATCTGGTGAAAATTTATTCCTTTACCTTAGATGTTCCAATACTCTTTAACTGCTAAGCCTTATAACCTTCCTCCTGACTGTAAATCCATTATTTTAGGGTCTTAGTTGATAAATGTCGGTGAAATATCAATATAAGCGATCATTTTGGACGTTCCCTATTTCTGATTACAAAAACTCTTGCATTCAACAGATGGCTATTATGCATACACGGAAACCTCGCGTAAGGCCGCAGGACACAATGCAATTCTCCTCAGCCCAGAAATGGCGTCAGATGGGAGAAAACGGTGCTTGGATTTCTTTTATCACATGTTTGGCGTAGGCATGGGTTTATTCAAGGTTGGAATAGAGGTCAATGACGTCAGATCAGAATTATTCAAGAGGGTTGGCAATCAAGCAAAGAGTTGGATTCAAGCTTCGATTAACATTGATGTTGCTAAAGGCTTGAAATACAAGGTATATAGGTTGAGCGTAGCGTCTGAACACTGATGTTAAAATAAATATTAAGATATTGGTTTGGGCATCTGCTGTTCTGAAATGAAATTATCGGCAGCCATTGGAAGGTCCATTTCAACACATTGAAGTTCCACTGGGCGTGATTTTTCTTGATGATTGTTGGAAGGTTAGGAATCATCAGCTCAGACTGAATGGTCTTACTGCTAATGTTTACAAAGAAACAAGTCAATATGATTTCCGAGGCAGGCATATGAGGAAGCCAAGTTTGAAGCCGAAGCCATTGGCTTCAAACATTTGGTTCCAGAAACGATGGAATGCTCAGCCCATTTCTTTTTTAGAGATCATTGCATATGCTCCACTAAATAGTTTCTCTGAACCGATGTTCGTTAAAGATGTTTTTTGAAAGATTATGTAATTTATCTAGTCTGCAGTACAGCGTTGGGGATTTTCAAACTATTTGCATCAAATCTGGTTTTAAACCTTACTCGGTCTCAAATCTTTCCCTGTACACTTGTTCCCTGTACACTTGTTCCCTGTACACTTGTTCCCTTTACACTTGTTCCCTGTACACTTGTTCCCTGTACACTTGTTCCCTGTACACTTGTTCCCTGTACACTTGTTTCCTTTACACTTGTTCCCTGTACACTTGTTTCCTTTACACTTGTTTTAATGTTCTTTCAATTTCGTGTTTTAAGCACCTTTAAATTCTTGAACGGATTTTCTTAAGCAGTATTGACCACTTTCTAAACTTGACTTTTTGATAATAACATGCATCGATTTCAGGTCTACTTTGAAGGCATCAGAGGCCAAAGTTATAAAGGAGACATTGCGATTGACGATATTACATTCTGGGAAGGAGAATGTCCGACACCACCTGAAAACACTCCATGTAAGTATACACATTTCTAGTGTTAGTTTACAATTTGCATGTTTACATTAAAGAACCCAGATTACTGAAATATCTCTTACATAAAGATCTCTCTGGTTAAATTGTAGTACAACAGTTTGTCCCAGGCTATTTTAGCCAAAGCTAAAGCAATTGCGTGAGTAATAAAGATGGCTGGAACTCGTTGTACCAACATTTGAGTTATACGAAACTGCTTCAGATCAATCAAAAGAACATCCAATAGGTGCCATTCCATGACATCTTTGATTGTTGGAATTCCTCGTGACATTTTTTTAATTATAGTTCAGAATTAATTAAGGCACGACGCTTTGAGTTATTGTAAGGGGCCTCTAGTTTTAAGTAAAATGCCCTCGATTGTATTATCCACAAACCTAGGGGGCCTGCTGCAGTGTATACTACGTCTTTGGCCGCAGGACCACTACGGAAGCTTTCAGCGTTATTGAAAGTAGGCTTTAATTATAAAAAAGCTTTGTTTTTCTAAAAGCTCCGCGAAGTTATTGATTCTAAAGCTATTCAATTTTTCTACAGCTTCCCTGTCTTGCTTATTTGAGCGTGGGGTCTGCAATTGGAAGGCTTCTACAGACCGAATGGGTTATTGGAGCAATGGGAGGTATGATTACTTTAAAGGAGACGAAAGAAGCTCTCTGGGGGTCCATTCTAATGCCCCTCACAAAAGAGGAAGGATGATGAAGAGAAGAGGAGGACCAAGAATGGCATTAACTGGACTGCGAGGTAAAGTGGGCTCTTAAAATTGTCGTCATTCATTACTTTTCGTTCTATATTTGTGAAAGCCTGCCATCGGTTGCTTTGTCGAAGTGAAAGACAGCCATTCTGCTCTGTTACCGTGATTTATATTAGATTTTAAAAATGCGATACGGACACATGTTTCATTTTATTGAGAAAGACTACTCGTTCGAAATTATTCTAAGTTCATAATTTATTGGACTAAAATGTGATGATTATGTTTCGAATATCAAAACCAATAAATCTAAAAAACGACGGCAAAATATACAAATAAGTTAGATCTTACGGTGGGTAATTTCTTCAGTCCTGCGTTAACGTTACTGAAGAATAAATTCTAGAACTTGTATTAGACAGATCTATTTACAGCTCATTTTGAGTCGTTCAATCTCATCAAACTTTTGTTCTTTATCATTTTTGTCATCTTGTTAATTCTGAAATCAGGTAATCTTTTAAAATATTGAATATGGTTTTTCTTGGTTAAATGTAGTTCTATTTTATTCACTACAATTGTCAACTTGAATATAATATAAAATGATAAATGAATGAAATTGATAAGCATTCTCTCTCTTTTTAGACAATTTTGCGGAATACATGGGATTCTATGACCACGTTCAATCAACTGGCACACTGACTAGCCCAAACATATCTTCCTCCCAATCACTTTGCATCCACTTCTATGCTCACATGTACGGAGCTAGCATCGGACAGCTTACACTGAAAGAAGTCAACAACAACAACAACAACAACAATACTGAACTTTCGAAGTTCACAGGGGATCAAGGACGACACTGGTTCGAAGTCAATGCCAACATTTCTGCTGGACGAAATATGACGGTTAGTGTGCTGTTCAAATACCAATTAACTAGCCCAGCAATATTGAATTGGTAATAAGGCTTCAAGTATTTGTGTGGATTAGGGGTACGTGGAACAACATTTCCGATAAGAAACAAAAGCGACGTGTTTTCAAGAAGGATAAACAAATACGCCTGCGCAGAATAACTACATACTTTTTACGCTTTGAAAGATTTATCATTATCATGGTTGAATTTTCTATTGTAAGACCCTAAGTTGAAATTTAATTTCTTTATTGCCTTCTCAGGAATTATAGCTAATAAAGTAAAGAAATCGTTGCCATGAGTTCTGTTCTCAGAAATTTCATAAAAATTTAACAATCAATGTTCTTTTGAAGGTTTTCTTTTGCATCGTGAGCTTGCAGTTTTTCAGATTCAATATCCCAATTTGATTCGCTCTTATTTTGATATTCTTCACTGATTTAAAAACTGTAACATTGATTTTCAGTAGTTTGTTCTTGTGTATTAGTTATCTTTAATCTTCTACATGATACCATTAACTAGTAAGGTGTTCTTTCATCATATATCTCAACCAAGATTTATCAAATACTTTCTAGCCTTTCCATGTGACCTTCCATTTAATTGGCCTTAATATTCTAGGTTCAAATAGAAGTAAAACAGAATTCGGGAGATGTCATAGCCATCGATGATATCAGCATTAGTCAGGGACACTGTGCACATAACAAAGGTGTGTTGTTAACTTTTTCTGTTTTCTGCTTGGACTGAAGATTTAGAATATATATTTATTTTTCCTATATTTCTCACAATACCCTTTTACCTTAAGTGTCGATATGAGTGGAACAATTAAACATGAAAAATAAACGAAATTCACGATAAGGAACATAACCATTCTGCTATCAACTATTATCCTACAGGGTAGCAACTCGCACATGGTTAATGATCATCTCTTCAGATTACATGGGATATTTTGTCTTATTACATTTTAACTTTAACGCGCAGATGCTAAGTTTTAATCACACCAACTACGTACGATAATTGTTCTTTCGTGCCATTACCTATTGTTAATTGTGTGCCTTTTTAAAAATTTGGCTATTTTCTACTAATCATGCTTTTCTTTGTAGAAGTCTGGAACTGCGATTTCAGTAACGGGACATGTGGCTTTCTGAATCACGATGATCTGTGCTCTTGGAAACTTATAAATTCAACAATTCTAGGTCAGTATTGGTTTTATTCTTATATGTGGACTTTAGATGTGTCGTAATTACTCGACTTGTGTGAAATCTTTATTGCATTGTTGGGCATATGACAATGAGTCTGATATTTTAAATCGTTGTCTTTAGGACGACAAAATTTACGATGGGACATTAATGACTGCCCTAGTAGATACGGAGGCGAAGCTTTGCTGATGAAGACAATGAGAATACCTAAGCGCGGTGGCTGCATGACAATCGATTACAATCTTGGCCTTGACGATGTCTGCAATTTCTACCTCCGTCTATTCGATGTGGGTAAGGATAAAGGAAAGCGATTTTACTACGGCCGAACGCTCTATTATCAAAGGGCTTACAGCAACGGAGGAGTGAAACAGAAGGCTTACATCACTCTACCACCGGCAAGGGGAAATTGCAGGCAGAAAGAGGTGAGGGATTTTACTTAAATGCGAAGGAAATCCTATTATCATTATTAGGTCAATGTTTTCTCAATTGTCTCGATGATTTTTGTTTGAAATAACATACTGGAGTGAACAGTGAAACAAATGAATAATCAGAGTGATGATGGGACTGTTCAATTAGGCATTTCAATTGAAATGAGTTAGAATTACCCATGTTGATATTAAGTTTGCCTTAATGATTAATGTTTGAAAGTCTAAACATTTTGGAGTAAATAGTGAAAAAAAATAGATAACCTAGAGGGATGAAGCACGTTCAATTAGACATTTCCATTGATACAGCCTCTTCACTCCAATACACATTATTCCTTTCTGTTTGTCTACTTGAAAGCTTTCGAGTCAATTCGCTGAGGTAGAAAAAGATGTATAGAATTAGTAGAAGCAACCAGTCGGTATACAAGTTTTTCTGAATCCCACCTTCTGACAAGAACTTAATCGTGGGTAAATGTGTGCTCCACGGTCCCCGCTATTGATGCCTTCCTTTTTCAATTTCTTTACCGTTAAGTTTAAAAATAGGAGCTAAAGGAATACTGTACGACTGATTAGTACAGAGCTTGGTAATAGGAAAGACAATCTGAAAAATTATTAATCAAAAAACTATTCAAGCTTTGTGCCTGACACCAGTGGCGGCGCCAGCCGCCAAGAAGTGGGGGGGACAAGTGAAAAACGGGGGACCGGGGGCGTAGCCCCCGGAAAATTTTTTAGGGCCACGCCCTTTCAAAACCAGGGAAACGCCCTTTTCAACGCTGGGGAACGCCTTTTTAAATGCTGGAAACGCCCTTTCACAAAAAGCTCTATTTACATTAGGAAATTTCCTTTGATCAATTGGCCGTCAAAACCAACGATCGAACGAGGCTATCCAAATCTCAGAAGTCATGAATGTATAGAAACTGATAAGAATTTATACAAACAAACTGGGTAGCTATTACAGTGAAATAATCTTGCGACACAATTCACAGGAGGTAGGCCTACCCCCCCCCCCCCCATTTTCTCATCGGATTTGCATGGATCTCAGATACCATCTTTCTGAAAAAGTGGGGGGGACTAGTCCCCCCCATTCCCCCCCCTGGCGCCGCCACTGCCTGACACTCAAAAGAGCCACGTCATACACAAGAGGGTTCTGAGGTGGGTTACTGATCCCGATCCCAAGCAATCGGAGATCGTAATCCCAATCAGAGATTCTAATCCCAATGAGGAAAAAAGAGAAATTTCCAATATTGTTGTCTTTAATAATCCTTATCTTAATTTACTTTTTCTTTCTCGAATCCTAGTCTCAAGAAGTTCAATCTGATTTTACCAGTTATGAGGTGAAATCTCATTTCCATATTTACCTCTTCCTAACCCTAAGGTAAGGCTGGTAATGGCTTAATTGCATTCAGGCTTAATGATATTGTCCAACCATTTGCATGGACTTTTATCTCCTGATAATCTTTTTACGGTAGGATATAGTTTTAATCGATTTCTTCTCACTCCTCAGGTCGAGTTCGAAACCAGACTACGCAGATTCAGTCGAAGACCTTGCAAGCAAGTCAATATTACTAACATCGTAATCACCGATGCAATTTGCGGCAACAATTAAAAGTAGACTTTATAAATCGCATAACAAAAATTCTCAAATATAAATCAAACATTATTGCATTACTAATTCATTAAATTTGCATTCATCTTTAACCAGTTTTGAATTGCTTGTTTTTCTGCTTTAGTAATTTTTGAACGAAGCATTCCTTTCGTGAAAAGGGAGGAATGTAGCTATATTCTAAATTTTTTACTATTTATACGAGATATAGAACAGGTTTTGAATAAGACATAAACTAGATTTTTTAAAGCAAGAGCAGAACAATACCAAACTTGTAAAATTTTATAAACATGGTTTTTAAATGCGTTTTATTTCGTACTGGATATTTAACGCATGTAGATGTAGTCAACAGATTTGAAATCCTCATCTAATTGACCCAATAATAGGTCTTATCATTATTACATTTAGTTTAATACACAGTTAAAAGAATTTTAACTGGGGTTATTATATATCCAGGGGACCCTACTTCCGTCAGACCGTTAATGTCTCAGCATGGGGTAGAGGATTAGGTTTGGCTTCTTGTGTGATCACACATGTAATTTGACCTCAGTTTAGTTTTTTGCATGTCCAACTTTGCAAGTTGTTTACGTAAAGTCGTTCCCAACCGTTGATACATATTAATTCCTCCCACCTCCCTCCCTTCTAGCTTCTTTTCTTCTTATTTTTGTTTTTTATTTCGTCCTTCCAGTTTTTCTGCTGGTAGTTGACAGGTGCATTGGTTCCATGGCGGGAATTTTATTCCAAGGCCCAATCACCAACCGTAAAGAGCCTCATTCTGCAGGCAGTTGGGACCTATGCACTAATGCCCAACTTCCTGCTAGGGTAGGGATAGATAATAAGCGTTGTAATGAAATGTGATCAAATGATATAAAAATGTAGTAGGAAACGACGATGCACTTCAATTTTCCAAGGCTATTCGAGATGCATCTCCCAACAGTATCTTCTTTGAGTTAGTCAAATACAACTGAATCTCAAAGAGTAGGTTGAGATTGCTGCTCAATTCATTTCTGCAAATGATATCGTATATCAAATACCAATAATATGTCTAGTTTACTGCGAGAGATACTTCTGTAGAACTATATCATACTTTTTACAACTCTGCAAACATTGTAAAGTTACAAATATCATGCATTTCAGACAAATTGAGTTAAATTTCATTGACGAATTGGGCTAAATTTCATTTATGATGCTTTAAATCGTGGCAGCAAGCTTGTACTAAGCGCATGAGAAATGGGGTGAAAAATTTTCAAAAACAATTTTTGTCAGCCTGGTATCGGTTGGAGGGAACATATGGCTACAGTATTGCAAAAAGCGACTAAGGCTAAATTCCTATGATGGTGCGAAAGATTTGAAAAGCTACCACGTCTGATACGGTGTCAGCGATTGCAGTCTTTTCATTAAACTGGATATTTATGACTGTTATGTTTTTGCTGGAGGAGAGAGTTAATGAAAGAATGAAGCAAAAACGTTTAGCCAGCTAATGTACAGGTTGTTGATGGTGAATTTAGGCCTTATTTAGTTTTAAGGTATGCTGTAGCCTTCCAGGGGCATTCCTGTTTTGCAAATTAGCTCTGCAAGATGTGTAAGCGATGCCAGTATTTTACAAGGCCTGGTTTTTGACCTATAGATGTACCAAAATCGTGAAAAAGGATACCTATCTTAAAACCAAAATCGTGAAAAAGTATACCCAATTTGGCGGCACGTCCCCAGTACCCAAAATATACTCAGTACTCCCCCCCCCCGTGAGTCCGAAATGCGGGTCAAGAAATCTTTATGCTAACAATATTTCCCTCTGGTACGATTCTGTTCCGGTATTTGGCATGAACAACTTACAAGCTCAAGATATTATTTTGCCTAGTGTTAACTTTTACTAACTTGATGTGGCCGTGCCGCTGACATTCTGAATTGATCAAGTAGGAAGTGAATTGGTTGGAGAATAAAGAACAAAGATAAATGATTTGATTTTGCGGTTTACAGTGATTTCACCTTTCATTATGCCCCTGCCATCACTGTAGTTAAAGAAACAACCTAAAAGCAGTCTCCGAAAGCGGCAGTTTCATGGATTGAGGGAGGTTTCAGAGTGGCCTGGTTTTTGCTGCATCTTCAAGTTTCACGTATGACTTGCTGACCGCAGCAATTCGATAATTACATGATGGCAGTGCGTGTAAGTCAAGTTATTGTTAACTATTTCACTGATTAGTACCTCTTGCCATTTCCTCTCTAACAGTTATTTTGGGTTATTTGGAGTTTTAGGAGTCTTGATCACTGATGCGCCCCATGTCAGCTTTTCTATTATCAAGTCGAGTGTTTTGTTGATTTCTGTAAGTGCAAGTCGATCACGTGACTGAATTATCCTCAAAACATTGATGGCATTCGTGGAATGCAACCTTCCCTCCTTTCCATTTTGCTTCTATTTTATAGCAGCACAAAACTGCAATACCAAGTATTTATGATGCAAGGATAGGCATAACTCCCACAGAGGCCCCCCTTCATCTGGTGTACGCAAACTACTGACATTGGGCTTGCACCTGGAAATTACAAAAAAGGGTACCTTCTCAGGCACTTGGCACAAGCCCGCAACCACTATAAGGGAGTTATTTCCACCCAAGATATTGATATATTTCCAGTATTTCACCCTCTCAGCCCCTCCAATCTGAGGCGGGATCAGAAACACCCCTAATAGCCATTTTGAGATTATAAATGATGCAGATGCGAAGGTTGGGATCCTCGTTTTGGCTTTCTTCTGCATTTTTCATGTGTGATATTCATTGGAAATTGATCATATTTTTCTCCAGAAAGATGAGTGGCAAAATTTGGCAGGTTTTCTGACCGTCAAGCAACATCATAAAGGTTTGTCTTATTTCATACTCGAAAATAAACAGCAATGAGACAATCAGAGAATGCAAGAAAGTCTATTTTAGCCAGGTTCCTAATTGTTAGAAGTTTCATGTCTGAACTAAACTTAGAGGCCTGGATGCAGCAGTTGCAGTTTTTTCGCATATAATTGAGATCAAGTGTTGCAGGGACATAGCCAGCAGCTCTAAGGTTTGATGTTGTGAATCCTTAGAAAATTGAGCGTTAATATGGTTTTAATCGCCACCATGGGCCCCCCTGGGTTGCATCCCGGAGAAGTTACCTCTACCCCTTAACCGCTGATAAGTGAATCTATGTACAGTTGACTCTTGTTATAGTCACACCAAATGTTTTTGGGAAAAATGTTATCAGCAGAGTGCGACTATATGCGGAGTTACCAAAAATAGGGGTAAAAGTGACAGAAACTCATAGATTTGCCGTGGAAAGAGGTCAGTGGCGTCGCCACTTGCTGGACTGGGGTGGACTCGTCCACCCCAGTTTTTCCAAAGGTTGATTTTCCAATTCGCTGAAATCCATTGATAAAAATTGAATGGGGGTAGTAAAGCAAGTAAAGCAAGACCACAGAAGTGATGAAACATAGTGTGTTGTCATATAGAAATGTGGCTGTCATTAGTTTGCTAGTCATTTTTTGCAGAAAGGGCATCGCCTACATTCTCCGAGCTTTTGAAGGGCGTGGTCAGAATCAATTTTCCAGGGGGCTCCACCCCCTGGCCCCCTAGTACCTCTCTGTCCACCCCAGTATATTTGGTCTGGTGACACCACTGAAAGAGGTTAGAAACCCTCTGCGATTGCCTCCTACGCAATGATTGTCATGTTCGGGCATCTAATATCTAAATTTTATACAAGTGAAATCTAAATGATAAAAACAGTTAGCCCCATAATAAGCACATGAATCATTTCCAAGTGCTTGTGATTCATTTGCTTATTCAATGGCTGGAAAAATCTATTTGTTTAATTTTGATTTCATTTTTATAATTAACTACAATAATATGAGATTTCTGATCTTTTTAATTAATTTACTTCAATGTCCTTATGATAATACAAGAGAAACATCAAACTTCATTTAGGCCATACATAACACAATGTCATTAAGGCCCCAATGTTGCTTATCTTTTTTGCTAATCTTTGAAAATAAGCGTACTTAAGAAACTCTAAAACTAAAATCGATTGGAAAAATTGCAAAGGGAGGTTCAGAATTCATTAGGTTCATACTTTAAAATAATAGCCTCGCATTTCCATTCAGTGTTAAGTACCCAAAATGAAATGAATACCACATGAAAATACTTTCTAACAGATAAAGCAAATATGCTAAATTCTTCTTTCGCTGAATGTGACTGTAAAAAGAGTATTTTACGTTTGGAAATGCAGAAAGTTGTGGTTATATGCAGGTTGTGACTAAAAGCGGAGTGCCTGTAAGCAGAGTTTGTTTATAAGGATTTCACCAGGCGGAGATTCAGGGAAAAGTGAAACTGTGATTTTAACCTTGTGTTACTTTAACCAGAGTGACTATAACTGGAGTCGACTGAATCTTAGAATAAAAGTGGCACAAGATCAATACTTAGCACATAAACCAATACCTTCTGAAGATAGTGAGCCTATTTGCCTATCAACATCAACTATCAACAAGTGGCCTACAGAAAGTGGGCAGGAAATAGTGCATGGCCATGAATTGGGACCAAGAACACAGCCTCACCCCCCTCAAAACATTTCCTCATAGGATTTTGTCAATCAAATCTTTGGCATAATCGGGGAGACCTGTCCCAATCCACCCTCTAGCGTTGCCGCAGAAGATAGTTTATGGTTGTTATCTTTGGGTTGCTCCATTGCTGGAACAAGTCATGCCCTTAACTAACTCTAAGGAAAGCCTGTGACTTGATCTGTGCTTTGTTTTCCATGTTCGTTCAAAGCCTCTACCTGACCCTAAGAAAGCCTTCAACTGAGTTGAAATTTTCCATATTGAACATTCCTTAACTACCAATTAACTCTGCTATATAAATCTGAATTCATGTTCATAGAAAACCTGTAACCGACTCTAAGGAAAGTTTTTGACTAAAAGCTTCAAGATTCTCCTTTGTCTCGCATCTTTACTTCAATAAGTTCTTCCATACAAATCTGACTTGATCTTTTATCTTTGGTTTTTCATGTTTTTCATTTTTACACAAAGCATTTATATTTTGACTCTAAGAAAACCTTTTACTAAAAGTTTTATGAATCCCCTTTGTTTAACGTTTCATTGCGTCTAATCTTTCCTTTCATGAAAATCTAAATATCATTTTGTCGAATTTTCAGGATTCAGGAAATTCAGATCATCAAGGAAAAGACTCTGGTGAGATTTGATCTTATTTTGATGCTTATTATTTTATAGCTCCTTGAATTGAATGTACTGTAACACAAATCATAAGTATGAAAGTATCAAGTATCAAGTAATGTATTAAATAAACATCAAGAAGAAAACTACCTTGATATTCAAAAGAAAATTATTTGCTCTATCAAAGTACGGGGATTGTTGATTGGTTAGATCACTCGACTATCAACTTACCTATCAACTATCAACTTGCCCATCAAGCTGGATGCCCATAGATTCTACTTATTCTATGCTGCTGCACGCTTCTGAGTTTTTCGTTCCAAAGGAATCTTGGGACCTTGTTGAAACTTTGCTACTGTTGTTGTTGATAGTTGAAAGGTAAATAAAACTATATACCGAGTAGGTAGACTAATCTAGTAGTGCTACCTTCTTAGTCCTTCTCTCAATGTGACCACACCACTTGATTCCTTTGGCTTTTTTGGCTAGAATAACGGAGAGTCGGAAAATCTCTTCTCTCACTTTATGTCATAGGTCTGAAGGTGGTTTTGAAACCACAATCTGCTGAACAAGGACTGGCTGAGTGATCTAACCACTTGACCAGCCCATCTATTTTTGGTTGTCAAACAGATCAGAGTCAAAAGCAGGAAAGACCCTTCTGTTCCCTCCTTCCCTCTTGATTCTGAACAGATTGAGCAAGTTTTTAGGGAGTGACATAGTTGAGACTCCTTTTCTCATGAAGTGTTTTATTTATTTTCATTTTAGGTGTGTGTTTGATGAGACATCGATTCGATTGAATTTCTTTAAGTCTGCAAAAGACTCCTTGTCGAAATCTCCAACAGGGTAAGGAAAATTACTAAAAATGATATTCTAGACCTAGACGCCTCTGCAAAGCATGGCAATTCTCTTTTCAAGCAATGCAGGATAGGAATATGCCCATGACTGTATAAACTGCCAAAACTAATGGCCGTGGCATAAAATGTTGCCCGTATCAAATAATTAATGATAAAAGATGTGATTTTATTGCAGGCTGCAGTTTTTATATGTTCATTCATTCCTTTTATACAGAGACATACTGTAGCTCCCTTGACGGTAAATATTTGTTTGATATCACTGACTCACCAAGAAGCGATAAAACATGACAATCGTGCATTAGATACTGAAAATTAGAGCATTAAGTGTATCATCTTAGTTCTCCAATTCTTAAAAGCTTCCCCTGTAAGGGATTAGTTGATTTAGATTATCATTATCATAATATTCTGTTCAGTTTACATCTAATAGAAATCCAAATGAAATTAAATCTACTTGCTATTTACAGGAACATCAACCTTCAAGGAGCCAGTTTTTATTTTGAAAATCCCGACACATTCGAGTTTATAATCAAGTAAGTAATCTCAAGTTGATGTAAAAAAACGTGTAATTCCAATTTTAATTGCTAATATGGCCCTGTTACTAAGACGTGGAGGAGACGGATCCATAGACCGGTCAACCCTTGCTAGCGGGGAAAACTGCCAGAATACTAATGCGGTTTATTTGTGTATGTGTGTGTGTGTGTGTGTGCTCTGTTACTTTTAATAAACCACTTTCATATCCATAATATTCAGACTATTTTTGTTTTTCAAAGTGTATCAGGAAAAGAGAATCTCTTCAGGGCAGAGAGCCATGATGACATGATGGTTTGGTTAAGAAGATTAAGGGTAAATTGCTTTATTTTCAATGCTACTTTATATTTGGAAATGTGTTTCTTTTGATCACTTTCTAAGAAGAGATGGGCTCCAAAGGTTGCTCTCAGAAGGGAAATTATATTGAGAAATAGGGAGGGGTCGATTGATATGTTTCCATAACATAAAAGAATGCAATGAACTATGCCGAAGCCACAAGAAAGGCAAAGGATAGGAAAACTGGGCATCTGTTACAGCCAACCTGCTGAGCGCCTGATAAGCCTGTTCACATGGAAAAAACACTTTTCTCTTGCCAAGACTTTAAGCCTTTAATTACATGGATAGCTATCACGTGTCTACTTAGGTAACAATTTTGCCTGTTAAAAATATCGGAAATATAAGGAAACGAACATGTGGATTACTGAAGGTTTTCCTCTAATACTCAACAGAGTAATACGTCAGAAAGAGAATGAAACAAAATCCTAACAGATTTATATACCCAGATGTAGATTGAAATAGGCCATATTTTTGTTCCGCTATGTTTACGATATTTCTGCCTATTTTGAAGTTTTTTACCACTACTACTAATAGACTATTCTGCATTTGCAATTCGGGCTTGTCAACCGAAACAGTTCACAAGCCATTATTGCAATTTGAAACTATTCACAACTATTTAGGATTTATAATATGTCTGTTGGTAAGGTTGGTTTTTTGCTTATTTTGAAGGTTTGGATACAATATATTCAAAATTTCTAGCAGTAGCAGATACTTTGGCAGTTATTTAGAGTAAACCCGTTGTTTGAAATAAACCATTGTGATATTTTAGAACAAAAGGCTAATGTTTATGGAAAGTATTGGGGGGCAACCCCACCCTTGATCCCCCCAAGTATTTGCCACTGATTTCTAGCAAGTGGGATATGGTATCAGAGAGTTGGTTGTGGGATGAGAGGGAAAAAGAATAACTGTGGGAATCCAGATTCGCTGAAAGAAAGTGATGATGTGATGATGACCTTTTGTGTTTCTTTGTGATTGCACAACAATTTTTAAAGGATTCAACAATCATTATGAAAGGATTTCAGAGGATCTGCAGGGAATGATAACTGCATCTTATTTATTTGAACTAATTTATGATGTTGTATTTTTATTCATCCATAGGATAAAGTCTACCACGAAGATTCTATTAATTTGCTGGAGAAAAGAACCAAATCACTAGATTTCAACACTATCGCCGATGATGAGGTTTGTTTACATGTTGATGTTAATGTTTCTGTTGGGAAGATATTGCATAACATTTAGCACCTGTTCGACCTTGAACTCATGCTGTTCAAAACGTCAAGCAAGAAGCAGCTGGTTAACAGGTGAACGTAACTGGAGGTGCACGAGCACGGTCAAATTAGTCAATGACAGAGACTCTTCATCGAGGTCATCTAGATGGTTAAAGAAACTGTTTCATACGCAAATATGCAGGTCGATAATACATGCTTTTCACTAGCCTACGTCACAGACCAAATGGAAAGGATATTGTCGATTCATGTTCATAATAGTATTTTTATACGATTTCCTCTTCATTTGGTCTGTGACGCAGCATGCAGGGCATTAATATCATATCAGGAAACCCAGGCCATTTCACTAATTGCAGCACTACTCACCAAATGCAGAGACGAACCTTTCGGAGCTCTTTAACAACTGCAAAAGACCTGCGAAAGGGCAACCACGCTCGCTATTGCAGTTCCAATACTTGATAGGATTATAGAAGTAAACTTGAGAAGAAGCAGGATTTTATTTTCCAAATCCTATTCTTCTTCTCAAATTTTTGTCATTCCAACTTTGTTTTATTCATTATTTCTATTTATTTATACCAATTGTTTTTTTGGCAGAGTTTTTTTCAAAAGCCCGTCCAATCTAGCATGTCGTGCGATAACCTGAGAGGAGGTTCAGCTAAAGACGGTAAGAGGAACTATCTGGTACTTCTAGTTTATATTTTTTTAAATCTGTGCAAAAGTAACATCTTAGAAGAGTCTTGTTCGTGTGCAGCATTTTTATCGATAACAAAAGCATCTTTGAATAGGGAAGTTCCCTTTTTGGCAAACTTTTATCATCATCAGGGTATAATTATTCGTTAGGTTACGTTCTCTTTCTGCCGTACTACTTAGATAAGTGTCAGACGCATATCTTCTGTAATTGTTGTTTTTTGCTATCTTTCCAATTTTCTTCATCGACTTCAATAGACCACTTTCCCAATTACGTCATCTCTATCAGAAATTCATCTCGAAACAACCTTAGCCTCGACATGATGCGTAGCTAATACCCAAAGCGTTGATTGCTTTCAAGCTCACAAAGCAATTCCATTTGTTGCTAGAAGCAATCCACGTTTCGGGAATTAGCTACGCATCATGTCGAGGCTAAGGTTGTTTCGAGATGAATTTCTATAGAGATGACGTAATTTGGAAAGTGGTCTATATCTGAACCGATCAAAGACTGTTCTACCAATTTCCCTTATCGGTGCAAAATACTATTTAACACTTTTCTTTTTAAGATTACAAAAGATTGGCAAAGAGTTTTGCTTCAAGGCAATGTTTGAAGATTTTAGATTGTTTCGTCATTCTCAAAAAATTTTTAAAATTTAGTTGCAAATATGACCAAACCAACGCGCATGGAAATGGAAACAAAATTCTTATCAAGTAATGTTTGATCGTTTGGCTGAAGCTAGAAATTCATTTTACTGATTCTGAGTCACGCGATTGTCTGTACTTCTTAAGAGTTTATATTCAATTATCCCCAGGAACAAGAACAAGACGGAAAAACTTTTTACCCTGGAGTTTTAAAAGATCAGCAAGTAGTTCGTCAGGCGTTAAGGTGAATTCGTCGAGTAGCCTTCGTAATGGAGAAACCTCTGTGGAAGCGTCAGAATTTACATTCGATGCTGCTAATAGGTGAATACATTGAAATACTATTATTAATGCCCAATCTACCAGCTGCTACAGTACGTCCCTGCATATGAGAAATTCAAATTATCAAATCAGCCTGTTTCTCATACAAAAGGACTCATTTTATGATGATACATATCAATACCAAAACAGAGGGAATACCCTGTAACTGTAGAAAATTAAAGTAGTTACTCTTTGAATCAAGAATCAAGTCTTTACAGTATTGATTATAGCTAAAATATTCGTAATAGAAGAAATACTGTTTAAGGTGGCAATTTCTTGTATGTTTATTTCTTATATGTGGGTACTTACTGTATTGATGTTGTGTTCATTATTAATTGAAATAAGTGACTGTTCACGATTATCAAAATTCTCACACCGTATGCTAGGGGAAGGAATCTGAGGGCCTTTGGGGCTGTTCCCCCAATTACGTCATGCTAAATTTAAATTTCAGAACCACCTAGCCTCTCCCGTCACGCTTTTTATATGCATTTATATACGGCGTCATGAACATCAGGAAGAATGAAGTAGCATAATGTAATTATTGAACTACTCCTTCAACACTTCCTAAAAAAAGAGCAGTATCGATTTCTATAATCTATGCCAAACTATAGTATCTATGAGAAGATAGTGAATTTTTCACATGCGTAAGGACCCTGCTAGATAACTTATTCCCGACTTTTTCACTGTAAAATGGCACCAGGGTGGCCAAACCAGGGAAGGGGAAGCGTAAAGTTTAAGTGTTGAGCGACTGAATATGATAAAAGTTTTTTTTCATTGTAAATTATCAAAGTGACTATAAATTTCTATTTTGTAGGACCCAATCCCTGCCTCAAAAGAGTTCTGGCTCAGTTGACAAAAAAGTAAGTAAACGTGTTAAAATTATATGGATGTTCAGATGTGAATGGTACAGTTATTTTCTTTGCGTCTTCCTAAGCTGGAGCCAATTCGAACACTTTCCATCTAAACAAGATGGTAGGGGAGAGGCAGGCTGGAAATCATGCAGAAAGAATCAAGAGAACCAAAGAAACAAGTAGTGAGTCGGTAGGTTAGTTTGTTAAGAACGTTTACCATCATCTGGCACTGTAAATCGTCCTTGGATCGCATGTTCAATTCAAAATGTCTGATGAAAATGTTTTGAACAATCTTTGAGCTAGAAGATACTCCAAAGGCCGCTGGCCAAACTTCGGAAAAATATCAATCTACCTAGATGGGAAAAGCATTCACCAGAATTTTGTGATAGCAACCAAACAGGGGGTTTCTGGAAAAGCTAAAATGAAATCTTCATATAACTATGGTAGTCTTCGTATAATTCCCATCAGTCGTAGAGAGTCAACAAATATTCGTCAGCGCCTAAATCAAATAAGACAGAAGGCAGTGCCACATCCTTTTTAGCATATGTATCAATGTTATTTCGAGTAGATTCAATTTGAATTTTCGTTTCAGTGGAAATGCAAGTCTTGTGGGACGTTAGCTACTGAGAACGAGTCCCTGACCAAAGTGGTCAAAGAACTAACAGAACAGCTGGAGCGTATCGAAAAAGAGGCTGTAGATCTTTCAGGGTAGGTCGCAGACAGTAGACTTGCTCCTCGAGTCCTTATTTCCCTGTGTCCTCTGATATACTGACGTCACTCTGGCAACGAGGACTTGATTGACCGGACTACACACAGGGAGACAAGGACTCGTGGAGCAAGTCTAGTGAATGGGAAGCTAATAACAAGATTAAGGAACTGTTACTCCATGATTACCAGAAACACTGGAAACATACCGAAACAAACTCATGGATTACTTAATCTTTTCGTCTGACACTCAACTGGGTAATACGTCAGAAAGAGAACGAAACAAAAACCAAACAGATTGTATACCCAGATGTGGATCGAAATAGGCCAATCAGAAAGTTGGTTTTGTACCATTCAAAGACTGTTCTATTCGATAATTGTATTATAGGTCTTATCTACTTTAGATGTTATTTTACTATTGCCTTGTGCATTCATTATCTTGATAATTAAAATTTGTAATTTGATGAAACTTTCTCGGTAGATTTATTACTCTTATCAAATTGAGACGTATTGCATTTTTTCGTAGTTTGCAGTTTGCAACTCATATTTCGTTAAAAACTGTTCTTATAGTTATATTGCACTATATCAATCTTACAACACGACTTTATAAATAAAGATTTTATGTTTTAGTGCCTTGATAGATCTCAGAACGGAAAACTTCGAGTTGAAAAAAGACCTGGTCATAATAACGCAAGATATGGTCACTTTAGGTTTGTCATTCTTTTTCAAATGATTTAAGAAATATTCGTTATAAACTTTCAATTCTAAAGATATCGAAATTCTTGTTTACTTGCTCAATTATGATCTAGCCCGCTAAATGCGGAAGGATTGGGCATAGAATGACTTTGAATTTTTGGAGGGTGTGCCAATATTGTATTTTCAATGGGAAGATATTACCTTGGTCACTCTGAAAATATATACATCAGTATCAAATGGTAGAATATGGCTCAATATACACTAAGAGTGGTCAAGAAGTTGCAAGAACAACGAGCAAAATATGAGTATGTGATCAAGAGACCCAATGGGCCGTCCTTGTTATCACCACACTGGCTGTGCAGCAACTCGTAAACGTTGGCATACGATGTACAGTCACACATTGTTGGTGTTCAAGAACCATGGAGTGCTCAAATTGCTACAAGAGCAATGAGCGAAAAGTAAATGGTAGAATAATGCTGCACAGCTAGTATTGTGATAACTAGGGGCTCACATTGCTCTTGATCACATACTTATACATCAGTATTAGAGAGTGGTAAAAGCTTTCTGGTTAAACCCATCCTCAGTGCCAGATTAAAAGAGAAAAATATTTAAAAACTTATTTTTGATAATGTTGTGATTCTATTAGCTGCAGAGTTAACTGTTATAGAAGCTCATTTTAAGAAGCCTAGCCTCCAATCACAAATAAGGGATCCTGAAGCATCAACTAATAAGTGCGAGCAGGGATTTCCATTGTCTTGTTATTAGTTGGTCCTGTCCTAGTTGATAGGCCACTCTTGTCGTTTAAGAACTCAAAATGAGATGAGTTGATGTAGTGTTTTTTCATGGGTGTTCAGCTTTTTATTTCTTGGTTACTTGTTTAGAATCCTAAATTCCTAAGGCTGGAGATGAATCTTGATTGACCCTTCAAGTAGTGTTGTATGGCGTATAAGGGAGTTTATTGATGAGACCTATTCCATCCGTAAATATCTGTGAAAATAGAGCGTAACCATCTAGCTATCCTGCACTAAAAATTAAATCAAATCTTTGCAATAAGTAGTGGTCATCTCAATACCATCATCTCAATACCAGATTAGTCATAGGCCTTGAAATATCATTCGTTTTTTACGGCATATAGTTTTACTCATTCGCAATTCTCATTTCAGAAGAGGAAAATGATGCAAACTTAGAGTATAGTCGTGTAAGTATTTTTGTTTGACATTTTGATATTTTTATTACTATCTGAGCTACAAAGTCGACGTCGATTTTTCATAGGTAAATACGCCTACTATCATTGTAAGGGGTATTTTGATGCGCAAAGCACAAAGATCCCAATGAGTAGGTAGACTAGTTGAAGCAGTGCTGTGTTGGTCGGTAAGGAAATACGTTTATATCTTTGTAAGGTTAATGTGGAAAGCACAAAGAGCCTATTGAATTCGTAGACTAATCGAAGCAGTACATTAATTGTTGGTAGGCAAATACGCTTACTAATTTCATAAGGTTTTAGTTTATACGCAAAGCACAAAGAGCCTACTGAATAGGTAGACTAGTAGAAGCAGTTCATTAATTGTTGGTAGGCAAATACGCTTATATCTTTGTAAAGTTTATACGTAAAGCACAAAGAGTGCACTAATACGTAGACTAATCAAGCAGTGCGACCCTGGTCCTTCCTCTCGATATCACCACACCTCATGATTCCTTTTGCCTTCACTCTTTTAAGTGAAATATTATATTTTCATGTTTCAGCATTGTGACAAGACCCTTGATATGCTCGAAAAAGCAAGAGTTATAGACCCAAAACTGCCTGATTATAAAAGGTATGATTCTGATTGCACTTGAAAAGGATTTGGAAAATCAATCGAAATGATTTGTGAAAATGATAATGACCTGGCTAGGATGCGGAACTCACTCTGAGTATGCGCCTCAATCACTCCACCAACTCAACTATCGGCGAAATTGATTTAATTGACCAACCCAATCAATATCAATCCCAAAATTCACCAATGCTCTCCGAATGTAGAGTTAAACCTGTTTGGACTGTTTGATAATTCACCGGCGCTGACGAAGGGCGGCGAATTTCCCAAACTAGGAGGACCATCGCAGTCCTACTGCTGGCTAGGGTTGAGAAGTAAACTCAAGTGAAGTTGCTATGGGTTGGGTTGGTAGACTAAATCAATCGCCCCGGTTGCTCAGTTCGCAGAGTGGATGTGGCGGAGACTCGGATGTCCTGGGTTCGATTCCTAACCGTTTTTTCTTCATTCTCATCAATTTTTTTGATTGATTTTGATTAATGCATCTCCTACAGATATGAGAGTCCAATTTCTTTAGTTTATAGAATAGTAATAGACTATTTCAAAGATAAGTCATTTATGACAAAGAGAACGGTTAGTCAATAAACGTAAGCAATGTGAATAACACAAGTAAGTATTGATGTTCCATCTACAAAAGTTAGTTTATAATTAGTTCATGATTGTTAACCAGTCAACTACAAATATCCAATTGGCCTGGGCTTCCAGCCTGGTAAGTTTATATACTCCTGGTGTCCCTGTGTCCCAGCCTCATGTCCAGCTCTGTACCTCCATCGCGTGTAAGGTCATTTCACAAAGATAAGTCATTCTTCAATTTTCATGCTATTTAAGGCTTATATGACGGCAAATGAAACTTGTTTGATTTCATCTTTTTTCAAATACTTTCACTCGTCTAAAATCATGCTTTTCAAAATATTCGTAACAAATTCGTGGCAGCATATGTATTTCATACGTTCTAAGATATCTTGTTTTGTTATTGTGAATCAATTTTTCAGTGCGACGTCTACTGTTTACACTGATAACCTTGGCTTTATTCACGGTACAAGAGAGAGTCCGGCGCAGGCATTCCAGCATTGCTGCGAACAATTGAAACAGCACTACGTCGCAGAAACGAAGGTATTAATGCTCTTGATTGTATTTGATTTATATACCGTGAAACAGCACTACGTCGAAGAAACCAAGGTATTAATGCTTTTGATCTTATCTGATTCATATACTGTGAATTAGATGAGGGATAAGAAAGGAGACTGGCTCTCTGTAACTCATAGTTTCATGCTCTCACAATCAACAGAAAGACTGTACTGAATTACATTCCCCTTCACCAAAATTTATTGACAAGCCATGGTGAATGATAACGAAGGGAGTTTTCTTTGCATTAGAGTTAATTAGTTATTTAGTGTTCTATTGTTCTTCAAATAAAATATATTTTCGTGTCCGCATTTTGAGATCAGTTCAGTTGTAATTGTTCAGATGTAATTCAGTATAGTCTGTCTGATGATTGCGAGAGCATGAAAATTTGAGTTACAGAGAAACATTTGTACGTATTGTCTTAGGTTGCAATCATGTCCCCCTTTTTGATCCAAAACTTTGCATGCCTACAGGAGGAAGACCTTGTTCGAAGATGGAATCAACTCTTAGAGAAGTCAACTGATTTCGATCCTAACCAAAATGTAAGTGTTTCATCAAAGTTTTAATCAAAAAAACTAATAATGTTGAAAGTCTTTAAACAAGAATAACACAACACGACAAAGACGTTACAAAGAATGAGAAAAGAAATCTATGGCTTGATAAGATGCCAATAAAGTAAACACATTCGGTCTTATCAAGGCTTTTTCTGACACAATATCAGACATGATAGTCACCGATAATCATGAAAAACCTTTGATATTGGTATCGTGCCAAGATACCATTATTCCACCCAGGCACAATGCGCTTCTTCTTCAGAGCTTAGACTCCTGTTTTCTGTTCTCGTCGTTATTTACTGTTCTTGTCTCATGATTTATCATGCTTATAATCACAAACTTGAAAAGCAAGCATCATTTTGATACTGTGGTTTTCCCTAAATTGTTAATTGTTGATAGGAAAATACGTTTACTATCTTCGTAAGGTAAAGGTTTATGCACAAAATGCAAACTGAATTGGTTAGTTAATCGAGCAATTTGACCCTGGTCCTTCATCTCGATATGACCACACCTCGTGATTCCTTTAGCCTTTCTGCCTGGAGTAACAGAGGGATGGCGAATTTTATTTGAAAAAGGGTTGAATGATATAACCACTCGGCAATTCCTACCACCAAATGTAACTGAATCAAGAGTGATAAGTCTGATAATCTGTATCCAAACTTTATGCAAGTCATAGTTTTTCTGCAATGAAAGCTCAAAGAAGCCAATACTATACTGCATTTACTGTTACAAAAATTGCTAAAGTTTTAAGACATACATTATTTCGTCGCTTTTACAAATTCATTTCTCTTCAGACTGAATTAAAAGACCTCATTCTGGAAGGTGTCCCGCAGCATATTCGCCAGGAGCTGTGGATACGGTTCGTATTAACAATTTGCTCAGCGTGATTTTTACAGTGGTATGATAGTCGGACCAAGAAATGTTCAGTAAATGCAGAGTTTTAAAGGTACCCATCAAGAAGGGTAGTTGTCATGCTCCCCCTGTTAGATACAACATCAACTATAGATTAGTTTTCGATGATACACTTGTTGTTGTTGTTGTTATATTGGTATACCAAGGCATGGTTGAATAACTCGACCAAAAAAGCTCCAAAGTATCGGCTGTAGCCCAAAATATTGAGGCAATTTAAATGAGGTAATTCAAATGAGAGAAAACTATTAATTTCTTGAAAAGTGATTTATTCTGTATTAGTAAGGTACATGTACTTTACACTGGTAGAATCTTCTAGAATCATGTTGTTTTCTATTTTTAGGCTTATTTCTGAAAGAGTAAAAAGCATTAAAGAGGAAAAGGTATTATTAGATGACTGAAATATTACAAAATTCATTTTTGTGAGAATGATCACTGGTAAAATCCATTACCTGCACTCAGCCTTAAGCCTTGCTGGACTACGGTGAATGCTATATCCAACACACAACGACTCATGATTTCCATATTCTACTGTTCCGGTTTTTATGCTGGTTTTGAACCTTGTTTGATATTACCCGAACCTCATTCGCCTCGATGCTTTTGTTCCAGGGTGAAGATTACTATAAAAAACTTGCGCTCTCTGTTCCGGATATTGAGGTAAGTTGAATTCATTTCCTAAACCACAATTCAGTTTTATCAATGTAATTTAATTTAGTCCTCGAGAACCTTTGTTTTCTTTCTTTTAAATTGATCTCCTTCCAAGATAGAGGGATTTTTAAAAGATTGCTGAAATCCCTTATACGACCCGATAAATTCACCGATGAAACTAAGCCTTGATTTATATGAATTTGCATCATTGCAACACATAAAAATGAAACGGCTTTCCTACTACACCGTTGGAAGATTGTTTTATTTTAACGTTTCAAAGTTAAAAAATAATGCTTTACCCTAAAAATATTCAAGGTTGGAATTGGGAATGTTTTAATATCTTTTTTACTTACAATGCATGTTTCCACAAAATAAACTTATGGGAATATTTTTATTCTTATTGTCAATCTTAATTCTTTTCCCCGCTTATAAAAGGAATTATGTCTTTAAAAATACAATGGAATAACTCAGCAATAAAGCAAGATAAAAAAATCTGTGAACGGTTTTATTTATCTCCCAAACTATTTTTTGGTTCAAGCATTTAAAATTTTCAGTTCATGGCTCCTTTAAACACATTTCTCTGATATTTTCTAGGACATGGAGAATGAGTTCGATGACTCCATCGAGAAACAAGTTCGGATCGATTTGCTTCGCACGATGCCGTCACACAGTAATTTCAAATCAATGGACTGTGAAGGGGTAATTTCTCAGATCTTGGCTTTCTTCATAATTTCCTTGAAAATTCATTGTAGAGCTGCAAAAAGTATCGCAACTTAGGAAATAGGTTCCCAAAAATTATTTCAGGCTTGCAGAAAATTTTCAATACGATTTGGGTGAAAAATTGAAATTTGCATAGGTTTAGATTCTTCGGTGCAAATATAGAATATTTACGCCGAAATATATTTCGTTCCATTTTCAACAATCAAATAGCATCAAATTTGAGAATTGGTCCCTCGGCAGCAAACCAATCACTTAATTTTGCCTTTTTTTTCAGACCGTATAAAATTTCACTAGGCCCCTTTCTACGCCATAACAACATAGCTCTAAACGACATCTATGTTACTCATATTGCTTTTATTTTGCGAAAAATTCTTCATCAGTTCCTAGGTACCCAGAAACAACAATATATTTTGCAGCTCTTACTTATTGTAAAGTAGCAATAACGCTTCGTTGCTTTGATTATCTTTAATCGGTAAAGACATTATGGCGAGGAAAATCGAAAACATAGCAAAGCATGATATCAACTCAACATTTTCGTCTGACGTTTGGCATACAGCCAAGTTAATTCATGTGTAAAATATTTGTTTCTAGATTGAGATGTTACACCGAGTACTGAGAGCTTTTCTACTTCACAGTCCAGAAATCGGTTACTGTCAGGTAATATAATCAAGCATTTGTTCTTCATTATGCAATTCCTGTATCTGTTGTATCGAAAAAATGTTTACGAGATAAGCTGTTCATCGAATGGATCTTTCAGTTCCATCTCAAAACCGTTATAGCGTAAAGTATCCAAAACAGAAATCATTTCATCGTGATTTTCCTATCAGAGCTGTAAAGATTTGCAACTATTTATTGGAACAAGAGTAAAACGAATTGTAATTTGCAACCATGTGACATGATTTTGCAACTTTGAGAGGATTCAATTTGTTCATCATTCTTGTGAATTGGTTTACATCTGTTTTAACACTTTGTATTTTTTATTATTTACCCCATTTACCTTTGGGCAAGTTTTCGTAAAAATGTAATATCAAAGTGATATAGGCTCTTTCAATGCCTATTTGAAACGGAATTCCCCATACTGACGCAAACTGATGTCGGCCACAGTTCAAATTACTATTCTGGGTTTTATACAAGAACATCTCGGCCTCTCATTTTGATATTTGCTTAGAGGAGGAATTTCTCATTTTGCGAAAACAGCAATTGTGAAGTAAGGGCTCAATAAGGGTCTAGTCCTATCTGAAGTTGGTTCCGATTTGCATATGTCAGGCATAAATCCCTAAAAAGGAACTACGGACTTTGCCAACTACGTCATAATAGACAGTCTCATTTAGAACAATACTCACATTGATTTGTGGCTTAGATTTTCACATGCAGAATATCTTTGTAATTTTGAGAACAATTGATGCGTCTGGATATATTCATTATCAAGATCTTAACAGTATCAATTTTGTTTTTCATTATTTGTTTTACTTTTTAAAGGGAATGAACTTCATGGTGGGCATGGCGCTTATATTTCTAGACGAAGAAAATGCATTTTGGTAGGTTTTATCATTTTTGTCATATTAGAGATCCTAATAATAGCCTTTGTATGGAGTTCCAAGTAGTAATAGGTGCTTCATGAAGCTAGACTTCTTTAGCGATGGAAAAGATGCTTCTATCTTATCGTGAGATTAAGATTGGATGCATTTTCATCCATCATATTGTCTTTTTTAAAACGATTCTCAACGAAGATCGTATTTTTACTCAAGGTCTCTGGACTTAAAAGCTGTTGGTGCAAAATCGGAGATTTCGTGAAAGATATCCCGTACTTCTATAGACAGGGAATTTTCTGTAACTATTTGTACTAAATCAACAATGGAAATTCGTATACATAAGACGTGGACACATTTTCAATTTTTGACTGGAAGTGCCATTTTTGATGACGTCAATAACTGTGGTTTTAGAACTAATGTCCCTATAACTCATTGTGTGACCATTTTTGGAACTAATGTCGTTAGATAGTTCTTGATTAGACCTTTCGATTTATATAGCAGTTATTTGATTTTGACAAAATCTAAACAATTTTGATGACGTCATCGATCCAGTGACGTCATGACATAGTTTTTCTCATAATTGATTTGTCTCGATTTTTCATCGATCTCAACTAAATCGACTATGCAGATTCCGAATTTTTTATAGGTTTCTTTAAAAGTAGAAAAAAGGGAATGCTTGATCTTGTAATTCATGTGTTGATTTTTAGAAATTTGAGCAATATATTCAGTTGCCGTAAAACAACAGCTCAAGGCATGAATTCTGTTGCAGGTTACTGGTGGCTGTTACAGAAGTCTACTTCCATTCGAAGCATTACAATCATTATCTGACTGGGTCACAAGCCGACCAGGTAGCCTCCATTATTCACTTTCAAAGGTGCTCATAAAATTCAAAGACACCTCATCGAACACAAATATTACATATTGTGATCTCAACTTTCATATTTTTGTCAATCAATCTTTCTTTTTGTATATTTCCCATTGCCATTTGGATTCTCGCTGTATGATCTTTTGTTTGTTTTTTGTTTTTCATATGATATATATATAAATTTACAAACAAATGACTACGATTACAATACAATGCAATACAATACCACGGGAAGCAAAATATCATGACTATCCCGGGGCCATTACATAAATAGAACTAAATTAGATAGATATACGTATACAGTTACATTGGATTTCACATTTAAAGTAATTACTAATGAATTCAAACGTATTGGACTTTATATAAATGTATGGCGACAAGAACGTTTCATTTGTGAATGAAATCTAAAGTCATTTTGAGTATATTTTTATTTACATCATAAGAATGGTTTACATCTCCGATTTTCCATAATGGCGAGGATTGCCGAGTCCCGGGTTCGAAAGCACCTTCAAACCCGTCCTAAAGTGTGAGGAGACAATTTGCCAAACTAATTCCAGGCGAAATGGCAAAAGGAATCACGAGATGTGGTCACATTGAGAAGAAGGACCAGGGTCGCACTGCCCGATTAGTTTACCTATTCAGTGGGCCCTTTGTGCTTTGCACAGAAACCAATACCTTACGAAGATAGTTATTGTATTTGCCCATCAACAATCAAAAATCAACTAGAGAAACGTTGACTGAGTAGGCCACCGAAGCAGATTTTATGTAGAACCTAGTCTGTTTCAACATGGATCTGAAATGTAGTTCCTTATTTGCCAGGGGTTTTGTAACTTAACCACTCACCAGGAACGTAGCAAGAGGGGGCTTTTAAAGAAACCTCTTTATACATTGTGTATTGCTATCAACGTTTGATTGGGTGGTTTATCGTTATCGACAAGTGAATGCCCTAAGTACTCAATGGCTCTTCTCCCTTTACAGCTTCTGGTTGCGTCCCTGCCACTAATCCGTGTTATTTTTTTTGTTTCAGAGAGTGGTTGAAGAATTAGCCCACAAGAAGCTTCCGAATCTAATGGAAACCCTGAAAGAAACGGGATGTGAACTCTCTCCCGTCACGTTCAACTGGCTAATGACTATTTTCGTCGATTCTGTACCCATCGAGGTAAGATTATGATTATGATTATTACATTCACTTTTCAGTCAAGTCTTAATGTAGAGTAACATAAATTAACCTTAAGTGACATCAATTTACATCAAGTACGACCAATCTCTCGATTCGCCTCTTTCTGATGTTGACGTTGGACCAGTAGAATCTGCACCTTGCTGGAATTTAGGCCCGTTGGTTTTTAGTTTTTTTGTGATTTCAAATCAACCACCAAAAGATAGCTCGAAAACCTTAAAAGACTGAGGAAGTATCTACAGAGTCTGCAGAGGGAGATGATGTAAATGATAGCCGGCACCCTGGCGAATGCAATGCTTAGAGAGGCTAGATTTGTCTATCGTAGCTAACTTCAAAAGTGAAATGGCTTCTCTGGAATCCAGGCTTGGTAGTCGAATCAAGATTCTCGTCAATGTTCTGTGATGATTTGAAGAGAGGGTAACGTTACCTCATCTACGGGTGAATTTCTAGATCTTGTATCCGAGAAATCTCGGTGGCTGGATTCCATACTAGGTGTTATTTCCCAGAGGGACTTCAATAAGAAATAACGGGGGGGGGGTTAAAATATTCAGGGCCTGAAAATTAGCACCAAATTAAACATTAAGGTGCTAAATCACACAACATTAAACTGCAGGATGCGTTTATTTGTTAAAAAAAGTAAATTGGTACCCCTAACTGTGGTCGTGAATTCTCTCGGGGATTTGATTTTCATGAATTATACCCTAGGGTATTTTGATTCTTTAATGGTTGGAAGTCCTCCCAGGATGGTATTTACTTTTGGAATAGTTTTAATCCTCTAGAATCGCACTAGATATGTTTTTCTGCTAAAAGATTTTTATGGAAGGTGGTTGGATTAATTCTGTTTTTGTATACCTTTAATGCAAAGAATCATATTGATGTGAATTGTAGAATCCACGTATTTTAGCTTAAAGTTTTAAGATGAAGAAGTCTCAAATGATAGCTCAACATAGATGAACATATTCAATATTAAGTAAAAAGATTAAAAACAGAAATACTCATAATTGCAAAAGCTTTCGATAAAAACACCATCTTCAGTGCTTTTGAAATAATGAATATAGTATTTTTACCGAAAAACTTTTGCTGATATTATTGTATATACAGTCGAACCCTGTTAAAAAGAACTTTGAAGGTAACCAGAAAACTGTTTGTTACGTTGGGAGTTCGTTATAGCGAGTAATAATTATTTCATAAGGCAAAATCCAAGGGACCAGACATTTAGTTCGTTATACCGGGAAATTCCTTATATGACGAGGCTCGTTATATTGAGATTCCACTGTATAATTGTTTTGAATATTTTTGCTATTATCTACTATGGTATATACTTATTCAAATATCAAATATAATGTTATGATTGTAGGTTGCATTACGCATCTGGGATTGCTTTTTGCTGGAGGGTCATTCTGTAAGTATCGACATTGCTATTAAAGTCCTTAAAAGACAGCCTGCTTGCAAAATCTGTTACAATCGTAAATATTTGTCATTGGAATGGAAATAATAGGGATAAGATATCTTAACTGACTTTGCTATGTTGTTAGAAAGCATGTTGGTTTTGGTTAGTTGAAGGCTATTCCAGGGGTATTTTCCCTTGGAGTAAGTTACTAAGTCCGCTATGTACTATCAAACGTGAATATTGACCATAACTTGTTGGGGGGGGGGCAATGTCTACCCAATAGTTGTGAGTAAAAATGTTTGAAATTGCACTTTTTAGTCGAAAATACTGGAAAACTCCTACTACAGAATGGTAAAAATTAATTCACTTTGACATTAGCTAAAGAAAAGGGTAAAAGTTATGTCGATTTGCAAGGCAGCAATTCTTGTTTAGGGACTATTGCAGGTTAACGGGCGGGGACCACAGGGAAATAAGATTTTCAAAGAGCCTACACCATCACCTGCCTGATGAGTTGATCTATTTTCTTTGAACTGTGTAACTGCGGAGGAGGCTGCCCGCTAAACTGCAATTTAGCCCTTGTTTATCTTAAGCTGGCAAAGGTATATCTTATCTGTAGGAAAAGAAATGAGAGCAACACATTTGGGCTTTACTGCACCAACTTTGTAGTGATTAACGATAACTAGATTCAATTCATCTTTAGGCCCTGTATCGTTTCTCACTGGCGTTGCTCAAGATGAACGAGGGTGGAATCCGCTTGCGAACTGACATGCTTTCACAAATGAAACATCTCAAGAAAGTCGGTCGCCAGGTTCATGATATTGACTATCTACTCAAGGTAATTCATCTTCTATCACTTATTATTCTGGACGAGACCATAAAGGAATTCGTTAACTTCATTGTGAAGAATATGAATCATAAAGATTACACAGTTATATTCCTTTGACGCACTTTCTCAATTAGTTATTTAACGATTTTCAAGATTCAGCCATACCTGGCCCTATTCATAATCAAAGTTTGAGAAGTCTAATTAAACGGCTGAATCTTGAAAATCGTTAAATAACTAATTGAGAAAGTGCGTCAAAGGAATATAATTGTGTAATCTTTATGATTAATATTCTTCACAATGAAGGTAATTCATCTTCAATTCTTACTTTCAAAACTTCTTATGGTCGTCTTGCTTTTTTATATGAGGAACAAACCGTTAGATTGCTTTATTTTTCAACAACCCATTTAATGAAACGGTTAAAAGGAAGCTGAAAAGGAAAAGGTTCTCAATATGTACATGTTCTTAAATGGTATTAAGGCTCAATTTCTTTAAGTTCTTGTTTAGAAAAACCTGTCTTTTCAATTTACCAAGCCCCATCTTTAAGATACAATTTGAAAATTTTGTAGATGAATACTTGATAATGCCAAAGCAGAATTACAGCGGGAAAGTGTTTTTCTTACGTGTATCTTAGCTTAACCTCCCATTGGCCATCATACGAGCTTATAAAAGACAACTCTGTTATAATATACAAAAGAACCCCAAAACTACTTGCAGCCGAAATATTCAAAACAGTAATTCATCTGAACCCATCCTTTATGGAAGATATTTTACTGACCGGTATGTCACGTATAATTTAATAAAAAAATTGTTCAGTCAAATATTTATACTGTGAAATATGGCGTCTATATAGCCTTTGCTTCAGGGGGAAAACTCTCTGGCACAACTTTTCAGCCAAAATTAAAAGCTGCCCAACACCTCTTTTCAAAGCAAGGATAAAAACTTGTATGGTCAATAATTGCTCCTGTAGGCTGTGCACATTTTTCATACCGAATGGGGGGCTGGTGTTATGTTATCTGATAATAATTAATTAATATCCTATCTTTTTTATTTATCTGTAGTATCTTAATGTATTTTTATTTAGCCTTAATTAGCTTTGTTATAGCTAAATCGCTTTTAGCCAACCGTAAATAAACTGTAAAGAAAGAACACGAATCGCACTGAAAATTATTTTTTGATTGACTACTTACCATTGAGCGAGCTATGGAGTGTTCTTCGTATCAGTCAAATTTAGGGCTACGCGTTCTTAGAATGTTCTTGAAGCTTACTGCTTCATAGACTCTTGTAAACAAAACTTGTGGTATTTATCATAGCATGATAGTTATTTCAACGTGAGAATGTACTTCGATATATCATCTTGAGAGTTGTATTAAAAGCCTAATGCTAATCTAGTTATTTTCACGTTAGTTGGCCTATTCCGGTTTCGAGCCGTTTCCAACTCACGACGTGTTACAGTTGGTTTATGAAAGACATTTCGTCGTAATCCAAGAAGCCCACACGAAACGGGAGGCAGAGGCCAAAGAATACGAAAACAAGCGAAAATCAAAGGTATCAGCATTACTCATTCGTTTATCTGAGTTTGAGAGACTCCATAGTGGAGTGAATCATAAGCACTGATCTCTAGTAAAGACTGAATCGAGCTTTCATTTGTTTCTGCAGTGAAGTGTTTGAAGCCAATTGACTTGGCTTGAGTTTGAGCCTCCTGATACAGTAGGCTCCCTGATTATGTTTCTTATTTGGAGATTCCTTTTTAGAATCAGAGTAAAAGTTTCTTATATATAGGTTACATATTTTTAAAGAAGCAACAATGCTTTTAGTTTTGGACAGTGTCTGGTTATGCCAACTTATGTTAATTGTTATAGAAGGATTCTTCAAATGATTAATTAATCTTGAAAGGTTGCTTTACATCTGTAATGTAAGTGCACCTAGGTAACCTTAAGAACAAAATATTGGGATAAGAGGTAGAATATTTACTTGGCATACCTGAAAATAAGAAACTTTTCAATTTTAGACCTAAAATTGTTTCTTATATAAGGAACCATTTGGGAAGAGTTTTAGGCTAGTTTCTTATACAAGGAGGTTTCTTATATGCGGAAACCTACTGTATGGTAGCCAAAGAAATTTTATTGACTTAATTGTTTTTCAACAATAGTGCACGATTTGTCTGTCTCAAGCTGTTCGTTCACAACTTTCCAAAAAAAAACGAAGTCAAAAACACGAATTTCAATGTATTGAATTGGAACTTCCAATATGGCTGCCAAAACCTTCATTTTTAGCCACAGATACTCGATCCAGTCTTTATTTTGAGATCAGTGATTACGAGTTTGAATAACTTATAATCGTTTAGGATATAGCATGTTTAGAATATTGAAATAACTTACTAGAAATATCTTACATTCATGTATTAGGATGGCAAGAAAAATCGGAAACATAGCGAAACATGATAACTGCTTTTGCGTCTGACACTCATCAGAGGAGTATGTCAGAACAGTCTTTGGTTGGTACAGAACTTGAGGATGGTCAGAAAAATCGGAAACATAGCGAAACATGATAACTGCTTTTGCGTCTGACACTCATCAGAGTAGTACGTCAGAACAGTCTTTGGTTGGTACAGAACTTGAGGATGGTCAGGAAAATCGGAAACATAGCGGAACATGATAACTGCTTTTGCGTCTGACACTCATCAGAGTAGTACGTCAGAACAGTCTTTGGTTGATACAGAACTTGAGGATGGTCAGAAAAATCGGAAACGTACCGAAACATGATAACTGCTTTTGCGTCTGACACTCATCAGAGGAGTACTTCAGTAAGAGAACGTAAATCAAACCTAACGAATAATCCTACCCGTGGTGGATCGAAATAAGCCAATCAGAAGGAGATGAATGATTGGTATTGTGAGAAACCAGTCATCACTGGTATGATAATTCTTTAGGTTTCATTTTCGTTCTCTTTATGGCGTACTTCTCAGGTGAGTGTCAGACGCCAAAGTAGTTAGAATGTTTCGCTATGTTTCTGATTTTCCCTACCACCCTCAAGTTTCGTGCTGATCAAATACTGTTCATATATTGGCTGAATGATTATGCAAAGATACCTTAACAGTGAAATGAGACTTCTTCTTTTACTGAAGAACATTTTATAGAAACCTTTGAAGAATTGTTTATTCCTGAATTTTTGTCTCAATATTTTATAAACTAAGGAAGTTTGGCTCTCATATTATCATAGAAGAAGTGAAATATTGGAAATTAAAATCACCAAGACACTTAGATTTTGCTCATTCAATCATATGTAAGCATGTATTGAAAACATTTTATTATTACATAGAGAATTGAGCCAAAGACTATTAACATAACTATGGACAAAGACTTTGGTGAGCTGCCTGAAGACTTCATGATAGAGTGTTGCGAAACAGAGGGTGATCATTGCGTTTTGTCATTCCTTTATGAAATATCTTCTCTGTCAATATTTGCATATCATTTCAAGAAAATTATCAGCACCATCATGCGGTCTCTGCCGAGACTCAACTCACCGCACGTTTACAGTTCTGAATGGTTTATAGTATAAAAATTGTCTTCAGGGGATAGGCGAAGGATTTCTTGTAAAAAGCAAACATACAGCGAACCAATTAGGTATTTTTTAAGGTATAGCTTAAGGGCTGTAGCTTGATTATTCAATGGCTAGGTCCTGTGATAGTGACTCACTGATTATTTTCATGACTAAATCCTGACCAAAATGATGCTGGGATATTATATTTTTCAAATTAATGCATGACAAACAATTATAATGTCTTTTAGACAGGAAAGTTTCTGTAACTATCTAGCAACCTGCGTAAAATCGAGACAAATGAATTCTTAAAATTGCTCAATTATGGCGTCATTGGATCGATGAGCTATTGCGACATTTAGTTCTGAAACTTATTGTTATTGACGTCATGAAAAATGGCACTTCTGGTCAAAATTCAAAATTTATCCTAGTCTTTGTCGTATTTCTATGGTCGATTTAGCACAAATCAAGCATAAAATCAACAATTAGGTACGTTGCGAGATAGCTCCAGGAAATTTCCTGTCTATTATAGAATGATTTCGCTTGATTTGACCCTTATAATGATTGATTGAGTTCTGCTTTAGAAAATCTATTACTTGAAAGCAACGAACAGCTTGAAATGAAACAGTTATCTAATACTCTTCTCTCTTATACTAACTGTCATTTCCATAGAAAATGCAAATAAAGTTTGGTTCTGCTGCTCGACGCATAATGTCGGACAACTGTTTGTCGTTGATATTGTCAATCGCACAATGGAGCCCGTGCCACAAGAGGTAAGAATGAATCTTTTTCTTCTTGTCAAGAACATGTCGAATTATGTCGTTATGTCCAGTTCAAAATCTTGCTGGTGGATTTTTCTGTAGTTTAGTGGAAACTGTTTATTCATTGAAGACAGCAATGGGTAAGTAAGTAGGCTGGCCGTTGGAAGTGATATTAGGGAGTTTAAGCATTCACGACGATACCGATAACGATAACGATATTTATATGCGCGTGCGCGATTATCATTCCAAGGCGGTAGAGCACTGGTGCTCCAACTTCGCGCTCCCTGGCTCTAACTTACAGTACTAACTTGCCACTAAAAATCTAAATATTGGAAAACCAGGCTGCCAAGTGGTGCTCTAACTTATTGCCCTTATTCAGGACTGTTGCACGTCTATGGTTTCTTATAGGTTAGTAATATAGTAGGACGGCATCTGAACTTTCAGGAAATGTCAAATCTTTTCAAAGTTATTTTCTGCAGCAAAACGAATGTTTAAGCTGAAAAATCTCATCTTTAAGTATAGATGCGCTACTATCTGACAGGCTGAAGTTTCTTATAAGTCAGTTTTTTGAGTGGTGCTCCAACTTATTATTCTCATTCAGGACTGTTTCATCCAGACCTATTGTCCCGGGTTCGAGACCTAGTGTTGGCATGTAAGAATTTTTGTAGCCCATTCATGAATCTATCAAATACAAGGTTAAGATCGTTTACCGTAAAAGCTCTTTGAGGCCTACGGGACCTTTTTTAACTTTGGAGGCTCTAGAAGTTGGGCTTATAATTGTAGGTGCTTTTTAAAGAGGGTTTGAAAACTCTTTGCTCTCAAGCATGTAGAGTAGGGAATATCGTAATGTTACGATGGAATAGATCCGTTAGCTATCCCAAACTCGACACAATTTACTCTGTAATCTTTCTTGTACGAAGAGGGGCGTGGCTTAAAAGTGAGGGGGGCTTAATAGAGCTTTTACGCAATGTTTCCAGATCAAATTGAGATGTTTATGTCATACCTTTTTTTAAATTTATTCTCAATTTTGATATTATGTATTTAATGCTCTACCAAAATATACAGTTAAGCTCGCTTATGTTTTTAGATCAAATCAAGGTGTCTATGCCTAACAAGATCTAAGCTGTACAATACAATGATCGTCGGGACTGCAGATGCAACCTTACATGGTTTTGACATTACCACGAGGTAAGATATTCTTACAACCTTAAAACTTTATCAAACTTAACTGCATGAAATCTCATCAATTCGTGTACCGGGTGTGTCATATAAAAGGTTACATATTTGATTTGATCTAAGATCATAGCTTTTTTAAAAAAGTCTAGAATTAGGTAAAGTATTTAGGCGATAACAAATTAAGTTAATAAGTCTATTCTGCCCGAATGGAAACCTATTTACAAGCGAAAAAGATTTAGAAAAACGGGATTTTAGAATTTAAATGAGGAAAATAGATTGTTGACTTATATAATGAACAGAGAAGGAAGAGGATACAAAGAGCCGTAATTACACATTCTTGTATATATGTTATCTATCTTCTTCTTTCCATGTGTTTGAAAATGCTATGTTTAGAAATGATTTTAATTCAACTACAAAGATATGGTCACATTTTTATTCCAAGAAATACTTATTTTACCCGATGTTCGTTTATCGAAAGGAAGGCTCTTTTTGAATTTACAACTAATTTAAAGAATCTTACCTTACTTTTCACAATTTCTGGTCTTTATAAGTTGTTCATCTCAAATGTTCGCAAGGGTCCTCTCTAAATACCCAAGGATCCGGAGCCACCCATTTTATTTCCTGTTTAAAATCGTTGTAATATCTGCAGAGAAGAGATCTGGACGTTGCAAGTGGATGATTCGGTATCAAGTATTTCTTGTGATGTTTCTGGGAACATTGTTACAACCCTGGCAAGTGGGTCTATTGCTGTCTCGCAGGTATGCTAGTAATTGAAAATAGACTTTTTACATCAGCCTTAGTAATTGCTTCCCACTGGCAGGGATGGCCGGGTGGTTAGATCACTCAACCCTTGATAGGGTCCCAGGTTTGAAACCACGTTCAGACCTGTAATTAAGTGTTAGGAGAGAATTTGCCAGCTCTCTTAGGCAAAAAGGCAATTAAGGAATCACGAGGTGTGGTCCAATAAAGAGGAAGGACTAGAGTCGCACTGCTCGATGAATCTACTTATTCATTAGCCCTTTGTGCTTTGTACATAAATCAATACCTCAGAAAGATAGCGTATTTGCCTTTTTCAACTATTTTTCATTTATTATTATAACACCTAAAATTGTTCCCTTTACTTTTTATCTGCATCTATTCTAAAATTGTTACTCGAATTTCCAGTAAAAATCCAACAAAAGTATGTATTTTCTCTAACTGTACCAGCAATACGGTAAAGTTTTACTAACATCAGCCTGTTTTAAAGAACAGAGCGTCAAAAATCATATTTTAAGTTCCTCAGTTAAATAGGAGTACGTCAGTCAGTATTTCTCATGGGAATAAGATTTGCACGAGAAACAAGCTTTATATCGATGCTAGAACTGCGAAAACAAAGAAAACTTGGCGTTTTATTTAGCGTTGCCCTTCTAGTTGCCAAAAGGCCCTACTGTCCCGAAAGGAAGAATGGAGGGATCTTGCTCCCTTAAAGTCGTGCCCCGAGGGTTTTTTCAAGGGGGTGGAAACAAAACTTGATAGTCGCATAACTTTGGGGTATGTACTGTATTTGGTTAGTTTGTATTTGATTATTTGGTTTTCTTACACTACACCAATCATTCACCTCTTTTCTGATGGCCTATTTCAATCAATATTTCGGTATAATAATGCGTTAGGTTTTTATCGGTTCTCTTTCTGACGAATTACTATACGAAAAGCTTAAGAATCCATGTACGAACTATGTTTCAGATTTTTCCGGCTACCAACGGAGACCACAAGTTAGAATCCATCCCTTACGAGAGGTTTTAGCTGATCTAAATGGCATATAGTGAGTAGACTTGAGCAAAATGCTCAGACTGCTGCACACGATGAGAAAACTGAAAGGAGTGGCAAAAAATATCCAACTGGTTTGATATTGAAGATTTTTGCTCATGAGTTGAAAATTATGTGAAAATGCCACCGCGCATGGGAAGGTAATAGCTGAGCAAAGTGGCACAAATGCCATTTAGCTTCAGCTAACATCTCTCTTGTGCGCCTAGCATAAGGGATGGATTGTAACTTGTGGTCTCCGTTTGTAGCCGGAAAAATCAGAAGCATAGTTAGTACATGGATACTTAAGCTTTTCGTATGACACTCAACAGAGTAATTCGTCAGAAAGAGAACGAAACAAAAACTTAACGAATTATTGTACCCGAGCATGGATCGAAATAGGCCAATCAGAAAAGAGGTGAATGATTGGTGTAGTGTAAGAAAACCAATCATTCCCTGCAATACAGTAGCTATATTGAAGTTTTATACCGATAAAAGACTGTACTTACCCTTTATTCATAGCCTTATTATTTTCATATGCAGCAAAGCTCTGACTCTCCGAAACCTGCTTCACCTCTGTATCTTCACATTGGCCGAGCTCCCGTAGTGTGTGGATGTGTTTGTGATAATTACTTTTGGTGCGGGTGTGGAAATAACATCGTTATCATGGACACAGAGTAAGTATGAGTACTGTTTGATTTTGTTTTTCGTCACATTTTCCTTCCTGAATCACTGATTTAGCTTTTACGCATTTAGCTTTTAAATGTTGTGCATATAAAGGTGAAGTAGAATTATCACTTCTGCTAGGCTATGAAATACATCGATATAGATCATTTTAGCATCCCAACCTCCAGGCAACTTATGATACTAGTTTACGATATATTAGCAAAAATTCAAACCAAGCTTCAGATTTTACTTCATTTTTGTATTTCATTTTCATTCGTATTTCTGATTTGCCAATTTCGATCCAATTCTGGGTATAATTATTCGTTACATTTCATTTTTTTTTCTTTCTGACGTACAGCTCTGACCTCTGACGAGTGTCAGGTGCAAAGCTTTAAGTAGTTACTATGTTTCGCTATGTTTCTGATTTTCCTATCAAAGATGACACTTTTTCATTGTTACGTGAATATTCTTCTGTTTGTTCTAGGGCTCTGGAAGAAGTGGAATCCATTCAAGTTTGTCCAAATCTGAGACACAGCATCTCCAAACTGGTCGTCTCCGACATTGGTGTTTGGTGTTCTGTTAGGGGGTAAGGAATCAATTTATTTACAAAATTAATTTATTCACTTGCGGATATAGTGTCAAGACATCTAGAGACACTAATCTATGTTAATATTACCCCCGTTACACCACGTCGCATTACGTTACGTCATATCATGTCTTGTGGATGATTTAGGTGCTAATATGTTCACATGAGTAACTCTCTCTTTACATTCACTACTGAACGGGGGTAGGTGTCACATGCATGAGATATTATTTTGAGAATAAGAATATAGTTATTGGTACATGGCAGTTTTGGTATAAGCTTGTCTGCTCGATGTAGTCCTTCTGTCAGTAAGGATATCCAGTTGAAATAGCGGAGTATAACATTTAGAATGGGAACCAAATAAGCAACGAGCAATTAATAATGCTGCTATAAGACTGCTCTCAAATGTGAAAAACTCTGAAGTTTTCATTAGGACTTGAAGCTACTAGTCTGCATCAGTGATCATTTTAAGGTTGATTTTATGGTATTTGTTAGATTATTATTATTATTATCATACAAATTGTTCTTCATTTTTCTGACTTCTATTGTCTTTAGCTCTTCAGTGCTTCAATTGTTTGATAAGAAGACTTTTGCCTGTTTGATGACCACAGATGTGATGGACGAAAGTGGCCTAGCTTCAGAAAAGGTATTAGATTGATTCGACGATTCTTTTTAATTTTATATTTCAACTAACAACAAGGTCATTAAATTTAGGAACTCATTTATATTTCTACGTCAAAACCACAAAGCCCATATTATGTAGACAAAAGAAGTTCGTTCACCCGCTTGTGCTTCTGGTAATCTATGGTTCGTCCCACTAGATAATCGGAGTTTATTCAGCCATCATTCAACTCTTTTCTGATTAGTAAATCTTGATCTGACTTAGGTTATAACAAAATATTGGTTTTTCATCTCAATTCAATTACTTTAATAAAATGTTTATATGAATTATTTTAACTAAATAATGCATTATCTAATAGCTTTGTCGTCTCTTTGCTCCAGTCAAAACTACGCAGTAAACTAAACAGAAATGGATATGACTCTGAAATGATTAAGAAAATCATCATGCAGACACGAGAACAAATTCATTTTAAAAAATTGTAAATAAGACGGATCAATACAATATATTAAATCTTTTTTATAGATATCTCACTTGAGCAGCACCAGAATAACAGCACTACTGACTAGAAAAAACGAAGCATGGGTGGGCCTAGGCAACGGCCGCTTTCTGATATTTGACGTCAAGAAAGGGCCTAAGCCGATTGAAGAATCCCTGGGCAGTTCGTTTGATGACTTACAACAGCAACAACAACAACAACAACAAGATGACACCGAAGATGCGGAGAGCAAGGAGGACATGACAAAAAGTTTACCTCTCGATATTGCTGACCTCTCCGCGCCAACGTGCTGCCATGAAACCCTGATAAAGAAAGCAGCAAGCAAGCTGTCTTCCTTCAGTCTTGGTGACTCTGGGTTCGTGTTCGTCTCTCAGCTCTCCTCCTCAGTGGGTTCTCTTCCGGTTGAGGATGCATACCATCTTAAGTTGAAGCAACTGCAGCGAATATCTGAGGATGCTGTCCGATGTCTTTCGTGTGTCCGGTGAGCTATTTTTGATAACACTATTACCATCATTGACATTGATATCGCAAGTCTTGAATGATTCTGCCAACAAAAAAATAAACAAGATTCAAAATAGAGCTCTTCTTAGGCTGTACAATGTTTCTCCTTGTAGTTTAAAAGAACCTCCGACTAGGACGCAATACGGTCGATTTGCTCGGGGATTCAAATCTTCAGATCCCCTTCTTAGATGACCCCTGCATTGTCTTGGATCTTCTTGATAGGAAGCAATCCAACTACAACCCCGCAGTAGTGATCTACTATCGATTTGATAGCCACTATAACAGTGCTTGATAGCCGACGAGCAATAGTAGGGAAGAAATCAAATCTATTCAGTTTATCTAGTCGGTGTGGCACTTGTTTTCTACCTGTCTTTTAGTGATATTTGATAATGTGAAAAGTAATTGCTCGTTTTTTGAATGAATTTGGAAATTGGCGAACACTGCAACCTGTGAAGCCCGAAACCTCCCTAAATAATTCTCAGATCAAATAGGCGCGATGGATTGGTTAATTTTAAGCAATACTTATTCAATGTACTTCGATTTCTTTATAGGCATGACTATAAGCAGATTCTTAGCTGTGTCGGAGCAATTAATGATGATATGTCAATCATTCTTTGGTCTTGTGAGAGAAGAGAGGTACTGTTCATATCTATGTATATATTTTTTGTGAAACTTAATGTCCTTAGAAGGACTCGAACCCTTAAATAGACAGGGAATTTCATCTAACTATCTAGCAACCTGTCTAACCTTTCTTTTTATGATTGATTTGTACTAAATCAACCATAAAGACTCGAATAAGGCTTTGAAACATTTTTGATTCTGACCGGAAGTGCAATTTTATTCATTTCAATGACTTTCATCTTTAGAAAGCTCTATTTCGGTGCATCGTAGTAGTTCAACGACTACGAATTCACAATCTGCGTAGTCGATTTAGTCGAGACCGGTGAAATAATTGAGATAATCGATTCTAAAAATAGCTCAATTATGACGTCACTTTGTCGATGATGTCATAAAAACTGTTAAGATTTTGTCAAAATCAAGAAAATGATGTATCAATCGAGAGGTCTGACTAATTGCTGTCTAACTACATTATTTTCAAACACGTTAAACTTACACTCAAAGAGTTATAGCGACATTAGTTCTAAAAACGACAATTATTGACGTCATCACCAATTCTGGTCAGAGTTGAAAATGTATCCAAGTCTTATTTGAATCGCCATGGTCGATTCAGTTCAAATAAAATCAAGAAAAAAACCAAATGGAAGGCAAGTTGCTGGATAGTTACATTAATTCCCTGTATTTAAACCTTCGCCCCTTCACGGTGGTAAACTCTTGTCACTGAGCGTGACGATATGAATTATAAGGTTGGAGCCTGCTCGGAACATGCTGATTTGATAAAAATCATTCCAATTGACCTTCCAAATCCTATGTTTCTGACATTCTTATGATTTACCTACCGATTAAGCACAGAAAGACAATTCTACAAATATTTCAGTAAACTATCCGTTTCTCCACCTAGTAGTTGTATCTCTTCCACTGTCTTAGGATTTATGTCACTAAAACTTAGCTAAATTTTGTCCAGTTTTACATCTAGGAAGATTGAATTTTCACATGTTTTCTTGATATGTTTCTGTATCCTTTTTTAGACATTTGTTGTTCATTTTCGTATATTCTCTAAAGATCAAAATATAAAGTATCTTGTATCAACACCTTAACATTGAGTTTATTTATCGTTACAGGGAAAAGAAATGTGGTATGCACAGACTGTATCGTACGCAGTTAAGGAGCAAAAGGATCACCAATACACAAGCCTGAATAAGCTGAAGTCGTGAGTACCCAGTACATTATTAGTACACAAATCGTTGGCTCGTATGCGAATATTTCCATGCTTAATCAAATGTTTTATTTTAGCTACTATCTGGTCATAGTTATGCTTTTTAGTTATTTCCCAAGTGAAACCTCCGTAGGGGGACATCTCCGTAAGGCAGGTACCTCTGCCTCTGCCATTGAAATACAATGTGAAGGCTTTCTCGAAAACAGACACTTGTTAATGGAACACGAAATTTGATTCATCAATAGATTGTCCGTCTTTTCAGCATTGTATTGCAACCTTTTTCGCAGGTAAGCTTGTACAACATTCTTGCTGGTTGCATGACCAAATGAATATTTCCTTCCTTATTTCATGTTTCAATTCACAAAAAAATCAGAAAAAAATTCTTCTTTGTTCTCTGTACTTTGCTGTACTTGTACTACGCACTTTTTATGAGGACACGCATTCTAGGGAAACTGACGCTCGGTTTTAAATGGAGCACTTCTAAAAGAACAATAGCTTATTGTCTACGACCATCGCAAAATGATAGCTGAGACTAGGCCAGATTATACGGACTCTAATAAAACATGTTAGGTCTTTGCGTTCTTTCAGATGAACTCTCAGTCAACACACAGTGACTCATTTTTTTAAAAGAAACTCTGCTAAATCTTCGTACCAGAGTTTCTTAGCTTTCACCCCAATTATGGTAGGAAAAGTTTCTTAGTAAGTTTCTTAATATAAAAACCTATACCGTCGTTTTTTATTTTCTATCTCTGCGTCATGAATTGTATATAGAGATACAAAAATAAAGGCAAATTTCATTGCAAACGGCTAAATTATCTTATTAGATGTAACCAAACTGAACTAGGAACGAACAAAAACAAACACGTAAAGAAGCTTATGTTTCGATGATATAAAAAGTTTCTTAACATTTATGGTTAACTCAAAATCTCCTACCAAAGTCTCTTAAATTTTGAAAATCGTTCCCTACGGTTTCTTATAAACGCTTTCTTATAAAAACGAGTTGTTAGGGAATGGTATGCAGACGGCAGAGAGGTAATAAATAGGCCTAGCTATAGATATATTTCCAGTATAACAATTTCTGAACACTTCTTTCTTCCACACAATACTTAATGGAAGTGCTCAAAATGAGTGTGTGAATTTAGAAAATTCATCCGAATTTCAATTTCCTCCATAGGATATTTATATCAATTTTTTACTATCAAATTCGTTAGTTTTGGTATCTCGTTATGTTTTCTAATAATAGGTGTGCTTAGGTTTCGTATAAACACAAAATATTAATCAGGAAATATTGAATTTGGCTTTGATATAATGAATATGGATATGAATATCAATAATTTTAAATTTGCATTAACTAATGGAGTTAGAGTATTTCGTCTTCTCAATTTGCTGCCTACTGTATCTTTTTGACGAGCCATGTTGACCTGAATAAAATGACTAATGAAGTGAAGATTGATGTGTCACAGAATCATTGGGGCCACTGTTGTCTTGTTGCAACGGAACCCTTTAATTTTTAGCGTTTACCCAAATGCCACGTATCACCATCTACAATCAAGCCATCCTGAAGGGGTACTGATCCCAATTGGGAACTGGGAACTGGGATTTCCCTTTTTGTTAACTTGGAAAATGGGAATGGACTTCTGGGGATTGGAATTTGTGAATGAAAAAGTAAAGAACACGTCAATATTTGGAATTCCTCAATTTTCTCCATTATGATTGGGATTTTCTATAATTTCAATGCTGGAAAAGGGGATTAGTACCCCCTTCAGGATTCCCTTTCACCCCCTTTGCTATATTGAGGGTCCTGGAGGGGTACTGATCCCAATGCCCAAAGCCTACTTGTGATCTTCCTCGATAGTAATAGTGTTTGATGCACTCTGGCGCAATAAGAGAAGTAGAGTCATTCTGTGTTTTGAAATAGATTGCGTTAGCTGTCTTGGTCCCACATTCTGGCTGATTTAAAGTGTTTGAATTAAGGTTGAACACAATGCTAATTATTAATCAAAATCACAGATCCACTCGTTAGGGAGGGTTTAGTGCAGGGTTATGAAAGTGAGATTTATTTTCATTACTGTCTTCGTTTACTTAGAAATTATTGTTGTTAAGCGTGAGCGTTTCAAAGATCCAGCAATATGAAAGGCTTCGATTTCATGTAGGCAACGGAAGTCGCAAAGATGTCCGTCTTTTTTGCTAGACCTAAACTTGGAAATGTGGATGGCTGAAAATATTATTTGCAAATTAAGTGGTTTACAGGCGAAAAGTATTTCATAAGTGTTTCCTGTCTTAGTTGTATTTTCATTTGACATCTTACTTAGTGAAAACTTTGAACAAAAGCTGATTTTCCAATACATGTGATATTCTGCTAAGCCTCACACTTTCAACTATCAAACAAAAATATGATCCAATGATTTGCTTACATTTTCAAAATGAACTTCCACTATGAACTTCCAAAACGATCGTCCACTGTAGCTAATTGGTGATTTTTCAAAGTTGTTCGGTTTTTCCGTGACACCCGGTGCAATTAATGAATTGCACTGATTTTTACCATCTTATTATTTGCTTAAGAAATTTGAATTTTGTAGTGCGAATTATTTGGAGTGAAATATGAGGCTGTTAGTGAAAATGTATCGATTTGGTGAACTTCACATTGGACCTACCATGGTTTAACAGTTAATATAAATGAAACACCATTAAAATAGGACTCCAAACAGTCTAAATTTCGCTTCAACAGTCAGAGCGTTAGACGCGTTAATACCAGGTCAAAAATTAAACATTACCGAGATGGGATGGACCATAGGCCTAGACACGGTACGATCGTCATCTTAAGAGACAAAGGAACGGAGGAATTTTGGAGCAAAGCTATAGATAAAGCTTTCATTTTTATTAGCTCCTGCCACTTGCGTCCCCCACAAATTTTGTACACTGTCAAACGTTGAACATCATCAAATATTGGGGTTGTATCATGAAGTACATAATGCACACGACAAGATTTATGTTCTCAAACTTTATCCATACCCAACAGGCAACACATGTTTGATCATAGGCTATAGGAAACTGCATTGAGAGCCCCCCTCCTTAATAGGCCAGAACACAACATGCTGTTTTGTAAAGACGATGGGCCTGAGTTAGTTTTCTGATTTTCAGTTCTATCTTCTCCTCCACCGATATGATGATACAGAGATTTGCAATATACGCAATTACTCATTTGTACTTTTGTAACGGTTCGTTTTAACTGGTTTTATAGACCTATTTACAGCACGATTGCCTCTTTGAATGAGTAGTTTGGCAATAAACAGTTTAGTGGACTGAGACCGAAACGCGTAGCAAGACCATGCGACCAAGACCATGCGAAAGTGACCATTGTATTTAGTATTGGACCATTTTCATAGCCGTTATACCGTAGGCTTAACTCTGTATAACCAGAATACAAAGCAAAATAAGACCATGAAACAAAACGAAAATAGTGAGATTGATAATTGACCGAGAACCGAGGCCTCGTTGGGCAGTGCTGTGAAAATCTCAGTAAAGTGCAGCTGCTTTCGAAGTGTCCATGCATGAGATTATATTTAAGTGATAAAGCAATTTAATAGCTGCCACCTCATTTAACCTGGGTTAACCCCTTACCTAATCACAGACATAATCTGGTTAACAGCATATTAAGCACCCTGTCTCTTCATTTTCCCATTCTTATTCAAGCGGGTGCAATGAGCTGTTAAACTCTGTGGTGTGGTTCCAGTGTTATTGGCTATTAAAAAAAGATTATTAGCAGCTTTTGCTCTCTCCATCTTTTCCTTCTTTTGCAGCTTTGAGCCCCAGCCCTGAGTCGTTGTTACGGTGCCCCTGTAAGGGCTACAATCATTTTTTATAAGAAACTATGCGCAATTGTTTTACTGCTTTCTTGGGTTTTCCCTTACAGGTGTAAATAGTTTCTTAGAAAGTTTCTTGCCCAAATATCTAATATTCTTTCTTGAGGAACACATCACTCCTAAAGATCTCCTACACTCTTCTAAGAATCATTTTGTTCTATAGAAAATCTCGTTCACCCCCTAGAAAAAGTGATGCACCCCTCGTTCCTCCCCAACCTTTCTTAGTGGCATGAAACCAAGATATTTTATATACATACTGTAAGATAATGATGCCTCAGGAAACCCCAGTTTTGTATGAAGATTTCCTTATCAAAACACATGAGTGTATTGAAATCTTGTCTGCATTGAGCAACTTAGGCAATGAAGAGTGTTCAGTAAAATGATGTTGGTCTTGGTTCCTTCTTTAAACGAATCACAGCCTTGAAACTAGAGAAATGAGGTCGAGGCTCCTGTATAAATCAGCAGCCCAACGGTTTTCGGTCCTCACATTTGATAAGGGAGCCGATGTGAAATTGACAGATTACTTAGGGTTACAATAAAAATTATATTATTCTATCATTATCCTGCGAAAACCATCGCGTCTAACTCATACCGCGCGGTAGAATCACATCGAGCTAATTGACCAATGAACGAGGCCCGTCCACTGCAGCAGCATGGAATATGTCATGTGTTCCAGTGCTGTAGGTTATTGAATATTTTGCTGTTGTCGTTCCCACGCACCACAATAAATGATTTTTGTTTCGAAACTCTAGTCTACCTGTTTTTAGGCCAAAATTTTCTCCTCAAAAGAAATAGCCTTGACACGATTACTTGAGGTGCCCCAAATTCCAGAATTTACGTATGCCATTTGCAATTCATAGGCGTTTTGCATAATTTAACATAATATAAGTATAGTACCGCACAAAACTATACAGCGTTAGGAAATTGTGGCATTCAGAACATGTCTGTGTTATCTGAAAAGTACCTAAAAGTCTTTTAAAGCCAAAAGCTTTTAAAGCCATAAGGTGAGGTTTTATAGTACAAAAATATTTTAGAAGTACTGGAGAGGAACTCAATGGAAACCTATTATGCAAGTCCATTTTGCCCATTATGTCTATTTGGAAATTGTTTTTTGTCTATTTCCAGCCATGTGCCTCACTTTCAAGGTTTTGTCGGAGTTTTGCAGTACTCTTGGGTTCATATTTGTGATACACTCTTTTTTTTATAAGAATGAATTTTACAAGAATAATGAGGCTCAAAATCGGTGATATTTAAGAATATTTTAAGAATATTGCGAGGCTCAGATCTTATGGAAAAATATTTTAGCGAGTGTTTTTTTACTTCTGAATTGGTGTGCTTTTTACAGGAAATAGTTTTAAGTACACTCACCCAAATCTTGATGCAAGTGTGGATGAGCTTTGTTTTACAGAAAACAAGGATTTGTTACTTATTGAAGAATGTTTTACATTTTTTAAGCAAGTCAGTACTCGACATGACAAAAACTTAAGCAATTCCAGTACTGGATAGTGGAAAGCTAAGCAATTTGAAAATTCTAGTTCTGATCCAATCATCAATGAAAATCGTGCAGCAGTTATCGAGAAGTAAGTTATAGTGGATACTAATTCTCCGGCACACTTTTGAATGCAAGATACTATTGACATTTGTAGTACGACCACTTGTGAGGTAGTATTCTAAGAAACAAATCTTCTAGCAGTGGCGGCGCCAGAAGGGGGAATGGGGGGGACTAGTCCCCCCACTTTTTCAGAAAGGTGGTATCTGAGATCCATGCAAATCCGATGAGAAAATGGGGAAGGCCTACGTCATGTGAATTGTATCGCAAGATTTGTAAATCTCGCTAAAAATGTCTAGCCATGGATGAAAATCGAATGAAATCTCGCTATCAAACATGCGAAACTGGCCTTATAATTAAGTTGTGTTGAAAAAAACTACGAACGCTGTTTATCATAAGATTGTTTGACATTGTTATTCATTGTTTTAAATTCTCGTTTTAGATTAATGATCCCTTTTTGTTTGGCACTTCCCAATAAACAAGTGGAAATTAACGTCTAATAATGTATGCAGAAAGATAAATCAAAGGATCCTAAGCCATTGAACAGCCTCGTTCGATCGTTGATTTTGACAGGCAATTGATTAAAGGAATTTTCCTAATGTAGATAGAGCTTTTTGTTAAAGGACGTTTCCAGCATTTAAAAAGGCGTTTCCCAGCGTTAAAAAGGGCGTTTCCCTTTTGAAAGTAATTGCTAAGCAATTTTGAGTACTCAAATTTGCCCGCTAGCTAAGCAATTTTGATTACTGAGCTCGAGCTAAAATTACTTATAAAAAAATGCGTGTATTCTGGTACAAATATGGGTGAATATTATTGAAAAATTAGTGTAGATTATGGGTATATGTAAAGTTCCTTTCAGGCCAGCTCGTGCCTTGTCAAATATGGGTCAAGTCTCCCCAGGGAAAGCATCCTTGAACGAGGGGCAAGTGTTCCAGAAAATCCTATTGTTTTGATGAGAATCCCTAGAAATCTCTGGAAATCTCTACCTTATTACAACGATATTCAGGCGAAAGGAGATTTGACCATTTGACATTATTGTGAAGGAAATCATCCCGTCCAAGCTCAGGAAATATCGTAATATGCTAGAAAACCGTTGGTTATCTTAATTTTGTGAGATATTGGTTTCGGAAGTTTCGCATAAATATTTACGAGCTGTTTCGATGGAGCATTAATGTTATAAACAATGTTGGTTGGTAAAAAACAAGGCGTTGATCTCTTGCGAGTTGTGTCGTTTCACAGATAGTCAGCACCCTGTGACCACGGCGCCTCGCTGCAGCCTCGGCGGATACGACTCCACGACGCCATCAACAATCATTGGAGATTAAAGAAAAACCCTGCACTAAAATTTTCTTCGAGAAGGCATGCAACGGTTTCCAAGCTGTTTTCGAGTTTGTTTGGTATTACTCTTGATAATACTGTAATATTAATTTGATTGAGGTTGGTTGCAAAATTCTGCCTGGATTTTGATTTACAAAGCAATGGCATCACAGATTAGTAACTTTTTCTTGGTTGTAGGGCCTAAGTAATGAAAGGACCTTAGACGACTCGCACAAACTTAGCAATTTGCATCTATTTTTTTGTGGTCAGTTTACCCTTCCATACAAATGTTCGTTTATTCAAATTGATATTCGTGTTTTTTTACGGTCAAACATGTAATAATAATGAAATATGGCATTAAAAACAAAGGCTAGTAAGAATGAAGTCAATAAGCAACAGGATTTGGAATGACCAATGCAATAAGCAACTCAAGAACTCGATAGAAATAAATCCAGCATGCTAAGCATGATAAGACCATTATTTCCTAATTCTCAGCATTGCACTTGAACGTTTGCCAATAACAGCAATAAATCTAAATCAAAAACTTTATTAGCAAGAATCAATTTGTGTATCATCCTGCCAAATCAAAAGTAAAGCTGAATGTTTGGAGGCCAAATGCTAACGCATGCGCATTTTAGCTGCTATTGCTGCTGACCAAGGCCACATTTCTGTTACAGCGTCATTTCCTATAAAATTTATGACAACTCTTCAACATCTCACTTTTCTCATAAACGAAAATGGCTTAAATGGTTTCTCAATCCTTTGAGCTTAGTACTTTCATGTGAATTAATTTGACACCCTTTTAGGAGAGACGAGAATAAATACAAGTTAAAAACTTGTTAATAGGAACGAAATACCGGCGTGGTGATGTTAATCAAGTGTGACTCGAAATCAAACCAAAGGCACAGCAACAACACTATCACAGCTCGTTAAATGGTGGCTTTCCTGGTCCAAATTTAGTAGTGTGCTACACAAAACCCGGACCATTCGATTTTCCTTACACTAGGACCTGTAAAGGCAATTAGAGTCTTGGCATTACATTACCGTGTAATGCCCAGGGATGGATGTCGCAAATATTCGGATAATAGGTCAAAGAATGGTTTTGACCGATCTTCTAAAGATTTATATTTCATATATTTTGAAATTCCAAATCAGCTTGATGATGTTTTCACGTGATTTTCATACCAACATAGAAACGAGGTAAATCTCGAATCCTATTCTCATTCAAAATATTAATTCATAGGGCATGGTCTAACACGGGTAGCTAAATTATACCAGAGCAGGCTACTGCAATTGACATGTGCCTCCACCGGGTCTCGAACCCGCGTTTGTGCGCACACAGGCGAGTGCGCTTACCACTGACATATTCTTATTCAAAATATGTCGTCAGGAAGCTAGGACGAGTGGCTATATTTTGATTTTCCAATCTTTTAAATCAAAAATAGAACGAAAGGAGGAACTAAAACACAGATGAGAAGATTCTCCATTCTCAACCTAGATTCCCCTCAACCATCACTCAGAAGGCATTTGATAACGCAATTCCATGTCTGTGATGGAAGCTTTTGTTCATTGAGTGAAAAATATAATTTTTTTAAAAGAATCGTGCTGTAGATATGCCCACAGTGCATTATTTCTTCCAAAAGCTCAAGTGCCGACGGGGGGCTATAGCCCACGATCCCAATGCGCAAGGTAATCCCTGGTAATGCAAGCACTCTTTGCTTTTGAAAGCGGTATGTTTAGGCCTACCTAATGATTGATTTTTTGCTCCAACTCTTACAAACTGGTGATTATATTGTTCTTCAATGATTTGCACTTCCTTCAAACCGTGGAATGGTAAAGAACACGCATTACACTCTTTTTCTTTTATAAGAACCAGTAAAATTGACTTGAAGCTGGCTGTTCTGTAATATTCCTCTATTTTCAGCCTGAAATGTTCTTAAATTGTTCTTACTTTTCCAATGGTTGGAAGGCCTTTTTGCTATCAGTAGTGTTAATTGTTGCAAAGTTTGACTCTTTTGACCATCTGACATTATCTGTGTGCTGCCAATAAGCTTGTTTTGTAATTATTTCTCAATTTTATGGTTATTTCATAAAATTTTCATATTGAGCCAAAAATGGTCAGCTTCGGTTTGTTCTTAGCTTGTTCTTAAGTTTTGGCCAAGTTTGAGGCTGGTGTTCTTATAAAATTGTTCTTATAAAAAGAAAAGAGTGTATAAGCAATTTCAGCTTCGAGCTCAGTACTAAAAATTGCTTAGCTAGAGGGCAAATTTGAGTACCCAAAATTGCAAAGCAATAGCTTAGCTTTTTATACCTGGAGATTTGTTTCTTAGAATACTATCTCATAAGTTGTTGTACAACAATTGTCAATATTATACAAAAGTGTGCGGGAGTAATAATATCCACTGTAACGTACTTCTCTATTGCTGCTGCATGATTCTCTTTGCCAATTGGATCAGAACTAACATTTTCAAATTTCTTAGCAGTCCTTTATCCAGGACTGGAATTGCTTAAGTTTTTTCATGTTCGAGTACTGACTTACTTATAAAGCAGTTGCTTACAAAATAATGCGTGTACCTATGCTCTGATACCGGGTGTCCCAAAATAATGCTGCGGCAATAAAAACCACGACTGTGCTGCACTTCGGTTTCAACTTCAAGAAGGAGTCCATCTCTCCTTCCTGTTCCAATAGCAATAACATCTTTAGACCCTGGCCGAAAGCTTTGAGAGAAAATGACAGCACCAAAATTTTCCAATTCACTTGATAAAATTCTCCTTCTTCTTTTTCAGTGTTGGTCATTTGATGAACTGTTAGTTGTTGGGAATAGTCACTAGAGTTACCAACATTTAATCAGAAAGGGGTTGGAGAATTTTCTGAACTAGGGTCCCAGAAACTTAAGCCCTTTTCACACGACACAAACTAACCCGGGTTCGATCTGGGTTAAACTAACCCGGGTTAAACCCTGTTGCGTTCACACACAAAATTGTTCGATGCCTGTGTGAACAAGAACCTGGGGCGAACCTGGGTTAAGCTCAACGCCCGCATGCGCAGTGGTATTTTTATCTTCTGCTACACTCGCGTTCTGAAAAATACCCTCCTCCAACTTTTTGGCCATCTTCTAATATATCGGCCTTATGCGGGTACAGCAGTCAAGAGATCGTTGTATTTTTTCGTCTGCCTAGATGACTATTAACAAAAGCATCTCCTCATTTTCCCAAGTTGCTCCTCGATGAGTTTTTTGTTGACTCATTTCTTGTATTTTGAATATTTTGATTGTATAAGTTTTATTCAGGAACAGGCCTGCGTACCTTTTTCAAGTTTCTTTTTGTTTTGGAAAAGGAAAAGTGGCGCGCTTCAGATACACGCATGCGTAATACGTAATCTAACCCAGGTTCGCCCCAGACTTGCGTTCACACGACACTTCTCTAAAACTAACCCGGGTTCGACCCAGGTCGAACCCACCTCTGGAGATGGGTTAGTTTAACCCGGGGCGAACCCGGGTTAGTTGCGTTCACTCACCAAAAAACTAACCTGGGTTAGTTTAACCCAGGTCGAACCCGGGTTAGTTTGTGTCGTGTGAATAGGGCTTAAGCATCTCAAACTTGGGGGAAAACAGTTAAAGGACATTTTTTCATTAAGCTCGAGGATAAGGGGTTCTTTAACAAGAGCACTTCATAGCTTTTTGCAAATCTAAGGGGTCAGCTGATCCTGTTGCCCCCAGTTCCTACGTGATTTTTCTGATCAAATTTTGACCAAGATTTAGACCTGTGCGCAGAACAACAGCACCATAGGAAGGAGTCGTGACGGATTGGAGGCTGAATAATAGAAATCGGTATATGACATCTTTGATGACGTAAAACCTTTCGTCTAGCGAATATTGAGAGGGTATAGCAACCAGCCCCCCCCCCCCCCCCCCCTGCTTCCTATTGGTCTGAACAAACCACTCCCAGAAGTGCAATTGTCTCTGCGCAGGCTACAATATTCTAGTCCACTAAGTCCGGGTTATACCTCTTAGCCACATTTAAATCATACCTTGACAACGTCGTTAGAACGCCCGTTGGTCGACCATGCAAAATCAATGTGGATTTCCGCCCATTGGCGCTCATTGCTGGCAACGATCGGTACACAAACAAGCAGCTGACAGATTGAGCAGAATTGCAAATTGGTGATAGAGGAAGTTCAGCAGACGACCAATTTGGTATTGTATAGTTTTGTATCATTCGCCCGCTTGAGAACATCACGGAGGGTCTTAGTCATGGCAGTTCCGAGTTATCCCGCAAGCCGCTTCAAGTCCTTCCTTATAAGAGATATCATTGGTATTGAAGACGAAGAGAAATCGGGAAGAGAACAAAGTAAAAGCTTCCATCCCCCAGGTTAGTATATTATGCCCTGCCTTTATCTAACTTATTTAGCGTAATATTTAGATCGGATAACTTCCATCTCCATTGGCGCAAGGCACCGCTCTGCTGCTTCCATGCTTCAATCTCTGAAAGAAGTGATAAAAGATTAACAGGTTTATAATATTCATACTAGACGCTACCTTACCTTACCTAGTTGGAGAGGAAGAGATGGAGTAGAAAAGGCATCGGGAATGCTGGACTTGCAAACAGAATAACAGCAATGAATTTAAAGTAGTACGAAACTTCTAGCCTTGAAATACTGATAAAATTAATTTCTCATCAATAAAATGGATGAGCTGAAAATTAGCGTCGGCAGTATGTTGGTTTTTAATAAGATAGGCATAGAAATGTGTCATAGGCATGATCCCTACATTTGACAAAACCTTTTCAGTAAGCCATCAAGCTATGATTAGATATTTTGAGTGTTTAGCGTTCAAAGTTGCTTAGTGGATGCTTCGATGAAAAGCTATCAGAGCCTCTCTATAAATTCCAATATCTCGAATCATGCTAGTAGTTTGTGCACGCGAAATGTTAAATTCTATGTAATGCTGTGAAATCATGAAATTCTTTTCGCGTTTAGAATAGCAAACAATGATCAGCGCACTCAGGATGGTTGCGATTCCACTGAGGCCTCTATTTTCACATTTCCTGCTTTTGCCCAGATGGTTTGCTTACTAGATGGTAAAGAAAACCTTACCTACATATTTGCATCTTTTCCAACTGTAGGTTACTTTTTTTTATAGCAAAGTGTGGACAAAATATTTTTCACCATAGTTTGAGAAATTAACTACTAGACTGGTGGAATCAACCAAAAAATTAAGGAATAAAGGAAAAACGTAGTGCAGTTTGAAAAAAGTGATGAAATGAATGATATTTTGTCAAGGAGAAGTGCAACTCCCCGAATGCATGAAGCAGCCTCGTGATTTAAGTAAAACTTAGAAAAAAGGTAACTCCCCAGAATGGTTCTGGCCCAGAGTAACATCCAAGAACATCTTACCTTTATGCATGCGAAAATGGGTTAGAAAAGATACCGCTGTCGTAAATAAATAATTTTGGATGGCTACAGTTGAATATGGGTCACGCATTTTCAAAACCATATATTTCTATTTTCTAATAAAAACCTTTTAAGAGACACCAAGCTGATATTTGGGTCAGAATGTTTTGCTAGCTACAAAACTATTTGGGATGAACACAAAACAAGTTCAACAAAGTATAAATTTTGCCCAGGAAAGTATTTAAAACAAATTTTGAGAAGGTTAGGGGTGATGAATTGGTAAAAAATATCACCTCAGAAATAAGAAGCAGCACAAGTGTTCTGCTTGTAATGAATGCAATGCAGCAACTGTGGGGTCCTTCGTAAATTATGAATTTTCAGACCCCAATGGCGAACGAGGACATTTTGAAATCAAGGTTGCTGTAGCCCAAACTATACCTTTGAGACCTTGTGTTACGACACTACAGGGCCAGTTTCACTTAATTCTGCATCTGCTTATCAAAAACTAAATGCTGCAACACTGAAGATACACACCTTGGCAAGCAAAGCATAGCACAGTAGCAAAGATTCCCTCGTTGAGACGATTAACACTTCGACTTGTAAGAATGTTTGATTGGAATATGCTTAAACACAGACAAGTCTCTATTGAAAGAGCAATTTCCAAGTTAAATAAATCTTGAAATAAGGCTAATAAAATAAAACGAACTCTTCAGCATGGCACCACTTAAAACAACTTACACTCTTTTTTATACGAACAATTTTATAAGAACACGAGCCTCAAATTTTGCCAAAACTTAGGAACAAGCTAAGAACAAACCGAAGCTGACCATATTTGGCTCAATAAAGGAATTTTAAGAAATAACCTAAAGACTGAGAAATAATTACCAAATAAGCAGATCGGCAGCATACTGATGGGTCAGATGGTCAAGAAAGTCAACATTTGCCAGAATTATCACAACTGGTAGCAAGCACAGGCTTCCATAGCATCATGAAAGTAAGAAAAATTTTAAGAACATTTCAGGCTGAAAATAGAGTAACATTTTTAAGAACAGCCAGCTTCAAACCAATTTTACTGGTTCTTATAAAAAAAGAGTGTGGTCTGTGGTTGCTAATACAGTTTTTGAATAGGAACTTGCGGCAGGATAAAAAAATACGAAATTTCTGACAATCCGTACTGAATATTTTAACCCAAGTCTCCCAAACCCTGCAAATAGCCAGTCTTTGAAAATGTGAGACCAATATTGCGGATAGTAAAAGGAGTGCCTCCCCCCCCCCCCCCCCCCAGAGACTTAATTACAAGCATTACATTTTCCAATTTTATGAAGGTAAGGCATTTACCACCAAGGAAAAGCTAGGGCAATTTATAATAAACTTCTTATAAAAGACTCAAAATCTTAAATGGCCGAACATTTAGGAAACTCTAGTGGGCCTACTGGAGAATATTTACCAAAGATTCCAAACCTGGGATTCCAAACCTGGGACCAAAAGCTCCCCTTGATGCCTTCAATAGACTCCCACCCAGAAAATGATTTTGCAAGGATTTGCGATAAATGACACAATATCCTAAGATTTCCAAGTTGAGCCGGCCATCACACAGAGGTTAATTGGAGATAATGACAAATAAATGGCCCTTATTCAATATCCCAGCTGGATGCTAGCCATCGTGCTGTTCATTTGACGTTTATGAGCTGGTTCGAATCCCTCGGCAGACGGACAACGGCTCAAATGCTTATAAAACGCACTTCACAGGTTATCACCTTATAAGAATTGAAAACGTGCTAGCCTCGTAAGCATGCAAGTCAGTAGCCTCTTTTTGAAAACGAATATCGCAAACCTTAGTGATACAACGAACGAGAAAGATTATGGTGAGCACCAAAATATCATCATAAACAGTCTTTGGATGGTACAGAACTTCAGTATAGCCAGAAAAATCGGAACCATAATGAAACGAACACATAGATCGTTTCATTATGGTTCCGATCATCATAAACTTATAATTCCCGCCAAAAGTCTTGGAACACTTGCATGATTTTTACAGTTTCCTACACCTTACCCCCTCCTCCTTTACATTTTATCATCATCATTATCAACACAAATATTTCTCTGTTCTATTAGTTGTTGTATTCTTGAAGATCTCAAGATTAAGATAGGAAATTTCGAGAGAGGCTCAGCCATGACCATTTTGCCAACAGAACACACCAAGCTCCCTTCTATCTCACAATCTCCTACTGGCTACAATCAAAGCAACAACAACAACTGTCCTTCTTGGCGTCCATCCATGATTAAAGTCTTCTTTATTTCACTAGTAACAACAAATCTATTTAGAACTGAGTAGCTAAGTACAATACAAAACGAATAAAACAATAACAAGGGAAAATACACATAAACACCTATGTTATTAGGAATTCAATTGAATAGGGAAAAGAGGGGTGAACCTAAATGATGTCACTAAGTAAGAGCAAAGTAGCAGCCAATAAAATACTTTGAATAGCCCGGGGCAATTCTTAGGTAGCATGTCTTGTCAGTGCTAAGAAACTAAGGGCTCAAACATATATGGTGACCTAAATTATTGAGCCTAAATATACTGTCGCATAATCTTCTTGATTGACTAAACATTGACTTGTGCAACTTTCTATTTATCCTAAATCGATTATCATTTTCTGCAGAATCGACATTGGAGAAGAAGAGCCTAAGCTCAGACAAAGTAAAGACAACTTTGGATACCTTACTGTCTTTGCAATCAAGCAAGATATCTACTGAAGATGAAATTGAATATAAACTAAGCGAGGCTGAGCAAAATGATAACGAGGATCGAACAGTAAAGACACCAAAGGAGGTCGAGCATTGCGAGAACATCGACTCAACTGACAAATTCGATTGTTCAGAACCCAAAAGAAAATATCCGCGCGAACGAACAACTTTTACCGCGTCGCAGCTGAAATTCCTTGAAGAGCTGTTCAGAGCGAAGAAATACCTAACGTTGCTTGAAAGAAGCAAAGTCGCAAGGCATTTAGAACTCAGCGAAAAACAGGTCAAAACGTGGTTTCAGAATAGAAGGACGAAATACCGACGTCAAAAACAGGGCTTGAATAACATTGCCAATAATGCACTGTTTTTTCCCGGCATGCTTTGTAATGCCCCGGTTGCTTGGAAACCACGGACGACACAGATAGGCTCGTGTTATGGAACTGAATATGTGAATTTGCCTCATCAAAACAATGTTTCGCATGTTAAACCCGAACTAGCTATGAATTACGGCCTACATTACCCAGGTCTCTGTCATCATAGATAGCTATATGTTACTCTCAGAGGACCAAGAGTGGCGGCTATCATTGCAGTATAACGTTGTACAGCTGATTTGAAAGATCTATCCTCTTTTGAGATTGTACCAAAGAATATGAAATCATAGATGTAGCTAGGATCAAACCATAAAGCCATTGATTACCCTTTTCAAAGACTCCCTGTTTTATCAAATTTTCGCCTGACAATCATTGTGTAAATTTGATTCCTATGATCAATAGCCCACCTCCCCTTCATCCAGGTATGAATACAAAGATATTTCGATGGAAATTATCCTAAAAGTGGTTAGAAGGGTGTGGAGGCAAAAACAAGACCACTAGCTGTACCTGGAATAGCCATTTGCCTGTTTTTTTGCCTTCACACCCACACAGATTTCTATAGATGGAGGCAATGCATTCATATCAGCACTATTTCTCTTCAATGCCAGCCATTCGCGGTTTTGGAGACTTTGGGGTCCGGGGCTAGACACCTTAATTTGATCAAATCTGATGATGTTATTTTGCAGCCTTATTTTGCAGCCTTAATTTCTAGCTGTCTCTTACTTGTGTGTATTGATCATTGAAGTCCTGAACTGCTGCATGAAAAGAGTGCCTGCTGACACACGACATAGTTTTCCTAGACCTACCCCTGGAAAAACCATCCACACAGAAAACTTGAGAGGAAACTAGTATGTTTCTGGAGTCTGCCCAGTAATAGAAGTCTTTATCTGACGTTATTCTTGGCGACGCTAAACTATTTTTCCAGTGATTTTTTAGGGGCTTAGCTATACCTCTGGTGAGCCTGAGTTATTGTTTAGTATTTTTAAGGGTCTGTTTAGTATTTGTGTAAAGTAAACTTGATAAAGTTGTAAATAACATTTTCATCATTAATGATATAACTTAACGAATTTGTTCCTGATCCTCATCTGTTCCTGACACAATAGCTGAAAATCAACTTTGTCACTAGCTATCAAGTGGTAATTTGGAAGCTCGTTTAGGGGCTTCATTTTCGAATCACAAGAAAGTTGAAATTAGGTGTTTCTGGTCGGTTTTTCGATGTTCCTCCGCGTGTTCACCGCACACATGACAAGAAATGACCTTAGCCTTGCTGATATTGTCAAGTTAATCTATCCTTTGCAGAGGCCCTATTGTTTATGGGTTGGAAGTTAGCTAGGCCCAGACAGTACTTATATCATAGAGTTATATCAACTCGTCTTGCGCTCTTCCCGCGGTTGCCTAAATAGAGATGAGGCTTTTTCCACTGCGAAGGAGGTTTTCGTCAAGTTATGAGATTCAGTTACGAGGCTATACCAATTGTTAATTACACTCTTTTTTCTTTATAAGAATACTTAAAATTTTCCTGAGCCTCAACTTTTCCATTGTTTATTCTAAATTTCCATTGTTCTTTGGCAATTTTTAGCCCCAATATTCTTAAAAAATTTATTCTTATAGAGAAAAAAGAGTGTAGGGGACCGTGGGAGCCTGAGTCCTTGCGTTAATTTTCTATTTTGGGGCCTTTTTTACCTCTTTGTAGGTTAGTTCTCAAATTTTGAATTCTCAATATCTTCCCATACATCATGTGTGTGCTATAACGTGCTATAATTTGGGTTGTGTAGTAGGCACTGGGGAGGGTCATTTTATAGAAGGATCAGTCCTTACGTGAACTTACAAAATGTGAGGAAAGAAGTTTACTCGACACCAACAATACATCATTTCAAAATAAAACTTTGAGAACTTTGGCGAATCCTAGCGTAAAATGTGTTCGGTGGTGTTAAAAAAGCAAGCAACTACGAGGCTCAAGCATTTGTATGTACGTCGTAAATAAATTAACCACAGCAATAGGTTATCTAGTGCCTATCAATCGATTTCCCAATCGTACCAATATAGATATAATCCGATCATCGATAATCGTTTTGCAATTTCTAGATTCACTCGATCTCCAAGGCCTATTTAACATTCCTGGTACGGAAATTCTTTTAAAGGAATCCCTAAGCGTATTATAATAAATGATTGTCGTTTTCCTGTTCGGTTCAAATTAATCTGCATATTTTCACAGCATAGTATTGAGACCCAATCATTGTTTGGATCTGTCAGAACAAAGGGTTCAGGCCATAACAGCAGGAGCTGTTGAGATACTGGCTTTATTCGGCTTATGATATCAGCTGAAGTAATCAAAACTCCGTCTGTATTCTTGGCTTCCTTTCTCACACACTGCTCTGGTAACTAAGTGATTTGATTTGAAATGACTTTTACTTAATTTGCTTTGTTTATTTCTGTGTTTGGGTGAATTTGTTCTGGTCGCCGCAGCTTGCGGTGTATTGATAAGTAAACCAAAGTACCAGTCGTCACGTGACTTGGTGAAATCGAACCCTTCCTTCTTGATAGTGTTAGTGGAGTGTTGACAGGCAAGGCCGAGTGGAGAAAGAAGTACACAAAAACAACTTGCTGTATTGATTTAGAAACCGAAAATAAACAGGATATTGTTGTTGACATTTGCAGATACTCAAAATGGCGTGGAGTACAACTCACTGTCTGTCTGATCGCTTAGATTTCCACTAATTCAATCTTCAGTAGTTGCAAAAATATGATTTTGCGGCCTCATGATTTTAGAAAATCCGATAATATCAAATGATAAACACACGATAATGGTAAGTTGATTTTAAATTAGTATTCAATTAGGAATTTTCGAAGCTATACAGTTATATTCTTAATTTGCGATTAAGTTTAAAATGACCGTCATCATATCACTTGCTTTGATTTGCAATGTCTTTCTGTAATCATCATAATCATGGTGTTTAACCGGTTAACAAGGGGGTGAAACTGCTCTATGCTTAAATTCAACACAACATTTTGCTATATAGAAGAGGCAAATTTCATGTAGGGTTAAATTTCGAGGGCTAATAACTATGTAATAAGTCTAGTCCAAGAATATTCTCCCAAAGTCCAAAGCTATTACATACTTACAAATTACAATACTTATAATCATCTACCAGGGTCATTGCGTATGATTGTTTCTCTGGTTTCCTAGAATGCTATCAAAGAAAAATATTTCTAGGGATTTCTCGATTTAAACCTGAGAGCAGGGACTGTGTTTTTAAATTCATAGGCTCAATTTGCAATTAAGAATTCAATTTCAAATGGATGAAATGTTCATTATTAATGAAGCATATTTTTGAAATCAGAGAAATTAAAGCAGTAAAACAAGCAAGACAACAAAGTTCCAGCAAATATTTGTGGAATACTTGTCAGAAATACCTTCTGTCGCATTTAGCATTCTTGTGTTTATCAACCACCACTGTGAGGGCCTGTTACATGAGATAGCCCTCCCCCTTTCTTGAGCATTTACCTGGCTTTAATCAACAAAATGTTGGCCCATCATAGGAGTCTGACCCTACCTAGCTGATAGGGTGGCTCTCTTCATAGGGGGACCCCACCTGATATAAAACAATGGGTGAAGGTGACCCTACCAGCATGTAAACAGGCCCTATAACAAACCATTCTCCCAAAAGGCTTAAAGTCGCATATCGATTGTTTACAAATTTGATAAACAATAATGAGACGGCTACGTATGCTATTTCATACCTGCTGAATATGCGGCGAGCAAAGCAAATGAGCTCTCTGTTGCTAAAATGCAAATGTAGGACGAAATTCACTTGAAATCTGGATGATTTATCATCAAATTTCTCAAGTCAGATTCTGATTTCAACGCGAAATTGTGGCCTACGATCTGCAAGGTACTAACAGGATTTGAATGACTTCGCTATGCAAGATTCCGATTTAAACTAGATAATTGTGGACTATAATTTGCAAGGGAACTAACAGGATCTGAATGACTTCGCTTCCTATTGTAGGCGGCTAAGCAGCGACGACAGAGCCTGCCGCTTTCCCTATTCTTCAGGAGCCACAACCCTACGCAAGTCGCAGCCCAAACTGGACTTGACAAAGATCCAGTTTTCAACAACAAAATGTCGCGAATAAACTCGGAGCCATCCGTGAACATGCACGTCGAGCAGCTGAAGGACTCGCTGAGGCTGGAGATCCGCCGTGAACTCAAAATAAAGGAAGGTGCTGAGAATTTGCGCAAGGTTTCGACGGACAAGAAAACGCTAGCTCAGTGCAACCAAGCCATCAAACAGTCCAACATAAGATTGGATCACCTTCATCAAGAATTACAGGAGGTCAATGCTCATCTCTCTGAGGACATCTTGACGATTGGGAAAGGAGGTATATTTTGCGTAATTTCCCGCGTGGGAACCTTAGAATTTAACGGTGCTTGAACCACAAAACATACGGCCTATAATTTAGGCCCATCGTGAAACTTCCCACGCAGGGAGTCGGGGAAACCTTTGCATTCAGTTGGCTTACATAGGTAGACTTTATTTTACTTATAAATGCTTCGAATTATTTCGTGACTATTTGCCTTTATGTGTGAACTGTTTAAACAAGCAGGCAACTTAATCTTTGCTAGGCCAGTAGGTATGATATTTGATATCTTTTTACAAAATCGTATGCAGCTTTTGGGTTGAGCTGAGCCATGTTGTTCTTAGGCCAAGTTTTACTCGTTGCCGCTAAACCGCGAACTCGATTTACAGACGATAGTGTAAACAAACATAGTGAACATATTTCGCCACTTAATAGGCCTGTTATTAGGGCTATTTGAAATCAGCTAAATACAAAAACATTCCAATATCCCTGCTCTATAATGCAAGCTAAAGAATTTTGACAGAAGAGTCTTTTAGTAGATTATTATCAAAACAAAATACACAAGGACAGGAATTTCAATGTATTCATTGCTCTTTTGATGTCTAATATGTGCTTAAATTGTCTGCAAAATGCAAACTGTGATGAGTGATGGTTACTTTTGATTTCAAAGATATCAAAACAATATGTAATCACATGTTGTTGTGAGTAATCAAATTGTTTAGTTAATCCTTTGAATGGGCATAGTCATTATTTTCCACCCACCCTTTTTTGAATACTAACAACCAGTAGACAATAAACTCTTTCTACATCAATGGCTTTACATGTATTCCTTTCTTCATTGTATTGTGTAGTAGGAAGCCTCTTGGAAAACATCAATCCAAGAAATGTTATGGAAATTATTTTGCAATCACTCGAGGAAGTCGAGAATTTCTGTGTATCCTAAGGTCCCGAGGATAAGAGTTATCCAGGCCCCGAGTCACTTATTTGCCTAGGAGAGTATTCCAAGTGTTTACATCGACTCTCCACTCCTCCGCAACGAATTTACAAATAAGCATTTTCTGTCAAGGGTGGGTGAAGTATCCCTCTCAAAGTCATTCTAATGACTCATTTAGGCTTCCTCTAGTCGATAGCTTCTTTTACACATATGATCAACTAATCTAAAATCAACAAGTCCTTTCTGAAAAAGAAGGAGTTTGCTTACTTTAGGGAGTTGATAGCTTTGTAACAATCGTATTAGCTAACTTTCAAGTCTGGCCTGTGACCCCGCCAGAATCTTCTTCTTAGGAAGGCAGGCAGTGCCAGGTGAATGTGGATGTAGAACAGTTGTTCAGTGTCGCAATTTGTTTTAAAAAGCTGGGATCAATTGTTTTCTAACATTTGGTTCAAAACGGTGCCTTAACATTGAATTTTGCTGTTTGGGGAGGCCATGCCCCCCCAGTTCCTCTGGATTTGCGCCTGATTTAATTGATTGTATTTTTCTTTCCTTTTTAGTTGCAGTGGACACTCCTGATGCAACATCCTCCCCTATCCCTCCACACCAACAAGATGACCAAATAAGTACAGATCTTTCCAACAGCAGAATTGCTTCACTTGAGAAACAGCTTGCTATCGAAACAAAGGTGAACAAATTTTGAATTCCTCGATCATTTGTTATTTTTGAGTCTGAAATAATAAAATCCATTTTTGATGTTATAGAGATCTTTCCCAAGGGACACTGGACACAGTTTTTGATAGATATGTGCCGCCCAAGTAGCAAAATGCAAACCTATACTTGTACCAAAATATATACCCGTAATCAAATTAGAATCTCCAAAACATTTACCAATGATATTTAGACCAAAATTTCAAAATGAATACCCAAACTTACTCCAAGATCTTGGAAATAAATAGAAAACCTATACCACCAAAATTGGATACCCATAATAGAACATTTTTGAAAACTTGAGACCGATATTCAAATACCAAAACCACAAAAAGTATACCAATACGAAAATTAGAAAACAGGTTGAGTTGTAACTAATATTTGTCATTTGATATTCTTCCAAGGTGAAACAAGGTGCAGAAAACATGCTGCAAATGTTGGCAAAAGGAGACAAGAACAAGAAACTGATGGCAGAAACCCACCAAATGTTGGAAGACTCCAAAGTGAAGATCAGTGGTATCAAGATGTCAATGCTACGTGAGCAGCAGCAGATCATTGCCATTGAGCATGATACTGTCAAGAAGGGAGGTAGTATGTATAAGAAAACCTCCAACAAAAGCTCACAGTTGGAGCAGAGGATTGATGACTTGCGGCATCATATTGATGTTGAGACGAGAGTTTCTGAAGGGGCAAAGAATATGCTGACGCAGTTGTTGAAAGTCCAGGACAAGAAGGCTGTTCAAGAGGTATTAATCCTAGCTTTTTATACAAATATTAAAAATAAAACTGTTGTTCAATCATACCGATCTATCCAGAAAAAAGAGAGTAAGTATTGAATTTATAACCAAGCAGTGGTTTATAGCTGGATTACTTGCCACCTTGGCAGAAGGTTGTGAGTAGAATCCATAGACAAGTCAGAATTGAGCTCAATGCCTCTCTCCCTAGCACTTAGCATACAGAGAGGGATTGCAGTGAAATGGCTCCATAGGGCAAGGATGTAGGATTCATGTCCACCCCTGAGTAAATTGATTGTAGCAAAGGAAGAGGGGCCATCTGGTTGCCTCCAACTGCCCTGGACAAGGCTAAAGACTAAATATAGGGTAATCAGACCTTCTTTTTTGAGTAATCAAATTGCTACCGCAGCAGAAAGTAAATGTGTAAAAATAATCCAGACAAACCCTCTTTTTTACTTCATAAAAAAAAATTGGAAGAAATCATAAGTCACGCAAGGGAGTACATAAGATAGAATGGCTTAAGTGTGCTGTATTAAATTTGTGTTACATTTCCTCTTTTTCTACCAATTTCTAGTAATCTCATCTACATAATAACAATCCTGAATGTACCTCTGGACAGTTTCAGAATCTAGTATACAATGTAATAAGCCAATGATACAATCAGCTGAAAGCAATCATTTTGTATCTTAGATCAGATTGTTTTCAGCGGCTCAAAACACTCTGAAATCAGAATGACCATAAATTCATTTAATGTATTAAGAACTGAATAATCAATGCACTGGATTGTTATTTTGCTAGGTTACCATCTGTTTTTGTTATAGTTTGTGAAATCTATCCACTATTTATTTATACACTAAGCACCATGAAATGAAAAGTACTTCTTACAGTGTGGTCAGTTTGTTAGTAAAACAAAAAAAGGAATCAAAAACAAAAACATTGAATCCAAGGAGATCATCCATAAGATATGGTTGATGATTATCAGTTTAGAAAAAGTTTCTATCAGGATTGGAGATTCTATGTAAAATTGTGTTACTAAACAAAGCCGTTTTGATACTTTTATAAATGCTCAGAAACTTTTAGGCAAGAAAATCAAAGACACAGGAAACCATGATAACTATTGAAGTTTCAGCAACTATTATGTTTTGCTATGTTTCCGATTTTCCTTGCCTTCGTCAAGTTCTGTACCAACCTAAGACTACCCTAAGATTTAGTAATACTAAAACTAAATCACCCTAAGACCAAAATAAAATCACCCTAAGACTGAAATTTGATTACAAGCTACCAATTTTAGCTTTATGTTAAAGACGCTTTTGTAATTATTCAATAATGATAACTTCAGTAGCTGTTTGATTAAGGTTTCACTATGTTTCCAATTTTTCTCACCATCATCCTCAAGATCTGTACTGATCAAAGACTGTTCTGAGGTACTACTCTGATGAGTATCAGATGCAAAGCTTTAGTAGCTACTTTGTTTTACTATGTTTCCAATTTTCTGCATCATCCTCAAGTTCTGTACCAATCAAACACTGTTACGCCCAGAAACAGATATCATTTTTTTATCATAGGCCGAAAAGAGGTTGCTGGAATCTGGTGAAAAGCTAGATCTACTGCATTTGTCGCTGGAGAAAAGAATGGCTGAAGCTTCTCCTGAGACTGCAAAAGCTGGGATATTCAAGGAAAATAATCACGGTGTGACAAAAGACCAACAATCAAGACAGCAAAAACCAGCTGCTCTCACAGGGAAACTAGAGGTATCAATATTATTGTTTTTTTATCAAGCAGTTAGTCCTATGAATAAAGAAATCCAAGATATTGGATCAGATATCCAGTTTCCTAAGCCAAAGGAATTATTTTGTGATAAGATTTTTATCATCACCTAAGGGAATGGTGAATGTCAATACTTAAGATAGGTGCTCTTTGAAAGTCCCAATAATGATCTAAAACACTCTCTGAAGCGCTTTTTCTTATTGTTTCTATAGATTCAAGTAAGATTTAGTAATTAGGCTTAAATTTTAGTAAGAGAGTCGTTTTTCTAGAAATAATCTACAGTAAAATACAGTGCAATGATCAGAAGGTCATGGGTTAAACTCTGGTGGAAATTCATATGAAAGAGTTTGAATATACCTTATTTCTATTTGCTGAGCACTAAGCATAAAGAGTAAGATTTAGGGTTAGTAGCTACTGTTCCAGTGACAGGAGGTTAGCCCACCCCTATCTTAAAGAATGATAATGAAAGAGGAACACTTGTATCACCGCCAACAACTACCAACTAATAATACATAGAAATCGAAAGCATGGCTTTGGTGCCTTTTAGGTCCATTTCCCCTAAAATTCAAATATACTTTTAATCTCATCAAGAAGGTTATTGGACTAATCTCAATGATTAAATTTTTGAATTCCTATCTGATGGACTTGCAGTCTTTCTTTTGTAGCGTTGTTATTTTAGATTTCTAGGATAGGAAGTTGTAATATGCTGCTGATCTCAATACATACCGTAAAAGCTCCATTAAGCCCCTAGGGGCTTTTTTATTTTGAGGGTTCTTTTAGGGGCAAAAATGATAGAGAGAGTTCAATGTCAAGGATACCAAATACCTTGTTTGATTCTTTGCGGTTTATTTGGGTTCCCTCAAGCATACCAACCTGGGAATCTGTGATATCAAAATGAAATGCATCATGAAGAATGCAGAATAGTTGCATTTTTTTGGAATATTTCTTCTATGAAAATAAGAGAGGGGTGGGAGGAATTAAAAGAGCTTATAAGGTAGACATTACTACTTCTAGTGTGCTAATGCTTTAACCAAACTAACTAATCAACCATACAGCAATATACTTCTTAGCTCAACTTCACATATTTTTACCAGTTTAACTTGCAACTATGAATGGTTATTACTATTTATTTTTAGATCACTGTCATTGGCGCTGATGAGCTCCTTGAAAGTATTCCAAATCGAGCACCCAGAAGAAATGCTGGTAATTCAGTCAGTCCTCCTGACAATCGATTTAGGCTGAGTAAAAGAGGTTCAACACTTTATAGCAGCAAATTGGACGACACGATTTCCAGTAAGTCAGATTCAGACCTTTCTCTGCAGTCTTTACTTTACCCTTCTAAGGTTTCTTTCCTATCTTAAAGCAGTCTGGAAAATCTGCTTGGAGCTCGCTACAATTGAAGATAATCTCGTCATACCAATCATTTACTTCCTTTTGATTGGCCAATTTCCATCTACTTCTGGGTATGATAATTCGTTTGGTTTCGTTTTTGTTCTCTTTCTAACGTACTACTCTCAGTCGCATAGCTATACTAGTTATCAAATCTTTAGGGAGGCAGGGCCAATCAGAACTTTAATTATTTTTCGAAAATAAAGCAAGAATCCCTTCATTTTTCATTTAGATTTAGAAGTATCAGAAAGACAAGCTCCCTCCTGGAATTAAAATCTCTTCGCAAAACGAGGCTTCCTTTTAAAATGGGTTTGGAAATGAGCTAGCTGAACTGAAGTACAGTACACCAGAGATGAGACTTGAAAGTTTTGTTTTATTTGGAAATATTCTCCTTTGCAGGTGAGATTTGTGCTGTGATAAAACTAGACAATCTCGATGCTGGTCAAACTAGTTGGAAATCTGTTGGCTCTCATTGTTGGAACCAAGCTTTCAACCTGGATTTGGATAAAGTAAGTCCAAAGCTACATCCTACTTATTTGATTCACTTGTAATTTGTAGATCATTCCATTATCAGATTTCTGCGTATATATTCTAAAGGTTGTCAGTAGATTATATACCTAGCGCTATTGCACTGTGTAGTTATCTGATATATCGTTTTCTGTTGTCTTTTTTTCAAGAAAGGCTTACATTTTCATTCACGAATTGAATTATTTTGAAACATATTCAAGGCTAGAAACTGGTAGGAAATAAGAAATAAGTGATTTGCAACACGCTTAGAGCTGAGTGGGCAAATGGTGCAATATGAATGTCTGTTATTATTATTATTATTATCTTTATAAGTGAGGAACAATTTATCCGCTTTTTCGCATTGAATTAAGGGAATAAGGAATTAAAATAAGTGACTGATTAGATAAGGCGAGTTATGGAAATGAAATTTTAGATGATTAAAAACATCAGAAGATGAAATTTACTAAGATATCCAAAACACCTATACAAAGCTCTGGTGGAGGGATAGCCTTAAAAAGTGTCCACTGCATAATGATCCCCTTCAGGAAACTAGTTTTCCTTTGAATTCAGATGCGTACATTGCTTAAAGCGATTGCAAATAAAGTTCAATCTGCACACCCCCTGTTGAAAACAACTTATCGTATTATTTGATTAATTATTTATCTATGCAGCCTTTTGTGAAACTTATCAGATTCCATGTTTTATTCGGAACAGTTGCCTTCCATGATCTTTCCTTCTTTTCAGTCGCGTGAAATCGAAATCGGCGTCTTCTACAAGGACTTCCGATCGTTATGTGGAATTGCGTTCTTGAAACTGGAGGAGTTTCTCGATAACCAGCGTCACGAAGTCTGTGTACCCCTCGAACCCACCGGCATGCTTCGAGCAGAGGTAAATCTTATAATTCTTTATATTTCTACTCACGTTATGAAACCTGCATGCAGTTCAATCTTATGCATAAAAGAACGAGTGCTTTGGTAAGACGTAAGATGGGTTTACTAGAACAGTTTTGATCTGTACAGATCAAGAGGATTGTGATAGAAATCGGGAACATAGCAAACCATAGCTAATAATTACTAAAGCTTTAGAGTGACAGACGCAAAGCTGTAGTATTTATTATGTTTTACCATGTTTCCATTTATCTTCGCCCTTCTCAAGCCTTGTGAGCTCAGAAACTTCATAATGAGTGAATAGACAGTTATTTGTTTATAAAGTACTATTAAATAAACGAATATCATTCACTATAGTTATCATCGAACTACTGAATGCTTTCCTTTCCACTATACTTCTTGTTTAACTGCCATTACTATCACTTTACATCCGTTTAAAACTCCAGTGAATGATATTTGTTTATCTAATAGTATTTTTTTATACAAAACTGTCTGACTGTACATCCTGTGCCTAAGTGTACGAGTTGACGGGGGGGGGGGGGGGGGAGGAAATTGGGTCTCTCTCCACAAAACTGTATATTTATTCATGGACCTAAATAGTGCCGTGCACAAAAAAGAAATTTCGATTTCCAAGGAGGCCTGAAAAATTTAAACCTCCCTCGTATGATGGGAATTGTGTCATTGACAGATATTGAAATATTGCTTAGGTTAGGTGAACAAAATTAACCATCAAATAACTTAGGATAGGTGAACAAAATTAACCATCAAATAACTTGATTACAACTGAGGGTCCTGAGAGCGTGTAGTCATTCGTTGTCCAGAAATTTTAAAACTAATTCTAGCTGATTAGCTCACAAATCCCCCTTTTACCTAAAACCTTTTAACTCTTTTTTATGGTATTCAATCCAATATCTATCAAAATATCACGTTAAAATTGATTTATATTCAAAATCCCTTCAATGTAATTAACTGTAATGCCTACTAAAATTATTAAGCTTAGAAATGAAAATGAGAATGATTCTAGGGATTTGAATATTCAATCAAATGAAATACTGTTAGGGCTAGGTGATGCTTTTTATGTTGTGTTTTTGAAACAGCTCTAAAGAAGGTTTCCAGATTGCTTTTAAATCTTCGTCTCATCTATTTGAGAAAGGTATCCATAGGCCCCATTGATAACCCCTCTAGGAGCGAAGAATCTCCTTTCAGATCAGAATGTAAGTTTATGAAGCTGGCTTCATCAGCAATTGCCTGGAAATTGATGTCATGAAGTCATGCCTTGCCCTAAAATCTTGCAAAGCAATTTGAAGAATATTTTGAGAGTAAGCCTAGGCTAAAACCTTTCAACTACCTTAAATACCCTTAAATACCCTTAAGTAGCGTGTAGATGCATCTGCCTCTCCTTCCTCTCAGTAAGCACCCATGGGGCTCCATCCCCCTGTGCCTCTGCCGAGGAAAGAATTCCATTCCAGATAAAATGTAAATTGAAGAAACAGATTTAGGACTTATCAGTCTAGGTACCTGGAATACTATAAATAAGACAACATGTTTCATTTTGCGGGTCTTTAATGCATTCATTTCAATCCTAACTCCAACGACCCTCTGATTTTCCTACCAGATTCCAGTTGTTAGCAATCCGCCTTATTTTACTGAATGCTTCGTTCATAACTATTTTTCATCCTGCCACCCCTTCTAACCTTCTAAATCCATATCGTTTAATTTGAACACTACAACCCCCTGATTTTTTCACTAAAATCCAGATGTTAGCAAACCTGCTTAGTATGTTACAATGCCACGCTTCTCACCCGCTGTGAGCTTCAGAGAGACGTAATCAAGTAATATAGAAACTAAAAACATAAACATCATTCACAATAAATGTTATCGAACAGGTACAGCTCGTTTTGTATGGATCAAAATATAGTTCTCAAAATATACGCTAGGATTATCTAAAGGATAAGAAATTGTTTTTAAAATAATTCAATTCAATTCACGATTAAGCTGAAAACGAATTAGCGACATGTTACTGTAGTGTGCTTTATTGTAGAGAAGAGAGATGGGGAGCAACAGTAAGACGGCATATAAGAAACGAAAAGCATTTAAAAGGGTAGTTGGTAACGAGTCAGTCAGTCATAATGTTAGTGTGACCACGGTAGTACTAGTACACTACATCACTACATATATAAGTACCGGGTTCTGGTGTGTTTATTGCTCCCATTTGCACTACTTAAATTGCTGCCGACAATGCACACTGGACCCTCCCTCTATTGAAAGTTCAAGCGTGGTAGTTTATGACCAAAGGCAGTTCAGAATCTTTAGCGCCAGGCAGCTGGTATTTAGATGGGGCCTCTGCAGCTTAAAGTTGATCTCCATTCTGTGTGGTCATTTGTTTTTTTTCAATATTAGATAAATTTCATTGGGTTACTAGGTAAGTTTTTCTATCAAAAATATCGCTTTTATGTTATGTAAATACCTTGATACGTAATCGGATAGGGTTACATTTTAGAGAAGGACTTCATTCAAGTCACACCTCTGTCATCTGTCCATAGAAGTTCAACTTTGCTTGGGCCCCTTACCATTTTGTAGCGGAGTACGGATTTCCCAAATTCATCTCAGTACAAATGTCTCATAGAATTCATGTTAGAAAATCGCTAAGAAACGTAGTCTTAATTCCAATACAGTTTTCTTTTAGAAAATTCGGTTTCATATTTATAAATGTATCTACCCTGTTATTTTTATCCTCTTATTCTTCTGAAACACAACCTTAATTCAACCATAATACTAAAAGCCCTGTCATTATCTGCTGAAGGTCATTTTCTGTTGTGATGCTAACCAGGCGTTATAGTGGTTAAGTAAGATTTTTGTGGTTTGGTATATCTTCTTAGATATTGCAAACCAGATTTCGATTCAAAATCCTAACAATCCATTACCGGTTCAACCCTGATGACATTTATTTTAAAGAGGAGATTTCAAAAACGCGGGACAGGGTAGCTTCCCATTTATTCTGCCTAAGGTTACAAGATAGACTTACTTAAAAAAACGACATATGAAAAGAAAACTCGGAGTGTGAGTGAGTTTATATTTAAAGTACTAGCCTACGAAAGGCTACAAGAGGCGTTATTTCCAGAAGGAGGACCATAGCATGAACTAAATAATCACATATAACAGTAAATGATGATCTAGTTTATATAATGAGCGAGTTGACGTTCAACATGTTAGCTACAAGAGGCCTCATTTTCAGAAGGGCGCGGTAGCATGCATCACATCCTGCATATGATATGTATTAGTAGGTGAGGACCTAGGGAGGGCAGTAAAAGGCAGAATCACAAAAAGGCTGCCACGCTTTTATTAGAATTATTGCATATTAGAATTTAGCAGGAGCCGCTTAGTATTTTCGATGACTGTAGCATCTAGAATGGCTTAGCTTAGCGCTGTCTGCCTCAGGCTGTATTGGAGGTGTGACCTCCTTGGGTTCTAAGTCATGGCCCCTTCTTTCCGTATATCGATACTGAGATCTTTGTACTTTGGTTGTACTTTGTCTTTTGTATCAACAACAGTGAATACTTGATGTATTCGGTCAAAAATCAAGACTTTCTACAAACAAAAGGTGAAAAAGAAGCTACGTTTGTCAATCAGTGTTTCTAGTTCAAGCATTGCTATTCTAAGCTCTTTAACCAGTTTAAATATTTGAGCCCGCATAGACAGAGCCCTAATTATATTTGCTTAAGTAAAAACAGACATGATATATGTGTTCTTAAGATATAGATTTAGTTGATAAGGTCGTCTAGCTAATGTCTGCTTATATTTGTTCTTGTTTAATTGTGATATGATGTGTCTAATTGCTAAGTAAATCTTTATTCATGTTATTCATAGTATTAAGTTTAAGTCTCATCTGGCCCGGTGTGACTGGTCCGGTTGGTGCGGCGTTCGCCGGACAAACTTTTGGGCCAAAACACTCCTTTTGTCAAAAGAATGATATTACTTTTTAAAACATTAGATTTTACGGTAACTTTCGGTTCATTTTTGCTTTTATTACTTTTCTAAAGATTCACCAAATTGCATCTGTTAGAGCCTAAATTTCTAAATTTGCATGGGATATGTCCCGGGCCCCACAAGTTTAGCCAACCGGACCAACTCTGGAGAGCTTCCGCCGGGCCTGCTCATTTAATGAAAAATCCACCCTATATGCAATTTTAAACATTATCAAATAGCCCTAGATACAAGCACAAATCTACAGTCAATAAGGTCGCAATACACACGACGATATAAATACCTAGAAATAATGGGAAACCAACAATGAAATAAATTAAGGCTACAATACAAAAACAAAGACACTAAGAAGAATTTATTACATTATTGTATTTAGGGTGGGGTGCCTAAAAAGGAGCTCTTATAATGGATAAACTAATTGAGAGAAAACAACTCACCCCCCCCCCTTCGTGGTAATCTTTGGTCAGCTCTACTTTAGGAATTGGGCTTCCCACTTTTCGTTTATCTTTTGCATGAGTGCTTCTTATCGATGCCGTGATTATCATGTACCATATGATATGAATCTGCCAGGGTTTGAACCAAGGTCTTTCCTTACGCTACTACTCTAATGCAGCTATAAGCTATAGATGGACTGCACTTTTGCTCGTATCTGAGCTAAGGCAATTACCCCCGGGAATATCTTGCATAACTAAATTAAAGCATCAACCAGAAAGCGTAGCCACGGGGGACTACTAAATTACATTAACACCAACAGGTAGTATAGTAATTAGACAGTTGTGTACGTGGTCACCTGGCAACTGCTTATGGGCATGTAGGCCGGGAACAATACAGGGTTATTCACATTCTGAGTGAGGTCAATACCTGTGTGAATAGAAGAGGGTTTCTACAATTAAGGGCTAAAGGATACTACTCGAAACATAGTGGTTGTGGTTACTAGGCCTTTAAACAATTACTGCTATGATTTACTGCTGTGCTGACCAATGTAATTGCGAAGTGAAAACTTTCATCGAGAACTGAAATCCTTTATTCGTTTGTATGGGGGTGCCAAGAAGATCCGATCCTTTCATTGTTTCACATTGGATGCCGTTGGTTTCATGATAATTTCAGAAAACTTCATCTTGGTTGCCGAATATTACTTATGTGCCAAAGTGTGAACTGTACGAATCTCAAGCCGCTATCAGCATTGTATAACTGAGCTGTTATTAGTCTTTCATCTTTGGTTCGTCCTTGGCTGACAACTGACGTATAAATGGCTTCAAATGGCCTAGATTTGGCCTATATGATAGGATGCGTCCAAAGGCCTGATCTTTTAGAATTTCATGTTGGATTTACGATTGGATCAACTTGATCTTTATTGCACTTTTTGACAAAGCGTGAACTTACACAATTCACTAAACCATAAAAAGCCGTCTATAACAGAGCTGTAATTCGTCTTTCATCTTTGGTCCTAACAAATTGCTTACAACTGTTTTCAAATGGCCTAAACCATTGGATGCACTCAAAAGTCTGATATTTTCATACTGCCTGATCAAGAGTGATCCATCCGTTTTAGCTGCCCTGTAGACAAGGCACACCTTGAATTGATTGTGCTCCAGGTCTGCTAAACTGATTCATCACTGCATTAGAGTGACAGAGACATGGGACCCAAGACGATTTGATTGACACTGGATGCTTCATATTATCCGTTCAAGATCTTAATCGCTTCGCATCAGTCGATGTAGATATTCTCAGTTACCATGTTTCAGTGCAACAGCCTTTTGTCGTCTTCTAAGGGTTTGGATCAAAAACATTTCAATGACACTTGTGTATTCTAAATAGCAGCTACAAAACAGTTCATCATACCGATTGCACAATCAAAATTTTTATTCTGAGATGTTTTTTCCAGAGAGGCTTCTTAGTATATTGATTTGACAAATGATGATAGTCAATAGTCCCATCCAGACTCCGGAGTAGGTTTGGGACAGTGACGGGTTGGCAATCGAGGTGTAAGAAGGGCTGTTACAGGCAGTTTCTAGGCCAGGAGATAAACTATTGTAGCCTTATACCTCACCGTCTCAAGTCTCACTCAGTAGGCAGCTTTTATCAATGAAAAAGAGTAAGAATCGTAAGGACACCTAGAGGCGAGCTCACAGTTGTACCTTCATAGACTATTAGACCAAATCGCACTTGTGACAATTTAGTTAGCAGATCTTGAAAAAGTGCTATATTTGCCATTAAAATCAATGAACTTTGGATGTGTATCGAGGAAAAAGACGAATCGTTTCACTTGAGAATGGCTGGAACTGTGGGTGCTGATGCTGGGAAGCAGGGTATTGGGAGGGCAAAGATTGAAAGTAAAGCACCGAAATTGAATGGAGCTACTAAACCACCGCCGTTCCGATTTGGCAAGGTGACATACAAGGAATCGAGAACCCGGTCAGCAGAGAAGCGTATGTCATCGATGATTAGGGGTATCGGGTCACATACATTTACTTCCGACTCACAGACTTCTATTACGAGCTCCACTACGAAAGTTGAACAGACTTCTATAAAACATTCCGACAGCGCAAGATCTATTGACAGCAAACCGTTGAAAGAAAATGGGTCACAGAAACACATGTCAAATGGAAGGAGTTCAGTCCTAAATTCTGTCCGGTGTACCAAGATTACCCAGTCTTCGATAAACAATGCTAAAAATGGTAATTGTGAGAGCAAGCTTAGTTCCAGCCCAACTTCACAGAAAACGAGAGTTACGAGCGTAATTACTGGCTTTGCTAAACGTAATGGTCATCTAGAAAATGGTTTAAGTTATAAAAGCAACGGTAACGCAATCATATCGCGTGAGAATGGGGTGAAGAGTCATTATTCTACCGAAAATCAGAATGGTACGCATTGTGGAAACAAGGTTAGCTGCAGCAGCAATGAAACGGAGCGCAAATTGCAGAGTGCCGAACAGACCGGTCTCTTTCCGACCGCATTCGGAAAGACAGAACTTCACGGGGCATCATCAGGTTGCAATAATTCTGATAATTCAGGATCGTTGAAAATAATAGTGAATTCGGTAAGCAACGGGTCAAAAGAACCAACAGCAAAAACCAATGGAACTAATAGAACTTACAGTCATCCGCACCTCGCTGAATCGAAACCGGACAAGGCAACAAGCCGGTCTCTCGTGAAACAGAAATCCAAGCGGATTCCCACACGGAACATTAGATACGTGTCTGAACTAGATGAGAAAGTAAAGAATAAATTCAGGAGAAAGCCACAAAATAACACGAGACGAAACGAGCAGCAAAAGATCGATCAAACTCACAATACATTAAAGAAAAATGACATTTTGAAGCCGAAAGTGAGCAAAACTCTACCGAAGGAGGTGGATAGTTTTCTCGCAAGCCAACAAAGGAAGCGACTCGGCGAAATCGGGAGTAAAATAGATATTTCTAAAAATGCACATATTGAGAATAATAAAATAGGCTGTAATGTATCGAAAGTAGACACAAAGAGGAATGCTGACACAAAGAGAAATGCACAGCCTAGTTCGTCATCAAAAACTGCATCAAAACCAGTTGCGAGAAAAACCGAGTCGTATTTGGTAAAAAACGGACTGATACCGAAATGTGGTGCTACGACTGACACGCGAAGTTTATTGTGCAAACCCTCTCGTAAGAAAAGCTTCAAAGTGAAGTTAGCTGTCAATCGAGGCAAATCCTTTAAGAAAAGTGTGAATGTTCAGAAGCCAGTTACGAAAGAGAATATTGCAAATAGAAAGGTTGCAGTTCAGAAAAGTTGGCAATTTCCGTTTGGAAACCAGGTAATTTTTATGCGATTATTCAAAACTAGTGTCAGTTCATGCCTTATATTTATGCAATCATTAGTAACTAATTTTAGTTTTGTAAGCAGTTTTAGTTCCTGGCTCAATATCTTATCTTCTGCAAAACAATTTATTTTAAGAATGATTACATATAGATTAGATTATTCAATTTTCGCTGACTGAAATTATTGTAGCGATAGCATGAAGGGAAACAACTGATTTTTAGGATGAAAAAGCGTAGCTTATGATTTTAACAAACAAATTATGAGGTGTGTGGACTGAGCAGCTTGCTGCATGCAACTGCAGTAAAGACTGGGCAAGGGAATTAGAACTTACAGGAGGTAATTTTGACTAATCACAACACTATGTTTCTTCACGGTTGAGGTCATATTGCTCAGAGACCGAATGTCTTCATCCACTAAAGATATCGACGCAAGGGACCTACAGTAGCAGCACCGAATCCGCTTCACAAACATTTGTGAAGCATCCGTTTTTATGTAGACTTCGTCGTAACACTGGTGACCAGTCAACATCCTATTTTGGCGGCTAATAAAAACAATGTAGTCCACACGGATATGCCTGCCACTAAGATGCGGAGTCCTTGTTATGTATATGTATGTATTAATTGTTAATGGTGTAAGATTTTTATCCATTGAATATAAAAAAAAAGAAAAAAAAGATACGGAGACATGGAGTGCATTCCTGGTCCAACGACAATGATATTAGCAGTGGAGAGCAGGATACTTGTCAGGGATGATGGTTAATTTCTACCTGCATACAAATATAAATGCACACAAATAATGAAATTACTAACAAAATCGATAAAAACAATGAAATCAACAAACGTAACAATGGAAAACTTAGAACAAGAGAGGCTAGTGTAAATAACAGGGAAAACTGAATTTGAAAACTAGTAACTCTTCGGCGTTTTCTCCTAAATCTCCTGATTCGCACTCTTTTGATAAGCGAACCGTTGAACAACTTTTTAAACCGGTTTATACGAAGTCTCTCACCTGAAGAGACTTTTATATAATACTTTTGTATAACAAGCCGGTTTCTTTTATACGGTACCCTACTGTACTTTGGGTTTTGCAACAAACTGCGCAAAATCACGCCACTTGGCCTGTCTTTCAACTTTCCAAGTTTTCCGCTCAACATCAAAATACATGCAAGCAATTATTCTTTAACCCTTTCACTACTTATTTTTTCCCTTTTATAAACCGACGATTCATAGTTGTGACTTCATTTAACTTAGCGTTGATTAGAAGAGCAAAATAGCGTAACAATCTATAGCACGTCTTACTCCAGGCCGATCCACATTAGCAAAAAGCCCCAAACATACAAAAGATGATAAACAGGTCTACTACCTAATGTTCCGAGATGATCTTCAGTGAACTAGCAATAAATAAAACTCCCCGTGCAACAGAATCTTTTTATGCTTTTACCAACGTAATATATAGTTTGATTAGGGGGTTGCCTGTTAGACTTACAGGTACGTACGTTTAAAAGACCACGAGAGCAACAGGTTGCCTAGATAGCCGCAGTCTCGAATGAATCTCGTAAACCTTATTGTATGCATGTATGGCAATAGTGGAATGAAATAATCAGGAAAGATGATTGTTGAGTATTCGTGCTTTGACATTCCGTTGCAGATTTTAGAAAAGCTACGTAAAGTAAGAATGGGTATTCTATTTGTAATATTTTAAATGTCATATTTCTTAAAGGAAGAATGATTTTCGAATGTAGATCTAGTAAGGCCTAAGTTAGCCATATTGACAGCTTGCAACACTGCATTTTCCATTTTGTTATGTTGCTTTTTTAGCGAGTTACCAATCTACTTGATTTATGTTGTTGGTACGTGATTAGGGATATGGCATTCGTCTGCCAACCAACTTCATACTATGGTCATCCAGCACCTTTAGTTAAACCCTCTCCTATTTTGGCTATTTTGTTTATTTGGTATTTCCTGAAGGGATGCGCTTTCGAATATCTACAGAGTTTTCTAAATACGCTATCTCGTTTATTTAGTATTCCCTTAAGCACGGTATTTTCGGATATCTGTTGTGTTTTGCAGAAGGAAAGAACATGTGTATTAAATTCATTAGAACGTAAAAACAAATCAAACCCCAACCTTAATAAAGCTGTACCCCTGATGATGTTTTGGGCTCTAATCCATAGAGGACTCTAATTCTAGGGGTAGTCGTTGTGTCAGACAGGGTCTCTTTAGTACTACTGGGTGCATATGAAACATGGGTCATTCAATTTCCTCGCGTAATTGTCTAATGTATACTACAGTCGCTCTGCTGTTTTAGAAGAGTCTACAAAGGCATGCCAGAAACCTCTTCAAGCCCCTGGGATGTGCACACAAGTATGTCTTCAATGGGAATGTTTGTCCGAGGAAAGTTTCAGTAACAACAAATATAATACCTCTTAGTTGTTGATAAGTTATAGGAAAATATGCTTACTACCTTTGTAAGGTACTTGTTATTTGCATAAAGAATATAAGGCTTACTGGATAGGTATACTAATCGAGCAGTGTGACCAATGTCCTTTCTCTTCATGTGACCATATCTCATAATTCCTCAACTTTAGCTGACAAAACATGTGCCCCGTGGACCCTTAAAAGTGGAGCATTGGCGTATTCACTTGACCATAATTATAAATAATATCTTTTTATTTTATTTTTATTTTTCATTTGTTTTACTTTGCCTGGGTGGGTGGTTAATTACTCTGTCACCCTAACAGATCTGCTGCTTATTAAGAGCTCTTGCAAATCTAGAACGCAAAAGAGATTTGCTGAATTTGCAATGTAGCTTATGCCTTAGAATGTATTTTGTGTTGTACCGCAATGGGAAGGAGGGCTATGATCTCGCCCGATTATCCGAATCAGCTCTAAAATAGTGCATTAAGTTGTTTAGAAAAGCTGTTTCTGATAATTAATCATGAAAACCTGACTGCATTTGCTTTCATATTCAAATTTCGATTTCCAGTGGTTTGTATTGCAGACCGTAGATAATGGAGGTCTTAACAAGGATATGAAAATTGAGAATTAAAAATAACTCGCACACCAACTAGATAAACTCGGTCCCTTCCCAGCTTAGCTTCTGTGCTGTATAGCACAATAACCAAGTCACCTGCTTATAACCCAGGGGCTGAGTGCGATTCCTACCTTCTGTAGGATTGCACTTATCCGTTGTATAATTCAAAGTTTCAAGATTGAGACTTTCTGAATGTACAGTGTATTGCTTTTCCATTATTTAGCTAAGAAGGTCATAGTTGAACGAATCATCAAAAACGCTTTTTTTTGTCTCTTTATGCATGATGTTCCAAAATTTAATCAGCCTTTTGGCTGTACGATGATAGAAATACCAGAGAAATGTATGGACATCTACCGATTTTTCGAGAGATGAAGACACGTTAAAACTACCTTGAATTTTCCAACTTACGTGTTAAATGATAAGACAAGAAATACCAATTAAATCGTTCAAAAACTATTATTTGTAATATACTTTATGACTTAAAAATTTATATCCAGGGAACAGACAGAATAAAAGCACTTTTCAAGGATTCTCGCATTGCCTTCCCTCGTGACAATTGCACGCTGAACAACAGCGTGTCCATCTTATAATTCGCGGTATATGATGCTTTGCACATTACATCAGCCGATTATTCAGCGAAACCCTTGCTTGTTGTGCAGTATGTTTACTCCTATAGCGATATAAAATGTGATTTGATTAACTAAAGTTGAAATTTCTCCAAACAGGCAACGTTCTTCAACCCAATGGTCAACAGGAGATCGAAACTTCAACGACAGAAGCAGCTATTCCCAAAATCAAAAGGTATTTTGCCAGCATGTCAGTTCATATATTTTACAAGAAATTGCAGCCATTAAAGAAAATATTTCAAATAAAGTAAGTTCGTAGTTCAATGCAAAAATCGTGAAAGAAATGAATTTTCGACAAAAGTACATTCCCTTAAAGTGTGCGCTACAATAGCACATTGGAGAGATATGAAATAGTCATAAGAGAGAGAGCCTGGAGATTACATAAAAGGCACCGTATTCTCCCTGCATCAGCCAGCGATCTTGTAGAGCATGACGAGAGTACAATCTAACATAAGAAATAAATGCAAAAGAGCATGACGCAAGTGCACACCAACAAAAGAGAACAATGAAAAATTAAATCAAACCATGTGAATAATTTGCTAGTTGAGCAGAGCGAGAGTGCAGACTGTCAAATAGGAGACGATGAAAATTTGGAGATTCAAAGAACTCTCTTTGTTTCTAAACTACCTCTTTCATAGTATGACTATATATAAAAGTATACCCTACAAAAGCGCATACTCTTGCCATTACCTATCCAGACATCATTCCTGGATAGAAGTCGCATGGAAATGATTTGTTACAGGCTATTACCATATTTTGTGCACTATCATAGTTAACACTCAGTTACTTTATGTTTCAGGGAAACACTTTCTTCGAGCTGGACAAATGAACACGAACATAGCGACATGGGCAAGGTTACTGAAGAGAGCAGCACCTCCTACCTGTGCGGCGAATACGTTCAGTCCTAACAACAGTTTAACTACGAATTCAGCCATCGACACACAGTAAGCTATTCTTATCCTATTCTCATACTGCAGTGCCCCCTATTTGTTCTCGCGACCCCTCTACAGGATTAGCCCTTCAGCCTGATAAAGCAAAGCCTAGCACACTAGTAAACAAAAACTATTACTGCTCAGTAAGGGGGTTAAACGCTCCTTAGAATTCTCGGTTACTTCTCTAAAAAAATCATATTGTCGTAACAAAGAATCTCGCACACTTAGAGACAAGAGTGACACACCACTACTTCTGAAATTGACATAAACTTTAACCTTTGCAATCGGCCTGATCAAGAATTTTATTGATTCCCTCAAAGATCAAGCGTCATTTCGGCGCAGATGGTGTTGTTGCAAAACGTTTGTTGTTTTGGGATCTGTTATGTGAAAAACATCTCGCCCACACAATTATTAATACTGCTGCTGTATCTATGATGTTGCAAATAATAAGAGGATGGCATGGCGATTCAGAATTTGATTGATTTCAGAGATGGGTTCAATTTCCTTCATTATAAAGTTTGACTTCGATTTCAGCACACCACGAGTGGGTTTATCCGCTTTCATTGGGCTTACACTTGCATAGAAGTTTCCTTTTTTCAGGAAACTTTCGTGTTCGTAAGGAAAAAATAAGGGAATTTAAATTTTAAGGAAATAGCGAGGAAACATTACAAACGTGTAGAAATTGGAGCCAATTTTGATAGTTTTTCTCAATTATACCGTATGATTATAACTTTCTGTCTTAAAAACCATTATAAGAATACACATGATAAGCACAAAAAGAGCTGTGAATTCATACCCTATAATATTTTGCTAGAAAACTCATTTGGACCGGCCTCTATCAACTATTATTGAAAATCGTTGTACAAAATCAAAATCATACAAGGATCATATCAAATATTGATTTTGTGTTGAGTTAACTTGAACATAACTCATTTGATTATTCGTCAACGTTTATACGGTACCCTATAAATGATTCGGATTGGATTATTAAGGTGAAAACAAGATAATAACCAACTATAACTGGATGATTTCTTTATAATTGAGTAACAGGGAGTATTAGAGGCCAGGAAATGGTAAGAGAGTATATTGATTTCCGAAGAAATTTGCATAGAAATGGGAAAGTTTTAGGTAGATATCTTCTTTAAAAAATGGAAGCACTGCGTTCATGAGTGCCTTCACGGAAATCTATTTCAGTATCTGAGTTTATTGAAAACTGTTTTATAATTTCAACTTCACCTTTTTCAATATAGAATCAACCCACACACTGTTAACTTGAAATATATCTCGCCCGATGTTTATATTTAACTTTAATTGTGTCAAATTTCTACATGTCAGAATACACGCACAAACTCAATTTTCATGTACTTCTTAATCTGTTACATAAAGTAGCTATGCCTCATTCTTGTTGCTTTATGTTTTGTGCTGGGCTGTGTGCGTTTTTCTCTGATTATATAGTTTCCTAGATAAACCTTCATGACTTATCCCTGCACTTTCTAATTACGCTTCATGGCCGCACAGGATGATTTCAAGTATATTGTCATTCATAAGACTTTTCAAAAAACTCAGTGGGACATATCAAAATCCATGGGTTTGCAATATCCAAACTCAATTTTAAGAAGATCACGTTTAGATTCGCCATACGCATGGCAGAGCAGCGTGAAGTGTTTCGTATCCTCTATACCACCATTAATCGGATACTTGAATAGGCTCTCCCCTTCAATACCCTTTAATTGAACAAGCCCCTATCATTCGTTGCTTTACTGCATGTTAGCTATTGATGTTTTGATATCGTAGAACGAGAGACGTCACGCTGACCAGCTCCATACCTCGAACTTCAGACTCAGAATCCTTCAGCTCTGCCTCTTTTTCACCGAAATCAATTCGAAAATCACTGCAAATGGAAGAAGAGAAAACAGCAGACCCAACTCGACCTACTACATTGGAGCTTGGGGTATGTCTTTTACTTAAAGGTCCATCTATCCTTATGAAAAGTGTTTAAGTTGGTATGGTAAACTGAGAACAATTGTAGAAGTAACAAATATAGAACACTGCATATATGTTCACACTGCATACGGAAGGCATAGAGCACTATTCTTGCCAATGAAGACATTTCACTGCAACTATTTGAATTGAAAACGATAAATTTTCAAAATCATAGCAGATAGCTACTTCAATTTTTCAGGAAGGTTACTTGATACCGTTTGCTGGTTTTTGACAAAAATTTAACTTTTCCACGATATTTCAGTTAAAAATACATCTGCAAACCTGATACCCCGGTCAATCAGACTTTTACTATGGTTAAAAAATTTATTAAAAGATGTCAAATCCCTAAATCAAAATTCTGGTCCTGTCTATACCTTCAGCTTGGAATATTTAAAAATTGTGAAAATTTTCAGGGCATTTTTTAGTCATGTTTGATGAAATATTTTCAAAATATTTTAACAAATATTTTCAAGTTCTTGGACAGACCTGCCGCCATTTTGACTTTAATGTACCAAAACTCCATTTTTTATTTCCAGAAATTTCTATCTTATAAGTTTCGATGAATTGAGGCTCTACATGCAATCTAAGATGGCTTTCTTGAATTAGAGTTGATCGCTTGAAATCGCGTTTTTGCAATTGCTCATTTGTTGAAATTTAAGATGAAAATAAGCAATGGTAGACCATGATGAATAAGAGATTGGTTTTAGTTGAAAGATGAAATTAGCAATGCTTCCAATGCCTTCTTTAAGCAGTTGTATACAGGAATAAGTAAGTTGTTATTCAGTCAAACGTGTCAAACAAGTTCTCTGAACGCGAGTCAACTGTCACACAGGTTTCAACTAATTGGTATTAAATCCAGCCATTACGTATGTTTCTTTTCACAGGCTCCGCAGTCACGGCAAATGAGCAACACGTCGTCGCCGACCGCGGAGCACGAGTCTCAGCCTGACACACCCACGCTTATTCCGCCACCTGTTCCTAAGCATGCTAATAAGAAGAATCCATCGCCCAGGATGGACAGACGCAGTAAAAATGACCAAAGCAAAAAGGACAAGTGAGTAATGCTTTGATTTCTTTGCTTTCATTTCATTTACATCTTTATCAAAATTTAGTTGTGTATCATTTGAAACAGGACTGAAGAAACTTCATTATGTCTTGATTACATCACCGATGATACCTGATATAATTATGTAACTGTACTCAACGCTAATAAAGAAAAATCAGTCCATCTCCAGCTTTGGTTTTAAAGGAAAATACTAGAATGAGAGTATGAAAATATGAAAATTGATCTCAGAAATAGATCGATAAATCGCGAGTGAGATGACATCGACACTGGAGAAACATGCGAACTTTTGGTTCTTAACCTTGCGCACATAATGCTGTACCCTCTGAGCTAACTGACAAACTCTCAATCGCAGCAAGTAATGACTCGAGTTGCTCAATCACTTTTCCCATGTTTCAGTCTTTCTTTAACGCTTTAAAATCCAAGGTCTGATAATCTTTTCTGTGTTGTTGGATGTTTCGCTTGCTCTATTTTCTGATCCATAACTATTTTACTTGTGACTTGCTGGCTCGAGATATATTTGCTACCATTGCATAGGATCTTTCTTTTTCTGTTTGTTAAATGATTGAACTTTATGAATGAAAGGACGCTACCTATATTAATGACCAGAAGCAAAAATATCGAATTTTTAGGGCAATTATTTGTTTTTTTAGTCGTATATCGCTGAAAACTCCTGAAAATTTAACATCTTTGAAAAATGAAATAATCTTCTTTCCACTGCATATTCCTTAATTTTTACTTAGGCAATCTATATGAGTAAAATATAATTTGAAAATGTCAGAAAGTTGCATGGTATTTCGATCGAAATCCTAATCCCTATAAAATATTTTGCTTGATTTTCGTTCTTGTTTATCGTGAAGTTAGATTTCGGAATTCATTTGATTTGATATTGCCTATCTATTATTCATGAAATACTTATGATCAACTGTGTATTCGATTACGCCTACTTGACGTTCCAAAGGCTTCCGAGTCTGTATGAATTTTTAAGTTTGTCACACGGCATTGGCGTATCTCCTTGGGGTTCTTCTCCTCCCAAAATCCCTCCCAAAAGCATTTCTTTGAGAATTTCTTGAAGCAAATCTGCATATTACCTCAACAGTGCTTGTGGTTCTCCTCCATAGTATGGAGTATACGTCCACAGAACTGAAAGTGTCTCTCTATAGTACTGATGGTATCCCTCAACAGTTCTGAACATCCTCCAATGCTCTACACAGACGTCCCCTCAAGGTGATGGACAACCCTCTGATGCATAGCTTTTAAGAGACATCTGGTGTTATTGCTAAATTCTATCGCCATTCTCTAAGACGAAATAGAATCGAAGACGCAGATGTGTTTTTCTAACTGGAATGGACTAATATCAAGTCTGGGATAAACGGCCTTGGTTGAAACTGTCCTAGATACCTATAAACGGGGGCTCTAGGATACATGGGCTGGGTGAAAACCATCCTTAATCACCCCAAAATGGGCTTCTTTCATTGATTATATAACGGGGTATGATTAAGGACATTTTTGTAGATAGGGTCACCATTCATCTCCAAAGCCGTCGAGGGACTTGCCGGTTCCCAAAATAATTTTTAATGCGTGGGCCTAATCTCCATGGAGAGAAACTTGATAGATAACAAATAATAGATAGCTCCTTGTAATTACCCTATCTTCTCCATTTATTTATTTTATTTTTAGTGCAAGTGTGCAAACAACTAACAGGCAAATTTGGAAGAAAGGATGTTAGATAAAATTTTGAAAATGTATATTTATTTTTCCTCTTTTATAGCATGCTTAATTTTGTTTTAGACGGAAATCCAAAGGACACATGACGATGAACGACTTCAGATGTATTAGCGTCTTAGGGAGGGGACACTTTGGAAAGGTTCGTGATTATTTTGCTTTTTTCAAAATATCACTTTATATATCCTCTAGTAATGAGGATGGTTTCAACCGAAAAGATTTTGAAAAGTTTTGAAAATTTTGTATATATGATTTTCAATTATTGTACATTGGTAAATTTTAAAACATTCTGCTTTAAGATCCCTTCCACCTTGACCCTTCATATTGTCTATTCTTTAGCTTTGCATGCTTCAAGATCAACTTCTTTAGTCTTTATAGTTGTTACGGTATTTTAATTTTTTTTTATAAAATTTTGTTTTCAAGTGAATCATTGTTATTTTTCTGTTTCAGGTCTTGTTGGCAGAATATAAAAACTCGAAAGAATTATTTGCGATAAAAGCATTGAAAAAAGGCGACATTATAGCTCGAGATGAAGTGGAAAGGTTTGTTGAAGCGTCCTGTTACTTTCTTCGTCATTACTCCTGTAAAGTCGCCTTGTAAGCTTGAAAACGTATACATGAGGAAGTTCTAGAAGTAGAGTTAGTTTTGCACTTAGTCTTGAAAAGACAACTAGCGATTTACTTTCCATAGAAGGATGTCAGATACCGTTCACTATAAATGATATCTTTATTGTCCACCACAACCAAAAATGAACTTAAGCGAATAACAATGGAAGACCTAACATGAATTCTTTCTTTGCAGTTTGATGTCAGAAAAGCGGATATTTGAAACAGCAAACACAGCCAGACACCCTTTTCTCGTTAATTTGTTCGCTTGTTTTCAAACTGACGTAAGTACTAGTTGTCATTCATATGACCAATTTGGATTTTTCTACCGTTCGTGACATATCTTGGTCTTCGCACTTTAACCGTGGATAGTTGATTGGCAAACACACTAATTATCTTCGTAAGGTATTGGTTTTATGCGCAGCACAAAGATTTCACTGAATTGGTAGATTAGTCGAGGCTTCAACTCTGGTCCATCCTCTCGATGAAACCACACCTCTTGTTTCCATTTGTCGTTTTGTCTGGCAAAGAAAGCTCCCAGTTTCTCTCCCAGCATTTCTTGTGACAGATCTGAAGAAAGGCTCCAGTCCACGAACCTTTCAACAAGGGCTAAGCGATCCACTACTGGGTCATCCCCCTCATGAATCCGTATAAGCTATTACTGTCTTTCTACAAGCCCCCCTCCCCCAGATTGAGTCACGTCAATGAAGGCCACAACATAGGAAAAAAGGAAATACATGATTCCATTTGATTGGTATTAGAACGCTGGATCGATTGACTTATCGACAAAACAGCGAGTATAATTCCTTTTTGTATGTATTCAGTGTCAAGTTTCTTGGAATTCATACACTTCCTCTTTAATTTCTAGGAACATGTTTGTTTTATAATGGAATATGCGTCAGGTGGGGATTTAATGATGCATATACACGCGGATGTATTTTCAGAGCCTAGGACTGTGTGAGTTGTTAATTATATATTGTCTTAAGATATCCAACAATAGGTTATGTCTATTTGGGTGATGTGTATTTGAAGTTTTTCTTATAAACATCCGGTGTGAAATCGATGATATGAAGCAAATCTCTACATTTGGGAAAAACTACGTCAATATCTCTCAAGCAACTAAAATATGCATGAAAATCCCAAATTCGTATTATTCAGTGACTCAAGTGAAGAAGGAAAGGTGATGTTCTTGTGCTTGAGAATCTCGCAGAGGTTTTCTCTTTCCCATAGCTATCTTGCCCTCAGAGTTTGCGACGATGACCTCACAGATAGAATTTTATGGAAAAGATGTTGCAATGTAATTTATTGGGTCATGTAGCAACTGTGAATAAACTTTCTCCTATTTGTTAATCCACAAGATCTCCTTAGGCTACTTTGTTTATTGTTTATTTGGTATTCCTCGAAGCACTTTGTTTCCGATGTTTTTTGTGTTCTAACGAAAACATATGTACTGCATTCTTTAGAAGGAAGAACACCAATAAGATCCTCTCTTACTAAGGCTGCTTCCCTACTGCATTTTGTTGGCACAGTTTCTGTTTTTGAAAGGGATAGTGGCACAGTATTGCCTGTGAAAAATAACAAAACCAACGTTGAGAGTTTTAACTCCGTTTATATGATGTGAGGTATTCAGTGCACTGTTTCACCTATTTCTATATGATATATGGATGGAACTTTTTCTAGAAATCGACTCAAAATCTAGAAAGAAACAAGAAGCAGTTTTCAATTGGTCTATCACAAAAACCGAAAGCTGTGATTATATGTTGATCGCAATGAACTGGCTGAAACAAAAGTATAACGATGAGCATAGATATGTTCTGAAATCTACAAGGCCACTAACCTCCAGCCAAAATTGTGTGCGAAAGTCTGAGCTATCTTTATCAAAACAAATAAAAAGGTAGAGACCACGTTACAGTTGCAAAAGACTGTATTTAAAGAATGTCAGTGATAGCCTCGCCTTTCGGACATAGTTACAACTAGAGATAGGTGGTTTCAAAGATTTTATTATATGTTGTTTCGTGTCAGTATACTCTTTATGGTGCACTCGGTATTGCTGATTTCCATTCATAAAATAATTAGCAAGATGTATGTCTTAGCCTAGGACTAGGCCTAGCTTTACAGCCTGACAGCGTTGATGGGTCTATCTTGTTGATTCATTAGATTTGATTGAATGAAAATACAGAAATCTGTCGCAAAATTTTCTAGATTATTTCTCTTAATGCTTGACATCGATTTCATCAATCAAACTCGTATATTTTTGAGCAGCTTTTCATTATATGCTATCTTGGCAAACTGCAAATTGCGAAAGCTACTGCGTGGGCTTTCATTCTTCCAATCTGTGCTACAGCACCACCGTGTAATTGCTCTTTTGATAATCGATAGGCGTCTTTCGCGTAGTGGACTTAGCCTCGTTTTCGTACCTTTAAATTCAAGCGAGGCTAATATTGCAAGCTTTTGTTATGAACTACAAAGGCTGCTGCCCGAAACACTCAACAATCCTTCTCTAATTGATCTAAAAATAATTTCAAAAATGTTGACTTTTCCCTTCTTTCGTAGATTTTATGCTGGTTGCGTGGTACTTGGGTTACACTTCTTACATAATCATGATATAGTTTACAGGTTTGTTTGTCTATTCTCTTTCACTATTGATGGCCTTCATATATTACCAGTCTAGATTTAAATTGTTAAGGAATGAGTGATCGTAGTCCTAAGCCTAATACCTTGCTTGTTAGTGCTTCCACAACTGAGGTATTGGGGTCACCATTCGCAATCAGGTGCGCATCTAGACATCAACTTGTATCTTGCAGTATTTATGTGACAGTATGGTGGTGGTCAAATGACAGTCCTTAGAACTAATTGGATTTGAATTTCTCCTTGTCACAAATCACATTTGACACCCTTGGGAAGCTTTTGAATTGCTTTAATTCTTCATCGATGGAAACATTTTACGGCACAAGAAAAGAATCACACATTTTCTAAAAGTATAAAAACTTGACTTTAGAAGCTTAGAAAACAGACCCAAACCATGGAAGTCCATTGTATAATTGCGAATTTCCTATTGAAATTGTCATGCTTTCTAATTAAATGCAATATTTTTCTTTCTAGGGATTTAAAGCTAGATAATCTATTATTAGACAGCGATGGTTACGTGAAAATTGCGGACTTTGGTCTGTGCAAGGAAGGAATGGGTTATGGGCAGCGGACTGGTACTTTCTGCGGCACTCCTGAATTCTTGGCACCTGAGGTAAGATAGTGTTTTTCATACTGGTTGAAACTCGGTCTGACACCATTACCATAATGCTTCAGATAAACGCCCCTTCCTTCCAACAGCTCTCTTCAAATAAAAGCCCCCATTTTCTATTGTATATTTTTCTATAACCACTCCCTCTATTTAATGTCCCTTCTCATAAACGCCCTCTCTTATAGACGCTCTCTTTTAAAGAGACATGTATTCGAAACACACAGAAACACTTCTTCGAAACACTTTTTTTTAAAATTGAAATTATGGACAACTCAAATCTCAAGTGAAATTTTTCGATCCAATTTAGAGATAGGGGGAGGGGGCTCTCTCCTTGATTTACTTATCTAGAGACTTCTTCCTCTAAGACTTTTTCCATACTATTCATTAAGTTCCTTTTTGATGGTATTTGTATATTGTATTAATTTTCTGAGAATTATATTTTATCTTTGTATCTGTCGCTTAGTGTGTTTTTAGGAACTTAAGTTGTACGTGATGAATTTGAATCATAAAATGAAACTGAAACAGAATTGTCGTTGCCAGTAAATATATTGCTATCAATGCTCAGTCATTAAGATAACTTTTTCATTTTGGTTATCAATTGAAACCTATTAGTTTTGAAAGAAAAATTTGAGAAAACTCATTTTAGTCCTCAACAGGAAATACTAATAGACATAGACATTATCTTTTTGACAGGAATAACCCCTTCAAGCGTTGTCTATCCTCAACACTTAAGTGCTTCTAATTCTCGACAATGGTCAAATCTCTTCGACATGTCCTAGACCCTATATTAAACTTTTTAAAACCAATTTCAAAAAGCGAGCTAAAAGCTAGGAACTGCTATTAAGCAACTTTCAGTGCTCAAAGTTGACACTCAACTAATAAGCAATTTTGAGTAAAGCGAGAAAAATAGGACAAATTGCGAAGCACAGTAACTACTAAAACCTTTCATCTGACATTCAAGCTTAAGTAGTTAAAGTTTCACTATGTTTCCTATTTGTTTCGCTATCCTGAAGTTTTGTCCTGATGAAAGACTGCTCAACAATTTTTAGCACTGAGTACGAGTTAAAAAGGATAATGAAAATGTGAGTATACTGGTATAAAAAGACAATACAGTCATATTAGGTGACTTCTATGACATTGTACTGGAAAATAAATAAGATGAAACCGGTGAAAGTAGGTAGTTAATAACAACTAGCTAACAAATATTATCTCTTGTTATGAATAAGCTGATTATTTTCTATTTCAGGTGCTGACAGAAACATCATATACTCGAGCAGTAGACTGGTGGGGTCTTGGAGTTCTAATCTTTGAAATGTTGGTCGGCGAGGTGCGTCTTATCAGTTCATTATTTCATAACAATACTTTTTATATTGTTTATGGACTCTTCCTTTACGTTAGTCCCTGCCAATCAGAATGCTAACTATGCTTCTTAAGTTTTTATCTCCTATGTAGATAGAGGCTTCAATGTAAGATTCTCAAATTTATGTCTTATTCATTAGAGCTACCCCTTTGGTCCTACTCTGTGAACAAGATCAGGGTTTCGTTGCAAGGGGGAAGTAGGGGGATTGAGCATGTGCTGTAGGTAGAATCACCACTTCTGGAGTGGCAGCCCTACTGCCCTCTCGCCCTGGAAAGGTCGGTGCGGGCGGGCTTGAAGGTCTACTGTTTCGGAAGCCTGAGGTCGAAAATTTATTTATAAACATTTGAAAACACTTTCTCGAAATATTTCTTTGATCTACACTGTTTGTTTATGATCGAGGATTGCAAGTTGTTGGTTTTGGAGTGGTTGGACCTTCCGCTCCCTGGTTTGACCTAGCCATCGGAGGGTCGTAGGGAGGACGTGCAAAAAGGGCAGTCAAAAGAGAATGTTAGCGCGAAGAGCAGAAGATGCAGAGCTTAGTGCAAGCAACCAAATACGTGAAATTTATCGTTCTACGTGGGTGCAAAAATCTTGAAATTTTGCGAAAGTATATTTTCGTCGCGAGCAAAAAGCGAGGGTGTGGTTTTCTCCATTGCAAACTTCTCCCTCCGCCGTTATCATAAGATGGCGCCATAGAAATAGAGCTCTCTGATCAACAAAGGTTACGTCATATGTAAACAAACAAACGATTCTATTGTTACAAAATCTGCTCCTGTTTAGCGCATCTATATTTAAAGATTAGATTTTTTTGCTTCAGAAAATAATTTTGATTTGAAAGATTTTGCATTTGATACAAATTCAGTGGCTGTCCTGCTAAATATATATTAAATACTTCACCGATTTCTTCTTAATCTATAAGAAACTAGACAACCTGGTTTTGCATCATTCAGTTTCATATTGGCAGTTTCTTATTTATTGATATTTGAAATGCTTCTTTAGTCCCCGTTCCCTGGTGATGACGAGGAGGAAGTGTTCGATAGCATTGTCAACGATGAGGTTCGATACCCAAGGTTTCTTTCAAACGAAGCTATTGCGCTAATGCGACGGGTGAGTGTTTTCAGATGTGTTTCTGTTGAGTGTACTTGCTAAATCCGTGCTGTGAAAGAAAATATTCATGCGAAGGAGCACCGCTGAGGGGCATCCGGAAGAGCCACGTAGACTGTTAACACAGAATAAGAATTTAATCTTCCTTATCAAATTTTCAAAATTATCAAAAACTTAATCCCGTGACCTACAAAATTAAGAACCTACGGTTTGTTTTCCTTGATGATACCCCTTGTAATTAAGAACCTGATTCAGTGTGATGAAATTTTAGGATATTAGTTAGAGGTAAAATATTATATTTTCGTAGTTATTTTCTAGGTTATCAAAGGTAAGGCAATATCCCTAGCTACAAAACGTTCCTGACCATTTTGGCACATTATTATTGTAAAAAAAGAATCAAAGAAGGCAGGATATATCTCTTTGTACTTTCTAATAAATTATTCGAACAAGAAGGTTTATGCCCTGAACTTGATCGTACATTTTGAATAAGAACCTAACTTTGTATGACCTACCAAAGGTAGGGATTAATGATGATAACAATATTATGTTAGGATTAACTGTTCTAGCAGCTAGCGCAGCTCTGAGAAGCAGCTGGCTAAAACTGGTTTTTAGAGCGGCTTTGCTTGGTTTTTTAAGGTGATCTTTAGATGGAAATGATTTTTATCAGCTTTTTCATCAGCCTTATCTAATCCTGAAACACCTACCAGACAAACAAAAACCTATTTTTGGCTGGTTTCAAGTTTTCGAGAAAAACGTTGCGATCTAAACTTTACTATGATCAATCATTTTTGCAACTACCCCCTACCTCAATGATATGTGGAGCTTTCCATGTTCCTTCTTTGTGGCACATCTTTCTACACAACTTTCCAGTCGTTATTTTCTGTCCATCTTAGCTACTACGGAAAAATCCAGATCGAAGACTGGGGTCTAGTCCACGTGATGCTGAAGATATAAAGAAACAGCCCTTTTTCAGGGTAGGTACATTGATGTCATCTCTTTCTTATAAGCCTGATCTCGAGTTCAGAATAAACGTACCCCTCCCCCGCACATTTTTGAAAGAACCCAACCAGGACATCCTTAATCTAGACCCTTACATTATTATTTTTCAGACTCGGGTAAATAAATTATTGTAAATTGGTTTCTTTCTTTTGTTCATGAATTTGAAACTTCTCACGGAAACCCAGCCATTATCATTTATTTCAAATACTTTATTCATACAAAAAAATCTAGTCTTTTCAAGTACCACAGTTGGGAGCGTAAAAGGAAAATGTTCCACCCCTATTCTATATCCCTTGTTTATTGGGGTATGTTGACTTTCCACCCTGTTCATCCGAGATCCCGGTAGACCTGAGAGCACAAGTTAACGGCAACATAATCATCAGCTCTTTTAAATCGCAATTGTTATGATTTTACCCGTTTAGTCGAGTGAACTTTAAAGCTAGCTGTGCCCAGTGCCAGAAATTCTTTACTTTTTTAATCAACCATTTCCTTAATCTTTAAGGGAAATGATTATCTCTATCTTTTCTGGGATACTACGAGTTAAAATTTTCGATTTTGTGACTTAAATTATGTTGTTTTCAGGATCTGAAATGGGATGAATTATTAAGTAGAAAAACGAAACCGCCATTCAAGCCTTCGGTGGTAAGTATTCTTTCATGTCTGTTACAATATATCTTTTCCTGTTAATGCCACCATCTTGAATTTATGCAAATTAGCCCATTGATATCCCTTAATGCATTGCGTGTATTTAGAATTAGCAAAGGAGTCTGGGATAGCCAGAGGGAATCTGCATTAATTCAAGAAGGTAGCATTAACAGGAAAAGGTATATTGTCATCTTTTAAGCATTTTGATTCAGATTGAACTGCTGCAATGCAACTAACCAATACATCACGGAAAAACATTTAGATATTAATTACACAATACACGTACACGATAAATATACACGATATATGTACGCAATGCAGATTCGACTTGATCAACTGCTTTCTCTAGTAAGGGGTACAGTTATGGAAATAAGGACACTTTAACATTTTTAATACCACCCCTGCCACACCGCACTTAGAGAGGTTTTTGATACTCAAGTTGAAGTGGCGAATGAATACTTACTTACTTATAAAGAAAGCACCCTTTACTATGTCTGCTTACCATAAGAAGGACAAGTCTTTGTCTAAAAATCTCGTACACTTTTCATAAAAACCCCATTGCTCTGATGAAAGTCCCCAAAGAGAATCTTGAAATCAATTTGTTTTTAAAAAATCTCGTACGCTATTAGAGAGAGTGAAATGCCCCTTTGGTTTACTACCCCAGCACTTTCGATGATTGAGTGGTCGAATTATTCCGGCAAGCCCGAAGTAAGAACTTATCTTCGTTTACTTCCGTGTTGAACCTTCGATAAAATGATTAATTTCAGAAACACGCGGAAGATGTTAGTAATTTTGACGAAGAATTCACGTCTGAAGACCCCGTCTTGACTCCTGCAAAAGAGAAGCGAAAAATTGCAGAAAGTGAACAGGTCAGTCGAATTTTCATCAGAATCTTCAAATCGTTTGTTGAGACTTGTCGAAATGCAACGGATATCACAAAAGAGCTAACACTTGTGATTAATGCCTAGCTGCCTAGTAAATGCCTATCTAGGTTCTGATGTAACGGATATCTTAGAAGAATACAAAAAAAACACACATGCCTTTGGCAACTTTTGGGGTCGGATCTGCTAATCAAATATATGAGCTCATTGAGAATGATATGTTAACTCTAAATAAGGAGTAATATAAGCAACTCGGGCCAGCTGTAAGGAGTCCTTCCCACAGGCTGTTATGCTAGCTGTAGGACCCTTACCCTCAGGCCCCTATGTGAATAACATAGTGAATGCCAGCTGCAAGCAACTCACTCATCCTCTAGTATTAATTTGGTATTTCTGTTCTTAATTCATTTTGAATAAGGTTGAAAAATTATGACTAATAAATACGATATCTATATCTATCAGTCTTTCTAACTATTTCTACATTTATCTTTCTCTATCCGCATCCCAAATCAAGGAAATTGTTGTTTACTTAGAGTGAATTGAACTTAAAAACAACAGCAACATATCATCGATCATTTTGGGAAAATACGGGCAAGAAAATAATTGGCCATAAATCTAACCTTGCGGAAGTCCATAATACTCGGCCTTTACCTAAGTTTGTTTTCTTTAACCCGTTGTAACAAATCAATAATTTCCAGGAAATCGGATCTAAGAAATTGTGGTTCTTTTGAATTAGGCCTGTGTTTTCAGACTTTGATACTAATTTACATTCCAATTGTTTTCCTAATGTAGTAATCAAAAACTATCTTATTTTTTAGACGCTGTTTACTGATTTCAATTATACGGCCGATTGGTGCTAGAATTTCAAAATATATTGCCCGCAGAAACTGTACTGTCCCCAGAAATTCCCTCCAAGATCAAGATGATGATGATGATTGCCACACGTATGGTGGATAACAGTCTGGCCTGTTGAATTTACCTCGTTCTGATGGGGTGAGTACTACCTGAGCCTCGAAATCGTGGAAATGACATGCATACAGGCCTCTATGGTTGGTATCCGGAGGATGTTGGAAATTTTCGCAATGGTGAGATAGGGGACGTTTATATGTTGCAGAGATATTAATTCGGACTCACACCCCTTTCTTTTCAATTATCATGATGTTCTAAATATCTTTGTCCATATGAATAGCTTAGAAACAGAAAGCAGTAAGCGTTCAGGAGTAGCTAGTGGAAATGCATCCAGATTCTCAACAACCAAAGAATATTGGATAGAATTCCCAGACTTGAAGGAGGGAATGTCTATTTTTGCTGCTGTAGTTAAAGTTTTCTGATGAAGCCTACAACGCAACTTTGCTGTCTTGTGGGTCTATATCAGGTGCTTGCCTAGCAAAAGCTCCAAAAGACCCTATTTCAAGTGAAGGCTCGAAAACATAGGCTCCATTTCTACATATAATAGTATGATATCCCAGTATGTTTTGCGACATGAGTTCTTTTTTTAAAAACAAAAACTTTCTTGAACATAATAACGCCTTTTGGAGGGGCTTGCTTTGTTGACTGTACGGAATGATTTGTTCCTCGACTATAATCTCTTGAGCTTTTGTCCATATTTCAGGCATACACGGTTACTCATGTGGACACGGCAATTTCCTGATGTTTTCTTCGTTTTAAGAAATAAATTCATTTGATGCTTATGTCAAACAATATAAATGTTAAACGGATCTCCTGTAAATTTCCTTAGTATTTTAGTTATATTTCTTTTTGTACTAGCTGAGTAGAGTTGCTTATGTGATAATGAGATCATAAGTGTAGTTCATAGCCTTTGAATTTGACCCATGTAGTAAAGTAGGGTATTCTTTATTGAAAGATTCTCAGTCAAGATAAAGGCTCATTTTTCTAAAATTATTCATTCTTTCTAAAATCATTCATTCTTTCCATTAAATTTCATAATTTCAGGGAAACTTGATAAATTTCAAGCACTTTATTGTTGTCCATTTTCTAATTCATAGACATTACTCAATTACATTTGGATTCATTCATTGAGCAATTATCAAACTATGTGTACCGTTGAAACCACCTTAACACCAATACTAGGTCAACGTAATGAAAGAAAGGATTCCTAACCATGCGCCGCTAATAACTAAGCTTATTGTATCTGTTTATAGATTTTCATATTGAATAAGATGTCGCTCATATATTTGCATGATCACAATCTCACCACGGTTTTGAGTAGAAAAATACCTGTGGTTAAGATAGTAAGGCTTCAAGTCTTACATTGACTACTAAAATTCAATTTAATTGTTCACAGGGGCGGAATTCTACATTTTCAGACAGATAAACTCTATGCGTTTGCGTTTATGTAACACAAGAAATAATAAACACTATCCCCTCCCAGAAGCGCTAATACAACCATATAAATATCAAAACTTAAGTTCATCCCCATACTTAAAATTTAATGTTTTGAAATTTCTGATAAATCTTCTTTTCTTCTAAAGTGCACCTGCAAACCAACTGGAATAGATTTGGAATTCTCCCTCTATGCATTACCCATCTGTTACGTGCTATTAACCCACTTCATATCCCTGGGGTCTAATTCAACTATACAGTACTGTGTTAATTGTGCTCATTAGGGATATTTCAAAATAAGAACAGTTGCGAGGTTCATGTCCACACCCCCTGCTGGTTTTCGTATGTTTATATTCAAGTATTGACAACCGGTGTAAAATTGAAACTTTTCTTCAGAGACGGGAGGACACTTCGAAAATCAAAGGAATCCCTATTCTGGCATAATTGTCGTTCAGTGGTTTAAACGATTTTTTCTAGGCCGTTTATTAATTTTCCAAGTAGAATAAACGTTCAGTTAGGGCTTATCTCATATGTATCGTACGGTTTGAGTGAGTGGATTAAGGGTTTAAGGGTCTGACGTAAGTTCAGATGTAGATATGTCAGGCATAAATCCCTAAACTGGAATTCGGGCTGTAACCGCGGTCGATGTACGCCAGAACAGGCAGTCCTAAAACCAAAGCCTGATAAAGACTTCAGCACATGCGTTCTGACACCTTTTAAAGCATCTCAAATAGAAGGCTAGACAACATCACCAATTAAACCTTTATCCTAATTACGACAACTTAGTGATGCACAATCTAGAAGTGATGGGAAAAGAGGAAGCAGAGAGTCGTAATGAGCTGCGACCCCAAATTTCACTCTCGGTATCTTTGACTTCAACATTAACATAGCTGCGATAGAAAAGGGGTCATTTTTTTGTGGGCATCGTAAATTTGAAATGCCAATTCGGAATACTACCCGTTTAACGTATCGATGCACTCTCGAATATGTAGAAATGAGGCAGGGATGTAGCTAGAAACTCTGAAAGAGAGGGAGGGGCTGTTCACCACTTTAAACATTTATTTGAGAGTAAAAACCATGAAAAGTTTTCACTTCTGTACAGCCTTTTCTGCAAAAGGAAGGAGCCTTGCCTCACCCACTGGCTACGTCCCTGCGATCAGGTAACTCACACATTACATGAGAGGTGCAAACCCATATTGTTCATGGTCTTGAAATGGATGTGTATATTAACGTGTTAGCTATTACCATTATATCGTATTCAATTTTTTGTATTTTCTATAAATTGAAATGTCAGTTCATAGCTAGATGAAAATATAATTTGTCAACTCCATGCTTTCCATTCTGTTTTATTTTCCCTGGTGTTAGATTGTTGCAGGAGTTTCGAAGAAAAGAAATAGAAATGATTCGTTTTCGTTCTCTTTTTGGCGTACTTCTCTGATGAGTGTCAGACTCAGAAGTGTTAGTTATAAATTTTCCGCTATGTTTCCGATTTTCCTCGCCATCTTCGATTTATTTCTCTTTTTTTTCTCCAAAGTGGAAGTTGCGTATATGACAGTACTTTCTCTTAGGAAGAAATTTTCATTTAAAAGAAACAATGCGTTATTTTTAGATGTTTTGTTCCTAGAAATGTTCTGGTAAATCCCCCTCTCGTTCTTTCGTGGTCAACAAGAGAAACAAGATACCCACCTTTCCAAGGCATTCGGTAAAAACCAAACCATCCTGGGGAACGTCTGTGTATTACTAGGACTGGGAGCGTGTTCTGTAATGTCCAGTACGGTGGAGGGGATAACATCAATACTTTGGCAATGCCATCAGTACACTGGAGGGTTGTCAGTACTTTGGAAGGAGCCACAAACACTGTGGAGATGATACCCAAAGTGCTTGCAGTTTCTCTCCACAGTACCAACATCCTCCACAGTACTGAACATCCTCCCCGGACCCCAATACTGATGGTTGGTATCCCCCACAGTACTGACAACCCTTTAACTGATGATATCGCCCCACAGTACCGAACCCTCTCCACTCCTATTTACTGGTCGTGACCTCCCTGGACAGTCCCCATACCAAAGGTCGATATGCAATGGTCTAAACATTAGACCTTCATGCTTTGAAACTCAATAATAAACCATTTAAGAACGAAAAGGGGCCAACATGTAGCCAAGTTCTTTTAAATATCGCTGACTGTTTGGAAATTAATGTAGGTCTGGATAGGGATCGGTCTCTTTTACAAGGTTCTTAGGTCTGGCTTTTACTGAATGGCAATTACGTAATACGGTCCAACTTCCAAGATTTCAAAACGACAGTGACCACGTGACGTAGCTACAATGACGCTTGACCCGGATCAGCGAACAGAACATGCATCAACCACAAGAATGATAAGCTTTCTTCGGTGAAAACGGCAAGAATATTGGGAAATGAGCAACGAAAGATGCTGTTTTTGGAAGCGGTAGTCCAGGCAAAGGAAAGGTAGGTTCTAATTGTTTCTTTTCTGCAATGAACAGCTTTGATTCATCTGTTTTTCTCAACTAGAAACGCAGACTAATACTGGTGCTTCTGCTAGGTAAGCAGGTTCTAAGGTTTGGCCTAAGTGATCTGCTGGGGTTGCTCATGTGCTCAGTTTTTAGTTTTGATTTTCATCCTCTTATCATTTAATAGAATATTGATCCTAAATAAGGATTAAGGAATAAGAAATTTAATTGAGTTACAGAGTACGCACAACATACCCAAACAAAACGTAAACCAAATTAATTAGAAACTAGATATACAAAATAGAGATGGACTTGTGTTTATTCAGGATTAATTGGCCACATTAAAGAAAGACCCTTAAACGTAAATATTTTTCTCTCTTTTATCATATGGGGTATTTTAAAAATGAGCTATTGATATTTCTATTGACATCAATTTAGGGGAAACAATTTCACCTCACCAACAAAGGTTTAAGACTGTGGAAGAGGCGTGACACGAGTTAATATTTTCGTGATCGTCTGGCTGTTGACTTAAATCAAACTGTTCACATGATCAATCCTTTGTTTTGTCAGGCCAGAACTGTTTGTTCTTTCAAATTGTATAGAATTTTGTTATTAGTTAATTCCAAGGAGTTATATTGGGCTCTTTAGTATCCTGTAGAATATGTATAAATATTGAAAAAATCCAATCACATATGATCCCAATCAGAATATTCCTTACAAACTTGAGACCACTTTCACATGCAAATGTTTTTACATAAGAACAATTATCTATAGTAGAGGCAAACACAAGCCTCAAAAAAAATCATACAAAATTCATGAACATCTTTATCTTAAGTGAAAACGGTTTCAATAAATAACAATTAGAAAGAACTTTGGAGTGGCGGCATGGGGGTCTTGTGTGGGTTTTAGCCCCCTGAGTTCCTGCTAGACCCCCCATCAGTAGAGGATTTTTGAGTACATATTTTTATTTTATAAAGAACCTTCTTCAAGACCTAGTACTAAAAGTTCCTTAAATTTTCTATTGTTCTCCATAATTACAGGAAACAATAGAACAAAAGAATCCATTGTAATTCACAGGAAATTCTAGTCCTGGGTTTCTTATAAACAGTTCCTTATAAGAAAAAAAGCATGTACTTCATAACTACTGGCACTTTATTTCATCCGTTCAAAACACTCTCTACACAGGAATAAGCGAGAAAGAGCTTGTTTAAAAGTCTTAACAAAACAGGGGTGGGCACAGTGCAGTTCTCGCTTCATAATTCTTCTACTAGTAAGGATAAAGTTTGATTGTCAAACAGGTTTTTTGCTGACATGGCAATCAGTATATCATACTGTAAACCATATGTGTACACTAAAGATCTACAGTGTGATGGATATGGTGCGATAATTCGGGGCATATGGGGTTATGGGTGAGGGGTCCTTGGAATAATTTGCAAAAAATGATATTGATGAAATTAAATCACGAGAAGAAGTTTTGATAGAACTGACAAATCATGATTCAGGCTCAAAGTAATGAAAAGCAGTAATAGTAACCCCAGGTCAAAACAATGCTGTAGCCAAGTCATTAAGACGCTAGATTTTGAAATGGGCCACAGGACCATTGTAATTTTTTAGAGAAAAGAATAATTTTCTTTTTTATTGCAATCACAGGCTCTTTTTGTTTGAATCTTCTATTATCTGGGCTATGCTCATATTTCTCTATTCATGGCAATATTTCACAATTATCTCACGGTTTTCTGTTCTTTTTGGTAACTTACTTATACTTATACAAATAACAATAAGCCATGAAATAAAACTACTCAGGAACTACACATTTCCATCATTACTCAAAATGACCTCAATGTTAATTAGTTTTTACAAATTTTATGGAAATATCCACTCAGGTCTTCAGTTTTTAGTGGAATTTCTGGTCAGCAGTTTACAAACAACGCCTACTAATAAGTTCAGCTGTGGAACAATCCCTATAATCTTATCTTTTACCTTTAAAATACAACCATATCTTGAAACAGCCTGATTGTGTCTTAGCTGGTTTAGTCTCGTTTCCAAGACCTTCTTACAGGTCTTAAAGAACCCTCAATCAGATCTGTCTTCCAAATATGTCTAACATGTGTTCAATACCTGCTAACCAAGTTTGTTTTTTTGTTCTTGCTATTCAGCTGCTGCTGGTTTTGAGACAAGAGCTGGGTCTGCATCACAATTATATCTATTACAGAAGATAGTGTTTCCAAGATTTAATGTAAGAGCTAGAGTAGTATTTGATATGTGTACGTTACTGAATGCAGGAATTTTAGAAGATGGAAATATCCTTGGTATGATTAACAATTTGCAGTGTGTTTGTCCGTAAGTTTTCTAAAATGCAGTACACAGTTTTTTTGAAATGTTAATGCCAGAGATTTGATTTTCGACATTTTCTGTATCTGGTGTCAAAGTTAAAGGAACCACTTGGACTTAAGCACATTCAAAGCAGCAGAGAATAGCTCTCTCAGCTCTATATTACTTCAAGGCAATCTGCCAGACGAAGTTAATTGAAAAATTATTCTGAACTGCCTGTAGAGGACTAGTCAGTTGTCACGTAAGTGTTTGAAATGTGGGAGTAAATGCTGTAGGGTTTCGAATAACAGGAAAAATACAGGAGATTTCTCTGATTCTAACTCTGCTGGAGCTCCAAGCCTAAATTCTGAAGCCTCCAGCAGGATGTAGGGGTGTTGGCTGTATTCACCACAACTTTGAAGTAAATTGCTAACTCTTCCTTAAACTGTTGGGATATTGGAATTCATTAAGCTAACAAAAAGTTTATTCCATCAACAGACTATTGCATGGTGATTGCTAATTTTTGTAAAGACATTATATCTGAGGCTAGTGGGATCTTAACATGTTAATATATATGCAGCTTAGATTATTCTTACTACCATTCAATGCAATTTCTAGTCATGGACAAACTTAATTACACGAGGAATATTGATATTTAAATAAATGCATTAGGTTCTTCAGAATGTCCACAATGCTCTATTTAGCCCTAAGGGGGCTTATCTGATTTTTTAGGTTCTAGAGGGGGACTTTTTAGAGTGGGTGCTTTTTGAATAGCGTCTGGAGAAGAAACTCTTCACTCTCAAGCATGAAAGTTAGAAATCCGTTATGTTACGATGGACTCGCTCATCGGCTATCTCTAACTGATCAAATATCAAACTGTAGTCTCTCTTGTATGAATAGGAGGGAGCTTAAAGAGAGGGGTGTTTAATAGAGCTTTTACGGTATTTCTCTCCCGAATATCAAAGGCCAAATTTTTATTGCCTTGAGACTTAATATAGAAGTTTTCAAAGATTGGCTCAGCAAATTTCTTATCCAAAACATTAAAAGTCTATATGTCTAATTGTTTGAGCCCTTATCTGGTCTGGTTTATTACTTTAGACTTTTCATATCAATAGAATTAGAATGTAATCTTTTCATATTTTTCAAATTCTAATTCATTAATTTTAAAAATCCCTTTTACGCAGTCTATTTTGCATAAACCTCTTTTCAAAGGGAGCTTAAGCTTTTCAAATACTTAAAAATTAAATAGAGCTTGCATTACAAGTAAACTTTGTTTGGTCTTGACGCATATGAATCAACCAAGAATGATGTTTAATCCCTGTGTAAAGATTAAAAAGCACTTGGCAAATGTTAATGTGGCTTTATGATTTCATTTTATTCCTTTGTACTCCTTTGTAGTCATTCTTAAGTGTCAGACACAAAGCTTAACTAATTATTAGTTTTTGCTCTGTTTTCGATTTCTTTGCTAGCTTGAAGTTCTGTACCGACCAAAGACTTTTTCAGGCAAATATAAGTGTAAAACCTAGTACAAGACTCAGAAAATATTCCATTGCTTCGCGTTTTTTTTTTTGATAAATTTTTTTTAAGAAATTCCAAGATGAAGTTTGGGATGGCATTCTTTGCCATCTCCATAACTATTTGAGATAAATTCAAGCATAGCTCACTAACGTAAAACCCTTGCCCAGAAAAGAATGATTAGGTGTTTGTTTTTTTATGAATGTCCCAAATTCAAATTTTGAAAACGTAGAAAAACACATTTTTAGCCTCAAATCTCACAAAAGTTGATATTTCAAGTCGAAGTTTGGTCACGTGGTAAATTTTTGGTTCATACACAAGTCTTCTTTCTTTCAGAGAGCATTTCAGGTGCAGTTATTCCATGAAAGGTATATTTGAATATTTGCACCTGAGGGGCTCTCTATTGAAGCAATCTTGGTAAATTTTTCAAAATATATATCTTTAATGATGTAAATTTATGGAAAAGCTTTGAAGAGCACTTTTTGGAGCATCTAAGGTGTCGTATATTCCAATTCAAAATTATGAAAAATTACTCTCTCTTATTACTTCGATTGGAAATTTCGGGATTCCCAGGCTAACAAACAAGTTCTATAAGGCTGTTTTTGTATCTAATAAGAACGTTCGAGTCTTGAGGAGCAATTTATGTGCATAATATTCCATTTCCTGTCGCCAAACTTAGACATTATATACAAGCAAATTCACACTTTAATCATAAACGAGTAAAACAACAAACTTAAAGTCAATGGAGCATTTTATGTGTAACAAATTCCAAGCTTAACATGTTAATAATACAGTAGACTCGACATAGCGTCAATGGTACCTTTACCATGTCCTGCAGCACCATAATATGTTCGAATGATTCTAAAGTTGAATTCATCTGCCAATTTCTGAAGCAATGCAAAGGCTTGGCGATTCTTATATTGTGTAGGTGCATTATCGGATTGTATCATGACACCCTCGTTCCTTGTATCATACTGTCTTATTAAATCTCGTAACACTTCATCAACAAAGACAGGGTCATAAATTAAGTATATACATTGAAATTAGAATAGCCATACAAAGAGATAACATTGGCAGATTTTTTTTTTCAATATTTAAGATTTTAAGACCAACTTTGGGAAATGGAATATTTGCACCAAAAGTGCTCCTAATGTTTGAAATTTGGTTCAGGGCACTATTACTAAGAGTCTGACATGCCCTGCATCTTAGTAAAGTTTCTATATTAATTGAAACTTGTTTCTTTGTCTTGTATAATTTAGTTTGTTTTAAATGCAACATTTAAAAATTTGCTGAATTCTTGTGGAATGAAATTCACTTGTAATGCTCCTGAATCAAACACGCCAAAAATAATCAAAAACAGTAAGCCATCAGGACAAAAATATCAAACATACAACTTTAGCATAGGAGTACTTTCTGTGCAACATTGCATTTTACTTTAGGCCCTTTTTTATCAAAATGGAATATTTGCACCTGAAGAGCTTTCTAAATTTGGAACTTTTTGCCAAAAATCTACTCTTGGATGTTTAATGAAAATTTCCATAGATTTTTGCACCGAAATTCCACTTCAAACTGCATATTTCAACGGTGGAATATTTGTAGCATTTCTCAAATGGAATATTTTGCACAAAAAGTGCTCCAAACTTTAATCACTTATAACTTCTTAACATCTTATTGTATTGATTTCAAAACAATTGGAAGAAAACATTTAGTCTTTCGTACATATGTAAAAAAAGGTATAAGACGCTATTTCAAATATTAAAACTACTGTGGTATAATAAAGTCACTTAGTCAAAAATCACGGTTTGGGACATTCATAAAAAAACAAACACTTAGGCATTCGAGAAGAGTAGGGGTTGGTAAATTGGTGAAACATCACCTCAAACATAAGAAACAGGTAGGCTAGAATCACAGCCAAGTATCCTTATAAGAAAAACTTGTAAAAACACCAAGCAAAGGCTTGCAATCAATTCCAATTTATAAGATACAAAATTTCATAATTGCTAATGAATACAATTATTATTAAAGAGCTTATCGAAAAATATAAACTCAAACTACCATAAATAGCATAACAAATAGGTAAAATAAAAAACAAATCCCAAGAATTCGAATTCTTTTTGATAAAGTCTTTGTCAGTCTATTAATTTTCTAAAACAATGGAGTATTTCTATAGAGTCAAACCCTGAAATTTGCATGAAAATTAGAGCTTTGAAATTCATTAAGCTAATATCATTAGCTTTGAAAACTTATCAAATCTAATAACGGAAATGCAGTCCATGAGCAGTGAAGCTGAAATTCTATTCAAGACCTATTTCAATCGAGTCCACTGCTAAGAATGCTACCCATTTCATATGCATAGATAATCACTGATAAGATTTAAGATAGCTTATCAAGAAAGAAAGCAGCTTGTAGATGGCTTCACGAATCATGTTTATTTACTCTTTTTTCCGTGCAGCACTTGAGGATGGTGAGGAAAATCGGAAACATATGGAAGGGAGCGAAACTTGATTGAAACAAAATTATCTTTTCTATCTTACTAGAAGTGTCAGTATAAGTTCTTTTACGTGACTTTTGAATTTTGGTGTATGTTTACGTCAAAGCCATGGATCCAATAAGTTGGTTTTTCCACTAGCTTTCCACTAGGCTTCTTCTTCTTTCAATATCTTATATGTAAATTATATGCAGATTTAATTTGAGTTATCCCCGTAAGTCTAGGGTCCTAGTGTTTGGTTTTTCCAACAGATCATCTACAAGGTTGTTGTTGCTGCCTGGGTTTTTCCCTGGGACACTTGTTTACAGCTCAGTTATTTCCCCGAGTTTTATCGTGACTACCTTATATGGGAGGTGTTAATTTGTTCCATGTGCTGCAGCATCGATTCTATGGCATGCTGTTTTGATCAGCAATTGAGTTCTTCACTGACCAAGCATAGAACCAAGTCTCGCTGTTCTTTCGAATCCCACCCACCCACTCCTTCTAAGGGGATTTTTTCTAGTGCAATGGGGTTTATTTATTTAATTTTATTGTTTTATTTGATATTTGCATTTGCACTATTTTCTGCCTCTCCTTTTCCAAGGCCTACCATCTGGCTCCTGTTTAGATGGAAGGGGTGCATCGGCTCAATGTTATTTGCCGACGGGGGGCTGGAATTATGTTCCCTGTTACGTCACCGACTTAGAGAATGTTATTCTCTGGGTAGGTAGGGCTTGTGCGCCTCCACATCCCACTCCTAGTGTCTAGGACTTACATAAGGGATAATGTCTGTTTTACTTGACTCCAAAAGATGATTGGTTATTCTTACTATACTAATCATTCAACTCCCTTCTGATCCAGATCTGGGTATAATGATTCGTTGGTTCAGTTTTCGTTCTCTTTCTGACGTACTACTCTGATGATTGTCGGACGCAAAACTTCACTAGTTATTATTTTTCTGATTTTCCTTGCAATCCTCGTTGAATAATCTTATTCTGTTTCTGTTAGATGTTTTCCTCTTAAATTCTTTATCATTTAGGTCATGTTTCATTTTTCTTTCTTACTGTCTTACCTACACCTGTTTATCTATTAGTATTTATAGTAGGTACACATACTGAACTGTATGGTATTTAGACTAGATTTTTACTATGCTTGTGAAAGATGAATACGGCATGATTTCATGCTGAAATGGTTTTTGTCGTTTACACTATGCCAGTAGAAAATGTTACGTCAACGTCTTGTGGGCATGCGCAAAGATGCTTTTGTAGTTAACGTACCGGTAAAGTACCGTATTCATTTGATGCCAAAGTTCCGTATTCACTTCGTGCAGTTTTCAACTCATAACTGTACGGTTATAGTGTAGGAGAAAGGCCAAAACAGCATAGTTCAATAACGTATTCCTATTCGCCCTCGCTCGTACCGGTATAGTGTAAACTTAGCCTTAAACAGAATGATAATGAAAACTCTCTAATATTCGTAGGTAACATGCAGATGCTAGAGACGATACAAGAGTACGCTCCAATAAAGCGTGGAATTTTCCTGGTGAGCTCATTGATCGCAAGATACCATGCCTCAGCACCTGGAGCAGAGGAGGAGAGCCCGCCTCATAATGATGACGTAATTGACTCCCAGGCTGAAATCGCGGATGGAAATCTAAAAAATGAAGGTGAGTCGATTGAATTGAATGGCACTGTTGCTTCAGATACGAGGCAGGATTCTAGTGAGAGTGAGGCTGAAACTAAATTCATTGGAGACGATGTGCAGCCATTGCAGCGAAGATGTGAAAGCGAGACTACGATGTCATTGTCTACAACTGGACCGAATTACTCTGCGTTTAAATCAACGATCGATTCAAATAGTCACCCTTTAGCACATTCAGACGCATGTTATCTAAACGAAAACAGTATTCAAGAAAATACATCTGTCTACGTAGCTGGTGAAGCTGGACTTCCGGGTGGTAGTTGTGAATGCGATAATTCGAGATACAATGCTGCGAAAAAGAAAAATAAGAAATACTTATCAAGTTTATCTAGAGATGACAGTGATTTTTTTGACGATTCAGAGTGTGATCAAAAAGAATTGCAAAATAGGAGATTTAGGATTTTCAACAACACCAAAGAATTTAAGTTTACCTCTCGTAGTTTTAGATTTTCTGTGTTTAGTCGAAAAAAGAAACGAACGAAGCATGCAAAGAAAAGAGGGAATACGTTAACTGACTATGGACTGCCTGTGCACCAATGCGAATGTGCCAAATGTAGCCCAGACTTGTGTGTGATGCACATGAAAAGCCAAAGTGAATCTGACGCCAGCAGCAGTATCTTCAGACTGAATGACGAATACTTCGCAGACGCCTCCGATGTATCCTTGAAATCGTATTCACTTGCTGACGACGACTCAGGCACCAGTAGTTATGTTGATATCGACGTGTATCGAGTCAGGGGCTCGGTTGCAGATTCAATTAGTTCAACTGGCTCCGATCGCAGTCTGCAACTTTCCAGTGACTGGTCCGAGATTCTCAACGATTCTTCGGCTTCTTCAGGAGAGCCTAGCGTCGCAGAAGAATGCCGCGAAAGTGATATTCCAGACACTGCGTCGGACTTCAGCCACGATAGCCGAATCAGCGTTCGGCCGGCCAGAAAGCAACGCAGGCCTAAAAAAGTTCATCTCCTCGGACATAATGTCAACGAATCATTCATGGAAAACGAGTGCTGTCATTGTATTGTCATGTGATTTTATTCAGTTTATTTTAGACCCAAGCACCAACTTCATAATATTTAGTTGTTTATATTTATTTAATTTCAGATGCTTTTAACTGAATTTATAGTTCTTTAGATTGCAGATGCTCCCAAAAACGGAAAGTCTTTTTAATTTTCTTTATTTTGAGGAGAAGCAGGATTTGGAAAATCAATCGAGATACAAATCTAGAGGTCGAGGGTTCGAGTCCTACTCGGGACATTTTCATTCTCACAAATTATCTGGATTTCTTTATTTTCGACGCTTTTATTTTGAGTTCTTCAATTGCTAGTCAATTTTGTTTAAAAAAATTTAAGGTTGAGCAACCTCAAAAATGGTGTGTGCAATCAAATTTTACAAATTATTTTGAAGACAAACTTGCGCATGAGTCAAGGATGTTTTCCATCTTCTAGGAATATTTCAATATGATTGCAGCCAATTCAATAATCTTGTCAAATTCGTCAGTAAAATTGCAGAAATGATCTCACAATTGACTTTTGAGTTTGGCTAGAAAGATGAAAGTATTATTTGTACAATTTCTACCATTATTTTTGAAAATATTTCCACTTACTTGTACTTTTTTTGTTTTCTCGAAATATAATTTAGAGTATAACACACAGGATCTGGTAAATATTTGACAGCAATCACTGCTGAAAGAAATTGTGAAACCATTATTGATTTATGGAAACCCTGTGATAATTGGGACTGGTGATGAGTCAGATATAGCTAGCGTCCGGGACTACCAGAATAGAATAAGGCCTTCCTAGTCTTTCTTAATCGCCTATTTCGAACAAGTTTCCTTTAATGATTAATCCCTCGAAACACGTTTCTACACAGCATATATCATGTTTAATCTTCCATTTTATACACATTCTTAAATACCTATATAGTTCATATATTCATCATAACACATTAACTTTATATCGTGTGAATGATTTTTATACTTTTAGTAATAATTTATAGCTTTGTCGAAATGACTGATATTTAAATAAGAGCTACCTCCGTCGCCAGAATTCATTGGTACATGCAAGCTTGGGCCCATTTCCTAAGGCAAGGCATGCGCATGGCTGTAGGGAAGTATTTCAAGATGGCGAGGGAAATCGGAAACATAGCGAAAGATAACAACTAAAGCTTTGCGTCTTCTAGGTCCGTTAGGTCCGACACTCATAAGAGTAATATGTTTGGAAGAGAACGAAACCTTACGAATTATAACAGCAATATTTCATGATACAATTGTGCAACGTCAGCAAGACGGTTTAAGCTTGAGAATTGGGAGCTGCAAGTTAACACTTCAAAGTATTTCTCAGGATCCGTCAATGCAAAGATAATTGAAAAAGGAACCATTATCTCTGGTCGATGTTGGGGCAAGGGAAACTTTATCTGAAGATTAAACCAGAAGTCTCAAAATTTTGCAATAGACATTGGAGCAATAAAGTTTTATACTGATGTAATTGTTTTGATATTTACGAACTGAAATTATATTTTCTTTTCTAAACCACTTTTTATCAACTGGCGTCTGCTGTAAGTTAGCAAATTTGGCTTTCTAAGGTCTTTTGCAAGAGTCTGAGAAGAAAAAGTCTGAAACCGTAGCTCTTGAGTTGTAGCAAATATCGCGACTGTAAATCGTTTGTCGAGGGAAATTTTAGGGGCTTAAATTACCCTTGATAATTGCCAAGCATAACATGCCTCAAGCCCTAGCAGTTCTGACGGACCTAAAAGAAGCTTAGTTGGGTTTTAGAAAGTCTCCAGGTATGCGTATTTGCTTGACACCAAGAATTCTAGCAACTACTGTAGATATCTAGTGCTCAATGTGTGAATTGTTTTAATTGTTTTAGTTTCATTAATGAAATGTTGCATCTTATTCATAGTAGGGATGTATTTTCAAATTTGTGTCATTGAATAGCATTTAGTTTTGAATATGTTTGCTATCAAATCTGTTTTGGAAAATCTCAACATTCATTTTATCGATTTTATAATCTACGCGTAGACGCTTTTCAGAAGTATATACATTATAGGCTTCCAATTCTGAATAGCTTTGTCTGTGAGCGAGTTGTTGAATTGAAATTTTTATTGATATAGTTAAAGACTGTATACTTTTCCGAAGTTATGAGTCAGCGTGCTATAGTTTTATTGCCTCCGCCTTCAGCTGCATTCACGCTGCACAGAGTTTTTCTGTTGCATGCAAGCACGTGCGAATTGTCGCAGTAGCAGTAGGAAGGCTTTGAAACAGACAACAATCTAAGGAATATTCCCGAGGGGTACTCAGTATATTTTAGGTACTGGGGACGTGTCGCTCAAATGGGTGTAATTTTTCACAATTTTTGTATAAATATGGGTACACTTTTTGGTGATTTTTGTATAGATATGGGTCTCAGATTTTCGAAAAACTGTCGGAATGTGGGTTTGGGTATCCATTTTCAAGGTTTTGGGGGACATTTGTGGATGAATTTTCAACATTTTAGTATAGATAGATATGGTTGTAAGTTTGATTCTTGGGCGGCACGTCCCTACCCAAAACTGGACCAAGTAACCCCCTCAAGGAATATCAATCACTGTCAAATGACGAAATATGTAACTAGCTGCTCTTGTAAGGGTATTTGATGCAGTAGGAAGAGTTGGCAATAGTTTCAAAAATATCGTTCAGAGTAGTACCTACCCTTGAACTTTTAAGACAGAAGATAGCAGAGGAAAGAAGCTAGAATGGTATCAATGCTTAGAACCTTGAATTGTGTTGCGTGGTAGTGTATGTCTAGGTTTTTGCTTTATTGGTCATTCGTCACTGAACAGATTCTAATTCGCCACTGCACATTTCTGAGTCATTACTGGACCTATTCTCATACTTGGGATAATAGACATCTTCCTGTGATGGATAATCTACGCTTTGAAAAGGATGGTCTAGCATCTTGTTAGTGGTGGACAAGTAAACTACAATCCCCTTTCTCTACTAATTTCATTCAACTAGCTACAAGGATTCAAGGAGGGAAATACCCACAAGGCCTCTGAGAGCACCAAAAGGCCAAAAAGTGAACACGCGGTACATAGACAACAGGAGGGCAGTCCGATAATTTAGCGTCCTGAAAATGTCAGATACTAATTTGATAACATTTGATAACATTTCTTGGTATCAAATATGGGAAAACTATTATTTTTGAGGTTTTATGAAAACTTACCTGACATTTAGCATGCAGTACTTAGAATTTACGATTTGCATCGCTACACGCTTTTTTTTTATAAGAAACCTAGCTCAGGGCTTAGTACTAAAAGTTCCTTATTTTGAGACCTCTTTTGACCACTTTGTAGTAATAAAAGTTCCTTAATAGTTCCTTAATTCTAAGTACTCATTTAGTAGATTAGAATAAGTACAAACGCAAGAAAAGCATTAAAATTCAACATTTTGCTATAAACTCGTGATAAGGAAACATGAAAGATATTATAACACAAAGAAGCTTAGGAAAGGCTTATAAAACGTAAAATTTAGTTACAGAGTCATTAGAGAAGTTGCATATCTACACAAAATGAATATATGCAAAATTATAAAGTTCCTTAGAGATTTGACCTTTAGTAGTAAAAGTTCCTTAATTTGTTCGACCTTTTACATGTAGGTTCCTTATAAAAGGCTCTTTATAAAAAAAAAGCGTGTAGTGCATAAAAATTTCCAGTTTGATTCCCCGTAGCGTCTTGACTAATATAACAAAAGTGTAAGGGTCAGAGTGTGTGCCCATGCGCAGGCTACATTTTGCGATATTACTTGACACGAAATTTAAATAAATAAAATTTTTGGTTTTTTGTTGGAATTACCTGAGATTTTTGGGTTACTTGAAAATTTCTTGGGTTGAACGTTCCGCATTTCTATGTACCGAGAGCCCCCCTGGGCATAAGGTCCCAAGTCCCCTTATTGGAAACGGTTCCTTCATCCACCATCAACCTTCCTTTCAGATGATCAGTGCCGCTTTTGATTGGATAACGGACACCTGCCCGCAACGCTGATTGGTCAATTTCAAACTGAGTCGAATTTCAAAACGTTAGTTTGTCCGTTCGTTCATACTTCTCATCTCACGCTTCGAGTTGATTGCTTCTATTTCAGAGATTATTTGATATCGTATCCTTATGTTTTTATTGATGCAAATTATTTTCAAGATATATGATTATTATTTACTTGGATCAAAGAAGTTATAGGAAACATCAAAGGCACAGTGATATATAGCGTCTACAGACATCAAAATATATCAGTCTGCACACTCTTGATCGCGACTTTAGGCCAGTTGGCCTAGGCAAGGCCACGCCATGGAATTCAGACGTTTGAACTTTACTGGCAGACAAACATGGGATGTTCCTATGAAGCTCGATCCAATGCCTAAACTTCAGGAAGAAAAACATTCTGCAGACTGCGTGCTTGAGTTGGCTTGCTTCGTAAAGCCACCGATTTTATCGTTTGACAACGTCAAAATCGGAGGAACCAAAACTCGGCGTTTAAAGATCTTGAACCCCGGAGCTGAGGCCGAAATCATTGAACTTGAAAAGTTTCCTTTAAAAGAAACTGGATTTGTGATCAATGATGGACTACAAGATGGAGATACATTGCGAATCATTCTGGAGCCACAACACGAGATTTCGCTTCCAATAAAATGGCAGCCAAATGTTGCAAGAAATTCTCGCCATGTTCTGGTTTTCAAATGGATTGGTGGGCAGAAACTCCAGGTTGTCATTCTGGCATCTGCGATAGATCCCGATGCAGGGAAGAAGAAAAGGGTGAGGATCTTGTTATCTCCAGGCTTTTCATTATCTGCTCGAATGAAAATATCACAAAAAGTGAAATGGAGAAAATCTTGGGAAAAAGAGCCCGTACGGATGACCGACTTGGCTGTGCAAATCTTTGATACCTGATCTCAAAACTATTATACCTAAATATATGCCAAAAATTTTGTGATGTCAATCTATCTATTTAGATGATTTGTGGGAATGAACGATGTTGATAGTTGATAGGCACATACGTTTACTATCTTCGCAAAGCATGGGCTTATGTGCTAAGCACAAAGGGCTTCACTGAATAGGTTAACTAATCGAGCAGTGCCACCCTGGTCCTTTCTTTCGATGTGACCACAACTCGTGATTCTTTTTGCCTGGAATTACAGAGAGCTGGCTAATTCTCTGCTCACATCTTACGACATGTCTGAAGGTGGTTCAGAACCTGGAACCCTTCGAACAAGGGTCAAGTGATCTAACCACTCGGCCATCCCCGTCAATAAACCTGAGCTGGAATCAAAGCTATGACATAATCACTGATTAGATTTAAATCAACTGCCTGGATAGATCAGTTGGTAGAGCAAAAGTCAGGGATTGGGTAATTTGTTCATTCCCACAGATTATCTCAATTTGTTTTCTTTAATCCCTAAGAATATGTCTTACCAAAGCAAAAAAATACTGTGCTAAAATATTAAATCACTTTCTTGGATATTCTAGTAACCCCTTTTAGGGTTGTGAGGTTTCCTTATGATTGTAGAGGTTTTCTGGTTATTCTCCGGAACCCTCTGTGGATTCATCATAATTTCAAAAAATGTAAAATGTTTGATTGTCTCAAGCCCCTCCTAAACTAACTGGAATGATTTTATCATATGCTTTATATGCTGAATTTTAGGTAAAAAGAAAACCAATCAGAAAGTCTTTACAGCCCACCGATAGAACCAACATCCCAACCAAAAATGTTGTGAAGGATCGTCTTTACAAAGAAACGACTCAAAAGCCATCAACACCCGAACGGCAGCCAAACTCCAACAATTTGGTGGAGATTTTACCAGACACTCCATCAAGAAGGCAAACATTCACAGTTGTTCATTCCAATGTGAAAAACCAAACTATGCCCCGATATAGTGATGGCCATGAAGATAAAGAAAACATTGGTGTAAATAACCAGCCTGTAGTTGACGATAGGGGAACTTTCAACATCGTAAACAAAGAAGTAGATGAGGTTGATAATCGTAGATGCAGCAAAAGCTCAACAAATAATGATGTCCTGGCTACTGACAATAATGAAACATTTGTGCCTCAGCCCGAAAGCTTTGCAGACACAACCAGTTTTGACAGTAACACATTCCATGAAAGCGAAATCCGCCTCTCAAGCTCACCCATCAAAGTTTCTTCCAACAGTGGTTCTTTGCCGATGATGAAAGGCAGGAGCGATCTCAACCCAGGCCAAGTCGTTATGAATGGGGAAGTAAAGCATCAGTTTATTCCCTACCCAAGCTTCAACAACACGGATACATTCTGGAATATTGAAATGTCGACTGCAGCAAAACCAAACCAAGGCTATGACGATTCGCTCTCGTTCAGCTCCGCTGCTTCGAGTCTGTTTACATTGACACGTGATGAGAAGTTTTCGCCGCATCTTGAAACAGTTGATGAAACAACCGTAAATAGAACGCCAAAGTCTGACACAGCAACAACGATAACCAATGAAAACTGCTCTGCAACGAGTAGCAGGGATGTGTCCGCCGATGAGACGCTACGTGCGAGTGACAACGATGATAAAATACTTGAAAAATCCTTGAGTCTGGGAAATCAGGTAAAGATTTTGAATTTTTAGATCTTAAATGTCTTCCCTCAATTAGCCCCATTTTTAACAAATAATCCCTGTCTTTATAAAGCCCTCAGAGCCAAAGAGCTGCAGAGATAAAAAGAGATTAAAAACCCTTTTTTGATGAGAAAACCAATTCAAATCCTGGGAGGTCTATTATCGTTGTAAAATGAAGCAATTAACAACAATTTTGCAATTAAACCTGTTTCTTTCTAGATAACTACCTAATTACTATGATAAAAAAAGCAACTTTACTGATTTCCATCGAGAAGCTAACAAAGGCCTCAGAGCTGATGTTAAAAATGCTGTTTTTAAATGTAGGGCGTAGGGACTTTACTTTTTTATGTCTTTTTTCAATTTTTTGATGATATTTTTCAGACTACAGACAATTGTGAATGCTTGGCAACAGTTTTTAGCCAGGATTTGATGTTGTCAGCAAAAAAGTCGGAACATGCTTTAATCCCGAATCTTGATTTCAATGATGCAAACGAAAGCTTGCCTGACGCAGTCTGCCAGATGATTCCAGGGTTCCCTCTCTCCCACACTGTTTCAGTTGATCAAAGCTTGAATCCAGATGTTATAGATGTTGTGGACCACTCCAAGTGTGACACTTCAAAGAAACCTAGTAAACCAGACATTTCTCCAAGATCGTCATCCAAATCTTTTATAGTGAAATCAACCAAATCTGCACCAATGAGAAAGTCTGCCGTCTGCCGCAGATCTCTGCCTGCTCTACCCGCTGGTGAATCTAAGTTGAGTAGCCAAGCAAAAGAGCAAGCAGCAAAAGTCCCAAGGAAAACAAATAGCAAGGTTGTTGAGTCCAGATATCTGGCGTCACAGGGAAAGGATAAGACTGAAGAGACTAAAAGAAAGGTTGAGTCAAAGCCTGGAATCAAAAGACCAGCTAACGTTGTTGATGCCAAGTTTAAATCTTTAACAAGTACAAAGAAGATGAAGAGTGATACTGGTAATCATTGTTTCCTTTCCCCTACTTTTGAAATTTAAAGATTCATCCAGGTCATTTTTATTCCAGCAATGACATTATATTTAGATCAAGGTCTTGTAACCAAATATTTAAATTCATCCTCCATTGTCAAAATATTCACCGCTGATCATCTATTTTTTTTTTGGCTTAGTTCAATTAAAAGGGTTCTCTACTGAGTGGGATGTAAGCTTTGGATCAACGAAACTGACATAGTATTTTTATCATTTAAGATAATTTGGGTAAATGAAAATTACTCAAGCAGTACTCAAACCAATTACCTGAAGATTAGTACTCTAGTTCGCTACCACAATAATTATGTTTTACATTCTGCCAATGCAATGAGTTGAAACTGAAAAAACTTGAATGGAATGAGAATAGCCTTGATTTCTGGTACTCATGGAGATTGCTTTATTTCTAGAGCCTTTGAAGGGAATGGTGAAACCAAGACTAGCAATGACCAAGCTCAAGCTCATCAAGCCTAAAGCAGCAATGCCACGACATCCAATGCCTTACGCTGCGAGAAACATGTTTTATGACGAGCGATGGATAGAGAAGCAAGAAAGAGGTATGCTCTATTTCAATTGTATGTTCTAAAATAATAAATGATATGACATTCCAATGAATTGAAGAAGTATTTTGATAATGTGAAATGTGAGTTAGTCTGTTCCCTGTTTTCTAAGATCTTTCTCACTTCAGAAAAAGAGCTTAACGTCTTTTTTCGTTGTTTTATGCTGGGGACATTTCTGGGCAACCAGACTACAGTGAGTGGTAGAAATCAGATCATATTCTGCAATCATAGTTATCAACCTTCGCGCAATACTAAAACTAGAATTTGAAAACAGGCCATGAAGTAGATAAAATTATAGTATGTTTAAGATCTGTTCTTAAATCTTTGGTTTTAGAAGGTGTTCCTGCAAGGTACAGAAAATATTTCTTTTCAACATGTGTATATTTAGGGTAAATGACATTATATTTACCTGCAGGGAATCTAGCTTGTTGTACTTTTCTCGATGGCGATTCGAATTAGCAAAGTATTTCTGATTTGATCAAGAATTGTTATTCATTAGAGTATACTCTTATGTATCAATTTCGAAATTCCAGGGTTCAAGAATTGGCTGAATTTTGTTCTTACGTCTCCAGAAGATGAGGAATGCCCTGAAGAAGAACTCAGAAAAGGTGAATTTGCTGAGCTTTTTTATAACGCATGCTCACTAACATGGTTGACTCAGATTATGGGTTTGTTTAGATCTTCCATGTAAAGAGGCCCCCCAATATTTGTACGTGAAGCGTTATTTGGCATATTTTCGTGCGTGATTTCGTGATTTAGATATTTTCGGTTCGTGAATCCGTGATCAAAGAATCCTTCGTGCAGCGTGATTTGTTGAAAATGAGGTCGTTATTCCGTGAAAAGGAGTTTTCAAGAGCGTGATTGCGTGACGCGTTCTGGCCGTTAAAAAAAATTTCTTGCATAATTAGATGGAAAAGATCGTGAAAATTCTATTTTAAGGTCCGCGATGGCGTGTTAAACGAAAAATTGACGCGTGAATCCGTTGTCCAGGGGTACTATGGGGGGGGGGGGGGCCTCTTTAAAAATCTGTTTAGTTTAAGTTGGTAAAAGCGGTACTGTAGTAAAAGCGCTGCCATAGTAAAAGCCGTACTGTACCTAGTTGAATCGATATCTTGTTCGTTATACGTATATATCTACGAACATTTTCGTCAAATAAAGCGGTAAAAAAAGAGGTATTGTATTTTGTTAATATCGATATCTTGTTCGTTACCTTGATACTGCCCCAATATTGATATTTCACGTCCCATACAACTTTTCGATTCTAATTTGGATGTAGTTTCATGGACAGTATCGATTTTAGTTGTTTTAGGTATACGCTAGATTCACCTCGACTTCTATCACTATAAATTCCATACTGTTTCGCACTAGTAGTTAAACCAGCTAAACCAAGTTAACAAATGGAAGACTCTGATTGGTCTATCAGAAAGTCTGACGGTTCATGTTTGGCTGTAAAGGGACCTAAACTAAATAAAGCTGGTTTAACCATGTCTGCGTTAATACGGCATCAGGCGAGTTACTTGTCTGACTGCAAGGATGAGTAGTTTCTTAGCTACACGTTTTTATTTATTGCGCCTTGTTTTCTTTTCGACAGGAAGTATCACCTTAGATTCTCAATCCAGCCAGCCGATTGCCCCAACGAAAGAAGTATTATCGTTCCGCATGTACGCAGCTAGAAGACGGATGGCCAGATTACGCCGCGCGGCGTGCATTCACTACCAATCCGATCAATTGGCTTCTACTATTTGCAAAATTGAGCGGGAAATCGAGCATGGAAGACTGGCTCTACGCAGCGACCGTCAGGTTGGCGCTGATTTAGGTAAGCGTTTTCGTTGTATCGATTTATATCAGGGCTTTTAGAAGTCGTGTAAACATCGGGCTATAACCAAGGGTTAGATGTTGAAAGATTATTGTTGACGGTTCAAATGAATCGAGATAAATGGTGAGAATGAAAAATTGACTATAGCAAGCTATCGAGGCAGTTCTTCTCAGGTTTACAATTCAAAGGATTCGCAACGATTTTGAATGGATGTTGCGACAGTCAGAGATTTGTAAAATTTGCAACGATTTAGGATAGGAACGATTTGTAGAAATTTTAAAATGACTTGGAACAATTTGCGACAAATGTAAAACTGTTATCAACAGGCTTGGAATTCGGGTACAATCTATCTGCTCGAGACAAAGGATTTCGCTTTTTCTCTGGATGTGCCTACAATAAACAAAAGATTTTGCTATTTGATGTGAAATGCTTAGGAACCTGATTCCTTGGATTTTTCGAGGTCTCTTGTAAAACGATTTTACTAGCATGTTAAGAGAATCAATTAAACTGAGATTAATAGCAAGTTTTTCAAATAAATTTGTTATGATGGCTTTATTCTCTTTTCAGGTGTGAGGAGACACATTGCTGACATGCTTCTCTCATTCAACCCCCTGTGGTTGAGAATCGGACTGGAGGTATTACTATTTACTTGGTTCTTTGATCTTTGACTTCACAATATTCTACATATGCTGCAGCCTAAATCAAGCTGTTCGGGAGTTTTTAATTCCCTTTACCTTATTTTCCAGGTTGTATACGGTGAGATAATTCCGATGCATAGCAATAATGACGTCAGCAGCCTGTCTCGATTCATTCAGCGCCGTCTCCTTGGAAACCCAGACATTGCAGCTGATTATTCCCATCCGTCGGTTCCAGGCCTTTTTAGGCCAGGTAAGTAACTTAAATTCATAAACCCCCTGACTGTGTGTAGATATGGATAGACCTAAGGATTTTGGAATATTCACAATCAAGAATAGCTCAATTCTATACTTATTGCACAGTGTTAACTGTGAAACTTTTTCTTCAAGTGCCCACCCTAGGTCTTTCCATTTACTACTAAGCCCCCCCCCCCCTACATACACAGCACAAGACAAATACTGATTTAATTGTTTGCAGGGTATGTGGAGATGTTGGCGAAATTCACTCTGAAGAAACTGCTGCTGGTCATCATTTTTCTTGATAGTGCCAAGAATTCAAGACTCGTCAGCCACGACCCGTGTTTGTTCAAAAAAGATTCCGAATTCAAAGTAAGTAATCTTTGAAATTCATGCTGTTGAAATCCTGATTAGTTAAACTTGCAAAATAACAAGGGTCTTTTGAAGTTGAAGAGGACTTGAGTATACTGGAAACAAGCTTTGGGGGAGTGAGGGTGTTTCGAGTTGTGGTGTTGGTGTTGTCGACATTCAACTGTTTTATGAATTTAATGTACTCTAAGAAATTATCGATACGTTTTCTCGTTTTCTAAGCTAGTAAGGCTAATAACTACAATTTCTTCAAAAAAAACCAACTAGTCAATACACAGTTACTGTAGATCTTGAACTACCAGAATGTATGCTGCTCTTATGCTGCATGAAAATAATTATGATGAATAAACAGTTAAGCAACTTTACTGATATTTATTAGATTGATCGCTTTTGCTAGGCTTTATTGTTCCATTGCTGGCATCATTCATTAAGACAGTTCTACTGATGGTAAGGCCTTGCTCTATACTTAAAAGTTCCTCCATCTTTTTCGAATTCTTCGCATTTGAAATTCTTATTTCCTGATTTCAGGCAACTCGAGATATGCTGCTATGTTTTTCACGCAACTACCTGCACAGAGAAGGTGATCTGGTAAAGCACTTGTCGTACCTCGGGTATACAGTATCGCACGTCCAGACGCCTCTCCAGGAATTCGACTTTGGAGTGACTAACTTGTCTGTCGACCTTCGTGATGGGCTGAGGCTCGTGTATGTACACATATCTGTTAGAATTATTTCAGACGATTTCATATATACTTTGCACAGCTAAAATTGACTCTAATCTAGCCTTTTGGGTTTGTTTTCAATTGAAATCTAAGTCAATTTCTATCAAAGAGAAAACCCGCTTTCAAGAACCTTGGTATTTCAGCGCCAGTCTAAAGATCTAAAAGGTGGTTATGGTTTGAGTAGATCTTAACCAATCTGGATTGATATATTGATCTAAAAACATGTCTACGCATTTTGAGCACTTAGATGCCTTAAGATAATAGTTCATATTTTATCGGAGCAGAGTTGTGGAAAAATTCAAGAAAAGTCTTTGTAGAATGCAGAAAATTGGGGGTCGAGGCTCAAAAGAAGTGTATGTGGGTTTTTACTGTAGCTATGAAGTTGGGATGAATAATACCTTAAGGTCTAAATGTCATTGCCTCAGTAAATACGAACAGCTATTATCATCTGACACCACGATCCGATGCTTCTCCTGGTAGATTTGATTATTATGATATAGTGTTACCTTGAGGTATACGGAAAGGACATCAGATAAAGTCCAAGATTGATTGAAATATTATCTTATTTACCTTTTAGTCGTGTTGTTGAGCTGTTGACGAAGAATTGGAATTTGTCATCTCGTTTAAGAGTTCCTGCCGTCAGTCGCATGCAGGTTTGTTTACAATCTTTCTCGTATTTGATTAGATAGAATACCTTATGTTTTGACCTTTTATACATTTGATAGCCAGACAATTCGTAAGCATGGTAAGTGCTCATCAGGCAGCCGAATAGTAGCAGTAGTATTTTTTCAGACGAGCGACGAAAACGGCGAGGTCCTAACTGCTCACGCTGAGAAAAGTAATCAAATCGAGATAAGAAAATCAGAGTCAAAGATCAGCAATATGTGCTTCAACAGGAAGCAGAATGAACTTCCAATGTTTAGAAAATGTTAAGTCTAGTTGACCAGAGCTCAAATTGTTGTTTTTGTTTAACTTTTAGAGAAATACAGTTACAGTTACTTAAAGAAAAGTTAGCCAGGCTTGTAACAATTTGAGGTTGAAATTATATCTTGAACTTGATGATTTTTTCCACAGAAAGTTCACAATGTCGGCGTGGCATTGCAGGGGTTACTGGACAGTGTATTTGCTGAAAGTGGTATGTTGGTCGTCGAGAATTTTTCAACTTTTGTTCCACGGTATTTGCAACAGTTCTCAGACTGTTATTCGTGATATTCTCTGCATTTTTGATTTCTAGTATTAGGTTTATATCAATACTAAAAAACCCTTTTTTGCAGGTTTCAACTTTGATGCGAAATCGATCGTTGATGGACACAGAGAGAAGACTCTTTTGCTTCTGTGGCAAATCATCTTCAATTTCCAGGTAAGAAACTGTTAATCATCTATCCAAGAGTTGCTGCCAGAGAGAAATTAATTCGATAACAAATTAGTATTTTAACCATGACTACTAGAATATTTAGAAAGATCGACCAAACCATTTTAAAAACAATTTACGCAACTGCAACTTAGTAATTCTGCAACAAAATCATTTTCTTTTGCATTTATTTTATCCTAAAACTTAGGAGCTCTAAAATGGTTTTGAGTTGAAGATAAAAGACAACTATAAAGCAAGTAACTTGAACTTCGAATAATGCAATCAATTTTTTGCTGCTAATATTGATGAAATGGTGCGATGCCAGATGGCAGAAAACGTTTTGATTAATGCCATTCAGTGATCATAACTGAGAACTGATTTTTCAAGCTGACCTTTACCAAATATCTTTAAAACTTTATTTTCAATATGGAATTTTGTATTGATATCAAGGTTGAGTTACTTCTTGACGAGGAAAAGCTGAAAGACGAAATAAGACATTTAGAGAAAAGCAAGCAGCTAAAGATCGACTCTGAGCAATTGGAACATTTTCAGTCAACTCCTCATCAAAAACGAAAATCTCTCGACGCCGCAGTGTATTTCAAATCCAGCAAACTCAGTCTGTTGCTGAAGTGGTGTCGATTGGTGTGTGGCCTGCATGGAGTCAAGGTTAGTTTGATTGGTGATTATATATAAAAAGTCGAATCTCGATTTCAATGATTTTATTACCGCGCTTCAGTGCTCTTGCTGCACGGTGAAAGCAAAAGAAAACGACCGAGCAGGATGTGGCCTGAAGGATCGTTGCAGAATGTCCATCAGGGAGCATGTAGGAGAAAGAGAGGAGTGGTCTCCATCATCCTCTCCTCAATTGGCCGGCAGATGCCCATGGAGCTTTATTCAATTGATTGTCGATCGAGTTTATCAAGCATTTCTTAAAAGAACTTTGTACATCTAAAGCTTACTCAATATCTACGAATCTTATCCGAATACAGTCTAATTCGATCTCTCTTAGGAATCCTGAAATCAACTGAAGTACAGAAAACATGATTTAGAATTCAGAAAGCGTTTAGATAATTTTGAAGCAAATAGACCCTTCTTCTTAATAGTCTAAATTTCTATTGATATTCAGGTGGAGAACTTCACAGTATCGTTTTCTGATGGTCGTGCGTTATGCTATCTGCTACACCACTACCACCCAGCATTACTACCGAATGATTCCATCCAGAAGGAAACCTCAGTCACGTGTGGTCTTTCACTTGATGCTGACCAAGATGTCGATGACGCTCTCGTTTACCAAAACTGGACTCAATGCTTCAGTCCAAGTAAGTAGACATTTATTAAATTCCTGTCGAAATCCTTTTCACCCTTCAGCTTTACGGTAGTGGAGAAGATTACTAACATGTCTTTAGAATCTTATCATTTCTTTTCAAAAGCTAATACAGACTCGAATATACTGCTGCGAGTCACATTCAGGTTTCTTTCATTATATCTTGTATACTTGATTAGCTTTTACTATTCACGAAAGTGAAATGAACCCCCACCAAGAAATAAGTGCCCCTTTCCAAACGTCAACAATTTGAATAAGCACCTCGCTCGATTCATTTGGGTATCAATATGAATTATGTTTATTATTTGTAGGTACTGGTGTGAATCGGAAACTCGAAAAACTTCTTCAAAATGAGAAGCATAATTTTGCTGTGTTTTCCGATAAGGTGAGTTACTTACTATACCGAATCAAAGTGGGGTTGCCTGAAAAAGAGCCGAATCTTTGTTTGTTCTGATGCAGGCAGAGTTGAAGCAAAGTATAATCAATTCCTTTTGAAATAACCTTTACTATCGCAATCATTTTTTAAAAAATCCTTTTACAGTAGTTCAAATACTAAGGATCGCAAAGTTTGGATAATCTAAATTCTTATTTCTAATTTTGGTTTTAATCATAGTGGTCTAAATTTACACCATAGTACAGAAGTATAGAGCGGTAATATAGTAGAAGCAAGAAATTTGACTAGTTTTCTTTTACTGAGAGTTTCATTCTCTCGCAATGATAACATTTTTCAATCATTATAGTCTGTCTGGTAATTGTGAGAGCATGAAGATATCAGTAATAGAAAACTTGTCTCCTTTGCTTCTTTCCTTCTCTCGATCAAATGTGCCTTCTAGCTACTCGTCAATTTGAGCTTATATTTTATATCTCATACAGTATTTTCTAATCTTGGTTTTATACATCCTGCCTTACTCTAAAAATGCTGTTTTTTCTTTCTTTTGAAGGTTAAGGAAATTGGTGGAGGACCTGTTATGATTTCAGCCTCAGACATGTCCAACACCATTCCAGATGAAAAGGTATTGTATGTCTTCGAATGTTTTCAAAGTTTTTACTCATTTTCACAAAGATGTGTGTAACTCGCTTGATTTCGCTTGCTCAACACGGACCAATTGCCCAAAAAACTCAATATTTTACTTTCATTGCACCAAATTTAGTTTGGGATCTTTTGTAGTATCTAGTTCCCTAAAAGATAACAATAACTTGTCAACAATTGTGCGTAATAGCCAATATTTGTGTTTTGTACAGTATCAGATGGATGAATTAATAGATTATTAGTTGCTTCATCTTTACAAAACTCCAAGATTTAGACATGATATTTTGCTTTGTGACATAACTTCTTTATCAATCGTCTTTTATTGAGTTATCATTCGTTTCTTCAGGTGGTGATTGCCTTTCTGTCGTTCCTATGCTCGCGCCTGTTAGACATTCGGGAAGAGATTCGAGCAGCCAGATGCATTCAGGTGGCATGGAGACGGTATCATCTCAGCAGACAAAAGCAAAAACTCAAGGTAACAATCACTCGATACACTGATTTTCATTCTAAATCAACAGGCCTGTTACTACTGCAGCCTTTTCATAAGAAACATACAATTTGAGTTTGCCTGACTATTTATCATTCTCCAAGAAGGTTTTTCATTAGTTTGTAGTCCTCACCCCTTTTTGATACCAGACAAAATTTGAATTTTGTTCATAGCATAGAATCCCAATACAGGTTTAGACAATAAATACTCAACGACCAAAGAAAAGTGCGATGCTTATGATGCTTGGGTTGTTAAGGAATAAACAAAATTTGAATATAACTGAGAACACGTAAAAGTATAAAAAAATCCCTAGATATCAAATATATTAATGTATCCTAAACACTGGACCTGTACCTAGTATTCAGTAATCTTTCTCAATTTAGGTATCGTTCACATTATAACTTGTTTATTTTTCTATTTAACAGGCACTTACAGCTGCTGCCGTCAAATTGCAGGTAAAGTATAGTTTAGAGAACCCTCTCTGTTGTTTTAAGCCCTCTCTCTATGCGTCAGTGGATCCTAATCATGTACTGTAGACTTTAATTCACAATGATGGTCTTCGTGGAGTTTCTTTGAGGCAGCTTAATCCTGGTATGAATGTTCACATAGATTATCTCTTACATCAAGAATTACAATTTATGAAATAGCAACTCGACCTTATAAATGGTCTCTCTTGTACTACAATCCTCGCCATAAGGTCCTGAGACACAGGCGATTTTAGCATTATCTTAAACATGTAAGATGATGTTGTAGCTCCCCCTCCCCCCCCCCCCAAACCATTGTTGATACTAGGTCTGGTTGCAACGGAGGAAGTTGTAGATTCGTTTCCGCACCAAAGCAACGTCTGAAACAACATTGTTTAGGGGGATGTGGGTCTCTCTTCGGCAATTAGTATATATCGATTGGCAATCAAGCACTGTCTCGTACCTTAGGACTAAAAGGAGTCATTTGATGATGATACGAACTTTAATTGTGCAGAAAGTTTTTGGTAGGGGTGTTGAAAAATGTTGTTCCGCTATTAAATCTTACCCTATTACACCTGTAGGCATTGGTACGAGGGTATTTGCTCAGAAAGGATATGAAGAAGAGAGAGATTGCCTGTGTGAAGATCCAGGCATGTTGGAGGGGCTTTGCTGTGAGAAAGCAAATCAAAGAAGAAGATGATACAAAATATCGTGCAAAGCAAGATACTGCTGCATTGAAAATACAGGTATTTATTGTCAGTTTCATCATCAATATTTCCATGCCGTCGACTTATATGAACTACAGTCTAATAATATGGATTGAATGTTACGAAAGCTTTACTTCAAGTCAGAACCAAAAGTTGTTGGTTCATTTATTTTTCGAGCTCATTTCCAAATACGTCTCTCGATGTATAGAAATTGTGGAGCCTTTTTTAATTTGAAAGAGCTGTTTTGAAAAGTTGCTCAGAAAGTCACTCATTGATGTTGAAGTAGTTCCGAAAGTTTGGCGACAGATTCAATGTTTTTGTCAGGGTCAACTGCATCATTCAACGAACATTGTTAAGGAGCCTTAAGAAACATCTGTCCCTAATCGAAAAGAGATTAAATCTGCTTTTAGTTTTTTCTGTACAATTCCTAATGGTTCTTTCCGTAGAAAATGTTGTGATTTTGTTTCTATAGGGAAAAATGTTGCAAAAAGCAATTATTATTGGAAAATTTGTATTGATATCAAATTTTTATCTGCATATGCAAATCAGCATTGCCTTCGGAAAATATAAAAACACAAGTCGCAACTCTCTGTAAGTTCTTTACTCTGAACGTTTAACATGTTCCGTTAGCAGTTACGTTGAATGATTCAACCCAGTTTTCATAATCAACTATTTTCTTTTTAGACCGTTTTCCGTGGATACTTGCATCGCCAAAAATTGCAATGTCAAAAGGATTCTGTTATTATCCTTCAGAAGGCAATACGTCGTTATTTGTTTAACAAGAGACAAGCCTTGCGTAACGCTGCTGCTGCTAAAATACAAAGACGGTATCGAGAATGGAAGCTTGCTGTCAATGAAAGGTATGTATGGACTGATTTCATTAATTCCATAGGCCTTCCAGCATGATAATCTCACAGTTGAGCTTTTTAATCGAGTTTGCTATATAGTATTCTCTATCACTGTTGGCATTTTCAAACCAACGGGTCGTTCAAGTGCATGTTATCACCTCCACGTGTCGAATAGTCTCTATTCGTTTCTTAATTCTGTAGTCTCACAATTTCTGTTTTGATGATTTGGTATTGCAATAAGTCTAGCAGAAGATGTTTGGATTAAGCCTGTTTCACAAGGCTCCAATGGTTCAGGCTAGAACTAATATTTAAAGGATGGTGCTGATTACTAAGTCAGGAAACCGTTACAATCGCACGGTCTTTGACCGGAGGAAGAAGGTTCAAAGAGCATTGAGAAATTGAGGACGGATTCTTACATATTTGAATTAAATGCGGAAATACCGTTGAATAACGTTTTAAAGTGGTATTGAAGTCTCTTAGAAATTCTAGGATAAAGGTTCTTAAAAGAAGGGGTTCTATTAAGCAGATTTTTACTGCTGTATATGCAATACTTTGTAATGTTATTTCTTTTGCTTATGCTGGATGATAACATCGCTACTGCAGGCCGTGTAAAATATACCGATATAGAGTAAAGAAAAGTTGCACTTGCAGATATATGAAGTATGTATTGCACCACATATCGAAGTTAGTGCATTAGCTTGTGATGGGAAAGGTCCTGAGATGGAGACCTACTTGGGTCATATTACAATGGTGGAGCCCACTCTTGAGAATATATATTGAACCTGCCAGACCTGATGAATTTAGGATAGCTATAACTATTTCTCTATTCTCTTAGGACACTGTTCCTGAGAAAGAGATCAGCAGCTATCACAATCCAACAAGCGCTCAGAAAACATATTCAAGCAGGTAACGAACAGAAATGCCAGATGGCTACACGTATACAGTCCACTTGGAGAATGCACAAATGCCGTCAAGAGCTTATCCGTAAGAGGCAATGTGCAACACTCATACAGAAGTCTTTCAAGGGATATTCTGCAAGACAAGATTTCTTGCAGAAAAGGCATGCGGTTATCGTCCTACAAGACAGATTCAGAGCTTGGCGATTGGCGAGATCTGTAAGAAGCGATTATATTGGGAGAAGGAATGCTGTAGTTAAGATACAAGCCAATGCACGCATGAAGCTTCAAAGAAACCGTTACAACAAACTGAGGACATCGGTGGTCTTGATTCAATCAATCGTCCGTAAAAAGATCGCACGACAGAGATACATGTTACTGCGAAAAGCAGCAATTGTGATTCAAAGAAGATTCAGAGCAATAAAGCTCGGAAGATCAATCAGACGAGATTTCCATAACTTGAAAGCCGCGTGCGTGATCGTTCAGTCAAGATTTAGAGGTATGCAATGCGAGAAAGCATATACCAGGCTTAGAAGCACTGCAGTGAAGATGCAAGCTTTGTATAGAGGAAAGAAGTGCAGAGAACATTACCTGAAGCTGAAAGCCTCTACACTGTGTATCCAGCAAAGATATCGCGCGGTAGCATTAGGGAAGATGGTCCGAAAAGAGTTTGAGAGAACAAGAGTTGCTTGCATTACTATACAAGCTACATACAAGGGAGCACAAGAAAAGAAGAAGTACTGCAGTTTGAAAAAGCATGTTACTAGAATGCAACAGCTATTCAAAGGCAGAAAGGCAAGCAGGGATTATCTCTGTTTAAGAACTGCCGTGGTCAACATGCAACGGAGATATAGAGCTAAAGTTATGGGGAGTGAAACACTGAGAGAGTACACGAAGAAGAAGACAGCCTGTATTACCATCCAGTCTTGGTACAGATGTAAAACTGCACAAAGGAATTATTGCAGATTGAGACAAGCCGTGATATGCATCCAGAGTAATGTTAGAAGGATTATTGCCTTTAGGAGGTATCAGAAGCTGCAATCAGCAACGTTGTGTATACAGAGGAGATATCGAGCGTTGAGACTTGGACAGGCTACACAGATTCATTATTTGATAACGAAGGCAGCCAGCTTGACCATCCAAGCACATTACAGAGGATATCGCGTGCGGAGAGAGCTCAAGAAGCAGCATCACGCTGCAATTAAGATTCAGGCTGTCACCAGAATGTATTTGGCAAGGCAGAAGTACATGAAGCTGAAATCTGCGGCTGTCTCCATGCAAGTGAGGTACAGAGCCTCTAGACTTTGCAAACAAGTCTCCGGCGACTATAAGGCTATGAAGCACAGCACTGTCGTATTGCAAGCTGCTTACAGAGGTCATCTCGTCCGCAAGCAGCTCAGGCTACAACATCAAGCAGCAGTCAAGATACAGGCCACAGTCAGGATGTATTTGGGCAGGCAGAAGTATTTGAAGCTCAAGTCTGCAGTATCTTGTATCCAGTTACGATATAGAGCTTCCAGGCTTGGTAAGCAAGCGACTGCTGAGTATCAGAGGCTAAGGCGTAGTGTTATCAAGTTACAGGCTGCATATAGAGGCTATTATGTTCGGAAGCAGCTGAGACGGGAGCATCAAGCTGCAACTGAGATTCAAGCAAATGTCAGAAAGTATTTGGCAAGACAGAAGTTTATGAAGCTCAAGTCTGCAGTGATCTGTATGCAGATGAGATACAGAGCGTCTAGGCTTTGTAAGCAAGCCTCAAATGACTACAAAGCTCTAAGACAAAGTGCCATCACCCTACAGGCTATGTATAGAGGGTATCTTATCCGTAAGGAGTTAAAGAGGCAACAGATAGCGGCAATCAAGATTCAGGCTACGGCCAGGATGTACTCAGCGAAACAGGAGTTTGTCAAGCTGAAATCTGCCGTGATCAAAATGCAGTTGCGGTATAAAGCCTCTGTGCTTTGCAAAAAAGCCTCCAGCGATTACAGAGCTCTAAAGAAGAGCGCCATCAAACTACAGGCTGTATACAGAGGACATTTAGTTCGTAAGCAACTTAAAGAAAAGTCAGCAGCGGCTACGAAAATCCAGGCCCTCTACAAAGCCCATGTTGCGAGGAATCGATTCGAGAAAATGCGGGAAGCAGCAATCGCGATTCAAGCCAGATATAGAGGCTATAGAGTAAGAAAGAACTATAAAGAAAAGATTTCTTCTGCTGTGAAGATTCAGAGATACTACCGAGGGTACGAGAAGACTAAAAAAGCTGTCGATGAATATCAGAAAACAAGAGCTTCTGCGGTCAAGATTCAATCGCTCTACAGGTGTCATAAACAAAGAATGGCTTTCATGCGATTGAGGGAGTCAGTTATTGCTGTTCAGAGGACATGGAGGAAGCACTTGATGAAGAAGATGCAGAATGCTGCAGCTATCACCCTGCAAAGCAGATGGAGGGCTTACCAATTAGGAAAGCAAGATCGCGCTTTATACGCAACGAAAAAGAACGCTTGCATATTGATACAGACGGCCTTTAGACGACACGTTGAAACGAAGAAGTATGCCAAAATGAGAGCATCAGTATTGGTGATACAGAGAAGATTTGTTGCCCATAAATCAATGTTAGTGCAAAGAAGGGCATATGAGACATCAAAGAAGAGTGCTGTATTGATACAAGCAACATATAGAATGTATGTGATCTGTAAGGCATACATCATTAAGAAATCAGCTGCTATAACTATACAACGAGCACTGCGGCTGCATCTGGCAAGGAAGCAACAGATCAAAGAGATGAAAGCAGCATGTGTGATCCAGAGGCATTGGACTGCTTATAAGGCGATGGTTAAATGCAGAACCGAATATCAACAGAGAAGACAGGCTGTGATCACATTGCAGTCTGCATTCCGTGGATTATCGGCGAGAGAGAAATTCAAACGGATGAAGAGATCTGTTGTTCTCATTCAGAGCTTATGCAGAATGATGATCGCAAAGAGGAAGTTTACCAAACAGAAGAAAGCTGCTGTCTTGATTCAACAACACTTCCGGGCCTATGTTCTTGGAACTTTAGAAGCAGCTAACTTTCACGTGACGAGAGGGGCAATTATCACGCTGCAGGCAGTCGCAAGAGGGTTCATAGTCAGGAAGCGGTACCGTCAACAGCTAAAATCACTGATTCGTCTTCAAGCCACGATTAGAATGTTGATTTGCCGGAGGAAGTATCAACAGCTTCGCGAGGTGACAGTGCGAATGCAACAGAGGGTGCGGTCAAATATCAGGTGTGCCGAAATGCGGAAAGAATATTTGCAGAAGAAGGCTGCGTGTTCAACTATACAAAGACGGTACAGACGGTACCGAGAAGTTAAGCAGTCTGTGATCAAGATGCAAGCGCTGTTTAGAATGAAGAAGGAACTGAGTGCTTTTGTGCAGAAAAAATCCGCTTGCGTCAAGATTCAAAATGCTTTCCGAAGCTATCGACATCGCAAAGTTGCTGCAACAAGAATACAATCAATATGGAGAATGAACTGTGCGAGAAATGAGTTTCTTACGAAAAAGAACGCGTGTATCAAAATACAAGCCACAGTCAGGAGATTCCAAGCACAACAGCAGTACTTGTTGTATCAAGGGGCTGCACTTGTTATACAAAGAAGGTATGAAGCCTATGTGATAGGCTCCCTAGAGCGGCTGAGATTTCTTGATAAGAAATATGCATGTGTGCGTATACAAGCATTATTCCGCATGGTCATATGCAGACGGAATTACCAAAGGATGAGAGAGAGTGTCATCACGATACAGAGAAGATATCAAGCACAAGTAGCTATGATTAAAGAGCGGAGTAGGTTTGTCACAGTTAAATCAGCAGTCGTCAAAATTCAGGCTGTTTATCGTGGCTACCAGGGTCGCTGCTTCGTAGCGAAATTACGAGAGCAGAAAATGATTGAAGAGTATATGAAGATTGTAAAAGCTCAGCAGCAGTTACTGAGACAGATATCCGCTGCTATTGCCATACAAAAGAACTATCGAGCTTTGATGGAGCGTAGGAGATATCTCTGTATCAGAAACTCGGTTATTAGAATACAGAAACTATACCGAAGTCGCAGGAGAATGGTGGAGACCAGGGATAACTACTTGAGGCAGAAACAGAGTGCTCTTACCATACAGAATGCGTATCGAATGTACAAAGCAAGGCGAATGTTGCAGGAACTTAAAGCTGAGAAGGATTTGAAAAATCATTCTGCTCTTGTCATTCAAAAGAATTATCGAGCGTTGGTAGAGCGTAGAAACTATGTCTGCCTCAGGGTCTCAACAATCAAGATACAAAAGGCTTTCAGAAGTCATAGACTGATGCTAACTACTAGGGATGACTTCTTGAGGCAGAAACAGAGTGTAGTGACGATACAGAATGCATACCGAATATACAAAGCCAAACAAATTGTTCAAGAATTAAAGACTGCGAGAGATTTGGAAAATTACTCTGCTATCGTCATACAGAGAAACTTCCGACGACTTGTTGCTCAGAAGGAATTCTCGATAAAGAAGCAAGCAGCAATGAAGATTCAGAGTTGGTTCAAGGGTTGCTTGTTGACGGAGCAGTTGAGAAAAGACTTCGCTATCAAAAAGCACAGCGCAGTCAAGATACAGTCTGCTTATCGTGTGTATAAATCACGCCGAATCGTAAAGTCTCTAAGAGAAGAGAAAAAGACGCGGATGGTTGCTGCTGTGAAGATTCAGGCATGTCTAAAGGGATACATTCAGAGGAGGAGGTTTCTACTATTGAGACAGGCTGCAGTTAACATTCAGGTCGTTTATAGGAGTGCACAGAATGCGAAGGCAATCAGATCAGAATTTCTAGCCAAGCGAGAAAGCTCGATAACCATTCAAACAGCGTATCGGGGGTACCGTGCAAGAAAGCTGCTGAAAGTATTGAAGATGGAGAAAGCAAGGCTCGAGACTATTGTGGTTCAGATGCAAAGACGGCGAAGAGCGCTTACGACTATGAGGCAACAACGAGCATCGTTTTTGAGGATGAAGATGGCGACTATTGTCATTCAAAGAGCATTCAGGCTGAAGCTTGGAAAGAAGGTACTATTATTCTTCTTATTGGGAAGGCCGATAAATATTTTCCGAAGAGAGCTTAAAAAATCACCCTTACGCTTTGAGAGCCCTCTTGAAAGTTCTGCAGCTCTATGTGACGATTTTAAACGACTTTAAACCATTTGAGAACCTTTCGGAAATTTCATTAAGATGGAGGAATGATTTACAACAAATTTGAAATGAATGGTAACGAATTTCAACGAATTTAAACTGATTAATAGTGGATTCGTTTATTTCCAAACTTTTAGAAACGAATTCACATCAACTTTGTAGGTGATCTCTCGATTTCTTTGCTCCCTCTTGAATTTCATTTCATTTCTTGACAGGCATTGGTCAAAAAAGAGGCTGCCACAGCGATCCAACGCTGCTACAGAGCTTACAGAGAGAAGAAAATGGCTAAATACCATCACGCAGCGGTGAAGATCCAAAGTTGTTTTAGGAGGTATTCTCAGACGGCGAAATACGAAGAATTGAAGCGTGCAACACTACTTATTCAACGGAGGATCAAGGGAGTGTTGTGGAGGAGGAAGTATGCTAGGGAGGAGCAAGCAGCCTGCGTCATTCAGAAATGGTTCAGATCTGTTTCTGCTATGCGAGCTGAATTGAAAAGGTTCAGGGAGATAAAGAAAGCCTGTCTTGTTATACAGGTATGTCGAGATTTCAATAACATAAGAACCTTTTAATTAACATTAGGACCTAAGAATTTCACTTAACATACGAACCCTGAATTTCAAAAAGGTTTCTATTTACTAAATATTCGTTTGAATCTGGAAAAATATTTACTGTGATTTAATAATCTTACATTCATCTAAATTGTCATGGTCAGACAGGGTTACACCCCAAGACTCCCCTTGTGGTTTTGTCTCGAGAATAGAAATTCATATTCTTTGCACGACACATTTGTTAAAACTTTAAGAGTCTCCTACAGGTTAACAAACCTGGTTTTGTGAGAGTTCTTCTTTATAGATTAGATTTGAAATAGCCTGGTTCAAAAAGGTGGGTTCTTATATACGGGCATTTACGGTAGTCCACCTTACCTGGTCGTCTAGCATTCTCAAATATATACTAAAATTCATACAAGAAATTTATCAATTCATATTCTTCATTATAGAGTTTCTGGAGGGGTTACAAGGTCAGGTCGAAAAATAGTGACCTGAAAGTCAAAAAAGCGAGGGAAAGAATTCAAAGTGCGAATTCAGAAGCGACCGAGGATAACAAGTTGTGCAACAGAACTACTTCTGCCTTGGATTACTTACTTCACTGCAGAAGTCAAGCCACGGTTATTGAAGCTTTGAAACATCTCGGTAAGTCTTGTTTTGTCAACATTCTAGTCTAGTCAGTCTAGATAGATGATAAAACAATTTTGGTTGAGGGAGCTAGGCTACCTATATCTCAGGTCTTATCCTCGTTTCCCCTCTGAAAATTGATGACTTGTTCATCAATACTTAATGTCATTTTAGCACGTTTCTGCTTGACTAGCAGTGATACCTAGAGGAGCCATACCTCTTGTCTGACACCTACACTTTGAGAGAAGTGGCAAATGATGATATCAGGCCTGTGACTGAGGAGAACTGCTGTAATTCTGTTCGTGAATTTTGTTCATAATCTTGGTCTCTGTCTTGAATACCGGCAGTGGCTGTAAAGGGGGACATACATTAACCGGCATTACCGTTCCTTCAGTCAGGGTCGACTGTCGACTGATACTTATGGTATCTTTCGACTATTTGTTTTGATTCTCACTCGGGATGGCCGTGCAATATATCAACAACATTGACAGAGTTACATATGGTAGTTTAAAGTGACTGACACTTTAGTAATCTGATGCCAATTTTTTGTCACTTCATCAGAGCTGCAAAAAATATTTTCCTTTCTGGGAACCTAGGAAACGGGGAAAAAATTTTCTGTGAGGGGAATGTATCTTCCTTTTTCCAGACATGATTCGAGCTTTTCGAAAACATAATTAAACGATTGTGCTTGAAGCTGAGTTCAAAGTTTCGTGTATACAGTGAGTCATACTTTCCTGCTAGTTTGTCATCAGAAAATTATCAAATTTTCAAATTGTAAGGCCATTGAATGTGACATAAATATCCTGTAAGTTTACGTACTATGTGTGAAAGCAATTATAACTTATTGTCAAACAATGACACCTATTGAGATTTTATCTGTCCTCCAAATCTATGGTAACCTTCAAGATGAGGCAGTTACTTGATGACGTTTGACGTTTCCCGCCTTACCCTCGACAATAGCCCCTCTTTGAAAGTAGCCTCCTTCCAAAGACTTTATGAAGCCAACCAAATGTGATTATAAACCAAAATGGTGATTTTTTTATTGACTGGAGGAAGAACTTCAGCATGTTTGGTGTTGGTGCTCTCCAATTAAGCACTTTTTTGGAAAGGTAGTAGATGCCAGCTTTGGAGAAGATGAACCTGGTTACCTGCATTTTAATTGCACAGGAAGCACATTTAAATCGAACTGGAGGCCTAACTTGTTGGAATGAAAAAGAAAATCCATATTGTTGACGGATCCAATATCATACCACTGGATCACGCCACTTTTCAGCCAGCTTTTGGCCTTTGCTGCTATTATTTATTGATAGAACTTATATGATGGTAAATATATGTCAACAATATTACCACATTAATGAATCATGAAATTTCAATATTATATCAAAGGACAAAAATGTCAGAGCGCACAAAAAACTAATTGAATACCAAGGAAAGCCTTGCCAATATGATAAAGTGCTATAATGGTAAATACATGTCAACAACATGACTACGTTTGATAAAATCATGAAATTTAAATATCAAAGGGCAAATATGTGAGAGAGCACATTAGCACAAGGATATGACTGAGAACCAATGAAAACTTTAACAGTCTGCCAAGAAATCAGTCAGGATTTATATGATATTGCATTGCTAACCTAAGAAAAAAAACCTATGATGCATTTAATTTTCATTAGCTTTAGATCTAAAAGACATAATGACATATCCTGATATCAGGCAACTAAAACAGTAATTTTCAAGGCACGTGGATTGGCCTACTGTAGGTCTGAAGCTTAATCTGTTGATGAGGTAACTGAAGGTGGCTTTCAAGAAATAAAAATTTCTTGTGATGTAAGATTAGGTGAATGATTTTTATAGAGGTTTCTAAAGTCTTAAAGCTATATCAATTGTACGCACTCTGATGATATTAAGCTTACATTGCATTGAAGAGCTTCTTATGTGGCAGAAAAGTTGAAAACATTTTCTGTCATTGTTTAAATTGCAGGAAACAGCCAGTTTTTCTTTTTTCACCAAATTTGTTGAAAAATTTTCTGCCAAGCCTGAAAATTTTCTGGGAACCTAGTTCCCGGGTTCCGATACTTTTTGCAGCTCTGCACTTCATTTAAAACCAGTCTCCAGCTTACTTTAACCAACTCACAATGTTTTATTGCAAATGATACTCTTACAAAGGATTCTAACCAACTATTCAGAATTTGAAAATTGATAACATACATTTATATACCTATGATCTTCTTTGTGTACGATGTACGATCAAGCATGTAGATGTGCACTGTGCTACAGCATTTAAGTCCTTGTTTCGTTCAACTTGTTTTGCTAGTTATATATCTACTTCCTCATGCAATGGTAACCTAATCTGCCTAATATTCCCGTTAAAAGGCGGGTTTCAGAGACAATACTCAATTTTTACACTGGACAGGTCTTGAAAATATGATTATATTGGGACTAGGAGATATTTCTCGTTTTATTTTCTATTACTACGTGATGATAACACAGGACGACCAACTTGTGAATAAATGTTTTCTCTGTTTGTTTAGAAGTGGCAACGAGGCTGTCGAATATTTGCTGCGAGAGACTGACAGAAGACAATGCTCTTTCAGTCATCTTCGAGATCATCAAAAACTGTAATCGAGGCTTGGCATCCATTGAGCTTATAAAGGTCGCTATCTGTGTTGTGCTGAACCTCGTTAAGGTGAGTTTTGTTTTGATGACGTTGAAAAGTGAGAAGGTAGATTACCCCCAAAAGGTCTGGGATGGTTTTATGGTAGTTATGGGGCAGAGGAGATGATTTATCAAAATGACAACGTCTTATTAAGAGCTAGAAATCGATGAGTGCGCCCAGGAGATGCATTTGTTTGGTTATTTTTATTGCATCTAGGGATTTGATACTTGGTTCAATTAGGTGTGACATACGTCACTTCTTTTCGCCTCTCTCTCTTATTATGCATCTATTGTTGAGGGAGGAAGAATTGATGCTTGGTTTCCTTTTAATATTTTCATAAAATTTTGCATACATGAAAAAATTAGACAATACCTATAGATGCATGTTAATACATTGCAACCTAATGGCCATTAGATTAAAATTTAAAAAGGTCCAAGAATCAACAAAAGATAACATGATGGTACTCTGGTTCTTTCGTTGTTCAATGAAGAATACTAGGCATTTATTGATGAAAAAGAAATTTGTTGAGAAAATTCAAAAATTACCCAAACTGTTCAGACTACATAGGTGGCAAGTGATGATACCAGGCTTGTGACTGAGATGAACTGCTGTAATTCTGTTCGTGAATTTTGTTCATAATCTTGGTCTCTGTCTTGAATACCGGCAGTGGCTGTAAAGGGGGACATACATTAACCGGCATTACCGTTCCTTCAGTCAGGGTCGACTGTCGACTGATACTTATGGTATCTTTCGACTATTTGTTTTGATTCTCACTCGGGATGGCCGTGCAATATATCAACAACACGGACAGAGTTACAAATGGCAGTTCAAAGAGACAGACACTTTAGTAATCTGATGCCGATGTTCTCGTCTAGAGAAAAAATAACTTGCTTTTTAGAGTTACTCGCTATTTTTGCAATCGTTCCTAATAATTTAAAATTTATCCGATTTTTATAGATGATATTTGTTGATATTCCATAAACCAAATACCTCGAATAGAAATGTGTTGTTTTTTCAGTGTGCAACAACATACAGACATGTCTACGAAGAAGAAGATTCTCTTGAGCTGTTTGTCGACCTCATGAATAAATACCGAGAGAAAAAGACACCAATATTTTGCAGATCTGCAGCCATCCTTCAATTGCTTTCTCGTGATTCGTTCATTGCAATGGTTTGTTACAATTCTTTTCAATGTGCTTGCGGCTTCATTTCTGCTCAGAATTTTTTAATTCCCTATTCGCTTACCAGTATGTTGGGATTCATTGATTTAACAATAATAATAGTTCTGGTATTAGAAACGTTCGATATGAAAACTCAGTCTCGAACCATATCCTCAGGAATAAGGATGGTTCTGAAAACAACAGTTGATTCCCGATTGGCTCTGAGTGAGAAGTCTAAATTTGGCCCGGAGCAGAAAGACTCAGTGTGGAAAGACCTGACTGTAGCTCAGTCCAGGGAATCCGTACAACACACCGCCCTTTTCCCAATAACGTATGTTTCTGAAATTACTTTGTGAATTAAATGTCTATATATTGTCAACTATCAATTCATTCATCATTTGCTCTCTAATTTCAGGAAATTCAAAAGAACAAAACCATTATGAAAAAACTGCAAAGTTTCAACAATTTGGCTGGGCGTAAAGCGAACATGGAAACGAAGAGAAATAGCAGCAGAGGCAAATCTTTGAAATCAAAGGACAACAAAGAAAATGCGTATATTTTTGAGCAGTATGCATCAATTAGCAGGTTGTTCGAGAGACTCGATAAGTCGGTAAATAGATGAATTTTATGTAGGTATTTGTAAATAACAGTAAGCAACCAACCATTGCTTAAGATTTGAGAACATTTCAACATAGAAGATGTCAATATAGTCCTGAACTCAGTTGGTAAACTGGACTGCTCCACCTCTACCGCTTAGCTAATCACCCTCCTCGTTATAGCTCCATTTTCTAAAGAGAGATGACTCGAGATAAGGCGCTGGACTTCTACAAATTCAGCCTAGTTTTTTCCGAAGAACAAATGAATTGCTACGCTGAAGGTGGAAAGTAGAGAGTAAAAAGCGAGAAGGTTCCACTGCGCTTCAGCCCCCTCGCCTCAATGAAATGTTAATGTTAATAAGAATGAGCGTTGCTTAATTGGGCTACTTTCCTTAAAGAAGTGAAATTGATATCATTTTTATTATGATATTCTTGATTATTTTATGAAATGCTAGGGAATAGAAATGTATATGAATCGACAATCTGTTATGAATAGACTGCAATTAACTGGACAATTCCTCCTTTCTGTGCACAATAAAACTTCAGGTGTTAAAAATGAAATAGATTTTATTTCAATTCCATTTGATAATTTCGTTCAATTCCCTCAAACACCTTTCCCCTTTGAAACCATTTGCAACTTTTGACGACTTCGTTTTGCACACATGTGTCTCTCGACAATCGTTCAACAATCAACAATCTTTGATGTATCGTTTTTTGAATAATGAAAAGATACCGTTCAGTTCAGAGCTCCTAACGATATTTGTAAATAGAAACTTATTCTTATATCAGTATTTCATTATCGGCAATAGTATTGCACCACGTCAGCTGCAAGTGATACTTTGATAGGCCTCCTTGGATTTGAATTTTCTTATTTAAAGTCAGATTATCATCTCCAAAGAAAAAACTCTTGCTGCTTTTTCTACGTTTTCTGTGCTTCTCGAAATTGTTATCTGAATGCAACAAGCAGAATAAACTAGAGAATGATGACGTGATTTGAAATGGGGAGAAAATCGAAATCCGATGTAGTCTATTTGTTCATGTTGTTTGAATAGTTTTGTTTTTATTTGTTTATTCGATGTAAATAATTTTGCTATTCGACAACATCTCGAAAAACTCACTGAATTGGATTTTATTCTTCGTACTCATATCCTGCAAATAAAACGAAGTTTGATTTCATTACTATATTGTAAGTATTGAAAATAAATCCTTTAGAATTGTCATTATTACCAGAAAACGCATGCATCAGAAAGAAGAACTGTATTGTTGAGCTGGGCTTGACCCAGAGCTAAGGTTTACTCTTGTGCATTTATAAAGAAAAGGAGACAACACCTTAGTGAAGGACAGGGACGTACTTTCTCAAGAGATTATCGACCTCGCTCGCGAAACTTTAGGCAAGGGACTGGGACTAGCACCTTCTCTGGAGTTTTGTTTTTGTTGTTCCAGAGGATGGCCTAAAACCTTTATTAGGTATAGTTAGTAGGTTCTCATCTTGCTGCGCAATTCAAACGTATTCAGTGCAAGCATGTAAGATATGAATTAGATGGTCATTCTCACAATAACGAATTAAAAGAAGGTAGGTATTCGATTTATGGAAAGCTGTAACTTTATTTTGTCAATGATGAAGGAGATAGTATATCCAATGGCAATGCATGCCAACACTGCTAAGGTACATATTAGTTACAACCAATAAGGTAATCACACTGATACTGATGATGGAGATCAATGCACTTAGGTACCCGGCCTTGTACTCTCTAATCATTTGTAATAAAGCCATTGAGAAAGATTGGAATTCAATGGGAAGTTGACCAGCGATAGGTATGCGCGCATGAGCTCCCCCCTCCAGACTAATCATGTGATGAGTTATTGATGGTAGCTAAGCTAATGGATGTATTCTAGTAATATTGCAAGTTTCTAACTTAAGACAGGCTCGGCACAACCTGTTCAGGAGCCAAAACACTCTTTTTATCAAAAAATTATATTGCTTTTGAAAATGGCATTAAGATTTTCATGGTAACCTTCGGTTCATTTGTGTAAATTGCACTAAATGCACTAAATTGCATCTCTGAGACCCTAAATCTAAAGATTTTCGGTGTCCCTTAGGGCACAGCTAGCTTAGCTTGAACTCGACCAACTATAGACAGCTTCTGCCAGACCTGAAACATGCTTGAAACTGAAGAATTTCTTCTCCAAAAAACCCCCTTGTAGAACCACAAACATTGCATAAGCCTCACGGGTTGAGCTTTCACAGTATTTCAAGTGTTTTGAGAACAAAAACCAATGTGGTACGCCCATATCAGTATGCCTAATCACAAAAGAGAAAAATGATTAGATTCTTGTTTCCTTTATAAATGATCTTACTACAATATATTTATAGTGTAAAGTAAAATATGTATCGTTTTACAAAAAAAATGCAACATAATGAAGCACAGTGAAGAGGAAAGAGTTCATGGCTGCAAAATAAGCTGTCTACTTTCGCAAGATTTGTGCCATTATTATTCAATACATCTATTCTAATATTATTATCTCATCTTTAGAATCTTTGAGATGGGTCTACCCGCTAAATTAACAGAGGAGGAACAAGCACTGCTGGATAAATATGCGTACATCAAGAAAAAGGTTCGATTTGTTGTAAACCAGTAATTTTAATTGATCCCACTTATTTTAGACAACGTAAATTGCTTTTGTCTCAAATTTGGAAAACCAGAGGCTCATTTTTGGTGACAATTTGCTTACAATCTCTGTTAATTTACTTTTCTTCTTGATGATGTGGTGAGCTCAGTTTCTCCTTTTGTAGTTGGATAATGATTTAGAATTTCATAGCACAATATGTTTTTGAGAAAGTCAAACACAAAGTGGTATAGGCAAAAACTGAGAACGTCTTAGAAACTGCGTGCTTGCAATTTGCAGGGTCAATGCTTCTTGTTACATCAACAAATTTGCCTATTTGAAACGCAATTAGCCAAATAGAAAACAAATTTACCTTGTGTTTAGTAATTTTACTTATATATTAATAATCACCTGGTATGTTTTTTATTGTTTTTGGAGAGCACTTTGATAATTTTCAATTTACTTGAGAGAACATTTTTCAAGAACATTAATCATCATCAGCTTTACAGGTAAAAGTAAGATAAAAACTGAATATTCATACGTATTTTTACAGTTACATAAAAAATTCCGATCTAGGTCCGACTTTCTTAGTTTTTCAGAGGTCTTCTCTAGCTTGCATATATAAATTTTCATTTTTTTATCATTAAAGACATCCATAAAGGGTAGACTAATTTTGTTGTAGAGGAAAGAGCAGCTGCAGAAACAGGCCGCTACTAGTGCCGATCATCCAAAGGTTGTTTCAAGTGCCAAGAAAGGTAAAATTCATTTGCGTATACATTTAATCTGTGACTAGCTTAGAACTCTGGTCACCTCTATTTTTCCCTACCTATCTGACCAATTGCAAGATCGTTCTGAAATACTTTGAAATAAACTTTGCACTGTCAACTCAGATTTTCCATCTTTTCTAGATAATTTTTTGAAATGTTGTCTCGTAAGATGTTTTCAGGGATTATAAGCAAAACAATGGGCTATTTTGATAATCAAATTGACTTTGGCTGTCATTTGGAAAGAATGTTGAACTTTCAGTCAGATACCTAGATACAGCATAGAAATAGAGGCCTTTGCTGAAAAGCTAGAAGCCTACTAAGAAAATAAAGCAAAAACAGTAGAAAATATAGCTATTAATTGCATGATTTTCACTAAATTTTCCTGCAGGAAAATTTAGTGAAAATCACCAGTGGCTGAATCTTCAGATTTCATCATTTTCACATTTGTAGTTTTCAAATCTTCTCCTTTTTGTCACAGATGTGAAAGAAGTTCACAGGGCTCCAAGTGACGCTAAAGAACTTGCAAAAAGAAAAATATTATCAGGGGTAAGTTGATACTTGTTATTCTAGTAGTATGAGTTCCCTCCTACCCAATATACAAAATTCATAACTGTCCCTAGAACTTTGTAGAGGCGGTTTGTTGACTGAAGCAACTAACTTGGTCTGTGGTAGTGGCCCTAGAAAGGGGTAAGAGTTGCAGCCCTCACATTAGGGAGAAGGCTTGCCCATCCGTTGGAAAACAGAAAAGACTGTATACGTTGTCTGAGCAAGTATGAATTTTGTTGGAAAAATAGCCTTTTCCAAGTGTTTGTCATAGGAAACTTTGCTCCTAATTCATGTACTTCGAAACTTTGATTTAGACCTTCTTGGTTAATAGGCTAAAAATGGCTAATTTAAATACCCTACTGCGCTTATTAAGAGACCCTCAAAAACTTTTTTGGTGGATTTTTTTCTTCCATCTAGTCCATCCACATTTGTTTCATCATTCAGATTGGCGTCAATGAAATACTAAGATATGCTGCTCTAAAATGGATAAAATCTCTAAACACTTGTTGTTAGCTATTTGTAATCAATATTACTTATCTCTTCAAAGGAATTGAAAATAAAAAAAGACAGTGGGCAACGAGAGTTTAAAAGAGCAAGAAGCCATGTTGATAAGAAACCAGAAAATGATCGAATTGGTCGAAAATTGGTAAGAACATTTACTTTGAGTGAAATTCATGACAGAGTATATTGAGCAGTGAAAAATATCATAAGAAGTTGCTGAAGCCATAGTCTTTTATGGCCCTTGCTCTTCCAGCCAGATGGGTGATGATCTAACAGCCGCTATGGATGCTACAGCTGTTAGTTGTGATTAATCCCATTTGTTTGATTTGTCAGAAATCCTCGGTGCCGTGCTCACATAGGTATTCAGCTCCTCTGCAAAGAGTCGTGTGTTTAGGCCCACCTTCAGCCGGTCTAGGAGGGAATATGCTAGGAGGAAATTTGCTAGGTTCCTGTTAGGCAAGAATTTGCTAACTTAATGAGATTCTAGGCAATGATGCCAAAAGGAATCTTGAATTATGGTCACATCAACAAGAAGAACCATAGCTTTACTACTTTTATTAGCCAGTTATTCAGTGAGTCATTTGCACTTGACGCACAAAACAATACCATATAAGGGTTAAGTGTATTTGCCTACCAACTTCCAATACCACCACTAACAAAAATGTTAACTTTTAGTTAGTTTATTAAAATACTTTTCATCAATAAACATGTCTATTCTTCAAGTACACCAAGTATAAATTTGTCTTATTCCATTTTGCCTTTTTTTCAGGATGAATCTCCAAGTACGGATAGAAGATCTAATTTAGAAGTAAGCCATATTTCAAAGTTGTATTCTGAATAGCAGAAGTAATTACTACTCACACCAGGGCTTCTCCATTGTCTAAAATGCTGAAATTTAACGTAATCTTGAATAATGTAGAGAGCGGTTGTTTTTATTCTTTCTTGGTGGCTTTCTTTTTTTTGAATGAAATTTTTCAAAAGTATTCTTCTGAAAAAAGCTGCTCTGCAACCAAGATTAGAAGATTTTTGAGACTTTGGTGAGACTCATAGTTTGTAGTTTGAACATCTATGCCATTTGTCGGTTGCCGGGATATATTTCATATTGAGACTGGGGATGTTGGCCTGGAAAGAACTTGAGTACAAAAAGTTTCAAATGGGTTCCATTTTTCGTCGTAAGTTCTTTTTATAAACTTTGGAGGTTTTTGAGGTCTTTAATATGGCACCGCTTGTGCTATATTGATAATAGGAAAAACTTCTTTTTTATTTATTTTTAGAAGCAGCAAGCTACAAAACCAGGTGGACGGGGTTATCAAGATAGGTAAACATTTGATATTTTCTAGTATTGTTTTCTTAGACGCTGAAAATCGAGACCATTAATAATTCTACATTATTGTGTTAACCCACTACCTGAAGGAAGCTGCAATAAATCTTCTAATGTTTTGTGTTGCTTAATACTGGTACAGCTTACAAGCACAAGTCATTGGTGTAAGGGTCCGATCATATCCAAATTACTGCATTCCATGGGACTTCAAGTGCCAAGTATCGTGAATGGAAATATAAGCTGAATTGTACTTTTATCCATTTCAAACACAAACGACGGAAAAGTAAAATTCTCTTCAGGATATATTCCGATTTGCAACACCAAGTACATGTTGTATTAGTTAAGAAGAAAACTTCCCTATAATATTAGTCGATTATTCTCTCATGTTATGATTTCAGCTTTGTGACGGCCGGTTTGCTGAGAAAAGATTCTTCATCAGGTTTGTTATATCTCATCAATTTCAAACAATATTTTTGATGATGTTTTCCAATAGAAATACAATGCCCTGAAACATGATTTTCTCAAACTTCTAGATTATCCTGAGCGTGAGCAGAACCGTCCAAGATATGATAAACATGTAAGTGACAATTTTGATATTATCAGTTTCGTATATCTTGTGGTATTTTGAAACGTGATTTGTAACTTTGTAGAACTCTTTCTCAAAATACGCAGATAAAGTGCTTATTTATCTATAGTTATTAATATCTGTTGTTAGCACTTGATTTTTCAGAAAAAGAAAATCTTCGTTTCTGGGTACGGTTTGACCGAAAATATCTTGCAGAATTCCTTCACAAAATTTGGTAAGAAATCCTGACGTCTATCTCTTTACTTTTAACTAAAATCGAATTTGTGATACATTCCGATAGGGCTTGAATATTCACGTTTAGCCTTATAACGAGGAAGTTTTTTTATGGAAATGGCTGGCGTTAAAAATACTTTTAGTATCCTATTTCTCTGTTATTTCCGGGACATTATGTTTTATTTAGTGCAACATAATTTTATTATTAAAAATGCAACGTGAAATGTGCCGTTTTTAAACGAGAATCTGATGGATTTCAGTATGTGCGAACAACGATACAAGTTAGACATTTTTTGGATTATCAAATCCTTTGAATTAAAAGCTCCAAGAATAAAAACAGAATAAAAGTTTGACTGAATTTGCAAGCCTTAAATCTCAATTCCTTCTTTTTTCACCTCTCCCCTAACACAATTGCAGAGGATCGAGTGATTTACTTTAGATGTCATGATATGGGACCGTGCTTCTGTATACTTTGTGTTCCACTCAGTAGTTTCCTTGTCAAGTCTAAAAACCGTTTGTGAAATTCCACAGCTTTGAATTTATTCAATTTTTAAGTATTTTAATGGAATGATCTAGCATGCTCTGCATTTCTATGACTGATCAAATCAGCTAGACTTAAAACATGAATCCCAGAAACCCGGGTGGGTAACTTCCATATATACTGGTACGGGATGTGCCATTTTTTGGGGTGCCTTTTTTCAGGTAGAAAATAAATTTTGGGGTATCATTTTTGGTAAGATCATACATGGTCATAAATTTTGGGGTATCATTTTTAGCATGACCATAAATTTTGGGGTATCATTTCAAGAATAACTATTTAGGGAAATGTGTCTTTGATTTTATGATGGAAACAGATGCAATTGCCAAGGAAGTAGCCACCATGTTTTCGGAGCCAGATAGAGTGAGGGGGAACAGAAACACCAGAAGAAGAAGGCCAACAACCAATGACAATTTTGATGGCCACTTTGTAGAAACAATATCTCCAGCAACTAATTCTACAAGTGATCAGCGTCGATCTGGTAGAATTCGAACAGTCTCTCATTTCATTCACTGACTTAAACGTGACCTGTAGTGAAAATCGTTATTTATGAGAAGTTCACGCGGTGTATGGCAAGGTGACATTCGAAGGAATGCAAGACACAGCGCCGTGCGTGATCGACCATCCCGACTACAAGGCCATGGTCAACAAAGCCGCATCGTTGCAAGTAGGCCCCACTCCTGAAGGGACGAAACGGGAATATTTGAGAGCCTTTAGTGGAAAAACCTTTCATAAAAAGGTTGTCACAACAAGAAAATTGCTTGCAACACGTTACGACTATATGCCAATGAGAACTGAATGGAAATTTCAAAATTGCAACACTTCATTAATGTGCGTCAGAATGTTTCACAATCCAGTTTCTTTGGTTTGAGCTTCTTCGCTTTGCGTTTCGCAAGGGCTCAGTACGCAGTCAGCACGTCATTTGCTCCCAAGCAAACGTTTCTTTGATTGTTGTGTTGATAAGTTGTCATGTATATATTGTATTTAGATATCATATAGTGCTAATGATGTTGATGTTGAAGGAAATTTCATGTACTTGATCAAATTGTTGGATTTTTGCCCCAATTATGGACCCATCATTAGATATTAATTTCTAACATGAAATAAATTTTAGGGTATGCATTTTGTATGGCATGTAAATTTTGGGGTAGGGTTTTTGAAAAATTTATAAATTTTAGGGTATGACTTCATACGTGAAAATGGCACACCCCCGTCATCTGCCTATTGAAGTTACCAACCGGGCCCAGAAATCGCTTACCAGGGAGAGCCCTTAACCTTAACCGACATTGTTCATTCTGGAGTTCTCACCATGTTTTGGGATGGAAATACATGATATTGAACTTTAGGATATGACGTCATAGTATTTTGCAATAATGATTCCCTAATTCTACCATAAGATATTTTTGAGAATTCAAAATCTAACAATATTTAGTACCGCCAGTATGTAGGTCAAGGTTTAGTGAACTCTAGAAGAAAACAACAAATTCGGATGCAGTAATTTGGTAAGCAAGATGGTTTGATACGACTACATGAAACTGTATCAGTTCAAAAAATAAAACATCCGACAGAAAACACACCAACACACAACAGTTTGGAGTTAAAGTTCAGAAAGTTCTAAACACTAGAATGAAAGAATCAGTATTGCACAAAACTTCAAAACTATGACGTTATATCCTCATATCGAACAGGATTCAATACCTTCCTTTATTTGAACGTTCTATAAATTTATCAATAGCGACCAACTTCTGCTCATTCAACTTCTGTAAGTCTTCAAATCAGTCTTGTTGATCGAATAGGAAAGTCTTTTATCATCCCTAGAATTTAGCAATACTCATAGCAATACGAATATATCATTAGAATATAGCAATACATATATTCATTCTTCAGGTACCATCTTGAATGTCCATCCGGAATTGGAAAGAGGGTAGGTTTAAATTTTCTATTATTTTCATTAGATACAAATTACACCTAGTGGAAACCGAGCCTAAGAGAAAGCTTAGCTTTAAATTCGACGTTTCACCAGAATATCTTTCTCATTTTCAGGCATGGTTTTGTCACTTTTTCAACCCACGAGGCAGCCGAGAAAGCCATTGAAGAGGTGAAAAGAAGATTCGTTCTCAGTTATTACTGACTGATACAGGTAGAGGCAGTTGGGCTAGAGAAGGACAAAAAGACAGCTAGATAAACTCTATTTAAAGAGGAAAAATCACGTTAGCCTTACACTAATCTTCCCCAAGGTCCTCTAAACTAACTACGAACTAAGAATATGATACGATTGAAAAATAAAGTTTCAAGTTTTTAAAAAGTCTGACAAAATGTATATGCTAGAGTAAAAATTTGGTATTTGAGTCGAGGTAAGGCAAAAATACTTTTCAAGAGCGTCCAGAGAAGAGTGTTCTGTCAGGGTGCTTGAAAACAAGATGTCTCAAGCTTTTCAGCAATATTTTGAAACTGGATAAAATTCCTTACAGATATTATACCAGACAAAAATCCTGTTATTTAATCAAATTATTTGCAATTAGATGGGGAGAATTATTTAGAATTAAGTTCTTTCAATTGATTTATGTCTTACTTCTCCAAACCACTGTGCATTGTTACTTAGTTTGATTTGGGTAATCGGCCAAACATTTCTTGAATGATGCAAATCCGTTCAAAATCGCTTCAAAATCGTTGTAGATCGTTGCGATTCGCCTTGATAATTGTTCACGCTTTCTTACCAACCACTTACAAGAAAGCGTTTCCCTGACCAGAATTTGTGTAGTGCAAAATGTTGGGATAAGAGAAGAGGTCGTGAAACTAGTCTTTCTCCGATTTCAAGATCTGCTTTGATGAAATTAGAAAGTAAGCGTTAGAAAAGGGATTTAGATACAAGTTATATTCTAGATGCACGGAGATATGGTTAACGGTGTGACTTTAAAAGTGTGTATGGCTGGTAGACCGAATCGTGGAGATTTCTCAGAACGAAGGTCCTTCGAAGGTAAGTTTAGTGATGTAGCTAGCTATGTGAAAGCCATTCCCAGGGAGATAAAGAGTTAATCTGCTGTTGATTTAATGGTCATTCCAGGTTTTGAAAGTGACTTCAAATGTGTCGTCATTAATACGATGTTTAAGATGAAAGCTTTGCAAATATTGTTGTAACTAGAAATAAATGAAGTTGACGTTATTCGCACAGTGAAAACCTGCAACTGAGAACCCACGTTTTCAAGAGTTTGCCTAATCAGATTCTTTGATAAATCGTTGTTGATGACAGTAATAATGTTGGCTATTGGTTGTTTATAACAATCCTTAAGTACCATTATCATAATAAATAATAACTAACAGTCTCTACCCCAAAATTTGTGACATGTACCTTTTAAATACAGTCAAGATGTTAAAATCTTAGGCTAATAGGTTCTTTTATTTTTTCTTAGCAGCAGGTTTAACTGTATACTGTTTCGAAATTTTTGTTTAAGCTGAGAATTATCAAATTGTAATTCTTCAATTTCCCTTTTCTGAAAAACGAGTCCTAGCCCTATTTGTACAAGTTCTTTTATATAATATAATATAAATGAATATAAAAACTATTTAAATACTAAAAACGATAAGAAATTTGTCCTACTTAATTAAAAGATTAAGAATAAATAATAAATTAAACCTTTAGTACAATAAATACAATATAAAAGAATTCCCCTAAAACCATCAAAAAAAAGTATTTTTCGTTAATCATTTCAGGACGGGGAGATCGGGATCGTTATCCCATGCCACGATTCCCAAGTCAAGACGCGCCAACGCCTCCTGAAAAACCCCCGTCTCACCAAGAAAAGAAGCCGACCGAACGCAAACTGGTGAATTACGAGGATGAGTTTGATGACTTTTGATTTCAGCTTCTATGTTTTTCAGGTATAATCATTTTATTTATTATTCATGCTTGTGGATATCTATGGGACTGTATGTTGTATTGCCAGTTTTTTCTTTTGCTTCTTAAATATTTAACCCTGTTGAGAAAAAGAAGAACAAAAATGTAGCCCTCAGGAAAAACAAAAAATGCACCATTGGTAGGATAATATCAAGGAAAATGCACCCACCCCTGTCGAGGAGAAAGAACTAAAATGTACCCCTATCGAGAAGGCAGAACAAAAAATAACGAAGATGTGCATCTGTAAGTTGAGAAGAAATCAACAAAATACACCCCTGTCAAGAAGGAAGAACGACAATGTACTCCTGTTTAGAGAAGAGAACGAATTTCTCTATTCTTGTCGAGAAAAGAGAACAAAAGTGTTTCCCTGTTTAGAAAAGAGAATAAAAATTTACCCCTTAGGAGAGGAAGGAACGAAAATTTAACCCTGTTTAGAAAAGAGAACGAATATCTGTTCCTGTTGAGAAGAAAGAGCAAAAATGTAGGGAACGAGTATCTATTCTTGTCAAGAAGGGAGAACAAAAATGTACCCCTGTCGAGAAGAAAGAACGAAAATGTACCCCTGTTTGGAATAGAGAACGAAAGTTTACTCCTGTTGAGAAAAAATGATGAAGGTGTTCCTCTATCAAGAAGAAATCAGCTAATGTAACCATGTCGAGAAGAAATTACGAAATGTACCCCTGTTTAGAGAAGAGAACGAAAATTTACCCCTGTCGAGAAGAGAGAACGAAGAAGTGCCTCTATTGAAAAGAAATCAATGAAAATGTACCCCTGTTTAGAGAAGAGAACGAAAATTTACCCCTGTCGAGAATAGAGAACGAAGAAGTGCCCCTGTTGAAAAGAAATCAATGAAAATGTGCCCCTGTTTAGAGAAGAGAACGAAAATTTACCCCTGTCGAGAAGAGAGAACGAAGAAGTGCCCCTGTTGAAAAGAAATCAGTGAAAATCTACCCCTGTTTAGAGAAGAGAACGAAAATTTACCCCTGTCGAGAAGAGAGAACGAAGAAGTGGCCCTGTTGAAAAGAAATCAATGAAAATCTACCCCTGTTTAGAAGAAAAAATGAAAATGTACTTCTGTCGAGAAATATGAAATTTGGATCACATGTATTTCATTGATAAATGAACTTCTGAGATTTAATATATAAAAGAACACAGATCGTAATTCCAGCAAAAGCATACAGTATTGTAAATTTTGTGGGATCACTGATTTCAAGGGGCTGCCGAAATCACTTTAAAAACTTAAAGTGGGTAGGCCCAAAGCTAAAGGCTTCAATGGCTAAAGGCTAAAGCCCCATAGCTTAAGGCTCAAAGGCTTAAGGCTCAAATCAAAGGCTGTCATAAGGGATTTTAAGCAACATTTATGCTTAATTCTCACAGGGAAGTTTTTATCATATTCTTTGTCAATTATTGTCACCTGAGTGCAATGACCTGTGTTTTTGCGATATTGAGTACCTCAAAGGCCAGAGAGACCATCTGACAGAAATTGTTTTCTGTCCCACCGTCTAGTCAGCCTGGGGAACGGTTCTGTTTCTTTCCTTCTTGTCCGATTTTGGGGGGCCCATTAGACTAGCCACTTAGTAAAAAGACAAATACAGTAAGAAACAGAGAAATTTGTCCAGCATTGAAAGTTCCTTAAAAACTTTTACCAACTGCTTCTTAAACCACCCTAAAAACTAAAAGAACAGTAAATATCTGCTCTTATCATTTTTCTAAGAAACTTGTAACAAGAAAGCAAGACTCTCGATTGCCCAAAAATTTAAGAAATTCCAGTACTGGAAAAATATTTGCTTCAAACTGCTATCAGCTTGGATATCTTTTCTCCTAGATTCGATTACGTTTTAGCATGTCAGTGTGTTTTAGTTTTGTTTTATTGACAGGGCCTATATTGAAAAAAAATGTCTATCGTTTAGAAGATCTAAGATCCGTAAGTCAAGAATTTTCATATACTCAAAACCCGACAGATATAAGAAACTTTGGAAGATTTTTGGATAAAAAGAACTGGACAGATTTTTTAGTTTCTTATTCGAAATACGTGTATGCATGCTGATTGGTTATTTAAGTTGGGAGAATTTGCTTTAGGTTTCAGAAAACATTTTGGCAACCATACATAATTGATTTTGTCTTCTAAATCTATTTTATAATCAAAAGTTTGAATCTAACACAACCACGAAACAGGCTTGTTGCTGAGTGTTCGTTGTCTCTTTTCTTCTCAATATGTAAGTTTGGGTCTATGTATGAAGAAAATGAAATTTTCCAAACCCCAAAGTTGCTTATAATATGAGTTTTCTAAAATGTTAAGTCTGTTGCTGACGTCGGCCGTTCTATGAATTTGTTGTTGCCATCGGTGTTACTGAACTTGGCTAATTCTCAATTGTTGAAACCTATTAACCTAAGAATATTTAAGAAACTCTTTGTACTTAAAAAATATTGCCATGAAATCTGAAAACTAGCAACTACTTCACTGTTAAGTTCCGAAACCAAACCACACCCTCTCCCTGAAATTGTCGATAAAAAGTAATGCATGAATTTTCATTAGATTTCTGGTGAGCCTCTTTGCTTTTGAACACTCACTCCATCCTTCCCTTTAGGATGTGTTTCTGAACGCCCATGAAAATAAGGATCCGTCCACCGTCCAGATGAAATAAATTGTCGGGCATTCTCAAAACAACCACACGGACATTTTTCATGCTAACAAACCCGTGAACCACAAAATCCGATCGAATTAAAAAGTTATTAACCTTCAATTGTTATCTTCTCTCGAAATATTTACCAGACCAAGTTTCCGATATTTACAGCCAAAAATCTGACCAGACCACTTATCAAAACCTATATGAGTCAGAAACCAAGAAATTCGCGATAATTATGAAAGAATTTCGTCATTCTAGCAATGGTTACTTTTTCATTTCGTGTTTTTGTGATCATTCAAATCCATCCGCCTCAATTTGCAATTTATTCGAGCACTGCAGCGGCTTCCGCTTTTTGTTCTTTGACTTCCGCTCTCCGGAATTATTTTTCAATCAATCGACATGACAAACAATGCAAAGGTTCGCCGCGATAAAGGAATTGGCAAAAGCCAACTGTGTGAAACCACTGCAAAGCTGGAATCCCACAGAGACTCAAGAGTTTTCGATTGAAAGCTGGCTGGGTTTCTCTCTCTGACTTTGTCGTGGTTTCTATAATGCTTCGAGCAAGATAACATCAATCTGGCGTTTCTCTTAGATTTCACCCGCATCGATTTGTTCTTTTAGGGGTGAATACAACGCCTTATTGTGTGACTATTGCAGTTTATTTTATGAATATCAACATGGGCTGGACCTGCCCGAAAGACGTTTTACAATTAGTAGTTTTGGTGGTTTTTATACAACTCGCTTCTTCTCAATATCCAAGCGCGAAAAAGTGCTACGGAACAGCCGGGGAGCCGACGAGATGTATGCCAGAATTCGTTAATGCCGCGTATTTAAAAAAGATAGTCGCTAACAACACTTGTGGACTGAAAAAACCGAGTTATTATTGCGTGCAGAGTGCAGTCATTGGCCTTCAGAAGACATGCCAATACTGCGATAGCACGAGAAAGCATTTGGCCCACCCTGCCTCAATGATGAACGACGATGTGGAGGAAGAGGCCAAAGACACGACCTGGTGGCAGAGTGATACGCTGCTCGATAACATGAAACCAGTGAAAATCGTGTTAGATCTAGGCAAAACGTTCGATATCACATTCGTGCGGATAACTTTCCACTCGCCAAGGCCCCAGTCATTTGCAATTTACAAGAAAAGCAGTACGAACAAGAACGCGAAGTGGATCCCCTTTCAGTATTATTCTGAGACGTGCCAGAAGATGTATGGGGTGCCAGAAAACGCCTTTGTGACCAGGGCTAACCAAAAGCTCGCCCTCTGCACTGGGAAATACAGTCGCACCATCCCGCTCAGCGGTGGGAACGTCGCCTTTTCGACTTTGCAGGGAAGACCGGAAAGATACAACTTTGACAGCAGCCAAGTTTTACAGGTTCGTGTTAATTTTTTTCTAAATTTTGTTGTGAAAAGTAACACCTAGGCTGTGGAATGTGTAGAGGTGCGTGCATGAAAATGACAGATGGACAAAGAGGCAACTGACCCTTTTTCAGTTAGGGCTTCTAAGGCTGCGACTCAATTTCATTTTATTTACTTCTTTCTGCTGTTTCCCCCGTCCTTATCATTGGACGAAATCCAGTCTGCCTGTGTGTGGACCCCTGAATTTTTGGAATTCTTTTTTGTGTTTTAATCGCAATCAAAATATGAATTTCCGGGGTGAGAACCTTACGTAATACTGTAATAAATGTTCAGAATTCTTTATGATTACTTGGCTGAGTAAGGGCAGGGCAGTGGTACAGACATAAGCTCGACCTTTACACTCTTTTTTTTTAAAGAACCTCTAAATCTGAGCTGAGGCTCCGGTTTTATTATCTTTCTATTGTTTTAACTTACAGATTTCTTTTATTGTTTTCTATAAGTAATGGAGCCTCAGGTTCATGTTCTTATTAATTTCTAGAAAGTGTTCTTATAAAGGAAAAAGAGTGTACATCTATTAAAACTGGGTCCCTAACCCCCTTAAAACGCTGAACATTTCTCATTCATTGGAGGGTTGTCATGACCTTGTAGATCACCTTCTACTTCACATTTTTGGGTGCCAGTTATTATTATAAACTGTTTTACAAAAGTTAGAGCCCCGAAAATAGTATTAAGGCTTAGAACCAAACCTTAATCAATTTTTTTCTTTTCTCAAAATTTAGCTTTCATTGTGTGAAAAATGTAACAACAAAAAGAATCCTATTCTATGACAAATTTCCCCTTTTAATACCCGTTTCCATAGCCAAACATCCAGGGCCGGATCCAGCCCCCATAGAAAGGGGGGCATAACACGCATATCAAAGGATAATGTAAGAGAAAAAGGGTATTATCAAGCTAATTGTATTGTTTTTCTACCAAAATAGGGGGGCGTACGTCCCTTATGCCCCCCCCCCCTTGGACCCAGCCCTGAATTGTAAACAATTTGCCAAAGGGCACATGGAGGGGCAAATCACTGAAAAAACCCAGAATATACTTAGATGAAAAATCTCTGTAAAGAATCTTGAAAATCGTTTGTTCTCTTGTTAGACATCCGCATGCTTACAAATTTTTGGAGAATTTTCCATTCAGGATATTCTCCTTTCATCAGTCAAACCTAAATTTCTACCTTGGCGTTTTCATTCCAACTTGCCCCCACAAATAGATTTTGAGCTTTTTAGGCCCCCTTTTTATTTTAGCCCCCTTATTTTTTGAGATCAGAGAATGGTGATTAGTAACTTAAATTGCAGTACATGCTTTTTATTTTGCAAGGAACGTACCTCAAGTCCTAGTACTAAAAGTTCCTTGAATTTTCTATTGTTTTCTATTGTTAGAGGAAACAAAAGAAGATGATACGTTGCATTTTACCAGAGATCCTAGCTTTAGGTTCAATATGAACCGGTTAGTTTTATAAAAAGGGGGGAATGATTAAATTGTCATTTTAATTGATTGCTAACTTACCACTTTCTTGAAGGAATGGGTAACAGTGGCATCCTTGAAACTGGAACTGGACCGGATGAATACGTTTGGTGACGCAGTGTTTGGTGATCCTAATGTCCTGAGGAGTTACTACTATGCCATCTCAAATCTTGTGGTTGGAGGACGCTGCAAATGCAATGGCCACGCATCAGAATGCATTGAGGGTGTGACCGGTGGCATTAAGAAATACGTGTGCAGGTGTCAGCACAACACTGCCGGGGATGATTGTGAGAAATGCAAACCTCTTTATAATGATAGGCCTTGGGCAAGAGCCACACGTAATACTGCCAACCCATGCGCTGGTGAGTTTATTTTGATTAGTAAATCGGTTATTCATTGGGCAATGCTATTTGGTTGTCCATCATAAGGTGAAAGTTGTACTTTGCTGTTTAAATCCTGTAGACAGGGTGCATTTCATGTAAAGTCAATGCCTGAGACATATAGAAAACACGTCAAGACCAATAGAAAATACATGTGACCCATTGTTTTATTTGAAGTCCACGCCAGAGATCTCTGGCATAGACTACCAGGAACACACTTTGGTTTTAATTGCCTCCAGAAACTTTTGAACAGCAAGGTAGGTAACTGCAAGGAAGGTAAGGCATTCAGCAGAAGGGTGGCAATGCAGGTAGAGGGGGGTTCTTGCCCCCAGGTGCTCAGAAAGTCTAAGATCATCAAGGTTTGCTGTAGCAGGGCTTCCAATGAGAGGTGCTTGATCAGGCACAAGTGGCACCACACTACCCTGGAGCTTTGTACTGGCTCTGCAGATGGATCGCCTCCATTAATTTTCATCATATTAAATTAAAAGGCTAATGACCCTTCCACCTCAGCCTTACATTTGCAAAGAGAGATTTTGGATCTGGCAGAGAAGAAAAAGAATGCAACTTCTAAAACTTTGATTTTCATTTGTATGATACAATGTGCAGTTTGTTGTGGATGTAAGCCATGGGGTTGTCAAATCTCGCTTTCTTTTGTTTTCATTTATTATTTTACATTTACGTCAGGGGCGGTGCGCAGCATTTTAAAAGTGTTATTACCTTTTTGCCACGCCTTTTTTGGGTGTGGTTTTCTTTAGATATTTAAAGAAGACCACACCCTAAAAAGGCGTGGTAAAAATGGTATAGTCCATATTTGTGATTACTAGCATTGACAAGGCTATAAACAATTATATTTGAGAATCTAACCAGCATGTAGCTTATACCATTTCATCCTATATTATTTCTCGTTTGCCTGTTGCCCCTGTTAATCAACTTAATAAACTAGGGATTGAAAAATTACCTTCATAGTTCATATAATTTCGTACTGCTGTACTGTGCGTTCAGTGTTTGAGAAAAAGGGCTGTTGCCGTGGAGGTGCCTTCGCAGGTGAAAAAGATTGTCTCAGAACATGAATCACGCTGAAACGGGAACTTCTAAGGATCACAAATTTATTTTGGGGATAGAAAAAATAGAAAACTCCTGGAAATTGAACTTTTGCTCTGGAAAAAAATGGTATTAGACTAATAACGTTAATACCACTGTGCGCGGCCCCTGATTTACGTCAACCTCTTTTAATCAATAACAGCCTCTTTTTTATAAAATGGCCTTTGCAAGGTTGAATTTGTTTACATTTTAGTCCCAGGGAAAGAAGATGTTATTGGAAAAAACTTTTTTTAGAAGATTAGCAACTAATTATTGAAATTACACTAAGCAAACCAATCAAAAATACAATAAATGATATTCTTGATAAGTGTGCTATTCTTTTGGATTAGTTGTGCAGTATATTTCCTATTAGCAATGTTAAATCTGGAAAGTTGATTTCTTATAAAAAGGAGCTAGGAGATTAATCATGCTTAGTGTATTTCTCTCCAGGATTTTTTTCACAGGGAGTTCTGCTGTAGCCCTCAATTACTTTTCAGTTGGATGAAAGACTAATTGTTGACATTGTAATATTTTGCAATGTATTATACTAGGATATATTAAATTGATAAATTGAATATTCTCGATCCTGAGAGTAGAAACGAAAGCATATTGAGGCAAATTAAACAGTTTCTTTATCAATGAACCTCTCCTAAAAGTAAGCCACACCCCATTTCACCAGCAAAATTATGTCTTTGCACTCCCCAAAACAATTCCTTAAGTTTCCCCTGACCCTTATCTCATGTACCCTCACATTCCTTTTACTGAATCTTTCAGTCGAACATAGATTTATTTTTTATGGGAAAGTTTTACACGTTTTTTTATAAGAAACCTAGTTTGGGTCCTAGTACTAAAAGTTTCTTAATTTTTCACTAGTTTCTAGTACTAAAAGTTTCTTAAAAGTTTCTTATTTTTGATACGCACTTAACATCAAATTTTGCACTTTCCCTCGCATATTTCTTGTTTTAAAGTGAAACCCACCAACTAATAGTAGGCTAGGCCTATAAAAACGTAAAAGTTAGTTACATAGTCATTAGAGAAGTTGCATATCTACACCAAATGAATACATGCAAAATTATAAAGTTCCTTTGAGAGATTTGAGCTTTACTAGTGAAAGTTCCTTAATTTTTTCGACCTTTTACATGTAGGTTCCTTATAAAAGGTTCTTTATAAAAAAAAGCGTGTATTACTTTCCGGCTCAGAAAGTCCTCTTATTGTTTTCGGAGTTTCTTAAAGATATTGATGTAGTTCTAAAAGTTTCTTAAATTTTTGGGGCTCTAGTACTAGGTTTCTTATAAAAAAACCTGTATACGAAACCCAGAATCTCTAATGGGCAAATATTTAAGAAACACCTGTACTGAAAGAATTATCTGCTTAGAAACTTCTGAATTGTTAAGGGGTATGAATACTCTGAAAATTTTTTTACTTTGCAATTCTGCAATTTTTTGATATTTTGTAGCTCAATATCTGTAGTATATGTATTCGTAAAGATTTTATTGGTATCCACCTTTTTACCCTCTAAAAAGGGGATTTTGTGCACCCTCCTCAAAAGTTGAGTTTTGGTTTCCATAGCAACCAGTATATTTTGGGCACGGTTCCCTTGTCAAAAAACCCCCTAGATTTCTTTTCTTTGCCCTGTTGGATGCCCTGTGTTTGATAAAGCCATAACGAGGCTGTTGGCTGCATTGAGAGGTTTTTGTAAATGTGTGGTCATCATTTTACACCGATTTGCTTCAGCAAGATGTCAGAAAACGTAAATTCAAAAAGTAAAGTTCGGTCTGTTCGCAGAAGAAAAAGAAAGTTTTGTGGGAATCAGCATATGAAAATAAAAACCCCAAAAGTGGCCATAGATGAAGATATTAGTGATAACGATGGTCAACAAATGGCTAGGCCAGTGGCAGAAGCAGAGCAACCTGACGACGACAACACGTTTCAATTTCAAAACACTCCTGCAACCATTCGAAAGCTAGGACGAAGAGAAAGCTCTGATGAGGCTACTGATTCAGAAGATGAAGAACCTCCAACAAACACAGGTTTTAGATTGATTGATCTGTCGATTCTTTCATCTGTTTTTGAATTGCTCCTGTGTCCTGTTTGTAAAACAAAAAATATCAAACTTGAGGAGGATGCCTTTTCTAAAATGGGATTTGCCTCTGGACTTAGAATTCGGTGCACAAAAAAGGCTTGCGAATTTTCTGAAATGTTTTATTCTTCCAAGAAAGCTGGACAAGCATTTGAAATCAATCGAAGAGCTGTGCTTGCTTCACGGAATATTGGAGTTGGTCACCAGGGCTTAGTGAAATTGGCTGGTGTGTTGGATTTGCCACCCCCAATGAACAGAAGTGCCTACAAAAAAACAGTTGACACATTGAAAGATGCTGCAGAAATCGTAGCTGAACAGAGTATGTCAGTTGCTGCAACTGAAACAAAAGAGTTTTATGAGGCAGGGGAAGATGGAATTGCAGACATAGCTGTATCTGGGGATGGCACATGGAGGAAAAGGGGATTCAAATCCTCATGTGGAGTTGTCTCTGTAATATCTTTGATTACTGGAAAGGTTTTAGATGCAGAAATCATGTCAAAAGAGTGCCGTGAATGCATAGTCAACACCAGGAAGGAAGGAAGCCCTGAATTTGTAGAGTGGTGGGAAAGTCACCAACATGCCTGTCATGCTAATTTTCACGGTTCATCTGGAGCTATGGATCCTACTGGATGCTTCAATATTTTCAACAGATCCATAGAGAAGCACTCAGTCAGATATAAGGAATTTCTAGGTGATGGTGACAGCAAGACCCATAATGAATTGGTGCAGCAAGATGTCTATGGTGGACATATTGTTGAAAAGCTTGAATGCGTGGGTCACGTTCAAAAACGAATGGGTTCCCGGCTTAGGTCTCTAAAAAAGAGGCTTGGCAAGACCAAACTGGCAGATGGAAAGTCTATTGGAGGAAAAGGGAGGCTCACAGAAAAGGTTATCGATAATTTGCAGGTGTATTACGGCAAGGCAATAAGAAATAATACAAAGAGTGTTGAGGCAATGAAGCAAGCAGTCATGGCAATCTGGCATCATATTAGATCGACAGACATTGAGCCCCAACACCATCTGTGCCCAACTGGTAAAGAGTCTTGGTGTGGTTATCAAAGAGAGATTGCCAACAACACACAGAATTATCAGCATAGCCATCCTCTACCTGCTACAGTAGCTGAGGAAATAAAGGGTATTTTCATTGCCCTCAGTGATGATGCTCTATTGTCTTCTTGTCTCCATGGTGGCACGCAGAACCAGAATGAGTCATTCAACGCTTTGATATGGCAGCATGCTACCAAGGAGACACACTCAAGCTTGCCAACAGTGCAACTTGCAACTGCTCTGGCAATAGGACAGTTTAATGATGGGGCTAGAACTGTGTGTCAAGTTCTGTCTGAAATCGGAATTGAACCAGGCTGGTTTTGCGAGGCATCTTCAAAAAAAATTGACCGTCAAAGAATATACATGTCAAACCTTAAGAGCACAGACAGGGCAAAAAGAAGGAGGAGAACTATAAGAAACAAGAAAAAAGGCTTTACTGAAAGGTTAGAAGCTGAAGAGGGCCCACAGTACCAATCTGGGGCTTTTTGAAGACTGTTGACAATTTAGATACATTGAAAAACACTAAACTAAACTTTGAATGTTATTTCCTGAAAACGCAAATTTACGATAGAATAGAACACGGCTGCAGCGATTATTTCTGAACCATAATAGATAGAGAGCTGAAACTTTGGATGCTGCTGCAGTAATGACAGATCTGTGAAATAAACCTGTTCAGGCCATTTATATGATCATTTGCTATACCTACCTTTGCTTGTCATGTTTGAAAGAGCAAAATCTTTGGTCAATTTTTGAAGAAGATAGTATGTGCACTTATAAGTGCCAAATCAGCCTAAAAGTGGTTTATTTCATAGGCTCATATATTGCTATCTGGTATCTAAAATTTCAGTTTCCTTAGAGCAACAGAAGAAAAAATATCTCTGTTGGTGTAGAGGCATATTTCTAAGAAGCGGAAAAGGGCGTGGCCAAAAAATGGGTGTTGCCTAAAAACCAAGCCCTGGAAAAAAATTTTCACTTGTTTTATTTGTTTATTATACATATATACTTCATGATATAGCATAACTTTTACAATTGCATGAACAAACTGGTAGCTGTAGACATGACAATATATGCTTTTGTAGGGTATCCATACCCCTTAAGACCTTCTTTTTCTGTATTGTATGTTTGTCTCGGCTCCAGTCTCAGAGTGTTGTAATGCGTTTCGGGCTTAAATTTTTTGATAAAAAGGGTGTCTGTGCCTTCCAGGCAAACTCCAAATATAAGATGAAAATTATTTCGATTATTTCAGCACGATTATCTAATTTCAAGAAACTTAAAAAAACTTTCAGTACTCAAAACCGCGCTCAAAACTCGAGACATTTAAGAAACTTTCATTACAGTGCTGATTTTTAGTTTCTACAAAAAATATGTGAACGAGATTTGCTGGTGAGTCATTTGAACGAGCTGAGAGCTTGCATCCATGATTTATAGGATCTCTTGGCGACAGTTTGCGAAACCATCAAGACATTTTTAAAGCACCTTCCCATGATTAAAAAGGAACATACGTAACCTCAAAGAAGGCTAGATAAACCTGAGTTGCGTGACAAGCTAAGAACGATGGCATGTTGAGGGAAAACAGGAAACTCTTGAATCCAAAAGGTCGTGATTTCGCCCTTGCGCTAATAACCGCTTGTTCTTATTAACAATGTTATTAAGAATATTCTTAACACTGTTATTTATTAAAAACCCACACGATTCAGGAAAAGTTAAAAGTTTTGTCCTATCAGGAACATGTTCAGTGGGGATGATCATAATTCATAATTGTTTTTAATCCCTATGCATATTTTTTTATAAGGAACCTACGATCTGGAATCAAGGTTAGGAGACAAAGCGATGATAAGTGACTTTGTGCAAGTGAACCAAAAGTCTCTCAATCTTCTTAAGGATCAATTTTGTTTCATTTTCTGCTGATCGAGCATGCGCAACAGCGATGGAGCAAAACTGAACTGAGAACCACATCAACATTCATATAGTGGGAAGTACGAGGCCTGTGAATCGGTTTTTGATAAGACTGCTCGATACATAAAGCAATACAAAATCTCAAAATAAATACATTTATTCTCCAAGAAGAAAAGACTAAAAAGACAAAACTCTCCATTTCGACAAGCCTGTTTCGTGGTTACCCACTCATCAGGAGATGTACATGAGTGATGAGTGGTTAACCATGAAAAAGGCTTGTCCAGATGGAGAGTTTTGTCTTTTGAGTCTCTTTCTTCCTACTGGAGAAAGTAGATATGTTTTGCATTGAAGACAAAATCCGCTAACGTCTCATGACTTTCATCTAGAATTGTAGCTCAAGTCCTTCATTCTTTACCAATTTTCTAGTACCTTAAGATTGTCTAATGAAAGATCCACTCCAGAATTCATATTTCTGTTTTCACTCGTTTTTTTATGTAAGAACCAGTAAATTTGAATTGAGGCCTGCTGTTTCTAAATTTTATTTTATTCTAAAATTTTTCTTATTTTTTAATGCTTGGGAAGCCTGTTTTTGCTGTCATTAAATGTGTGTATTTTATGTTTGCATTCTGCCTAGATATCAGTTATATTGGTCCCTAGGGGTATTTACAGGCCGCTAGGCGTTAATATGTATTAAGAGTGAAAGTTTCTAACCAAAAGGATCTGGTTAGAAAAAGGGTTTTGATTTTAATTTCCCAGCTTTGTAATACGTATTAGTTTTATAAGTTACTTAAAAACAATGGTATGGCTCTAAAAGGCAACTTAAAGTTCTGGGGCACTATTCCTAAATTTATTTTGAAAATATTGCTTATAAAAAACGTGTAATATTGAAGTTTAAGAACCTGTTATTTGTGCGTCTTTTTTGAAGCAATTATATTTCTCAAATTGGATTAGATCTCTTAATTTTTTGACTTTCAAATGTTAAGGTTCAGATTTGAAAGCTTTTACTTTGCCTGATACGTCATACATGAAAGCTTTTGTACATAAAGTATATTAAAGGTCATTTGAATGCCCAGCTTGCTTTGCATACGCATACGTAAAGGTCATTTGAATATCCAGCATGCATTGCACCAGAATTCATTCACTGAGATGCTGTGGTACATCACCTACGATATTAGCAATTTATGATGAAGTTAATTACAGTTGCAAGGTGGCAAGAATATTACTAAATGGAAACATTAAAATTATTTCATGCATGTTTGAAGAAAAACCCTTACATATAATTGCAATCCTTTTATTGATCTTATATCCAACTCCATCAAAATGTTTTATTCGAATTTTAGAATGAATCAGCGTTAATCCATATTATATTTTGCTTCAAGTCCAAATTGAGAGACTTATGAACAATACTTAATCAAGTTAAAACCTGAACCTTATGGTAATAAAAGTTTTTTAATCTTTCACCTGTTTCTAGTACTAAAAGACTGTTATAAGTTTATTCTTTTGCTACAAGTAATTAGTTACAAATACCAGAAAATGGACATGGTCTAAGATAAATCCCGCTTGTGAGAAAAGTTTACTACGTTCTGTTTAGCCATGATATTAGATGAATGACACGATTCAATTATTTTGTAGCTTGCAACTGCAATGGTTTGGCTGATGCTTGTGTGTTTGACCAACAACTTTACCGCGCGACTGGACGTGGCGGCCGCTGTGTCGCTTGCAAGAATAACACTGACGGTGCCAACTGCGAAAGATGTAAGATCCACCATTACCGAAAATACGCGGCAGAAGCTTGCAAACCATGCAAGTGCAACCCCATCGGATCCATACGTCCTCAATGCAATTCAGATGGCCAATGTTCGTGTCAGCCGGGAGTTTACGGACAAAAGTGTGATAAATGCCGTCCTGGGTACTTCGGATTTTCAAAGGCTGGTTGCAAGTAAGTTTTCACATTTTGAGACGCTAGATTTAAGAATAGAAATTTTATTTTACTACTTTTTTTTTAATTTTTATCAATACTTTCCACCAAGAATATGATGCAAATATGGTCTAGTAATGGTTGCTCTAACGTCTGAGGAGTTGTTTAATTTTTGTATGCATTTGAATGATCATGGGCTTATAGAGGCTTTCTTAAAAAAAGTGTGTGTAATTGCTCGGAAGGGCGTGATAGAAAATTAATGGAAGCAAATCAAAGTCATTGATTTGTATAATTGAAAAATTGACCTCATTTTGGCAAAACTTCAAATCTTGATAGTGGCATATTTAATGGTTTCAAATAAAATCTAAAAAATCTCATGTACTGATAGGTTTGATAGATTGGAGGTACAGATAGTATTGGTAACTTCCAATTGCAATTTTAAATAGCTGTCATAAAGTATGTCATCAAATCTTTGGTTGAATTGAATTTTTGCTGAGCCTTTAGAAATGTTTAGTTACTATCAGAAATAAAAGATAAAGAATTTGCTGAATTCATCAGACGTCATCCTCTATGGTAGATCAAAATTGATGTAGGTTAATGATTATTGTTGATAGGCAAATTCACTTTTTATCTTTGCAAGTTATCTGTTCATGTACAAAGAATAAAGGGCCCATTGAATAGGTAGATTAAGCGAGCATTTTGAACCTGCGAGAGAAAATAAGTGGCAATTAAGCCAACCCTTCATCTTGGTTGGGTCAGAAAGTTCATATTTTATGAAAACATTTGCAAAGAAGAAATGGAAATTGAGGATTTAGTTAAGCTGTAGGAAAAATATAACCTTGTCCAACTTATTTTCACTAACAGCTTTTAAACCTAGAGTTTCTCATCACTTTCAGAACACTATATGTAAAAGCTGGTGAAAGCTTAGTTTAAATGTTGAAATGATCAACTACGGGTAGTGGCCTTAAAATCACATGACCGATGCTAAACTAAGAAAATAACTTTATTATTTTTCTTATATTATAATTGATCTTTCTGTATTTTTATTTTACCTTTATTTTCAATTTGTGAACCAGGCTCTGTAAATAAGCTCTAAGCTTACACCTGTTATTCACTGTAAAGAATGGTATACGTACATTGATAGGATTGATAGAATAGTGATAGGCACACATACGCTTGCTATCTTTGCAAGGTATGGGTTTATATGCTAAGCACAAAGGGTCCACTGAATAGGTAAACTAATCGAGCAGTGCGACCCTGGTCCTTCCTCTCGATGTGACCACACCTCATGATTCATTTTGCCTTTTTGCCTGGAATTACAGAGAGCAGGCTAATTCTCTCCTTACACTTTATGACAGGTCTGAAGGTGGTTTCGAACCCGGGACCCTTCGAGCAAGGGTCAAGTGATAGAGCCACTCGGCCATCCCCGCCACAATACATACATACATAGGAGAGAAACAAGAAATGAGACTGGCTCTCTGTTACTTAAAGTTTCATGCTCACTTCAGTAGTCAATAGTCTGTCTGATGATTGCGTGAGCATGAAACTTTAAGTAACAGAGAGCCAGTCTCCTTTCTTGTTTCTCTCCTATATCGCTCTGTACGTTCGTACATCAAGCACTGTGATGCGGCGGCGTTGAGAACGCAATAGCTATAGAGATACATACATACATTCTTACAATCCACATGATCACCTGTGCAAATATATTTGGAAATTAAGGAAATAGATACGTCATTAATAATTACAAGCATTAATAATCAATTGAAATCATCTTTAAATTGTTTAAAATTGTTAAACTCTGCTATATCAATTCAAATCATCTCAAAATATTTGTAAGTATTTCTTTATCACCTGAAATTCCACTATTGCAAAAATTCCACTATTGTCACCAGATTGTTTCATAGTCGCTGCGAATCGTTTCAATTTTTGGGTTTTTTGCCTACTTTCTCTACCTTCTTTATTTTATCAGGTTGTTTATCTATTTTTTTCAGGCTCTGTCAATGCTCCAAGGACGGAAGCTTGAGCCAAAACTGTGACGTCACTGGCAAATGCCAGTGCAAGGATAATGTTGTTGGTCAAAAATGTGACCAATGCAAGGCCCAACATTTTGATCTGGAAGCCGGTAACTCAAAAGGGTGCAAGCCATGTTTCTGCTATGGTCATGGAATTGCATGTTCTTCTCGAGCTGGTATTGGCAAAGATATTGTTAAAAGCAGCTTCAAAAATGGCTTAGAGGGATGGAAAGTTGAAAATTATGCAGGTATTCTAAGCTTTTTTCCTAAATAGCTGTAAACGTACTTATTATTCTAAAATTTTTAGCTACCAAAGACTTTAGTGCTGTGACTCCTAGCTCCCTATGGACTTTTTTAGTTCTAACCATCTGAACCTTGGCTCGTTATAAGAACAGAGATTGGAGATTATTCATTTGGTAGGGAATTTATAAATTTCAAGCGTAGTGCATCCACCCAGGTTAAGGTAAAAGAAGCATATGTTGCAGTTTTATTGTAGGTTTATGTATCATCTATGTGTTATTACGTAAAATGGAGAGACAGCAAAGTCAACAAAACGTGAATCTTTCTGTAAAATGTTTAAGACACTTCACACTGTTAACCAAAGATTTCAATTATCAAAATTTATATACGCTTCTTCTTTTACAGCAATAACATTACTCGAAGTCAAACAAATTCTAATCAAATGAATTCATATTATTGATCTTTGTTGATTATCTTTCCAAAGGTGTGGACTTTGCTTCAGCTTCCAACTTTGACATCAAAGGCCAGCAGATTCGAGTAACAGCCCCCATCACAGGGGAAGTCCTTTACCTTGTTGCCCCCAAGAAATACCTCGGTAATCGCCTCAGCAGCTATGGAAGAAAATTCACTTTCTTGATGGGGGTCACTGAGGTCCAAGATGGATGGAACAACACGAAGAGAGATTTCATCTTGGAAGGATCTGGACTCAAAGCCGAATATCCAATTAACGCTCAAGGCAACGTCATCCCAAGATCGAGATTCGAGCTGTATACATTCACGCTTACTGAACCTGCTGGTATGACACCATTCCTCTTTCAGAAGTTGCTCACAGACGTAACTGCCATCAAAATTCGAATGACATATGGCCGCACTATTGGAGTTATTGACATGGTTAGCATGGAGACCACTATGCCGGTGTCTATTAATTCGCCAGAGCAGGTCACGTGGCTGGAGAAGTGCAAGTGTGAATTGGGGTATACAGGGGTACAATGCGAGAAGTGTGATAATGGTTACACAAGAGCTAATAGCAAGGATGGCAAGTTCGGAAAGTGAGTGGTTTTGAATTTCTTAACTCGTTTTATTTGTGACAAGATTAACTTATTTTATACTCCTGGAACCCAGGCCGTAATATTTAGTTGTTGAAACCTCTAAATATGCAATCCCTTAAGTATGAAATAAACATTTTAGAAACAGGCAAAACTTTTAGTAAAGCTCTCTATATGATGGTTTCTGATGGAAGTGTCAATTAGGTTGATCTATAGTTTCTCATAATACTTGTCTCACGAGAAAAAATATTCTTTAAATAATCTTTACAAGAGATCGAATGGATTTTCCACAATGCAATAAACGTTAAACATGAAATTGAAAATGAAAGAATGTGAATCAACTCTTTGAATAGCCTGTCGTCAGTGATCAGTGCATTGGCTCAGGAGCAAGAAGATCAGGTGCGAAATACATTATACATTTCATCTGACACTTATCCAAGTCGTATCTTTGAAAGAGAACCATTACTAACTACTAATGAAATCTGAGAATAGTTACCTGGATGCAAATTAAAGTTGGCCAATCAAAAAGAGGACGATGATTGGTATAGTAAAATTGTTATCCCTTAAGTAATTTGAATTTTCTTACTGGCTTTAAACTAATCTTTTAGAATATTTGCAATACTGAGGCCTTGCAATACTTCTTAGGCTTCGTTTTTGATTACTTTCTTTCTTTCTTTCTCTTTCTTTCCCCACTTAACTTAATAAACTAGGCTATGAAGCCACTTACATATATTCTGGATATTCTGATTGTGTCAAGTATTCTCTTTCCATTAACATTTTGATATTCTTTCTCCTTTCAGATGCGTTCTCTGCAACTGCAACAACCATGCCAAAGAATGCCACCCTGAGACTGGTGAATGCAAATGCCAGGACAATACCTCCGGCAAGAACTGTGAGAAATGCAAGCGTGGTTACTATGGCTATGCTACTAATGGCCAAAAAGACGACTGCAAGCCCTGTCCCTGCGTATTTGGTAGCCAATGTATATACCTCGGCGGACGAGTCCATTGTACTGACTGTCCAGAGGGACATGAGGGAGACAAATGTGAAAGGTGTAAAGATGGATATTTTGGCGACCCAGAAGGAAAGAATGGACCTAAAACTGGGTAAGCTAGGCACAATGCAAGTGCAGCAAAAGCATTTGCCCATTTTTAAAAACAAATTTGATATGAGATCATTGTATCACTCCATTGATTGTCGAGCAAAAAAGGAGCTTAGAAATACTCATTCAGAGGTTGAGCGGTCCATGGATTGGTCTCCTCCAGGAAAAGGGAGACGTGGAGGAGACAAATCCATTGACTGGTCAACCCTGGCTAGCAGAGAGAACCGCTGGAATATGAATGCCCATTGTGTGTGTAGATACAAGCCTTGCAACCACAGTGTTAACACTGTTAAGTGTACAATAACTAACATACAAATCTACTTAGATATGACCTTGTATTACAAATATCTCGTTATCTATATAAGTCGGTAAGATTGCCCTGTATCCCTGTTCTCCTGTGGTCATACAAATTGTAGGGATAACATCAGGAAGATTGCAATTAGTAGTAGAAAGTAAAGGATCTATATCAACATATGTTTCCTATTGTTATAAATAAGATGATATCTATCCGTTGACAGTGTTAATAAACTTTCCGTTCTCCTAGACTCAAGCCTTGCAACTGCTGTAGTAACCTCGATAAGAATGCATTTACTAGTGACAAATCTACCATTCTGTCATTCTATCATTCTACCATCTGCCACTTATTATTACTAATACCATGTTATCTTTATCAGCTGATAGGGCTTCTAAACTGTATGCTTTTCTTAGATGCAAGCCTTGCAACTGCAGTGGTAACATTGACAAGAATGCCATTGGCAATTGCGACAAATCTACCGGTATATGCCTCAAATGCGTGTATAATACCAAAAACGGTCCCCTTGGAAAATGTGAGAAATGTAAAGATGGCTACTATGGAGATGCTCTTGCGCTGCCAAAAGGACAATGCAAACGTAAGTGTAATAGAAAGACATTCTTCAATTACTTGTGAATTGGATGAGTTATCCACCGGATTCAAGACCATGTGATTAAGATCCAATGTTCTCTCCTGGTTAAACCAAACTGGCCCATCAATCATCGTAGTCATAGCTACTTGTAGAATCAATCACAATGAAATATTTTGCTTGCTGTTCTTTTACCTTCTTTTATTCATGTATCTTGAGCCATATTCAACCATTCTTATTCTTCTGTGTTTGATTTATCAAATATTAGGATCTTTTCTAATAGGGAAGATTATGCTTCTCAATGCCGTAAATTGTTGCATCATCACGAGAAATTTCGAGTTGCTACAGCTTGTTTGTTATTTTACTCAGGAAAATTGTCGAAAATTCCTAAATTGATTTTCTGATCGCTCGTAAATATTTGCTATTTTTACTCTCCTATTATGTAATAAGACCTTTTATACTTTACCAGACAAATGTAATGCTAGGTTTACCCTAAAGATTCGAAGCTCTACACTAAATTGATTCTTGAGCTATGTACATAGGAGTTTCATAGGTCTAATAGAACTATTTGATTATTTTTCCCAGCATGCAACTGCTTCGTCAATGGTACAGTCTGGCCTCCTGGTGTTGACCCAAAGAAAGACTTGCTTCCTTGCGACTCCAACGGCCAGTGTGAATGTCGAGACAAAGTCATAGGGAAGAACTGCAGCTCATGTCCTCCCAAATTCTGGAACGTCGCTTCTGGTAAAGGGTGTGAGATGTGTGAATGTGATCCTGTTGGTTCTCTGGATGGTTTCTGTGACTTGAAGACCGGTCAGTGTAACTGCAAGGAAGGAGTGTCTGAAAGGCAGTGTAGCCAATGTGCGCCTGGTCATTACAGTTTCTCGAAAAATGGCTGTCAATGTGAGTATTGATTCTAAAGAGACCATACCACTAGGCGATGGCCCCTAGCATTTATAATATGGTGGAATACTCTATTCTTCAAAGGATTTACTTTGTCACTTATTCTGTTTACGGCCCTCATTCAAAAGAAGGCTTGCTCACATAGAGAGACTACATTGAATATATCACTCTATATGTACAGTGAAAAGACAGCGATTTACAATGATTCAATAGATTGTATAAGGACAATGATTGATAGGTAATTTAGGCTTGGGTCATATATATGATACAGTTACTTCCTGTTCCTGTCACTTTGTAACTAAGGAAAGAGAGTTCTAGTCTTATTGAAATTTGAGTAAGGGGGTGGGGCTATTTAGAAGGTGGCTAAGGGCGCAATCGTAATGTCGGATATTTTCAACCAACATTTGTTTTTGAATGCTTTCAAATGCTTTACACCCCTAAAAAATTAGAGGGTGACTTTAAAGGGGAAATTCATATATGGTACGTCTAACTAAGATCAGTTTATTTACGATTTTCGTTCTTTCAGCTTGCAATTGTAACAAATTTGGATCAGTCGACGTCAACTGTACTGAATATGGAGTCTGTCATTGTCGACCTGGTGTTCTTGGCGTCAAGTGTGATCAATGTCCTGAGAACAAATACAATTTATCTGTCGGCTGCATTTGTAAGTATCTAAAGAAATATTTTATTCCAGGATGGCTTTAAAAGTGCAGTGCTTCGAACCGAATGTTTGAAAAGTTCTGGACAGTAAAACACGAAACGATTGTCCGAATTTATTCCTTCTATCCTATTAAACGAAATCAGTAATAATGATAATAATTCCAGATCAACTTATCCCTTACGGGTAAAGCTCTTCAGGATGGGAAACCTGAGGGGAAAAAAGTCCCCTTAAAAACACACTCTATATTCATATTCAAAGCCCTGTATCCTTTAATATTTATATTTTTGCTTTATCTTCAGAATATCTTAACTTTGATCAAAATTCGTTGTAACGAGGGTATTTTTAACCAAATGCGCGGAAATGTGGTTTGTAATGGAAGCTGGTTAAGCCTATTCTTGGTTATAGAGAGAGTATTTGCTGTGGAATTAACTTACAAAATCCAAGTGACCAAAGATGAATTCGTAATAGCAGGAAGTTTGTTATGAATAGGGTTTGTTATATTGGATTATTTTAGGTAGGCTCGATTTTTTACATTGTAAATTTCCAAATTTGTTGATCTAATTGTTTCTTTTTTGCAGCCTGCCCTCAGTGTTATTTCTTGGTGCAGAAGAAAGTGCACGTGTTACGCGAGAAACTTCTCAGACTAAAAGCCTCGTTGGGTGATGCCAACTTACCCCAAAACTACACAATAAAAGACGAAGATTTCGTTATTGCTCTAAAGAAGATCGAAAACGAGACCAGTCTCATTTCCGAAAAGGTAAAATCCATGAAGAAATCTGATGACGACTTGAGGGAGTTTTTCGATAAGCTTCGGCTCGAGTTTTCACGTTTGAAACAAGGCCTAAGTAATCTGAAGATGGTTTATAAGATGGCTTTTAATGATTCGAAAACTGCGATGATGGATATTGGAGATGCGGAGGACATCATTGAGCAAATCAAGAAGCTGCTTGCAGATGCAATGTATCAATTGAACAACCATGGTGTCGTTGCCTACCACGAGGCACTAAAGCTTGCAAGAGATATTTCAGATTTGGCCAAGAGTATGAAAACCATCGCTGCTGATGTGAGTCTGAAGTTTTTGTTTTAGATTTGTTGATTTTTCAGCTAATAGGAAGGGGACGACGTCTTTTAGTGAAATTTCACATTCTTTTTCGTATATTTTGCATTCAATTTCAACTCCAACTCGTTAGATTGATCAAATTAGACAAATTAACTGTTCATCTCTTGTGAAACTCTCCCTGTTAAATATGCCCTCAGCACTTTCCCAAAGAATGACTTTTTCAAAGAATCTCGTAGTAAAAAATCAATTTGATATAATTTCAGGCCAAAAGACTGGCTGACCATCACACAAAAGATGCAATGGCGATACAAAAAGCCTCGAATATGGCACACAATATGTCTGAGACTGCCTACGCCTCTGGGAAGAAGGCCCGAGCAATGCAGAAAGAAATGTTTGCTAAATTATCAGAAATGAACAACAACATGTTGATGGCAATGAATCTTGCCCGGTCGACCAGCAGTAATGTCGAAGTGGTCACTAACATAACCAAAGGAACTTTGATGGAAGCGAAGCGTGCTTTGAAAGAGGCGAATGAAAGTGTCCCTGATCTTGGACTCAAGGTTATTCAAGGTTAGTGCTGAATGTGATTTGTAAAAGAGCCTGGTATAGCCTTCCCAGACTCCTTTGCTCCAGAGGGCATATAACTACAGTCCCGACTCAAATATTTGTTTGATAACCAAAACGTTGCAGGACTATTAACGAAGATGTTGAATATAGGATATTGGATACACAAAATATTGCAGGCTCGTATTGAAAAAGCAAGATCTGAACCTGGAAACTCGGGGGAAGAGAAAGACCTAAATACATATACCGTACCTTGAAAGTAATTTATTCATAGTCTGATTGTAGTCTAGTAGACTGAATTATCCTAGGAAAAAATAAGTTGCATCCTCGCATACTATGTTTTGTTCAGAGGGTACAGGGAAAATAAAACTTTCATTCTACTTTTTTCTGAACTGTTAATGTGACTTTCTTACCGCTACGATTGTTTGATTTTTGTTGGAAAGATTCAACTTCTGTTTTGTTGTAGACAAAGCAAACAGCATCAAGATGCAAGCGATGGACATAACGAATAAATCAAACGAACTGATAAAAGACCACCAAGGACTCGTGAAGAAATATAATGAATACAACAATGAGAAGGGTGGTATGATGAAAAAGGGCAGAATGCTTAATAACCAATCCATTGAAATGTACAACGAAGCAAAGGCTGCTTATGACAAGGCCGAAAAAGCAAAGAAGGATGCTGATGATACTGCAAAGGAGGCTATAGAGACTCTAAGAATTCTACAGGTATGTGGACAAGGCTGTGAAATATTTTATGGAAAAGATTTTCTTTTTTAACTTAAATCGAGGGTAATCCCAGCCAAGTAATCAGATGTATATTAAAGGAGGCTAGGGGTGCTAGTGTCCCTTAATTTAGAGTGTAGGGTCCCAAAAAAACTATTAGGACAATCAACCATTGGAGTAGGAATTATTAGAAATGAAAACGCAATTATTTGCCCAATTGCTTGCAGATCGCATATATGCGTGTGTCTAGTAAAAGTTTGTGTATTCCATAAAGAACAGCTAGCCATTAACCTAGTCGATTTTACTATCTAGATTACTCATACGTCGACTTTGCATTCTAATTGGACGAGTTTGAATTCATGTGAATATTGTAGGCTAAAATGAGTATCGTGGTAGGAATTAATTATGTACCAAAATCTAAATTAGCATTGTGGCTATCGAAGAAATAGTACAGAGGTAAGTCTTTCTGAGTCAGGTAGTAATTTCATTTGCCAATCAACCATCGAAGGATTCTTGTACTGTTTTGTTTATTACCTTCATCGCCAGTAATCTACAATACCTTGCACTGATCTACTAATCTACCTACGTTACCTACTTGGGCTGTTTCATTCATAGTTTAGACTTTCCTTGTGATTTCAATGTTTAGACTTTAATGTGCAAAATTAAACCTAAAGCCTTATATCATTAGAAATCATAGCCATGTTTATTCATAAAACTAGAATAACAAAGAGGTAGCGTATACATGATGTGACGAGGTCAGCTGCGTCCTAGACCGTTGTTGTGTAGCGAGATACGTCCAGGCTTAAATAGAAGATTTTGTGAACTGAGGAAGACGAATTTAGAAAAAAAAAATGAAAATGCTTACGAAAATGCTCGCAGACCTTAAGTAAGGTATCAATTTTAAATCTCTATCATGCTAATAAAGTGATTATCGATTTCAGAGCTTCAACGAGGAAATCGAGAAATCAAAGAAGAACTTCACAGAAACCAGAAAGCTGATTCCGTTGATTCTGAGGCTGATAAAGAATGCCAACGAGTCGGCCACTCAAGGTCAGATGACTGTCAACATGGCAAAGGGCGTTGCAGATGCTGCACTGGCTAAAGCTCAAGAGGCTGCCAAAAGTCATAATGCTACAAAACAGGTTAGCACTCGAGTCGTAACCTACAATCCTCGCCAAAAGGTTTTGAGACACAATGGCGATTTTAGCACTATCTCAATCATTGAGCTATCAACCTGTAAGATGATGTTGGAGCTCCCCCTCCCCCAAACCAATGTTGATATTAGGTCTGGATGTCACCGGAGGATGTTGAAGATGCATTTCCGCACAAAAGCAACATCTGAAACAACATTGTTTAGGGGGAGATGGGGGTCTTTCTTCGACAATTGGTATATATTCAGTGGCAATCAAGCATGTCTCATACCTTTTGACGAGGATTGTAGCCTTCTATACCCACAACGAGCTTGGACTGGTAGCGGACACGCTTTTACGGGATTTGTGCTTTAGTCTGGAATGCCGTTACCCATATGACATCTCCTAAAGGTGAAATTATCCCGGGAAAGTAACGGTCACTCGACCAATGGCTGCAAGGATAGGATAGAAGAGATTTAGGCTTGGACGGATATGTTTGTAAGTCCCGAGAAACCGAGAAAGAACTTTTCGATTCCTATTGTGGCTAATTATTGTGCAAGGAAATGATCTTCTAGATTCTGAAAACAATGCGTTTTCTTGGGTGTCTTGGTATTCTAAAATCTAGCTGAAATAGCGTGTTAAGGAAAAGCTTGTTGCTCCATTAGACTTGGTATCAGCAAATTTTAAAACCCCCATCTTACATACCCCTAGCATCTGGGTTTACAGTAAGGCCCCAAATTTAATGAACCACATATAAGACAATTTTTGGCTCATTTTCTCAAAAGAATAATAGGAGAACTATTGAAAGTCTTTTTATCAAAAATGAAACTTAATATGTAAGAAAAAATTTCTTGAATTCGATGCCTTGATGTACTAAATTTATCGTTCTTTTCTATCATACAGAAACTGAACAACTACGGTAAAATGTTCTCGAACAACCAGAAGGAGTTCGACTCTCACAAGACAGACGTTGAAGAAATGGAGTCAGAGATTAAGGACGTAAAGAAAGATTTGAAGAAATACCAAGAAAAGGCCGCAAGGGACGCCAAAGCTGTGCAACAGGCTCTCAAGGAATCAAAACAAGCACAGGAAGATGCTAAGAAAGCTGAAGGTATTCAGACTTGCATTGTGTTCTGTATTCCCCAAAAATAATGCATTATCTTTGACGGGCATGTAAATTCTAGTATGAAGTCAAATGTAAATATTCAAGTCGTTATCTATATAGCATAGTGCTGTCTATATCTCCATCACAGTTCTTCATCACAGTGCTCGATGTACGAAGGTACAGAGCGATAACGACAAGAAAGGCAAAGCCAGCCCCCGTTGCTGTTTCTTATCTAAGGCGTTGTCTATTTTAGAATAGCTAAATTGATGAAAGCTGCTTTTTAGATTTTTCAGGATTCACGTTTTTGATATGACAACGGGCCTACAAACACGAAAATGAATTATGAATGAGGTCATCGCAGGTTCAAGCAGAGATTTTCATGCCTAGTCATTTTGATAACAAGTTTTATGTACTATTGAGCCCCCAGCGGGGCTTACTAAAGTCTGGATCTTTAAAGAGGGGGGCTTGTTAGAAAAGGTGTGGAAAAGCTTTCGTGAAAAGACGTTATTAGCAGTTCATATTTGTGATTTTACATCATTATAACCATTCAACCTTGGCTAAGTTAAAAACTCTGTCTCTACAAAGTTTTGTGCAATGAAATTTTAATGCGGCTTCATTGGGAGGGGGGCTAAATAGAGAATTTACGGTTATAATAATTGTATTTGGTGTATTTCGTCTTAGGTGGTTTGGCGAAAGCCTTGGATGACATCGAAAAACTCATCCTCGACTTATCGAATGTGGATAAAATCAACATGGCGAAACTGGAAGACGCAGAGAAGCGCTTCAAAGCAGCGGATGAAACGATTCTCGCTGGCCTGGACAAGGAGGTGGAGAAATCGAAGAAGGTGCTCGAAAGTCAAGACACAGTCATCAGCAACTACGAGCTGGACCTGGAGCCCCTCCGCAAGCAAATCAAGCACGTCAATGATATATTCGATGCCATCCCGAGGGTGTGCCTAAAGGCGCCTGCCAAGCTTGAGATCGGCTGATCACTTGACAATTTTTATAAGTATGGAAAACTATTTAATTTTGTATTTTCATGATATTGGCTGAATTGCATTTACTTCTCCCAGTATATTACATTTAATTGAAAACCACATAGAGAGACTGCCATTAGCTACTGATTTTCATGCTCAAACGTTTGAGCGTAAGTATTCTACATAGCCTAATATACCATGGAAATTGGATCACCCTACTCCTAAATAGCAATCATTAGTTTGACATCTGCTAATCTAAGCCTATTTTAGATAAACGAAAGAAATAGTCAAAAGCATAAGCATTTGGTCAAAATATATTTTATACATGGGATGGGGTTTTCAAGATCGACCTTATTAGTCTCTCATGGCTGGGTTTTGATTCTATACAGTGTTGTGTACCATGTGTGCAATCAGATGCATGACAATTGAAGGAAAGAAGATCCTCGAATTAAAACAAAATGTGATGGACCACTTTCCAATTAATTCTACCACTTAAGTCCCCTTGCGCAAAGAAATCTGGGAAAACAACCCAATATCCTTTGCGAACTCCAAGACAACGTCATGCAGTAAGGGATGTTATAGGGGTGGAAAGACATCAACCCAAGATGGTAGAAACCAATTAGGAAGTGGTCCATACACAATATGAGTTCTTTGGTGCGCATGGAACAACGTATTCAGCTCGACTCTTTTTTGAGTTGTAGCACCACCAGTTGCTGTTTTTTGGCAATTATCATTTTCCAAATTACGAGTCGCATAGCCAAATTTGCCATTTCATTTATCTGATTACTGTAGGGTTTGTAAGCAGCGATTTATTGTGAGGTAGAGAAGCCGTTAAGTATCGCTTTCGTAGTAGAAACGGTTTTCTATTGTGATTGACCCCTTTCACAATCACATCAATTTTTCTTAATTGTTTCCAGGATCATTAATTTCGTAGATATTATTCGAATCCGAATCGGAAAGAGCTCCTATTTATCTTCATTAACAGAATCGGAAACCTAAATACAATGTACAATATCTTGATCCTGAAACGCACCGTGTCGAAATGAATTTCCTACAGCAGATATTTTCTTAAGACAGACACTCAAATAGGCCCCTACTGTTGCTGTTACTTTGTGGTTTCGTTGTATCCCTTTCGATAAAGTTTAACAAACACACAGTCCTCAAGATTGCTTAATTTGTGTATAGCAGGAAAGGACACTTTAGCTTAATTACAAATAAGGATTTCAAATGATTCTTAAAGAAAGTATTGACAACTGTTTACATTCTCATCTTGTAATAACTTTTCGTGAAAAACTTATCGATATTATTGGCCATTTTAATTTGTATTATTAATTCGTTTATGAAAATGAAAATTTGCCAAAGATTTTAAACAACTTTTGTATTTGTTAACCAATATGTATTTGTTTCTCGAGTTCATGTTTATTCGTTTTAGATTTTATAACGTATTAATAAAATTATATTATACAGAGTTATTTTCATTGAAAGCGTTTTCCTTTCTTCATCGCCTTTTGCTGCCATACCCTGGGTGGAAATCATGAACTCAATCGAGGTAGTGAAAAATTACCTGAGTAGGATTCGAACCCTCGACCTGCGAGTTTGCCTCAAACACTCTACATCCTGAGGATCGGGTGAATCCAATACTCTCGGTAGTTCCTCGGAACTGATCTGACCCGGTGGGGAAATACATTCTTATTCTTATTATGCTGCGATCAGTTTTAAAACTTCGATTTCATCACTAACAAATACATCAGTATTTCAGAACTTATGTTTGAAACATATTCAAGAACACGTATCACTTGTTTCAATATAGAGCTCTTCAGCATTATCAATACGATAACGAACTTCTTGCATCATTCGCATTCATTGTAGCTTTTTGCCTCCCTAATGCTATGTAGGCCATTAACATAAATCAAAACAAGGAGGTAAAGCAAGATCCTTGAGGTACCCTTTTTCCACGTCTCCAGATATAGACCTTAAGCACATAGCTAATCCACAGACAGTCCACATTGTTACATGGATCAATCATCATGTAGAAGCTGCGAAGTCAAGAGCCTTGAATAGAAATGATTATATTATCATTATTCTATTATTTTTTGTATATAGAAATACGTTCTTGGAGTGGAGTGCTAGAGTGCAGGGAATTCTAGCAAAAGTATGTCCCCACACTTACAAGCCCATACACAGGCTCGAGAACCTAAGGGCCTGTTCATATGAGGTGGGATAGCCCACTCAGGTGGGATAGCCCACTGCGGTGAGCTGGTTTTCGGCTCGTCTTCATATGGACATTTCATCCCACCTGGCTGAGCCAGTCTCTATGTGAAAATGAGGATAATGGCGCCAAGAACTATAGTGGCGCAGTTTCTTGAATTTTCTTTCCATGATTTCTTGCTTGTCATATCATCTTTCAAAGAAATTATTCGAAATTATGGAGAGTAAACAGAAAACTATCCTTGCAACGTGATTACACAGCTGACGACAGCTGTAGCTCTGTCACTTCAACTTTACGGTTTAGTTTTTTGGTGGAAAAGCTATGAAATACAAGCAAGTAATTTAGCAATGGCTGTCTTAGCCATGATCAGAAGCTACTACCTGAAGAAATTCAAAAAAGCTAAGTTGAGGAGACTTTTCAGAAAGAGAAGAGGTTGTTGGTACAGACCAGTTCTTCTGCACTTGCGCAGTCTTGACGAATTCATCCCACCAACGTGGGCTGGCTCACTCAAGTGCGTTCATATGTGAAATTTTCATCCCACCAAGGTGAGATCTCACCGACACGGCAGTGAGATCTCACCTAGGTGGGATAGCCCACCTCCCATATGAACGGAATCTTATTATCAAGTACAAATCACTGTGTTGGCTAGATCTCATCTTGGTGGGCTATCCCACCTAAGTGGGCTATCCACCTCATATGAACAGGCCCTAAGACGGAGCTGCTGACCAACTTGTTTTTACTGTCTTATTAAGAGGGCGAAGAATTCGTTTTCCGTGAACTTCTTCGTGAGTTTGACGATGGAATGCGGAGGTTTTGTGCAGGACATGTGATACCATTGGAGCTGCCGCTTTGTTCATGGTGCCAGTTAAATGAAGTTAGTTGATACGCATTATAAAGATTCCACTAAAAAAACCATTTGAATCACAGATAAAATTTCTAAAATCATATATATTGGTTTGTAAATCAGCCGTCGGTGTACTCCTTTTTATAGGTTTTAGGTTTATTATGCCCAACGCCCATTCTTTTTCCTTCGAAACCGAAAAAACCATCTGCCTGCTCATTTACGATGAACCAGCCAATGAAACGTACAGAATTCGGTCACGTGAAGTCAGCAACTTGATGCTTTTGAAGTCATTCGCAAAAACCTGTGTTGTGTTGCGAAGTGGAGATGTTGCGGAAGACTTTTGGATAAACTTTATTTGCTTACAAACGTAGGATATCATTCCATGGGAACTCCTTGGGAATGAGATGGAAGAACGGCCGGCCATCTTGGTAGTGCTGCTATTTTGTATCGTAAACAATATCCATGGTACTACTAGCCCAGGTAAGATAAGATTCGATCACCGGCTTCTCATATAAACATGAATTTGGGCCTAGCCAGCTTGCTCCGTGGGAAAGTAATTTTCACACTGCGTTTATTTATGCGGAAAGCTATGCTTTGAAATGAGAGACACAATAATTTATTCTCTCCATAATATTTTTGATTAAACAATATTTTCAATTTTTGTTAGGGTTTAGTGTTATCAAACTAATGAGAACTAAAAATTGAGGTCACATTTAGGTTAGAATCTAGATACCTAGACTGGCAACTGATAGAAACCTGGGTGCTATAGATCATACCAACATCTTCTCATGTAAAACTTTCTAGCAAAACTACCGTGCAACCCCGTTGATATGGCCACTAATCTGAATGGTCCAGCAAAAGATGGTTGCAGTTAATAATGGGGTTGCTGCAGCATCCTTAAAGGGTTATTTTCATAAGATGTTATTCAATAAGTCAGTATGCTATGTATAAGAGCAAAAATTGTGGCTGTGGTAATGAGTTGGCTGTATTACCAAGGTGGTTATAAGGTAAGACTTTACGGTAGAATTGAATGAACCAAAAGACACAGAGAAAATAAACTAAGTTTACACAATACCATGATTCTGATTTTAGCGTTGTGTCCAGCTTGAAGCCTGGTGCAATTCAAGTTTGAGAGGCTTCCTACTTCCCTGTCCTAGAATGTCCAATAGTCCACGTCGCACTACATCCTTCTCATTTTTTGGAAATAGTGATAAGAAACTGATAAGTAATTAGCTAACGAAAGAACCCACAACACTATTCAACCCCCAACTTTTCTGAGACCATTCTGCCAGTTCTGGTCAAGATAATGTCATTGATAGTAACATTTTGCCCTGCTCCTTCAAGGGTCAGAAACTTTAGTGCATACCTGTGCCCAAAATGATTTAATCCAAAGGGTCCTGTGAATCTTGAATGTTTGTGGTAAAATATTTTAATGATTGCACAGAATCATAAACAAAAATAATATTATGTGCCATGAGGCAGGAATCTTGGGACTGCAGGGGTCTAGCTGTTCCTTCAACATTGTTGACCTCTTGATTCTCAACCTTGACCTAGAGCAAACCAAAGCAAGAGTTTAGAGCAACATAATTTCCCCCAAGTAAAACATCTGTATTTTCAAGTTATTGACTTTAAAACAAGAGCATATAATAAGTGATTCAAATCAGAAACATAGCGAAGTAAACTGCTTTAAGCCTCTCACCAGATACTCATTGTTGTACGTCAGAAATGAGTTAGATACTTCCTGTTCTTAACGTGGTAGCCTGATAGCCTGATTAAGAAAAGGTCTTGCTCCAAGGATTGGCACCATTACTTACTACATATATTAGAATGAGCTCCTAGTGTGTTAGTTGCACCCATCTCGGCCACAGAAGCTTTCAAATTCCAAATTTCTGCCCACTAGACTGACCTTCAAATTATACCCAAACGCACGTATGTTGAAGAACCATTTTACAACAATGCCATCTAGATTCTGTAGTACGGAGCAGCTGGTTTATACTGACCTGGTCATGAAAATTTTGGGCAGAGTAATCTTTGAGCCTTTCTCACAGCTCTCAGGTAGGTGATCCCTTTAGTGAAAACGACATTAGATGGGGCAATTCCCTTTAGATTTGATAGGTTAGGAGGGCAATTCATTGGCCACATCAACTAGCTGAGGAGGGCATTGAAGTGAAGCAGGGCAAAGGCCCACCTCAATGGTCAGGTTTTGGTTTAGTATGTACCAAAGCAAATTAACTGTAAAAAGAAACAACATTTCTGATGGTTGATGATCCTCTGAGATGCAATTGATTATAAATGGATTCCTAGTTGGAAAACAAACTGACAAGAAAGGAGCTACATTGGAAAAATGTATGGTCCTCACTTTCCCTACACCTGTAAAGATGTTTTTGATGACACACCTCCATCATTGAGGTTTAGTCAACACACTGCCTCTTTATCTGAAGGCCAGCTTTGAAAAATATTGCTACACTATTTTTTCTACAAGAACAATTTTATAAGAACATTATGCTTATAAAGCCTCAGATTTTGCCATAACTCAAGAACAAGCTAAGAAGAACCCAGGGCTGGACATTTTAAGGTCAATATAAGAATAATACCAAATAAACACGAGACTTACGGATAATTACAAAATGAGCAGATTGACCGCACACGGATAAATCAGATAGTCAAGAAAGTCCACATTTGAACCAATTAATATTACTGAAAGCAAAACGGGCTTCTTAATCATGATAAAATAAGAACAAATAAAGGACATTTCAGGTTGGAAATAGAGGAACCTTTAAGAACAGCCAGATTCAAACCAATTTTACGGGCTCTTATGAAAAAAGAGTGTAGCACATCAATACCCGCTCTGTCTTTCTTCATACGGTAGAATGGAAGTTTCCAATGGCAATATGCTGTAGTGTAAATTAAGCCTAGATTCATAAGAAAGATCAATTTATGCTGTTCATACTGGAACTTTCTTCGTGTAATACAGACCAGTACAAGTTTGAACCCTATTTACAATTCTGTTTTCTCTCTGATGCTTTACTGAAGGAGCATCTGGCAAAAAGTTCTGTACTAATCAAAGACTGCAACGCACAAGATTGTGTACAAAGAACTTAAGCAATTTTAACTGATCCTGCTCTTGATTGCAAAGAAATATGTTGTGCAAACACTTATCAAGGCTCTCATCCATTAGAAATGTTTATTTGCTTTCATTAATTTTCCATCATTTCTTCTAGTTGCGAGGATTTAAGCGCAATCAGATCTCAAAGCAGTTGTATTTTGTTTGAGATTAAAAACAGATGCCGTATGTGATTTTTTATCTCAAACTCACAGTAGAAATCCTGAATAATTTGGAGATTTTAATTATTCATACCTTAATCTAATTCTGAAGCAGATGCTCTGTTTTCTTACGTTATTCGCCCATGAAAGAAAGAACTCAAGCTATATTGATTATCTCAAAGACCACATTTTATTGAATAGGCAAAGGAACGCCCTTGGCAATAATTTTTTCAGACTTAATTTTCTTAATTTGGATTTCTAATCAGAAAGTAGCTCAAGGAAAGAGGAGGAGCAAATTATGTTTGGATTTTTGAATTTGGATTTTCACCAGGTTGCAAACTTATAGACTTCAAGCAATTTGTTCAAGTTTTTGAATAATTTTAGAGCTGTAGCTATTGAAGGGGTATGTAACGCTTCACCATCCAGTTTTCCAACTGCAAGGGAAAAATGATCAAATATTTGGAACTTTGATAAAAAATTTCAACTTTAAAATTTTTGAGTCACTTTTCTTTTTTCCTGACAAGATTTTATCAAGCGCAGAATTCATTTAAAAAACTAGAAAACTAGTGCTCACCGCCTGCTGTGTTACCTTATTATAAACTTGGTGCTAGGCAGCTTTTTTAACCTTGTTGATTCCTATTAAAATTCATTTCCATAAATTTTGTAAATTTGTATTCAACCTGTGAACTTTAGATCACACACCCCATTATCAATCCCGCTAAGATGTCAACAAAATATTTGCAAAGAACCATTTTGGTTATGACAACACTGTTTTATCAAGGAATTCATTTTGGTTCATTCAAATGAATGATTTTTGTATATGAAGAGCCTGCCTATGGCCTAGGAATAAAAGCTCTTTGTATTTCCTAGTTTTTCCTATTTCAATTTCAATTTCAATTTCAATTTCAATTTCAATTTTTCAATTTTCAAGTTCATGTATAAATTCAAGCTTTTAATTACAGGGTTTAGCAATAATAAAAAATGTAATTAAGTATAAGCTTTGGACACTTGAAAAGAACTCAAAAGAGCTATCGAGCCAAGTGCCCTTATGTTTAACTACATGCCAATATAAAAATTTAAGTTACATGAATTGAATATTGCAAACAGTAAACAGTAACAGAACAGCAATGAAAAAAAATTAAAGTAGATTAAAATAAAGAATAAAAAATAAGATTAAAAATAAAAATAAGAATAAAAGCCAAAATACTACATTATAGCAAATAGCAACATCTCAATAACAATAATTATGGTATGAGGAAATTGAAGTCTTTCGTCTAGGAATCGTTTTCAAGGAGCCATAATTTAAGAAACTTTTTGAAAGTAAATTTTGATTTGCAAAGCCTAATATCTTTTGGAATGTTATTCCAAATTTTAACTCCATTGTTAATCACACTATTTTGTAATGAATTTGTCCTCATGATGGGCTGAGAGAAAGAACCGGAGGTTGCTTGCCTGGTTCTTATGGAGTGTTTAGTACTTGTCAATTGAAACAAATCACAAAAATGCTTTTCCAAATTGTTATTATTTATATCAAACATAAATTTAGCACATTCATTTTTGTAACTGTCTTCAAGACATAACAATTTCAGTTTATTGAAGAGAGGTTGACTGTGAGCTCTTTGTGATTGGAAAGTTATCAAACGTACAGCACGTTTCATGCTTTTCTTTAAAGGGTCTAAAATACTTTTATATGTTCCTCCCCAATTTATTATACCATAATTAATGTGTGGTTGAATAAAAGCGTTGTAAATGTTAATTAGAACATCATTTCCAACAAAGTGTCTCAAACGAGCTAATATTCCCACACCCTTTGATATTTTCAAATTAGTTTGTTGAACATGGGTTTTCCAATTTAGTTTATTATCTATTAAAACACCAAGATATTTCACGCTCTGTGTTTCATCTAATTTTTCATTGTTGATATGGATTACAACTTCTTGGTTTATTCTTTTGTTTTTTGGGGAAAATATTAAATAATTTGATTTTTTTGTATTTAAAGAGAGTTTACTAGCAATTAACCAGTCAGAAATGTTAGTCAATTCTGCATTGACATTTGATTCTAAAGTGTCTATATTATCATGTGACATGAAAAGACTTGTATCGTCGGCAAAAAGGTGAAAGTCAAATTTTTTGGAAGAATTAGGTATATCATTTATGTATAAAAGAAATAGTAAAGGACCAAGAACACTACCTTGAGGTACACCATAGGAAATATTAAGACTTTCTGAGAGCTCACCACCAATAAAGACACTTTGTTTTCTACCTTTCAAATATGAACGAAACCATTCCAGTGCAACACCCCTTATTCCATAATACTCCAATTTATGCAAAAGAATTTCATGGTCGACCGTGTCAAATGCTTTTGCAAAGTCGAGAAAAATACAACAGGAAAATAGCTTGTGTTCAATTGCATTTATCAACTTTGTTGTAACATCAAGTATTGCAAGGGTAGTGGATTTGTTCTTTTGGAAACCAAATTGGTGTTTGAAAATTACCTTGTTTTTTTCAAGGAAGTTGTTGAACCTGGTGTACATAAGTTTTTCGATAATCTTGTTAAAAATTGGAAGAAGGGAGATAGGGCGATAATTTGTTACCTCAAATGGTGAATTAGCCTTGAAGATCGGTATGACTTTAGCATACTTTAATATCTTAGGGCAGTAACCTGAAGAAAAAGACTCATTTATAAGTATAGTTAGTGGTCCTACTATATCATCTTTGATAGCCTTAACCATCTTAATTGGAATATCATATGCATCTGCTGACTTTTTGGCATCTAAACTACTAATTTGATCACTTACTTCAAACTCTGAAACAGGATTTCTAATAGTAATCTTCAAAATCTTACTAGAACTTTTAGTTTTGAGGCTCTTTGAAGTTCCTTTTACACACAGTCCTTATTAAGAATTTCAGATCTTGTATATAAGCAATAAATATTTTCCTGTGCCAAATCGATTGGTAACTAATTAATCGCTGAAACTAATTTCTATTGAAAATATTTAATCCCTCTTTATTTTATTAATATCTCTTTATTCTGACTGTTTAAGATGATAGCAAGCTGAAAGTGCAGTTCCTTCCAGGAACTAAAATCATGAGGAAGGAAATGAAATTTTTATTAATTTCACATTTAACCTTTTAACCCTATTACTACGGCGCTTTTTGGACCCTTGTACTACCGTGCCCTCCCCCTATAATTCTTGTTAGGAACGCGATAAAGGCTTGAAATTTGGTAGAACTATAGAACTTTACTTGCTCTATCGATTGATGGTGCTTTTAAAACCATAATGGCTACCAATGACGTCACAGTGACGTCATTAGTCTGAAAAACCATGATAACTACTTATAGCCATTTTGCTTGTAATTGAAGCTATCCTTATGGTCTTTTTGCCTCTCAAATGGTCTATTTATGAACAAAAAGTATTTTCAGATCATACTTTATCAATTCAATTGATATTTTCATATATTTTAACATATTTTTACCATCTTTTTCCTAAATGTTCAAGTCGATAAAGTTTACAATGAAGAAAAATTTGATAAAATCACCATTTAGATTGAAAAATAGAATTTTTTCCAGTTTATCTCTATTCAGAAAAGCAAAAAAAGGAATTTTTTATGAAAAAAATAATTATCTTTATAGATATGACGTCATAAACTTTGATGACGTCATAGATTTTAGATTTTGCTTACGTCAGCAAATACTGATAAATTATATATCTTCCAAAAGCCCTCATCAAAAAAAAGCCAATGGTGCTTCAATCAAGTCTCTATGTGTTATAGTTGCAGAGATATGGATCCTAAAACATCTTTACACCTGACCACTTGTTGACAAAAGAAGTGTCACGTGATCAACGAAGGTGTGATAGTGACAAAAATAATTTTTTATGTGCTCTGATAATATTGAGGAAAAGTCGAACAGGTTTCAGTAGAATATTACGTGTTTTCTGAGAGATACAGCATTTTTAATTTGCCGCGGGCACTTTGTACCCCCCCCCCCCCGGTCGTAATAGGGTTAAGGAATACTACTTTTGATAACGGTTTGGGTTGTATCCACATTCAACTCGAAAGCTCTGATTTAAGATTGGTTAGAGTCATGCTTATTGAAACTTTTGCTTCCACTTGGTAATGCAATCTTAGCCAGTGAAAATAAGTGCCATAGAAAAAATAGCCCTCTATGGGAGTCTTGAGCTTACTTTCAAAAGAGTTGAATTACTTTATTTATTCTCGATCACAATCTATCTGAAAATAAATGAATATTACAGAATTATGGTGGCAATTTTTATCTGTTCGAATTGAGCCAAACAGAAAATTAATTTCTTACTTTTTTACAAATGAAACGCCGTAGAGTTGTCGTGAAGGTGTTTATGTTATCTCCAAATTTAAGTTCATGTTACAGCTTTGACCTTTATCAGCTGGTTTGAATATTTTTTGCTTGCTTTCTAGGTAATGCACTAAATAAAGACCAAGATTATCTGGATTACATTGCCTCTAAAAGGCATGAAATCGAGAATGCTCTTCTCTCTCGGCAGATGGAAAGAGACTTGTATGGTGATAGAGACTATTTGAATCAGGGTTTTGATTATGATGATGAAGAGGAGGACAGATCAAGAAGGTTTGACGAGGAAGATGGTGGTGATGAACGATCTGAGTCTGAGGTGGAGGACGATAGCAACAATGCTTTGGAAGAAAAAAGACTGAAGAGGTTAAAGAAAATTGAGAAGTTAAAGAAAGAATCTAATAATTTGAATAGTCCCAATCACATGATTCAAGATGAAAAGGTTTGTTGACCGTTTGTTTCTGGCTATCAACATGTCTCTTTTTAGCCCCCGGGGGCTTATATTGATAATCCACTTGTACTGCTTTCATACTGGAATTTAAACCAGCTGATACTGAACCAAGTTCTAAATCGAAGACTCTGATTGATAGATTTGATAGTCTTAATGTTCTTGAATGGTTAGTGAACCGTAGAGTAAGTAAATGCATTATTAGAGGCCTTTAGACAGAAGGGCATGATTGAAACAGGTGAGTAGTGGCCAAGGGGGCAGGAGTAGTGGTAGGAAAAATGAAGAAAAATGAAATTTTCAGATTTTGCGGAAAATGTTTGCTTTTATCAGAAAATTTTGAGTTTTCTAATGTATTATATCTAATTTTGACGGAAATTCCAAATTTTTGCCCCCCTTAAACTGAAGTCTCACAACACCCATGGATTGAAACAAGGACTTCGATGTTTTAACCTGTCAATGAATCAGTTGTTTACTGGTAATTTACCTTTTTCTGTATGTACATATAAACGTAGGGTTGAACATTGTGGTACAGAATTGCCAAAGGCACTCACTATGTAGGGAAGGGAGGGCCCTTGCTAAGCTCAATGGCGTTATTGTCAATAATGGCAACAGACATATAATCACAAGCTCAGCGCAACCGGTCCAATCGTTGCAGCTTTGGCCCGACCAAGTTATGGGGTCAGTCGCTCTGTTTTTTAAAATGATTTTGGTCCATTAAACATAAGATTTTTTATGGTATATTTCTCTGCTCTGAAAATGCATCAAATTACATCTGAGAGGATCAAGATTTCAAAATTTTTCTTGCCTTCAAACCCCAGACCTACTGGTTCATCTCGAACAGGATAAGCTATGGATAGCTTTTGCCAGGCCAGCATCAGAATGCTCTTAATAACATCAGCAGAAGAAAAGCACTGGATATAAATGCAAAATTTTTCAATTTGAAGTTCTATACCTAGGATGCCTTTATTTTTCAATTTATTAAAATTGTCATTATTGCCACCACTGCATCTATTACCTTTTTGATGGGGAATGGTGACATTGATGATGGGAACTAGTCCCTCTTTTTAGGTTGTTGGTTTTCAATTGAGCACTTTTTTAGGGAGAGTTAAGAACTTTTTTTTGGTCTGTAAAGATTCGACCACAATATCCCACCCTTTTGAACGCTGGTACCACAACTGAATGCTATCGTTCGCTATGGGCTATCCACTAATTGACTAACTTGAAACAACTTCTTGAGATACATAAGTCATCTGTTGCAAAATACAACGTTTTTCAATAAGTATGCTCTAATGAGTGTAAAAAGGAAAGTTTAGGCTCTAATGTTTTGCTATGTCTTTTATTTCAATCACAATTCCCAAAACAGGATTAGCGATTCATTATCCAGCAACCCAATTTCAATTGAATTATTAATCTGTTGAATACGTTGAGCTTTTCCTAATATGATTAGGAATGTCATTCGATTGAGGAATATCATTCGTTTTCCCTAAGGAACCAAAATTTCTTTTATGGCAAGGTTTTTTGTAAAAAATAATCTTCTTATTTTAGTGAGAAATAATCCATCATGAAATTGATTCTTTGCTTTCGAAATGCGCAATTGTAGTTGAGCAAGGCTGTGTATTCCTTTACTCTAAACAATTATTCACCTACTTAATGATTCACTACAATTTTCTAAAACATATTAACAAGGAGTTTTGACCATGTTATTTATGATACTGAGTGTCTCTTTTGTTTTTCTCAAACCGTTTTCTTGTAAAGATGTATAACTTTTACTTTTGCTGGAAAATCTATGCGGCCCCCAATCAGAGGCACACTTTAAAATCTAGCATCGCAATGAAAGCATTTTATTAGAGATTCTTCAAAACCCACTAGCCAGCATAGGGAGTACATTGAATATGAAAACAGACTAATTCGAGAGGATAATAAACTTCTCAGCTTGCTTTGATAGATGTTAAGAATATTAACGATGCTTAGAATTATGGGCTAGATATTAATTTTTGGCCATATATTTTGGCTTCAATTTGCCCTCCAGAATCAAAACAAGTTGTGGGTTATGTGTGTGAATGTGAAGATAAATGTCATTTTAACTCATAAAAAGGCTGCATAAAACCCTGTGATGCCAAGATGCATTTCAGAAGCAATAGTTTCATGTTATTTATATATTTCAGATATTTACTTGATGACGGTCAAGCCAGAAAGCTTGTTTATTACTATCATAATGTAATTTTCAATGGTAGTCAATATCATATCATTGAAATATTTACTTGTGTGCTTTATATACCAAAACGCTACTTACATTATTTACTCCAATAATTTCATGGTCGAGGTCATCAGAAGAATTTTTCTGCCAAAGTTACCTCATTTGATTTTACTTATTTTTATCTACATTTTTGTTATTTCAGAAATCGAAAGATCATAGATCAACGAAAAAAAGAAAACCCGTAAAGAAGAAGAAAAAGAAGAGGGATCCGAATGTTAAAACTGTGAAAAATGTAAAAAAGAAAAAAGATCAGCTACATCATAACGAGGCAGATCCAATAAAGGGTCATTTACCCAATCTGCAAGAGAAAAGTCCTAAACTGCATGAAAAAGCTGGGCAAAAAATTGATGAAGTTGAAAATGAAGAATCAGAAAAATCCAAAGAGGAAAAAGCAGACCAATCTAAAAAGGAGCACAGTGTGAATTATCCCGAGAAAGAAGCCGTCTATCTCGATGCTGCCAAGGGGTCCAAACCTGCAGCATCAAACAAAAGTATAGCTTCAAGTGCTCCAAGGGTTGTACCGAAACCCCAACAAATTGCAAATACACCCAGGAAGAGTAACTTGAAACTGGATAAAGCATTATTCATAGGTGAGTCGTAATCTGCTTTTTTGGATACTGAGTGCTATTAATATTTTATTTGAAAATGAATATTTTATTTGCAGCCTCAAACAGTTAGCTGAAGTGTCAGAGACGTTTCTTGTTTGAGGGAATAGACACAGCTGTATCAAAAAGCTGCTTTAAATAGGTCCAAGGAACAGCCACAAAATCATCTTCAACGGATATTTGTCTTGAATATCTAATCATGCATGCAACAATACGTGGTGTGGTGTGGTGTGATGTATGGTTGTGCGGTGCAAAATGCAACCCTTTAACCTGCTTTTTATTCAACTTCTTATTTCTGTTATAAAGAAACAATATTTCTGTTATAAAGAAACAATTCAACTCCTCTTCTGACATTTAAAATCAGCTCTTTTGCATTTTGAAATCTGTATCTTCTGCAAGAAATAGCAACCTCTTGCTGCAATCTAAACTACCACCAGGTAGGACTAATTATGAAAACGGAGGGAAGGGTGTGTTACGAATGTTTTGATGCAGATGTGAAGCTTTACTTAAAATTTTGTGAATAATGTGGAGCAGAGCTCGATCAAGAAGAACTAACGATTACCTACCATTTTGACCATGGGATCGACCTTTGAGAACATCTAAAGTGAAGTGACAAAATTGAAAGTAATGCTTCACAACTGCATCATAACATTTGCAAAACATCCTTCCCTTTGTTCTCACAATTAGGCCTACCTAGATGGTGGTATTTTTGATTGCAGCAAGAAGTTGCCATTTTTTGCAGAAAATACAGATTTCGATTGTTGGGAAAAAAATTATTCAAAAAAGTTTCGTTTCAGAAAGGAAGAATTTTTTTCAAAAAGAAAGATTTTGCGTCCAACGAGAAAAAATTGGTTTCAAAAAAAGATTTACTTTTAAAAAGAAAAATTTAGTTTCAAAAAGAAAGTAAAAGAAAATAAGATTTGGTTTCAGAAAGAAAGATTTTTTTCGAAAAAGAAAGATTTCGTTTGAAAAAGAAACATCTTGTTTGAAAAAGAAAGATTTCGTTTCAAAAAGACAGATTCCATTTCAAATAGAAATATTTCGTTTGCACTTACGGGCCACCGTATCAATGATGGAAGAAATTCGATAAAAAGCAAGAGGTGTTGAAGTTTGCACTGATTAGCCTCATATCATTCAACTTCAATTCAATTCAGGTATACAACACACCTAACCCTCGAGCTTGCTTCACTCTAATCTCTTTCATACAATTAATTGACTCTTTCTAGTTGCTTCATTCAAGCTGCCCTTTTACCGTTTCTCTGGTAACCAAGTAATGATAACAAATATTTACCTGTCTTCATTTAAAATTATTATTCACAATAAGACTTTTCCACGTGCTCTCAAATTCTCTTCCGGGGTTTTCTATTAAACATTTAGGCCTTTCATTCGATCTTGGGTCTTTCTTAGGAAAGGGCTATTGCTCTGCCTGCTTCAGGGTTTGGATGAGGTTGATGTTGGTTTGTAATGAAACGGGGAATCTTTCATCTAAAAGTCCTTCGATCGTGGTAATTCTAGACATTGAAGAGAGTTGAGAGGTGTATTATAAAAGAGGTTGGTAGAGTCTGGTCCTAAAAACACAGACATACCCACTATTATCCCATATGTTTCTGCTCTCTTATTTGATCTTTTCCTATGCATACAACGGAGAGACATTGGAAAAGGTCCGGGTTATACTTTGTAGTTGTGGCAGAGAAAAACCTTGACTGACCATTCGTACACATTATTGTTAGATAAAAGAAATCCAAACAAGGTCAAAATCATCTCCAGAATCATAACAAATCAAACAACATCTTATCAAAAATTAAAAGCTTCTTCCCATCACCATAAGTGTTTTCCACACGTTCAAGAGCGATGATTACGCATTTGAGGAGAATGATGCATTCGACATTTTTCTTGTGCAATCTAAAAAGGTACAATTTACAAAAACGTATAAACATTGACAATACCATTGGGAGCAAGATATAAATGTCTACCCAATGGCCTCACGAAGAAACGATTACAAACAAGAATAATGCTGAAGGCTATACCAAGTATTTGCAGGCATCACGCATAGGAAGAAACGCAACATCGAGGCATACCATGCAACCATTAGAAATTACAGCAGCTGATTGATATAGTCTTCAGTATTGGGGTTTACATTCACTATACATTAAGATATAAAATATTAAAGGACATTGACAAACTTGCCAGCTTTTCCACATGCTAATGTTTCTTGGCATTCTCCAACTACTCTTTAACAACACTGTAAGATCTTAAGGCCCGCACATCATAGGAAACTAGCGCAATGAGGTATAAAAACATTAGAGGACCCACTACAGGGCCGGATCCAGTACCCATAGAGAGGGGGGGGCGAAACACATATATGAAAGATAAATGTAAGTGAAATAGGGTATTATCAAGCTAATTGTATTGTTTTTCTACCAAAATAGGGGGGGGGCGTACGCCCCTTTACGCCCCTTACGCCCCCTTGGATCCGGCCCTGCACTACAAAGCAAGACCTGAAGGTAATTTTCGTACAGCAAGTAATTTTTCAGGGTTTTACTTTCTTCAATAATGTTTCATTTAACTAGCATTTTATTTCTCTGGAAAGATACCTGAAAGTGATTAAGTTCGAAAGTGGCAGAGTTACCGAGCGGTGCAAGCATTTTGCTATGTGCAGCTGAAGCTAAGATTGGTCGTCTGAGGTCGACATCTGGGTGGGTGACCTTCGAGGTGTGGAATAAACAACTCACTCCACCGATCTACGGAAGGAACCTTAAAATAAGAGTCTCATGCCACTGCTGGAAAAAGGCCTCAGGCCTTTCGCTAGCTAGCACCTTGTCAACTTGCCTTCCTGTTTACCCTTTAAAAACCGGCTTCCAAAAAATGACGGCCCCATAAGTTAGCTAGCTGTCTAGCGTTTTATAGCTCGTTTGTCCAACGCTAATGAAAGCGTACTGCGAATCTCAAGTGGAACGGAGAAAAATCTAGTTTATTCATTCTGTCTAGCTCAATATTTGAGTCAAACAAGAAAGAGGAAGAAAAGAATTGTTTGAATGCTGGTGATTGTTTTGATTGAAATATTAATGAACGCCGAAGCAGTTCGACGAGGCTTTTGATGTAACAAACAAGCAGGGGATTACTTGAATTAGTTTATACCTGCTTGCTATGGGATGTCTTTTTGCTGATGTGAAGTTTTGAACTCCAGTCGTCTTTGCTGATGGTTTTGCTTACGTAATTTCGATCTGCGTTGGGTTTTTTGGTTTAGCAGTAAGTACTGGGTTTCGTGGAAAATGGTGGTACCTCGTAGTTTTAATGTGATTCTGTTATAGAAAGCCATTCAGTACGTAAAGTTTCTGAAATTATCATGGGATAAGGTTTGATCTACATCTACTAAGTTAAGTGTGCACAAAGTCTTTCAGTATGATTACTTCACAACGATTTCTCACAATCACTGCTGTATATGTGAATGGTATTCACCTTGTTTTTCTACTGCCATATTTCGTACTACGTTTACTATATAAAGTTTTTAAAGTTTCTTACCCGGAGTTATTCGAGTCACTTTTTTGAAAAGTAATACTACTTAAATTTCTATACTTATTAGAATAGATGCAGTTGATGTTTAAGACAAAAGAGTTTGTCAGAATATTATTTTTCGGGCAGTTTAAAGATGGAAGCTTACATATTCTGTAGTTGAGAATATTTTCTAGGCCCTAAGCCTTGGGAGAGGGGGGCTATAGGTACCCTTATTTACTTCGTCCCCTATTTACCTGTCTGAAATTTCTCTCCTTGGGCCTGACACGCCACTGTCCTGGACCATTACTAATGTCAAGAGAACGATTAGAAATACATTTCATTCATTAGAAATATAGAGGTGGTTTTTTTATTTTATCTCAACCCCATGATACAGGGTTTCCTTGAAAAAAGTTCCGAAGAATTAATTCAAAATTTTCCTGAATTTTTCCGGGTTGACTCCAACGAGCATCTCTTTTATTTTATCTTTTATAATTTCTAACCTAAATAAAAGAAAATTCAAATTGAAAATAGAAATATACGTCTGTGTCAGAACAATGTACCACCTAATTGTTTTTCAAAGAGTGAAAATATTTGAAAGTTTTGAACAGTTTCTTCAATATGGTGACACAGCTGCAATCATTTCATGGCTAGGCCAAAATAAAATGGTGACTGCTCGCTCCAGGCTCCAAATAAAACCGACTGTTTTGGTGCAAAAATTTTCACAATCCTAATGATGCCATATTTTACAATGATCAAAAACTGCATTTTGCGTAATAAGTTTTACAGTTTGCAAACTTAAATAGGTTAAAAATCAAGGAAAATAGACTTTTAAGACGGAAATTTCCTTCAAAATCAATTTTGAGATAGACATTGATGATGAAAAATGATAAAACTCCACTGAAATCTTCCTATTGCCTTGAATTCCTAAACGCTGTTTTGGCTGACCCAAATTTCATTCAAGTTTAGCAAAAGTTGAATTAGGCAAATTTGATTTTATTCACACTCATTAATAGGCTACTACGACTGTATTTGCATCGTTCACATCTCAACCTGGAGTCTGATCTACCATAAAATATGCATCAAAGCAATTAGTAATGAGAATAATTAGTTAGATTTGTACATACAGGTAACGCAGAATTGCTAATGCAAAAGTCTAACTCGTGGACACCACACTTCTCAGAATGAAAATGATTCCGAAGAACAAATATATATTGCATCATGAAAAATTCAGAAAGCGCAAATAGAGATAGTGTTTGACCGAAGATTGTTGAAAAAGATTAAATTTGTTGTTGAATATTTAGCTTAACGCTCTTCCATCTCGCCTTCTGTTTTGTTCTTCCTTGAGCACTTGAGCCTTGGGTATTAGAGCAGAAAGTTGTACTTAGGAATCATCTTCCTCCTTTATTGTATTATAGGATTCATTGAATTGCATTCAACTTGATTGAATTGAATGATTTGTATTCGTTACAGTGGTAGTTGCTGCCTGTTCTGTTGCTGGTGTTGCAGGTTTGATTCTTGCAAGTTACTGCTGGTATCGGTAAGTCATTTGCATTAAACCAGTAAACCATTCTCAAACTACTGTAGGATGTGTTTAGTAAACCTACTGTAGGATGATGGAAGTATGGAAGCGATGGGCCTAAATTTATGACAGCGAAAACGCAAAACGAGGCTGTGCAATTTAAAAAAAAGATATTTTCGCTTCTTTTGATCTGCCTCGTTCACAGACTGCAACTGGGTCCAGCCCCATCGGTTCCATACGTTCATCTCCCTACAGTATTTCCGTGCCTCGTCAGGAAGAGCTGCTCGAGCTACTTCAAGCACCCCTTGGACACTTAGGAAACTTCACTGGCTCGATGGATCATGCGCCTTAGCTTGCAGATGATGCTTTATTTTTGCACACTAGATCTATACGTTTTTTTATAAGGAACCGGTTTCTGACGAACCTGTATGTAAAATTAAGGAACCACTAATGAACTTTTAGTACTACAAAGTTGTATATTCAGGTCACCAAATAAGAAATTCAAACAACAAGGTCTTGAGCTGAGTAATTGATAAGTATGTAATTGTCTGTTTAACGTGCTAGCCGCGGAAGGTCAGAGACCTTATTTCCAGCAATGGCTATGGATCCCTAGTTCAACGTGCTTTCCGAAGGACGTAAAGAAGCTTTATTGATAAAGAAGCTTGTGTGTCCAATACGAAGTTCAGTGAGTCTTCAAATCCCTGTGTACAGCACTGTAACTAGAACATACCAATTAGATGCCACTTGAACTAACTACTTGTTCTAATATTTTAATCATTTTAACAATTCAGTTTTGCGCACATTTTCAAACCTTTCTTTGTTCTAATTAATTCTGTAATAAATATTTCATTAGAAAAGTTTAAAAAAGAACTCGGAATAAATGAATGGACGAATTAATATTTGCGTAGAATTTTTATTAAAATTGTGCGGAGAATAATGGCTTTTTACAAATGTTTACAATGCCTGTCGTCTATCCATCGTTTCTCAGGCTCGTGCTTAGATCTAACTGTGCTATGTTCATTGATTCGGGTTCAGGATAGTTATCCCTTGAAAGCCCTGTGCGCACGAAAGTTTTTGTCTTAGCTTGTTACATGATTGTTCTGGTTTAGAATGCAATAATCTCTTACAATTCAGGGGGTATGCTCACCTGTAAATCCTTTTTCAAGTGCCAGTTACAAGTTGGGCGCAATGCGAGGCTGTTTTTAAAAACGAGATTGTCGTCAAAATATATGAATTTGGGAGTTTTGTGGCAGTTTCTGAAATAACCCCATACTATGTGTGTGAAATTCCAATTTACTGTTCTGGGTTTTATACAATGTTTAGGTTATGCATTTCATTCCAATGTTTTCATAGCAGAGCATCTCCTCATTTTCCGAAATCAGTAAGGTCCGGTTCAGTTGGAAATTAGCAAGGGCTGTGGCGTGGTGGGGCCTACTTTCTAGAGGCGGGGGGCAAACATGAAAATTTACCGACAAAATCGAAACATTTCCGGCAGAGATTTTTATTGAGTACTCAAATTAGAGTGAATGTAAAGTTTCTCCAGATGGGCTTAAAATGCTACTAGTATGTACATTCATAACATAAGTAATTTAGCTTCACGGATTTTAGAAAAGAAATGCTTGTGAGCGTAGGGAGCGAAAAACTTAAAGTTTTTTGCAAAAGCTTAGGAAAACATTGGAAATCCAAAACACCTTAGTGTCGTTGACTGAATTTGATGATTAGTAGCCAGCACTTGCTAAATACTCAAAATCAAAGTCATGTTATTACGAATAGAAAAGATTGAATCGATCATATATCAAAGTGTTTTCGATATAAATGAAATTAGATAGAAAAACGGAAAATTAGGGTAGCGAGCGAGAAATTTTGAGTGCAAGTTTTCTTGAATATCGGAGATGTTAACCTTAGATTTGACAAGATAAACCAGGTATGGAAAATTTACTATCATTTCCCCAGAAGTTCAGGCAAGACAGTCCCCGCCGCAGAATGGTAGCAGAATGGTTGATTGAAACATGTTTTAGCAGTTTTTCCGACATATTTATTCAAAGTCTCACAACTTTAAACAAAAGAAATTTCCAAATCACCCGCGAATTTTCCGATAATTCCGACCGATGTTTTTGCTTTTAGGGGTCGCCCCCAGCCACCTCCTGCCCCCCAGCCACTTACAACCCTGAGGAAGGGTCTACCAAGGGTTAATTCAGGGTTGAGTGGGACTTTATTAAAGGTTCAGTAATGTTTCAGAAAGGTTAAAGTAAGGTTGTGGCGCAAGGCTTCGGCTAAGCACAGGCTAGTTCATATAGGTCATTCTGATGTCAGACTCTGAACAGGAATCGTCCCAAACTTGGGAGCAAGGGATTGGCAGAACGCTCCAAGGACATTTTTCATTACGCTAAAGGGGCACTTCTGAGAATCACTATGAAAAATGGCACCAGCAAATATTCTTCTACCAAAATATGTTTTTGCTAGCTTATTGTGTTTCAATCAAAATTCAAGAATTAAATTTCAGGAACAGATCTCGTTCTGCTAGTCCAAACATAGCCGTTCGGTGTTTCAGCTCAACAATAAGTTGTCTATCTTTATTGTTATGAATTTGAAAAGAATATTAATCGATTTTCTCCGAAGATTAGAAATATCATACATTTATGATTTGAAATAGAAATTGTTCCTTTCTTGTTTATCACAAAAGCGTGTTACTTTAAAAGTTTTCAAACCTATAGATGATAACACTTAGGGTTTCTTTCAAGCGAAAAGTATTTTCGAAATCTCGAAATTTCGAAAATGTTTAATTTATATGGGATGTTATATGCGATTTCGTCTTTTCTGGGGGGGGGGGTTAATTGCTCGATATCATGAAGATAGAGCTTATTTAACAGCGGTTATGATGATCATTATTTTATAAAAAGTTTTCGACGTATTACTCTGACGAGTGTCAGGTGCAAAGCTTCATTAGTTATTATGTTTCGCTATGTTTTCGATTTTCCTCGCCATCCTTATGTTGCTATAGTCTTTGCCTGTTTCAGAGGCTTAGTTTCTTGTAACGACTTTCTTACAGAAAAAGTAGTCTAGATGACGGTTCTTTAGCATAGGAAGGATTAGCTGTTTGTTCCCAAGCAATTTGACAACCAGTGAAGGCCCTTTTCGAGAACTATTTGTTTATCTGAGTAAATTAAAAGAGAGCAGGTATAACTACCAGTCGAAGAGATCCATCCACTCATTCAATTTAGCAAAATTGTTTTTAATCGAATATAACTGCAATCTTCGGATGTAATCGCAGTGTAACTACGTGCTCAGACATGAGAAAGGAATACTTTGTGCGAAAATATCGCTTTTTCCTGACCAGTTTTTGTTGCTTTAAATTCAGGCTACGCAAGGAGAATGTGGACCCACCAGAGACGGAGTATGAGAAGAGGAGCTCAACAAAGAAGGAAAGGCCGCCTGATTTGGTGAGCTGATTTAGAAATATTTCTCATTGATTATCTCCTATTTTGCGATACAGTCTAGCTACAGCTTTACTACACAGTATTACATTCCTCCTTTCAACTATCGAGATCTCTTAAGATTTTCACGAAAGCTTTACTCAAAGGCTTTCCTCAAAAGCTTTCAAAATCAAAGAAAGCAAGCCGAAGAAGCTTTGGAAGACAAAGAAAACTGTTGCCGCACATTCAAGGGGAAATAACAGTATTTTTTTCAGCAGAAATAGATAGTTTCCTATATTCGCTTCTTTTAACAATGTGAATGATTATCTTGCATGATGGTATAAGTTTTCTTGTCATTTCTTAATTGGTTTGTAAGCTGCTAAGCTGCTTGAATTTTCCCTCAAGTTTTCCCGAATCTAGCTATTTTATCAGGTGTCGGAGCTGATTTTCGCTTGCAGCCGATACCTGCCGACTTTTGTTCCTGCGGCACCTATAGTGGAACTATAGTGGCTTTCATGAAAAAAAGAAACCTCTTTCTTTATGGAAAATACGTTTATCTTATCAATTTTCCTTGAGCTCCTTTGATATAAACTTTTGATATACAATAATTGCTTTGAATATTATGGCTGAAATGGCCAACCGACTAGACCCGCAAATGGTTTTTTTGCAAGTAATGTTAAAAACTTTCCAGAAACACAAAAACGTTACAGAGATAGAAGCAAAAGTTCATGTCTATCCCAAAGCCATTACATAAGATATCTAAGTTTTCCATCGCAAACAACTACAACTAATGCTACCATTGAAGAATATGGTTCAGAAATGGTTTGGTGGTTGCATGTCGTATAGCAAAGGATTCTTAAGGCACAAGGTATGGGTACTAAAAGATCAGGGTGGTTTGCTGACCTAGTTCATATACTATTTGATGGCTGTTCTGTTTATGTCGATTGGTCTTCCGAACCCTTCTCGAGTTTTTCATCGCAATGCTTATTGTAACAGTATTACTAAACTTAAGAATTACTCGAAATTAAGCACAACGACCGTAAATAAGACCCCTAAGACTTGGCGATCATAAAGCATTATCTTGCTGAAAAGATTCCCGATGAATAGCTTAGTACGGGCAAGAATCTCAAAAAATCTGCGTGATCTCATTATTATCATTTATGTACGAGAAAAAATAGACCGTATCAGCAATTTTTTCTGGACACCTCTTTGTGCCAGAGGTCACAAAACTTTATCAAAGAACTGAATCAAATATTGCCAAGAAGAATAATTGCTGAAATATGATAAGGAACGACTAACATTTTTGTTTGCTTTGGTAAAACTTCTTTTCAAGAAACTCTCGCAAAATTAAACTTTTACTGTCCTCATGGTAATTTTACTCCTTCTGCCAACACAGTAGGATCCAAGGTTTCGCTGCAGCCAGAAACACTAATAGTAATGGAGACCTTGCTCTGCCTGTGATGAAAACTAAGCTCATGGTAGATTCGAGAACATTATGGTTTGTCAATTAAATGTAACCAACAGCAAAGTCGTATTTTGTGGGCTTACTTAGCAGCAAGATGTGGACATTCTAAGCGTCCCAAGTCCCGAGTCGTGCTTGATTGATGATAGAAATCTTAATTAAGGGATAAATACCTAACTATCATCAATTATAGAAATCATGATTAGGGGATGAATTCCTCACGAAAATTCTCGAACTTCCTTACTGAATTCTTAGCGAATCCTTACTGAACCTTTACTGAAACCCTAACTGAACCCTTTCTCAGCCCTTGTGAATCCTAACTGAACCGTTACCTTACTGAAATTGAGTCCTTCTTCTCTTCTACGCAAATCTATGATATATTTATAACCTAAAAAAATAGTATCTTTATGGTAGGAGGGTGTGATACTTCTAGAACATTCTGTTCTTATACTGTATATATGAAATTTTGCTCTTTTGTTGATCATTTCTCATTCATAAAAATATGTTGATAGATTTCTTACTCCTTATACTTTCCCCTTCGTTAAGATTTTGTTTTGAACAGTTGATGTCATGAATTTTAGAATTTTGTTATTAATTAATCTCCAAGTTGGGTGAATGGGCACAGTGGCTTTTAAGCAGTTCTCTATGTGCAGCTTAAGTTTAGCTTGGTCGTGTGAAGTCAACTTCTGAACGGGTGACCTTCCAGTTGTTGACCAAACAACTCACTCCAGCGTCTTTTGGGAGGGACGTCTGACTTGGGGTCCCGTGTTCATGCTAGAAACAAGGGCCCTAGCCTTTCTTAGGCTTGCACGTTAAACGTAAACTGACCTACTCGCACACGGAATGTTCCTGTTCATTGATTGAATGTTGTTTTTGAATTCCAGACTGATGATGAGAAACTTGCAAAGAGTGCCGAAGTTTATCATTACATGCACGCAAAGAAGCAGCTGGCTGCAATGGAAAGGTAATAATCAAAGTTCCGCTACGTGATCCAATTTTTTTTGCTTCTTCTATGACAATTCCCAGCGCCATTCAGGGTTCCTTAGGACAGAGTTGGCACCTCATTGTTCCATGGTAGCCTATTTCCTACTGAGGTGTATGTGTATCATATACATCATCACTACATCAAATAGTTTAGAAGTAGGGACAAGGGCTAGTTCAGGGGTGGTACTTGATTGTCCCATGGTAGCCTTTTTCTAAATAAGGAGTAAGTTAATCATATACATCATCAGTGCAACAAATAGTCAAGGCGTAGAGACAGGGGCTAGGATAGAGGTGGAACTTGATTGTCCTTGGGGCTAGGGCTAGGATGGGGCTAGCACTTAATTGTCCCATGGCTACCTATTCCTGACAGGGGCATAATTTTATCATATACACCATCACTACGTGAAACAGTATACAAGGTCGTTGTGTGTGATTAACAGCTGCATCAGGATGGCAATTGCCAGTCACTAGGAAACCCTCAAAAATGTTTGTCATGCTAATGTCGCAATTACATTTGATTTTAGTCCTGGAAGGCAAAAGAAAGCCAACATAAATGACAGTGATACTTCAGATGAAGAGAGTGATAATACTGTTTACGAATGCCCTGGCCTAGCTCCGGTAAGTCTCCATATTTCTGAGATGTAGTGACACTATTCTCGAAACGTATCCTGTCTTTGTGCGTCTATATCTATCTTGAATCTTCTTGTGATACTTGAACTTACTGACCGAACGAAGATAGGTGGTCGGGGGCTTATTCGAATATTCAAGTTGAAAAGGGGGGCTTGTTCGAGAGGAGGGACTTGATATGATTATTACGGCCAGGCAGCAAAATATGCGCCACACAATTAATAAAGACCCCATGACAATTTATTTTTTTAATTATTTAATTGTTTATTAATTGTTAAAACCCCAATTTTTGACTCGCGGTCTGTAACAGCGAGCCTATGCTGTAGTGTGGGGAAATTAGTTCGTCATTCTTCATCCCATGGAGATCGAATCACGTGGTCTACTTCCGTGGTGAATTAGCGTTTTAATTGCTACTCCTCGTAATGACACTTCGACCCTGGTGGCTGAAACAAACAGATATATAGGATGTAGGGGATAAGGCAAATCTGCCACTCGTAGTAGAATTATGCTACAGTAATAGTGGAAAAGATCGATAATACTTAATGAAGATCTTATAATTTCTTCTTAAAATCTGAATGCAGGCTCTAATAAACTGCTGCGAGTCACCGGAAGGTTTCTGTCATTCTTTGTTGTATGGTCTGCTCAAAGTAAGATAAAACCCAATTTTTGTAATAAGCTCTAGCTTCATGAGGCGAGTTGTCATATTTTTATGTCCCTTTGATTTTCAGCCTGGGGATATGAAAGTCATCAACCCCCTGTTTAGTGACCAGGAGAGAGAACACAGTGATGGAAGTCACGTGTCAAGCCCTACGAGAGACTTTTCTCCTCCGCAGCCATTGGATCCATCTGATACCTTAAAGAAGTGAGAAATTTGATCAGTTTTCTCCGTTAAGGATTTATTAGTTTTAGGCCAAAGGTGTTAGTTTTTAATAACATTAATATGGTGATATGATAACCTCTGCAAGTTCATGATGATAAAATGGATAAGAGATGAGTTGGAATATTTAGGCCTAGTCTCAGCGAAACGCAGAGATTGTGAAACATACCTTTCGATCCTATATTGGTTTACAATGGTTGTTTCAAAATGTTGTTCTTTCAGGAGGTATAGGCGTACTTTTTACATATTTATTGCTGGTGTACAAACATATATGTTTACTTTAAAGTAAAGTTTAGAAGAACATTCCCATTCTAGCTCAATGGATAGATGTTAATCAAATTTTGCAAGCTACAAAAACTTTGCAGAATGTTCCACTTATCTGATTATCATGAAATATTCACTCTCTCCTTAAACTTGCAGCTCTGAACTAGTATTTCAGTGTTTTACCAATCTATTATCGTGAACTTGGGGATTGTCCTTGCTTATCCAAAATGGATATTCATTTAGTGCCTAAAATTACTTCATCGAGGTCTATCTTTGGAATTTTCAAGTTTAAAAACCTTCCAATATTTGCAAAGCTCAAATATGAAAAGGCACATCAAAAGAAGAAATCTTGCCAGAAAAGCTGGATTCGTTTCCCGGGGTATTTTTCTAGGCATCTCGATAAAAGCCTGCCATTTCTCCTGTATGGTTTATATTTCAATATAAGAGAAACATGCCTCTAAGCTATGTGATTTCTTTGGAAATTCCTTATCATAGATCTTGACTGAAGTTGTAACAGGCGTTATCTCGCTTGCTGTGACTTCATTGCTGCAGCAAAACTGGAATATTTTATTACGTTTTTTCAATATTTATGTTTTCAATAGTTTAGATTTTCAGCCGGTTTCGGTACCTCTGCGCACTCTAGGTTCATGAAGTCAGATGAAGAATTTTTAGCTTTGATTCATAGAATAGGTTTGTGAAGATCCAATCCATCTCCGATTGCTCGGGTAATATTACCCACTTTATCATTACATACTATGCTCTGACCAAGGGCGTTGTTGGGAAGATCCTGTGATTTTCTTTTCTAAAACACTACTATCTAATTGTTTCAAATATTAAGTGAGACCAAAGATTAAACCAGTTAAATTGTTGGATAATCATAGACAATATTGTGTGTCGTTGAGTTGCTTTACGATTATATTTGGAAAAATCTTCTGGTAGCATGAAGTAATCTTATGGGATTTAAGGATTTCTAAAACTACGAAGCAAGTAATAATGGACATCTCCATATCATATGTAGAACACACACATAATTGTTTTCAGTACTCTAGTATCTAAAACTGGAAAATGCTTGAGGTCAGAGAGCTAAGATAACTGGTGACGATGAATCATGAAAATTTTGTAAAAAAGAAATTTAGAGAGCGTAAAGAGGTATTGAAAGATCTAACTTATTATAAGCCTTTGTGAGGAAGGTTTGTCAAAGTGTTAGAATTCTACTCATTCACTTAAAGGTACTGATCTGAATTGACTCTACATATATAAATGTAGGATCATTGATCAGTTCCTTACCTAGCGATCGAGTACCTTGGTTTAAATATATTGATTTTTTATAATTATTCTTTCTTGTTTTTATGCTTGGCAAATCGTGCATATTTTTTTTTAGTTTTGACTGCACTATAGGATCATTTATTCATTGCATCCGACTATTTATATATGCAGGGACGGCGGTGCAAGGGGCAATAACTAAGAAATGCAAATAACTCTCTGTACGATGCGATATATGGTAAGAGCCCTGTTGGGTCACCTATTGTAGGACTGTCTATCATTCTATTGTTGTCTTGATAATGCTATTATGTGTTTACCTAACTTCCGTGTAAGATGTGTACTCAATGACTTACCAAGCGGGTATGCGTCTTGAAGCTCCTATCATTCTACCATTTCAAAGGTCTTCCAATGGCTTAGAATGGGACTATTAAATCAAAATATAATTTCTGAAAAAGGTCATTTGCCCTTGCCCCCTGCTCTGTTGCTCCTGAAAACACGGTAGATTTCCGCTTCGAGATACCTGCCTTCAACTCCTTTATGTACGAATGTCATGTTTCAATTGTAAAAGCTAGAAAGAAAGAAATCACTCTTTAGAAAGAAAAATAAGTTAGAAAGAAGTTAACCATGCTGGAAAATATGTAGAGAAGTTGCAAATGTGGAAATTGAAATTTCGGTGTTCAGTAAGATACTTCGTACTTTGCACTGTCCATGTAAGATAATTCTGTCCATCTCTGTATAGTCGTTTGTGAAGTTGTTTTCCCAGCTGCCACTGTCCGCTATTAAATTGGGACAGTTTCAGTCATCACAACAGCTCCTTTCCACTCCATTCTTACGTAATTTAGTTGCTTAAAAATTCATACGCCAAGAAGGGAAATAACACCCTATCTGCATCTTCCAACCACATGTTGCATTAGACTAGCAGTCATTTTTGTTTTTTTTCGTAGCGTTTTTTACCTAATATTATATATATTATATATATATAAATATATATCGTTAATTGTGTCACTATCTTGAATTGATTAATACTGTATTTATTTGTGCTCTCATTTTCGATGGTAAATTCGACGAATGTCTTTATTCTTTTTAAACTTTAAATCCCTTAGCTCAAGATGTAACTCAAAAGTTTAGAAATTAAATTTTCTCGATCCGACCTTTGCATAAATAGCGAAGAAACCACATTTCAAGATTTTCTTGTTGAACTAAATTCAAGCACTAACTTTTATATAAACACTAGTATTTTATGAGAATGTATGGCCTGTGTGGCTTGAATTGTAAGAAAGCTAAAATCAACCAGAGATGCAACTAGAAGCTCTAAAAGGGGGAGCCGTTTAACACTTGCAATATTCACTTGTGGATAATAGGCCCTAAAAGGTGTTCTCTGCATACAACATGTATAGGCTTTTCCTTTTAAGGGGAGGAGTTGCAGCTCCTCTATTTGTTACATCCCTGAGGTCCTTGAATTATAACAGATGGTTCATGTCTGAACATGTCACTCTGTCCAAATATCAGTCATTGTTATTATCATTTATTGAAATAGTTCTTTTCGAGAATTTACCGTCGAATATTGCGCACTAGGGGTGCACCAGTAGTTTGTATTGTATCCAGTAATATCACAGATCAGTGTTGTTAATAATAAGTAACACAAAATGAATATGAACGGAAATCCATTCCAGTTTTTCTTTTTCTTCTTGCACCTGGAACATCCTTGCGAGGGAATAGCTGGAATGATGAGATCACTCAACCCTTGCTCAAGGTTGTGGGTTCAAATACACCTTCAGACCTGTCACATAAAGTGTGAGAGGAGGACTTGCCCAATAACTCCAGGCAGGGCAAGAGCCGTGCTGCTGACCTATTCAGCGGGTCCTTATTCTTTGCGTATAAACCAATACCTCACAAAAGTACTACGCGTATTTATTTATCAACATGGTCGGTATTGGTCCGTGTTCAAACCAGCTCCTGATGCTTCACTCCATTGCACCCATTTGTGCTACAGAAGTTTTCATTTTGGTGACGACTGCCCAGTAGACTCGGTAGACTACTGCTTAATTCTAAGTTCGACTTTTGGTGGTGTAGATACCACGCAAGCACCAAGCACTAAGTTGCTCTTCCTGTCTACATATAAAACTGGGACACCAATTCGGAATTACGGTGAGAATGGTAACGCAGCATTACCCTTCCAAATGTTTAAGAGGCACAGTCCCTATAATATCTCTATATTTTTCAGTTTGCTAACTGTTAAATGATTCAGCATCCTTATTCTTCTCTACAAGACTGCCCGACAAGAAAAAGGCAGAGTTTGTTTAGTGACTATCTCTCTCTTGTGACTATTGAGCTATTATATAGCCCATTCACTGTGTGGGTATTGAGTGAGTTTCGTTAAGACAGTTGTCCATAGGGATTCAATACGGGACCTTGCATGATCATGGTTTCTTTATGGTTCATGAAAGGAGAAAATAATCTGGAAATTCAAAAATATAGTAGTATAGTAGAATAGTATTGTAGAAACCAAGCAACATCTTAGGAGTAAAGAGCATCCCTGTTAATATTTGAGATCGAAGTCCACCTACTTATCAGGCAAACGAGGCAGGTGAATGTAATGAAATCGAAACAAAAATTTCTGAAGGAATTGAAAATGGCGTCTGTTCGAGTTGCTGCGCGTGGCCTGTGTCATGCCGAAGATCTTCAAAGATTATGTGCAAGAAACGATATAATTAAAAGAGTGAGTACTCTTGGCAATAGAAGAAATTATTGCGATAATGCAGTACCACCTTTGAATGTGCCGCTATCGGGTATTAATCGAGTGAAGGAAGGTTTGAATTCTCGAAACGACAGACTAAAATCAGGTGGTGTCCAGGTCACTCAGCTTTCGAATGGAGTCAAAGTTGCGTCAGAAGATTCGTTTGGTCCTTTTTGTACTGTTGGAGGTATGTTTTAATATCTTGAATATAAAGTCTTTCCTCTAAAACAATTTGATATTATTGAATTGGCTGTATAAAAGAGTTCGAGTAGGTCTATTATGGTTAATGCTGGACAGGACATACACACACAGTCATGGACTATGTTGGACAGGACAGGGTTTATGTGAAAGAAAATAAAGGGTGGAACTGTTCTTGGGTGATTAAAATGTCAGAAGGTGATAGGAACATTAATTAATAGTAGTGCCAGGTGGGGAGTGGAGAACAAACGCCTCACTTTGATGGTTCTGGATTATCAGTCAGATCCGATCAGAAAATTTTTTTGATGAGGGTGCAGTCACAGTCTTTGAATTCTGGACCACGCCCTATTCCCCCTGGATATGAAGTCTGGTGCCGCCACTTTTTATTAAGTATTTGAAGTCATCAAGTACGGAGAGTAAAAAAGGGCTCTCCTTGTCCCTGTTGTTTGTGTCAGTTCCACATTCCTTATTGAAATTTCTCTATTGAAAATCAAATTTGTCAATATTCTACAAACCAGTAAAATTTTCTTATGATATTGATTCTAAATGAAAAGATAGTTATTCTTACAAGTGATATTTAAGCTGTGGAAATTTAAACTTGTTACACTTATTATCTTTAGTTTTGGTTGATGCTGGATCAAGAAATGAAGTTGATTATCCAAGTGGGGTCTCACACATGTTGGAAAAAATGGCTTTCCAGGTTGAAACATTTGAACTCTTCTCTTTACTTTTAAAAATAATTCAGTTCTTTTGAGGATTTCAATCGGCAGTACTTGCATTGGAGTTTCTAATCTTTGACAAATGCAGAATTTACTAAAAATTAGCAAACATGGTCAACCTTCCTTCAATGGACACGTTCTAGCTTTGCCTTCATTGTGCTTTCTTTATTGGTACCTATCTTCAGAGCAGGAGTGTGTGTCACCATTTGCCTACCATAATATCTCTTCTCTTATATTTCTTTTTTGTTAGCCATAAAATCTGCAAATACAGAGAAGAGATAAACTAATATAACATAATTGTGCTATTCATGGCAGGAATTGACACGTGGTCATCGAGTTCCCTCCATGAATAACACTCACAAAAAAAATTAAAGATTGTTTATCAAAAAGAAATGGTAAAACTAACAATATTACAATAAATACACTACAAACACAACAAACACTGCAAAGAGGCTGCGACAATTGAAAAACTATGATAACCTGGAACATCTTTAGGTACTTAAAGTTTGCTCCCGGAGCCCTTAAAATAGGTGCCCAAGGAAACAATCCTCAGCCCATCAGGATATTCAACAAATACAAAGCCACTTCAACAAAATCTCTTTGTTGTCTTAATATAATAAATTGTTGCTTCCAATATAATGCGATTTATTACGACACATAAATTTGGGCTTCTGTATAGCAACAGTTCACATAATGATTCTGAATTGAAGGATGTAATATCAATTCCAGGGATGTCAGAAAGTTGACCAAGGAGGTTTCTGCACATAGGCTCATAAAGAGGGCAGTGCAGGAGAAAGTGTTTCTCATCCTCTATTGCTTTACCGCAGGCACATGAATGACTTATGCAATCAATTTTGTGTCTAAATTTATGTTCGTTGAGAGCACTAAATATCAATCAAATTCCAAACAAGTGTCTAACTCCGTTAATATCGGAGATATTATAAGTGGAATGCCTCAGTGGCCTTAAAATCTCTAGGACTCTTTTCTCCCCATGTGACGGTTTCCACAGAACCAAGCCATATAGAAATTTGGTTGTGAATGCTTATACTTCTGTCTGGAACCATGCTTTTCTGTTTGCTTGAGCTGAAAATAAATTCATCAAAGGTTCATATATCTGTTACTAAACTGAAGAATCCTATAAAAAAGAATGATAAATGATTTATGATAAACAGGTAATAGAACTATTAAAATCAATAATGATAATAAGCTATTTGAAAATTTGTGAGCCTTCAAAATAATTTTCATCCCTTTTCAGAGCACAAAGACATACCAAGATAATGAAGCCATAAATGAAACAATGGAGCATTTGGGTGGAAACGCGGATTGTCAATCATTCAGGTATGGATTTATTTCTTCCTAGGGGGTGGTTTAGACCTAATTCTTAAGGTGGCCAAAAATGGAAAATTTCTGACAAAATTAGAATTAATGCAGTGAAAACTAGCAAATTGTCCAAAAATGTGTGTAAAATCGAATCTGATGATGCTACTTTTCTTCAGGGGGCTGTGTTCCACAGGGACCCGCTTATATATTTACCAATGAATAAAGCTACACAGAAAAAAATTATCATTGATGATTTTTGGAGGTCTACGGGGCCTGGTTCTGTAAAATTCTCTGGAACCCAAGCTAGATCTTGATGGCCCTGCACTTATAATAGGTAGTGCCCCGAGGAAATGAAATGTCTGTTTCAAACACAATATTGCATTCATGCTAGCAAGCCAATGCAAAATTTTATTAATTTGTATTTTCATGATGGAGTAGAATCGTGTCTTAACTATCAAAATGTTTTTTGCAGAGACTGTACTGTTTATGCGGCCTCAGCATACACAAGTAACCTGTCTGGCACTTTGAAGATTTTATCAGAAACTGTATGGCATCCTTTGCTAAAATCTGAGGAGGTGAACATTTGTCAGTCTTCTATTTTGCTACACATCATTTTGCTACAGATATTAACTTGACGGTACTAATGATATCCTCTACTGAACCCCTCCACAGCGCTTATTGCATTCTTCCACAGTGCTAATGGTATACCTTTACAGTGAGAGCACACTCCACAAATGATGATACTACCTTAACAGTACTCATGATATCCCCTAAACTACTGAACCCCACTCACAGTGCTGATGGTATACTTCCACAGTTATAGTATAGCCTACAGTGCTGATAGTACTGATGATATTCCCTACACTACTGAACGCCTTCACATTGGTGATGATATACCACCACAGTTATTTTTGTTGTTGATCAACCGCAGTCTACTATCTGTGGCGCGCCCCCTATCCCTAGCCCGAGAGCCACATTCCCTCAATCCATCTCTTTATGCTGAATGCTAAGCAGAGAGGCATTGAGTACCATTTTTAAAGTCTTTGGTATGACTCAGCCAGGGTTTGAGCCCACCACCCTCGACACAGTGGTGAAAACTTTACCACCAGACCATTGATAGGGTTTACAATATACCCACAGTGCTGATAGTATCCCCTACTTACTTTGCCTTTTCACTATAAAGCTCAGACGTTTTCCAGGGTGATGATTCTCAGAAGACAAGGTTATCCAAGTTTTCTGCATGTGTTTATTTTTCAGCTTGAAGATCAGAGGAAATCGATTGCTTTTGAATTGGAGTCGTTGGATTATCGGCCAGAGCCAGAACCACAGCTACATGATATGATCCATGCAGTTAGTATTACATGCTTAGTATCTGATTGATAGACCAATGAAGAAGTGATCCGTGGCTATCACTCTTCCATGTTGTTATTCTCCATAAAACAAATCCATTCTATGAAGGTCATGTCCGAAGCAGTTGAGAAATCATTTACTTCTAAGATAGCTTGAAGTGAGGAATTAAGCAAAAAGTGCCAAAACTAAGATTTTGTATCAATACTTATTCCCTGTCAAAACCATACATCAACTTTGTGCCAAGTTGTTGTCAATTCAATTATTCTCTAGAATTGAATTTCGGGACAATTCAATAAATGGCAAATAAATGGGGCAAGTTCAGCCAGGCTAGAAACCTTACTATGGTATAGTAAGACACATTATTTTGTGTGACATTTTCTGCTTATGGGATCGTCAGGACCAAACTTTTAGGGTTTAAATAAGTATTTTGAATCTGTTCACGACTTTGATAAAGCTAAGCCTAGTAGGCCTAATAAACTTTGCAAAATGTGATTTAGGAGCTCTGAAATTTATGAACAAATGGTATAGATAGAGGGACTAAGGTGAAAATCCAAACACAATAACCAGGGAGGATGTATTTGGCACCTAAGAGTAGGCCTGGTACAAAATACACTGTAAAACCAGGTTATTGATTTTTAATCTGTTGAGGGCTTTGAGTTTGGGGGGTTGGCCTATTTTGTGCAAGGTCAAGGGCTGGAGACTACGTCAGGGTATATAAAAATCGGGTTGCCCACTCATTAAATCTGCGCCACCTTGAATTTAAGTATGTGATCCAAAGACAACTGTTCATCTTATTCTTAATTTTATGAGCTGCTGCATAGCCGGTGTGATAGTAATCCGAAGGCTTTATTTGGTGTCTAGATCACATACTTAACTAAGGTCTGGAGATCTCTTTGCGTATATTTGGCCATCTCCTACCATTTTACAGCCTCTTAAATATGTATCTTTCTCATTAATACAAAAAATATCAAAACATTTTTCTTTGATATTCCGATGTCTTCATTCCAGGCTGCATATAGGGACAACACACTGGGCCTGCCAAAGATCTGTCCTGCAAAAAACCTTTCTGTGATAGATGAAGAAATCTTAAGGAATTTCATGCAAAGATATTACCAACCCTCTCGAATGACTATCGCGGCAGTCAATGCAAATCACGATGAACTTGTACAACTAGCAAAGAAATATTTTGTTGATGATACCCCAAGCTGGGGGAGCACTTTGGAGGGGGTTCGTGTCCCTGATGATTCAGTTGCACAGTATACTGGAGGTTTTTTAAGGGTAAGCTTTTTCAGTCTTTTTTCTGCAAGCTATCTTTACTTATACTTACTTCTTTATGAGGAAGGGTTATTAGAAAGTGAGCAGCAAATACGTCAGCCCTAAAATGCTGCCTGTTCGATATGACTTGTATGGGTGATGATTGACATCTCTGAGGATGACCTTCGGATTAAGGCCGAATATATAGATAAACAATCAGGAAACTTCTTATTTTTCTCTCTCTTATCAAGTTATTTGCCCAAACCAACATTTTCAACTGGATCTAAAGATGTTTGCCAAATATTTTGATGGGGTTCTTATTTTAAGTGAGCAAGTAATCCATTTGAAAACGGCTGCCAATTTAGAAGCTTTACAAGGTGCATCTCGTGCCCAAGTAGCTCAGAGTTTCTACCACCAAGCAGTTAGTTTTAAAATGGAAGCCCTTGCCTGTATCTACCTTTAACAGCATGGCTTGCATATTATTTCATCGGTAACTGCATGTTCGAAAGCGTTTGATATAGACTCACTCACTTACCAAGTGAATCATTGAAAACATGGGGACTTGAAATTCTATTTGATATAGTGATACAGTGCTCGCTATCGTGACATGCTAGGGAAAATAAGGTTCCACCTTCCACATCAGAGTATGTAAAAAAATGCTAGAGATTCTAAGCCGTATGGAACTTAAACTCGAGGTGTTGTCTAGTGTGAAAAACTTTCTGTTTGAATATTCCTATAGTACAAATGGTGCAATAAACACACCCAGGGCCACTAATTACTAAATGAAGTTGTATGCAAATATAGGCTGTGGACTTGCTGCGGCCAACTTGTCTTGAAATTTCAGCAAAAGATAACCAGCCTCAGGCCAAGGTTTTATAGCAGCTCTCTCTCCTTGAATTAATGCTCCTTATTTATTCCTTTTTCTATTTTCTCTCGTGATATTTTTTTACTTTTTCATAGGAAAACAGAAGTATAAACATAGGATTTCCTTAGAATTTTTGTTTGCTGACGCCATAAGTTTAGAATTTTTACCAAAAAAAACAGACTTCGATTAGCGACGTTGCAGTGGTTGTTGATGCTAGGCCATGTTTCGTTCAATCGTCCTAATACTTAAAGACCTGAAGTGTAAAGTATGCTAATGCTCCCATGTAGGAAACAAGACCTAGCTTAATTAGACTAATAACCCTACACAGAAACCCATTCATTCACTCAGATCAATGTTTTCAACAAATGATTTCATATCGCTCGACGCAAATCCTTGCATTTTAAAGCAGCTCTAATAATATAAAAATAAAGCAAAACTTTCATAATTATTTTGCAGGACCACAGATCAGAACCGCGAGCCCAGCCTGGGCCTAACCCTCTTCCAGAACTAGCACACGTGTCGATTGGATTCGAAAGTGCTTCATATAACGAGTCTGACTTCTTCGCTTATGCCGTGTTGAACATGTTATTGGGTGGCGGGGGATCATTCTCTGCAGGTGGACCGGGCAAGGGCATGTACTCGAGGCTATACCTGAACGTATTAAACCGGCATCACTGGATGTATTCTGCAACTGCCTTTAATCACAGTTATGCTGATAGTGGCATCTTCTGCATCAATGCCAGTGCGCATCCCTCACAGGTATGTAGGTGTATTTCTAATAATACCGATACACTTTTTATTGCATGTCAGTCTTTCTCATTTCAATTAAACAGTTAAACAATTCATACGAATAAAAATATTTTGAGAAAAAGTGGGATTGGGAGAATAATCAGCGAAGAAATTTAATTGAGGCAGGTTTCTGAACCGTTGATCAATAAATTGTAGCTTGAGTGCTCAGCCTATTCCTTTAGATGATAATAACAATAAGCTACAACTTTTCTGTTCCGGAGCAGTTACTAGATACTTTGCACAAAATGCAGTGAGTTTCGTAACACGGGTTTTTGGGTTTTGGTTGTTTTTGTTTCAGAAATCGATGGATCAAAGTTACCACGCATGTGTTACTAAGTAGTTTTGGATCATTTCCTTGCATGCTATTTAATTTTGGTAAATAACTGTTTAGAAAATTGATGTATTCTACACCAAATCCATGTATTTCCACACCTTCTGTATAGTATTTTTATGTTTTCCTTTTGACGGCATAGGCTTGCGATGTACGCACAGGCTACGAACATACTCTAAAAATAGTTGCAATAGTCAAAGTTAGCTATCCTTGCTTATGGAAATTTCGGGTTACATGGTAAATACTACAAAGGACGACTCATCCTTCGTTGAATTCAGAGCTCGGGCCCAAGTTGAACCGGGCTTTTTTATTACGGTGAATACTTCTTTTACTTCCAGCACAACAAATTCAAAGTTTCTCCTTTTCAAATTCTCAATTTCCGTTATATAAGTCTGCTTTGTCCTCCTTCTCCGTAACCTGTTTTCCTCTTATAAAGCTACCCCTTTCCCTCGTAAAAAGTTGCTTGCTCCTCTCCAGAAGGGTTAGTCATTGACTTTTATAACAGGGATGACCATGTTTCATATTTGGGTTCTGAAATTTGGAACAGAATACATATTTGGAGCCTGAAATTTAGTAGAATGAAATGAAAATGTTTGGTGTCGAAGATTGACGGCCAATAAACATAACTGGGGTTATGGGATTTTAAAAAGGGGCAAAGATTCATTTGCTTAACATATTTGGGGTATTTCAAGAATAAAGCTCCACATATTTGGGGTTCTGAGAAAATGGCCTAACATGAACACCCCCGTCAAAAAACCTAATGTGTACCCCTTGGGTTTCTTCATTATAAGATTCCTCTGATAAAGCATATTCTTGCGATGTATCCATTCCAAATCTTTCTGCAGGTAAAAGATCTCACTCAAGTGATAATCAGAGAATTCATTCACCTCACTACTGGGGTTTTACACAAGGTCAGTTTTCTGCTTTCTATTCATCCTCTGGGACACATTATACCGCTGTTCTCCCAATAAAGACAGAGCCTCTTCAAATCCACCATCAGTTTCATTTGGGATACTTCGATTGTATTCGATTCAAACCTTATTCATGATAATCACCAACATACAAGTATGACCCTACACAACCGAGAAAAATAAGATGTTTTATTCCTTGAAATATGACAGGGCTTTGTTTTATAGAAGAGACTTAAAGCAAGAGCTATAACCAAAGGTAGAAGTATTAATCATTCTTTGCATCAATATAATTCTTATGAATTTACTCAACTGTCCAAAGTCAGCGATCAGTCTGAAGATACCGATCTGTATGAATTTAGCAATCTGTCGGAAGTTACCCCTTAGGCATCAATCCAAAGTTACCTATTTTTGCTTATCTAGGTTATATCCTAACCTCATACACCTTGTCCCCGTATACCCTATCCCATATACTCTAGCCCTATCTACTCTTACCCTATCTAACCTTACCCTATATACCCTTACCCTCTGATATATCCTATGAAGTACTTGTTTGATATTTAGGAAGAAGTTGCCAGGGCAAAGAAACAATTGCAATCGATGTTGATGATGAATTTAGAATCAAGAGTTATTGCCTTTGAAGATATAGGAAGGTATGCACGTTTAATGCTTTTTCATTAATTCGAGATTTGCTACTCTCAATATATTATTCCATTCATTTCCCATCTGCATCGTTCAACTTTGGCATTTCAGGGTATTTTTCCCTCACTTCCCGGGACAGCATTATTTTGCAGCTAGATCATGTTTGATCATGATCATTAATATTTGTTAGTAGAACAGAAATAGAGTGCTTGATTAAAAGCAAGCCATGGAAAATTACGTCGATTCGTGTGACTGAGTTGCTAGTTGAGCAGAGCGGAAGTGCACAATAACGAAAGTAAACCATAGGAATTCTTGAATCTCAAATATGTTTGGAATGTCTTCAACAGAGAAAAAGGAATATCAAGAAAAAAGTGATCCCTTATACTTGAATAATGTTTTATATGCAGCATTATTAACCCAAAGTCCATGACCAAAGTCCATGATTTGAAGAATCAAATTATTCTAAAAATTGTGCCAAAAGTCGGGAAACATGAATCGACCATTGATTAGTTCTCTTTTCTATACGTTCGGAGGTGTGGCAATAAACCCGACATTAAGTATCGAATCATGAATTGAATAATGTTTATATTTTGATTATTTGCAGACAAGTCCTTGGCTTGGGATTCAGGAAATCTCCCCAAGAGTTATTTGATTCGATAGGTAAGTCTTCAGCTCTTTTTTATTTCACTTCATGAATTTAAATTATTTTTTTGCAGTATTAAGGATAAAACTCTAAAGATAAGTTGAGTAAACTTTAAAGGAACTCATTAGAACGATCGACCCCAGTGCCCTTCGTCATTTGTGCCAATTGCCATTAGACATGTATAACTTTCTTATTTGTAAATATAACTTTCTTTCTTGTATAACTTTCTTTATTTGTAAATATTTTCATTATTTTTCATTTTTAACTCTTGGCCCGTGTAAGCGAGTCTATGCTGTAGAGTTGGAAAATGCGTGTCGTGTCCGTACGTGTCGTCCCATTGAAATAAAATCACGTGCTTTAATTCTTTCTTGTGAATCTTAGTGATTTCAAAGCAACTGTTAATTAGGGTGTTTTTGGCTACCACTGGCAGGAGAATTCGACTCTGATGGATGAAACTAACAGGTGTAGGGTGTAGGGATAAGACAGGAATATGGTATCCTAGGAGAAAGGGTGCTACGGTACGGCCCTACGTTAGTGAAAAGAGATTTTATTGCATGCGACAGAATGCTTCTTAAAAGCGTTCAATTTCGAGATTTCACTGAAAATGTCAACAAATCGGTCAGCAAGTTTCAGCCGGATTGTCAGTGGATTTCAGCAAATCAATGATGATTCGTTCTATTTGTTTACAGAGAGCGTGACAGCTGAAGATCTGAAGAGAATTTCAGAGAAGATGTTAACCACGAAACCTTCTGTAGCTGCCATCGGTAATCTGAACCAACTTCCTACTTATGATGACATTGATAGAGCTATTCTGAGACGAGGTACGCTCAAAAGCAGTGGCCGGTTTTTCTTCAATAAATTTTAAAAAATTTCTGATTTAAAATGTGTGAGAATTTGTCAGGTCCAGTTTGCTTGATTTTTAGGTTGATTCGGTAAAGCTGGTTGACAGCCAGCCTTGTATTAGTCAAAAGTTCGATGCTTTTTGATTTCTAGGCACCCGTAATTTACTCAAGTATTTGGATGTAACAACCACATGTAGGACTGAAGGTAAAAATGTTTTTGTAGACATCCACCTGATAAACTAAAATGAAAACAACATCTTTGAAACCTCAAAAGACAATTCTTATCTGATCGATTTCCAATAACAAAGTTGATAATTACTACAGAAGAACTGAATAATTTGTTGTGTATTTTTTGAATTTTTAGCAACACGAAAAGCTTCATTAATTCATGATTTTCAAAAACATGAGATACCATGAAAATATTTCCCTTGGTATCAAAAGCGGCAAGAAATTAAAAAACCCAATTGTTTTTGGTGAAAATTGGCCAATGTTAAATATTGGGCTGTAATAGGACTATAAACAAAAAAAACACTAAAAAACGCATAAGATACCTCTAGTAAGAACCTAAATCGCGTTAATATTTTACTTCACTCAGGACTGTCCAGGGAGTAATATTCGGCTATAATAGCCTTAGAAAATGCATAAAATTGACCGAAACGTTCTCTTGCAAATCAGCCGAAAATTGGAAAAAGACCTGATACCCATGGTTTTTATCAAAATGAGCCCAAAATAAATGGCTCAAAATAGTCCACTCAGGAGTGGTGAGTGAGCAATATTTGGCAATGATAGCCTTGGAAGCCACGTAAGAAAACCAGAAATATTTCCTTCAAATCAGCAAAGCCTGAAGGATAGCCCAAGGTTTTTGGTCCAAATCTGCCCATAATAAATGATCCTCAATAGGCTTTAAATCCACTCAGGACTGTTCAGTGAGCAATATTAGTCTATCATAACTTCAGAAAGTGCAAAAAATGACCAACCTTCAAAATCGGGCAAAAATGGGAAAAAGGCCTTATGACCCAATAAGTCCATGGTTTTTGGTCAAAATGAGCCAAAAGTAAATGGTTCCAAATAGGTATTAAATGCACTCAGCACTGTTCAGTGAGCAATATTAGGCTATCACAGCCAAAAGAATTTCCTTTTAAATAAACCAAAAATTGGAGAAAGACCCGATGGTTTTTGGTCAAATAAGCCCATTTCTGCATAGGCTCCACTCAAGACTGTTCAGTGGGCAATGTTAGCCTTACAAAGTGCAAAAAGTCACCAAACTCCGAAATCAGCCAAAATTGGGGACAAGGCCTGATGGTTAGCCGATGATTTTGTTCAAAATGAGCACAAAATGAATGGTTCTGAATAGGCTTTAAATCCACACAGGACTGTTCAGTGGGCAATATTTGGCTATGATAGCCTTAGAAACCGCATATGAACACCATAAAATATTCCTTCGAAATAAGCCAAAAATTTGAAAGAACCAATGTTTTTGGTCAAAATTAGCTCAAAATAAATGGCTACAAATACGCTTTATATCCACTCAGGACTATTCAGTGAGCAATAAAAATCCGTGATTGATAGCCCATGGTTTTTGGTCCAAATCTGCCCAAAATAAAAGGTTCTGAATAGGCTTTAAATCCACTAAGGACTGTTCAGTGAGCAATGTTGGTCTATGATAGCCTCAGAAACCGCTTCCGCCTCAGAAACCGCCTCAGAAATATCCGTCTAAGATAGCCCCAAAAACGTTTCCTTCAAAATCAGCCAAAAATGGGGAAAAAACCAGATGGTTAGCCCTCGGTCTTTGATCAAAATTAGCTCAAAATAAATACTTCCATATAGGCTCTGAATCCACTCAAGACTGTTAAAGTGCCTCTTCACCATTTTTTTTTCTTTGCGTAATTTGATAGAGCTCAATGTGCTGATTCTGAGGCAAAAAAAATCTTTACGATCAGAGTTGTGGTTGCTGAGTTATGATCTCTCAAAGTCGTGAAATTCGGGGTTTTTCGTAAAAAACGATGTTATATATAGGCGTTGGCTGAGGGTGGAGCGTGACGTCATAGTAGGAACCCAACTTTTTTCCCCATACTGAAGCCTTAAAATAAAAAATAGTTGAAAAATAGTAGAAATAGAGATATATGCATGAAAATTTATCTACATGCACAGTTTGATGCGCGCAAGACGACAGGGTACTTTTAATTTTCAAATGTGCCCCCATTCTATTTTTAGAAAGGGGTGCAATGCTCTATTGTTCTCTATCCCTAAAGTTCTCTGTGGAATAACTTTGCTCAGCATATTGACACAACAATAAAACTTGGTTTTTATGCGCAACGTGATGCCCAGAAAAAGATGAACTGTCAGCCTTCTTCAAGCTGTGCCCCCTATTGCTATTTTTAGAATGGGGTACTACATAGTTCCCAGGTCCCTAAAGTAATGACTCTATAACTTTGCTTAGCAATGAGATACAGCAATGAAACTTAGTATTTTGGCGCAACGTGATGCCCAGAAAAAGATGAACTGTCAGCCCTCTTCAAGCTGTGCCCCCTATCGCTATTTTTAGAATGGGGTACTAGTTCCCAGGTCCCTGAAGTAATGACTCTATAACTTTACTTAGCAATAAGATACAGCAATGAAACTTAGTATTTTGGCACAAAGTTATGCCCTGAAAAAGATGAACTCTCAGTCCTTTTCAAGCTGTGCCCCCTATTGCTATTTTTAGAATGGGGTACTAGTTCCCAGGTCCCTGAAGTAATAACTCTATGACTTTGTTTGGCTTGAGATACAGTAATGAAACAGTAATAGAAGACAACTAAATAGTTATAGATTGTCCAAAGAATGAATGATACTAAGTAAAAATAAATTCCCCTAATACATTTATTACTGCATATAAATAATACATTTAATCTGAGTCAATTGGTGCTTCCTATATAACCAGTCATCTTGCCTGCTTCAACTGGAACTGCTATTCAAATAGCTGAATATGCACAGGCAGATAGTGGGATTCATTTATTTCTTACCAAGTATCCATGCATCAGGTGGGTGAATTCATGATAAGATATACTTCGTAGGAATCTATAATGATGGATTGATATTTGATAAACTAGTGCAGTGAATTTAAAATATGTATTGCATGTCCTAGGGAAAAAAGTTTATTTGGAAAATTAAAAAAACAATAACAAGTTAGCAAAAGATAATGAAACTTATACAAGATAGGCCCAGCAGGGGATCTTTACAGAGTTGGTCCGGTTCAAGCTAAACTTCTTGGGTCTGGGGGGCATACCCCATGAAAATTTAGAAATTAAGGCTTCAACAGATGCAATTTCGGTGACTTTTTAGAAAGTTATTAGCACAAAAATGAACCGAAAGCTACCGTAAAAATCTAATGTTCTAAAAACCAATATCATCTTTGACAAAAGGGGTGTTCTGACCCAAAAGTTGGTCCGGCCAACGCCGCACCAACCGGACCGATATTGCCGGGCCTGGAAGAGGCAGATTAGAATAAATTTTATGATTATTTCTGAAGACAATTCTAAATTTGAAATTCAAGAATGTATCATAAGGGCAGTATGTTAGGCTAGGGTGATGGTTGGTACTTACTGTCTTTCATGGCGTTATAAACAAATAACATATAGAAAGGTTGCAGAGAAGATAAGTGGTTCTTAAAAAGCTTCTTAACTCAAGTTTGATCACCGCAGCTCCTTCAAAAATTTAGAATTTTAATTTTGACCTGCCTTACACTTTCTTATTTTTACTTAGTTGAATTGTTTATAGGTTCAGAAATTAATTAGGCCTATATCACAAACAGAGAAAAGAGACTGGCCTATTAAAAGGCCTTAGCCTACTTCTCCTCAAATCGCCTGTTCGATTCATTGTCTTTTTCCAACTCTTTCTCCACTTCCTGTTCGTAATTGACGATAGACTGCCCGTCTGGGTTGGGGTCGAACTAATGTGGGCCATCATCATCGGCACTACTACTGCTTTCATCAGCGCTCCTGGCTGAATTATTTGCGCGAGGAAACTCTCTTCCTTTTTCCTCCGCTTCTAAAGCATATTCTGAAGTGGCGGAACCTGAGAGGTTTTTTTCTTCAGACTAAGACATCGCGAAAAAGATTGGCCTAGCAGTTGACAGAACTGGTAAGAGTGAAAACATTCGTCGAAAGAGAGTGAAAACATTGCGGGGCAGCGCCTGCGTGACAGTTGATAATGTGATTCTTGTCGGCATGCGCTTTACCACTGTGACATCAGAGATTCGCTCGTTCCCAGACTGCTCGTGTAACACCACGATGGGGTACAAAACTGCCCCTAGCTCAACAAATACACCTCTGATTGCAAAACTTTTTTCATTCTCGAAATCAGCGCATTTAGATCTATCGAATAACGTGAAGTCAAAAAAACGGTGAAGAGGCACTTTAAGTGTTCAATATTTGGCTATAATAGCCTTAGAAACCGCATAAGATCACCAAAAACATTTTCTTCAAAATCAGCCAAGAATTGAAAAAACCCTAATGGATAGCCCATGGTTTTAGGTCTAAATCTGCCCGAAATAAATGGTTCTGCATAGGCTTTAAATCCATTCAGGACTGTTTGGGGAGCAATATTGTGCTATAGCCTTAGAAACAGCATAAAATCCCCAAAAAATATTATTTAGAAATTAGTCCAAAATTGGGAAAAAAAGCCTGATGGTTGGCACATGGTTTTTTGGCTAAAATCGACCATGGATCTAGTTTCCACTTAGTGTAAAGATCATTGTTTTTACCTCCAAAAACCTTGCAATTTCCTAAAGAGCTATTATAGGTCCGATGTGCCGGGTTGAGATTTAGAAAGAAGCATTTCTTTATGGCTCACCCAGAGGAAGATTAAGCCTCAACCCGTGGACTGTGCAAGAAAAGGGCAATACAGTTATCATCGGCTTGCAATTATCATCTACATTGTAAATATGTTTCAAATCTGCAAGACAAATATTTGAACAAATTAATCATTACAATATTTCGACTTGAAACTCAGAGAAATCGCTTAACATTAAAGCAATCAAACTATTGATACAATAAGTCTTAATATGCCATAATAAAACATGGACCGAAATGAACAGTAAATACCCAGACAAGAGAAACACGAGCAACGAGCAACGAACATTCCATATCATACCATCACCAAAGTAAAAGCCAAGGACATTAGTTATTCGGAACGTAGTTCGATTTCTCGTAAGGAAGACTTATGATTTCTTAGATTTGTAATTTTTGGTAAAAATCATACAACTGTCATCAAGAAAGCTTGGATGGCTGAGTTGACGAAGCTAAGTGCTTAAGATTTACGGACCGTAGTTGGAGTCCCCGCTGGGTAAGGTATTTACTCACTATGGTTTGAAATGGATGGTCAGAATCTCATCAAGAAGGCTCGGATGGTTGGGTGGATTAAGTCAAAGCAATTCATACAGTTTTCTGATAAAAAAACTAGGAAACAGTCATTCAGCCTGCTATTGCAGAAAATAGTCATCGAGAAAATTTGTATGAATGAAAATGACCCGAGAAAAACTCAAACCTATGACTTTTGACTTGTGGTAGGGCACTGGCGAATTTTCCTAATCCCGGCCTTCTGGAAGATAGGCAATCAATAGTAAGAAGTCCAGGCGGGGATCCAAAACATGGTTTCTTTTGTGTGGGTTTTACTGTTCATGGGAATAATGACTTCAAGTCCTGATGCAAATCTAAGTGTCAGAAACTCAAAAGTCTATCAAAATTGTCGTTTACGCTGTTTTCGATTTAATTTGAAAATCGTTTCAAATCTATTTACCAATTGCATGGAAATCGTACAAAAAATGTTTCAGATTTGAAGACAACTCTTTTACAACGAGTGTTTCAAATCAATCACTTTTGAATTGCATATAAATCACATTTAAATGCAAATTGTATCGATGTCTTTTCATTCCTCATTCCTTTTCTTCTTAGTAGGAAATCGTTTTTGACATTGGGTTCCAAATTTATATACCAACCGAATCAGAGTCGTATACAACCGGAATATAAAAAAATCACATAAAAGTTTCTCACATATCTTATTAAAATCGTATGCAAATCGAATTGAGTTTGTATACAAATCTTACGAGAGTCGTATACAACTAGTACACAAAACTCTATCAAAATTTCCATTGCCTTCTGTTTTATTCTCTAAGATCACTATCAGTTGCCATAGTAAATAAAACTACTATTGCCTTATTTTGTAAACAATTCTTCTTATAACTATGATCTTAACTGCATTGACACGAATCAAGCACCTCAACATAATCAAACTGGGCTTACTTACAAGAGAGGAGCCAACTCATATCCAAGGATAGGCCGCAGTTTACTCTACATTCAAAGGGTGATTTCAAAGTCGACACTTACTCTTGCCAATCAAGTGTACTTAAACTTCCATTCACCTCATCTTCCTTCACAGGAATATCACACACAGCGTAACTGCTTCGTTGGATTGACGAGCTGAAACTGTGCTGTTGCTCTGCAAATTCAAACCGTGCACAGAGAAAAGTAACTGCTGAGAAATTCTCCCCTACCATGTCGATCAAATGTAAAAAAAATCGGCACAATTTAGGCCAAAGGCCATAATCAAAACTGCCAATCTAAAACCTGCTTTGATGACGCCATCTCTAGGAAGATCTTTAGAGCCTCTTTATCCTCGCAGAGCCTCTCATTCTATGGAGATATTCGGTTGATCATGAATGACCACAGGTGGTCCAAATAATTCTGAATGCCAATCAGTTGGCCAATGAAATGCTCGGTTGCAGCTTATTTTGGCGGCATCTGGTAGCCCTGTGTTTGCTTCTGGTCTTTCAGGAGTTGCTCAAGGGGGGAGAGTGCTCCCTGCCCGAATCCATAGTTGGAACTCCAGATTGACTGTGGAAGAAATTAGAAGGTCATAACTGATTCTGATATCTAAATGTATCTACAGTAAGCCCTCGCATTTAAGAAACTGCAGCCTGCCACCTCAACAGTGTTTCTTCTATTACGAATATTTTGCTATGATCAATACTGTAGAGACTTTCAAAGAGTAGCCACTTTAATATTGACAGATAGATGATATTCCCTTTCCTTTGGTAATATCATCATAAAAGTAGTTATTTTGTTTAAAAACAGAACAGACTGTTCAACCTTAGGAAGTCGTAGTTACAGCATAGGGTAGTTGATCAAAGTAGAAACTAAACAGCCATGTGAAAGATAGTTTAGACACACTACTTACCCTACACACAAGAGTGATCCTGTCTGGGGTTTGAATAATTCTATCCGGGGGTAATCAAGAGTAACCAAATAATACATCACTGACCTGGTTTGACTTCGCAGCATTCCGAGTCATTCCAGGCGATCCGGGAGGCGTCATATTCATTTGTCCAGGATTCTGGTGCTGTGATCTGGGTGTCTGCCCGATGGCTCCGAAAACCGCACCATTCGATACTACGGTCGGAACAAATCCGGTAAAAGCAGACGGCTGTGGAGGAATGGTCGGCTGGACAGCGTATTGGACCGATTGGGTTTGGTTGAATAATGGAAGGGCTTGTTGATTGATATTGAGTGGGGGGCCTGGGGGGTTACGCACTGGTGGATTTGTTCCATTCAATGCTATGGGCAAATCCATATGCGGCATCTGCATTCTATTCTGAGCCATCATAACAGCGTGTTGATTCTTGTAAAAGTTGGAAGGCGGTTGAAGTGGGGGGTTATGGGGGCCGCGAGTCAGCTGTTGCTGAACAGGGTGGGTGGGCATCTGACTGTTCATTGGTGAAAGGGGCTGGGGCTGAGGATAAGGCTCCCGCATCAACTGGGGAGGCTTGGGCTGAGGACGGCTTGCAGAGGCTGACGACGGAAAGACACCGATATTGGGTGATTTAGTTGCTTTTGGGAAGACATCTGGCTGTGTTGTGACGCTTTCTTTGGTGGTCTGCGTGGCGGTGATCGTTCCTTTGGTGGCAGAGACAGCTAGTTTCTCGAATATCTCAGGATAACCTTGGTCGTCTGAAGGTGATTCTGTAAAGATGAAAAGTACTGCAAGTAAGTAGAAGATAGGAAAACATACCGAGCGCCCCATTTGAATAGACAAAATTATGATAGGAATTACGGAAAGATGGTTTTTACATGCTATTATGAAGGCAATAACAAACTATTAGATAAAGCAATTAGTTAGGTTAAGGGAAATCGGAGAACACTCAGATACTGAGCTTCAAGAAAGAGGCAATACAAATAGGTGCAACAGTATCAACAAAATGAACCCTACCGAAACAAGCAATTAGATAAAGCAATTAATCAGGTAAAGGAAAATATACCGTGCGTACAATTAGAGACACGATAAGGAACTACAAAATTATTATCAAGTATAAAGTGTTAGATTACGTTATTAGATTAAGTTGTTAAAATCGTGTATTAGGTGAAGGCTGGTAAAAGCTGTTTTGAATTCAGTAAGTAGATATTAGATAAGGCCAAATTATTATGTGGGTAATTGAATAGACATGTTTGCTCAACCATGAAGTGAAGAAAACTCTTCCAAGCTTATGAAGATTTAGCAACCAGCTATAAGATAGGCAAGGAGAATTTACAAACACTTGTTAATTAGGTACAGAGCTACTGGATAGAGTAAGAAGTTGGTGTTAGAAATCGGTGCAACCATATAATCCTGATAAACTCTACTGAAACCTAACTGGACGCTTCTGAATCCCATACTGACCCGACGGAAATCTATTTTGAAACTTAAGGAAACATTTCAAGAAATTCATAAGCTCCATCCTCAGTCAAATAAAAGCGTACGGAGTTCATTTAGAAAACTTTCGATAACTACATACCTAGCATGGAGCGCAGGCGAATTCATGTAAATGTGATTTACGATTACTCGTGATAGGAAAAATTAACTGTACATGTGTAAACTGGTGTGAAAAGCTTGGGAAATTCTTTCTGAACGTGGATCGGTTCTAAGACCCAACAGGTAATGTGATAAGTTAGAGTCTTTCCCCTCACGCAAGCATAGGCTTGATGCGGATGATAGACCACTTACAAGGGGATGGGAGGACCAACCCGAGATGATAAACCATCGCGTAAGATGATACATCGGCCTTTTAACACTATAGGTCCCTCACTAGCCAAGCAGTGTTTGATCAATTTGAGTTTGATTGAGTGAAGATTCCCTTTAAACACTAGAGCTTGCTTGCTTGCTAACCCCAAGCAGTGCTTAACCGATCGGTTTGAGTTAAGAAGTGAACTCACCTTTACTTGGGGATCTCTTAAAAGGGACACTCCACTTTGACTCAAAAAGGGAATAGGAAGCCACAGGGCCGGATACTTGTGGTATCTCTTTTATTCCTTGCTCTTCAGAGTCAGTGCGAAAAAGTGACCTGCAGAAATGAATACCCGTTTTAGAAATGAAGAGCAAATAACAAGCAAAGGAAAGTTTATTCTTTCAACAAGCAAAAAGCTAGTCTATTTGATCATGTCAAAATAAGGAATAGTATTTAAATGTTGACTTGGAAATATTCACAAATATTTTATTGAAATTCCAAAATCCTACCATATAAGGCAGTCTCGTTGACTACAGAATGGATTTTCTTACAGGGGTAATTATAGAGACAGAAAGTTCCGTTTTTCAACTATCATGCAATGATTTACGACTAGGAACAAAGGAACCAGGGGGCACTGAAAGCACCTAAATATTTAGCAAAATCTCTGCTTGTTGGATTTTCTCTGTTAACTAAGCCTACTTTCATCTGGTATCTGGCAAGCTCTATAGATATCCGAAAACAACATCAAAATCTAAAGAGAATACGCAAAACCAACCTTGTTTCCCTAAAGGGAGATTTACTCCTCACTGTACGCTCTTTTTTCTGTAAGACGAAATAGGAAATAGATGCATCACACAATATATACTGTTTACTGTTTACAGTTATAATGTTTACTACAGGATCCTGTTTACACTATAAACTAAAACAGGGCAAACCCCCACTGTGTTTAAAGAAAAGAACAGCGAAAATTTGTTGGAGGAGAGCAGTGGTGGATTTAAGTGACTACGTAGCCTGATATAACAGTAATCTCATTATTTGCAGTTGGTGGGAAGATAGATAATGTACAAACTAATTTACATCAACTACAATGTTTACATACAAGAAAAAAACCAAAATGATACACAACTGACGAAACAAAACAACAAAATTGGCCAGCTTACATTAACTCGAGTTCACCCTGGGTTAGTTTGTGCAGCGAAAACAGGGATTAGAAGACCAAGAAGTATGGATAATTGCTTTGTTATTCCAGTACCATGTGTAGCACCTTTCAGCATACATTTGATTATTTTAAAAAAGTCAATATATCAAGTAAATTGACGAAGTAGCGTGTCGTTGTTTTGGGGCTTACAGAACAATATTAGTGTATTGATATACACCAAAAAGGCTCCTAGACCCTCCTCCCTCTAATGACTATGACGCAAGGAAGAAAATAAATCTGAAGATCGTGAGTTCACCTACCATTTCCAGCTCAGGGAGGGTATCGAATAGTTTCGTCAGAGCAATATCGAAGTCCTTATCGCTCATTCTGCAGTCCTCCGGTGCAAATCTCTCGTCCCGGGGCACTTCAGCCTGAAAGGATATAAAAACGTCGACAGAAAAGACCAGAATAAATGTTAAATGATCAAACTCAAATGTCAATAACCTTTAATGGAAATTTGTTCGTGCGCTCCTCTGACGTCACTAGTTTGCTTACAATACATATTTGATTAGGAAGAGTTTTCGTCGCAGCGACTGAGGAAACGAGAGAGCGTGGTCAGTGAGAACATACCGCTCTCTTTGCCGTTCGCCTCAAAAATGCAATATTTAATATCCTGATTTACCAGCCAGCCGTAGCAGATAAAGACATTGAATCGTCTAGTCCCAGTCCATGTTACGGTTAGCATTTTCATTTCACATCTAGACTGATCAAAAATTAAACTCAAGGAGAATTCACACTTTGGCTGCTTCTTCGTTTTTCAGCATAGGTATATTGGCAAACTGGAAAAGTCAAGAATCTTTAACTCATCCAGAACAATTTATTCAAAACTTTCCACGCTTCATCCCTCGTTCCATTTCTAATCTGAAAGAGGTTTCGAGGACCACAGAATTACTTTCGAGGCCATATTGTTTAGAATTAAGGGAACGAGTGGGAAATTTCCAGTTGTATGTATACGTGTATATTCCACAAATTAAAATATTATTCACAATCTCAGAGAAAATAAAAACTGTTAAAAGGACATTCCCTTCGGAAGGGGCGTTAAACTAAAGGATCATGCCCCTGCTGCAAATAAGGCCTCTGGGCTTTCACAAGCTAAAACGTTGAACATAAACTTATTTACTTTCTTACATTTTCCATGCAAAAGTTTAAAGTAAAGTTAAAAAATTAAAAAATGAAGTAGGTGTTTAAAGCTGACGCCACTTATTCAAATGGCAGGGCTAGCATTAAAAACTAAAGGCTTTATCATCATAATGGTCCCCTAAAATCACAATAACAGGGAAACCGGGGTAAATGCGATGGGGAGTTGAAAGTATCCCTAAATCGTGCCTGAATGTGCTTTCAAGTGTCAAATTACAGTTTTTGAGCTGTTGCAGGGTTTCCCTTCCCAACTCATAAACAAAACGAGATTCCTAAAAATACGATTTCCAAAATATATTATTAAATGAGCCCAAAAACAGTAGATGGGGGGTCTATAACAAGGAGACCCCGGCTGGATTTGTTCAAAGAATTATCAAGCAGAGGGTTGGATTCGCTCAAGACTAGTGAGTATCATCCAGGGGAACGTCTATGCAGTACTGTGGAGGGATAGCGATACAATCTGAACTGTGCAGGGATATCAACAGTACTGTGGAGGATGTTAAGTTGTATGTGGGGGATATCGTCGGTACTGTTGAGGTAATACTTAAAGTACTTGATGATATCCCCCAACAGTAATAAACAGCCTGCTCAGTACAGTACACCCCTCACAATACTGCACAGACCTTTTCCCAGAGAAAGTTTCAAATAAGAAAATATCCTTGCTAAAAGTCGACTTTTTACACGTAGCTTTGAAAGACACCTTTATTTTTTAGCCCATCCAAAGCGTTACTCTATGAAGAACCGTATTTCATTTTCGTTAAGAAAACGATATCTTTGGGAGAACACGTGTTATCACTCAATTATGATCATCCGCGTAACAGGTGGAAGCAAACATTCATTTATACTGAATCTCCAAAAACTCATGTAAACTGTTTGACTGAAATCCATCCTATGAAGGAGAATTCACAAGCTTCTAATAGCTTGGCACGCGCATGGAGAAAGTCATGATAAGAAGCATTTCAAGTGGAATTTGGATAACTTGACTTAATATAACTTAAACTTAAGACTTAAGACTTAACTTACCTTAACTTAATTATCGTTCTCTTTCTGACGTCTTACTCTATGAATAAGCCTATGAGTGTCAGACGCAAAGCGTTAGTTGCTATCATGTTTCGCTATGCTTCCGATTTTCCTCGCCAGCCTCAAATTCTGGTTAGAGTCAAACTTCACCCAAGATATTCATCAAAGCACTATTGACCTACTGGTTGACCACACAGCACGACGAAAAAATATGAAAATAATCCGAACCAGCATCTCTGCCACGTTTTAGATAGGCTTTACAACCTGCCGATTCTATTACAGCAGATTGAGTGAGAAGAAAAGCATTTTAAACCGAAAATATATTATTCTGCGAAAGGAAATGCAAAAGCATCGTCGTTAATCTTCTTTCAAGTGGATCCTCGTAAAAACAAAAGAAAATACGAATAGGTACCTGTAAACAAACGAATCTAGCCTCGCCTCCACTCTCACCTTTTCCAATGTGTCTAGAAACGAAAAAATGGTTGATCAACGATCATTAAATCAACAATTTGCTCTTTCGATTATTGCATCAGCTTTATCATTAGCTTTTTTCCGTGAAAGATATGGCTGTTTTATCTCTTGATCTAACATCTCTGACTCTTTCCAGCAGCTAGAATAACGTTATCTAGATGAAGATAATCTTGCCTGCGAAATTCTACCTTTTTCCCTAGGTAAATTGTCAAGCTTATCTTCTCTGTTAGGCGCCTAGGTAGATCTAAGCGAGAAGAATAATGCTCCCCAATCATCTCTCAGCGACGTCGAAGAATGGCGAACTTATTCTCAACTGAGATCATTCCAGATTATGAAAATGATTCGGGCAGATCTTGAGCCCATGGCGTCTGACTCTGAAAGGAAGCTGAATTCGGAAAATCAATCGAAATAATTTGCGAGAATGAAAGTGACCTGAGTAGTATTTGAACCTATGACCTCTGGGTCTGAACCTAAACGAATTAGACGAGGGGCCGAGGCGTAGATTTAGAGGTTGTGAGTTACAGTTGGCCAGGCCCTGTATTTTAGACCTGATGAAGGCACATTACCATCGCGGTAGCCCACTGGTGAGGAAGTATTGAGGGTATATGTCACTCTACTACTATTGGAATCATAAAGGCTAGCACGTTAGCAAAGAGACTCTCCTTAGAATTGTCTTTTTAACTGTAATCACCTAAAGTTCACCGCAGTTACCTGACATTTCCCATACATAAGGCTAAAGCTATCACCCGAAATTAATTTATTTGCATGATCCCGGCAAGAGGAGACTAGGAAGGAAGGCTATCCCATGGTCAATCCGGGACATGAACCCACTTTTAAATCATGACTAAGATTTGATTTGAGTAAGTAATTAATGAGTTAAGGTGTGCGCTGTTCAAATGCCTTAGAGAGTATTTACAGGATCGTATGACATTTCATGACCTCCCTCATTGGGTTTTTTCAAATAAATTGAAAAAATGGCCAGTATGGGTATTTCTTTTATCAAGATTAACAGATTAGAAAACTTTTTAGATTAAGAAATAGCATATTCAGACCGGCTAGTCTCACGAATATCGAAGTTGTTAAAATATTTGATTTAATAAAAACTCTTCTTTCAGAGAAATGTGCGGATGGCGAATGAGCAAGTCCTGCAGGTGTAGATCGCATCCACCACGCTACCTTTGTCAAACAGTTTACCATTCAACTAGATCGAGATTCTGGTCCATTTGTTATGCTAACCACTTGAACTCAATACCTTTGATAAATGATTTAAGACCGATCTTGCTGTAACAATATCAGTACCAATACAATAACCGGCTAATTTTGTTCTTAAATCACTTGCTAAATTAAAGGTAGTGGTGAGCATAAAAACAGAACCGAAGCTCTGAGTTGGTAGCATGGGATTTCCACTCCTCGCATCACGATCAAGCAATTAAACAAGAATACAAAATAACCTTGAAGCCGGGTCTTGTTGACACAACCAATTGAGAAACGAAATTATTCGGTAGGCCCGCAAAGACGCTACTTTGTCCTTGACATTTTCCGTGCTCTTGAAATTGAGCTTTCTGCAATAAAGAGAGGAATAAATAGTTTCAGGCTCTGTTGTGGGAGGGCAAGCAGTCGAAGGCGTGTGGAAGCATTGACTCGTAGTTATTCATTAAGTATAACTATTACCAATATGGCTGTTCATGTTACTTACCCATGTCTTAAGTGCATTCAACAATATTGCAGCGCAAGGCAACGATGAAATCAACCTAATTGAGTGTGACACTGTATTTGCTATTCATATGAGAAAATCCTTACGTTTGGGGATCTAGGGTCTTTTGGCTATATCTTTTGCGTGGGATGAAACAGAGTAATGTGGGTATACCGACAATCCTTTGGAGGGATATCATCATTACTGTGGGGGATGCCATCTGTAATGTGAATGGATACTATCAGTACAGTGGAGGTTGTTCAGTACTGTGGGATAACATCAGTACTGTGGAGAGATACCATCAATACTGTTGAGGGTGTTCAGTATTGTGGGGGATACCATCAGTACTTTAGAAGGATACCATCATTACTTTGGAGGATTTCTTGACTGAAATTGTAGATGATTTCGCAAAGTAACGCGGGGGTGCATTAATCTTCCATGAGATCCGACATCTGTTAAGTTTCTTTTTGAGCCTGCTGAGCTTGTGCGGACTCCCATCAAATGTTTTGAAGTGAAAATATCATAATCCTCTTGAAAAACTCGCGATGCTTTGATATGTGAACAGAAACTACTGGGGATTAGAGTTTAGAACAGTATCATTTTGAATTTGGAGGAAATAGGCGAGACTGCTACTGTGTTTTTAGACCTATCAGAAATTTGTATTTCAATATTTCTGCATGAATAAGATTTGATTATCCCATTTCTGATCATTTCGTCATAACTTTGAAGTAAATAGGCTTTTTCTTTTTATCAATGCTTATCAGGAATATTCTGAACATCTTAAATACGATTACAACTTTTTACTTTCTACAAAATAGGGTATGGTTCAAGTATAAACTCTAATTAAGGTAAGTTCGAAGACCCAATACGTCAATAGGGAGTTACCATATCTAGCAAATATTTATATCAAATAGGCAATACCAAATGATTTAGCCCTAAGCACATCGTTTAGGCAGCATCTGGAGATAAGTATCTACAATGTTTGCTTGGAACACATCTGACCAAAATCAATTATTTTTTGGAGGAAACATCAACAAAGCATCAGTATCCCTCTCCTCTCCCCATGATAAACAATGTTGCAATCGGAGGCTGAAAGGTTTCTTTTTGGAATATGACCTCTTTATTCATCTTCATGAGTTGCAAATCAACACTGATTAATGGGGGGGGGGGGAAGATAATATTGCGTCGAATTGAGAAAGTAATCAAGTGTTCTAACAATGGGAAGCATTGTAGGTACAGTGCCATCATGCCACGAAATTAGGAATCTCTAACTACCAAGCCCTGTCTCACTATCATCCGATTTCCTTCGAAAAGAGCTTTTTGAATGAAGTAAGGAAATTTTGAGCCTCAATAACAGTCACTTTGAGAATGAGAAAAAATATATTTTAGTTTATTACTAGATCTTGGGGGCCTGCCCACAGTATCCCCCTGGGTTCCCAACCCTCTCTTAATTACCAGCATGTCTGTACATAAGTTTTCCCTGTAGAATTGACTTACCTGTGAATCCTTCTCAGAGGAAAAAATCCTCGGACTTCATTGTCTTCTGGAAGAGGAGTGGCTGAAAATATGGAAATTGTGAGAAATTCAGAATCCTCTTAATGAAAGTCAACCACAGAAAATCCTGGATGGAATTTAGAAAGATGTTCCAGGACTTGCCTCATTGCATGAAAATAGCACGTTTCTTTGGCTAATGAGCCAAGAGGATTATTAGGCCCTGCATATGACTTATACTAACACGGTAAGCCAAGCTGTATCCCTTATCTTCATATGGAGGGCTAGCCTACGTCTCCATTGAAGGAGGCATGCTAATGTAAAGGGAAGTCATTATCAAGGGGATCCCTGGCCCAACTCATATAAGCAGTGCAAAGCACAGTAAACCGTATCGCGAAATTTCTGCAAGAAATCTTTCACAAAAAGAATGTAGTATTTCAATGATCCTGTAGTCCAGAAATAGAAACTTCAGAAAGAAATATAACTAGGCATCGGTTGATAATTCTTGAATGTATACCAGTGTGCTATTTCAAATAAATATCCAAAAGGGAATGTACTTCTTTTGTTGCGAAATACGAAATGATAAAATTCACACAATATATCAGTATTAACTCAATAATGAAATTATTTGTACCAAGGTCGTGATTTTTCACATATTCAGAATAAATTGTGTTTTACCAGAAGAGATTATTATTTTTATCATTATTATTAGAAAAGTAATGTTACCTGAAGGAGAAGTTAGTGGACCAGACCTTTTCAATATTTCATTTCCAAGCAAAGAAAATTCTCGATAAAACCTGACAACAAAAAGCATGCGAATGTATCATCAAGACATCAAGTGCCATTTTGAATCAGCTACGCAGGTTTGATAACAAGGAAGCACAATCCCAGAGAGTTTTTCATTGATATCACAAATACTTCACAGTATTCAGCTGAATTTAACTTACTGAATTCTGAATCACGATGCTAGGAAAAGTGTTCAAGACGGGGGCTTATATGAGAAGGGAAGATCATTCGAGGGGTAACTAAAACTTGTTTTGAAAGCGGAAATGGTACTACTTAGCTCCTTACCTACTTTGGCATCTTCAGTTCTATCCTTAAAAAACCAGCAGATTAAATATATCTTAAATTCTATCATCTCCATCGTTGACATTTTCCTAAAACAAGGAATCTTTAACCAAATTGAGGAAAAGGGGGGGGGGGGGTTATTCAAGAGAGAGAGCCTTATCGAATTATCCCTTATCCAAAGGTCAGTGTTATTTTTCGTGTCATAGCAAACTCTTTGAAGATCTCTGAAAAAATTGATAATGTACGACTCTCCTTGCATTCCTTATTAATTATTTTGGGCATGCGTATCGACCTTAAATCACAAAATTGCTTGAAAAAACCAAAAACTTACCCAATATTGCTTTCAAGAACATTCTCCAATAAAATCGACGCTCCAGTGCACAACAGCCAGTCAGAAAATATCTTAATAGAAGGCAAATATTTCTCATCATCTTCAGCCTCGTTTGCAGATTCATACTGCCTCAGGGCCAGCGTGACGAGACTCGCGTAAAATGATACGCTGAAAATAATGACTAGGTTCCAGACCTCTATTTCGTCCTCAGAAATGCAATCTTCCTGTTCGTAGTCTTCCCTGGGTTTATTTTTGTAAAGTGTGAAAATATTCAAGACGGTTAAATGAAGTAGTTGGTCGGCTGTCAGCTCCTCGCTTATCTCCTAAAATCGGAAGTACCCAGATTTGAGTGCCAATTTACTAGACTTAGCTCGAAAGGTAGTGGTAAAGTTTCACTCTTAATACACCAAACATGAAAATAATATAGCACATAATAATGCAACAAAGATGGTTTTGAATGCTTTGTAAACCCCCAGGCGCCCGTTATTTCAATAGTAATATTCAGGCTAAAAGCTTCAAATTTATTCCATTCTTTCACTTTTGATTTACTTTTGATTCCATTCGGTTTCAATTGTGAAAGAAAATTCTGTCTGCTAAAGATATAAAGGCATAATATACAATTAATATAAAGCGATAATATAAAGTTGTGTAACACAATACAATTTGACCACATACAAAACAGAAAAGTTTTCTTTACTCTGACTGGTACTAGTCCATACGCATTGTTTTCATCTCTCGCTGGATAAATCTTAAGAGGTTTAACTATGACATTATTTCGTTATTTGAGCCTTTGTTTGTTTGCATTTTCCAAGATTCTAAATTCCCTCTCTTTTTTACTATTCCTAAAAGAAGGGTTTTATTCTGGGACAACCGTTTCATTTACGAAGAAAGAATTCGACACCTCCCCCCTCTCTGTATCAGCTAGCCCTTACCTTGAAGTCTGCTAATATTTTTTGCTGCAGTGTTGGTAGTTTAACGATATCTGTAAAAAACACACAAATATTTTGAATGGAAACACTTCCTTATGACATCTCTACCAATGGCTACACCTCGGTAGAACCCATTGGCATTTCTACTAATGGCTACACCACGGTAGAACCCATTGGCATTTCTACTAATGGCTACACCACGGTAGAACCCATTGTCATATCTGCTAATGGCTACACCACGGTAGAACCCATTGGCATTTCTACTAATGGCTACACCACGGTAGAACCCATTGGCATTTCTACTAATGGCTACACCACGGTAGAACCCATTGGCATTTCTACTAATGGCTACACCACGGTAGAACCCATTGGCATTTCTACTAATGGCTACACCACGGTAGAACCCATTGTCATATCTGCCAATGGCTATACCGTGGTAGAGCCCATTGAAAAAGAGGAATTCATTTCAACTCATTAGTTTTTCTAAACTTTTACACAATTCTTAATGGAAATAAGTGGTGAAGCCGCACCGTCTAATCCATGCCTTTGCTCTTACTAAGCACATGACTGGCCTTCATTAATTAAATACAAGAAAATATGATGCCATTCCAAAACACTACGGCATTATGAAAGTCAGAAAATTTAATTAGCAAAGAAATAGGTCTTTTCGTCCAATTCTACACTAGCCTCCAATAAGAATTGAGACGTTTTGAGTTTTGGACATCAATTACATTTTCCTTACAATAAGATACAAAACTAAATCTTGAATAAAGTGGGAAAGTTTTCAGACAATGAACAAAATTTCGACACAAGGTTGGTTACATAGATTTCATTGTTCACTGGTTGTCATAGTGGAGCTAAGTGTAGAATGCATATTGAATCTTGTTAAATATCAGTTGCCGACTCTGCCTCTCCTCCAAGTCAACCAATGGCCTGTATTGCAATTAGCAACAAGCTAAAAGTTTCAATGAATGTTAAAAATTTATAGACGACAGTATTATTTGTATTGACTCTAATTCCATTTGGGAATATGATGAAGTATACATACTGTGCATGAGATAGACTGAGCCATGGTATTGTAGAAATAGGTTTATATATTCTTCTGGTGATGAACATTCGTTCTTGGCAAGTAGGCTGTAAAAAAAGAGATTAGTGTCACACACAGAGTTATTAATAGAGACTATACCATATGCAGTTACCGTATGCAGTGGAGGTCAATGGAGAAGTTTGAGTTCTATTGTGAGGCCAAAATGACGAGTCGCATGTGATGATAACCGGGGAAATAGATTAATCTTATTGATAGCATATAATCAATAATCATACTGTATGGTTTGAAACAAATTACACAAGATTGATAAGTCACTATAAATCGAAACACTACAAAGATAATTTGAATCAAAGCCAAATATATCAACTTGAATACGGTTAGTTTTATGAAAGTTTTTGCAACCATAGTTTGTGTGATAAGTATAGTTCTTTCAGACAATAATTTTGAGCAATAATTTCATAGCAGCATTTATCTCGTTAAATATGAAGGACTATTTGACGACCGAAAAGATGGCCAAGTTTGTTTTCAATAGTGAAAAGTCAGTTGAATGTGGATCAATATCGACGGGCCCAAATGCTGCCAAGTTGGGTCAAGATTTAAACTCAGAATGGTTATGTAAGATGTATCATTTTACAACGGTAGAGATAACATTATCAAAATAGTTCAAAAGATGCCCTACATTCAACATAATGTTTTCAAAAGCGAAAAAACTTAAAGGAAAGCATGCTAGAAACTATGAATTAAAAGGACGAATTAAGAAACAACCCTTAACTGATGTGACAGGGTTGGAAAGGTCGAGACGACCTTATTTACATAATGACCCCATTAGTGGTGCACAACAGACGGGAGTAAGTAAAGAGTTTGTCATGGTATTTGATTTATGTAAATAAATGTACCTCACACTCTGCCTTGAACAAAACTGGTTGAATGTTTTCTGTAAATTTGAGACAGCTGCAGGAAACGGATTCTGCACAAGCACACTAAATAAAAAGGAATAAAAATGTTGGTGAATCTCGAGAGAAAGTAAAGTATTGAAACAAATGTTGGTCCTTCAAAATTTGCTTCACAATCTAGTTATGCAGAGAGTTTGTTAAAAAACAGAAACTGAATATAACTTAAAGCCAGTTGAAGTCATCTAGCTAAAAAACGTATAAATATGGTACTTACATCTTTAGATACCATGCAGTAGCATAGAAATGAAGTTAGATTAAATTTATTCAAATTCTAATTTGTAACAAAAATCTGTCAGTTAAAGCACATGGTATACCAAAGTTTAATCGTCCACAAAATATCTTTATTCTCCATTTTCTATATCTTTTATATCACTAGCCCCAAAGCCTAATTAGTTCAGCTGTGATTCCTGCCTAGCTTAGTCAAATCTTATCTTAATCAGCCCATTGCTCCTTTGCTGCTGTTAGATATCAACAACATTCAATTCGATAGGTGGAATACATCCACAATCAGATAGCACCTTGCAAATTAGCGAGCTTCAACCAAAAATGCTCAGCTGTGGATAAGGCCTAGAGCTAGATACAAACAAAACTTGACTGACAATTCGAATTCCCTGTTTAGGACATGCAGGTGGAAGAGGGATTATTGTAGCCTACTAACGCTGATATGTCTTTTATGTGCAAGACAATAGAGTACTAAAGTGATGACGTCACAAAAATCTATTTTTAGAATTTTGGAAGTTTGGCTCCATAATGTGAAAGAGCTTCCAAAATTACATCAAATGGATGCAAAATCACCTCTGTATGTTGAATATTGACTGAGATATAACCATTTGAAAAATTGACTTATATCTGATGAATTACGTACCTCTTACAATAATAGAATATAGCTCTGAGATTATCTCCTCTTGCGCTAGCAATTATTGCAAGTTGATTGTAAGGTTGACCTGCAAGAAATAACAGTAAAGTATAGAGGCAAGGTAACTTTTTAAAGAGCCTGGGTCAGGAGAGATCTCTGGCAAAAACCTAAATCTTTCTGAATTTGTTTCCTTCTTTAATATTCATATTAAGTGACATATATAGCTACTCAAGTTGCTATCTAACTTTATAATATGACATCTGACGCAAACAAGGCAAGTTGAAGGGTCGAAAAACTTCTTTATGTATGCATTTTCTTAAAACTCTATTCATATTAAGTGACATATATAGCTACTCAAGTTGCTATCTAACTTTATAATATGACATCTGACGCAAACAAGGCAAGTTGAAGGGTCGAAAAACTTCTTCATGTATGCATTTTCTTAAAACTCTACAAAAACTTGCAAAACTAGAACAAAAATACATATTACAGATACGGAAAGCAAAGTCCATACCTATCTGCATATACAAAACGAATACATCAATGATATAATATACACAAGTACAAAACAGTATACACAATAGCTTTAAAAAAAACAGACATACGAAAAATAGAGGGTCTACAGTATCATCATGTCACATTTAGGATATGAATAATAGTAACATAAGCACAGTAATGAATAATAATTATTGTAATGATTTCATATACCATTGACTGCGACAATATTTGATGCCAGTTTATAATAAGCCTCTGCCTGGGTGACGTCATTTCTATATCGAGCTGAAAAAGAGTAAAGGTTATTGGTAAGAGTAAAGGTAATCAAATTTCATGTCAACACATTAACCAAATTTTATCTCAGAAAATCTCACAACTACATAGACGTTGCATAACAACTTTTCACGGAAGTCATTAAGAATAGATGATATTTGCAGTACACAAACAGACGCTGAAGGAAATTTTTCAAAATGTTCAAAATGTGAATATATATTGGGTAAAAGAAATAAATTTAAACGAAAAGCAAGATATTCCTTGACGCTGATAGCGGTAAAATTGAAAAATGGGGATCCCATTACAGTTACTGTGATGGCTTCCAAAACTCCCTAATGACAAACAACCATTTATTTGAGGGTGGAGACAAATATTAGAAACATAGTAAAACATAAGAACTACTAAAGGTTCTTAACACTTTATTAGCTTTAGTAGATATCATATTTTGCTATATCTTAAATTTTCCTCACCATGTTTAAGTTCTGTACAGATAAAGGACGAATAATTAACTGCATTAGGAAACTTATTATCTGAACCAATGATCTCAAAATAAAGACTGGATCGAGCATTCTGTTGTTCTGGAGCCAAATGTTTGAAGCCAACTGCTTCTGCTTGCATTTGGCCTACCAATATGGCTACCAAAGAAATCATACCGACATGATTCTTTGTTAACAATAACTGAACGTTTATTCAGTCTCATGCTGATCATTCATAACATTCCAATGATCAATCAAAGAAAGAAGCACGCCCAAGCGGAATTTAAATTTATTGAATTGAGCCTTCGAATAAGGTCCCCAATGGCTTTATTTTAGAATGACAGATGCTTGATCCAGTCTTTATTTTGAGATCAGTGGTCTAAACCAAGAAATAAAAAAGAATAAAAGGAGAGATATTCTTACCAAGATCGCCAAGGTGAACCAAGCAATCCTGGCAGATGTAGTAGCAAGAACTGGCTTTTGGCTTCTCTTTTCTGTCAATCTCATATTCTGAAGTTTTCAAAATTTCAATACAAATGTATGCATTACCAAGAGGTTAAACATGTACGGGGAAGCAACATTTTCAATAGATAACGATCTGTATCATAAAAGTTAATTATAAACTACTGATTATTTGAAGGAATTCAGTTATTTGCAGCTGAAACTAATTCTACATAAGTTTAACTTTATAGTTACAAACACAAGAGCTAGGAGTCAATAACAAAAAAGCGAATATTCATCAAATAAGCCTTATTGTTAAAAGGGCAAGGGAAGTTTTAAAACCCCCTTTTCAGTCCAACGAAAAACTTTCAATCGTTGCACGAAATTATCTTGATTTGTTTCTCAGTGTTCCATCACTGAAATTTGGATAAAACCTTTTAATTTTGAAGTAATAGTTCAAATTAAATCCTGGAAGGCATTTGAAAACAAAATATTCAAGAAATACACTAGGCTATCAAAATTATTGCACAGGTCGATTCAAAATGGCGGCAAAATTGCAAAGCTGTGAGGGCTAGGCCTAAGTTAAAATTCCCATAACTTGTGTCAGACAGCTCACAAATACAAGGTTTTGGTAGCAAAATTTAGGAAATTCTACTGACACCATAGCTCATAACAACAAGCAATAATAAATTGAGGGAGTAATTATGTATGACTTGGGATTTGAGTGATGGTCAAAATATCAGCAAGAAGATTTTGAAGAAGGAGTTGTCATCTAAAATCAGTACAAAAGGGTTGTAAAAAGTCATAAATATGGTAAACTGCTTTGTTACTTTGTTGCTACTGCTTTGAGGACCCCCATGGGTTTGGTTTCTTCTCTGTATGGTGACTCGAAGGGAAAATGAAGGAGGCTCAAAATATTTCGAGGGAGGGGGAGAATAACTTTTCATCTTGCATCCCACACATCAGTTGCAATTTTGTCATTCTTCAGGTAAACATGTTGTTTGCTCTCCTTCTTATACCCCTTTAATTTACATTAATGAAGTATTTTACTTTGTAATTGACCTCAAACCCAGGAATAATAGTTACAATCATGTGTATCAGATAAATTTCTTTATTCCTAAAAATGTACTTTAAAATCCAAGGTATCCTCCTTTCCTTAAAATTTTTGAGACTCCCAACTCACTTCTTGCCTCACCACAAGGACAGCTAGGACAAGACTCGTTGTGCTCCTCATAGCAGTAGCAACAAAGTAACAATGCACTTTACCATATCATAGACTTTTTATAACACTTTTGTACTGATTTTAGATGACAACTCCTTCTTCAAAATCTTCTTGCTGATATTTTGACCATCACTCAAATCCCAAGTCATACATAACTTCTCCCTCAATTTATTATTGCTTGTTGTTATGAGCTATGGTGTCAGTAAAATTTCCTAAATTTTGCCACCAAAACCTTGTATTTGTGAGCTGTCTGATACAAGTTATGGGAATTTTAATTTAGGCCTAGCCCTCACAGCTTTGCAATTTTGCCGCCATTTTGAATCGACCTGTGCAATATATTTGATAGCCTAGTGTATATACATTTACTAATTCATATTATTATGCTCTAATCATCTTCTAATATTTCTGTGGTTCTGAACCCTATTGACCTTTTCCTCTTTAAAAAGGACTGTAAAAGGGTTTATACATTTTGAGATGCTGTCGGTTATTGTTTTTGTTTTTCTGAATTCTGATGAAGTTTTTCATTTACGATGTTTCTAGGGGTCAAAAATCATAATGGGGAGTTCAAGGCCTAGGCCCTGTTTACGTCATCGTTTCGACACTTTTAAACCCCTACAGTATTTAACATAATTAACAAAATTGACGATAGGACTCACCAGGGAGAATGCCAAGATTAATGGATTTGGTTCGAAATGGCAAACTAAGCTCGTTACAATCACAGAATTCTTGAAGAAGCTACAAGGAGAATAAACATTTTGTTAGATTAACCCAGATGGTGCATATTTGAATAATGAACAAATCAAAATATTTTCTAAATTATACAAGAGATTATAAAATTGATTAGTCAATTAATCAAATGTAAAAATAATTATGTTAAAGAATTTAGATAAATAGATTTCATTAAATTCAATTTCTTATCTGTAACTGAAATTATCTCAAGATAAATGAGTGTTTTCATAAGCCAGTCTCCAGAAAATCTCAAAAAACTACAAGATAAATTACAGCAAACATGGACAAGAAAAGTAATGAAAACATTAAATCAAATCAATACAAAAGATAGTAGAAAATTAAAACTACATTGAAAAATAAAAAATCAAAAGATGCCGTGACCAGGATTCGAACCTGGGTTATTGCGGCCACAACGCAATGTACTAACCACTATACGATCACGGCCGTGTCTACAAATGATCTCATAATGGTAATGTCTTTAGGATTGAACAGGTGGTATAGACTGATTACATGAGCCGCAGTTATCGCTATTGATGAATTCGACGAACGCTCAAACTACCAGTTTGAGCGGACTCGGTTTAGTGCTAGCCTCAGTTTCGTAATGAGCGATATCTGGGACTCATGTAATAAGTCTACAGGTGATATTCTCCACCTGTTAGCCGTTCTAAGGCCTCGTTCAGACTGCTCCGTATTTGTAGGTGGTAGGAATCGAACTCACAACCCTTTGGTTAGAAAACCAAGTGCCTTAGCGATTGTGCTGTGCAGCACAAAAGCTAAGGCTGGGAAGGAGCCGGGTCACTTATCCATTGTATAAGTCAAAAACTCACAGTTGAGAAATGAAAAAATCAAAAAAGTAATTGCTCCGTATTTGTTTGTCTCCGTATTTGAAGACGAAAAACAGTGCCTGTTCACACTGCTCTGTTTTCTAGCAAATACGCTATGAATACGATGAAGTGTTCACACTGCTCCAGGCAAAGACGATGCTCAATCCAGTTTCCAGACAAATATTTACATTGATAGAATACCGTCGCATTCAAATGTCTCCGTATTTGGTGCTCACACTGAAAACGGAGCGTATTCAATACGCACTGTATTCAAAACTATGTGTATTTGTTTACGTTTTCGAACAGCTCCGTCTTTGAATAAGGCTAAAACGAATACGTTTTGCTCCGTTTTCATTAATACAGAGCAGTGTGAACGGGGCCTAAGAATCGCCAACTACCAAACCATTGACAAGACAGTTTTAAGCCTTGCAATGATTCTCAAGACTTTTCACTCTGGCTTTAGCCATTACATCATTACATTACAATACCAAGGGTCGGTCAATATACTTTTATCGATAGACGATATAGAGCAACTAACTGGACTTCAGTGCTGGTTTTAGATGGGGGTCAGGAGGGCTTCAGTCCAACGCTTTATATAGTCGAAAAGGGGCCCGCAAACAAAGGTAAAATGCAAAATACTGTACAGGCAATGACGCATTTGGTCAAATCAAGGTTATTAGGCCTGGGGCCGCAATCTCTAAAACTGCCGCTATAATCAACTTGTTGCTTATCTAAAAAACAAGTGTAAATGTGCTACGCATGGCTTGTGTATTCTACTGAAGATTTAGGGAAACAAAACTTCGATTTTAATAGAGTTTGCCTTTTTGCTTCAAATAACATTGTATTCCTTAAAGACTGCTTTTGAACAATATGTGTAGTCCAGGAAGGAAGACTGTTTTTCTGATCCTGTAATTCTGAATTTTACTTACTTGCAAATAAAATCCTATTGAGGCATCGATGAAGAACCAAAGTTTTGCCTGAAGTTCTGCTTTGTCAGAGCCCTAACATAAAGACAAGAAAAAAAGATTAGAGTATAATGAATAATACCAAAGTCACCAGGCTTCCAACAGGTATAATCAATAATCAGGTCGAAGCAAATCATACTTGAATCAATAGAGCACAGTTGGATATGGCTTGAACTCGCTTTTTTATCTCAGAGCATAACTCTGAAATGAATTGTTTGATCACAGCAAAGTGCTAAAATTCAATAAATGTTCAATTCAACTGAAATCATATTTGATATAGATATTCTATGATAATAAATCTAAATAATTATTCTGCGACAAATACATTTCTCTCTGATCGCATCTGCCTTTTTGATTCAATAAAATATATATTGTAAAATAGTATAGCCAAGAAAGGGGCTATTTTTCTCCACAAAACAGTATTTCGAATCAATCCTTAAGATTACGTAATGAGTATAATCAGAATCTACAGAAGCAAGAACAAACACACTGAGTGAAACACAAAACTAATATGTTTAGCTAAGACCATCACAACTGCTAACAAGAAAGACGAATAAGAAGTAAAAAGCATATGAAATAAGTCATGGATCTTGAGTTTGATAAATTAACAATAAAGGAAAACGATTGTCAGCATGTCAGCTAGTCTCTCAAGTTTAAGAAGAATAGCAGAGAACACCAAAATAATAGATATAACTCTTAACTAAAATTACCCTTTTCTCCTTGACGCGTTGTCTAAGATAATCGATGTGTCCTTTGAAGGCATTGTTCCATCTAAATAGTAATTGAAATGTTTATCAGTGTCATACATACATACATGGTGATAACGAGCTTATCCACAATAGTTGTGGCTCTTCATCTCTTTAAAAATAAATAATAAAAAATAATAATAAATAAATAAGTAAATAATCAAAGATCACTAGATTATTAAATGTTTTAAAAATTGATAAAAAAATATTTAAAAGGTGTCCATTTCATTGATCTTCGAACCTTGCAAATAAATGTCTCCTTAAAGCTGAACAGAATACAGGGAGATTTTTAGCGTTTCTTAATTCTTTTGGAAGTTTATTAAAGTATTAACTTGCTTCGTCTTGGAAAGTTCCATTGATTAGAGATGTTTGAAGTTTTAACTCATCGCTGTATCGTAATGCTCTACCCGTTGTTTTGATCTGCAGTTTATTTATATCTGGCCAGTTGTCAGAGTGGATAGCTTTGTGTGTTAGCTTGAGAATGTTGAATTCTCTCCTTTCTTTAATTGGTAGCCATTTCAATTTTTTAATATCGTCTCTTGAACAGTATCTACCAAGTACAAAGCCTTCTGCTACTTTTTGCAGTCGTTGAAGACTGTTTAGTTGTATGTTAGCTAATGGCGAATAAACGTAATCGTTGAAGTCTATTTTCGAAGATATCAGGGACTCTATTAGTTGTTTACGAAGCCTTAAAGTTTTCAGTTTTCTTAAAACAGCTATTTTCCCATAGCAACTTGATAGCAATTCTTGTAAATGGCTCCAATCTAGATTTTTATCCAAGTGTACGCCAAGAAGTCGCGGGTTTTCATCCAAAACAAGCTTGTCGTCTCCTAACAACAAGGAGACAGATTTTTTGTCCAGTTTGTTTCTGTGGTATAGATGTTTTGACGCACAGATCATATGCTTTGACTTCATTGCGTTTATTGCCAGAGAGTGATCATTGGCCCATTTTTCGAGACTTTCAAGAGATGAATTCAAGTTTCTCTCTGCTTCATCTAATTTATCAGGCTTACAAGATGCATAAATTGTTGTGTCATCGGCATATTGAATGGTTTTGGACGGGAGTTGATCTTGAAGGCTATTTACGTATAGATTAAAAAATAAGGGTCCCAGTATGGAGCCTTGAGGTACACCGAAAAGATTTGTCTGTACACCGAAGGTGTCTTTAAGATGGAATGAAAAGAGGAATGTTTTAAGTTGTATTCCAATTAAAGAAAAGGCTTATAGATAGCTTTACAGCCTAAATTCATGGATTCATTTGTGGTAGGATTGATGGTTTGAAAGTAAAATTGGGCATTCAACCCAAAGCAGGTAATAGTAGTGAGTTAAAATTGAAATTTAGAAATATTTGCGACCTTTAAGGGAATTGACAAGGTTAAAAGCTGGCATGTGCCCAGTCAAAAATAAATCTACTGCATTCAAAACTTTGATGCCTAAAGTTTCATTGGGTGACAAAGGAAATTTTGCTTGTGGTGTTTCTCCTTTTGCTTGTGGTGTTTCTCGAGACCACTTACAATTGCCTGTCCATATGAGTATGTCTATTCATTTTAAACTTTGTTACATTGGCAGATCATTCCAATTTGAAGGTGTTGACTGAAATAAAATTTCAATACAAGATTTCGACCTTTTAGGTAATTTTTCTAACAGCAATTCAGTGGAATGCATTATGCAGTACAGCTTCAAAAATCCACTTGGAAAATTAAGTCAGTTCTTTAGTAATTCACCCTGGTACAACCTTATTCTTCACATGATGTGTACCTAAATTCCAAAGCATTTAAGCTTCTAGCAATGCATCTTATAACTAGTAAGTTTGAAAGCAACGTCTATCTATCTCCATCTATCATCCTCCTTCTATCTTCAAAATTATTCAGAAGCATCACCCATCTATCCCGAATCTATGCAAATCATCCCAGGTTTCTGCCCTTGTTAAGTCTAGGAAAGATCAGTTTACACATCACAGCTAACGCGATGAATCTGAGGCTATGTCCTCACTTCTGCAATGGAAACCAAGCAATGGGCCATCAAGGGACAGAAAGTTGTATCACAACTGATGATCTAGCAACAGCTATGAAGAATTGGGAAATTAAGCATAGTATTGATGATTCCATACTCTTGACATTCAACTGATTGTGATGAGGATGATGATTGGAAGCAACCCACGCTTTGGGATCGTGTTGAGGCTACAGTTGCATCAAGTTGATTTTCCAAAGAGCTAAACAAATTGTGCAAGACATCTATTACCTTAATCCATTACATTGGTTTCATGAAAATTTGGAACACAAAGAAAAAGAGAGAACAGTCTTTGGATGGTGCAAAACTTATATCGGAAACATAGCGGAACGAACACATAGATTACTTAAGCTTTCGTCTATCTACACAATAAGGGATCCCTGGTTTTTATGTAGACTGATTCCAAAATACCTAAGTGAAATGTAGATCTCGCTCTGCCAATAATTTGAAAACCATTCTCACTGTAGGCTTTAGCACATTCTGGGTTGTCAAGCAAATGTTGACCTATAGCAGGGTCATGTTTGAGTGATCTTTTGGGTTTTGAGGCGCGAAATTGTTGTTTTTGTTGCGGCACAGTTTTTTGGCGTATGCATGTGTTGTCACATAACTGCTGAGATATGCGACCTACGTACCTAGCATCACACCTGCATGAGTATTCATATACTACCAGGCTATTTTGTGTGGTAGGCACACTATCTTTGCGGATGGATGGAATAATTTTCTTAGAGGAGAAGACGAGACAGGGGCTGACCGTGGCGTAGCACTTAGTTATGGCTGTCTTGTTTTTGAATAGTTGGCAGAGCAAGATCTACATTTCACTTAGGTATTTTGGAATCAGTCCACATAAAAACCAGGGATCCCCTATTGTGTAGACAGAAGGAGTTCGTTTTCGCCTTAGGACTCTTGAAGTAATCTTATTGTTCAGCTCACTGTACGGTGGGTGTTGATTGGTTTTCCCCCACCATACCAATCATACACCTCTTTTCTGATTGGCCTACTTCAATCCACATCTGGGTATAGAAATCAGTTAGGTTTCAGTTTCATTCTCTTTCTTATGTATTACTCTGTTGAGTATCAGAGGAAAAGCTTAAGTAATCTAAGTGTTTGTTTCGCTATGTTTCCGATATTTCTTCCTATATATAATATAGAAAGAGCATAGCATACCACCCATATCTCAATATAAAAATCACCAGAGTATGACGTAATAAGAAAAATATTGATACTTACAGTTCAAGTTCAACTTTTCTGTCTAGTGCATATTGCAAGTCTGAGAGCAAAATTGTTTTGTAAATGTCTTGAAGGCTAAAACGTAAATAAACAAATATAAAAGATAGATTCAAAGTTCACTTGTGTAAAGACCAGGTCAACGAGTCCAGAGGGCCTTCTTTACTTTGGTCTTAACCGGTTATCTAGCCCTTGCTTTAAACAGAGTGTCTCAATAAAACACAAAATGCTCGGTAGGATGTGGCTCTCACTGAATATATATAGAGATGAACCTATCCGGGTTCTTTAACAACTACACACAGGAACTATTCAGGAGTGGAAACTTTCCACATCAAGAGAACCATCACAGTCCTGCCACTTTATAACTGTAACTGTTCTTCTTTGAGAGTTAAAAGAAACAAGGATTTGAGCTCTGGTCAACTACACTAGCATTTTCTCACACACAAACAGGATTTTCATTCTGCCTATTTTCTCCCCATCCATTGCCCTCCCCTTCTTCTGCCCCATCACCCTCAAATCATTCTCAAACACATCACCTTGCTGATTTCCCCTCCCTCATGTACCTGCCACTTCCATCGTTAATACTCAACCCTTACTAAACACTTAGCATTTTCTGAACTTTGAAAGTTAATTCTGATTTCCTCATGAGTTACAGATGGTTGATCTCAGACTCTAATTCTATAGATAATCTAGGCAAACATGAGCGTTGGTGTCTCAGGGCTAGAGTTGAGAAAACACTTGAGAAGAAGCAATATTGGAAAATCAATCAAAGTAATTCAGAAGGAAACAACCCGAGAAGGATTCAAACCTAACACCTCTCAGTTGGCATTTTTAGCACAGCCAATGAGGTTGTGAGTTCTAATCTTACTATTTTCATCATTGTAGATGACAGGGGGACAAACAAATCCACTGCATATATCAAATTGTTTCAAATAAGTTTCTAGGATTGTGATAAACACTTACTTCTTGCGCTTTGTGTATTCTTCTGAGAAATGATCCGTAGTTTCTGAATATTTACCTTTAAAACAAACAAGATCATTATTTAGACTTTATTTTTCCCATAGGCGTAGGAGATGGAGGCAGGGGTGGCATCCACCCTCCACCATTGGAAATTCTTTTTGAGAATGAGGCCTTTTCAGATAAAATTTGGCACTCAGTAGGGCAAAACCCTTAGTAGATATTGGGCTTTCAAAAGAGCGCCCAAATTTTTGTTGACCTGACCAGTGTACTCTCTCTAGACCTTCATCCCCATTCCTGTTCTATCCCACCTCTGGTCCATCCCAATTCCTGATTACCTCCAACTCTATCTGGTCATTTAATCCCTCCACATATGCACCATGAGAAATAAAATAGAATTGTTCGTTTGATGCCCTTGACGATTGTTCTTATTTTCATAATTTCTTTTCATAACAAATTTTGAATATTTTGCAATTACCTTTATTCTTAAACAATTACTGACTACTGAATGGTTACTGGTTATAACTGCGGGCTTTGGTCATACCTATTTAGTGGTTTAATGAAATTGAAAAAAGGTCATAAGGAATATGGTGTAGAAACTTTTAAAAAAAATACCTGAGATGTTGGCCTTCAAGCCTTCTGCTTGTCTGAGATAGAAATAGAATCGAAATTAGATTATCAACATTACCTCAATATTCCAGGCAAGGCAGTAAGTTTGACCAGGACTGGAACAATGTTTAGGCTAGGCTAGGAGTATGTCATTGCTCCTTTAACATTTAATAGCTAATCTAGATAAACATAAACATTTCAGACGATCATTACTCTATTTGGAGCATTTAAATGATGAGATCTTTGATACAAAAAAGGAGCATACGGCATATAATATACCATCATAAATTTCCTTCTTTCAAAGAGCTGTATTTAAGATGAAAAATTTTTGCCAAAAGTAATCATTTCACCTTTCATGCTTTACAAGGCAGATGTATATCACATATATCAGTTTATTATAGCTTCTTTTCCCTCTTATATGTTACCTGGAAACCTCAATTGAAGCCATAAGATAATTCATTAAATTTTCTCCAAAGATCAATTGCATGAAAACCCACTTTGATGAAATAGTAGATAATAGCAGATTCATAAAACCTCTTAGGGCACTATCCCTTCCTAATAAATATTTGATCTTAGAGAGCAGCATCCATATAAATATGGGAATGTCACATGACATGACCTGTGTCTATCATCACCACATCACACAAAAAGAGTGATAAAAAGTTATTGGTTTGTGTACTGGATTCTAATCAAAGGATTCTTACAGCAGATGTTGAGAAGCTTATGCATTTCCTTCAACACAGGCCTAGAACTTTGCAATTCTAAGAATTCGACCGTTTGATAAAATCGAAACAGTAGCATTGTTAACGATTTTCCTTGTTTCGTTTCGTAACATAAACAAATCATATTTTTACCTCGCTAAGCCTTAGCTGGGGTTGTTTCAAATTAAGACTAAAAAAGAGCTAGATAATAATATTTTCAAGAATGTGATTCTCCAAGCTTCAAAAAAAGTAAGTAGAAGACAGAGTTTTCGGGTAAAAAGAATGACCGAGGTTTTTCAAGACGGAACAGTAAAAAAAGAGAGAGACGAGAAAAGGCCGTGAGGAAACTTTAGGCCATCCAGAAACTGCACCGCTTCACTAGCCTTACCAGAACCTGAAGTTTAAAGGTGCATGAATACATACTGTAGCTAGTTCAATTTACGAATAGAGTATTCTTAAAGGAAAATGTACAAAAAATTAGCTTGTAAATGTACCTGAAGAGTTGAGCACTTGCTGCACTTGACGCCGCAGCGGACACCATCTTGAATTGAAGCTAAAACTGATCACATCGGAGCCCTGTACATTAATAATTCAATAATGTTCCCAGAAAGACCAACATAGAACAAAGGTGCACCGATAAAAGGTACACATGTACACGAAGACCGATGAACACTAAACGGCCACTGAACACGCAAACCTGATTTTTAAGACCTAAGTGATGGGTTTTAGCAATGGTGAAGATGATAGCAGTGTATTATAAGTTTTCTATCTTATTTTGCATCAAAACCTATCATATCACTTAAAGTTTCCTGACTTTAAACCCCGTGCGACCCCCTCCTCATAAAGCTTTAATCCCAAATCTGATCCTCTTCTTTAGGTAAAATCTAAGTCGAAAAGTTTCATTTGGCAAAGTTTTTACAGCATTTCCTCAAAACCCAAGGATATGTCACACGACTACTCTTTTTTTTACGATTTCATTTTGTTCGGCAAATTGAAGCAAAAATGTATTTGATTCTTATTTCATATTTCATATTTGATTCTTTTGAGGAGGGTAGCCCAACAGTAGCTGATCTTCATGGGGCCCTCCGTTAAACATAAATTACAAAATTGAAAAGCTAGAGTTACTGAGTTAAAATCTGATTACAACTTATTAAATATTTAAAATTCAAAACAAGCTGCTAATTAAATAAAACATTTTTGAAGACATTTAGAGAGTTCGCCTGTTTTGGCTCGGCTGGTAGGCTATTCCATAGTTTTGCACCTCTAAATGAGAAGCATTTCTGCCCAATAGTAGACCTTTTGAACGGTAATTTCAAGTCGGTCTCCGTATTACGCAAGCTGCATGAACAGGACTGCGACTTTCGGCTGAAGAGTTCACATTGGTATTGTGGAGCGAGTTTATTCAAGGACTTGAAGGCCATCGTTTTAGATTCATCATTGACGAGATCGTTGATAGTCTTCCATCCTAGCCCTTCAATAAGAGGTCTGCTAGGAGCATCATAGCTGCTATTTTTTATAATTCTAGCAGCCCGCTTTTGGAGCTTTTGCAATTGGAATTTCTGTTGAGCGAGCGCAGTCCCAAACAGAGCAACAATAACGAAAGTGGGGTTTTAGTATATCTGTAGTCCTGCACGATGTGCGATCTAAGAAACCAGACTCGTCAGAGAAATGTTTAATTGCATTCTTCCCATCTTGATTTTTCTTAAAACCAATCGAAACACGTTGAGAAACGTGCTCTTTTCTCCATTTACATATTTGATGCTTTCACTCGAACGGAGATTGGGCAAGGGTTTCACAGTTGATAATATCCCCTCTATCAAGTCGGTATATTTAATACTTCTTTAGTCAAATCGGCGATGTCATGGGAGAATGGGAATATGTACCGCAGCAAATATTCCAAGAGAAAAATGAGGTTTGCCAAAGTTTACAAGTAGATTACATTGATCTTTCAATTATTTAATTAATGACTTAATTAACTAGCCTATGGTTTACTAGTTAATGAGTAGGCTACTAAAATGTAACATAGCTTATATTTCACCTTGCTCTGCATTCCAGTGTATTTTCAAAGCCAAAAAGTCACTTTTGCTTGATTCGTTTGAAAGCTTTCTGTTGTGAACTATAAAACTACACTACGCCATGCCATTTATGCTTTCGCACCTCCAAGAGATATTAGCAAATCCGGAGAAATATTGCGTAGAGCTCAATAGTAAGGTGAAATGTCCTAGTAACAAATTTGAATATGTTGCCAAATCTATGATGCGAGGGAAACATTTAATACAATTGAGGAAGTTGATCCACAGGGGTGCATGGTTAAAAATATTGGCTCCTCCGCATACCCATGTATGTATAAACTTCCTCCTTCACTCAAAACGTTTCCCTCGCAGCACCGATTCGGCAATATACTTTTCAGCAAGTTTAAGTAAGCTCCAACCCAATAGATGTTTTGGTGCATAGTAAAGATCACTAAAAACATTGATAGCACTGCCATCAAAATGGTCTTCTACTTATTCTCTATATCTGATTACAACTGAAATCGCCCTGGTTGTTTCAAATTCATGTCATCATGAAATGAACAAATTTTGAATGAAATTTTGGGTTGGGTAGTTTGCGACTTGAATTACCTACGAATCCTGATACATGTTTTATTTCCATAATCAGAAAATACCTTTCTTATCTGAGGCTTGGGTTTTATAAGTAAGTTTGGAATGGTTTTTCTGAAAGAAACCGCTTTTCAAAAGGCCTTACCACACTTACAATGATGAATTGATATTGGAAAGGATGGAAATACTTCCACTTGTTTATGGAACGTCTTATTCATAAGGAACTTTGCTGGCGGCGGGAGCTGAGATAAAACTACACGATAACAACTACATATGTAAAGCCATCTGATAGTACGAATATCATGTTGATTTCTGATATAACAGAAACGTTAATTGTGATGACGCAGAGAGCTGTGTAGTCGAGTATATGGAATATTTTATCAATAAAAGCGATTGACTGCTTCAATTGAAAGCTGATTATAAACGAAGACGTCTCTCTCAGCAAGGACATCGGTAGCTACAAAATAAAACCTTTAATCGATTCATCGATTTATTATCCTTAAAACTAAGGTTCGCAGAGGAATTATTTCAAGAATTGTTCTCTGCAGGGTTGAGAGACTACTGGCTTTAGAGAGCCCTGGGGTGATTAGAACAACCTCAGCAAAGACATAGAAAGCTACAAAAAGGTAGTGTCTAATCAACTGATCGTTCTACGAAAACCTAGTTTTGCAGACTCTTTGTTTTCGCTCGATATTGAGTCATACTTGGGAAAGGTGTGAGGAACTTCTGGATTTACAGAGCCCCTGCTTGATTTTACAGATTCTCGGCAAGGACCTAGAGACAAACAAGAGGACACAGTTTTCGCATTTTATAGATCATTGAAACACCCTAAAAATCAAATATTGCGGAAATATTGGAGTGATTCGAAATATCGAAGAAATCATTCGTGAGCATATTCAGAGCTGCAAGGAATAACAGCCTCGAATTATCTCAAGGCTCAAGGCTCCAGAAGTGCGAGCAGTAAAACATTGATTTTCTATCAAGGGTGAGACAAACTGCTGGATATTCAGAACCCCTGGAAGTGGAAGACAGAACAGTTGAATTTCGGTGAGACATTCAGAGCATCTTATATCAAAGCTTTGTTTCATTGCACCCAGTCAGACCCTTCATTTATTGAACAATATCGAGCTCATTTCAGGTAGAAACAATAGTTAAAAGAGTGCAGAAACTACAAGACCCCTGCTGAGAAGTGCTGACTTACTCGAATACCTATATCCTCTGCATTATCATCAACGGTTTACCAATTAATCCATTCCGCATTGTCGCAAAGATTACCTGAAGTTGCATTTGTTGTTCTTTATTTATTTTGATACAGCGATGAAGGCCATCAAGAAAAAGCTCAGCACTGTCAAAACTCCTAATGTACATCTTCTGTCAAGCAGCCCTGAAAGCCCAAATTACTTGTCAACGTGGGTAGAACACACTCGAGATTACAGCACAGACGAATTCCCCGCCAGTGACCGAAATTCAAATCAAGGCAGTGATTTTTCCCTAGACTTCAAGCCAAATCGTCAACTTCCACCCAGATCACCCAAAGTGAACCGCCCATATCCTCCCAGGTCACCCAAAGTGAGCCCCCCACCTGCACCAATCTTGGAACCGAATCCTGCATACAAAGCTGCAAAAAAATGGATAAGAAACGCAAAACAACAAAGTGATAAAGAGCCCGTGTTCAATCCGACCGATGTTAAATTCCGCACAGTGACAGTAACAAACGAGGGGTCATATCTAACCGGTATGTGGCAGAGCACACTCGTTATCTTCCTATTCGTTTGCATGCCGTCCGTCCTGTTTGCTTTAACTGGATCAATATTTCTCCGCTGTGTGGTTATACAGAAACTAGGTCGGTCAGTTCCGGAGAGACGGAAACTACGTTATGCCATTGCAGGTCTCGTAGCCGGAATATTCATCAGTCTATTCAAAGATAGCACCATAGCGATGACGGTCGTTTATTCCTTGTTTGAAGTACGAGTCTCGCTTTACGAGGTTCTTTACACCATTGTCGTATTTTTCTCGCTACTGCTTTTCGCCGTTTTGCCGATAATGGTTTTTGAGTTTTGCGAAAGACATTTCAGCTACAGCGCCATCTCAGCCGACTCCCCCGCAGAAGCGTCGCCAAGCAAGGCCGGTAAATTGGCGGAGAATTTCATGAGAGATAATTTGAACTCGCTTCATTTGGTGAACAGCCTAAAAGAACAGTTTGCGCACCTCAAAAACCGAGCTCCGACAAAGGCAGCTGTTTTGATAACATTCGCCGCAGCGGTTATCAGCGTGACAAGGAGCGTTACCCCATGGCTTATCGTGACCAGCCACAAAGCAGCGGTAAACAGGATGGCGAACGGCACGATCAACAACACCGAAAGTCATAGACTTTCGAATCCCATGACCGTTGAAGCGGATCTTGCGGCTAATCATACTGTCGTGGTGCTTTCACCCCTGAATTCATTGGTCATGTCAATTTTATTGTGCGGAGTATTCGCAGCAACAGTTGCCTGGCAATCGGTCATGATGAACACATGGAAACGTTTCAGTTCTTATACCACAGAGACGGACAGCCTCATTTCAGCCAGCTCCGATGGAATCGAGGCATGGTGGCGTATTTATCAGACCACACAATTTCTTACTTGGTCTTCTGAGACACCTGCGGGATTCCTGCGTCATTTCATGTTGATATACTTCATGATGGCAAGTGCCGTTTTATCGGCAGTTTTGCTGACGCGCGGTTCGATCACCGGTGGAACGCAGAAAGTCACCGTGAGCTTGATGGTGATAGACAACGCTCTTTTGACCGCGAGTATTGGGGTCAGCTATGTGGTCTCCGTTCTCACCTCAAACATACAAAACGGCTTAGTAAAGCGCTTGAGTCTCTTGAAGCTAAACATGGCACACGAGGCAGGGAAATACGCGGTGACTGCCAACGGAGACCAACAGAGATGTGAGGGAGAATTCCACGCTCACTTGAAAAAGTTCAAGGACAGAAATCTGCGGGCAGCCCTGCAGGTTCTGCAGGAAATGATTCCGGTGATCAGAGACCTGGAATCTAATGCGATGAATCAGATTTACAATATTACCAGCCTCGTTATCATACTACTTGGAGTTGCATCATCTGCACTGGGAATCAAGAAACTTTTGAACACATAAGCTGAAGTTTCTATTGTTTGGAATATCAAGTAGGCTTTTGAACAATGCTTTATGTTTTTGAATAGACAGTACAATTTAGATAGCCTTAACTCTATAAGATTCTTTTACCACGATACCACTCAATATAAATGAATACAGGTTTACATTGTCTATTCTAGATAGAAAGTGCCCTATGCCATAAGCAGAGCGATATACACAGATATAGACTCAGGAATGGATAATACCTTCGCGGTTACTCAGAGGTCCACGCATTCAACGATCATCGATCAGTTGTCTGACGATCGCATGAATGCTTGAAACTCTTGAATAACATACGAAGAAATATTTCTTTCCTGAGTCTATTATCTCTTTCTATATATGAATATTTAATCTTTGATAGTGCTTTTATGTCTTTATACCAAAAATATATATCTCTTGTCAATTTTATTTTGTAATGGGAAATGTACCTAATATTTCTAGTCTTAGAAACCCAGCTAATCATACTTGAGTTTGTGTTCCCTGGACGTGTGTGAAAAGTATTTTGCGTATATTGATGTTTCCAAGTAAGAAAGGCAGGGGATAATTTTGCTGAATGCAAAAAATAATAGAAACTAAATGTAAAAAAGCTTCCATGTCATGATGCTATGTTAGATTGATTCAGCCTTATTCAGAGTGCACCGGTTCTAGATTCATCAAAAGTTGATCTAAACATTTTGTCGTCAGTCTCTGATTGGTGAAGGAATTATCAGGAAAAAATACCTATCAATTACTAAAGCTTAACTCAATACCTCGATGAGTATCAGACAAATAGCCTTAGTATTTATCATGGTTCGTTGCGTTTCCAATTTTTCTCGCTTCCCTGAACCTTTAGAGAGCCAACATTTCAGCTCTGAGGGTAGGTTCGCCAGCTGGTCCATTGCAATTCAAAAGAAGTAATAAATATTGTTATAGATCTGACTGGAAACATTTTCTAACCACCTTATCCAAACATATTTTGAATCTCTGCAAATCACGATGACTCAAATACTATTGGTTTATTTCTACAGCAGAGCAAATATGCTCAGATGAGGTTATGACCACCAGAAACTCACAGAAAAGCTCAATGACAGCGACCTCACGTAATGCCAGCACTTCTTTGGAATATACAGCAGTTCTCCTTCTTCAAGAATACATTCCATGTAAGGAGCGTCAGCAAATAACGGAAATCTCTCCAGGTCTGCATTCTCAACATCAACCTGAAATCAAAATAAGAATCATAACATCAACTAGCTACATAAGAATGTTCCATTGTGTTCTAATGTCCGAATATGTCCCAAATTAATATCCTATTGCGTTCAAAAGTATTCCAATGTGTCCCAATGACCGAATGTATCCCATATCATTGTCCAATATATTCTGGGAGAAGGGATTTAAGCGTATATTTTAGTGTGGTCTTGACATCACTTCATGTGAATGAAAATATATGGTCTTCCAGGTTATTCCTGTTTACTGGAATTTTATCTTTGAGAGCCTGGATCTTAATCGATTCCTTGGAGACTTTGTTTTCGGAATCTACTTGATCAGACATCGTTAAGTCTTATCCTTAAGTCGTTAAATATTATCGCTGAACCGTTCGACATCGTTGAATCTTATTAGATTCATCTCATTTATTTAACAGTTGAGATGTATATTGTTGATAAACAATGAATAAGCTTTATAAATCTTATGTGATAGGATATAAGTCTCTCTTTGCTGAAAGAAGGAAGATATTAACTAGTGTCCGTCCGATCCAAGCGAGTTAGTTCTTTGTTATTCTTTTGTTGCTGTTGCAATGTTGATTTTTCTCGATGGTTTTTTTTCTTCAAATATACAGTTTCAAGGCAATTACCCTTGATGAACTGAAGTAAGAACTTTTTAAATTCATGATATAATCTAAGAAATGATTTCATTTTGACGAAAAATTTCAAGAAGAACCTCTACGAAGGGTTGCAATTTTCAAGTAAAGTTTCAAGAGCAAGCTTAGGAAAATCGTTTTGGGAGCTCTCTTCATACAAAATCGTTGATAACCTTCCCATTCAGAGGTATTTGTCAATTCTCTTAAAGGAGTGGTCATGTGAATTAAGCCTAAAATAGGCACTGGACTTGACAAGTCTCTGTCAAAGTCTCACAATGCCGACAAACTTTCTCCGGTAAGAACAGCAAGCTTCTTACAGACATTTCATTTAGATCGAGATTGCTCATGAATAACACAACTACACAATACAGCTGTGGAACATGGAGGAAGTACTTAATTAAGGACGAATTTATGTCCTATAAAATTTTGTTTCTTGCTTTTTTTATCAAATTTCCCCCGTCCCCAAAAATCGAGATAACCTAATAAATAAATACCATTCTTAAAATATTTGGTGTACCTTTGCCGAAAGTAATAGAACAGTCTCTGAATGGTACAAAACTTAAAATCAGCTAGGGATATCGGAGACATAGCGAAACGAACACATGGATTACTTAGGCTTTCTGTCTGACACTCAACAGAGCAATACGTCAGAAAGAGAACGAAACAAAAACCTTACAGATTTGTATACCCAGATGTGGATCGAAATAGGCCAATCAGAGAAGAGGTAAATGATTTGTAGTGTGTAGAAGTACCCTTCAAATACCATTTCCTAATATCATGGCTGTTAATCTGCAAAAGCATTAGTAAGGTTACATTACAAATTGTACGTGCAGAGACGACAATTTGCTAAAAAAGCTATGTTTCTCATCATATAACCTGATGTCATTCTTCCCAACAACCTGTACAAACATATTGTCATAAGGTTTTTGATGGAGGGGAGATTTTGGTTCGACTTTCTTGCCAATTTCTTGATAGCCCTGAACTCTGGAAATAAGCTCGGCCTTCCTGCAACTCATCTTACCGCCGTGGCATTCAAGCCAGCGTTTAAGCTCAATCAGGCTACATTCTCGAGGAAGTTTTGAGAGCTTGGTACCTGGAACATCTTCTTCGTCTAATATTATTTTTTCCATAACACTGATCGGGTTAGATTAAATTGATCGGGTTGAATTAGGCCAACATCTACTACACTTCCACTACATTTCCGCATGGGGGCCTTCGAATCGTCAGATTTGTTTGTCCGCAATATGATCCCATGGTGCTTTGCGCGAAAAAAGTGTGACGTAGTTGGTGCGAATCCCTATTGTGTATAACTTAGACATGGCAGATTCGAGTAATTATTCTAGAATCTAATGCAACCCTTCAAAAATTAGGCGCTTTTCGCATACACAGTATTTTCAATAGTCTAAGAATATTATTACACTGACGAGCTGGATATACTAAGAATTAAGCTATGATCTATTACTACGCTTTTCAGGTATAGCCCTATTTCACTTCTATTCCTTCGCTACTTACACTCTTAGAAGCCTTGTTTATGAGGACTCTCAGCTCAGGACCTTAAGTTCTTTTACGCTCTTTCTTTTTATGACCTTTATTGACCACGTTGAATAACCAAAAATTCCTTAATAGTTTCTGAATCTTGAAATATCACTGAGTGTTCAAGAATGAATAGACGAATTAAAAGCTTTAAAACTCGATATTCTACTACAAGTTTGTTATTTCTCAATATGATTTGCATAAAACCCCATGAGAAAAGTGAGTTTGACTGAAAAAGCACTGGCTTCCTAATCACTGTTTGTGTGGAAAGATAGAAATAAAAATTTCCTTAGTGATGTAGAAGTTTTTTGACCTTCAACATATAGATTTTTTATAAACCCGTCCCTTAAAAAAGAGCCTGAATACCACACCCTTCTTGTTATCTTGAAAAATAGTAAAATACTTTCGGAATACCTGTTAAATGGGCTCCATAGTCAGGTAATTTTCATGGAGATTAGCAGACAGATCGAAAACGTGATTGTATTTCTTAAAGAAATCAGGCCACCACTTTCTTTTAAACTGAACGGAGTTTCACGTAACCATTTATATCATGGTTCACAGAAATATGTGTGGTTTCTATTCAATTACAAAAGATTTCAAACAAAAGTAATAAGATGTGATTTCCATTTGATTTCGGCTCCATCTTATCAGCGTGTTTTCCTTTCAGTTTCAGTTCTTTGTTTGTTTGCCAATCCATATGGTCTTCCATCATTGTCTAAGCTGCATTGAACATTGTATATATTATTTTCGGCAGCTGCAACCTAGGCTGACTCTTAATTCGATCAAGGTTCATCAACTGAAACCATGCCACCACAGGTAGTACCTCTATCTTTGGTTGTCTTAGGTCAAAATTTAAATCAAATACATTTTTTCTGCCCTGATGGCTCTTTTGCAAAAATGATAATTTAGAAGGGACGTAGGAAGCATAGGAAACTTAGAGGTCACATGTAAGGACGCACTACTAGAAAGTTATGCAGATGGAATTTTTGATGAAGTTGTGTTTTTAGTAGTAAAGTGCTATTGACAGCAGAAACAGGGCAAAGTGTCCATGGTAGATTATTGATTACTTTACTAAATCTGAATTAAGTAATATTACAGAGGATTTAGAGTGTGAAATTAGGGCTCTTTGCAACCACCTACTTGAGTATTCCAGGGTGGAAAGGCAGGATCATACAGTGAATTATGGCTGGGGGGCAGATTAGAAATCTTCAAAATATCATTATTAAGAGGGTTATCGGGAAAATTATTGTAAAAAGGGGTACATTGCGTGCCGTAGGCATGCTTGCCATGATTGAAGGTCATTGGCTAAATCAGCTGGGGGTCTAGGGCAGAGCCCTGGTAGGGGTCCAGTGGGTGAAGCCCTCGCTGGTACTTTCAGTGTTAGGAGGGTATGGGTAAAAAGTAGAGCAAAAAATCTGTTGATAAAAATCTTGCAAGGTCGTACGCACTCAGTTTCCCATATCCTGCGTTTCTGTAAATTATCTGCCCCATTATAGCCGTATCAATATTTTTGGATTTAGGAATCCAGAGATTTTGAGTAAACTGGCCATGATATCAGAAAGGTCAAAGTTACCACACCCTCTACCAAATATATTTATAAAAAAGTGGAGGTAGAAGTGGCCACCTTATGGGTAGTCTATTGATGTTGATTTATCGTAACTGCGCTGTAACAATAATTTGTCTCTTTTCCTATTGGCCTATTATGTAAAACATTAACGATGTTTTGTTCTGTGATAAGACTTTTAGTCTTTATAAAGATTATAAGAGCTGTAGGAGCTTCCGAGCTTTTATTGTTTAGTAACAGTCTATTGGCAAGATATCAGTTATATTTTAGAGAGTCAATGAAAAAATTAGATTCATATAATTAATAATGGTTTAGGAAAGTGTTTAGTGCGCTCACCTTTAGTTGCGACAACAAGAGTTCAAGATCCGCTGGTAGCATATGTCAATGGCAGTAGCCTGCTCTGGTCTAATCTAACTACCGGTGTTAGTGAATATTATGAAAAGAGGTTGCTTACCTGACTGGTATTATCAAGTAAATGAGAGTCATGAGGGTAAACCATGCTGCTATGTTTCTCATCATATAACCTGATGTACTTCTTCCCTACAACCTGTGCAAACATATTGTCATACGGGTCTTGATGGAGGGGAGAAACAGTTCCAGCAGGGCCAAACCAAGCATTTATAATGACATCATCGTCCACCCCCTCATCGCTCCCAAGACAGCAATAATCGGGAATTGAAATATCGGCCTTCAACTCAGGGATCTGATCAAACAACTGATGTTGAGCTAAATATCCCTTTTCATTAGAATATTGATTCAGGATGAATTTATCAATGAATTCATCAACTGATATTAGTTTCTGTGTCCAGTCACTTGAAGTGTACCGATCTCCAATCTCAACTGGCACAGTCCTACACCCAGCCTTTGATTTTATGTACTCTATGTTCCATCTGCGATCTGCCATTGCTGGCCAGTGGCTTATTGCATTTCGAATAATGACTGGTCTCTTTACTGACATATAAGTTGTCTGAAAGGTATGTAAAGACAAAGAAGGCACTTTTGGAATGCTTTTATCTTGATTCAAAACAAGATTGAAGGTTTGCTTTACATCATCATCTGCTACTTTTGGGGTGTTGTCTATTGGAATGATATGTCTCTGATCAGAAATATCATTTGTGGAAGGCTCAGGGCTGGCTCCTGAAGAACATACAAATGATGGAGCCCCATTTGATTGGCTACTGTACTTTCTATCTGAAATACTGTTATTTGATGACTCAGGATTATATCTTTTGGCCTTTAATGGCAAAAAGGTTTCTTTATCATCATTACAGTCTTTATTCAAAAATTGATCTTTTGGAGATCCAGGAAAACGAACCTGTCTAATTTCTGTAAGATTTCCACTACTGCAGTTGTTGATCTGTTTGATTCTTTTAGATTCAGAACATGAAGTACTATTATTAGAAACAGCTAGATTTTCAAATACATTCATATTGCTGCTAATTGATTCTATATCAGTTACTTTCCTTCGCTTTTCTTGGCTTATATTCTCCTGAGCATTATTTTTGTTTCCGAAACTATTTCCTGATCTGAATTCACTTTTGTTTTTCTCGACATGAAATCTTTGCAATATAGTTGCCACTTTCGACAATATATTCCCAAAAATTGGAGCACCCATTAACAAACCCATGTCACAACTTTTAAAAATTTCCTCAATAGGATATTCTCTTCCAATGGAGCAAAAGACTTTCAGCAAGGAAGCGACAGAGTATGCCTCTCGCCATCTTCTATCAATATCTTTCCAGTGGCCCGTATTAAGTTTCTCCCATATAAAATCCAAGGATATCTGAGCACATTGCAGACCTTTATCAAAATCTTTCTCCTCGAAGTTTTTCATTCCTTCCTCAAGCAACCAGAGCACATCTTGACTTTCCAGTTCTCTTAAACTTAGGCCCACTATTCTTTGAATAAATTCTGAGGGTTGTAAGTAAGGAGTATCCTTCTCGGGAGAACAATTCAAAAGTTGCTGAAGCTCCTCAAGAATTTCAGAAGTCATTGTAAAAACAAAATCATACGAAACAAGTAATGTAGGTTAGAACGCTATATAAACAATGTCTTTAATTCCTCTAACTTCTTCAGCTTTCGTCAATGGAAGGCACAATAAAAACCTTTTACCAATATGAATATGAATTGAATTGAATAGTTCTACTTTCTTACCCTCGAGATCAGACTGAGACTTTTCTAGGAAAAAAGAAATCAGCGGAACTCAGCGGAAGTAGTTTTAAAACATATACAGACTCGTAATTTCTTTCAAGAGCAGAGTTTGATTAAAAAAATATGCATGCTAAGAGTTTGTATAATAAATGAAAAAAGAGGGTAAACAAGGAAAAGATAAAATGATAAAAAAATGAGAATATATCTACATAAGGAGATAGGGTAGTTGTTAAGAATTCAGAGTGACATCATTCACTAGAACTTAGACTCTTAGAACATTTAATCTCTTAGTTACCAGACTCCTTAAGAAGTATTTAATCCCGTTTCATTTCCTGTAACCTCATTCTATTCATTCGCTGTATTCGAATCAGTCGATTCACTCGTTAGAATCACTCGTTTATACTCCGTACACAACGCAATGTACATAGGTTTATAGTTATGTGTGTATTTGAAGCATAACTCTCGTGTCTTTCTTGCTTGTACTCCACAAATTGGTGCCGTGACCAGGATTCTCGTTATTGCCGTTTACTCGCCTTGGTCGTTCCGTTCATAATGCCGAAATCGCAACTTGAAAAGTTGAAACAAGAAAGAAGAAAAATTCGTCGTTCCTTTACGAAAATATTCCACGAAGTCTCGCCATACTTCGACTCGCTTAATCTATCCGATGCAGACGTTTCCGCCCTGAAATCCTCGCTCGTGGCGTTGAATTCGAAATTCGAACAGTGTGAAAAAGTCGATACTGAATTGGAAGAAGTTCTCTTAGACGAAATTGAGGATGGAGCAGAGCTGGACGCCTTCTTCGATGAGGTTGATGAGGTAACGTTCATCAACAGAGGTAAGCTCAATAAACTTGACTTCCTTGTATCGAAATTTGATAAAACAGTTGCACCCGAAATTGCCCAGCCCCTCACTAGTGGTATTTCTCTACGTTCAAAATTGCCCGAATTGAATTTGCCAACATTCGATGGAAATATCACTGAGTGGTGTGGGTTTTGGGAACGTTTTCAGTCGCAAGTTGGAGACTCGCCAGATCTCCCGAATTCCGCCAAATTCACGTATTTGGTAGGACAGCTAAGAGGCCAAGCCTTAGACACTGTAAAAGGGATTATCCCTTCCGACCAAAACTACGTCATTTTGGAAGAAAGTCTCAAAGAAAACTTTGGGCAGCCCCGACGTATTATACGAGCCCACGTCATGAATTTGCTAAAATTAGCTAAGCCCTCGCCCGTATCCGCTAACTTACGGCAGTTTTACAATTCATTCATGGCTGACATTCGTTCGCTCGAAGCCTTAAGTATTGACGTTTCAGCTTGTGCCCCCTTTATCGTACCGATTTTAGAAGAAAAATTGCCCGGAAAAATACGTAGTAGTAGTATTGGTGACTGTGGTGTAGAAAGTAACTTTGATTTAAAACGTTTTATCAATGGTTTTAAAGATTACGTAACTCGCCAAGAACAATCACAGGCCCTACACGTGCCTCAGCCGTCTGCCCAACAGCCCTCACCGTACTACGAATCTTACGAACCCCCGTCTACGTTGAGTACAATGACTGCCACTGTTAACCCTCAATGTCTACTATGTAAGGGAACACATACTGCCATACGTTGCCCCCTGCCTGCCTCTGAGAAGTCAGCAACCGTAATTCGTAACAAACTCTGCCTAAACTGCCTAGTTTCAGGACATCGTTCTGCCCAATGTAACGTTCGTGGCCGCTGTGCCAAATGCAAAGGTAAACACCATACCAGTATCCATGGGATTCAAATCTATCCCACACGACGTTACGACTCGACAAGCCGATCAAACCCGTCACAGACCGACGTACACGCCTCTATAGTTTCTCGAGAAACTCCCGACTCTGTGACCCCCGTAAACGTGACACGTACGACAAATACGCCTGCCCCGACACCCGTGTCAACCTGTGTTACGATCTTGCCGAGTTGTACCCCCGTATCAACCGTAAACATAACCGATTATGCTAAAGAACCATTGCCGTTTCGTTCTGAAATTCACGTAAATGAACAGAACAATTCTAATACGTTTGATAAAGTTGAGCTTCCCCCCGTCGAGGAGGCCCCGACAGTTGCAACTAACGCCGCAACCGCTATTCTTTTGAAAACCGCGAAAGCAGTCGCACTTTCCGAAGATAAGAAAGCCACAGCCAGAATCTTTTTTGATGAAGGCTCCCAACGCAGCTACGTACGCGCAGATTTTGCGTCTCATTTGGGTCTTACCCCCGTCTCGCACGAATCCCTAGCAGTTTCAGGTTTTGGCGGTGTGGTAACACGTAAAGATTATGGGGTGACTAACATTGGCCTCGAAACCCCCTCGGGAATAGAAGACATACGCGTCTTAATCTCTGACGAAATTGTTAAACCTTTGAATCATTCAGGATTAGCCGAAATCCAATCGTACCCCCGTCTCAAGGATTTGCCCTTGGCCAATGACTTTCAGGAGAGCAATTTCGTGGTTGACATCTTAATCGGCGCAGATTGCGCATACCGTTTCCTTGGAGAAATAAGTTCTCAGGGATCAGAACCGCTGATTCAACACTCACCCTTTGGGTATGTCGTCTCTGGCCCTATGCCAGAAAGAGCCATTGAAACAAACACTGGTCGAATCACAGAGGAAATCGGCTCAGCCTCAATCGAAACCACTGATGATGCATCAGACTCATCAGTCTCGTTTGGAAACCTATTGAGTAATGAATCCCTATTCATTCAAATGGATCGTTTGCTTAAGAATCAATCCGTTGTTTCCGAGTCAGCCACAAACGCCAATTCAAACGAATTCATCCATTCATACCGTAACAAAGTAGAATTTCGTGATGGATACTATTACGCTCCTTTGCCCTGGAAAACCGACCATCCCCCGTTGCCTTCAAACTTAAGCCTTTCTAAGAAACGTCTTGAACAAGTGACATTTCGGCTCAACAAATTAGGTCTCATGGAGGCTTACCGCAAAGTGATGGCTGATCACCTAGCAAAGGGATACATAGAGGAATTAACTGCCCTCAAATCGCCTTTCCCAGAAGAAGGTTGCCACTACCTTCCCCACTTTTTCGTCCTCAAGGATTCCGAGACTACCCCCCTAAGAATAGTTTTCGCTGCCAACACTGGTAAAGTAAGCCTGAATGACTGTCTTTACACAGGCCCCTGTCTACTAAACGATTTAGTTGAATTGTTAATACGCTTTCGCATGCCGCGATATGCCTTTGTCGCTGATATTCGCCACGCTTTTTTGAACATTAAGCTGAAAGAAGAAGATCGCCCATTTGTACGCTTTTTGTGGTACAAAGACAACGACCCTACGAAGGAGATTTGCGTGTACACGTACAACACCATTGTTTTTGGTCACACTAGCAGCCCGATGTCCTTAGGTGCAGTACTACAGGAGCACCTACAGAAGTACGACAGCCCCGTCGCTGTAGATCTAGCACAGAAGCTCTACGTCGACAACCTCTTGTCTGGAGCTCAAACCAAGGCTGATGCCATCGCCTATTTTCATGACGCACGAAAGATTATGAACGAAGGACATTTTTTGCTACGTCAATGGTGCACAAATTCCCCGGAATTACAAGCTGAAGTAAACACGCATGCGCTTGGCACGACGTCACACGATATTCCTCTGTTAGGCTTACAGTGGAATCCTACAACCGACCGCATTTCCTTTCAGGAAAAATCTTTCAATTCGACAAAAGAAGCACTGACAAAACGCAAGGTTCTCAGTATGGCTAGTCAGCTTTTTGACCCCCTCGGGTTGGTTCTTCCAACCACCGTACTCGCTCGCCTTTTCATAGCCGAACTATGGGATGAAAAATTTGGCTGGGACCAGCCACTACCGCAGGCCAAAGTAACCACCTGGCAGAAACTCGAACACGAATTGAATTCTGTCTCTCGTTTCACGTTTTCGCGTTGGTTTGATTTCGACGCCAACCAACCAATCTTCTTACATGGCTTTGCAGACGCCAGTAAGCTCGTCATGGGTACAGCAGTGTACCTCTCGCAAGGGTCTAAGAGTGTCCTTCTTGGCTCAAAATCGAAACTGGCCCCCCGTGGGGACAAAAATCGCACGATCCCTCAGTTGGAGCTGTGTGCTATGCTGCTCTGTGCACAATACACCGCCCGTCTGTTGGAGATTGTCAAATCTGACTTTCCCGATGTCCAAATCCGTCTTTGGACCGATTCTGAAATCGCCTTATATTGGCTAACGTCATCATCACGCAAACTAAAACAGTTCGTTCAAAACAAAGTCAATGCTATCAACAGCATTTTCGAAACCGCCGATTGGGGTCACACCCCTTCCCAGGAAAACCCCGCAGACCTTGTATCACGTGGCTGCTCTGCCCAGTCTCTTCGAGATAGCAACTTGTGGGAAAAAGGCCACACCTGGCTTGCTGATCAATCTGATTGGCCTCAATGGCCTAAACCGCAGCCAATCTCAACAACCGTCCTTGCTGCTACAGCCGAACAGCAAGTAAATCTCGAGTCACGTGGTGACGTCAGTAAAATTATTGATTTGAATCGCTTCAATCAATACTCTCGTCTCCTAGCAACATCAGTATACGTACATCGATTCTGCTACCGTACAGGGACACAAGGTCCTCCCACTGTTCCTGAGCTGGAACATGTGGAAAAAGAATGGATACGTGCACAACAACAACAACACTATCCACAAGATATCTCATCACCGCTGATGATAATAAGGGTAACGCCCCGCCACTCGTTCGCCAATTGACTTTGGTTCTAGATAAAGATGGTCTGATTCGTAGCAAAGGCCGTTTTGCCCTAGATTCGTCGCTGATTTTACTACCTCAGCATTCTCGCTTGACACAGTTGATCATACTCGACTGTCATCAACGTCTCCGCCACATTGGAGTTGGAGGAACCATCGTTTCTCTCCGCCAACGCTTTTGGGTTCCGTCAGCCCGTTCTACGACCCGCCGCCTGCTGAATAAATGCGTCAGCTGTAAGAAAGTCACAGGTAGGCATTACCTTCTTCCTGCGTCGCCAGAATTGCCGAAATTTCGCCTCGACACTACGATTCGCCCGTTTTCGAATGTTGGTATTGACTTTACCGGACATCTTCTCGTCAAAGACCGCAACGGTACACACGTCAAGGCCTACATATGCCTTTTTACATGCCTCACGACAAGGGCTGTAAATCTCGAAATCGTCGAAGACCTCACTACGTCATCGTTCCTGCAAACATTCCGTCGCCACTGCAGTGTTTTCTCCACGCCAGCATTCGTCTTGTGTGACAACGCCCAGATCTTCAAACGAGCAGAACAAGATCTTGAGACATTACTGTCGTTCTTCGATACTCCAGATCTTCAGAACGCCTTCGCCCAGAAACGTATCCGCTTCCGTTACATTCCTGCCCGCAGCCCCCATTGGGGTGGAGTCTACGAAAGACTTATTGGCCTAACGAAAACGTCGCTCAAGAAGGTACTCGGTCGCTCTCTCGTCGCCTTACCGGAGCTTTATACCCTCATCAAGGAAATTCAAGCAGTCCTCAACGATCGTCCGCTCACCTACATCAACAACGACGCTCACGATATACAGCCGCTCACACCAAGTCACTTACTGTTTGGTTTCAACGTTACATCGCTGCCACACCCGTCCCAAGATGCTGATGTTCTGTCAGATCCTACCTACGGAGATATGAACACTATTCAGCAAGCTCAGCAACGTCGTTCCGCCCTGTATAACCACTTCATGAATCGTTTCCAGAAAGAATACCTCTCATTTCTCCGAGAAACACACTCGCTTCACAGCAAGAAGCACCAGGCTTCAAAAAACGCCATCAAGACTGGAGATGTCGTCCTCGTCCACGATACCGACACGCCCAAGCACCGTTGGGAACTAGGCCTCGTTGAAAGCCTCATTCTCGGTTTTGACAAACTCTGCCGCGCCGCCGTGGTTCGCACAGCTAGAGGACGCACAACTCGCTCTATCATCAAGCTGTATCCGTTGGAGCTCAACGCAGACTTGAAGACTGAAGACCCGGTGACAGATACGCCCGAACCGACTGACAACCCGGTTGTGAACACTCGCCCCGCCCGTAAAGCAGCTGTCGATGCTCGCAACGCAATCAAGGCCCATCTAATAGACTTTTCACAAGATTAGATTTTCGCCGGGCCCCCAGGATGTTAAGAATTCAGAGTGACATCATTCACTAGAACTTAGACTCTTAGAACATTTAATCTCTTAGTTACCAGACTCCTTAAGAAGTATTTAATCCCGTTTCATTTCCTGTAACCTCATTCTATTCATTCGCTATATTCGAATCAGTCGATTCACTCGTTAGAATCACTCGTTTATACTCCGTACACAACGCAATGTACATAGGTTTATAGTTATGTGTGTATTTGAAGCATAACTCTCGTGTCTTTCTTGCTTGTACTCCACAGTAGTCCCGACCAGTAAACCCTGCCGTTGTCCCTCCTATCGCCCCCTAGCTTCAACCAACCCAGCAATACCATATTGGAACTTGATTGCATTTACCATTTAGACTTTTATTTAATATTTTTTCTCTAACTGATTCTATAGAGTTTCTTAAGGAGAGGGTGGTTATGTTGACATCTACAACTGCAATTGCTAAGCTTCCCTTTTCATATTGCCCCTTTCTACCTTTCTGCCCAAATTTCGTACATTTAGTCCTTAACAGCAGATTTAGAAAAAATAAATTCGGAAAAGATCTTCTTTTACTTCATCATTTACACTACAACCTCCTACCGTAATAAGAAAATATTCACCCATTTACAATTGATAGCAAATACACTACCTACACAGGCTATGCTAAGACTAAAGTTATTCAATTATGGAGAAATAGGGGAAAATATTGAGAGAAAATTTATTAGGGTTCTCTTCTATTAGTAGCAATTTTGAAACTCTTTTTCTGGTTCTAAGTCCTAAATTCCAAAATATTTCTTTTGCCTTGCCCAAGTAAACTAATAGCTAGTTACCAGTTCGAAAATATAACAACGAGGGCTGTTCGGGTTTCTAGGTTTCATACACTTCATTCAGCTTATCGTTATTTAATTCAACAATATCGTTCGGCGCATGAAGAACCAACGTTCAACCTAAGCCTAAAAGACTAAAATTCTAACATGATATGATTAAAGTATTAAAATATTAGCTATAAAATCACCGTTTGTTATTCATAATTAAATATCATCTTTACAAATACTTCTAATATGTACAATTTAATTTTATCTTTGTCTAAAGCTAATTCCCCTTTTCACTCTTCATTTTTGACGGTGGAAATGCAGGAAAATCCAAGTCACGTAAGAATCCAAAGTGAAAAAAATATGATATGCTTTTCCATAGTCAATAGAAGGAGCAGTCTGGAAGCTATGTTTTAACATTTCTTCCCTCAATATCACTTATACATATTCCTGAGATTGCAGATTTTTCTTCGTGAAGCACGTAACAGAGTACGGAGGTCTGCAACGTTTGCCTGCCATGTCTCAAAACCATATTTATAAGCTCAAAACACATTCTGCTGAAACGTCCAATATGGCGAATTTCAAATTTTTCCAGGCAACATATTTGCATAACAACCCTGGGTACCAGACCCTCTCCAAGAAAAACGAGATTCGGTACCCAGGGTATTGCGTAACTAATACATTAAAAACCTTAATTCAGCTTTTTTAGAGACCAGTCATTTGTAAGTTGTTCCTTATGTCGAATTATTAGTTATTCATTTGTTGAATTATTATTAGTTATTTTGTTTTAATTCAAATTTTCCTTGCGTTTCCACCATCATATATATTAGAAATCTTGTTAAATGTTAATAGAAATATAAGATTCTCACGTTGATTTTCGCACGGAAGATTTATAACTTGGATTATTTCTCGACGTTGGCCTAACTGGTTGGAATTGATCGTAGTTCCTGTCGTCTGATATGTGTATAGTCTGCAGGTCGTTCAATGCTCGAGAAAACGGCGTCCCAAAACTGACAGATTTTCTGCAAAAAATCATTACCAAAAATCAGCTATACTATAAAGCCTCAAAGAGAAGAACTTCAGTTTCTAGAATGGGAAGGTTTTTCACTGGTGCGAAAATGAAAAAGGCCCCTAAATTTTTGTGTGCATAGAGATAGGAGATATTGCTGATCAATGTCTTCGATAAATGAAATCACTGACAAAGTATTATATAGGCTTGCAATGACATTAAGGTGTTAGGTCCCTGTCAACCAAAATACAAATTATTTTACGAGTATTTTGCTCTTATTCCGATAAGGTCTCCATCGCCATAGATTTTTAGAAACCATGTCATTAATAATGACATGGTTTCTAAAAATCTATGATGATTTACTTAGACCTCACTTACCGGCCAAATTCTGTGAGCAAGATACCTAGTGGATTACAAATACGACTAATGATCTGCCAAGACTACCAATCAGTTAGGGTATTCTTCTCAACCAGGCAATGGCAACCATCTTCTGCAAAATCCACTGGTTTCAGAATTCACAAGACCATACACCTAAGGACTCAGCTTACAAACGTCTGTCTGACGGGTGAGCTTCCAGCCGAGTCTATCCGATCTCCGTGACTATATGAATGCTTGAGCACACTCTTCGGTTTCCCACTGAATATGCTTGGTCGAAATTCCAAACCAATTTTACTATCTGAAAACAAATCAAAGCTAGAATCGATTTGCGAACGAGACATGGCCTTTCAAAGTAAGGAATTGCTACCATAGATGGAGTAGCGTCCCTTATGTGTATCTTAGCAAAGCCTCTAGTATAGCCTCTTTATTAAGAAGGCGTTATGTTATAGGTTATTCCATAGCTTCTATGATTCAAACCATGATCCCTACCTTTGACACCAGTTAGAGGTGGTGGATTCAATGAAATCATTTTCTTTCTCGTCCGAAAGACAGGCAGGTGAGGGGCTTGACAATCTTGCGCCAATGATCTCGGTTCATGACCAGCAGAGAAATATCTTTGGCGGGAAAACAATCTGCCAGGGCCCTAAATCAAAAATTACACACAATATAACACCATAATCAATTTGATGGCTAAACTCATTCTAATTTGTATGTGGATTTAGTAAACACATTAAAATATGTATTGAAATAAAAAAAATTTCTTTCGAGGCAGGACATTTTTGCTTGGAAATCGTGGAAAAACTGATGGTTGTTAAACTGAGAAGTAAACGAAAATCCAAAGTCCAGTACCAATCAAAGACCTTTCGATATGAAAAAACTAGAACATCTGTGCAGTACTGTGAAAGATGTTTAGTACTGTAGGGAAATGCCATCAGTACGTTGGGAGGATATCATCAGTGTATTGGAGGGTATTCAATATACTAGGGGTTTACACAAGGCCGTACGCAGAACATTTTTAGCGGGGGAGCAAAACCCCTTTTGAAGAACTTTTTGAGGATATCCTCTATAGGAAAGTATATGCTTTTGGAATTTTGGGGGTGCAGCAGCCCCCCTTGCCCCCAGCACGCTGCGTACGGCAATGGGTTTACACCATCATTACTGTAATACTGATGATATTTTCCCAGGACTAAACATGCTCCATAGAACTGAACACCCTCTAATGTAGAGATGGTAGCCCCCAGGACTAAGCATCCTCTGCAGTACTGAACACCCCCCCCCCACAATACTGCACAGAAGCTCCCTGGGTTGAATTCTGTTCTGAAATTACAAAAAGATGAAAGTTGATGTTATCTGCAGAATAACTAAATAAGGCACAATGTTAAAGAAATTTGCAAAGCGAATAATTGCATGATAAACAATATTTTAAGCATTACTCATGGTTAAAGAAGAGTATGCATTTTCATGCACTCGTTATAAGATATACATGAGTCAGATCTCATAGAATTTCTAAAAGTCTAGAAGGAATATCTCAATATGAGGAATATCTCAATAAGATCCTGCCATTAATTCAAAAGGCGTGGCCTTACACTGGAATTAATATTAAATTAACATGGCTTTGAAGGAGGATCAAATCTAGGTTTTACTGCATCTCTCATTCCAGCTTAAGAACTTCAAAATTGCGAATGATAGTCAGCTTCAAGCCAGGATATCAATATTATGATAGACTATGGAAAACGAAACATTAATCTTACCTTTTCTGAAGATTTGTCTATGATTTCTGCGGTGTAACCTCGAACAACATTCATTTGAGCTGATGCACGCTGTCCTAGATACAAAATGAATTTTGCAATGTTTTGGTAAAAACATAAACCTTAGGGTCCGACTCTTTATATTAAAGCAAACTGACTTCTGACCTGGTGGTATATGGCCTAGATCTTCTGTAGAGAAGAAACCTATATTGGCATAACATATAAAAAACCTCTATCGATAAACGACAAAAAGTCTTTCTTTCTCAGCAGTTTTTCTATTTTCAGCATAGTTAATAGCTTGACTCTCCTTGTAATGACAATTAATCTAGATTAAATTGGCCATGGAAGTGGCCCAGCATATTTGTCAAGCCAGCCAGCCAACTGCAGAACAGACCAGCCCGTTTGCCGAGAGAGAGCTCACCATCATATAATAGCAAACTAAACTTTATATAACACTGATCATAACAACAAACGTTTAATGGGCCAGCTCGCCTGATGTAATCTCTACTTTTGCACCACCTCATGCAATCACAACTTTTAACATGGGGCTTAATAAATATCAAAGGCTTGTCATGAAAAGTGGTGACCATCATGTCAAATATAGTACGGGTAAACTATATTCAACGGCCCCCTCACAGTCCTTGGCTCCCTTGTAACTAACCTGATACCGACATTCTCAAAAGTCCTGGAGAACTCAAGGTTATCTCTATTATGTTGTTTGTTAATTCAATATTGTATGGATGTGGAAATAACTTACTCGGATAGCTCTTAGACATCTGCAGTGAGGTCTTGGGCCTATCACGGCCTTCTCTGTAAGCTTTCGGGGAGGTCACGCAAGCAGCTGACTGAAAATCAAAATCAAAATAGGCTGTTACTGGGAGAAGCTCTAAGCGATTCAGAGAGAAGCCGTCAGTTTGAAATAATTCAATCTGTAAAGGCCGACATTATTTGAGTTGGTCGCTCCACTTGCAAGAGCGGAATGAAAGGCCCAGAAAAATGTTTCATAACTACGTAAAAGGATTCACTTGGCGAAAGACACATTGTCAAGATGCCCTGGAAATATAGATTCCTGATATGCAAGTTTTTACTGCAAATATTCTTACAAACACGTTTGAAATGAAATAAAAGAGTATAGATATCTACAGAGTCAAAAAAAGATAAAGAAATATCTGAACATAGATCGGTACCTTTGATCTTTGCTTGGAATGCGTCTGTGATGATGAACTCGAAACTCTATCTAGAATATGATAAAATTTCGTGTTAACAAAATGATTTATCATTATGTGTAGAAAGGGGATAGAGAATCTCTACTAATTTTGTTTTGAATATTTTATCTATCTGCTCTTGCAGCAAGGCTTATTTTACATACTGTAAAAGCTCTATTATATCTCTCACTCTTTAAAGCCCCCCTCTTCAGTCAAGAAAGACTAAAGAGTAAAATGTGATAAGTCAGGGATAGTTAGTGGATTCATTCCTTCATAATCTTACAAATTTCTAACTTAAAATGCTTGAGAGTGAAGAATTTCTTCTTTAAACCCTATTCAAAAATCATCCTCTTTAATAAGTCCCCCCTTTACAGCCTCAAAAATTAAATAAGCCCCCAGGGCACTTAATAGAGCGTTTACAGTATAAAACTCATGAAAGTCGTAAGCAACCCTGCATGGAACCACTGCTGTGGCAGCCCCATGGAGCCATTATTAGCCCATGAATGACATAATCAAAACAGTAGAGATAGGAACTGAAAAAGGTAACACAAACTAATCCGTAGTCACATTGTGGTATATAAACGCTTCGTACAAATTTAATATCTGGCTCAGATATTCTCCTACAACAAACTGATGTACTTTGTTACTTTACACTGTTCAGAACTTTGACAAAACCAAATAATGTAAATTGTCCTGCGTGTACACAGTACAGATACGTTTAAGACGATTGTCTTGTTTAAATAACGATTTTGTTTTAAAGCTATGTGGTATGATATCGGTATCAAGTAAATTATATCATTTTCGTATCGATATCTCATCATACAACATACAAGTGTGATCTTAATCAGTTGAGAAACCGTTCAATTTCCTTCTGAAGAAATAAACAAATATGAAATAAATCCCGATTCTCAATGAATATCATTAAAATCTTTATGGCTGTTCTAAGTCAGACTTACCTTGTCTTAATTTACCACTCTTAGTGCGTTTTCCGTATGGGTACAATGGCTCTCTTGGGAAACTACGCTCTGAAAGAGAAGAAAATATAATGAAAACTAAAGTGGAATCCCGATATAACTGTCTCTGTAGGAACAAAGAAAATGATTCGCGATAGTGGAGGCTTGTCGTAACGATAGGAAATTTTTTATGATGAATTCCAAACACAAAACAGCCAAAATATCTATTGAACACATTAAGTGCTGTGGATCTATAATGCAGTGGAGAATATATACCTGGGATGCCATTAAAAGTAAAGAAACTACAACAAAATCGAAAAAAAATTATTCATGATCTTCTGTGCAGTTTCATTTAACATTTAATGCTAAAGATATAAGTAAATATCATTAAAAACTCAATATGCAGATAAATTCTTGAAAAACGAAGAAGTCCTTCCCTAATATTTTCGTAAATTTGAATGTATATACAAAACATAAATATACATCTGCTGGTACTTCAGATATTTAGTTAGCACTTCTTCTAATCTTTCATTAGGGCATTAACAAGAATCGGATAAATAGCAAAGATGATAACCACTCACAAGCACTCACTTGAGTAGTGTGTCAGAAAGAGAACGAAAATCAAACCTAACGAATTCTAAATTAAGCTGGAGTCTCAGACGAAAAGTGGTTCAATTTAAGATATGATATTGGAAAGTAGCTTTGGTGGTTATTCTGTTTCGCTATGTTTCTGTTTTCTCGCTACCCTGAACTTCACTAAATATGAAGTGTTTGAATCTTACTTTCTTTAGCCGTTTTCTTCTTAGCAGGTTCACTTTCACATTTTCCTTCATTCGTCCACGCAGCAACCTGAAATAGAATGTGTTGTATGGAGTCAAACTTTCAACGACATGTTATGACTATGATGGAGAAAAGGAAATTGTTGTTTACTTGCCAAGCCTGAGTTTTTACTGAGAGTCCTGAAGCACACATAGAGCTATTCATATTTATAGGGTTTTCAAAAGTAAAAATGTATAGAAAGTAGACTTTGTATCAGTAAAATATTTCGATTAAAACAATCATCCTCACTACTACTATTTACAAATCTTACAATATTAAGTTTGCTTTCAGTCTATTTTTACTTATGTTTACTAAACTGGCAATACTGTTCAAATATTTAGGTTTTTTATTTTGATACTCATTCGACCTCTTACTTTTGAAAAACCAGAAAACTCGCACTTATTTTAAGTCTTATTATAACTTAAGGCTCTTACTTATAAATATAATTGCAAATAATGAAATATGAAAAGGATTAGATCCTCCACTCTACCCGCTGTAATACATAAAAGCACTCATGACTTACAGTGAAAGTATATTCTGTTCGCGGAAGGAGCCTACGAGCAGCACAGTTTCTTTCGATCCCAGCATAGATTACCTGTAACGATAATGTGAAATTTATCTCAGAGAGTCCTTTTTCACCCCATGGAATTTGTGCAGTACCCCAGAGAATATTCAATACTTCGGAGGGATAGCATTCAGTACACCGGAGGGATAGCTTAAGTACACTGGGGGATAGCATCTGTGCATGGAAGGATAGCATTCTGTACACCGGGGTTTGTTCAACACACTGGAGAAGTATTAAGAATTATGGAGGGCATGAAGTACACCGGGAGGATAGCATCAGTAGAACGTAAGATATTCAGTACACCGGAGGGATAGCATTCAGTACATCAGAGATTGCGCAGTACACTAGAGGAATAGCATTCAGTGCTTGGAGGGATAGAATTCTGTTTCAGTACGCCGGAGGTCTACCAATGCATGGAGGGATAGCTTTAGTTAATCAAAGTTGCTTACTTATTGCTTAAACAAATACCTAACGAAGATATATCTTTGGATGCTATAGTAAGCATATTTGACGATCCACTAGAACCAAATCAAGTATTATGCTAACATTTGTCAATTTGACCAATACTTTTACAAAGGATCCACGTTTTTCACAGCAGCACTTCACTTCTAGCTTCATTCTAGAGAAAATGATAAACAACATCATCCCGGTATCAGTAATTGAAACTGATATCTACCTCTCCATCCATGCTAACTTCGTAGTAATTGATCCTTCCAAGAGGTTCTTCCGGTGGATCCCATTGCACCAGTATCTCATTGCGACCAACGGCGTGTAAATTTGGCTTCGGAGGAGCATGCTGGCCTAGAAGTAGAACAGCTGATAAAGTCAAGTCCTGTGATAAACGAGAAACCATTATTTTCTATGAAAACTATACGTTGTTGGCCTAAAGTTCGGAAATAGTGATAATATAGCTGTAAAAGGGCACCAAATTTAAGACCTTTAAGAATAATTTAGACTCAGATAGTCCTATTTAGGAAATGGGTTCTAGACATGGCCGTACGCAGCGAGGGGGGGGGGGGCAAGGGGGGCCGCTACCCCCCAAAAAATTCCAAAAGCATATACTTTCCTATAGAGGATATCCACAAAAAGTTCTTCAAAAGGGGTTTTGCCCCCCCGCTAAAAATTTTCTGCGTACGGCCTTGGTTCTAGACATGGGAAAGTATACACATAACGGGTGTTATACACAAACAGTTTGAGCTGAGGCTGGGTGGCTTTCAAACCATGGATAGGAGCCGAATCCACCCCTATGGAAAAGATAGGAACAAACAAAAGAAGGGCCTTTGGATCGACCAAATTTCTTTCTCTATCGGGCGTCTGGTAAAGGGTTTAGCGTTATTTGATGAGCACATATTTTCTGCCTACAGTCCAGATGATTTCTCATGTACAGATATTGATAAACAGTGAAATTTTGGGCAAATACCCAATTTCATAGAGTCGAATCCCTTTAAAGCAAAGGCTACTCACGAAGGTCGACAGTCGTGCATGTTATCAAAGAATTATCTCCACGACCAACAGATGTAAGTGCGTAAACCTATAAACATACGAATTAAAACAATCAAAAAATTTACATGATTTGAATTTTTGAAGAAAATTAATTCCATACAAGAATCAAAGGTTCTAATCAAAGAATACACACCAATAGTTGGTGTATATGATACGTTATACGCTTATATTTTTGGATCAAAGCATAAACCACATTTAAAGATGATGATGATGATAATGATGATGATACGTGATGGGGATGAATAATGGTACGGGACAGGAATATATCTCTCAACCCTTATGGGGGGCTCGAGCCAATCTTCAGATCTGTCAAATGAAATGCGAGGAAAGAATTTAAAAGTTATCTGTAACTCGAGGGAAAGGTGTCATCGAGGTTTGGTCACATTAACAGGATTGACGAGGGTCACACCGCTAAATTAGCTAAACTATTCATTGGGCCCTTTGTGTTTTACGTAAGACCAACACCTTAAGAAGATAGTAAGCAAGCAAGCAATTCTATTCCAAAGTATTTCTATTTGTCAATACAGGTTCAGATTAAGGCGGCGTAAAGTTTATGTGGACCTGCAGCTTGTGCCCCTAGAATCTATATTATAGAAAGAATATCCTAGGTATACTCGTTTACCGAGCTCATAAGGATGGACAGCTGAATTACTGAGGGCTGGTGGTTCATGAATCATGATTCCAACTGTTTCAGGACTCGAACCCACAAAGATTGACCCTTACAGATTCCAAATCCAGTGCCTTAATTACTAGGCTACACCACCATTTATGAACGGGTTTGCCTTTACCTATCCACTATCAAAAACTATCAACAAATTATCAGACATTGGTTGGATACCAAAAACTCAAAACAAAATCAAGAATACAAGCTTTAGCGTACATATAGATACCAGATGATGCTAGATATCATGGACAGCTCAGGTTCTAAAGCTTAATGCGGAAGAAGAGCTTGTTTGGAAACCGACAAGTAGAAACTCTCAGTCAATATCGATGCTTCACGGTCATCAACACAAGTTTCTACCATGCAAAAACTTCCGTGTATATTGTTTATATAGGGAGCAATTAGACAATTTGTGAATTTAATAACAATAGACGACAATAAATTACGGAATACACTAGCCTATCGAAAGTATTGCATAAGTAGATTCCAAACGGCGGCAAAATTGCAAAGCCTTGAGGGCTAGGTCTAGATTAAAATTCCTATAACTTGTGTCAGACAGCTCACAAAAACATGATTTTGTTGGGAAAATGTAGGAAATTTTGCTGACACCATACTTCATAACAATAAGCAATAACAAATTGAGGTAGCAATTATTTATGACTTGGGATTTGAGTGATGGTCAAAATATAACCAAGGAATTTTTGAAGAAGGAGTTGTCATCTAAAATCAGTGCACAAGTATTTTAAAAAGTCATCTATCAGGTAAATGACTTTTTTGCTTTGTTCTGCCCTATTTCAAACAAGTTACAGGAGTTTTATCCTAGGCCTAGCCCTCACAGCTTTGTAAATTTTCTGCCATTCTGAATTTACCTACGATAATTTCGATGGTCTAGTGTATTGGAAAATACTACATATTCCTTAGAATTTCGAAATTCAATTAAAAGAGTGAAAACTCGAACAAGATAAGCCTTCATCTCAACTGAGAGTCTTGAAGTTTAAAGTAGCATACCTCAAAGTTGTATTCTGTTCCAGGTACCAAATTCACAAATATCTGGGACATTTCTCGGGTCTCTGTGAAGCCATTCTTGCCTGCAAAGAAATCAGGCTTTAATAGGTTAGGGGCAAATGCAATTTTTGAACCATCCAACCATGTCACTGAAATAATGGGACATATTGAGCTACTGAATGAAAATATTCGTTCGAAGTAGCCGAGATATGATTCAGAATGGACCATCCTTTACATTTGAGATATCTCCAAATAAAATATGGCAGGGCAACAAGAGGAGAGTTTCCAGTAGAGACGGCACAGTTGCAACAATGTAGTTTTTGTTTTCTCTGGTTTTGCCTGAGGCAGCTGGGGTACCAGTGAAGATAGTTTCTCTTCTCTCCTTCTTGATGATTTCAAGAGGAATAGTGCAATTCATCAGGTGAAAAGTCGAAGCTTGATGGTAAAGTTACTATTTAACCAGTTTTATGGCTTTTCGGTTACAGATTCGAAGTAGATTGGCTAAGATTGGCTAAGAGAAGGGGTGTTGTCTTCTATATTAGAGACAAATATGAAATAAATCATTAGTAAGATAGTTTCAAGAAGAGCCTATCTTAGTTTCCAATATTAAACACTTTCTTCAGTATTGCACTTCAACTCAGCAGCATTCATTTCAAAAATACGCAGTTTTGGGTCTTGGCATTTGTGAATTGTTATTTTGGGACATCCAAGAAACCACTTTACTAATTCTTCAACACAAATCTTTATTATCCTTGTCAGCAATGTTAATCAAACATAAATGATCATGTCTATTTTAAATTTCCCTGCCATACTGATTGTTTTCATACTTTTTCTAACTTGTGAAGAGTCCGTATTGATTGCCAATACAAAATATTTTAAAAATGTAACTGAATGTGTAGTATTAAAGTTTTATCATATAGACTTTGGTTTCAACTCCTGATATTGAAGTTCCTACAATGCAGTCTCTTGGCTTTTCCATGGTACATTTGCAGAAGGTGGGAAAGGAAGCGAAAGAGCTTGTCTTTTACGTCTGAGATGACTCCAAACAAAATATAACAAAATGTCAAGAAGAGTTTCCAGTATAGATGGTGTAGTTTCTACAATGCTGTCTTTTGGTTTCTCTGTGGTACATTTGCAGCAGGTAGGATGGGATTCAAAACAGCTTGTCTTCTTTGTTTGAGATATACAATGCAGTCTCTTGGTTTCTCTGTGGTACATTTGCAGCAGGTGGGATAGGAAGCAAAAGAGCTTGCCTTTTACGTCTGAGATGACTCCAAACAAAATATAACAAAATGTCAAGAAGAGTTTCAAGTATAGATGGTGTAGTTTCTACAATGCAGTCTCTTGGTTTCTCTGTGGTACATTTGCAGCAGGTGGGATAGGAAGCAAAAGACCCTGTCTTTTACATCTGAGATAACTCCAAACAAAATATAATAAAATGTCAAGAAGAGTTTCAAGTATAGATGGTGTAGTTTCTACAATGCAGTCTCTTGGTTTCTCTGTGGTACATTTGCAGCAGGTGGAATAGGAAGCAAAAGAGCTTGTCTTTTACGTCTGAGATGACTCCAAACAAAATATAACAAAATGTCAAGAAGAGTTTCCAGTATAGATGGTGTAGTTTCTACAATGCTGTCTTTTGGTTTCTCTGTGGTACATTTGCAGCAGGTAGGATGGGATTCAAAACAGCTTGTCTTCTTTGTTTGAGATATACAATGCAGTCTCTTGGTTTCTCTGTGGTACATTTGCAGCAGGTGGGATAGGAAGCAAAAGAGCTTGCCTTTTACGTCTGAGATGACTCCAAACAAAATATAACAAAATGTCAAGAAGAGTTTCAAGTATAGATGGTGTAGTTTCTACAATGCAGTCTCTTGGTTTCTCTGTGGTACATTTGCAGCAGGTGGGATAGGAAGCAAAAGACCCTGTCTTTTACATCTGAGATAACTCCAAACAAAATATAATAAAATGTCAAGAAGAGTTTCAAGTATAGATGGTGTAGTTTCTACAATGCAGTCTCTTGGTTTCTCTGTGGTACATTTGCAGCAGGTGGAATAGGAAGCAAAAGACCCTGTCTTTTACATCTGAGATAACTCCAAACAAAATATAATAAAATGTCAAGAAGAGTTTCAAGTATAGATGGTGTAGTTTCTACAATGCATTCTCTTGGTTTCTATGTGGTACATTTGCAGCAGGTGGGATAGGAAGCAAAAGACCTTGTCTTTTACATCTGAGATAACTCCAAACAAAATACAACAAAATGTAAAGAAGAGTTTCAAGTATAGATGGTGTAGTTTCTACAATGCAGTCTCTTGGTTTCTCTGTGGTACATTTGCAGCAGGTGGGATAGGAAGCAAAAGAGCTTGTCTTTTACATCTGAGATGACTCCAAACAAAATACAACAAAATGTAAAGAAGAGTTTCAAGTATAGATGGTGTAGTTTCTACAATGCAGTCTCTTGGTTTCTCTGTGGTACATTTGCAGCAGGTGGAATAGGAAGCAAAAGAGCTTGTCTTTTACGTCTGAGATGACTCCAAACAAAATATAACAAAATGTCAAGAAGAGTTTCCAGTATAGATGGTGTAGTTTCTACAATGCTGTCTTTTGGTTTCTCTGTGGTACATTTGCTGCTGGTTGAATATGATTCAAAAGAGCTTGTCTTCTTTGTCTGAGATAACTCCAAACAAAATATAACAAAATGTCAAGAAGAGTTTCAAGTATAGATGGTGTAGTTTCTACAATGCAGTTTCTTGGTTTCTCTGTGGTACATTTGCAGCAGGTGGGATAGGAAGCGAAAGAGCTTGTCTTCTACGTCTGAGACAACTCCAAACAAAATATAACAAAATGTCAAGAAGAGTTTCAAGTATAGATGGTGTAGTTTCTACAATGCAGTCTCTTGGTTTCTCTGTGGTACATTTGCAGCAGGTGGGATAGGAAGCGAAAGAGCTTGTCTTTTACGTCTGAGATAACTCCAAACAAAATATAACAAAATGTCAAGAAGAGTTTCAAGTATAGATGGTGTAGTTTCTACAATGCAGTCTCTTGGTTTCTCTGTGGTACATTTGCAGCAGGTGGAATAGGAAGCAAAAGAGCTTGTCTTTTACGTCTGAGATGACTCCAAACAAAATATAACAAAATGTCAAGAAGAGTTTCAAGTATAGATGGTGTAGTTTCTACAATGCAGTTTTTCCGTGGTACATTTGCAGCAGGTGGGATAGGATTCAAAAAAGCTTGTCTTCTTCGTCTGAGATAACTCCAAACAAAATATAACAAAGTGTCAAGAAGACTTTTAAGTATAGATGGTATAGTTTCTACAATGCAGTCTCTTGGTTTCTCTGTGGTACATTTGCAGCAGGTGGGATAGGAAGCAAAAGAGCTTGTCTTTTACGTCTGAGATAACTCCAACCAAAATATAACAAAGAATCTAAAAATGGGTTTAAAGTAAACAGAATAAAACATACATTTCTTACATAATTGGGAAATTTGCCACCTCGTAAAATTGCGATAATTACGATGACATAAGGATAATTGCAAATGATGAAAACGACAGTGAGTACCATAGAATAAAACAATAGATGTCTATCTGATTGTTGGCGTCTTCTCTGCATTTCTTCGCTTGCATTATTTACCATATTTTGCTTCATGGTTTTAATGTAAATGATAGAGTACATGATAATCAAGAAAACTCCAGTGACTATTGCAAAACATAATACGGCAAATGCTGCTCCCGTATAAGAATAAAACCTTCGAATTAAAACAAGTGCAATTGAAATGGCCCATAACAGAGATAAAATGATAAAGCATCTAGACTGAGAGATGATTCGATGAACTTGGAATGGGAAAGCCACTGCTATCGCACGCTGTACTGCGATGAAGGTAACATGAGTCAACGAAGATATCATAGAGAAAAGGTAAAAATTCCATAAATCAAACACCAAGAATGAGTTTAATTTCTGAAGGGATCTGATTTGCAGAAGTATGATTGAAACGGATAACAGTAAATCTGCTACATTCAGACTAATAAGAGAAAGACCAAAGGCTGATTTTCTTTCAGTTTTACCACAGCATATTACAATGAGCTGAGTGATATTAGCAATAAAACCAAGTGACCCGATTGCAAGGGCTATATAGGTTTTAACCGTTATGCCATCCATTTTGCGATGAGTTCAAGAAGACCATTCAAGAAGAAAATTCAAGAAGACAATTCAAGAAGACAATTCTAGAAGACAATTCTAGAAGACAATTCAAGAAGACGATTCAAGTATATAAAGCTGGAATCATAAATTTTACTCGACTTGAGTTGCAATGTGTTCTTTATCAGTGTAACGGATACGTGTCTGCGTTTGGAATGTATACTTTGTCAAGGCTGTTGATGAAATTTCACTTTCGATTGATTTTCAAAACCGTGGTCCGCACTTTATATTAAGATATCAACATTAAGACGTCTGATGGCGATGATCGCTTTGCACAAACTGACTTTGGTGTCCAGTGTCTATCCCTATGCTTCATTCTCTGCTTCTCCTTAACTACCACAAAATATTTCGATTTTGATTCGATGTTTGAACAGCTATTCGCAAAGTAAAAAACGAAAAAGCATAAAACGTATTGCAACCATAATTGAAAAGAACAACCAAAGATATCTAAAAATATAAATCAATGCTTTTACTTAAAAAAGAAAATTTTATGAAAGAAATTTAAGTGGCAGCCGCTAGATACTAAAATCTTCGATTTTAAAATCTTTTTCAGTCTTCGTCAATTACAAAAATGATAGGGATAATGTCAGTTTTAAAGTTATAAATACGGACCCTGTTATATCTTAATGGTGTGCCACAAGCTCAGTTGCATAAATTGCTCACGCACAAAGTAAGAGGTCAAGGGTTCGAGTCCTACTCTGATCATTTCTATTCTCACAAATTATCTCGTGTAATATTCTAAATATAATTGCTGTCGTCAATACGTACCCTGTATATATAATGGTGTGCCCCAGCCTCACTTAGTAGCGTGCTGACGCACAAAATCAAAGGTCGAGGGTTCGAGTCCTACTCAGGTTATTTTAATTCTTACAAACTATCTTGATTGATTTTTCAAATAAAATTGCTGTCATCAATAGTACCCTGTATATCTAATTGTGTGCACCAACCTCACTTAGTAGCGTGCTGACGCCTAAAGTCAAAGATCGAGGGTTTCAGTCCTAGTCAGGTTATTTTCATTTTTACATATTATCTCGATGAATTTTCCAAAAAAAATACACACCTCTTTAGAAGGGGACGTCTACTAAAGAGGGGGGCATTTTTGACTTATCATGAAATAGCGGAGCCCTTAATCGAGGAATGCCTTTTAAAACAGGGGGTAGTTAATCGGTATTTCATTTGTGGGGATTTCGTTACGTTAATGGTAAGGAATAACAAATATCATACCTTGTTGGAATATCTGATATCCCTTGACGATTCCATTCGGTGAATCAGGTGCTTCCCAGCCAATCTTCAATTGGGTCGTCGTTCTATTTATCACGTGCACATTCTGCGGGGCACTGGGCACTGAAGGAGAGAGAAAATTGTAAGTAAATCAGCATGGTTGGTTGAAGCATCAATAAACTCCCGAGATAAAACATTATGAAATCAACGTGTTGACAGGAAACTAATTACGTCATATTTTTAACGAGATTCTATGTTACATAATCGAAGGAATATTCCAGGTTGGATTTTCGAATGGAATACCGAATAATAGCTTCCTAACCTTTAGTCTGCGTACATCCCCTGCCGATTGCCACGAGTTCAAAAAATCCATTGAGTTGAATTATGATTTTCCCGACCAGTAGGGAAAATCGTAATTCAACTCAATGGATTTTTTGCTACCAAACCTTTCACACGATGTGAATGCTGTTTCTTAAGACAAGTGGCTAATAAATTTTTGATATGGTGCTGCGTGATGGTACATATTTTTCTTTATACCTACCAAGTAATTTCTAGTTTATTTCTTCATTAGTACCTGATTAAAATAAGCTTGGCTCATAATAAACTTTTAATAGGCATTATACCAAAAGGTTTATTAAAGTCTTCAACGTGGCTTATGATATACTTAAACCTGGCTTGTAATAGGCTTGATGGGTTTTACCCACTGATCCCAAAATAAAGACTGGATCGAGCATCTGTCATTCTGAAATGAAGTCGAATGGCAGCCATATTGGGAGGTCCAATTCAATACATTGAGATTATACTAGGGAGTGCTATTTCTTTGATGATTTTTGGAATGTTATGAATAATCAGCACGAGACCGAATAATCGTGTAGCTTTTGTTAACAAAGAATCAAGTCAATACAATTTCTTTGGACGCCATATTGGGAGGTCAAGTTCAAGCCGAGGCTTCAAACATTTGGCTCGGGAAAGAAAAGAATGATCGATCCAGTCTTTATGTTCAGATCAGTGGTTTTACCTGACTCAGGCATCGAAAAGGAAACAGCATCGCTAACTGGGCTGATATCTCCTTCCGTGCGCGCCTGCAACTTGCATGAATACTTCTTCGTCGGCTTCAAGTTTTGCAGCTCAAACGAAGTCTCCAAACCAGAAAATACGACAACATCATCTAGAAATAACAATGCAGCTGATATTTATCACATAAAGAGACAGTTTTCGAGATAGCAGAGTGTCAAGTATACAACCTCAAGTCGCCTGGATGCAGAACAATGGAAACATTAAACGTTAGTTGAATTTGAATTGTAGAAAATGCTTTGTATTTGAATGTCACGTTAACTGATTTGAAATAAAACTCTTTAGTCAAAATTTGAATAGTGACAACTATAATCGATGAATGAATAAGTAAACATCAATAAATTAGAAAAACTTTCAGTGTTGTCGTAAAAATATTGGATTGAATAAAACTAAGAAGATCGTCTCTTTTCTTCGATATGAACTCTGCTCGAAAATTCTGAATATAGAGACCCAAGTTATCGAAAAACCCTAAAGAGAAGGATATATATAAAGTGCAAGCTGCGTGTGGTACATTGTAGATCTATGATAATACTAAAGAAAAAAAAGGTACCGAAAAAAGCATCGATTTAATTTTGATAAAAAATCGAGATTATAATACCAATTATCAAGTGATCAGTTGGTTTATTCCCAAAACGTTGTGAAAAATAAATCTATGCTATTTTTCCGTACTAAGTTGTTTAATTACATCAAATTATCAGAAAGCTCAAAGCCCTCATCTTATTTGGTTGCATCAACAAAGCCTGTAAGCAATTGAGTGATATGGCCGGTTAGCTCAGTTGGTAGAGCGTGGTGCTAATAACGCTAAGGTCGTGGGTTCAAGACCAACACTGGCCATCAATATTGATTTTGTTCAAAGCCCTCATCTTATTTGGTTCAATACCAAGCCTGTAAGCGATTGAGTGATATGGCCGGTTAGCTCAGTTGGTAGAGTGTGGTACTAATAACGCTAAGGTCGTGAGTTCAAGACCCACACTGGCCATCAATATTGATTTTGCTCAAAGCCCTCATCTTATTTTGTTTCTTCCACAAAGCCTGTAAGCTATTGAGTGATATGGCCGGTTAGCTCAATTGGTAGAGCGTGGTGCTAATAACGGTAAGGTCGTGGCATCAAGACCCACACTAAAAATCAATATTAATTTCGCTCAAAGCCCTCATCTTATTTGGTTGCATCAACAAAGCCTGTAAGCCATTCAATGATATGGCCGGTTAGCTCAGTTGGTAGAGCGCAGTGCTAATAACGGTAAGGTCGTGGGTTCAAGACCCACACTGGCCATCAATATTGATTTTGCTCAAAGCCCTCATCTTATTTTGTTTCTTCCACAAAGCCTGTAAGCTATTGAGTGATATGGCCGGTTAGCTCAGTTGGTAGAGCGTGGTGCTAAAAACGCTAAAGTCATGGGTTCAAGACCAACACTGGCCGTCAATATTGATTTTGCTCAAAGCCCTCATCTTATTTGGTTGCATCAACAAAGCATGTAAGCGATTGAGTGATATGGCCGGTTAGCTCAGTTGGTAGAGCGTGGTGCTAATAACGCTAAGGTCGTGGGTTCAAGACCCACACTGGCCATCAATATTGATTTTGCTCAAAGCCCTCATCTTATTTGGTTGCATCAACAAAGCCTGTAAGCGATAGAGTGATATGGCCGGTTAGCTCAGTTGGTAGTGCGCGGTGCTAATAACGCCAATGTCGTGGGTTCAAGACCTAAACTGGCCATCAATATTGATTTTGCACAAAGCCCTCATCTTATTTTGTTTCTTCCACAAAGCCCGTAAGCTTTTGAGTGATATGGCCGGTTAGCTCAGTTGGTAGAGCGTGGTGCTAATAACGCTAAGGTCGTGGGTTCAAGACCCACACTGGCCATCAATTTTGATTTTGCTCAAAGCCCTCATCTTATTTGGTTGCATCAACAAAGCCTGTAAGCGATTGAGTGAAATGGCCGGTTAGCTCAGTTGGTAGAGCGTGGTGCTAATAACGCTAAGGTCGTGGGTTCAAGACCCACACTGGCCATCAATATTGATTTTGCACAAAGCCCTCATCTTATTTTGTTTCTTCCACAAAGCCCGTAAGCTTTTGAGTGATATGGCCGGTTAGCTCAGTTGGTAGAGCGTGGTGCTAATAATGCTAAGGTCGTTGGTTCAAGACCCACACTGGCCATCAATATTGATTTTGCTCAAAGCCCTGATCTTATTTGGTTGCATCAACAAAGCCTGTAAGCAGAAGAGTGATATGGCCGGTTAGCTCAGTTGGTAGAGCGTGATGCTAATAATGCTAAGGTCGTGGGTTCAAGACCCACACTGGCCATCAATATTGATTTTGCTCAAAGCCCTCATCTTATTTGGTTGCATCAACAAAGCCTGTAAGCGATAGAGTGATATGGCCGGTTAGCTCAGTTGGTAGTGCGTGGTGCTAATAACGCCAGTGTCGTGGGTTCAAGACTCAAACTGGCCATCAATATTGATTTTGCACAAAGCCCTCATCTTATTTTGTTTCTTCCACAAAGCCCGTAAGCTTTTGAGTGATATGGCCGGTTAGCTCAGTTGGTAGAGCGTGGTGCTAATAACGCTAAGGTCGTGGGTTCAAGACCCACACTGGCCATCAATTTTGATTTTGCTCAAAGCCCTCAGCTTATTTGGTTGCATCAACAAAGCCTGTAAGCGATTGAGTGAAATGGCCGGTTAGCTCAGTTGGTAGAGCGTGGTGCTAATAACGCTAAGGTCGTGGGTTCAAGACCCACACTGGCCATCAATATTGATTTTGCTCAAAGCCCTCATCTTATTTGGTTGCATGAACAAAGCCTGTAAGCGATTGAGTGATATGGCCGGTTAGCTCAGTTGGTAGAGCGTGGTGCTAATAACGCTCAGGTCGTGGGTTCAAGACCCATACTGGCCATCAATATTGATTTTGCTCAAAGCCCTGATCTTATTTGGTTGCATTAACAAAGCCTGTAAGCGATAGAGTGATATGGCCGGTTAGCTCAGTTGGTAGAGCGTGGTGCTAATAACGCTAAGGTCGTGGGTTCAAGACCCACACTGGCCATCAATATTGATTTTGCTCAAAGCCCTCATCTTATTTGGTTCCTTCAACAAAGCCTGTAAGCGATTGAGTAATATGGCCAGTTAGCTCAGTTGGTAGAGCGTGGTGCTAATAATGTTAAGGTCGTGGGTTCAAGACCCACACTGGCCATCAATATTGATTTTGCTGAAAGCCCTGATCTTATTTGGTTGCATGAACAAAGCCTGTAAGCCGGTTAGCTCAGTTCGTAGAGCGTGGTGCTAATAACGCTAAGGTCGTGGGTTCAAGACCCACACTGGCCATCATTTTTGATTTTGCTCAAAGCCCTCATCTTATTTGGTTGCATCAACAAAGCCTGTAAGCGATTGAGTGATATGGCCGGTTAGCTCAGTTGGTAGAGCGTGGTGCTAATAACGCTAAGGTCGTGGGTTCAAGACCCACACTGGCCATCAATATTGATTTTGCTCAAAGCCCTCATCTTATTAGGTTGCATCAACAAAGCCTGTAAGTGAGTGAGTGATATGGCCGGTCAGCTCAGTCGGTAGAGCGTGGTGCTAATAACGCTAAGGTCGTGGGTAAAAGTCCGACACTGGCCATCAAGATTGATTTTGCTCCAAGCCCTCATCTTATTTTGATTCTTCAACAAAGCCTGTAAGCGATTGAGTGATATGGCCGGTTAGCTCAGTTGGTAGAGCGTGGTGCTAATAACGCTAAGGTCGTGGGTTCAAGACCCACACTGGCCATCAATATTGATTTTGCTCAAAGCCCTCATCTTATTTGGTTGCATCAACAAAGCCTGTAAGCGATTGCGTGATAAGGCCGGTTAGCTCAGTTGGTAGAGCGTGGTGCCAATAACGCTAAGGTCGTTGGTTCAAGACCCACACTGGCCATCAATATTGATTTTGCTCAAAGCCCTGATCTTATTTGGTTGCATCAACAAAGCCTGTGAGCGAAAGAGTGATATGGCCGGTTAGCTCAGTTGGTAGAGCGTGGTGCTAATAACGCTAAGGTCGTGGGTTCAAGACCCACACTGGCCATCAATATTGATTTTGCTCAAAGCCCTCATCTTATTTGGTTGCATCAACAAAGCCTGTAAGCGAAAGAGTGATATGGCCGGTTAGCTCAGTTGGTAGAGCGTGGTGCTAATAACGCTAAGGTCGTGGGTTCAAGACCCACACTGGCCATCAATATTGATTTTGCTCAAAGCCCTCATCTTATTTGGTTGCATCAACAAAGCCTGTAAGCGATTGCGTGATAAGGCCGGTTAGCTCAGTTGGTAGAGCGTGGTGCCAATAACGCTAAGGTCGTTGGTTCAAGACCCACACTGGCCATCAATATTGATTTTGCTCAAAGCCCTGATCTTATTTGGTTGCATCAACAAAGCCTGTAAGCGAAAGAGTGATATGGCCGGTTAGCTCAGTTGGTAGAGCGTGGTGCTAATAACGCTAAGGTCGTGGGTTCAAGACCCACACTGGCCATCAAGATTGATTTTGCTCAAAGCCCTCATCTTATTTGGTTGCATGAACAAAGCCTGTAAGCAATTGAGTGATATGGCCGGTTAGCACAGTTGGTAGAGCGTGGTGCTAATAACGCTAAGGTCATGGGTTCAAGACCCACACTGGCCATCATTTTTGATTTTGCTCAAAGCCCTCATCTTATTTGGTTGTATCAACAAAGCCTGTAAGCGATTGAGTGATATGGCCTATTAGCTCAGTTGGTAGAGCGTGGTGCTAATAACGCTAAGGTCGTGGGTTCAAGACCCACACTGGCCAAATTATTCATTTTGCTCAAAGCTTTTATCTTATTTGGATGCATCAACAAAGCCTGTAAGCGATTGAGTGATATGGCCGGTTAGCTCAGTTGGTGGACGGTGGTTCTATTAACGCTAACGTCGTCGGTAAAAGACCCACACTGGCCATCAAGATTGATTTTGCTCAAAGTCCTCATCTTATTTTGTTTCTTCCACAACGCCTGTGAGCTATTGAGTGATATGGCCGGTTAGCTCAGTTGGTAGAGCGTGGTGCTAATAACGCTAAGGTCGTGGGTTCAAGACCAACACTGGCCATCAATATTGATTTTGCTGAAAGCCCTGATCTTATTTGGTTGCATCAACAAAGCCTGTAAGCGATAGAGTGATATGGCCGGTTAGCTCAGTTGGTAGAGCGTGGTGCTAATAACGCTAAGGTCGTGGGTTCAAGACCCACACTGGCCATCAATATTGATTTTGCTCAAAGACCTCATCTTATTTGGTTGCATCAACAAAGCCTGTAAGCGATTGAGTGATATGGCCGGTTAGCTCAGTTGGTAGAGCGTGGTGCTAATAACGCTAAGGTCGTGGGTTCAAGACCCACACTGGCCATCAATATTGATTTTGTTCAAAGCCCTCATCTTATTTGGTTGCATGAACAAAGCCTGTAAGCGATTGAGTGATATGGCCTATTAGCTCAGTTGGTAGAGCGTGGTGCTAATAACGCTAAGGTTGTGGGTTCAAGACCCACACTGGCCAGAATTCTTCATTTTGCCCAAAGCTTTGATCTTATTTGGATGCATCAACAAAGCCTGTAAGCGATTGAGTGATATGGCCGGTTAGCTCAGTTGGTGGAGCGTGGTGCTATTAACGCTAACGTCGTGGGTAAAAGACCCACACTGGCCATCAAGATTGATTTTGCTCAAAGTCCTAATCTTATTTTGTTTCTTCCACAAAGCCTGTACGCTATTGAGTGATATGGCCGGTTAGCTCAGTTGGTAGAGCGTGGTGCTAATAACGCTAAGGTCGTGGGTTCAAGACCCACACTGGCCATCAATATTGATTTTCCTCAGAGCCCTCATCTTATTTGGTTGCATCAACAAAGCCTGTAAGCGATTGAGTGATATCGCTGGTTAGCACAGTTGGTAGAGCGTGGTGCTAATAACGCTAAGGTCGTGGGTTCAAGACCCACACTGGCCAGAATTCTTCATTTTGCCCAAAGCTTTGATCTTATTTGGATGCATCAACAAAGCCTGTAAGCGATTGAGTGATATGGCCGGTTAGCTCAGTTGGTGGAGCGTGGTGCTATTAACGCTAACGTCGTGGGTTCAAGACCCACACTGGCCATCAAGAATGATTTTGCTCAAAGTCCTAATCTTATTTTGTTTCTTCCACAAAGCCTGTACGCTATTGAGTGATATGGCCGGTTAGCTCAGTTGGTAGAGCGTGGTGCTAATAACACTAAGGTCGTGGGTTCAAGACCCACACTGGCCATCAATATTGATTTTCCTCAGAGCCCTCATCTTATTTGGTTGCATCAACAAAGCCTGTAAGCGATTGAGTGATATCGCTGGTTAGCACAGTTGGTAGAGCGTGGTGCTAATAACGCTAAGGTCGTGGGTTCAAGACCCACACTGGCCATCAATATTGATTTTGCTGAAAGCCCTCATCTTATTTGGTTGCATCAACAAAGCCTGTAAGCGATAGAGTGATATGGCCAGTTAGCTCAGTCTGTAGAGCGTGGTGCTAATAACGCTAAGGTCGTGGGTTCAAGACCCACACTGGCCATCAATTTTGATTTTGCTCAAAGCCCTCATCTTATTTGGTTGCATCAACAAAGCCTGTAAGCGATTGAGTGATATGGCCGGTTAGCTCAGTCTGTAGAGCGTGGTGCTAATAACGCTAAGGTCGTGGGTTCAAGACCCACACTGGCCATCAATATTGATTTTGCTCAAAGCCCTCATCTTATTTGGTTGCATCAACAAAGCCTGTAAGCGATAGAGTGATATGGCCGGTTAGCTCAGTTGGTAGAGCGTGGTGCTAATAACGCTAAGGTCGTGGGTTCAAGACCCACACTGGCCATCCATATTGATTTTGTTCAAAGCCCTCATCTTATTTTGTTTCTTCCACAAAGCCTGTAAGCTTTTGAGTGATATGGCCGGTTAGCTCAGTTGGTAGAGCGTGGTGCTAATAACGCTAAGGTCGTGGGTTCAAGACCCACACTGGCCATCAATTTTGATTTTGCTCAAAGCCCTCATCTTATTTGGTTGCATCAACAAAGCCTGTAAGCGATTGAGTGAAATGGCCGGTTAGCTCAGTTGGTAGAGCGTGGTGCTAATAACGCTAAGGTCGTGGGTTCAAGACCCACACTGGCCATCAATATTGATTTTGCACAAAGCCCTCATCTTATTTTGTTTCTTCCACAAAGCCCGTAAGCTTTTGAGTGATATGGCCGGTTAGCTCAGTTGGTAGAGCGTGGTGCTAATAATGCTAAGGTCGTTGGTTCAAGACCCACACTGGCCATCAATATTGATTTTGCTCAAAGCCCTGATCTTATTTGGTTGCATCAACAAAGCCTGTAAGCAGAAGAGTGATATGGCCGGTTAGCTCAGTTGGTAGAGCGTGATGCTAATAATGCTAAGGTCGTGGGTTCAAGACCCACACTGGCCATCAATATTGATTTTGCTCAAAGCCCTCATCTTATTTGGTTGCATCAACAAAGCCTGTAAGCGATAGAGTGATATGGCCGGTTAGCTCAGTTGGTAGTGCGTGGTGCTAATAACGCCAGTGTCGTGGGTTCAAGACCCAAACTGGCCATCAATATTGATTTTGCACAAAGCCCTCATCTTATTTTGTTTCTTCCACAAAGCCCGTAAGCTTTTGAGTGATATGGCCGGTTAGCTCAGTTGGTAGAGCGTGGTGCTAATAACACTAAGGTCGTGGGTTCAAGACCCACACTGGCCATCAATTTTGATTTTGCTCAAAGCCCTCATCTTATTTGGTTGCATCAACAAAGCCTGTAAGCGATTGAGTGAAATGGCCGGTTAGCTCAGTTGGTAGAGCGTGGTGCTAATAACGCTAAGGTCGTGGGTTCAAGACCCACACTGGCCATCAATATTGATTTTGCTCAAAGCCCTCATCTTATTTGGTTGCATGAACAAAGCCTGTAAGCGATTGAGTGATATGGCCGGTTAGCTCAGTTGGTAGAGCGTGGTGCTAATAACGCTCAGGTCGTGGGTTCAAGACCCATACTGGCCATCAATATTGATTTTGCTCAAAGCCCTGATCTTATTTGGTTGCATTAACAAAGCCTGTAAGCGATAGAGTGATATGGCCGGTTAGCTCAGTTGGTAGAGCGTGGTGCTAATAACGCTAAGGTCGTGGGTTCAAGACCCACACTGGCCATCAAAATTGATTTTGCTCAAAGCCCTCATCTTATTTGGTTCCTTCAACAAAGCCTGTAAGCGATTGAGTAATATGGCCAGTTAGCTCAGTTGGTAGAGCGTGGTGCTAATAATGTTAAGGTCGTGGGTTCAAGACCCACACTGGCCATCAATATTGATTTTGCTGAAAGCCCTGATCTTATTTGGTTGCATGAACAAAGCCTGTAAGCCGGTTAGCTCAGTTCGTAGAGCGTGGTGCTAATAACGCTAAGGTCGTGGGTTCAAGACCCACACTGGCCATCATTTTTGATTTTGCTCAAAGCCCTCATCTTATTTGGTTGCATCAACAAAGCCTGTAAGCGATTGAGTGATATGGCCGGTTAGCTCAGTTGGTAGAGCGTGGTGCTAATAACGCTAAGGTCGTGGGTTCAAGACCCACACTGGCCATCAATATTGATTTTGCTCAAAGCCCTCATCTTATTAGGTTGCATCAACAAAGCCTGTAAGTGAGTGAGTGATATGGCCGGTCAGCTCAGTCGGTAGAGCGTGGTGCTAATAACGCTAAGGTCGTGGGTTCAAGACCCACATTGGCCATCAATATTGATTTTTCTCAAAGCCCTCATCTTATTTGGTTCCTTCAACAAAGCCTGTAAGTAATTGAGTGAAATGGCTGGTTAGCTCAGTTGGTAGAGCGTGGTGCTAATAACGTTAAGGTTGTGGGTTCAAGACCTACACTGGCCATCAATATTGATTTTGCTCAAAGCCCTCATCTTATTTGGTTGCATCAACAAAGCCTGTAAGCGATTGAGTGATATGGCCGGTTAGCTCAGTTGGTAGAGCGTGGTGCTAATAGCGCTAAGGTCGTGGGTTCAAGACCCACACTGGCCATCAATATTGATTTTGCTCAAAGCCCTCATCTTATTTGGTTGCATCAACAAGTCCTGTAAGCGATTGAGTGATATGGCCGGTTAGCTCAGTTTGTAGAGCGTGGTGCTAATACCGCTAAGGTCGTGGGTTCAAGACCCACACTGGCCATCAATATTGATTTTGCTCAAAGCCCTCATCTTATTTGGTTGCATGAACAAAGCCTGTAGCGTTTGAGTGATATGGCCGGTTAGCTCAGTTGGTAGAGCGTGGTGCTATTAACGCTAAGGTCGTGGGTAAAAGACCCAAACTGGCCATCAAGATTGATTTTGCTCAAAGCCCTCATCTTATTTTGTTTCTTCCACAAAGCATGTAAGCTTTTGAGTGATATGGCCGGTTAGCTCAGTTGGTAGAGCGTGGTGCTAATAACGCTAAGGTCGTGGGTTCAAGACCCACACTGGCCATCAATATTGATTTTGCTCAAAGCCCTCATCTTATTTGGTTGCATCAACAAAGCCTGTAAGCGATTGAGTGATATGGCCGGTTAGCTTAGTTGGTAGAGCTTGGTGCGTATAACACTAAGGTCGTGGGTAAAAGTCCGACACTGGCCATCAAGATTGATTTTGCTCCAAGCCCTCATCTTATTTTGATTCTTCAACAAAGCCTGTAAGCGATTGAGTGATATGGCCGGTTAGCTCAGTTGGTAGAGCGTGGTGCTAATAACGCTAAGGTCGTGGGTTCAAGACCCACACTGGCCATCAATATTGATTTTGCTCAAAGCCCTCATCTTATTTGGTTGCATCAACAAAGCCTGTAAGCGATTGCGTGATAAGGCCGGTTAGCTCAGTTGGTAGAGCGTGGTGCCAATAACGCTAAGGTCGTTGGTTCAAGACCCACACTGGCCATCAATATTGATTTTGCTCAAAGCCCTGATCTTATTTGGTTGCATCAACAAAGCCTGTGAGCGAAAGAGTGATATGGCCGGTTAGCTCAGTTGGTAGAGCGTGGTGCTAATAACGCTAAGGTCGTGGGTTCAAGACCCACACTGGCCATCAATATTGATTTTGCTCAAAGCCCTCATCTTATTTGGTTGCATCAACAAAGCCTGTAAGCGAAAGAGTGATATGGCCGGTTAGCTCAGTTGGTAGAGCGTGGTGCTAATAACGCTAAGGTCGTGGGTTCAAGACCCACACTGGCCATCAATATTGATTTTGCTCAAAGCCCTCATCTTATTTGGTTGCATCAACAAAGCCTGTAAGCGATTGCGTGATAAGGCCGGTTAGCTCAGTTGGTAGAGCGTGGTGCCAATAACGCTAAGGTCGTTGGTTCAAGACCCACACTGGCCATCAATATTGATTTTGCTCAAAGCCCTGATCTTATTTGGTTGCATCAACAAAGCCTGTAAGCGAAAGAGTGATATGGCCGGTTAGCTCAGTTGGTAGAGCGTGGTGCTAATAACGCTAAGGTCGTGGGTTCAAGACCCACACTGGCCATCAATATTGATTTTGCTCAAAGCCCTCATCTTATTTGGTTGCATCAACAAAGCCTGTAAGCGATAGAGTGATATGGCCGGTTAGCTCAGTTGGTAGAGCGTGGTGCTAATAACGCTAAGGTCGTGGGTTCAAGACCCACACTGGCAATCAATTTTGATTTTGCTCAAAGCCCTCATCTTATTTGGTTGCATCAACAAAGCCTGTAAGCGATGGAGTGATTTGGCCGGTTAGCTCAGTCTGTAGAGCGTGGTGCTAATAACGTTAAGGTCGTGGGTTCAAGACCCACACTGGCCATCAATATTGATTTTGCTCAAAGCCCTCATCTTATTTGGTTGCATCAACAAAGCCTGTAAGCGATAGAGTGATATGGCCGGTTAGCTCAGTTGGTAGAGCGTGGTGCTAATAACGCTAAGGTCGTGGGTTCAAGACCCACACTGGCCCTAAATATTGATTGTGCTCAAAGCCCTCATCTTATTTGTTGCATCAACAAAGCCTGTAAGCGATAGAGTGATATGGCCGGTTAGCTCAGTTGGTAGAGCGTGGTGCTAATAACGCTAAGGTCGTGGGTTCAAGACCCACACTCGCCAAATTATTCATTTTGCTCAAAGCTTTTATCTTATTTGGATGCATCAACAAAGCCTGTAAGCGATTGAGTGATATGGCCGGTTAGCTCAGTTGGTGGACGGTGGTTCTATTAACGCTAACGTCGTGGGTAAAAGACCCACACTGGCCATCAAGATTGATTTTGCTCAAAGTCCTCATCTTATTTTGTTTCTTCCACAACGCCTGTAAGCTATTGAGTGATATGGCCGGTTAGCTCAGTTGGTAGAGCGTGGTGCTAATAACGCTAAGGTCGTGGGTTCAAGACCAACACTGGCCATCAATATTGATTTTGCTGAAAGCCCTGATCTTATTTGGTTGCATCAACAAAGCCTGTAAGCGATAGAGTGATATGGCCGGTTAGCTCAGTTGGTAGAGCGTGGTGCTAATAACGCTAAGGTCGTGGGTTCAAGACCCACACTGGCCATCAATATTGATTTTGCTCAAAGACCTCATCTTATTTGGTTGCATCAACAAAGCCTGTAAGCGATTGAGTGATATGGCCGGTTAGCTCAGTTGGTAGAGCGTGGTGCTAATAACGCTAAGGTCGTGGGTTCAAGACCCACACTGGCAATCAATAATGATTTTGCTCAAAGCCCTGATCTTATTTGGTTGCATGAACAAAGCCTGTAAGCGATTGAGTGATATGGCCTATTAGCTCAGTTGGTAGAGCGTGGTGCTAATAACGCTAAGGTTGTGGGTTCAAGACCCACACTGGCCAGAATTCTTCATTTTGCCCAAAGCTTTGATCTTATTTGGATGCATCAACAAAGCCTGTAAGCGATTGAGTGATATGGCCGGTTAGCTCAGTTGGTGGAGCGTGGTGCTATTAACGCTAACGTCGTGGGTAAAAGACCCACACTGGCCATCAAGATTGATTTTGCTCAAAGTCCTAATCTTATTTTGTTTCTTCCACAAAGCCTGTACGCTATTGAGTGATATGGCCGGTTAGCTCAGTTGGTAGAGCGTGGTGCTAATAACGCTAAGGTCGTGGGTTCAAGACCCACACTGGCCATCAATATTGATTTTCCTCAGAGCCCTCATCTTATTTGGTTGCATCAACAAAGCCTGTAAGCGATAGAGTGATATGGCCGGTTAGCTCAGTTGGTAGTGCGCGGTGCTAATAACGCCAATGTCGTGGGTTCAAGACCTAAACTGGCCATCAATATTGATTTTGCACAAAGCCCTCATCTTATTTTGTTTCTTCCACAAAGCCCGTAAGCTTTTGAGTGATATGGCCGGTTAGCTCAGTTGGTAGAGCGTGGTGCTAATAACGCTAAGGTCGTGGGTTCAAGACCCACACTGGCCATCAATTTTGATTTTGCTCAAAGCCCTCATCTTATTTGGTTGCATCAACAAAGCCTGTAAGCGATTGAGTGAAATGGCCGGTTAGCTCAGTTGGTAGAGCGTGGTGCTAATAACGCTAAGGTCGTGGGTTCAAGACCCACACTGGCCATCAATATTGATTTTGCACAAAGCCCTCATCTTATTTTGTTTCTTCCACAAAGCCCGTAAGCTTTTGAGTGATATGGCCGGTTAGCTCAGTTGGTAGAGCGTGGTGCTAATAATGCTAAGGTCGTTGGTTCAAGACCCACACTGGCCATCAATATTGATTTTGCTCAAAGCCCTGATCTTATTTGGTTGCATCAACAAAGCCTGTAAGCAGAAGAGTGATATGGCCGGTTAGCTCAGTTGGTAGAGCGTGATGCTAATAATGCTAAGGTCGTGGGTTCAAGACCCACACTGGCCATCAATATTGATTTTGCTCAAAGCCCTCATCTTATTTGGTTGCATCAACAAAGCCTGTAAGCGATAGAGTGATATGGCCGGTTAGCTCAGTTGGTAGTGCGTGGTGCTAATAACGCCAGTGTCGTGGGTTCAAGACCCAAACTGGCCATCAATATTGATTTTGCACAAAGCCCTCATCTTATTTTGTTTCTTCCACAAAGCCCGTAAGCTTTTGAGTGATATGGCCGGTTAGCTCAGTTGGTAGAGCGTGGTGCTAATAACGCTAAGGTCGTGGGTTCAAGACCCACACTGGCCATCAATTTTGATTTTGCTCAAAGCCCTCATCTTATTTGGTTGCATCAACAAAGCCTGTAAGCGATTGAGTGAAATGGCCGGTTAGCTCAGTTGGTAGAGCGTGGTGCTAATAACGCTAAGGTCGTGGGTTCAAGACCCACACTGGCCATCAATATTGATTTTGCTCAAAGCCCTCATCTTATTTGGTTGCATGAACAAAGCCTGTAAGCGATTGAGTGATATGGCCGGTTAGCTCAGTTGGTAGAGCGTGGTGCTAATAACGCTCAGGTCGTGGGTTCAAGACCCATACTGGCCATCAATATTGATTTTGCTCAAAGCCCTGATCTTATTTGGTTGCATTAACAAAGCCTGTAAGCGATAGAGTGATATGGCCGGTTAGCTCAGTTGGTAGAGCGTGGTGCTAATAACGCTAAGGTCGTGGGTTCAAGACCCACACTGGCCATCAATATTGATTTTGCTCAAAGCCCTCATCTTATTTGGTTCCTTCAACAAAGCCTGTAAGCGATTGAGTAATATGGCCAGTTAGCTCAGTTGGTAGAGCGTGGTGCTAATAATGTTAAGGTCGTGGGTTCAAGACCCACACTGGCCATCAATATTGATTTTGCTGAAAGCCCTGATCTTATTTGGTTGCATGAACAAAGCCTGTAAGCCGGTTAGCTCAGTTCGTAGAGCGTGGTGCTAATAACGCTAAGGTCGTGGGTTCAAGACCCACACTGGCCATCATTTTTGATTTTGCTCAAAGCCCTCATCTTATTTGGTTGCATCAACAAAGCCTGTAAGCGATTGAGTGATATGGCCGGTTAGCTCAGTTGGTAGAGCGTGGTGCTAATAACGCTAAGGTCGTGGGTTCAAGACCCACACTGGCCATCAATATTGATTTTGCTCAAAGCCCTCATCTTATTAGGTTGCATCAACAAAGCCTGTAAGTGAGTGAGTGATATGGCCGGTCAGCTCAGTCGGTAGAGCGTGGTGCTAATAACGCTAAGGTCGTGGGTAAAAGTCCGACACTGGCCATCAAGATTGATTTTGCTCCAAGCCCTCATCTTATTTTGATTCTTCAACAAAGCCTGTAAGCGATTGAGTGATATGGCCGGTTAGCTCAGTTGGTAGAGCGTGGTGCTAATAACGCTAAGGTCGTGGGTTCAAGACCCACACTGGCCATCAATATTGATTTTGCTCAAAGCCCCCATCTTATTTGGTTGCATCAACAAAGCCTGTAAGCGATTGCGTGATAAGGCCGGTTAGCTCAGTTGGTAGAGCGTGGTGCCAATAACGCTAAGGTCGTTGGTTCAAGACCCACACTGGCCATCAATATTGATTTTGCTCAAAGCCCTGATCTTATTTGGTTGCATCAACAAAGCCTGTGAGCGAAAGAGTGATATGGCCGGTTAGCTCAGTTGGTAGAGCGTGGTGCTAATAACGCTAAGGTCGTGGGTTCAAGACCCACACTGGCCATCAATATTGATTTTGCTCAAAGCCCTCATCTTATTTGGTTGCATCAACAAAGCCTGTAAGCGAAAGAGTGATATGGCCGGTTAGCTCAGTTGGTAGAGCGTGGTGCTAATAACGCTAAGGTCGTGGGTTCAAGACCCACACTGGCCATCAATATTGATTTTGCTCAAAGCCCTCATCTTATTTGGTTGCATCAACAAAGCCTGTAAGCGATTGCGTGATAAGGCCGGTTAGCTCAGTTGGTAGAGCGTGGTGCCAATAACGCTAAGGTCGTTGGTTCAAGACCCACACTGGCCATCAATATTGATTTTGCTCAAAGCCCTGATCTTATTTGGTTGCATCAACAAAGCCTGTAAGCGAAAGAGTGATATGGCCGGTTAGCTCAGTTGGTAGAGCGTGGTGCTAATAACGCTAAGGTCGTGGGTTCAAGACCCACACTGGCCATCAAGATTGATTTTGCTCAAAGCCCTCATCTTATTTGGTTGCATGAACAAAGCCTGTAAGCAATTGAGTGATATGGCCGGTTAGCACAGTTGGTAGAGCGTGGTGCTAATAACTCTAAGGTCATGGGTTCAAGACCCACACTGGCCATCATTTTTGATTTTGCTCAAAGCCCTCATCTTATTTGGTTGTATCAACAAAGCCTGTAAGCGATTGAGTGATATGGCCTATTAGCTCAGTTGGTAGAGCGTGGTGCTAATAACGCTAAGGTCGTGGGTTCAAGACCCACACTGGCCAAATTATTCATTTTGCTCAAAGCTTTTATCTTATTTGGATGCATCAACAAAGCCTGTAAGCGATTGAGTGATATGGCCGGTTAGCTCAGTTGGTGGACGGTGGTTCTATTAACGCTAACGTCGTCGGTAAAAGACCCACACTGGCCATCAAGATTGATTTTGCTCAAAGTCCTCATCTTATTTTGTTTCTTCCACAACGCCTGTAAGCTATTGAGTGATATGGCCGGTTAGCTCAGTTGGTAGAGCGTGGTGCTAATAACGCTAAGGTCGTGGGTTCAAGACCAACACTGGCCATCAATATTGATTTTGCTGAAAGCCCTGATCTTATTTGGTTGCATCAACAAAGCCTGTAAGCGATAGAGTGATATGGCCGGTTAGCTCAGTTGGTAGAGCGTGGTGCTAATAACGCTAAGGTCGTGGGTTCAAGACCCACACTGGCCATCAATATTGATTTTGCTCAAAGACCTCATCTTATTTGGTTGCATCAACAAAGCCTGTAAGCGATTGAGTGATATGGCCGGTTAGCTCAGTTGGTAGAGCGTGGTGCTAATAACGCTAAGGTCGTGGGTTCAAGACCCACACTGGCCATCAATATTGATTTTGTTCAAAGCCCTCATCTTATTTGGTTGCATGAACAAAGCCTGTAAGCGATTGTGTGATATGGCCTATTAGCTCAGTTGGTAGAGCGTGGTGCTAATAACGCTAAGGTTGTGGGTTCAAGACCCACACTGGCCAGAATTCTTCATTTTGCCCAAAGCTTTGATCTTATTTGGATGCATCAACAAAGCCTGTAAGCGATTGAGTGATATGGCCGGTTAGCTCAGTTGGTGGAGCGTGGTGCTATTAACGCTAACGTCGTGGGTAAAAGACCCACACTGGCCATCAAGATTGATTTTGCTCAAAGTCCTAATCTTATTTTGTTTCTTCCACAAAGCCTGTACGCTATTGAGTGATATGGCCGGTCAGCTCAGTTGGTAGAGCGTGGTGCTAATAACGCTAAGGTCGTGGGTTCAAGACCCACACTGGCCATCAATATTGATTTTCCTCAGAGCCCTCATCTTATTTGGTTGCATCAACAAAGCCTGTAAGCGATTGAGTGATATCGCTGGTTAGCACAGTTGGTAGAGCGTGGTGCTAATAACGCTAAGGTCGTGGGTTCAAGACCCACACTGGCCAGAATTCTTCATTTTGCCCAAAGCTTTGATCTTATTTGGATGCATCAACAAAGCCTGTAAGCGATTGAGTGATATGGCCGGTTAGCTCAGTTGGTGGAGCGTGGTGCTATTAACGCTAACGTCGTGGGTTCAAGACCCACACTGGCCATCAAGAATGATTTTGCTCAAAGTCCTAATCTTATTTTGTTTCTTCCACAAAGCCTGTACGCTATTGAGTGATATGGCCGGTTAGCTCAGTTGGTAGAGCGTGGTGCTAATAACGCTAAGGTCGTGGGTTCAAGACCCACACTGGCCATCAATATTGATTTTCCTCAGAGCCCTCATCTTATTTGGTTGCATCAACAAAGCCTGTAAGCGATTGAGTGATATCGCTGGTTAGCACAGTTGGTAGAGCGTGGTGCTAATAACGCTAAGGTCGTGGGTTCAAGACCCACACTGGCCATCAATATTGATTTTGCTGAAAGCCCTCATCTTATTTGGTTGCATCAACAAAGCCTGTAAGCGATAGAGTGATATGGCCAGTTAGCTCAGTCTGTAGAGCGTGGTGCTAATAACGCTAAGGTCGTGGGTTCAAGACCCACACTGGCCATCAATTTTGATTTTTTCTCAAAGCCCTCATCTTATTTGGTTGCATCAACAAAGCCTGTAAGCGATTGAGTGATATGGCCGGTTAGCTCAGTCTGTAGAGCGTGGTGCTAATAACGCTAAGGTCGTGGGTTCAAGACCCACACTGGCCATCAATATTGATTTTGCTCAAAGCCCTCATCTTATTTGGTTGCATCAACAAAGCCTGTAAGCAATAGAGTGATATGGCCGGTTAGCTCAGTTGGTAGAGCGTGGTGCTAATAACGCTAAGGTCGTGGGTTCAAGACCCACACTGGCCATCCATATTGATTTTGCTCAAAGCCCTCATCTTATTTTGTTTCTTCCACAAAGCCTGTAAGCTTTTGAGTGATATGGCCGGTTAGCTCAGTTGGTAGAGCGTGGTGCTAATAACGCTAAGGTCGTGGGTTCAAGACCCACACTGGCCATCAATTTTGATTTTGCTCAAAGCCCTCATCTTATTTGGTTGCATCAACAAAGCCTGTAAGCGATTGAGTGAAATGGCCGGTTAGCTCAGTTGGTAGAGCGTGGTGCTAATAACGCTAAGGTCGTGGGTTCAAGACCCACACTGGCCATCAATATTGATTTTGCACAAAGCCCTCATCTTATTTTGTTTCTTCCACAAAGCCCGTAAGCTTTTGAGTGATATGGCCGGTTAGCTCAGTTGGTAGAGCGTGGTGCTAATAATGCTAAGGTCGTTGGTTCAAGACCCACACTGGCCATCAATATTGATTTTGCTCAAAGCCCTGATCTTATTTGGTTGCATCAACAAAGCCTGTAAGCAGAAGAGTGATATGGCCGGTTAGCTCAGTTGGTAGAGCGTGATGCTAATAATGCTAAGGTCGTGGGTTCAAGACCCACACTGGCCATCAATATTGATTTTGCTCAAAGCCCTCATCTTATTTGGTTGCATCAACAAAGCCTGTAAGCGATAGAGTGATATGGCCGGTTAGCTCAGTTGGTAGTGCGTGGTGCTAATAACGCCAGTGTCGTGGGTTCAAGACCCAAACTGGCCATCAATATTGATTTTGCACAAAGCCCTCATCTTATTTTGTTTCTTCCACAAAGTCCGTAAGCTTTTGAGTGATATGGCCGGTTAGCTCAGTTGGTAGAGCGTGGTGCTAATAACGCTAAGGTCGTGGGTTCAAGACCCACACTGGCCATCAATTTTGATTTTGCTCAAAGCCCTCATCTTATTTGGTTGCATCAACAAAGCCTGTAAGCGATTGAGTGAAATGGCCGGTTAGCTCAGTTGGTAGAGCGTGGTGCTAATAACGCTAAGGTCGTGGGTTCAAGACCCACACTGGCCATCAATATTGATTTTGCTCAAAGCCCTCATCTTATTTGGTTGCATGAACAAAGCCTGTAAGCGATTGAGTGATATGGCCGGTTAGCTCAGTTGGTAGAGCGTGGTGCTAATAACGCTCAGGTCGTGGGTTCAAGACCCATACTGGCCATCAATATTGATTTTGCTCAAAGCCCTGATCTTATTTGGTTGCATTAACAAAGCCTGTAAGCGATAGAGTGATATGGCCGGTTAGCTCAGTTGGTAGAGCGTGGTGCTAATAACGCTAAGGTCGTGGGTTCAAGACCCACACTGGCCATCAATATTGATTTTGCTCAAAGCCCTCATCTTATTTGGTTCCTTCAACAAAGCCTGTAAGCGATTGAGTAATATGGCCAGTTAGCTCAGTTGGTAGAGCGTGGTGCTAATAATGTTAAGGTCGTGGGTTCAAGACCCACACTGGCCATCAATATTGATTTTGCTGAAAGCCCTGATCTTATTTGGTTGCATGAACAAAGCCTGTAAGCCGGTTAGCTCAGTTCGTAGAGCGTGGTGCTAATAACGCTAAGGTCGTGGGTTCAAGACCCACACTGGCCATCATTTTTGATTTTGCTCAAAGCCCTCATCTTATTTGGTTGCATCAACAAAGCCTGTAAGCGATTGAGTGATATGGCCGGTTAGCTCAGTTGGTAGAGCGTGGTGCTAATAACGCTAAGGTCGTGGGTTCAAGACCCACACTGGCCATCAATATTGATTTTGCTCAAAGCCCTCATCTTATTAGGTTGCATCAACAAAGCCTGTAAGTGAGTGAGTGATATGGCCGGTCAGCTCAGTCGGTAGAGCGTGGTGCTAATAACGCTAAGGTCGTGGGTTCAAGACCCACATTGGCCATCAATATTGATTTTTCTCAAAGCCCTCATCTTATTTGGTTCCTTCAACAAAGCCTGTAAGTAATTGAGTGAAATGGCTGGTTAGCTCAGTTGGTAGAGCGTGGTGCTAATAACGTTAAGGTTGTGGGTTCAAGACCTACACTGGCCATCAATATTGATTTTGCTCAAAGCCCTCATCTTATTTGGTTGCATCAACAAAGCCTGTAAGCGATTGAGTGATATGGCCGGTTAGCTCAGTTGGTAGAGCGTGGTGCTAATAGCGCTAAGGTCGTGGGTTCAAGACCCACACTGGCCATCAATATTGATTTTGCTCAAAGCCCTCATCTTATTTGGTTGCATCAACAAGTCCTGTAAGCGATTGAGTGATATGGCCGGTTAGCTCAGTTTGTAGAGCGTGGTGCTAATACCGCTAAGGTCGTGGGTTCAAGACCCACACTGGCCATCAATATTGATTTTGCTCAAAGCCCTCATCTTATTTGGTTGCATGAACAAAGCCTGTAGCGTTTGAGTGATATGGCCGGTTAGCTCAGTTGGTAGAGCGTGGTGCTATTAACGCTAAGGTCGTGGGTAAAAGACCCAAACTGGCCATCAAGATTGATTTTGCTCAAAGCCCTCATCTTATTTTGTTTCTTCCACAAAGCATGTAAGCTTTTGAGTGATATGGCCGGTTAGCTCAGTTGGTAGAGCGTGGTGCTAATAACGCTAAGGTCGTGGGTTCAAGACCCACACTGGCCATCAATATTGATTTTGCTCAAAGCCCTCATCTTATTTGGTTGCATCAACAAAGCCTGTAAGCGATTGAGTGATATGGCCGGTTAGCTTAGTTGGTAGAGCTTGGTGCGTATAACACTAAGGTCGTGGGTAAAAGTCCGACACTGGCCATCAAGATTGATTTTGCTCCAAGCCCTCATCTTATTTTGATTCTTCAACAAAGCCTGTAAGCGATTGAGTGATATGGCCGGTTAGCTCAGTTGGTAGAGCGTGGTGCTAATAACGCTAAGGTCGTTGGTTCAAGACCCACACTGGCAATCAATTTTGATTTTGCTCAAAGCCCTCATCTTATTTGGTTGCATCAACAAAGCCTGTAAGCGATGGAGTGATATGGCCGGTTAGCTCAGTCTGTAGAGCGTGGTGCTAATAACGTTAAGGTCGTGGGTTCAAGACCCACACTGGCCATCAATATTGATTTTGCTCAAAGCCCTCATCTTATTTGGTTGCATTAACAAAGCCTGTAAGCGATAGAGTGATATGGCCGGTTAGCTCAGTTGGTAGAGCGTGGTGCTAATAACGCTAAGGTCGTGGGTTCAAGACCCACACTGGCCATCAATATTGATTTTGCTCAAAGCCCTCATCTTATTTGGTTCCTTCAACAAAGCCTGTAAGCGATTGAGTAATATGGCCAGTTAGCTCAGTTGGTAGAGCGTGGTGCTAATAATGTTAAGGTCGTGGGTTCAAGACCCACACTGGCCATCAATATTGATTTTGCTGAAAGCCCTGATCTTATTTGGTTGCATGAACAAAGCCTGTAAGCCGGTTAGCTCAGTTCGTAGAGCGTGGTGCTAATAACGCTAAGGTCGTGGGTTCAAGACCCACACTGGCCATCATTTTTGATTTTGCTCAAAGCCCTCATCTTATTTGGTTGCATCAACAAAGCCTGTAAGCGATTGAGTGATATGGCCGGTTAGCTCAGTTGGTAGAGCGTGGTGCTAATAACGCTAAGGTCGTGGGTTCAAGACCCACACTGGCCATCAATATTGATTTTGCTCAAAGCCCTCATCTTATTAGGTTGCATCAACAAAGCCTGTAAGTGAGTGAGTGATATGGCCGGTCAGCTCAGTCGGTAGAGCGTGGTGCTAATAACGCTAAGGTCGTGGGTTCAAGACCCACATTGGCCATCAATATTGATTTTTCTCAAAGCCCTCATCTTATTTGGTTCCTTCAACAAAGCCTGTAAGTAATTGAGTGAAATGGCTGGTTAGCTCAGTTGGTAGAGCGTGGTGCTAATAACGTTAAGGTTGTGGGTTCAAGACCTACACTGGCCATCAATATTGATTTTGCTCAAAGCCCTCATCTTATTTGGTTGCATCAACAAAGCCTGTAAGCGATTGAGTGATATGGCCGGTTAGCTCAGTTGGTAGAGCGTGGTGCTAATAGCGCTAAGGTCGTGGGTTCAAGACCCACACTGGCCATCAATATTGATTTTGCTCAAAGCCCTCATCTTATTTGGTTGCATCAACAAGTCCTGTAAGCGATTGAGTGATATGGCCGGTTAGCTCAGTTTGTAGAGCGTGGTGCTAATACCGCTAAGGTCGTGGGTTCAAGACCCACACTGGCCATCAATATTGATTTTGCTCAAAGCCCTCATCTTATTTGGTTGCATGAACAAAGCCTGTAGCGTTTGAGTGATATGGCCGGTTAGCTCAGTTGGTAGAGCGTGGTGCTATTAACGCTAAGGTCGTGGGTAAAAGACCCAAACTGGCCATCAAGATTGATTTTGCTGAAAGCCCTCATCTTATTTTGTTTCTTCCACAAAGCATGTAAGCTTTTGAGTGATATGGCCGGTTAGCTCAGTTGGTAGAGCGTGGTGCTAATAACGCTAAGGTCGTGGGTTCAAGACCCACACTGGCCATCAATATTGATTTTGCTCAAAGCCCTCATCTTATTTGGTTGCATCAACAAAGCCTGTAAGCGATTGAGTGATATGGCCGGTTAGCTTAGTTGGTAGAGCTTGGTGCGTATAACACTAAGGTCGTGGGTAAAAGTCCGACACTGGCCATCAAGATTGATTTTGCTCCAAGCCCTCATCTTATTTTGATTCTTCAACAAAGCCTGTAAGCGATTGAGTGATATGGCCGGTTAGCTCAGTTGGTAGAGCGTGGTGCTAATAACGCTAAGGTCGTGGGTTCAAGACCCACACTGGCCATCAATATTGATTTTGCTCAAAGCCCTCATCTTATTTGGTTGCATCAACAAAGCCTGTAAGCGATTGCGTGATAAGGCCGGTTAGCTCAGTTGGTAGAGCGTGGTGCCAATAACGCTAAGGTCGTTGGTTCAAGACCCACACTGGCCATCAATATTGATTTTGCTCAAAGCCCTGATCTTATTTGGTTGCATCAACAAAGCCTGTGAGCGAAAGAGTGATATGGCCGGTTAGCTCAGTTGGTAGAGCGTGGTGCTAATAACGCTAAGGTCGTGGGTTCAAGACCCACACTGGCCATCAATATTGATTTTGCTCAAAGCCCTCATCTTATTTGGTTGCATCAACAAAGCCTGTAAGCGAAAGAGTGATATGGCCGGTTAGCTCAGTTGGTAGAGCGTGGTGCTAATAACGCTAAGGTCGTGGGTTCAAGACCCACACTGGCCATCAATATTGATTTTGCTCAAAGCCCTCATCTTATTTGGTTGCATCAACAAAGCCTGTAAGCGATTGCGTGATAAGGCCGGTTAGCTCAGTTGGTAGAGCGTGGTGCCAATAACGCTAAGGTCGTTGGTTCAAGACCCACACTGGCCATCAATATTGATTTTGCTCAAAGCCCTGATCTTATTTGGTTGCATCAACAAAGCCTGTAAGCGAAAGAGTGATATGGCCGGTTAGCTCAGTTGGTAGAGCGTGGTGCTAATAACGCTAAGGTCGTGGGTTCAAGACCCACACTGGCCATCAATATTGATTTTGCTCAAAGCCCTCATCTTATTTGGTTGCATCAACAAAGCCTGTAAGCGATAGAGTGATATGGCCGGTTAGCTCAGTTGGTAGAGCGTGGTGCTAATAACGCTAAGGTCGTTGGTTCAAGACCCACACTGGCAATCAATTTTGATTTTGCTCAAAGCCCTCATCTTATTTGGTTGCATCAACAAAGCCTGTAAGCGATGGAGTGATATGGCCGGTTAGCTCAGTCTGTAGAGCGTGGTGCTAATAACGTTAAGGTCGTGGGTTCAAGACCCACACTGGCCATCAATATTGATTTTGCTCAAAGCCCTCATCTTATTTGGTTGCATCAACAAAGCCTGTAAGCGATAGAGTGATATGGCCGGTTAGCTCAGTTGGTAGAGCGTGGTGCTAATAACGCTAAGGTCGTGGGTTCAAGACCCACACTGGCCCTAAATATTGATTGTGCTCAAAGCCCTCATCTTATTTGTTGCATCAACAAAGCCTGTAAGCGATAGAGTGATATGGCCGGTTAGCTCAGTTGGTAGAGCGTGGTGCTAATAACGCTAAGGTCGTGGGTTCAAGACCCACACTGGCCAAATTATTCATTTTGCTCAAAGCTTTTATCTTATTTGGATGCATCAACAAAGCCTGTAAGCGATTGAGTGATATGGCCGGTTAGCTCAGTTGGTGGACGGTGGTTCTATTAACGCTAACGTCGTGGGTAAAAGACCCACACTGGCCATCAAGATTGATTTTGCTCAAAGTCCTCATCTTATTTTGTTTCTTCCACAACGCCTGTAAGCTATTGAGTGATATGGCCGGTTAGCTCAGTTGGTAGAGCGTGGTGCTAATAACGCTAAGGTCGTGGGTTCAAGACCAACACTGGCCATCAATATTGATTTTGCTGAAAGCCCTGATCTTATTTGGTTGCATCAACAAAGCCTGTAAGCGATAGAGTGATATGGCCGGTTAGCTCAGTTGGTAGAGCGTGGTGCTAATAACGCTAAGGTCGTGGGTTCAAGACCCACACTGGCCATCAATATTGATTTTGCTCAAAGACCTCATCTTATTTGGTTGCATCAACAAAGCCTGTAAGCGATTGAGTGATATGGCCGGTTAGCTCAGTTGGTAGAGCGTGGTGCTAATAACGCTAAGGTCGTGGGTTCAAGACCCACACTGGCCATCAATATTGATTTTGCTCAAAGCCCTGATCTTATTTGGTTGCATGAACAAAGCCTGTAAGCGATTGAGTGATATGGCCTATTAGCTCAGTTGGTAGAGCGTGGTGCTAATAACGCTAAGGTTGTGGGTTCAAGACCCACACTGGCCAGAATTCTTCATTTTGCCCAAAGCTTTGATCTTATTTGGATGCATCAACAAAGCCTGTAAGCGATTGAGTGATATGGCCGGTTAGCTCAGTTGGTGGAGCGTGGTGCTATTAACGCTAACGTCGTGGGTAAAAGACCCACACTGGCCATCAAGATTGATTTTGCTCAAAGTCCTAATCTTATTTTGTTTCTTCCACAAAGCCTGTACGCTATTGAGTGATATGGCCGGTTAGCTCAGTTGGTAGAGCGTGGTGCTAATAACGCTAAGGTCGTGGGTTCAAGACCCACACTGGCCATCAATATTGATTTTCCTCAGAGCCCTCATCTTATTTGGTTGCATCAACAAAGCCTGTAAGCGATTGAGTGATATCGCTGGTTAGCACAGTTGGTAGAGCGTGGTGCTAATAACGCTAAGGTCGTGGGTTCAAGACCCACACTGGCCAGAATTCTTCATTTTGCCCAAAGCTTTGATCTTATTTGGATGCATCAACAAAGCCTGTAAGCGATTGAGTGATATGGCCGGTTAGCTCAGTTGGTGGAGCGTGGTGCTATTAACGCTAACGTCGTGGGTAAAAGACCCACACTGGCCATCAAGATTGATTTTGCTCAAAGTCCTAATCTTATTTTGTTTCTTCCACAAAGCCTGTACGCTATTGAGTGATATGGCCGGTTAGCTCAGTTGGTAGAGCGTGGTGCTAATAACGCTAAGGTCGTGGGTTCAAGACCCACACTGGCCATCAATATTGATTTTCCTCAGAGCCCTCATCTTATTTGGTTGCATCAACAAAGCCTGTAAGCGATTGAGTGATATCGCTGGTTAGCACAGTTGGTAGAGCGTGGTGCTAATAACGCTAAGGTCGTGGGTTCAAGACCCACACTGGCCATCAATATTGATTTTGCTGAAAGCCCTCATCTTATTTGGTTGCATCAACAAAGCCTGTAAGCGATAGAGTGATATGGCCAGTTAGCTCAGTCTGTAGAGCGTGGTGCTAATAACGCTAAGGTCGTGGGTTCAAGACCCACACTGGCCATCAATTTTGATTTTGCTCAAAGCCCTCATCTTATTTGGTTGCATCAACAAAGCCTGTAAGCGATTGAGTGATATGGCCGGTTAGCTCAGTCTGTAGAGCGTGGTGCTAATAACGCTAAGGTCGTGGGTTCAAGACCCACACTGGCCATCAATATTGATTTTGCTCAAAGCCCTCATCTTATTTGGTTGCATCAACAAAGCCTGTAAGCGATAGAGTGATATGGCCGGTTAGCTCAGTTGGTAGAGCGTGGTGCTAATAACGCTAAGGTCGTGGGTTCAAGACCCACACTGGCCATCCATATTGATTTTGCTCAAAGCCCTCATCTTATTTTGTTTCTTCCACAAAGCCTGTAAGCTTTTGAGTGATATGGCCGGTTAGCTCAGTTGGTAGAGCGTAGTGCTAATAACGCTAAGGTCGTGGGTTCAAGACCCACACTGGCCATCAATTTTGATTTTGCTCAAAGCCCTCATCTTATTTGATTGCATCAACAAAGCCTGTAAGCGATGGAGTGATATGGCCGGTTACCTCAGTCTGTAGAGCGTGGTGCTAATAACGCTAAGGTCGTGGGTTCAAGACCCACACTGGCCATCAATATTGATTTTGCTCAAAGCCCTCATCTTATTTGGTTGCATCAACAAAGCCTGTAAGCGATAGAGTGATATGGCCAGTTAGCTCAGTCTGTAGAGCGTGGTGCTAATAACGCTAAGGTCGTGGGTTCAAGACCCACACTGGCCATCAATTTTGATTTTGCTCAAAGCCCTGATCTTATTTGGTTGCATCAACAAAGCCTGTAAGCGATTGAGTGATATGGCCGGTTAGCTCAGTTGGTAGAGCGTGGTGCTAATAACGCTAAGGTCGTGGGTTCAAGACCCACACTGGCCATCAATATTGATTTTGCTCAAAGCCCTCATCTTATTTGGTTGCATCAACAAAGCCTGTAAGCGATAGAGTGATATGGCCGGTTAGCTCAGTTGGTAGAGCGTGGTGCTAATAACGCTAAGGTCGTGGGTTCAAGACCCACACTGGCCATCCATATTGATTTTGCTCAAAGCCCTCATCTTATTTTGTTTCTTCCACAAAGCCTGTAAGCTTTTGAGTGATATGGCCGGTTAGCTCAGTTGGTAGAGCGTGGTGCTAATAACGCTAAGGTCGTGGGTTCAAGACCCACACTGGCCATCAATTTTGATTTTGCTCAAAGCCCTCATCTTATTTGATTGCATCAACAAAGCCTGTAAGCGATGGAGTGATATGGCCGGTTACCTCAGTCTGTAGAGCGTGGTGCTAATAACGCTAAGGTCGTGGGTTCAAGACCCACACTGGCCATCAATATTGATTTTGCTCAAAGCCCTGATCTTATTTGGTTGCATCAACAAAGCCTGTAAGCGATAGAGTGTTATGGCCGGTTAGCTCAGTTGGTAGAGCGTGGTGCTAATAACGCTAAGGTCGTGGGTTCAAGACCCACACTGGCCATCAATATTGATTTTGCTCAAAGCCCTCATCTTATTTTGTTTCTTCCACAAAGCCTGTAAGCTTTTGAGTGATATGGCCGGCTAGCTCAGTTGGTAGAGCGTGGTGCTAATAACGCTAAGGTCGTGGGTTCAAGACCCACACTGGCCATCAATATTGATTTTGCTCAAAGCCCTCATCTTATTTTGTTTCTTCCACAAAGCATGTAAGCTTTTGAGTGATATGAGTAGAATGTAAAGTGGGGGTCCTGGCGCAGTATGACGTCACTAGCGACCGTGGGGAATACCCTCCAAGTCCTTGGTAGGGAAAGTCCCCTGGTCCATGTAAGGGAAACCCCCTCTTCCTCTCAGGGAAAGTCCCCTAGTCCATGTAAGGGAAACCCCCTCTCCCTCTCAGGGAAAGTCCCCTGGGAAAGTCCCTTTTAGGGAAGTACCCTCAAGAGCTTTTCAGGCTTATATAAAAAAGTTAACCAAAAAGATTTCATTTAATTATAAATTATTGTCTAGATACCCATCATTGGACGGAAGCAAAAATGATTTCCGCAGCTTTTTACGTATGTAATGCTATATATGAAACTATAAAAAAGCAACGTGAATTAACTAAAAAGATTTAGTCGCATATTATTTAGAGAGAAATTATGTTTCGTGGAACCTTTTTTCGGAAGCGACACTTTTCAAGAAGATCTCATTAGATGTAACGTTTGTAAACAAATCCTATTACCATTGGATGCAAGATCTTTTACAATTCGCAAGAGATAAAAACACTCTACTGATAAAGGATATGATTAGACAACAGCAGGTTCGATCAAAATCCCAAGCTGTATATCTGACCATTAATCTTTTGGAGATGCTAATCGAAGATGGAAATTGGGGAAGAATAGCAGTGCTAGTACTTTTTATAGAAGAACTTGCTGAAACTGTTGCGAGATGTTCCATAGAGCTGCAGCGACATCATTCATCGGGATAATAAAAGAAGAAATAAACAACAAAGCCCTAGGAAAATGGGGTGAAAAACTCTTTCAATCGACTCGGATTGTTTTATCTTGTATTAATCAATTTGAAATGATTATAATTGTTTTCATGAAGAAAGCAATTCCTTTATATACTCTCTAAACTCTAATAAAAACAAATTGCAAGAGAGCACAAAATTTCGAGAGACCTTCTCGGCTCGAGATTGAACTTGAGGAACCAATGAGAAACTTTCGAATGCGACATTCGAATGAGGAAACTCTCTGCTAGGGAAACTCCCTACCAGGGAAATTCCCTTCGAGGGAAATTCCCTGACGTCATCTGCATTTTGATTCGTTGAAATGAGGGAAACTCCCTCCAGATTTTTCTATAAGCGAAAAATCTCTATATTCCAAGATATCCCAGATTTCGAGTAACTTGAAAACAAAACATGAAATGGGAATATTCAAAGAAAAACGTGCAAGCTGTTGAAGAAGCGTTTGAAAAACATTTCTGAAAGAAGGACACTATGAAAGATAGACCATTTTCTACATTAACAAACCATAATATATTAACATTTTCCAAGTATTGTTATATCCTACTATATGGAAATGCTGGAGTACTATTAAATACAAGTTCATTCCCAGCCCCATCCTCAGAATCACTAGCTTCCTCTTCTTTGTCATTCTTTGCTTGACGTATGATGAGATATTTTCTTTTCTCAATAGCATAATCTAAGGCCTCTTGCATGTCCATATCATCTTCCCTCTGTGCTTTTTGCATCGTTGCTATAACTGCAGTTACCACCGCATCATTTTCAAAACTTCTATTGTATAAACATTTACGTTTGAAAACTTGCAATATGTTTTCATCTTCATCAACTTCCTCACGCATGGAAGGCCATACATCCCCTAAAGGAAAATCCTCCTCATTGGTGTCGGTTTCATCATTACCAGGATCGCTTTCAACTTCTATCTCATCATCCGAATCAGACTCTTCACTGCTCTCCTTGTGCATCTCTTCTTCATGTCGTCTAACATTACTACTATATTTAGAAGTAAATTCACATTTATCACATTTATACTGATTCGTGGTTAGCTGTTTACTTATAATCATATAACTTGGTTGCTGTTTAACTATAGATATAACTTGCTTGCTTTTATAGATAAGTACCTCCACTCAAAATGATACAGAAGAGGGATTCTACCTTTGGAGTTATTAATATTTCCAATTTAACAAAACTCAACGCTGGGATAATGCAAACTAATCCTGATTAATGATTACTCCATTCTAGCGAATCTTTCCTATTCATTACCTTCTCAATGCTTGATTCACAATACATCATTGATTGTCATTACCAATCATTCCTAATCATTACCTAATCATTAGTTAATCCTTCACTGATCCTTACTAATCATTCCTAATCATTACCTGATCATTCGCTGATCCTAAACTGATCCTCATTGATCCTCACTAATCATTCCTAATCATTACCTAATCATTATTTAATCCTTCACAGATCCTTACTAATCATTCCTAATGGTTACCTGATCATTAGTTGATCTTTAACTGATCCTTACTGATCCTAACTAATCATTCCTAATGATTACCTGATCATTCGCTGATCCTAAACTGATCCTCATTGATCCTCACTAATCATTACTAATCATTCCTAATCATTACCTAATCATTTGTTGATCCTTAATTGATCCTCATTGATCCTCATTAATCATTCCTAATGATTACCTGATCATTAGTTGATCATTCACTGATCCCAACTAATCATTCCTAATCATTACATGATCATTAGTTTATTCTCATTGATCCTCACTAATAATTCCAAATCATTACCTGATGATTAGTTGATCCTTCACTGATCCTTATCAATCATTCCTATTGATTAGTTGGTCCTTCACAGATCCTCACTAATCACTCTTAATGATTACCTCATCATGTGTTGATCCTTAACTGATCCTCAGTATTCATTCCTAATCATTACCTGATCATCTGTTGATCCTTAATTGATCCTCATTAATCATTCCTAATGATTACCTGATCATTAGTTGATCCTTCACTGATCCTCACTAATCATTATCTGATCATTATCTGATCATTAGTTGATCCTTCATTGATCTTTACTACTCATTTCTAATGATTACCTGATAATTAGTTGATCTTTCACTGATCCTTACTAATCGTTCCTATTGATTACTTGATCATTAATTGATCCTCATTGATCCTCACTGATAATTCCTAATCATTAGTTGATAATTAGTTGATTCTTCACTGATCCTCACTAATCATTCCCAATCATTGCATGATCATCTTATGATTCTTAATTGATCCTCATTGATCCTTACTAATCATTCCTACTCATTACCTGATAATTAGTCGATCCTCATTGATCATTCCTAATGATTACTTGATCATTAGTTGATCCTTAACTGATCCTCACTTCTCATTAGTAAGGATTATCAAGATCTGTTAAGAATCTACTGATGACAGGGAATGAAAAAGAATAATTGATATAGATTAATAAGGATCATTTAAGGATCGACTAATGATCAGATAATGATTAAGAATGATAAGTGAGGATATTTGATGGATCGACTAACGATAAGGTGATCATTAGGAATGATTAGTGAGGATCAGTTAAAGATCAACTAATGATCAAGTAATCATTAGGAATGATGAGTGAGCATCAATGAGGATCAGCTAAGGATCAATTAATGATCAGGTAATCATTAGGAATGATTAGTAAGGATCAATGAGGATTAGTAAGGATCAACTAATGATCAAGTAATCAACAGGAATGATTAGTAAGGATCAGTAAAGGATCAACTAAATATCAACTAATGATTAGGAATTATCAGTGAGGATCAATGAGGATCAATTAATGATCAGGTAATCATTAGGAACGATTAGTAAGGGTCAATGAAGAATCAACTTTATAGTCAGGTAATGATTAGGAATGATTACTGAGGATTTGTAAGGATCAGTGAAGGATCAACAAATGATCAGGTAATGATTAGGAATGATGAGTGAGGATCAATGAGGATCAGTCAAGGATCAGGTAATCATTAGGAATGATTAGTAAAGATCAATGAAGGATCAACTAATGATCAGATAATGATCAGATAATGATTAGTGTGGATCAGTGAAGGATCAACTAATGATCAGGTAATCATTAGGAATGATTAATGAGGATCAATTAAGGATCAACAGATGATCAGGTAATGATTAGGAATGAATACTGAGGATCAGTTAAGGATCAACACATGATGAGGTAATCATTAAGAGTGATTAGTGAGGATCTGTGAAGGACCAACTAATCAATAGGAATGATTGATAAGGATCAGTGAAGGATCAACTAATCATCAGGTAATGATTTGGAATTATTAGTGAGGATCAATGAGAATAAACTAATGATCATGTAATGATTAGGAATGATTAGTTGTGATCAGTTAAAGATCAACTAATGATCAGGTACTCATTAGGAATGATTAGTAAGGATCAGTGAAGGATTAACTAATGATTAGGTAATGATTAGGAATGATTAGTAATGATTAGTGAGGATCAATGAGGATCAGTTTAGGATCAGCAAATGATCAGGTAATCATTAGGAATGATTAGTGAGGATCAATGAGGATTAGTTAAAGATCAACTAATGATCAGGAAATCATTAGGAATGATTAGTAAGGATCTGTGAAGGATTAAATAATGATTAGGTAATGATTAGGAATGATTAGTGAGGATCAATGAGGATCAGTTTAAGATCAGCGAATGATCAGGTAATCATTAGGAATGATTAGTTAGGATGAGTAAGGATCAGTTAAAGATCAACTAATGATCAGGTAACCATTAGGAATGATTAGTAAGGATCAGTGAAGGATTAACTAATGATTAGGTAATGATTAGGAATGATATGGAATGATTAGTGAGGATCAATGAGGATCAGTTTAGGATCAGCAAATGATCAGGTAATCATTAGGAATGATTAGTTAGGATCAGTAAGGATCAGTTAAAGATCAACTAATGATCAGGTAACCATTAGGAATGATTAGTAAGGATCAGTGAAGGATTAACTAATGATTAGGTAATCATTAGGAATGATTAGTTAGGATCAGTAAGGATCAATGAGGATCAGTTTAGGATCAGCAAATGATCAGGTAATCATTAGGAATGATTAGTTAGGATCAGTAAGGATTAGTTAAAGATCAACTAATGATCAGGAAATCATTAGGAATGATTAGTAAGGATCTGTGAAGGATTAAATAATGATTAGGTAATGATTAGGAATGATTAGTGAGGATCAATGAGGATCAGTTTAGGATCAGCGAATGATCAGGTAATCATTAGGAATGATTAGTTAGGATCAGTAAGGATCAGTTAAAGATCAACTAATGATCAGGTAACCATTAGGAATGATTAGTAAGGATCAGTGAAGGATTAACTAATGATTAGGTAATGATTAGGAATGATATGGAATGATTAGTGAGGATCAATGAGGATCAGTTTAGGATCAGCAAATGATCAGGTAATCATTAGGAATGATTAGTTAGGATCAGTAAGGATTAGTTAAAGATCAACTAATGATCAGGAAATCATTAGGAATGATTAGTAAGGATCTGTGAAGGATTAGTTAAAGATCAACTAATGATCAGGAAATCATTAGGAATGATTAGTAAGGATCTGTGAAGGATTAAATAATGATTAGGTAATGATTAGGAATGATTAGTGAGGATCAATGAGGATCAGTTTAGGATCAGCAAATGATCAGGTAATCATTAGGAATGATTAGTTAGGATCAGTAAGGATTAGTTAAAGATCAACTAATGATCAGGAAATCATTAGGAATGATTAGTAAGGATCTGTGAAGGATTAAATAATGATTAGGTAATGATTAGGAATGATTAGTGAGGATCAATGAGGATCAGTTTAGGATCAGCGAATGATCAGGTAATCATTAGGAATGATTAGTTAGGATCAGTAAGGATCAGTGAAGGATTAACTAATGATTAGGTAATGATTAGGAATAATTGGTAATGACAATCAATGATGTATTGTGAATCAAGCATTGAGAAGGTAATGAATAGGAAAGATTCGCTAGAATGGAGTAATCATTAATCAGGATTAGTTTGCATTATCCCAGCGTTGAGTTTTGTTAAATTGGAAATATTAATAACTCCAAAGGTAGAATCCCTCTTCTGTATCATTTTGAGTGGAGGTACTTATCTATAAAAGCAAGCAAGTTATATCTATAGTTAAACAGCAACCAAGTTATATGATTATAAGTAAACAGCTAACCACGAATCAGTATAAATGTGATAAATGTGAATTTACTTCTAAATATAGTAGTAATGTTAGACGACATGAAGAAGAGATGCACAAGGAGAGCAGTGAAGAGTCTGATTCGGATGATGAGATAGAAGTTGAAAGCGATCCTGGTAATGATGAAACCGACACCAATGAGGAGGATTTTCCTTTAGGGGATGTATGGCCTTCCATGCGTGAGGAAGTTGATGAAGATGAAAACATATTGCAAGTTTTCAAACGTAAATGTTTATACAATAGAAGTTTTGAAAATGATGCGGTGGTAACTGCAGTTATAGCAACGATGCAAAAAGCACAGAGGGAAGATGATATGGACATGCAAGAGGCCTTAGATTATGCTATTGAGAAAAGAAAATATCTCATCATACGTCAAGCAAAGAATGACAAAGAAGAGGAAGCTAGTGATTCTGAGGATGGGGCTGGGAATGAACTTGTATTTAATAGTACTCCAGCATTTCCATATAGTAGGATATAACAATACTTGGAAAATGTTAATATATTATGGTTTGTTAATGTAGAAAATGGTCTATCTTTCATAGTGTCCTTCTTTCAGAAATGTTTTTCAAACGCTTCTTCAACAGCTTGCACGTTTTTCTTTGAATATTCCCATTTCATGTTTTGTTTTCAAGTTACTCGAAATCTGGGATATCTTGGAATATAGAGATTTTTCGCTTATAGAAAAATCTGGAGGGAGTTTCCCTCATTTCAACGAATCAAAATGCAGATGACGTCAGGGAATTTCCCTCGAAGGGAATTTCCCTGGTAGGGAGTTTCCCTAGCAGAGAGTTTCCTCATTCGAATGTCGCATTCGAAAGTTTCTCATTGGTTCCTCAAGTTCAATCTCGAGCCGAGAAGGTCTCTCGAAATTTTGTGCTCTCTTGCAATTTGTTTTTATTAGAGTTTAGAGAGTATATAAAGGAATTGCTTTCTTCATGAAAACAATTATAATCATTTCAAATTGATTAATACAAGATAAAACAATCCGAGTCGATTGAAAGAGTTTTTCACCCCATTTTCCTAGGGCTTTATTGTTTATTTCTTCTTTTATTATCCCGATGAATGATGTCGCTGCAGCTCTATGGAACATCTCGCAACAGTTTCAGCAAGTTCTTCTATAAAAAGTACTAGCACTGCTATTCTTCCCCAATTTCCATCTTCGATTAGCATCTCCAAAAGATTAATGGTCAGATATACAGCTTGGGATTTTGATCGAACCTGCTGTTGTCTAATCATATCCTTTATCAGTAGAGTGTTTTTATCTCTTGCGAATTGTAAAAGATCTTGCATCCAATGGTAATAGGATTTGTTTACAAACGTTACATCTAATGAGATCTTCTTGAAAAGTGTCGCTTCCGAAAAAAGGTTCCACGAAACATAATTTCTCTCTAAATAATATGCGACTAAATCTTTTTAGTTAATTCACGTTGCTTTTTTATAGTTTCATATATAGCATTACATACGTAAAAAGCTGCGGAAATCATTTTTGCTTCCGTCCAATGATGGGTATCTAGACAATAATTTATAATTAAATGAAATCTTTTTGGTTAACTTTTTTATATAAGCCTGAAAAGCTCTTGAGGGTACTTCCCTAAAAGGGACTTTCCCAGGGGACTTTCCCTGAGAGGGAGAGGGGGTTTCCCTTACATGGACTAGGGGACTTTCCCTGAGAGGAAGAGGGGGTTTCCCTTACATGGACCAGGGGACTTTCCCTACCAAGGACTTGGAGGGTATTCCCCACGGTCGCTAGTGACGTCATACTGCGCCAGGACCCCCACTTTACATTCTACTGATATGGCCGGTTAGCTCAGTTGGTAGAGCGTGGTGCTAATAACGCTAAGGTCGTGGGTTCAAGACCCACACTGGCCATCAATTTTGATTTTGCTCAAAGCCCTCATCTTATTTGGTTGCATCAACAAAGCCTGTAAGCGATTGAGTGATATGGCCGGTTAGCTCAGTCTGTAGAGCGTGGTGCTAATAACGCTAAGGTTGTGGGTTCAAGACCCACACTGGCCATCAATATTGATTTTGCTCAAAGCCCTCATCTTATTTGGTTGCATCAACAAAGCCTGTAAGCGATAGAGTGATATGGCCGGTTAGCTCAGTTGGTAGAGCGTGGTGCTAATAACGCTAAGGTCGTGGGTTCAAGACCCACACTGGCCATCAATATTGATTTTGCTCAAAGCCCTCATCTTATTTTGTTTCTTCCACAAAGCCTGTAAGCTTTTGAGTGATATGGCCGGTTAGCTCAGTTGGTAGAGCGTGGTGCTAATAACGCTAAGGTCGTGGGTTCAAGACCCACACTGGCAATCAATTTTGATTTTGCTCAAAGCCCTCATCTTATTTGGTTGCATCAACAAAGCCTGTAAGCGATGGAGTGATATGGCCGGTTAGCTCAGTCTGTAGAGCGTGGTGCTAATAACGTTAAGGTCGTGGGTTCAAGACCCACACTGGCCATCAATATTGATTTTGCTCAAAGCCCTCATCTTATTTGGTTGCATCAACAAAGCCTGTAAGCGATAGAGTGATATGGCCGGTTAGCTCAGTTGGTAGAGCGTGGTGCTAATAACGCTAAGGTCGTGGGTTCAAGACCCACACTGGCCCTAAATATTGATTGTGCTCAAAGCCCTCATCTTATTTATTGCATCAACAAAGCCTGTAAGCGATAGAGTGATATGGCCGGTTAGCTCAGTTGGTAGAGCGTGGTGCTAATAACGCTAAGGTCGTGGGTTCAAGACCCACACTGGCCATCAATATTGATTTTGCTAAAAGCCCTCATCTTATTTGGTTGCATCAACAAAACCTGTAAGCAATTGAGTGAGATGGCCGGTTAGCTCAGTTGGTAGAGCGTTGTGCTAATAACGCTAAGGTCGTGGGTTCAAGACCCACACCGGCCATCCATATTGATTTTGCTCAAAGCCCTCATCTTATTTTGTTTCTTCCACAAAGCCTGTAAGCTTTTGAGTGATATGGCCGGTTAGCTCAGTTGGTAGAGCGTAGTGCTAATAACGCTAAGGTCGTGGGTTCAAGACCCACACTGGCCATCAATATTGATTTTGCTCAAAGCCCTCATCTTATTTGATTGCATCAACAAAGCCTGTAAGCGATGGAGTGATATGGCCGGTTACCTCAGTCTGTAGAGCGTGGTGCTAATAACGCTAAGGTCGTGGGTTCAAGACCCACACTGGCCATCAATATTGATTTTGCTCAAAGCCCTCATCTTATTTGGTTGCATCAACAAAGCCTGTAAGCGATAGAGTGATATGGCCAGTTAGCTCAGTCTGTAGAGCGTGGTGCTAATAACGCTAAGGTCGTGGGTTCAAGACCCACACTGGCCATCAATTTTGATTTTGCTCAAAGCCCTCATCTTATTTGGTTGCATCAACAAAGCCTGTAAGCGATTGAGTGATATGGCCGGTTAGCTCAGTCTGTAGAGCGTGGTGCTAATAACGCTAAGGTCGTGGGTTCAAGACCCACACTGGCCATCAATATTGATTTTGCTCAAAGCCCTCATCTTATTTGGTTGCATCAACAAAGCCTGTAAGCGATAGAGTGATATGGCCGGTTAGCTCAGTTGGTAGAGCGTGGTGCTAATAACGCTAAGGTCGTGGGTTCAAGACCCACACTGGCCATCCATATTGATTTTGCTCAAAGCCCTCATCTTATTTTGTTTCTTCCACAAAGCCTGTAAGCTTTTGAGTGATATGGCCGGTTAGCTCAGTTGGTAGAGCGTGGTGCTAATAACGCTAAGGTCGTGGGTTCAAGACCCACACTGGCCATCAATTTTGATTTTGCTCAAAGCCCTCATCTTATTTGATTGCATCAACAAAGCCTGTAAGCGATGGAGTGATATGGCCGGTTACCTCAGTCTGTAGAGCGTGGTGCTAATAACGCTAAGGTCGTGGGTTCAAGACCCACACTGGCCATCAATATTGATTTTGCTCAAAGCCCTGATCTTATTTGGTTGCATCAACAAAGCCTGTAAGCGATAGAGTGTTATGGCCGGTTAGCTCAGTTGGTAGAGCGTGGTGCTAATAACGCTAAGGTCGTGGGTTCAAGACCCACACTGGCCATCAATATTGATTTTGCTCAAAGCCCTCATCTTATTTTGTTTCTTCCACAAAGCCTGTAAGCTTTTGAGTGATATGGCCGGCTAGCTCAGTTGGTAGAGCGTGGTGCTAATAACGCTAAGGTCGTGGGTTCAAGACCCACACTGGCCATCAATATTGATTTTGCTCAAAGCCCTCATCTTATTTTGTTTCTTCCACAAAGCATGTAAGCTTTTGAGTGCTATGGCCGGTTAGCTCAGTTGGTAGAGCGTGGTGCTAATAACGCTAAGGTCGTGGCATCAAGACCCACACTAAAAATCAATATTAATTTCGCTCAAAGCCCTCATCTTATTTGGTTGCATCAACAAAGCCTGTAAGCCATTCAATGATATGGCCGGTTAGCTCAGTTGGTAGAGCGCAGTGCTAATAACGGTAAGGTCGTGGGTTCAAGACCCACACTGGCCATCAATATTGATTTTGCTAAAAGCCCTCATCTTATTTGGTTGCATCAACAAAACCTGTAAGCAATTGAGTGAGATGGCCGGTTAGCTCAGTTGGTAGAGCGTTGTGCTAATAATGTTAAGGTCGTGGGTTCAAGACCCACATTGGCCCTAAATATTGATTGTGCTCAAAGCCCTCATCTTATTTGTTGCATCAACAAAGCCTGTAAGCGATAGAGTGATATGGCCGGTTAGCTCAGTTGGTAGAGCGTGGTGCTAATAACGCTAAGGTCGTGGGTTCAAGACCCACGCTGGCCATCAATATTGATTTTGCTCAGAGCCCTCATCTTATTTGGTTGCATCAATAAAGCCTGTAAGCGATTGAGTGATATCGCTGGTTAGTACAGTTGGTAGAGCGTGGTGCTAATAACGCTAAGGTCGTGGGTTCAAGACCCACACTGGCCATCATTTTTGATTTTGCTCAAAGCCGTCATCTTATTTTGTTGCATCAACAAAGCCTGTAAGGAATTGAGTGATATGGCCGTTTAGCTCAGTTGGTAGAGCGTGGTGCTAATGACACTAAGGTCGTGGGTTCAAGACCCATACTGGCCATCAATATTGATTTTGCTCAAAGCCCTCATCTTATTTGGTTGCATCAACAAAGCCTGTCAGCGATTGAGTGATATGGCCGGTTAGCTCAGTTGGTAGAGCGTGGTGCTAATAACGCTAAGGTCGTGGGTTCAAGACCCACACTGGCCATCAATATTGATTTTGCTAAAAGCCCTCATCTTATTTGGTTGCATCAACAAAACCTGTAAGCAATTGAGTGATATGGCCGGTTAGCTCAGTTGGTAGAGCGTTAGGCTAATAATGTTAAGGTGGTGGGTTCAAGACCCACACTGGCCATCAATATTGATTTTGCTGAAAGCCCTCATCTTACTTGGTTGCATCAACTAAGCCTGTAAGCGATTGAGTGATATGGCCGGTTAGCTCAGTTGGTAGAGCGTTGTGATAATAACGTCAAGGTCGTGGGTTCAAGTCCCACACTGGCCATCAATATTGATTTTGCTGAAAGCCCTCATCTTATTTGGTTGCATCAACAAAGCCTGTAAGCGATTGAGTGATATGGCCGGTTAGCTCAGTTGGTAGAGCGTGGTGCTAATAACGCTAAGGTCGTGAGTTCAAGACCCACACTTGCCATCAATATTGATTTTGCTCAAAGCCCTCATCTTATTCTGTTGCATGAACAAAGCCTGTAAGCAATTGAGTGATATGGCCGGTTAGCTCAGTTGGTAGAGCGTGGTGCTAATAACGCTAAGGTCGTGGGTTCAAGACCCACACTGGGCATCATTTTTGATTTTGCTCAAAGCCCTCATCTTATTTGGTTGCATCAACAAAACCTGTAAGCAATTGAGTGATATGGCCGGTTAGCTCAGTTGGTAGAGCGTTGTGCTAATAATGTTAAGGTGGTGGGTTCAAGACCCACACTGTCTATCAATATTGATTTTGCTGAAAGCCCTCATCTTACTTGGTTGCATCAACTAAGCCTGTAAGCGATTGAGTGATATGGCCGGTTAGCTCAGTTGGTAGAGCGTTGTGATAATAACGTTAAGGTCGTGGGTTCAAGTCCCACACTGGCCATCAATATTGATTTTGCTTAAAGCCCTCATCTTATTTGGTTGCATCAACAAAGCCTGTAAGCGATTGAGTGATATGGCCGGTTAGCTCAGTTGGTAGAGCGTGCTGCTAATAACGCTAAGGTCGTGGGTTCAAGACCCACACTTGCCATCAATATTGATTTTGCTCAAAGCCCTCATCTTATTCTGTTGCATGAACAAAGCCTGTAAGCAATTGAGTGATATGGCCGGTTAGCTCAGTTGGTAGAGCGTGGTGCTAATAACGCTAAGGTCGTGGGTTCAAGACCCACACTGGCCATCATTTTTGATTTTGCTCAAAGCCCTCATCTTATTTGGTTGCATCAACAAAGCCTGTAAGCGATTGAGTGATATGGCCGGTTAGCTCAGTTGGTAGAGCGTGGTGCTAATAACGCTAAGGTCGTGGGTTCAAGACCAACACTGGCCATCAATATTGGTTTTGCTCAAAGCCCTCATCTTATTCTGTTGCATGAACAAAGCCTGTAAGCAATTGAGTGATACGGCCGGTTAGCTCAGTTGGTAGAGCGTGGTGCTAATAACGCTAAGGTCGTGGGTTCAAGACCCACACTGGCCATCATTTTTGATTTTGCTCAAAGCCCTCATCTTATTTGGTTGCATCAACAAAGCCTGTAAGCGATTGAGTGATATGGCTGGTTAGCTCAGTTGGTAGAGCGTGGTGCTAATAACGCTAAGGTCGTGGGTTCAAGACCCACACTGGCCATCAAAAATTGATTTTGCTCAAAGCCCTCATCTTATTTGGTTGCATCACTAAAGCCTGTAAGCGATTGAGTGATATGGCCGGTTAGCTCAGTTGGTAGAGCGTGGTGCTAATAACGCTAAGGTCGTGGGTTCAAGACCCACACTGGCCATCAAATTTGATTTTGCTCAAAGCCCTCATCTTATTTGGTTCTATCAACAAAGCCTGTAAGCGATTGATTGATATGGCCGGTTAGCTTAGTTGGTAGAGCGTGGTGCTAATAACGCTAAGGTCGTGGGTTCAAGACCCACACTGGCCATCAATATAGATTTTGCTCAAAGCCCCATCTTATTTGGTAGCATCAACAAAGCCTGTAAGCAATTGAGTGATATGGCCGGTTAGCTCAGTTGGTACAGCGTTGTGCTAATAACGTTAAGGTCGTGGGTTCAAGACCCACACTGGCCATCAATATTGATTTTGCTGAAAGCCCTCATCTTACTTGGTTGCATCAACAAAGCCTGTAAGCGATTGAGTGATATGGCCGGTTAGCTCAGTTGGTAGAGCGTGGTGCTAATAACGCTAAGGTAGTGGGTTCAAGACCCACACTGGCCATCAATATTGATTTTGCTCAAAGCCCTCATCTTATTTGGTTGCATGAACAAAGCCTGTAAGCAATTGAGTGATATGGCCGGTTAGCACAGTTGGTAGAGCGTGGTGCTAATAACGCTAAGGTCATGGGTTCAAGACCCACACTGGCCATCATTTTTGATTTTGCTCAAAGCCCTCATCTTATTTGGTTGTATCAACAAAGCCTGTAAGCGATTGAGTGATATGGCCTATTAGCTCAGTTGGTAGAGCGTGGTGCTAATAACGCTAAGGTCGTGGGTTCAAGACCCGCACTGGCCAAATTATTCATTTTGCTCAAAGCTTTTATCTTATTTGGATGCATCAACAAAGCCTGTAAGCGATTGAGTGATATGGCCGGTTAGCTCAGTTGGTGGAGCGTGGTTCTATTAACGCTAACGTCGTGGGTAAAAGACCCACACTTTTCAAGATTGATTTTGCTCAAAGTCCTCATCTTATTTTGTTTCTTCCACAACGCCTGTAAGCTATTGAGTGATTTGGCCGGTTAGCTCAGTTGGTAGAGCGTGGTGCTAATAACGCTAAGGTCGTGGGTTCAAGACCAACACTGGCCATCAATATTGATTTTGCTGAAAGCCCTGATCTTATTTGGTTGCATCAACAAAGCCTGTAAGCGATAGAGTGATATGGCCGGTTAGCTCAGTTGGTAGAGCGTGGTGCTAATAACGCTAAGGTCGTGGGTTCAAGACCCACACTGGCCATCAATATTGATTTTGCTCAAAGACCTCATCTTATTCTGTTGTATGAACAAAGCCTGTAAGCAATTGAGTGATATGGCCGGTTAGCTCAGTTGGTAGAGCGTGGTGCTAATAACGCTAAGGTCGTGGGTTCAAGACCCACACTGGCCATCATTTTTGATTTTGCTCAAAGCCCTCATCTTATTTGGTTGCATCAACAAAGCCTGAAAGCGATTGAGTGATATGGCCGGTTAGCTCAGTTGGTAGAGCGTGGTGCTAATAACGCTAAGGTCGTGGGTTCAAGACCCACACTGGCCATCAATATTGATTTTGTTCAAAGCCCTCATCTTATTTGGTTGCATGAACTAGCCTGTAAGCGATTGAGTGATATGGCCTATTAGCTTAGTTGGTAGAGCGTGGTGCTAATAACGCTAAGGTTGTGGGTTCAAGACCCACACTGGCCAGAATTCTTCATTTTGCCCAAAGCTTTGATCGTATTTGGATGCATCAACAAAGCCTGTAAGCGATTGAGTGATATGGCCGGTTAGCTCAGTTGGTGGAGCGTGGTGCTATTAACGCTAACGTCGTGGGTAAAAGACCCACACTGGCCATCAAGATTGATTTTGCTCAAAGTCCTAATCTTATTTTGTTTCTTCCACAAAGCCTGTACGCTATTGAGTGATATGGCCGGTTAGCTCAGTTGGTAGAGCGTGGTGCTAATAACGCTAAGGTCGTGGGTTCAAGACCCACACTGGCCATCAATATTGATTTTCCTCAAGGCCCTCATCTTATTTGGTTGCATCAACAAAGCCTGTAAGCGATTGAGTGATATCGCTGGTTAGCACAGTTGGTAGAGCGTGGTGCTAATAACGCTAAGGTCGTGGGTTCAAGACCCACACTGGCCATCAATATTGATTTTGCTGAAAGCCCTCATCTTATTTGGTTGCATCAACAAAGCCTGTAAGCGATAGAGTGATATGGCCAGTTAGCTCAGTCTGTAGAGCGTGGTGCTAATAACGCTAAGGTCGTGGGTTCAAGACCCACACTGGCCATCAATATTGATTTTGCTCAAAGCCCTCATCTTATTTGGTTGCATCAACAAAGCCTGTAAGCAATTGAGTGATATGGCCGGTTAGCTCAGTTGGTAGAGCGTGGTGCTAATAACGCTAAGGTCGTGGGTTCAAGACCCACACTGGCCATCAATATTGATTTTGCTCAGAGCCCTCATCTTATTTGGTTGCATCAACAAAGCCTGTAAGCAATTGAGTGATATGGCCGGTTAGCTCAGTTGGTAGAGCGTGGTGCTAATAACGCTAAGGTCAAGGGTTCAAGACCAACACTTGCCATCAATATTGATTTTGCTCAAAGCCCTCATCTTATTCTGTTGCATGAACAAAGCCTGTAAGCAATTGAGTGATATGGCCGGTTAGCTCAGTTGGTAGAGCGTGGTGCTAATAACGCTAAGGTCGTGGGTTCAAGACCCACACTGGCCATCATTTTTGATTTTGCTCAAAGCCCTCATCTTATTTGGTTGCATCAACAAAGCCTGTAAGCGATTGTGTGAAATGGCCGGTTAGCTCAGTTGGTAGAGCGTGGTGCTATTAACGCTAAGGTCGTGGGTTCAAGACCCACACTGGCCATCAATATTGATTTTGCTCAAAGCCCTCATCTTATTTGGTTGCATCAACAAAGCCTGTAAGCGATTGAGTGATATGGCCGGTTAGCTCAGTTGGTAGAGCGTGGTGCTAATAACGCTAAGGTCGTGGGTTGAAGACCCACACTGGCCATCAATATTGATTTTGCTCAAAGCCCTGATCTTATTTGGATGCATCAACAAAGCCTGTAAGCAATTGAGTGATATGGCCGGTTAGCTCAGTTGGTAGAGCGTTGTGCTAATAACGCTAAGGTCGTGGGTTCAAGACCCACACTGGCCATCAATATTGATTTTGCTCAAAGCCCTGATCGTATTTGGTTGCATCAACAAAGCCTGTAAGCGATAGAGTGATATGGCCGGTTAGTTCAGTTGGTAGAGCGTGGTGCTAATAACGCTAAGGTGGTGGGTTCAAGACCCACACTGGCCATCAATATTGATTTTGCTCAAAGCCCTCATCTTATTTGGTTGCATCAACAAAGCCTGTAAGCGATTGAGTGATATGGTCAGTTAGCTCAGTTGGTAGAGCGTTGTGCTAATAACGTTAAGGTGGTGGGTTCAAGACCCACACTGGCCATCAATATTGATTTTGCTGAAAGCCCTCATCTTACTTGGTTGCATCAACAAAGCCTGTAAGCGATTGAGTGATATGGCCGGTTAGCTCAGTTGGTAGAGCGTGGTGCTAATAACGTTAAGGTCGTGGGTTCAAGACCCACACTGGCCATCAATATTGATTTTGCTGAAAGCCCTCATCTTATTTGGTTGCATCAACAAAGCCTGTAAGCGATTGAGTGATATGGCCGGTTAGCTCAATTGGTAGAGCGTGGTGCTAATAACGCTAAGGTCGTGGGTTCAAGACCCACACTTGCCATCAATATTGATTTTGCTCAAAGCCCTCATCTTATTCTGTTGCATGAACAAAGCCTGTAAGCAATTGAGTGATATGGCCGGTTAGCTCAGTTGGTAGAGCGTGGTGCTAATAACGCTAAGGTCGTGGGTTCAAGACCCACACTGGCGATCATTTTTGATTTTGCTCAAAGCCCTCATCTTATTTGGTTGCATCAACAAAGCCTGTAAGCGATTGAGTGATATGGCCGGTTAGCTCAGTTGGTAGAGCGTGGTGCTAATAACGCTAAGGTCGTGGGTTCAAGACCCACACTGGCCATCATTTTTGATTTTGCTCAAAGCCCTCATCTTATTTGGTTGCATCAACAAAGCCTGTAAGCGATTGAGTGATATGGTCGGTTAGCTCAGTTGGTAGAGCGTGGTGCTAATAACGCTAAGGTCGTGGGTTCAAGACCCACACTGGCCATCAATGTTGGTTTTGTTCAAAGCCCTCATCTTATTTGGTTGCATGAACAAAGCCTGTAAGCGATTGAGTGATATGGCCTATTAGCTCAGTTGGTAGAGCGTGGTGCTAATAACGCTAAGGTTGTGGGTTCAAGACCCACACTGGCCAGAATTCTTCATTTTGCTCAAAGCTTTGATCTTATTTGGATGCATCAACAAAGCCTGTAAGCGATTGAGTGATATGGCCGGTTAGCTCAGTTGGTGGAGCGTGGTGCTATTAACGCTAACGTCGTGGGTAAAAGACCCACACTGGCCGTCAAGATTGATTTTGCTCAAAGTCCTAATCTTATTTTGTTTCTTCCACAAAGCCTGTAAGCTATTGAGTGATATGGCCGGTTAGCTCAGTTGGTAGAGTTGGTGCTAATAACGCTAAGGTCGTGGGTTCAAGACCCACACTGGCCATCAATATTGATTTTCCTCAGAGCCCTCATCTTATTTGGATGCATCAACAAAGCCTGTAAGCGATTGAGTGATATGGCCGGTTAGCTCAGTTGGTGGAGCGTGGTGCTATTAACGCTAACGTCGTGGGTAAAAGACCCACACTGGCCGTCAAGATTGATTTTGCTCAAAGTCCTAATCTTATTTTGTTTCTTCCACAAAGCCTGTAAGCTATTGAGTGATATGGCCGGTTAGCTCAGTTGGTAGAGCGTGGTGCTAATAACGCTAAGGTCGTGGGTTCAAGACCCACACTGGCCATCAATATTGATTTTCCTCAGAGCCCTCATCTTATTTGGTTGCATCAAGAAAGCCTGTAAGCGATTGAGTGATATGGCCGGTTAGCTCAGTTGGTAGAGCGTGGTGCTAATAGCGCTAAGGTCGTGGGTTCAAGACCCACACTGGCCATCAATATTGATTTTGCTCAAAGCCCTCATCTTATTCTGTTGCATCAATAAAGCCTGTAAGCAATTGAGTGATATGGCCGGTTAGCTCAGTTGGTAGAGCGTTGTGCTAATAACGCTAAGGTCGTGGGTTCAAGACCCACACTGGCCATCATTTTTGATTTTGCTCAAAGCCCTCATCTTATTTGGTTGCATCAACAAAGCCTGTAAGCGATTGAGTGAAATGGCCGGTTAGCTCAGTTGGTAGAGCGTGGTGCTATTAACGCTAAGGTCGTGGGTTCAAGACCCACACTGGCCATCAATATTGATTTTGCTCAAAGCCCTCATCTTATTTGGTTGCATCAACAAAGCCTGTAAGCGATTGAGTGATATGGCCAGTTAGCTCAGTTGGTAGAGCGTTGTGCTAATAACGTTAAGGTGGTGGGTTCAAGACCCACACTGGCCATCAATATTGATTTTGCTCAAAGCCCTGATCTTATTTGGTTGCATCAACAAAGCCTGTAAGCAATTGAGTGATATGGCCGGTTAGCTCAGTTGGTAGAGCGTTGTGCTAATAACGTTAAGGTCGTGGGTTCAAGACCCACACTGGCCATCAATATTGATTTTGCTGAAAGCCCTCATCTTATTTGGTTGCATCAACAAAGCCTGTAAGCGATTGAGTGATATGGCCGGTTAGCTCAGTTGGTAGAGCGTGGTGCTAATAACGCTAAGGTCGTGGGTTCAAGACCCACACTTGCCATCAATATTGATTTTGCTCAAAGCCCTCATCTTATTTGGTTGCATCAACAAAGCCTGTAAGCGATTGAGTGATATGGCCGGTTAGCTCAGTTGGTAGAGCGTTGTGCTAATAACGTTAAGGTGGTGGGTTCAAGACCCACACTGGCCATCAATATTGATTTTGCTGAAAGCCCTCATCTTACTTGGTTGCATCAACAAAGCCTGTAAGCGATTGAGTGATATGGCCGGTTAGCTCAGTTGGTAGAGCGTTGTGCTAATAACGTTAAGGTCGTGGGTTCAAGACCCACACTGCCCATCAATATTGATTTTGCTGAAAGCCCTCATCTTATTTGGTTGCATCAACAAAGCCTGTTAGCGATTGAGTGATATGGCCGGTTAGCTCAGTTGGTAGAGCGTGGTGCTAATAACGCTAAGGTCGTGGGTTCAAGACCCACACTTGCCATCAATATTGATTTTGCTCAAAGCCCTCATCTTATTCTGTTGCATGAACAAAGCCTGTAAGCAATTGAGTGATATGGCCGGTTAGCTCAGTTGGTGGAGCGTGGTGCTATTAACGCTAACGTCGTGGGTAAAAGACCCACACTGGCCATCAAGATTGATTTTGCTCAAAGTCCTAATCTTATTTTGTTTCTTCCACAAAGCCTGTAAGCTATTGAGTGATATGGCCGGTTAGCTCAGTTGGTAGAGCGTGGTGCTAATAACGCTAAGGTCGTGGGTTCAAGACCCACACTGGCCATCAATATTGATTTTCCTCAGAGCCCTCATCTTATTTGGTTGCATCAAGAAAGCCTGTAAGCGATTGAGTGATATGGCCGGTTAGCTCAGTTGGTAGAGCGTGGTGCTAATAACGCTAAGGTCGTGAGTTCAAGACCCACACTTGCCATCAATATTGATTTTGCTCAAAGCCCTCATCTTATTCTGTTGCATGAACAAAGCCTGTAAGCAATTGAGTGATATGGCCGGTTAGCTCAGTTGGTAGAGCGTGGTGCTAATAACGCTAAGGTCGTGGGTTCAAGACCCACACTGGCCATCAATATTGATTTTGCTCAAAGCCCTAATCTTATTCTGTTGCATGAACAAAGCCTGTAAGCAATTGAGTGATATGGCCGGTTAGCTCAGTTGGTAGAGCGTGGTGCTAATAACGCTAAGGTCGTGGGTTCAAGACCAACACTGGCCATTATTTTTGATTTTGCTCAAAGCCCTCATCTTATTTGGTTGCATCAACAAAGCCTGTAAGCGATTGAGTGAAATGGCCGGTTAGCTCAGTTGGTAGAGCGTGGTGCTATTAACGCTAAGGTCGTGGGTTCAAGACCCACACTGGCCATCAATATTGATTTTGCTCAAAGCCCTCATCTTATTTGGTTGCATCAACAAAGCCTGTAAGCGATTGAGTGATATGGCCGGTTAGCTCAGTTGGTAGAGCGTGGTGCTAATAACGCTAAGGTCGTGGGTTCAAGACCCACACTGGCCATCAATATTGATTTTGCTCAAAGCCCTGATCTTATTTGGTTGCATCAACAAAGCCTGTAAGCAATTGAGTGATATGGCCGGTTAGCTCAGTTGGTAGAGCGTTGTGCTAATAACGCTAAGGTCGTGGGTTCAAGACCCACACTGGCCATCAATATTGATTTTTCTAAAAGCCCTGATCTTATTTGGTTGCATCAACAAAGCCTGTAAGCGATAGAGTGATATGGCCGGTTAGCTCAGTTGGTAGAGCGTGGTGCTAATAACGCTAAGGTGGTGGGTTCAAGACCCACACTGGCCATCAATATGGATTTTGCTCAAAGCCCTCATCTTATTTTGTTGCATCAACAAAGCCTGTAAGCGATTGAGTGATATGGCCAGTTAGCTCAGTTGGTAGAGCGTTGTGCTAATAACGTTAAGGTGGTGGGTTCAAGACCCACACTGGCCATCAATATTGATTTTGCTGAAAGCCCTCATCTTACTTGGTTGCATCAACAAAGCCTGTAAGCGATTGAGTGATATGGCCGGTTAGCTCAGTTGGTAGAGCGTTGTGCTAATAACGTTAAGGTCGTGGGTTCAAGACCCACACTGGCCATCAATATTGATTTTGCTGAAAGCCCTCATCTTATTTGGTTGCATCAACAAAGCCTGTAAGCGATTGAGTGATATGGCCGGTTAGCTCAGTTGGTAGAGCGTGGTGCTAATAACGCTAAGGTCGTGGGTTCAAGACCCACACTTGCCATCAATATTGATTTTGCTCAAAGCCCTCATCTTATTCTGTTGCATGAACAAAGCCTGTAAGCAATTGAGTGATATGGCCGGTTAGCTCAGTTGGTAGAGCGTGGTGCTAATAACGCTAAGGTCGTGGGTTCAAGACCCACACTGGCCATCATTTTTGATTTTGCTCAAAGCCCTCATCTTATTTGGTTGCATCAACAAAGCCTGTAAGCGATTGAGTGATATGGTCGGTTAGCTCAGTTGGTAGAGCGTGGTGCTATTAACGCTAACGTCGTGGGTAAAAGACCCACACTGGCCGTCAAGATTGATTTTGCTCAAAGTCCTAATCTTATTTTGTTTCTTCCACAAAGCCTGTAAGCTATTGAGTGATATGGCCGGTTAGCTCAGTTGGTAGAGTTGGTGCTAATAACGCTAAGGTCGTGGGTTCAAGACCCACACTGGCCATCAATATTGATTTTCCTCAGAGCCCTCATCTTATTTGGATGCATCAACAAAGCCTGTAAGCGATTGAGTGATATGGCCGGTTAGCTCAGTTGGTGGAGCGTGGTGCTATTAACGCTAACGTCGTGGGTAAAAGACCCACACTGGCCGTCAAGATTGATTTTGCTCAAAGTCCTAATCTTATTTTGTTTCTTCCACAAAGCCTGTAAGCTATTGAGTGATATGGCCGGTTAGCTCAGTTGGTAGAGCGTGGTGCTAATAACGCTAAGGTCGTGGGTTCAAGACCCACACTGGCCATCAATATTGATTTTCCTCAGAGCCCTCATCTTATTTGGTTGCATCAAGAAAGCCTGTAAGCGATTGAGTGATATGGCCGGTTAGCTCAGTTGGTAGAGCGTGGTGCTAATAGCGCTAAGGTCGTGGGTTCAAGACCCACACTGGCCATCAATATTGATTTTGCTCAAAGCCCTCATCTTATTCTGTTGCATCAATAAAGCCTGTAAGCAATTGAGTGATATGGCCGGTTAGCTCAGTTGGTAGAGCGTGGTGCTAATAACGCTAAGGTCGTGGGTTCAAGACCCACACTGGCCATCATTTTTGATTTTGCTCAAAGCCCTCATCTTATTTGGTTGCATCAACAAAGCCTGTAAGCGATTGAGTGAAATGGCCGGTTAGCTCAGTTGGTAGAGCGTGGTGCTATTAACGCTAAGGTCGTGGGTTCAAGACCCACACTGGCCATCAATATTGATTTTGCTCAAAGCCCTCATCTTATTTGGTTGCATCAACAAAGCCTGTAAGCGATTGAGTGATATGGCCGGTTAGCTCAGTTGGTAGAGCGTGGTGCTAATAACGCTAAGGTCGTGGGTTCAAGACCAACACTGGCCATCAATATTGATTTTGCTCAAAGCCCTGATCTTATTTGGTTGCATCAACAAAGCCTGTAAGCAATTGAGTGATATGGCCGGTTAGCTCAGTTGGTAGAGCGTGGTGCTAATAACGCTAAGGTCGTGGGTTCAAGACCCACACTGGCCATCAATATTGATTTTGCTCAAAGCCCTGATCTTATTTGGTTGCATCAACAAAGCCTGTAAGCGATAGAGTGATATGGCCGGTTAGCTCAGTTGGTAGAGCGTGGTGCTAATAACGCTAAGGTGGTGGGTTGAAGACCCACACTGGCCATCAATATTGATTTTGCTCAAAGCCCTCATCTTATTTGGTTGCATCAACAAAGCCTGTAAGCGATTGAGTGATATGGCCAGTTAGCTCAGTTGGTAGAGCGTTGTGCTAATAACGTTAAGGTGGTGGGTTCAAGACCCACACTGGCCATCAATATTGATTTTGCTGAAAGCCCTCATCTTACTTGGTTGCATCAACAAAGCCTGTAAGCGATTGAGTGATATGGCCGGTTAGCTCAGTTGGTAGAGCGTTGTGCTAATAACGTTAAGGTCGTGGGTTCAAGACCCACACTGCCCATCAATATTGATTTTGCTGAAAGCCCTCATCTTATTTGGTTGCATCAACAAAGCCTGTTAGCGATTGAGTGATATGGCCGGTTAGCTCAGTTGGTAGAGCGTGGTGCTAATAACGCTAAGGTCGTGGGTTCAAGACCCACACTTGCCATCAATATTGATTTTGCTCAAAGCCCTCATCTTATTCTGTTGCATGAACAAAGCCTGTAAGCAATTGAGTGATATGGCCGGTTAGCTCAGTTGGTGGAGCGTGGTGCTATTAACGCTAACGTCGTGGGTAAAAGACCCACACTGGCCATCAAGATTGATTTTGCTCAAAGTCCTAATCTTATTTTGTTTCTTCCACAAAGCCTGTAAGCTATTGAGTGATATGGCCGGTTAGCTCAGTTGGTAGAGCGTGGTGCTAATAACGCTAAGGTCGTGGGTTCAAGACCCACACTGGCCATCAATATTGATTTTCCTCAGAGCCCTCATCTTATTTGGTTGCATCAAGAAAGCCTGTAAGCGATTGAGTGATATCGCTGGTTAGCACAGTTGGTAGAGCGTGGTGCTAATAACGCTAAGGTCGTGGGTTCAAGACCCACACTGGCCATCAATATTGATTTTGCTGAAAGCCCTCATCTTATTTGGTTGCATCAACAAAGCCTGTAAGCGATAGAGTGATATGGCCAGTTTGCTCAGTTGGTAGAGCGTGGTGCTAATAACGCTAAGGTCGTGGGTTCAAGACCCACACTGGCCATCAATATTGATTTTGCTCAAAGCCCTCATCTTATTCTGTTGCATGAACAAAGCCTGTAAGCAATTGAGTGATATGGCCGGTTAGCTCAGTTGGTATATCGTGGTGCTAATAACGCTAAGGTCGTGGGTTCAAGACCCACACTGGCCATCATTTTTGATTTTGTTCAAAGCCCTCATGTTATTTGGTTGCATCAACAAAGCCTGTAAGCGATTGAGTGATATGGCCGGTTAGCTCAGTTGGTAGAGCGTGGTGCTAATAACGCTAAGGTCGTGGGTTCAAGACCCACACTGGCCATCAATATTGATTTTGTTCAAAGCCCTCATCTTATTTGGTTGCATCAACAAAGCCTGTAAGCGATTGAGTGATATTGCCGGTTAGCTCAGTTGGCAGAGCGTGGTGCTAATAACGCTAAGGTCGTGGGTTCAAGACCCACACTGGCCATCAATTTTGATTTTGCTCAAAGCCCTCATCTTATTTGGTTGCATCAACAAAGCCTGTAAGCGATTGAGTGATATGGCCGGTTTGCTCAGTTGGTAGAGCGTGGTGCTAATAACGCTAAGGTCGTGGGTTCAAGACCCACACTAGCCATCAATATTGATTTTGCTGAAAGCCCTGATCTTATTTAGTTGCATCAACAAAGCCTGTAAGCGATTGAGTGATATGGCCGGTTAGCTCAGTTGGTAGAGCGTGGTGCTAATAACGCTAAGGTCGTGGGTTGAAGACCCACACTGGCCATCAATATTGATTTTGCTCAAAGCCCTCATCTTATTTGGTTGCATCAACAAAGCCTGTAAGCAATTGAGTGATATGGCCGGTTAGCTCAGTTGGTACGGCGTTGTGCTAATAACGTTAAGGTCAGGGGTTCAAGATCTACACTGGCCATCAATATTGATTTTGCTGAAAGCCCTCATCTTACTTGGTTGCATCAACAAAGCCTGTAAGCGATTGAGTCATATGGCCGGTTAGCTCAGTTGGTAGAGCGTGGTGCTAATAACGCTAAGGTCGTGGGTTCAAGACCCACACTGGCCATCAATATTGATTTTCCTCAGAGCCCTCATCTTATTTGGTTGCATCAACAAAGCCTGTAAGCAATTGAGTGATATGGCCGGTTAGCTCAGTTGGTAGAGCGTGGTGCTAATAACGCTAAGGTCGTGGGTTCAAGACCCACACTGGCCATCAATATTGATTTTGCTGAAAGCCCTGATCTTATTCTGTTGCATGAACAAAGCCTGTAAGCAATTGAGTGATATGGCCGGTTAGCTCAGTTGGTAGAGCGTGGTGCTAATAACGCTAAGGTCGTGGGTTCAAGACCCACACTGGCCATCATTTTTGATTTTGCTCAAAGCCCTCATCTTATTTGGTTGCATCAACAAAGCCTGTAAGCGATTGAGTGATATGGCCGGTTAGCTCAGTTGGTAGAGCATGGTGCTAATAACGCTAAGGTCGTGGGTTCAAGACCCACACTGGCCATCAATATTGATTTTGTTCAAAGCCCTCATCTTATTTGGTTGCATCAAGAAAGCCTGTAAGCGATTGAGTGATATGGCCGGTTAGCTCAGTTGGTAGAGCGTGGTTCTAATAACGCTAAGGTCGTGGGTTCAAGACCCACACTGGCCATCATTTTTGATTTTGCTCAAAGCCCTCATCTTATTTGGTTGCATCAACAAAGCCTGTAAGCGATTGAGTGATATGGCCGGTTTGCTCAGTTGGTAGAGCGTGGTGCTAATAACGCTAAGGTCGTGGGTTCAAGACCCACACTGGCCATCAATATTGATTTTGTTGAAAGCCCTCATCTTATTTGGTTGCATCAACAAAGCTTGTAAGCGATTCAGTGATATGGCCGGTTAGCTCAGTTGGTAGAGCGTGGTGCTAATAACGCTAAGGTCGTGGGTTCAAGACCCACACTGGCCATCAATATTGATTTTGCTCAAAGCCCTCATCTTACTTGGTTGCATCAAAAAAGCCTGTAAGCGATTGAGTGATATGGCCGGTTAGCTCAGTTGGTAGAGCGTGGTGCTAATAACGCTAAGGTCGTGGGTTCAAGACCCACACTGGCCATCAATATTGATTTTCCTCAGAGCCCTCATCTTATTTGGTTGCATCAACAAAGCCTGTAAGCGATTGAGTGATATCGCTGGTTAGCACAGTTGATAGAGCGTGGTGCTAATAACGCTAAGGTCGTGGGTTCAAGACCCACACTGGCCATCAATATTGATTTTGCTGAAAGCCCTCATCTTATTTGGTTGCATCAACAAAGCCTGTAAGCGATAGAGTGATATGGCCGGTTAGCTCAGTTGGTAGAGCGTGGTGCTAATAACGCTAAGGTCGTGGGTTCATGACCCACACTGGCCATCAATATTGATTTTGCTGAAAGCCCTCATCTTACTTGGTTGCATCAACAAAGCCTGTAAGCGATTGAGTCATATGGCCGGTTAGCTCAGTTGGTAGAGCGTGGTGCTAATAACGCTAAGGTCGTGGGTTCAAGACCCACACTGGCCATCAATATTGATTTTCCTAAGAGCCCTCATCTTATTTGGTTGCATCAACAAAGCCTTTAAGCAATTGAGTGATATGGCCGGTTAGCTCAGTTGGTAGAGCGTGGTGCTAATAACGCTAAGGTCGTGGGTTCAAGACCCACACTGGCCATCAATATTGATTTTGCTGAAAGCCCTGATCTTATTTGGTTGCATCAACAAAGCCTGTAAGCAATTGAGTGATATGGCCGGTTAGCTCAGTTGGTAGAGCGTGGTGCTAATAACGCTAAGGTCGTGGGTTCAAGACCCACACTGGCCATCAATATTGATTTTGCTCAAATCCCTCATCTTATTTGGTTGCATCAACAAAGCCTGTAAGCAATTGAGTGATATGGCCGGTTAGCTCAGTTGGTACAGCGTTGTGCTAATAACGTTAAGGTCGTGGGTTTAAGACCCACACTGGCCATCAATATTGATTTTGCTCAAAGCCCTCATCTTATTTGGTTGCATCAACAAAGCCTGTAAGCGATTGAGTGATATGGCCGGTTAGCTCAGTTGGTAGAGCGTGGTGCTAATAACGCTAAGGTCGTGGGTTCAAGACCCACACTGGCCATCAATATTGATTTTGCTGAAAGCCCTCATCTTATTTGGTTGCATCAACAAAGCCTGTAGGCGATAGAGTGATATGGCCGGTTAGCTCAGTTGGTAGAGCGTGGTGCTAATAACGCTAAGGTCGTGGGTTCATGACCCACACTGGCCATCAATATTGATTTTGCTGAAAGCCCTCATCTTACTTGGTTGCATCAACAAAGCCTGTAAGCGATAGAGTCATATGGCCGGTTAGCTCAGTTGGTAGAGCGTGGTGCTAATAACGCTAAGGTCGTGGGTTCAAGACCCACACTGGCCATCAATATTGATTTTCCTCAGAGCCCTCATCTTATTTGGTTGCATCAACAAAGCCTTTAAGCAATTGAGTGATATGGCCGGTTAGCTCAGTTGGTAGAGCGTGGTGCTAATAACGCTAAGGTCGTGGGTTCAAGACCCACACTGGCCATCAATATTGATTTTGCTGAAAGCCCTGATCTTATTTGGTTGCATCAACAAAGCCTGTAAGCAATTGAGTGATATGGCCGGTTAGCTCAGTTGGTAGAGCGTGGTGCTAATAACGCTAAGGTCGTGGGTTCAAGACCCACACTGGCCATCAATATTGATTTGGCTCAAAGCCCTCATCTTATTTGGTTGCATCAACAAAGCCTGTAAGCAATTGAGTGATATGGCCGGTTAGCTCAGTTGGTAGAGCGTGGTGCTAATAACGCTAAGGTCGTGGGTTCAAGACCCACACTGGCCATCAATATTGATTTTGCTCAAAGCCCTCATCTTATTTGGTTGCATCAACAAAGCCTGTAAGCAATTGAGTGATATGGCCGGTTAGCTCAGTTGGTACAGCGTTGTGCTAATAACGTTAAGGTCGTGGGTTTAAGACCCACACTGGCCATCAATATTGATTTTGCTGAAAGCCCTCATCTTACTTGGTTGCATCAACAAAGCCTGTAAGCAATTGAGTGATATGGCCGGTTAGCTCAGTTGGTAGAGGGTGGTGCTAATAACGCTAAGGTCGTGGGTTCAAGACCCACACTGGCCATCAATATTGATTTTCCTCAGAGCCCTCATCTTATTTGGTTGCATCAACAAAGCCTGTAAGCGATTGAGTGATATCGCTGGTTAGCACAGTTGGTAGAGCGTGGTGCTAATAACGCTAAGGTCGTGGGTTCAAGACCCACACTGGCCATCAATATTGATTTTGTTCAAAGCCCTCATCTTATTTGGTTGCATCAACAAAGCCTGTAAGCGATTGAGTGATATGGCCGGTTAGCTCAGTTGGTAGAGCGTGGTGCTAATAACGCTAAGGTCGTGGTTTCAAGACCCACACTGGCCATCAATATTGATTAGTTCAAAGCCCTCATCTTATTTGGTTGCATCAACAAAGCCTGTAAGCGATTGAGTGATATGGCCTATTAGCTCAGTTGGTAGAGCGTGGTGCTAATAACGCTAAGGTCGTGGGTTCAAGACCCACACTGGCCAGAATTATTCATTTTGCTCAAAGCTTTTATCTTATTTGGATGCATCAACAAAGCCTGTAAGCGATTGAGTGATATGGCCGGTTAGCTCAGTTGGTGGAGCGTGGTGCTATTAACGCTAACGTCGTGGGTAAAAGACCCACACTGGCCATCAAGATTGATTTTGCTCAAAGTCCTCATCTTATTTTGTTACTTCCACAAAGCCTGTAAGCTATTGAGTGATATGGCCGGTTAGCTCAGTTGGTAGAGCGTGGTGCTAATATCGCTAAGGTCGTGGGTTCAAGACCCACACTGGCCATCAATATTGATTTTGCTGAAAGCCCTGATCTTATTTGGTTGCATCAACAAAGCCTGTAAGCGATAGAGTGATATGGCCGGTTAGCTCAGTTGGTAGAGCGTGGTGCTAATAACGCTAAGGTCGTGGGTTCAAGACCCACACTGGCCATCAATATTGATTTTCCTCAGAGACCTCATCTTATTTGGTTGCATCAACAAAGCCTGTAAGCGATTGAATGATATCGCTGGTTAGCACAGTTGGTAGAGCGTGGTGCTAATAACGCTAAGGTCGTGGGTTCAAGACCCACACTGGCCATCATTTTTGATTTTGCTCAAAGCCCTCATCTTATTTGGTTACATCAACAAAGCCTGTAAGCGATAGAGTGATATGGCCGGTTAGCTCAGTTGGTAGAGCGTGGTGCTATTAATGCTAACGTCGTGGGTAAAAGACCCACACTGGCCATCAAGATTGATTTTGCTCAAAGTCCTCATCTTATTTTGTTTCTTCAACCAAGCCTGTAAGCTATTGAGTGATATGGCCGGTTAGCTCAGTTGGTAGAGCGTGGTGCTAATAACGCTAAGGTCGTGGGTTCAAGACCCACACTGGCCATCAATATTGATTTTGCTCAAAGCCCTCATCTTATTTGGTTGCATGAACAAAGCCTGTAAGCGATCGAGTAATATGGCCGGTTAGCTCAGTTGGTAGAGCGTGGTGCTAATAACGCTAAGGTCGTGAGTTCAAGACCCACACTGGCCATCAATATTGATTTTGCTGAAAGCCCTGATCTTATTTAGTTGCATCAACAAAGCCTGTAAGCGATTGAGTGATATGGCCGGTTAGTTCAGTTGGTAGAGCGTGGTGCTAATAACGCTAAGGTCGTGGGTTCAAGACCCACACTGGCCATCAATATTGATTTTGCTGAAAGCCCTCATCTTACTTGGTTGCATCAACAAAGCCTGTAAGCGATTGAGTCATATGGCCGGTTAGCTCAGTTGGTAGAGCGTGGTGCTAATAAAGCTAAGGTCGTGGGTTCAAGACCCACACTGGCCATCAATATTGATTTTCCTCAGAGCCCTCATCTTATTTGGTTGCATCAACAAAGCCTGTAAGCAATTGAGTGATATGGCCGGTTAGCTCAGTTGGTAGAGCGTGGTGCTAATAACGCTAAGGTCGTGGGTTCAAGACCCACACTGGCCATCAATATTGATTTTGCTGAAAGCCCTGATCTTATTTGGTTGCATCAACAAAGCCTGTAAGCAATTGAGTGATATGGCCGGTTAGCTCAGTTGGTAGAGCGTGGTGCTAATAACGCTAAGGTCGTGGGTTCAAGACCCGAACTGGCCATCAATATTGATTTTGCTCAAAGCCCTCATCTTATTCTGTTGCATGAGCAAAGCCTGTAAGCAATTGAGTGATATGGCCGGTTAGCTCAGTTGGTAGAGCGTGGTGCTAATAACGCTAAGGTCGTGGGTTCAAGATCCACACTGGCCATCATTTTTGATTTTGCTCAAAGCCCTCATCTTATTTGGTTGCATCAACAAAGCCTGTAAGCGATTGAGTGATATGGCCGGTTAGCTCAGTTGGTAGAGCGTGGTGCTAATAACGCTAAGGTCGTGGGTTCAAGACCCACACTGGCCATCAATATTGATTTTGTTCAAAGCCCTCATCTTATTTGGTTGCATCAATAAAGCCTGTAAGTGATTGAGTGATATGGCCGGTTAGCTCAGTTGGTAGAGCGTGGTTCTAATAACGCTAAGGTCGTGGGTTCAAGACCCACACTGGCCATCATTTTTGATTTTGCTCAAAGCCCTCATCTTATTTGGTTGCATCAACAAAGCCTGTAAGCGATTGAGTGATATGGCCGGTTAGCTCAGTTGGTAGAGCGTGGTGCTAATAACGCTAAGGTCGTGGGTTCAAGACCCACACTGGCCATCAATATTGATTTTGCTGAAAGCCCTCATCTTATTTGGTTGCATCAACAAAGCCTGTAAGCGATTGAGTGATATGGCCGGTTAGCTCAGTTGGTAGAGCGTGGTGCTAATAACGCTAAGGTCGTGGGTTGAAGACCCACACTGGCCATCAATATTGATTTTGCTGAAAGCCCTCATCTTATTTGGTTGCATCAACAAAGCCTGTAAGCGATTGAGTGATATGGCCGGTTAATTCAGTTGGTAGAGCGTGGTGCTATTAATGCTAACGTCGTGGGTAAAAGACCCACACTGGCCATCAAGATTGATTTTGCTCAAAGTCCTCATCTTATTTTGTTTGTTCCACAAAGCCTGTAAGCTATTGAGTGATATGGCCGGTTAGCTCAGTTGGTAGAGCGTGGTGCTAATAACGCTAAGGTCGTGGGTTCAAGACCCACACTGGCCATCAATATTGATTTTGCTCAAAGCCCTCATCTTATTTGGTTGCATCAACAAAGCCTGTAAGCGATTGAGTGATATGGCCGTTTAGCTCAGTTGGTAGAGCGTGGTGCTAATAACGCTAAGGTCGTGGGTTGAAGACCCACACTGGCCATCAATATTGATTTTGCTGAAAGCCCTCATCTTATTTGGTTGCATCAACAAAGCCTGTAAGCGATTGAGTGATATGGCCGGTTAGCTCAGTTGGTAGAGCGTGGTGCTATTAATGCTAACGTCGTGGGTAAAAGACCCACACTGGCCATCAATATTGATTTTGCTCAAAGCCCTCATCTTAGTCTGTTGCATGAACAAAGCCTGTAAGCAATTAAGTGATATGGCCGGTTAGCTCAGTTGGTAGAGCGTGGTGCTAATAACGCTAAGGTCGTGGGTTCAAGACCGACACTGGCCATCATTTTTGATTTTGCTCAAAGCCCTCATCTTATTTGGTTGCATCAACAAAGCCTGTAAGCGATTTAGTGATATGGCCGGTTAGCTCAGTTGGTAGAGCTTGGTGCTAATAACGCTAAGGTCGTGGGTTCAAGACCCACACTGGCCATCAATATTGATTTTGTTCAAAGCCCTCATCTTATTTGGTTGCATCAACAAAGCCTGTAAGCGATTGAGTGATATGGCCGGTTAGCTCAGTTGGTAGAGCGTGGTGCTAATAACGCTAAGGTCGTGGTTTCAAGACCCACACTGGCCATCAATATTGATTAGTTCAAAGCCCTCATCTTATTTGGTTGCATCAACAAAGCCTGTAAGCGATTGAGTGATATGGCCTATTAGCTCAGTTGGTAGAGCGTGGTGCTAATAACGCTAAGGGTCGTGGGTTCAAGACCCACACTGGCCAGAATTATTCATTTTGCTCAAAGCTTTTATCTTATTTGGATGCATCAACAAAGCCTGTAAGCGATTGAGTGATATGGCCGGTTAGCTCAGTTGGTGGAGCGTGGTGCTATTAACACTAACGTCGTGGGTAATGGACCCACACTGGCCATCAAGATTGATTTTGCTCAAAGTCCTCATCTTATTTTGTTACTTCCACAAAGCCTGTAAGCTATTGAGTGATATGGCCGGTTAGCTCAGTTGGTAGAGCGTGGTGCTAATAACGCTAAGGTCGTGGGTTCAGACCCACACTGGCCATCAATATTGATTTTGCTGAAAGCCCTGATCTTATTTGGTTGCATCAACAAAGCCTGTAAGCGATAGAGTGATATGGCCGGTTAGCTCAGTTGGTAGAGCGTGGTGCTAATAACGCTAAGGTCGTGGGTTCAAGACCAACACTGGCCATCAATATTGATTTTCCTCAGAGACCTCATCTTATTTGGTTGCATCAACAAAGCCTGTAAGCGATTAAATGATATCGCTGGTTAGCACAGTTGGTAGAGCGTGGTGCTAATAACGCTAAGGTCGTGGGTTCAAGACCCACACTGGCCATCATTTTTGATTTTGCTCAAAGCCCTCATCTTATTTGGTTACATCAACAAAGCCTGTAAGCGATAGAGTGATATGGCCGGTTAGCTCAGTTGGTAGAGCGTGGTGCTATTAATGCTAACGTCGTGGGTAAAAGACCCACACTGGCCATCAAGATTGATTTTGCTCAAAGTCCTCATCTTATTTTGTTTCTTCAACAAAGCCTGTAAGCTATTGAGTGATATGGCCGGTTAGCTCAGTTGGTAGAGCGTGGTGCTAATAACGCTAAGGTCGTGAGTTCAAGACCCACACTGGCCATCAATATTGATTTTGCTCAAAGCCCTCATCTTATTTGGTTGCATCAACAAAGCCTGTAAGCGATTGAGTGATATGGCCGGTTAGCTCAGTTGGTAGAGCGTGGTGCTAATAACGCTAAGGTCGTGGGTTCAAGACCCACACTGGCCATCAATATTGATTTTGCTGAAAGCCCTCATCTTACTTGGTTGCATCAACAAAGCCTGTAAGCGATTGAGTCATATGGCCGGTTAGCTCAGTTGGTAGAGCGTGGTGCTAATAAAGCTAAGGTCGTGGGTTCAAGACCCACACTGGCCATCAATATTGATTTTCCTCAGAGCCCTCATCTTATTTGGTTGCATCAACAAAGCCTGTAAGCAATTGAGTGATATGGCCGGTTAGCTCAGTTGGTAGAGCGTGGTGCTAATAACGCTAAGGTCGTGGGTTCAAGACCCACACTGGCCATCAATATTGATTTTGCTGAAAGCCCTGATCTTATTTGGTTGCATCAACAAAGCCTGTAAGCAATTGAGTGATATGGCCGGTTAGCTCAGTTGGTAGAGCGTGGTGCTAATAACGCTAAGGTCGTGGGTTCAAGACCCACACTGGCCATCAATATTGATTTTGCTCAAAGCCCTCATCTTATTCTGTTGCATGAACAAAGCCTGTAAGCAATTGAGTGATATGGCCGGTTAGCTCAGTTGGTAGAGCGTGGTGCTAATAACGCTAAGGTCGTGGGTTCAAGACCCACACTGGCCATCATTTTTGATTTTGCTCAAAGCCCTCATCTTATTTGGTTGCATCAACAAAGCCTGTAAGCGATTGAGTCATATGGCCGGTTAGCTCAGTTGGTAGAGCGTGGTGCTAATAACGCTAAGGTCGTGGGTTCAAGACCCACACTGGCCATCAATATTGATTTTGTTCAAAGCCCTCATCTTATTTGGTTGCATCAATAAAGCCTGTAAGTGATTGAGTGATATGGCCGGTTAGCTCAGTTGGTAGAGCGTGGTTCTAATAACGCTAAGGTCGTGGGTTCAAGACCCACACTGGCCATCATTTTTGATTTTGCTCAAAGCCCTCATCTTATTTGGTTGCATCAACAAAGCCTGTAAGCGATTGAGTGATATGGCCGGTTAGCTCAGTTGGTAGAGCGTGGTGCTAATAACGCTAAGGTCGTGGGTTCAAGACCCACACTGGCCATCAATATTGATTTTGCTGAAAGCCCTCATCTTATTTGGTTGCATCAACAAAGCCTGTAAGCGATTGAGTGATATGGCCGGTTAGCTCAGTTGGTAGAGCGTGGTGCTAATAACGCTAAGGTCGTGGGTTGAAGACCCACACTGGCCATCAAGATGGATTTTGCTGAAAGCCCTCATCTTATTTGGTTGCATCAACAAAGCCTGTAAGCGATTGAGTGATATGGCCGGTTAGCTCAGTTGGTAGAGCGTGGTGCTATTAATGCTAACGTCGTGGGTAAAAGACCCACACTGGCCATCAAGATTGATTTTGCTCAAAGCCCTCATCTTATTTTGTTTGTTCCACAAAGCCTGTAAGCTATTGAGTGATATGGCCGGTTAGCTCAGTTGGTAGAGCGTGGTGCTAATAACGCTAAGGTCGTGGGTTCAAGACCCACACTGGCCATCAATATTGATTTTGCTCAAAGCCCTCATCTTATTTGGTTGCATCAACAAAGCCTGTAAGCGATTGAGTGATATGGCCGTTTAGCTCAGTTGGTAGAGCGTGGTGCTAATAACGCTAAGGTCGTGGGTTGAAGACCCACACTGGCCATCAATATTGATTTTGCTGAAAGCCCTCATCTTATTTGGTTGCATCAACAAAGCCTGTAAGCGATTGAGTGATATGGCCGGTTAGCTCAGTTGGTAGAGCGTGGTGCTATTAATGCTAACGTCGTGGGTAAAAGACCCACACTGGCCATCAAGATGGATTTTGCTGAAAGCCCTCATCTTATTTGGTTGCATCAACAAAGCCTGTAAGCGATTGAGTGATATGGCCGGTTAGCTCAGTTGGTAGAGCGTGGTGCTATTAATGCTAACGTCGTGGGTAAAAGACCCACACTGGCCATCAAGATTGATTTTGCTCAAAGCCCTCATCTTATTTTGTTTGTTCCACAAAGCCTGTAAGCTATTGAGTGATATGGCCGGTTAGCTCAGTTGGTAGAGCGTGGTGCTAATAACGCTAAGGTCGTGGGTTCAAGACCCACACTGGCCATCAATATTGATTTTGCTCAAAGCCCTCATCTTATTTGGTTGCATCAACAAAGCCTGTAAGCGATTGAGTGATATGGCCGTTTAGCTCAGTTGGTAGAGCGTGGTGCTAATAACGCTAAGGTCGTGGGTTGAAGACCCACACTGGCCATCAATATTGATTTTGCTGAAAGCCCTCATCTTATTTGGTTGCATCAACAAAGCCTGTAAGCGATTGAGTGATATGGCCGGTTAGCTCAGTTGGTAGAGCGTGGTGCTATTAATGCTAACGTCGTGGGTAAAAGACCCACACTGGCCATCAAGATTGATTTTGCTCAAAGTCCTCATCTTATTTTGTTTGTTCCACAAAGCCTGTAAGCTATTGAGTGATATGGCCGGTTAGCTCAGTTGGTAGAGCGTGGTGCTAATAACGCTAAGGTCGTGGGTTCAAGACCCACACTGGCCATCAATATTGATTTTGCTCAAAGCCCTCATCTTATTTGGTTGCATGAACAAAGCCTGTAAGCGATCGAGTAATATGGCCGGTTAGCTCAGTTGGTAGAGCGTGGTGCTAATAACGCTAAGGTCGTGAGTTCAAGACCCACACTGGCCATCAATATTGATTTTGCTGAAAGCCCTGATCTTATTTAGTTGCATCAACAAAGCCTGTAAGCGATTGAGTGATATGGCCGGTTAGCTCAGTTGGTAGAGCGTGGTGCTAATAACGCTAAGGTCGTGGGTTCAAGACCCACACTGGCCATCAATATTGATTTTGCTCAAAGCCCTCATCTTATTTGGTTGCATCAACAAAGCCTGTAAGCAATTGAGTGATATGGCCGGTTAGCTCAGTTGGTAGAGCGTGGTGCTAATAACGCTAAGGTCGTGGGTTCAAGACCCACACTGGCCATCAATATTGATTTTGCTGAAAGCCCTGATCTTATTTGGTTGCATCAACAAAGCCTGTAAGCAATTGAGTGATATGGCCGGTTAGCTCAGTTGGTAGAGCGTGGTGCTAATAACGCTAAGGTCGTGGGTTCAAGACCCACACTGGCCATCAATATTGATTTTGCTGAAAGCCCTGATCTTATTTGGTTGCATCAACAAAGCCTGTAAGCAATTGAGTGATATGGCCGGTTAGCTCAGTTGGTAGAGCGTGGTGCTAATAACGCTAAGGTCGTGGGTTCAAGACCCACACTGGCCATCAATATTGATTTTGCTCAAAGCCCTCATCTTATTCTGTTGCATGAACAAAGCCTGTAAGCAATTGAGTGATATGGCCGGTTAGCTCAGTTGGTAGAGCGTGGTGCTAATAACGCTAAGGTCGTGGGTTCAAGACCCACACTGGCCATCATTTTTGATTTTGCTCAAAGCCCTCATCTTATTTGGTTGCATCAACAAAGCCTGTAAGCGATAGAGTGATATGGCCGGTTAGCTCAGTTGGTAGAGCGTGGTGCTATTAACGCGAACGTCGTGGGTAAAAGACCCACACTGGCCATCAAGATTGATTTTGCTCAAAGTCCTCATCTTATTTTGTTACTTCCACAAAGCCTGTAAGCTATTGAGTGATATGGCCGGTTAGCTCAGTTGGTAGAGCGTGGTGCTAATAACGCTAAGGTCGTGGGTTCAAGACCCACACTGGCCATCAATATTGATTTTGCTGAAAGCCCTGATCTTATTTGGTTGCATCAACAAAGCCTGTAAGCGATAGAGTGATATGGCCGGTTAGCTCAGTTGGTAGAGCGTGGTGCTAATAAAGCTAAGGTCGTGGGTTCAAGACCCACACTGGCCATCAATATTGATTTTCCTCAGAGACCTCATCTTATTTGGTTGCATCAACAAAGCCTGTAAGCGATTGAATGATATCGCTGGTTAGCACAGTTGGTAGAGCGTGGTGCTAATAATGCTAAGGTCGTGGGTTCAAGACCCACACTGGCCATCATTTTTGATTTTGCTCAAAGCCCTCATCTTATTTGGTTACATCAACAAAGCCTGTAAGCGATAGAGTGATATGGCCGGTTAGCTCAGTTGGTAGAGCGTGGTGCTATTAATGCTAACGTCGTGGGTAAAAGACCCACACTGGCCATCAAGATTGATTTTGCTCAAAGTCCTCATCTTATTTTGTTTCTTCAACAAAGCCTGTAAGCTATTGAGTGATATGGCCGGTTAGCTCAGTTGGTAGAGCGTGGTGCTAATAACACTAAGGTCGTGGGTTCAAGACCCACACTGGCCATCAATATTGATTTTGCTCAAAGCCCTCATCTTATTTGGTTGCATGAACAAAGCCTGTAAGCGATCAAGTAATATGGCCGGTTAGCTCAGTTGGTAGAGCGTGGTGCTAATAACGCTAAGGTCGTGAGTTCAAGACCCACACTGGCCATCAATATTGATTTTGCTGAAAGCCCTGATCTTATTTAGTTGCATCAACAAAGCCTGTAAGCGATTGAGTGATATGGCCGGTTAGCTCAGTTGGTAGAGCGTGGTGCTAATAACGCTAAGGTCGTGGGTTCAAGACCCACACTGGCCATCAATATTGATTGTGCTGAAAGCCCTCATCTTACTTGGTTGCATCAACAAAGCCTGTAAGCGATTGAGTCATATGGCCGGTTAGCTCAGTTGGTAGAGCGTGGTGCTAATAAAGCTAAGGTCGTGGGTTCAAGACCCACACTGGCCATCAATATTGATTTTCCTCAGAGCCCTCATCTTATTTGGTTGCATCAACAAAGCCTGTAAGCAATTGAGTGATATGGCCGGTTAGCTCAGTTGGTAGAGCGTGGTGCTAATAACGCTAAGGTCGTGGGTTCAAGACCCACACTGGCCAGCAATATTGATTTTGCTGAAAGCCCTGATCTTATTTGGTTGCATCAACAAAGCCTGTAAGCAATTGAGTGATATGGCCGGTTAGCTCAGTTGGTAGAGCGTGGTGCTAATAACGCTAAGGTCGTGGGTTCAAGACCCACACTGGCCATCAATATTGATTTTGCTCAAAGCCCTCATCTTATTCTGTTGCATGAACAAAGCCTGTAAGCAATTGAGTGATATGGCCGGTTAGCTCAGTTGGTAGAGCGTGGTGCTAATAACGCTTAGGTCGTGGGTTCAAGACCCACACTGGCCATCATTTTTGATTTTGCTCAAAGCCCTCATCTTATTTGGTTGCATCAACAAAGCCTGCAAGCGATTGAGTGATATGGCCGGTTAGCTCAGTTGGTAGAGCGTGGTGCTAATAACGCTAAGGTCGTGGGTTCAAGACCCACACTGGCCATCAATATTGATTTTGTTCAAAGCCCTCATCTTATTTGGTTGCATCAATAAAGCCTGTAAGTGATTGAGTGATATGGCCGGTTAGCTCAGTTGGTAGAGCGTGGTTCTAATAACGCTAAGGTCGTGGGTTCAAGACCCACACTGGCCATCATTTTTGATTTTGCTCAAAGCCCTCATCTTATTTGGTTGCATCAACAAAGCCTGTAAGCGATTGAGTGATATGGCCGGTTAGCTCAGTTGGTAGAGCGTGGTGCTAATAACGCTAAGGTCGTGGGTTCAAGACCCACACTGGCCATCAATATCGATTTTGCTGAAAGCCCTCATCTTATTTGGTTGCATCAACAAAGCCTGTAAGCGATTGAGTGATATGGCCGGTTAGCTCAGTTGGTAGAGCGTGGTGCTAATAACGCTAAGGTCGTGGGTTGAAGACCCACACTGGCCATCAATATTGATTTTGCTGAAAGCCCTCATCTTATTTGGTTGCATCAACAAAGCCTGTAAGCGATTGAGTGATATGGCCGGTTAGCTCAGTTGGTAGAGCGTGGTGCTATTAATGCTAACGTCGTGGGTAAAAGACCCACACTGGCCATCAAGATTGATTTTGCTCAAAGTCCTCATCTTATTTTGTTTGTTCCACAAAGCCTGTAAGCTATTGAGTGATATGGCCGGTTAGCTCAGTTGGTAGAGCGTGGTGCTAATAACGCTAAGGTCGTGGGTTCAAGACCCACACTGGCCATCAATATTGATTTTGCTCAAAGCCCTCATCTTATTTGGTTGCATCAACAAAGCCTGTAAGCGATTGAGTGATATGGCCGGTTAGCTCAGTTGGTAGAGCGTGGTGCTAATAACGCTAAGGTCGTGGGTTGAAGACCCACACTGGCCATCAATATTGATTTTGCTGAAAGCCCTCATCTTATTTGGTTGCATCAACAAAGCCTGTAAGCGATTGAGTGATATGGCCGGTTAGCTCAGTTGGTAGAGCGTGGTGCTATTAATGCTAACGTCGTGGGTAAAAGACCCACACTGGCCATCAAGATTGATTTTGCTCAAAGTCCTCATCTTATTTTGTTTGTTCCACAAAGCCTGTAAGCTATTGAGTGATATGGCCGGTTAGCTCAGTTGGTAGAGCGTGGTGCTAATAACGCTAAGGTCGTGGGTTCAAGACCCACACTGGCCAGCAATATTGATTTTGCTCAAAGCCCTCATCTTATTTGGTTGCATCAACAAAGCCTGTAAGCAATTGAGTGATATGGCCGGTTAGCTCAGTTGGTAGAGCGTGGTGCTAATAACGCTAAGGTCGTGGGTTGAAGACCCACACTGGCCATCAATATTGATTTTGCTGAAAGCCCTCATCTTATTTGGTTGCATCAACAAAGCCTGTAAGCGATTGAGTGATATGGCCGGTTAGCTCAGTTGGTAGAGCGTGGTGCTATTAATGCTAACGTCGTGGGTAAAAGACCCACACTGGCCATCAAGATTGATTTTGCTCAAAGTCCTCATCTTATTTTGTTTGTTCCACAAAGCCTGTAAGCTATTGTGTGATATGGCCGGTTAGCTCAGTTGGTAGAGCGTGGTGCTAATAACGCTAAGGTCGTGGGTTCAAGACCCACACTGGCCAGCAATATTGATTTTGCTCAAAGCCCTCATCTTATTTGGTTGCATCAACAAAGCCTGTAAGCGATTGAGTGATATGGCCGGTTAGGTCAGTTGGTAGAGCGTGGTGCTAATAACGCTAAGGTCGTGGGTAAAAGACCCACACTGGCCATCAATATTGATTTTGCTCAAAGCCCTCGTCTTATTTGGTTGCATCAAAAAAGCCTGTAAGCGATTGAGTGATATGGCCGGTTAGCTCAGTTGGTAGAGCGTGGTGCTTATAACGCTAAGGTCGTGGTTTCAAGACCCACACTGGCCATCAATATTGATTAGTTCAAAGCCCTCATCTTATTTGGTTGCATCAACAAAGCCTGTAAGCGATTGAGTGATATGGCCGGTTAGCTCAGTTGGTAGAGCGTGGTGCTAATAACGCTAAGGTCGTGGGTTCAGGACCCACACTGGCCAGCATTATTCATTTTGCTCAAAGCTTTTATCTTATTTGGTTGCATCAACAAAGCCTGTAAGCGATTGAGTGATATGGCCGGTTAGCTCAGTTGGTAGAGCGTGGTGCTAATAACGCTAAGGTCGTGGGTTCAAGACCAACACTGGCCGGCATTATTCATTTTGCTCAAAGACCTCATCTTATTTGGTTGCATCAACAAAGGCTGTAGGCGATTGAGTGATATGGCCGGTTAGCTCAGTTGGTAGAGCGTGGTGCTAATAACGCTAAGGTCGTGGGTTCAAGACCCACACTGGCCATCAATTTTGATTTTGCTCAAAGCCCTCATCTTATTTGGTTGCATCAACAAAGCCTGTAAGCGATAGAGTGATATGGCCAGTTAGCTTAGTTGGTAGAGCGTGGTGCTAATAACGCTAAGGTCGTGGGTTCAAGACCCACACTGGCCAGCATTATTGATTTTGCTCAAAGCCTTTATCATATTTTGTTCCATCAACAAAGCCTGTAAGCGATTGAGTGATATGGCCGGTTACCTCATTTGGTAGAGTGTGGCACTAATAACGCTATGGTCGTGGGTTCAAGACCCACACTGGCCATCAATTTTGATTTTGCTCAAAGCCCTCATCTTATTTGGTTGCATCAACAAAGCCTGTAAGCGATTGAGTGATATGGTCGGTTAGCTCAGTTGGTAGAGCGTGGTGCTAATAACGCTAAGGTCGTGGGTTCAAGACCCACACTGGCCATCAATATTGATTTTTCTCAAAGCCCTCATCTTATTTGGTTGCATCAACAAAGCCTGTAAGCGATTGAGTGATAAGGCCGGTTAGCTCAGTTGGTAGAGCGTGGTGCTAATAACGCTAAGGTCGTGGGTTCAAGACCCACACTGGCCAGCATTATTAATTTTGCTCAAAGCTTTTATCTTATTTGGTTCCATCAACAAAGCCTGTAAGCGATTGAGTGATATGGCCAGTTAGCTCAGTTGGTAGAGCGTGGTGCTAATAACGCTAAGGTCGTGGGTTCAAGACCCACACTGGCCATCAATTTTGATTTTGCTCAAAACCCTGATCTTATTTGGTTGCATCAACAAAGCCTGTAAGCGATAGAGTGATATGGCCGGTTAGCTCAGTTGGTAGAGCGTGGTGCTAATAACGCTAAGGTCGTGGGTTCAAGACCCACACTGGCCATAAATATTGATTTTGCTCAAAGCCCTCATCTTATTTTGTTGCATCAATAAAGCCTGTAAGCGATTGAGTGATATGGCCGGTTAGCTCAGTTGGTAGAGCGTGGTGCTAATAACGCTAAGGTCGTGGGTTCAAGACCAATACTGGCCATCAATATTGATTTTGCTAAAAGCCCTCATCTTATTTATATGCATGAACAAAGCCTGTAAGCGATTGAGTGATATGGCTGGTTAGCTCAGTTGGTAGAGTGTGGTACTAATAACGCTAAGGTCGTGGGTTCAAGACCCACACTGGCCATCAATATTGATTTTGGTCAAAGCCCTCATCTTATTTGGTTGCATCAACAAAGCCTGTAAGCGATTGAGTGATATGGCCGGTCAGCTCAGTTGGTAGAGCGTGGTGCGAATAACGCTAAGGTCGGGGGTTCAAGACCAACACTGACCATCAATATTGATTTTGGTCAAAGCCCTCATCTTATTTGGTTGCATCAACAAAGCCTGTAAGCGATTGAGTGATATGGCCGGTTAGCTCAGTTGGTAGAGCGTGGTGCTAATAACGCTAAGGTCGTGGGTTCAAGACCTACACTGGCCATCAATATTGATTTTACTCAAAGCCCTCGTCCTATTTGGTTGCATAAACAAAGCCTGTAAGCGATTGAGTGATATGGCCGGTTAGCTCAGTTGGTAGAGCGTGGTGCTAATAACGCTAAGGTCGTGGGTAAAAGACCCACACTGGCCATCAATATTGATTTTGCTCAAAGCCCTCATCTTATTTTGTTTCTTCCACAAAGCCTGTAACCTATTGATTGATATGGCCGGTTAGCTCAGTTGGTAGAGCGTGGTGCTAATAACGCTAAGGTTGTGGGTTCAAGACCCACACTGGCCATCAATATTGATTAGTTCAAAGCCCTCATCTTATTTGGTTGCATCAACAAAGCCTGTAAGCGATTGAGTGATATGGCCGGTTAGCTCAGTTGGTAGAGCGTGGTGCTAATAACGCTAAGGTCGTTGGTTCAAGACCCATACTGGCCAGCATAATTCATTTTGCTCAAAGCCCTCATCTTATTTGGTTGCATCAACAAAGCCTGTAAGCGATTGAGTCATATGGCCGGTTAGCTCAGTTGGTAGAGCGTGGTGCTAATAATGCTAAGGTCGTGGGTTAAAGACCCACCCTGGCCATCAATATTGATTTTGCTCAAAGCCCTCATCTTATTTGGTTGCATCAACAAAGCCTGTAAGCGATTGAGTGATATGGCCGGTTAGCTTAGTTGGTAGAGCGTGGTGCTAATAACGCTAAGGTCGTGGGTTCAAGATCCACACTGGCCAGCATTATTGATTTTGCTCAAAGCCCTCATCTTATTTTGTTTCTTCCACAAAGCCTGTAACCTATTGAGTGATATGGCCGGTTAGCTCAGTTGGTAGAGCGTGGTGCTAATAACACTGAGGTCGTGGGTTCAAGACCCACACTGGCCATCAATATTGATTAGTTCAAAGCCCTCATCTTATTTGGTTGCATCAACAAAGCCTGTAAGCGATTGAGTGATATGGCCGGTTAGCTCAGTTGGTAGAGCGTGGTGCTAATAACGCTAAGGTCGTGGGTTCAAGACCCACACTGGCCATCAATATTGATTTTGCTCAAAGCCCTCATCTTATTTGGTTGCATCTGCAAAGCCTGTAAGCGATAGAGTGATATGGCCGGTTAGCTCAGTTGGTAGAGCGTGGTGCTAATAACGCTAAGGTCGTGGGTTCAATACCCACACTGGCCATCAATATTGGTTTTGCTCAAAGCCCTCATCGTATTTGGTTCCATCAACAAAGCCTGTAAGCGATTGAGTGATATGGCCGGTTAGCTCAGTTGGTAGAGCGTGGTGCTAATAACGCTAAGGTCGTGGGTTCAAGACCCACACTGGCCATCAATATTGATTTTGCTCAAAGCCCTCATCTTATTTGGTCGCAACAATAAAGCCTGTAAGCGATTGAATGATATGGCCGGTTAGCTCAGTTGGTAGAGCGTGGTTCTAATAACGCTAAGGTCGTGGGTTCAAGACCCACACTGGCCATCAATATTGATTTTGCTCAAAGCCCTCATCTTATTTGGTTGCATCTGCAAAGCCTGTAAGCGATAGAGTGATATGGCCGGTTAGCTCAGTTGGTAGAGCGTGGTGCTAATAACGCTAAGGTCGTGGGTTCAATACCCACACTGGCCATCAATATTGGTTTTGCTCAAAGCCCTCATCGTATTTGGTTCCATCAACAAAGCCTGTAAGCGATTGAGTGATATGGCCGGTTAGCTCAGTTGGTAGAGCGTGGTGCTAATAACGCTAAGGTCGTGGGTTCAATACCCACACTGGCCATCAATATTGGTTTTGCTCAAAGCCCTCATCGTATTTGGTTCCATCAACAAAGCCTGTAAGCGATTGAGTGATATGGCCGGTTAGCTCAGTTGGTAGAGCGTGGTGCTAATAACGCTAAGGTCGTGGGTTCAAGACCCACACTGGCCATCAATATTGATTTTGCTCAAAGCCCTCATCTTATTTGGTCGCAACAATAAAGCCTGTAAGCGATTGAATGATATGGCCGGTTAGCTCAGTTGGTAGAGCGTGGTTCTAATAACGCTAAGGTCGTGGGTTCAAGACCTACACTGGCAATCAATATTGATTTTACTCAAAGCCCTCATCCTATTTGGTTGCATAAACAAAGCCTGTAAGCGATTGAGTGATATGGCCGGTTAGCTCAGTTGGTAGAGCGTGGTGCTAATAACGCTAAGGTCGTGGGTAAAAGACCCACACTGGCAATCAATATTGATTTTGCTCAAAGGCCTCATCTTATTCTGTTTCTTCCACAAAGCCTGTAACCTATTGAGTGATATGGCCGGTTAGCTCAGTTGGTAGAGCGTGGTGCTAATAACGCTAAGGTCGTGAGTTCAAGACCCACACTGGCCATCAATATTGATTTTGCTCAAAGCCCTCATCTTATTTTGTTGCATCAATAAAGCCTGTAAGCGATCGAGTGATATGGCCGGTTAGCTCAGTTGGTAGAGCGTGGTGCTAATAACGCTAAGGTCGTGGGTTCAAGACCCACACTGGCCATCAATATTGATTTTGCTAAAAGCCCTCATCTCATTTATATGCATGAACAAAGCCTGTAAGCGATTGAGTGATATGGCCGGTTAGCTCAGTTGGTAGAGTGTGGTACTAATAACGCTAAGGTCGTGGGTTCAAGACCCACACTGGCCATCAATATTGATTTTGCTCAAAGGCCTCATCTTATTTTGTTTCTTCCACAAAGCCTGTAACCTATTGAGTGATATGGCCGGTTAGCTCAGTGGGTAGAGCGTGGTGCTAATAACGCTAAGGTCGTGGGTTCAAGACCCACACTGGCCATCAATATTGATTTTGCTCAAAGCCCTCATCTTATTTTGTTGCATCAATAAAGCCTGTAAGCGATTGAGTGATATGACCGGTTAGCTCAGTTGGTAGAGCGTGGTGCTAATAACGCTAAGGTCGTGGGTTCAAGACCCACACTGGCCATCAATATTGATTTTGCTAAAAGCCCTCATCTTATTTATATGCATGACAAAGCCTGTAAGCGATTGAGTGATATGGCCGGTTAGCTCAGTTGGTAGAGTGTGGTACTAATAACGCTAAGGTCGTGGGTTCAAGACCCACACTGGCCATCAATTTTGATTTTGGTCAAAGTTCTCATCTTATTTGGTTGCATCAACAAAGCCTGTAAGCGATTGAGTGATATGGCCGGTTAGCTCAGTTGGTAGAGCGTGGTGCTAATAACGCTAAGGTCGTGGGTTCAAGACCCAAACTGGCCATCAATATTGATTTTGCTCAAAGGCCTCATCTTATTTTGTTTCTTCCACAAAGCCTGTAACCTATTGAGTGATATGGCCGGTTAGCTCAGTGGGTAGAGCGTGGTGCTAATAACGCTAAGGTCGTGGGTTCAAGACCCACACTGGCCATCAATATTGATTTTGCTCAAAGCCCTCATCCTATTTGGTTGCATAAACAAAGCCTGTAAGCGATTGAGTGATATGGCCGGTTAGCTCAGTTGGTAGAGCGTGGTGCTAATAACGCTAAGGTCGTGGGTAAAAAACCCACACTGGCCATCAATATTGATTTTGCTCAAAGGCCTCATCTTATTTTGTTTCTTCCACAAAGCCTGAAACCTATTGAGTGATATGGCCGGTTAGCTCAGTTGGTAGAGCGTGGTGCTAATAACGCTAAGGTCGTGGGTTCAAGACCCACCCTGGCCATCAATATTGATTTTGCTCAAAGCCCTCATCTTATTTGGTTGCATCAGCAAAGCCTGTAAGCGATAGAGTGATATGGCCGGTTAGCTCAGTTGGTAGAGCGTGGTGCTAATAACGCTAAGGTCGTGGGTTCAAGACCCACACTGGCCATCAATATTAATTTTGCTCAAAGCCCTCATCTTATTTGGTTCCATCAACAAAGCCTGTAAGCGATTGAGTGATATGGCCGGTTAGCTCAGTTGGTAGAGCGTGGTGCTAATAACGCTAAGGTCGTGGGTTCAAGACCCACACTGGCCATCAATATTAATTTTGCTCAAAGCCCTCATCTTATTTGGTTCCATCAACAAAGCCTGTAAGCGATTGAGTGATATGGCCGGTTAGCTCAGTTGGTAGAGCGTGGTGCTAATAACGCTAAGGTCGTGGGTTCAAGACCCACACTGGCCATCAATATTAATTTTGCTCAAAGCCCTCATCTTATTTGGTTCCATCAACAAAGCCTGTAAGCGATTGAGTGATATGGCCGGTTAGCTCAGTTGGTAGAGCGTGGTGCTATTAACGCTAAGGTCGTGGGTAAAAGACCCACACTGGCCATCAAGATTGATTTTGCTCAAAGCCCTCATCTTATTTTGTTTCTTCCAAAAAGCCTGTAACCTATTGAATGATATGGCCGGTTAGCTCAGTTGGTAGAGCGTGGTGCTAATAACGCTAAGGTCGTGGGTTCAAGACCCACACTGGCCATCAATATTGATTTTGCTCAAAGGCCTCATCTTATTTTGTTTCTTCCACAAAGCCTGTAACCTATTGAGTGATATGGCCGGTTAGCTCAGTGGGTAGAGCGTGGTGCTAATAACGCTAAGGTCGTGGGTTCAAGACCCACACTGGCCATCAATATTGATTTTGCTCAAAGCCCTCATCTTATTTTGTTGCATCAATAAAGCCTGTAAGCGATTGAGTGATATGGCCGGTTAGCTCAGTTGGTAGAGCGTGGTGCTAATAACGCTAAGGTCGTGGGTTCAAGACCCACACTGGCCATCAATATTGATTTTGCTAAAAGCCCTCATCTTATTTATATGCATGACAAAGCCTGTAAGCGATTGAGTGATATGGCCGGTTAGCTCAGTTGGTAGAGTGTGGTACTAATAACGCTAAGGTCGTGGGTTCAAGACCCACACTGGCCATCAATTTTGATTTTGGTCAAAGTTCTCATCTTATTTGGTTGCATCAACAAAGCCTGTAAGCGATTGAGTGATATGGCCGGTTAGCTCAGTTGGTAGAGCGTGGTGCTAATAACGCTAAGGTCGTGGGTTCAAGACCCAAACTGGCCATCAATATTGATTTTGCTCAAAGCCCTCATCTTATTTGGTCGCATCAATAAAGCCTGTAAGCGATTGAATGATATGGCCGGTTAGCTCAGTTGGTAGAGCGTGGTTCTAATAACGCTAAGGTCGTGGGTTCAAGACCCACACTGGCCATCAATATTGATTTTGCTGAAAGCCCTCATCTTATTTGGTTGCATCAATAAAGCCTGTAAGCGATTAAGTGATATGGCCGGTTAGCTCAGTTGGTAGAGCGTGGTGCTAATAACGCTAAGGTCGTGGGTTCAAGACCCACACTGGCCATCAATATTGATTTTGCTAAAAGCCCTCATCTTATTTGGTTGCATGAACAAAGCCTGTAAGCGATTGAGTGATATGGCTGGTTAGCTCAGTTGGTAGAGTGAGGTGCTAATAACACTAAGGTCGTTGGTTCAAGACCCACACTGGCCATAAATTTTGATTTTGCTCAAAGGCCTCATCTTATTTGGTTGCATCAACAAAGCCTGTAAGCGATAGAGTAATATTGCTGGTTAGCTCAGTTGGTAGAGCGTGGTGCTAATAACGCTAAGGTCGTGGGTTCAAGACCCACACTGGCCATCAATATTGATTTTGCTCAAAACCCTCATCTTATTTGGTTGCATCAACAAAGCCTGTAAGCGATTGAGTGATATGGCCGGTTAGCTTAGTTGGTAGAGCGTGCTGCTAATAACGCTAAGGTCGTGGGTTCAAGACCCACACTGGCCATCAATATTGATTTTGCTCAAAGCCTTAACTTATTTGGTGGCATCAACAAAGCCTGTAAGCGATTGAGTGATATGGCCGGTTAGCTCAGTTGGTAGAGCGTGGTGCTATTAACGCTAAGGTCGTGGGTAAAAGACCCACACTGGCCATCAAGATAGATTTTGCTCAAAACCCTCATCTTATTTGGTTGCATCAATAAAGCCTGTAAGCGATTGAGTGATATGGCCGGTTAGCTCAGTTGGTAGAGCGTGGTGCTAATAACGCTAAGGTCGTGGGTTCAAGACCCACACTGGCCATCAATATTGATTTTGCTCAAAGCCCTCATCTTATTTGGTTGCATCAATAAAGCCTGTAAGCGATTGAGTGATAAGGCCGGTTAGCTCAGTTGGTAGAGCGTGGTGCTAATAACGCTAAGGTCGTGGGTTCAAGACCCACACTGGCCATCAATATTGATTTTGCTAAAAGCCCTCATCTTATTTATATGCATTAACAAAGCCTGTAAGCGATTGAGTGATATGGCCGGTTAGCTCAGTTGGTAGAGCGTGGTGCTAATAACGCTATGGTCGTGGGTTCAAGACCCACACTGGCTAGCATTATGAATTTTGCTCAAAGCTTTTATCTTATTTGGTTCCATCAACAAAGCCTGTAAGCGATTGAGTGATATGGCCGGTTAGCTCAGTTGGTAGAGCGTGGTGCTAATAACGCTAAGGTCGTGGGTTCAAGACCCACACTGGCCATCAATATTGATTTTGCTCAAAGCCCTCATCTTATTTGGTTTGTTCCAGAAAGCCTTTAAGCTATTGAGTGATATGGCCGGTTAGCTCAGTTGGTAGAGCGTGGTGCTAATAACGCTAAGGTCGTGGGTTCAAGACCCACACTGGCCATCAATATTGATTTTGCTCAAAGCCCTCATCTTATTTGGTTGCATCAACAAAGCCTGTAAGCGATAGAGTGATATGGCCGGTTAGCTTAGTTGGTAGAGCGTGGTGCTAATAACGCTAAGGTAGTGGGTTCAAGACCCACACTGGCCATCAATATTGATTTTACTCAAAACTTTTATCTTATTTGGTTCCATCAACAAAGCCTGTAAGGGATTGAGTGATATGGCCGGTTAGCTCAGTTGGTAGAGCGTGGTGCTAATAACGCTAAGGTCGTGGGTTCAAGACCCACACTGGCCATCAATATTGATTTTGCTCAAAGCCCTCATCTTATTTGGTTGAATCAACAAAGCCTGTAAGCGATTGAGTGATATGGCCGGTTAGCTCAGTTGGTAGAGCGTGGTGCTAATAACGCTAAGGTCGTGGGTTCAAGACCCACACTGGCCATCAATATTGATTTTGCTAAAGCCCTCATCTTATTTGGTTGCATCAACAAAGCCTGTAAGCGATTGAGTGATATGGCCGGTTAGCTCAGTTGGTAGAGCGTAGTGCTAATAACGCTAAGGTCGTGGGTTCAAGACCCACACTGGCCATCAATATTAATTTTGCTAAAAGCCCTCATCTTATTTGGTTTGTTCCAGAAAGCCTTTAAGCTATTGAGTGATATGGCCGGTTAGCTCAGTTGGTAGAGCGTGGTGCTAATAACGCTAAGGTCGTGGGTTCAAGACCAACACTGGCCATCAATATTGATTTTGCTCAAAGCCCTGATCTTATTTGGTTGAATCAACAAAGCCTGTAAGCGATTGACTGATATGGCCGGTTAGCTCAGTTGGTAGAGCGTGGTGCTAATAACGCTAAGGTCGTGGGTTCAAGACCCACACTGGCCATTAATATTGATTTTGCTCAAAGCCCTCATCTTATTTTGTTTCTTCCACAAAGCCTGTAACCTATTGAGTGATATGGCCGGTTAGCTCAGTTGGTAGAGCGTGGTGCTAATAACGCTAAGGTCGTAGGTTCAAGACCCACACTGGCCATCAATATTGATTTTGCTCAAAGCCCTCATCTTATTTGGTTGCATCAACAAAGCCTGTAAGCGATTGAGTGATATGGCCGGTTAGCTCAGTTGGTAGAGCGTGGTGCTAATAACGCTAAGGTCGTGGGTTCAAGACCCTTACTGGCCATCAATATTGATTTTGCTCAAAGCCCTCATCTTATTTGGTTGCATCAACAAAGCCTGTAAGCGATTGAGTGATATGGCCGGTTAGCTCAGTTGGTAGAGCGTGGTGCTAATAACGCTAAGGTCGTGGGTTCAAGACCCACACTGGCCATCAATATTGATTTTGCTCAAAGCCCTCATCTTATTTGGTTGAATCAACAAAGCCTGTAAGCGATTGAGTGATATGGCCGGTTAGCTCAGTTGGTAGAGCGTGGTGCTAATAACGCTAAGGTCGTGGGTTCAAGACCCACACTGGCCATCAATATTGATTTTGCTCAAAGCCCTCATCTTATTTGGTTGCATCAACAAAGCCTGTAAGCGATTGAGTGATATGGCCGGTTAGCTCAGTTGGTAGAGCGTGGTGCTAATAATACTAAGGTCATGGCTTCAAGACCCACACTGGCCATCAATATTAATTTTGCTCCAAGCCCTCATCTTATTTGGTTGCATCAACAAAGCCTGTAAGCGATTGAGTGATATGGCCGGTTAGCTCAGTTGGTAGAGCGTGGTGCTAATAACAATAAGGTCGCTGGTTCAAGACCCAAACTGGCCATCAATATTGATTTTGCTCAAAGCCCTCATCTTATTTGGTTGCATGAACAAAGCCTGTAAGCGATTGAGTGATATGGCCGGTTAGCTCAGTTGGTAGAGCGTGGTGCTAATAACGCTAAGGTCGTGGGTTCAAGACCCACACTGGCCATCAATATTGATTTTGCTCAAGCCCTCATCTTATTTTGTTTCTTAAACAAAGCCTGTAAGCGATTGAGTGATATGGCCGGTTAGCTCAGTTGGTAGAGCGTGGTGCTAATAACGCTAAGGTCGTGGGCTCAAGACCCACACTGGCCATGAATATTGATTTTGCTTTAAGCATTCATCTTATTTGGCTGCATCAACAAAGCCTGTAAGCGATTGAGTGATATGGCCGGTTAGCTCAGTTGGTAGAGCGTGGTGCTAATAACGCTAAGGTCGTGGGTTCAAGACCCACACTGGCCATCAATATTGATTTTGCTCAAAACCCTCATCTTATTTGGTTGAATCAACAAAGCCTGTAAGCGATTGAGTGATATGGCCGGTTAGCTCAGTTGGTAGAGCGTGGTGCTAATAACGCTAAGGTCGTGGGTTCAAGACCCACACTGGCCATCAATATTGATTTTGCTCAAAACCCTCATCTTATTTGGTTGAATCAACTAAGCCTGTAAGCGATTGAGTAATATGGCCGGTTAGCTCAGTTGGTAGAGCGTGGTGCTAATAATACTAAGGTCATGGCTTCAAGACCCACACTGGCCATCAATATTAATTTTGCTAAAAGCCCTCATCTTATTTTGTTTGTTCCAGAAAGCCTGTAAGCGATAGAGTGATATGGCCGGTTAGCTCAGTTGGTAGAGCGTGGTGCTAATAACGCTAAAGTCGTGGGTTCAAGACCCACACTGGCCATCTATATTGATTTTGCTCAAAGCCCTGATCTTATTTGGTTGCATCAACAAAGCCTGTAAGCTATTGAGTGAAATGGCCAGTTAGCTCAGTTGGTAGAGCGTGGTGCTAATAACGCTAAGGTCGTGGGTTCAAGACCCACACTGGCCATCAATATTGATTTTGCTCAAAGCTTTTATCTTATTTGGTTCCATCACAAAGCCTGTAAGGGATTGAGTGATATGGCCGGTTAGCTCAGTTGGTAAAGCGTGGTGCTAATAACGCTAAGGTCATGGGTTCAAGACCAACACTGGCCATCAATATTGATTTTGCATAAAGCCCTCATCTTATTTGGTTGCATCAACAAAGCCTGTAAGCGATTGAGTGATATGGCCGGTTAGCTGAGTTGGTAGAGCGTGGTGCTAATAACGCTAAGGTCGTGGGTTCAAGACCCACACTGGCCATCAATATTGATTTTGCTACAGCCCTCATCTTATTTGGTTGCATCAACAAAGCCTGTAAGCGATTGAGTGATATGGCCGGTTAGCTCAGTTGGTAGAGCGTGGTGCTAATAACGCTAAGGTCGTGGGTTCAAGACCCACACTGGCCATCAATATTGATTTTGCTCAAAGCCCTCATCTTATTTTGTTTCTTCCACAAAGCCTGTAACCTATTGAGTGATATGGCCGGTTAGCTCAGTTGGTAGAGCGTGGTGCTAATAACGCTAAGGTCGTAGGTTCAAGACCCACACTGGCCATCAATATTGATTTTGCTCAAAGCCCTCATCTTATTTGGTTGCATCAACAAAGCCTGTAAGCGATTGAGTGATATGGCCGGTTAGCTCAGTTGGTAGAGCGTGGTGCTAATAACGCTAAGGTCGTGGGTTCAAGACCCACACTGGCCATCAATATTGATGTTGCTCAAAGCCCTCATCTTATTTGGTTGAATCAACAAAGCCTGTAAGCGATTGAGTGATATGGCCGGTTAGCTCAGTTGGTAGAGCGTGGTGCCAATAACGCTAAGGTCGTTGGTAAAAGACCCACACTGGCCATCAATATTGATTTTGCTGAAAGCCCTCATCTTATTTGGTTGAATCAACAAAGCCTGTAAGCGATTGAGTGATATGGCCGGTTAGCTCAGTTGGTAGAGCGTGGTGCTAATAACGCTAAGGTCGTTGGTAAAAGACCCACACTGGCCATCAATATTGATTTTGATCAAAGCCCTCATCTTATTTTGTTTCTTCCACAAAGCCTGTAAGCTATTGAGTGATTGGCCGGTTAGCTCAGTTGGTAGAGCTTGGTGCTAATAACGCTAAGGTCGTGGGTTCGAGACCCACACTGGCCATCAATATTGATTTTGCTCAAAGCCCTCATCTTATTTGGTTGCATCAACAAAGCCTGTAAGCGATTGAGTGATATGGCCGGTTAGCTCAGTTGGTAGAGCGTGGTGCTAATAACGCTAAGGTCGTGGGTTCAAGACCCACACTGGCCATCAATTTTGATTTTGCTCAAAGCCCTCATCTTATTTGGTTGCATCAACAAAGCCTGTAAGCGATTGAGTGATATGGCCGGTTAGCTCAGTTGCTAGAGCGTGGTGCTAATAACGCTAAGGTCGTGGGTTCAAGACCTACACTGGCCATGAATATTGATTTTGCTCAAAGCCCTCATCTTATTTGGTTGCATCAACAAAGCCTGTAAGCGATTGAGTGATATGGCCGGTTAGCTCAGTTGGTAGAGCGTGGTGCTAATAACGCTAAGGTCGTGGGTAAAAGACCCACACTGGCCATCAATATTGATTTTGCTCAAAGCCCTCATCTTATTTGGTTGCATCAACAAAGCCTGTAAGCGATTGAGTGATATGGCCGGTTAGCTCAGTTGGTAGAGCGTGGTGCTAATAACGCTAAGGTCGTGGGTTCAAGACCAACACTGGCCATCAATTTTGATTTTGCTCAAAGCCCTCATCTTATTTGGTTGCATCAACAAAGCCTGTAAGCCATTGAGTGATATGGCCGGTTAGCTCAGTTGGTAGAGCGTGGTGCTAATAACGCTAAGGTCGTGGGTTCAAGACCCACACTTGCCATGAATATTGATTTTGCTCAAAGCCCTCATCTTATTTGGTTGCATCAACAAAGCCTGTAAGCGATTGAGTGATATGGCCGGTTAGCTCAGTTGGTAGAGCGTGGTGCTAATAACGCTAAGGTCGTGGGTAAAAGACCCACACTGGCCATCAATATTGATTTTGCTCAAAGCCCTCATCTTATTTGGTTGCATCAACAAAGCCTGTAAGCAATTGAGTGATATGGCCGGTTAGCTCAGTTGGTAGAGCGTGGTGCTAATAACGCTAAGGTCGTGGGTTCAAGACCCACACTGGCCATCAATATTGATTTTGCTAAAGCCCTCATCTTATTTGGTTGCATCAACAAAGCCTGTAAGCGATAGAGTGATATGGCCGGTTAGCTCAGTTGGTAGAGCGTGGTGCTAATAACGCTAAGGTCGTGGGTTCAAGACCCACACTTGCCATCAATATTGATTTTGCTCAAAGCCCTCATCTTCTTTTGTTTCTTCCGCAAAGCCTGTAAGCGATAGAGTGATATGGCCGGATAGCTCACTTGGTAGAGCGTGGTGCTAATAACGCTAAGGTCGTGGGTAAAAGACCCAGACTGGCCATCAATTTTGATTTTGCTCAAAGCCCTGATCTTATTTGGTTGCATCAACAAAGCCGGTAAGCGATAGAGTGATATGGCCGGTTAGCTCAGTTGGTAGAGCTTGGTGCTAATAACGCTAAGGTCGTGGGTTCAAGACCCACACTGGCCATCAATATTGATTTTGCTGAAAGCCCTCATCTTATTTGGTTGAATCAACAAAGCCTGTAAGCGATTGAGTGATATGGCCGGTTAGCTCAGTTGGTAGAGCGTGGTGCTAATAATACTAAGGTCATGGCTTCAAGACCCACACTGGCCATCAATATTGATTTTGCTAAAAGCCCTCATCTTATTTTGTTTGTTCCAGAAAGCCTTTAAGCTATTGAGTGATATGGCCGGTTAGCTCAGTTGGTAAAGCGTGGTGCTAATAACGCTAAGGTCATGGGTTCAAGACCAACACTGGCCATCAATATTGATTTTGCATAAAGCCCTCATCTTATTTGGTTGCATCAACAAAGCCTGTAAGCGATAGAGTGATATGGCCGGTTAGCTCAGTTGGTAGAGCTTGGTGCTAATAACGCTAAGGTCGTGGGTTCAAGACCCACACTGGCCATCAATATTGATTTTGCTCAAAGCCCTCATCTTATTTGGTTGCATCAACAAAGCCTGTAAGCGATTGAGTGATATGGCCGGTTAGCTCAGTTGGTAGAGCGTGGTGCTAATAACGCTAAGGTCGTGGGTTCAAGACCCACACTGGCCATCAATATTAATTTTTCTCAAAGCCCTCATCTTATTTGGTTGCATCAACAAAGCCTGTAAGCGATTGAGTGATAAGGCCGGTTAGCTCAGTTGGTAGAGCGTGGTGCTAATAACGCTAAGGTCGTGGGTTCAAGACCCACACTGGCCATCAATATTGATTTTGCTCAAAGCCCTCATCTTATTTGGTTGCATCAATAAAGCCTGTAAGCGATTGAGTGATATGGCCGGTTCGCTCAGTTGGTAGAGCGTGGTGCTAATAATACTGAGGTCATGGCTTCAAGACCCACACTGGCCATCAATATTAATTTTGCTAAAAGCCCTCATCTTATTTATATGCATGAACAAAGCCTGTAAGCGATTGAGTGATATGGCCGGTTAGCTCAGTTGGTAGAGTGTGGTACTAATAACGCTAAGGTCGTGGGTTCAAGACCCACACTGGCCATCAATTTTGATTTTGCTCAAAGCCCTCATCTTATTTGGTTGCATCAACAAAGCCTGTAAGCGATTGAGTGATATGGCCGGTTAGCTCAGTTGGTAGAGCGTGGTGCTAATAATACTAAGGTCGTTGGTAAAAGACCCACACTGGCCATCAATATTGATTTTGCTCAAAGCCCTCATCTTATTTTGTTTCTTCCACAAACCCTGTAAGCTATTGAGTGATATGGCCGGTTAGCTCAGTTGGTAGAGCTTGGTGCTAATAACGCTAAGGTCGTGGGTTCGAGACCCACACTGGCCATCAATATTGATTTTGCTTAAAGCCCTCATCTTATTTGGTTGCATCAACAAAGCCTGTAAGCGATTGAGTGATATGGCCGGTTAGCTCATTTGGTAGAGCGTGGTGCTAATAACGCTAAGGTCGTGGGTTCAAGACCCACACTGGCCATCAATTTTGATTTTGCTCAAAGCCCTCATCTTTTTTGGTTGCATCAACAAAGCCTGTAAGCGATTGAGTGATATGGCCGGTTAGCTCAGTTGGTAGAGCGTGGTGCTAATAACGCTAAGGTCGTGGGTTTAAGACCCAAACTGGCCATCAATATTGATTTTGCTCAAAGCCCTGATCTTATTTGGTTGCATCAACAAAGCCTGCAAGCGATTGAGTGATATGGCCGGTTAGCTCAGTTGGTAGAGCGTGGTGCTAATAACGCTAAGGTCGTGGGTTCAAGACCCACACTGGCCATCAATATTGATTTTGCTCAAAGCCCTCATCTTATTTGGTTGCATCAAGAAAGCCTGTAAGCGATTGAGTGATATGGCCGGTTAGCTCAGTTGGTAGAGCGTGGTGCTAATAACGCTAAGGTCGTGGGTTCAAGACCCACACTGGCCAGCATTATTAATTTTGCTTAAAGCCCTGATCTTATTTGGTTGCATCAACAAAGCCTGTAAGCGATTGAGTGATATGGCCGGTTAGCTCAGTTGGTAGAGCGTGGTGCTAATAACGCTAAGATCGTGGGTTCAAGAACCACACTGGCCATCAATGTTGATTTTGCTGAAAGCCCTGATCTTATTTGGTTGCATGAACAAAGCCTGTAAGCGATAGAGTGATATGGCCGGTTAGCTCAGTTGGTAGAGCGTGGTGCTAATAACGCTAAGGTCGTGGGTTCAAGACCCACACTGGCCATCAATATTGATTTCGCTCAAAGCCCTCATCTTATTTGGTTGCATCAACAAAGCCTGTAAGCGATTGAGTGATATGGCCGGTTAGCTCAGTTGGTAGAGCTTGGTGCTAATAACGCTAAGGTCGTGGGTTCGAGACCCACACTGGCCATCAATATTGATTTTGCTTAAAGCCCTCATCTTATTTGGTTGCATCAACAAAGCCTGTAAGCGATTGAGTGATATGGCCGGTTAGCTCATTTGGTAGAGCGTGGTGCTAATAACGCTAAGGTCGTGGGTTCAAGACCCACACTGGCGATCAATTTTGATTTTGCTCAAAGCCCTCATCTTATTTGGTTGCATCAACAAAGCCTGTAAGCGATTGAGTGATATGGCCGGTTAGCTCAGTTGGTAGAGCGTGGTGCTAATAACGCTAAGGTCGTGGGTTCAAGACCCACACTGGCCATCAATACTGATTTTGCTCAAAGCCCTCATCTTATTTGGTTGCATCAACAAAGCCTGTAAGCGATTGAGTGATATGGCCGGTTAGCTCAGTTGGTAGAGCGTTGTGCTAATAACGCTAAGGTCGTGGGTTCAAGACCCACACTGGCCATCAATATTGATTTTGCTCAAAGCCCTCATCTTATTTGGTTGCATCAACAAAGCCTGCAAGCGATTGAGTGATATGGCCGGTTAGCTCAGTTGGTAGAGCGTGGTGCTAATAATGCTAAGGTCGTGGGTTCAAGACCCACACTGGCCATCAATTCTGATTTTGCTCAAAGCCCTCATCTTATTTGGTTGCATCAACAAAGCCTGTAAGCGATTGAGTGATATGGCCGGTTAGCTCAGTTGGTAGAGCGTGGTGCTAATAACGCTAAGGTCTTGGGTTCAAGACCCAAACTGGCCATCAATATTGATTTTGCTCAAAGCCCTCATCTTATTTGGTTGCATCAACAAAGCCTGCAAGCGATTGAGTGATATGGCCGGTTAGCTCAGTTGGTAGAGCGTGGTGCTAATAACGCTAAGGTCGTGGGTTCAAGACCCACACTGGCCATCAATATTGATTTTGCTCAAAGCCCTCATCTAATTTGGTTGTATCAACAAAGCCTGTAAGCGATTGAGTGATATGGCCGGTTAGCTCAGTTGGTAGAGCGTGGTGCTAATAACGCTAAGGTCGTGGGTTCAAGACCCAAACTGGCCATCAATATTGATTTTGCTCAAAGCCCTCATCTTATTTGGTTGCATCAACAAAGCCTGCAAGCGATTGAGTGATATGGCCGGTTAGCTCAGTTGGTAGAGCGTGGTGCTAATAACGCTAAGGTCGTGGGTTCAAGACCCACACTGGCCATCAATGTTGATTTTTATTAAAACCCTCATCTTATTTTGCTGCATCAACAAAGCCTATAAACGATTGAGTGATATGGCCGGTTAGCTCAGTTCTTAGAGTGTGGTGCTAATAACGCTAGTGTTGTTTGTCCAAGATATACACCGACTGATGGTTTTGATTCAGTTTAAATTTGTCATATCAGTTTGTCAGGCTGTGAAAGCATTGAAATCTTAAATTTCACGTGAAGGCAAAAACATGACGTTTGTTTGCCGTTGAAGTGATAAAGAAACCAGGCTGTAGGTTCATTGGTTTGAAATAAAATACTTACTCAGGTGTAATGTGTAGGTTACTTCCAAACCACTCTTAGGATTTGAAGGATTCCAATTAACTTTTGCAGTTGTTGAGCTTTCAACTGAAACAGAATGGAAAAAATCAAATAACTTGAATGGAAAATTAGAAATGTAATTAAATCATAAAGATGCAATTATTCATTGATTCTTATTCTCCTCTGATAAGCTGAAGTTTCTAATGAGAAATCAATGTCACAGTCGTTAATTTTCTTTTTGTATCATCCCCTCTCAGATCAGCGCCTCTTCAATTTTTCAATGATGCAAAACTGCATAAAAATGGGTTCGAGCTCATTCATGTTCATTGATTATCTTGATATCAAAGCCTCAAATCGAAACACCGATATCATGTTTTTACGTCTTTTGCAAATTCTGTTCCGTCTTTTCTCTTAGAAGCCCCTCTTTTAAAGTTCTTGATTCATATAACTTCCCTTGGGACTGAAGATAACTCATATACAACAAGAGGTAGAGAAAATCTAACCCATATAAAAACCAAGCATTCCTATCATTGGCATTCCATATGTGGATACACTAATTGTTGAATGCCAGGGTGGGTCAATTCAGTGTTAGAGCGGGCAAAGACTAAATTTTTGAAATATCCTCCAATGGTAGCATATTTTTCAACAAACCTGAAATAGCAGTGACTGAAGTTTGAACCAAAATCCCAGCAATGCACTAAAACAAGCTGCCCCCAAAGGTAGCAAATTCAGGGAAAATCCTCAAATGGTATCATTATTTTCTTGAATAGGGCCAATTGTTAGCGTTTTATCAGACCCTCAAACCGACTGGATCCACTTGTTAGGCCATAAAGGGAGAAGCCCCCCCCCCCTGGGTTGACAGTAGGGTGATGAACTCAGACGTTGGCAAAACCTTAATTACTCGGTTTTTTCGATGTGCTTGGGTGGTGTCACTCAATCCTTGAATGGATAAGGCCAACCAGTCCGAGTTAAGAGGAAGCTGCGATTCCACGTGCGATTCCCCATTCAGCAGTGCCCTGCTAACATTAATTTTGCACAACCAAAACCCTAAAAAGGGCTGCCGAAGTAAGTAAGTATAAGTAAAGCAGTTCTTTAAGAATTCATCTTCGCTACGAATTATTGGCAAGCTAATGTTTTCAAAATAGAGAAAAAAGACTGAAACTGGAAAACCATTGTTGTGTCGGCGATTTTGTGGCTGTTGTTGTGAAAAGGGAAGAAGGAAGGGAAAAGCTGCGTGACTGACTGTTTGTTTCACAGCTATCAAATATATTTAAACGAAGAAAGTCCAAAATACTAGGCTTTGTGCCGGATCCTTTTCTATGCTTTCGGTGAAGTAAGTAAATATAGCGAGACAGGAACAGCGAAAGACGGCACAAACAGAAAAAACGTAGATGGATTAAATATCATATATATGTAAATATTGTCAAAATGTCACCCTGGCATACAGGGCTTCTTCAGGACTAAATTTACTAACGAACAAATGCAGGGCTATATACAAAAGTGTTTACAGTGATATGTTTGGTTATTACGTTATAATGGTGCTGCTACACAGAGGGTGGAACGGTGGCAATGATTATGGTGGGAGTAATATATTAATAATGATAATTAAATAATGATGATAAGATAGATGTATTGGAAAGCAGAGGAGTAGAGTATGACTGTAAATAGTGATACAAAAATATAACTATGAATAACGAGGCAAGGTTAGATGTATAGATTATGATTAGGTATAATTAGCGGTCAGTCATTCTGTTAAGTTAAGTCCGTTGGGTCTCAGTGTGTTGGCCAAGTCGATGAAGTGCTGTCCTTTGGCTCGTCTAACACTCGTCTACCATTCAGTGTACAGTTTGTGTATTCGTATAATCTGTAAGTCACGTACAGTGTGTCCAGGTTGACAAAAATGCTCTGCCACCCGAGACTTGTCATGTTTTTTGTTGAGTACGTCTCGTCTATGTTCAATGAGTCTGTCGCGTACTCGTCTACCAGTTTGTCCTATGTATTGGCAGTTATTGTTGCCGTCAGTTATGCACTTGATACACTGCGTCAAGTATGTAACATTGTTAGAGTTGAAGTGCAGTTGCTGTCGAATGTCGTAGGTATTACCTGTATTGCTAAAAGTAACTGTTGTGGCCCTGTCATGTATGTGTGTGCAAGTGATGCATTTACACTTTTATATGTATGATGATATAATGATTTATCATATAATGATATTTAACATATTTTTATAAACATAATATTCAATCCATGTACGTTTTTTCTGTTTGTGTCGTCTTGTGCTGTTTCTGTCTCGCTATATCAAATATATTACTTGTTGCCTTATCCACATATACACACTCAAGGAAAGAATCGTGTTTGATTATCTTTACAACCATACATGTTACCGATTATAACAACAACAAATATTGCATCACATCATGAAATGCAATGTGCACAAAAACGGTTTTCTTACTCTTCACGACAGGTACTCGAGGCTTTTGTAAATGTTTTAAGATCTCCAGAGTTATTTCAATTTCTTCTTTTATGTCATCTTTCAGGTCTTGTTTTTTCAATGTTTCCTACAAATATAAACAAGATATATTTCCTCATAGAGTCTTAACCAAGACGCAGGCTCTTTCGTACGATAAGGGCGATCACTTTGTTGTTAGCACTCGTTTTAAGCTACAAAAAACTTTGTAAACTAAGGGACAAGAGCACTTAGCCACTCTCGTGCAATTTTCTTCGCGAAAAGGCGTGGTGCACGAAACCCTCCGTTTTATTAAGAATTGGGCCAAACTAAAAACAATTTGACAGCAGTCATCCCAATTCGGTAATTCTAAACTTTATTACTTTACAAATTTCATTTTTCAACCTATATCATGTTTTTCTCATTTCCAAGAAGGCCTACAGCCAATCTCAAATGTAATTTGGCGCTTATTCATTTCTTACTGATCTGAAACGATATTCAGCGGATTTGAAACAAATTTCAACGATTGCGGAACGATGTGCGACCCCTTGAATAAGTTAAACTCAACGATCTTCAAAAGGAATTCTCAAGCCAATCTCAAATAATTTGTAATCGCTCCCTTACCTTCAGAGTATTTTTAACCATTTTATGATCTCTCAAAAGTAAACAACCTTCTCTCTTGCTTGAAACAGTTCTTATCGTCCTAAAACAACATGGATGGGATTACATTTAGATATAATGTAAACAAACACCGTGAGCATACTATGTATATATACAAACAAACATTAGTGAGTTAAGTTAGAATAACAGAGGTACACTTTTGTAGATTACCAAAAGTGTTATGTAGCTGACATGATAATAGAAGAATAAAAGAGAGGTTATCAGGCTCGGTATTCACTATTGACACTGATATTTTATGATTGAGCCTGAATACGAAACTTTTAAGAAACAGGAACACTTAATTAATCAAGAAAACAATGGACGAAACAATATACTAACATTTCATCTTTGGCCCATGAAAGAGCCAAAAATGCAAAATACTCACTAGGGAAGCAGCTTTAGTATAGGGCATCTGACTAGTATTTTTGTTTAAAAGAGTAAAATACACATTTTTGCGTTCTTTAGAGCAGCCTTTGGTGAGTACATAACTTGAATTAGCTCGTTTCGTTTTCCCTCGCCATCTCCTTTAGAACACAAAATGTACTTGCAAACAAAGTGCTTCAGGGAACTCTAAATCATCGAAATAGCCTGACGAGAAATTTGGGATTATCGAATAGGAGAGAGTTTAACTACAGGTGCTAGATGACCTAAAATACTGCATGGATTACGCCAAATATGGTACAACCTAGACCTTTCGATGTCAATCTTTGTGAAATAACATGACCGTGCCAGACTCGAACCTGTGACCTTTGATTGTTAGAATAAATTAATTCAAATGAGATCCAATCTTGTCCAACATGTAGATCAGAGACATACTAAGAGAGGAAACAAGTGCTTTTATCGATTCCATATTGGCTATCATCGATAAGTAAATGCTCAATAAGTCCCCCTTTGGACACAGATCCTGCAGTATCTAAAACAGCCACAGCTGAGGTTAAGAAGAGAGGCTTCGTGTAACATTACTGAAGTCTTTGGTATGACAAAAAAATGAAACCATATAGGCATGTGATTTTTCTTTATTCGTTTACACGATACCGGTAAAAAGCATGAAACTCTGACAAGACAATGGTCGTAATGTCATGTAATTGTTTTATTGTGGGCTTGCGCAGTATTGCTCCTAAAAGGCGCCGAAGGAAATGTTAAACAAAATAGACCGAGGCAAAAGTTGCATGAAATCATGTCGGCACCATTTCACACTTTCCCTACCGATATGCTATCGACTTTGCGAAGCCAGGTAGTCGAGAAAAAAAAATATCATGCCGATGTCAGGTTATAGCGGCATACTACCGATATCACGTAAACGGGGTCTGATTGAACCTACCATCATCCGACGCAGTGATGGCCACTCTAGCACTAGACCGTTGTAAGGTTGATCTAATTTAAAGATAGGGAGAAACCTATTTCAAAGAGTTTATCAGGTCAACTCACATGGCAGCGAACCACGCTGTTTCCTCGTCTTCGTAACTCAACAATGCTGCCAGCTTCTGAAGCATTTTCTCGTGCTCTGAATGCGTCAACAACTTGTGTACACCGTCACCGCTGCCTGCGATGCATCCAAGTGCAAAGCAGGCGTTCTTATTGCAACCGTAATCTTGCGAGCCAAGCATATTTGTCAGATTCACCAGCTAAAGGTTAACAGATAATTTTCTAAATAGATACAGTCTAAAATCTCATTGTTAAAGGCAAAGAATCAGCATAAACAGCAAGATTTTGAGGCAGTAATTGACAAAGAATGACAATGTCATATAACAAGTTCATTAGAACTCACTTCTAGGATACAAAAGACAATCAAATAATGGTAGCGCATTTAAAGATTTTTCATTTTAAAAACTCGGATTTTATATTAAGTGGTATTACTTTTATTTGTCAAATCACTTAGGGCCTTTCTATTGTCCGCAAGAGTCGCCCTAGATTGGTGACTCTCACCTTTTACGTCTAATTTCCTTTTGACTCGTGTCCTTCACATGGCCATGCCACATTCGTGCTGACACTTGCGTGCGATGGAACTGCCCTCGTCAGTGTGATGCCTGTTTGGTCTTCAATAATTATGTATATAGATGTAGAAATTTCAGACAGTCAGGGGTCATTTCCGATATTAGACTGCATGTGAACATAATCAAACCAAAAAATCACAATGAAGTATCTTAATGTGAGGTGTCTCAGCCATTGTCAGTAGATTTTGATAACAAGGGTATACCCTACTTACTTACGCTGATTCACTGCCTTTAAGCAATCAAACCATAGTTAAGGCAAAAAGTAAAAGTTATTAGAGATATATTAGAAATGAAAACTTTAATCAGAAACCTTTTGAGAGGATATCATCCTTTAACCGATGATTAAATAATCCAAAAGCCATGATCATCAAATGAATCAATCTTGCAGCATTCAAATGAAACCAATGATGTGTGTTATTGTTGCCTGCTGTTTTCTACTATACCTTACACAAACCAGAAATAAATCATACGGAAATGACTTTTGTACTTGAATTAATCTACCTTAGAAAGCCAGTCAAAAACAGAAAACCGTTGCAGAGTAAAACATATTTAAGCCGAAGAGAAGAGCGAGATAAAATACAGAAGCGTTGCTCACCATTTGATCTGACTTTTTAAGCATGAGAATCTGTCGCCTGCCTGATTCCATATCACACAATCTTCCAAGTGCAAAAGCAGCATTCATCCCTTTTCCTGCATCAGTAAGGATTAAAATACCATTCAAAAATAATTACCATCAATTAAATCAGTGTTGAGTTTCGATAACTCAACATTTCAATTCATTGATTTCCATTCTTTTAGGAGGGTAACCTTTTAGCAGAAGCTGTTTTGCAAGAGTCATACCAGTATCATATACAATTAGAATTACTGAGTGGCAATGTCGATTCACATCTGGATATAATTATTGGTTAGGTTTCGTTTTAGGTCTCTTTCTTATGTACTACTATGACGAGTGTCAAACGCAAAGCTTCAGTTGCTATTAAGTTGTGCTATGTTTCTGATTTTCCTCGCCATCCATAATTATAATTACAATATTAAATACATAAGATGATATCAATCACAAAAATGAGACCATCTTATAAAAGAAAATCGGATCAAACATGATTCTTAAGGGCGGGACTATGAAGGGCTGCCCAGGCCTAGGTGCTAGTATAAATGGGCAACCAGTGTAAATACAAATCGCCTTCAATCATCCAAATAACTAGGCTTGCTATGACAGCACCCCTGCTCCAACAAACCACTATCCCTCAAAAGATCTCTTGAAATTGCCAAGGCTGATCAAGGGATGGGCCTTTTTGAATTTGCCTTTTTAAAATGGATAAAATCACGGTTTTATATTTCTGTAAATCTCTACAAAAGCTACCAGACTATGAAGCAACTACCTAAGATTGGTCCCTTGTTTATTGTAGACCTGGAAGGCGTTTCACAACACCCTAGAAGCTACTTTTTTCTTTGGCATCTCTTTAACTTGTCCAAAAATCATTGTTGCGATTTAGTTTTCACTTATCTTTTTTTACATTAAAACGGATATATTTTCAGCTCCGTCTTTGGCTTTGCTTCCGAAATGATCCAGCTAAAAACGGAGCTAAATCAATATGCTAACAAAAACTGGGCCAAACAAAAACAGATGTTTGCAATGTGAACACTAAAATCGGGGGAATTCAAATACGCTAACAACAACCAATGATAATCTCATTTTCCTAAGAGAATATCAGATGCATTTTTTATAACAAGTGTAGCCGCAAATCGACAGATATCCATTTTTGTTTGAAAATGTAGCAGTGCAAAAGGGGAGGAAAGTTAGCTCTGTTTTCAGACATTCTTACAACATTACTATATTCATGTCCATACCTGCCTCATCCACTCCAAGAGAATCAACAAGAAGCAAAAGAATCTTCCTACTATCTCTCCTATTCAGTATTCGAGCGCAGCCTTCTTCTTCAATCGTCAGCCTGAAACAAATTATTGGGAATTCATTTCAAACGCACATGTTGTGTAGGATAAATTTACAAGTTCTTTCTCTAGTATGAAGTTGCATTTGTGGAATTTTTATGTTCCTTTATGTATAGAAAGAATCAGCAGAGAATCATTATTGTTAAAACTAACACTTAAATCAATTGATGAGGATACCATATAATACAATGCAATATAATAAAATTTAACAAAATAATATTTGTAAAAACACAAAAAAAGTCACAAGGTTATACCCTATTCAAGGTGACGTAATTAACCCAGTTTTGTTAACTCTAGGAAGGTTCCTAACAGCTAATCAAGAGAATTCAAATTAGCGAACTAGCCAATTAGAGTCTTCCATTTAAAAACATGGTAAAACCTGGTATAGTTTAAGCTGTTTTAACCGTGTGAAATCTGTACTTTTCCAACTTTCTCAAATTGACTTTCAAGATGGCAAAAAACAAGATGTACAGTGAATTACGTTTTTTATGGTCCAGCGTTTCATTGCAGTTTTAGTTGAATTTATAACCATAGTTTATTAAAGTACATGGTTGGAAGCTTACTGTTGTTTATCTTTGTTTCACGTTTCATGTAGAGAAGTATCTAGAGAAGTGCATAACGTATTCCTTATCCTCTCTCTTGACTGGTAAAATGTTTAGATGTACCCATTGCCTCCATAGATATTGCGATGAATGTTACAAACTTTTTCATTAATAATGACAATTTTTGGATAAGGAATTTTTTTTAACCATGGCCTCAATGGCAAAACAATAGCAAAACAATGCACCGTACTCTATTCTCTCAGTCTAGAAAAAAATGCTCAAAAAGATGTAAGAATAGGTTTAACAAACTATGTCATAACTAACCTTGCTAGAACAAGAGCTGAATTGCTGGCAGTCCACGAATTTTCATTTGCTAGTAATGAACTAATTTTTGTCAATGTATCATCAAGATTTTCTTTTCTCAACATCCAAGATCTCCCCTCGAGGCTTTCAGCCTGAAAATCAATTTTCAACCAATTACAAAGACGATCCTTACCCTGAATATAGCTTGAAATAAGTAACTTTGGCACTCAAAGAGACTTAAAGAAACAATCAAGGGAGATTAGGTAGTTTGAAATGTGCCATAAAATGCCTCAAGTCTGTAAAAAGTAAGGCATCAAAGTTAGTGCTTGTTTTTCTAGTGAATTAATGTGGGGCTTGCATACAAGATAAAAAATAAGTTTATAAGCGTTGCGAGGAGTACCAAATAATTTTCAAGCATTTCTTGCCATAAGATAGGATCTCATTCATAGCTACTAATTCCTCCAGAAATAACCAGGAAGCTAGAATCTAAAATTAACTTCTCCACAAGGAAGAACATTAAAGTTGTAAGTAGATATCTTTGAAAATAAATACTGATTAAAAAGATTAAAAAAAGCTGCTATTTGACTTTTTCAAAAAACAAAATATGTTGATAATCATTTGACTTAACAGCTAGAGAATTCGAGTAAATTTCAGGAAGCAGTATTTAATGTGAACTTTTCAACAAGGAAGAACAATATAAGTTGCAAGAAGATATCATTGAAAATGTATAAGGATAAAAAGATTAAGAGTGCTGTTTTCTAAATTAAAATGTTTATTTCCGAATAAGCAATTTTTTCATTTGATTTTTTTTCAATTTTAAAATTACATCAAGCGTTTTTCAAACAATGAAATCACGATTTAAGGTAGGGGTAAAATTCTCACCAAAGTTCCAATGGTTCCAGCTGCATTCATGACACTCTCCCCATCGTTACAATAAAGTAAGTTGGTGAGGTTGGTAAGGATGTCAAATCCACTGTCTTTATACGCAACAACCGTTTCCAATACTCTACGTCTACCAACATCAATATCACATAGAGTTCCAATGATATACGCAGCATGGCCTGCAATACTTGAAGTAAACATGCTATGCATTATACTTTAGTGAAAACAATTTTGCATGAATAAAAATTAAGACTTGAATATTATGTTCAAACAGGTCATCATCATCAGATTCAGCAAAAAGCTTCAGACAATTTGAAATATTTCGCAAAGCATTTAAGTATCTAAGAGTTATGAATTTCTCTAGTCCTTTCTTACATCGGATAGGAGTGTCAGAAAAATCATACATGGCCATTTGATCACATTTTCAGGGAATCGCCCGCCTCAATGTGCGCTTTTACTTGGGGATAGCCTACCTGAGAGCAGTGAGGAAGGCAATTCAATGCCCACCTACTAGGTCTGAGAGGGAGACATAATTTCATTTTAATGAACCACGACAAGAGAGCCAGTAGGTAGGGTGGGCATACATACAGCTTTTTGCTGGATAGTTTCTTGAGAGCATATGGGCTCCTAACCACTATGAATCCAATTTAAAATTTCACGATCACTTTCCTCTTTTTCTAGAAAAACACGAAAGCTATAGCTCTCTAAGTCTCCCAGCCAGCAGCAAAACTAGAGGTTATTTGTTGGGGGTGTAGCTACAGCTGCTGGCTGCAAAGCTTTCCAAATGGCCTGCCAAAAACAAAAGAACCAGGTAATCTCCCATGGAAAAATACAGATCAGTTGGACTTCAGGGGTAGTCTCTTCATGACTGCTGTGGTTCCCAGATTAAAGTCAAATTCAATAATTCATAGAAAAATAACATGCAATTACCATCATATGTACATATCCTTATGGCAACTTTTGGGAAAGAGGGGCAAAATTTGGCAACTTTTGCATTAGGGGGTTCTTTAGGGCTCCAGGTGTAGAAAAATTAGCCCAATTTAGCCAACAGACTTCAGGTTTTCTCTCAAAAACATTATTTGGGTTTTCAAGTTTGAACCTGTCTCGAATATTGCTGAGTGGTAATTTCTTCAGTGTAAATGCTGTTAAAAATGAAGGTTCCCGGGCTTTGTATTAAATGCTTCTGATCTGTTATGACAATGGATTAAAAATACGTATGGAGATAATGCAAGTTATTCAGATGTGCCAGAACTTTTGCCAGGGGCGTGCAGATTTGAGCAGTGGTATTGTGAACGGAGCCAGGTAGGACATATGCCCCCTCCGACATCGAAATTTTGAGAAAAAAATGGAAATTTCGAGAAAAAGACTAAATTTCTACATTTTGTTCAAGTTCAAGGGCATGCCACGATGACAAGATAAAGTCTCATTTGGGGAAAAATTTCTGATGGCAACCTCCCTAAAAGATCCTATTAATGACGCCCTTTTGAGCACCCTATCCAATAGACCTCAATTATTGGGAGAAACCATTGAGGCTACGTATAAATGGCCTCTTTGTGCAAAATTGAAGGAGTCTGTGGTCCTAGAGTACATCATTTTCCTGTCAAAAAATATAACCACACTACAGCACTTAGGTTGCTTCCTACAGTTGAATAAAATAAATTCTTTGTGTTGTAATTTCCATAGTGCATTGTTTAAATAACAGAACAGTTCAAAATTAAAAACATGTTAAAATACAATGGCTGAGTGAATTCAGAAATCAAGAGAAGAGTGAAGCCACTTGTCTACCCAACATAACGTTTGCTACTAAAGAACTTATCTATTTTCACTGTTATCGTGATAATATAAAGGTCTACCACAAATGTCATAACAACATTAAAATTTAAATAGCTTTACCTCGAATCTCTCGAGCCAAGCAAACGAAATATTCCCCACAAAAGATCTTCTGAGCCAGCATGATTAAGAAGCTGATAGGAACAGAGCTCCCGGTCTTTCTGGAATTCTTCTACGAGTTTTTCGAGGGCATGTCCTGTCCGTTCGTCATGTTTTATCAGCGATTTTAGGCCTTGATTCATATGCCTTCCAGTCTGTAGAAACATTTTTGATTTTGCTTCCCAGATCTGTTGAGAACATTCTTTATTGACATTGCTCGGGCGTCTAGAATTACAAAGCGCGCAAGCGAAGGATTAAGTAAACATAACTTTATAACCTCTCGAATCAAAAGATCACATCTTTGAGGCTTGAAAACATTAGTACGTCGTTAGCAACAACATAGGATTTTTTAAAAGGAGAGGCTGGTTTTCATTGTTTTCTTTCTTCAATGAACAATGCAAAGTAAATTAAAGTTAAGTAAAGTAAAGTAAAGTAAAGAAAAGTAAAGTAAAGTAAAGTAAAGTAAAGTAAAGTAAAGAAAAGTAAAGTAAAGTAAAGTAAAATGAAAGGAGCAAAGTGAAATTAAGTTTGGTTTGGGTTCCCCGACCAATTGCTCCACTGCCTCATCCCATGGAACCCACCAGCTCCTCCAGAACGTCGTACTTCTTTGTTGCACTTTTTGTGTGTGAGAAGACTTTCAGACTCGGTTCCCTATACAAGAAATCTCTACCAAATCAGTATATTTTAGCTCAGTATATATTTGATTTGAGTGCTTTCGAATGATACACTCTTTTTTATTAGAACAAATTTTTTAAGAATGATGAGCCTCGAAATCAGTGAAATTTAAGAATATTTTAAGAATATTGCGAGGCTCAGATCTTATTGAAAAATATTTTAGCGAGTGTTTTTTTACTTCTGTATTAGTGTGCTTTTAACAGGGAATGGTTTTAAAAACAATCACCAAAATCTTGATGCAAGTGTTGATAAGCTCTGTTTTACACGAAATAAGGATATTTTACTGATTGAAGAATTTTTTGCAATTTTTGGCATTTATAACAATAATAACAATTAATTGCTATATCTGTTTTTTCTACAGTAAGAATAATCTAAGAAAATTCCGAGGCTAAAAATAGCAAACAATTAAGAATATTGAGGCTCAGAAAAAAATTAAGTATTCTTATAAAATAAAAAGAGTATATCAAAATGGTTAACTTTGTTTGGTGATGATATTAAATTTCATTATGACGACATTATGATGACTCAATGTCTCAGAAGGAGTTCCAGATTTGGGGAAGGGGAAGTTGAGAGAGGGCATGATTGAATAAGACTATTTTTAAAGTACTGTACACTCTTTTTTATAAGAACCAGTAAATTTGATTTGAAGCTGACTGTTCTTAAATATTCCTCTATTTTCAGCGTGAAAAGTTCTTAAATTGTTTTTAATTTCATAATGTTTGGAAATCTGTTTTTGCTATCAAATTTGTTAATTGGTTCCAATTTCAATTTCTTAACCATCTGTTATATCTGTGCGCTGAAAATCTGCTTGTTTTGTAATTATTTGTCAGTCTCATAATTATTTAATAGGATTCTTTTATTGAGAAAAAAATTTGTCAGCCTCGGTTTGTTCTTAGCTTTTTTTATTTCTGCCAAATTTGAGGCTCGAGTTCTAATAAAATTGTTCTTAAATAAACAAAAGAGTGTATTGCACCACTGCAAACCATATGTAGAGCTATTCGGAATATTATTATAGTTTACAACCTTTTATCACGCTGGAAGTTTTGGTAACCAAGCAGAGAAGCAGATTAGTTCATTGGTATTCCAAACGAACTTGAATAGGACTCTTTTGCTACCAGTGGTGATTTAAAAAAAAAATTAATAGCGGGAGCCCTAAAAGGAAAAAAAAGGAGTGGATGTGGTTTTTGTGACCACGCCAATTTTGTTCATTTGAGCATATATGAAACCAGGGCTAACATCAACCACCTGAAACAATGCGACCAACTAAACAGTAGATTTCAATTTAATAGATGTATAAGAGTTTTTAGATATGAAATTGTAATATGATATGTTTATTTCCTTTAACTCTCACTTTTAAAATGAGCTTGACACAACATATGGTACTGCCGCTTATTGTTAAGCTAAGGCATTGCAGTTTCCTTATATGGTGTTTTTCTCTTCTGAATTTTGATGATTAAGTTCCACCCGGATCAATTGCTTCGCAGGTAACAATGTTAGCAGCTACACCACTGACGCTTGTAGATAAGCTAATAAGTTGCAGTTTCCATACATGGTTTTATTCTGTTTGGAGTTTTGATGATGAAGCATTCAAACATGCGTCAGCCGGGAGTTGAACCCGGATCGATTGCTTGGAAGGCAACCATGCTAGCCGCTACACCACTGACGCTTGTTTTTCAAATATAGAGATGTAGAAAGCATATATGATTTTATTCTGTTTGGAGTTTTGATGATGAAGCATTCAAAACTGCGTCAGTTGAAAGTTGAACCCGGATCGATTGCTTGGAAGGCAACTATGCTAGCCGCTACACCACTGACACTTGTTGTTCAAATAAAGAGTTGTACTTGGCAGATATCGTTTTATTCTGTTCGGAGTTTCGAAGATGAAGCATTAAAAACTGCGTCAGTTGGGAGTTGAACCCGGATCGATTGCTTGGAAGGCAACCATTCTAGCTGCTACACAACTGACACTTGTTATTAAAATAATGAGTTGTTGTTTGCATATATGGTTTTATTCTGTTTGGAGTTTTGATGATGAGGCATTCAAAACTGGGTCAGCCGGGAGTTGAACCCGGATCGATTGCTTTGAAGGCAACCATGCTAGCAGCTACACCACTGACGCTTGTTGTAAAATAATGAGTTGTAGTTTACATATATCGTTTTATTCTGTTTTGAGTTTCGAAGATGAAGCATTCAAAACTGCGTCAGTTGGGAGTTGAACCCGGATCGATTTCTTGGAAGGCAACCGTGCTAGCTGCTACACCACTGACGCTTGTTATTAAATGAATGAGTTGTAGTTCAGGGCCGTCGGAAGCATTTCTCGATTGGGGGGGCTATTGGGGAGAAACAACAGATTTAAAGGTTTTTTGCCATATCAAATATCTTACTTGGGAGAATTATTGGGGGGGCTGAAGCCCCCCCAGCCCCCCCGCTTCCGACGGGCCTGTAGTTAAGATATGTCGTTTTATTCTATATTGAATTTTGATGATGAAGCATTCAAAACTGCGTCATTTGGGAAATGAAACCGGATCAATTGCTTGGAAGGCAACCATGCTAGCCGCTACACACCACTGACACTTGTTATTAGATAAATGAGTTGTAGAAAGCATATATCGTTTTATTCTGTTTGGAGTTTTGATGATGAAGCATTCAAAACTGCGTCAGTTGGGAGTTGAACCCGGATCGATTGCTTGGAAGGCAACCATTCTAGCTGCTACACCACTGACGCTTGTTGTTCAAATAATGCGTTGTAGCTAGCTTATATGGTTTTATTCTGTTTGGAGTTTTGATGATGAAGAATTCAAAACTGCATCAGCCGGGAGTTGAACCCGGATCGATTGCTTCGAAGGCAACCATGCTAGCCGCTACACCACTGACACTTGTTATTAAAATAACGAGTTGTTGTTTGCATATATGGTTTTATTCCGTTTGGAGTTTTGATGATGAAGCATTCAAAACTGGGTCAGCCGGGAGTTGAACCCTGATCGATTGCTTGGAAGGCAACCATGCTACCCGCTACATCACTGATACTTGTTATTAAAATAATGAGTTTTAGAAAACATATATGGTTTTATTCTGTTTGGATTTTGATGATGAAGCGTTTAAAACTGCGTCAGCCGGGAGTTGAATCCGGATCGATTGCTTGGAAGGTAACCATGCTAGCCGCTACACCACTGACACTTGTTATTAAAATAATGAGTTGTAGAAAGCATATATGGTTTTATTCTGTTTCGAGTTTTGATGATGAAGCATTCCAAACTGCGTCAGCCGGGAGATGAACCCGGATCAATTGCTTGGAAGGCAACCATGCTAGCCGCTACAACACTGACGCTTGTTGTAAAATAATGGGTTGTTGTTTGCATATATGGTTTTATTCTGTTTGGAGTTTTGATGATGAAGCATTCAAAACTGCGACAGCCGGGAGTTGATCCCAGATCGATTGCTTTGAAGGCAACCATGCTAGCCGCTACACCACTGACGCTTGTTATTATAATAATGAGTTGTATAAAGCATATATGGTTTTATTCTGTTTCGAGTTTTGATGATGAAGAATTCAAAACTGCGTCAGCCGGAAGTTGAACCCGGATCGATTGCTTGGAAGGCAACCATGCTAGCCGCTACACCACTGACGCTTGTGGTAAAATAATGGGTTGTTGTTTGCGTATATGGTTTTATTCTGTTTGGAGTTTTGATGATGAAGCATTCAAAACTGCGTCAGGCGGGAGATGAACCCGGATCAATTGCTTGGAAGGCAACCATGCTAGCTGCTACAACACTGACGCTTGTTGTAAAATAATGAGTTGTTGTTTGCATATATGGTTTTATTCTGTTTGGAGTTTTGATGATGAAGAATTCAAAACTGCGTCAGCCGGGAGTTGAACCTGGATCGATTGCTTGGAAGGCAACCATGCTAGCTGCCAACCACTGACGCTTAATGTAAAATAATAAGTTGTTGTTTGCATATATGGTTTTATTTTGTTTGGAGTTTTGATGATGAAGAATTCAAAACTGCGTCAGCCGGGAGTTGAACCTGGATCGATTGCTTGGAAGGCAACCATGCTAGCTGCCAACCACTGACGCTTAATGTAAAATAATAAGTTGTTGATTGCATATATGGTTTTATTCTGTTTGGAGTTTTGATGATGAAGCATTCGAAACTGCGTCAGCCTGGAGTTTAACCCCGATCGATTACTTGGAAGGCAACCATGCTAGCCGCTACACCAATGATACTTGTTATTAAGATAATGAGCTGTATAAAGCATATATGGTTTTATTCTGTTCCGAGTTTTGATGATGAAGCATTCAAAACTGCGTCATCCGGGAGTTGAACCCGGATCGATTGCTTGGAAGGCAACCATGCTAGCCGCCAACCACTGACGCTTGTTGTAAAATAATAAGTTGTTGTTTGCATATATGGTTTTATTCTGTTTGGAGTTTTGATGATGAAGAATTCAAAACTGCGTCAGCCGGGAGTTGAACCTGGATCGATTGCTTGGAAGGCAACCATGCTAGCTGCCAACCACTGACGCTTAATGTAAAATAATAAGTTGTTGTTTGCATATATGGTTTTATTCTGTTTGGAGTTTTGATGATGAAGAATTCAAAACTGCGTCAGCCGGGAGCTGAACCTGGATCGATTGCTTGGAAGGCAACCATGATAGCCGCTACACCACTGACGCTTGTTGCAATATAATGAGTTGTATAAAGCATATATGGTTTTATTCTGTTTGGAGTTTTGATGATGAAGCATTCAAAACTGTGTCAGCCGGGAGTTGAACCCGGATCGATTGCTTGGAAGGCAACCATGCTAGCCACTACACCACTGACGCTTATTGTAAAATAAGGGGTTGTATAAAGCATATATGGTTTTATTCTGTTTGGAGTTTTGATGATGAAGCATTCAAAACTGCGTCAGCCGGGAGTTGAACCCGGATCGATTGCTTGGAAGGCAACCATGCTAGCCGCTACACCACTGACGCTTGTTGTAAAATAATGAGTTGTTATTTGCATATATGGTTTTATTCTGTTTGGAGTTTTGATGATGAAGCATTCAAAACTGCGTCAGCCGGGAGTTGAACCCGGATCGATTGCTTGGAAGGCAACTATGCTAGCCGCTACACCACTGACACTTGTTTTAAAATAATGAGTTGTTGTTTGCATATATGGCTTTATTCTGTTTGGAGTTTTGATGATGAAGAATTCAAAACTGCGTCAGCCGGGAGTTGAACCCGGATCGATTGCTTGGAAGGCAACCAGGCTTGCCGCTACACCACTGACGCTTGTTATTAAAATAATGAGTTGTTGGTTGCATATATGGTTTTATTCTGTTTGGAGTTTTGATGATGAAGAATTCAAAACTGCGTCAGCCGGGAGTTGAACCCGGATCGATTGCTTGGAAGGCAACCAGGCTTGCCGCTACACCACTGACGCTTGTTATTAAAATAATGAGTTGTAGAGAGCATATATGGTTTTATTCTGTTTGGAGTTTTGATGATGAAGCATTCAAAACTGCGTTAGCTTGGAGTTGAACCAAGATCGATTGCTTGGAAGGCAACCATGCTAGCTGCTACACCACTGACGCTTATTGTAAAATAATAGGTTGTATAAAGCATATATGGTTTTATTCTGTTTGGAGTTTTGATGATGAAGCATTCAAAACTGCGTTAGCCGGGAGTTGAACCCGGATCGATTGCTTGGAAGGCAACCATGCTAGCCACTACACCACTGACGCTTATTTTAAAATAAGGGGTTGTATAAAGCATATATGGTTTTATTCTGTTTGGAGTTTTGATGATGAAGCATTCAAAACTGCGTTAGCCGGGAGTTGAACCCGGATCGATTGCTTGGAAGGCAACCATGCTAGCCGCTACACCACTAACGCTTGTTGTAAAATAATGAGTTGTTGATTGCATATATGGCTTTATTCTGTTTGGAATTTAGATGATGAAGCATTCAAAACTGCGTCAGCCGGGAGTTGAACCCGGATCGATTGCTTGGAAGGCAACCATGCTAGCCGCTACACCACTGACGCTTGTTGTAAAATAATGAGTTGTTGGTTCCATATATGGTTTTATTCTGTTTGGAGTTTCGATAATGAAGAATTCAAAACTGCGTCAGCCGGGAGTTTAACCCGGATCGATTGCTTGGAAGGCAACCATTCTAGCTGCTACACCACTGACGCTTGTTGTTCAAATAATGCGTTGTAGCTAGCTTATATGGTTTTATTCTGTTTGGAGTTTTGATGATGAAGAATTCAAAACTGCGTCAGCCGGGAGATGAACCCGGATCAATTGCTTGGAAGGCAACCATGCTAGCCGCTACAACACTGACGCTTGTTGTAAAATAATGGGTTGTTGTTTGCATATATGGTTTTATTCTGTTTGGAGTTTTGATGATGAAGCATTCAAAACTGCGACAGCCGGGAGTTGATCCCAGATCGATTGCTTTGAAGGCAACCATGCTAGCCGCTACACCACTGACGCTTGTTATTATAATAATGAGTTGTATAAAGCATATATGGTTTTATTCTGTTTCGAGTTTTGATGATGAAGAATTCAAAACTGCGTCAGCCGGAAGTTGAACCCGGATCGATTGCTTGGAAGGCAACCATGCTAGCCGCTACACCACTGACGCTTGTGGTAAAATAATGGGTTGTTGTTTGCGTATATGGTTTTATTCTGTTTGGAGTTTTGATGATGAAGCATTCAAAACTGCGTCAGGCGGGAGATGAACCCGGATCAATTGCTTGGAAGGCAACCATGCTAGCCGCTACAACACTGACGCTTGTTGTAAAATAATGAGTTGTTGTTTGCATATATGGTTTTATTCTGTTTGGAGTTTTGATGATGAAGAATTCAAAACTGCGTCAGCCGGGAGTTGAACCTGGATCGATTGCTTGGAAGGCAACCATGCTAGCTGCCAACCACTGACGCTTAATGTAAAATAATAAGTTGTTGTTTGCATATATGGTTTTATTCTGTTTGGAGTTTTGATGATGAAGAATTCAAAACTGCGTCAGCCGGGAGTTGAACCTGGATCGATTGCTTGGAAGGCAACCATGCTAGCTGCCAACCACTGACGCTTAATGTAAAATAATAAGTTGTTGTTTGCATATATGGTTTTATTCTGTTTGGAGTTTTGATGATGAAGCATTCGAAACTGCGTCAGCCTGGAGTTTAACCCCGATCGATTACTTGCAAGGCAACCATGCTAGCCGCTACACCAATGATACTTGTTATTAAGATAATGAGCTGTATAAAGCATATATGGTTTTATTCTGTTCCGAGTTTTGATGATGAAGCATTCAAAACTGCGTCATCCGGGAGTTGAACCCGGATCGATTGCTTGGAAGGCAACCATGCTAGCCGCCAACCACTGACGCTTGTTGTAAAATGATAAGTTGTTGTTTGCATATATGGTTTTATTCTGTTTGGAGTTTTGATGATGAAGAATTCAAAACTGCGTCAGCCGGGAGTTGAACCTGGATCGATTGCTTGGAAGGCAACCATGCTAGCTGCCAACCACTGACGTTTAATGTAAAATAATAAGTTGTTGTTTGCATATATGGTTTTATTCTGTTTGGAGTTTTGATGATGAAGAATTCAAAACTGCGTCAGCCGGGAGCTGAACCTGGATCGATTGCTTGGAAGGCAACCATGCTAGCCGCTACACCACTGACGCTTGTTGCAATATAATGAGTTGTATAAAGCATATATGGTTTTATTCTGTTTGGAGTTTTGATGATGAAGCATTCAAAACTGTGTCAGCCGGGAGTTGAACCCGGATCGATTGCTTGGAAGGCAACCATGCTAGCCACTACACCACTGACGCTTATTGTAAAATAAGGGGTTGTATAAAGCATATATGGTTTTATTCTGTTTGGAGTTTTGATGATGAAGCATTCAAAACTGCGTCAGCCGGGAGTTGAACCCGGATCGATTGCTTGGAAGGCAACCATGCTAGCCGCTACACCACTGACGCTTGTTGTAAAATAATGAGTTGTTATTTCCATATATGGTTTTATTCTGTTTGGAGTTTTGATGATGAAGCATTCAAAACTGCGTCAGCCGGGAGTTGAACCCGGATCGATTGCTTGGAAGGCAACTATGCTAGCCGCTACACCACTGACACTTGTTTTAAAATAATGAGTTGTTGTTTGCATATATGGCTTTATTCTGTTTGGAGTTTTGATGATGAAGCATTCAAAACTGCGTCAGCCGGGAGTTGAACCCGGATCGATTGCTTGGAAGGCAACCATGCTAGCCGCTACACCACTGACGCTTGTTGTAAAATAATGAGTTGTTGGTTGCATATATGGTTTTATTCTGTTTGGAGTTTTGATGATGAAGAATTCAAAACTGCGTCAGCCGGGAGTTGAACCCGGATCGATTGCTTGGAAGGCAACCAGGCTTGCCGCTACACCACTGACGCTTGTTATTAAAATAATGAGTTGTAGAAAGCATATATGATTTTATTCTGTTTGGAGTTTTGATGATGAAGCATTCAAACATGCGTCAGCCGGGAGTTGAACCCGGATCGATTGCTTGGAAGGCAACCATGCTAGCCGCTACACCACTGACACTTGTTGTTCAAATAAAGAGATGTAGATTACATATATCGTTTTATTCTGTTTGGAGTTTTGATGATGAAGCATTCAAAACTGCGTCAGTTGAAAGTTGAACCCGGATCGATTGCTTGGAAGGCAACTATGCTAGCCGCTACACCACTGACACTTGTTGTTCAAATAAAGAGTTGTACTTGGCAGATATCGTTTTATTCTGTTCGGAGTTTCGAAGATGAAGCATTAAAAACTGCGTCAGTTGGGAGTTGAACCCGGATCGATTGCTTGGAAGGCAACCATTCTAGCTGCTACACAACTGACACTTGTTATTAAAATAATGAGTTGTTGTTTGCATATATGGTTTTATTCTGTTTGGAGTTTTGATGATGAGGCATTCAAAACTGGGTCAGCCGGGAGTTGAACCCGGATCGATTGCTTTGAAGGCAACCATGCTAGCAGCTACACCACTGACGCTTGTTGTAAAATAATGAGTTGTAGTTTACATATATCGTTTTATTCTGTTTTGAGTTTCGAAGATGAAGCATTCAAAACTGCGTCAGTTGGGAGTTGAACCCGGATCGATTTCTTGGAAGGCAACCGTGCTAGCTGCTACACCACTGACGCTTGTTATTAAATGAATGAGTTGTTGTTTGCATATATGGTTTTATTCCGTTTGGAGTTTTGATGATGAAGCATTCAAAACTGGGTCAGCCGGGAGTTGAACCCTGATCGATTGCTTGGAAGGCAACCATGCTACCCGCTACATCACTGATACTTGTTATTAAAATAATGAGTTTTAGAAAACATATATGGTTTTATTCTGTTTGGATTTTGATGATGAAGCGTTTAAAACTGCGTCAGCCGGGAGTTGAATCCGGATCGATTGCTTGGAAGGTAACCATGCTAGCCGCTACACCACTGACACTTGTTATTAAAATAATGAGTTGTAGAAAGCATATATGGTTTTATTCTGTTTCGAGTTTTGATGATGAAGCATTCCAAACTGCGTCAGCCGGGAGATGAACCCGGATCAATTGCTTGGAAGGCAACCATGCTAGCCGCTACAACACTGACGCTTGTTGTAAAATAATGGGTTGTTGTTTGCATATATGGTTTTATTCTGTTTGGAGTTTTGATGATGAAGCATTCAAAACTGCGACAGCCGGGAGTTGATCCCAGATCGATTGCTTTGAAGGCAACCATGCTAGCCGCTACACCACTGACGCTTGTTATTATAATAATGAGTTGTATAAAGCATATATGGTTTTATTCTGTTTCGAGTTTTGATGATGAAGAATTCAAAACTGCGTCAGCCGGAAGTTGAACCCGGATCGATTGCTTGGAAGGCAACCATGCTAGCCGCTACACCACTGACGCTTGTGGTAAAATAATGGGTTGTTGTTTGCGTATATGGTTTTATTCTGTTTGGAGTTTTGATGATGAAGCATTCAAAACTGCGTCAGGCGGGAGATGAACCCGGATCAATTGCTTGGAAGGCAACCATGCTAGCTGCTACAACACTGACGCTTGTTGTAAAATAATGAGTTGTTGTTTGCATATATGGTTTTATTCTGTTTGGAGTTTTGATGATGAAGAATTCAAAACTGCGTCAGCCGGGAGTTGAACCTGGATCGATTGCTTGGAAGGCAACCATGCTAGCTGCCAACCACTGACGCTTAATGTAAAATAATAAGTTGTTGTTTGCATATATGGTTTTATTCTGTTTGGAGTTTTGATGATGAAGAATTCAAAACTGCGTCAGCCGGGATTTGAACCTGGATCGATTGCTTGGAAGGCAACCATGCTAGCTGCCAACCACTGACGCTTAATGTAAAATAATAAGTTGTTGTTTGCATATATGGTTTTATTCTGTTTGGAGTTTTGATGATGAAGCATTCGAAACTGCGTCAGCCTGGAGTTTAACCCCGATCGATTACTTGGAAGGCAACCATGCTAGCCGCTACACCAATGATACTTGTTATTAAGATAATGAGCTGTATAAAGCATATATGGTTTTATTCTGTTCCGAGTTTTGATGATGAAGCATTCAAAACTGCGTCATCCGGGAGTTGAACCCGGATCGATTGCTTGGAAGGCAACCATGCTAGCCGCCAACCACTGACGCTTGTTGTAAAATAATAAGTTGTTGTTTGCATATATGGTTTTATTCTGTTTGGAGTTTTGATGATGAAGAATTCAAAACTGCGTCAGCCGGGAGTTGAACCTGGATCGATTGCTTGGAAGGCAACCATGCTAGCTGCCAACCACTGACGCTTAATGTAAAATAATAAGTTGTTGTTTGCATATATGGTTTTATTCTGTTTGGAGTTTTGATGATGAAGAATTCAAAACTGCGTCAGCCGGGAGCTGAACCTGGATCGATTGCTTGGAAGGCAACCATGCTAGCCGCTACACCACTGACGCTTGTTGCAATATAATGAGTTGTATAAAGCATATATGGTTTTATTCTGTTTGGAGTTTTGATGATGAAGCATTCAAAACTGTGTCAGCCGGGAGTTGAACCCGGATCGATTGCTTGGAAGGCAACCATGCTAGCCACTACACCACTGACGCTTATTGTAAAATAAGGGGTTGTATAAAGCATATATGGTTTTATTCTGTTTGGAGTTTTGATGATGAAGCATTCAAAACTGCGTCAGCCGGGAGTTGAACCCGGATCGATTGCTTGGAAGGCAACCATGCTAGCCGCTACACCACTGACGCTTGTTGTAAAATAATGAGTTGTTATTTGCATATATGGTTTTATTCTGTTTGGAGTTTTGATGATGAAGCATTCAAAACTGCGTCAGCCGGGAGTTGAACCCGGATCGATTGCTTGGAAGGCAACTATGCTAGCCGCTACACCACTGACACTTGTTTTAAAATAATGAGTTGTTGTTTGCATATATGGCTTTATTCTGTTTGGAGTTTTGATGATGAAGCATTCAAAACTGCGTCAGCCGGGAGTTGAACCCGGATCGATTGCTTGGAAGGCAACCATGCTAGCCGCTACACCACTGACGCTTGTTGTAAAATAATGAGTTGTTGGTTGCATATATGGTTTTATTCTGTTTGGAGTTTTGATGATGAAGAATTCAAAACTGCGTCAGCCGGGAGTTGAACCCGGATCGATTGCTTGGAAGGCAACCAGGCTTGCCGCTACACCACTGACGCTTGTTATTAAAATAATGAGTTGTAGAGAGCATATATGGTTTTATTCTGTTTGGAGTTTTGATGATGAAGCATTCAAAACTGCGTTAGCTTGGAGTTGAACCAAGATCGATTGCTTGGAAGGCAACCATGCTAGCTGCTACACCACTGACGCTTATTGTAAAATAATAGGTTGTATAAAGCATATATGGTTTTATTCTGTTTGGAGTTTTGATGATGAAGCATTCAAAACTGCGTTAGCCGGGAGTTGAACCCGGATCGATTGCTTGGAAGGCAACCATGCTAGCCACTACACCACTGACGCTTATTTTAAAATAAGGGGTTGTATAAAGCATATATGGTTTTATTCTGTTTGGAGTTTTGATGATGAAGCATTCAAAACTGCGTTAGCCGGGAGTTGAACCCGGATCGATTGCTTGGAAGGCAACCATGCTAGCCGCTACACCACTAACGCTTGTTGTAAAATAATGAGTTGTTGATTGCATATATGGCTTTATTCTGTTTGGAATTTAGATGATGAAGCATTCAAAACTGCGTCAGCCGGGAGTTGAACCCGGATCGATTGCTTGGAAGGCAACCATGCTAGCCGCTACACCACTGACGCTTGTTGTAAAATAATGAGTTGTTGGTTCCATATATGGTTTTATTCTGTTTGGAGTTTCGATAATGAAGAATTCAAAACTGCGTCAGCCGGGAGTTTAACCCGGATCGATTGCTTGGAAGGCAACCATTCTAGCTGCTACACCACTGACGCTTGTTGTTCAAATAATGCGTTGTAGCTAGCTTATATGGTTTTATTCTGTTTGGAGTTTTGATGATGAAGAATTCAAAACTGCGTCAGCCGGGAGATGAACCCGGATCAATTGCTTGGAAGGCAACCATGCTAGCCGCTACAACACTGACGCTTGTTGTAAAATAATGGGTTGTTGTTTGCATATATGGTTTTATTCTGTTTGGAGTTTTGATGATGAAGCATTCAAAACTGCGACAGCCGGGAGTTGATCCCAGATCGATTGCTTTGAAGGCAACCATGCTAGCCGCTACACCACTGACGCTTGTTATTATAATAATGAGTTGTATAAAGCATATATGGTTTTATTCTGTTTCGAGTTTTGATGATGAAGAATTCAAAACTGCGTCAGCCGGAAGTTGAACCCGGATCGATTGCTTGGAAGGCAACCATGCTAGCCGCTACACCACTGACGCTTGTGGTAAAATAATGGGTTGTTGTTTGCGTATATGGTTTTATTCTGTTTGGAGTTTTGATGATGAAGCATTCAAAACTGCGTCAGGCGGGGGATGAACCCGGATCAATTGCTTGGAAGGCAACCATGCTAGCCGCTACAACACTGACGCTTGTTGTAAAATAATGAGTTGTTGTTTGCATATATGGTTTTATTCTGTTTGGAGTTTTGATGATGAAGAATTCAAAACTGCGTCAGCCGGGAGTTGAACCTGGATCGATTGCTTGGAAGGCAACCATGCTAGCTGCCAACCACTGACGCTTAATGTAAAATAATAAGTTGTTGTTTGCATATATGGTTTTATTCTGTTTGGAGTTTTGATGATGAAGAATTCAAAACTGCGTCAGCCGGGAGTTGAACCTGGATCGATTGCTTGGAAGGCAACCATGCTAGCTGCCAACCACTGACGCTTAATGTAAAATAATAAGTTGTTGTTTGCATATATGGTTTTATTCTGTTTGGAGTTTTGATGATGAAGCATTCGAAACTGCGTCAGCCTGGAGTTTAACCCCGATCGATTGCTTGGAAGGCAACCATGCTAGCCGCCAACCACTGACGCTTGTTGTAAAATAATAAGTTGTTGTTTGCATATATGGTTTTATTCTGTTTGGAGTTTTGATGATGAAGAATTCAAAACTGCGTCAGCCGGGAGTTGAACCTGGATCGATTGCTTGGAAGGCAACCATGCTAGCTGCCAACCACTGACGCTTAATGTAAAATAATAAGTTGTTGTTTGCATATATGGTTTTATTCTGTTTGGAGTTTTGATGATGAAGAATTCAAAACTGCGTCAGCCGGGAGCTGAACCTGGATCGATTGCTTGGAAGGCAACCATGCTAGCCGCTACACCACTGACGCTTGTTGCAATATAATGAGTTGTATAAAGCATATATGGTTTTATTCTGTTTGGAGTTTTGATGATGAAGCATTCAAAACTGTGTCAGCCGGGAGTTGAACCCGGATCGATTGCTTGGAAGGCAACCATGCTAGCCACTACACCACTGACGCTTATTGTAAAATAAGGGGTTGTATAAAGCATATATGGTTTTATTCTGTTTGGAGTTTTGATGATGAAGCATTCAAAACTGCGTCAGCCGGGAGTTGAACCCGGATCGATTGCTTGGAAGGCAACCATGCTAGCCGCTACACCACTGACGCTTGTTGTAAAATAATGAGTTGTTATTTCCATATATGGTTTTATTCTGTTTGGAGTTTTGATGATGAAGCATTCAAAACTGCGTCAGCCGGGAGTTGAACCCGGATCGATTGCTTGGAAGGCAACTATGCTAGCCGCTACACCACTGACACTTGTTTTAAAATAATGAGTTGTTGTTTGCATATATGGCTTTATTCTGTTTGGAGTTTTGATGATGAAGCATTCAAAACTGCGTCAGCCGGGAGTTGAACCCGGATCGATTGCTTGGAAGGCAACCATGCTAGCCGCTACACCACTGACGCTTGTTGTAAAATAATGAGTTGTTGGTTGCATATATGGTTTTATTCTGTTTGGAGTTTTGATGATGAAGAATTCAAAACTGCGTCAGCCGGGAGTTGAACCCGGATCGATTGCTTGGAAGGCAACCAGGCTTGCCGCTACACCACTGACGCTTGTTATTAAAATAATGAGTTGTAGAGAGCATATATGGTTTTATTCTGTTTGGAGTTTTGATGATGAAGCATTCAAAACTGCGTTAGCTTGGAGTTGAACCAAGATCGATTGCTTGGAAGGCAACCATGCTAGCTGCTACACCACTGACGCTTATTGTAAAATAATAGGTTGTATAAAGCACATATGGTTTTATTCTGTTTGGAGTTTTGATGATGAAGCATTCAAAACTGCGTTAGCCGGGAGTTGAACCCGGATCGATTGCTTGGAAGGCAACCATGCTAGCCACTACACCACTGACGCTTATTTTAAAATAAGGGGTTGTATAAAGCATATATGGTTTTATTCTGTTTGGAGTTTTGATGATGAAGCATTCAAAACTGCGTTAGCCGGGAGTTGAACCCGGATCGATTGCTTGGAAGGCAACCATGCTAGCCGCTACACCACTAACGCTTGTTGTAAAATAATGAGTTGTTGATTGCATATATGGCTTTATTCTGTTTGGAATTTAGATGATGAAGCATTCAAAATTGCGTCAGCCGGGAGTTGAACCCGGATCGATTGCTTGGAAGGCAACCATGCTAGCCGCTACACCACTGACGCTTGTTGTAAAATAATGAGTTGTTGGTTCCATATATGGTTTTATTCTGTTTGGAGTTTCGATAATGAAGAATTCAAAACTGCGTCAGCCGGGAGTTTAACCCGGATCGATTGCTTGGAAGGCAACCAGGCTTGCCGCTACACCACTGACGCTTGTTATTGAAATAATGAGTTGTAGAGAGCATATATGGCTTTATTCTGTTTGGAGTTTTGATGATGAAGCATTCAAAACTGTGTCAGCCGGGAGTTGAACGCGGATCGATTGCTTGGCAAGCAACCATGCTAGCCGCTACACCACTGACGCTTGTTGTAAAATAATGGGTTGTATAAAGCATATATGTTTTTATACTGTTTGGAGTTTTGATGATAAAGCATTCAAAACTGCGTAAGCCGGGAGTTGAACCCGGATCGAGTGCTACACCACTGACACTTGTTATTAAAATAATGAGTTGTAGAGAGCATATATGGCTTTATTCATTTTGGAGTTCTGATGATGAAGCATTCAAAACTGCGTCAGCCGGGAGTTGAACCCGGATCGATTACTTGACAGGCAACCATTTTAGCCGCTACATCACTGACGCTTGTTGTAAAATAATGGGTTGTATAAAGCATATATGTTTTTATACTGTTTGGAGTTTTGATGATGAAGCATTCAAAACTGCGTAAGCCGGGAGTTGAACCCGGATCGAGTGCTTGGAAGGCAACCATGCTAGCTGCTACACCACTGACGCTTGTTGTAAAATAATGAGTTGTTGTTTGCATATATGGTTTTATTCTGTTTGGATTTTTGATGATGAAGCATTCAAAACTGCGTCAGCCGGGAGTTGAACCCGGATCGATTGCTTGGAAGGCATCTATGCTAGCCGCTACACCACTGACACTTGTTTTAAAATAATGAGTTGTTGTTTGCATATATGGCTTTATTCTGTTTGGAGTTTTGATGATGAAGCATTCAAAACTGCGTCAGCCGGGAATTGAACCCGGATCGATTGCTTGGAAGGCAACCATGCTAGCCGCTACACCACTGACGCTTGTTGTAAAATAATGAGTTGTTTTTTGCATATATGGTTTTATTCTGTTTGGAGTTTTGATGATGAAGCATTCAAAACTGTGTCAACCGGGAGTTGAACCCGGATCAATTGCTTGGAAGGCAACAATGCTAGCCGCTACACCACTGACGCTTGTTGTAAAATAATAGGTTGTATAAAGCATATATGGTTTTATTCTGTTTGGAGTTTTGATGATGAAGCATTCAAAACTGCGTCAGCCGGGAGTTGAACCCGGATCGATTTCTTGGAAGGCAACCATGCTAGCCGCTACACCACTGACGCTTATTGTAAAATAATAGTTTGTATAAAGAATATATGGTTTTATTCTGTTTGGAGTTTTGATGATGAAGTATTCAAAACTGCGTCAGCCGGGAGTTGAACCCGGATCGATTGCTTGGAAGGAAACCATGCTAGCCACTACACCACTGACGCTTATTGTAAAATAATAGGTTGCATAAAGCATATATGGTTTTATTCTGTTTGGAGTTTTGATGATGAAGCATTCAAAACTGCGTCAGCCGGGAGTTGAACCCGGATCGATTGCTTGGAAGGCAACTATGCTAGCCGCTACACCACTGACACTTGTTTTAAAATAATGAGTTGTTGTTTGCATATATGGCTTTATTCTGTTTGGAGTTTTGATGATGAAGCATTCAAAACTGCGTCAGCCGGGTGTTGAACCCGGATCGATTGCTTTGAAGGCAACTATGCTAGCCGCTACACCACTGACACTTGTTTTAAAATAATGAGTTGTTGTTTGCATATATGGCTTTATTCTGTTTGGAGTTTTGATGATGAAGCATTCAAAACTGCATCAGCCGGGAGTTGAACCCGGATCGATTGCTTGGAAGGCAACCATGCTAGCCGCTACACCACTGACGCTTGTTGTAAAATAATAGGTTGTATAAAGCATATATGGTTTTATTCTGTTTGGAGTTTTGATGATGAAGCATTCAAAACTGCGTCAGCCGGGAGTTGAACCGGGATCGATTGCTTGGAAGGCAACCATGCTAGCTGCTACACCACTGACACTTATTGTAAAATAATAGGTTGTATAAAGCATATATGGTTTTATTCTGTTTGGAGTTTTGATGATGAAGCATTCAAAACTGCGTAAGCCGGGAGTTGAACCCGGATCGATTGCTTGGAAGGCAACCATGCTAGCCACTACACCACTGACGCTTATTGTAAAATAAGGGGTTATATAAAGCATATATGGTTTTATTCTGTTTGGAGTTTTGATGATGAAGCATTCAAAACTGCGTCAGCCGGGAGTTGAACCCGGATCGATTGCTTGGAAGGCAACCATGCTAGCCGCTACACCACTGACGCTTGTTGTAAAATAATAAGTTGTTATTTGCATATATGGTTTTATTCTGTTTGGAGTTTTGATGATGAAGCATTCAAAACTGCGTCAGCCGGGAGTTGAACCCGGATCGATTGCTTGGAAGGCAACTATGCTAGCCGCTACACCACTGACACTTGTTTTAAAATAATGAGTTGTTGTTTGCATATATGGCTTTATTCTGTTTGGAGTTTTGATGATGAAGCATTCAAAACTGCGTCAGCCGGGAGTTGAACCCGGATCGATTGCTTGGAAGGCAACCATGCTAGCCGCTACACCACTGACGCTTGTTGTAAAATAATGAGTTGTTGGTTGCATATATGGTTTTATTCTGTTTGGAGTTTTGATGATGAAGAATTCAAAACTGCGTCAGCCGGGAATTGAACCCGGATCGATTGCTTGGAAGGCAACCATGCTAGCCGCTACACCACTGACGCTTGTTGTAAAATAATGAGTTGTTGTTTTCATATATGGTTTTATTCTGTTTGGAGTTTTGATGATGAAGCATTGGAAACTGCGTCAGCCGGGAGTTGAACCCAGATCGATTGCTTGGAAGGCAACTATGCTAGCCGCTACACCACTGACGCTTGTTGTAAAATAATAGGTTGTATAAAGCATATATGGTTTTATTCTGTTTGGAGTTTTGATGATGAAGCATTCAAAACTGCGTTAGCTGGGAGTTGAACCAAGATCGATTGCTTGGAAGGCAACCATGCTAGCTGCTACACCACTGACGCTTATTGTAAAATAATAGGTTGTATAAAGCATATATGGTTTTATTCTGTTTGGAGTTTTGATGATGAAGCATTCAAAACTGCGTTAGCCGGGAGTTGAACCCGGATCGATTGCTTGGAAGGCAACCATGCTAGCCACTACACCACTGACGCTTATTTTAAAATAAGGGGTTGTATAAAGCATATATGGTTTTATTCTGTTTGGAGTTTTGATGATGAAGCATTCAAAACTGCGTCAGCCGGGAGTTGAACCCGGATCGATTGCTTGGAAGGCAACCATGCTAGCCGCTACACCACTGACGCTTGTTGTAAAATAATGAGTTGTTGTTTGCATATATGGTTTTATTCTGTTTGGAGTTTGGATGATGAAGCATTCAAAACTGCGTCAGCCGGGAGTTGAACCCGGATCGATTGCTTGGAAGGCAACTATGCTAGCCGCTACACCACTGACACTTGTTTTAAAATAATGAGTTGTTGTTTGCATATATGGCTTTATTCTGTTTGGAGTTTTGATGATGAAGCATTCAAAACTGCGTCAGCCGGGAGTTGAACCCGGATCGATTGCTTGGAAGGCAACCATGCTAGCCGCTACACCACTGACGCTTGTTGTACAATAATGAGTTGTTGATTGCATATATGGTTTTATTCTGTTTGGAGTTTGGATGATGAAGCATTCAAAGCTGCGTCAGCCGGGAGTTGAACCCAGATCGATTGCTTGAAAGGCAACTATGCTAGCCGCTACACCACTGACGCTTGTTGTAAAATAATAGGTTGTATAAAGCATATATGGTTTTTATTCTGTTTGGAGTTTTGATGATGAAGCATTCAAAACTGCGTTAGCCAAGAGTTGAACCCGGATCGATTTCTTGGAAGGCAACCATGCTAGCCGCTACACCACTGACGCTTATTGTAAAATAATAGTTTGTATAAAGAATATATGGTTTTATTCTGTTTGGAGTTTTGATGATGAAGTATTCAAAACTGCGTCAGCCGGGAGTTGAACCCGGATCGATTGCTTGGAAGGCAACCATGCTAGCCACTACACCACTGACGCTTATTGTAAAATAATAGGTTGTATAAAGCATATATGGTTTTATTCTGTTTGGAGTTTTGATGATGAAGCATTCAAAACTGCGTCAGCCGGGAGTTGAACCCGGATCGATTGCTTGGAAGGCAACCATGCTAGCCGCTACACCACTGACGCTTATTGTAAAATAATATGTTGTATAAAGCATATATGGTTTTATTCTGTTTGGAGTTTTGATGATGAAGCATTCAAAACTGCGTCAGCCGGGAGTTGAACCCGGATCGATTGCTTGGAAGGCAACCATGCTAGCCGCTACACCACTGACGCTTATTGTAAAATAATAGGTTGTATAAAGCATATATGGTTTTATTCTGTTTGGAGTTTTGGTGATGAAGCATTCAAAACTGCGTCAGCCGTGAGTTGAACCCGGATCGATTGCTTGGAAGGCAACTATGCTAGCCGCTACACCACTGACGCTTGTTGTAAAATAATGAGTTGTTATTTGCATATATGGTTTTATTCTGTTTGGAGTTTTGATGATGAAGCATTCAAAACTGCGTCAGCCGGGTGTTGAACCCGGATCGATTGCTTTGAAGGCAACTATGCTAGCCGCTACACCACTGACACTTGTTTTAAAATAATGAGTTGTTGTTTGCATATATGGCTTTATTCTGTTTGGAGTTTTGATGATGAAGCATTCAAAACTGCATCAGCCGGGAGTTGAACCCGGATCGATTGCTTGGAAGGCAACCATGCTAGCCGCTACACCACTGACGCTTGTTGTAAAATAATAGGTTGTATAAAGCATATATGGTTTTATTCTGTTTGGAGTTTTGATGATGAAGCATTTAAAACTGCGTCAGCCGGGAGTTGAACCCGGATCGATTGCTTGGAAGGCAACCATGCTAGCCGCTACACCACTGACGCTTATTGTAAAATAATAGGTCGTATAAAGCATATATGGTTTTATTCTGTTTGGAGTTTTGATAATTAAGCATTCAAAACTGCGTCAGCCGGAAGTTGAACCCGGATCGATTGCTTGGAAGGCAACCATGCTAGCCGCTACACCACTGACGCTTATTGTAAAATAATAGGTTGTATAAAGCATATATGGTTTTATTCTGTTTGGAGTTTTGATGATGAAGCATTCAAAACTGCGTCAGGCCAGGAGTTGAACCCGGATCGATTGCTTGGAAGGCAACCATGCTAGCCGCTACACCACTGACGCTTATTGTAAAATAATAGGCTGTATAAAGCATATATGGTTTTATTCTGTTTGGAGTTTTGATGATGAAGCATTCAAAACTGCGTCAGCCGGGAGTTGAACCCGGATCGATTGCTTGGAAGGCAACCATGCTAGCCGCTACACCACGAACGCTTATTATAAAATGATAGGTTGTATAAAGCATATATGGTTTTATTCTCTTTGGAGTTTTGATGATGAAGCATTCAAAACTGCTTCAGCCGGGAGTTGAACCTGGATCGATTGCTTGGAAGGCAACTATACTAGCCGCTACCCCACTGACGCTTGTTGTAAAATAATGAGTTGTTGTTTGCATATATGGTTTTATTCTGTTTGGAGTTTTGATGATGAAGCATTCAAAACTGCGTCAGCCGGGAGTTGAACCCGGATCGATTGCTTGGAAGGCAACCATGCTAGCCGCTAGACCACTGACACTTGTTATTAAAATAATGAGTTGTAAAAAGCATATATGGTTTTATTCTGTTTGGAGTTTTGATGATGAAGCATTGGAAACTGCGTCAGCCGGGAGTGAACCCAGATCAATTGCTTGGAAGGCAACCATCTTAGCCGCTACACCACTGACGTTTGTTTTAAAATAATGGGTTGTATAAAGCATATATGGTTTTATTCTGTTTGGAGTTTTGATGATGAAGCATTCAAAACTGCGTCAGCCGGGAGTTGAACCCGGATCGATTAATTGGAAGGCAACCATGCTAGCCGCTACACCACTGACGCTTGTTGTAAAATAATGGGTTGTATAAAGCATATATGGTTTTATTCTGTTTGGAGTTTTGATGATGAAGCATTCAAAACTGCGTCAACCGGGAGTTGAACCCGGATCGATTGCTTGGAAGGCAACCATGCTAGCCGCTACACCACTGACACTTGTTGTAAAATAATGAGTTGTTGTTTGCATATATGGCTTTATTCTGTTTGGAGTTTTGATGATGAAGCATTCAAAACTGTGTCAGCCGGGAGTTGAACCCGGATCGATTGCTTGGAAGGCAACCATGCTAGCCGCTACACCACTGACGCTTATTGTAAAATAATAGGTTGTATAAAGCATATATGGTTTTATTCTGTTTGGAGTTTTGATGATGAAGCATTCAAAACTGCGTTAGCCGGGAGTTGAACCCGGATCGATTGTTGGAAGGCAACCATGCTAGCCGCTACACCACTGACGCTTGTTGTAAAATAATGAGTTGTTGTTTGCATATATGGTTTTATTCTGTTTGGAGTTTTGATGATGAAGCATTGGAAACTGCGTCAGCCGGGAGTTGAACCCAGATCGATTGCTTGGAAGGCAACTATGCTAGCCGCTACACCACTGACGCTTATTGTAAAATAATAGGTTGTATAAAGCATATATGGTTTTATTCTGTTTGGAGTTTTGATGATGAAGCATTCAAAACTGCGTCAGGCCGGGAGTTGAACCTGGATCGATTACTTGGAAGGCAACCATGCTAGCCGCTAGACCACTGACACTTGTTATTAAAATAATGAGTTGTAAAAAGCATATATGGTTTTATTCTGTTTGGAGTTTTGATGATGAAGCATTGGAAACTGCGTCAGCCGGGAGTGAACCCAGATCAATTGCTTGGAAGGCAACCATCTTAGCCGCTACACCACTGACGTTTGTTTTAAAATAATGGGTTGTATAAAGCATATATGGTTTTATTCTGTTTGGAGTTTTGATGATGAAGCATTCAAAACTGCGTCAGCCGGGAGTTGAACCCGGATCGATTAATTGGAAGGCAACCATGCTAGCCGCTACACCACTGACGCTTGTTGTAAAATAATGGGTTGTATAAAGCATATATGGTTTTATTCTGTTTGGAGTTTTGATGATGAAGCATTCAAAACTGCGTCAACCGGGAGTTGAACCCGGATCGATTGCTTGGAAGGCAACCATGCTAGCCGCTACACCACTGACACTTGTTGTAAAATAATGAGTTGTTGTTTGCATATATGGCTTTATTCTGTTTGGAGTTTTGATGATGAAGCATTCAAAACTGTGTCAGCCGGGAGTTGAACCCGGATCGATTGCTTGGAAGGCAACCATGCTAGCCGCTACACCACTGACGCTTATTGTAAAATAATAGGTTGTATAAAGCATATATGGTTTTATTCTGTTTGGAGTTTTGATGATGAAGCATTCAAAACTGCGTTAGCCGGGAGTTGAACCCGGATCGATTGTTGGAAGGCAACCATGCTAGCCGCTACACCACTGACGCTTGTTGTAAAATAATGAGTTGTTGTTTGCATATATGGTTTTATTCTGTTTGGAGTTTTGATGATGAAGCATTGGAAACTGCGTCAGCCGGGAGTTGAACCCAGATCGATTGCTTGGAAGGCAACTATGCTAGCCGCTACACCACTGACGCTTATTGTAAAATAATAGGTTGTATAAAGCATATATGGTTTTATTCTGTTTGGAGTTTTGATGATGAAGCATTCAAAACTGCGTCAGGCCGGGAGTTGAACCTGGATCGATTGCTTGGAAGGCAACCATGCTAGCCGCTACACCACTGACGCTTATTGTAAAATAATAGGCTGTATAAAGCATATATGGTTTTATTCTGTTTGGAGTTTTGATGATGAAGCATTCAAAACTGCGTCAGCCGGGAGTTGAACTCGGATCGATTGCTTGGAAGGCAACCATGCTAGCCGCTACACCACTGACGCTTATTGTAAAATGATAGGTTGTATAAAGCATATATGGTTTTATTCTGTTTGGAGTTTTGATGATGAAGCATTCAAAACTGCTTCAGCCGGGAGTTGAACCTGGATCGATTGCTTGGAAGGCAACTATACTAGCCGCTACCCCACTGACGTTTGTTGTAAAATAATGAGTTGTTGTTTGCATATATGGTTTTATTCTGTTTGGAGTTTTGATGATGAAGCATTCAAAACTGCGTCAGCCGGGAGTTGAACCCGGATCGATTACTTGGAAGGCAACCATGCTAGCCGCTAGACCACTGACACTTGTTATTAAAATAATGAGTTGTATAAAGCATATATGGTTTTATTCTGTTTGGAGTTTTGATGATGAAGCATTGGAAACTGCGTCAGCCGGAAGTGAACCCGGATCGATTGCTTGGAAGGCAACCATGCTAGCCGCTACACCACTGACACTTGTTGTAAAATAATGAGTTGTTGTTTGCATATATGGCTTTATTCTGTTTGGAGTTTTGATGATGAAGCATTCAAAACTGCGTCAGCCGGGAGTTGAACCCGGATCGATTGCTTGGAAGGCAACCATGCTAGCCGCTACACCACTGACGCTTGTTGTAAAATAATAGGCTGTATAAAGCATATATGGTTTTATTCTGTTTGGAGTTTTGATGATGAAGCATTGGAAACTGCGTCAGCCGGGAGTTGAACCCAGATCGATTGCTTGGAAGGCAACTATGCTAGCCGCTACACCACTGACGCTTGTTGTAAAATAATAGGTTGTATAAAGCATATATGGTTTTATTCTGTTTGGAGTTTTGATGATGAAGCATTCAAAACTGCGTTAGCTGGGAGTTGAACCAAGATCGATTGCTTGGAAGGCAACCATGCTAGCCGCTACACCACTGACGCTTGTTGTAAAATAATAGGTTGTATAAAGCATATATGGTTTTATTTTGTTTGGAGTTTTGATGATGAAGCATTCAAAACTGCGTCAGCCGCGAGTTGAACCCGGATCGATTGCTTGGAAGGCAACCATGCTAGCCACTACACCACTGACGCTTGTTGTAAAATAATAGGTTGTATAAAGCATATATGGTTTTATTTTGTTTGGAGTTTTGATGATGAAGCATTCAAAACTGCGTCAGCCGGTTGTTGAACCCGGATCGATTGCTTGGAAGGCAACCATGCTAGCCGCTACACCACTGACGCTTATTGTAAAATAATAGGCTGTATAAAGCATATATGGTTTTATTCTGTTTGGAGTTTTGATGATGAAGCATTCAAAACTGCGTTAGCCGGGAGTTGAACCCGGATCGATTTCTTGGAAGGCAACCATGCTAGCCGCTACACCACTGACGCTTATTGTAAAATAATAGGTTGTGTAAAGGTTATATGGTTTTATTCTGTTTGGAGTTTTGATGATGAAGCATTCAAAACTGCGTTAGTTGGGAGTTGAACCCGGATCGATTGCTTGGAAGGCAACCATGCTAGCCGCTACACCACTGACGCTTATTGTAAAATAATAGGTTGTGTAAAGCATATATGGTTTTATTCTGTTTGGAGTTTTGATGATGAAGTATTCAAAACTGCGTCAGCCGGGAGTTGAACCCGGATCGATTGCTTGGAAGGCAACAATGCTAGCCGCTACACCACTGACGCTTATTGTAAAATAATAGGTTGTATAAAGCATATATGGTTTTATTCTGTTTGGAGTTTTGATGATGAAGCATTCAAAACTGCGTCAGCCGGGAGTTGAACCCAGATCGATTGCTTGAAAGGCAACTATGCTAGCCGCTACACCACTGACGCTTGTTGTAAAATAATAGGTTGTATAAAGCATATATGGTTTTATTCTGTTTGGAGTTTTGATGATGAAGCATTCAAAACTGCGTTAGCCGGGAGTTGAACCCGGATCGATTTCTTGGAAGGCAACCATGCTAGCCGCTACACCACTGACGCTTATTGTAAAATAATAGGTTGTGTAAAGCATATATGGTTTTATTCTGTTTGGAGTTTTGATGATGAAGTATTCAAAACTGCGTCAGCCGGGAGTTGAACCCGGATCGATTGCTTGGAAGGCAACCATGCTAGCCGCTACACCACTGACGCTTATTGTAAAATAATAGGTTGTATAAAGCATATATGGTTTTATTCTGTTTGGAGTTTTGATGATGAAGCATTCAAAACTGCGTCAGGCCGGGAGTTGAACCCGGATCGATTGCTTGGAAGGCAACCATGCTAGCCGCTACACCACTGACGCTTATTGTAAAATAATAGGTTGTATAAAGCATAAATGTTTTTATTCTGTTTGGAGTTTTGATGATGAAGCATTCAAAACTGCGTCAGCCGGGAGTTGAACCCGGATCGATTGCTTGGAAGGCAACCATGCTAGCCGCTTCACCACCGACGCTTATTGTAAAATAATAGGTTGTATAAAGCATATATGGTTTTATTCTGTTTGGAGTTTTGATGATGAAGCATTCAAAACTGCTTCAGCCGGGAGTTGAACCTGGATCGATTGCTTGGAAGGCAACTATACTAGCCGCTACCCCACTGACGCTTGTTGTAAAATAATGAGTTGTTGTTTGCATATATGGTTTTATTCTGTTTGGAGTTTTGATGATGAAGCATTCAAAACTGCGTCAGCCGGGAGTTGAACCCGGATCGATTGCTTGGAAGGCAACAATGCTAGCCGCTAGACCACTGACACTTGTTATTAAAATAATGAGTTGTATAAAGCATATATGGTTTTATTCTGTTTGGAGTTTTGATGATGAAGCATTGGAAACTGCGTCAGCCGGGAGTGAACCCGGATCAATTGCTTGGAAGGCAACAATCTTAGCCGCTACACCACTGACGTTTGTTTTAAAATAATGGGTTGTATAAAGCATATATGGTTTTATTCTGTTTGGAGTTTTGATGATGAAGCATTCAAAACTGCGTCAGCCGGGAGTTGAACCCGGATCGATTAATTGGAAGGCAACCATGCTAGCCGCTACACCACTGACGCTTGTTGTAAAATAATGGGTTGTATAAAGCATATATGGTTTTATTCTGTTTGGAGTTTTGATGATGAAGCATTCAAAACTGCGTCAACCGGGAGTTGAACCCGGATCGATTGCTTGGAAGGCAACCATGCTAGCCGCTACACCACTGACACTTGTTGTAAAATAATGAGTTGTTGTTTGCATATATGGCTTTATTCTGTTTGGAGTTTTGATGATGAAGCATTCAAAACTGCGTCAGCCGGGAGTTGAACCCGGATCGATTGCTTGGAAGGCAACCATGCTAGCCGCTACACCACTGACGCTTATTGTAAAATAATAGGTTGTATAAAGCATATATGGTTTTATTCTGTTTGGAGTTTTGATGATGAAGCATTCAAAACTGCGTCAGGCCGGGAGTTGAACCCGGATCGATTGCTTGGAAGGCAACCATGCTAGCCGCTACACCACTGACGCTTATTGTAAAATAATAGGTTGTATAAAGCATAAATGTTTTTATTCTGTTTGGAGTTTTGATGATGAAGCATTCAAAACTGCGTCAGCCGGGAGTTGAACCCGGATCGATTGCTTGGAAGGCAACCATGCTAGCCGCTTCACCACCGACGCTTATTGTAAAATAATAGGTTGTATAAAGCATATATGGTTTTATTCTGTTTGGAGTTTTGATGATGAAGCATTCAAAACTGCTTCAGCCGGGAGTTGAACCTGGATCGATTGCTTGGAAGGCAACTATACTAGCCGCTACCCCACTGACGCTTGTTGTAAAATAATGAGTTGTTGTTTGCATATATGGTTTTATTCTGTTTGGAGTTTTGATGATGAAGCATTCAAAACTGCGTCAGCCGGGAGTTGAACCCGGATCGATTGCTTGGAAGGCAACAATGCTAGCCGCTAGACCACTGACACTTGTTATTAAAATAATGAGTTGTATAAAGCATATATGGTTTTATTCTGTTTGGAGTTTTGATGATGAAGCATTGGAAACTGCGTCAGCCGGGAGTGAACCCGGATCAATTGCTTGGAAGGCAACAATCTTAGCCGCTACACCACTGACGTTTGTTTTAAAATAATGGGTTGTATAAAGCATATATGGTTTTATTCTGTTTGGAGTTTTGATGATGAAGCATTCAAAACTGCGTCAGCCGGGAGTTGAACCCGGATCGATTAATTGGAAGGCAACCATGCTAGCCGCTACACCACTGACGCTTGTTGTAAAATAATGGGTTGTATAAAGCATATATGGTTTTATTCTGTTTGGAGTTTTGATGATGAAGCATTCAAAACTGCGTCAACCGGGAGTTGAACCCGGATCGATTGCTTGGAAGGCAACCATGCTAGCCGCTACACCACTGACACTTGTTGTAAAATAATGAGTTGTTGTTTGCATATATGGCTTTATTCTGTTTGGAGTTTTGATGATGAAGCATTCAAAACTGCGTCAGCCGGGAGTTGAACCCGGATCGATTGCTTGGAAGGCAACCATGCTAGCCGCTACACCACTGACGCTTGTTGTAAAATAATGAGTTGTTGTTTGCATATATGGTTTTATTCTGTTTGGAGTTTTGATGATGAAGCATTGGAAACTGCGTCAGCCGGGAGTTGAACCCAGATCGATTGCTTGGAAGGCAACTATGCTAGCCGCTACACCACTGACGCTTGTTGTAAAATAATAGGTTGTATAAAGCATATATGGTTTTATTCTGTTTGGAGTTTTGATGATGAAGCATTCAAAACTGCGTTAGCTGGGAGTTGAACCAAGATCGATTGCTTGGAAGGCAACCATGCTAGCCACTACACCACTGACGCTTATTGTAAAATAATAGGTTGTATAAAGAATATATGGTTTTATTCTGTTTGGAGTTTTGATGATGAAGCATTCAAAACTGGGTCAGCCGGGAGTTGAACCCAGATCGATTGCTTGAAAGGCAACTATGCTAGCCGCTACACCACTGACGCTTGTTGTAAAATAATAGGTTGTATAAAGCATATATGGTTTTATTCTGTTTGGAGTTTTGATGATGAAGCATTCAAAACTGCGTTAGCCGGGAGTTGAACCCGGATCGATTTCTTGGAAGGCAACCATGCTAGCCGCTACACCACTGACGCTTATTGTAAAATAATAGGTTGTGTAAAGCATATATGGTTTTATTCTGTTTGGAGTTTTGATGATGAAGTATTTAAAACTGCGTCAGCCGGGAGTTGAACCCGGATCGATTGCTTGGAAGGCAACCATGCTAGCCGCTACACCACTGACGCTTATTGTAAAATAATAGGTAGTGTAAAGCATATATGGTTTTATTCTGTTTGGAGTTTTGATGATGAAGTATTCAAAACTGCGTCAGCCGGGAGTTGAACCCGGATCGATTGCTTGGAAGGCAACCATGCTAGCCGCTACACCACTGACGCTTATTGTAAAATAATAGGTTGTATAAAGCATATATGGTTTTATTCTGTTTGGAGTTTTGATGATGAAGCATTCAAAACTGCGTCAGCCGGGAGTTGAACCCGGATCGATTGCTTGGAAGGCAACCATGCTAGCCGCTACACCACTGACGCTTATTGCAAAATAATAGGTTGTATAAAGCATATATGGTTTTATTCTGTTTGGAGTTTTGATGATGAAGCATTCAAAACTGCGTCAGCCGGGAGTTGAACCCGGATCGATTGCTTGGAAGGCAACCATGCTAGCCGCTACACCACCGACACTTATTGTAAAATAATAGGTTGTATAAAGCATATATGGTTTTATTCTGTTTGGAGTTTTGATGATGAAGCATTCAAAACTGCGTCAGCCGGGAGTTGAACCCGGATCGATTGCTTGGAAGGCAACCATGCTAGCCGCTACACCACTGACGCTTATTGCAAAATAATAGGTTGTATAAAGCATATATGGTTTTATTCTGTTTGGAGTTTTGATGATGAAGCATTCAAAACTGCGTCAGCCGGGAGTTGAACCCGGATCGATTGCTTGGAAGGCAACCATGCTAGCCGCTACACCACTGACGCTTATTGCAAAATAATAGGTTGTATAAAGCATATATGGTTTTATTCTGTTTGGAGTTTTGATGATGAAGCATTCAAAACTGCGTCAGCCGGGAGTTGAACCCGGATCGATTGCTTGGAAGGCAACCATGCTAGCCGCTACACCACCGACACTTATTGTAAAATAATAGGTTGTATAAAGCATATATGGTTTTATTCTGTTTGGAGTTTTGATGATGAAGCATTCAAAACTGCGTCAGCCGGGAGTTGAACCCGGATCGATTGCTTGGAAGTTAACCATGCTAGCCGCTACACCACTGACGCTTATTGTAAAATAATAGGTTGTATAAAGCATATATGGTTTTATTCTGTTTGGAGTTTTGATGATGAAGCATTCAAAACTGCGTCAGCCGGGAGTTGAACCCGGATCGATTAATTGGAAGGCAACCATGCTAGCCGCTACACCACTGACGCTTGTTGTAAAATAATGGGTTGTATAAAGCATATATGGTTTTATTCTGTTTGGAGTTTTGATGATGAAGCATTCAAAACTGCGTCAGCCGGGAGTTGAACCCGGATCGATTGCTTGGAAGGCAACCATGCTAGCCGCTACACCACTGACGCTTATTGTAAAATAATAGGTTGTATAAAGTATATATGGTTTTATTCTGTTTGGAGTTTTGATGATGAAGCATTCAAAACTGCGTTAGCCGGGAGTTGAACGCGGATCGATTGTTGGAAGGCAACCATGCTAGCCGCTACACCACTGACGCTTGTTGTAAAATAATAGGTTGTATAAAGCATATATAGTTTTATTCTGTTTGGAGTTTTGATGAAGAAGCATTCAAAACTGCGTCAGCCGGGAGTTGAACCCAGATCGATTGCTTGAAAGGCAACTATGCTAGCCGCTACACCACTGACGCTTGTTGTAAAATAATAGGTTGTATAAAGCATATATGGTTTTATTCTGTTTGCAGTTTTGATGATGAAGCATTCAAAACTGCGTTAGCCGGGAGTTGAACCCGGATCGATTTCTTGGAAGGCAACCATGCTAGCCGCTACACCACTGACGCTTATTGTAAAATAATAGGTTGTGTAAAGCATATATGGTTTTATTCTGTTTGGAGTTTTGATGATGAAGTATTCAAAACTGCGTCAGCCGGGAGTTGAACCCGGATCGATTGCTTGGAAGGCAACCATGCTAGCCGCTACACCACTGACGCTTATTGTAAAATAATAGGTTGTATAAAGCATATATGGTTTTATTCTGTTTGGAGTTTTGATGATGAAGCATTCAAAACTGCGTCAGCCGGGAGTTGAACCCAGATCGATTGCTTGAAAGGCAACTATGCTAGCCGCTACACCACTGACGCTTGTTGTAAAATAATAGGTTGTATAAAGCATATATGGTTTTATTCTGTTTGGAGTTTTGATGATGAAGCATTCAAAACTGCGTTAGCCGGGAGTTGAACCCGGATCGATTTCTTGGAAGGCAACCATGCTAGCCGCTACACCACTGACGCTTATTGTAAAATAATAGGTTGTGTAAAGCATATATGGTTTTATTCTGTTTGGAGTTTTGATGATGAAGTATTCAAAACTGCGTCAGCCGGGAGTTGAACCCGGATCGATTGCTTGGAAGGCAACCATGCTAGCCGCTACACCACTGACGCTTATTGTAAAATAATAGGTTGTATAAAGCATATATGGTTTTATTCTGTTTGGAGTTTTGATGATGAAGCATTCAAAACTGCGTCAGGCCGGGAGCTGAACCCGGATCGATTGCTTGGAAGGCAACCATGCTAGCCGCTACACCACTGACGCTTATTGTAAAATAATAGGTTGTATAAAGCATATATGGTTTTATTCTGTTTGGAGTTTTGATGATGAAGCATTCAAAACTGCATCAGCCGGGAGTTGAACCCGGATCGATTGCTTGGAAGGCAACCATGCTAGCCGCTACACCACCGAAGCTTATTGTAAAATAATAGGTTGTATAAAGCATATATGGTTTTATTCTGTTTGGAGTTTTGATGATGAAGCATTCAAAACTGCTTCAGCCGGGAGTTGAACCTGGATCGATTGCTTGGGAGGCAACTATACTAGCCGCTACCCCACTGACGCTTGTTGTAAAATAATGAGTTGTTGTTTGCATATATGGTTTTATTCTGTTTGGAGTTTTGATGATGAAGCATTCAAAACTGCGTCAGCCGGGAGTTGAACCCGGATCGATTGCTTGGAAGGCAACAATGCTAGCCGCTAGACCACTGACACTTGTTATTAAAATAATGAGTTGTATAAGGCATATATGGTTTTATCCTGTTTGGAGTTTTGATGATGAAGCATTGGAAACTGCGTCAGCCGAGAGTGAACCCGGATCAATTGCTTGGAAGGCAACCATCTTAGCCGCTACACCACTGACGTTTGTTTTAAAATAATGGGTTGTATAAAGCATATATGGTTTTATTCTGTTTGGAGTTTTGATGATGAAGCATTCAAAACTGCGTCAGCCGGGAGTTGAACCCGGATCGATTAATGGGAAGGCAACCATGCTAGCCGCTACACCACTGACGCTTGTTGTAAAATAATGGGTTGTATAAAGCATATATGGTTTTATTCTGTTTGGAGTTTTGATGATGAAGCATTCAAAACTGCGTCAACCGGGAGTTGAACCCGGATCGATTGCTTGGAAGGCAACCATGCTAGCCGCTACACCACTGACACTTGTTGTAAAATAATGAGTTGTTGTTTGCATATATGGCTTTATTCTGTTTGGAGTTTTGATGATGAAGCATTCAAAACTGCGTCAGCCGGGAGTTGAACCCGGATCGATTGCTTGGAAGGCAACCATGCTAGCCGCTACACCACTGACGCTTATTGTAAAATAATAGGTTGTATAAAGCATATATGGTTTTATTCTGTTTGGAGTTTTGATGATGAAGCATTCAAAACTGCGTCAGCCGGGAGTTGAACCCGGATCGATTGTTGGAAGGCAACCATGCTAGCCGCTACACCACTGACGCTTGTTGTAAAATAATGAGTTGTTGTTTGCATATATGGTTTTATTCTGTTTGGAGTTTTGATGATGAAGCATTCAAAACTGCGTCAACCGGGAGTTGAACCCGGATCGATTGCTTGGAAGGCAACCATGCTAGCCGCTACACCACTGACGCTTGTTGTAAAATAATGAGTTGTTGTTTGCATATATGGCTTTATTCTGTTTTGAGTTTTGATGATGAAGCATTCAAAACTGCGTCAGCCGGGAGTTGAACCCGGATCGATTGCTTGGAAGGCAACCATGCTAGCCGCTACACCACTGACGCTTATTGTAAAATAATAGGTTGTATAAAGCATATATGGTTTTATTCTGTTTGGAGTTTTGATGATGAAGCATTCAAAACTGCGTCAGCCGGGAGTTGAACCCGGATCGATTGTTGGAAGGCAACCATGCTAGCCGCTACACCACTGACGCTTGTTGTAAAATAATGAGTTGTTGTTTGCATATATGGTTTTATTCTGTTTGGAGTTTTGATGATGAAGCATTGGAAACTGCGTCAGCCGGGAGTTGAACCCAGATCGATTGCTTGGACGGCAATTATGCTAGCCGCTACACCACTGACGCTTGTTGTAAAATAATAGGTTGTATAAAGCATATATGGTTTTATTCTGTTTGGAGTTTTGATGATGAAGCATTCAAAACTGCGTTAGCTGGGAGTTGAACCAAGATCGATTGCTTGGAAGGCAACCATGCTAGCCACTACACCACTGACGCTTATTGTAAAATATTAGGTTGTATAAAGCATATATGGTTTTATTCTGTTTGGAGTTTTGATGATGAAGCATTCAAAACTGGGTCAGCCGGGAGTTGAACCCAGATCGATTGCTTGACAGGCAACTATGCTAGCCGCTACACCACTGACGCTTGTTGTAAAATAATAGGTTGTATAAAGCATATATGGTTTTATTCTGTTTGGAGTTTTGATGATGAAGCATTCAAAACTGCGTTAGCCGGGAGTTGAACCCGGATCGATTTCTTGGAAGGCAACCATGCTAGCCGCTACACCACTGACGCTTATTGTAAAATAATAGGTTGTGTAAAGCATATATGGTTTTATTCTGTTTGGAGTTTTGATGATGAAGTATTCAAAACTGCGTCAGCCGGGAGTTGAACCCGGATCGATTGCTTGGAAGGCAACCATGCTAGCCTCTACACCACTGACGCTTATTGTAAAATAATAGGTTGTATAAAGCATATATGGTTTTATTCTGTTTGGAGTTTTGATGATGAAGCATTCAAAACTGCGTCAGGCCGGGAGTTGAACCCGGATCGATTGCTTGGAAGGCAACCATGCTAGCCGCTACACCACTGACGCTTATTGTAAAATAATAGGTTGTATAAAGCATATATGGTTTTATTCTGTTTGGAGTTTTGATGATGAAGCATTCAAAACTGCGTCAGGCCGGGAGTTGAACCCGGATCGATTGCTTGGAAGGCAACCATGCTAGCCGCTACACCACTGACGCTTATTGTAAAATAATAGGTTGTATAAAGCATATATGGTTTTATTCTGTTTGGAGTTTTGATGATGAAGCATTCAAAACTGCGTCAGGCCGGGAGTTGAACCCGGACCGATTGCTTGGAAGGCAACCATGCTAGCCGCTACACCACTGACGCTTATTGTAAAATAATAGGCTGTATAAAGCATATATGGTTTTATTCTGTTTGGAGTTTTGATGATGAAGCATTCAAAACTGCGTCAGCCGGGAGTTGAACCCGGATCGATTGCTTGGAAGGCAACCATGCTAGCCGCTACACCACTGACGCTTATTGTAAAATAATAGGTTGTATAAAGCATATATGGTTTTATTCTGTTTGGAGTTTTGATGATGAAGCATTCAAACTGCTTCAGCCGGGAGTTGAACCTGGATCGATTGCTTGGAAGGCAACTATACTAGCCGCTACCCCACTGACGCTTGTTGTAAAATAATGAGTTGTTGTTTGCATATATGGTTTTATTCTGTTTGGAGTTTTGATGATGAAGCATTCAAAACTGCGTCAGCCGGGAGTTGAACCCGGATCGATTGCTTGGAAGGCAACCATGCTAGCCGCTAGACCACTGACACTTGTTATTAAAATAATGAGTTGTATAAAGCATATATGGTTTTATTCTGTTTGGAGTTTTGATGATGAAGCATTTAAAACTGCGTCAGCCGGGAGTTGAACCCGGATCGATTGCTTGGAAGGCAACCATGCTAGCCGCTACACCACTAACGCTTATTGTAAAATAATAGGTCGTATAAAGCATATATGGTTTTATTCTGTTTGGAGTTTTGATAATTAAGCATTCAAAACTGCGTCAGTCGGAAGTTGAACCCGGATCGATTGCTTGGAAGGCAACCATGCTAGCCGCTACACCACTGACGCTTATTGTAAAATAATAGGTTGTATAAAGCATATATGGTTTTATTCTGTTTGGAGTTTTGATGATGAAGCATTCAAAACTGCGTCAGGCCGGGAGTTGAACCCGGATCGATTGCTTGGAAGGCAACCATGCTAGCCGCTACACCACTGACGCTTATTGTAAAATAGTAGGCTGTATAAAGCATATATGGTTTTATTCTGTTTGGAGTTTTGATGATGAAGCATTCAAAACTGCGTCAGCCGGGAGTTGAACCCGGATCGATTGCTTGGAAGTTAACCATGCTAGCCGCTACACCACTGACGCTTATTGTAAAATAATAGGTTGTATAAAGCATATATGGTTTTATTCTGTTTGGAGTTTTGATGATGAAGCATTCAAAACTGCGTCAGCCGGGAGTTGAACCCGGATCGATTGCTTGGAAGGCAACCATGCTAGCCGCTAGACCACTGACACTTGTTATTAAAATAATGAGTTGTATAAAGCATATATGGTTTTATTCTGTTTGGAGTTTTGATGATGAAGCATTGGAAACTGCGTCAGCCGGGAGTGAACCCGGATCAATTGCTTGGAAGGCAACCATCTTAGCTGCTACACCACTGACGTTTGTTTTAAAATAATGGGTTGTATAAAGCATATATGGTTTTATTCTGTTTGGAGTTTTGATGATGAAGCATTCAAAACTGCGTCAGCCGGGAGTTGAACCCGGATCGATTAATTGGAAGGCAACCATGCTAGCCGCTACACCACTGACGCTTGTTGTAAAATAATGGGTTGTATTAAGCATATATGGTTTTATTCTGTTTGGAGTTTTGATGATGAAGCATTCAAAACTGCGTCAACCGGGAGTTGAACCCGGATCGATTGCTTGGAAGGCAACCATGCTAGCCGCTACACCACTGACACTTGTTGTAAAATAATGAGTTGTTGTTTGCATATATGGCTTTATTCTGTTTGGAGTTTTGATGATGAAGCATTCAAAACTGCGTCAGCCGGGAGTTGAACCCGGATCGATTGCTTGGAAGGCAACCATGCTAGCCGCTACACCACTGACGCTTATTGTAAAATAATAGGTTGTATAAAGCATATATGGTTTTATTCTGTTTGGAGTTTTGATGATGAAGCATTCAAAACTGCGTCAGCCGGGAGTTGAACCCGGATCGATTGTTGGAAGGCAACCATGCTAGCCGCTACACCACTGACGCTTGTTGTAAAATAATGAGTTGTTGTTTGCATATATGGTTTTATTCTGTTTGGAGTTTTGATGATGAAGCATTGGAAACTGCGTCAGCCGGGAGTTGAACCCAGATCGATTGCTTGGAAGGCAACTATGCTAGCCGCTACAACACTGACGCTTGTTGTAAAATAATAGGTTGTATAAAGCATATATGGTTTTATTCTGTTTGGAGTTTTGATGATGAAGCATTCAAAACTGCGTTAGCTGGGAGTTGAACCAAGATCGATTGCTTGGAAGGCAACCATGCTAGCCGCTACACCACTGACGCTTATTGTAAAATAATAGGTTGTATAAAGCATATATGGTTTTATTCTGTTTGGAGTTTTGATGATGAAGCATTCAAAACTGCGTCAGCCGGGAGTTGAACCCGGATCGATTGCTTGGAATGTAACCATGCTAGCCGCTACACCACTGACGCTTGTTGTAAAATAATGAGTTGTTGTTTGCATATATGGTTTTATTCTGTTTGGAGTTTTGATGATGAAGCATTCAAAACTGCGTCAGCCGGGAGTTGAACCCAGATCGATTGCTTGGAAGGCAACCATACTAGCCACTACACCACTGACGCTTATTGTAAAATAATAGGTTGTATAAAGCATATATGGTTTTATTCTGTTTGGAGTTTTGATGATGAAGCATTCAAAACTGCGTCAGGCCGGGAGTTGAACCCGGATCGATTGCTTGGAAGGCAACCATGCTAGCCGCTACACCACTGACGCTTATTGTAAAATAATAGGTTGTATAAAGCATATATGGTTTTATTCTGTTTGGAGTTTTGATGATGAAGCATTCAAAACTGCGTCAGGCCGGGAGTTGAACCCGGATCGATTGCTTGGAAGGCAACCATGCTAGCCGCTACACCACTGACGCTTATTGTAAAATATTAGGTTGTATAAAGCATATATGGTTTTATTCTGTTTGGAGTTTTGATGATGAAGCATTCAAAACTGCGTCAGGCCGGGAGTTGAACCCGGATCGATTGCTTGGAAGGCAACCATGCTAGCCGCTACACCACTGACGCTTATTGTAAAATAATAGGCTGTATAAAGCATATATGGTTTTATTCTGTTTGGAGTTTTGATGATGAAGCATTCAAAACTGCGTCAGCCGGGAGTTGAACCCGGATCGATTGCTTGGAAGGCAACCATGCTAGCCGCTACACCACTGACGCTTATTGTAAAATAATAGGTTGTATAAAGCATATATGGTTTTATTCTGTTTGGAGTTTTGATGATGAAGCATTCAAACTGCTTCAGCCGGGAGTTGAACCTGGATCGATTGCTTGGAAGGCAACTATACTAGCCGCTACCCCACTGACGCTTGTTGTAAAATAATGAGTTGTTGTTTGCATATATGGTTTTATTCTGTTTGGAGTTTTGATGATGAAGCATTCAAAACTGCGTCAGCCGGGAGTTGAACCCGGATCGATTGCTTGGAAGGCAACCATGCTAGCCGCTAGACCACTGACACTTGTTATTAAAATAATGAGTTGTATAAAGCATATATGGTTTTATTCTGTTTGGAGTTTTGATGATGAAGCATTTAAAACTGCGTCAGCCGGGAGTTGAACCCGGATCGATTGCTTGGAAGGCAACCATGCTAGCCGCTACACCACTAACGCTTATTGTAAAATAATAGGTCGTATAAAGCATATATGGTTTTATTCTGTTTGGAGTTTTGATAATTAAGCATTCAAAACTGCGTCAGTCGGAAGTTGAACCCGGATCGATTGCTTGGAAGGCAACCATGCTAGCCGCTACACCACTGACGCTTATTGTAAAATAATAGGTTGTATAAAGCATATATGGTTTTATTCTGTTTGGAGTTTTGATGATGAAGCATTCAAAACTGCGTCAGGCCGGGAGTTGAACCCGGATCGATTGCTTGGAAGGCAACCATGCTAGCCGCTACACCACTGACGCTTATTGTAAAATAGTAGGCTGTATAAAGCATATATGGTTTTATTCTGTTTGGAGTTTTGATGATGAAGCATTTAAAACTGCGTCAGCCGGGAGTTGAACCCGGATCGATTGCTTGGAAGTTAACCATGCTAGCCGCTACACCACTGACGCTTATTGTAAAATAATAGGTTGTATAAAGCATATATGGTTTTATTCTGTTTGGAGTTTTGATGATGAAGCATTCAAAACTGCGTCAGCCGGGAGTTGAACCCGGATCGATTGCTTGGAAGGCAACCATGCTAGCCGCTAGACCACTGACACTTGTTATTAAAATAATGAGTTGTATAAAGCATATATGGTTTTATTCTGTTTGGAGTTTTGATGATGAAGCATTGGAAACTGCGTCAGCCGGGAGTGAACCCGGATCAATTGCTTGGAAGGCAACCATCTTAGCTGCTACACCACTGACGTTTGTTTTAAAATAATGGGTTGTATAAAGCATATATGGTTTTATTCTGTTTGGAGTTTTGATGATGAAGCATTCAAAACTGCGTCAGCCGGGAGTTGAACCCGGATCGATTAATTGGAAGGCAACCATGCTAGCCGCTACACCACTGACGCTTGTTGTAAAATAATGGGTTGTATTAAGCATATATGGTTTTATTCTGTTTGGAGTTTTGATGATGAAGCATTCAAAACTGCGTCAACCGGGAGTTGAACCCGGATCGATTGCTTGGAAGGCAACCATGCTAGCCGCTACACCACTGACACTTGTTGTAAAATAATGAGTTGTTGTTTGCATATATGGCTTTATTCTGTTTGGAGTTTTGATGATGAAGCATTCAAAACTGCGTCAGCCGGGAGTTGAACCCGGATCGATTGCTTGGAAGGCAACCATGCTAGCCGCTACACCACTGACGCTTATTGTAAAATAATAGGTTGTATAAAGCATATATGGTTTTATTCTGTTTGGAGTTTTGATGATGAAGCATTCAAAACTGCGTCAGCCGGGAGTTGAACCCGGATCGATTGTTGGAAGGCAACCATGCTAGCCGCTACACCACTGACGCTTGTTGTAAAATAATGAGTTGTTGTTTGCATATATGGTTTTATTCTGTTTGGAGTTTTGATGATGAAGCATTGGAAACTGCGTCAGCCGGGAGTTGAACCCAGATCGATTGCTTGGAAGGCAACTATGCTAGCCGCTACAACACTGACGCTTGTTGTAAAATAATAGGTTGTATAAAGCATATATGGTTTTATTCTGTTTGGAGTTTTGATGATGAAGCATTCAAAACTGCGTTAGCTGGGAGTTGAACCAAGATCGATTGCTTGGAAGGCAACCATGCTAGCCGCTACACCACTGACGCTTATTGTAAAATAATAGGTTGTATAAAGCATATATGGTTTTATTCTGTTTGGAGTTTTGATGATGAAGCATTCAAAACTGCGTCAGCCGGGAGTTGAACCCGGATCGATTGCTTGGAATGTAACCATGCTAGCCGCTACACCACTGACGCTTGTTGTAAAATAATGAGTTGTTGTTTGCATATATGGTTTTATTCTGTTTGGAGTTTTGATGATGAAGCATTCAAAACTGCGTCAGCCGGGAGTTGAACCCAGATCGATTGCTTGGAAGGCAACCATACTAGCCACTACACCACTGACGCTTATTGTAAAATAATAGGTTGTATAAAGCATATATGGTTTTATTCTGTTTGGAGTTTTGATGATGAAGCATTCAAAACTGTGTCAGCCGGGAGTTGAACCCAGATCGATTGCTTGAAAGGCAACTATGCTAGCCGCTACACCACTGACGCTTGTTGTAAAATAATATGTTGTATAAAGCATATATGGTTTTATTCTGTTTGGAGTTTTGATGATGAAGCATTCAAAACTGCGTTAGCCGGGAGTTGAACCCGGATCGATTTCTTGGAAGGCAACCATGCTAGCCGCTACACCACTGACGCTTATTGTAAAATAATAGGTTGTGTAAAGCATATATGGTTTTATTCTGTTTGGAGTTTTGATGATGAAGTATTCAAAACTGCGTCAGCCGGGAGTTGAACCCGGATCGATTGCTTGGAAGGCAACCATGCTAGCCGCTACACCACTGACGCTTATTGTAAAATAATAGGTTGTATAAAGCATATATGGTTTTATTCTGTTTGGAGTTTTGATGATGAAGCATTCAATACTGCGTCAGCCGGGAGTTGAACCCGGATCGATTGCTTGGAAGGCAACCATGCTAGCCGCTACACCACTGACGCTTATTGTAAAATAATAGGTTGTATAAAGCATATATGGTTTTATTCTGTTTGGAGTTTTGATGATGAAGCATTCAAAACTGCGTCAGCCGGGAGTTGAACCCGGATCGATTGCTTGGAAGGCAACCATGCTAGCCGCTACACCACCGACGCTTATTGTAAATAAATAGGTTGTATAAAGCATATATGGTTTTATTCTGTTTGTAGTTTTGATGATGAAGCATTCAAAACTGTGTCAGCCGGGAGTTGAATCCGGATCGATTGCTTGGAAGGCAACCATGCTAGCCGCTACACCACTGACGCTTGTTGTAAAATAATGGGTTGTATAAAGCATATATGGTTTTATTCTGTTTGGAGTTTTGATGATGAAGCATTCAAAACTGCGTCAACCGGGAGTTGAACCCGGATCGATTGCTTGGAAGGCAACCATGCTAGCCGCTACACCACTGACGCTTATTGTAAAATAATAGGTTGTATAAAGCATATATGGTTTTATTCTGTTTGGAGTTTTGATGATGAAGCATTCAAAACTGCTTCAGCTGGGAGTTGAACCTGGATCGATTGCTTGGAAGGCAACTATACTAGCCGCTACCCCACTGACGCTTGTTGTAAAATAATGAGTTGTTGTTTGCATATATGGTTTGATTCTGTTTGGAGTTTTGATGATGAAGCATTCAAAACTGCGTCAGCCGGGAGTTGAACCCGGATCGATTGCTTGGAAGGCAACCATGCTAGCCGCTAGACCACTGACACTTGTTATTAAAATAATGAGTTGTATAAAGCATATATGGTTTTATTCTGTTTGGAGTTTTGATGATGAAGCATTGGAAACTGCGTAAGCCGGGAGTGAACCCGGATCAATTGCTTGGAAGGCAACCATCTTAGCCGCTACACCACTGACGTTTGTTTTAAAATAATGGGTTGTATAAAGCATATATGGTTTTATTCTGTTTGGAGTTTTGATGATGAAGCATTCAAAACTGCGTCAGCCGGGAGTTGAACCCGGATCGATTAATTGGAAGGCAACCATGCTAGCCGCTACACCACTGACGCTTGTTGTAAAATAATGGGTTGTATAAAGCATATATGGTTTTATTCTGTTTGGAGTTTTGATGATGAAGCATTCAAAACTGCGTAAACCGGGAGTTGAACCCGGATCGATTGCTAGGAAGGCAACCATGCTAGCTGCTACACCACTGACACTTGTTGTAAAATAATGAGTTGTTGTTTGCATATATGGCTTTATTCTGTTTGGAGTTTTGATGATGAAGCATTCAAAACTGCGTCAGCCGGGAGTTGAACCCGGATCGATTGCTTGGAAGGCAACCATGCTAGCCGCTACACCACTGACGCTTATTGTAAAATAATAGGTTGTATAAAGCATATATGGTTTTATTCTGTTTGGAGTTTTGATGATGAAGCATTCAAAACTGCGTCAGCCGGGAGTTGAACCCGGATCGATTGTTGGAAGGCAACCATGCTAACCGCTACACCACTGACGCTTGTTGTAAAATAATAAGTTGTTGTTTGCATATATGGTTTTATTCTGTTTGGAGTTTTGATGATGAAGCATTGGAAACTGCGTCAGCCGGGAGTTGAACCCAGATCGATTGCTTGGATAGCAACTATGCTAGCCGCTACACCACTGACGCTTGTTGTAAAATAATAGGTTGTATAAAGCATATATGGTTTTATTCTGTTTGGAGTTTTGATGATGAAGCATTCAAATTTGCGTTAGCTGGGAGTTGAACCAAGATCGATTGCTTGGAAGGCAACCATCTTAGCCGCTACACCACTGACGCTTGTTGTAAAATAATGAGTTGTTGTTTGCATATATGGTTTTATTCTGTTTGGAGTTTTGATGATGAAGCATTCAAAACTGCGTCAGCCGGGAGTTGAACCCGGATCAATTGCTTGGAAGGCAACCATGCTAGCCACTACACCACTGACGCTTATTGTAAAATAATAGGTTGTATAAAGCATATATGGTTTTATTCTGTTTGGAGTTTTGATGATGAAGCATTCAAAACTGCGTCAGCCGGGAGTTGAACCCAGATCGATTGCTTGAAAGGCAACTATGCTAGCTGCTACACCACTGACGCTTGTTGTAAAATAATAGGTTGTATAAAGCATATATGGTTTTATTCTCTTTGGAGTTTTGATGATGAAGCATTCAAAACTGCGTTAGCCGAGAGTTGAACCCGGATCGATTTCTTGGAAGGCAACCATGCTAGCCGCTACACCACTGACGCTTATTGTAAAATAATAGGTTGTGTAAAGCATATATGGTTTTATTCTGTTTGGAGTTTTGATGATGAAGTATTCAAAACTGCGTCAGCCGGGAGTTGAACCCGGATCGATTGCTTGGAAGGCAACCATGCTAGCCGCTACACCACTGACGCTTATTGTAAAATAATAGGTTGTATAAAGCATATATGGTTTTATTCTGTTTGGAGTTTTGATGATGAAGCATTCAAAACTGCGTCAGCCGGGAGTTGAACCCGGATCGATTGCTTGGAAGGCAACCATGCTAGCCGCTACACCACTGACGCTTATTGTAAAATAATAGGTTGTATAAAGCATATATGGTTTTATTCTGTTTGGAGTTTTGATGATGAAGCATTCAAAACTGCGTCAGGCGGGAGTTGAACCCGGATCGATTGCTTGGAAGGCAACCATGCTAGCCGCTACACCACTGACGCTTGTTGTAAAATAATGGGTTGTATAAAGCATATATGGTTTTATTCTGTTTGGAGTTTTGATGATGAAGCATTGGAAACTGTGTCAGCCGGGAGTTGAACCTGGATCTATTGCTTGGAAGGCAACCATGCTAGCCGCTACACAACTGACACTTGTTGTAAAATAATGAGTTGTTGTTTGCATATATGGCTTTATTCTGTTTCGAGTTTTGATGATGAAGCATTCAAAACTGCGTCAGCCGGAAGTTGAACCCGGATCGATTGCTTGGAAGGCAACCATGCTAGCCGCTACACCACTGACGCTTATTGTAAAATAATAGGTTGTATAAAGCATATATGGTTTTATTCTGTTTGGAGTTTTGATGATGAAGCATTCAAAACTGCGTCAGCCAGGAGTTGAACCCGGATCGATTGTTGGAAGGCAACCATGCTAGCCGCTACACCACTGACGCTTGTTGTAAAATAATGAGTTGTTGTTTGCATATATGGTTTTATTCTGTTTGGAGTTTTGATGATGAAGCATTGGAAACTGCGTCAGCCGGGAGTTGAACCCAGATCGATTGCTTGGAAGGCAACTATGCTAGCTGCTACACCACTGACGCTTGTTGTAAAATAATAGGTTGTATAAAGCATATATGGTTTTATTCTGTTTGGAGTTTTGATGATGAAGCATTGGAAACTGCGTCAGCCGGGAGTTGAACCCAGATCGATTGCTTGGAAGGCAACTATGCTAGCTGCTACACCACTGACGCTTGTTGTAAAATAATAGGTTGTATAAAGCATATATGGTTTTATTCTGTTTGGAGTTTTGATGATGAAGCATTCAAAACTGCGTCTGCCGGGAGTTGAACCCGGATCGATTGTTGGAAGGCAACCATGCTAGCCGCTACACCACTGACGCTTGTTGTAAAATAATGAGTTGTTGTTTGCATATATGGTTTTATTCTGTTTGGAGTTTTGATGATGAAGCATTGGAAACTGCGTCAGCCGGGAGTTGAACCCAGATCGATTGCTTGGAAGGCAACTATGCTAGCCGCTACACCACTGACGCTTGTTGTAAAATAATAGGTTGTATAAAGCATATATGGTTTTATTCTGTTTGGAGTTTTGATGATGAAGCATTGGAAACTGCGTCAGCCGGGAGTTGAACCCAGATCGATTGCATGGAAGGCAACTATGCTAGCTGCTACACCACTGACGCTTATTGTAAAATAATAGGTTGTATAAAGCATATATGGTTTTATTGTGTTTGGAGTTTTGATGATGAAGCATTCAAAACTGCGTTAGCCGGGAGTTGAACCCGGATCGATTGCTTGGAAGGCAACCATGCTAGCCACTACACCACTGACGCTTATTGTAAAATTAGGGGTTGTATAAAGCATATATGGTTTTATTCTGTTTGGAGTTTTGATGATGAAGCATTCAAAACTGCGTCAGCCGGGAGTTGAACCCGGATCGATTGCTTGGAAGGCAACCATGCTAGCCGCTACACCATTGACGCTTGTTATAAAATAATGAGTTGTTGTTTGCATATATGGTTTTATTCTGGTTGGAGTTTTGATGATGAAGCATTCAAAACTGCGTCAGCCGGGAGTTGAACCCGGTTCGATTGCTTGGAAGGCAACCATGCTAGCCGCTACACCACTGACACTTGTTTTAAAATAATGAATTGTTGTTTGCATATATGGCTTTATTCTGTTTGGAGTTTTGATGATGAAGCATTCAAAACTGCGTCAGCCGGGAGTTGAACCCGGATCGATTGCTTGGAAGGCAACCATGCTAGCCGCTACACCACTGACGCTTGTTGTACAATAATGAGTTGTTGATTGCATATATGGTTTTATTCTGTTTGGAGTTTTGATGATGAAGCATTCAAAACTGCGTAAGCCGGGAGTTGAACCCGGATCGATTGCTTGGAAGGCAACCATGCTAGCTGCTACACCACTGACGCTTATTGTAAAATAATAGGTTGTATAAAGCATATATGGTTTTATTCTGTTTGGAGTTTGGATGATGAAGCATTCAAAACTGCGTCAGCCGGGAGTTGAACCCAGATCGATTGCTTGAAAGGCAACTATGCTAGCCGCTACACCACTGACGCTTGTTGTAAAATAATAGGTTGTATAAAGCATATTAGGTTTTATTCTGTTTGGAGTTTTGATGATGAAGCATTCAAAACTGCGTTAGCCGGGAGTTGAACCCGGATCGATTTCTTGGAAGGCAACCATGCTAGCCGCTACACCACTGACGCTTATTGTAAAATAATAGGTTGTGTAAAGCATATATGGTTTTATTCTGTTTGGAGTTTTGATGATGAAGCATTCAAAACTGCGTCAGCCGGGATTTGAACCCGGATCGATTGCTTGGAAGGCAACCATGCTAGCTGCTACACCACTGACGCTTATTGTAAAATAATAGGTTGTATAAAGCATATATGGTTTTATTCTGTTTGGAGTTTTGATAATGAAGCATTCAAAACTGCGTAAGCCGGGAGTTGAACCTGGATCGATTGCTTGGAAGGCAACCATGCCAGCCGCTACACCACTGACGCTTATTGTAAAATAATGAGTTGTTGTTTGCATATATGGTTTTATTCTGTTTTGAGTTTTGATAATGAAGCATTTAAAACTGCGTCAGCAGGGAGTTGAACCCGGATCGATTGCTTGGAAGGCAACCATGCTAGCCGCTACACCACTGACGCTTATTGTAAAATAATAGGTCGTATAAAGCATATATGGTTTTATTCTGTTTGGAGTTTTGATAATTAAGCATTCAAAACTGCGTCAGCCGGAAGTTGAACCCGGATCGATTGCTTGGAAGGCAACCATGCTAGCCGCTACACCACTGACGCTTATTGTAAAATAATAGGTTGTATAAAGCATATATGGTTTTATTCTGTTTGGAGTTTTGATGATGAAGCATTCAAAACTGCGTCAGCCGGGAGTTGAACCCGGATCGATTGCTTGGAAGGCAACCATGCTAGCCGCAACACCACTGACGCTTATTGTAAAATAATAGGTTGTATAAAGCATATATGGTTTTATTCTGTTTTGAGTTTTGATAATGAAGCATTTAAAACTGCGTCAGCAGGGAGTTGAACCCGGATCGATTGCTTGGAAGGCAACCATGCTAGCCGCTACACCACTGACGCTTATTGTAAAATAATAGGTCGTATAAAGCATATATGGTTTTATTCTGTTTGGAGTTTTGATGATGAAGCATTCAAAACTGCGTCAGCCGGGATTTGAACCCGGATCGATTGCTTGGAAGGCAACCATGCTAGCCGCTACACCACTGACGCTTATTGTAAAATAATAGGTCGTATAAAGCATATATGGTTTTATTCTGTTTGGAGTTTTGATAATTAAGCATTCAAAACTGCGTCTGCCGGAAGTTGAACCCGGATCGATTGCTTGGAAGGCAACCATGCTAGCCGCTACACCACTGACGCTTATTGTAAAATAATAGGTTGTATAAAGCATATATGGTTTTATTCTGTTTGGAGTTTTGATGATGAAGCATTCAAAACTGCGTCAGCCGGGATTTGAACCCGGATCGATTGCTTGGAAGGCAACCATGCTAGCTGCTACACCACTGACGCTTATTGTAAAATAATAGGTTGTATAAAGCATATATGGTTTTATTCTGTTTGGAGTTTTGATAATGAAGCATTCAAAACTGCGTAAGCCGGGAGTTGAACCTGGATCGATTGCTTGGAAGGCAACCATGCCAGCCGCTACACCACTGACGCTTATTGTAAAATAATGAGTTGTTGTTTGCATATATGGTTTTATTCTGTTTTGAGTTTTGATAATGAAGCATTTAAAACTGCGTCAGCCGGGATTTGAACCCGGATCGATTGCTTGGAAGGCAACCATGCTAGCTGCTACACCACTGACGCTTATTGTAAAATAATAGGTTGTATAAAGCATATATGGTTTTATTCTGTTTGGAGTTTTGATAATGAAGCATTCAAAACTGCGTCAGCCGGGAGTTGAACCCGGATCGATTGCTTGGAAGGCAACCATGCTAGCCGCAACACCACTGACGCTTATTGTAAAATAATAGGCTGTATAAAGCATATATGGTTTTATTCTGTTTGGAGTTTTGATGATGAAGCATTCAAAACTGCGTCAGCCGGGAGTTGAACCCGGATCGATTGCTTGGAAGGCAACCATGCTAGCCGCAACACCACTGACGCTTATTGTAAAATAATAGGCTGTATAAAGCATATATGGTTTTATTCTGTTTGGAGTTTTGATGATGAAGCATTCAAAACTGCGTCAGCCGGGAGTGGAACCCGGATCGATTGCTTGGAAGGCAACCATGCTAGCCGCTACACCACTGACGCTTATTGTAAAATAATAGGTCGTATAAAGCATATATGGTTTTATTCTGTTTGGAGTTTTGATGATGAAGCATTCAAAACTGCTTCAGCCGGGAGTTGAACCTGGATCGATTGCTTGGAAGGCAACTATACTAGCCGCTACCCCACTGACGCTTGTTGTAAAATAATGAGTTGTTGTTTGCATATATGGTTTTATTGTGTTTGGAGTTTTGATGATGAAGCATTCAAAACTGCGTCAGCCGGGAGTTGAACCCGGATCGATTGCTTGGAAGGCAACCATGCTAGCCGCTAGACCACTGACACTTGTTATTAAAATAATGAGTTGTATAAAGAATATATGGTTTTATTCTGTTTGGAGTTTTGATGATGAAGCATTGGAAACTGCGTCAGCCGGGAGTGAACCCGGATCAATTGCTTGGAAGGCAACCATCTTAGCCGCTACACCACTGACGTTTGTTTTAAAATAATGGGTTGTATAAAGCATATATGGTTTTATTCTGTTTGGAGTTTTGATGATGAAGCATTCAAAACTGCGTCAGCCGGGAGTTGAACCCGGATCGATTGCTTGGAAGGCAACCATGCTAGCCGCTACACCACTGACGCTTGTTGTAAAATAATAGGTTGTATAAAGCATATATGGTTTTATTCTGTTTGGAGTTTTGATGGTGAAGCATTCAAAACTGCTTCAGCCGGGAGTTGAACCTGGATCGATTGCTTGGAAGGCAACTATACTAGCCGCTACCCCACTGACGCTTGTTGTAAAATAATGAGTTGTTGTTTGCATATATGGTTTTATTGTGTTTGGAGTTTTGATGATGAAGCATTCAAAACTGCGTCAGCCGGGAGTTGAACCCGGATCGATTGCTTGGAAGGCAACCATGCTAGCCGCTAGACCACTGACACTTGTTATTAAAATAATGAGTTGTATAAAGAATATATGGTTTTATTCTGTTTGGAGTTTTGATGATGAAGCATTGGAAACTGCGTCAGCCGGGAGTGAACCCGGATCAATTGCTTGGAAGGCAACCATCTTAGCCGCTACACCACTGACGTTTGTTTTAAAATAATGGGTTGTATAAAGCATATATGGTTTTATTCTGTTTGGAGTTTTGATGATGAAGCATTCAAAACTGCGTCAGCCGGGAGTTGAACCCGGATCGATTGCTTGGAAGGCAACCATGCTAGCCGCTACACCACTGACGCTTGTTGTAAAATAATAGGTTGTATAAAGCATATATGGTTTTATTCTGTTTGGAGTTTTGATGGTGAAGCATTCAAAACTGCTTCAGCCGGGAGTTGAACCTGGATCGATTGCTTGGAAGGCAACTATACTAGCCGCTACCCCACTGACGCTTGTTGTAAAATAATGAGTTGTTGTTTGCATATATGGTTTTATTGTGTTTGGAGTTTTGATGATGAAGCATTCAAAACTGCGTCAGCCGGGAGTTGAACCCGGATCGATTGCTTGGAAGGCAACCATGCTAGCCGCTAGACCACTGACACTTGTTATTAAAATAATGAGTTGTATAAAGAATATATGGTTTTATTCTGTTTGGAGTTTTGATGATGAAGCATTGGAAACTGCGTCAGCCGGGAGTGAACCCGGATCAATTGCTTGGAAGGCAACCATCTTAGCCGCTACACCACTGACGTTTGTTTTAAAATAATGGGTTGTATAAAGCATATATGGTTTTATTCTGTTTGGAGTTTTGATGATGAAGCATTCAAAACTGCGTCAGCCGGGAGTTGAACCCGGATCGATTGCTTGGAAGGCAACCATGCTAGCTGCTACACCACTGACGCTTATTGTAAAATAATAGGTTGTATAAAGCATATATGGTTTTATTCTGTTTGGAGTTTTGATAATGAAGCATTCAAAACTGCGTAAGCCGGGAGTTGAACCTGGATCGATTGCTTGGAAGGCAACCATGCCAGCCGCTACACCACTGACGCTTATTGTAAAATAATGAGTTGTTGTTTGCATATATGGTTTTATTCTGTTTTGAGTTTTGATAATGAAGCATTTAAAACTGCGTCAGCCGGGATTTGAACCCGGATCGATTGCTTGGAAGGCAACCATGCTAGCTGCTACACCACTGACGCTTATTGTAAAATAATAGGTTGTATAAAGCATATATGGTTTTATTCTGTTTGGAGTTTTGATAATGAAGCATTCAAAACTGCGTCAGCCGGGAGTTGAACCCGGATCGATTGCTTGGAAGGCAACCATGCTAGCCGCAACACCACTGACGCTTATTGTAAAATAATAGGCTGTATAAAGCATATATGGTTTTATTCTGTTTGGAGTTTTGATGATGAAGCATTCAAAACTGCGTCAGCCGGGAGTTGAACCCGGATCGATTGCTTGGAAGGCAACCATGCTAGCCGCAACACCACTGACGCTTATTGTAAAATAATAGGCTGTATAAAGCATATATGGTTTTATTCTGTTTGGAGTTTTGATGATGAAGCATTCAAAACTGCGTCAGCCGGGAGTGGAACCCGGATCGATTGCTTGGAAGGCAACCATGCTAGCCGCTACACCACTGACGCTTATTGTAAAATAATAGGTCGTATAAAGCATATATGGTTTTATTCTGTTTGGAGTTTTGATGATGAAGCATTCAAAACTGCTTCAGCCGGGAGTTGAACCTGGATCGATTGCTTGGAAGGCAACTATACTAGCCGCTACCCCACTGACGCTTGTTGTAAAATAATGAGTTGTTGTTTGCATATATGGTTTTATTGTGTTTGGAGTTTTGATGATGAAGCATTCAAAACTGCGTCAGCCGGGAGTTGAACCCGGATCGATTGCTTGGAAGGCAACCATGCTAGCCGCTAGACCACTGACACTTGTTATTAAAATAATGAGTTGTATAAAGAATATATGGTTTTATTCTGTTTGGAGTTTTGATGATGAAGCATTGGAAACTGCGTCAGCCGGGAGTGAACCCGGATCAATTGCTTGGAAGGCAACCATCTTAGCCGCTACACCACTGACGTTTGTTTTAAAATAATGGGTTGTATAAAGCATATATGGTTTTATTCTGTTTGGAGTTTTGATGATGAAGCATTCAAAACTGCGTCAGCCGGGAGTTGAACCCGGATCGATTGCTTGGAAGGCAACCATGCTAGCCGCTACACCACTGACGCTTGTTGTAAAATAATAGGTTGTATAAAGCATATATGGTTTTATTCTGTTTGGAGTTTTGATGGTGAAGCATTCAAAACTGCTTCAGCCGGGAGTTGAACCTGGATCGATTGCTTGGAAGGCAACTATACTAGCCGCTACCCCACTGACGCTTGTTGTAAAATAATGAGTTGTTGTTTGCATATATGGTTTTATTGTGTTTGGAGTTTTGATGATGAAGCATTCAAAACTGCGTCAGCCGGGAGTTGAACCCGGATCGATTGCTTGGAAGGCAACCATGCTAGCCGCTAGACCACTGACACTTGTTATTAAAATAATGAGTTGTATAAAGAATATATGGTTTTATTCTGTTTGGAGTTTTGATGATGAAGCATTGGAAACTGCGTCAGCCGGGAGTGAACCCGGATCAATTGCTTGGAAGGCAACCATCTTAGCCGCTACACCACTGACGTTTGTTTTAAAATAATGGGTTGTATAAAGCATATATGGTTTTATTCTGTTTGGAGTTTTGATGATGAAGCATTCAAAACTGCGTCAACCGGGAGTTGAACCCGGATCGATTGCTTGGAAGGCAACTATACTAGCCGCTACTCCACTGACACTTGTTGTAAAATAATGAGTTGATGTTTGCATATATGGTTTTATTCTGTTTGGAGTTTTGATGATGAAGCCTTGGAAACTGCATCAGCCGGGAGTGAACCCGGATCAATTGCTTGGAAGGCAACCATCTTAGCCGCTACACCACTGACGTTTGTTCTTAAATAATGAGTTGTATAAAGCATATATGGTTTTATTCTGTTTGGAGTTTTGATGATGAAGCATTCAAAACTGCGTCAGCCGGGAGTTGAACGCGGATCGATTGCTTGGAAGGCAACCATGCTAGCCGCTACACCACTAACGCTTGTTGTTAAATAATGGGTTGTATAAAGTATATATGGTTTTATTCTGTTTAGAGTTTTGATGATGAAGCATTCAAAACTACGTCAGCCGGGAGTTCAACACGGATCGATTGCTTGGAAGGCAACCATGCTAGCCGCTACACCACTGACGCTTGTTGTAAAATAATGAGTTGTTGTTTGCATATATGGTTTTATTCTGTTTGGAGTTTTGATGATGAATTATTGGAAACTGCGTCAGCCGGGAGTTGAACCCTGATCGATTGCTTGGAAGGCAACCATGCTAGCCGCTACACCACTGACGCTTGTTGTAAAATAATGGGTTGTATAAAGCATATATGGTTTTATTCTGTTTGGAGTTTTGATGATGAAGCATTCAAAACTGCGTCAACCGGGAGTTGAACCCGGATCGATTGCTTGGAAGGCAACTATACTAGCCGCTACTCCACTGACACTTGTTGTAAAATAATGAGTTGTTGTTTGCATATATGGTTTTATTCTGTTTGGAGTTTTGATGATGAATTATTGGAAACTGCGTCAGCCGGGAGTTGAACCCGGATCGATTGCTTGGAAGGCAACCATGCTAGCCGCTACACCACTGACGCTTATTGTAAAATAATAGGTTGTATAAAGCCTATATGGTTTTATTCTGTTTGGAGTTTTGATGATGAAGCATTCAAAACTGCGTCAGCCGGAAGTTGAACCCGGATCGATTGCTTGGAAGGCAACCAGGCTTGCCGCTACACCACTGACGCTTGTTGTAGAATAATGAGTTGTATAAAGCATATATGGTTTTATTCTGTTTGGAGTTTCGATGATGAAGCATTCAAAACTGCGTCAGCCGGGAGTTGAACGCGGATCGATTGCTTGGCAAGCAACCATGCTAGCTGCTACACCACTAACACTTGTTGTAAAATAATGAGTTGTTGTTTGCATATATGGTTTTATTCTGTTTGGAGTTTTGATGATGAAGCATTCAAAACTGCGTCAGCCGGGAGTTGAACCCGGATCGATTACTTGACAGGCAACCATGCTAGCCGCTACACCACTGACGCTTGTTGTAAAATAATGGGTTGTATAAAGCATATATGTTTTTATACTGTTTGGAGTTTTGATGATGAAGCATTCAAAACTGCGTAAGGCGGGAGTTGAACCTTGATCGATTGCTTGGAAGGCAACCATGCTAGCCGCTACACCACTGACGCTTGTTGTAAAATAATGAGTTGTTGTTTGCATATATGGTTTTATTCTGTTTGGAGTTTTGATGGAAATTGGAATAATGGGTTGTATAAAGCATATATGTTTTTATACTGTTTGGAGTTTTGATGATGAAGCATTCAAAACTGCGTCAGCCGGGAGTTGAACCCGGATCGATTGCTTGGAAGGCAACCATGCTAGCAACTATACCACTGACGCTTGTTGTAAAATAATGAGTTGTTGTTTGCATATATGATTTTATTCTGTTTGGAGTTTGGATGGTGAAGCATTCAAAACTGCATCAGCCGGGAGTTGAACCCGGATCGATTGCTTGGAAGGCAACCATGCTAGCCGCTACACCACTGACGTTTATTGTAAAATAATAGGTTTTATAAAGCATATATGGTTTTATTCTGTTTAGAGTTTTGATGATGAAGCATTCAAAACTGCGTAAGCCGGGAGTTGAACCCGGATCGATTACTTGGAAGGCAACCATGCTAGCCGCTACACCACTGACAATTGTTGTAAAATAATGAGTTGTTGTTTGCAGATATGGTTTTATTCTGTTTGGAGTTTTGATGATGATAAATTCAAAACTGCGTCAGCCGGGAGTTGAACCCCGATCGATTGCTTGGAAGGCAACCATGCTAGTCGCTAAACCACTGACACTTGTTATTAAAATAATGAGTTGTAGAGAGCATATATAGCTTTATTGTGTTTGGAGTTTTGATGATGAAGCATTCAAAACTGCGTCAGCCGGGAGTTGAACCCGGATCGATTGCTTGGAAGGCAACCATGCTACCTGCTACACCACTGACACTTATTGTAAAATAATGGGTTGTATAAAGCATATATGGTTTTATTCTGTTTGGAGTTTTCATGATGAAGCATTCAAAACTGCGTCAGCCGGGAGTGGAACCCGGATCGATTGCTTGGAAGGCAACCATGCTAGCCGCTACACAACTGACGCTTGTTGTAGAATAATGAGTTGTTGTTTGCATATATGGTTTTATTCTGTTTGGAGTTTTGATGATAAAGCATTCAAAACTGCGTTAGCCGGGAGTTGAACCCGGATCGATTGCTTGGAAGGCAACCATGCTAGCCGCTACACCACTAACGTTTGTTGTAAAATAATGAGTTGTTGTTTGCATATATGGCTTTATTCTGTTTGGAGTTTAGATGATGAATTATTCAAAACTGCGTCAGCCGGGAGTTGAACCCGGATCGATTGCTTGGAAGGCAACCATGCTAGCCGCTACACCACTGACGCTTGTTGTAAAATAATGAGTTGTTGGTTGCATATATGGTTTTATTCTGTTTGGAGTTTCGATAATGAAGAATTCAAAACTGCATCAGCCGGGAGTTGAACCCGGATCGATTTCTTGGAAGGCAACCAGGCTTGCCGCTACACCACTGACGCTTGTTATTAAAATAATGAGTTGTAGAGAGCATATATGGCTTTATTCTGTTTGGAGTTTTGATGATGAAGCATTCAAAACTGTGTCAGCCGGGAGTTGAACGAGGATCGATTGCTTGGCAAGCAACCATGCTAGCCGCTACACCACTGACGCTTGTTGTAAAATAATGGACTGTATAAAGCATATATGTTTTTATACTGTTTGGAGTTTTGATGATGAAGCATTCAAAACTGCGTAAGCCGAGAGTTGAACCCGGATCGAGTGCTACACCACTGACACTTGTTATTAAAATAATGAGTTGTAGGGAGCATATATGGCTTTATTCTTTTTGGAGTTCTGATGATGAAGCATTCAAAACTGCGTCAGCCGGGAGTTGAACCCGGATCGATTACTTGACAGGCAACCATGCTAGCCGCTACACCACTGACGCTTGTTGTAAAATAATGGGTTGTATAAAGCATATATGTTTTTATACTGTTTGGAGTTTTGATGATGAAGCATTCAAAACTGCGTAAGCCGGGAGTTGATCCCGGATCGAGTGCTTGGAAGGCAACCATGCTAGCTGCTACACCACTGACGCTTGTTGTAAAATAATGAGTTGTTGTTTGCATATATGGTTTTATTCTGTTTAGAGTTTTGATGATGAAGCATTCAAAACTACGTCAGCCGGGAGTTCAACCCGGATCGATTGCTTGGAAGGGAACCATGCTAGCCGCTTCACCATTGACACTTGTTGTAAAATAATGAGTTGTTGTTTGCATATATGGTTTTGTTCTGTTTGGAGTTTTGATGATGAAGCATTGGAAACTGCGTTAGCCGGGAGTTGAACCCCGATCGATTGCTTGGAAGGCAACCATGCTAGTCGCTACACCACTGACGCTTGTTGTAAAATAATGAGTTGTTGGTTGCATATATGGTTTTATTCTGTTTGGAGTTTCGATAATGAAGAATTCAAAACTGCGTCAGCCGGGAGTTGAACCCGGATCGATTGCTTGGAAGGCAACCTGGCTTGCCGCTACACCACTGACGCTTGTTGTAGAATAATGAGTTGTATAAAGCATATATGGTTTTATTCTGTTTGGAGTTTCGATGATGAAGCATTCAAAACTGTGTCAGCCGGGAGTTGAACGCGGATCGATTGCTTGGCAAGCAACCATGCTAGCTGCTACACCACTGACACTTGTTATTAAAATAATGAGTTGTAGAGAGCATATATGGCTTTATTCTGTTTGGAGTTTTGATGATGAAGCATTCAAAACTGCGTCAGCCGGGAGTTGAACCGGGATCGATTGCTTGGAAGGCAACCATGCTAGCTGCTACACCACTGACGCTTATTGTAAAATAATAGGTTGTATAAAGCATATATGGTTTTATTCTGTTTGGAGTTTTGATGATGAAGCATTCAAAACTGCGTAAGCCGGGAGTTGAACCCGGATCGATTGCTTGGAAGGCAACCATGCTAGCCGCTACACCACTGTCGCTTGTTGTAAAATAATGAGTTGTTGTTTGCATATATGGTTTCATTCTGTTTGGAGTTTTGATGATGAAGCATTCAAAATTGCATCAGCCGGGAGTTGAACCCGGATCGATTCTTGGAAGGCAACCATGCTAGCCGCTACACCACTGACGCTTATTGTAAAAAAATAGGTTGTATAAAGCATATATGGTTTTATTCTGTTTGGAGTTTTGATGATGAAGCATTCAAAACTGCGTCAGCCGGGAGTTGAACCCCAATCGATTGCTTGGAAGGCAACTATGCTAGCCGCTACACCACTGATGCTCGTTATTAAAATAATGAGTTGTAGAGAGCATATATGGCTTTATTCTGTTTGGAGTTTTGATGATGAAGCATTCAAAACTGCGTCAGCCGAGAGTTGAACCCGGATCGATTGCTTGGAAGGTAACCATGCTAGCCGCTACACCACTGACGCTTGTTGTAAAATAATGAGTTGTTGTTTGCATATATGGTTTTATTCTATTTCGAGTTTTGATGATGAAGCATTCAAAACTGCGTCAGCCGGGAGTTGAACCCGGATTGATTGCTTGGAAGGCAACCATGCTAGCCGCTACACCACTGACGCTTATTGTAAAATAATAGGTTGTATAAAGCATATATGGTTTTATTCTGTTTGGAGTTTTGATGATGAAGCCTTCAAAACTGCGTCAGCCGGGAGTTGAACCCGGATCGATTGCTTGGAAGGCAACCATGCAAGCCGTTACACCACTGACGCTTGTTGTAAAATAATGAGTTGTTGTTGGCATATATGGTATAATTCTATTTCGAGTTTTGATGATGAAGCATTCAAAACTGCGTCAGCCGGGAGTTGAACCCGGATCGATTGCTTGGAAGGCAACCATGCTAGCCGCTACACCTCTGACGCTTATTGTAAAATAATAGGTTGTATAAAGCATATATGGTTTTATTCTGTTTGGAGTTTTGATGATGAAGCATTCAAAACTGCGTAAGCCGGGAGTTGAACCCGGATCGATTGCTTGGAAGGCAACCATGTTAGCCACTACACCACTGACGCTTGTTGTAAAATAATGAGTTGTTGTTTGCATATATGGTTTTATTCTGTTTGGAGTTTTGATGATGAAGCATTCAAAACTGCGTCAGCCGGGAGTTGAACCCGGATCGATTGCATGGAAGGCAACTATGCTAGCCGCTACACCACTGACCCATGTTGTAAAATAATGAGTTGTTGTTTGCAAATATGGTTTTATTCTGTTTGGAGTTTAGATGATGAAGCATTCAAAACTGCGTCAGCCGGGAGTTGAACCCGGATCGATTGCTTGGAAGGCAACCATGCTAGCCGCTACACCACTGACGCTTGTTGTAAAATAATGAGTTGTTGGTTGCATATATTGTTTTATTCTGTTTGGATATTTGATGATGAAGCATTCAAAACTGCGTCAGCCGGGAGTTGAACCCGGATCGATGGCTTGGAAGGCAACCATGCTTGCCACTACACCACTGACGCTTGTTGTAGAATAATGAGTTGTATAAAGCATATATGGTTTTTATCTGTTTGGAGTTTTGATGATGAAGCATTCAAAACTGCGTCAGCCGGGAGTTGAACCCGGTTCGATTGCTTGGCAAGCAACCATGCTAGCTGCTACACCACTAACACTTGTTGTAAAATAATGGGTTGTATAAAGCATATATGGTTTTATTCTGTTTGGAGTTTTGATGATGAAGCATTCAAAACTGCGTAAGCCGGGAGTTGAACCCGGATCGATTGCTTGGAAGGCAACCATGTTAGCCACTACACCACTGACGCTTGTTGTAAAATAATGAGTTGTTGTTTGCATATATGGTTTTATTCTGTTTGGAGTTTTGATGATGAAGCATTCAAAACTGCGTCAGCCGGGAGTTGAACCCGGATCGATTGCATGGAAGGCAACTATGCTAGCCGCTACACCACTGACCCATGTTGTAAAATAATGAGTTGTTGTTTGCAAATATGGTTTTATTCTGTTTGGAGTTTAGATGATGAAGCATTCAAAACTGCGTCAGCCGGGAGTTGAACCCGGATCGATTGCTTGGAAGGCAACCATGCTAGCCGCTACACCACTGACGCTTGTTGTAAAATAATGAGTTGTTGGTTGCATATATTGTTTTATTCTGTTTGGATATTTGATGATGAAGCATTCAAAACTGCGTCAGCCGGGAGTTGAACCCGGATCGATGGCTTGGAAGGCAACCATGCTTGCCACTACACCACTGACGCTTGTTGTAGAATAATGAGTTGTATAAAGCATATATGGTTTTTATCTGTTTGGAGTTTTGATGATGAAGCATTCAAAACTGCGTCAGCCGGGAGTTGAACCCGGTTCGATTGCTTGGCAAGCAACCATGCTAGCTGCTACACCACTAACACTTGTTGTAAAATAATGAGTTGTTGTTTGCATATATGGTTTTATTCTGTTTGGTGTTTTGATGATGAAGCATTCAAAACTGCGTCAGCCGGGAGTTGAACCCAGATCGATTGCTTGGAAGGCAACCATGCTAGCCGCTACACCACTGACGCTTGTTGTAAAATAATGGGTTGTATAAAGCATATATGGTTTTATTCTGTTTAGAGTTTTGATGATGAAGCATTCAAAACTACGTCAGCCGGGAGTTCAACCCGGATCGATTGCTTGGAAGGGAACCATGCTAGCCGCTTCACCACTGACACTTGTTGTAAAATAATGAGTTGTTGTTTGCATATATGGTTTTATTCTGTTTGGAGTTTTGATGATGAAACATTGGAAACTGCGTCAGCCGGGAGTTGAACCCGGATCGATTGCTTGGAGGGCAACCATGCTAGCCGCTACACCACTGACGCTTGTTGTAAAATAATGAGTTGTTGTTTGCATATATGGTTTTATTCTGTTTGGAGTTTTGATGATGAAGCATTGAAAACTACGTCAGCCGGGAGTTCAACCCGGATTGATTGCTTGGAAGGGAACCATGCTAGCCGCTTCACCACTGACACTTGTTGTAAAATAATGAGTTGTTGTTTGCATATATGGTTTTATTCTGTTTGGAGTTTTGATGATGAAGCATTGGAAACTGCGTCAGCCGGGAGTTGAACCCGGATCGATTGCTTGGAAGGCAACCATGCTAGCCGCTACACCACTGACGCTTATTGTAAAATAATAGGTTGTATAAAGCATATATGGTTTTATTCTGTTTGGAGTTTTGATGATGAAGCATTCAAAATTGCGTCAGCCGGGAGTTGAACCAAGATCGATTGCTTGGAAGGCAACCATGCTAGCCGCTACACCACTGACGCTTATTGTAAAATAATAGGTTGTATAAAGCATATATGGTTTTATTCTGTTCGGAGTTTTGATGATGAAGCATTCAAAACTGCGTCAGCCGGGAGTTGAACCCGGATCGATTGCTTGGAAGGCAACCATGCTAGCCGCTACACCACTGACGCTTATTGTAAATTAATAGGTTGTATAAAGCATATATGGTTTTATTCTGTTTGGAGTTTTGATGATGAAGCATTCAAAACTGCGTCAGCCGGGAGTTGAACCCGGATCGATTGCTTGGAATGTAACCATGCTAGCCGCTACACCACTGACGCTTATTGTAAAATAATGGGTTGTATAAAGCATATATGGTTTTATTCTGTTTGGAGTTTTGATGATGAAGCATTCAAAACTGCGTCAGCCGGGAGTTGAACCCGGATCGATTGCTTGGAAGGCAACCATGCTAGCCGCTCCACCACTGACGCTTGTTGTAAAATAATGAGTTGTTGTTTGCATATATGGTTTTATTCTGTTTGGAGTTTTGATGATGAAGCATTCAAAACTGCGTCAGCCGGGAGTTGAACGCGGATCGATTGCTTGGCAAGCAACCATGCTACCTGCTACACCACTGACACTTGTTGTAAAATAATGAGTTGTTGTTTGCATATATGGTTTTATTCTGTTTGGAGTTTCGATGATGAAGCATTCAAAACTGCGTCAGCCGGGAGTTGAACCCAGACCGATTGCTTGGAAAGCAACCATGCTAGCCGCTACACCACTGACGCTTGTTGTAAAATAATGGGTTGTATAAAGCATATATGGTTTATTCTGTTTGGAGTTTTGATGATGAAGCATTCAAAACTTGTCAGCCGGGAGTTGAACCCAGATCGATTGCTTGGAAGGCAACCATGCTAGCCGCTACACCACTGACGCTTATTGTAAAATAATAGGTTGTATAAAGCCTATATGGTTTTATCCTGTTTGGAGTTTTGATGATGAAGCATTCAAAACTGCGTCAGCCGGGAGTTGAACCCAGATCGATTTCTTGGAAGGCAATCATGCTAGCCGCTACACCACTGACACTGGTTGTAAAATAATGAGTTGTTGTTTGCATATATGGTTTTATTCTGTTTGGAGTTTTGATGATGAAGCATTGGAAACTGCGTCAGCCGGGAGTTGAACCCGGATCGATTGCTTGGATGGCAACCATGCTAGCCGCTACACCATTGACGCTTATTGTAAAATAATAGGTTGTATAAAGCCTATATGGTTTTATTCTGTTTGGAGTTTTGATGATGAAGCATTCAAAACTGCGTCAGCTGGGAGTTGAACCCAGATCGATTGCTTGGAAGGCAACCATGCTACCCGCTACACCACTGACGCTTGTTGTAAAATAATGGGTTGTATAAAGCATATATGGTTTATTCTGTTTGGAGTTTTGATGATGAAGCATTGGAAACTGCGTCAGCCGGGAGTTGAACCCGGATCGATTGCTTGGAAGGCAACCATGCTAGCCGCTACACCACTGACTCTTGTCGTAAAATAATGAGTTGTTGTTTGCATATATGGTTTTATTCTGTTTAGAGTTTTGATGATGAAGCATTCAAAACTGCGTCAGCCGGGAGTTGAACCCGGATCGATTACTTAGAAGGCAACCATGCTAGCCGCTACACCACTGACACTTGTTGTAAAATAATGAGTTGTTGTTTGCATATATGGTTTTATTCTGTTTGGAGTTTTGATGATGAAGCATTCAAAACTGCGTCAGCCGGGAGTTGAAACCAGATCGAGTGCTTCGAAGGCAACCATGCTAGCCGCTACACCACTGACGCTTGTTGTAAAATAATGGGTTGTATAAAGCATATATGGTTTATTCTGTTTGGAGTTTTGATGATGAAGCATTGGAAACGGCGTCAGCCGGGAGTTGAACCCAGATCGATTGCTTGGAAGGCAACCATGCTAGCCGCTACACCACTGACGCTTATTGTAAAATAATAGGTTGTATAAAGCCTATATGGTTTTATTCTGTTTGGAGTTTTGATGATGAAGCATTCAAAACTGCGTCAGCCGGGAGTTGAACCCAGATCGATTTCTTGAAAGGCACTCATGCTAGCCGCTACACCACTGACGCTTGTTGTAAAATAATGGGTTGTATAAAGCATATATGGTTTATTCTGTTTGGAGTTTTGATGATGAAGCATTGGAAACTGCGTCAGCCGGGAGTTGAACCCGGATCGATTGCTTGGAAGGCAACCATGCTAGCCGCTACACCACTGACGCTTATTGTAAAATAATGAGTTGTTGTTTGCATATATGGTTTTATTCTGTTTGGAGTTTTGATGATGAAGCATTCAAAACTGCGTCAGCCGGGAGTTGAACCCGGATCGATTGCTTGGAAGGCAACCATGCTAGCCGCTACACCACTGACGCTTATTGTAAAATAATGGGTTGTAAAAAGCATATATGGCTTTATTCTGTTTGGAGTTTTGATGATGAAGCATTCAAAACTGCGTCAGCCGGGAGTTGAACCCGGATCGATTGCTTGGAAGGCAACCATGCTAGCCGCTACACCACTGACGCTTCTTGTAAAATAATGGGTTGTATAAAGCATATATGGTTTTATTCTGTTTGGTGTTTTGATGATGAAGCATTCAAAACTGCGTCAGCAGGGAGTTGAACCTGGATCGATTGCTTGGAAGGCAACCATGCTAGCCGCTACACCACTGACGCTTCTTGTAAAATAATGGGTTGTATAAAGCATATATGGTTTTATTCTGTTTGGTGTTTTGATGATGAAGCATTCAAAACTGCGTCAGCAGGGAGTTGAACCCGGATCGATTGCTTGGAAGGCAACCATGCTAGCCGCTACACCACTGACGCTTATTGTAAAATAATGGGTTGTATAAAGCATATATGGTTTTATTCTGTTTAGAGTTTTGATGATGAAGCATTCAAAACTACGTCAGCTGGGAGTTCAACCCGGATCGATTGCTTGGAAGGCAACCATGCTAGCCGCTACACCACTGACGCTTATTGTAAAATAATTAGTTGTTGTTTGCATATATGGTTTTATTCTGTTTGGAGTTTTGAAGATGAAGCATTGGAAACTGCGTCAGCCGGGAGTGAACCCGGATCAATTGCTTGGAAGGCAACCATCCTAGCCGCTACACAACTGACGTTTGTTCTAAAATAAAGGGTTGTATAAAGCATATATGGTTTTATTCTGTTTCGAGTTTTGATGATGAAGCAATCAAAACTGCGTCAGCCGGGAGTTGAACCCGGATCGATTGCTTGGAAGGCAACCATGCTAGCCGCTACACCACTGACGCTTGTTGTAAAATAATGAGTTGTTGTTTGCATATATGGTTTTATTCTGTTTGGAGTTTTGATGATGAAGCATTTAAAACTGCGTCAGCCGAGAGTTGAACGCGGATCGATTGCTTGGCAAGCAACCATGCTAGCTGCTACACCACTGACACTTGTTGTAAAATAATGAGTTGTTGTTTGCATATATGGTTTTATTCTGTTTGGAGTTTTGATGATGAAGCATTCAAAACTGCGTCAGCCGTGAGTTGAACTCGGATCGATTGCTTCGCAAGCAACCATGCTAGCTGCTACACCACTAACACTTGTTGTAAAATGATGAGTTGTTGTTTGCATATATGGTTTTATTCTGTTTGGAGTTTTGATGATGAAGCATTGAAAACTGCGTCAGCCGGGAGTTGAACCCCGATCGATTACTTGGAAGGCAACCATGCTAGTCGATACACCACTGACACTTGTTATTAAGTTAATGAGTTGTAGAGAGCATATATGGCTTTATTCTGTTTGGAGTTTTGATGATGAAGCATTCAAAACTGCGTCAGCCGGGAGTTGAACCCGGATCGATTGCTTGGAAGGCAACCATGCTAGCTGCTACACCACTGACGCTTATTGTAAAATAATGGGTTGTATAAAGCATATATGGTTTTATTCTGTTTCGAGTTTTGATGATGAAGCATTCAAAACTGTGTCAGCCGGGAATTGAACCCGGATCGATTGCTTGGAAGGCAACCATGCTAGCCGCTACACCACTGACGCTTGTTATTAAGTTAATGAGTTGTAGAGAGCATATATGGCTTTATTCTGTTTGGAGTTTTGATGATGAAGCATTCAAAACTGCGTCAGCCGGGAGTTGAACCCGGATCGATTGCTTGGAAGGCAACCATGCTAGCTGCTACACCACTGACGCTTATTGTAAAATAATGGGTTGTATAAAGCATATATGGTTTTATTCTGTTTCGAGTTTTGACGATGAAGCATTCAAAACTGCGTCAGCCGGGAATTGAACCCGGATCGATTGCTTGGAAGGCAACCATGCTAGCCGCTACACCACTGACGCTTGTTGTAAAATAATGGGTTGTATAAAGCATATATGGTTTTATTCTGTTTGGAGTTTTGATGATGAAGCATTCAAAACTGCGTCAGCCGGGAGTTGAACCCGGATCGATTGCTTGGAAGGCAACTATGCTACCCGCTACACCACTGACACTTGTTGTAAGAATAATGAGTTGTTGTTTGCATATATGGCTTTATTCTGTTTGGAGTTTTGATGATGAGGCATTCAAAACTGCGTCAGCCGGGAGTTGAACCCGGATCGATTGATTGGAAGGCAACCATGCTAGCCGCTACACCACTGACGCTTGTTGTAAAATAATGAGTTGTTGGTTGAATATATGGTTTTATTCTGTTTGGAGTTTTGATGATGAAGAATTCAAAACTACGTCAGCCGGGAATTGAACCCGGATCGATTGCTTGGAAGGCAACCATGCTAGCCGCTACACCACTGACGCTTGTTGTAAAATAATGAGTTGTTGTTTGCATATATGGTTTTATTCTGTTTGGAGTTTTGATGATGAAGCATTCAAAACTGCGTCAGCCGGGAGTTGAACCCGGATCGATTGCTTGGAAGGCAACCATGCTAGCCGCTACACCACTGACGCTTGTTGTAAAATAATGAGTTGTTTTTTGCATATATGGTTTTATTCTGTTTGGAGTTTTGATGATGAAGCATCCAAAACTGCGTCATCCGGGAGTTGAACCCGGATCGATTACTTGGAAGGCAACCATGCTAGCTGCTACACCACTGACGCTTATTGTAAAATAATAGGTTGTATAAAGCATATATGGTTTTATTCTGTTTCGAGTTTTGATGATGAAGCATTCAAAACTGCGTCAGCCGGGAATTGAACCCGGATCGATTGCTTGGAAGGCAACCATGCTAGCCGCTACACCACTGACGCTTGTTGTAAAATAATGGGTTGTATAAAGCATATATGGTTTTATTCTGTTTGGAGTTTTGATGATGAAGCATTCAAAACTGCGTCAGCCGGGAGTTCAACCCGGATCGATTGCTTGGAAGGCAACCATGCTAGCCGCTACACCACTGACGCTTATTGTAAAATAATGAGTTGTTGTTTGCATATATGGTTTTATTCTGTTTGGAGTTTTGAAGATGAAGCATTGGAAACTGCGTCAGCCGGGAGTGAACCCGGATCAATTGCTTGGAAGGCAACCATCCTAGCCGCTACACAACTGACGTTTGTTCTAAAATAATGGGTTGTATAAAGCATATATGGTTTTATTCTGTTTCGAGTTTTGATGATGAAGCAATCAAAACTGCGTCAGCCGGGAGTTGAACCTGGATCGATTGCTTGGAAGGCAACCATGCTAGCCGCTACACCACTGACGCTTGTTGTAAAATAATGAGTTGTTGTTTGCATATATGGTTTTATTCTGTTTGGAGTTTTGATGATGAAGCATTTAAAACTGCGTCAGCCAAGAGTTGAACGCGGATCGATTGCTTGGCAAGCAACCATGCTAGCTGCTACACCACTGACACTTGTTGTAAAATAATGAGTTGTTGTTTGCATATATGGTTTTATTCTGTTTGGAGTTTTGATGATGAAGCATTCGAAACTGCGTCAGCCGTGAGTTGAACTCGGATCGATTGCTTCGCAAGCAACCATGCTAGCCGCTACACCACTGACGCTTGTTATTAAGTTAATGAGTTGTAGAGAGCATATATGGCTTTATTCTGTTTGGAGTTTTGATGATGAAGCATTCAAAACTGCGTCAGCCGGGAGTTGAACCCGGATCGATTGCTTGGAAGGCAACCATGCTAGCTGCTACACCACTGACGCTTATTGTAAAATAATGGGTTGTATAAAGCATATATGGTTTTATTCTGTTTCGAGTTTTGATGATGAAGCATTCAAAACTGCGTCAGCCGGGAATTGAACCCGGATCGATTGCTTGGAAGGCAACCATGCTAGCCGCTACACCACTGACGCTTGTTGTAAAATAATGGGTTGTATAAAGCATATATGGTTTTATTCTGTTTGGAGTTTTGATGATGAAGCATTCAAAACTGCGTCAGCCGGGAGTTGAACCCGGATCGATTGCTTGGAAGGCAACTATGCTACCCGCTACACCACTGACACTTGTTGTAAGAATAATGAGTTGTTGTTTGCATATATGGCTTTATTCTGTTTGGAGTTTTGATGATGAGGCATTCAAAACTGCGTCAGCCGGGAGTTGAACCCGGATCGATTGATTGGAAGGCAACCATGCTAGCCGCTACACCACTGACGCTTGTTGTAAAATAATGAGTTGTTGGTTGAATATATGGTTTTATTCTGTTTGGAGTTTTGATGATGAAGAATTCAAAACTACGTCAGCCGGGAATTGAACCCGGATCGATTGCTTGGAAGGCAACCATGCTAGCCGCTACACCACTGACGCTTGTTGTAAAATAATGAGTTGTTGTTTGCATATATGGTTTTATTCTGTTTGGAGTTTTGATGATGAAGCATTCAAAACTGCGTCAGCCGGGAGTTGAACCCGGATCGATTGCTTGGAAGGCAACCATGCTAGCCGCTACACCACTGACGCTTGTTGTAAAATAATGAGTTGTTTTTTGCATATATGGTTTTATTCTGTTTGGAGTTTTGATGATGAAGCATCCAAAACTGCGTCAGCCGGGAGTTGAACCCGGATCGATTACTTGGAAGGCAACCATGCTAGCTGCTACACCACTGACGCTTATTGTAAAATAATAGGTTGTATAAAGCATATATGGTTTTCTTCTGTTTGGAGTTTTGATGATGAAGCATTCAAAACTGCGTAAGCCGGGAGTTGAACCCGGATGGATTGCTTGGAAGGCAACCATGCTAGCCGCTACACCACTGTCGCTTGTTGTAAAATAATGAGTTGTTGTTTGCATATATGGTTTTATTCTGTTTGGAGTTTGGATGATGAAGCATTCAAAATTGCATCAGCCGGGAGTTGAACCCGGATCGATTGGTTTTGAAGGCAACCATGCTAGCCGCTACACCACTGACGCTTTTGGTAAAAAAATAGGTTGTATAAAGCATATATGGTTTTATTCTGTTTGGAGTTTTGATGATGAAGCATTCAAAACTGCGTCTGCCGGGAGTTGAACTGCGATCGATTGCTTGGAAGGCAACCATGCTAGCCGCTACACCACTGACGCTTGTTATTAAAATAATGAGTTGTAGAGAGCATATATGGCTTTATTCTGTTTGGAGTTTTGATGATGAAGCATTCAAAACTGCGTCAGCCGGGAGTTGAACCCGGATCGATTGCTTGGAAGGTAACCATGCTAGCCGCTACACCACTGACGCTTGTTGTAAAATAATGAGTTGTTGTTTGCATATATGGTTTTATTCTATTTCGAGTTTTGATGATGAAGCATTCAAAACTGCGTCAGCCGGGAGTTGAACCCGGATTGATTGCTTGGAAGGCAACCATACTAGCCGCTACACCACTGACGCTTAATGTAAAATAATAGGTTGTATAAAGCATATATGGTTTTATTCTGTTTGGAGTTTTGATGATGAAGCCTTCAAAACTGCGTCAGCCGGGAGTTGAACCCAAATCGATTGCTTGGAAGGCAACCATGCTAGCCGCTACACCACTGACGCTTGTTGTAAAATAATGGGTTGTATAAAGCATATATGAATTATTCTGTTTGGAGTTTTGATGATGAAGCATTGGAAACTGCGTCAGCCGGGAGTTGAACCCGGATCGATTGCTTGGATGGCAACCATGCTAGCCGCTACACCACTGACGCTTATTGTAAAATAATAGGTTGTATAAAGCCTATATGGTTTTATTCTGTTTGGAGTTTTGATGATGAAGCATTCAAAACTGCATCAGCCGGGAGTTGAACCCAGATCGATTGCTTGGAAGGCAACCATGCTAGCCGCTACACCACTGACGCTTGTTGTAAAATAATGGGTTGTATAAAGCATATATGGTTTATTCTGTTTGGAGTTTTGATGATGAAGCATTGGAAACTGCGTCAGCCGGGAGTTGAACCCGGATCGATTGCTTGGAAGGCAACCATGCTAGCCGCTACACCACTGACTCTTGTTGTAAAATAATGAGTTGTTGTTTGCATATATGGTTTTATTCTGTTTGGAGTTTTGATGATGAAGCATTCAAAACTGCGTCAGCCGGGAGTTGAACCCAAATCGATTGCTTGGAAGGCAACCATGCTAGCCGCTACACCACTGACGCTTGTTGTAAAATAATGGGTTGTATAAAGCATATATGGTTTATTCTGTTCGGAGTTTTGATGATGAAGCATTGGAAACTGCGTCAGCCGGGAGTTGAACCCGAATCGATTGCTTGCATGGCAACCATGTTAGCCGCTACACCACTGACGCTTTTTGTAAAATAATAGGTTGTATAAAGCCTATATGGTTTTATTCTGTTTGGAGTTTTGATGATGAAGCATTCAAAACTGCGTCAGCCGGGAGTTGAACCCAGATCGATTGCTTGGAAGGCAACCATGCTAGCCGCTACACCACTGACGCTTGTTGTAAAATAATGGGTTGTATAAAGCATATATGGTTTATTCTGTTTGGAGTTTTGATGATGAAGCATTGGAAACTGCGTCAGCCGGGAGTTGAACCCGGATCGATTGCTTGGAAGGCAACCATGCTAGCCGCTACACCACTGACTTTTGTTGTAAAATAATGAGTTGTTGTTTGCATATATGGTTTTATTCTGTTTGGAGTTTTGATGATGAAGCATTCAAAACTGCGTCAGCCGGGAGTTGAACCCGGATCGATTGCTTGGAAGGCAACCATGCTAGCCGCTACACCACTGACACTTGTTGTAAAATAATGAGTTGTTGTTTGCATATATAGTTTTATTCTGTTTGGAGTTTTGATGATGAAGCATTCAAAACTGCGTCAGCCGGGAGTTGAACCCAGATCGATTGCTTGGAAGGCAACCATGCTAGCCGCTACACCACTGACGCTTGTTGTAAAATAATGGGTTGTATAAAGCATATATGGTTTATTCTGTTTGGAGTTTTGATGATGAAGCATTGGAAACTGCGTCAGCCGGGAGTTGAACCCGGATCGATTGCTTGGAAGGCAAATATGCTAGCCGCTACACCACTGACGCTTATTGTAAAATAATAGGTTGTATAAAGCCTATATGGTTTTATTCTGTTTGGAGTTTTGATGATGAAGCATTCAAAACTGCGTTAGCCGGGAGTTGAACCCAGATCGATTGCTTGAAAGGCACTCATGCTAGCCGCTACACCACTGACGCTTGTTGTAAAATAATGGGTTGTATAAAGCATATATGGTTTATTCTGTTTGGAGTTTTGATGATGAAGCATTGGAAACTGCGTCAGCCGGGAGTTGAACCCGGATCGATTGCTTGGAAGGCAACCATGCTAGCCGCTACACCACTGACTCTTGGTGTAAAATAATGAGTTGTTATTTGCATATATGGTTTTATTCTGTTTGGAGTTTTGATGATGAAGCATTCAAAACTGCGTCAGCCGGGAGTTGAACCCGGATCGATTGCTTGGAAGGCAACCATGCTATCCGCTACACCACTGACGCTTATTGTAAAATAATGGGTTGTAAAAAGCATATATGGCTTTATTCTGTTTGGAGTTTTGATGATGAAGCATTCAAAACTGCGTCAGCCGGGAGTTGAACCCAGATCGATTTCTTGGAAGGCAATCATGCTAGCCGCTACACCACTGACACTGGTTGTAAAATAATGAGTTGTTGTTTGCATATATGGTTTTATTCTGTTTGGAGTTTTGATGATGAAGCATTGGAAACTGCGTCAGCCGGGAGTTGAACCCGGATCGATTGCTTGGATGGCAACCATGCTAGCCGCTACACCATTGACGCTTATTGTAAAATAATAGGTTGTATAAAGCCTATATGGTTTTATTCTGTTTGGAGTTTTGATGATGAAGCATTCAAAACTGCGTCAGCTGGGAGTTGAACCCAGATCGATTGCTTGGAAGGCAACCATGCTACCCGCTACACCACTGACGCTTGTTGTAAAATAATGGGTTGTATAAAGCATATATGGTTTATTCTGTTTGGAGTTTTGATGATGAAGCATTGGAAACTGCGTCAGCCGGGAGTTGAACCCGGATCGATTGCTTGGAAGGCAACCATGCTAGCCGCTACACCACTGACTCTTGTCGTAAAATAATGAGTTGTTGTTTGCATATATGGTTTTATTCTGTTTAGAGTTTTGATGATGAAGCATTCAAAACTGCGTCAGCCGGGAGTTGAACCCGGATCGATTACTTAGAAGGCAACCATGCTAGCCGCTACACCACTGACACTTGTTGTAAAATAATGAGTTGTTGTTTGCATATATGGTTTTATTCTGTTTGGAGTTTTGATGATGAAGCATTCAAAACTGCGTCAGCCGGGAGTTGAAACCAGATCGAGTGCTTCGAAGGCAACCATGCTAGCCGCTACACCACTGACGCTTGTTGTAAAATAATGGGTTGTATAAAGCATATATGGTTTATTCTGTTTGGAGTTTTGATGATGAAGCATTGGAAACGGCGTCAGCCGGGAGTTGAACCCAGATCGATTGCTTGGAAGGCAACCATGCTAGCCGCTACACCACTGACGCTTATTGTAAAATAATAGGTTGTATAAAGCCTATATGGTTTTATTCTGTTTGGAGTTTTGATGATGAAGCATTCAAAACTGCGTCAGCCGGGAGTTGAACCCAGATCGATTTCTTGAAAGGCACTCATGCTAGCCGCTACACCACTGACGCTTGTTGTAAAATAATGGGTTGTATAAAGCATATATGGTTTATTCTGTTTGGAGTTTTGATGATGAAGCATTGGAAACTGCGTCAGCCGGGAGTTGAACCCGGATCGATTGCTTGGAAGGCAACCATGCTAGCCGCTACACCACTGACGCTTATTGTAAAATAATGAGTTGTTGTTTGCATATATGGTTTTATTCTGTTTGGAGTTTTGATGATGAAGCATTCAAAACTGCGTCAGCCGGGAGTTGAACCCGGATCGATTGCTTGGAAGGCAACCATGCTAGCCGCTACACCACTGACGCTTATTGTAAAATAATGGGTTGTAAAAAGCATATATGGCTTTATTCTGTTTGGAGTTTTGATGATGAAGCATTCAAAACTGCGTCAGCCGGGAGTTGAACCCGGATCGATTGCTTGGAAGGCAACCATGCTAGCCGCTACACCACTGACGCTTCTTGTAAAATAATGGGTTGTATAAAGCATATATGGTTTTATTCTGTTTGGTGTTTTGATGATGAAGCATTCAAAACTGCGTCAGCAGGGAGTTGAACCTGGATCGATTGCTTGGAAGGCAACCATGCTAGCCGCTACACCACTGACGCTTCTTGTAAAATAATGGGTTGTATAAAGCATATATGGTTTTATTCTGTTTGGTGTTTTGATGATGAAGCATTGGAAACTGCGTCAGCCGGGAGTGAACCCGGATCAATTGCTTGGAAGGCAACCATCCTAGCCGCTACACAACTGACGTTTGTTCTAAAATAAAGGGTTGTATAAAGCATATATGGTTTTATTCTGTTTCGAGTTTTGATGATGAAGCAATCAAAACTGCGTCAGCCGGGAGTTGAACCCGGATCGATTGCTTGGAAGGCAACCATGCTAGCCGCTACACCACTGACGCTTGTTGTAAAATAATGAGTTGTTGTTTGCATATATGGTTTTATTCTGTTTGGAGTTTTGATGATGAAGCATTTAAAACTGCGTCAGCCGAGAGTTGAACGCGGATCGATTGCTTGGCAAGCAACCATGCTAGCTGCTACACCACTGACACTTGTTGTAAAATAATGAGTTGTTGTTTGCATATATGGTTTTATTCTGTTTGGAGTTTTGATGATGAAGCATTCAAAACTGCGTCAGCCGTGAGTTGAACTCGGATCGATTGCTTCGCAAGCAACCATGCTAGCTGCTACACCACTAACACTTGTTGTAAAATGATGAGTTGTTGTTTGCATATATGGTTTTATTCTGTTTGGAGTTTTGATGATGAAGCATTGAAAACTGCGTCAGCCGGGAGTTGAACCCCGATCGATTACTTGGAAGGCAACCATGCTAGTCGATACACCACTGACACTTGTTATTAAGTTAATGAGTTGTAGAGAGCATATATGGCTTTATTCTGTTTGGAGTTTTGATGATGAAGCATTCAAAACTGCGTCAGCCGGGAGTTGAACCCGGATCGATTGCTTGGAAGGCAACCATGCTAGCTGCTACACCACTGACGCTTATTGTAAAATAATGGGTTGTATAAAGCATATATGGTTTTATTCTGTTTCGAGTTTTGATGATGAAGCATTCAAAACTGCGTCAGCCGGGAATTGAACCCGGATCGATTGCTTGGAAGGCAACCATGCTAGCCGCTACACCACTGACGCTTGTTATTAAGTTAATGAGTTGTAGAGAGCATATATGGCTTTATTCTGTTTGGAGTTTTGATGATGAAGCATTCAAAACTGCGTCAGCCGGGAGTTGAACCCGGATCGATTGCTTGGAAGGCAACCATGCTAGCTGCTACACCACTGACGCTTATTGTAAAATAATGGGTTGTATAAAGCATATATGGTTTTATTCTGTTTCGAGTTTTGACGATGAAGCATTCAAAACTGCGTCAGCTGGGAATTGAACCCGGATCGATTGCTTGGAAGGCAACCATGCTAGCCGCTACACCACTGACGCTTGTTGTAAAATAATGGGTTGTATAAAGCATATATGGTTTTATTCTGTTTGGAGTTTTGATGATGAAGCATTCAAAACTGCGTCAGCCGGGAGTTGAACCCGGATCGATTGCTTGGAAGGCAACTATGCTACCCGCTACACCACTGACACTTGTTGTAAGAATAATGAGTTGTTGTTTGCATATATGGCTTTATTCTGTTTGGAGTTTTGATGATGAGGCATTCAAAACTGCGTCAGCCGGGAGTTGAACCCGGATCGATTGATTGGAAGGCAACCATGCTAGCCGCTACACCACTGACGCTTGTTGTAAAATAATGAGTTGTTGGTTGAATATATGGTTTTATTCTGTTTGGAGTTTTGATGATGAAGAATTCAAAACTACGTCAGCCGGGAATTGAACCCGGATCGATTGCTTGGAAGGCAACCATGCTAGCCGCTACACCACTGACGCTTGTTGTAAAATAATGAGTTGTTGTTTGCATATATGGTTTTATTCTGTTTGGAGTTTTGATGATGAAGCATTCAAAACTGCGTCAGCCGGGAGTTGAACCCGGATCGATTGCTTGGAAGGCAACCATGCTAGCCGCTACACCACTGACGCTTGTTGTAAAATAATGAGTTGTTTTTTGCATATATGGTTTTATTCTGTTTGGAGTTTTGATGATGAAGCATCCAAAACTGCGTCATCCGGGAGTTGAACCCGGATCGATTACTTGGAAGGCAACCATGCTAGCTGCTACACCACTGACGCTTATTGTAAAATAATAGGTTGTATAAAGCATATATGGTTTTATTCTGTTTCGAGTTTTGATGATGAAGCATTCAAAACTGCGTCAGCCGGGAATTGAACCCGGATCGATTGCTTGGAAGGCAACCATGCTAGCCGCTACACCACTGACGCTTGTTGTAAAATAATGGGTTGTATAAAGCATATATGGTTTTATTCTGTTTGGAGTTTTGATGATGAAGCATTCAAAACTGCGTCAGCCGGGAGTTCAACCCGGATCGATTGCTTGGAAGGCAACCATGCTAGCCGCTACACCACTGACGCTTATTGTAAAATAATGAGTTGTTGTTTGCATATATGGTTTTATTCTGTTTGGAGTTTTGAAGATGAAGCATTGGAAACTGCGTCAGCCGGGAGTGAACCCGGATCAATTGCTTGGAAGGCAACCATCCTAGCCGCTACACAACTGACGTTTGTTCTAAAATAATGGGTTGTATAAAGCATATATGGTTTTATTCTGTTTCGAGTTTTGATGATGAAGCAATCAAAACTGCGTCAGCCGGGAGTTGAACCCGGATCGATTGCTTGGAAGGCAACCATGCTAGCCGCTACACCACTGACGCTTGTTGTAAAATAATGAGTTGTTGTTTGCATATATGGTTTTATTCTGTTTGGAGTTTTGATGATGAAGCATTTAAAACTGCGTCAGCCAAGAGTTGAACGCGGATCGATTGCTTGGCAAGCAACCATGCTAGCTGCTACACCACTGACACTTGTTGTAAAATAATGAGTTGTTGTTTGCATATATGGTTTTATTCTGTTTGGAGTTTTGATGATGAAGCATTCGAAACTGCGTCAGCCGTGAGTTGAACTCGGATCGATTGCTTCGCAAGCAACCATGCTAGCTGCTACACCACTAACACTTGTTGTAAAATGATGAGTTGTTGTTTGCATATATGGTTTTATTCTGTTTGGAGTTTTGATGATGAAGCATTGAAAACTGCGTCAGCCGGGAGTTGAACCCCGATCGATTACTTGGAAGGCAACCATGCTAGTCGATACACCACTGACACTTGTTATTAAGTTAATGAGTTGTAGAGAGCATATATGGCTTTATTCTTTTTGGAGTTTTGATGATGAAGCATTCAAAACTGCGTCAGCCGGGAGTTGAACCCGGATCGATTGCTTGGAAGGCAACCATGCTAGCTGCTACACCACTGACGCTTATTGTAAAATAATGGGTTGTATAAAGCATATATGGTTTTATTCTGTTTCGAGTTTTGATGATGAAGCATTCAAAACTGCGTCAGCCGGGAATTGAACCCGGATCGATTGCTTGGAAGGCAACCATGCTAGCCGCTACACCACTGACGCTTGTTATTAAGTTAATGAGTTGTAGAGAGCATATATGGCTTTATTCTGTTTGGAGTTTTGATGATGAAGCATTCAAAACTGCGTCAGCCGGGAGTTGAACCCGGATCGATTGCTTGGAAGGCAACCATGCTAGCTGCTACACCACTGACGCTTATTGTAAAATAATGGGTTGTATAAAGCATATATGGTTTTATTCTGTTTGGAGTTTTGATGATGAAGCATTCAAAACTGCGTCAGCCGGGAATTGAACCCGGATCGATTGCTTGGAAGGCAACCATGCTAGCCGCTACACCACTGACGCTTGTTGTAAAATAATGGGTTGTATAAAGCATATATGGTTTTATTCTGTTTGGAGTTTTGATGATGAAGCATTCAAAACTGCGTCAGCCGGGAGTTGAACCCGGATCGATTGCTTGGAAGGCAACTATGCTACCCGCTACACCACTGACACTTGTTGTAAGAATAATGAGTTGTTGTTTGCATATATGGCTTTATTCTGTTTGGAGTTTTGATGATGAGGCATTCAAAACTGCGTCAGCCGGGAGTTGAACCCGGATCGATTGATTGGAAGGCAACCATGCTAGCCGCTACACCACTGACGCTTGTTGTAAAATAATGAGTTGTTGGTTGAATATATGGTTTTATTCTGTTTGGAGTTTTGATGATGAAGAATTCAAAACTACGTCAGCCGGGAATTGAACCCGGATCGATTGCTTGGAAGGCAACCATGCTAGCCGCTACACCACTGACGCTTGTTGTAAAATAATGAGTTGTTGTTTGCATATATGGTTTTATTCTGTTTGGAGTTTTGATGATGAAGCATTCAAAACTGCGTCAGCCGGGAGTTGAACCCGGATCGATTGCTTGGAAGGCAACCATGCTAGCCGCTACACCACTGACGCTTGTTGTAAAATAATGAGTTGTTTTTTGCATATATGGTTTTATTCTGTTTGGAGTTTTGATGATGAAGCATCCAAAACTGCGTCAGCCGGGAGTTGAACCCGGATCGATTACTTGGAAGGCAACCATGCTAGCTGCTACACCACTGACGCTTATTGTAAAATAATAGGTTGTATAAAGCATATATGGTTTTCTTCTGTTTGGAGTTTTGATGATGAAGCATTCAAAACTGCGTAAGCCGGGAGTTGAACCCGGATGGATTGCTTGGAAGGCAACCATGCTAGCCGCTACACCACTGTCGCTTGTTGTAAAATAATGAGTTGTTGTTTGCATATATGGTTTTATTCTGTTTGGAGTTTGGATGATGAAGCATTCAAAATTGCATCAGCCGGGAGTTGAACCCGGATCGATTGGTTTTGAAGGCAACCATGCTAGCCGCTACACCACTGACGCTTTTGGTAAAAAAATAGGTTGTATAAAGCATATATGGTTTTATTCTGTTTGGAGTTTTGATGATGAAGCATTCAAAACTGCGTCTGCCGGGAGTTGAACTGCGATCGATTGCTTGGAAGGCAACCATGCTAGCCGCTACACCACTGACGCTTGTTATTAAAATAATGAGTTGTAGAGAGCATATATGGCTTTATTCTGTTTGGAGTTTTGATGATGAAGCATTCAAAACTGCGTCAGCCGGGAGTTGAACCCGGATCGATTGCTTGGAAGGTAACCATGCTAGCCGCTACACCACTGACGCTTGTTGTAAAATAATGAGTTGTTGTTTGCATATATGGTTTTATTCTATTTCGAGTTTTGATGATGAAGCATTCAAAACTGCGTCAGCCGGGAGTTGAACCCGGATTGATTGCTTGGAAGGCAACCATACTAGCCGCTACACCACTGACGCTTAATGTAAAATAATAGGTTGTATAAAGCATATATGGTTTTATTCTGTTTGGAGTTTTGATGATGAAGCCTTCAAAACTGCGTCAGCCGGGAGTTGAACCCAAATCGATTGCTTGGAAGGCAACCATGCTAGCCGCTACACCACTGACGCTTGTTGTAAAATAATGGGTTGTATAAAGCATATATGAATTATTCTGTTTGGAGTTTTGATGATGAAGCATTGGAAACTGCGTCAGCCGGGAGTTGAACCCGGATCGATTGCTTGGATGGCAACCATGCTAGCCGCTACACCACTGACGCTTATTGTAAAATAATAGGTTGTATAAAGCCTATATGGTTTTATTCTGTTTGGAGTTTTGATGATGAAGCATTCAAAACTGCATCAGCCGGGAGTTGAACCCAGATCGATTGCTTGGAAGGCAACCATGCTAGCCGCTACACCACTGACGCTTGTTGTAAAATAATGGGTTGTATAAAGCATATATGGTTTATTCTGTTTGGAGTTTTGATGATGAAGCATTGGAAACTGCGTCAGCCGGGAGTTGAACCCGGATCGATTGCTTGGAAGGCAACCATGCTAGCCGCTACACCACTGACTCTTGTTGTAAAATAATGAGTTGTTGTTTGCATATATGGTTTTATTCTGTTTGGAGTTTTGATGATGAAGCATTCAAAACTGCGTCAGCCGGGAGTTGAACCCAAATCGATTGCTTGGAAGGCAACCATGCTAGCCGCTACACCACTGACGCTTGTTGTAAAATAATGGGTTGTATAAAGCATATATGGTTTATTCTGTTCGGAGTTTTGATGATGAAGCATTGGAAACTGCGTCAGCCGGGAGTTGAACCCGGATCGATTGCTTGCATGGCAACCATGTTAGCCGCTACACCACTGACGCTTTTTGTAAAATAATAGGTTGTATAAAGCCTATATGGTTTTATTCTGTTTGGAGTTTTGATGATGAAGCATTCAAAACTGCGTCAGCCGGGAGTTGAACCCAGATCGATTGCTTGGAAGGCAACCATGCTAGCCGCTACACCACTGACGCTTGTTGTAAAATAATGGGTTGTATAAAGCATATATGGTTTATTCTGTTTGGAGTTTTGATGATGAAGCATTGGAAACTGCGTCAGCCGGGAGTTGAACCCGGATCGATTGCTTGGAAGGCAACCATGCTAGCCGCTACACCACTGACTCTTGTTGTAAAATAATGAGTTGTTGTTTGCATATATGGTTTTATTCTGTTTGGAGTTTTGATGATGAAGCATTCAAAACTGCGTCAGCCGGGAGTTGAACCCGGATCGATTGCTTGGAAGGCAACCATGCTAGCCGCTACACCACTGACACTTGTTGTAAAATAATGAGTTGTTGTTTGCATATATAGTTTTATTCTGTTTGGAGTTTTGATGATGAAGCATTCAAAACTGCGTCAGCCGGGAGTTGAACCCAGATCGATTGCTTGGAAGGCAACCATGCTAGCCGCTACACCACTGACGCTTGTTGTAAAATAATGGGTTGTATAAAGCATATATGGTTTATTCTGTTTGGAGTTTTGATGATGAAGCATTGGAAACTGCGTCAGCCGGGAGTTGAACCCGGATCGATTGCTTGGAAGGCAAATATGCTAGCCGCTACACCACTGACGCTTATTGTAAAATAATAGGTTGTATAAAGCCTATATGGTTTTATTCTGTTTGGAGTTTTGATGATGAAGCATTCAAAACTGCGTCAGCCGGGAGTTGAACCCAGATCGATTGCTTGAAAGGCACTCATGCTAGCCGCTACACCACTGACGCTTGTTGTAAAATAATGGGTTGTATAAAGCATATATGGTTTATTCTGTTTGGAGTTTTGATGATGAAGCATTGGAAACTGCGTCAGCCGGGAGTTGAACCCGGATCGATTGCTTGGAAGGCAACCATGCTAGCCGCTACACCACTGACTCTTGGTGTAAAATAATGAGTTGTTATTTGCATATATGGTTTTATTCTGTTTGGAGTTTTGATGATGAAGCATTCAAAACTGCGTCAGCCGGGAGTTGAACCCGGATCGATTGCTTGGAAGGCAACCATGCTATCCGCTACACCACTGACGCTTATTGTAAAATAATGGGTTGTAAAAAGCATATATGGCTTTATTCTGTTTGGAGTTTTGATGATGAAGCATTCAAAACTGCGTCAGCCGGGAGTTGAACCCGGATCGATTGCTTGGAAGGCAACCATGCTAGCGGCTACACCACTGACGCTTCTTGTAAAATAATGGGTTGTATAAAGCATATATGGTTTTATTCTGTTTGGACTTTTGATGATGAAGCATTCAAAACTGCGTCAGCCGGGAGTTGAACCCGGATCGATTGCTTGGAAGGGAACCATGCTAGCCGCTACACCACTGACGCTTATTGTAAAATAATGGGTTGTATAAAGCATATATGGTTTTATTCTGTTTAGAGTTTTGATGATGAAGCATTCAAAACTACGTCAGCTTGGAGTTCAACCCGGATCGATTGCTTGGAAGGCAACCATGCTAGCCGCTACACCACTGACTCTTATTGTAAAATAATGAGTTGTTGTTTGCATATATGGTTTTATTCTGTTTGGAGTTTTGAAGATGAAGCATTGGAAACTGCTTCAGCCGGGAGTGAACCCGGATCAATTGCTTGTAAGGCAACCATCTTAGCTGCTACACAACTGACGTTTGTTCTAAAATAATGGGTTGTATAAAGCATATATGGTTTTATTCTGTTTCGAGTTTTGATGATGAAGCAATCAAAACTGCGTCAGCCGGGAGTTGAACCCGGATCGATTGCTTGGAAGGCAACCATGCTAGCCGCTACACCACTGACGCTTGTTGTAAAATAATGAGTTGTTGTTTGCATATATGGTTTTATTCTGTTTGGAGTTTTGATGATGAAGCATTCAAAACTGCGTCAGCCGGGAGTTGAACCCGGATCGATTGCTTGGAAGGCAACCAGGCTTGCCGCTACACCACTGACGCTTGTTGTAGAATAATGAGTTGTATAAAGCATATATGGTTTTATTCTGTTTGGAGTTTTGATGATGAAGCATTCAAAACTGCGTCAGCCGGGAGTTGAACGCGGATCGATTGCTTGGCAAGCAACCATGCTAGCTGCTACACCACTAACACTTGTTGTAAAATAATGAGTTGTTGTTTGCATATATGGTTTTATTCTGTTTGGAGTTTTGATGATGAAGCATTCAAAACTGCGTCAGCCGGGAGTTGAACCCGGATCGATTACTTGACAGGCAACCATGCTAGCCGCTACACCACTGACGCTTGTTGTAAAATAATGGGTTGTATAAAGCATATATGTTTTTATACTGTTTGGAGTTTTGATGATGAAGCATTCAAAACTGCGTAAGGCGGGAGTTGAACCTGGATCGATTGCTTGGCAAGCAACCATGCTAGCTGCTACACCACTAACACTTGTTGTAAAATAATGAGTTGTTGTTTGCATATATGGTTTTATTCTGTTTGGAGTTTTGATGATGAAGCATTCAAAACTGCGTCAGCCGGGAGTTGAACCCGGATCGATTACTTGACAGGCAACCATGCTAGCCGCTACACCACTGACGCTTGTTGTAAAATAATGGGTTGTATAAAGCATATATGTTTTTATACTGTTTGGAGTTTTGATGATGAAGCATTCAAAACTGCGTAAGGCGGGAGTTGAACCTGGATCGATTGCTTGGAAGGCAACCATGCTAGCCGCTACACCACTGACGCTTGTTGTAAAATAATGAGTTGTTGTTTGCATATATGGTTTTATTCTGTTTGGAGTTTTGATGATGAAGCATTGGAAACTGCGTCAGCCGGGAATTGAACCCGGATCGATTGCTTGGAAGGCAACCATGCTAGCCGCTACACCACTGACGCTTGTTGTAAAATAATGAGTTGTTGGTTGCATATATGGTTTTATTCTGTTTGGAGTTTTGATGATGAAGCATTCAAAACTGCGTCAGCCGGGAGTTGAACCCGGATCGATTGCTTGGAAGGCAACTATGCTACCTGCTACACCACTGACACTTGTTGTAAGAATAATGAGTTGTTGTTTGCATATATGGCTTTATTCTGTTTGGAGTTTTGATGATGAGGCATTCAAAACTGCGTCAGCCGGGAGTTGAACCCGGATCGATTGATTGGAAGGCAACCATGCTAGCCGCTACACCACTGACGCTTATTGTAAAATAATAGGTTGTATAAAGCATATATGGTTTTATTCTGTTTGGAGTTTTGATGATGAAGCCTTCAAAACTGCGTAAGCCACGAGTTGAACCCGGATCGATTGCTTGGAAGGCAACCATGCTAGCCGCTACACCACTGACGCTTGTTGTAAAATAATGAGTTGTTGTTTGCATATATGGTTTAATTCTATTTCGAGTTTTGATGATGAAGCATTCAAAACTGCGTCAGCCGGGAGTTGAACCCGGATCGATTGCTTGGAAGGCAACCATGCTAGCCGCTACACCACTGACGCTAATTTTAAAATAATAGGTTGTATAAAGCATATATGGTTTTATTCTGTTTGGAGTTTTGATGATGAAGCATTCAAAACTGCGTAAGCCGGGAGTTGAACCCGGATCGATTGCTTGGAAGGCAACCATGCTAGCCGCTACACCACTGTCGCTTGTTGTAAAATAATGAGTTGTTGTTTGCATATATGGTTTTATTCTGTTTGGAGTTTGGATGATGAAGCATTCAAAACTGCATCAGCCAGGAGTTGAACCCGGATCGATTGCTTGGAAGGCAACCATGCTAGCCGCTACACCACTGACGCTTATTGTAAAATAATAGGTTGTATAAAGCATATATGGTTTTATTCTGTTTGGAGTTTTAATGATGAAGCATTCAAAACTGCGTCAGCCGGGAGTTGAACCCCGATCGATTGCTTGGAAGGCAACCATGCTAGCCGCTACACCACTGACGCTTGTTATTAAAAAAATGAGTTGTAGAGAGCATATATGGCTTTATTCTGTTTGGAGTTTTGATGATGAAGCATTCAAAACTGTGTCAGCCGGGAGTTGAACCCGGATCGATTGCTTGGAAGGCAACCATGCTAGCTGCTACACCACTGACGCTTATTGTAAAATAATAGGTTGTATAAAGCATATATGGTTTTATTCTGTTTGGAGTTTTGATGATGAAGCATTCAAAACTGCGTCAGCCGGGAGTTGAACCCGGATCGATTGCTTGGAAGGCAACCATGTTAGCCGCTACACCACTGACGCTTGTTGTAAAATAATGAGTTGTTGTTTGCATATATGGTTTTATTCTGTTTGGAGTTTTGATGATGAAGCATTCAAAACTGCGTCAGCCGGGAGTTGAACCCGGATCGATTGCTTGGAAGGCAACTATGCTAGCCGCTACACCACTGACACTTGTTGTAAAATAATGAGTTGTTGTTTGCATATATGGCTTTATTCTGTTTGGAGTTTAGATGATGAAGCATTCAAAACTGCGTCAGCCGGGAGTTGAACCCGGATCGATTGCTTGGAAGGCAACCATGCTAGCCGCTACACCACTGACGCTTGTTGTAAAATATTGAGTTGTTGGTTGCATATAGGGTTTTATTCTGTTTGGAGTTTTGATGATGAAGCATTCAAAACTGCGTCAGCCGGGAGTTGAACTCGGATCGATGGCTTGGAAGGCAACCATGCTTGCCGCTACACCACTGACGCTTGTTGTAGAATAATGAGTTGTATAAAGCATATATGGTTTTATTCTGTTTGGAGTTTTGATGATGAAATATTCAAAACTGCGTCAGCCGGGAGTTGAACGCGGATCGATTGCTTGGCAAGAAACCATGCTAGCTGCTACACCACTAACACTTGTTGTAAAATAATGAGTTGTTGTTTGCATATATGGTTTTATTCTGTTTGGAGTTTTGATGATGAAGCATTCAAAACTGCGTCAGCCGGGAGTTGAACCCGGATCGATTGCTTGGAAGGCAACCATGCTAGCCGCTACACCACTGACGCTTGTTGTAAAATAATGGGTTGTATAAAGCATATATGGTTTTATTCTGTTTAGAGTTTTGATGATGACACATTCAAAACTACGTCAGCTGGGAGTTCAACCCGGATCGATTGCTTGGAAGGGAACCATGCTAGCCGCTTCACCACTGACACTTGTTGTAAAATAATGAGTTGTTGTTTGCATATATGGTTTTATTCTGTTTGGAGTTTTGATGATGAAGCATTGGAAACTGCGTCAGCCGGGAGTTGAACCCGGATCGATTGCTTGGAGGGCAACCATGCTAGCTGCTACACCACTGACACTTGTTGTAAAATGATGAGTTGTTGTTTGCATATATGGTTTTATTCTGTTTGGAGTTTTGATGATGAAGCATTCAAAACTACGTCAGCCGGGATTTCAACCCGGATCGATTGCTTGGAAGGGAACCATGCTAGCCGCTTCACCACTGACACTTGTTGTGAAATAATGTGTTGTCGTTTGCATATATGGTTTTATTCTGTTTGGAGTTTTGATGATGAAGCATTGGAAACTGCGTCAGCCGGGAACTGAACCCAGATCGATTGCTTGGAGGGCAACCATGCTAGATGCTACATCACTGACGCTTGTTGTAAAATAATGAGTTGTTGTTTGCATATATGGTTTTATTCTGTTTGGAGTTTTGATGATGAAGCATTCAAAATTGCGTCAGCCGGGAGTTGAACCCGAATCGATTGCTTGGAAGGCAACCATGCTAGCCGCTACATCACTGACGCTTATTGTAAAATAATGGGTTGTTTAAAGCATATATGGTTTTATTCTGTTTGGAGTTTTGATGATGAAGCATTCAAAACTGCGTCAGCCGGGAGTTGAACCCGGATCGATTGTATGGAAGGCAACCATGCTAGCCGCTACACCACTGACGCTTGTTGTAAAATAATGAGTTGTTGTTTGCATATATGGTTTTATTCTGTTTGGAGTTTTGATGATGAAGCATTCAAAACTGCGTCAGCCGGGAGTTGAACCCGGATCGATTGCTTGGCAAGCAACCATGCGAGCTGCTACACCACTGACACTTGTTGTAAAATAATGAGTTGTTGTTTGCATATATGGTTTTATTCTGTTTTGAGTTTCGATGATGAAGCATTCAAAACTGCGTCAGCCGGGAGTTGAACCCAGATCGATTGCTTGGAAGGCAACCATGCTAGCCGCTAGACCACTGACGCTTGTTGTAAAATAATGGGTTGTATAAAGCATATATGGTTTATTCTGTTTGGAGTTTTGATGATGAAGCATTGGAAACTGCGTCAGCCGGGAGTTGAACCCGGATCGATTGCCTGGAAGGCAACCATGCTAGCTGCTATACCACTGACGCTTATTGTAAAATAATAGGTTGTATAAAGCCTATATGGTTTTATTCTGTTTGGAGTTTTGATGATGAAGCATTCAAAACTGCGTCAGCCGGGAGTTGAACCCAGATCGATTGTTTGGAAGGCAACCATGCTAGCCGCTACAACACTGACACTTGTTGTAAAATAATGGGTTGTATAAAGCATATATGGTTTTATTCTGTTTAGAGTTTTGATGATGAAGCATTCAAAACTACGTCAGCCGGGAGTTCCACCCGGATCGATTGCTTGGAAGGCAACCATGCTAGCCGCTACACCACTGACGCTTATTGTAAAATAATGAGTTGTTGTTTGCATATATGGTTTTATTCTGTTTGGAGTTTTGAAGATGAAGCATTGGAAACTGCGTCAGCCGGGAGTGAACCCGGATCAATTGCTTGGAAGGCAACCATCTTAGCCGCTAAACAACTGACGTTTGTTCTAAAATAATGGGTTGTATAAAGCATATATGGTTTTATTCTGTTTCGAGTTTTGATGATGAAGCAATCAAAACTGCGTCAGCCGGGAGTTGAACCCGGATCAATTCTTTGGAAGGCAACCATGCTAGCCGCTACACCACTGACGCTTGTTGTAAAATAATGAGTTGTTGGTTGCATATATGGTTTTATTCTGTTTGGAGTTTTGATGATGAAGCATTCAAAACTGCGTCAGCCGGGAGTTGAACCCGGATCGATGGCTTGGAAGGCGACCATGCTTGCCGCTACACCACTGACGCTTGTTGTAGAATAATGAGTTGTATAAAGCATATATGGTTTTATTCTGTTTGGAGTTTTGATGATGAAATATTCAAAACTGCGTCAGCCGGGAGTTGAACGCGGATCGATTGCTTGGCAAGCAACCATGCTAGCTGCTACACCACTAACACTTGTTGTAAAATAATGAGTTGTTGTTTGCATATATGGTTTTATTCTGTTTGGAGTTTTGATGATGAAGCATTCAAAACTGCGTCAGCCGGGAGTTGAACCCGGATCGATTGCTTGGAAGGCAACCATGCTAGCCGCTACACCACTGACGCTTGTTGTAAAATAATGGGTTGTATAAAGCATATATGGTTTTATTCTGTTTAGAGTTTTGATGATGAAGCATTCAAAACTACGTCAGCCGGGAGTTCAACCCGGATCGATTGCTTGGAAGGGAACCATGCTAGCCGCTTCACCACTGACACTTGTTGTAAAATAATGAGTTGTTGTTTGCATATATGGTTTTGTTCTGTTTGGAGTTTTGATGATGAAGCATTGGAAACTGCGTTAGCCGGGAGTTGAACCCGGATCGATTGCTTGGAGGGCAACCATGCTAGCCGCTACACCACTGACGCTTGTTGTAAAATGATGAGTTGTTGTTTGCATATATGGTTTTATTCTGTTTGGAGTTTGGATGATGAAGCATTCAAAACTACGTCAGCCGGGAGTTCAACCCGGATCGATTGCTTGGAAGGGAACCATGCTAGCCGCTTCACCACTGACACTTGTTGTAAAATAATGAGTTGTCGTTTGCATATATGGTTTTATTCTGTTTGGAGTTTTGATGATGAAGCATTCAAAACTGCGTCAGCCGGGAGTTGAACCCGAATCGATTGCTTGGAAGGCAACCATGCTAGCCGCTACACCACTGACGCTTGTTGTAAAATAATGGGTTGTATAAAGCATATATGGTTTTATTCTGTTTGGAGTTTTGATGATGAAGCATTCAAAACTGCGTCAGCCGGGAGTTGAACCCGGATCGATTGCTTGGAAGGCAACCATGCTAGCCGCTAGACCACTGACGCTTGTTGTAAAATAATGGGTTGTATAAAGCATATATGGTTTATTCTGTTTGGAGTTTTGATGATGAAGCATTGGAAACTGCGTCAGCCGGGAGTTGAACCCGGATCGATTGCCTGGAAGGCAACCATGCTAGCTGCTATACCACTGACGCTTATTGTAAAATAATAGGTTGTATAAAGCCTATATGGTTTTATTCTGTTTGGAGTTTTGATGATGAAGCATTCAAAACTGCGTCAGCCGGGAGTTGAACCCAGATCGATTGTTTGGAAGGCAACCATGCTAGCCGCTACAACACTGACGCTTGTTGTAAAATAATGGGTTGTATAAAGCATATATGGTTTATTCTGTTTGGAGTTTTGATGATGAAGCATTGGAAACTGTGTCAGCCGGGAGTTGAACCTGGATCTATTGCTTGGAAGGCAACCATGCTAGCCGCTACACCACTGACGCTTATTGTAAAATAATAGGTTGTATAAAGCCTATATGGTTTTATTCTGTTTGGAGTTTTGATGATGAAGCATTCAAAACTGCGTCAGCCGGGAGTTGAACCCGGATCGATTGCTTGGAAGGCAACCATGCTAGCCGCTACACCACTGACGCTTGTTGTAAAATAATGGGTTGTATAAAGCATATATGGTTTATTCTGTTTGGAGTTTTGATGATGAAGCATTGGAAACTGTGTCAGCCGGGAGTTGAACCTGGATCTATTGCTTGGAAGGCAACCATGCTAGCCGCTACACCACTGACGCTTATTGTAAAATAATAGGTTGTATAAAGCCTATATGGTTTTATTCTGTTTGGAGTTTTGATGATGAAGCATTCAAAATTGCGTCAGCCGGGAGTTGAACCCAGATCGATTGCTTGGAAGGCAACCATGCTAGCCGCTACACCACTGACGCTTGTTGTAAAATAATAGGTTGTATAAAGCATATATGGTTTTATTCTGTTTGGAGTTTTGATGATGAAGCATTCAAAACTGCGTCAGCCGGGAGTTGAACCCGGATCGATTGCTTGGAAGGCAACCATGCTAGCCGCTACACCACTGACGCTTATTGTAAAATAATGGGTTGTATAAAGCATATATGGTTTTATTCTGTTTGGAGTTTTGATGATGAAGCATTCAAAACTGCGTCAGCCGGGAGTTGAACCCGGATCGATTGCTTGGAAGGCAACCATGCTAGCCGCTACACCACTGACGCATATTGTAAAATAATGGGTTGTATAAAGCATATATGGTTTTATTCTGTTTGGAGTTTTGATGATGAAGCATTCAAAACTGCGTCAGCCGGGAGTTGAACCCGGATCGATTGCTTGGAAGGCAACCATGCTAGCCGCTACACCACTGACACTTGTTGTAAAATAATGGGTTGTATAAAGCATATATGGTTTTATTCTGTTTAGAGTTTTGATGATGAAGCATTCAAAACTACGTCAGCCGGGAGTTCCACCCGGATCGATTGCTTGGAAGGCAACCATGCTAGCCGCTACACCACTGACGCTTATTGTAAAATAATGAGTTGTTGTTTGCATATATGGTTTTATTCTGTTTGGAGTTTTGAAGATGAAGCATTGGAAACTGCGTCAGCCGGGAGTGAACCCGGATCAATTGCTTGGAAGGCAACCATCTTAGCCGCTACACAACTGACGTTTGTTCTAAAATAATGGGTTGTATAAAGCATATATGGTTTTATTCTGTTTCGAGTTTTGATGATGAAGCAATCAAAACTGCGTCAGCCGGGAGTTGAACCCGGATCAATTCTTTGGAAGGCAACCATGCTAGCCGCTACACCACTGACGCTTGTTGTAAAATAATGAGTTGTTGGTTGCATATATGGTTTTATTCTGTTTGGAGTTTTGATGATGAAGCATTCAAAACTGCGTCAGCCGGGAGTTGAACCCGGATCGATGGCTTGGAAGGCGACCATGCTTGCCGCTACACCACTGACGCTTGTTGTAGAATAATGAGTTGTATAAAGCATATATGGTTTTATTCTGTTTGGAGTTTTGATGATGAAATATTCAAAACTGCGTCAGCCGGGAGTTGAACGCGGATCGATTGCTTGGCAAGCAACCATGCTAGCTGCTACACCACTAACACTTGTTGTAAAATAATGAGTTGTTGTTTGCATATATGGTTTTATTCTGTTTGGAGTTTTGATGATGAAGCATTCAAAACTGCGTCAGCCGGGAGTTGAACCCGGATCGATTGCTTGGAAGGCAACCATGCTAGCCGCTACACCACTGACGCTTGTTGTAAAATAATGGGTTGTATAAAGCATATATGGTTTTATTCTGTTTAGAGTTTTGATGATGAAGAATTCAAAACTACGTCAGCCGGGAGTTCAACCCGGATCGATTGCTTGGAAGGGAACCATGCTAGCCGCTTCACCACTGACACTTGTTGTAAAATAATGAATTTTCTTTTGCTTATATGGTTTTATTCTGTTTGGAGTTTTGACGATGAAGCATTCTAAACTGCGTCAGCCGGGTGTTGAACCCGGATCGATTGCTTGGAAGGCAACCATGCTAGCCGCTACACCACTGACGCTTGTTTTAAAATAATGAGTTGTGGTTTGCATATATGGTTTTATTCTGTTTGGAGTTTTGATGATGAAGCAATCAAAACTGTGTCAGCCGGGTGTTGAACCCGGATCGATTGCTTGGAAGGCAACCATGCTAGCCGCTAATACACCACTGACGCTTGTTGTAAAATAATGACTTGTTGTTTGCATATATGGTTTTATTCTGTTTGCAGTTTTGATGATGAAGCATTCAAAACTGCGTCAACCGGGAGTTGAACCCAAATCGATTGCTTGGAAGGCAACCATGCTACCCCGCTACACCACTGACGCTCATTGTAAAATAATAGGTTGTATAAAGCATATATGGTTTTATTCTGTTTGGAGTTTTGATGATGAAGCATTCAAAACTGCGTAAGCCGGGAGATGAACCCGGATCGATTGCTTGGAAGGCAACCATGCTAGCCGCTACACCACTGACGCTTGTTGTAAAAAAATGACTTGTTGTTTGCATATATGGTTTTATTCTGTTTGGAGTTTTGATGATGAAGCATTCAAAAATGCGTCAGCCGGGAGTTGAACCAAGATCGATTGCTTGGAAGGCAACTATGCTAGCCGCTACACCACTGACGCTTGTTGTAAAATTATGAGTTGTGGTTTGCATATATGGTTTTATTATGTTTGGAGTTTTGATGATGAAGCATTCAAAACTGCGTCAGCCGGGAGTTGAACCCAGATCGATTGCTTGGATAGCAACTATACTAGCCGCTACACCACTGACGCTTGTTGTAAAATAATGAGTTGTGGTTTGCATATATGGTTTTATTCTGTTTGGAGTTTTGATAATGAAGCATTCAAAACTGCGTCAGCCGGGAGTTGAACCTAGATCGATTGCTTGGAAGGCAACTATGCTAGCCGCTACACCACTGACGCTTGTTGTAAAATAATGACTTGTTGTTTGCTTATATGGTTTTATTCTGTTTGGAGTTTTGATGATGAAGCATTCAAAACTGCGTCAGCCGGGTGTTGAACCCGGATCGATTGCTTGGAAGGCAACCATGCTAGCTGCTACACCACTGACGCTTGTTGTAAAATAATGAGTTGTGGTTTGCATATATGGTTTTATTCTGTTTGGAGTTTTGATGATGAAGCATTCAAAACTGCGTCAGCCGGGAGTTGAACCCAGATCGATTGCTTGGAAGGCAACTATGCTAGCCGCTACACCACTGACACTTAATGTAAAATAATGGCTGGTATAAAGCATATATGGTTTTATTCTGTTTGGAGTTTTGATGATTCAGCCTTCAAAACTGCGTCAGCCGGGAGTTGAACCCAGATCGATTGCTTGGAAGGCAACCATGCTAGCCGCTACACCACTGACGCTCATTGTAAAATAATAGGTTGTATAAAGCATATATGGTTTTATTCTGTTTGGAGTTTTGATGATGAAGCATTTAAAACTGCGTAAGCCGGGAGTTGAACCCGGATCGATTGCTTGGAAGGCAACCATGCTAGCCGCTACACCACTGACACTTGTTATTAAAATAATGCGTTGTAGAGAGCATATATGGCTATATTCTGTTTGAAGTTTTGATGATGAAACATTAAGAACTACATCAGCCGGGAGTTGAACCCGGATCGATTGCTTGAAAGGCAACCATGCTAGCCGCTACACAACTGACGCTTGTTGTAAAATAATGAGTTGTTGTTTGACTTTATGGTTTTATTCTCGTTGAAGTTTTGATGATGAAGCATTCAAAACTGCGTCAGCCGGGAGTTGAACCCGGATCGATTGCTTGGAAGGCAACCATGCTAGCCGCTACACCACTTACGCTTGTTGTAAAATAATGAGTTGTTGTTTGCATATATGGTTTTATTCTGTTTGGAGTTTTGATGATGAAGCATTCAAAACTGCGTCAGCCGGGAGTTGAACCCAGATCGATTGCTTGGAAGGCAACTATGCTAGCCGCTTCACCACTGAGGCTTGTTGTAAAATATTGAGTTGTGGCTTGCATATATGGTTTTATTCTGTTTGGAGTTTTGATGATGAAGCATTCAAAACTGCGTCAGCCGGGAGTTGAACCCAGATCGATTGCTTGAAAGGCAATTATGCTAGCCGCTATACCACTGACGCTTGTTGTAATATAATGAGTTGTTGTTTGCATATATGGTTTTATTCTGTTTGGAGTTTTGATGATGAAGCATTCAAAACTGCGTCAGCCGGGTGTAGAACCCGGATCGATTGCTTGGAAGGCAACCATGCTAGCCGCTACACCACTGACGCTTGTTGTAAAATAATGAGTTATTGTTTGTATATATGGTTTTATTAGGTTTGAAGTTTTGATGATGAAGCATTCAAAACTGCGTCAGCCGGGTGTTGAACCCGGATCGATTACTTGGAAGGCAACCATGCTAGCTGCTACACCACTGACGCTTGTTGTAAAATAATGAGTTGTGGTTTGCAAATATAGTTTTATTCTGTTTGGAGTTTTGATGATGAATCATTCAAAACTGTGTCAGCCGGGTGTTGAACCCGGATCGATTGCTTGGAAGGCAACCATGCTAGCCGCTACACCACTGACGCTTGTTGTAAAATAATGACAGGTTGTTTGCATATATGGTTTTATTCTGTTTGGAGTTTTGATGATGAAGGATTCAAAACTGCGTCAGCCGGGAGTGGAACCCAGATCGATTGCTTGGAAGGCAACTATGCTAGCCGCTACACCACTGACACTTATTGTAAAATAATGGGTTGTATAAAGCATATATGGTTTTATTCTGTTTGGAGTTTTGATGATGAAGCATTCAAAACTGCGTCAGCCGGAAGTTGAACCCGGATCGATTGCTTGGAAGGCAACCATGCTAGCCGATACACCACTGACGCTTGTTGTAAAATAATAGGTTGTATAAAGCATATATGGTTTTATTCTGTTTCGAGTTTTGATGATGAAGCATTCAAAACTGCGTAAGCCGGGAGTTGAACCCGGATCGATTGCTTGGAAGGCAACAATGCTAGCCGCTACACCACTGATGCCTATTGTAAAATAATAGGTTGTATAAAGCATATATGGTTTTATTCTGTTTGGAGTTTTGATGATGAAGCATTCAAAACTGCGTAAGCCGGGAGTTGAACCCGGATCGATTGCTTGGAAGGCAACCATGCTAGCCGCTACACCACTGACGCTCGTTGTAAAATAATGACTTGTTGTTTGCATATATGGTTTTATTCTGTTTGGAGTTTTGATGATGAAGCATTCAAACTGCGTCAGCCGGGAGTTGAACCCCGATCGATTGCTTGGAAGGCAACCATGCTAGTCGCTACACCACTGACACTTGTTATTAAAATAATGAGTTGTAGAGAGCATATATGGCTATATTCTGTTTGGAGTTTTGATGATGAAGCATTCAAAACTACGTCAGCTGGGAGTTGAACCCGGATCGATTGCTTGGAAGGCAACCATGTTAGCCGCTACACCACTGACGCTCGTTGTAAAATAATGGGTTGTATAGAGCATATATGGTTTTATTCTGTTTAGAGTTTTGATGATGAAGCATTCAAAACTACGTCAGCCGGGAGTTCAACCCGGATCGATTGCTTGGAAGGCAACCATGCTAGCCGCTACACCACTGACGCCTGTTGTAAAATAATGAGTTGTTGTTTGCATATATGGTTTTATTCTGTTTCGAGTTTTGATGATGAAGCATTCAAAACTGCGTCAGCCGGGAGTTGAACCCGGATCGATTGCTTGGAAGGCAACCATGCTAGCCGCTACACCACTGACGTTTGTTGTAAAACAATGAGTCGTTGTTTGCATATATGGTTTTATTCTGTTTGGAGTTTTGATGTTGAAGCATTCAAAACTGCGTAAGCCGGGAGTTGAACTCGGATCAATTGCTTGGAAGGCAACTATACTAGCTGCTACACCAATGACGCTTATTGTAAAATAATGAGTTGCAGTTTGCATATATGGTTTTATTCTGTTTGGAGTTTTGATGATGAAGCATTCAAAACTGCGTCAGCCGGGAGTTGAACCCGGATCGATTGCTTGGAAGGCAACCATACTAGCCGCTACACCATTGACGCTTATTGTAAAATAATAGGTTGTATAAAGCATATATGGTTTTATTCTGTTTGGAGTCTTGATGATGAAGCATTCAAAACTGCATCAGCCGGGAGTTGAACCCGGATCGATTGCTTGGAAGGCAACTAGACTAGCCGCGACACCACTGACACTTATTGTAAAATAATATGTTGTATAAAGCATATATGGTTTTATTCTGTTTGGAGTCTTGATCATGAAGCATTCAAAACTGCATCAGCCGGGAGTTGAACCCGGATCGATTGCTTGGAAGGCAACCATGCTAGCCGCTACACCACTGACGCTTATTGTAAAATAATGGGTTGTACAAAGAATATATGGTTTTATTCTGTTTGGAGTTTTGATGATGAAGCATTCAAAACTGCGTCAGCCGGGAGTTGAACCCGGATCGATTGCTTGAAAGGCAACCATTTTAGCCGCTACATCACTGACGCTTTTTGTAAAATATTGAGTTGTTGTTTGCATATATGGTTTTATTCTGTTTGGAGTTTTGATGATGAAGCATTCAAAACAGCGTCAGCCGGGAGTTGAACCCGAATCGATTGCTTGGAAGGCAACCATGCTAGCCGCTACACCGCTGATGCTTGTTGTAAAATAATGAGTTGTTGTTTGTATATATGGTTTTATTCTGTTTGGAGTCTTGATGATGAAGCATTCAAAACTGCATCAGCCAGGAGTTGAACCCGGATCGATTGCTTGGAAGGCAACTATACTAGCCGCTACACCACTGACGCTTGTTGTAAAATAATGAGTTGTATAAAGCATATATGGTTTTATTCTGTTTGGAGTCTTGATGATGAAGCATTCAAAACTGCGTCAGCCGGGTGTTGAACCCAGATCGATTGCTTGGAAGGCAACCATGCTAGCCGCTACACCACCGAGGCTTGTTGTAAAATAATGAGTTGTTGTTTGCATATATGGTTTTATTCTGTTTTGAGTTTTGATGATAAAGCATTCAAAACTGCGTCAACCGGGAGTTGAACTCGGATCGATTGCTTGGAAGGCAACCATGCTAACCGCTACACCACTGACGCTTGTTGTAAAATAATGAGTTGTTGTTTGCATATATGGTTTTACTCTGTTTGGAGATTTGATGATGAAGCATTCAAAACTGCGTCAGCCGGGAGTTGAACCCGGATTGTTTGCTTGGAAGGCAACCATGCTAGCCGCTACACCACTGACACTTGTTGTAAAATAATGAGTTGTAGAGAGCATATATAGCTTTATTCTGTTTGGAGTTTTGATGATGAAGCATTAAAAACTGCGTCAGCCGGGAGTTGAACCCGGATCGATTGCTTGGAAGGCAACCATGCAAGCCGCTACACCACTAACGCTTATTGTAAAATAATGGGTTGTACAAAGCATATATGGTTTTATTCTGTTTGGAGTTTTGATGATGAAGCATTCAAAACTGCGTCAGCCGGGAGTTGGACCCGAATCGATTGCTTGGAAGGCAATTATGCTAGCCGCTACACCACTGACGCTTGTTGTAAAATAATGAGTTGTTGTTTGCATATATGGTTTTATTCTGTTTGAGTTTTGATGATGAAGCATTCAAAACTGCGTCAGCCGGGAGTTGAACCCGGATCGATTGCTTGGAAGGCAACTATGCTAGCTGCTACACCACTGACACTTGTTGTAAAATAATGAGGTGTTGTTTGCATATATGGCTTTATTCTGTTTGGAGTTTTGATGATGAAGCATTCAAAACTGCGTCAGCCGGGAAGTGAACCCGGATCGATTGCTTGGAAGGAAACCATGCTAGCCGCTACATCACTGACGCTTGTTGTAAAATAATGAGTTGTTGTTTGCATATATGTTTTTACTCTGTTTGGGGATTTGATGATGAAGCATTCAAAACTGCGTCAGCCGGGAGTTGAACCCGGATTGATTGCTTGGAAGGCAACCATTTTAGCCGCTACATCACTGACGCTTTTTGTAAAATAATGAGTTGTTGTTTGCATATATGGTTTTATTCTGTTTGGAGTTTTGATGATGAAGCATTCAAAACTGCGTCAGCCGGGAGTTGAACCCGGATCGATTGCTTGGAAGGCAACCATGCTAGCCGCTACACCTCTGACGCTTGTTGTAAAATAATGAGTTGTTGTTTGCAAATATGGTTTTATTCTGTTTGGAGTTTTGATGATGAAGCATTCAAAACTGCATCAGCCGGGAGTTGAACCCGGATCGATTGCTTGGAAGGCAACTATACTAGCCGCTACACCACTGACGCTTGTTGTAAAATAATAGGTTGTATAAAGCATATATGGTTTTATTCTGTTTGGAGTCTTGATGATGAAGCATTCAAAACTGCATCAGCCGGGAGTTGAACCCGGATCGATTGATTGGAAGGCAACTATACTAGCCGCTACACCACTGATGCTTGTTGTAAAATAATGAGTTGTTGTTTGCATATATGGTTTTTTTCTGTTTGGAGTTTTGATGATGAAGCATTCAAAACTGCGTAAGCCGGGAGATGAACCCAGATCGATTACTTGGAAGGCAACTATACTTGCCGCTACACCACTTACGCTTATTGTAAAATAATAGGTTGTATAAAGCATACATGGTTTTATTCTGTTTGGAGTTTTGATGATGAAGCATTGAAAACTGTGTCAGCCGGGATTTGAACCCAGATCGATTGCTTGGAAGGCAACCATGCTAGCCGCTACACCACTGACGCTTGTTGTAAAATAATGAGTTGTTGTTTGCATATATGGTTTTATTCTGTTTGGAGTTTTGATGATGAAGCATTCAAAACTGCGTAAGCCGGGAGTTGAACCCGGATCGATTGCTTGGAAGGCAACAATGCTAGCCGCTACACCACTGACGCTTGTTGTAAAATAATGAGTTGTTGTTTGCATATATAGCTTTATTCTGTTTGGAGTTTTGATGATGAAGCATTCAAAACTGCGTCAGCCGGGAGTTGAACCCGGATCGATTGCTTGGAAGGCAACCATGCTAGCCGCTACACCACTGACGCTTATTGTAAAATAATGGGTTGTTGTTTGCCTATATGGTTTTATTCTGTTTGGAGTTTTGATGATGAAGCATTCAAAACTGCGTCAGCCGGGAGTGAAACTCGGATCGATTGCTTGGAAGGCAACCATGCTAGCCGCTACACCACTGACGCTTGTTGTAAAATAATGAGTTGTTGTTTGCAGATATGGTTTTATTCTGTTTGGAGTTTTGATGATGAAGCATTCAAAACTGCGTCAGCCGGGAGTTGAACCCGGATCGATTGCTTGGAAGGCAACCATGCTAACCGTTACACCACTTACACTTGTTGTAAAATAATGAGTTGTAGAGAGCATATATAGCTTTATTCTGTTTGGAGTTTTGATGATGAAGCATTCAAAACTGCGTCAGCCGGGAGTTGAACCCGGATCGATTGCTTGGAAGGCAACCATGCTAGCCGCTACACCACTGACACTTATTGTAAAATAATGGGTTGTACAAAGCATATATGGTTTTATTCTGTTTGGAGTCTTGATGATGAAGCATTCAAAACTGCGTCAGCCGGGAGTTGAACCCGGATCGATTGCTTGGAAGGCAACCATGCTAGCCGCTACACCACTGACGCTTGTTGTAAAATAATGGATTGTATAAAGAATATCTGGTTTTATTCTGTTTAGAGTTTTGATGATGAAGCATTCAAAACTACGTCAGCCGGGAGTTCAACCCGGATCGATTGCTTGGAAGGCAACCATGCTAGCCGCTACAACACTGACGCTTGTTGTAAAATAATGAGTTGTTGTTTGCATATATGGTTTTATTCTGTTGGGAGTTTTGATGATAAAGCATTCAAAACTGCGTCAGCCGGGAGTTGAACTCGGATCGATTGCTTGGAAGGCAACCATGCTAGCCGCTACACCACTGACGCTTCTTGTAATATAATTGGTTGTATAAAGCATATATGGTTTTATTCTGTTTAGAGTTTTGATGATGAAGCATTCAAAACTATGTCAGCCGGGAATTGAACCCGGATCGATTGCTTGGAAGGCAACCATTCTAGCCGCTACACCACTGACGCTTGTTGTAAAATAATGAGTTGTTGTTTGCATATATGGTTTTATTCTGTTGGGAGTTTTGATGATAAAGCATTCAAAACTGCGTCAGCCGGGAGTTGAACTTGGATCGAGTGCTTGGAAGGCAACCATGCTAGCCGCTACACCACTGACGCTTGTTGTGAAATAATGGGTTGTATAAAGAATATCTGGTTTTATTCTGTTTAGAGTTTTGATGATGAAGCATTCAAAACTACGTCAGCCGGGAGTTGAACCCGGATCGATTGCTTGGAAGGCAACCATGCTAGCCGCTTTACCTCTGATGCTTGTTGTAAATTAATGAGTTGTTGTTTGCATATAAGGTTTTATTCTGTTGGGAGTTTTGATGATAAAGCATTCAAAACTGCGTCAGCCGGGAGTTGAACTCGGATCGAGTGCTTGGAAGGCAACCATGCTAGCCGCTACACCACTGACGCTTGTTGTAAAATAATGGGTTGTATAAAGAATATCTGGTTTTATTCTGTTTAGAGTTTTGATGATGAAGCATTCAAAACTACGTCAGCCGGGAGTTGAACCCGGATCGATTGCTTGGAAGGCAACCATGCTAGCTGCTACAACACTAACACTGGTTGTAAAATAATGAGTTGTTGTTTGCATATATGGTTTTATTCTGTTGGGAGTTTTGATGATGAAGCATTCAAAACTGCGTCAGCCGGGAGTTCAACCCGGATCGATTGCTTGGAAGGCAACCATGCTAGCCGCTACACCACTGACGCGTGTTGTAAAATAATGAGTTGTTGTTTGCATATATGGTTTTATTCTGTTTCGAGTTTTGATGATGAAGCAATCAAAACTGCGTCAGCCGGGAGTTGAACCCGGATCGATTGCTTGGAAGGCAACCATGCTAGCCGCTACACCACTGACGCTTGTTGTAAAATAATGAGTTGTTGTTTGCATATATGGTTTTATTCTGTTTGGAGTTTTGATGATGAAGCATTCAAAACTGCGTAAGCCGGGAGTTGAACTCGGATCGATTGCTTGGAAGGCAACTATAATAGCCGCTACACCACTGACGCTTATTGTAAAATAATGAGTTGTTGTTTGCATATATGGTTTTATTCTGTTTGGAGTTTTGATGATGAAGCATTCAAAACTGCGTCAGCCGGGAGTTGAACCCGGATCGATTGCTTGGAAGGCAACCATACTAGCCGCTACACCACTGACGCTTATTTATAAAATAATAGGTTGTATAAAGCATATATGGTTTTATTCTGTTTGGAGTCTTGATGATGAAGCATTCAAAACTGCATCAGCCGGGAGTTGAACCCGGATCGATTGCTTGGAAGGCAACTACACTAGCCGCGAAACCACTGACACTTATTGTAAAATAATAGGTTGTATAAAGCATATATGGTTTTATTCTGTTTGGAGTCTTGATAATGAAGCATTCAAAACTGCATCAGCTGGGAGTTGAACCCGGATCGATTGCTTGGAAGGCAACTATACTAGCCGCTACACCACTGACGCTTGTTGTAAAATAATGAGTTGTATAAAGCATATATGGTTTTATTCTGTTTGGAGTCTTGATGATGAAGCATTCAAAACTGCATCAGCCGAGAGTTGAACCCGGATCGATTGCTTGGAAGGCAACTATACTAGCCGCTACACCACTGACGCTTGTTGTAAAATAATGAGTTGTTGTTTGCATTTATGGTTCTATTCTGTTTGGAGTTTTGATGATGAAGCATTCAAAACTGTGTCAGCCGGGTGTTGAACCTGGATCGATTGCTTGGAAGGCAACCATACTAGCCGCTACACCACTGACACTTATTGTAAAATAATAGGTTGTATAAAGCATATATGCTTTTATTCTGTTGGGAGTTTTGATGATGAAGCATTCAAAACTGCGTCAGCCGGGAGTTGAACCCGGATCGATTGCTTGGAAGGCAACCATGCTAGACGCTACACCACTGACGCTTGTTATAAATAAATGACTTGTTGTTTGCATATATGGTTTTATTCTGTTTGAAGTTTTGATGATGAAGCATTCAAAACTGCGTCAGCCGGGAGTTGAACCCGGATCGATTGCTTGGAAGGCAACTATGCTAGCCGCTACACCACTGACGCTTGTTGTAAAATAATGAGTTGTTGTTTGCATATATGGTTTTATTCTGTTTGGAGTTTTGATGATGAAGCATTCAAAACTGCGTCAGCCGGGAGTTGAACCCGAATCGATTGCTTGGAAGGCAACCGTGCTAGCCACTACACCGCTGATGCTTGTTGTAAAATAATGAGTTGTTGTTTGTATATATGGTTTTATTCTGTTTGGAGTTTTTATGATGAAGCATTCAAAACTGCGTCAGCCGGGAGTTGAACCCAGATCGATTGCTTGGAAGGCAACCATGCTAGCTGCTACACCACCGAGGCTTGTTGTAAAATAATGAGTTGTTGTTTGCATATATGGTTTTATTCTGTTTTGAGTTTTGATGATGAAGCATTCAAAACTGCTTCAGCCGGGAGTTGAAGCCAGATCGATTGCTTGGAAGGCAACCATGCTAGCCGCTACACCACTGACGCTTGTTGTAAAATAATGAGTTGCAGTTTGCATATATGGTTTTATTCTGTTGGGAGTTTTGATGATGAAGCATTCAAAACTGCGTCAGCCGTGAGTTGAACTCGGATCGATTGCTTGGAAGGCAACCATGCTAGCCGCTACACCACTGACGCTTCTTGTAATATGATGGGTTTTATAAAGCATATATGGTTTTATTCTGTTTGGAGTCTTGATGATGAAGCATTCAAAACTGCATCAGCCGGGAGTTGAACTTGGATCGATTGCTTGGAAGGCAACTATACTAGCCGCTACACCACTGACGCTTGTTGTAAAATAATGAGTTGTTGTTTGCATATATGGTTTTATTCTGTTTGGAGTTTTGATGATGAAGCATTCAAAACTGCATAAGCCGGGAGATGAACCCGGATCGATTACTTGGAAGGCAACTATACTAGCCGCTACACCACTGACGCTTATTGTAAAATAATAGGTTGTATAAAGCATATATGGTTTTATTCTGTTTGGAGTTTTGATGATGAAGCATTCAAAACTGCGTCAGCCGGGAGTTGAACCCGGATTGATTGCTTGGAAGGCAACCATACTAGCCGCTACACCACTGACGCTTGTTGTAAAATAAGGAGTTGTTGTTTGCATATATGGATTTATTCTGTTTGGAGTTTTGATGATGAAGCATTCAAAACTGCGTCAGCCGGGAGTTGAACCCGGATCGATTGCTTGGAAGGCAACTATGCTAGCCGCTACACCACTGACGCATGTTGTAAAATAATGAGTTGTTGTTTGCATATATGGCTTTATTCTGTTTGGAGTTTTGATGATGAAGCATTCAAAACTGCGTCAGCCGGGAGTTGAACCCGGATTGTTTGCTTGGAAGGCAACCATGCTAGCCGCTACACCACTGACACTTGTTGTAAAATAATGAGTTGTAGAGAGCATATATAGCTTTATTCTGTTTGGAGTTTTGATGATGAAGCATTAAAAACTGCGTCAGCCGGGAGTTGAACCCGGATCGATTGCTTGGAAGGCAACCATGCAAGCCGCTACACCACTAACGCTTATTGTAAAATAATGGGTTGTACAAAGCATATATGGTTTTATTCTGTTTGGAGTTTTGATGATGAAGCATTCAAAACTGCGTCAGCCGGGAGTTGGACCCGAATCGATTGCTTGGAAGGCAATTATGGTAGCCGCTACACCACTGACGCTTGTTGTAAAATAATGAGTTGTTGTTTGCATATATGGTTTTATTCTGTTTGAGTTTTGATGATGAAGCATTCAAAACTGCGTCAGCCGGGAGTTGAACCCGGATCGATTGCTTGGAAGGCAACTATGCTAGCTGCTACACCACTGACACTTGTTGTAAAATAATGAGGTGTTGTTTGCATATATGGCTTTATTCTGTTTGGAGTTTTGATGATGAAGCATTCAAAACTGCGTCAGCCGGGAAGTGAACCCGGATCGATTGCTTGGAAGGAAACCATGCTAGCCGCTACATCACTGACGCTTGTTGTAAAATAATGAGTTGTTGTTTGCATATATGTTTTTACTCTGTTTGGGGATTTGATGATGAAGCATTCAAAACTGCGTCAGCCGGGAGTTGAACCCGGATTGATTGCTTGGAAGGCAACCATTTTAGCCGCTACATCACTGACGCTTTTTGTAAAATAATGAGTTGTTGTTTGCATATATGGTTTTATTCTGTTTGGAGTTTTGATGATGAAGCATTCAAAACTGCGTCAGCCGGGAGTTGAACCCGGATCGATTGCTTGGAAGGCAACCATGCTAGCCGCTACACCTCTGACGCTTGTTGTAAAATAATGAGTTGTTGTTTGCAAATATGGTTTTATTCTGTTTGGAGTTTTGATGATGAAGCATTCAAAACTGCATCAGCCGGGAGTTGAACCCGGATCGATTGCTTGGAAGGCAACTATACTAGCCGCTACACCACTGACGCTTGTTGTAAAATAATGAGTTGTATAAAGCATATATTGTTTTATTCTGTTTGGAGTCTTGATGATGAAGCATTCAAAACTGCATCAGCCGGGAGTTGAACCCGGATCGATTGATTGGAAGGCAACTATACTAGCCGCTACACCACTGATGCTTGTTGTAAAATAATGAGTTGTTGTTTGCATATATGGTTTTTTTCTGTTTGGAGTTTTGATGATGAAGCATTCAAAACTGCGTAAGCCGGGAGATGAACCCAGATCGATTACTTGGAAGGCAACTATACTTGCCGCTACACCACTTACGCTTATTGTAAAATAATAGGTTGTATAAAGCATACATGGTTTTATTCTGTTTGGAGTTTTGATGATGAAGCATTGAAAACTGTGTCAGCCGGGATTTGAACCCAGATCGATTGCTTGGAAGGCAACCATGCTAGCCGCTACACCACTGACGCTTGTTGTAAAATAATGAGTTGTTGTTTGCATATATGGTTTTATTCTGTTTGGAGTTTTGATGATGAAGCATTCAAAACTGCGTAAGCCGGGAGTTGAACCCGGATCGATTGCTTGGAAGGCAACAATGCTAGCCGCTACACCACTGACGCTTGTTGTAAAATAATGAGTTGTTGTTTGCATATATAGCTTTATTCTGTTTGGAGTTTTGATGATGAAGCATTCAAAACTGCGTCAGCCGGGAGTTGAACCCGGATCGATTGCTTGGAAGGCAACCATGCTAGCCGCTACACCACTGACGCTTATTGTAAAATAATGGGTTGTTGTTTGCCTATATGGTTTTATTCTGTTTGGAGTTTTGATGATGAAGCATTCAAAACTGCGTCAGCCGGGAGTGATACTCGGATCGATTGCTTGGAAGGCAACCATGCTAGCCGCTACACCACTGACGCTTGTTGTAAAATAATGAGTTGTTGTTTGCAGATATGGTTTTATTCTGTTTGGAGTTTTGATGATGAAGCATTCAAAACTGCGTCAGCCGGGAGTTGAACCCGGATCGATTGCTTGGAAGGCAACCATGCTAACCGTTACACCACTGACACTTGTTGTAAAATAATGAGTTGTAGAGAGCATATATAGCTTTATTCTGTTTGGAGTTTTGATGATGAAGCATTCAAAACTGCGTCAGCCGGGAGTTGAACCCGGATCGATTGCTTGGAAGGCAACCATGCTAGCCGCTACACCACTGACACTTATTGTAAAATAATGGGTTGTACAAAGCATATATGGTTTTATTCTGTTTGGAGTCTTGATGATGAAGCATTCAAAACTGCGTCAGCCGGGAGTTGAACCCGGATCGATTGCTTGGAAGGCAACCATGCTAGCCGCTACACCACTGACGCTTGTTGTAAAATAATGGATTGTATAAAGAATATCTGGTTTTATTCTGTTTAGAGTTTTGATGATGAAGCATTCAAAACTACGTCAGCCGGGAGTTCAACCCGGATCGATTGCTTGGAAGGCAACCATGCTAGCCGCTACAACACTGACGCTTGTTGTAAAATAATGAGTTGTTGTTTGCATATATGGTTTTATTCTGTTGGGAGTTTTGATGATAAAGCATTCAAAACTGCGTCAGCCGGGAGTTGAACTCGGATCGATTGCTTGGAAGGCAACCATGCTAGCCGCTACACCACTGACGCTTCTTGTAATATAATTGGTTGTATAAAGCATATATGGTTTTATTCTGTTTAGAGTTTTGATGATGAAGCATTCAAAACTATGTCAGCCGGGAATTGAACCCGGATCGATTGCTTGGAAGGCAACCATTCTAGCCGCTACACCACTGACGCTTGTTGTAAAATAATGAGTTGTTGTTTGCATATATGGTTTTATTCTGTTGGGAGTTTTGATGATAAAGCATTCAAAACTGCGTCAGCCGGGAGTTGAACTTGGATCGAGTGCTTGGAAGGCAACCATGCTAGCCGCTACACCACTGACGCTTGTTGTGAAATAATGGGTTGTATAAAGAATATCTGGTTTTATTCTGTTTAGAGTTTTGATGATGAAGCATTCAAAACTACGTCAGCCGGGAGTTGAACCCGGATCGATTGCTTGGAAGGCAACCATGCTAGCCGCTTTACCTCTGATGCTTGTTGTAAATTAATGAGTTGTTGTTTGCATATAAGGTTTTATTCTGTTGGGAGTTTTGATGATAAAGCATTCAAAACTGCGTCAGCCGGGAGTTGAACTCGGATCGAGTGCTTGGAAGGCAACCATGCTAGCCGCTACACCACTGACGCTTGTTGTAAAATAATGGGTTGTATAAAGAATATCTGGTTTTATTCTGTTTAGAGTTTTGATGATGAAGCATTCAAAACTACGTCAGCCGGGAGTTGAACCCGGATCGATTGCTTGGAAGGCAACCATGCTAGCCGCTTTACCTCTGATGCTTGTTGTAAAATAATGAGTTGTTGTTTGCATATATGGTTTTATTCTGTTGGGAGTTTTGATGATAAAGCATTCAAAACTGCGTCAGCCGGGAGTTGAACTCGGATCGAGTGCTTGGAAGGCAACCATGCTAGCCGCTACACCACTGACGCTTATAGTAAAAAAATAGGTTGTATAAAGCATATATGGTTTTATTCTGTTTGGAGTTTTGATGATGAAGCATTCAAAACTGCGTCAGCCGGGAGTTCAACGCGGATCGATTGCTTGGCAAGCAACCATGCTAGCTGCTACAACACTAACACTGGTTGTAAAATAATGAGTTGTTGTTTGCATATATGGTTTTATTCTGTTGGGAGTTTTGAGGATGAAGCATTCAAAACTGCGTCAGCCGGGAGTTCAACCCGGATCGATTGCTTGGAAGGCAACCATGCTAGCCGCTACACCACTGACGCGTGTTGTAAAATAATGAGTTGTTGTTTGCATATATGGTTTTATTCTGTTTCGAGTTTTGATGATGAAGCAATCAAAACTGCGTCAGCCGGGAGTTGAACCCGGATCGATTGCTTGGAAGGCAACCATGCTAGCCGCTACACCACTGACGCTTGTTGTAAAATAATGAGTTGTTGTTTGCATATATGGTTTTATTCTGTTTGGAGTTTTGATGATGAAGCATTCAAAACTGCGTAAGCCGGGAGTTGAACTCGGATCGATTGCTTGGAAGGCAACTATAATAGCCGCTACACCACTGACGCTTATTGTAAAATAATGAGTTGTTGTTTGCATATATGGTTTTATTCTGTTTGGAGTTTTGATGATGAAGCATTCAAAACTGCGTCAGCCGGGAGTTGAACCCGGATCGATTGCTTGGAAGGCAACCATACTAGCCGCTACACCACTGACGCTTATTTATAAAATAATAGGTTGTATAAAGCATATATGGTTTTATTCTGTTTGGAGTCTTGATGATGAAGCATTCAAAACTGCATCAGCCGGGAGTTGAACCCGGATCGATTGCTTGGAAGGCAACTACACTAGCCGCGAAACCACTGACACTTATTGTAAAATAATAGGTTGTATAAAGCATATATGGTTTTATTCTGTTTCGAGTCTTGATAATGAAGCATTCAAAACTGCATCAGCTGGGAGTTGAACCCGGATCGATTGCTTGGAAGGCAACTATACTAGCCGCTACACCACTGACGCTTGTTGTAAAATAATGAGTTGTATAAAGCATATATGGTTTTATTCTGTTTGGAGTCTTGATGATGAAGCATTCAAAACTGCATCAGCCGAGAGTTGAACCCGGATCGATTGCTTGGAAGGCAACTATACTAGCCCCTACACCACTGACGCTTGTTGTAAAATAATGAGTTGTTGTTTGCATTTATGGTTTTATTCTGTTTGGAGTTTTGATGATGAAGCATTCAAAACTGTGTCAGCCGGGTGTTGAACCTGGATCGATTGCTTGGAAGGCAACCATACTAGCCGCTACACCACTGACACTTATTGTAAAATAATAGGTTGTATAAAGCATATATGCTTTTATTCTGTTGGGAGTTTTGATGATGAAGCATTCAAAACTGCGTCAGCCGGGAGTTGAACCCGGATCGATTGCTTGGAAGGCAACCATGCTAGACGCTACACCACTGACGCTTGTTATAAATAAATGAGTTGTTGTTTGCATATATGGTTTTATTCTGTTTGAAGTTTTGATGATGAAGCATTCAAAACTGCGTCAGCCGGGAGTTGAACCCGGATCGATTGCTTGGAAGGCAACTATGCTAGCCGCTACACCACTGACGCTTGTTGTAAAATAATGAGTTGTTGTTTGCATATATGGTTTTATTCTGTTTGGAGTTTTGATGATGAAGCATTCAAAACTGCGTCAGCCGGGAGTTGAACCCGAATCGATTGCTTGGAAGGCAACCGTGCTAGCCACTACACCGCTGATGCTTGTTGTAAAATAATGAGTTGTTGTTTGTATATATGGTTTTATTCTGTTTGGAGTTTTTATGATGAAGCATTCAAAACTGCGTCAGCCGGGAGTTGAACCCAGATCGATTGCTTGGAAGGCAACCATGCTAGCTGCTACACCACCGAGGCTTGTTGTAAAATAATGAGTTGTTGTTTGCATATATGGTTTTATTCTGTTTTGAGTTTTGATGATGAAGCATTCAAAACTGCTTCAGCCGGGAGTTGAAGCCAGATCGATTGCTTGGAAGGCAACCATGCTAGCCGCTACACCACTGACGCTTGTTGTAAAATAATGAGTTGCAGTTTGCATATATGGTTTTATTCTGTTGGGAGTTTTGATGATGAAGCATTCAAAACTGCGTCAGCCGTGAGTTGAACTCGGATCGATTGCTTGGAAGGCAACCATGCTAGCCGCTACACCACTGACGCTTCTTGTAATATGATGGGTTTTATAAAGCATATATGGTTTTATTCTGTTTGGAGTCTTGATGATGAAGCATTCAAAACTGCATCAGCCGGGAGTTGAACTTGGATCGATTGCTTGGAAGGCAACTATACTAGCCGCTACACCACTGACGCTTGTTGTAAAATAATGAGTTGTTGTTTGCATATATGGTTTTATTCTGTTTGGAGTTTTGATGATGAAGCATTCAAAACTGCATAAGCCGGGAGATGAACCCGGATCGATTACTTGGAAGGCAACTATACTAGCCGCTACACCACTGACGCTTATTGTAAAATAATAGGTTGTATAAAGCATATATGGTTTTATTCTGTTTGGAGTTTTGATGATGAAGCATTCAAAACTGCGTCAGCCGGGAGTTGAACCCGGATTGATTGCTTGGAAGGCAACCATACTAGCCGCTACACCACTGACGCTTGTTGTAAAATAAGGAGTTGTTGTTTGCATATATGGATTTATTCTGTTTGGAGTTTTGATGATGAAGCATTCAAAACTGCGTCAGCCGGGAGTTGAACCCGGATCGATTGCTTGGAAGGCAACTATGCTAGCCGCTACACCACTGACGCATGTTGTAAAATAATGAGTTGTTGTTTGCATATATGGCTTTATTCTGTTTGGAGTTTTGATGATGAAGCATTCAAAACTGCGTCAGCCGGGAAGTGAACCCGGATCGATTGCTTGGAAGGAAACCATGCTAGCCGCTACACCACTGACGCTTGTTGTAAAATAATGAGTTGTTGTTTGCATATATGGTTTTATTCTGTTTGGAGTTTTGATGATGAAGCATTCAAAACTGCGTCAGCCGGGAGTTGAACCCGGTTCGATTGCTTGGCAAACAACCATGCTAGTCGCTAAACCACTGACACTTGTTGTAAAATAATGAGTTGTTGTTTGCATATATGGTTTTATTCTGTTTGGAGTTTTGATGATGAAGCATTCAAAACTGCGTCAGCCGGGAGTTGAACCCGGATTGATTGCTTGGAAGGCAACCATGCTAGCCGCTACACCACTGACACTTGTTGTAAAATAATGAGTTGTAGAGAGCATATATAGCTTTATTCTGTTTGGAGTTTTGATGATGAAGCATCCAAAACTGCGTCAGCCGGGAGTTGAACCCGGATCGATTGCTTGGAAGGCAACCATGCAAGCCGCTACACCACTGACGCTTATTGTAAAATGATGGGTTGTACAAAGCATATATGGTTTTATTCTGTTTGGAGTTTTGATGATGAAGCATTCAAAACTGCGTCAGCCGGGAGTTGAACCCGGATCGATTGCTTGGAAGGCAATTATGCTAGCCGCTACACCACTGACGCTTGTTGTAAAATAATGAGTTGTTGTTTGCCTCTATGGTTTTATTCTGTTTGAGTTTTGATGATGAAGCATTCAAAACTGCGTCAGCCGGGAGTTGAACCCGGATCGATTGCTTGGAACGCAACTATGCTAGCCGCTACACCACTGACCTTTGTTGTAAAATAATGAGTTGTTGTTTGCATATATGGCTTTATTCTGTTTGGAGTTTTGATGATGAAGCATTCAAAACTGCGTCAGCCGGGAAGTGAACCCGGATTGATTGCTTGGAAGGAAACCATGCTAGCCGCTACATCACTGACGCTTGTTGTAAAATAATGAGTTGTTGTTTGCATATATGGTTTTATTCTGTTTGGAGTTTTGATGATGAAGCATTCAAAACTGCGTCAGCCGGGAGTTGAACCCGGATCGATTGCTTGGAAGGCAACCATGCTAGCCGCTACACCTCTGACGCTTGTTGTAAAATAATGAGTTGTTGTTTGCATATATGGTTTTATTCTGTTTGGAGTTTTGATGATGAAGCATTCAAAACTGCATCAGCCGGGAGTTGAACCCGGATCGATTGCTTGGAAGGCAACTATACTAGCCGCTACACCACTGACGCTTGTTGTAAAATAATGAGTTGTATAAAGCATATATGGTTTTATTCTGTTGGGAGTCTTGATGATGAAGCATTCAAAACTACATCAGCCGGGAGTTGAACCCGGATCGATTGATTGGAAGGCAACTATACTAGCCGCTACACCACTGACGCTTGTTGTAAAATAATGAGTTGTTGTTTGCATATATGGTTTTATTTTGTTTGGAGTTTTGATGATGAAGCATTCAAAACTGCGTAAGCCGGGAGATGAACCCGGATCGATTACTTGGAAGGCAACTATACTAGCCGCTACACCACTGACGCTTATTGTAAAATAATAGGTTGTATAAAGCATACATGGTTTTATTCTGTTTGGAGTTTTGATGATGAAGCATTCAAAACTTTCTCAGCCGGGAGTTGAACCCGGATCGATTGCTTGGAAGGCAACCATGCTAGCCGCTACACCACTGACGCTTGTTGTAAAATAATGAGTTGTTGTTTGCATATATGGTTTTATTCTGTTTGGAGTTTTGATGATGAAGCATTCAAAACTGCGTCAGCCGGGAGTTGAACCCGGATCGATTGCTTGGAAGGCAACAATGCTAGCTGATACACCACTAACGCTTGTTGTAAAATAATGAGTTGTTGTTTGCATATATAGCTTTATTCTGTTTGGAGTTTTGATGATGAAGCATTCAAACCTGCGTCAGCCGGGAGTTGAACCCGGATCGATTGCTTGGAAGGCAACCATGCTAGCCGCTACACCACTGACGCTTATTGTAAAATAATGGGTTGTTGTTTGCCTATATGGTTTTATTCTGTTTGGAGTTTTGATGATGAAGCATTCAAAACTGCGTCAGCCGGGAGTGGAACCCGGATCGATTGCTTGGAAGGCAACCATGCTAGCCGCTACACCACTGACGCTTGTTGTAAAATAATGAGTTGTTGTTTGCAGATATGGTTTTATTCTGTTTGGAGTTTTGATGATGAAGCATTCAAAACTGCGTCAGCCGGGAGTTGAACCCGGATCGATTGCTTGGAAGGCAACCATGCTAGCCGCTACACCACTGACACTTGTTGTAAAATAATGAGTTGTAGAGAGCATATATAGCTTTATTCTGTTTGGAGTTTTGATGATGAAGCATTCAAAACTGCATCAGCCGGGAGTTGAACCCGGATCGATTGCTTGGAAGGCAACCATGCTAGCCGCTACACCACTGACACTTATTGTAAAATAATGGGTTGTACAAAGCATATATGGTTTTATTCTGTTTGGAGTTTTGATGATGAAGCATTCAAAACTGCGTCAGCCGGGAGTTGAACCCGGATCGATTGCTTGGAAGGCAACCATGCTAGCCGCTACACCACTGACGCTTGTTGTAAAATAATGAGTTGTTGTTTGCATATATGGTTTTATTCTGTTTGAGTTTTGATGATGAAGCATTCAAAACTGCGTCAGCCGGGAGTTGAACCCGGATCGATTGCTTGGAAGGCAACTATGCTAGCCGCTACACCACTGACAGTTGTTATAAAATAATGAGTTGTTGTTTGCATATATGGCTTTATTCTGTTTGCAGTTTTGATGATGAAGCATTCAAAACTGCGTCAGCCGGGAAGTGAACCCGGATCGATTGGTTGGAAGGAAACCATGCTAGCCGCTACACCACTGACACTTGTTGTAAAATAATGAGTTGTTGTTTGCATATATGGTTTTATTCTGTTTGGAGTTTTGATGATGAAGCATTCAAAACTGCGTCAGCCGGGAGTTGAACCCGGATTGATTGCTTGGAAGGCAACCATTTTAGCCGCTACATCACTGGCGCTTTTTGTAAAATAAAGAGTTGTTGTTTGCATATATGGTTTTATTCTGTTTGGAGTTTTGATGATGAAGCATTCAAAACTGCATCAGCCGGGAGTTGAACCCGAATCGATTGCTTGGAAGGCAACCATGCTAGCCGCTACACCACTGACGCTTGTTGTAAAATAATGAGTTGTTGTTTGCATATATGGTTTTATTCTGTTTGGAGTTTTGATGATGAAGCATTCAAAACTGCGTCAGCCGGGAGTTGAACCCGGATCGATTGCTTGGAAGGCAACAATGCTAGCTGCTACACCACTAACGCTTGTTGTAAAATAATGAGTTGTTGTTTGCATATATAGCTTTATTCTGTTTGGAGTTTTGATGATGAAGCATTCAAAACTGCGTCAGCCGGGAGTTGAACCCGGATCGATTGCTTGGAAGGCAACCATGCTAGCCGCTACACCACTGACGCTTATTGTAAAATAATGGGTTGTTGTTTGCCTATATGGTTTTATTCTGTTTGGAGTTTTGATGATGAAGCATTCAAAACTGCGTCAGCCGGGAGTGGAACCCGGATCGATTGCTTGGAAGGCAACCATGCTAGCCGCTACACCACTGACGCTTGTTGTAAAATAATGAGTTGTTGTTTGCAGATATGGTTTTATTCTGTTTGGAGTTTTGATGATGAAGCATTCAAAACTGCGTCAGCCGGGAGTTGAACCCGGATCGATTGCTTGGAAGGCAACCATGCTAGCCGCTACACCACTGACACTTGTTGTAAAATAATGAGTTGTAGAGAGCATATATAGCTTTATTCTGTTTGGAGTTTTGATGATGAAGCATTCAAAACTGCATCAGCCGGGAGTTGAACCCGGATCGATTGCTTGGAAGGCAACCATGCTAGCCGCTACACCACTGACACTTATTGTAAAATAATGGGTTGTACAAAGCATATATGGTTTTATTCTGTTTGGAGTTTTGATGATGAAGCATTCAAAACTGCGTCAGCCGGGAGTTGAACCCGGATCGATTGCTTGGAAGGCAACCATGCTAGCCGCTACACCACTGACGCTTGTTGTAAAATAATGAGTTGTTGTTTGCATATATGGTTTTATTCTGTTTGAGTTTTGATGATGAAGCATTCAAAACTGCGTCAGCCGGGAGTTGAACCCGGATCGATTGCTTGGAAGGCAACTATGCTAGCCGCTACACCACTGACAGTTGTTATAAAATAATGAGTTGTTGTTTGCATATATGGCTTTATTCTGTTTGCAGTTTTGATGATGAAGCATTCAAAACTGCGCCAGCCGGGAAGTGAACCCGGATCGATTGGTTGGAAGGAAACCATGCTAGCCGCTACACCACTGACACTTGTTGTAAAATAATGAGTTGTTGTTTGCATATATGGTTTTATTCTGTTTGGAGTTTTGATGATGAAGCATTCAAAACTGCGTCAGCCGGGAGTTGAACCCGGATTGATTGCTTGGAAGGCAACCATTTTAGCCGCTACATCACTGGCGCTTTTTGTAAAATAAAGAGTTGTTGTTTGCATATATGGTTTTATTCTGTTTGGAGTTTTGATGATGAAGCATTCAAAACTGCATCAGCCGGGAGTTGAACCCGAATCGATTGCTTGGAAGGCAACCATGCTAGCCGCTTCACCTCTTACGCTTGTTGTAAAATAATGAGTTGTTGTTTGCATATATGGTTTTATTCTGTTTGGAGTTTTGATGATGAAGCATTGGAAACTGCGTCAGCCGGGAGTTGAACCCGGATCGATTCCTTGGAAGGCAACCATGCTAGCCGCTACAGCACTGACGCTTGTTGTAAAATAATGGGTTATATAAAGCATATATGGTTATATTCTGTTTAGAGTTTTGATGATGAAGCATTCAAAACTACGTCAGCCGGGAGTTCAACCCGGATCGATTGCTTGGAAGGCAACCATGCTAGCCGCTACAACACTGACGCTTGTTGTAAAATAATGAGTTGTTGTTTGCATATATGGTTTTATTCTGTTCGGAGTTTTGATGATAAAGCATTCAAAACTGCGTCAGCTGGGAGTTGAACTCGGATCAATTGCTTGGAAGGCAACCATGCTAGCCGCTACACCACTGACATTTCTTGTAATATAACGGGTTGTATAAAGCATATATGGTTTTATTCTGTTTCGAGTTTTGATGATGAAGCTTTCAAAACTGCGTCAGCCGGGAGTTAAACCCCGATCGATTGCTTGGAAGGCAACCATGCTAGTCGCTACACCACTGACACTTGTTATTATAATAATGAGTTGTAGAGAGCATATATGGCTTTATTCTGTTTGGAGTTTTGATGTTGAAGCATTCAAAACTGCGTCAGCCGGGAGTTTAACCCGGATCGATTGCTTGGAAGGCAACCATGCTAGCCGCTACACCTCTGATGCTTGTTGTAAAATAATGAGTTGTTGTTTGCATATATGGTTTTATTCTGTTGGGAGTTTTGATGATAAAGCATTCAAAACTGCGTCAACCGGGAGTTGAACCCTGATCGATTGCTTGGAAGGCAACCATGCTAGCCGCTACACCACTGACGCTTGTTGTAAAATAATGAGTTGTTGTTTGCATATATGGTTTTATTCTGTTGGGAGTTTTGTAATAAAGCATTCAAAACTGCGTCAGCCGGGAGTTGAACTCGGATCGATTGCTTGGAAGGCAACCATGCTAGCCGCTACACCACTGACGCTTGTTGTAAAATAATGAGTTGTTGTTTGCATATATGGTTTTATTCTGTTGGGAGTTTTGTAATAAAGCATTCAAAACTGCGTCAGCCGGGAGTTGAACTCGGATCGATTGCTTGGAAGGTCACCATGCTAGCCGCTACACCACTGACGCTTCTTGTAATATAACGGGTTGTATAAAGCATATATGGTTTTATTTTGTTTCCAGTTTTGATGATGAAGCATTCAAAACTGCGTCAGCCGGGGTTTGAACCCGGATCGATTGCTTGGAAGGCAACCATGCTAGCCACTACACCACTGACGCTTGTTGTAAAATAATGAGTTGTTGTTTGCATATATGGTTTTATTCTGTTTGGAGTTTTGATGATGAAGCATTCAAAACTGCGTCAGCCGGGAGTTGAACCCGGATCGATTGCTTGGAAGGCAACCATGCTAGCCGCTTTACCTCTGATGCTTGTTGTAAAATAATGAGTTGTTGTTTGCATATATGGTTTTATTCTGTTGGGATTTTTGATGATAAAGCATTCAAAACTGCGTCAGCCGGGAGTTGAACTCGGATCGAGTGCTTGTAAGGCAACCATGCTAGCCGCTACACCACTGACGCTTATAGTAAAATAATAAGTTGTATAAAGCATATATGGTTTTATTCTGTTTGGAGTTTTGATGATGAAGCATTCAAAACTGCGTCAGCCGGGAGTTGAACACGGATCGATTGCTTGGCAAGCAACCATGCTAGCTGCTACAACACTAACACTGGTTGTAAAATAATGAGTTATTGTTTGCATATATGATTTTATTCTGTTGGCAGTTTTGATGATGAAGCATTCAAAACTGCGTCAGCCGGGAGTTCAACCCGGATCGATTGCTTGGAAGGCAACCATGCTAGCCGCTACACCACTGACGCGTGTTGTAAAATAATGAGTTGTTGTTTGCATATATGGTTTTATTCTGTTTCGAGTTTTGATGATGAAGCAATCAAAACTGCGTCAGCCGGGAGTTGAACCCGGATCGATTGCTTGGAAGGCAACCATGCTAGCCGCTACACCACTGACGCTTATTGTAAAATAATGAGTTGTTGTTTGCATATATGGTTTTATTCTGTTTGGAGTTTTGATGATGAAGCATTCAAAACTGCGTCAGCCGGGAGTTGAACCCGGATCGATTGCTTGGAAGGCAACCATACTAGCCGCTACACCACTGACGCTTATTGTAAAATAATAGGTTGTATAAAGCATATATGGTTTTATTCTGTTTGGAGTCTTGATGATGAAGCATTCAAAACTGCATCAGCCGGGAGTTGAACCCGGATCGATTGCTTGGAAGGCAACTATACTAGCCGCGACACCCCTGACACTTATTGTAAAATTATAGGTTGTATAAAGCATATATGGTTTTATTCTGTTTGGAGTCTTGATAATGAAGCATTCAAAACTGCATCAGCCGGGAGTTGAACCCGGATCGATTGCTTGGAAGGCAACTATACTAGCCGCTACACCACTGACGCTTGTTGTAAAATAATGAGTTGTATAAAGCATATATGGTTTTATTCTGTTTGGAGTCTTGATAATGAAGCATTCAAAACTGCATCAGCCGGGAGTTGAACCCGGATCGATTGCTTGGAAGGCAACTATACTAGCCGCTATACCACTGACGCTTGTTGTAAAATAATGAGTTGTTGTTTGCATATATGGTTTTATTCTGTTTGGAGTTTTGATGATGAAGCATTCAAAACTGTGTCAGCCGGGTGTTGAACCTGGATCGATTGCTTGGAAGGCAACTATACTAGCCGCTACACCACTGACGCTTATTGTAAAATAATAGGTTGTATAAAGCATATATGCTTTTATTCTGTTTGGAGTTTTGATGATGAAGCATTCAAAACTGCGTCAGCCGGGAGTTGAACCCGGAGCGATTGCTTGGAAGGCAACCATGCTAGCCGCTACACCACTGACGCTTGTTGTAAATAAATGAGTTGTTGTTTGCATATATGGTTTTATTCTGTTTGGAGTTTTGATGATGAAGCATTCAAAACTGCGTCAGCCGGGAGTTGAACCCGGATCGATTGCTTGGAAGGCAACTATGCTAGCCGCTACACCACTGACGCTTGTTGTAAAATAATGAGTTGTTGTTTGCATATATAGCTTTATTCTGTTTGGAGTTTTGATGATGAAGCATTCAAAACTGCGTCAGCCGGGAGTTGAACCCGGATCAATTGCTTGGAAGGCAACCATGCTAGCTGCTACACCACTGACGCTTATTGTAAAATAATGGGTTGTACAAAGCATATACGGTTTTATTCTGTTTGGAGTTTTGATGATGAAGCATTCAAAACTGCGTCAGCCTGGAGTTGAATTCAGATCGATTGCTTCGAAGGCAACCATGCTAGCCGCTACACCACTGACGCTTGTTGTAAAATAATGAGTTGTTGTTTGCATATATGGTTTTATTCTGTTGGGAGTTTTGATGATGAAGCATTCAAAACTGCGTCAGCCGGGAGTTGAACTCGGATCGATTGCTTGGAAGGCAACCATGCTAGCCGCTACACCACTGACGCTTCTTGTAATATGATGGGTTTTATAAAGCATATATGGTTTTATTCTGTTTGGAGTCTTGATGATGAAGCATTCAAAACTGCATCAGCCGGGAGTTGAACCCGGATCGATTGCTTGGAAGGCAACTATACTAGCCGCTACACCACTGACGCTTGTTGTAAAATAATGAGTTGTATAAAGCATATATGGTTTTATTCTGTTTGGAGTCTTGATGATGAAGCATTCAAAACTGCATCAGCCGGGAGTTGAACCCGGATCGATTGCTTGGATAGCAACTATACTAGCCGCTACACCACTGACGCTTGTTGTAAAATAATGAGTTGTTGTTTACATATATGGTTTTATTCTGTTTGGAGTTTTGATGATGAAGCATTCAAAACTGCGTAAGCCGGGAAATGAACCCGAATCGATTACGTGGAAGGCAACTATACTAGCCGCTACACCACTGACGCTTATTGTAAAATAATAGGTTGTATAAAGCATATATGGTTTTATTCTGTTTGGAGTTTTGATAATGAAGCATTCAAAACTGCGTCAGCCGGGAGTTGAACCCGGATTGAATGCTTGGAAGGCAACCATGCTAGCCGCTACACCACTGACGCTTGTTGTAAAATAATGATTTGTTGTTTGCATATATCGTTTTATTCTGTTTGGAGTTTTGATGATGAAGCATTCAAAACAGCGTCAGCCGGGAGTTGAACCCGGATCGATTGCTTGGAAGGCAACCATGCCAGCCGCTACACCACTGACGCTTGTTGTAAAATAATGAGTTGTTGTTTGCATATATAGCTTTATTCTGCTTGGAGTTTTGATGATGAAGCATTCAAAACTGTGTCAGCCGGGAGTTGAACCCGGATCGAATGCTTGGAAGGCAACCATGCTAGCCGCTACACCACTGACGCTTGTTGTAAAATAATGATTTGTTGTTTGCATATATGGTTTTATTCTGTTTGGAGTTTTGATGATGAAGCATTCAAAACTGCGTCAGGCGGGAGTTGAACCCGGATCGATTGCTTGGAAGGCAACCATGCCAGCCGCTACACCACTGACGCTTGTTGTAAAATAATGAGTTGTTGTTTGCATATATAGCTTTATTCTGTTTGGAGTTTTGATGATGAAGCATTCAAAACTGCGTCAGCCGGGAGTTGAACCCGGATTGAATGCTTGGAAGGCAACCATGCTAACCGCTACACCACTGACGCTTGTTGTAAAATAATGATTTGTTGTTTGCATATATGGTTTTATTCTGTTTGGAGTTTTGATGATGAAGCATTCAAAACTGCGTCAGCCGGGAGTTGAACCCGGATCGATTGCTTGGAAGGCAACCACGTTAGCCGCTACACCACTGACGCTTGTTGTAAAATAATGAGTTGTTGTTTGCATATATGGTTTTATTCTGTTTGGAGTTTTGATGATGAAGCATTCAAAACTGCGTCAGCCGGGAGTTGAACCCGGATCGATTGCTTGGAAGGCAACGATGTTAGCCGCTACACCACTGACACTTGTTGTAAAATAATGAGTTGTAGAGAGCATATATGGTTTTATTCTGTTTGGAGTTTTGATGATGAAGCATTCAAAACTGCGTCAGCCGGGAGTTGAACCCGGATCGATTGCTTGGAAGGCAACCATGCTAGCCGCTACACCACTGACGCTTTGTTGTAAATAAATGAGTTGTTGTTTGCATATATGGTGTTATTCTGTTTGGAGTTTTGATGATGAAGCATTCAAAACTGCGTCAGCCGGGAGTTGAACCCGGATCGATTGCTTGGAAGGCAATTATGCTAGCCGCTACACCACTGACGCTTGTTGTAAAATAATGAGTTGTTGTTTGCATATATGGTTTTATTCTGTTTGAGTTTTGATGATGAAGCATTCAAAACTTTGTCAACCGGGAGTTGAACCCGGGTCGATTGCTTGGAAGGCAACTATGCTAGCCGCTACACCACTGACACTTGTTGTAAAATAATGAGTTGTTGTTTGCATATATGGCTATATTCTGTTTGGAGTTTTGATGATGAAGCATTCAAAACTGCGTCAGCCGGGAAGTGAACCCGGATCGATTGCTTGGAAGGAAACCATGCTAGCCGCTACACCTCTGACGCTTGATGTAAAATAATGAGTTGTTGTTTGCATATATGGTTTTACTCTGTTTGGAGATTTGATGATGAAGCATTCAAAACTGCGTCAGCCGGGAGTTGAACCCGGATTGATTGCTTGGAAGGCAACCATTTTAGCCGCTACATCACTGACGCTTTTTGTAAAATAATGAGTTGTTGTTTCCATATATGGTTTTATTCTGTTTGGAGTTTTGATGATGAAGCATTCAAAACTGCGTAAGCCGGGGGATGAACCCGGATCGATTACTTGGAAGGCAACTATACTAGCTGCTACACCACTGACGCTTATTGTAAAATAATAGGTTGTATAAAGCATACATGGTTTTATTCTGTTTGGAGTTTTGATGATGAAGCATTCAAAACTGTGTCAGCCGGGAGTTGAACCCGGATCGAATGCTTGGAAGGCAACCATGCTAGCCGCTACACCACTGACGCTTTGTTGTAAATAAATGAGTTGTTGTTTGCATATATGGTGTTATTCTGTTTGGAGTTTTGATGATGAAGCATTCAAAACTGCGTCAGCCGGGAGTTGAACCCGGATCGATTGCTTGGAAGGCAACCATGCTAGCCGCTACACCACTGACGCTTATTGTAAAATAATGGGTTGTTGTTTGGCTATATGGTTTTATTCTGTTTGGAGTTTTGATGATGAAGCATTCAAAACTGCGTCAGCCGGGAGTGGAACCCGGATCGATTGCTTGGAAGGCAACCATGCTAGCCGCTACACCACTGACGCTTGTTGTAAAATAATGAGTTGTAGAGAGCATATATAGCTTTATTCTGTTTGGAGTTTTGATGATGAAGCATTCAAAACTGCGTCAGCCGGGAGTTGAACCCAGATCGATTGCTTGGAAGGCAACCATGCTAGCCGCTACACCACTGACGCTTATTGTAAAATAATGGGTTGTATAAAGCATATATGGTTTTATTCTGTTTGGAGTTTTGATGATGAAGCATTCAAAACTGCGTCAGCCGGGAGTTGAACCCGGATCGATTGCTTGGAAGGCAACCATGCTAGCCGCTACACCACTGACGCTTGTTGTAAAATAATGGGTTGTATAAAGCATATATGGTTTTATTCTGTTTAGAGTTTTGATGATGAAGCATTCAAAACTGCGTCAGCCAGGAGTTGAATTCAGATCGATTGCTTCGAAGGCAACCATGCTAGCCGCTACACCACTGACGCTTGTTGTAAAATAATGAGTTGTTGTTTGCATATATGGTTTTATTCTGTTGGGAGTTTTGATGATGAAGCATTCAAAACTGCGTCAGCCGGGAGTTGAACTCGGATCGATTGCTTGGAAGGCAACCATGCTAGCCGCTACACCACTGACGCTTCTTGTAATATGATGGGTTTTATAAAGCATATATGGTTTTATTCTGTTTGGAGTCTTGATGATGAAGCATTCAAAACTGCATCAGCCGGGAGTTGAACCCGGATCGATTGCTTGGAAGGCAACTATACTAGCCGCTACACCACTGACGCTTGTTGTAAAATAATGAGTTGTATAAAGCATATATGGTTTTATTCTGTTTGGAGTCTTGATGATGAAGCATTCAAAACTGCATCAGCCGGGAGTTGAACCCGGATCGATTGCTTGGATAGCAACTATACTAGCCGCTACACCACTGACGCTTGTTGTAAAATAATGAGTTGTTGTTTACATATATGGTTTTATTCTGTTTGCAGTTTTGATGATGAAGCATTCAAAACTGCGTAAGCCGGGAAATGAACCCGAATCGATTACGTGGAAGGCAACTATACTAGCCGCTACACCACTGACGCTTATTGTAAAATAATAGGTTGTATAAAGCATATATGGTTTTATTCTGTTTGGAGTTTTGATGATGAAGCATTCAAAACTGCGTCAGCCGGGAGTTGAACCCGGATTGAATGCTTGGAAGGCAACCATGCTAGCCGCTACACCACTGACGCTTGTTGTAAAATAATGATTTGTTGTTTGCATATATGGTTTTATTCTGTTTGGAGTTTTGATGATGAAGCATTCAAAACAGCGTCAGCCGGGAGTTGAACCCGGATCGATTGCTTGGAAGGCAACCATGCCAGCCGCTACACCACTGACGCTTGTTGTAAAATAATGAGTTGTTGTTTGCATATATAGCTTTATTCTGTTTGGAGTTTTGATGATGAAGCATTCAAAACTGTGTCAGCCGGGAGTTGAACCCGGATCGAATGCTTGGAAGGCAACCATGCTAGCCGCTACACCACTGACGCTTGTTGTAAAATAATGATTTGTTGTTTGCATATATGGTTTTATTCTGTTTGGAGTTTTAATGATGAAGCATTCAAAACTGCGTCAGCCGGGAGTTGAACCCGGATCGATTGCTTGGAAGGCAACCATGCCAGCCGCTACACCACTGACGCTTGTTGTAAAATAATGAGTTGTTGTTTGCATATATAGCTTTATTCTGTTTGGAGTTTTGATGATGAAGCATTCAAAACTGCGTCAGCCGGGAGTTGAACCCGGATTGAATGCTTGGAAGGCAACCATGCTAACCGCTACACCACTGACGCTTGTTGTAAAATAATGATTTGTTGTTTGCATATATGGTTTTATTCTGTTTGGAGTTTTGATGATGAAGCATTCAAAACTGCGTCAGCCGGGAGTTGAACCCGGATCGATTGCTTGGAAGGCAACCACGTTAGCCGCTACACCACTGACGCTTGTTGTAAAATAATGAGTTGTTGTTTGCATATATGGTTTTATTCTGTTTGGAGTTTTGATGATGAAGCATTCAAAACTGCGTCAGCCGGGAGTTGAACCCGGATCGATTGCTTGGAAGGCAACGATGTTAGCCGCTACACCACTGACACTTGTTGTAAAATAATGAGTTGTAGAGAGCATATATAGCTTTATTCTGTTTGGAGTTTTGATGATGAAGCATTCAAAACTGCGTCAGCCGGGAGTTGAACCCGGATCGATTGCTTGGAAGGCAACCATGCTAGCCGCTACACCACTGACGCTTTGTTGTAAATAAATGAGTTGTTGTTTGCATATATGGTGTTATTCTGTTTGGAGTTTTGATGATGAAGCATTCAAAACTGCGTCAGCCGGGAGTTGAACCCGGATCGATTGCTTGGAAGGTAATTATGCTAGCCGCTACACCACTGACGCTTGTTGTAAAATAATGAGTTGTTGTTTGCATATATGGTTTTATTCTGTTTGAGTTTTGATGATGAAGCATTCAAAACTTTGTCAGCCGGGAGTTGAACCCGGGTCGATTGCTTGGAAGGCAACTATGCTAGCCGCTACACCACTGACACTTGTTGTAAAATAGTGAGTTGTTGTTTGCATATATGGCTATATTCTGTTTGGAGTTTTGATGATGAAGCATTCAAAACTGCGTCAGCCGGGAAGTGAACCCGGATCGATTGCTTGGAAGGAAACCATGCTAGCCGCTACACCTCTGACGCTTGATGTAAAATAATGAGTTGTTGTTTGCATATATGGTTTTACTCTGTTTGGAGATTTGATGATGAAGCATTCAAAACTGCGTCAGCCGGGAGTTGAACCCGGATTGATTGCTTGGAAGGCAACCATTTTAGCCGCTACATCACTGACGCTTTTTGTAAAATAATGAGTTGTTGTTTCCATATATGGTTTTATTCTGTTTGGAGTTTTGATGATGAAGCATTCAAAACTGCGTAAGCCGGGAGATGAACCCGGATCGATTACTTGGAAGGCAACTATACTAGCTGCTACACCACTGACGCTTATTGTAAAATAATAGGTTGTATAAAGCATACATGGTTTTATTCTGTTTGGAGTTTTGATGATGAAGCATTCAAAACTGTGTCAGCCGGGAGTGGAACCCGGATCGAATGCTTGGAAGGCAACCATGCTAGCCGCTACACCACTGACGCTTTGTTGTAAATAAATGAGTTGTTGTTTGCATATATGGTGTTATTCTGTTTGGAGTTTTGATGATGAAGCATTCAAAACTGCGTCAGCCGGGAGTTGAACCCGGATCGATTGCTTGGAAGGCAACCATGCTAGCCGCTACACCACTGACGCTTATTGTAAAATAATGGGTTGTTGTTTGGCTATATGGTTTTATTCTGTTTGGAGTTTTGATGATGAAGCATTCAAAACTGCGTCAGCCGGGAGTGGAACCCGGATCGATTGCTTGGAAGGCAACCATGCTAGCCGCTACACCACTGACGCTTGTTGTAAAATAATGAGTTGTAGAGAGCATATATAGCTTTATTCTGTTTGGAGTTTTGATGATGAAGCATTCAAAACTGCGTCAGCCGGGAGTTGAACCCGGATCGATTGCTTGGAAGGCAACCATGCTAGCCGCTACACCACTGACGCTTATTGTAAAATAATGGGTTGTATAAAGCATATATGGTTTTATTCTGTTTGGAGTTTTGATGATGAAGCATTCAAAACTGCGTCAGCCGGGAGTTGAACCCGGATCGATTGCTTGGAAGGCAACCATGCTAGCCGCTACACCACTGACGCTTGTTGTAAAATAATGGGTTGTATAAAGCATATATGGTTTTATTCTGTTTAGAGTTTTGATGATGAAGCATTCAAAACTACGTCAGCCGGGAGTTGAACCCGGATCGATTGCTTGGAAGGCAACCATGCTAGCCGCAACACCACTGACGCTTGTTGTAAAATAATGAGTTGTTGTTTGCATATATGGTTTTATTCTGTTTGGAGTTTTGATGATGAAGCATTCAAAACTGCGTCAGCCGGGAGTTGAACGTGGATCGATTGCTTGGCAGGCAAATATGCTAGCTGCTACACCACTGATGCTTGTTATAAAATAATGAGTTGTTGTTTGCCTATATGGCTTTATTCTGTTAGGAGTTTTGATGATGAAGCATTCAAAACTGCGTCAGCCGGGAGTTGAACCCGGATCGATTGCTTGGAAGGCAACCATGCTAGCCGCTACACCACTGACGCTTATTGTAAAATAATGGGTTGTACAAAGCATATATGGTTTTATTCTGTTTGGAGTTTTGATGATGAAGCATTCAAAATTGCGTCAGCCGGGAGTTGTACCCGGATCGATTGCTTGGAAGGCAACCATGCTAGCTGCTACACCACTGACGCTTGTTGTAAAATAATGAGTTGTTGTTTGCATATATGGTTTTATTCTATTTGGAGTTTTGATGATGAAGCATTCAAAACTGCGTCAGCCGGGAGTTGAACCCGGATCGATTGCTTGGAAGGCAACTATGCTAGCCGCTACATCACTGACGCTTTTTGTAAAATAATGAGTTGTTGTTTGCATATATGGTTTTATCCTGTTTGGAGTTTTGATGATGAAGAATTAAAAACTGCGTCAGCCGGGAGTTGGACCCCGATCGATTGCTTGGAAGGCAACCATGCTAGCCGCTACACCACTGACGCTTGTTGTAAAATAATATGTTCTTGTTTGTATATATGGTTTCATTCTGTTCAGAGTTTTTATGATGAAGCATTCAAAACTGCGTCAGCCGGGAGTTGAACGCGGATCGATTGCTTGGCAAGCAACCAAGCTAGCCGCTACAACACTAACACTGGTTGTAAAATAATGAGTTGTTGTTTGCATATATGGTTTTATTCTGTTTGGAGTTTTGATGATGAAGCATTCAAAACTGCGTCAGCCGGGAAGTGAACCCGGATTGATTGCTTGGAAGGAAACCATGCTAGCCGCTACATCACTGACGCTTGTTGTAAAATAATGAGTTGTTGTTTGCATATATGGTTTTATTTTGTTTGGAGTTTTGATGATGAAGCATTCAAAACTGCGTCAGCCGGGAGTTGAACCCGGATCGATTGCTTGGAAGGCAACCATGCTAGCCGCTACACCACTGACGCTTATTGTAAAATAATAGGTTGTATAAAGCATACATGGTTTTATTCTGTTTGGAGTTTTGATGATGAAGCATTCAAAACTTTCTCAGCCGGGAGTTGAACCCGGATCGATTGCTTGGAAGGCAACCATGCTAGCCGCTACACCACTGACGCTTGTTGTAAAATAATGAGTTGTTGTTTGCATATATGGTTTTATTGTGTTTGGAGTTTTGATGATGAAGCATTCAAAACTGCGTCAGCCGGGAGTTGAACCCGGATCGATTGCTTGGAAGGCAACAATGCTAGCTGCTACACCACTAACGCTTGTTGTAAAATAATGAGTTGTTGTTTGCATATATAGCTTTATTCTGTTTGGAGTTTTGATGATGAAGCATTCAAAACTGCGTCAGCCGGGAGTTGAACCCGGATCGATTGCTTGGAAGGCAACCATGCTAGCCGCTACACCACTGACGCTTATTGTAAAATAATGGGTTGTTGTTTGCCTATATGGTTTTATTCTGTTTGGAGTTTTGATGATGAAGCATTCAAAACTGCGTCAGCCGGGAGTGGAACCCGGATCGATTGCTTGGAAGGCAACCATGCTAGCCGCTACACCACTGACGCTTGTTGTAAAATAATGAGTTGTTGTTTGCAGATATGGTTTTATTCTGTTTGGAGTTTTGATGATGAAGCATTCAAAACTGCGTCAGCCGGGAGTTGAACCCGGATCGATTGCTGGGAAGGCAACCATGCTAGCCGCTACACCACTGACACTTGTTGTAAAATAATGAGTTGTAGAGAGCATATATAGCTTTATTTTGTTTGGAGTTTTGATGATGAAGCATTCAAAACTGCGTCAGCCGGGAGTGGAACCCGGATTGATTGCTTGGAAGGAAACCATGCTAGCCGCTACATCACTGACGCTTGTTGTAAAATAATGAGTTGTTGTTTGCATATATGGTTTTATTTTGTTTGGAGTTTTGATGATGAAGCATTCAAAACTGCGTCAGCCGGGAGTTGAACCCGGATCGATTGCTTGGAAGGCAACCATGCTAGCCGCTACACCACTGACGCTTATTGTATAATAATAGGTTGTATAAAGCATACATGGTTTTATTCTGTTTGGAGTTTTGATGATGAAGCATTCAAAACTTTCTCAGCCGGGAGTTGAACCCGGATCGATTGCTTGGAAGGCAACCATGCTAGCCGCTACACCACTGACGCTTGTTGTAAAATAATGAGTTGTTGTTTGCATATATGGTTTTATTCTGTTTGGAGTTTTGATGATGAAGCATTCAAAACTGCGTCAGCCGGGAGTTGAACCCGGATCGATTGCTTGGAAGGCAACAATGCTAGCTGCTACACCACTAACGCTTGTTGTAAAATAATGAGTTGTTGTTTGCATATATAGCTTTATTCTGTTTGGAGTTTTGATGATGAAGCATTCAAAACTGCGTCAGCCGGGAGTTGAACCCGGATCGATTGCTTGGAAGGCAACCATGCTAGCCGCTACACCACTGACGCTTATTGTAAAATAATGGGTTGTTGTTTGCCTATATGGTTTTATTCTGTTTGGAGTTTTGATGATGAAGCATTCAAAACTGCGTCAGCCGGGAGTGGAACCCGGATCGATTGCTTGGAAGGCAACCATGCTAGCCGCTACACCACTGACGCTTGTTGTAAAATAATGAGTTGTTGTTTGCAGATATGGTTTTATTCTGTTTGGAGTTTTGATGATGAAGCATTCAAAACTGCGTCAGCCGGGAGTTGAACCCGGATCGATTGCTTGGAAGGCAACCATGCTAGCCGCTACACCACTGACACTTGTTGTAAAATAATGAGTTGTAGAGAGCATATATAGCTTTATTCTGTTTGGAGTTTTGATGATGAAGCATTCAAAACTGCATCAGCCGGGAGTTGAACCCGGATCGATTGCTTGGAAGGCAACCATGCTAGCCACTACACCACTGACACTTATTGTAAAATAATGGGTTGTACAAAGCATATATGGTTTTATTCTGTTTGGAGTTTTGATGATGAAGCATTCAAAACTGCGTCAGCCGGGAGTTGAACCCGGATCGATTGCTTGGAAGGCAACCATGCTAGCCGCTACACCACTGACGCTTGTTGTAAAATAATGAGTTGTTGTTTGCATATATGGTTTTATTCTGTTTGAGTTTTGATGATGAAGCATTCAAAACTGCGTCAGCCGGGAGTTGAACCCGGATCGATTGCTTGGAAGGCAACTATGCTAGCCGCGACACCACTGACAGTTGTTATAAAATAATGAGTTGTTGTTTGCATATATGGCTTTATTCTGTTTGCAGTTTTGATGATGAAGCATTCAAAACTGCGTCAGCCGGGAAGTGAACCCGGATCGATTGGTTGGAAGGAAACCATGCTAGCCGCTACACCACTGACACTTGTTGTAAAATAATGAGTTGTTGTTTGCATATATGGTTTTATTCTGTTGGGAGTTTTGATGATGAAGCATTCAAAACTGCGTCAGCCGGGAGTTGAACCCGGATTGATTGCTTGGAAGGCAACCATTTTAGCCGCTACATCACTGGCGCTTTTTGTAAAATAAAGAGTTGTTGTTTGCATATATGGTTTTATTCTGTTTGGAGTTTTGATGATGAAGCATTCAAAACTGCATCAGCCGGGAGTTGAACCCGAATCGATTGCTTGGAAGGCAACCATGCTAGCCGCTACACCTCTTACGCTTGTTGTAAAATAATGAGTTGTTGTTTGCATATATGGTTTTATTCTGTTTGGAGTTTTGATGATGAAGCATTGGAAACTGCGTCTGCCGGGAGTTGAACCCGGATCGATTCCTTGGAAGGCAACCATGCTAGCCGCTACAGCACTGACGCTTGTTGTAAAATAATGGGTTATATAAAGCATATATGGTTATATTCTGTTTAGAGTTTTGATGATGAAGCATTCAAAACTACGTCAGCCGGGAGTTCAACCCGGATCGATTGCTTGGAAGGCAACCATGCTAGCTGCTACAACACTGACGCTTGTTGTAAAATAATGAGTTGTTGTTTGCATATATGGTTTTATTCTGTTCGGAGTTTTGATGATAAAGCATTCAAAACTGCGTCAGCTGGGAGTTGAACTCGGATCAATTGCTTGGAAGGCAACCATGCTAGCCACTACACCACTGACATTTCTTGTAATATAACGGGTTGTATAAAGCATATATGGTTTTATTCTGTTTCGAGTTTTGATGATGAAGCTTTCAAAACTGCGTCAGCCGGGAGTTAAACCCCGGTCGATTGCTTGGAAGGCAACCATGCTAGTCGCTACACCACTGACACTTGTTATTATAATAATGAGTTGTAGAGAGCATATATGGCTTTATTCTGTTTGGAGTTTTGATGTTGAAGCATTCAAAACTGCGTCAGCCGGGAGTTTAACCCGGATCGATTGCTTGGAAGGCAACCATGCTAGCCGCTACACCTCTGATGCTTGTTGTAAAATAATGAGTTGTTGTTTGCATATATGGTTTTATTCTGTTGGGAGTTTTGATGATAAAGCATTCAAAACTGCGTCAACCGGGAGTTGAACCCGGATCGATTGCTTGGAAGGCAACCATGCTAGCCGCTACACCACTGACGCTTGTTGTAAAATAATGAGTTGTTGTTTGCATATATGGTTTTATTCTGTTGGGAGTTTTGTAATAAAGCATTCAAAACTGCGTCAGCCGGGAGTTGAACTCGGATCGATTGCTTGGAAGGCAACCATGCTAGCCGCTACACCACTGACGCTTGTTGTAAAATAATGAGTTGTTGTTTGCATATATGGTTTTATTCTGTTGGGAGTTTTGTAATAAAGCATTCAAAACTGCGTCAGCCGGGAGTTGAACTCGGATCGATTGCTTGGAAGGCAACCATGCTAGCCGCTACACCACTGACGCTTCTTGTAATATAACGGGTTGTATAAAGCATATATGGTTTTATTTTGTTTCCAGTTTTGATGATGAAGCATTCAAAACTGCGTCAGCCGGGGTTTGAACCCGGATCGATTGCTTGGAAGGCAACCATGCTAGCCACTACACCACTGACGCTTGTTGTAAAATAATGAGTTGTTGTTTGCATATATGGTTTTATTCTGTTTGGAGTTTTGATGATGAAGCATTCAAAACTGCGTCAGCCGGGAGTTGAACCCGGATCGATTGCTTGGAAGGCAACCATGCTAGCCGCTTTACCTCTGATGCTTGTTGTAAAATAATGAGTTGTTGTTTGCATATATGGTTTTATTCTGTTGGGATTTTTGATGATAAAGCATTCAAAACTGCGTCAGCCGGGAGTTGAACTCGGATCGAGTGCTTGTAAGGCAACCATGCTAGCCGCTACACCACTGACGCTTATAGTAAAATAATAAGTTGTATAAAGCATATATGGTTTTATTCTGTTTGGAGTTTTGATGATGAAGCATTCAAAACTGCGTCAGCCGGGAGTTGAACCCGGATCGATTGCTTGGCAAGCAACCATGCTAGCTGCTACAACACTAACACTGGTTGTAAAATAATGAGTTATTGTTTGCATATATGGTTTTATTCTGTTGGAAGTTTTGATGATGAAGCATTCAAAACTGCGTCAGCCGGGAGTTCAACCCGGATCGATTGCTTGGAAGGCAACCATGCTAGCCGCTACACCACTGACGCGTGTTGTAAAATAATGAGTTGTTGTTTGCATATATGGTTTTATTCTGTTTCGAGTTTTGATGATGAAGCAATCAAAACTGCGTCAGCCGGGAGTTGAACCCGGATCGATTGCTTGGAAGGCAACCATGCTAGCCGCTACACCACTGACGCTTATTGTAAAATAATGAGTTGTTGTTTGCATATATGGTTTTATTCTGTTTGAAGTTTTGATGATGAAGCATTCAAAACTGCGTCAGCCGGGAGTTGAACCCGGATCGATTGCTTGGAAGGCAACCATACTAGCCGCTGCACCACTGACGCTTATTGTAAAATAATAGGTTGTATAAAGCATATATGGTTTTATTCTGTTTGGAGTCTTGATGATGAAGCATTCAAAACTGCATCAGCCGGGAGTTGAACCCGGATCGATTGCTTGGAAGGCAACTATACTAGCCGCGACACCACTGACACTTATTGTAAAATTATAGGTTGTATAAAGCATATATGGTTTTATTCTGTTTGGAGTCTTGATAATGAAGCATTCAAAACTGCATCAGCCGGGAGTTGAACCCGGATCGATTGCTTGGAAGGCAACTATACTAGCCGCTACACCACTGACGCTTGTTGTAAAATAATGAGTTGTATAAAGCATATATGGTTTTATTCTGTTTGGAGTCTTGATAATGAAGCATTCAAAACTGCATCAGCCGGGAGTTGAACCCGGATCGATTGCTTGGAAGGCAACTATACTAGCCGCTATACCACTGACGCTTGTTGTAAAATAATGAGTTGTTGTTTGCATATATGGTTTTATTCTGTTTGGAGTTTTGATGATGAAGCATTCAAAACTGTGTCAGCCGGGTGTTGAACCTGGATCGATTGCTTGGAAGGCAACTATACTAGCCGCTACACCACTGACGCTTATTGTAAAATAATAGGTTGTATAAAGCATATATGCTTTTATTCTGTTGGGAGTTTTGATGATGAAGCATTCAAAACTGCGTCAGCCGGGAGTTGAACCCGGATCGATTGCTTGGAAGGCAACCATGCTAGCCGCTACACCACTGACGCTTGTTGTAAATAAATGAGTTGTTGTTTGCATATATGGTTTTATTCTGTTTGGAGTTTTGATGATGAAGCATTCAAAACTGCGTCAGCCGGGAGTTGAACCCGGATCGATTGCTTGGAAGGCAACTATGCTAGCCGCTACACCACTGACGCTTGTTGTAAAATAATGAGTTGTTGTTTGCATATATAGCTTTATTCTGTTTGGAGTTTTGATGATGAAGCATTCAAAACTGCGTCAGCCGGGAGTTGAACCCGGATCAATTGCTTGGAAGGCAACCATGCTAGCTGCTACACCACTGACGCTTATTGTAAAATAATGGGTTGTACAAAGCATATATGGTTTTATTCTGTTTGGAGTTTTGATGATGAAGCATTCAAAACTGCGTCAGCCTGGAGTTGAATTCAGATCGATTGCTTCGAAGGCAACCATGCTAGCCGCTACACCACTGTCGCTTGTTGTAAAATAATGAGTTGTTGTTTGCATATATGGTTTTATTCTGTTGGGAGTTTTGATGATGAAGCATTCAAAACTGCGTCAGCCGGGAGTTGAACTCGGATCGATTGCTTGGAAGGCAACCATGCTAGCCGCTACACCACTGACGCTTCTTGTAATATGATGGGTTTTATAAAGCATATATGGTTTTATTCTGTTTGGAGTCTTGATGATGAAGCATTCAAAACTGCATCAGCCGGGAGTTGAACCCGGATCGATTGCTTGGAAGGCAACTATACTAGCCGCTACACCACTGACGCTTGTTGTAAAATAATGAGTTGTATAAAGCATATATGGTTTTATTCTGTTTGGAGTCTTGATGATGAAGCATTCAAAACTGCATCAGCCGGGAGTTGAACCCGGATCGATTGCTTGGATAGCAACTATACTAGCCGCTACACCACTGACGCTTGTTGTAAAATAATGAGTTGTTTTTTGCATATATGGTTTTATTCTGTTTGGAGTTTTGATGATGAAGCATTCAAAACTGCGTAAGCCGGGAAATGAACCCGGATCGATTACGTGGAAGGCAACTATACTAGCCGCTACACCACTGACGCTTATTGTAAAATAATAGGTTGTATAAAGCATATATGGTTTTATTCTGTTTGGAGTTTTGATGATGAAGCATTCAAAACTGCGTCAGCCGGGAGTTGAACCCGGATTGAATGCTTGGAAGGCAACCATGCTAGCCGCTACACCACTGACGCTTGTTGTAAAATAATGATTTGTTGTTTGCATATATGGTTTTATTCTGTTTGGAGTTTTGATGATGAAGCATTCAAAACTGCGTCAGCCGGGAGTTGAACCCGGATCGATTGCTTGGAAGGCAACCATGCCAGCCGCTACACCACTGACGCTTGTTGTAAAATAATGAGTTGTTGTTTGCATATATAGCTTTATTCTGTTTGGAGTTTTGATGATGAAGCATTCAAAACTGTGTCAGCCGGGAGTTGAACCCGGATCGAATGCTTGGAAGGCAACCATGCTAGCCGCTACACCACTGACGCTTGTTGTAAAATAATGATTTGTTGTTTGCATATATGGTTTTATTCTGTTTGGAGTTTTGATGATGAAGCATTCAAAACTGCGTCAGCCGGGAGTTGAACCCGGATCGATTGCTTGGAAGGCAACCATGCCAGCCGCTACACCACTGACGCTTGTTGTAAAATAATGAGTTGTTGTTTGCATATATAGCTTTATTCTGTTTGGAGTTTTGATGATGAAGCATTCAAAACTGCGTCAGCCGGGAGTTGAACCCGGATTGAATGCTTGGAAGGCAACCATGCTAACCGCTACACCACTGACGCTTGTTGTAAAATAATGATTTGTTGTTTGCATATATGGTTTTATTCTGTTTGGAGTTTTGATGATGAAGCATTCAAAACTGCGTCAGCCGGGAGTTGAACCCGGATCGATTGCTTGGAAGGCAACCACGTTAGCCGCTACACCACTGACGCTTGTTGTAAAATAATGAGTTGTTGTTTGCATATATGGTTTTATTCTGTTTGGAGTTTTGATGATGAAGCATTCAAAACTGCGTCAGCCGGGAGTTGAACCCGGATCGATTGCTTGGAAGGCAACGATGCTAGCCGCTACACCACTGACACTTGTTGTAAAATAATGAGTTGTAGAGAGCATATATAGCTTTATTCTGTTTGGAGTTTTGATGATGAAGCATTCAAAACTGCGTCAGCCGGGAGTTGAACCCGGATCGATTGCTTGGAAGGCAACCATGCAAGCCGCTACACCACTGACGCTTATTGTAAAATAATAGGTTGTATAAAGCATATATGGTTTTATTCTGTTTGGAGTTTTGATGATGAAGCATTCAAAACTGCGTCAGCCGGGAGTTGAACCCGGATCGATTGCTTGGAAGGCAACCATGCTAGCCGCTACACCACTGACGCTTGTTGTAAAATAATGAGTTGTTGTTTGCATATATGGTTTTATTCTGTTTGAGTTTTGATGATGAAGCATTCAAAACTGCGTCAGCCGGGAGTTGAACCCGGGTCGATTGCTTGGAAGGCAACTATGCTAGCCGCTACACCACTGACACTTGTTGTAAAATAATGAGTTGTTGTTTGCATATATGGCTATATTCTGTTTGGAGTTTTGATGATGAAGCATTCAAAACTGCGTCAGCCGGGAAGTGAACCCGGATCGATTGCTTGGAAGGAAACCATGCTAGCCGCTACACCTCTGACGCTTGATGTAAAATAATGAGTTGTTGTTTGCATATATGGTTTTACTCTGTTTGGAGATTTGATGATGAAGCATTCAAAACTGCGTCAGCCGGGAGTTGAACCCGGATTGATTGCTTGGAAGGCAACCATTTTAGCCGCTACATCACTGACGCTTTTTGTAAAATAATGAGTTGTTGTTTCCATATATGGTTTTATTCTGTTTGGAGTTTTGATGATGAAGCATTCAAAACTGCGTAAGCCGGGAGATGAACCCGGATCGATTACTTGGAAGGCAACTATACTAGCTGCTACACCACTGACGCTTATTGTAAAATAATAGGTTGTATAAAGCATACATGGTTTTATTCTGTTTGGAGTTTTGATGATGAAGCATTCAAAACTGTGTCAGCCGGGAGTTGAACCCGGATCGAATGCTTGGAAGGCAACCATGCTAGCCGCTACACCACTGACGCTTTGTTGTAAATAAATGAGTTGTTGTTTGCATATATGGTGTTATTCTGTTTGGAGTTTTGATGATGAAGCATTCAAAACTGCGTCAGCCGGGAGTTGAACCCGGATCGATTGCTTGGAAGGCAACCATGCCAGCCGCTACACCACTGACGCTTGTTGTAAAATAATGAGTTGTTGTTTGCATATATAGCTTTATTCTGTTTGGAGTTTTGATGATGAAGCATTCAAAACTGCGTCAGCCGGGAGTTGAACCCGGATTGAATGCTTGGAAGGCAACCATGCTAACCGCTACACCACTGACGCTTGTTGTAAAATAATGATTTGTTGTTTGCATATATGGTTTTATTCTGTTTGGAGTTTTGATGATGAAGCATTCAAAACTGCGTCAGCCGGGAGTTGAACCCGGATCGATTGCTTGGAAGGCAACCACGTTAGCCGCTACACCACTGACGCTTGTTGTAAAATAATGAGTTGTTGTTTGCATATATGGTTTTATTCTGTTTGGAGTTTTGATGATGAAGCATTCAAAACTGCGTCAGCCGGGAGTTGAACCCGGATCGATTGCTTGGAAGGCAACGATGCTAGCCGCTACACCACTGACACTTGTTGTAAAATAATGAGTTGTAGAGAGCATATATAGCTTTATTCTGTTTGGAGTTTTGATGATGAAGCATTCAAAACTGCGTCAGCCGGGAGTTGAACCCGGATCGATTGCTTGGAAGGCAACCATGCCAGCCGCTACACCACTGACGCTTGTTGTAAAATAATGAGTTGTTGTTTGCATATATAGCTTTATTCTGTTTGGAGTTTTGATGATGAAGCATTCAAAACTGCGTCAGCCGGGAGTTGAACCCGGATTGAATGCTTGGAAGGCAACCATGCTAACCGCTACACCACTGACGCTTGTTGTAAAATAATGATTTGTTGTTTGCATATATGGTTTTATTCTGTTTGGAGTTTTGATGATGAAGCATTCAAAACTGCGTCAGCCGGGAGTTGAACCCGGATCGATTGCTTGGAAGGCAACCACGTTAGCCGCTACACCACTGACGCTTGTTGTAAAATAATGAGTTGTTGTTTGCATATATGGTTTTATTCTGTTTGGAGTTTTGATGATGAAGCATTCAAAACTGCGTCAGCCGGGAGTTGAACCCGGATCGATTGCTTGGAAGGCAACGATGCTAGCCGCTACACCACTGACACTTGTTGTAAAATAATGAGTTGTAGAGAGCATATATAGCTTTATTCTGTTTGGAGTTTTGATGATGAAGCATTCAAAACTGCGTCAGCCGGGAGTTGAACTCGGATCGATTGCTTGGAAGGCAACCATGCTAGCCGCTACACCACTGACGCTTCTTGTAATATAACGGGTTGTATAAAGCATATATGGTTTTATTTTGTTTCCAGTTTTGATGATGAAGCATTCAAAACTGCGTCAGCCGGGGTTTGAACCCGGATCGATTGCTTGGAAGGCAACCATGCTAGCCACTACACCACTGACGCTTGTTGTAAAATAATGAGTTGTTGTTTGCATATATGGTTTTATTCTGTTTGGAGTTTTGATGATGAAGCATTCAAAACTGCGTCAGCCGGGAGTTGAACCCGGATCGATTGCTTGGAAGGCAACCATGCTAGCCGCTTTACCTCTGATGCTTGTTGTAAAATAATGAGTTGTTGTTTGCATATATGGTTTTATTCTGTTGGGATTTTTGATGATAAAGCATTCAAAACTGCGTCAGCCGGGAGTTGAACTCGGATCGAGTGCTTGTAAGGCAACCATGCTAGCCGCTACACCACTGACGCTTATAGTAAAATAATAAGTTGTATAAAGCATATATGGTTTTATTCTGTTTGGAGTTTTGATGATGAAGCATTCAAAACTGCGTCAGCCGGGAGTTGAACCCGGATCGATTGCTTGGCAAGCAACCATGCTAGCTGCTACAACACTAACACTGGTTGTAAAATAATGAGTTATTGTTTGCATATATGGTTTTATTCTGTTGGCAGTTTTGATGATGAAGCATTCAAAACTGCGTCAGCCGGGAGTTCAACCCGGATCGATTGCTTGGAAGGCAACCATGCTAGCCGCTACACCACTGACGCGTGTTGTAAAATAATGAGTTGTTGTTTGCATATATGGTTTTATTCTGTTTCGAGTTTTGATGATGAAGCAATCAAAACTGCGTCAGCCGGGAGTTGAACCCGGATCGATTGCTTGGAAGGCAACCATGCTAGCCGCTACACCACTGACGCTTATTGTAAAATAATGAGTTGTTGTTTGCATATATGGTTTTATTCTGTTTGGAGTTTTGATGATGAAGCATTCAAAACTGCGTCAGCCGGGAGTTGAACCCGGATCGATTGCTTGGAAGGCAACCATACTAGCCGCTACACCACTGACGCTTATTGTAAAATAATAGGTTGTATAAAGCATATATGGTTTTATTCTGTTTGGAGTCTTGATGATGAAGCATTCAAAACTGCATCAGCCGGGAGTTGAACCCGGATCGATTGCTTGGAAGGCAACTATACTAGCCGCGACACCACTGACACTTATTGTAAAATTATAGGTTGTATAAAGCATATATGGTTTTATTCTGTTTGGAGTCTTGATAATGAAGCATTCAAAACTGCATCAGCCGGGAGTTGAACCCGGATCGATTGCTTGGAAGGCAACTATACTAGCCGCTACACCACTGACGCTTGTTGTAAAATAATGAGTTGTATAAAGCATATATGGTTTTATTCTGTTTGGAGTCTTGATAATGAAGCATTCAAAACTGCATCAGCCGGGAGTTGAACCCGGATCGATTGCTTGGAAGGCAACTATACTAGCCGCTATACCACTGACGCTTGTTGTAAAATAATGAGTTGTTGTTTGCATATATGGTTTTATTCTGTTTGGAGTTTTGATGATGAAGCATTCAAAACTGTGTCAGCCGGGTGTTGAACCTGGATCGATTGCTTGGAAGGCAACTATACTAGCCGCTACACCACTGACGCTTATTGTAAAATAATAGGTTGTATAAAGCATATATGCTTTTATTCTGTTGGGAGTTTTGATGATGAAGCATTCAAAACTGCGTCAGCCGGGATTTGAACCCGGATCGATTGCTTGGAAGGCAACCATGCTAGCCGCTACACCACTGACGCTTGTTGTAAAATAATGAGTTGTTGTTTGCATATATAGCTTTATTCTGTTTGGAGTTTTGATGATGAAGCATTCAAAACTGCGTCAGCCGGGAGTTGAACCCGGATTGAATGCTTGGAAGGCAACCATGCTAACCGCTACACCACTGACGCTTGTTGTAAAATAATGATTTGTTGTTTGCATATATGGTTTTATTCTGTTTGGAGTTTTGATGATGAAGCATTCAAAACTGCGTCAGCCGGGAGTTGAACCCGGATCGATTGCTTGGAAGGCAACCACGTTAGCCGCTACACCACTGACGCTTGTTGTAAAATAATGAGTTGTTGTTTGCATATATGGTTTTATTCTGTTTGGAGTTTTGATGATGAAGCATTCAAAACTGCGTCAGCCGGGAGTTGAACCCGGATCGATTGCTTGGAAGGCAACGATGCTAGCCGCTACACCACTGACACTTGTTGTAAAATAATGAGTTGTAGAGAGCATATATAGCTTTATTCTGTTTGGAGTTTTGATGATGAAGCATTCAAAACTGCGTCAGCCGGGAGTTGAACTCGGATCGATTGCTTGGAAGGCAACCATGCTAGCCGCTACACCACTGACGCTTCTTGTAATATAACGGGTTGTATAAAGCATATATGGTTTTATTTTGTTAACAGTTTTGATGATGAAGCATTCAAAACTGCGTCAGCCGGGGTTTGAACCCGGATCGATTGCTTGGAAGGCAACCATGCTAGCCACTACACCACTGACGCTTGTTGTAAAATAATGAGTTGTTGTTTGCATATATGGTTTTATTCTGTTTGGAGTTTTGATGATGAAGCATTCAAAACTGCGTCAGCCGAGAGTTGAACCCGGATCGATTGCTTGGAAGGCAACCATGCTAGCCGCTTTACCTCTGATGCTTGTTGTAAAATAATGAGTTGTTGTTTGCATATATGGTTTTATTCTGTTGGGATTTTTGATGATAAAGCATTCAAAACTGCGTCAGCCGGGAGTTGAACTCGGATCGAGTGCTTGTAAGGCAACCATGCTAGCCGCTACACCACTGACGCTTATAGTAAAATAATAAGTTGTATAAAGCATATATGGTTTTATTCTGTTTGGAGTTTTGATGATGAAGCATTCAAAACTGCGTCAGCCGGGAGTTGAACCCGGATCGATTGCTTGGCAAGCAACCATGCTAGCTGCTACAACACTAACACTGGTTGTAAAATAATGAGTTATTGTTTGCATATATGGTTTTATTCTGTTGGCAGTTTTGATGATGAAGCATTCAAAACTGCGTCAGCCGGGAGTTCAACCCGGATCGATTGCTTGGAAGGCAACCATGCTAGCCGCTACACCACTGACGCGTGTTGTAAAATAATGAGTTGTTGTTTGCATATATGGTTTTATTCTGTTTCGAGTTTTGATGATGAAGCAATCAAAACTGCGTCAGCCGGGAGTTGAACCCGGATCGATTGCTTGGAAGGCAACCATGCTAGCCGCTACACCACTGACGCTTATTGTAAAATAATGAGTTGTTGTTTGCATATATGGTTTTATTCTGTTTGGAGTTTTGATGATGAAGCATTCAAAACTGCGTCAGCCGGGAGTTGAACCCGGATCGATTGCTTGGAAGGCAACCATACTAGCCGCTACACCACTGACGCTTATTGTAAAATAATAGGTTGTATAAAGCATATATGGTTTTATTCTGTTTGGAGTCTTGATGATGAAGCATTCAAAACTGCATCAGCCGGGAGTTGAACCCGGATCGATTGCTTGGAAGGCAACTATACTAGCCGCGACACCACTGACACTTATTGGAAAATTATAGGTTGTATAAAGCATATATGGTTTTATTCTGTTTGGAGTCTTGATAATGAAGCATTCAAAACTGCATCAGCCGGGAGTTGAACCCGGATCGATTGCTTGGAAGGCAACTATACTAGCCGCTACACCACTGACGCTTGTTGTAAAATAATGAGTTGTATAAAGCATATATGGTTTTATTCTGTTTGGAGTCTTGATAATGAAGCATTCAAAACTGCATCAGCCGGGAGTTGAACCCGGATCGATTGCTTGGAAGGCAACTATACTAGCCGCTATACCACTGACGCTTGTTGTAAAATAATGAGTTGTTGTTTGCATATATGGTTTTATTCTGTTTGGAGTTTTGATGATGAAGCATTCAAAACTGTGTCAGCCGGGTGTTGAACCTGGATCGATTGCTTGGAAGGCAACTATACTAGCCGCTACACCACTGACGCTTATTGTAAAATAATAGGTTGTATAAAGCATATATGCTTTTATTCTGTTGGGAGTTTTGATGATGAAGCATTCAAAACTGCGTCAGCCGGGAGTTGAACCCGGATCGATTGCTTGGAAGGCAACCATGCTAGCCGCTACACCACTGACGCTTGTTGTAAATAAATGAGTTGTTGTTTGCATATATGGTTTTATTCTGTTTGGAGTTTTGATGATGAAGCATTCAAAACTGCGTCAGCCGGGAGTTGAACCCGGATCGATTGCTTGGAAGGCAACTATGCTAGCCGCTACACCACTGACGCTTGTTGTAAAATAATGAGTTGTTGTTTGCATATATGGTTTTATTCTATTTGGAGTTTTGATGATGAAGCATTCAAAACTGCGTCAGCCGGGAGTTGAACCCGGATCGATTGCTTGGAAGGCAACTATGCTAGCCGCTACATCACTGACGCTTTTTGTAAAATAATGAGTTGTTGTTTGCATATATGGTTTTATTCTGTTTGGAGTTTTGATGATGAAGAATTAAAAACTGCGTCAGCCGGGAGTTGGACCCCGATCGATTGCTTGGAAGGCAACCATGCTAGCCGCTACACCACTGACGCTTGTTGTAAAATAATATGTTCTTGTTTGTATATATGGTTTCATTCTGTTCAGAGTTTTTATGATGAAGCATTCAAAACTGCGTCAGCTGGGAGTTGAACGCGGATCGATTGCTTGGCAAGCAACCAAGCTAGCCGCTACAACACTAACACTGGTTGTAAAATAATGAGTTGTTGTTTGCATATATGGTTTTATTCTGTTTGGAGTTTTGATGATGAAGCATTCAAAACTGCGTCAGCCGGGAGTTGAACCCGGATCGATTGCTTGGAAGGCAACCATGCTAGCCGCTACACCTCTGATGCTTGTAGTAAAATAATGAGTTGTTGTTTGTATATATGGTTTTATTCTGTTTGGAATTTTGATGATGAAGCATTCAAAACTGCGTCAGCCGGGAGTTGAACCCGGATTGATTGCTTGGAAGGCAACCATGCTAGCCGCTACACCACCGAGGCTTGTTGTAAAATAATGGGTTGTATAAAGCATATATGGTTTTATTCTGTTTGGAGTTTTGATGATGAAGCATTCAAAACTGCGTCAGCCGGGAGTTGAACCCGGATCGATTGCTTGGAAGGCAACCAAGCTAGCCGCTACACCACTGACGCTTATTGTAAAATAATAGGTTGTATAAAGCATATATGGTTTTATTCTGTTTAGAGTTTTGATGATGAAGCATTCAAAACTACGTCAGCCGGGAGTTGAACTTGGATCGATTGCTTGGAGGCAACCATGCTAGCCGCTACACCTCTGATGCTTGTAGTAAAATAATGAGTTGTTGTTTGTATATATGGTTTTATTCTGTTTGGAATTTTGATGATGAAGCATTCAAAACTGCGTCAGCCGGGAGTTGAACCCGGATTGATTGCTTGGAAGGCAACCATGCTAGCCGCTACACCACCGAGGCTTGTTGTAAAAGAATGGGTTGTATAATGCATATATGGTTTTATTCTGTTTGGAGTTTTGATGATGAAGCATTCAAAACTGCGTCAGCCGGGAGTTGAACCCGGATCGATTGCTTGGAAGGCAACCAAGCTAGCCGCTACACCACTGACGCTTATTGTAAAATAATAGGTTGTATAAAGCATATATGGTTTTATTCTGTTTAGAGTTTTGATGATGAAGCATTCAAAACTACGTCAGCCGGGAGTTGAACCTGGATCGATTGCTTGGAAGGCAACCATGCTAGCCGCTACACCACCGAGGCTTGTTGTAAAATAATGGGTTGTATAAAGCATATATGGTTTTATTCTGTTTGGAGTTTTGATGATGAAGCATTCAAAACTGCGTCAGCAGGGAGTTGAACCCGGATCGATTGCTTGGAAGGCAACCAAGCTAGCCGCTACACCACTGACGCTTATTGTAAAATAATAGGTTGTATAAAGCATATATGGTTTTATTCTGTTTAGAGTTTTGATGATGAAGCATTCAAAACTACGTCAGCCGGGAGTTGAACTTGGATCGATTGCTTGGAAGGCAACCATGCTAGCCGCTACACCTCTGATGCTTGTAGTAAAATAATGAGTTGTTGTTTGTATATATGGTTTTATTCTGTTTGGAATTTTGATGATGAAGCATTCAAAACTGCGTCAGCCGGGAGTTGAACCCGGATTGATTGCTTGGAAGGCAACCATGCTAGCCGCTACACCACCGAGGCTTGTTGTAAAATAATGGGTTGTATAATGCATATATGGTTTTATTCTGTTTGGAGTTTTGATGATGAAGCATTCAAAACTGCGTCAGCCGGGAGTTGAACCCGGATCGATTGCTTGGAAGGCAACCAAGCTAGCCGCTACACCACTGACGCTTATTGTAAAATAATAGGTTGTATAATGCATATATGGTTTTATTCTGTTTAGAGTTTTGATGATGAAGCATTCAAAACTACGTCAGCCGGGAGTTGAACCTGGATCGATTGCTTGGAAGGCAACCATGCTAGCCGCTACACCACTGACGCTTGTTATTTAAATAATGAGTTGTAGAAAGCATATATGGCTTTATTATGTTGGGAGTTTTGATGATGAAGCATTCAAAACTGCGTCAGCCGGTAGTTGAACCCGGATCGATTGCTTGGCAAGCAAACATGCTAGCCGCTACAACACTAACACTGGTTGTAAACAAATGAGTTGTTGTTTGCATATATGGTTTTATTCTGTTGGGAGTTTTGATGATGAAGCATTCAAAACTGCGTCAGCCGGGAGTTGAATCTGGATCGATTGCTTGGAAGGCAACCATGCTTGCCGCTACACCACTGACGCTTGTTGTGAAATAATGGGTTGTATAAAGCGTATGGTTTTATTCTGTTTAGAGTTTTGATGATGAAGCATTCAAAACTACGTCAGCCGGGAGTTGAACGCGGATCGATTGCTTGGCAAGCAACCATGCTAGCCGCTACAACATTAACACTGGTTGTAAAATAATGAGTTGTTGTTTGCATATATGGTTTTATTCTGTTGGGAGTTTTGATGATGAAGCATTCAAAACTGCGTCAGCCGGGAGTTGAACCCGGATCGATTCCTTGGAAAGCAACCATGCTAGCCGCTACACCACTGACGCTTGTTGTAAAATAATGGGTTGTATAAAGCGTATGGTTTTATTCTGTTTAGAGTTTTGATGATGAAGCATTCAAAACTACGTCAGCCGGGAGTTGAACCCGGATCGATTGCTTGAAAGGCAACCATGCTAGCCGCTACACCACTGACGCTTGTTATTTAAATAATGAGTTGTAGAAAGCATATATGGCTTTATTATGTTTGGAGTTTTGATGATGAAGCATTCAAAACTGCGTCAGCCGGGAGTTGAACCCGGATCGATTGCTTGGCAAGCAACCATGCTAGCCGCTACAACACTAACACTGGTTGTAAAATAATGAGTTGTTGTTTGGATATATGGTTTTATTCTGTTGGGAGTTTTGATGATGAAGCATTCAAAACTGCGTCAGCCGGGAGTTGAACCCGGATCGATTGCTTGGAAGGCAACCATGCTAGCCACTACACCACTGACGCTTGTTGTAAAATAATGGGTTGTATAAAGCGTATGGTTTTATTCTGTTTAGAGTTTTGATGATGAAGCATTCAAAACTACGTTAGCCGCGAGTTGAACCCGGATCGATTGCTTGGAAGGCAACCATAATAGCCGCTACACCACTGACGCTTGTTATTAAAATAATGAGTTGTAGAAAGCATATATGGCTTTATTCTGTTTGGAGTTTTGATGATGAAGCATTCAAAACTGCGTCAGCCGGGAGTCGAACCCGGATCGATTGCTTGGAAGGCAAATATGCTAGCTGCTACACCACTGACGCTTGTTGTAAAACAATGAGTTGTTGTTTGCATATAAGGCTTTATTCTGTTTGGAGTTTTGATGATGAAGCATTCAAAACTGCGTCAGCCGGGAGTTGAACCCGGATCGATTGCTTGGAAGGCAACCATGCTAGCCGCTACACCACTGACGCTTGTTGTAAAATAATTGGTTGTATAAAGCGTATGGTTTTATTCTGTTTAGAGTTTTGATGATGAAGCATTCAAAACTACGTCAGCCGGGAGTTGAACCCGGATCGATTGCTTGGAAGGCAACCATGCTAGCCGCTACACCACTGACGCTTGTTATTTAAATAATGAGTTGTAGAAAGCATATATGGCTTTATTATGTTTGGAGTTTTGATGATGAAGCATTTAAAACTGCGTCAGCCGGGAGTTGATCCCGGATCGATTGCTTGGCAAGCATCCATGCTAGCCGCTACAACACTAACACTGGTTGTAAAATAATGAGTTGTTGTTTGCATATATGGTTTTATTCTGTTGGGAGTTTTGATGATGAAGCATTCAAAACTGCGTCAGCCGCGAGTTGAACCCGGATCGATTGCTTGGAAGGCAACCATGCTAGCCGCTACACCACTGACGCTTGTTGTAAAATAATGGGTTGTATAAAGCGTATGGTTTTATTCTGTTTAGAGTTTTGATGATGAAGCATTCAAAACTACGTCAGCTGGGAGTTGAACGCGTATCGATTGCTTGGCAAGCAACCATGCTAGCCGCTACAACACTAACACTGGTTGTAAAATAATGAGTTGTTGTTTGCATATATCGTTTTATTCTGTTGGGAGTTTTGATGATGAAGCATTCAAAACTGCGTCAGCCGGGAGTTGAACCCGGATCGATTGCTTGGAAGGCAACCATGCTAGCCGCTACACCACTGACGCTTGTTGTAAAATAAAGGGTTGTATAAAGCGTATGGTTTTATTCTGTTTAGAGTTTTGATGATGAAGCATTCAAAACTGCGTCAGCCGGGAGTTGAACCCGGACCGAATGCTTGGCAAGCAACCATGCTAGCCGCTACAACACTAACAGTGGTTGTAAAATAATGAGTTGTTGTTTGCATATATGGTTTTATTCTGTTGGGAGTTTTGATGATGAAGCATTCAAAACTGCGTCAGCCGGGAGTTGAACCCAGATCGATTGCTTGGAAGGCAACCATGCTAGCTGCTACACCACTGACGCTGGTTGTAAAATAATGGGTTGTATAAAGCGTATGGTTTTATTCTGTTTAGAGTTTTGATGATGAAGCATTCAAAACTAAGTTAGCCGCGAGTTGAACCCGGATCGATTGCTTGGAAGGCAACCATGCTAGCCGCCACACCACTGACGCTTGTTATTAAAATAATGAGTTGTAGAAAGCATATATGGCTTTATTCTGTTTGGAGTTTTGATGATGAAGCATTCGAAACTGCGTCAGCCGGGAGTTGAACCCGGATCGATTGCTTGGAAGGCAAATATGCTAGCTGCTACACCACTGACGCTTGTTGTAAAATAATGAGTTGTTGTTTGCATATATGGCTTTATTCTGTTTGGAGTTTTGTTGATGAAGCATTCAAAACTGCGTCAGCCGGGAGTTGAACCCGGATCGATTGCTTGGAAGGCAACCATGCTAGCCGCTACACCACTAACACTTGTTGTAAAATAATGAGTTGTTGTTTGCATATATGGTTTTATTCTGTTTGGAGTTTTGATGATGAAGAATTCAAAACTGCGTCAGCCGGGAGTTGAACCCGGATCGATTGCTTGGAAGGCAACCATGCTAGCTGCTACACCACTGCGCTTGTTGAAGAAGAATGAGTTGTATAATGCATATATGGTTTTATTCTGTTTGGAGTTTTTATGATGAAGCATTCAAAACTGCGTCAGCCGGGAGTTGAACGCGGATCGATTGCTTGGCAAGCAACCATGCTAGCTGCTACACCACTGACGCTTGTTGTAAAATAATGGGTTGTATAAAGCGTATGGTTTTATTCTGTTTAGAGTTTTGATGATGAAGCATTCAAAACTACGTTAGCCGCGAGTTGAACCCGGATCGATTGCTTGGAAGGCAACCATAATAGCCGCTACACCACTGACGCTTGTTATTAAAATAATGAGTTGTAGAAAGCATATATGGCTTTATTCTGTTTGGAGTTTTGATGATGAAGCATTCAAAACTGCGTCAGCCGGGAGTCGAACCCGGATCGATTGCTTGGAAGGCAAATATGCTAGCTGCTACACCACTGACGCTTGTTGTAAAATAATGAGTTGTTGTTTGCATATAAGGCTTTATTCTGTTTGGAGTTTTGATGATGAAGCATTCAAAACTGCGTCAGCCGGAAGTTGAACCCGGATCGATTGCTTGGAAGGCAACCATGCTAGCCGCTACACCACTGACGCTTGTTGTAAAATAATGGGTTGTATAAAGCGTATGGTTTTATTCTGTTTAGAGTTTTGATGATGAAGCATTCAAAACTACGTCAGCCGGGAGTTGAACCCTAGATCGATTGCTTGGAAGGCAACCATGCTAGCCGCTACACCACTGACGCTTGTTATTTAAATAATGAGTTGTAGAAAGCATATATGGCTTTATTATGTTTGGAGTTTTGATGATGAAGCATTTAAAACTGCGTCAGCCGGGAGTTGATCCCGGATCGATTGCTTGGCAAGCAACCATGCTAGCCGCTACAACACTAACACTGGTTGTAAATATGAGTTGTTGTTTGCATATATGGTTTTATTCTGTTGGGAGTTTTGATGATGAAGCATTCAAAACTGCGTCAGCCGCGAGTTGAACCCGGATCGATTGCTTGGAAGGCAACCATGCTAGCCGCTACACCACTGACGCTTGTTGTAAAATAATGAGTTGTAGTTTACATATATCGTTTTATTCTGTTTGGAGTTTTTATGATGAAGCATTCAAAACTGCGTCAGCCGGGAGTTGAACCCGGATCGATTGCTTGGAAGGCAACCATGCTAGCCGCTACACCACAGACGCTTGTTGTAAAATAATGAGTTGTTGTTTGCATATATGGTTTTATTCTGTTTCGAGTTTTGATGATAAAGCATTCAAAACTGCGTCAGCCGAAAGTTGAACCCCGATCTATTGCTTGGAAGGCAACGATGCTAGCTGCTACACCACTGACACTTGTTATTAAAATAATGAGTTGTAGAGAGCATATATGGCTTTATTCTGTTTGGAGTTTTGATGATGAAGCATTCAAAACTGCGTCAGCTGGGAGTTGAACCCGGATCGATTGCTTGGAAGGCAACCATGCTAGCCGCTACACCACTGACGCTTGTTGTAAAATAATGAGTTGTTGTTTGCATATATGGCTTTATTCTGTTTGGAGTTTTGTTGATGAAGCATTCAAAACTGCGTCAGCCGGGAGTTGAACCCGGATCGATTGCTTGGAAGGCAACCATGCTAGCCGCTACACCACTAACACTTGTTGTAAAATAATGAGTTGTTGTTTGCATATATGGTTTTATTCTGTTTGGAGTTTTGATGATGAAGAATTCAAAACTGCGTCAACCGGGAGTTGAACCCGGATCGATTGCTTGGAAGGCAACCATGCTAGCTGCTACACCACTGCGCTTGTTGAAGAAGAATGAGTTGTATAATGCATATATGGTTTTATTCTGTTTGGAGTTTTTATGATGAAGCATTCAAAACTGCGTCAGCCGGGAGTTGAACGCGGATCGATTGCTTGGCAAGCAACCATGCTAGCCGCTACACCACTAACACTTGTTGTAAAATAATGAGTTGTTGTTTGCATATATGGTTTTATTCTGTTTGGAGTTTTGATGATGAAGCATTCAAAACTACGTTAGCCGCAAATTGAACCCGGATCGATTGCTTTGAAGGCAACCATGCTAGCCGCTACACCACTGACGCTTTTTATTAAAATAATGAGTTGTAGAAAGCATATATGGTTTTATTCTGTTTGGAGTTTTTATGATGAAGCATTCAAAACTGCGTCAGCCGGGAGTTGAACCCGGATCGATTGCTTGGAAGGCAACCATGCTAGCCGCTACACCACTGACGCTTGTTGTAAAATAATGAGTTGTTGTTTGCATATATGGTTTTATTCTGTTTTGAGTTTTGATGATAAAGCATTCAAAACTGCGACAGCCTAAAGTTGAACCCCGATCTATTGCTTGGAAGGCAACGATGCTAGCTGCTACACCACTGACACTTGTTATTAAAATAATGAGTTGTGGAGAGCATATATGGCTTTATTCTGTTTGGAGTTTTGATGATGAAGCATTCAAAACTGCGTCAGCTGGGAGTTCAACCCGGATCGATTGCTTGGAAGGCAACCATGCTAGCCGCTAAACGACTGACACTTTTTGTAAAATAATGAGTTGTTGTTTGCATATATGGTTTTATTCTGTTGGGAGTTTTGATGATGAAGCATTCAAAACTGCGTCAGCCGGGAGTTGAACCCGGATCGATTGCTTGGAAGGCAACCATGCTAGCCGCTACACAACTGACCCTTAATTTAAAATAATGAGTTGTTGTTTGCATATATGGTTTTATTCTGTTTGGAGTTTTGATGATGAAGCATTCAAAACTGCATCAGCCGGGAGTTGAACCCGGATCGATTGCTTGGAAGGCAACCATGCTAGCCGCTACACCACTGACCCTTGTTGTAAAATAATGAGTTGTTGTTTTCAAATATGGTTTTATTCTGTTTGGAGTTTTGATGATGAAGCATTCAAAACTGCGTTAGCCGGGAGTTGAACCCAGATCGATAGCTTGGAATGCAACCATGCTAGCCGCTACACCACAGACGCTTATTGTAAAATAATAGGTTGTATAAAGCATATATGGTTTTATTCTGTTTGGAGTTTTGATGATGAAGCATTCAAAACTGCATCAGCCGGGAGTTGAACCTGGATCGATTGCTTGGAAGGCAACCATGCTAGCCGCTAAACCACTGACCCTTGTTGTAAAATAATGAGTTGTTGTTTGCATATATGGTTTTATTCTGTTTGGAGTTTCGATGATGAAGCATTCAAAACTGCGTCAGCCGGGAGTTGAACCCCGATCTATTGCTTGGAAGGCAACCATGCTAGCCGCTACACCACTGACGCTTGTTGTAAAATAATGAGTTATTGTTTGCATATATGGTTTTATTCTGTTTTGAGTTTTGATGATGAAGCATTCAAAACTGCGTCAGCCCGGATTTGAAGCCGGATCGATTGCTTGGAAGGCAACCATGCTAGCCGCTACACCACTGACGCTTGTTGTAAAATAAAGAGTTGTTGTTTGCATATATGGTTTTATTCTGTTTGGAGTTTTAATGATGAAGCATTCAAAACTGCGTCAGCCGGGAGTTAAACCCGGATCGATTGCTTGGAAGGCAACCATGCTATCCGCTACACCACTGACGCTTGTTGTAAATAATGGGTTGTTGTTTGCATATATGGTTTTATTCTGTTTGGAGTTTTGATGATGAAGCATTCAAAACTGCGTCAGCCGGGAGTTGAACCCGGATCGATTGCTTGGAAGGCAACCATGCTAGCCGCTACACCACTGACGCTTGTTGTAAAATAAAGAGTTGTTGTTTGCATATATTGTTTTATTCTGTTTGGAGTTTTAATGATGAAGCATTCAAAACTGCGTCAGCCGGTGGTTAAACCCGGATCGATTGCTTGGAAGGCAACCATGCTAGCCGCTACACCACTGACGCTTGTTGTAAATAATGAGTTGTTGTTTGCATATATGGTTTTATTCTGTTTGGAGTTTTGATGATGAAGCAGTCAAAACTGCGTCAGCCGGGAGTTGAACCCGGATCGATTGCTTGGAAGGCAACCATGCTAGCCGCTACACCACTGACGCATGTTGTAAAATAATGGGTTGTTGTTTGCATATATGGTTTTATTCTGTTTGGAGTTTTTATGATGAAGCATTCAAAACTGCGTCAGCCGGGAGTTGAACCCGGATCGATTGCTTGGAAGGCAACCATGCTATCCGCTACACCACTGACGCTTGTTGTAAATAATGGGTTGTTGTTTGCATATATGGTTTTATTCTGTTTGGAGTTTTGATGATGAAGCATTCAAAACTGCGTCAGCCGGGAGTTGAACCCGGATCGATTGCTTGGAAGGCAACCATGCTAGCCGCTACACCACTGAGGCTTGTTGTAAAATAAAGAGTTGTTGTTTGCATATATTGTTTTATTCTGTTTGGAGTTTTAATGATGAAGCATTCAAAACTGCGTCAGCCGGTGGTTAAACTCGGATCGATTGCTTGGAAGGCAACCATGCTAGCCGCTACACCACTGACGCTTGTTGTAAATAATGAGTTGTTGTTTGCATATATGGTTTTATTCTGTTTGGAGTTTTGATGATGAAGCATTCAAAACTGGGTCAGCCGGGAGTTGAACCCGGATCGATTGCTTTGAAGGCAACCATGCTAGCCGCTACACCACTGACGCTTGTTGTAAAATAATGGGTTGTTGTTTGCATATATGGTTTTATTCTGTTTGGAGTTTTTGTGATGAAGCATTCAAAACTGCGTCAGCCGGGAGTTGAACCCGGATCGATTGCTTGGAAGGCAACCATATTAGCCGCTACACCACTGACGCTTATTGTACAATAATGGGTTGTTGTTTGCATATATGGTTTTATTCTGTTTGGAGTTTTGATGATGAAGCATTCAAAACTGCGTCAGCCGGGAGTTGAACCCGGATCGATTGCTTGGAAGGCAACCATGCTAGCCGCTACACCACTGACAATTGTTATTAAAATAATGAGTTGTAGAAAGCATATATGGTTTTTTTCTGTTTGGAGTTTTGATGATGAAGCATTCAAAACTGCGTCAGCCGGGAGTTGAACCCGGATCGATTGCTTGGAAGGCAACCATGCTAGCCGCTACACCACTGACGCTTGTTGTAGAATAATGAGTTGTATAAAGCATATATGGTTTTATTCTGTTTGGAGTTTTGATGATGAAGCATTCAAAACTGCGTCAGCCGGGAGTTGAACGTGGATCGATTGCTTGGCAAGCAACCCTGCTAGCCGCTACACCACTAACACTTGTTGTAAAATAATGAGTTGTTGTTTGCATATATGGTTTTATTCTGTTGGGAGTTTTGATGATGAAGCATTCAAAACTGCGTTAGCCGGGAGTTGAACCCAGATCGATAGCTTGGAATGCAACCATGCTAGCCGCTACACCACAGACGCTTATTGTAAAATAAAAGGTTGTATAAAGCATATATGGTTTTATTCTGTTTGGAGTTTTGATGATGAAGCATTCAAAACTGCATCAGCCGGGAGTTGAACCCGGATCGATTGCTTGGAAGGCAACCATGCTAGCCGCTAAACCACTGACCCTTGTTGTAAAATAATGAGTTGTTGTTTGCATATATGGTTTTATTCTGTTTGGAGTTTTGATGATGAAGCATTCAAAACTGCGTCAGCCGGGAGTTGAACCCGGATCGATTGCTTGGAAGGCAACTATGCTAGCCGCTACACCACTGACGCTTATTGTAAAATAATAGGTTGTATAAAGCATATATGGTTTTATTCTGTTTGGAGTTTTGATGATGATAATTCAAAACTGCGTCAGCGGGAGTTGAACCCCGATCTATTGCTTGGAAGGCAACCATGCTAGCCGCTACACCACTGACGCTTGTTGTAAAATAATGAGTTATTGTTTGCATATATGGTTTAATTCTGTTTGGAGTTTTGATGATGAAGCATTCAAAACTGCGTCAGCCGGGATTTGAAGCCGGATCGATTGCTTGGAAGGCAACCATGCTAGCCGCTACACAACTGACGCTTGTTGTAAAATAAAGAGTTGTTGTTTGCATATATGGTTTTATTCTGTTTGGAGTTTTAATAATGAAGCATTCAAAACTGCGTCAGCCGGGAGTTAAACCCGGATCGATTGCTTGGAAGCCAACCATGCTAGCCGCTACACCACTGACGCTTGTTGTAAATAATGGGTTGTTGTTTGCATATATGGTTTTATTCTGTTTGGAGTTTTGATGATGAAGCATTCAAAACTGCGTCAGCCGGGAGTTGAACCCGGATCGATTGCTTGGAAGGCAACCATGCTAGCCGCTACACCACTGACGCTTGTTGTAAAATAATGGGTTGTTGTTTGCATATATGGTTTTATTCTGTTTGGAGTTTTGATGATGAAGCATTCAAAACTGTGTCAGCCGGGAGTTGAACCCGGATCAATTGCTTGGAAGGCAACCATATTAGCCGCTACACCACTGACGCTTATTGTACAATAATGGGTTGTTGTTTGCATATATGGTTTTATTCTGTTTGGAGTTTTGATGATGAAGCATTCAAAACTGCGTCAGCCGGGAGTTGAACCCGGATCGACTGCTTGGAAGGCAACCATGCTAGCCGCTACACCACTGACGCTTGTTATTAAAATAATGAGTTGTAGAAAGCATATATGGTTTTATTCTGTTTGGAGTTTTTATGATGAAGCATTCAGAACTGCGTCAGCCGGGAGTTGAACCCGGATCGATTGCTTGGAAGGCAACCATGCTAGCCGCTACACCACTGACGCTTGTTGTAGAATAATGAGTTGTATAAAGCATATATGGTTTTATTCTGTTTGGAGTTTTGATGATGAAGCATTCAAAACTGCGTCAGCCGGGAGTTGAACGTGGATCGATTGCTTGGCAAGCAACCCTGCTAGCCGCTACACCACTAACACTTGTTGTAAAATAATGAGTTGTTGTTTGCATATATGGTTTTATTCTGTTGGGAGTTTTGATGATGAAGCATTCAAAACTGCGTCAGCCGGGAGTTGAACCCGGATCGATTGCTTGAAAGGCAACCATGCTAGCTGCTACATCACTGACGCTTGTTGTAAAATAATGGGTTGTATAAAGCATATATGGTTTTATTCTGTTTAGAGTTTTGATGATGAAGCATTCAAAACTACGTCAGCCGGGAGTTGAACCCGGATCGATTGCTTGGAAGGCAACCATGCTAGCCGCTACATCACTGACGCTTGTTGTAAAATAATGGGTTGTATAAAGCATATATGGTTTTATTCTGTTTAGAGTTTTGATGATGAAGCATTCAAAACTACGTCAGCCGGGAGTTGAACCCGGATCGATTGCTTGGAAGGCAACCATGCTAGCCGCTACACCACTGACGCTTGTTGTAAAATAATGAGTTGTTGTTTGCATATATGGTTTTATTCTGTTTCGAGTTTTGATGATAAAGCATTCAAAACTGCGTCAGCCGAAAGTTGAACCCCGATCTATTGCTTGGAAGGCAACGATGCTAGCTGCTACACCACTGACACTTGTTATTAAAATAATGAGTTGTGGAGAGCATATATGGCTTTATTCTGTTTGGAGTTTTGATGATGAAGCATTCAAAACTGCGTCAGCTGGGAGTTGAACCCGGATCGATTGCTTGGAAGGCAACCATGCTAGCCGCTAAACGACTGACACTTTTTGTAAAATAATGAGTTGTTGTTTGCATATATGGTTTTATTCTGTTGGGAGTTTTGATGATGAAGCATTCAAAACTGCGTTAGCCGGGAGTTGAACCCGGATCGATTGCTTGGAAGGCAACCATGCTAGCCGCTACACAACTGACCCATAATGTAAAATAATGAGTTGTTGTTTGCATATATGGTTTTATTCTGTTTGGAGTTTTGATGATGAAGCATTCAAAACTGCATCAGCCGGGAGTTGAACCCGGATAGATTGCTTGGAAGGCAACCATGCTAGCCGCTACACCACTGACCCTTGTTGTAAAATAATGAGTTGTTGTTTGCAAATATGGTTTTATTCTGTTTGGAGTTTTGATGATGAAGCATTCAAAACTGCGTTAGCCGGGAGTTGAACCCAGATCGATAGCTTGGAATGCAACCATGCTAGCCGCTACACCACAGACGCTTATTGTAAAATAATAGGTTGTATAAAGCATATATGGTTTTATTCTGTTTGGAGTTTTGATGATGAAGCATTCAAAACTGCATCAGCCGAGAGTTGAACCCGGATCGATTGCTTGGAAGGCAACCATGCTAGCCGCTAAACCACTGACCCTTGTTGTAAAATAATGAGTTGTTGTTTGCATATATGGTTTTATTCTGTTTGGAGTTTTGATGATGAAGCATTCAAAACTGCATCAGCCGGGAGTTGAACCCGGATCGATTGCTTGGAAGGCAACTATACTAGCCGCTACACCACTGACGCTTATTGTAAAATAATAGGTTGTATAAAGCATATATGGTTTTATTCTGTTTAGAGTTTTGAAGATGAAGAATTCAAAACTGCGTCAGCGGGAGTTGAACCCCGATCTATTGCTTGGAAGGCAACCATACTAGCCGCTACACCACTGACGCTTGTTGTAAAATAATGAGTTATTGTTTGCATATATGGTTTTATTCTGTTTGGAGTTTTGCTGATGAAGCATTCAAAACTGCGTCAGCCGGGATTTGAAGCCGGATCGATTGCTTGGAAGGCAACCATGCTAGCCGCTACACCACTGACGCTTGTTGTAAAATAATGAGTTGTTGTTTGCATAAATGGTTTTATTCTGTTTAGAGTTTTAATGATGAAGCATTCAAAACTGCGTCAGCCGGGAGTTAAACCCGGATCTATTGCTTGGAAGGCAACCATGCTAGCCGCTACACCACTGACGCTTGTTGAAAATAATGGGTTGTTGTTTGCATATATGGTTTTATTCTGTTTGGAGTTTTGATGATGAAGCATTCAAAACTGCGTCAGCCGGGAGTTGAACCCGGATCGATTGCTTGGAAGGCAACCATGCTAGCCGCTACACCACTGACGCTCGTTGTCAAATAATGGGTTGTTGTTTGCATATATGGTTTTATTCTGTTTGGAGTTTTTATGATGAAGCATTCAAAACTGCGTCAGCCGGGAGTTGAACCCGGATCGATTGCTTGGAAGGCAACCATACTAGCCGCTACACCACTGACGCTTATTGTAAAATAATGGGTTGTTGTTTGCATATATGGTTTTATTCTGTTTGGAGTTTTAATGATGAAGCATTCAAAACTGCGTCAGCCGGGATTTGAACCCGGATCGATTGCTTGGAAGGCAACCATGCTAGCCGCTACACAACTGACGCTTGTTGTAAAATAATGGGTTGTTGTTTGCATATATGGTTTTATTCTGTTTGGAGTTTTAATGATGAAGCATTCAAAACTGCGTCAGCCGGGAGTTGAACCCGGATCGATTGCTTGGAAGGCAACCATACTAGCCGCTACATCACTGACGCTTATTGTAAAATAATAGGTTGTATAAAGCATATATGGTTTTATTCTGTTTGGAGTTTTGATGATGAAGCATTCAAAACTGCGTTAGCCGGGAGTTGAACCCGGATCGATTGCTTGGAAGGCAACCATGCTCGCCGCTACACCACTGACGCTTGTTGTAAAATAATGAGTAGTTGTTTGCATATATGGATTTATTCTGTTTCGAGTTTTGATGATGAAGCATTCAAAACTGCGTCAGCCGAAAGTTGAACCCCGATCTATTGCTTGGAAGGCAACGATGCTAGCCGCTACACCACTGACACTTGTTATTAAAATAATGAGTTGTAGAGAGCATATATGGCTTTATTCTGTTTGGAGTTTTGATGATGAAGCATTCAAAACTGCGTCAGCTGGGAGTTGAACCCGGATCGATTGCTTGAAGGCAACCATGCTAGCCGCTACACGACTGACACTTTTTGTACAATAATGAGTTGTTGTTTGCATATATGGTTTTATTCTGTTGGGAGTTTTGATGATGAAGCATTCAAAACTGCGTCAGCCGGGAGTTGAACCCAGATCGATTGCTTGGAAGGCAACCATGCTAGCCGCTACACAACTGACCTTTAATGTAAAATAATGAGGTGTTGTTTGCATATATGGTTTTATTCTGTTTGGAGTTTTGATGATGAAGCATTCAAAACTGCATCAGCCGGGAGTTGAACCCGGATAGATTGCTTGGAAGGCAACCATGCTAGCCGCTACACCACTGACACTTGTTATTAAAATAATGAGTTGTGGAGAGCATATATGGCTTTATTCTGTTTGGAGTTTTGATGATGAAGCATTCAAAACTGCGTCAGCTGGGAGTTGAACCCGGATCGATTGCTTGGAAGGCAACCATGCTAGCCGCTAAACGACTGACACTTTTTGTAAAATAATGAGTTGTTGTTTGCATATATGGTTTTATTCTGTTGGGAGTTTTGATGATGAAGCATTCAAAACTGCGTTAGCCGGGAGTTGAACCCGGATCGATTGCTTGAAAGGCAACCATGCTAGCCGCTACACAACTGACCCATAATGTAAAATAATGAGTTGTTGTTTGCATATATGGTTTTATTCTGTTTGGAGTTTTGATGATGAAGCATTCAAAACTGCATCAGCCGGGAGTTGAACCCGGATCGATTGCTTGGAAGGCAACCATGCTAGCCGCTACACCACTGACCCTTCTTGTAAAATAATGAGTTGTTGTTTGCAAATATGGTTTTATTCTGTTGGGAGTTTTGATGATGAAGCATTCAAAACTGCGTTAGCCGGGAGTTGAACCCAGATCGATAGCTTGGAATGCAACCATGCTAGCCGCTACACCACAGACGCTTATTGTAAAATAATAGGTTGTATAAAGCATATATGGTTTTATTCTGTTTGGAGTTTTGATGATGAAGCATTCAAAACTGCATCAGCCGGGAGTTGAACCCGGATCGATTGCTTGGAAGGCAACCATGCTAGCCGCTACGGCATTGACCCTTGTTGTAAAATAATGAGTTGTTGTTTGCATATATGGTTTTATTCTGTTTGGAGTTTTGATGATGAAGCATTCAAAACTGCATCAGCCGGGAGTTGAACCCGGATCGATTGCTTGGAAGGCAACTATACTAGCCGCTACACCACTGACGCTTATTGTAAAATAATAGGTTGTATAAAGTATATATGGTTTTATTCTGTTTGGAGTTTTGAAGATGAAGAATTCAAAACTGCGTCAGCGGGAGTTGAACCCCGATCTATTGCTTTGAAGGCAACCATGCTAGCCGCTACACCACTGACGCTTGTTGTAAAATAATGAGTTATTGTTTGCATATATGGTTTTATTCTTTTTGGAGTTTTGATGATGAAGCATTCAAAACTGCGTCAGCCGGGATTTGAAGCCGGATCGATTGCTTGGAAGGCAACCATGCTAGCCGCTACACCACTGACGCTTGTTGTAAAATAATGAGTTGTTGTTTGCATATATGGTTTTATTCTGTTTAGAGTTTTAATGATGAAGCATTCAAAACTGCGTCAGCCGGGAGTTAAACCCGGATCGATTGCTTGGAAGGCAACCATGCTAGCCGCTACACCACTGACGCTTGTTGAAAATAATGGGTTGTTGTTTGCATATATGGTTTTATTCTGTTTGGAGTTTTGATGTTGAAGCATTCAAAACTGCTTCAGCCGGGAGTTGAACCCGGATCGATTGCTTGGAAGGCAACCATACTAGCCGCTACACCACTGACGCTTATTGTAGAATAATGGGTTGTTGTTTGCATATATGGTTTTATTCTGTTTGGAGTTTTAATGATGAAGCATTCAAAACTGCGTCAGCCGGGATTTGAACCCGGATCGATTGCTTGGAAGGCAACCATGCTAGCCGCTACACAACTGACGCTTGTTGTAAAATAATGGGTTGTTGTTTGCATATATGGTTTTATTCTGTTTGGAGTTTTAATGATGAAGCATTCAAAACTGCGTCAGCCGGGAGTTGAACCCGGATCGATTGCTTGGAAGGCAACCATGCTAGCTGCTACATCACTGACGCTTGTTGTAAAATAATGGGTTGTATAAAGCATATATGGTTTTATTCTGTTTAGAGTTTTGATGATGAAGCATTCAAAACTACGTCAGCCGGGAGTTGAACCCGGATCGATTGCTTGGAAGGCAACCATGCTAGCCGCTACATCACTGACGCTTGTTGTAAAATAATGGGTTGTATAAAGCATATATGGTTTTATTCTGTTTAGAGTTTTGATGATGAAGCATTCAAAACTACGTCAGCCGGGAGTTGAACCCGGATCGATTGCTTGGAAGGCAACCATGCTAGCCGCTACACCACTGACGCTTGTTGTAAAATAATGAGTTGTTGTTTGCATATATGGTTTTATTCTGTTTCGAGTTTTGATGATAAAGCATTCAAAACTGCGTCAGCCGAAAGTTGAACCCCGATCTATTGCTTGGAAGGCAACGATGCTAGCTGCTACACCACTGACACTTGTTATTAAAATAATGAGTTGTGGAGAGCATATATGGCTTTATTCTGTTTGGAGTTTTGATGATGAAGCATTCAAAACTGCGTCAGCTGGGAGTTGAACCCGGATCGATTGCTTGGAAGGCAACCATGCTAGCCGCTAAACGACTGACACTTTTTGTAAAATAATGAGTTGTTGTTTGCATATATGGTTTTATTCTGTTGGGAGTTTTGATGATGAAGCATTCAAAACTGCGTTAGCCGGGAGTTGAACCCGGATCGATTGCTTGGAAGGCAACCATGCTAGCCGCTACACAACTGACCCATAATGTAAAATAATGAGTTGTTGTTTGCATATATGGTTTTATTCTGTTTGGAGTTTTGATGATGAAGCATTCAAAACTGCATCAGCCGGGAGTTGAACCCGGATAGATTGCTTGGAAGGCAACCATGCTAGCCGCTACACCACTGACCCTTGTTGTAAAATAATGAGTTGTTGTTTGCAAATATGGTTTTATTCTGTTTGGAGTTTTGATGATGAAGCATTCAAAACTGCGTTAGCCGGGAGTTGAACCCAGATCGATAGCTTGGAATGCAACCATGCTAGCCGCTGCACCACAGACGCTTATTGTAAAATAATAGGTTGTATAAAGCATATATGGTTTTATTCTGTTTGGAGTTTTAATGATGAAGCATTCAAAACTGCGTCAGCCGGGAGTTGAACCCGGATCGATTGCTTGGAAGGCAACCATGCTAGCTGCTACATCACTGACGCTTGTTGTAAAATAATGGGTTGTATAAAGCATATATGGTTTTATTCTGTTTAGAGTTTTGATGATGAAGCATTCAAAACTACGTCAGCCGGGAGTTGAACCCGGATCGATTGCTTGGAAGGCAACCATGCTAGCCGCTACATCACTGACGCTTGTTGTAAAATAATGGGTTGTATAAAGCATATATGGTTTTATTCTGTTTAGAGTTTTGATGATGAAGCATTCAAAACTACGTCAGCCGGGAGTTGAACCCGGATCGATTGCTTGGAAGGCAACCATGCTAGCCGCTACACCACTGACGCTTGTTGTAAAATAATGAGTTGTTGTTTGCATATATGGTTTTATTCTGTTTCGAGTTTTGATGATAAAGCATTCAAAACTGCGTCAGCCGAAAGTTGAACCCCGATCTATTGCTTGGAAGGCAACGATGCTAGCTGCTACACCACTGACACTTGTTATTAAAATAATGAGTTGTGGAGAGCATATATGGCTTTATTCTGTTTGGAGTTTTGATGATGAAGCATTCAAAACTGCGTCAGCTGGGAGTTGAACCCGGATCGATTGCTTGGAAGGCAACCATGCTAGCCGCTAAACGACTGACACTTTTTGTAAAATAATGAGTTGTTGTTTGCATATATGGTTTTATTCTGTTGGGAGTTTTGATGATGAAGCATTCAAAACTGCGTTAGCCGGGAGTTGAACCCGGATCGATTGCTTGGAAGGCAACCATGCTAGCCGCTACACAACTGACCCATAATGTAAAATAATGAGTTGTTGTTTGCATATATGGTTTTATTCTGTTTGGAGTTTTGATGATGAAGCATTCAAAACTGCATCAGCCGGGAGTTGAACCCGGATAGATTGCTTGGAAGGCAACCATGCTAGCCGCTACACCACTGACCCTTGTTGTAAAATAATGAGTTGTTGTTTGCAAATATGGTTTTATTCTGTTTGGAGTTTTGATGATGAAGCATTCAAAACTGCGTTAGCCGGGAGTTGAACCCAGATCGATAGCTTGGAATGCAACCATGCTAGCCGCTGCACCACAGACGCTTATTGTAAAATAATAGGTTGTATAAAGCATATATGGTTTTATTCTGTTTGGAGTTTTGATGATGAAGCATTCAAAACTGCATCAGCCGGGAGTTGAACCCGGATCGATTGCTTGGAAGGCAACCATGCTAGCCGCTAAACCACTGACCCTTGTTGTAAAATAATGAGTTGTTGTTTGCATATATGGTTTTATTCTGTTTGGAGTTTTGATGATGAAGCATTCAAAACTGCATCAGCCGGGAGTTGAACCCGGATCGATTGCTTGGAAGGCAACTATACTAGCCGCTACACCACTGACGCTTATTGTAAAATAATAGGTTGTATAAAGCATATATGGTTTTATTCTGTTTGGAGTTTTGAAGATGAAGAATTCAAAACTGCGTCAGCGGGAGTTGAACCCCGATCTATTGCTTGGAAGGCAACCATGCTAGCCGCTACACCACTGACGCTTGTTGTAAAATAATGAGTTATTGTTTGCATATATGGTTTTATTCTGTTTGGAGTTTTGATGATGAAGCATTCAAAACTGCGTCAGCCGGGAGTTGAACCCGGATCGATTGCTTGGAAGGCAACCATGCTAGCCGCTACACCACTGACGCTTGTTGTAAAATAATGAGTTGTTGTTTGCATATATGGTTTTATTCTGTTTAGAGTTTTAATGATGAAGCATTCAAAACTGCGTCAGCCGGGAGTTAAACCCGGATCGATTGCTTGGAAGGCAACCATGCTAGCCGCTACACCACTGACGCTTGTTGAAAATAATGGGTTGTTGTTTGCATATATGGTTTTATTCTGTTTGGAGTTTTGATGATGAAGCATTCAAAACTGCGTCAGCCGGGAGTTGAACCCGGATCGATTGCTTGGAAGGCAACCATGCTAGCCGCTACACCACTGACGCTCGTTGTCAAATAATGGGTTGTTGTTTGCATATATGGTTTTATTCTGTTTGGAGTTTTTATGATGAAGCATTCAAAACTGCGTCAGCCGGGAGTTGAACCCGGATCGATTGCTTGGAAGGCAACCATACTAGCCGCTACACCACTGACGCTTATTGTAAAATAATGGGTTGTTGTTTGCATATATGGTTTTATTCTGTTTGGAGTTTTAATGATGAAGCATTCAAAACTGCGTCAGCCGGGATTTGAACCCGGATCGATTGCTTGGAAGGCAACCATGCTAGCCGCTACACAACTGACGCTTGTTGTAAAATAATGGGTTGTTGTTTGCATATATGGTTTTATTCTGTTTGGAGTTTTAATGATGAAGCATTCAAAACTGCGTCAGCCGGGAGTTGAACCCGGATCGATTGCTTGGAAGGCAACCATACTAGCCGCTACATCACTGACGCTTATTGTAAAATAATAGGTTGTATAAAGCATATATGGTTTTATTCTGTTTGGAGTTTTGATGATGAAGCATTCAAAACTGCGTTAGCCGGGAGTTGAACCCGGATCGATTGCTTGGAAGGCAACCATGCTAGCCGCTACACCACTGACGCTTGTTGTAAAATAATGAGTAGTTGTTTGCATATATGGTTTTATTCTGTTTCGAGTTTTGATGATGAAGCATGCAAAACTGCGTCAGCCGAAAGTTGAACCCCGATCTATTGCTTGGAAGGCAACGATGCTAGCCGCTACACCACTGACACTTGTTATTAAAATAATGAGTTGTAGAGAGCATATATGGCTTTATTCTGTTTGGAGTTTTGATGATGAAGCATTCAAAACTGCGTCAGCTGGGAGTTGAACCCGGATCGATTGCTTGAAGGCAACCATGCTAGCCGCTACACGACTGACACTTTTTGTACAATAATGAGTTGTTGTTTGCATATATGGTTTTATTCTGTTGGGAGTTTTGATGATGAAGCATTCAAAACTGCGTCAGCCGGGAGTTGAACCCAGATCGATTGCTTGGAAGGCAACCATGCTAGCCGCTACACAACTGACCTTTAATGTAAAATAATGAGGTGTTGTTTGCATATATGGTTTTATTCTGTTTGGAGTTTTGATGATGAAGCATTCAAAACTGCATCAGCCGGGAGTTGAACCCGGATAGATTGCTTGGAAGGCAACCATGCTAGCCGCTACACCACTGACACTTGTTATTAAAATAATGAGTTGTGGAGAGCATATATGGCTTTATTCTGTTTGGAGTTTTGATGATGAAGCATTCAAAACTGCGTCAGCTGGGAGTTGAACCCGGATCGATTGCTTGGAAGCCAACCATGCTAGCCGCTAAACGACTGACACTTTTTGTAAAATAATGAGTTGTTGTTTGCATATATGGTTTTATTCTGTTGGGAGTTATGATGATGAAGCATTCAAAACTGCGTTAGCCGGGAGTTGAACCCGGATAGATTGCTTGAAAGGCAACCATGCTAGCCGCTACACAACTGACCCATAATGTAAAATAATGAGTTGTTGTTTGCATATATGGTTTTATTCTGTTTGGAGTTTTGATGATGAAGCATTCAAAACTGCATCAAGCGGGAGTTGAACCCGGATCGATTGCTTGGAAGGCAACCATGCTAGCCGCTACACCACTGACCCTTCTTGTAAAATAATGAGTTGTTGTTTGCAAATATGGTTTTATTCTGTTGGGAGTTTTGATGATGAAGCATTCAAAACTGCGTTAGCCGGGAGTTGAACCCAGATCGATAGCTTGGAATGCAACCATGCTAGCCGCTACACCACAGACGCTTATTGTAAAATAATAGGTTGTATAAAGCATATATGGTTTTATTCTGTTTGGAGTTTTGATGATGAAGCATTCAAAACTGCATCAGCCGGGAGTTGAACCCGGATCGATTGCTTGGAAGGCAACCATGCTAGCCGCTACACCATTGACCCTTGTTGTAAAATAATGAGTTGTTGTTTGCATATATGGTTTTATTCTGTTTGGAGTTTTGATGATGAAGCATTCAAAACTGCATCAGCCGGGAGTTGAACCCGGATCGATTGCTTGGAAGGCAACTATACTAGCCGCTACACCACTGACGCTTATTGTAAAATAATAGGTTGTATAAAGTATATATGGTTTTATTCTGTTTGGAGTTTTGAAGATGAAGAATTCAAAACTGCGTCAGCGGGAGTTGAACCCCGATCGATTGCTTGGAAGGCAACCATGCTAGCCGCTACACCACTGACGCTTGTTGTAAAATAATGAGTTGTTGTTTGCATATATGGTTTTATTCTGTTTAGAGTTTTAATGATGAAGCATTCAAAACTGCGTCAGCCGGGAGTTAAACCCGGATCGATTGCTTGGAAGGCAACCATGCTAGCCGCTACACCACTGACGCTTGTTGAAAATAATGGGTTGTTGTTTGCATATATGGTTTTATTCTGTTTGGAGTTTTGATGTTGAAGCATTCAAAACTGCGTCAGCCGGGAGTTGAACCCGGATCGATTGCTTGGAAGGCAACCATACTAGCCGCTACACCACTGACGCTTATTGTAGAATAATGGGTTGTTGTTTGCATATATGGTTTTATTCTGTTTGGAGTTTTAATGATGAAGCATTCAAAACTGCGTCAGCCGGGATTTGAACCCGGATCGATTGCTTGGAAGGCAACCATGCTAGCCGCTACACAACTGACGCTTGTTGTAAAATAATGGGTTGTTGTTTGCATATATGGTTTTATTCTGTTTGGAGTTTTAATGATGAAGCATTCAAAACTGCGTCAGCCGGGAGTTGAACCCGGATCGATTGCTTGGAAGGCAACCATACTAGCCGCTACATCACTGACGCTTATTGTAAAATAATAGGTTGTATAAAGCATATATGGTTTTATTCTGTTTGGAGTTTTGATGATGAAGCATTCAAAACTGCGTTAGCCGGGAGTTGAACCCGGATCGATTGCTTGGAAGGCAACCATGCTAGCCGCTACACCACTGACGCTTGTTGTAAAATAATGAGTAGTTGTTTGCATATATGGTTTTATTCTGTTTCGAGTTTTGATGATGAAGCATTCAAAACTGCGTCAGCCGAAAGTTGAACCCCGATCTATTGCTTGGAAGGCAACGATGCTAGCCGCTACACCACTGACACTTGTTATTAAAATAATGAGTTGTAGAGAGCATATATGGCTTTATTCTGTTTGGAGTTTTGATGATGAAGCATTCAAAACTGCGTCAGCTGGGAGTTGAACCCGGATCGATTGCTTGAAGGCAACCATGCTAGCCGCTACACGACTGACACTTTTTGTACAATAATGAGTTGTTGTTTGCATATATGGTTTTATTCTGTTGGGAGTTTTGATGATGAAGCATTCAAAACTGCGTCAGCCGGGAGTTGAACCCGGATCGATTGCTTGGAAGGCAACCATGCTAGCCGCTACACAACTGACCTTTAATGTAAAATAATGAGTTGTTGTTTGCATATATGGTTTTATTCTGTTTGGAGTTTTGATGATGAAGCATTCAAAACTGCATCAGCCGGGAGTTGAACCCGGATAGATTGCTTGGAAGGCAACCATGCTAGCCGCTACACCACTGACGCTTATTGTAAAATAATAGGTTGTATAAAGCATATATTGTTTTATTCTGTTTGAAGTTTTGATGATGAAGCATTCAAAACTGCGTCAGCCGGGAGTTGAACCCGGATAGATGGCTTGGAAGGCAACCATGCTAGCCGCTACACCACTGACCCTTGTTGCAAAATAATGAGTTGTTGTTTGCATATATGGTTTTATTCTGTTTGGAGTTTTGATGATGAAGCATTCAAAACTTTGTCAGCCGGAAGTTGAACCCGGATCGATTGCTTGGAAGGCAACTATGCTAGCCGCTACACGACTGACACTTTTTGTAAAATAATGAGTTGTTGTTTGCATATATGGTTTTATTCTGTTGGGAGATTTGATGATGAAGCATTCAAAACTGCGTTAGCCGGGAGTTGAACCCGGATCGATTGCTTGGAAGGCAACCATGCTAGCCGCTACACCACTGACGCTTATTGTAAAATAATATGTTGTATAAAGCATATATGGTTTTATTCTGTTTGAAGTTTTGATGATGAAGCATTCAAAACTGCATCAGCCGGGAGTTGAACCCGGATAGATGGCTTGGAAGGCAACCATGCTAGCCGCTACACCACTGACCCTTGTTGTAAAATAATGAGTTGTTGTTTGCATATATGGTTTTATTCTGTTTGGAGTTTTGATGATGAAGCATTCAAAACTGCATCAGCCGGGAGTTGAACCCGGATCGATTGCTTGGAATCCAACTATGCTAGCCGCTACACCACTGACGCTTGTTGTAAAATCAAGAGTTGTTGTTTGCATATATGGTTTTATTCTGTTTGGAGTTTTGATGATGAAGCATTCAAAACTGCATCAGCCAGGAGTTGAACCCGGATCGATTGCTTGGAAGGCAACTATACTAGCCACTACACCACTGACGCTTATTGTAAAATAATAGGTTGTATAAAGCATATATGGTTTTATTCTGTTTGGAGTTTTGAAGATGAAGAATTCAAAACTGCGTCAGCGGGAGTTGAACCCCGATCTATTCCTTGGAAGGCAACCATGCTAGCCGCTACACCACTGACGCTTGTTGTAAAATAATGAGTTATTGTTTGCATATATGGTTTTATTCTGTTTGGAGTTTTGATGATGAAGCATTCAAAACTGCGTCAGCCGGGATTTGAAGCAGGATCGATTGCTTGGAAGGCAACCATGCTAGCCGCTACACCACTGACGCTTGTTGTAAAATAATGAGTTGTTGTTTGCATATATGGTTTTATTCTGTTTAGAGTTTTAATGATGAAGCATTCAAAACTGCGTCAGCCGGAAGTTAAACCCGGATCGATTGCTTGGAAGGCAACCATGCTAGCCGCTACACCACTGACGCTTGTTGAAAATAATGGGTTGTTGTTTGCATATATGGTTTTATTCTGTTTGGAGTTTTGATGATGAAGCATTCAAAACTGCGTCAGCCGGGAGTTGAACCCGGATCGATTGCTTTGAACGCAATCATGCTAGCCGCTACACCACTAACGCTTGTTGTAAAATAATGAGTTGTTGTTTGCATCCATGGTTTTATTCTGTTTGGAGTTTTTATGATGAAGCATTCAAAACTGCATCAGCCGGGAGTTGAACCCGGATCGATTGCTTGGAGGGCAACCATGCTAGCCGCTACACCACTGACTCTTGTTGTAAAATAATGGGGTGTATAAAGCATATATGGTTTTATTCTGTTTGGAGTTTTGATGATGAAGCATTCAAAACTGCATCAGCCGGGAGTTGAACCCGGATCGATTGCTTGGAAGGCAACTATACTAGCCGCTACACCACTGACGCTTATTGTAAAATAATAGGTTGTATAAAGCATATATGGTTTTATTCTGTTTGGAGTTTTGAAGATGAAGAATTCAAAACTGCGTCAGCGGGAGTTGAACCCCGATCTATTGCTTGGAAGGCAACCATGCTAGCCGCTACACCACTGACGCTTGTTGTAGAATGATGAGTTGTTTAAAGCATATATGGTTTCATTCTGTTTGGAGTTTTGATGATGATGCATTCAAAACTGCGTCAGCCGGGAGTTGAACGCGGATCGATTGCTTGGCAAGCAACCATGCTAGCCGCTACACCACTATTACTTGTTGTAAAATAATGAGTTGTTGTTTGCATATATGGTTTTATTCTGTTTCGAGTTTTGATGATGAAGCATCCAAAACTGCGTCAGCCGAGAGTTGAACCCCGATCGATTGCTTGGAAGGCAACGATGCTAGCCGCTACACCACTGACACTTGTTATTAAAATAATGAGTTGTTGTTTGCATATATGGTTCTATTCTGTTTAGAGTTTTGATGATGAAGCATTCAAAACTACGTCAGCCGGGAGTTGAACCCGGATCGATTGCTTGGAAGGCAACCATGCTAGCCGCTACACCACTGACGCTTGTTGTAAAGTAACGAGTTGTAGAGAGCATATATGGCTTTATTCTGTTTGGAGTTTTGATGATGAAGCATTCAAAACTGCGACAGCTGGGAGTTGAACCCGGATCGATTGCTTGGAAGGCAACCATGCTAGCCGCTACACCACTGACGCTTGTTGTAAAATAATGAGTTGTTGTTTGCATATATGGTTTTATTCTGTTGGGAGTTTTGATGATGAAGCATTCAAACTGCGTCAGCCGGGAGTTGAACCCGGATCGATTGCTTGGAAGGCAACCGTACTAGCCGCTACACCACTGACCCTTGTTGTAAAATAATGAGTTGTTGTTTGCATATATGGTTTTATTCTGTTGGGAGTTTTTATGATGAAGCATTCAAAACTGCATCAGCCAGGAGTTGAACCCGGATCGATTGCTTGGAAGGCAACCATGCTAGCCGCTACACCACTGACGCTTATTGTAAAATAATAGGTTGTATAAAGTATATATGGTTTTATTCTGTTTGAAGTTTTGATGATAAAGCATTCAAAACTGCGTCAGCCGGGAGTTGAACCCGGATCGATTGCTTGGAAGGCAACCATGCTAGCCGCTACACCACTGACGCTTATTGTAAAATAATGGGTTGTTGTTTGGATATATGGTTTAATTCTGTTTGGACTTTTGATGATGAAGCATTCAAAACTGCGTCAGCCGGGAGTTGAACCCGGATCAATTGCTTGGAAGGCAACCATGCTAGCCGCTACACCACTGAGGCTTGTTGTAAAATAATGAGTTGTTGTTTGCATATATGGTTTTATTCTGTTTGGAGTTTTGATGATGAAGCATTCAACCTTCATCAGCCGGGAGTTGAACCCGGATCGATTGCTTGGAAGGCAACCATGCTAGCCGCTACACCACTGACCCTTGTTGTAAAATAATGAGTTGTTGTTTGCATATATGGTTTTGTTCTGTTTGGAGTTTTGATGATGAAGCATTCAAAACTGCATCAGCCGGGAGTTGAACCCGGATCGATTGCTTGGAAGGCAACCATGCTAGCCGCTGCACCACTGACGCTTGTTGTAAAATAATGGGTTGTTGTTTGGATATATGGTTTTATTCTATTTGGACTTTTGATGATGAAGCATTCAAAACTGCGTCAGCCGGGAGTTGAACCCGGATCAATTGCTTGGAAGGCAACCATGCTAGCCGCTACACCACTGATGCTTGTTTTTTAATTAATGAGTTGTAGACAGGATATATGGTTTTATTCTGTTCGGAGTTTTGATGATGAAGCATTCAAACCTGCGTCAGCCGGGAGTTGAACCCGGATCGATTGCTTGGAAGGCAACCATGCTAGCCGCTACACCACTGACGCTTGTTGTAAAATAATGAGTTGTTGTTTGCATATATGGTTTTATTCTGTTTGGAGTTTTGATGATGAAGCATTCAAAACTGCATCAGCTGGGAGTTGAAACCGGATCGATTGCTTGGAAGGCAACCATGCTAGCCGCTGCACCACTGACGCTTGTTGTAAAATAATGAGTTGTTGTCTGCATATATGGTTTTATTCTGTTTGGAGTTTTGATGTTGAAGCATTCAAAACTGCGTCAGCCGGGAGTTGAACCCGGATCGATTCCTTGGAAGGCAACCATGCCAGCCGCTACACCACTAACGCTTGTTGTAAAATAATGGGTTGTATAAAGCATATATGGTTTAATTCTTTTTGGAGTTTTGATGATGAAGCATTCGAAACTGCGACAAATGGGAGTTGAACCCGGATCGATTGCTTGGAAGGCAACTGAACTAGCTGCTACACCACTGACGCTTGTTGTAAAATAATGAGTTGTTGTTTGCATATATGGTTTTATTCTGTTTGGAGTTTTGATGATGAAGCATTCAAAACTGCGTCAGCCGGGAGTTGAACCCGGATCGATTGCTTGGAAGGCAACCATGCTAGCCGCTACACCACTGACGCTTGTTGTAAAATAATGAGTTGTTGTTTACATATATGGTTTAATTCTGTTTGGAGTTTTGATGATGAAGCATTCAAAACTGCATCAGCCGGGAGTTGAACCCGGATCGATTGCTTGGAAGGCAACCATGCTAGCCGCTGCACCATTGACGCTTGTTGTAAAATAATGAGTTGTTGTTTGCATATATGGTTTTATTCTGTTTGGAGTTTTGCTGATGAAGCTTTCAAAACTGCGTCAGCCGGGAGTTGAACACGGATCGATTGCTTGGAAGGCAACCATGCTAGCCGCTACACCACTGACGCTTATTGTAAAATAATAGGTTGTATAAAGCATCTATGGTTTTATTTTGTTTGGAGTTTTGATAATGAAGCATTCAAAACTGCGTCAGCCGGGAGTTGAACCCAGATCGATTGCTTGGAAGGCAACCATGCTAGCCGCTACACCACTGACGCTTATTGTAAAATAATAGGTTTTATAAAGCATATATGGTTTTATTTTGTTTGGAGTTTTGATAATGAAGCATTCAAAACTGCGTCAGCCGGGAGTTGAACCAGGATCGATTGCTTGGAAGGCAACCATGCTAGCCGCTACACCACTGACGCTTATTGTAAAATAATAGGTTTTATAAAGCATATATGGTTTTATTTTGTTTGGAGTTTTGATAATGAAGCATTCAAAACTGCGTCAGCCGGGAGTTGAACCCGGATCGATTGCTTGGAAGGCAACCATGCTAGCCGCTACACCACTGACGCTTATTGTAAAATAATAGGTTTTATAAAGCATATATGGTTTTATTTTGTTTGGAGTTTTGATAATGAAGCATTCAAAACTGCGTCAGCCGGGAGTTGAACCCGGATCGATTGCTTGGAAGGCAACCATGCTAGCCGCTACACCACTGACGCTTATTGTAAAATAATAGGTTTTATAAAGCATATATGGTTTTATTTTGTTTGGAGTTTTGATAATGAAGCATTCAAAACTGCGTCAGCCGGGAGTTGAACCCGGATCGATTGCTTGGAAGGCAACCATGCTAGCCGCTACACCACTGACGCTTATTGTAAAATAATGAGTTATTGTTTGCATATATGGTTTTATTCTGTTTGGAGTTTTGATGATGAAGCATTCAAAACTGCGTCAGCCGGGAGTTGAACCCGGATCGATTGCTTGGAAGGCAACCATGCTAGCCGCTACACCACTGACGCTTGTTGTAAAATAATGAGTTGTTGTTTACATATATGGTTTTATTCTGTTTGGAGTTTTGATGATGAAGCATTCAAAACTGCATCAGCCGGGAGTTGAACCCGGATCGATTGCTTGGAAGGCAGCCATGCTAGCCGCTGCACCACTGACGCTTGTTGTAAAATAATGAGTTGTTGTTTGCATATATGGTTTTATTCTGTTTGGAGTTTTGCTGATGAAGCTTTCAAAACTGCGTCAGCCGGGAGTTGAACCCGGATCGATTGCTTGGACGGCAACCATGCTAGCCGCTACACCACTGACGCTTATTGTAAAATAATAGGTTGTTTAAAGCATCTATGGTTTTATTTTGTTTGGAGTTTTGATAATGAAGCATTCAAAACTGCGTCAGCCGGGAGTTGAACCCGGATCGATTGCTTGGAAGGCAACCATGCTAGCCGCTACACCTCTGACGCTTATTGTAAAATAATAGGTTTTATAAAGCATATATGGTTTTATTTTGTTTGCAGTTTTGATAATGAAGCATTCAAAACTGCGTCAGCCGGAAGTTTAACCCGGATCGATTGCTTGGAAGGCAACCTACTAGCCGCTACAACACTGACGCTTGTTGTAAAATAATGAGTTGTTGTTTACATATATGGTTTTATTCTGTTTGGAGTTTTGATGATGAAGCATTCAAAACTGCATCAGCCGGGAGTTGAACCCGGATCGATTACTTGGAAGGCAACCATGCTAGCCGCTGCACCACTGACGCTTGTTGTAAAATAATGAGTTGTTGTTTGCATATATGGTTTTATTCTGTTTGGAGTTTTGATGATGAAGCATTCAAAACTGCGTAAGCCAGGAGTTGAACCCGGATCGATTGCTTGGAAGGCAACCATGCTAGCCGCTACACCACTGACGCTTATTGTAAAATAATAGGTTGTATAAAGCATATATGGTTTTATTCTGTTTTGAGTTTTGATGATCAAGCATTCAAAACTGCGTCAGCCGGAAGTTGAACCCGGATCGATTGCTTGGAAGGCAACCATGCTAGCCGCTACACCACTGACGCTTGTTGTAAAATAATGAGTTGTTGTTTACATATATGGTTTAATTCTGTTTGGAGTTTTGATGATGAAGCATTCAAAACTGCATCAGCCGGGAGTTGAACCCGGATCGATTGCTTGGAAGGCAACCATGCTAGCCGCTGCACCATTGACGCTTGTTGTAAAATAATGAGTTGTTGTTTGCATATATGGTTTTATTCTGTTTGGAGTTTTGATGATGAAGCATTCAAAACTGCGTCAGCCGGGAGTTGAACCTGGATCGATTGCTTGGAAGGCAACTGAACTAGCTGCTACACCACTGACGCTTGTTGTAAAATAATGAGTTGTTGTTTGCATATATGGTTTTGTTCTGTTTGGAGTTTTGATGATGAAGCATTCAAAACTGCGTCAGCCGGGAGTTGAACCCGGATCGATTGCTTGGAAGGCAACCATGCTAGCCGCTACACCACTGACGCTTGTTGTAAAATAATGAGTTGTTGTTTACATATATGGTTTAATTCTGTTTGGAGTTTTGATGATGAAGCATTCAAAACTGCATCAGCCGGGAGTTGAACCCGGATCGATTGCTTGGAAGGCAACCATGCTAGCCGCTGCACCATTGACGCTTGTTGTAAAATAATGAGTTGTTGTTTGCATATATGGTTTTATTCTGTTTGGAGTTTTGCTGATGAAGCTTTCAAAACTGCGTCAGCCGGGAGTTGAACACGGATCGATTGCTTGGAAGGCAACCATGCTAGCCGCTACACCACTGACGCTTATTGTAAAATAATAGGTTGTATAAAGCATCTATGGTTTTATTTTGTTTGGAGTTTTGATAATGAAGCATTCAAAACTGCGTCAGCCGGGAGTTGAACCCGGATCGATTGCTTGGAAGGCAACCATGCTAGCCGCTACACCACTGACGCTTATTGTAAAATAATAGGTTTTATAAAGCATATATGGTTTTATTTTGTTTGGAGTTTTGATAATGAAGCATTCAAAACTGCGTCAGCCGGGAGTTGAACCCGGATCGATTGCTTGGAAGGCAACCATGCTAGCCGCTACACCACTGACGCTTATTGTAAAATAATAGGTTTTATAAAGCATATATGGTTTTATTTTGTTTGGAGTTTTGATAATGAAGCATTCAAAACTGCGTCAGCCGGGAGTTGAACCCGGATCGATTGCTTGGAAGGCAACCATGCTAGCCGCTACACCACTGACGCTTATTGTAAAATAATGAGTTATTGTTTGCATATATGGTTTTATTCTGTTTGGAGTTTTGCTGATGAAGCTTTCAAAACTGCGTCAGCCGGGAGTTGAACACGGATCGATTGCTTGGAAGGCAACCATGCTAGCCGCTACACCACTGACGCTTATTGTAAAATAATAGGTTGTATAAAGCATCTATGGTTTTATTTTGTTTGGAGTTTTGATAATGAAGCATTCAAAACTGCGTCAGCCGGGAGTTGAACCCGGATCGATTGCTTGGAAGGCAACCATGCTAGCCGCTACACCACTGACGCTTATTGTAAAATAATAGGTTTTATAAAGCATATATGGTTTTATTTTGTTTGGAGTTTTGATAATGAAGCATTCAAAACTGCGTCAGCCGGGAGTTGAACCCGGATCGATTGCTTGGAAGGCAACCATGCTAGCCGCTACACCACTGACGCTTATTGTAAAATAATAGGTTTTATAAAGCATATATGGTTTTATTTTGTTTGGAGTTTTGATAATGAAGCATTCAAAACTGCGTCAGCCGGGAGTTGAACCCGGATCGATTGCTTGGAAGGCAACCATGCTAGCCGCTACACCACTGACGCTTATTGTAAAATAATGAGTTATTGTTTGCATATATGGTTTTATTCTGTTTGGAGTTTTGATGATGAAGCATTCAAAACTGCGTCAGCCGGGAGTTGAACCCGGATCGATTGCTTGGAAGGCAACCATGCTAGCCGCTACACCACTGACGCTTGTTGTAAAATAATGAGTTGTTGTTTACATATATGGTTTTATTCTGTTTGGAGTTTTGATGATGAAGCATTCAAAACTGCATCAGCCGGGAGTTGAACCCGGATCGATTGCTTGGAAGGCAACCATGCTAGCCGCTGCACCACTGACGCTTGTTGTAAAATAATGAGTTGTTGTTTGCATATATGGTTTTATTCTGTTTGGAGTTTTGCTGATGAAGCTTTCAAAACTGCGTCAGCCGGGAGTTGAACCCGGATCGATTGCTTGGAAGGCAACCATGCTAGCCGCTACACCACTGACGCTTATTGTAAAATAATAGGTTGTTTAAAGCATCTATGGTTTTATTTTGTTTGGAGTTTTGATAATGAAGCATTCAAAACTGCGTCAGCCGGGAGTTGAACCCGGATCGATTGCTTGGAAGGCAACCATGCTAGCCGCTACACCTCTGATGCTTATTGTAAAATAATAGGTTTTATAAAGCATATATGGTTTTATTTTGTTTGGAGTTTTGATAATGAAGCATTCAAAACTGCGTCAGCCGGAAGTTTAACCCGGATCGATTGCTTGGAAGGCAACCATGCTAGCCGCTACACCACTGACGCTTGTTGTAAAATAATGAGTTGTTGTTTACATATATGGTTTTATTCTGTTTGGAGTTTTGATGATGAAGCATTCAAAACTGCATCAGCCGGGAGTTGAACCCGGATCGATTACTTGGAAGGCAACCATGCTAGCCGCTGCACCACTGACGCTTGTTGTAAAATAATGAGTTGTTGTTTGCATATATGGTTTTATTCTGTTTGGAGTTTTGATGATGAAGCATTCAAAACTGCGTAAGCAAGGAGTTGAACCCGGATCGATTGCTTGGAAGGCAACCATGCTAGCCGCTACACCACTGACGCTTATTGTAAAGTAATAGGTTGTATAAAGCATATATGGTTTTATTCTGTTTTGAGTTTTGATGATCAAGCATTCAAAACTGCGTCAGCCGGAAGTTGCACCCGGATCGATTGCTTGGAAGGCAACCATATTAGCCGCTACACCACTGACGCTTGTTGTAAAATAATGAGTTGTTGTTTGCATATATAGTTTTATTCTGTTTGGAGTTTTGATGATGAAGCATTCAAAACTGCGTCAGCCGGGATTTGAACCCGGATCGATTGCGTGGAAGGCAAACATCCTAGCTGCTACACCGCTGATGCTTGTTGTAAAATCATAGGTTGTATAAAGCATCTATGGTTTTATTTTGTTTGGAGTTTTGATAATGAAGCATTCAAAACTGCGTCAGCCGGGAGTTGAACCCGGATCGATTGCTTGGAAGGCAACCATGCTAGCCGCTACACCACTGACGCTTATTGTAAAATAATAGGTTGTATAAAGCATATATGGTTTTATTTTGTTTGGAGTTTTGATAATGAAGCATTCAAAACTGCGTCAGCCGGGAGTTGAACCCGGATCGATTGCTTGGAAGGCAACCATGCTAGCCGCTACACCACTGACGCTTATTGTAAAATAATGAGTTATTGTTTGCATATATGGTTTTATTCTGTTTGGAGTTTTGATGATGAAGCATTCAAAACTGCGTAAGCCGGGAGTTGAACCCGGATCGATTGCTTGGAAGGCAACCATGCTAGCCGCTACACCACTGACGCTTATTGTAAAATAATAGGTTGTATAAAGCATATATGGTTTTATTCTGTTTGGAGTTTTGATGATGAAGCATTCAAAACTGCGTCAGCCGGGAGTTGAACCCGGATCGATTGCTTGGAAGGCAACCATGCTAGCCGCTACATCACTGACGCTTATTGTAAAATAATAGGTTGTATAAAGCATATATGGTTTTATTCTGTTTGGAGTTTTGATAATGAAGCATTCAAAACTGCGTCAGCCGGGAGTTGAACCCGGATTGATTGCTTGGAAGGCAACCATGCTAGCCGCTACACCACTGACGCTTGTTGTAAAATAATGAGTTGTTGTTTGCATATATGGTTTTATTCTGTTTGGAGATTTGATGATCAAGCATTCAAAACTGCGTCAGCCGGGAGTTGAACCCGGATCGATTGCTTGGAAGGCAACCAACTAGCCGCTACACCACTGACGCTTGTTGTAAAATAATGAGTTGTTGTTTGCATATATGGTTTTATTCTGTTTGGAGTTTTGATGATGAAGCATTCAAAACTGCGTCAGCCGGGAGTTGAACCCGGATCAATTGCTCGGAAGGCAACAATGCTAGCCGCTACACCACTGACGCTTGTTGTAAGATAATGGGGTGTATAAAGCATATATGGTTTTATTCTGTTTAGAGTTTTGATGATGAAGCATTCAAAACTGCGTCAGCCGGGAGTTGAACCCGGATCAATTCCTTGGAAGGCAACCATGCCAGCCGCTACACCACTGACGCTTGTTGTAAAATAATGGGTTGTATAAAGCATATATGGTTTAATTCTTTTTGGAGTTTTGATGATGAAGCATTCAAAACTGCATCAGCCGGGAGTTGAACCCGGATCGATTACTTAGAAGGCAACCATGCTAGCCGCTGCACCACTAACGCTTGTTGTAAAATGATGAGTTTTTGTTTGCATATATGGTTTTATTCTGTTTGGAGTTTTGATGATGAAGCATTCAACCTTCATCAGCCGGGAGTTGAACCCGGATCGATTGCTTGGAAGGCAACCATGCTAGCCGCTACACCACTGACCCTTGTTGTAAAATAATGAGTTGTTGTTTGCATATATGGTTTTGTTCTGTTTGGAGTTTTGATGATGAAGCATTCAAAACTGCGTCAGCCGGGAGTTGAACCTTGATCGATTGCTTGGAAGGCAACTATACTAGCCGCTACACCACTGACGCTTGTTGTAAAATAATGAGTTGTTGTTTGCATATATGGTTTTATTCTGTTTGGAGTTTTGATGATGAAGCATTCAAAACTGCGTCAGCCGGGAGTGGAACCCGGATCGATGGCTTGGTTGGCAACCATGCTAGCCGCTACACCACTGACGCTTGTTGTAAAATAATGAGTTGTTGTTTGCATATATGGTTTCGTTCTGTTTGGAGTTTTGATGATGAAGCATTCAAAACTGCGTCAGCCGGGAGTTGAACCTGGATCGATTGCTTGGAAGGCAACTGAACTAGCTGCTACACCACTGACGCTTGTTGTAAAATAATGAGTTGTTGTTTGCATATATGGTTTTGTTCTGTTTGGAGTTTTGATGATGAAGCATTCAAAACTGCGTCAGCCGTGAGTTGAACCCGGATCGATTGCTTGGAAGGCAACCATGCTAGCCGCTACACCACTGACGCTTGTTGTATAATAATGAGTTGTTGTTTACATATATGGTTTTATTCTGTTTGGAGTTTTGATGATGAAGCATTCAAAACTGCATCAGCCGGGAGTTGAACCCGGATCGATTGCTTGGAAGGCAACCATGCTAGCCGCTGCACCACTGACGCTTGTTGTAAAATAATGGGTTGTTGTTTGGATATATGGTTTTATTCTATTTGGACTTTTGATGATGAAGCATTCAAAACTGCGTCAGCCGGGAGTTGAACCCGGATCAATTGCTTGGAAGGCAACCATGCTAGCCGCTACACCACTGATGCTTGTTTTTTAATTAATGAGTTGTAGACAGGATATATGGTTTTATTCTATTTGGACTTTTGATGATGAAGCATTCAAAACTGCGTCAGCCGGGAGTTGAACCCGGATCAATTGCTTGGAAGGCAACCATGCTAGCCGCTACACCACTGATGCTTGTTTTTTAATTAATGAGTTGTAGACAGGATATATGGTTTTATTCTGTTCGGAGTTTTGATGATGAAGCATTCAAACCTGCGTCAGCCGGGAGTTGAACCCGGATCGATTGCTTGGAAGGCAACCATGCTAGCCGCTACACCACTGACGCTTGTTGTAAAATAATGAGTTGTTGTTTGCATATATGGTTTTATTCTGTTTGGAGTTTTGATGATGAAGCATTCAAAACTGCATCAGCTGGGAGTTGAAACCGGATCGATTGCTTGGAAGGCAACCATGCTAGCCGCTGCACCACTGACGCTTGTTGTAAAATAATGAGTTGTTGTTTGCATATATGGTTTTATTCTGTTTGGAGTTTTGCTGATGAAGCTTTCAAAACTGCGTCAGCCGGGAGTTGAACCCGGATCGATTCCTTGGAAGGCAACCATGCCAGCCGCTACACCACTAACGCTTGTTGTAAAATAATGGGTTGTATAAAGCATATATGGTTTAATTCTTTTTGGAGTTTTGATGATGAAGCATTCAAAACTGCGTCAGCCGGGAGTTGAACCCGGATCGATTGCTTGGAAGGCAACCATGCTAGCCGCTACATCTTTGACGCTTGTTGTAGAATAATGAGTTGTTGTTTGCATATATGGTTTTATTCTGTTTGGAGTTTTGATGATGAAGCATTCGAAACTGCGACAAATGGGAGTTGAACCCGGATCGATTGTTTGGAAGGCAACCATGTTCAGTTTCAGTTTCATTGATTTAAAATTTCACACATACAATATTAAATTATAATAGAAATATTTACAGAATATTTTAAAGAATCTAAATAAAGAAAAATATAAATAAATCAAGAATCTTAACTATTGAGTGTGAAATTTCTTAAAGGAGGAACTCTCTAAGTAGATAAACTAACGAGAAGAGAGCCCCCCTATTGGATCTGTAGATTTAGAAAAAATGGAAATAGTTCGAAATTAATATTAATATTGGGTCGGATCAAAAGCAATTATGAACAAAGAGTGGGATGTTATTTAAATATTTATCACTTTATAAAATTTCTATCAAATGTGACTTCAGTTTCGTTTTGAACATATTTTTAGTTTTAGCACTTCTGATATGATCTGGCAATTCTTTCCAGAGTTTTGCTCCAAGATACCCTAAAGAGTTTAAGCCATATCTAACTGTGTTTTTTTGATTCAAGTATAAATTGCCTCTACTAGCTTGCCTGGTAGAATATTGATGAACATATGAACTCAAGCAGAAGAAATTATGAAAGCAACTAGGAGATATTTTGTGAATTGATTCATAGACAAAAGTTAAGAGTTTTAAATGGAAAACATCAGAGAGTTTAAGAATCTTTAGATCTTTGAAAATGGGAGAAGAATGCGAATTAGATGATTCAAATGAGATGGCCCTGACAACCTTTTTTTGTAATTTGAAAATAGGATCAATATACGTTGTGCAAGTACTCCCCCAAACAGTTATTCCATATTGCAAAAATGATAAAAATAAAGCGTTATACAAGCATAACAAAGTGTTCAATGGCACAAAGTTCCTTATCTTAAAAAACATTCCACATATTCTGGCAAGTTTTTTTGACAGTTGATTAAGATGATGTTTCCAGCTAATATTCTCATCAAGAAGTACTCCCAAGAACTTTATAAATTTCACTCTATTAATTGGTTTTTTGCCTATTTTAATATTAATGTCAGAAGGAACTTTAATTGACATAGAATGAAATAAAATAAAATTTGTTTTTTCAATGTTCAGTGAGAGTTTGTTGGCATTGAGCCATTTCATCACAAATTTTAGTTCCTTGTTAACAGTTTAACTAAATGGGTCAAATTTCCATCTTCAAGATAGATGTTAGTATCATCAGCAAATAGATAAAATTTTAATTTAGTTGAAGCAAGAGGTAGGTCATTAATATATATCAAGAAGAGTAATGGGCCCAAGACTGATCCTTGAGGGACACCACAGTTTACTGTAAGCAGGCTGGAATTTTGTCCATTAATTGACACATATTGTTTTCTTTGAAAAAGGTAAGATTTGAACCAGTCTAAAGCACAACCACGGATACCATAATGTTCAAGCTTAGACAATAATATTTGATGGTTGACAGTATCAAATGCCTTTTGTAAATCAATGAAAACGCCGCATCCAAATTTTTTGCAATCCAATGTGCTTCTAATTGATTCAGTCATGCTAATGAGAGCATGATCAATGGACCTATTTTCTTGAAACCCAAACTGTAAAGAATAAAAAATATTATGGACCTCAAGAAATCTATAAAGTCTTTTATACATTAGTTTTTCATTAGTATGCTAGCCGCTACATCACTGACGCTTGTTGTAAAATAATGGGTTGTATAAAGCATATATGGTTCTATTCTGTTTAGAGTTTTGATGATGAAGCATTCAAAACTGCATCAGCCGGGAGTTGAACCCGGATCGATTGTTTGGAAGGCAACCATGCTAGCCGCTACACCACTGACGCTTGTTGTAAAATAATGAGTTGTTGTTTGCATATATGGTTTTATTCTGTTTGGAGTTTTGATGATGAAGCATTCAAAACTGCATAAGCCGGGAGTTGAACCCGGATCGATTGCTTGGAAGGCAACCATGCTAGCCGCTACACCACTGACCCTTGTTGTAAAATAATGAGTTGTTGTTTGCATATATGGTTTTGTTCTGTTTGGAGTTTTGATGATGAAGCATTCAAAACTGCGTCAGCCGGGAGTTGAACCTGGATCGATTGCTTGGAAGGCAACTATACTAGCCGCTACACCACTGACGCTTGTTGTAAAATAATGAGTTGTTGTTTGCATATATGGTTTTATTCTGTTTAAAGTTTTGATGATGAAGCATTCAAAACTGCGTCAGCCGGGAGTTGAAGCCGGATTGATTGCTTGGAAGGCAACCATGCTAGCCGCTACACTAAGGACGCTTGTTGTAAAATAATGAGTTGTTGTTGGCATATATGGTTTTATTCTGTTTGGAGTTTTGATGATGAAGAATTCAAAACTGCGTCAGCCGGGAGTTGAACCTGGATCGATTGCTTGGAAGGCAACTGAACTAGCTGCTACACCACTGACGCTTGTTGTAAAATAATGAGTTGTAGTTTGCATATATGGTTTTGTTCTGTTTGGAGTTTTGATGATGAAGCATTCAAAACTGCGTCAGCCGGGAGTTGAACCCGGATCGATTGCTTGGAAGGCAACCATGCTAGCCGCTACACCACTGACGCTTGTTGTAAAATAATGAGTTGTTGTTTACATATATGGTTTTATTCTGTTTGGAGTTTTGATGATGAAGCATTCAAAACTGCATCAGCCGGGAGTTGAACCCGGATCGATTGCTTGGAAGGCAACCATGCTAGCCGCTGCACCACTGACGCTTGTTGTAAAATAATGAGTTGTTGTTTGCATATATGGTTTTATTCTGTTTGGAGTTTTGCTGATGAAGCTTTCAAAACTGCGTCAGCCGGGAGTTGAACACAGATCGATTGCTTGGAAGGCAACCATGCTAGCCGCTACACCACTGACGCTTATTGTAAAATAATAGGTTGTATAAAGCATCTATGGTTTTATTTTGTTTGGAGTTTTGATAATGAAGCATTCAAAACTGCGTCAGCCGGGAGTTGAACCCGGATCGATTGCTTGGAAGGCAACCATGCTAGCCGCTACACCACTGACGCTTATTGTAAAATAATAGGTTTTATAAAGCATATATGGTTTTATTTTGTTTGGAGTTTTGATAATGAAGCATTCAAAACTGCGTCAGCCGGGAGTTGAACCCGGATCGATTGCTTGGAAGGCAACCATGCTAGCCGCTACACCACTGACGCTTATTGTAAAATAATGAGTTATTGTTTGCATATATGGTTTTATTCTGTTTGGAGTTTTGATGATGAAGCATTCAAAACTGTGTCAGCCGGGAGTTGAACCCGGATCGATTGCTTGGAAGGCAACCATGCTAGCCGCTACACCACTGACGTTTGTTGTAAAACAATGAGTCGTTGTTTGCATATATGGTTTTATTCTGTTTGGAGTTTTGATAATGAAGCATTCAAAACTGCGTCAGCCGGGAGTTGAACCCGGATCGATTGCTTGGAAGGCAACCATGCTAGCCGCTACACCACTGACGCTTGTTGTAAAATAATGAGTTGTTGTTTACATATATGGTTTTATTCTGTTTGGAGTTTTGATGATGAAGCATTCAAAACTGCATCAGCCGGGAGTTGAACCCGGATCGATTGCTTGGAAGGCAACCATGCTAGCCGCTGCACCACTGACGCTTGTTGTAAAATAATGAGTTGTTGTTTGCATATATGGTTTTATTCTGTTTGGAGTTTTGCTGATGAAGCTTTCAAAACTGCGTCAGCCGGGAGTTGAACCCGGATCGATTGCTTGGAAGGCAACCATGCTAGCCGCTACACCACTGACGCTTATTGTAAAATAATAGGTTGTTTAAAGCATCTATGGTTTTATTTTGTTTGGAGTTTTGATAATGAAGCATTCAAAACTGCGTCAGCCGGGAGTTGAACCCGGATCGATTGCATGGAAGGCAACCATGCTAGCCGCTACACCTCTGACGCTTATTGTAAAATAATAGGTTTTATAAAGCATATATGGTTTTATTTTGTTTGGAGTTTTGATAATGAAGCATTCAAAACTGCGTCAGCCGTAAGTTGAACCCGGATCGATTGCTTGGAAGGCAACCATGCTAGCCGCTACACCACTGACGCTTGTTGTAAAATAATGAGTTGTTGTTTACATATATGGTTTTATTCTGTTTGGAGTTTTGATGATGAAGCATTCAAAACTGCATCAGCCGGGAGTTGAACCCGGATCAAATGCTTGGAAGGCAACCATGCTAGCCGCTGCACCACTGACGCTTGTTGTAAAATAATGAGTTGTTGTTTGCATATATGGTTTTATTCTGTTTGGAGTTTTGATGATGAAGCATTCAAAACTGCGTAAGCCAGGAGTTGAACCCGGATCGATTGCTTGGAAGGCAACCATGCTAGCCGCTACACCACTGACGCTTATTGTAAAATAATAGGTTGTATAAAGCATATATGGTTTTATTCTGTTTTGAGTTTTGATGATCAAGCATTCAAAACTGCGTCAGCCGGAAGTTGAACCCGGATCGATTGCTTGGAAGGCAACCATGCTAGCCGCTACACCACTGACGCTTGTTGTAAAATAATGAGTTGTTGTTTGCATATATAGTTTTATTCTGTTTGGAGTTTTGATGATGAAGCATTCAAAACGGCGTCAGCCGGGAATTGAACCCGGATCGGTTGCTTCGAAGACAACTATACTAGCCGCTACCCCACTGATGCTTGTTGTAAAATAATGAGTTATTGTTTGTATATATGGTTTTATTCTGTTTGGAGTTTTGATGATGAAGCATTCAAAACTGCGTCAGCCGGGAGTTGAACCTGGATCGATTATTTGGAAGGAAACTATACTAGCCGCTACCCCACTTACGCTTGTTGTAAAATGATGAGTTGTTGTTTGCATATATGGTTTTATTCTGTTTGGAGTTTTGATGATGAAGCATTCAAAACTGCGTCAGCTGGGAGTTGAACCCGGATCGATTGCTTGGAAGGCAACCATGCTAGCCGCTACACCACTGACTCTTGTTGTAAAATAATAGGTTGTATAAAGCATATATGGTTTTATTCTGTTTGAAGTTTTGATGATGAAGCATTCAAAACTGCGTCAGCCGGGAGTTGAACCCGGATCGATTGCTTCGAAGGAAACTATACTAGCCGCTACCCCACTGACGCTTGTTGTAAAATAATGAGTTATTGTTTGTATATATGGTTTTATTCTGTTTGAAGTTTTGATGATGAAGCATTCAAAACTGCGTCAGCCGGGAGTTGAACCCGGATCGATTGCTTCGAAGGAAACTATACTAGCCGCTACCCCACTGACGCTTGTTGTAAAATAATGAGTTATTGTTTGTATATATGGTTTTATTCTGTTTGAAGTTTTGATGATGAAGCATTCAAAACTGCGTCAGCCGGGAGTTGTACCTGGATCGATTGCTTGGAAGGCAACCATGCTAGCCGCTACACCACTGACGCTTGTTGTAAAATAATGAGTTGTTGTTTGCATATATGGTTTTATTCTGTTTGGAGATTTGATGATCAAGCATTCAAAACTGCGTCAGCCGGGAGTTGAACCCGGATCGATTGCTTGGAAGGCAACCAACTAGCCGCTACACCACTGACGCTTGTTGTAAAATAATAAGTTGTTGTTTGCATATAGGGTTTGATTCTGTTTGGAGTTTTGATGATGAAGCATTCAAAACTGCGTCAGCCGGGAGTTGAACCCGGATCAATTGCTTGGAAGGCAACAATGCTAGCCGCTACACCACTGACGCTTGTTGTAAGATAATGGGGTGTATAAAGCATATATGGTTTTATTCTGTTTAGAGTTTTGATGATGAAGCATTCAAAACTGCGTCAGCCGGGAGTTGAACCCGGATCGATTCCTTGGAAGGCAACCATGCCAGCCGCTACACCACTGACGCTTGTTGTAAAATAATGGGTTGTATAAAGCATATATGGTTTAATTCTTTTTGGAGTTTTGATGATGAAGCATTCAAAAGTGCATCAGCCGGGAGTTGAACCCGGATCGATTACTTGGAAGGCAACCATGCTAGCCGCTGCACCACTAACGCTTGTTGTAAAATGATGAGTTGTTGTTTGCATATATGGTTTTATTCTGTTTGGAGTTTTGATGATGAAGCATTCAAAACTGCGTCAGCCGGGAGTTGAACCCGGATCGATTGCTTGGAAGGCAACCATGCTAGCCGCTACACCACTGACTCTTGTTGTAAAATAATAGGTTGTATAAAGCATATATGGTTTTATTCTGTTTGAAGTTTTGATGATGAAGCATTCAAAACTGCGTCAGCCGAGAGTTGAACCCGGATCGATTGCTTGGAAAGAAACTATACTAGCCGCTACCCCACTGACGCTTGTTGTAAAATAATGAGTTATTGTTTGTATATATGGTTTTATTCTGTTTGAAGTTTTGATGATGAAGCATTCAAAACTGTGTCAGCTGGGAGTTGAACCTGGATCAATTGCTTGGAAGGCGACTATACTAGCCGCTACTCCACTGACGCTTGTTGTAAAATAATGAGTTGTTGTTTGCATATATGGTTTTATTCTGTTTGGAGTTTTGATGATGAAGCATTCAAAACTGCGTCAGCCGAGATTTGAACCCGGATCGATTGCTTGGAAGGCAACCATGCTAGCCGCTACACCACTGACGCTTATTGTAAAATAATAGGTTGTATAAAGCATATATGGTTTTATTCTGTTTGGAGTTTTGATGATGAAGCATTCAAAACTGCGTCAGCCGGGATTTGAACCCGGATCGATTGCTTGGAAGGCAACCATGCTAGCCGATACACCACTGACGCTTATTGTAAAATAATAGGTTGTATAAAGCATCTATGGTTTTATTTTGTTTGGAGTTTTGATAATGAAGCATTCAAAACTGCGTCAGCCGGGAATTGAACCCGGATCGGTTGCTTCGAAGACAACTATACTAGCCGCTACCCCACTGATGCTTGTTGTAAAATAATGAGTTATTGTTTGTATATATGGTTTTATTCTGTTTAGAGTTTTGATGATGAAGCATTCAAAACTGCGTCAGCCGGGAGTTGAACCCGGATCAATTCCTTGGAAGGCAACCATGCCAGCCGCTACACCACTGACGCTTGTTGTAAAATAATGGGTTGTATAAAGCATATATGGTTTAATTCTTTTTGGAGTTTTGATGATGAAGCATTCAAAACTGCATCAGCCGGGAGTTGAACCCGGATCGATTGCTTGGAAGGCAACCATGCTAGCCGCTGCACCACTAACGCTTGTTGTAAAATGATGAGTTTTTGTTTGCATATATGGTTTTATTCTGTTTGGAGTTTTGATGATGAAGCATTCAAAACTGCGTCAGCTGGGAGTTGAACCCGGATCGATTGCTTGGAAGGCAACCATGCTAGCCGCTACACCACTGACTCTTGTTGTAAAATAATAGGTTGTATAAAGCATATATGGTTTTATTCTGTTTGAAGTTTTGATGATGAAGCATTCAAAACGGCGTCAGCCGGGAATTGAACCTGGATCGGTTGCTTCGAAGACAACTATACTAGCCGCTACCCCACTGATGCTTGTTGTAAAATAATGAGTTATTGTTTGTATATATGGTTTTATTCTGTTTGGAGTTTTGATGATGAAGCATTCAAAACTGCGTCAGCCGGGAGTTGAACCTGGATCGATTATTTGGAAGGAAACTATACTAGCCGCTACCCCACTTACGCTTGTTGTAAAATGATGAGTTGTTGTTTGCATATATGGTTTTATTCTGTTTGGAGTTTTGATGATGAAGCATTCAAAACTGCGTCAGCTGGGAGTTGAACCCGGATCGATTGCTTGGAAGGCAACCATGCTAGCCACTACACCACTGACTCTTGTTGTAAAATAATAGGTTGTATAAAGCATATATGGTTTTATTCTGTTTGAAGTTTTGATGATGAAGCATTCAAAACTGCGTCAGCCGGGAGTTGAACCCGGATCGATTGCTTCGAAGGAAACTATACTAGCCGCTACCCCACTGACGCTTGTTGTAAAATAATGAGTTATTGTTTGTATATATGGTTTTATTCTGTTTGAAGTTTTGATGATGAAGCATTCAAAACTGGGTCAGCCGGGAGTTGAACCCGGATCGATTGCTTCGAAGGAAACTATACTAGCCGCTACCCCACTGACGCTTGTTGTAAAATAATGAGTTATTGTTTGTATATATGGTTTTATTTTGTTTGAAGTTTTGATGATGAAGCATTCAAAACTGCGTCAGCCGGGAGTTGAACCTGGATCGATTGCTTGGAAGGCAACCATGCTAGCCGCTACACCACTGACGCTTGTTGTAAAATAATGAGTTGTTGTTTGCATATATGGTTTTATTCTGTTTGGAGATTTGATGATCAAGCATTCAAAACTGCGTCAGCCGGGAGTTGAACCCGGATCGATTGCTTGGAAGGCAACCAACTAGCCGCTACACCACTGACGCTTGTTGTAAGATAATAAGTTGTTGTTTGCATATAGGGTTTGATTCTGTTTGGAGTTTTGATGATGAAGCATTCAAAACTGCGTCAGCCGGGAGTTGAACCCGGATCAATTGCTTGGAAGGCAACAATGCTAGCCGCTACACCACTGACGCTTGTTGTAAGATAATGGGGTGTATAAAGCATATATGGTTTTATTCTGTTTAGAGTTTTGATGATGAAGCATTCAAAACTGCTTCAGCCGGGAGTTGAACCCGGATCGATTCCTTGGAAGGCAACCATGCCAGCCGCTACACCACTGACGCTTGTTGTAAAATAATGGGTTGTATAAAGCATATATGGTTTAATTCTTTTTGGAGTTTTGATGATGAAGCATTCAAAACTGCATCAGCCGGGAGTTGAACCCGGATCGATTACTTGGAAGGCAACCATGCTAGCCGCTGCACCACTAACGCTTGTTGTAAAATGATGAGTTGTTGTTTGCATGTATGGTTTTATTCTGTTTGGAGTTTTGATGATGAAGCATTCAAAACTGCGTCAGCCGGGAGTTGAACCCGGATCGATTGCTTGGAAGGCAACCATGCTAGCCGCTACACCACTGACTCTTGTTGTAAAATAATAGGTTGTATAAAGCATATATGGTTTTATTCTGTTTGAAGTTTTGATGATGAAGCATTCAAAACTGCGTCAGCCGGGAGTTGAACCCGGATCGATTGCTTGGAAAGAAACTATACTAGCCGCTACCCCACTGACGCTTGTTGTAAAATAATGAGTTATTGTTTGTATATATGGTTTTATTCTGTTTGAAGTTTTGATGATGAAGCATTCAAAACTGCGTCAGCTGGGAGTTGAACCTGGATCAATTGCTTGGAAGGCAACTATACTAGCCGCTACTCCACTGACGCTTGTTGTAAAATAATGAGTTGTTGTTTGCATATATGGTTTTATTCTGTTAGGAGTTTTGATGATGAAGCATTCAAAACTGCGTCAGCCGAGATTTGAACCCGGATCGATTGCTTGGAAGGCAACCATGCTAGCCACTACACCACTGACGCTTATTGTAAAATAATAGGTTGTATAAAGCATATATGGTTTTATTCTGTTTGGAGTTTTGATGATGAAGCATTCAAAACTGCGTCAGCCGGGATTTGAACCCGGATCGATTGCTTGGAAGGCAACCATGCTAGCCGATACACCACTGACGCTTATTGTAAAATAATAGGTTGTATAAAGCATCTATGGTTTTATTTTGTTTGGAGTTTTGATAATGAAGCATTCAAAACTGCGTCAGCCGGGAATTGAACCCGGATCGGTTGCTTCGAAGACAACTATACTAGCCGCTACCCCACTGATGCTTGTTGTAAAATAATGAGTTATTGTTTGTATATATGGTTTTATTCTGTTTGAAGTTTTGATGATGAAGCATTCAAAACTGCGTCAGCCGGGAGTTGAACCCGGATCGATTGCTTCGAAGGAAACTATACTAGCCGCTACCCCACTGAAGCTTGTTGTAAAATAATGAGTTGTTGTTTGTATATATGGTTTTATTCTGTTTGAAGTTTTGATGATGAAGCATTCAAAACTGCGTCAGCCGGGAGTTGAACCCGGATCGATTGCTTCGAAGGAAACTATACTAGCCGCTACCCCACTGACGCTTGTTGTAAAATAATGAGTTATTGTTTGTATATCTGGTTTTATTCTGTTTGAAGTTTTGATGATGAAGCATTCAAAACTGCGTCAGCCGGGAGTTGAACCTGGATCGATTGCTTGGAAGGCAACCATGCTAGCCGCTACACCATTGACGCTTGTTGTAAAATAATGAGTTGTTGTTTGCATATATGGTTTTATTCTGTTTGGAGATTTGATGATCAAGCATTCAAAACTGCGTCAGCCGGGAGTTGAACCCGGATCGATTGCTTGGAAGGCAACCAACTAGCCGCTACACCACTGACGCTTGTTGTAAAACAATAAGTTGTTGTTTGCATATAGGGTTTTATTCTGTTTGGAGTTTTGATGATGAAGCATTCAAAACTGCGTCAGCCGGGAGTTGAACCCGGATCAATTGCTTGGAAGGCAACAATGCTAGCCGCTACACCACTGACGCTTGTTGTAAGATAATGGGGTGTATAAAGCATATATGGTTTTATTCTGTTTGGAGTTTTGATGATGAAGCATTCAAAACTGCGTCAGCTGGGAGTTGAACCTGGATCAATTGCTTGGAAGGCAACTATACTAGCCGCTACTCCACTGACGCTTGTTGTAAAATAATGAGTTGTTGTTTGCATATATGGTTTTATTCTGTTAGGAGTTTTGATGATGAAGCATTCAAAACTGCGTCAGCCGAGATTTGAACCCGGATCGATTGCTTGGAAGGCAACCATGCTAGCCGCTACACCACTGACGCTTATTGTAAAATAATAGGTTGTATAAAGCATATATGGTTTTATTCTGTTTGGAGTTTTGATGATGAAGCATTCAAAACTGCGTCAGCCGGGATTTGAACCCGGATCGATTGCTTGGAAGGCAACCATGCTAGCCGATACACCACTGACGCTTATTGTAAAATAATAGGTTGTATAAAGCATCTATGGTTTTATTTTGTTTGGAGTTTTGATAATGAAGCATTCAAAACTGCGTCAGCCGGGAATTGAACCCGGATCGGTTGCTTCGAAGACAACTATACTAGCCGCTACCCCACTGATGCTTGTTGTAAAATAATGAGTTATTGTTTGTATATATGGTTTTATTCTGTTTGAAGTTTTGATGATGAAGCATTCAAAACTGCGTCAGCCGGGAGTTGAACCCGGATCGATTGCTTCGAAGGAAACTATACTAGCCGCTACCCCACTGACGCTTGTTGTAAAATAATGAGTTGTTGTTTGTATATATGGTTTTATTCTGTTTGAAGTTTTGATGATGAAGCATTCAAAACTGCGTCAGCCGGGAGTTGAACCCGGATCGATTGCTTCGAAGGAAACTATACTAGCCGCTACCCCACTGACGCTTGTTGTAAAATAATGAGTTATTGTTTGTATATCTGGTTTTATTCTGTTTGAAGTTTTGATGATGAAGCATTCAAAACTGCGTCAGCCGGGAGTTGAACCTGGATCGATTGCTTGGAAGGCAACCATGCTAGCCGCTACACCATTGACGCTTGTTGTAAAATAATGAGTTGTTGTTTGCATATATGGTTTTATTCTGTTTGGAGATTTGATGATCAAGCATTCAAAACTGCGTCAGCCGGGAGTTGAACCCGCATCGATTGCTTGGAAGGCAACCAACTAGCCGCTACACCACTGACGCTTGTTGTAAAACAATAAGTTGTTGTTTGCATATAGGGTTTTATTCTGTTTGGAGTTTTGATGATGAAGCATTCAAAACTGCGTCAGCCGGGAGTTGAACCCGGATCAATTGCTTGGAAGGCAACAATGCTAGCCGCTACACCACTGACGCTTGTTGTAAGATAATGGGGTGTATAAAGCATATATGGTTTTATTCTGTTTGGAGTTTTGATGATGAAGCATTCAAAACTGCGTCAGCCGGGAGTTGAACCCGGATCGATTGCTTGGAAGGCAACCATGCTAGCCGCTACACCACTGACTCTTGTTGTAAAATAATAGGTTGTATAAAGCATATATGGTTTTATTCTGTTTGAAGTTTTGATGATGAAGCATTCAAAACTGCGTCAGCCGGGAGTTGAACCCGGATCGGTTGCTTGGAAGACAACTATACTAGCCGCTACCCCACTGATGCTTGTTGTAAAATAATGAGTTATTGTTTGTATATATGGTTTTATTCTGTTTGAAGTTTTGATGATGAAGCATTCAAAACTGCGTCAGCCGGGAGTTGAACCCGGATCGATTGCTTGGAAGGAAACTATACTAGCCGCTACCCCACTGACGCTTGTTGTAAAATAATGAGTTATTGTTTGTATATATGGTTTTATTCTGTTTGAAGTTTTGATGATGAAGCATTCAAAACTGCGTCAGCTGGGAGTTGAACTTGGATCAATTGCTTGGAAGGCAACTATACTAGCCGCTACTCCACTGACGCTTGTTGTAAAATAATGAGTTGTTGTTTGCATATATGGTTTTATTCTGTTTGGAGTTTTGATGATGAAGCATTCAAAACTGCGTCAGCCGAGATTTGAACCCGGATCGATTGCTTGGAAGGCAACCATGCTAGCCGCTACACCACTGACGCTTATTGTAAAATAATAGGTTGTATAAAGCATATATGGTTTTATTCTGTTTGGAGTTTTGATGATGAAGCATTCAAAACTGCGTCAGCCGGGAGTTGAACCCGGATCGATTGCTTTGAAGGCAACCATGCTAGCCGCTACACCACTGACTCTTGTTGTAAAATAATAGGTTGTATAAAGCATATATGGTTTTATTCTGTTTGAAGTTTTGATGATGAAGCATTCAAAACGGCGTCAGCTGGGAATTGAACCCGGATCGGTTGCTTCGAAGACAACTATACTAGCCGCTACCCCACTGATGCTTGTTGTAAAATAATGAGTTATTGTTTGTATATATGGTTTTATTCTGTTTGATTGCTTGGAAGGCAACCATGCTAGCCGCTACACCACTGACGCTTATTGTAAAATAATAGGTTGTATAAAGCATATATGGTTTTATTCTGTTTGGAGTTTTGATGATGAAGCATTCAAAACTGCGTCAGCCGGGAGTTGAAGCCGGATTGATTGCTTGGAAGGCAACCATGCTAGCCGCTACACCACTGACGCTTATTGTAAAATAATAGGTTGTATAAAGCATCTATGGTTTTATTTTGTTTGGAGTTTTGATAATGAAGCATTCAAAACTGCGTCAGCCGGGAGTTGAACCCGGATCGATTGCTTGGAAGGCAACCATGCTAGCCGCTACACCACTGACGCTTATTGTAAAATAATAGGTTGTATAAAGCATATATGGTTTTATTCTGTTTGGAGTTTTGATAATGAAGCATTCAAAACTGCGTCAGCCGGGAGTTGAACCCGGATCGATTGCTTAGAAGGCAACCATGCTAGCCGCTGCACCACTAATGCTTGTTGTAAAATGATGAGTTGTTGTTTGCATATATGGTTTTATTCTGTTTGGAGTTTTGATGATGAAGCATTCAAAACTGCGTCAGCCGGGAGTTGATCCCGGATCAATTGCTTGGAAGGCAACCATGCTAGCCGCTACACCACTGACTCTTGTTGTAAAATAATAGGTTGTATAAAGCATATATGGTTTTATTCTGTTTGAAGTTTTGATGATGAAGCATTCAAAACTGCGTCAGCCGGGAGTTGAACCCGGATCGGTTGCTTGGAAGACAACTATACTAGCCGCTACCCCACTGATGCTTGTTGTAAAATAATGAGTTATTGTTTGTATATATGGTTTTATTCTGTTTGAAGTTTTGATGATGAAGCATTCAAAACTGCGTCAGCCGGGAGTTGAACCCGGATCGATTGCTTGGAAGGAAACTATACTAGCCGCTACCCCACTGACGCTTGTTGTAAAATAATGAGTTATTGTTTGTATATATGGTTTTATTCTGTTTGAAGTTTTGATGATGAAGCATTCAAAACTGCGTCAGCTGGGAGTTGAACCAGGATCAATTGCTTGGAAGGCAACTATACTAGCCGCTACTCCACTGACGCTTGTTGTAAAATAATGAGTTGTTGTTTGCATATATGGTTTTATTCTGTTTGGAGTTTTGATGATGAAGCATTCAAAACTGCGTCAGCCGAGATTTTAACCCGGATCGATTGCTTGGAAGGCAACCATGCTAGCCGCTACACCACTGACCCTTGTTGTAAAATAATAGGTTGTATATAGCATATATGGTTTTATTCTGTTTGGAGTTTTGATGATGAAGCATTCAAAACTGCGTCAGCCGGGATTTGAACCCGGATCGATTGCTTGGAAGGCAACCATGCTAGCCGATACACCACTGACGCTTATTGTAAAATAATAGGTTGTATAAAGCATCTATGGTTTTATTTTGTTTGGAGTTTTGATAATGAAGCATTCAAAACTGCGTCAGCCGGGAGTTGAACCCGGATCGATCGCTTGGAAGGCAACCATGCTAGCCGCTACACCACTGACGCTTATTGTAAAATAATGAGTTATTGTTTGCATATATGGTTTTATTCTGTTTGGAGTTTTGATGATGAAGCATTCAAAACTGCGTAAGCCGGGAGTTGAACCCGGACCGATTGCTTGGAAGGCAACCATGCTAGCCGCTACACCACTGACGCTTATTGTAAAATAATAGGTTGTATAAAGCATATATGGTTTTATTCTGTTTGGAGTTTTGATGATGAAGCATTCAAAACTGCGTCAGCTGGGAGTTGAACCCGGATCGATTGCTTGGAAGGCAACCATGCTAGCCGCTACACCACTGACGCTTATTGTAAAATAATAGGTTGTATAAAGCATATATGGTTTTATTCTGTTTGGAGTTTTGATAATGAAGCATTCAAAACTGCGTCAGCCGGGAGTTGAAGCCGGATTGATTGCTTAGAAGGCAACCATGCTAGCCGCTACACCACTGACGCTTGTTGTAAAATAATGAGTTGTTGTTGGCATATATGGTTTTATTCTGTTTGGAGATTTGATGATCAAGCATTCAAAACTGCGTCAGCCGGGAGTTGAACCCGGATCGATTGCTTGGAAGGCAATCAACTAGCCGCTACACCACTGACGCTTGTTGTAAAATAATGAGTTGTTGTTTGCATATATGGTTTTATTCTGTTTGGAGTTTTGATGATGAAGCATTCAAAACTGCATCAAACGGGAGTTGAACCCGGATCGATTGCTTGGAGGGCAACCATGCTAGCCGCTACACCACTGACTCTTGTTGTAAAATAATGGGGTGTATAAAGCATATATGGTTTTATTGTGTTTGAAGTTTTGATGATGAAGCATTCAAAACTGCGTCAGCCGAGAGTTGAACCTGGATCGATTGCTTGGAAGGCAACTAAACTCGCTGCTACACCACTGACGCTTGCTGTAAAATAATGAGTTATTGTTTGTCTATATGGTTTTATTCTGTTTGAAGTTTTGATGATGAAGCATTCAAAACTGCGTCAGCCGGGAGTTGAACCTGGATCAATTGCTTGGAAGGCAACTATACTAGCCGCTACCCCACTGACGCTTGTTGTAAAATAATGAGTTGTTGTTTGCATATATGGTTTTATTCTGTTTGGAGTTTTGATGATGAAGCATTCAAAACTGCGTCAGCCGGGAGTTGAACCCAGATCGACTGCTTGGAAGGCAACAATACTAGCTGCTACACCACTGACACTTGTTGTAAAATAATAAGTTATTGTGTTTATATATGGTTTTATTCTGTTTGGAGTTTTTATGATGAAGCATTCATAACTGCGTCAGCCGGGAGTTAAACCCGGATCGATTGCTTGGAAGGCAACCATGCTAGCCGCTAAACCACTGACGCTTGTTGTAAAATAATGGGTTGTTGTTTGCATATATGGTTTTATTCTGTTTGGAGTTTTGATGATGAAGCATTCAAAACTGCGTCAGCCGGGAGTTGAACCCGGATCGATTGCTTGGAAGGCAACCATGCTAGCCGCTACACCACTGACGCTTATTGTAAAATAATAGGTTGTATAAAGCATCTATGGTTTTATTTTGTTTGGAGTTTTGATAATGAAGCATTCAAAACTGCGTCAGCCGGGAGTTGAACCCGGATCGATTGCTTGGAAGGCAACCATGCTAGCCGCTACACCACTGACGCTTATTGTAAAATAATAGGTTGTATAAAGCATATATGGTTTTATTCTGTTTGGAGTTTTGATGATGAAGCATTCAAAACAGCGTAAGCTGGGAATTGAACCCGGATCGATTGCTTGGAAGGCAACCATGCTAGCCGCTACACCTCTGACGCTTATTATAAAATAATAGGTTGTATAAAGCATATATGGTTTTATTCTGTTTGGAGTTTTGATGATGAAGCATTCAAAACTGCGTCAGCCGGGTGTTGAACCCGGATCGATTGCTTGGAAGGCAACCATGCTAGCCGCTACACCACTGACACTTGTTTTTACAATAATGAGTTGTAGAAAGCTTTTATGGTTTTTTTCTGTTTGGAGTTTTGATGATGAAGCATTCAAAACTGCGTCAGCCAGGAGTTGAACCCGGATCGGTTGCTTGGAAGACAACTATACTAGCCGCTACCCCACTGATGCTTGTTGTAAAATAATGAGTTATTGTTTGTATATATGGTTTTATTCTGTTTGAAGTTTTGATGATGAAGCATTCAAAACTGCGTCAGCTGGGAGTTGAACCCGGATCGATTGCTTGGAAGGAAACTATACTAGCCGCTACCCCACTGACGCTTGTTGTAAAATAATGAGTTATTGTTTGTATATATGGTTTTATTCTGTTTGAAGTTTTGATGATGAAGCATTCAAAACTGCGTCAGCTGGGAGTTGAACCAGGATCAATTGCTTGGAAGGCAACTATACTAGCCACTACTCCACTGACGCTTGTTGTAAAATAATGAGTTGTTGTTTGCATATATGGTTTTATTCTGTTTGGAGTTTTGATGATGAAGCATTCAAAACTGCGTCAGCCGAGATTTTAACCCGGATCGATTGCTTGGAAGGCAACCATGCTAGCCGCTACACCACTGACCCTTGTTGTAAAATAATAGGTTGTATATAGCATATATGGTTTTATTCTGTTTGGAGTTTTGATGATGAAGCATTCAAAACTGCGTCAGCCGGGATTTGAACCCGGATCGATTGCTTGAAAGGCAACCATGCTAGCCGATACACCACTGACGCTTATTGTAAAATAATAGGTTGTATAAAGCATCTAAGGTTTTATTTTGTTTGGAGTTTTGATAATGAAGCATTCAAAACTGCGTCAGCCGGGAGTTGAACCCGGATCGATCGCTTGGAAGGCAACCATGCTAGCCGCTACACCACTGACGCTCATTGTAAAATAATGAGTTATTGTTTGCATATATGGTTTTATTCTGTTTGGAGTTTTGATGATGAAGCATTCAAAACTGCGTAAGCCGGGAGTTGAACCCGGACCGATTGCTTGGAAGGCAACCATGCTAGCCGCTACACCACTGACGCTTATTGTAAAATAATAGGTTGTATAAAGCATATATGGTTTTATTCTGTTTGGAGTTTTGATGATGAAGCATTAAAAACTGCGTCAGCTGGGAGTTGAACCCGGATCGATTGCTTGGAAGGCAACCATGCTAGCCGCTACACCACTGACGCTTATTGTAAAATAATAGGTTGTATAAAGCATATATGGTTTTATTCTGTTTGGAGTTTTGATAATGAAGCATTCAAAACTGCGTCAGCCGGGAGTTGAAGCCGGATTGATTGCTTGGAAGGCAACCATGCTAGCCGCTACACCACTGACGCTTGTTGTAAAATAATGAGTTGTTGTTGGCATATATGGTTTTATTCTGTTTGGAGATTTGATGATCAAGCATTCAAAACTGCGTCAGCCGGGAGTTGAACCCGGATCGATTGCTTGGAAGGCAATCAACTAGCCGCTACACCACTGACGCTTGTTGTAAAATAATGAGTTGTTGTTTGCATATATGGTTTTATTCTGTTTGGAGTTTTGATGATGAAGCATTCAAAACTGCGTAAGCCGGGAGTTGAACCCGGATCAATTGCTTGGAAGGCAACAATGCTAGCCGCTACACCACTGACGCTTGTTGTAAAATAATGGGGTGTATAAAGCATATCTGGTTTTATTCTGCTTGGAGTTTTGATGATGAAGCATTCAAAACTGCATCAGCCGGGAGTTGAACCCGGATCGATTACTTGGAAGGCAACCATGCTAGCCGCTGCACCACTAAGGCTTGTTGTAAAATAATGAGTTGTTGTTTGCATATATGGTTTTATTCTGTTTGGAGCTTTGATGATGAAGCATTCAAAACTGCGTCAGCCGGGAGTTGAATCCGGATCGATTGCTTGGAAGGCAACCATGCTAGCCGCTACACCACTGACTCTTGTTGTAAAATAATGGGGTGTATAAAGCATATATAGTTTTATTCTGTTAAGAGTTTTGATGATGAAGCATTCAAAACTGCGTCAGCCGGGAGTAGAACCCGGATCGATTGCTTTGAACGCAATCATGCTAGCCGCTACACCACTGACGCTTGTTGTAAAATAATGAGTTGTTGTTTGCATCCATGGTTTTATTCTGTTTGGAGTTTTGATGATGAAGCATTCAAAACTGCATCAGCCGGGAGTTGAACCCGGATCGATTGCTTGGAGGGCAACCATGCTAGCCGCTGCACCACTAAGGCTTGTTGTAAAATAATGAGTTGTTGTTTGCATATATGGTTTTATTCTGTTTGGAGCTTTGATGATGAAGCATTCAAAACTGCGTCAGCCGGGAGTAGAACCCGGATCGATTGCTTTGAACGCAATCATGCTAGCCGCTACACCACTGACGCATGTTGTAAAATAATGAGTTGTTGTTTGCATCCATGGTTTTATTCTGTTTGGAGTTTTGATGATGAAGCATTCAAAACTGCATCAGCCGGGAGTTGAACCCGGATCGATTGCTTGGAGGGCAACCATGCTAGCCGCTACACCACTGACTCTTGTTGTAAAATAATGGGGTGTATAAAGCATATATGGTTTTATTGTGTTTGAAGTTTTGATGATGAAGCATTCAAAACTGCGTCGGCCGGGAGTTGAACCTGGATCGATTGCTTGGAAGGCAACTAAACTAGCCGCTACACCGCTGACGCTTGCTGTAAAATAATGAGTTATTGTTTGTCTATATGGTTTTATTCTGTTTGAAGTTTTGATGATGAAGCATTCAAAACTGCGTCAGCCGGGAGTTGAACCTGGATCAATTGCTTGGAAGGCAACTATACTAGCCGCTACCCCACTGACGCTTGTTGTAAAATAATGAGTTGTTGTTTGCATATATGGTTTTATTCTGTTTGGAGTTTTGATGATGAAGCATTCAAAACTGCGTCAGCCGGGAGTTGAACCCAGATCGACTGCTTGGAAGGCAACAATACTAGCTGCTACACCACTGACACTTGTTGTAAAATAATAAGTTATTGTGTCTATATATGGTTTTATTCTGTTTGGAGTTTTTATGATGAAGCATTCATAACTGCGTCAGCCGGGAGTTAAACCCGGATCGATTGCTTGGAAGGCAACCATGCTAGCCGCTAAACCACTGACGCTTGTTGTAAAATAATGGGTTGTTGTTTGCATATATGGTTTTATTCTGTTTGGAGTTTTGATGATGAAGCATTCAAAACTGCGTCAGCCGGGAGTTGAACCCGGATCGATTGCTTGGAAGGCAACCATGCTAGCCGCTACACCACTGACGCTTATTGTAAAATAATAGGTTGTATAAAGCATCTATGGTTTTATTTTGTTTGGAGTTTTGATAATGAAGCATTCAAAACTGCGTCAGCCGGGAGTTGAACCCGGATCGATTGCTTGGAAGGCAACCATGCTAGCCGCTACACCACTGACGCTTATTGTAAAATAATAGGTTGTATAAAGCATATATGGTTTTATTCTGTTTGGAGTTTTGATGATGAAGCATTCAAAACAGTTTAAGCCGGGAATTGAACCCGGATCGATTGCTTGGAAGGCAACCATGCTAGCCGCTACACCTCTGACGCTTATTATAAAATAATAGGTTGTATAAAGTATATATGGTTTTATTCTGTTTGGAGTTTTGATGATGAAGCATTCAAAACTGCTTCAGCCGGGAGATGAACCCGGATCGATATCTTGGAAGGCAACCATGCTAGCCGCTACACCACTGACGCTTATTGTAAAATAATAGGTTGTATAAAGCATCTATGGTTTTATTTTGTTTGGAGTTTTGATAATGAAGCATTCAAAACTGCGTCAGCCGGGAGTTGAACCCGGATCGATTGCTTGGAAGGCAACCATGCTAGCCGCTACACCACTGACGCTTGTTGTAAAATAATGAGTTGTTGTTTGCATATATGGTTTTATTCTGTTTGGAGATTTGATGATCAAGCATTCAAAACTGCGTCAGCCGGGAGTTGAACCCGGATCGATTGCTTGGAAGGCAACCAACTAGCCGCTACACCACTGACGCTTGTTGTAAAATAATGAGTTGTTGTTTGCATATATGGTTTTATTCTGTTTGGAGTTTTGATGATGAAGCATTCAAAACTGCGTCAGCCGGGAGTTGAACCCGGATCAATTGCTTGGAAGGCAACAATGCTAGCCGCTACACCACTGACGCTTGTTGGAAAATAATGGGGTGTATAAAGCATATATGGTTTTATTCTGTTTGGAGTTTTGATGATGAAGCTTTCAAAACTGCGTCAGCGGGAGTTGAACCCGGATCGATTGCTTGGCAGGTAACCATGCTAGCCGCTACACCTCTGACACTTGTTGTAAAATAAAGAATTGTTGTTTGCATATATGGTTTTATTCTGTTAGGAGTTTTGATGATGAAGCATTCAAAACTGCGTCAGCCGGGAGTTGAACCCGGATCGATTGCTTTGAAGGCAACCATGCTAGCCGCTACACCACTGACGCTTGTTGTAAAATAATGGGTTATATTAAGCATATATGGTTTTATTCTGTTTAGAGTTTTGATGATGAAGCATTCAAAACTACGTCAGCCGGGAGTTGAACCCGGATCGATTGCTTAGAAGGCAACCATGCTAGCCGCTACACCACTGACGCTTGTTGTAAAATAATGAGTTGTTGTTTGCATATATGGTTTTATTCTGTTTGGAGTTTTGATGATGAAGCATTCAAAACTGCGTCAGCCGGGAGTTGAACCCGGATCAATGGCTTGGAAGGCAACGATACTAGCCGCTACACCACTGACGCTTGTTGTAAAATAACGAGTCGTTGTTTGCATATATGGTTTTATTCTGTTGGGAGTTTTGATTATGGAGCATTCAAAACTGCGTCAGCCGGGAGTTGAACCCGGATCGATTGCTTGGCAAGCAACCATGCTAGCTGCTACACCACTGACGCTTGTTGTAGAATAATGAGTTGTTTAAAGCATATATGGTTTCATTCTGTTTGGAGTTTTGATGATGAAGCATTCAAAACTGCGTCAGCCGGGAGTTGAACGCGGATCGATTGCTTGGCAAGCAACCATGCTAGCCGCTACACCACTAACACTTGTAGTAAAATAATGAGTTGTTGTTTGCATATATGGTTTTATTCTGTTGGGAGTTTTGATGATGAAGCATTCAAAACTGCGTCAGCCGGGAGTTGAACCCGGATCGATGGCTTGGAAGGCAACCATGCTAGCCGCTACACCACTGACGCTTGTTGTAAAATAACGAGTCGTTGTTTACATATATGGTTTTATTCTGTTTCGAGTTTTGATGATGAAGCATTCAAAACTGCGTCAGCCGAGAGTTGAACCCCGATCGATTGCTTGGAAGGCAACGATGCTAGCCGCTACAGCACTGACCCTTGTTGTAAAATAATGAGTTGTTGTTTGCATATATGGTTTTATTCTTTTTGGAGTTTTGATGATGAAGCATTCAAAACTGCGTCAGCCAGGAGTTGAACCCGGATCGATTGCTTGTAAGGGAACTATGCTAGCCGCTACACCACTGACGCTTATTATAAAATAATAGGTTGTATAAAGCATATATGGTTTTATTCTGTTTGGAGTTTTGATGATGAAGCATTCAAAACTGCGTCAGCGGGAGTTGAACCCCGATCTATTGCTTGGAAGGCAACCATGCTAGCCGCTACACCACTGACGCTTGTTGTAAAATAATGAGTTGTATAAAGCATAAATGGTTTTATTCTGTTTGAAGTTTTGATGATGAAGCATTCCAAACTGCGTCAGCCGGGAGTTGAACCCGGATCGATTGCTTGGAAGGCAACCAACTAGCCGCTACACCACTGACGCTTGTTGTAAAATAATGGGTTGTTGTTTGGATATATGGTTTTATTCTGTTTGGACTTTTGATGATGAAGCATTCAAAACTGCGTCAGCCGGGAGTTGAACCCGGATCAATTGCTTGGAAGGCAACCAAGCTAGCCGCTACACCACTGATGCTTGTTATTAAATTAATGAGTTGTAGACAGGATATATGGTTTTATTCTGTTCGGAGTTTTGATGATGAAGCATTCAAAACTGCATCGGCTGGGAGTTGAACCCGGATCGATTGCTTGGAAGGCAACCATGCTAGCCGCAACACCACTGACCCTTGTTGTAAAATAATGAGTTGTTGTTTGCATATATGGTTTTATTCTGTTTGGAGTTTTGATGATGAAGCATTCAAAACTGCGTCAGCCGGGAGTTGAACCCGGATCGATTGCTTGTAAGGGAACTATGCTAGCCGCTACACCACTGACGCTTATTGTAAAATAATATGTTGTATAAAGCATATATGGTTTTATTCTGTTTGGAGTTTTGATGATGAAGCCTTCAAAACTGCGTCAGCGGGAGTTGAACCCCGATCTATTGCTTGGCAGGCAACCATGCTAGCCGCTACACCACTGACGCTTGTTGTAAAATAATGAGTTGTATAAAGCATATATGGTTTTATTCTGTTTGGAGTTTTGATGATGAAGCATTCAAAACTGCGTCAGCCGGGAGTTGAACGCGGATCGATTGCTTGGCAAGCAACCATGCTAGCCACTACAACACTAACACTGGTTGTAAAATAATGAGTTGTTGTTTGCATATATGGTTTTATTCGGTTGGGAGTTTTGATGATGAAGCATTCAAAACTGCGTCAGCCGGGAGTTGAACCCGGATCGATTGCTTGGAAGGCAACCATGCTAGCCGCTACACCACTGACGCTTGTTGTAAAAGAAAGGGTTGTATAAAGCATATATGGTTTTATTCTGTTCGGAGTTTTGATGATGAAGCATTCAAAACTACGTCAGCCGGGAGTTGAACCCGGATCGATTGCTTAGAAGGCAACCATAGTAGCCGCTACACCACTTACCCTTGTTGTAAAATAATGAGTTGTTGTTTGCATATATGGTTTTATTCTGTTTAGAGTTTTGATGATGAAGCATTCAAAACTGCGTCAGCCGGGAGTTGAACCCGGATCGATTGCTTGGAAGGCAAATATGTTAGCCGCTACACCACTGACGCTTGTTGTAAAATTATGAGTTGTAGTTTGCATATATTGCTTTATTCTGTTTGGAGTTTTGATGATGATGCATTCAAAACTGCGTCAGCCGGGTGTTGAACCCGGATCGATTGCTTGGAAGGCAAATATGCTAGCTGCTACACCACTGACGCTTGTTGTAGAATCATGAGTTGTTTAAAGCATATAGGTTTCATTCTGTTTGGAGTTTTGATGATGAAGCATTCAAAACTGCGTCGGCCTGGAGTTGAACGCGGATCGATTGCTTGGCAAGCAACCATGCTAGCCGCTACACCACTAACACTTGTTGTAAAATAATGAGTTGTTGTTTGCATATATGGTTTTATTCTGTTGGGAGTTTTGATGATGAAGCATTCAAAACTGCGTCAGCCGGGAGTTGAACCCGGATCGATGGCTTGGAAGGCAACCATGCTAGCCGCTACAACACTGACGCTTGTTGTAAAATAACGAGTCGTTGTTTGCATATATGGTTTCATTCTGTTTCGAGTTTTGATGATGAAGCATTCAAAACTGCGTCAGCCGGGAGTTGAACCCGGATCGATTGCTTGTAAGGGAACTATGCTAGCCGCTACACCACTGACGCTTATTGTAAAATAATAGGTTGTATAAAGCATATATGGTTTTATTCTGTTTGGAGTTTTGATGATGAAGCATTCAAAACTGCGTCAGCGGGAGTTGAACCCCGATCTATTGCTTGGAAGGCAACCATGCTAGCCGCTACACCACTGACGCTTGTTGTAAAATAATGAGTTGTATAAAGCATAAATGGTTTTATTCTGTTTGAAGTTTTGATGATGAAGCATTCCAAACTGCGTCAGCCGGGAGTTGAACCCGGATCGATTGCTTGGAAGGCAACCAACTAGCCGCTACACCACTGACGCTTGTTGTAAAATAATGGGTTGTTGTTTGGATATATGGTTTTATTCTGTTTGGACTTTTGATGATGAAGCATTCAAAACTGCGTCAGCCGGGAGTTGAACCCGGATCAATTGCTTGGAAGGCAACCATGCTAGCCGCTACACCACTGATGCTTGTTATTAAATTAATGAGTTGTAGACAGGATATATGGTTTTATTCTGTTCCGAGTTTTGATGATGAAGCATTCAAAACTGCATCGGCTGGGAGTTGAACCCGGATCGATTGCTTGGAAGGCAACCATGCTAGCCGCAACACCACTGACCCTTGTTGTAAAATAATGAGTTGTTGTTTGCATATATGGTTTTATTCTGTTTGGAGTTTTGATGATGAAGCATTCAAAACTGCGTCAGCCGGGAGTTGAACCCGGATCGATTGCTTGTAAGGGAACTATGCTAGCCGCTACACCACTGACGCTTATTGTAAAATAATAGGTTGTATAAAGCATATATGGTTTTATTCTGTTTGGAGTTTTGATGATGAAGCATTCAAAACTGCGTCAGCGGGAGTTGAACCCCGATCTATTGCTTGGAAGGCAACCATGCTAGCCGCTACACCACTGACGCTTGTTGTAAAATAATGAGTTGTATAAAGCATATATGGTTTTATTCTGTTTGGAGTTTTGATGATGAAGCATTCAAAACTGCGTCAGCTGGGAGTTGAACGCGGATCGATTGCTTGGCAAGCAACCATGCTAGCCACTACAACACTAACACTGGTTGTAAAATAATGAGTTGTTGTTTGCATATATGGTTTTATTCGGTTGGGAGTTTTGATGATGAAGCATTCAAAACTGCGTCAGCCGGGAGTTGAACCCGGATCGATTGCTTGGAAGGCAACCATGCTAGCCGCTACACCACTAACGCTTGTTGTAAAAGAAAGGGTTGTATAAAGCATATATGGTTTTATTCTGTTCGGAGTTTTGATGATGAAGCATTCAAAACTACGTCAGCCGGGAGTTGAACCCGGATCGATTGCTTAGAAGGCAACCATAGTAGCCGCTACACCACTGACCCTTGTTGTAAAATAATGAGTTGTTGTTTGCATATATGGTTTTATTCTGTTTAGAGTTTTGATGATGAAGCATTCAAAACTGCGTCAGCCGGGAGTTGAACCCGGATCGATTGCTTGGAAGGCAAATATGTTAGCCGCTACACCACTGACGCTTGTTGTAAAATTATGAGTTGTAGTTTGCATATATTGCTTTATTCTGTTTGGAGTTTTGATGATGATGCATTCAAAACTGCGTCAGCCGGGTGTTGAACCCGGATCGATTGCTTGGAAGGCAAATATGCTAGCTGCTACACCACTGACGCTTGTTGTAGAATCATGAGTTGTTTAAAGCATATAGGTTTCATTCTGTTTGGAGTTTTGATGATGAAGCATTCAAAACTGCGTCGGCCTGGAGTTGAACGCGGATCGATTGCTTGGCAAGCAACCATGCTAGCCGCTACACCACTAACACTTGTTGTAAAATAATGAGTTGTTGTTTGCATATATGGTTTTATTCTGTTGGGAGTTTTGATGATGAAGCATTCAAACCTGCGTAAGCCGGGAGTTGAACCCGGATCGATGGCTTGGAAGGCAACCATGCTAGCCGCTACAACACTGACGCTTGTTGTAAAATAACGAGTCGTTGTTTGCATATATGGTTTTATTCTGTTTCGAGTTTTGATGATGAAGCATTCAAAACTGCGTCAGCCGAGAGTTGAACCCCGATCGATTGCTTGGAAGGCAACGATGCTAGCCGCTACACCACTGACACTTGTTATTAAAATAATGAGTTGTTGTTTGCAAATATGGTTCTATTCTGTTTAGAGTTTTGATGATGAAGCATTCAAAACTACGTCAGCCGGGAGTTGAACCCGGATCCATTGCTTGGAAGGCAACCATGCTAGCCGCTACACCACTGACGCTTGTTGTAAAGTAATGAGTTGTAGAGAGCATATATGGCTTTATTCTGTTTGGAGTTTTGATGATGAAGCATTCAAAACTGCGACAGCTGGGAGTTGAACCCGGATCGATTGCTTGGAAGGCAACCATGCTAGCCGCTACACCACTGACGCTTGTTGTAAAATAATGAGTTGTTGTTTGCATATATGGTTTTATTCTGTTGGGAGTTTTGATGATGAAGCATTCAAAACTGCATCAGCCGGGAGTTGAACCCGGATCGATTGCTTGGAAGGCAACCATGCTAGCCGCTACACCACTGACCCTTGTTGTAAAATAATGAGTTGTTGTTTGCATATATGGTTTTATTCTGTTGGGAGTTTTTATGATGAAGCATTCAAAACTGCATCAGCCGGGAGTTGAACCCGGATCGATTGCTTGGAAGGCAACCATGCTAGCCGCTACACCACTGACACTTATTGTAAAATAATAGGTTGTATAAAGTATATATGGTTTTATTCTGTTTGAAGTTTTGATGATGAAGCATTCAAAACTGCGTCAGCCGGGAGTTGAACCCGGATTGATTGCTTGGAAGGCAACCATGCTAGCCGCTACACCACTGACGCTTATTGTAAAATAATAGGTTGTATAAAACATATATGGTTTTATTCTGTTTGGAGTTTTGATGATGAAGCATTCAAAACTGCGTCAGCCGGGAGTTGAACCCGGATCGATTGCTTGGAAGGCAACCATGCTAGCCGCTACACCACTGACCCTTGTTGTAAAATAATGAGTTTTTGTTTGCATATATGGTTTTGTTCTGTTTGGAGTTTTGATGATGAAGCATTCAAAACTGCGTCAGCCGGGAGTTGAACGCGGATCGATTGCTTGGCAAGCAACCATGCTAGCCACTACAACACTAACACTGGTTGTAAAATAATGAGTTGTTGTTTGCATATATGGTTTTATTCGGTTGGGAGTTTTGATGATGAAGCATTCAAAACTGCGTCAGCCGGGAGTTGAACCCGGATCGATTGCTTGGAAGGCAACCATGCTAGCCGCTACACCACTGACGCTTGTTGTAAAAGAAAGGGTTGTATAAAGCATATATGGTTTTATTCTGTTCGGAGTTTTGATGATGAAGCATTCAAAACTACGTCAGCCGGGAGTTGAACCCGGATCGATTGCTTAGAAGGCAACCATAGTAGCCGCTACACCACTGACCCTTGTTGTAAAATAATGAGTTGTTGTTTGCATATATGGTTTTATTCTGTTTAGAGTTTTGATGATGAAGCATTCAAAACTGCGTCAGCCGGGAGTTGAACCCGGATCGATTGCTTGGAAGGCAAATATGTTAGCCGCTACACCACTGACGCTTGTTGTAAAATTATGAGTTGTAGTTTGCATATATTGCTTTATTCTGTTTGGAGTTTTGATGATGATGCATTCAAAACTGCGTCAGCCGGGTGTTGAACCCGGATCGATTGCTTGGAAGGCAAATATGCTAGCTGCTACACCACTGACGCTTGTTGTAGAATCATGAGTTGTTTAAAGCATATAGGTTTCATTCTGTTTGGAGTTTTGATGATGAAGCATTCAAAACTGCGTCGGCCTGGAGTTGAACGCGGATCGATTGCTTGGCAAGCAACCATGCTAGCCGCTACACCACTAACACTTGTTGTAAAATAATGAGTTGTTGTTTGCATATATGGTTTTATTCTGTTGGGAGTTTTGATGATGAAGCATTCAAAACTGCGTCAGCCGGGAGTTGAACCCGGATCGATGGCTTGGAAGGCAACCATGCTAGCCGCTACAACACTGACGCTTGTTGTAAAATAACGAGTCGTTGTTTGCATATATGGTTTCATTCTGTTTCGAGTTTTGATGATGAAGCATTCAAAACTGCGTCAGCCGGGAGTTGAACCCGGATCGATTGCTTGTAAGGGAACTATGCTAGCCGCTACACCACTGACGCTTATTGTAAAATAATAGGTTGTATAAAGCATATATGGTTTTATTCTGTTTGGAGTTTTGATGATGAAGCATTCAAAACTGCGTCAGCGGGAGTTGAACCCCGATCTATTGCTTGGAAGGCAACCATGCTAGCCGCTACACCACTGACGCTTGTTGTAAAATAATGAGTTGTATAAAGCATAAATGGTATTATTCTGTTTGAAGTTTTGATGATGAAGCATTCCAAACTGCGTCAGCCGGGAGTTGAACCCGGATCGATTGCTTGGAAGGCAACCAACTAGCCGCTACACCACTGACGCTTGTTGTAAAATAATGGGTTGTTGTTTGGATATATGGTTTTATTCTGTTTGGACTTTTGATGATGAAGCATTCAAAACTGCGTCAGCCGGGAGTTGAACCCGGATCAATTGCTTGGAAGGCAACCATGCTAGCCGCTACACCACTGATGCTTGTTATTAAATTAATGAGTTGTAGACAGGATATATGGTTTTATTCTGTTCCGAGTTTTGATGATGAAGCATTCAAAACTGCATCGGCTGGGAGTTGAACCCGGATCGATTGCTTGGAAGGCAACCATGCTAGCCGCAACACCACTGACCCTTGTTGTAAAATAATGAGTTGTTGTTTGCATATATGGTTTTATTCTGTTTGGAGTTTTGATGATGAAGCATTCAAAACTGCGTCAGCCGGGAGTTGAACCCGGATCGATTGCTTGTAAGGGAACTATGCTAGCCGCTACACCACTGACGCTTATTGTAAAATAATAGGTTGTATAAAGCATATATGGTTTTATTCTGTTTGGAGTTTTGATGATGAAGCATTCAAAACTGCGTCAGCGGGAGTTGAACCCCGATCTATTGCTTGGAAGGCAACCATGCTAGCCGCTACACCACTGACGCTTGTTGTAAAATAATGAGTTGTATAAAGCATATATGGTTTTATTCTGTTTGGAGTTCTGATGATGAAGCATTCAAAACTGCGTCAGCTGGGAGTTGAACGCGGATCGATTGCTTGGCAAGCAACCATGCTAGCCACTACAACACTAACACTGGTTGTAAAATAATGAGTTGTTGTTTGCATATATGGTTTTATTCGGTTGGGAGTTTTGATGATGAAGCATTCAAAACTGCGTCAGCCGGGAGTTGAACCCGGATCGATTGCTTGGAAGGCAACCATGCTAGCCGCTACACCACTAACGCTTGTTGTAAAAGAAAGGGTTGTATAAAGCATATATGGTTTTATTCTGTTCGGAGTTTTGATGATGAAGCATTCAAAACTACGTCAGCCGGGAGTTGAACCCGGATCGATTGCTTAGAAGGCAACCATAGTAGCCGCTACACCACTGACCCTTGTTGTAAAATAATGAGTTGTTGTTTGCATATATGGTTTTATTCTGTTTAGAGTTTTGATGATGAAGCATTCAAAACTGCGTCAGCCGGGAGTTGAACCCGGATCGATTGCTTGGAAGGCAAATATGTTAGCCGCTACACCACTGACGCTTGTTGTAAAATTATGAGTTGTAGTTTGCATATATTGCTTTATTCTGTTTGGAGTTTTGATGATGATGCATTCAAAACTGCGTCAGCCGGGTGTTGAACCCGGATCGATTGCTTGGAAGGCAAATATGCTAGCTGCTACACCACTGACGCTTGTTGTAGAATCATGAGTTGTTTAAAGCATATAGGTTTCATTCTGTTTGGAGTTTTGATGATGAAGCATTCAAAACTGCGTCGGCCTGGAGTTGAACGCGGATCGATTGCTTGGCAAGCAACCATGCTAGCCGCTACACCACTAACACTTGTTGTAAAATAATGAGTTGTTGTTTGCATATATGGTTTTATTCTGTTGGGAGTTTTGATGATGAAGCATTCAAACCTGCGTAAGCCGGGAGTTGAACCCGGATCGATGGCTTGGAAGGCAACCATGCTAGCCGCTACAACACTGACGCTTGTTGTAAAATAACGAGTCGTTGTTTGCATATATGGTTTTATTCTGTTTCGAGTTTTGATGATGAAGCATTCAAAACTGCGTCAGCCGAGAGTTGAACCCCGATCGATTGCTTGGAAGGCAACGATGCTAGCCGCTACACCACTGACACTTGTTATTAAAATAATGAGTTGTTGTTTGCAAATATGGTTCTATTCTGTTTAGAGTTTTGATGATGAAGCATTCAAAACTACGTCAGCCGGGAGTTGAACCCGGATCCATTGCTTGGAAGGCAACCATGCTAGCCGCTACACCACTGACGCTTGTTGTAAAGTAATGAGTTGTAGAGAGCATATATGGCTTTATTCTGTTTGGAGTTTTGATGATGAAGCATTCAAAACTGCGACAGCTGGGAGTTGAACCCGGATCGATTGCTTGGAAGGCAACCATGCTAGCCGCTACACCACTGACGCTTGTTGTAAAATAATGAGTTGTTGTTTGCATATATGGTTTTATTCTGTTGGGAGTTTTGATGATGAAGCATTCAAAACTGCATCAGCCGGGAGTTGAACCCGGATCGATTGCTTGGAAGGCAACCATGCTAGCCGCTACACCACTGACCCTTGTTGTAAAATAATGAGTTGTTGTTTGCATATATGGTTTTATTCTGTTGGGAGTTTTTATGATGAAGCATTCAAAACTGCATCAGCCGGGAGTTGAACCCGGATCGATTGCTTGGAAGGCAACCATGCTAGCCGCTACACCACTGACACTTATTGTAAAATAATAGGTTGTATAAAGTATATATGGTTTTATTCTGTTTGAAGTTTTGATGATGAAGCATTCAAAACTGCGTCAGCCGGGAGTTGAACCCGGATTGATTGCTTGGAAGGCAACCATGCTAGCCGCTACACCACTGACGCTTATTGTAAAATAATAGGTTGTATAAAACATATATGGTTTTATTCTGTTTGGAGTTTTGATGATGAAGCATTCAAAACTGCGTCAGCCGGGAGTTGAACCCGGATCGATTGCTTGGAAGGCAACCATGCTAGCCGCTACACCACTGACCCTTGTTGTAAAATAATGAGTTTTTGTTTGCATATATGGTTTTATTCTGTTTGGAGTTTTGATGATGAAGCATTCAAAACTGCGTCAAGAGGGAGTTGAACCCGGATCGATTGCTTGGAAGGCAACTAGGCTAGCCGCTACACCACTGACGCTTATTGTAAAATAATAGGTTGTAGAAAGCATATATGGTTTTATTCTGTTTGGAGTTTTGATGATGAAGCATTCAAAACTGCGTCAGCGGGAGTTGAACCCCGATCTATTGCTTGGAAGGCAACCATGCTAGCCGCTACACCACTGACGCTTGTTGTAAAATAATGAGCTGTTTAAAGCATAAATGATTTTATTCTGTTTGAAGTTTTGATGATGAAGCATTCAAAACTGCGTCAGCCGGGAGTTGAACCCGGATCGATTGCTTGGAAGGCAACCAACTAGCCGCTACACCACTGACGCTTGTTGTAAAATAATGGGTTGTTGTTTGGATATATGGTTTTATTCTGTTTGGACTTTTGATGATGAAGCATTCAAAACTGCGTCAGCCGGGAGTTGAACCCGGATCAATTGCTTGGAAGGCAACCATGCTAGCCGCTACACCACTGATGCTTGTTTTTAAATTAATGAGTTGTAGACAGGATATATGGTTTTATTCTGTTTGGACTTTTGATGATGAAGCATTCAAAACTGCGTCAGCCGGGAGTTGAACCCAGATCAATTGCTTGGAAGGCAACCATGCTAGCCGCTACACCACTGACGCTTGTTGTAAAATAATGAGTTGTTGTTTGCATATATGGTTTTATTCTGTTGGGAGTTTTGATGATGAAGCATTCAAAACTGCGTCAGCCGGGAGTTGAACCCGGATCGATTGCTTGGAAGGCAACCATGCTAGCCGCTACACCACTGACGCTTGTTGTAAAATATCGGGTTATATTAAGCATATATGGTTTTATTCTGTTTAGAGTTTTGATGATGAAGCATTCAAAACTACGTCAGCCGGGAGTTGAACCTGGATCGATTGCTTAGAAGGCAACCATGCTAGCCACTACAGCACTGATGCTTGTTGTAAAAAAATGAGTTGTTGTTTGCATATATGGTTTTATTCTGTTTGGAGTTTTGATGATGAAGCATTCAAAACTGCGTCAGCCGGGAGTTGAACCCGGATCAATGGCTTGGAAGGCAACGATACTAGCCGCTACACCACTGACGCTTGTTGTAAAATAACGAGTCGTTGTTTGCATATATGGTTTTATTCTGTTGGGAGTTTTGATGATGGAGCATTCAAAACTTCGTCAGCCGGGAGTTGAACCCGGATCGATTGCTTGGCAAGCAACCATGCTAGCTGCTACACCACTGTTGCTTGTTGTAGAATAATGAGTTGTTTAAAGCATATATGGTTTCATTCTGTTTGGAGTTTTGATGATGAAGCATTCAAAACTGCGTCAGCCGGGAGTTGAACGCGGATCGATTGCTTGGCAAGCAACCATGCTAGCCGCTACACCACTAACACTTGTAGTAAAATAATGAGTTGTTGTTTGCATATATGGTTTTATTCTGTTGGGAGTTTTGATGATGAAGCATTCAAAACTGCGTCAGCCGGGAGTTGAACCCGGATCGATGGCTTGGAAGGCAACCATGCTAGCCGCTACACCACTGACGCTTGTTGTAAAATAACGAGTCGTTGTTTACATATATGGTTTTATTCTGTTTCGAGTTTTGATGATGAAGCATTCAAAACTGCGTCAGCCGAGAGTTGAACCCCAATCGATTGCTTGGAAGGCAACGATGCTAGCCGCTACAGCACTGACACTTGTTATTAAAATAATGAGTTGTTGTTTGCATATATGGTTCTATTCTGTTTCGAGTTTTGATGATGAAGCATTCAAAACTACGTCAGCCGGGAGTTGAACCCGGATCGATTGCTTGGAAGGCAACCATGCTAGCCGCTACACCACTGACGCTTGTTGTAAAATAATGAGTTGTTGTTTGCATATATGGTTTTATTCTGTTGGGAGTTTTTATGATGAAGCATTCAAAACTGCGACAGCTGGGAGTTGAACCCGGATCGATTGCTTGGAAGGCAACCATGCTAGCCGCTATACCACTGACGCTTATTGTGAAATAATAGGTTGTATAAAGCATATATGGTTTTATTCTGTTTGAAGGTTTGATGATGAAGCATTCAAAACTGCGTCAGCCGGGAGTTGAACCCGGATCGATTGCTTGGAAGGCAGCCATGCTAGCCGCTACACCACTGACCCTTGTTGTAAAATAATGAGTTGTTGTTTGCATATATGGTTTTATTCTGTTTGGAGTTTTGATGATGAAGCATTCAAAACTGCGTCAACCGGGAGTTGAACCATGATCGATTGCTTGGAAGGCAACCATGCTAGCCGCTACACCACTGACACTTATTGTAAAATAATAGGTTGTATAAAGCATATATGGTTTTATTCTGTTTGGAGTTTTGATGATGAAGCATTCAAAACTGCGTCAGCGGGAGTTGAACCCCGATCCATTGCTTGGAAGGCAACCATGCTAGCCGCTACACCACTGACGCTTGTTGTAAAATAATGAGTTGTATAAAGCATAAATGGTTTTATTCTGTTTGAAGTTTTGATGATGAAGCATTCAAAACTGTGTCAGCCGGGAGTTGAACCCGGATCAATTGCTTGGAAGGCAACCAACTAGCCGCTACACCACTGACGCTTGTTGTAAAATAATGGGTTGTTGTTTGGATATATGGTTTTATTCTGTTTGGACTTTTGATGATGAAGCATTCAAAACTGCGTCAGCCGGGAGTTGAACCCGGATCAATTGCTTGGAAGGCAACCATGCTAGCCGCTACACCACTGATGCTTGTTATTAAATTAATGAGTTGTAGACAGGATATATGGTTTTATTCTGTTCGGAGTTTTGATGATGAAGCATTGAAAACTGCATCGGTTGGGAGTTGAACCCGGATCGATTGCTTGGAAGGCAACCATGCTAGCCGCAACACCACTGACCCTTGTTGTAAAATAATGAGTTGTTGTTTGCATATATGGTTTTATTCTGTTGGGAGTTTTTATGATGAAGCATTCAAAACTGCGTCAGCCGGGAGTTGAACCCGGATCGATTGCTTGTAAGGGAACTATGCTAGCCGCTACACCACTGACGCTTATTGTAAAATAATAGGTTGTATAAAGCATATATGGTTTTATTCTGTTTGGAGTTTTGATGATGAAGCATTCAAAACTGCGTCAGCGGGAGTTGAACCCCGATCTATTGCTTGGCAGGCAACCATGCTAGCCGCTACACCACTGACGCTTGTTGTAAAATAATGAGTTGTATAAAGCATATATGGTTTTATTCTGTTTGGAGTTTTGATGATGAAGCATTCAAAACTGCGTCAGCCGGGAGTTGAACGCGGATCGATTGCTTGGAAGGCAACCATGCTAGCCGCTACACCACTGACGCTTGTTGTAAAATAATGGGTTGTATAAAGCATATATGGTTTTATTCTGTTTAGAGTTTTGATGATGAAGCATTCAAAACTACGTCAGCCGGGAGTTGAACCCGGATCGATTGCTTAGAAGGCAACCATGCTAGCCGCTACACCACTGACGCTTGTTGTAAAATAATGAGTTGTTGTTTGCATATATGGTTTTATTCTGTTTAGAGTTTTGATGATGAAGCATTCCAAACTGCGTCAGCCGGGAGTTGAACCCGGATCGATTGCTTGGAAGGCAAATATATTAGCCGCTACACCACTGACGCTTGTTGTAAAATTATGAGTTGTTGTTTGCATATATGGCTTTATTCTGTTTGGAGTTTTGATGATGATGCATTCAAAACTGCGTCAGCCGGGTGTTGAACCCGGATCGATTGCATGGAAGGCAAATATGCTAGCTGCTACACCACTGACGCTTGTTGTAGAATCATGAGTTGTTTAAAGCATATAGGTTTCATTCTGTTTGGAGTTTTGATGATGAAGCATTCAAACCTGCGTCGGCCTGGAGTTGAACGCGGATCGATTGCTTGGCAAGCAACCATGCTAGCCGCTACACCACTAACACTTGTTGTAAAATAATGAGTTGTTGTTTGCATATATGGTTTTATTCTGTTTAGAGTTTTGATGATGAAGCATTCAAAACTGCATCAGCCGGGAGTTGAACCCGGATCGATTGCTTGGAAGGCAACCATGCTAGCCGCTGCACCACTGACGCTTGTTGTAAAATAATGGGTTGTTGTTTGGATATATGGTTTTATTCTATTTGGACTTTTGATGATGAAGCATTCAAAACTGCGTCAGCCGGGAGTTGAACCCGGATCAATTGCTTGGAAGGCAACCATGCTAGCCGCTACACCACTGATGCTTGTTTTTAAATTAATGAGTTGTAGACAGGATATATGGTTTTATTCTGTTCGGAGTTTTGATGATGGAGCATTCAAACCTGCGTCAGCCTGGAGTTGAACCCGGATCGATTGCTTGGAAGGCAACCATGCTAGCCGCTACACCACTGACGCTTCTTGTAAAATAATGAGTTGTTGTTTGCATATATGGTTTTATTCTGTTTGGAGTTTTGATGATGAAGCATTCAAAACTGCATCAGCCGGGAGTTGAAACCGGATCGATTGCTTGGAAGGCAACCATGCTAGCCGCTGCACCACTGACGCTTGTTGTAAAATAATGAGTTGTTGTTTGCATCTAGGGTTTTATTCTGTTTGGAGTTTTGATGATGAAGCATTCAAAACTGCGTCAGCCGGGAGTGGAACCCGGATCGATTGCTTGGAAGGCACCCATGCTAGCCGCTACACCACTGACGCTTGTTGTAAAATAATGAGTTGTTGTTTGCATATATGGTTTTGTTCTGTTTGGAGTTTTGATGATGAAGCATTCAAAACTACGTCAGCCGGGAGTTGAACCTGGATCGATTGCTTTGAAGGCAACTGAACTAGCTGCTACACTACTGACGCTTGTTGTAAAATAATGAGTTGTTGTTTGCATATATGGTTTTGTTCTGTTTGGAGTTTTGATGATGAAGCATTCAAAACTGCGTCAGCCGGGAGTTGAACCCGGATCGATTGCTTGGAAGGCAACCATGCTAGCCGCTACACCACTGACGCTTGTTGTATAATAATGAGTTGTTGTTTACATATATGGTTTTATTCTGTTTAGAGTTTTGATGATGAAGCATTCAAAACTGCATCAGCCGGGAGTTGAACCCGGATCGATTGCTTGGAAGGCAACCATGCTAGCCGCTGCACCACTGACGCTTGTTGTAAAATAATGGGTTGTTCTTTGGATAAATGGTTTTATTCTATTTGGACTTTTGATGATGAAGCATTCAAAACTGCGTCAGCCGGGAGTTGAACCCGGATCAATTGCTTGGAAGGCAACCATGCTAGCCGCTACACCACTGATGCTTGTTTTTAAATTAATGAGTTGTAGACAGGATATATGGTTTAATTCTGTTATGAGTTTTGATGATGAAGCATTCAAACCTGCGTCAGCCTGGAGTTGAACCCGGATCGATTGCTTGGAAGGCAACCATGCTAGCCGCTACACCACTGACGCTTGTTGTAAAATAATGAGTTGTTGTTTGCATAAATGGTTTTATTCTGTTTGGAGTTTTGATGATGAAGCATTCAAAACTGCATCAGCCGGGAGTTGAAACCGGATCGATTGCTTGGAAGGCAACCATGCTAGCCGCTGCACCACTGACGCTTGTTGTAAAATAATGAGTTGTTGTTTGCATATATGGTTTTATTCTGTTTACAGTTTTGCTGATGAAGCTTTCAAAACTGCGTCAGCCGGGAGTTGAACCCGGATCGATTCCTTGGAAGGCAACCATGCCAGCCGCTACACCACTGACGCTTGTTGTAAAATAATGGGTTGTATAAAGCATATATGGTTTAATTCTTTTTGGAGTTTTGATGATGAAGCATTCAAAACTGCGTCAGCTGGGAGTTGAACCCGGATCGATTGCTTGGAAGGCAACCATGCTAGCCGCTACACCACTGACGCTTGTTGTAAAATAATGAGTTGTTGTTTGCATAAATGGTTTTATTCTGTTTGGAGTTTTGATGATGAAGCATTCAAAACTGCATCAGCCGGAAGTTGAACCCGGATCGATTGCTTGGAAGGCAACCATGCTAGCCGCTACACCACTGACCCTTGTTGTAAAATAATGAGTTGTTGTTTGCATATATGGTTTTGTTCTGTTTGGAGTTTTTATGATGAAGCATTCAAAACTGCGTCAGCCGGGAGTTCAACCTGGATCGATTGCTTGGAAGGCAACTATACTAGCCGCTACACCACTGACGCTTGTTGTAAAATAATGAGTTGTTGTTTGCATATATGGTTTTATTCTGTTTGGAGTTTTGATGATGAAGCATTCAAAACTGCGTCAGCCGGGAGTTGAAGCCGGATTGATTGCTTGGAAGGCAACCATGCTAGCCGCTACACCACTGACGCTTGTTGTAAAATAATGAGTTGTTGTTGGCATATATGGTTTTATTCTGTTTGGAGTTTTGATGATGAAGCATTCAAAACTGCGTCAGCCGGGAGTTGAACCTGGATCGATTGCTTGGAAGGCAACTGAACTAGCTGCTACACCACTGACGCTTGTTGTAAAATAATGAGTTGTTGTTTGCATATATGGTTTTTTTCTGTTTGGAGTTTTGATGATGAAGCATTCAAAACTGCGTCAGCCGGGAGTTGAACCCGGATCGATTGCTTGGAAGGCAACCATGCTAGCCGCTACACCACTGACGCTTGTTGTTAAATAATGAGTTGTTGTTTGCATATATGGTTTTATTCTGTTTGGAGTTTTGCTGATGAAGCTTTCAAAACTGCGTCAGCCGGGAGTTGAACCCGGATCGATTCCTTGGAAGGCAACCATGCCAGCCGCTACACCACTGACGCTTGTTGTAAAATAATGGGTTGTATAAAGCATATATGGTTTAATTCTTTTTGGAGTTTTGATGATGAAGCATTCAAAACTGCGTCAGCTGGGAGTTGAACCCGGATCGATTGCTTGGAAGGCAACCATGCTAGCCGCTACATCACTGACGCTTGTTGTAAATTAATGGGTTGTATAAAGCATATATGGTTCTATTCTGTTTAGAGTTTTGATGATGAAGCATTCAAAACTGCATCAGCCGGGAGTTGAACCCGGATCGATTGCTTGGAAGGCAACCATGCTAGCCGCTACACCACTGACGCTTGTTGTAAAATAATGAGTTGTTGTTTGCATATATGGTTTTATTCTGTTTGGAGTTTTGATGATGAAGCATTCAAAACTGCATCAGCCGGGAGTTGAATCCGGATCGATTGCTTGGAAGGCAACCATGCTAGCCGCTACACCACTGACCCTTGTTTTAAAATAATGAGTTGTTGTTTGCATATATGGTTTTGTTCTGTTTGGAGTTTTTATGATGAAGCATTCAAAACTGCGTCAGCCGGGAGTTCAACCTCGATCGATTGCTTGGAAGGCAACTATACTAGCCGCTACACCACTGACGCTTGTTGTAAAATAATGAGTTGTTGTTTGCATATATGGTTTTATTCTGTTTGGAGTTTTGATGATGAAGCATTCAAAACTGCGTCAGCCGGGAGTTGAAGCCGGATTGTTTGCTTGGAAGGCAACCATGCTAGCCGCTACACCACTGACGCTTGTTGTAAAATAATGAGTTGTTGTTGGCATATATGGTTTTATTCTGTTTGGAGTTTTGATGATGAAGCATTCAAAACTGCGTCAGCCGGGAGTTGAACCTGGATCGATTGCTTGGAAGGGAACTGAACTAGCTGCTACACCACTGACGCTTGTTGTAAAATAATGAGTTGTTGTTTGCATATATGGTTTTGTTCTGTTTGGAGTTTTGATGATGAAGCATTCAAAACTGCGTCAGCCGGGAGTTGAACCCGGATCGATTGCTTGGAAGGCAACCATGCTAGCCGCTACACCACTGACGCTTGTTGTAAAATAATGAGTTGTTGTTTACATATATGGTTTTATTCTGTTTGGAGTTTTGATGATGAAGCATTCAAAACTGCATCAGCCGGGAGTTGAACCCGGATCGATTGCTTGGAAGGCAACCATGCTAGCCGCTGCACCACTGACGCTTGTTGTTAAATAATGAGTTGTTGTTTGCATATATGGTTTTATTCTGTTTGGAGTTTTGCTGATGAAGCTTTCAAAACTGCGTCAGCCGGGAGTTGAACCCGGATCGATTGCTTGGAAGGCAACCATGCTAGCCGTTACACCACTGACGCTTGTTGTAAAATAATGAGTTGTTGTTTACATATATGGTTTTATTCTGTTTGGAGTTTTGATGATGAAGCATTCAAAACTGCATCAGCCGGGAGTTGAACCCGGATCGATTGCTTGGAAGGCAACCATGCCAGCCGCTGCACCACTGACGCTTGTTGTAAAATAATGAGTTGTTGTTTGCATAAATGGTTTTATTCTTTTTGGAGTTTTGATGATGAAGCATTCAAAACTGCGTCAGCCGGGAGTTGAACCCGGATCGATTGCTTGGAAGGCAACCATGCTAGCCGCTAAACCACTGATGCTTGTTGTAAAATCATAGGTTGTATAAAGCATCTATTGTTTTATTTTGTTTGGAGTGTTGATAATGAAGCATTCAAAACTGCGTCAGCCGGGAGTTGAACCCGGATCGATTGCGTGGAAGGCAACCATGCTAGCCGCTACACCGCTGATGCTTGTTGTAAAATCATAGGTTGTATAAAGCATCTATGGTTTTATTCTGTTTAGAGTTTTGATAATGAAGCATTCAAAACTGCGTCAGCCGGGAGTTGAACCCGGATCGATTGCTTGGAAGGCAACCATGCTAGCCGCTACACCACTGACGCTTATTGTAAAATAATAGGTTGTATAAAGCATCTATGGTTTTATTTTGTTTGGAGTTTTGATAATGAAGCATTCAAAACTGCGTCAGCCGGGAGTTGAACCCGGATCGATTGCTTGGAAGGCAACGATGCTAGCCGCTACACCACTGACGCTTATTGTAAAATAATGAGTTATTGTTTGCATATATGGTTTTATTCTGTTTGGAGTTTTGATGATGAAGCATTCAAAACTGCATCAGCCGGGAGTTGAACCCGGATCGATTGCTTGGAAGGCAACCATGCTAGCCGCTGCACCACTGACGCTTGTTGTTAAATAATGAGTTGTTGTTTGCATATATGGTTTTATTCTGTTTGGAGTTTTGCTGATGAAGCTTTCAAAACTGCGTCAGCCGGGAGTTGAACCCGGATCGATTGCTTGGAAGGCAACCATGCTAGCCGTTACACCACTGACGCTTGTTGTAAAATAATGAGTTGTTGTTGGCATATATGGTTTTATTCTGTTTGGAGTTTTGATGATGAAGCATTCAAAACTGCGTCAGCCGGGAGTTGAACCCGGATCGATTGCTTGTAAGGGAACTATGCTAGCCGCTACACCACTGACGCTTATTGTAAAATAATAGGTTGTATAAAGCATATATGGTTTTATTCTGTTTGGAGTTTTGATGATGAAGCATTCAAAACTGCGTCAGCGGGAGTTGAACCCCGATCTATTGCTTGGCAGGCAACCATGCTAGCCGCTACACCACTGACGCTTGTTGTAAAATAATGAGTTGTATAAAGCATATATGGTTTTATTCTGTTTGGAGTTTTGATGATGAAGCATTCAAAACTGCGTCAGCCGGGAGTTGAACCCGGATCGATTGCTTGGAAGGCAACCATGCTAGCCGCTACACCACTGACGCTTGTTGTAAAATAATGGGTTGTATAAAGCATATATGGTTTTATTCTGTTTAGAGTTTTGATGATGAAGCATTCAAAACTACGTCAGCCGGGAGTTGAACCCGGATCGATTGCTTAGAAGGCAACCATGCTAGCCGCTACACCACTGACGCTTGTTGTAAAATAATGAGTTGTTGTTTGCATATATGGTTTTATTCTGTTTAGAGTTTTGATGATGAAGCATTCCAAACTGCGTCAGCCGGGAGTTGAACCCGGATCGATTGCTTGGAAGGCAAATATATTAGCCGCTACACCACTGACGCTTGTTGTAAAATTATGAGTTGTTGTTTGCATATATGGCTTTATTCTGTTTGGAGTTTTGATGATGATGCATTCAAAACTGCGTCAGCCGGGTGTTGAACCCGGATCGATTGCATGGAAGGCAAATATGCTAGCTGCTACACCACTGACGCTTGTTGTAGAATCATGAGTTGTTTAAAGCATATAGGTTTCATTCTGTTTGGAGTTTTGATGATGAAGCATTCAAACCTGCGTCGGCCTGGAGTTGAACGCGGATCGATTGCTTGGCAAGCAACCATGCTAGCCGCTACACCACTAACACTTGTTGTAAAATAATGAGTTGTTGTTTGCATATATGGTTTTATTCTGTTTAGAGTTTTGATGATGAAGCATTCAAAACTGCATCAGCCGGGAGTTGAACCCGGATCGATTGCTTGGAAGGCAACCATGCTAGCCGCTGCACCACTGACGCTTGTTGTAAAATAATGGGTTGTTGTTTGGATATATGGTTTTATTCTATTTGGACTTTTGATGATGAAGCATTCAAAACTGCGTCAGCCGGGAGTTGAACCCGGATCAATTGCTTGGAAGGCAACCATGCTAGCCGCTACACCACTGATGCTTGTTTTTAAATTAATGAGTTGTAGACAGGATATATGGTTTTATTCTGTTCGGAGTTTTGATGATGAAGCATTCAAACCTGCGTCAGCCTGGAGTTGAACCCGGATCGATTGCTTGGAAGGCAACCATGCTAGCCGCTACACCACTGACGCTTCTTGTAAAATAATGAGTTGTTGTTTGCATATATGGTTTTATTCTGTTTGGAGTTTTGATGATGAAGCATTCAAAACTGCATCAGCCGGGAGTTGAAACCGGATCGATTGCTTGGAAGGCAACCATGCTAGCCGCTGCACCACTGACGCTTGTTGTAAAATAATGAGTTGTTGTTTGCATATATGGTTTTATTCTGTTTGGAGTTTTGATGATGAAGCATTCAAAACTGCGTCAGCCGGGAGTGGAACCCGGATCGATTGCTTGGAAGGCAACCATGCTAGCCGCTACACCACTGACGCTTGTTGTAAAATAATGAGTTGTTGTTTGCATATATGGTTTTGTTCTGTTTGGAGTTTTGATGATGAAGCATTCAAAACTACGTCAGCCGGGAGTTGAACCTGGATCGATTGCTTTGAAGGCAACTGAACTAGCTGCTACACTACTGACGCTTGTTGTAAAATAATGAGTTGTTGTTTGCATATATGGTTTTGTTCTGTTTGGAGTTTTGATGATGAAGCATTCAAAACTGCGTCAGCCGGGAGTTGAACCCGGATCGATTGCTTGGAAGGCAACCATGCTAGCCGCTACACCACTGACGCTTGTTGTATAATAATGAGTTGTTGTTTACATATATGGTTTTATTCTGTTTAGAGTTTTGATGATGAAGCATTCAAAACTGCATCAGCCGGGAGTTGAACCCGGATCGATTGCTTGGAAGGCAACCATGCTAGCCGCTGCACCACTGACGCTTGTTGTAAAATAATGGGTTGTTGTTTGGATATATGGTTTTATTCTATTTGGACTTTTGATGATGAAGCATTCAAAACTGCGTCAGCCGGGAGTTGAACCCGGATCAATTGCTTGGAAGGCAACCATGCTAGCCGCTACACCACTGATGCTTGTTTTTAAATTAATGAGTTGTAGACAGGATATATGGTTTAATTCTGTTATGAGTTTTGATGATGAAGCATTCAAACCTGCGTCAGCCTGGAGTTGAACCCGGATCGATTGCTTGGAAGGCAACCATGCTAGCCGCTACACCACTGACGCTTGTTGTAAAATAATGAGTTGTTGTTTGCATATATGGTTTTATTCTGTTTGGAGTTTTGATGATGAAGCATTCAAAACTGCATCAGCCGGGAGTTGAAACCGGATCGATTGCTTGGAAGGCAACCATGCTAGCCGCTGCACCACTGACGCTTGTTGTAAAATAATGAGTTGTTGTTTGCATATATGGTTTTATTCTGTTTACAGTTTTGCTGATGAAGCTTTCAAAACTGCGTCAGCCGGGAGTTGAACCCGGATCGATTCCTTGGAAGGCAACCATGCCAGCCGCTACACCACTGACGCTTGTTGTAAAATAATGGGTTGTATAAAGCATATATGGTTTAATTCTTTTTGGAGTTTTGATGATGAAGCATTCAAAACTGCGTCAGCTGGGAGTTGAACCCGGATCGATTGCTTGGAAGGCAACCATGCTAGCCGCTACACCACTGACGCTTGTTGTAAAATAATGAGTTGTTGTTTGCATAAATGGTTTTATTCTGTTTGGAGTTTTGATGATGAAGCATTCAAAACTGCATCAGCCGGAAGTTGAACCCGGATCGATTGCTTGGAAGGCAACCATGCTAGCCGCTACACCACTGACCCTTGTTGTAAAATAATGAGTTGTTGTTTGCATATATGGTTTTGTTCTGTTTGGAGTTTTTATGATGAAGCATTCAAAACTGCGTCAGCCGGGAGTTCAACCTGGATCGATTGCTTGGAAGGCAACTATACTAGCCGCTACACCACTGACGCTTGTTGTAAAATAATGAGTTGTTGTTTGCATATATGGTTTTATTCTGTTTGGAGTTTTGATGATGAAGCATTCAAAACTGCGTCAGCCGGGAGTTGAAGCCGGATTGATTGCTTGGAAGGCAACCATGCTAGCCGCTACACCACTGACGCTTGTTGTAAAATAATGAGTTGTTGTTGGCATATATGGTTTTATTCTGTTTGGAGTTTTGATGATGAAGCATTCAAAACTGCGTCAGCCGGGAGTTGAACCTGGATCGATTGCTTGGAAGGCAACTGAACTAGCTGCTACACCACTGACGCTTGTTGTAAAATAATGAGTTGTTGTTTGCATATATGGTTTTGTTCTGTTTGGAGTTTTGATGATGAAGCATTCAAAACTGCGTCAGCCGGGAGTTGAACCCGGATCGATTGCTTGGAAGGCAACCATGCTAGCCGCTACACCACTGACGCTTGTTGTAAAATAATGAGTTGTTGTTTACATATATGGTTTTATTCTGTTTGGAGTTTTGATGATGAAGCATTCAAAACTGCATCAGCCGGGAGTTGAACCCGGATCGATTGCTTGGAAGGCAACCATGCTAGCCGCTGCACCACTGACGCTTGTTGTTAAATAATGAGTTGTTGTTTGCATATATGGTTTTATTCTGTTTGGAGTTTTGCTGATGAAGCTTTCAAAACTGCGTCAGCCGGGAGTTGAACCCGGATCGATTCCTTGGAAGGCAACCATGCCAGCCGCTACACCACTGACGCTTGTTGTAAAATAATGGGTTGTATAAAGCATATATGGTTTAATTCTTTTTGGAGTTTTGATGATGAAGCATTCAAAACTGCGTCAGCTGGGAGTTGAACCCGGATCGATTGCTTGGAAGGCAACCATGCTAGCCGCTACATCACTGACGCTTGTTGTAAATTAATGGGTTGTATAAAGCATATATGGTTCTATTCTGTTTAGAGTTTTGATGATGAAGCATTCAAAACTGCATCAGCCGGGAGTTGAACCCGGATCGATTGCTTGGAAGGCAACCATGCTAGCCGCTACACCACTGACGCTTGTTGTAAAATAATGAGTTGTTGTTTGCATATATGGTTTTATTCTGTTTGGAGTTTTGATGATGAAGCATTCAAAACTGCATCAGCCGGGAGTTGAACCCGGATCGATTGCTTGGAAGGCAACCATGCTAGCCGCTACACCACTGACCCTTGTTTTAAAATAATGAGTTGTTGTTTGAATATATGGTTTTGTTCTGTTTGGAGTTTTTATGATGAAGCATTCAAAACTGCGTCAGCCGGGAGTTCAACCTCGATCGATTGCTTGGAAGGCAACTATACTAGCCGCTACACCACTGACGCTTGTTGTAAAATAATGAGTTGTTGTTTGCATATATGGTTTTATTCTGTTTGGAGTTTTGATGATGAAGCATTCAAAACTGCGTCAGCCGGGAGTTGAAGCCGGATTGATTGCTTGGAAGGCAACCATGCTAGCCGCTACACCACTGACGCTTGTTGTAAAATAATGAGTTGTTGTTGGCATATATGGTTTTATTCTGTTTGGAGTTTTGATGATGAAGCATTCAAAACTGCGTCAGCCGGGAGTTGAACCTGGATCGATTGCTTGGAAGGCAACTGAACTAGCTGCTACACCACTGACGCTTGTTGTAAAATAATGAGTTGTTGTTTGCATATATGGTTTTGTTCTGTTTGGAGTTTTGATGATGAAGCATTCAAAACTGCGTCAGCCGGGAGTTGAACCCGGATCGATTGCTTGGAAGGCAACCATGCTAGCCGCTACACCACTGACGCTTGTTGTAAAATAATGAGTTGATGTTTACATATATGGTTTTATTCTGTTTGGAGTTTTGATGATGAAGCATTCAAAACTGCATCAGCCGGGAGTTGAACCCGGATCGATTGCTTGGAAGGCAACCATGCTAGCCGCTGCACCACTGACGCTTGTTGTTAAATAATGAGTTGTTGTTTGCATATATGGTTTTATTCTGTTTGGAGTTTTGCTGATGAAGCTTTCAAAACTGCGTCAGCCGGGAGTTGAACCCGGATCGATTGCTTGGAAGGCAACCATGCTAGCCGTTACACCACTGACGCTTGTTGTAAAATAATGAGTTGTTGTTTACATATATGGTTTTATTCTGTTTGGAGTTTTGATGATGAAGCATTCAAAACTGCATCAGCCGGGAGTTGAACCCGGATCGATTGCTTGGAAGGCAACCATGCCAGCCGCTGCACCACTGACGCTTGTTGTAAAATAATGAGTTGTTGTTTGCATAAATGGTTTTATTCTTTTTGGAGTTTTGATGATGAAGCATTCAAAACTGCGTCAGCCGGGAGTTGAACCCGGATCGATTGCTTGGAAGGCAACCATGCTAGCCGCTAAACCACTGATGCTTGTTGTAAAATCATAGGTTGTATAAAGCATCTATTGTTTTATTTTGTTTGGAGTGTTGATAATGAAGCATTCAAAACTGCGTCAGCCGGGAGTTGAACCCGGATCGATTGCGTGGAAGGCAACCATGCTAGCCGCTACACCGCTGATGCTTGTTGTAAAATCATAGGTTGTATAAAGCATCTATGGTTTTATTCTGTTTAGAGTTTTGATAATGAAGCATTCAAAACTGCGTCAGCCGGGAGTTGAACCCGGATCGATTGCTTGGAAGGCAACCATGCTAGCCGCTACACCACTGACGCTTATTGTAAAATAATAGGTTGTATAAAGCATCTATGGTTTTATTTTGTTTGGAGTTTTGATAATGAAGCATTCAAAACTGCTTCAGCCGGGAGTTGAACCCGGATCGATTGCTTGGAAGGCAACGATGCTAGCCGCTACACCACTGACGCTTATTGTAAAATAATGAGTTATTGTTTGCATATATGGTTTTATTCTGTTTGGAGTTTTGATGATGAAGCATTCAAAACTGCATCAGCCGGGAGTTGAACCCGGATCGATTGCTTGGAAGGCAACCATGCTAGCCGCTGCACCACTGACGCTTGTTGTTAAATAATGAGTTGTTGTTTGCATATATGGTTTTATTCTGTTTGGAGTTTTGCTGATGAAGCTTTCAAAACTGCGTCAGCCGGGAGTTGAACCCGGATCGATTGCTTGGAAGGCAACCATGCTAGCCGTTACACCACTGACGCTTGTTGTAAAATAATGAGTTGTTGTTTACATATATGGTTTTATTCTGTTTGGAGTTTTGATGATGAAGCATTCAAAACTGCATCAGCCGGGAGTTGAACCCGGATCGATTGCTTGGAAGGCAACCATGCTAGCCGCTGCACCACTGACGCTTGTTGTTAAATAATGAGTTGTTGTTTGCATATATGGTTTTATTCTGTTTGGAGTTTTGCTGATGAAGCTTTCAAAACTGCGTCAGCCGGGAGTTGAAACCGGATCGATTGCTTGGAAGGCAACCATGCTAGCCGCTAAACCACTGACGCTTGTTGTAAAATAATGAGTTGTTGTTTGCATATATGGTTTTATTCTGTTTGGAGTTTTGCTGATGAAGCTTTCAAAACTGCGTCAGCCGGGAGTTGAACCCGGATCGATTGCTTGGAAGGCAACCATGCTAGCCGCTGCACCACTGACGCTTGTTGTTAAATAATGAGTTGTTGTTTGCATATATGGTTTTGTTCTGTTTGGAGTTTTGATGATGAAGCATTCAAAACTGCGTCAGCCTGGAGTTGAACCCGGATCGATTGCTTGGAAGGCAACCATGCTAGCCGCTACACCACTGACGCTTGTTGTAAAATAATGAGTTTTTGTTTACATATATGGTTTTATTCTGTTTGGAGTTTTGATGATGAAGCATTCAAAACTGCATCAGCCGGGAGTTGAACCCGGATCGATTGCTTGGAAGGCAACCATGCTAGCCGCTGCACCACTGACGCTTGTTGTTAAATAATGAGTTGTTGTTTGCATATATGGTTTTATTCTGTTTGGAGTTTTGATAATGAAGCATTCAAAACTGCGTCAGCCGGGAGTTGAACCCGGATCGATTGCTTGGAAGGCAACCATGCTAGCCGCTACACCACTGACGCTTATAGTAAAATAATGAGTTATTGTTTGCATATATGGTTTTATTCTTTTTGGAGTTTTGATGATGAAGCATTCAAAACTGCGTCAGCCGGGAGTTGAACCCGGATCGATTGCTTGGAAGGCAACCATGCTAGCCGCTAAACCACTGATGCTTGTTGTAAAATCATAGGTTGTATAAAGCATCTATTGTTTTATTTTGTTTGGAGTGTTGATAATGAAGCATTCAAAACTGCGTCAGCCGGGAGTTGAACCCGGATCGATTGCGTGGAAGGCAACCATGCTAGCCGCTACACCGCTGATGCTTGTTGTAAAATCATAGGTTGTATAAAGCATCTATGGTTTTATTCTGTTTAGAGTTTTGATAATGAAGCATTCAAAACTGCGTCAGCCGGGAGTTGAACCCGGATCGATTGCTTGGAAGGCAACCATGCTAGCCGCTACACCACTGACGCTTATTGTAAAATAATAGGTTGTATAAAGCATCTATGGTTTTATTTTGTTTGGAGTTTTGATAATGAAGCATTCAAAACTGCGTCAGCCGGGAGTTGAACCCGGATCGATTGCTTGGAAGGCAACCATGCTAGCCGCTACACCACTGACGCTTATTGTAAAATAATATGTTGTATAAAGCATCTATGGTTTTATTTTGTTTGGAGTTTTGATAATGAAGCATTCAAAACTGCGTCAGCCGGGAGTTGAACCCGGATCGATTGCTTGGAAGGCAACGATGCTAGCCGCTACACCACTGACGCTTATTGTAAAATAATGAGTTATTGTTTGCATATATGGTTTTATTCTGTTTGGAGTTTTGATGATGAAGCATTCAAAACTGCGTCAGCCGGGAGTTGAACCCGGATCGATTGCTTGGAAGGCAACCATGCTAGCCGCTACACCACTGATGCTTGTTGTAAAATCATAGGTTGTATAAAGCATCTATGGTTTTATTTTGTTTGGAGTTTTGATAATGAAGCATTCAAAACTGCGTCAGCCGGGAGTTGAACCCGGATCGATTGCGTGGAAGGCAACCATGCTAGCCGCTACACCGCTGATGCTTGTTGTAAAATCATAGGTTGTATAAAGCATCTATGGTTTTATTTTGTTTAGAGTTTTGATGATGAAGCATTCAAAACTGCGTCAGCCGGGAGTTGAACCCGGATCGATTGCTTGGAAGGCAACCATGCTAGCCGCTACACCACTGACGCTTATTGTAAAATAATAGGTTGTATAAAGCATATATGGTTTTATTTTGTTTGGAGTTTTGATAATGAAGCATTCAAAACTGCGTCAGCCGGGAGTTGAACCCGGATCGATTGCTTGGAAGGCAACCATGCTAGCCGCTACACCACTGACGCTTATTGTAAAATAATGATTTATTGTTTGCATATATGGTTTTATTCTGTTTGGAGTTTTGATGATGAAGCATTCAAAACTGCGTCAGCCGGGAGTTGAACCCGGATCGATTGCTTGGAAGGCAACCATGCTAGCCGCTACACCACTGACGCTTATTGTAAAATAATAGGTTGTATAAAGCATATATGGTTTTATTCTGTTTGAAGTTTTGATGATGAAGCATTCAAAACTGCGTCAGCCGGGAGTCAAACCCGGATCGATTGCTTGGAAGGCAACCATGCTAGCCGATACACCACTGACGCTTATTGTAAAATAATAGGTTGTATAAAGCATCTATGGTTTTATTTTGTTTGAAGTTTTGATAATGAAGCATTCAAAACTGCGTCAGCCGGGAGTTGAACCCGGATCGATTGCTTGGAAGGCAACCATGCTAGCCGCTACACCACTGACGCTTATTGTAAAATAATAGGTTGTATAAAGCATATATGGTTTTATTTTGTTTGGAGTTTTGATAATGAAGCATTCAAAACTGCGTCAGCCGGGAGTTGAACCCGGATCGAATGCTTCGAAGACAACTATACTAGCCGCTACCCCACTGATGCTTGTTCTAAAATAATGAGTTATTGTTTGTATATATGGTTTTATTCTGTTTGGAGTTTTGATGATGAAGCATTCAAAACTGCGTCAGCCGGGAGTTGAACCTGGATCGATTGCTTGGAAGGAAACTATACTAGCCGCTACCCCACTGACGCTTGTTGTAAAATGATGAGTTATTGTTTGTATATATGGTTTTATTCTGTTTGAAGTTTTCATGATGAAATATTCAAAACTGCGTCAGCCGGGAGTCGAACCTGGATCGATTGCTTGGAAGGCAACTATACTAGCCGCTACACCACTGACGCTTGCTGTAAAATAATGAGTAATTATTTGTATATATGGTTTTATTCTGTTTGAAGTTTTGATGATGAAGCATTCAAAACTGCGTCAGCCGGCAGTTGAATCTGGATCAATTGCTGGGAGGGCAACTATACTAGCCGCTACCCCACTGACGCTTGTTGTAAAATAATGAGTTGTTGTTTGCATATATGGTTTTATTCTGTTTGGTGTTTTGATTATGAAGCATTCAAAACTGCGTCAGCCGGGAGTTGAACCCGGATCGATTGCTTGGAGGGCAACCATGCTAGCCGCTACACCACTGACGCTTGTTGTAAAATAATGGGTTGTTGTTTGCATATATGGTTTTATTCTGTTTGGAGTTTTGATGATGAAGCATTCAAAACTGCGTCAGCCGGGAGTTGAACCCGGATCGATTTCTTGGAAGGCAACCATGCTAGCCGCTACACCACTGACGCTTGTTGTAAAATAATGGGTTGTTGTTTGCATATTTGATTTTATTCTGTTTGGAGTTTTGATGATGAAGCATTCAAAACTGCGTCAGCCGGGAGTTGAACCCGGATCAATTGCTTGGAAGGCAACTACACTAGCTGCTACACCACTGACACTTGTTGTAAAATAATGAGTTATTGTTTGTATATATGGTTTTATTCTGTTTGGAGTTTTGATGATGAAGCATTCAAAACTGCGTCAGCCGGGAGTTGAACCCGGATCGATTGCTTGGAAGGCAACCATGCTAGCCGCTCCACCACTGACGCTTGTTGTAAAATAATGGGTTGTTGTTTGCATATATGGTTTTATTCTGTTTGGAGTTTTGATGATGAAGCATTCAAAACTGCATCAGCCGGGAGTTGAACCCAGATCAATTGCTTGGAAGGCAACAATACTAGCTGCTACACCATTGACACTTGTTGTAAAATAATGAGTTGTTGTTTGCATATATGGTTTTATTCTGTTTGGAGTTTTGATGATGAAGCATTCAAAACTGCGTCAGCCAGGAGTTGAACCCGGATCGATTGCTTGGAAGGCAACTATACTAGCCGCCACACGACTGACGCTTGTTGTAAAATAATGAGTTATTGTTTGTATATATGGTTTTATTTCATTTGAAGTTTTGATGATGAAGCATTCAAAACTGCATAAGCCGGGAGTTGAACCCGGATCGATTGTTTGGAAGACAACTATACTAGCCGCTACACCACTGACACTTGTTGTAAAATAATGAGTTGCTGTTTGCATATATGGTTTTATTCTGTTTGGAGTTTTGATGTTGAAGCATTCAAAACTGCGTCAGCCGGGAGTTGAACCCGGATCGATTGCTTGGAAGGCAACTATACTAGCTGCTACACCACTGACACTTGTTGTAAAATAATGAGTTGCTGTTTGCATATATGGTTTTATTCTGTTTGGAGTTTTGATGTTGAAGCATTCAAAACTGCGACAGCCGGGAGTTGAACCCGGATCGATTGCTTGGAAGGCAACCATGCTAGCCGCCACACCACTGACGCTTGTTGTAAAATAATGGGTTGTTGTTTGCATATATGGTTTTATTCTGTTTGGAGTTTTGATGATGAAGCATTCAAAACTGCGTCAGCCGGGAGTCAAACCCGGATCGATTGCTTGGAAGACAACCATGCTAGCCGCTACACCACTGACGCTTATTGTAAAATAATAGGTTGTATAAAGCATATATGGTTTTTTTCTGTTTGGAGTTTTGATGATGAAGCATTCAAAACTGCGTCAGCCGGGAGTTAAACCCGGATAGATTGCTTGGAAGGCAACCATGCTAGCCGCTACACCAATGATGCTTGTTGTAAAATAATGAGTTGTTGTTTGCATATATGGTTTTATTCTGTTTGGAGTTTTGATGATGAAGCATTCAAAACTGTGTCAGCCGGGAGTTGAACCCGGATCAATTGCTTGGAAGGCAACCATGCTAGCCGCTACACCACTGACGCTTATTGTAAAATAATGAGTTGCTGTTTGCATATATGGTTTTATTCTGTTTGGAGTTTTGATGTTGAAGCATTCAAAACTGCGACAGCCGGGAGTTGAACCCGGATCGATTGCTTGGAAGGCAACCATGCTAGCCGCCACACCACTGACGCTTGTTGTAAAATAATGGGTTGTTGTTTGCATATATGGTTTTATTCTGTTTGGAGTTTTGATGATGAAGCATTCAAAACTGCGTCAGCCGGGAGTCAAACCCGGATCGATTGCTTGGAAGACAACCATGCTAGCCGCTACACCACTGACGCTTATTGTAAAATAATAGGTTGTATAAAGCATATATGGTTTTATTCTGTTTGGAGTTTTGATGATGAAGCATTCAAAACTGCGTCAGCCGGGAGTTAAACCCGGATAGATTGCTTGGAAGGCAACCATGCTAGCCGCTACACCAATGATGCTTGTTGTAAAATAATGAGTTGTTGTTTGCATATATGGTTTTATTCTGTTTGGAGTTTTGATGATGAAGCATTCAAAACTGTGTCAGCCGGGAGTTGAACCCGGATCAATTGCTTGGAAGGCAACCATGCTAGCCGCTACACCACTGACGCTTATCGTAAAATAATAGGTTGTATAAAGAATATATGGTTTTATTCTGTTTGGAGTTTTGATGATGATGCATTCAAAACTGCGTCAGCCGGGAGTTGAACCCGGATCGATTGCTTGGAAGGCAACCATGCTAGCTGCTACACCACTGACGCTTATTGTAAAATAATGGGTTGTATAAAGCATATATGGTTTTATTCTGTTTGGAGTTTTGATGATGAAGCATTCAAAACTGCGTCAGCTGGGAGTTGAACCCGGATCGATTGCTTGGAAGGCAACCATGCTAGCCGCTACACCACTGACGCTTATTGTAAAATAATGAGTTGTTGTTTGCATATATGATTTTATTCTGTTTGGAGTTTTGATGATGAAGCATTCAAAACTGCGTCAGCCGGGATTTGAACCCGGATCGATTGCTTTGAAGGCAACCATGCTAGCCGCTACACCACTGACGCTTGTTGTAAAATAATAGGTTGTATAAAGCATCTATGGTTTTATTTTGTTTGGCGTTTTGATAATGAAGCATTCAAAACTGCGTCAGCCGGGAGTTGAACCCGGATCGATTGCTTGGAAGGCAACCATGCTAGCCTCTACACCACTGACGCTTATTGTAAAATAATGAGTTATTGTTTGCATATATGGTTTTATTCTGTTTGGAGTTTTGATGATGAAGCATTCAAAACTGCGTAAGCCGGGAGTTGAACCCGGATCGATTGCTTGGAAGGCAACCATGCTAGCCGCTACACCACTGACGCTTATTGTAAAATAATAGGTTGTATAAAGCATATATGGTTTTATTCTGTTTGGAGTTTTGATGATGAAGCATTCAAAACTGCGTCAGCCGGGAGTCAAACCCGGATCGATTGCTTGGAAGGCAACCATGCTAGCCGCTACACCACTGACGCTTATTGTAAAATAATAGGTTGTATAAAGCATATATGGTATTATTCTGTTTGGAGTTTTGATGATGAAGCATTCAAAACTGCGTCAGCCGGGAGTTAAACCCGGATAGATTGCTTGGAAGGCAACCATGCTAGCCGCTACACCACTGACGCTTATTGTAAAATAATGAGTTGTTGTTTGCATATATGGTTTTATTCTGTTTGGAGTTTTGATGATGAAGCATTCAAAACTGTGTCAGCCGGGAGTTGAAAGTGGATCAATTGCTTGGAAGGCAACCATGCTAGCCGCTACACCACTGACGCTTATTGTAAAATAATAGGTTGTATAAAGAATATATGGTTTTATTCTGTTTGGAGTTTTGATGATGAAGCATTCAAAACTGCGTCAGCCGGGAGTTGAACCCGGATCGATTGCTTGGAAGGCAACCATGCTAGCCGCTACACCACTGACGCTTATTGTAAAATAATGGGTTGTATAAAGCATATATGGTTTTATTCTGTTTGGAGTTTTCATGATGAAGCATTCAAAACTGCGTCAGCCGGGAGTTGAACCCGGATCGATTGCTTGGAAGGCAACCATGCTAGCCGCTACACCACTGACGCTTATTGTAAAATAATGAGTTGTTGTTTGCATATATGGTTTTATTCTGTTTGGAGTTTTGATGATGAAGCATTCAAAACTGCGTCAGCCGGGAGTTGAACCCGGATCGATTGCTTGGAAGGCAACCATGCTAGCCGCTACACCACTGACGCTTATTGTAAAATAATAGGTTGTATAAAGCATCTATGGTTTTATTCTGTTTGGAGTTTTGATGATGAAGCATTCAAAACTGCGTAAGCCGGGAGTTGAACCCGGATCGATTGCTTGGAAGGCAACCATGCTAGCCGCTACACCACTGACGCTTATTGTAAAATAATAGGTTGTATAAAGCATATATGGTTTTATTCTGTTTGGAGTTTTGATGATGAAGCATTCAAAACTGCATCAGCCGGGAAATGAACCCGGATCGATTACTTGGAAGGCAACCATGCTAGCCGCTGCACCACTAACGCTTGTTGTAAAATAATGAGTTGTTGTTTGCATATATGGTTTTATTCTGTTTGGAGATTTGATAATGAAGCATTCAAAACTGCGTCAGCCGGGAGTTGAACCCGGATCGATTGCTTGGAAGGCAACCATGCTAGCCGCTACACCACTGACGCTTATTGTAAAATAATGAGTTGCTGTTTGCATATATGGTTTTATTCTGTTTGGAGTTTTGATGATGAAGCATTCAAAACTGTGTCAGCCGGGAGTTGAAAGTGGATCAATTGCTTGGAAGGCAACCATGCTAGCCGCTACACCACTGACGCTTATTTTAAAATAATAGGTTGTATAAAGCATATATGGTTTTATTCTGTTTGGAGTTTTGATGATGAAGCATTCAAAACTGCATCAGCCGGGAAATGAACCCGGATCGATTACTTGGAAGGCAACCATGCTAGCCGCTGCACCACTAACGCTTGTTGTAAAATAATGAGTTGTTGTTTGCATATATGATTTTATTCTGTTTGGAGTTTTGATGATGAAGCATTCAAAACTGCGTCAGCCGGGAGTTAACCCCGGATCGATTGCTTGGAAGGCAACCATGCTAGCCGCTACACCACTGACGCTTGTTGTAAAATAATGGGTTGTTGTTTGCATATATGGTTTTATTCTGTTTGGAGTTTTGATGATGAAGCATTCAAAACTGCGTCAGCCGGGAGTTGAACCCGGATCGATTGCTTGGAAGGCAACCATGCTAGCCGCTACACCACTGACGCTTGTTGTAAAATAATGGGTTGTTGTTTGCATATTTGATTTTATTCTGTTTGGAGTTTTGATGATGAAGCATTCAAAACTGCGTCAGCCGGGAGTTGAACCCGGATCAATTGCTTGGAAGGCAACTACACTAGCTGCTACACCACTGACACTTGTTGTAAAATAATGAGTTATTGTTTGTATATATGGTTTTATTCTGTTTGGAGTTTTGATGATGAAGCATTCAAAACTGCGTCAGCCGGGAGTTGAACCCGGATCGATTGCTTGGAAGGCAACCATGCTAGCCGCTCCACCACTGACGCTTGTTGTAAAATAATGGGTTGTTGTTTGCATATATGGTTTTATTCTGTTTGGAGTTTTGATGATGAAGCATTCAAAACTGCGTCAGCCGGGAGTTGAACCCAGATCAATTGCTTGGAAGGCAACAATACTAGCTGCTACACCATTGACACTTGTTGTAAAATAATGAGTTGTTGTTTGCATATATGGTTTTATTCTGTTTGGAGTTTTGATGATGAAGCATTCAAAACTGCGTCAGCCGGGAGTTGAACCCGGATCGATTGCTTGGAAGGCAACTATACTAGCCGCTACACGACTGACGCTTGTTGTAAAATAATGAGTTATTGTTTGTATATATGGTTTTATTTTATTTGAAGTTTTGATGATGAAGCATTCAAAACTGCATCAGCCGGGAGTTGAACCCGGATCGATTGCTTGGAAGGCAACCATGCTAGCCGCTACACCACTGACGCTTGTTTTAAAATAATGGGTTGTTGTTTGCATATATGGTTTTATTCTGTTTGGAGTTTTGATGATGAAGCATTCAAAACTGCGTCAGCCGGGAGTTGAACCCGGATCAATTGCTTGGAAGGCAACTACACTAGCTGCTACACCACTGACACTTGTTGTAAAATAATGAGTTATTGTTTGTATATATGGTTTTATTCTGTTTGGAGTTTTGATGATGAAGCATTCGAAACTGCGTCAGCCGGGAGTTGAACCCGGATCGATTGCTTGGAAGGCAACCATGCTAGCCGCTCCACCACTGACGCTTGTTGTAAAATAATGGGTTGTTGTTTGCATATATGGTTTTATTCTGTTTGGAGTTTTGATGATGAAGCATTCAAAACTGCGTCAGCCGGGAGTTGAACCCAGATCAATTGCTTGGAAGGCAACAATACTAGCTGCTACACCATTGACACTTGTTGTAAAATAATGAGTTGTTGTTTGCATATATGGTTTTATTCTGTTTGGAGTTTTGATGATGAAGCATTCAAAACTGCGTCAGCCGGGAGTTGAACCCGGATCGATTGCTTGGAAGGCAACTATACTAGCCGCTACACGACTGACGCTTGTTGTAAAATAATGAGTTATTGTTTGTATATATGGTTTTATTTTATTTGAAGTTTTGATGATGAAGCATTCAAAACTGCATCAGCCGGGAGTTGAACCCGGATCGATTGTTTGGAAGACAACTATACTAGCCGCTACACCACTGACACTTGTTGTAAAATAATGAGTTGCTGTTTGCATATATGGTTTTATTCTGTTTGGAGTTTTGATGTTGAAGCATTCAAAACTGCGTCAGCCGGGAGTTGAACCCGGATCGATTGCTTGGAAGGCAACTATACTAGCCGCTACACCACTGACGCTTATTGTAAAATAATGAGTTGTTGTTTGCATATATTGTTTTATTCTGTTTGGAGTTTTGATGATGAAGCATTCAAAACTGTGTCAGCCGGGAGTTGAACCTGGATCAATTGCTTGGAAGGCAACCATGCTAGCCGCTACACCACTGACGCTTATTGTAAAATAATAGGTTGTATAAAGAATATATGGTTTTATTCTGTTTGGAGTTTTGATGATGAAGCATTCAAAACTGCGTCAGCCGGGAGTTGAACCCGGATCGATTGCTTGGAAGGCAACCATGCTAGCCGCTACACCACTGACGCTTATTGTAAAATAATGGGTTGTATAAAGCATATATGGTTTCATTCTGTTTGGAGTTTTGATGATGAAGCATTCAAAACTGCGTCAGCCGGGAGTTGAACCCGGATCGATTGCTTGGAAGGCAACCATGCTAGCCGCTACACCACTGACGCTTATTGTAAAATAATGAGTTGTTGTTTGCATATATGGTTTTATTCTGTTTGGAGTTTTGATGATGAAGCATTCAAAACTGCGTCAGCCGGGATTTGAACCCGGATCGATTGCTTGGAAGGCAACCATGCTAGCCGCTACACCACTGACGCTTATTGTAAAATAATAGGTTGTATAAAGCATCTATGGTTTTATTTTGTTTGGAGTTTTGATAATGAAGCATACAAAACTGCGTCAGCCGGGAGTTGAACCCGGATCGATTGCTTGGAAGGCAACCATGCTAGCCGCTACACCACTGACGCTTATTGTAAAATAATGAGTTATTATTTGCATATATGGTTTTATTCTGTTTGGAGTTTTGATGATGAAGCATTCAAAACTGCGTAAGCCGGGAGTTGAACCCGGATCGATTGCTTGGAAGGCAACCATGCTAGCCGCTACACCACTGACGCTTATTGTAAAATAATAGGTTGTATAAAGCATATATGGTTTTATTCTGTTTGGAGTTTTGATGATGAAGCATTCAAAACTGCATCAGCCGGGAAATGAACCCGGATCGATTACTTGGAAGGCAACCATGCTAGCCGCTGCACCACTAACGCTTGTTGTAAAATAATGAGTTGTTGTTTGCATATATGGTTTTATTCTGTTTGGAGATTTGATAATGAAGCATTCAAAACTGCGTCAGCCGGGAGTTGAACCCGGATCGATTGCTTGGAAGGCAACCATGCTAGCCGCTACACCACTGACGCTTATTGTAAAATAATGAGTTGCTGTTTGCATTTATGGTTTTATTCTAATTGGAGTTTTGATGTTGAAGCATTCAAAACTGCGACAGCCGAGAGTTGAACCCGGATCGATTGCTTGGAAGGCAACCATGCTAGCCGCTACACCACTGACGCTTATTGTAAAATAATAGGTTGTATAAAGCATATATGGTTTTATTCTGTTTGGAGTTTTGATGATGAAGCATTCAAAACTGCATCAGCCGGGAAATGAACCCGGATCGATTACTTGGAAGGCAACCATTCTAGCCGCTGCACCACTAACGCTTGTTGTAAAATAATGAGTTGTTGTTTGCATATATGATTTTATTCTGTTTGGAGTTTTGATGATGAAGCATTCAAAACTGCGTCAGCTGGGAGTTAAACCCGGATCGATTGCTTGGAAGGCAACCATGCTAGCCGCTACACCACTGACGCTTGTTGTAAAATAATGGGTTGTTGTTTGCATATATGGTTTTATTCTGTTTGGAGTTTTGATGATGAAGCATTCAAAACTGCGTCAGCCGGGAGTTGAACCCGGATCGATTGCTTGGAAGGCAACCATGCTAGCCGCTACACCACTGACGCTTGTTGTAAAATAATGGGTTGTTGTTTGCATATTTGATTTTATTCTGTTTGGAGTTTTGATGATGAAGCATTCAAAACTGCGTCAGCCGGGAGTTGAACCCGGATCAATTGCTTGGAAGGCAACTACACTAGCTGCTACACCACTGACACTTGTTGTAAAATAATGAGTTATTGTTTGTATATATGGTTTTATTCTGTTTGGAGTTTTGATGATGAAGCATTCAAAACTGCGTCAGCCGGGAGTTGAACCCGGATCGATTGCTTGGAAGGCAACCATGCTAGCCGCTCCACCACTGACGCTTGTTGTAAAATAATGGGTTGTTGTTTGCATATATGGTTTTATTCTGTTTGGAGTTTTGATGATGAAGCATTCAAAACTGCGTCAGCCGGGAGTTGAACCCAGATCAATTGCTTGGAAGGCAACAATACTAGCTGCTACACCATTCACACTTGTTGTAAAATAATGAGTTGTTGTTTGCATATATGGTTTTATTCTGTTTGGAGTTTTGATGATGAAGCATTCAAAACTGCGTCAGCCGGGAGTTGAACCCGGTTCGATTGCTTGGAAGGCAACTATACTAGCCGCTACACGACTGACGCTTGTTGTAAAATAATGAGTTATTGTTTGTATATATGGTTTTATTTTATTTGAAGTTTTGATGATGAAGCATTCAAAACTGCATCAGCCGGGAGTTGAACCCGGATCGATTGTTTGGAAGACAACTATACTAGCCGCTACACCACTGACACTTGTTGTAAAATAATGAGTTGCTGTTTGCATATATGGTTTTATTCTGTTTGGAGTTTTGATGTTGAAGCATTCAAAACTGCGTCAGCCGGGAGTTGAACCCGGATCGATTGCTTGGAAGGCAACTATACTAGCTGCTACACCACTGACACTTGTTGTAAAATAATGAGTTATTGTTTGCATTTATGGTTTTATTCTGTTTGGAGTTTTGATGATGAAGCATTCAAAACTGCGTCAGCCGGGAGTTGAACACGGATCAATTGCTTGGAAGGCAACTACACTAGCTGCTACACCACTGACACTTGTTGTAAAATAATGAGTTATTGTTTGTATATATGGTTTTATTCTGTTTGGAGTTTTGATGATGAAGCATTCAAAACTGCGACAGCCGGGAGTTGAACCCGGATCGATTGCTTGGAAGGCAACCATGCTAGCCGCTCCACCACTGACGCTTGTTATAAAATAATGGGTTGTTGTTTGCATATATGGTTTTATTCTGTTTGGAGTTTTGATGATGAAGCATTCAAAACTGCATCAGCCGGGAGTTGAACCCGGTTCGATTGTTTGGAAGACAACTATACTAGCCGCTACACCACTGACACTTGTTGTAAAATAATGAGTTGCTGTTTGCATATATGGTTTTATTCTGTTTGGAGTTTTGATGTTGAAGCATTCAAAACTGCGTCAGCCGGGAGTTGAACCCGGATCGATTGCTTGGAAGGCAACTATACTAGCTGCTACACCACTGACACTTGTTGTAAAATAATGAGTTGCTGTTTGCATATATGGTTTTATTCTGTTTGGAGTTTTGATGTTGAAGCATTCAAAACTGCGTCAGCCGGGAGTTGAACCCGGATCGATTGCTTGGAAGGCAACCATGCTAGCCGCTACACCACTGACGCTTGTTTTAAAATAATGGGTTGTTGTTTGCATATATGGTTTTATTCTGTTTGGAGTTTTGATGATGAAGCATTCAAAACTGCGTCAGCCGGGAGTCAAACCCGGATCGATTGCATGGAAGGCAACCATGCTAGCCGCTACACCACTGACGCTTATTGTAAAATAATAGGTTGTATAAAGCATATATGGTTTTATTCTGTTTGGAGTTTTGATGATGAAGCATTCAAAACTGCGTCAGCCGGGAGTTAAACCCGGATAGATTGCTTGGAAGGCAACCATGCTAGCCGCTACACCACTGACGCTTATTGTAAAATAATAGGTTGTATAAAGCATATATGGTTTTATTCTGTTTGGAGTTTTGATGATGAAGCATTCAAAACTGTGTCAGCCGGGAGTTGAACCCGGATCAATTGCTTGGAAGGCAACCATGCTAGCCGCTACACCACTGACGCTTATTGTAAAATAATAGGTTGTATAAAGAATATATGGTTTTATTCTGTTTGGAGTTTTGATGATGAAGCATTCAAAACTGCGTCAGCCGGGAGTTGAACCCGGATCGATTGCTTGGAAGGCAACCATGCTAGCTGCTACACCACTGACGCTTATTGTAAAATAATGGGTTGTATAAAGCATATATGGTTTTATTCTGTTTGGAGTTTTGATGATGAAGCATTCAAAACTGCGTCAGCTGGGAGTTGAACCCGGATCGATTGCTTGGAAGGCAACCATGCTAGCCGCTACACCACTGACGCTTATTGTAAAATAATGAGTTGTTGTTTGCATATATGATTTTATTCTGTTTGGAGTTTTGATGATGAAGCATTCAAAACTGCGTCAGCCGGGATTTGAACCCGGATCGATTGCTTGGAAGGCAACCATGCTAGCCGCTACACCACTGACGCTTGTTGTAAAATAATAGGTTGTATAAAGCATCTATGGTTTTATTTTGTTTGGAGTTTTGATAATGAAGCATTCAAAACTGCGTCAGCCGGGAGTTGAACCCGGATCGATTGCTTGGAAGGCAACCATGCTAGCCTCTACACCACTGACGCTTATTGTAAAATAATGAATTATTGTTTGCATATATGGTTTTATTCTGTTTGGAGTTTTGATGATGAAGCATTCAAAACTGCGTCAGCCGGGATTTGAACCCGGATCGATTGCTTGGAAGGCAACCATGCTAGCCGCTACACCACTGACGCTTATTGTAAAATAATAGGTTGTATAAAGCATATATGGTTTTATTCTGTTTGGAGTTTTGATGATGAAGCATTCAAAACTGCGTCAGCCGGGAGTGAAACCCGGATCGATTGCTTGGAAGGCAACCATGCTAGCCGCTACACCACTGACGCTTATTGTAAAATAATAGGTTGTATAAAGCATATATGGTATTATTCTGTTTGGAGTTTTGATGATGAAGCATTCAAAACTGCGTCAGCCGGGAGTTAAACCCGGATAGATTGCTTGGAAGGCAACCATGCTAGCCGCTACACCACTGACGCTTATTGTAAAATAATGAGTTGTTGTTTGCATATATGGTTTTATTCTGTTTGGAGTTTTGATGATGAAGCATTTAAAACTGTGTCAGCCGGGAGTTGAACCCGGATCAATTGCTTCGAAGGCAACCATGCTAGCCGCTACACCACTGACGCTTATTGTAAAATAATAGGTTGTATAAAGAATAAATGGTTTTATTCTGTTTGGAGTTTTGATGATGAAGCATTCAAAACTGCGTCAGCCGGGAGTTGAACCCAGATCGATTGCTTGGAAGGCAACCATGCTAGCCGCTACAGCACTGACGCTTATTGTAAAATAATGGGTTGTATAAAGCATATATGGTTTTATTCTGTTTGGAGTTTTGATGATGAAGCATTCAAAACTGCGTCAGCCGGGAGTTGAACCCGGATCGATTGCTTGGAAGGTAACCATGCTAGCCGCTACACCACTGACGCTTGTTGTAAAATAATGAGTTGTTGTTTGCATATATGGTTTTATTCTGTTTGGAGTTTTGATGATGAAGCATTCAAAACTGCGTCAGCCGGGATTTGAACCCGGATCGATTGCTTGGAAGGCAACCATGCTAGCCGCTACACCACTGACGCTTATTGTAAAATAATAGGTTGTATAAAGCATCTATGGTTTTATTTTGTTTGGAGTTTTGATAATGAAGCATTCAAAACTGCGTCAGCCGGGAGTTGAACCCGGATCGATTGCTTGGAAGGCAACCATGCTAGCCGCTACACCACTGACGCTTATTGTAAAATAATGAGTTATTGTTTGCATATATGGTTTTATTCTGTTTGGAGTTTTGATGATGAAGCATTCAAAACTGCGTAAGCCGGGAGTTGAACCCGGATCGATTGCTTGGAAGGCAACCATGCTAGCCGCTACACCACTGACGCTTATTGTAAAATAATAGGTTGTATAAAGCATATATGGTTTTATTCTGTTTGGAGTTTTGATGATGAAGCATTCCAAACTGCATCAGCCGGGAAATGAACCCGGATCGATTACTTGGAAGGCAACCATGCTAGCCGCTGCACCACTAACGCTTGTTGTAAAATAATGAGTTGTTGTTTGCATATATGGTTTTATTCTGTTTGGAGATTTGATAATGAAGCATTCAAAACTGCGTCAGCCGGGAGTTGAACCCGGATCGATTGCTTGGAAGGCAACCATGCTAGCCGCTACACCACTGACGCTTATTGTAAAATAATGAGTTATTGTTTGCATATATGGTTTTATTCTGTTTGGAGTTTTGATGATGAAGCATTCAAAACTGCGTCAGCCGGGAGTTGAACCCGGATCAATTGCTTGGAAGGCAACCATGCTAGCCGCTACACCACTGACGCTTATTGAAAAATAATAGGTTGTATAAAGCATATATGGTTTTATTCTCTTTGGATTTTTGATGATGAAGCATTCAAAACTGCGTCAGCCGGGAGTTGAACCCGGATCGATTGTTTGGAAGGCAACCATGCTAGCCGCTACACCACTGACGCTTATTGTAAAATAATAGGTTGTATAAAGCATATATGGTTTTATTCTGTTTGGAGTTTTGATAATGAAGCATTCAAAACTGCGTCAGCCGGGAGTTGAACCCGGATTGATTGCTTGGAAGGCAACCATGCTAGCCGCTACACCACTGACGCTTGTTGTAAAATAATGAGTTGTTGTTTGCATATATGGTTTTATTCTGTTTGGAGTTTTGATGATGAAGCATTCAAAACTGCGTCAGCCGGGAGTTGAACCCAGATCAATTGCTTGGAAGGCAACAATGCTAGCCATTACACCACTGACGCTTGTTGTAAAATAATGGGGTGTATAAAGCATATATGGTCTTATTCTGTTTAGAGTTTTGATGATGAAGCATTCAAAACTGCGTCAGCCGGGAGTAGAACCCAGATCGATTGCTTTGAACGCAATCATGCTAGCCGCTACACCACTGACGCTTGTTGTAAAATAATGAGTTGTTGTTTGCATATATAGTTTTATTCTGTTTGGAGTTTTGATGATGAAGCATTCAAAACTGCGTCAGCCGGGAGTTGAACCTGGATCGATTGCTTGGAAGGCAACCATGCTAGCCGCTACACCACTGACTCTTGTTGTAAAATAATAGGTTGTATAAAGCATATATGGTTTTATTCTGTTTGAAGTTTTGATGATGAAGCATTCATAACTGCGTCAGCCGGGAATTGAACCCGGATCGGTTGCTTGGAAGACAACTATACTAGCCGCTACCCCACTGATGCTTGTTGTAAAATAATGAGTTATTGTTTGTATATATGGTTTCATTCTGTTTGGAGTTTTGATGATGAAGCATTCAAAACTGCGTCAGCCGGGAGTTGAACCTGGATCGATTGCTTGGAAGGAAACTATACTAGCCGCTACCCCACTTACGCTTCTTGTAAAATAATGAGTTATTGTTTCTATATATGGTTTTATTCTGTTTGAAGTTTTGATGATGAAGCATTCAAAACTGCGTCAGCCGGGAGTTGAACCTGGATCGATTGCTTGGAAGGAAACTATACTAGCCGCTACCCCACTGACGCTTGTTGTAAAATAATGAGTTATTGTTTGTATATATGGTTTTATTCTGTTTGAAGTTTTGATGATGAAGCATTCAAAACTGCGTCAGCCGGGAGTTGAACCTGGATCGATTGCTTGGAAGGCAACTATACTAGCCGCTACACCACTGACGCTTGCTGTAAAATAATGAGCTATTGTTTGTATATATGGTTTTATTCTGTTTGAAGTTTTGATGATGAAGCATTCAAAACTGCGTCAGCCGGGAGTTGAACCTGGATCAATTGCTTTGAAGGCAACCATGCTAGCCGCTACACCACTGACGCTTATTGTAAAATCATAGGTTGTATAAAGCATCTATGGTTTTATTTTGTTTGGAGTTTTGATAATGAAGCATTCAAAACTGCGTTAGCCGGGAGTTGAACCCGGATCGATTGCTTGGAAGGCAACCATGCAAGCCGCTACACCACTGACGCTTATTGTAAAATAATAGGTTGTATAAAGCATATATGGTTTTATTTTGTTTGGAGTTTTGATAATGAAGCATTCAAAACTGCGTCAGCCGGGAGTTGAACCCGGATCGATTGCTTGGAAGGCAACCATGCTAGCCGCTACACCACTGACGCTTATTGTAAAATAATAGGTTGTATAAAGCATATATGGTTTTATTCTGTTTGGAGTTTTGATGATGAAGCATTCAAAACTGCGTCAGCCGAGAGTTGAACCCGGATCGATTGCTTGGAAGGCAACCATGCTAGCCGCTACACCACTGACGCTTATTGTAAAATAATAGGTTGTATAAAGCATATATAGTTTTATTCTGTTTGGAGTTTTGATAATGAAGCATTCAAAACTGCGTCAGCTGGGAGTTGAACCCGGATTGATTGCTTGGAAGGCAACCATGCTAGCCGCTACACCACTGACGCTTGTTGTAAAATAATGAGTTGTTGTTGGCATACATGGTTTTATTCTGTTTGGAGATTTGATGATGAAGCATTCAAAACTGCGTCAGCCTGGAGTTGAACCCGGATCGATTGCTTGGAAGGCAATCAACTAGCCGCTACACCACTGACGCTTGTTGTAAAATAATGAGTTATTGTTTGCATATATGGTTTTATTCTGTTTGGAGTTTTGATGATGAAGCATTCAAAACTGCGTCAGCCGGGAGTTGAACCCGGATCATTTGCTTGGAAGGCAACAATGCTAGCCGCTACACCACTGACGCTTGTTGTAAAATAATGGGGTGTATAAAACATATATGGTTTTATTCTGTTTAGAGTTTTGATGATGAAGCATTTAATACTGCGTCAGCCGGGAGTAGAACCCGGATCGATTGCTTTGAACGCAATCATGCTAGCCGCTACACCACTGACGCTTGTTGTAAAATAATGAGTTGTTGTTTGCATATATGGTTTTATTCTGTTTGGAGTTTTGATGATGAAGCATTCAAAACTGCATCAGCCGGGAGTTGAACCCGGATCGATTACTTGGAAGGGAACCATGCTAGCCGCTGCACCACTAACGCTTGTTGTAAAATAATGAGTTGTTGTTTGCATATATGGTTTTATTCTCTTTGGAGTTTTGATGATGAAGCATTCAAAACTTTGTCAGCCGGGAGTTGAACCCGGATCGATTATTTGGAAGGCAACCATAATAGCCGCTACACCACTGACTCTTGTTGTAAAATAATAAGTTGTATAAAGCATATATGGTTTTATTCTGTTTTAAGTTTTGATGATGAAGCATTCAAAACTGCGTCAGCCGGGAATTGAACCCGGATCGGTTGCTTGGAAGACAACTATACTAGCCGCTACCCATTGATGCTAGTTGTAAAATTATGAGTTATTGTTTGTATATATGGTTTAATTCTGTTTGGAGTTTTGATGATGAAGCATTCAAAACTGCGTCAGCCGGGAGTTGAACCCGGATCGATTGCTTGGAAGACAACTATACTAGCCGCTACCCCACTGATGCTTGTTGTAAAATAATGAGTTATTGTTTGTATATATGGTTTTATTCTGTTTGGAGTTTTGATGATGAAGCATTCAAAACTGCGTCAGCCGGGAGTTGAACCCGGATCGATTGCCTGGAAGGCAACCATGCTAGCCGCTACACCACTGACGCTTATTGTAAAATAATAGGTTGTATAAAGCATATATGGTTTTATTCTGTTTGGAGTTTTGATAATGAAGCAATCAAAACTGCGTCAGCCGGGAGTTGAACCCGGATTGATTGCATGGAAGGCAACCATCTAGCCGCTACACCACTGACACTTGTTGTAAAATAATGAGTTGTTGTTTGCATATATGGTTTTATTCTGTTTGGAGATTTGATGATGAAGCATTCAAAACTGCGTCAGCCGGGAGTTGAACCCGGATCGATTGCTTGGAAGGCAACCATGCATTCGCTACACCACTGGCGCTTATGTAAAATAATGAGTTGTTGTTTGCATATATGGTTTTATTCTGTTTGGAGTTTTGATGATGAAGCATTCAAAACTGCATCAGCCGGGAGTTTAACCCGGATCGATTACTTGGAAGGCAACCATGCTAGCCGCTACACCACTAACGCTTGTTGTAAAATAATAGGTTGTATAAAGCTTTTATGGTTTTTTTCTGTTTGGAGTTTTGATGATGAAGCATTCAAAACTGCGTCAGCCGGGAGTTAAGCCCGGATCGATTGCTTGAAAGGCAACTATACTAGCTGCTACACCACTGACACTTGTTGTAAAATAATGAGTTGTTGTTTGCATATATGGTTTTATTCTGTTTGGAGTTTTGATGATGAAGCATTCAAAACTGCGTCAGCCGGAAGTTGAACCCGGATCGATTGCATGGAAGGCAACTATACTAGCTGCTACACCACTGACACTTGTTGTAAAATAATGAGTTGTTGTTTGCATATATGGTTTTTTTCTGTTTGGAGTTTTGATGATGAAGCATTCAAAACTGCGTCAGCTTGGATTTCAACCCGGATCGATTGCTTGGAAGGCAACTATAATAGCTGCTACACCACTGACACTTGTTGTAAAATAATGAGTTATTGTTTGTATATATGGTTTTATTCTGTTTGAAGTTTTGATGATGAAGCATTCAAAACTGCGTCAGCCGGGAATTGAACCCGGATCGGTTGCTTGGAAGACAACTATACTAGCCGCTACTCCACTGATGCTTGTTGTAAAATAATGAGTTATTGTTTGTATATATGGTTTTATTCTGTTTGCAGTTTTGATGATGAAGCATTCAAAACTGCGTCAGCCGGGAGTTGAACCCGGATCGGTTGCTTGGAAGACAACTATACTAGCCGCTACCCCACTGATGCTTGTTGTAAAATAATGAGTTAGTGTTTGTATATATGGTTTTATTCTGTTTGGAGTTTTGATGATGAAGCATTCAAAACTGCGTCAGCCGGGAGTTGAACCTGGATCGATTGCTTGGAAGGAAACTATACTAGCCGCTACCCCACTTACGCTTGTTGTAAAATAATGAGTTATTGTTTGTATATATGGTTTTATTCTATTTGAAGTTTTGATGATGAAGCATTCAAAACTGCGTCAGCCGGGAGTTGAACCCGGATTGATTGCTTGGAAGGCAACCATCTAGCCGCTACACCACTGACGCTTGTTGTAAAATAATGAGTTTTTGTTTGCATATATGGTTTTATTCTGTTTGGAGATTTGATGATGAAGCATTCAAAACTGCGTCAGCCGGGAGTTGAACCCGGATCGATTGCTTGGAAGGCAACCATGCATTCGCTACACCACTGGCGCTTATGTAAAATAATGAGTTGTTGTTTGCATATATGGTTTTATTCTGTTTGGAGTTTTGATGATGAAGCATTCAAAACTGCATCAGCCGGGAGTTTAACCCGGATCGATTACTTGGAAGGCAACCATGCTAGCCGCTACACCACTAACGCTTGTTGTAAAATAATAGGTTGTATAAAGCTTTTATGGTTTTTTTCTGTTTGGAGTTTTGATGATGAAGCATTCAAAACTGCGTCAGCCGGGAGTTAAGCCCGGATCGATTGCTTGAAAGGCAACTATACTAGCTGCTACACCACTGACACTTGTTGTAAAATAATGAGTTGTTGTTTGCATATATGGTTTTATTCTGTTTGGAGTTTTGATGATGAAGCATTCAAAACTGCGTCAGCCGGAAGTTGAACCCGGATCGATTGCATGGAAGGCAACTATACTAGCTGCTACACCACTGACACTTGTTGTAAAATAATGAGTTGTTGTTTGCATATATGGTTTTTTTCTGTTTGGAGTTTTGATGATGAAGCATTCAAAACTGCGTCAGCTTGGATTTCAACCCGGATCGATTGCTTGGAAGGCAACTATAATAGCTGCTACACCACTGACACTTGTTGTAAAATAATGAGTTATTGTTTGTATATATGGTTTTATTCTGTTTGAAGTTTTGATGATGAAGCATTCAAAACTGCGTCAGCCGGGAATTGAACCCGGATCGGTTGCTTGGAAGACAACTATACTAGCCGCTACTCCACTGATGCTTGTTGTAAAATAATGAGTTATTGTTTGTATATATGGTTTTATTCTGTTTGCAGTTTTGATGATGAAGCATTCAAAACTGCGTCAGCCGGGAGTTGAACCCGGATCGGTTGCTTGGAAGACAACTATACTAGCCGCTACCCCACTGATGCTTGTTGTAAAATAATGAGTTAGTGTTTGTATATATGGTTTTATTCTGTTTGGAGTTTTGATGATGAAGCATTCAAAACTGCGTCAGCCGGGAGTTGAACCTGGATCGATTGCTTGGAAGGAAACTATACTAGCCGCTACCCCACTGATGCTTGTTGTAAAATAATGAGTTATTGTTTGTATATATGGTTTTATTCTGTTTGAAGTTTTGATGATGAAGCATTCAAAACTGCGTTAGCCGGGAGTTGAACCTGGATCGATTGCTTGGAAGGCAACTATAATAGCCGCTACACCACTGACGCTTGCTGTGAAATAATGAGTTATTGTTTGTATATATGGTTTTATTCTGTTTGAAGTTTTGATGATGATGCATTCAAAACTGCGTCAGCCGGGAGTTGAACCTGGATCAATTGCTTGGAAGGCAACTATACTAGCCGCTACCCCACTGACGCTTGTTGTAAAATAATGAGTTGTTGTTTGCATATATGGTTTTATTATGTTTGGAGTTTTGATGATGAAGCATTCAACACTGCGTCAGCCGGGAGTTGAACCTGGATCGATTGCTTGGAAGGCAACAATACTAGCTGCTACACCACTGACACTTGGAGTAAAATAATGAGTTATTGTGTTTATATATGGTTTTATTCTGTTTGGAGTTTTGATGATGAAGCATTCAAAACTGCGTCAGCCGGAAATTGAACCCGGATCGGTTGCTTGGAAGACAACTATACTAGCTGCTACCCATTGATGCTAGTTGTAAAATAATGAGTTATTTTTTGTATATATGGTTTAATTCTGTTTGGAGTTTTGATGATGAAGCATTCAAAACTGCGTCAGCCGGGAGTTGAACCCGGATCGATTGCTTGGAAGGCAACCATGCTAGCCGCTACACCACTGACGCTTATTGTAAAATAATAGGTTGTATAAAGCATATATGGTTTTATTCTGTTTGGAGTTTTGATAATGAAGCATTCAAAACTGCGTCAGCCGGGAGTTGAACCCGGATTGATTGCTTGGAAGGCAACCATCTAGCCGCTACACCACTGACGCTTGTTGTAAAATAATGAGTTTTTGTTTGCATATATGGTTTTATTCTGTTTGGAGATTTGATGATCAAGCATTCAAAACTGCGTCAGCCGGGAGTTGAACCCGGATCGATTGCTTGGAAGGCAACTATAATAGCTGCTACACCACTGACACTTGTTGTAAAATAATGAGTTATTGTTTGTATATATGGTTTTATTCTGTTTGAAGTTTTGATGATGAAGCATTCAAAACTGCGTCAGCCGGGAATTGAACCCGGATCGGTTGCTTGGAAGACAACTATACTAGCCGCTACTCCACTGATGCTTGTTGTAAAATAATGAGTTATTGTTTGTATATATGGTTTTATTCTGTTTGGAGTTTTGATGATGAAGTATTCAAAACTGCGTCAGCCGGGAGTTGAACCCGGATCGGTTGCTTGGAAGACAACTATACTAGCCGCTACCCCACTGATGCTTGTTGTAAAATAATGAGTTAGTGTTTGTATATATGGTTTATTCTGTTTGGAGTTTTGATGATGAAGCATTCAAAACTGCGTCAGCCGGGAGTTGAACCTGGATCGATTGCTTGGAAGGAAACTATACTAGCCGCTACCCCACTTACGCTTGTTGTAAAATAATGAGTTATTGTTTGTATATATGGTTTTATTCTATTTGAAGTTTTGATGATGAAGCATTCAAAACTGCGTCAGCCGGGAGTTGAACCCGGATCGATTGCTGGGAAGACAACTATACTAGCCGCTACTCCACTGATGCTTGTTGTAAAATAATGAGTTATTGTTTGTATATATGGTTTTATTCTGTTTGGAGTTTTGATGATGAAGTATTCAAAACTGCGTCAGCCGGGAGTTGAACCTGGATCGATTGCTTGGAAGGAAACTATACTAGCCGCTACCCCACTGATGCTTGTTGTAAAATAATGAGTTATTGTTTGTATATATGGTTTTATTCTGTTTGAAGTTTTGATGATGAAGCATTCAAAACTGCGTTAGCCGGGAGTTGAACCTGGATCGATTGCTTGGAAGGCAACTATAATAGCCGCTACACCACTGACGCTTGCTGTGAAATAATGAGTTATTGTTTGTATATATGGTTTTATTCTGTTTGAAGTTTTGATGATGATGCATTCAAAACTGCGTCAGCCGGGAGTTGAACCTGGATCAATTGCTTGGAAGGCAACTATACTAGCCGCTACCCCACTGACGCTTGTTGTAAAATAATGAGTTGTTGTTTGCATATATGGTTTTATTATGTTTGGAGTTTTGATGATGAAGCATTCAACACTGCGTCAGCCGGGAGTTGAACCTGGATCGATTGCTTGGAAGGCAACAATACTAGCTGCTACACCACTGACACTTGGAGTAAAATAATGAGTTATTGTGTTTATATATGGTTTTATTCTGTTTGGAGTTTTGATGATGAAGCATTCAAAACTGCGTCAGCCGGAAATTGAACCCGGATCGGTTGCTTGGAAGACAACTATACTAGCTGCTACCCATTGATGCTAGTTGTAAAATAATGAGTTATTTTTTGTATATATGGTTTAATTCTGTTTGGAGTTTTGATGATGAAGCATTCAAAACTGCGTCAGCCGGGAGTTGAACCCGGATCGATTGCTTGGAAGGCAACCATGCTAGCCGCTACACCACTGACGCTTATTGTAAAATAATAGGTTGTATAAAGCATATATGGTTTTATTCTGTTTGGAGTTTTGATAATGAAGCATTCAAAACTGCGTCAGCCGGGAGTTGAACCCGGATTGATTGCTTGGAAGGCAACCATCTAGCCGCTACACCACTGACGCTTGTTGTAAAATAATGAGTTTTTGTTTGCATATATGGTTTTATTCTGTTTGGAGATTTGATGATCAAGCATTCAAAACTGCGTCAGCCGGGAGTTGAACCCGGATCGATTGCTTGGAAGGCAACTATAATAGCTGCTACACCACTGACACTTGTTGTAAAATAATGAGTTATTGTTTGTATATATGGTTTTATTCTGTTTGAAGTTTTGATGATGAAGCATTCAAAACTGCGTCAGCCGGGAATTGAACCCGGATCGGTTGCTTGGAAGACAACTATACTAGCCGCTACTCCACTGATGCTTGTTGTAAAATAATGAGTTATTGTTTGTATATATGGTTTTATTCTGTTTGGAGTTTTGATGATGAAGTATTCAAAACTGCGTCAGCCGGGAGTTGAACCCGGATCGGTTGCTTGGAAGACAACTATACTAGCCGCTACCCCACTGATGCTTGTTGTAAAATAATGAGTTAGTGTTTGTATATATGGTTTATTCTGTTTGGAGTTTTGATGATGAAGCATTCAAAACTGCGTCAGCCGGGAGTTGAACCTGGATCGATTGCTTGGAAGGAAACTATACTAGCCGCTACCCCACTTACGCTTGTTGTAAAATAATGAGTTATTGTTTGTATATATGGTTTTATTCTATTTGAAGTTTTGATGATGAAGCATTCAAAACTGCGTCAGCCGGGAGTTGAACCCGGATCGATTGCTGGGAAGACAACTATATTAGCCGCTACCCCACTGATGCTTGTTGTGAAATAATGAGTTATTGTTTGTATATATGGTTTTATTCTGTTTGGAGTTTTGATGATGAAGCATTCAAAACTGCGTCAGCCGGGAGTTGAACCTGGATCGATTGCTTGGAAGGAAACTATACTAGCCGCTACCCCACTGATGCTTGTTGTAAAATAATGAGTTATTGTTTGTATATATGGTTTTATTCTGTTTGAAGTTTTGATGATGAATCATTCAAAACTGCGTTAGCCGGGAGTTGAACCTGGATCGATTGCTTGGAAGGCAAATATAATAGCCGCTACACCACTGACGCTAGCTGTAAAATAATGAGTTATTGTTTGTATATATGGTTTTATTCTGTTTGAAGTTTTGATGATGAAGCATTCAAAACTGCGTCAGCCGGAAGTTGAACCTGGATCAATTGCTTGGAAGGCAACTATACTAGCCGCTACCCCACTGACGCTTGTTGTAAAATAATGAGTTGTTGTTTGCATATATGGTTTTATTATGTTTGCAGTTTTGATGATGAAGCATTCAACACTGCGTCAGCCGGGAGTTGAACCTGGATGGATTGCTTGGAAGGCAACAATACTAGCTGCTACACCACTGACACTTGTTGTAAAATAATGAGTTATTGTGTTTATATATGGTTTTATTCTGTTTGGAGTTTTGATGATGAAGCATTCAAAACTGCGTCAGCCGGGAGTTAAACCCGGATCGATTGCTTGGAAGGCAACCATGCTAGCCGCTACACCACTGACGCTTGTTGTAAAATAATGGGTTGTTGTTTGCATATATGGTTTTATTCTGTTTGGAGTTTTGATGATGAAGCATTCAAAACTGCGTCAGCCGGGAGTTGAACCCGGATCGATTGCTTGGAAGGCAACCATGCTAGCCGCTCCACCACTGACGCTTGTTGTAAAATAATGGGTTGTTGTTTGCATCTATGGTTTTATTCTGTTTGGAGTTTTGATGATGAAGCATTCAAAACTGCGTCAGCCGGGAGTTGAACCCGGATCAATTGCTTGGAAGGCAACTATACTAGCTGCTACACCACTGACACTTGTTGTAAAATAATGAGTTATTGTTTGTATATATGGTTTTATTCTGTTTGGAGTTTTGATGATGAAGCATTCAAAACTGCGTCAGCCAGGAGTTAAACCCGGATCGATTGCTTGGAAGGCAACCATGCTAGCCGCTACACCACTGACGCTTGTTGTAAAATAATGGGTTGTTGTTTGCATATATGGTTTTATTCTGTTTGGAGTTTTGATGATGAAGCATTCAAAACTGCGTCAGCCGGGAGTTGAACCCGGATCGATTATTTGGAAGGCAACCATGCTAGCCGCTCCACCACTGACGCTTGTTGTAAAATAATGGGTTGTTGTTTGCATATATGGTTTTATTCTGTTTGGAGTTTTGATGATGAAGCATTCAAAACTGCGTCAGCCGGGAGTTGAACCCGGATCAATTGCTTGGAAGGCAACCATGCTAGCCGCTCCACCACTGACGCTTGTTGTAAAATAATGGGTTGTTATTTGCATATATGGTTTTATTCTGTTTGGAGTTTTGATGATGAAGCATTCAAAACTGCGTCAGCACGGAGTTAAACCCGGATCGATTGCTTGGAAGGCAACCATGCTAGCCGCTACACCACTGACGCTTGTTGTAAAATAATGGGTTGTTGTTTGCATATATGGTTTTATTCTGTTTGGAGTTTTGATGATGAAGCATTCAAAACTGCGTCAGCCGGGAGTTGAACCCAGATCAATTGCTTGGAAGGCAACTATACTAGCCGCTACCCCACTGATGCTTGTTGTAAAATAATGAGTTATTGTTTGTATATATGGTTTTATTCTGTTTGGAGTTTTGATGATGAAGCATTCAAAACTGCGTCAGCCGGGAGTTGAACCTGGATCGATTGCTTGGAAGGAAACTATACTAGCCGCTACCCCACTGATGCTTGTTGTAAAATAATGAGTTATTGTTTGTATATATGGTTTTATTCTGTTTGAAGTTTTGATGATGAAGCATTCAAAACTGCGTTAGCCGGGAGTTGAACCTGGATCGATTGCTTGGAAGGCAACTATAATAGCCGCTACACCACTGACGCTTGCTGTGAAATAATGAGTTATTGTTTGTATATATGGTTTTATTCTGTTTGAAGTTTTGATGATGATGCATTCAAAACTGCGTCAGCCGGGAGTTGAACCTGGATCAATTGCTTGGAAGGCAACTATACTAGCCGCTACCCCACTGACGCTTGTTGTAAAATAATGAGTTGTTGTTTGCATATATGGTTTTATTATGTTTGGAGTTTTGATGATGAAGCATTCAACACTGCGTCAGCCGGGAGTTGAACCTGGATCGATTGCTTGGAAGGCAACAATACTAGCTGCTACACCACTGACACTTGTTGTAAAATAATGAGTTATTGTGTTTATATATGGTTTTATTCTGTTTGGAGTTTTGATGATGAAGCATTCAAAACTGCGTCAGCCGGAAATTGAACCCGGATCGGTTGCTTGGAAGACAACTATACTAGCTGCTACCCATTGATGCTAGTTGTAAAATAATGAGTTATTGTTTGTATATATGGTTTAATTCTGTTTGGAGTTTTGATGATGAAGCATTCAAAACTGCGTCAGCCGGGAGTTGAACCCGGATCGATTGCTTGGAAGGCAACCATGCTAGCCGCTACACCACTGACGCTTATTGTAAAATAATAGGTTGTATAAAGCATATATGGTTTTATTCTGTTTGGAGTTTTGATAATGAAGCATTCAAAACTGCGTCAGCCGGGAGTTGAACCCGGATTGATTGCTTGGAAGGCAACCATCTAGCCGCTACACCACTGACGCTTGTTGTAAAATAATGAGTTGTTGTTTGCATATATGGTTTTATTCTGTTTGGAGATTTGATGATCAAGCATTCAAAACTGCGTCAGCCGGGAGTTGAACCCGGATCGATTGCTTGGAAGGCAACCATGCTAGCCGCTACACCACTGGCGTATATGTAAAATAATGAGTTGTTGTTTGCATATATGGTTTTATTCTGTTTGGAGTTTTGATGATGAAGCATTCAAAACTGCGGCAGGCGGGATTTCAACCCGGATCGATTGCTTGGAAGGCAACTATAATAGCTGCTACACCACTGACACTTCTTGTAAAATAATGAGTTATTGTTTGTATATATGGTTTTATTCTGTTTGAAGTTTTGATGATGAAGCATTCAAAACTGCGTCAGCCGGGAATTGAACCCGGATCGGTTGCTTGGAAGACAACTATACTAGCCGCTACTCCACTGATGCTTGTTGTAAAATAATGAGTTATTGTTTGTATATATGGTTTTATTCTGTTTGGAGTTTTGATGATGAAGTATTCAAAACTGCGTCAGCCGGGAGTTGAACCCGGATCGGTTGCTTGGAAGACAACTATACTAGCCGCTACCCCACTGATGCTTGTTGTAAAATAATGAGTTAGTGTTTGTATATATGGTTTTATTCTGTTTGGAGTTTTGATGATGAAGCATTCAAAACTGCGTCAGCCGGGAGTTGAACCTGGATCGATTGCTTGGAAGGAAACTATACTAGCCGCTACCCCACTTACGCTTGTTGTAAAATAATGAGTTATTGTTTGTATATATGGTTTTATTCTATTTGAAGTTTTGATGATGAAGCATTCAAAACTGCGTCAGCCGGGAGTTGAACCCGGATCGATTGCTGGGAAGACAACTATATTAGCCGCTACCCCACTGATGCTTGTTGTGAAATAATGAGTTATTGTTTGTATATATGGTTTTATTCTGTTTGGAGTTTTGATGATGAAGCATTCAAAACTGCGTCAGCCGGGAGTTGAACCTGGATCGATTGCTTGGAAGGAAACTATACTAGCCGCTACCCCACTGATGCTTGTTGTAAAATAATGAGTTATTGTTTGTATATATGGTTTTATTCTGTTTGAAGTTTTGATGATGAATCATTCAAAACTGCGTTAGCCGGGAGTTGAACCTGGATCGATTGCTTGGAAGGCAAATATAATAGCCGCTACACCACTGACGCTAGCTGTAAAATAATGAGTTATTGTGTTTATATATGGTTTTATTCTGTTTGGAGTTTTGATGATGAAGCATTCAAAACTGCGTCAGCCGGGAGTTAAACCCGGATCGATTGCTTGGAAGGCAACCATGCTAGCCGCTACACCACTGACGCTTGTTGTAAAATAATGGGTTGTTGTTTGCATATATGGTTTTATTCTGTTTGGAGTTTTGATGATGAAGCATTCAAAACTGCGTCAGCCGGGAGTTGAACCCGGATCGATTGCTTGGAAGGCAACCATGCTAGCCGCTCCACCACTGACGCTTGTTGTAAAATAATGGGTTGTTGTTTGCATATATGGTTTTATTCTGTTTGGAGTTTTGATGATGAAGCATTCAAAACTGCGTCAGCCGGGAGTTGAACCCGGATCAATTGCTTGGAAGGCAACTATACTAGCTGCTACACCACTGACACTTGTTGTAAAATAATGAGTTATTGTTTGTATATATGGTTTTATTCTGTTTGGAGTTTTGATGATGAAGCATTCAAAACTGCGTCAGCCAGGAGTTAAACCCGGATCGATTGCTTGGAAGGCAACCATGCTAGCCGCTACACCACTGACGCTTGTTGTAAAATAATGGGTTGTTGTTTGCATATATGGTTTTATTCTGTTTGGAGTTTTGATGATGAAGCATTCAAAACTGCGTCAGCCGGGAGTTGAACCCGGATCGATTATTTGGAAGGCAACCATGCTAGCCGCTCCACCACTGACGCTTGTTGTAAAATAATGGGTTGTTGTTTGCATATATGGTTTTATTCTGTTTGGAGTTTTGATGATGAAGCATTCAAAACTGCGTCAGCCGGGAGTTGAACCCGGATCAATTGCTTGGAAGGCAACCATGCTAGCCGCTCCACCACTGACGCTTGTTGTAAAACAATGGGTTGTTGTTTGCATATATGGTTTTATTCTGTTTGGAGTTTTGATGATGAAGCATTCAAAACTGCGTCAGCACGGAGTTAAACCCGGATCGATTGCTTGGAAGGCAACCATGCTAGCCGCTACACCACTGACGCTTGTTGTAAAATAATGGGTTGTTGTTTGCATATATGGTTTTATTCTGTTTGGAGTTTTGATGATGAAGCATTCAAAACTGCGTCAGCCGGGAGTTGAACCCAGATCAATTGCTTTGAAGGCAACTATACTAGCTGCTACAGCACTGACACTTGTTGTAAAATAATGAGTTATTGTTTGTATATATGGTTTTATTCTGTTTGGAGTTTTGATGATAAAGCATTCAAAACTGCATCAGCCGGGAGTTGAACCCAGATCGATTGCTTGGAAGGCAACCCTACTAGCCGCTACACCACTGACGCTTGTTGTAAAATAATGGTTTGTTGTTTGCATCTATGGTTTTATTCTGTTTGGAGTTTTGATGATGAAGCATTCAAAACTGCGTCAGCTGGGAGTTGAACCCGGATCAATTGCTTGGAAGGCAACCATGCTAGCCGCTACACCACTGACGCTTATTGTAAAATAATAGGTTGTATAAAGAATTTATGGTTTTATTCTGTTTGGAGTTTTGATGATGAAGCATTCAAAACTGCGTCAGCCGGGAGTTGAACCCGGATCAATTGCTTGGAAGGCAACCATGCTAGCCGCTACACCACTGACGCTTGTTGTAAAATAATGGGTTGTTGTTTGCATATATGGTTTTATTCTGTTTGGAGTTTTGATGATGAAGCATTCAAAACTGCGTCAGCCGGGAGTTGAACCCGTATTGATTGCTTGGAAGGCAACCATGCTAGCCGCTACACCACTGACGCTTATTGTAAAATAATGGGTTGTATAAAGTATATATGGTTTTATTTTGTTTGGAGTTTTGATGATGAAGCATTCAAAACTGCGTCAGCCGGGAGTTGAACCCAGATCAATTGCTTGGAAGGCAACTATACTAGCTGCTACACCACTGACAATGTTGTAAAATAATGAGTTATTGTTTGTATATATGGTTTTATTCTGTTTGGAGTTTTGATGATGAAGCATTCAAAACTGCGTCAGCCAGGAGTTAAACCCGGAACGATTGCTAGGAAGGCAACCATGCTAGCCGCTACACCACTGACGCTTGTTGTAAAATAATGGGTTGTTGTTTGCATATATGGTTTTATTCTGTTTGGAGTTTTGATGATGAAGCATTCAAAACTGCGTCAGCCGGGAGTTGAACCCGGATCGATTGCTTGGAAGGCAACCATGCTAGCCGCTCCACCACTGACGCTTGTTTTAAAATAATGGGTTGTTGTTTGCATATATGGTTTTATTATGTTTGGAGTTTTGATGATGAAGCATTCAAAACTGCGTCAGCCGGGAGTTGAACCCGGATCAATTGCTTGGAAGGCAACCATGCTAGCCGCTCCACCACTGACGCTTGTTGTAACATAATGGGTTGTTGTTTGCATATATGGTTTTATTCTGTTTGGAGTTTTGATGATGAAGCATTCAAAACTGCGTCAGCCGGGAGTTGAATCAGGATCGATTGCTTGGAAGGCAACCATGCTAGCCGCTCCACCACTGACGCTTGTTGTAAAATAATGGGTTGTTGTTTGCATACATGGTTTTATTCTGTTTGGAGTTTTGATGATGAAGCATTCAAAACTGCGTCAGCCGGGAGTTGAACCCGGATCAATTGCTTGGAAGGCAACTATACTAGCTGCTACACCATTGACACTTGTTGTAAAATAATGAGTTATTGTTTGTATATATGGTTTTATTCTGTTTGGAGTTTTGATGATGAAGCATTCAAAACTGCGTCAGCCGGGAGTTAAACCCGGATCGATTGCTTGGAAGGCAACCTTCTAGCCGCTACACCACTGACGCTTGTTGTAAAATAATGGGTTTTTGTTTGCATATATGGTTTTATTCTGTTTGGAGTTTTGATGATGAAGCATTCAAAACTGCGTCTGCCGGGAGTTGAACCCGGATCGATTGCTTGGAAGGATACCATGCTAGCCGCTACACCACTGACGCTTATTGTAAAATAATGGGTTGTTTGCATATATGGTTTTATTCTGTTTGGAGTTTTGATGATGAAGCATTCAAAACTGCGTCAGCCTGGAGTTGAACCCGGATCGATTGCTTGGAAGGCAATTATGCTAGCCGCTACACCACTGACGCTTGTTGTAAAATAATGAGTTGTTGTTTGCATATATGGTTTTATTCTGTTTGAGTTTTGATGATGAAGCATTCAAAACTGCGTCAGCCGGGAGTTGAACCCGGATCGATTGCTTGGAAGGCAACCATGCTAGCCGCTCCACCACTGACGCTTGTTGTAAAATAATGGGTTGTTGTTTGCATATATGGTTTTATTCTGTTTGGAGTTTTGATGATGAAGCATTCAAAACTGCGTCAGCCGGGAGTTGAACCCGGATCAATTGCTTAGAAGGCAACTATACTAGCTCCTACACCATTGACACTTGTTGTAAAATAATGAGTTATTGTTTGTATATATGGTTTTTTTCTGTTTGGAGTTTTGATGATGAAGCATTCAAAACTGCGTCAGCTGGGAGTTAAACCCGGATCGATTGCTTGGAAGGCAACCATGCTAGCCGCTACACCACTGACGCTTGTTGTAAAATAATGGGTTGTTGTTTGCATATATGGTTTTATTCTGTTTGGAGTTTTGATGATGAAGCATTCAAAACTGCATCAGCCGGGAGTTGAACCCGGATCGATTGCTTGGAAGGCAACCATGCTAGCCGCTACACCACTGACGCTTATTGTAAAATAATAGGTTGTTTGCATAAATGGTTTTATTCTGTTTGGAGTTCTGATGATGAAGCATTCAAAACTGCGTCAGCCGGGAGTTGAACCCGGACCGATTGCTTGGAAGGCAACCATGCTAGCCGCTCCACCACTGACGCTTGTTTTAAAATAATGGGTCGTTGTTTGCATATATGGTTTTATTCTGTTTGGAGTTTTGATGATGAAGCATTCAAAACTGCGTCAGCCGGGAGTTGAACCCGGATCGATTGCTTGGAAGGCAACCATGCTAGCCGCTACACCACTGACGCTTGTTATAAAAATAATGAGTTGTTGTTTGCATATATGGTTTTATTCTGTTTGGAGTTTTGATGAAGAAGCATTCAAAACTGCTTCAGCTGGGAGTTGAATCCGGATCGATTGCTTGGAAGGCAACTATACTAGCCGCTACACCACTGACGCTTGTTGTAAAATAATGAGTTATTGTTTGTATATATGGTTTGGTTCTGTTTGAAGTTTTGATGATGAAGCATTCAAAACTGGGTCAGCCGGGAGTTTAACCCGGATCGATTACTTGGAAGACAACTATACTAGCCGCTACCCCACTGACGCTTGTTGTAAAATAATGAGTTATTGTTTGTATGTATGGTTTTATTCTGTTTGGAGTTTTGATGATGAAGCATTCAAAACTGCGTCAGCCGGGAGTTAAACCCGGATCGATTGCTTGGAAGGCAACTATACTAGCTGCTACACCACTGACACTTGTTGTAAAATAATGAGTTGTTGTTTGCATATATGGTTTTATTCTGTTTGGAGTTTTGATGATGAAGCATTCAAAACTGCGTCAGCCGGGAGTTGAACCCGGATCAATTGCTTAGAAGGCAACTATACTAGCTCCTACACCATTGACACTTGTTGTAAAATAATGAGTTATTGTTTGTATATATGGTTTTATTCTGTTTGGAGTTTTGATGATGAAGCATTCAAAACTGCATCAGCCGGTAGTTGAACCCGGATCGATTGCTTGGAAGGCAACCATGCTAGCCGCTACACCACTGACGCTTATTGTAAAATAATAGATTGTATAAAGCATATATGGTTTTATTCTGTTTGGAGTTTTGATGATGAAGCATTCAAAACTGCGTCAGCCGGGAGTTAAACCCGGATCGATTGCTTGGAAGGCAACCATGCTAGCCGCTACACCACTGACGCTTGTTGTAAAATAATGAGTTGTTGTTTGCATATATGGTTTTATTCTGTTTGGAGTTTTGATGATGAAGCATTCAAAACTGCGTCAGCCGGGAGTTGAACCCGGATCGATTGCTTGGAAGGCAACCATGCTAGCCGCTACACCACTGACGCTTATTGTAAAATAATAGGTTGTTTGCATAAATGGTTTTATTCTGTTTGGAGTTTTGATGATGAAGCATTCAAAACTGCGTCAGCCGGGAGTTGAACCCGGATCAATTGCTTGGAAGGCAACTATACTAGCTGCTACACCATTGACACTTGTTGTAAAATAATGAGTTATTGTTTGTATATATGGTTTTATTCTGTTTGGAGTTTTGATGATGAAGCATTCAAAACTGCGTCAGCCGGGAGTTAAACCCGGATCGATTGCTTGGAAGGCAACCTTCTAGCCGCTACACCACTGACGCTTGTTGTAAAATAATGGGTTTTTGTTTGCATATATGGTTTTATTCTGTTTGGAGTTTTGATGATGAAGCATTCAAAACTGCGTCTGCCGGGAGTTGAACCCGGATCGATTGCTTGGAAGGATACCATGCTAGCCGCTACACCACTGACGCTTATTGTAAAATAATGGGTTGTTTGCATATATGGTTTTATTCTGTTTGGAGTTTTGATGATGAAGCATTCAAAACTGCGTCAGCCTGGAGTTGAACCCGGATCGATTGCTTGGAAGGCAATTATGCTAGCCGCTACACCACTGACGGTTGTTGTAAAATAATGAGTTGTTGTTTGCATATATGGTTTTATTCTGTTTGAGTTTTGATGATGAAGCATTCAAAACTGCGTCAGCCGGGAGTTGAACCCGGATCGATTGCTTGGAAGGCAACCATGCTAGCCGCTCCACCACTGACGCTTGTTGTAAAATAATGGGTTGTTGTTTGCATATATGGTTTTATTCTGTTTGGAGTTTTGATGATGAAGCATTCAAAACTGCGTCAGCCGGGAGTTGAACCCGGATCAATTGCTTAGAAGGCAACTATACTAGCTCCTACACCATTGACACTTGTTGTAAAATAATGAGTTATTGTTTGTATATATGGTTTTTTTCTGTTTGGAGTTTTGATGATGAAGCATTCAAAACTGCTTCAGCTGGGAGTTAAACCCGGATCGATTGCTTGGAAGGCAACCATGCTAGCCGCTACACCACTGACGCTTGTTGTAAAATAATGGGTTGTTGTTGGCATATATGGTTTTATTCTGTTTGGAGTTTTGATGATGAAGCATTCAAAACTGCATCAGCCGGGAGTTGAACCCGGATCGATTGCTTGGAAGGCAACCATGCTAGCCGCTACACCACTGACGCTTATTGTAAAATAATAGGTTGTTTGCATAAATGGTTTTATTCTGTTTGGAGTTCTGATGATGAAGCATTCAAAACTGCGTCAGCCGGGAGTTGAACCCGGACCGATTGCTTGGAAGGCAACCATGCTAGCCGCTCCACCACTGACGCTTGTTTTAAAATAATGGGTCGTTGTTTGCATATATGGTTTTATTCTGTTTGGAGTTTTGATGATGAAGCATTCAAAACTGCGTCAGCCGGGAGTTGAACCCGGATCGATTGCTTGGAAGGCAACCATGCTAGCCGCTACACCACTGACGCTTGTTATAAAAATAATGAGTTGTTGTTTGCATATATGGTTTTATTCTGTTTGGAGTTTTGATGAAGAAGCATTCAAAACTGCTTCAGCTGGGAGTTGAATCCGGATCGATTGCTTGGAAGGCAACTATACTAGCCGCTACACCACTGACGCTTGTTGTAAAATAATGAGTTATTGTTTGTATATATGGTTTGGTTCTGTTTGAAGTTTTGATGATGAAGCATTCAAAACTGGGTCAGCCGGGAGTTTAACCCGGATCGATTACTTGGAAGACAACTATACTAGCCGCTACCCCACTGACGCTTGTTGTAAAATAATGAGTTATTGTTTGTATGTATGGTTTTATTCTGTTTGGAGTTTTGATGATGAAGCATTCAAAACTGCGTCAGCCGGGAGTTAAACCCGGATCGATTGCTTGGAAGGCAACTATACTAGCTGCTACACCACTGACACTTGTTGTAAAATAATGAGTTGTTGTTTGCATATATGGTTTTATTCTGTTTGGAGTTTTGATGATGAAGCATTCAAAACTGCGTCAGCCGGGAGTTGAACCCGGATCAATTGCTTAGAAGGCAACTATACTAGCTCCTACACCATTGACACTTGTTGTAAAATAATGAGTTATTGTTTGTATATATGGTTTTATTCTGTTTGGAGTTTTGATGATGAAGCATTCAAAACTGCATCAGCCGGTAGTTGAACCCGGATCGATTGCTTGGAAGGCAACCATGCTAGCCGCTACACCACTGACGCTTATTGTAAAATAATAGATTGTATAAAGCATATATGGTTTTATTCTGTTTGGAGTTTTGATGATGAAGCATTCAAAACTGCGTCAGCCGGGAGTTCAACCCGGATCGATTGCTTGGAAGGCAACCATGCTAGCCGCTACACCACTGACGCTTGTTGTAAAATAATGAGTTGTTGTTTGCATATATGGTTTTATTCTGTTTGGAGTTTTGATGATGAAGCATTCAAAACTGCGTCAGCCGGGAGTTGAACCCGGATCGATTGCTTGGAAGGCAACCATGCTAGCCGCTACACCACTGACGCTTATTGTAAAATAATAGGTTGTTTGCATAAATGGTTTTATTCTGTTTGGAGTTCTGATGATGAAGCATTCAAAACTGCGTCAGCCGGGAGTTGAACCCGGACCGATTGCTTGGAAGGCAACCATGCTAGCCGCTCCACCACTGACGCTTGTTTTAAAATAATTGGTCGTTGTTTGCATATATGGTTTTATTCTGTTTGAAGTTTTGATGATGAAGCATTCAAAACTGCGTCAGCCGGGAGTTGAACCCGGATCGATTGCTTGGAAGGCAACCATGCTAGCCGCTACACCACTGACGCTTGTTATAAAAATAATGAGTTGTTGTTTGCATATATGGTTTTATTCTGTTTGGAGTTTTGATGAAGAAGCATTCAAAACTGCGTCAGCTGGGAGTTGAATCCGGATCGAATGCTTGGAAGGCAACTATACTAGCCGCTACACCACTGACGCTTGTTGTAAAATAATGAGTTATTGTTTGTATATATGGTTTTGTTCTGTTTGAAGTTTTGATGATGAAGCATTCAAAACTGGGTCAGCCGGGAGTTTAACCCGGATCGATTACTTGGAAGACAACTATACTAGCCGCTACCCCACTGACGCTTGTTGTAAAATAATGAGTTATTGTTTGTATATATGGTTTTATTCTGTTTGGAGTTTTGATGATGAAGCATTCAAAACTGCGTCAGCCGGGAGTTAAACCCGGATCGATTGCTTGGAAGGCAACTATACTAGCTGCTACACCACTGACACTTGTTGTAAAATAATGAGTTGTTGTTTGCATATATGGTTTTATTCTGTTTGGAGTTTTGATGATGAAGCATTCAAAACTGCGTCAGCCGGGAGTTGAACCCAGATCGATTGCTTGGAAGGCAACCCTGCTAGCCGCTACACCAATGACGCTTGTTGTAAAATAATGGTTTGTTGTTTGCATATATGGTTTTATTCTGTTTGGAGTTTTGATGATGAAGCATTCAAAACTGCGTCAGCCGAGAGTTGAACCCGGATCAATTGCTTGGAAGGCAACCATGCTAGCCGCTACACCACTGACGCTTGTTGTAAAATAATGGGTTGTTGTTTGCATATATGGTTTTATTCTGTTTGGAGTTTTGATGATGAAGCATTCAAAACTGCGTCAGCCGGGAGTTGAACCCGTATTGATTGCTTGGAAGGCAACCATGCTAGCCGCTACACCACTGACGCTTATTGTAAAATAATGGGTTGTATAAAGTATATATGGTTTTATTTTGTTTGGAGTTTTGATGATGAAGCATTCAAAACTGCGTCAACCGGGAGTTGAACCCGGATCGATTGCTTGGAAGGCAACCATGCTAGCCGCTACACCACTGACGCTTATTGTAAAATAATAGGTTGTATAAAGAATTTATGGTTTTATTCTGTTTGGAGTTTTGATGATGAAGCATTCAAAACTGCGTCAGCCGGGAGTTGAACCCGGATCAATTGCTTGGAAGGCAACCATGCTAGCCGCTACACCACTGACGCTTATTGTAAAATAAAAGGTTGTATAAAGCATATATGGTTTTATTCTGTTTGGAGTTTTGATGATGAAGCATTCAAAACTGCATCAGCCGGTAGTTGTACCCGGATCGATTGCTTGGAAGGCAACCATGCTAGCCGCTACACCACTGACGCTTATTGTAAAATAATAGATTGTATAAAGCATATATGGTTTTATTCTGTTTGGAGTTTTGATGATGAAGCATTCAAAACTGCGTCAGCCAGGAGTTGAACCCGGATCAATTGCTTGGAAGGCAACCATGCTAGCCGCTACACCACTGACGCTTATTGTAAAATAATAGGTTGTATAAAGCATATATGGTTTTATTCTGTTTGGAGTTTTGATGATGAAGCATTCAAAACTGCATCAGCCGGTAGTTGAACCCGGATCGATTGCTTGAAAGGCAACCATGCTAGCCGCTACACCACTGACGCTTATTGTAAAATAATAGATTGTATAAAGCATATATGGTTTTATTCTGTTTGGAGTTTTGATGATGAAGCATTCAAAACTGCGTCAGCCGGGAGTTAAACCCGGATCGATTGCTTGGAAGGCAACCATGCTAGCCGCTACACCACTGACGCTTGTTGTAAAATAATGAGTTGTTGTTTGCATATATGGTTTTATTCTGTTTGGAGTTTTGATGATGAAGCATTCAAAACTGCGTCAGCCGGGAGTTGAACCCGGATCAATTGCTTGGAAGGCAACCATGCTAGCCGCTACACCACTGACGCTTATTGTAAAATAATAGGTTGTATAAAGCATATATGGTTTTATTCTGTTTGGAGTTTTGATGATGAAGCATTCAAAACTGCGTCAGCCGGGAGTTGAACCCGGATCGATAGCTTGGAAGGCAACCATGCTAGCTGCTCCACCACTGACGCTTATTGTAAAATAATAGCTTGTATAAAGCATATATGGTTTTATTCTGTTTGGAGTTTTGATAATGAAGCATTCAAAACTGCGTCAGCAAGGAGTTGAACCCGGATCGATTGCTTGGAAGGCAACCATGCTAGCCGCTACACCACTGATGCTTATTGTAATATAATAGGTTGTATAAAGCATATATGGTTTTATTTTGTTTGGAGTTTTGATGATGAAGCATTCAAAACTGTGTCAGCCGGGAGTTGAACCCGGATCGATAGCTTGGAAGGCAACCATGCTAGCTGCTACACCCCTGACGCTTATTGTAAAATAATAGGTTGTATAAAGCATATATGGTTTTATTCTGTTTGGAGTTTTGATAATGAAGCATTCAAAACTGCGTCAGCCGAAGTTGAACCCGGATCGATTGCTTGGAAGGCAACCATGCTAGCCGCTACACCACTGACGCTTGTTGTAAAATAATGAGTTGTTGTTTGCATATATGGTTTTATTCTGTTTGGAGTTTTGATGATCAAGAATTCAAAACTGCGTCAGCCGGGAGTTGAACCCGGATCGATTGCTTGGAAGGCAACCTTAATAGCCGCTACACCACTGACGCTTGTTGTAAAATAATGAGTTGTTGTTTGCATATATGGTTTTATTCTGTTTGGATTTTTGATGATGAAGCATTCAAAACTGCGTCAGCCGGGAGTTGAACCCGGATCGATTGCTTGGAAGGCAACTATACTAGCTGCTATACCACTGACACTTGTTGTAAAATAATGAGTTATTGTTTGTATAAATGGTTTTATTCTGTTTGGAGTTTTGATGATGAATCATTCAAAACTGCGTCAGCCGGGAGTTGAACCCGGATCGATTGCTTGGAAGGCAACCATGCTAGCCGCTACACCACTGACGCTTATTGTAAAATAATAGGTTGTATAAAGCTTTTATGGTTTTTTTCTGTTTGGAGTTTTGATGATGAAGCATTCAAAACTGCGTCAGCCGGGAGTTAAACCCGGATCGATTGCTTGGAAGGCAACCATGCTAGCCGCTACACCAATGACGCTTGTTGTAAAATAATGAGTTGTTTTTTTGCATATATGGTTTTATTCTGTTTGGAGTTTTGATGATGAAGCATTCAAAACTGCGTCAGCCGGGAGTTGAACCCGGATCGATTGCTTGGAAGACAACTATACTAGCCGCTACCCAACTGACACTTGTTGTAAAATAATGAGTTATTGTTTGTATATATGGTTTTATTCTGTTTGGAGTTTTGATGATGAAGCATTCAAAACTGCGTCAGCCGGTAGTTGAACCCGGATCGATTGCTTGGAAGGCAACCATGCTAGCCGCTACACCACTGACGCTTATTGTAAAATAATAGGTTGTATAAAGCATATATGGTTTTTTTCTGTTTGGAGTTTTGATGATGAAGCATTCAAAACTCCGTCAGCCGGGAGTTGAACCCGGATCGATTGCTTGGAAGGCAACCATGCTAGCCGCTACACCACTGACGCTTATTGTAAAATAATGGGTTGTATAAAGCATATATGGTTTTATTCTGTTTGGAGTTTTGATGATGAAGCATTCAAAACTGCGTCAGCCGGGAGTTGAACCCGGATCGATTGCTTGGAAGGCAACCATGCTAGCCGCTACACCACTGACGCTTATTGTAAAATAATAGGTTGTATAAAGCATGTATGGCTTTATTCTGTTTGGAGTTTTGATAATGAAGCATTCAAAACTGCGTCAGCCGGGAGTTGAACCCGGATCGATTGCTTGGAAAGCAACCATGCTAGCCGCTACACCACTGACACTTATTGTAAAATAATAGGTTGTATAAAGCATATATGGTTTTATTCTGTTTGGAGTTTTGATGATGAAGTATTCAAAACTGCGTCAGCCGGGAATTGAACCCGGATCGGTTGCTTGGAAGACAACTATACTAGCCGCTACCCCACTGATGCTTGTTGTAAAATAATGAGTTATTGTTTGTATATATGGTTTTATTCTGTTTGGAGTTTTGATGATGAAGCATTCAAAACTGCGTCAGCCGGGAGTTAAACCCGGATCGATTGCTTGGAAGGCAACCATGCTAGCCGCTACACCAATGACGCTTGTTGTAAAATAATGAGTTGTTGTTTGCATATATGGTTTTATTCTGTTTGGAGTTTTGATGAAGAAGCATTCAAAACTGCGTCAGCCGGGAGTTGAAGCCGGATCAATTGCTTGGAAGGCAACAATGCTAGCCACTACACCACTGACGCTTATTGTAAAATAATAGGTTGTATAAAGCATATATGGTTTTATTCTGTTTGGAGTTTTGATGATGAAGCATTCAAAACTGCGTCAGCCGGGAGTTGAACCCGGATCGATTGCTTGGAAGGCAACCATGCTAGCCGCTACACCACTGACGCTTATTGTAAAATAATAGGTTGTATAAAGCAAATATGGTTTTATTCTGTTTGGAGTTTTGATAATGAAGCATTCAAAACTGCGTCAGCCGGGAGTTGAACCCGGATCGATTGCTTGGAAGGCAACCATGCTAGCCGCAACACCACTGACGCTTGTTGTAAAATAATGAGTTGTTGTTTGCATATATGGTTTTATTCTGTTTGGAGTTTTGATGATCAAGAATTCAAAACTGCGCCAGCCGGGAGTTGAACCCGGATCAATTGCTTGGAAGGCAACCTTGCTAGCCGCTACACCACTGACGCTTGTTGTAAAATAATGAGTTGTTGTTTGCATATATGGTTTTATTCTGTTTGGAGTTTTGATGATGAAGCATTCAAAACTGCGTCAGCCGGGAGTTGAACCCGGATCGATTGCTTGGAAGGCAACTATACTAGCTGCTATACCACTGACACTTGTTGTAAAATAATGAGTTATTGTTTGTATATATGGTTTTATTCTCTTTGAAGTTTTGATGATGAAGCATTCAAAACTGCGTCAGCCGGGAGTTAAACCCGGATCGATTGCTTGGAAGGCAACCATGCTAGCCGCTACACCACTGACGCTTGTTGTAAAATAATGAGTTGTTGTTTGCATATATGGTTTTATTCTGTTTGGAGTTTTGATGATGAAGCATTCAAAACTGCGTCAGCCGGGAGTTAAACCCAGATCGATTGCTTGGAAGGCAACCATGCTAGCCGCTACACCAATGACGCTTGTTGTAAAATAATGAGTTGTTGTTTGCATATATGGTTTTATTCTGTTTGGAGTTTTGATGATGAAGCATTCAAAACTGCGTCAGCCGGGAGTTGAACCCGGTTCGATTGCTTGGAAGGCAACTATACTAGCCGCTACCCAACTGACACTTGTTGTAAAATAATGAGTTATTGTTTGTATATATGGTTTTATTATGTTTGAAGTTTTGATGATGAAGCATTCAAAACTGCGTCAGCCGGTAGTTGAACCCGGATCGATTGCTTGGATGGCAACCATGCTAGCCGCTACAACACTGACACTTGATATCATAATAATGACTTGTAGAAAACATATATGGTTTTATTATGTTTGAAGTTTTGATGATGAAGCATTCAAAACTGCGTCAGCCGGGAGTTGAACCCGGATCAATTGCTTGGAAGGCAACCATGCTAGCCGCTACAACACTGACACTTGATATCATAATAATGACTTGTAGAAAACATATATGGTTTTATTATGTTTGAAGTTTTGATGATGAAGCATTCAAAACTGCGTCAGCCGGGAGTTGAACCCGGATCAATTGCTTGGAAGGCAACCATGCTAGCCGCTACACCAATGACGCTGGTTGTAAAATAATGGGTTGTATAAAGCATATATGGTTTTATTCTGTTTGGAGTTTTGATGATGAAGCATTCAAAACTGCGTCAGCCGGGAGTTGAACCCGGATCGATTGCTTGGAAGGCAACCATGCTAGCCGCTACACCACTGACGCTTATTGTAAAATAATGGGTTGTATAAAGCATATATGGTTTTATTCTGTTTTGAGTTTTGATGATGAAGCATTCAAAACTGCGTCAGCTGGGAGTTGAACCCGGATCGATTGCTTGGAAGGCAACCATGCTAGCCGCTACACCACTGACGCTTAGTGCAAAATAATAGGTTGTATAAAGCATATATGGTTTTATTTTGTTTGGTGTTTTGATAATGAAGCATTCAAAACTGCGTCAGCCGGGAATTGAACCCGGATCGATTGCTTGGAAGGCAACCATGCTAGCCGCTACACCACTGACGCTTGTTGTAAAATAATGAGTTGTTGTTTGCATATATGGTTTTATTCTGTTTGGAGTTTTGATGATCAAGAATTCAAAACTGCGTCAGCCGGGAGTTGAACCCGGATCAATTGCTTGGAAGGCAACCTTGCTAGCCGCTACACCACTGACGCTTGTTGTAAAATAATGAGTTGTTGTTTGCATATATGGTTTTATTCTGTTTGGAGTTTTGATGATGAAGCATTCAAAACTGCGTCAGCCGGGAGTTGAACCCGGATCGATTGCTTGGAAGGCAACTATACTAGCTGCTATACCACTGACACTTGTTGTAAAATAATGAGTTATTGTTTGTATATATGGTTTTATTCTGTTTGGAGTTTTGATGATGAAGCATTCAAAACTGCGTCAGCCGGGAGTTGAACCCGGATCAATTGCTTGGAAGGCAACCATGCTAGCCGCTACACCACTGACGCTTATTGTAAAATAATGGGTTGTATAAAGCATATATGGTTTTATTTTGTTTGGAGTTTTGATGATTAAGCATTCAAAACTGCGTCAGCCGGGAGTTAAACCCGGATCGATTGCTTGGAAGGCAACCATGCTAGCCGCTACACCAATGACGCTTGTTGTAAAATAATGAGTTGTTGTTTGCATATATGGTTTTATTCTGTTTGGAGTTTTGATGAAGAAGCATTCAAAACTGCGTCAGCCGGGAGTTGAAGCCGGATCAATTGCTTGGAAGGCAACCATGCTAGCCGCTACACCACTGACGCTTATTGTAAAATTATAGGTTGTATAAAGCAAATATGGTTTTATTCTGTTTGGAGTTTTGATAATGAAGCATTCAAAACTGCGTCAGCCGGGAGTTGAACCCGGATCGATTGCTTGGAAGGCAACCATGCTAGCCGCTACACCACTGACGCTTGTTGTAAAATAATGAGTTGTTGTTTGCATATATGGTTTTATTCTGTTTGGAGTTTTGATGATCAAGAATTCAAAACTGCGCCAGCCGGGAGTTGAACCCGGATCAATTGCTTGGAAGGCAACCTTGCTAGCCGCTACACCACTGACGCTTGTTGTAAAATAATGAGTTGTTGTTTGCATATATGGTTTTATTCAGTTTGGAGTTTTGATGATGAAGCATTCAAAACTGCGTCAGCCGGGAGTTGAACCCGGTTCGATTGCTTGGAAGGCAACTATACTACCTGCTATACCACTGACACTTGTTGTAAAATAATAGGTTGTATAAAGCTTTTATGGTTTTATTCTGTTTGGAGTTTTGATGATGAAGCATTCAAAACCGCGTCAGCCGGGAGTTAAACCCGGATCGATTGCTTGAAAGGCAACCATGCTAGCCGCTACACCAATGACGCTTGTTGTAAAATAATGAGTTGTTGTTTGCATATATGGTTTTATTCTGTTTGGAGTTTTGATGATGAAGCATTCAAAACTGCGTCAGCCGGGAGTTGAACCCGGATCGATTGCTTTGAAGACCACTATACTAGCCACTACCCAACTGACACTTGTTGTAAAATAATGAGTTATTGTTTGTATATATGGTTTTATTCTGTTTGGAGTTTTGATGATGAAGCATTCAAAACTGCCACAGCCGGGAGTTAAACCCGGATCAATTGCTTGGAAGGCAACCATGCTAGCCGCTACACCACTGACGCTTATTGTAAAATAATAGGTTGTATAAAGCATATATGGTTTTATTCTGTTTGGAGTTTTGATGATGAAGCATTCAAAACTGCGTCAGCCGGGAGTTGAACCCGGATCGATTGCTTGGAAGGCAACCATGCTAGCCGCTACACCACTGACGCTTATTGTAAAATAATGGGTTGTATAAAGCATATATGGTTTTATTCTGTTTGGAATTTTGATGATGATGCATTCAAAACTGCGTCAGCCGGGAGTTGAACCCGGATCGATTGCTTGGAAGGCAACCATGCTAGCCGCTACACCACTGACGCTTATTGTAAAATAATAGGTTGTATAAAGCATGTATGGTTTTATTCTGTTTGGAGTTTTGATAATGAAGCATTCAAAACTGCGTCAGCCGGGAGTTGAACCCGGATCGATTGCTTGGAAAGCAACCATGCTAGCCGCTACACCACTGACGCTTATTGTAAAATAATAGGTTGTATAAAGCATATATGGTTATATTCTGTTTGGAGTTTTGATGATGAAGCATTCAAAACTGCGTCAGCCGGTAGTTGAACCCGGATCGATTGCTTGGAAGGCAACCATGCTAGCCGCTACACCACTGACGCTTATTGTAAAATAATAGGTTGTATAAAGCATATATGGTTTTATTCTGTTTGGAGTTTTGATGATGAAGCATTCAAAACTGCGTCAGCCGGGAGTTAAACCCGGATCGATTGCTTGGAAGGCAACCATGCTAGCCGCTACACCAATGACGCTTGTTGTAAAATAATGAGTTGTTGTTTGCATATATGGGCAACCATATATAGGCAACCATATATTTGCATATATGGCAACCATATTGTTTGCATATATAGGCAACCATGCTAGCCGCTACACCACTGACGCTTATTGTAAAATTATAGGTTGTATAAAGCAAATATGGTTTTATTCTGTTTCGAGTTTTGATGATGAAGCATTCAAAACTGCGTCAGCCGGGAGTTGAACCCGGATCAATTGCTTGGAAGGCAACCATGCTAGCCGCTACACCACTGACGCTTATTGTAAAATAATAGGTTGTATAAAGCATATATGGTTTTATTCTGTTTGGAGTTTTGATGATGAAGCTTGGAAGGCAACCATGCTAGCCGCTACACCACTGACGCTTATTGTAAAATTATAGGTTGTATAAAGCATATATGGTTTTATTCTGTTTGGAGTTTTGATAATGAAGCATTCAAAACTGCGTCAGCCGGGAGTTGAACCCGGATCGATTGCTTGGAAGGCAACCATGCTAGCCGCTACACCACTGACGCTTGTTGTAAAATAATGAGTTGTTGTTTGCATATATGGTTTTATTCTGTTTGGAGTTTTGATGATCAAGAATTCAAAACTGCGCCAGCCGGGAGTTGAACCCGGATCAATTGCTTGGAAGGCAACCTTGCTAGCCGCTACACCACTGACGCTTGTTGTAAAATAATGAGTTGTTGTTTGCATATATGGTTTTATTCAGTTTGGAGTTTTGATGATGAAGCATTCAAAACTGCGTCAGCCGGGAGTTGAACCCGGTTCGATTGCTTGGAAGGCAACTATACTACCTGCTATACCACTGACACTTGTTGTAAAATAATAGGTTGTATAAAGCTTTTATGGTTTTATTCTGTTTGGAGTTTTGATGATGAAGCATTCAAAACCGCGTCAGCCGGGAGTTAAACCCGGATCGATTGCTTGAAAGGCAACCATGCTAGCCGCTACACCAATGACGCTTGTTGTAAAATAATGAGTTGTTGTTTGCATATATGGTTTTATTCTGTTTGGAGTTTTGATGATGAAGCATTCAAAACTGCGTCAGCCGGGAGTTGAACCCGGATCGATTGCTTGGAAGGCAACTATACTAGCTGCTATACCACTGACACTTGTTGTAAAATAATAGGTTGTATAAAGCTTTTATGGTTTTATTCTGTTTGGAGTTTTGATGATCAAGAATTCAAAACTGTGCCAGCCGGGAGTTGAACCCGGATCAATTGCTTGGAAGGCAACCTTGCTAGCCGCTACACCACTGACGCTTATTGTAAAATAATGGGTTGTATAAAGCATATATGGTTTTATTCTGTTTGGAGTTTTGATGATGAAGCATTCAAAACTGCGTCAGCCGGGAGTTGAACCCGGATCGATTGCTTGGAAGGCAACCATGCTAGCCGCTACACCACTGACGCTGATTGTAAAATAATAGGTTGTATAAAGCTTTTATGGTTTTATTCTGTTTGGAGTTTTGATGATGAAGCATTCAAAACTGCGTCAGCCGGGAGTTGAACCCGGATCGATTGCTTTGAAGGCAACCATGCTAGCCGCTACACCACTGACCCTTGTTGTAAAATAATGAGTTGTTGTTTGCATATATGGTTTTATTCTGTTTGGAGTTTTGATGATGAAGCATTCAAAACTGCGTCAGCCGGGAGTTGAACCCGGATCAATTGCTTGGAAGGCAACCTTGCTAGCCGCTACACCACTGACGCTTGTTGTAAAATAATGAGTTGTTGTTTGCATATATGGTTTTATTCTGTTTGGAGTTTTGATAATGAAGCATTCAAAACTGCGTCAGCCGGGAGTTAAACCCGGATTGATTGCTTGGAAGGCAACCATGCTAGCCGCTACACCACTGACGCTTGTTGTAAAATAATGAGTTGTTGTTTGCATATATGGTTTTATTCTGTTTGAAGTTTTGATGATGAAGCATTCAAAACTGCATCAGCCGGGAGTTAAACCCGGATCGATTGCTTGGAAGGCAACCATGCTAGCCGCTACAACACTGACGCTGGTTGTAAAATAATGGGTTGTATAAAGCATATATGGTTTTATTCTGTTTGGAGTTTTGATGATGAAGCATTCAAAACTGCGTCAGCCGGGAGTTGAACCCGGATCGATTGCTTGGAAGGCAACCATGCTAGCCGCTACACCACTGACGCTTGTTGTAAAATAATGGGTTGTTGTTTGCATATATGGTTTTATTCTGTTTGGAGTTTTGATGATGAAGCATTCAAAACTGCGTCAGCCGGGAGTTGAACCCGGATCAATTGCTTGGAAGGCAACCATGCTAGCCGCTACACCACTGACGCTTATTGTAAAATAATAGGTTGTATAAAGCTTTTATGGTTTTTTTCTGTTTGGAGTTTTGATGATGAAGCATTCAAAACTGCGTCAGCCAGGAGTTGAACCCGGATCGATTGCTTGGAAGACAACTATACTAGCCGCTACCCAACTGACGCTTGTTGTAAAATAATGAGTTATTGTTTGTAAATATGGTTTTATTCTATTTGAAGTTTTGATGATCAAGAATTCAAAACTGCGCCAGCCGGGAGTTGAACCTGGATCGATTGCTTGGAAGGCAACCATGCTAGCCGCTACACCACTGACGCTTGTTGTAAAATAATGAGTTGTTGTTTGCATATATGGTTTTATTCTGTTTGGAGTTTTGATGATGAAGCATTCAAGACTGCGTCAGCCGGGAGTTGAACCCGGATCGATTGCTTGGAAGGCAACCATGCTAGCCGCTACACCACTGACGCTTGTTGTAAAATAATGGGTTGTTGTTTGCATATATGGTTTTATTCTGTTTGGAGTTTTGATGATGAAGCATTCAAAACTGCGTCAGCCGGGAGTTGAACCCGGATCGATTGCTTGGAAGGCAACTATACTAGCTGCTATACCACTGACACTTGTTGTAAAATAATGAGTTATTGTTTGTATATATGGTTTTATTCTGTTTGAAGTTTTGATGATGAAGCATTCAAAACTGCGTCAGCCGGGAGTTAAACCCGGATCGATTGCTTGGAAGGCAACCATGCTAGCCGCTACACCACTGACGCTTGTTGTAAAATAATGGGTTGTTGTTTGCATATATGGTTTTATTCTGTTTGGAGTTTTGATGATGAAGCATTCAAAACTGCGTCAGCCAGGAGTTGAACCCGGATCGATTGCTTGGAAGACAACTATACTAGCCGCTACCCAACTGACGCTTGTTGTAAAATAATGAGTTATTGTTTGTAAATATGGTTTTATTCTATTTGAAGTTTTGATGATCAAGAATTCAAAACTGCGTCAGCCAGGAGTTGAACCCGGATCGATTGCTTGGAAGACAACTATACTAGCCGCTTCCCATTTGACGCTTGTTGTAAAATAATGAGTTATTGTTTGTATATATGGTTTTATTCTATTTGAAGTTTTGATGATGAAGCATTCAAAACTGCGTCAGCCGGGAGTTGAACCCGGATCAATTGCTTGGAAGGCAACCATGCTAGCCGCTACACCACTGACGCTTATTGTAAAATAATAGGTTGTATAAAGCTTTTATGGTTTTTTTCTGTTTGGAGTTTTGATGATGAAGCATTCAAAACTGCGTCAGCCAGGAGTTGAACCCGGATCGATTGCTTGGAAGACAACTATACTAGCCGCTACCCAACTGACGCTTGTTGTAAAATAATGAGTTATTGTTTGTATATGTGGTTTTATTCTATTTGAAGTTTTGATGATGAAGCATTCAAAACTGCGTCAGCCGGGAGTTGAACCCGGATCAATTGCTTGGAAGGCAACCATGCTAGCCGCTACACCACTGACGCTTGTTGTAAAATAATGAGTTGTTGTTTGCATATATGGTTTTATTCTGTTTGGAGTTTTGATGATGAAGCATTCAAAACTGTGTCAGCCGGGAGTTAAACCCGGATCGATTGCTTGGAAGGCAACCATGCTAGCCGCTACACCACTGACGCTTGTTGTAAAATAATGAGTTGTTGTTTGCATATATGGTTTTATTCTGTTTGGAGTTTTGATGATGAAGCATTCAAAACTGCGTCAGCCGGGAGTTGAACCCGGATCGATTGCTTTGAAGGCAACCATGCTAGCCGCTACACCACTGACACTTATTGTAAAATAATAGGTTGTATAAAGCATATATGGTTTTATTCTGTTTGGAGTTTTGATGATGAAGCATTCAAAACTGCGTCAGCTGGGAGTTGAACCCAGATCGATTGCTTGGAAGGCAACCAACTAGCCGCTACACCACTGACGCTTGTTGTAAAATAATGAGTTGTTGTTTGCATATATGGTTATATTCTGTTTGGAGTTTTGATGATGAAGCATTCAAAACTGCGTCAGCCAGGAGTTGAAACCGGATCGATTGCTTGGAAGACAACTATACTAGCCGCTACCCAACTGACACTTGTTGTAAAATAATGAGTTATTGTTTGCATATATGGTTTTATTATGTTTGAAGTTTTGATGATGAAGCATTCAAAACTGCGTCAGCCGGGAGTTGAACCCAGATCAATTGCTTGGAAGGTAACCATGCTAGCCGCTACACCACTGACGCTTGTTGTAAAATAATGAGTTGTTGTTTGCATATATGGTTTTATTCTGTTTGGAGTTTTGATGATGAAGCATTCAAAACTGCGTCAGCCGGGAGTTGAACCCGGATCGATTGCTTGGAAGGCAACCATGCTAGCCGCTACACCACTGACGCTTGTTGTAAAATAATGAGTTGTTGTTTGCATATATGGTTTTATTCTGTTTGGAGTTTTGATGATGAAGCATTCAAAACTGCGTCAGCCGGGAGTTAAACCCGGATCGATTGCTTGGAAGGCAACCATGCTAGCCGCTACACCACTGACGCTTGTTGTAAAATAATGAGTTGTTGTTTGCATATATGGTTTTATTCTGTTTGGAGTTTTGATGATAAAGCATTCAAAACTGCTACAGCCGGGAGTTGAACCCGGATCAATTGCTTGGAATGCAACCATGCTAGCCGCTACACCACTGATGCTTGTTATTAAATTAATGAGTTGTTGACAGGATATATGGTTTTATTCTGTTCGGAGTTTTGATGATGAAGCATTCAAAACTGCGTCAGCCGGGAGTTGAACCCGGATCGATTGCTTGGAAGGCAACCATGCAAGCCGCTACACCACTGACGCTTGTTGTAAAATGATCAGTTGTTGTTTGCATATATGGTTTTATTCTGTTTTGGAGTTTTGATGATGAAGCATTCAAAACTGCGTCAGCCGGGAGTTGAACCCGGATCGATTGCTTGGAAGGCAACCATGCTAGCCGCTACACCACTGACACTTGTTATCATAATAATGAGTTGTATAAAGCATATATGGTTTTATTCTGTTTAGAGTTTTGATGATGAAGCATTCAAAACTGCGTCAGCTTGGAGTTAAACCTGGATCGATTGCTTGGAAGGCAACCATGCTAGCCGCTACACCACTGACACTTGTTATTAAATTAATGAATGGTATAAAGCATACATGGTTTTATTCTGTTTGGAGTTTTGATGATGAAGCATTCATAACTGCGTCAGCCGGGAGTTGAACCCGGATCGATTGCTTGGAAGGTAACCATGCTAGCCGCTACACCACTGACAATTGTTCTTAAAATAATGATTCGTATAAAGCATATGGTTTTATTCTGTTTGGAGTTTTGATGATGAAGCATTCAAAACTGCGTCAGCCGGGAGTTGAACCCGGATCGATTGCTTGGAAGGTAACCATGCTAGCCGCTACACCACTGACACTTGTTATTAAAATAATGATTCGTATAAAGCATATGGTTTTATTCTGTTTGGAGTTTTGATGATGAAGTATTCAAAACTGCGTCAGCCGGGAGTTTAACCCGGATCGATGTCTTGGAGGGCAACCATGCTAAACGCTACACTACTGACGCATGTTGTAAAATATTGAGTTGTTGTTTGCATATATGGTTTTATTCTGTTTGGAGTTTTGATGATGAAGCATTCAAAACTGCGTCAGCCGGGAGTTAAACCCGAATCGATTGCTTGGAAGGTAACCATGCTAGCCGCTAGACACAAATGACGCTTGTTGTAAAAAATGAGTTGTAGAAAGCCTATATGGTTTTATTCTGTCTGGAGTTTTGATGATGAAGCATTCAAAACTGCGTCAGCTGGGAGTTGAACCCGGATTGATTGCTTGGAAGGCAAGCAAGCTAGCCGCTACACCACTGACGCTTGTTGTAAAATAATGAGTTGTAGTTTGCATTTATGGTTTTATTCTGTTTGGAGTTTTGATGATGAAGCATTCAAAACTGCGTCAGCCGGGTGTTGAACCCGGATCGATTGCTTGGAAGGCAACCATGCTAGCCGCTACACCACTGACGCTTGTTGTAAAATAATGAGTTGTTGTTTGCATATATGGTTTTATTCTGTTTGGAGTTTTGATGATGAAGCATTCAAAACTGTGTCAGCCGGGAGTTAAACCCGGATCGATTGCTTGGAAGGCAACCATGCTAGCCGCTACACCACTGACGCTTGTTGTAAAATAATGAGTTGTTGTTTGCATATATGGTTTTATTCTGTTTGGAGTTTTGATGATGAAGCATTCAAAACTGCGTCAGCCGGGAGTTGAACCCGGATCGATTGCTTTGAAGGCAACCATGCTAGCCGCTACACCACTGACACTTATTGTAAAATAATAGGTTGTATAAAGCATATATGGTTTTATTCTGTTTGGAGTTTTGATGATGAAGCATTCAAAACTGCGTCAGCTGGGAGTTGAACCCAGATCGATTGCTTGGAAGGCAACCAACTAGCCGCTACACCACTGACGCTTGTTGTAAAATAATGAGTTGTTGTTTGCATATATGGTTATATTCTGTTTGGAGTTTTGATGATGAAGCATTCAAAACTGCGTCAGCCAGGAGTTGAAACCGGATCGATTGCTTGGAAGACAACTATACTAGCCGCTACCCAACTGACACTTGTTGTAAAATAATGAGTTATTGTTTGCATATATGGTTTTATTATGTTTGAAGTTTTGATGATGAAGCATTCAAAACTGCGTCAGCCGGGAGTTGAACCCAGATCAATTGCTTGGAAGGTAACCATGCTAGCCGCTACACCACTGACGCTTGTTGTAAAATAATGAGTTGTTGTTTGCATATATGGTTTTATTCTGTTTGGAGTTTTGATGATGAAGCATTCAAAACTGCGTCAGCCGGGAGTTGAACCCGGATCGATTGCTTGGAAGGCAACCATGCTAGCCGCTACACCACTGACGCTTGTTGTAAAATAATGAGTTGTTGTTTGCATATATGGTTTTATTCTGTTTGGAGTTTTGATGATGAAGCATTCAAAACTGCGTCAGCCGGGAGTTAAACCCGGATCGATTGCTTGGAAGGCAACCATGCTAGCCGCTACACCACTGACGCTTGTTGTAAAATAATGAGTTGTTGTTTGCATATATGGTTTTATTCTGTTTGGAGTTTTGATGATAAAGCATTCAAAACTGCTACAGCCGGGAGTTGAACCCGGATCAATTGCTTGGAATGCAACCATGCTAGCCGCTACACCACTGATGCTTGTTATTAAATTAATGAGTTGTTGACAGGATATATGGTTTTATTCTGTTCGGAGTTTTGATGATGAAGCATTCAAAACTGCGTCAGCCGGGAGTTGAACCCGGATCGATTGCTTGGAAGGCAACCATGCAAGCCGCTACACCACTGACGCTTGTTGTAAAATGATCAGTTGTTGTTTGCATATATGGTTTTATTCTGTTTTGGAGTTTTTTTGATGAAGCATTCAAAACTGCGTCAGCCGGGAGTTGAACCCGGATCGATTGCTTGGAAGGCAACCATGCTAGCCGCTACACCACTGACACTTGTTATCATAATAATGAGTTGTATAAAGCATATATGGTTTTATTCTGTTTAGAGTTTTGATGATGAAGCATTCAAAACTGCGTCAGCTTGGAGTTAAACCTGGATCGATTGCTTGGAAGGCAACCATGCTAGCCGCTACACCACTGACACTTGTTATTAAATTAATGAATGGTATAAAGCATACATGGTTTTATTCTGTTTGGAGTTTTGATGATGAAGCATTCATAACTGCGTCAGCCGGGAGTTGAACCCGGATCGATTGCTTGGAAGGTAACCATGCTAGCCGCTACACCACTGACAATTGTTCTTAAAATAATGATTCGTATAAAGCATATGGTTTTATTCTGTTTGGAGTTTTGATGATGAAGCATTCAAAACTGCGTCAGCCGGGAGTTGAACCCGGATCGATTGCTTGGAAGGTAACCATGCTAGCCGCTACACCACTGACACTTGTTATTAAAATAATGATTCGTATAAAGCATATGGTTTTATTCTGTTTGGAGTTTTGATGATGAAGTATTCAAAACTGCGTCAGCCGGGAGTTTAACCCGGATCGATGTCTTGGAGGGCAACCATGCTAAACGCTACACTACTGACGCATGTTGTAAAATATTGAGTTGTTGTTTGCATATATGGTTTTATTCTGTTTGGAGTTTTGATGATGAAGCATTCAAAACTGCGTCAGCCGGGAGTTAAACCCGAATCGATTGCTTGGAAGGTAACCATGCTAGCCGCTAGACACAAATGACGCTTGTTGTAAAAAATGAGTTGTAGAAAGCCTATATGGTTTTATTCTGTCTGGAGTTTTGATGATGAAGCATTCAAAACTGCGTCAGCTGGGAGTTGAACCCGGATTGATTGCTTGGAAGGCAAGCAAGCTAGCCGCTACACCACTGACGCTTGTTGTAAAATAATGAGTTGTAGTTTGCATTTATGGTTTTATTCTGTTTGGAGTTTTGATGATGAAGCATTCAAAACTGCGTCAGCCGGGTGTTGAACCCGGATCGATTGCTTGGAAGGCAACCATGCTAGCCGCTACACCACTGACACTTGTTTTTACAATAATGAGTTGTAGAAAGCATATATGGTTTTATTCTGTTTGGAGTTTTGATGATGAAGCATTCAAAACTGCGTCAGCCGGGAGTTAAACCCGAATCGATTGCTTGGAAGGTAACCATGCTAGCCGCTAGACACAAATGACGCTTGTTGTAAAAAATGAGTTGTAGAAAGCCTATATGGTTTTATTCTGTCTGGAGTTTTGATGATGAAGCATTCAAAACTGCGTCAGCTGGGAGTTGAACCCGGATTGATTGCTTGGAAGGCAAGCAAGCTAGCCGCTACACCACTGACGCTTGTTGTAAAAAATGAGTTGTAGAAAGCCTATATGGTTTTATTCTGTCTGGAGTTTTGATGATGAAGCATTCAAAACTGCGTCAGCTGGGAGTTGAACCCGGATTGATTGCTTGGAAGGCAAGCAAGCTAGCCGCTACACCACTGACGCTTGTTGTAAAATAATGAGTTGTAGTTTGCATTTATGGTTTTATTCTGTTTGGAGTTTTGATGATGAAGCATTCAAAACTGCGTCAGCCGGGTGTTGAACCCGGATCGATTGCTTGGAAGGCAACCATGCTAGCCGCTACACCACTGACGCTTGTTTTTACAATAATGAGTTGTAGAAAGCATATATGGTTTTATTCTGTTTGGAGTTTTGATGATGAAGCATTCAAAACTGTTTCAGCCGGGAGTTAAACCCGGATCGATTGCTTGGAAGGCAACCATGCTAGCTGCTAGACACCAATGACGCTTGTTGTAAAATAATGAGTTGTAGAAAGCCTATATGGTTTTATTCTGTCTGGAGTTTTGATGATGAAGCATTCAAAACTGCGTCAGCTGGGATTTGAACCTAGATCGATTGCTTTGAAGGCAACCATGCTAGCCGCTACACCACTGACGCTTGTTGTAAAATAATGAGTTGTAGAAAGCCTATATGGTTTTATTCTGTTTGGAGTTTTGATGATGAAGCATTCAAAACTGCGTCAGCTGGGAGTTGAACCCAGATCGATTGCTTTGAAGGCAACCATGCTAGCCGCTACACCACTGACGCTTGTTGTAAAATAATGAGTTATAGTTTGCATATATGGTTTTATTCTGTTTGGAGTTTTGATGATGAAGCATTCAAAACTGCGTCAGCTGGGAGTTGAACCCGGATCGATTACTTGGAAGGCAACCATGCTAGCCGCTACACCACTGACGCTTGTTGTTAAAATAATGAGTAGCAGTTTTCATATATCATTTTATTCTGTTTGGAGTTTTGATGATGAAGCATTCAAAATTGCGTCAGCCGAAACCTTTTAAAGTCTTTTCAGTTACTTATTAAATCACTTAGCAGTCAAAGATTGACAGATTTTCTTTTTTGGATAGAGTCCTTTTCTGTTTGTTTATAAAATCCATCTAAGTTTTGCGTCTGATTCATACCAGAGTTTAGTACGTTAGAAACCGATCGAAAATAAATGTAACGATTTTGTTTTTAGCAAAGTTTTCTGCGTTCTCCATAGTCTACATACCAATATAAAAGTTTACTTCTTCAACCCTATCCAGTGGTGGGATGGGGATAGTCCTGTTATTTTGGGGAAAACCTCGCCCTTAAGCAGGTTTCGAGTAGCTCTTTAAGCGTCCCCAAATAGGTTCGTCGCCACATTGGTTGCGAGAATAACGTGGCTCGGGTTGGTCGAATTAATTTCAACTGCCCCGCAGTTAAATTCAAAGTGATACCAGCCAATTAGGAGCAAGATAATAGAATGGTGTGACATGCCCAAGTGCAATTTGTTTGTGAAGACGAGGACTATCTTCTCTCTTCAGAAGTCGACGGAAAGGGAATCAATAAAATACAGAAACAACCAATAGAAAGTCGAATTGATTGCTGTGATTTTCCATATATAATACTATTACTGTACAATCCAACTAAGATAAAAATTAAAACCCGTGAAGAGATAATAAACTTAATATGGAAATATTGAGCAGTGGAGGCTGGAAGCTTAACAAGAAACATGGATATTTGTACACCATCTTTCAAGGATATAAAATTCTATTTTCACTACGATGAAGATTATCAAATACATTCATATCTAAGATTCCGAAGCATGATGATCTGCTTACATTATTGTTCAAAATATTGAAGTCGTTCATCTGAATCTTCAATGATCAACCCCGTTGCCGTTTTGCAAAGAACCATTTCTGTCCTCCATAGATTTGTAGCACGATGCAATATACCTGAAGAATTAGTAATTACAATTCAATTGAGCATATACTTTGATACTTTGAACTTAAACTGAACAATATCATAAGTGAAAATAGGTAATTGTAATCTAAATCTAGCCGCAAATAAAAGCAAAAGGAACAATGCAAATTCTAGTTTCTAGTCAATTGCTGCAAAGATTAAAGCTCTGATTTTTTTTTGCAACAATAAACCGCTGCTTAGTGCTGTTGGTTCCGGATGATATGACATTCTAAAACACTCTGTGTTTAACTTAATGAAGGGGTTATCTAATGGACAGAGATTTCCAAATTGAAACATTATTCAGCACAAATAGGTGCAAAACAGACGCAAGAACTCAATATTATTATATGTAGTGATGCAGCGAGGCACCATGCTCCTACTGGAGCCAAGGCCTTGTCTTAGTTGTGCTGACACGTTACACAGAAACTAATTCACTCACAGTGAAGCAGTTACATGCGTTTACGATTAGGTCAAATACAACAGAGAAATAAAAATAGAATTACCCTTTATTTTTTATGACTCCTCTGCATTTCACGACAACTGAGTATCGAACGACCCATCGGGTTTTCCACTCACCGCTGTTATCTTCGGCAACAGACGAAATCACACTTTCAACGTTGCTGTCTGGTAACAGGGCTGTGAAACAACAATGATTTCATATCAACTAAAATGAATGAAAAACGGCACGGTCCAGATTACTAAATAGAATACTAACTTAAGAAAGCTAACAAAACTGTGGATCATGTGTTTTCAGGAACAAGTTCAATAGACAGCTCTGCAAAAGATGGGGATTACATATTACGCAATGCATGATGGAAATACAGTGGAACCTCCATTAACTGACACCTCAATACAAAAGACACCTCCATACTTGAGTCCCAAAATTCATATACTCATTAAAAGTAACCTCTTTACAGCTGACATCTAAAACAGATAATAAAATTAGTCCTTATGGTTAGTTGTTTGGAGGTTCCACTGTATGCTACTTGGCAACTCAATCGAAATATAAACAAGGTAAAAATTGAAATACGTACTTGGAGGATCGCCATGGGTGTGAAGCAGAATTTCTTCCTTTTTTGCGAATTCAACCAAATCCTTTTGAAGACAAAGAGCCAGCAATCAATAATCACGATATGTATAAAACATTCAAAACAAACTTCATTTGCCAAGATAATATATTCTGAAATGAGACTATGTTCGTTCGTCGAAGATGTTTCCTAGCGAATTTAAATGAATCTCAAAAAAACGTCTAAGTGCCTTTCAGTGCGACTCAACTGCTATATGACTTTACCGAATGAACGAAGAGCAAAGCTAAATCGTTTATAGGACATGACACAACAATAAGCTATTTCGAATAATGTGACTCTTTTACGTACTTGACACATCAAATCCAACGTATGAGCCAAGAACCGCGGTTAGAGCAGTTTGAGATGAACTAAGTCCCTTCAAGTTGAACATATGAACATGGTGTGATACACGATAGAAACATTGTTTCTTCCCTATAAGTCCTAGCTACATCTGGAAAGAGGGCTGTGGTGGTGCACAAGCCCTATCTACCCAGATAATATTATTCTCTAAGTCTGTGACGTAACAGGGAACATGACTCCAGCCCTATCCTAGCAAATAATGAGCCGATGCATCCCTTTCTATCTTGAACGGATCATTAGCCTAGGAGAAAGGTTAACACGGATAAAAACACACACTAATAATTTCCTGAAAAAACTTGAGTGGGCGGAAGGAAAAAATCGAGCTACAGTAGCTCGTTTACTTCATTCTCTCAGTTGATAAAGAACGCCAGTGGAAGGTTTCCTCAGACCAGCAATGACAGAGCACATGTCCACATGGGGTAGAAGTTGACAAAAACCATATTAGGAATTTACACATTATTGTAATGCTTGATCAAGGCAACCGACCTAAAAGCCAGATCTCTTGGGTGTAATCTTGAAGAATAGCAGACATTGGGAAGTTGGGCCTGGGAAGTAACTCAGATTAAATCTACATATAATTGACATTCAAATTGTAACCTGTGGCATGTGACAACAAGATGCGAGATTTACTTGATTAACCTCGGGTTTGATCTGAAATAAATAAATCAAAAGTTATAGAAATATTCGATGATTGGAAATGCCTCCCACAAAATATGCAAATATCCCCCAGAGCCTAATCCGAGATTATAGCTACCTAGAAGTTGATCCCAAGTTTTGCTGGTTTAGGCTAAACACAATCATGCTTTCATTAGGGGTCCTCTAAATTGATTGATAACTTCTTAGGCGATGGTGTTTTTAAATTCATGGGAAGACAAGGTAAAACGACTTGTGTTTATTCGAAAGCCCTTGACATCCTGAATACGAAAATAAAGCAATTTTAAATATCAAGCCCCGTTTCTCCGTAAGCAGCAATTAAAGTACATTTACTGTCGTGTGGGAAAACTTTTTCATTTTAGTCTTGTTTCAATTCTCAAATCAGAGGCAGATATTGATTTCCAGATAGATGTAACTGTGATCATTACCTGGTTTGCCGCGTATAGGTGCTTCATGGGCAAGAACAATTTATGAGTTTTATAGACAAAAAATTAGATCTAGGATGAAACTGAGTTTCAAAAAAGATGTCAAGAAATAGTATTTCCCTATTCATTGTCTGTCATTGCTTATTGTGATCTGAAATCTTAACAAATAAGCAATTACCAACAAGTAATTTGAGCTATCAACTCGGACAGCTCCTTACGTGGGTAGTATATCTATTCCAGCTCATCTCAGAAAATCTTATCGACAATCATTGATGTGTACTTACTCTTGCCCATGACAAGAGATCTTGAAGTTTTTCAGCATCCAGGTCGCAAACAGCCAAGTGTGATGCAATGCCTTCATCAAATAACTTTTCCATTTCCTGAAAAAATCAAAAATATCTGAATTTCTAAAGCAAGTGACTAATTACAATAAGAGGGTGCAGTGGCTCCTATTAATAAGCTGCTTGGGACTAGAGATTCTATTCTTGTACTTCATATTTTCTCTGTTTGTTACTACATGCCTGTATACTGTTCTTTCCCAAGGCCTTATATCTGGCTCCTATTAAGATGAAACGAGTATCCATTTGCACGGGTCCTGTAAAAAGGCCTCTTCGAAGCCTTCCTAGGCTAGCATATAAACAAAAACTCCTAAACACTCTAGGCTTGCTCCAGGTCTTGTTGAGGAAAATTGCAATTTTGGTAAACCACTTATGGGATGCAAATGATAATGATAGATATTCCTAGTCAGAAATAATCTTTGTTTTTGCAATGTTCAATGAAGCATTAAGCAGATTCAGGTATTCAAACGACCTATGACGTTGTGAAATAGAAATAGAGGGTTTAGAAGATCAAAATAGATTGAATGAAGATTAAAGTATCAAAGTAAGTGGTGTCGATCAAAGAGCAACAATCAATTATTGAGATGATGGTTGAATTAATAACTAATAAGAGGAAACAAAATATTCAAAGCTACAATCATCAAGGAATCAATTATGCAAAGCATAGCTTAGTGGATGATTATTACAAGTAAAAATAAATCAAACATCAACTATTCATCTGTCAAACCAGAAAATAATTTGATTTGCATAAGTAGTAAACATGAGAAGGTGAATATAAACCACAGATTTTATAATGCCTGCTTAAAACAGGTATAAAACTACAAATGTTCTTAAAATAGATTATGATTAAGAAAAATGGGTTCTGATTGATTCATATAAGGGCAGAGAATCAAAATCAGCTTTAATTATAGTTGCAGGTAAATCATCATGAATGTAGGAGCATAAATTAAATAAGAGGCATAAATTTAGTAAGAACATTAAAATCAGGTGAAGCTTTTGAACTTTTCGTTTTATTTGCAGTTCTTGATATGCAGTAAGAAATAAGTTTTAAAATGATTCTATTTCATAATAATTTGAGTATTAGGAAGCCCTGTAAAAACATGAGCAAACCTAAGAAAACGCTTAAGAGGCTTCACAAAATTAATTGAGCTTTTGAATAGTACAAAATGTGAAAATAAATCGGTTTTTGCAACAGAGCAACTGGAAATGTTTTTGGAAATTTGAAGCATAGGAAACGGACTTTTATTTGAAACATTTTGGACAAAATTCATTCAGGTATTAACAAAATAAAGACCATTTGATCTCTTGGATCAAAAATCAAAGTCTCAAATTTTCCATTCATTCTCAAAGGCCTTGGACTATTTTCACCCCTAAACTTTGCGAAGGATTCCAAAACCTTGAGCCAAAATTCTGAATTGCAAGCTTACCAATTCGTTTAAACCATTATTTGTTGAGATTTCTTCTAAAAATTCCCAGTTAACGACCTATATGTTAGTGTACATTGATTCTTTATTTGAAATTTTGTTTACCGGCCTAATAATCTTTCGAAACCTGTAAAACTTTTCAAAACCCTCACAGCAAACTAAATTTGACCATTTTGGATGATGCGAGCAATTGTTTTTACTTTGGCGCGAAAATTTTGAATGAGGAGACTGGGGAAGGGATAAAAACTGTAAACAAATTTTTGGGCCTAAGGGAGGGGGGAGACTTTAAACCACCATTTTCTCGTCCTCGTTCGAATACTTTTAATACGTCAGTGTAGTAGACCAGCAAAAAAAGCAATGGTTTTGCAGAAAGTCAAGAATGAGCTCAAGACATACCTTCCAGAAAGGCTTGGCCATGTCACTGAAAGAAATCTCAGGATTTTCTGTAGGAAATGTCAGGAATACAACATCAAAGTGGGCTATGTCCAGTTCTGTGAGAGCTAAGAGAGAAAATTAAAAAATACAAGGTGTGATGAATAGAACAACTAAATTTCTTCATTATTTCCAATCAATTTAGGTAGACAGCACTCCTAAACTCTTTGAGAGATGAAAAATCTACGTAAGAGATAGCTTTGGACTTCAAATTTAGCAAGTTTAAATAAATCAAAGATCAGGAATGCATCATACTTTGACAGTGCATTAGTTAGGGGTATAAATAGATTGAACAGGTTATTGACAGTTTTCGCTTTCCAATAGGCAATAAAGGACCAGATTTCAATCTAGTTTTCACAGGCATAAATTCACATTCAGATAGTGACAGTGTAGGCCTCTCTGTCTAAGGTGCATGATCGCACACGCACACCTCAGCAAGCTTCAAGAAGAAACTGTAAGCTGTAAGCTCTTAAACCTGTAAGCAGTGTCATAGACTTTTTGAGTTAATGGCCCATGAAATACATGGGAAGCCTCTACCCCTGCTAAGTTGAACATGGGCTGAGCTTTAACTTGGTTGACAGTGTAAGCTCTTATTGTGTTTACATGAGGAAGCTGGACTTAAATCTCAACACATGCTGAACTCAGTTTGGCATTTCAATCCGTGCAGAGATTTCAACTACATATTACGTTCCCAACCTCATCTCAGTCCCTGCTATGATTTCATTTAACCGAGTAAAACAAGAAAAGTTTCCAAACTCAGCCCATGCCGAGTTCAAGACAAGCTAAGATATTTCACGTAAAAGGCCTCTAATGGATTTCTTATGCAACAAATCCAATTTTTTCATATATATATTCTAAATTTCATTCTTGCTGATTCCGTAAAAGCCTTGCCATGAATTGACTGATATTATTCCACTAGAAATGGTTTGAACTCCTTTGATTTCTCTAAAGAGTATTTCTTTGTAAATTTCTTGAGGCTTTTGCCCTTCTGATGGACTTCTAATATGTTAAAAATACCCAGGATGAGACAATCTCAGTGCAAGCAAAATTATTCAAAAAGTCAACTTACATTCAAGAACTGCTTCACGAACATGATGGTGATCTTCTTGGTGAGCAAACACTTTTGCTGTTGAAAACAAATCAGTAATTTAAATGTTTGATTCTAAGGATTAACTGATGAAAACACAAAATGACTCCATGAAAGAACTAGAAATTTATAAATCTGACTTACCAGTAACTTTCATAAGTGGTCTCTCTGCCTCTGTAACTTTTTCGATATCCTGGGAGTTTTCACATACTACTCTCAATTTTCCCTTTGAAACAAAGGAAAGTCAAATGTTCAAAGGTTCAAAAGCCATAACATATAGGCCTCAGAAATATCAAATTCTGCACTTTTTGGGCATCTAATCTTGGTGGGAAGGGGGTGCTTATTAGAAAAATTTACGTAAATCCCATATTTAACAAGAAGAGACAAACAAACGCATGCGTGGGTTCAAAATGGTTTGGTTGTGCCTTGCATTTATCAAGCGACAATGCAGGACATTAAAGTTGGTTTTGCACAAAGAAATGATTGAAAAGCAATTTGCAAGTATAGGAAAATTATTGCAGAAAACAAGAAGAAGGTTTTAACTACAGCTTCCATCAAAGCTACCCACAGACAGACCTTCCTAAGCACAAACAAGGCTACGATTCGCTAAAAATGCACCAAGTTATGTAACTACTCAATGAATAGCGAATTGATATTGTTATACGGGTACCATATGAATAGCCAAAGGACTGAAAAACAGCAAAACGCATTCTTCATTGCAGGCACATAGGAGCAAATGGATAAAAAGGGTCAAACTCCTTTGTCTAGTGCCAGAAAATCTGGGTAATTTGACAGGCAGGCACATAGTTCTATCAACAATGTGTTAAACTCTTTAGAAGGAAAACAGGAGGCTTGAAATTAATGTTACATATAGGTTCTTGCAAGTCAGCAAATGAGAAAGAATTGTTATATAACGAGGATCTTAATTGAAACTCCAGTAAATTAAATTCACGTTGCTTTTTCAACCTCATAAGCCTAATTTGTCTTACAGAAAATGATTTCTTCCAAAGTCCTTTTCACAATAACACGCTTCCAAAAAATAATTTATAAGAATTGGCCCTTACTGGAGGTTTCTTTATTTTCTTTAATTTTCTTCTACTTTTACAGAAAAAAAATTTCTTTAGTATTACAATTTCTAGAATCCTAGTACAGTAAGTTTCTTATAAACAATTTTCTTAGAAAGAAGACATACGTATACAGTGTATGCTCTTCTAATGGTAAGTGGAGACCTGTCACTTTTAAAACATTCTTTGCCGAGCACTCTACACGGAGATCTCAGAATTGGAAAATCACCAGTTTTCAAAATACAGCAACTCAAAGGTAGCTGTTTAAGGACCACAAATTAGAACTTTCACAAAAAACAAAGCAAATAAGAAACTTTTACATCTGTAAAAAGACAAAAACTTCGGGGAATTGCATGAAAAATTGTGTTACCTTGTGTATATCTTGTCTGCAGTTTCCTTGAGACGAAGAAATGTTCAGTGCTTTTATAAGACTGTCTTGCAACTGAAAAATACACACAGAATTAAACTTCATTGCCTCCTGATTGATGATAGAGTAGCAGGGCTAGTTCCAACATGGGTGGGGGTGTGACTCCTCCCCCTAGAATTGAAATTGGTATTTTACTCATGAAGTTCAATAATTAGTCGGTAAAATCCAGTCAAAAATTCATATCAAACCATCAATATCAAATTCTTAAAAAAAATTGCTAATGGCATAAATTTAGGCCTAAAAGTGTGTACCATATTAGAGCCTTTATGCTACTAAGCATACGCTATTCGTAGCCAGGTTATGTAAACTTTAACTTCATGTGCGCCATACCAGGATAGCATTTAGATCTTGAGACCAAGATATTCTCAAGATGAGCTTTCACGTTTAGTTGAGATTATCAGTACAGTTGCTGATCTCATTATGTACTATATAAAAAACCAGCAAGCAAAAGAACATGCTTTAGAATCGAATGGCATTCTTAGCTGCTTAGGCCCGCTTACCTCAACTGCAGGGTTTTGCGTGGTTTTTCGCTTCAAACTGCTCCAATGCGAGACATTGCCAGTGTGTACATCGAACCGGTGGACATCTTGGAGCGTAACAGTTCCATTGCAGTGGCCGTTTGTGCCGTTAGTCTTGGGAATAACATCTTGGTTAGGACTCAGCACCTCCATGTCTGCTTCAGCTTTGCTACTTTTCCCAGCACGTAAACATTGGCAAGCTATTTTGCTGCTTAGACAAAACAATGGCTTCAAGTATCGGCCAATCACATGACTGCATTTTAATGTTAGGACGAGTCAGCCAATCAAATCCACTCTCATCAATAATGCAGTATTGATGGCTGAACTGGTCACATGCGAAGTGCTTTGGGCATCTTGCACGATATTTCTTCGTCAGCACTTTTCTTTGTACATAGAATTATGTAGTTATGGGCCAAATTTCTTTGAAAATGAGGCCCATTCGGGCAAAAAGCTTAGTAAATAAAGTGCTTTTTGTCGGGCGACTCGTCCAAATTTTCGAAGACCCTTCGCCGATGTTTGTAGTTTTTTGCCTTACCAATGCAATTTGTGTAAGATTTCAAACCTTTGTGGATTATGGCTGAAAGAAATAAGATAGAGAATCATAGAACGCTCTGCTAAAAGAATCTTTATCAGGTCTTACGCCAGAGCAGGAACGACCAACAACCCACGTGAGCGACCATCCCTGCCTAAGTGTTAGTACCAAACATTCCCGTTTTTCTGTTCACTTCCAAGACTGAGAAAGTTGCAAGCAAATATCAGTTGACCATACAAATTTTGAAAGTATGCAAAGTTACAAATTGGGTACTCATTAGAAGCTAAAAGCGGTTTTCTAAACCGTTTTCTTTATCAAACCATTCCAAGAAACTTTTAGCTGTTAGGTCGGTTAGTTGCTAGGTTTCAGGTGAGCATATCAGTGTTAAAATTTGGATCAGAAAATGATAATTGCACAGTATGTGATAGCATAGCACTGTAGTAAACACAGTAGTTTCAAGTTTATGGATATTTTACGAAATAACCATAAGACTGGCAAATAATTGCAAAATAAGCAGATTGACAGCACCCAGATATATCAGATGGCCAAGAGAGTCAAACTTTGGAACATTTAACATAACTGATTGCAAAAACAGGCGGCCAAATCAGTGTAAAAGTAAGAATAATCTAAGAACATTTCAGGTTGAAAATAGAAAAATATTTAAGAACAGCCAGCTTCAGAGAGAAGTCACTGGTTCTAATCAAAAGAAGAGTGTAGATGTCTTCGATCCTGGGTTGAGCTGCTTATTAAAAAAAGTGAGTAGTGAATGAATGCCTCAAACAGGTGGGAATTACTTAAAAACAACACTTGATTCCGAAACATTTCGGTCTGACCAGCACAACAGTGATAAAATAAAGCGTCACCGCTGGTACGAGTATACAGCATATTCAGTTTGGCCTAAATGTGTATAAATGGAAAACACATAATATTTTCGATGTGGCAATAATACCCCACAGAAAGTACAACAAACAAAGAATATGATTTAAACGAAGAAAGTCCACAATACTAGGCTTTGTTCCGGATCCTTTGGACAAACAAAGAATATTCAGCATTTGAACACTGCAAAATTAATAACAGATGGACAAAGAGAAGAATCATTTTCGATAATCTCTTTGTTAATTCTTGAAAACCTGGTTTTTTTGACCTAAATGCCAAAGCCTCTCACGATGTTGGCTTTAAGGTATTAGGTATTACACGATGTTGGCAGAAGTATTGGGTCGTTTGACCATCTCAGCTAACAATGTTGGGTTTGCTTACGTGCAGTTACCTTGAAACAGAATGCGAAAGTGCTGCCAAAATCTTCGTGCTTACAGCTAGTTCTTTAAATTAAAACCCCCTATATTCAATTTTTGATAATGAGTCAGTGTTTTAAAGAGCCATTATTTAGAAATATTGTAAAATATAATGAATTATTTTGTTGTTCCGTATGGTTCGAACGTGGCTTTGTGCTTAGGCCTTATCATACCTGCAAAGAAAATGTTGGCTGAAATGTTACGTCGTTTGACCAACCAGGTTGCGTAGCACTTCAACATTAGGAAAATTATTGGGCAGGGTGTTGGATAAAATTCAGCGTTGTTTGATCGAGGCTTAATACAGAAAAACGCACATATGAGAAACAAGAGTTTTGTGTAGAGCAATAAATGCAAAAGTACTTTATTTTGATCAGTGAGCCCACCCTGGGAACTTTCACAACCAGCTTTCTAAGTGAGAGTATTTCTAACAATGAATCGGTTAACCAGCTTGGTGCTAGAAAAATTGGGGGTGTGGGCTGAAAACAACTAATTTAAAGGAAAAACTATCTCTGCACATGTTGATGCATTTTGCAACATATTTGGGGGATTTATTGTGTTGCAATGGACATTTACTTAAAAGAAATGCAATTGTATAATGTAGCTTTCAGCTCTGAGAATGAAAGTCGAAGGTGCAGTTAATATACAAGTTGATTCCAAAAGAAAGCAGCACACTCAATAAGGGGGTTTGGAAATCATATCGCCTTGCATATCTTGAAAGGCGTGTCTGGATAAGCACGTCGGAAAGAACATTTTGTGAGAATGAATTGGGGTAGAGGCGATTCTCTGCAATTTAATAATGCAGTTAAGACCTGCATATAAAGAACCACTTCTTTATCACTGAAAAAATCATTTTGTCACTGCACATTCACACCACAATTTTTGAAAATGTTTGAAAAACCCAAGGTCAATCTTAGGCTAGCAGGTTCTTAATTGCTAGACTCGGATTTTCATTGCAGTGGTCGCTTTTAATGAATATATGACTCGTCCAGATAACGTATTAGACAATTCTATAGGTGTCCATTCCTTGTGGAAGTTTCCATTGCATAATTCACAACAAGAAAACTCGAATAACACACTTTATATCAATTCCGTATTCCCATTAATGTCATAGCTAAATATAAACTTAAAATTGAAATCTAAGATAAGAGTCAACTAGTCTAAATTGAAATTGTATGTTATAACTGAACGAACCTCTTCTGCCTATAGACTATGGGAACAATGGATTTGATTTTTACAGATTCCTAATTTTCCAAATAAAGACAATGCATATGGTAGGCTTGAAGACATTTAGGGTGTTGGGCAAAACATTTCTAATATCCAAAAAAGTTCACTAACCCTTTCTTTTATTGTTCTAACTAAATTGTAATAAAAACAGTCCCTCTTAGCTTCAAGATACGGAATTTTTTAAGGGTTTTTTCACTGGTAGCGAAAGCATAGAAAGGGACTTCCAATTTTCAATTATTTCTCTTTTAAAAAATATTTGAACTAGGTGAAATGATAGATTTTTACAAGTCAAAATATTGAAAGGGCCCCATTATGACTTAGGCCTGGGGAAGGAAAAGTGACATTTTTTCTTCCACTGCTGGGGCAAGCTTAGAGGCCGACTGGAAAAATTGGCCCACCAGTCGATTAATTCCCTGTTCAAGATAGGGAATGTTAACGTAGTATGGGCCATTGCCTGCGACAAATCAAAACTTATATGGGAACATAAAGCCATCAGTCTAAGCCTTAAATGCTCAAAATGGGCTTACAGCCGTATGAAAACCAGGCTTTATTGTATTCCCTGTTGGACATATTTTACCTAATCTGCAATTAACGAATAAAGGGTGTTACCTTTAAACATATCATTTCTAAATCAATTCATAATCCTCAGACTCAGTAATTCTCTTGCTTTTCTTTTTCTTCTTTCCATCTTTTGATTTTGGTTTTTTAGTTTTTGGTTCTTTTTTACCCCCTTCTGAAATGGAAGTGGCTGATTTATTCTTCTTTTTCTTGGTCCCTTCTTCTCCCTAGGTGAAGAAAACGAAGAATTATTAATACTATCGACTGGCCAAGTCTAAGTGAGTCCGATGGTTCTTTGGTTCAGAACTTGAGGATGGGGCGTAAATCGAAGACATTGCGAAACATAATAATTACTGAAGCTTTTGCGTCTGACACTCATCAGAGTAGTACGTTAGAAGGAGAACGAAAATTAAACCTAACGAATCTCTATACCCAGGTGTGGATCGAAGTTGCATTGACTCCAATACGAATCATTCATCTCCTTTTTGATTGGCCAATTTTGAATTTCGACCACGCCCCTGAACCTTTAGATTTCAAAAAAGACAGGACCCAATATCACCAATAGAATACAGAAAACAAACAAAGCGAACTTACTGAGCATTGAGAACATAATTAACTACTAAAACTTTCCGTCTTACACTAATCAGAGTAGTACGAAAAAGAAGCACAGTGAAATATCAGTAGTATAATTTGATTGTTACCTTTTTCTTTGCTTTCTTCTTTTTGGGCTTTTCTACTTCCTCCTCCTTATGGGCTGAAATTAACACACATTATTCAATTTGAGAAGAAGCAGGATGATTGTGAAAATCAATCGAGATAGTCTCGTCTTTCGGTAGGTCTTACGTAGCTGTGAAAGGATCAGGAAAGGTTCGTCTCTGCATTCTTTGAGTGGTGGTGCAATATAAATGATTGATACAGCTTGGGTTACTCGAGGGCCTAGGTGTCGCATTTGTACGGCACTAGAGAATCTTATCGAATACATTGTGACATAGTCTATCAATCAAAGAAGCTAACAATTGAAGAATATAGGTGTGAAGACGTCAAGGATTTCAAAAGATATGATGTACCTGTGACTAAAGACGTTTTCCTCAACTGCTCGGTGACAAACATATCCAGTTCATCAGCAGCAAATGTGAAGCTTGAATGTCTAGGACCATCGATGTCAGAACTAAATGAAATAGAAAATCGTTGAAAAGTAAGGACAGCTACGATTATGAAGCGATAGCAAAGCTATCGAATTTGCAGACCTTGAAAAAATTTCATCAACTTTGTTTATTTCGAGATGCTTGTGAAACGATTTCGTAAAGATAATAGTGGACATTCCTTTACTTAGAGCATACACAACGAGAAATTCATTTGCATAGATCTTCCTTAAAATACTTACACATTTTAAAGAAAATTAATTCCCACTGGTTCAAACTTAAGGCTGAAAACCAGGAAATACAGGCACAACGATATTAAAAAAATCATCAAAGCAAAAAACCTCCATTACCTTTCTTTTGGTGAATCATCTTGCTTGCTCTAAAATAGAAAAGTAGTATGAAGTTCACTTAAATTTCAAAAAAGCAACGAAAAATGTAAGTTGAGCACTTAAGTTACTCTAGAAACCTACCCCTAACTCCCCTTAACCATGTTCAAATAAGTGAACTTATTCCGGCTATTTCAACAGTGCTGAAAATAACACTTCGTTTTTACGAATGTTTTAAAGATAACAGCAATTGAAGCTGTCTTACCTCAACCTCCTCAGGTCTTTGCGTTGGAACCTTGTTATCCTGATGTTTAGGAAATATTTCCTGCTTTACAGCCTCTTTATCATCTGCTAACCAACTATCTATCGACGGGTCATCTAAGTCGAAATCAGCAGTAACTTGATATTGAGATGACGTCGCCTGATCATATTCATCATCATCATCATCATCATCATCGCGATAAACCTGTCGATGATTTTGTTGATTTTTGTCATCATCATCATCATCGCTAGATTTTTCATCTGAAATATTCGAATTGTTTACATCAATAAATTCTTTATTTTCCACTTCATTTTTGTCGACAACCGTACTATCTTTCACTGGTTTGTGGGTTTTATCGATTGCTCTAGTTTCATTTTGAATGTCAGCTATTATATCATCTAGTGGATCACTCGAAAGAGGTCCCTGAGGTTCGTATTGAATATCAGCTATGATGTCATCCAGCGGATCACTGACGAGAGGTCTGGGACTTGAATCTGAATCCGAATCTTCATCTGAAGATGGATCGTTCGATCGCACGTGGGATTCCGTTTCGACTGTGTCCGATTTATATAAAACTGCGGCTGGTTGTTCGTCTTCTGAATCTAAATCTTGGTAATCTGCGACTAACGGATTGCCACCTTCATCATCGCTAGAAATATGAGCAAAGTAGATTGAATCAAAGCAATCCAAATAGTACTGTCAGAAAGAATCTGTTTTGCAATAAATTGTACCCAGTGCATGCACAAGATTGACCATTAAGTTTCTGGCTTTGATAAAAACTAACATGTGCTTTTAAATAAGGTACACGTTAGTTTCTATACAATAAAGTAACCTTTCCAGTTCCAAGTTTTACGTAAAACGTTTAACTCAGATACCTATTCTAAGTGATCTAAATCGAATTAGAGGTAAAAGATACGACTCCCTGTTGTACAAGAAATCTATTTGTCATCATTATGCTGCAAATACAAGAACTATTCTAAGGCGTTTCTGAGAGCAACGCCACTATCATGAGATTTTGATCTACATAAATCAAGTATTCCTGAAGTATTTTGAAAGAATTCAAACTTTTTGGAAAAGAGTCTTTATTAGTTCCAGTCCTAGCAAATACCAAAAGTAGAAAAATAAATACAGATAAATAATTGTACCGCTCTAAAGGATATAAAGCAAAACATTGGTACCTCTCATCGTTTGAACTAACGGCAACCGCAGCTACCACTTGCTTTTTGTTCCCTTGCCTCTTCCACCATCGTTTTTGCTTTTCTTCATTCAAGAAACTTGGATCGAGATCTTCTTCTGGAGTAAACTCATTAATATCACGTGGTTTACCTGCTGTCGGCTCACTTCCGGGGGTTTCTAAAGAGAATAAAATTCATTAAAGCAGCAGTTATGTGGTAAGAGAGCTCAATACGTTTCAAGAGGAACAGACAGATATAGCTAACTATGTGATCAAGAGACCCAATGGGCCGTCCTTGTTATCACCACACTGGCTGTGCAGCAACTCGTAAACTTTGGCATAAAATGCACGCTTGTATGCCCGAGGTATGCTGCACAACCTTCCACGGTATGCTCATGTTTATTAGTTGCTGCAAAACCAGAGCGGTGATAACCGGAAGGGCACATTGGGTCTGTGGATCACAAAGTTATGATATAGAAATCATACAAAAAAATAACATTTGAATATAGGCTTACCCATCGTGCTTGCCGGAGTAACTTCAATTTTCGCAGAGTAGTTGCGGCCTGGTGAGACAGGATTTGCAGATGAAACAGCAGATTGGCGAACATTTTTCGGGGGTAAATTCGAAGGAGGGATTTCTGATGGTTTGACGGTTTCTTCTTTTCTTGCGATGCTTGGAGACGCTTCAGAGGCTAAAATCGAGAAATCGTTTTAAGATTTGTTTCTCCGACCAATAAATGAGTGAATGTGGCGAGGGCCGCGATAAGAGGTATGATGAACGAAAATGCAAAGTAATCCCAGGAGTTTTGTCTACGATTGTTGCATGATCATCTTTAAGTGAAAAATAAAAATTTTAACCTGTCTCGTCAGCTTCAGTTGAAGGAGTAGCGACTCCTGATGATGATACTCTTCTCGTTTGAAGAGCTTCCTTGAACCTTGAAAAATAATGGTTGGAATACCATCAAGCTATCTTTTCCAACGAAGCAGTATAATAAAATCAGAATTTGTATTTGATTGAGTTTTCTGAATGATTAAATCAAGAGGATTGATACATAAGTGATGGTATCTCCTGAAGTAAGTGCTAGGCATCTGCATAATCAACATGACTTAGCCTGTTTGCTGGATTCTCCTTGGCTTTCTTTCCGAAAGATTGTGTATTGTAAGGTTGAAACATAATACAGATGCACAAATTTCTATTTTTGAATTTCAAAAATATAGAAGCACTAAAAAGGTATACCGTATGAACAATACTTTAGTTTTAAGAATCGCGAATTCAAAGTGCTTTGAGCCTGGTTTACATATCACTAGAATGACTGTGCCAATGCAGGGCTGCGCAACAGTCCAAATTTCGAATTTTAATGGAAATACTTCCTTTCCTCACAACACTCTACCGTGGCTGCGAAAGATGGTTCCTGGTATTTCCAAATGGCGATAGAGCTGTTTTCAAATGGCACCAAATTTGGTTATATATGATCGGCTAAGTTAAGTCATGTGCTCAGTGAGACTGAAGACATAGCGCACACCCGTCATGGACGGCTTTTCAACATGTTTTAAAATTTTATCCGCGGCTCTACCGTGGTGGAGCCATGGTAGACCTGTCATAAGGAGGTGTTTCCATTAAAATTGTGGATGTTGTAGCCAAGGTATAGCCGTGTCTTAGCGCCAGTGCAGCCATTTCGCCTATATGGAAACCAGGCTTTATAGAGATGAATCTTGAATTTCCCCATAAGTAGTGTGTGAAAAACAGTTATAAATTGAACTTATTGCAACGCAAACAATCTTAGAGATGATTTTATTTACTTTTTTCCTCCTTATTTCTTTACTCACTTACATTTCGTAATTTTGCTCTCCTGTGTCTTTCTCGCAAATTAGCGTTTCCCTTATCTCCTACGATAGCAAAAAGATACCGCATTAAAGCGAATAGCCATAGAAGAGAAACAAGAAGGGAGACTGGCTCTCTGTAACTTAAGGTTACATAGCTAAAACTTTAGTTACAAAGAGCCAGTCTCCTTTCTTGTCTCTCTTCTATATCGCTCTATACTTGTGTACAGCGAGCACTACGATGCGGCGTTGACAACGCAATCGCTATAGGGATAGACATAGCCATATGGAGACCCTGTTTAAAAAGACTCTAGAAACGCCCACAATGTAATTAATTTATTCGCTACAGGCGTCAAAGTTGACGACTACGTTAGATTTATTTTCACCTTGGCAATGGGCCAGCTTTTAATTTTGTCGATTCTCATAAGCATCTAGGGGCAGATATGGGGGCGAAGAACTCGAGCTTTGGGATGGATGTATGATTTTGAGGAAGTCTTTTTAATAAACAAAATCGTTAATATACTAGCACAATTAGCGTGTTTGGTGATGTGAATATATTAACCAACTTGATTTAAGCTAGAGAATCTTAACAATATGGGTTTGAAACCACCTCTCTCAAATTAAGATCAGAGACTGTCTTTTGCATAGTTATTTCAAACTAAAAACTTCTGTAGCAAGAAGTGAATAATAATTTCACCCCATATAATTAGAGCCTGGAAAGTAAACAGCAAATGGCTGCAATGGCGTACTCTTACTAATCAGCTGCTAGATGGCATAGGTTCGAAACAACCATACTTCGAACTTAGAATCGAGGTATACTCTAATAGGCAATTGGGTTTGAAAATGACATATTTCAAAGTGAAATTGGTGCAATAGAATCATTTACCTCAATTTCAAGAGCATTGGCTTCTAATTGTCTCAATAAAGTCTCCCTCTGTAAATAAGCAAGATCGATATTCTGTATGTTTATCACAATAAGCAAAAGTTCTGAGAAATATCTACAAGCATTTCACCTGACACTCATCGAAGTAAAACATCGAAAAGTTAATTTTCTTAGATATAGAAATGAATATCAAATACTAATTCTTTTATTCATATGATATTATTCTACTTTTTAGCTTTCCTATCTTATTCAAAAAGTATATGAAGATTTAGAGTTATAAAAGGACAGCAAGAAAAATTAGAAAGGCAGTGAAACACTAGAACTACTTAAGGTTTCCGTCTGACACTCGACGGAATAGTGTGCTAAAAAAGGATAAAAATTGAAATCCAACGAATCGTTTTACCAAAGTGAAGATCGAGAGCAGAGATGAGGTGAATGATAAGGATGGCACAAAAACAACCAATCATTATCAGAGGTTCACCGACTCTGGTTTATTCTGATTTGTTCGCAAACTTGAGTTTCGGTACTGAACTGATTGAAGGCTGATTTACCAAATAAAATAAAGTCCATACCTGAAGAATAAGAAACGGAATGTTGAGAAATTTGTACAAATACTGAAGTCCAAATCCATCTTTCATCGACGATTCTGCGAAATTCACCTCTGCAGAACCAACAGGCCTAATAAAAAAAGTAGAATAACTTATAATGACTTTATATCTGTCATCGTCTTATTTACATTTTTGAGACTTCTAGATGACTCAAGAACTTATAAAATATCTGTTTTCAGATATCATCAAGCATGGCACAAATAAGTATTCAAGGTTAAATAGGTCGATTTGAATAACATCATACGCTGTATTGTTCAACATGCAAACAAGTCTTATTCTACTCTTCCCCATCTCTATCTTTATAATGGTGATTATTTCATTTTTTCTTGCAGTTTGTTAGTGTAGATATATTCAAGTATTTAGCGTAATTACCCTAGGATGGTCATGAAAACTTACTTCCCAAGGCATCAGCCCTATTTTGTATATGTATGTAGTAATTGCTTAAGGTTTAAACACATTCATTTATTGAATATAAACAAGAATAAGAAAATATACGATTTATTTGTAATTTTTTCATTACTAATGAAGACCGGTGTATCAAGTGGATGAAGATGGCGAATTTCAGGAATTAGAGTTTAAATGTAAATGATATGACATACAACTCACCTGTCTAAATGTTCAATAAAAGCGACCATTCGATCTACATCCACAAGCTGATGCTCACACATGTCTTTGCGATTCGCCTGTAATCAAAACAATATTCAATTTTTGAATCTATCTACACAGCTAAACCTTAGATCTGATATTGAGGTAAAAGAAAAGGTTAGTTTTCCCACTAGTAATCTATCAGTAAACAATGGTTAATGATTGGTGATGATGACTTAACTTTAGACAACCTAAATTGGTTAAATATGCCTAGCCATTGAAGTAGACTAAGACCGAGATATGTGATAGTCTGAGTGCGAGAAATAATGCTCTAAATTTTCAGTGATATTTACTCTAGAAATTGGCATGGGAATATTTGATGATCTTGCGTGGTTTTATTCTGTCGAAGCAGCAAGGGTGGACGGGAGCCGGGACACTATTCCCGCCCACTAAATTTCACTCGATGAGCAATAATAAGCCTATTAGGGCCTTCATCAGACAGCAAGTACGAGACAGACATTGATATTTTCTTACAAGACTATATATGTTGGAATTTCTAGTGTCTGTCAAGATGGGAGTTCCAAAGACCCATTTCATACTCTGCAATGACAAAAGAACTGTAATGTTCTACTGTAACATTCTAATTGGAAGAAAAACAATACACCATAAATATGAGACTTGTTTAGAGAAATTCAAAACGAGGTTGAAACAATTACAACTACATCAAACTTACCAGCACAAGGACAGGTATATGGTTTGGCACTCTTGGTAATTCTCGCTCAACATAAAGTAACGTCCTGAAGAGACATAAATAGTTAAACTTAATAGTTTCAACGGGACCTTATTGTCGGTAAATTGTTATTTGGTTTTTGTGACAGCTGTGTCGCCCAGGGAAAGACGCCTTTCAATGTCAAATGTAGAACCAGATATACCTGATCCGAGGAAAATGAACTTTTCAATTTTCTCTGCTATTTTTTGTTCAATCAAAATATTATTAGCATTATCCACATATAACAGATAAACTCTATCATAGTTCTTCTAAGATCACACTTTCCACCTTAAATCCAAATACGCCAAAATGTGAGCCAAATTTCGTTGTAAGTACATATTAATCACCGCAATTTTCGACACGACGTGAATTGCGTTTCGGAAAGCAATAACAAATCAAAGCAAGGAGTTTTTCAAAGTCACATTTGGCTGCAGCTGAAAAATCTCGCTTTGCAAGAGTGTAAAGCAATGGATTTATGATCGAGATACAAAATCTCCCAAGGTACATTCCAACATACGTTTCTGTAGTACGACCAGACCTCCGTAGCGCGAACACAGGAATAAGCCAGACTAATAATGCAATTGACATTAATGTCAATACTCTAGCAGCCTTTAAATTCTCCTTCTTTCGCCTTTCAGTCGCAGATGACGTTCGTTGGGTTGAGAATGTCCGCCTTTTGTAAATAGCAATGAAGGTGATGATAAGTGAAATGACTCCGATAGCAGCACCAAAGATGCAGAGCCAGTCAAACACTGTTATGTACCTGTTTTCCCGGAGACTCTTATAAATAGCGACAATGCTAGTGACGAGCTCCATCAAGGAAGTTATATCAGTAACTGGATTAGCTTCATAAAGAGGCTTATAAATTGCAAACGAGACCGATGCAAAAACTACCGATAAAAACCATATGACGATGATTATTACAATTAACCGCCTCGTGGTCAAACAGTTCCGATGTCTAAATGGGCAACATATAGCAATAGCACGATCGACGATAATGAGGCAGAGGCTGAATACCGTTACTAGGCTACTGAAAGTTAAAATGGTACCCGTAATGTGATGTAGAATCGCAGCAGACATTACATGAACTAGTTGGGCGCTCCTTGATACCAGTTCAGTAGCAATGAACATAGGTATGACGACATACCCTACTACGAAGTCCGAGAGAGTGAGATTAAGAGGAAGTATGTTTCGCTTGCATCTCAAGCTAGCATTGCGAGCGAATAAGAAAATTACGTAGGAGTTCAGAAAAATTACAAACGCCCCGATTGACGTTATCAGAGGGTCAAATTCTTGGAAGTGCCAACGCGGAAACACATCTGATTTTCTAAACTTCTTTGTGATTGTTAGGATATCAATAACAGCCTTTGATCCGTTTGATGAGTTTACAAATTGTGGTAACGCCGAATTGGAATTCGAAGATTTCAGAAAACTGTTGTTAATAAATGAAGAGTTATCCATTTTTACGCAGCATTAACTAACAATACAGATGTCCAAATGAACGCCGTAATTTGTAGGTAAAGCTCTAGCTATGATGTTACAATACCAGATAGGTTTTTTGCTGTCTGAGCTATCTTCGTATCAACTGGAAATTTCAGTTTTCTACAGTGCTTAATTGAAACTATGGGTGTATAATAAATAAAAATGGATTTGAATGAGCCTTAAATCTGAGAGTAAAATAGAGAGAGTGCTCTTCGTTATTTCAACATAAACACAATATCAATCAGCCAATAGGTAGGAAAAAGAATTCGACGGGTATTTCGAAATGTTTTAAAATCTTTTAGTGACAATATCCCTCATATTGATAGTTGCGTTATAGCGGTATCGGACACTGACTATCTAAACCAGCAACGATTTCATAAAATACTTTCAATCAACACTTTTCAACTCAGATGTATAACAAAGTCCATTGTATCGGCAGATATCAATTTCACAAGGTTCTGTGCCCAAGAGAAAGTGTTCTTTGTCAACCAAATATCAATTGACTATCAACAAATCAGCCAGCTAACAACCGATAGGAAAGTAATTTCATCATATATTTCGAATGATACTGCTGATCCTTTAGTGATGTGTCATCCTTGTGTAAACGTTGCAAGATCAATTAAATGGCCAAACAAGAGCTTTAAAAGCTAGTATATGAGAAGTTTGGTTGTATCTGAACATCAACTATCTAGCCAGCAACAATGTCCTGATATACTTCCCATGCAGCTTTTATATGTAAATTGAGACATCCCCTGGTATTAACAAAGTCATGTGCATCAGTAGATATCTATTGCGAAACTTGACGGTGTTTCCACAGATGCATCAAACCAAACATAAAGCTCAAACAAGAATATCTTTATTTACATCGAATATTCACGCGGAACAAAAGACGTATTGTAGGTAAATATTTTTTAATTTTCTTCTCTGATGAAACTCAAAGTTTCTATTGATCTTCAGCAAATTCAATTAATTGGATCGCGAATATCTGAGTTTGATATTTGTGTTTAGATTAGCGGCATAGCTTGTTTGGTTGATTGACTTGATTGTGATATTCTGCAGCGACATTGCTTTAATCCTCTCGTATCTATTGCTTGTTAGATTGAACATAAATTTCAGGTGTTGTTGTTGAAAACTGATTTATAAGTGTGTGAAAGATATTTGAAGAGACATCCTAAACGTTGAGTTGCAATGTCACTTTAACAATTCAATTCAATCATACCAATTCATTACTGGGACTCACAATCAGCGCGACTATATCCTATAATAGCACGTCTTTCTTCTGAATAGATAGAGGGGGGGGGCTTAATCGAATTATTTTGGAGTCTCTGAGCAAAAATGGGCTTCCTTGTGCAAAAGGCTTTGCTGTTGCTCACTCTAAGTATTCAATTCACTCAAAAAACTTCAAAACTAGGACTCATAATTGATGATTCGAATAAGCCCTAGGAGAGCCTTTTAAACTTTCTAAGGGCTTTTCAACAGTGCGCTCCAGAAGTGGGGGTAATATGAATCAGGACTTTGATAGTCTTCTTGATCTACTTTAATATCCATCCAAGCACACCTACAGCTCAACTATTTCCTATATTGCTAAATCTTTGTCCTAAATATTGTCAAATATATAGACTTCCTAACCGAATAGAGTTGGGGGGGGGGGGCTTAGTCAAGATATTACATTACAATTTTTTGGAAACTCAGAACCAAAAGTGTGCTCCCTTATAAAAGATACTATCATAGCAGGGCTGCCTACTTTTTTGAGTGGGTTCTTGCTCGAATTAAAAACATCATACTTGAATCAAACACACTTAAGACCTCATAATACAACACGTAGCGACGTTGTTCAGCTGCACAGCCACTGTTACCCAGTTTAAATATGGATTCAAAGTTTTTTTAGAAACGAAGCTAAGAGGGCTGATAAAGGGCAGATTTCCTGAACTAATCTTACCAAGGCTTGGTGATATCCAAAAGCATTATCACTCCATGCGTCCCCTTGTAAACGTCTATCGAATCAGCATCAAGGGTTAAGTCATGATCTGAATTTGCTTTCTAAAATAAAAGTAAAATCATATTGCTTATTTGATTTGTTGTACATCAATTTGTATCTCTTATTCATATATTGTGTAGATAAAATTACTAAAAACTGGTAGAGAAAGAGGCAAAGAAACACAACTTTAATACAGCACAATTAGGCCTTTCAGACGTTTGTCCTCCTGAGAATGTGACTTATGATTTTATAAATGGAAAGTATCTCAAAGATTTATATATCTCTTATCCATATACACATTGTTGTGGAGCAAATACACCATATGACGCGATGCAATATTCCATTGCTTGAATTTTTTGGTGGCTACTTTCTTTCTCCTCTACAAGCAAAGACACCTAATGACACAATGCAACTTTCCATTGTTTTCTTTTGTTATCTAAACATTTAATTTGCCCTTTGATTTTCTAGCAGATGTAATAGTTAATACAATGGCTATTATTTTTAGACTTAGCTATCTCTTACGACTTCAATAGATCAGAAAATACAAGCAGACCTACTTCTGGTTCGTTAGAGATTTTTAGAGAATCTTGTTTCTGCTGTTTTTGTCCTGGAAATAATAATATTGAAATTATAGAAGATAGAGTTCAATAATATTGCATATTCCTCTTGGTTGGAGGTCAGATTTCATCCAGTGTACCCCTACTGCGTGTCATAAGAGACAACTTAAACGTCAGAAAGGTCATCTGCTCATAAAATATCATTACAAGTCAAAATCATGGCTTGATCTGGAGACAAATCCAAGGATTGGTCAACCCCTGATAACAGTGAAAACAGCCAGAATATAAATGTTTGGTGTGTCTGTGTGTAATATTGCATATTTACTTCATGAAATTGATCAGTAAAACATTTTCAAAGCTTGTTTATACATTTAGATAAATATTGAAAGAAATCATATCTGAAGATCAGTATCTCACCTTTGTCTACTATATCCCAGACATCAACTTTCACAATACTGTCTTTGCCTAAAAAGATTGGAAAATCAAGGGTAACAGCATTGAAATGGAGTCATCAAGAAGAAACATGAAGCAAACTGACTTCCAACATTAGCAAGCTTCAAATTCATAATCTTGAATTGCTTTGATTTGCAAGAAAAACATGCAGTTCTATATAAAATAGAACTGAAAGTCTACAAACCGCGAACGTTGTCCGGGGCAAAAGTGTCAAAAAGACAACCACAGTTTCTAAACCTTAAAAAAGTTTAACTAGATGCAAAAATGCTAGAAAAAAGGAAGGTTTACCTCTGTAATTCCAGTTTATACTAGCAGCCTGAATAGACTGAGAAGGCAAATAAGCTTCAGTGAAAGGCTTTCCTTGCAGTCTTTGAAACAGACAGGTTTTTCCAGTATTCCTATCTCCTTTTATCACTATTTTCACTAAAAACAGAAAATCATGAAATTTGATAAGCATGAAGGTTACATGAATTGTAGCAAAAATAAATATTAAAGTGTGTGATTGATTTACATTGTTAAAATGAGGGAAATTTACCCACAACACAAACACTACTACACAAACAAAAGACCAAGAACAAACTGCCAGTGATAGTTTCAGACCTCAGCATAGTCATAAATGAGAGTTAGTTTGGAATCTAAGTTCGATTGCTTCAAGATTTTGTGTTCAAAATCATTCAATATCAATTATTCTTTTTGTTCTGATATGATAACAGGTCAAGTATTTGTTGTTGTTACTAAACCAATAAGTGAAATGGCATGAAAATTGTATTTTGTTAAGTTACTTTATTTTATGCATTTGTAAAAAACAGAATGAAAAAACATCAGTTCAAAAATCAAACCTACTTTCTTGGTATAAGAGTAACATAAATCGTTGGTATTATAACAACTTGTCTTGGGGAAGAAAGCTCAATTCATGAAATCAACTCACTGTTGTATTGCACTCCTTTAGCAAATTTTCTCTGCATGGCCTCTCCAATGGCAGCCACGCCTGAAGGAAATGGTGATGGGACCTTCGTATCATCTTGTCTCTTGGTAAGTCGCTTTAGTGCTGAAAACATCTTGTTAGCAATCACTGTGTATAATCATTGATGTATTTTCTTCTGTAGATGATATACCTCCGTTTCTTCTAAGATGATAAATTAATCTGTGATGAATTTTGAAATTTCATGAAGGAATCTTAAAATTAGAGGGATTCTATTGCAAATTTTTTTGAAATAGAAAAAGCAGTTATGAATTAGTTGAATATATGAAATTATATATAAATGACTGTTCCTTCCCTGGATGCACTTTTTGATGAGAGCTTTCTCGTAGACGAAGTGGACCTTCTATTTGGGGTCAAGTATCAATATAATCACACCATTTTCTACCCTAATATTTGTTCACCATCCAATTTTTTTGAAGTATTCTTAGTTACAGGGAACTGAGGTAATTTTTGATGCCTTCAATAGATTAGAAATCCAATTAAGTCTACTAGGTGTTTCCATGTAGATTTAATTTGAGCAGGATCTATTATTCAGAAAAACTCAACAAAAAATTTAATTTCATTTTTGATGAAAATTAATGCTTATCTCTGTTATTATTTAGAAAGGTAAAGAAATAGTCTTTAGAATAACAACTGGATAACTCTTCTTCTGCAAAAATACCAAATAAAGACCTCCTGAATCTTAGAAAATCCTTAGTCTTTTGGCCTTTATCTTTTTTAGCCAAAATACTTCCTCTCCTACCATCCAGATATTCTGCTAGTCCAAAATCTGCTATCAGGAAACAGTTTCTACAACCGTTATGTGTGCACACCTGTCTATTAGGAGTATAAGCCACACAGAAATGGCACATGAACATAGATCATATTACTTTTCTATTGTTCTAGGCTGCAAAAATCCATACACATAAAATCTAGGCCAGTTTTAACTTGCCAGCGGCATGCACAAAAACCAAAGCTTCCAGTTGGAGGAAATCTAATCCTTTTTGCCTGTAGGGGTTATCTGAAAACTCTTACATTCACCAGGTAATCTTAAACATCTTATATTTCACTTTATTTCGAAATTCGATTGAAATCAGCTGTATCTGATTTAAGTGTATCTCATAAAAAACTTAGTTGTTAGGATGATGATGAATTATGATCAACTTTGAGCTATTTTTTCTCTGTCTGTAAACAGATCTCTGAGACTTCAAACTTCTTCAATAAACACTGAATCACAAAGTTGTAGGTTTGAATAATCAAATAGTACCTTGTCATTCTTTTAAACGGGAAATAACCCTATAAATCAGAACATCATCAACAATGAACTTCTCAGTAAATCTCTATTTTCAAAAGACAAAATTCTGCTTCTGCTCCGATTATTGAGTTGGCCTCGGTTTGAATATGAGCCTCACCTCTCTCTGTTTGCGCGCGCTTTTTGAAAATCAAAATATCGAAGAAGTGGCGTAAGCAAGACAGAATTACATTTGCAAAGTCGAAGTGCCAATTTGTGGAAAGTGGTGATACAAAAAATATCCTTTATCAATCATGGCAGACGATGATCTCATTTGCAACTTCAGGAAATGCCGAAAACGATTGACAACGTTTGCTTGGGTATGTAATTAGATATGTTTAGGTAAGGCATTCCCTTAATCTTATAAAGTAGTTAGATGTGAGTTTCAAATGTGTGCTGAGTGCACATGGCTCTGGCCTAGAGCAGGCCATCATACTCTTTGTTAATGAAATTCCATTTTACAAACATCTTGCCTTTTTTTCTTTTTAGGTGACGTCCTGCTCTCGTATCCTTTCATAGCAAGTCATACTAATTATGAAGACATGGATTGTTTGTTTTTGTAATAATTGTAAACTGGACAGTGCCACAAAATTTAAGGCTTGATGATGGCACATGTTCTCTTCTTTCTATCTAATTTTTCTTGATGTTGTCATTTTAACACGTCATTACGATTCGTCAAATAAGATTTGGGCCTCTAAGGAAGATACTACCAAACACAGCGGCAGTGGCTGAAGAGTGTGGTTATGGTCCTAAAATTATCGACTACGCCCTGTTCCCCCTTTTTGAAGGCTGGTGCTGCCACAACTGACCAAATATTAATCTGCCTCCCATGGCTAGAACCGCAGCTAGGGGAATACCAGAGGATAGTAAGGACTTCCAATGTCCATTTCCAAGTCTTAGAGTCTATCTATTTTAAAGAGATTCTGACAATTGTTACACGAGAAGTCTTCTAACTTAATACACACACTATAGGCCTAATGGGGTTGTTACTACATCCTCCTTTAGCTAATACAGCTAATTTTCCTAAATAGTTTTCCTGACTTTAGTACTTCTGGAAATCCAATTTCTAGTGCTGCCACTTTCTACTAATGATACTAAGAAATATACAGTGCATGCATGGTACCTCTTTTTGAAATAAAAGCCCTAGGAAAGTTTGCATGAATGACTCAGTGAATTGAATTTTCATGTCATGTGATCTGAAAAATAAGCTACTTCTGGTAAGAAATAGAAGATTAAATTAAACTGAAAATATTGCAGTTAGCACATTTCATGATTTTATTATTTCCTTGATATTGAAATTTAGATATTTTTTGTGATGAAGATGGCTCAAGAGAATTCAACAAAGCCTTCAAATGCCCAGCATGTAGGTTATTTAAATGAACTATTTCATATTGATTTCAGCATGTTTCAAAAGCATCTGGTAGCTGACTATTTATCACAACTGACCATGGGAGGGTACAAGATCTCGAATCTGGAGGTTCTAAAAATACTTAAAAAACCGCATATACTAAAACACGAAACGACTAGAAACAAGTAGATACGAATAGGGAACTAGTAGGAAACTATTAGAAAAGAGTAAGAAACGAGAAGGTTGGAATCAGGCAAAAATCTATTCATTAGGGTGGAGATAGATCAAGTCCTTTCAGCAACCACTGCTTGTTTCCTACACATTTCTACTCGTTTTCATAACTATGCTTAAACAAGTTAGAACCAACAAAAATAATCTAAAACCTTATGGTTAATATGGTTAATTACTCAAAAATGATAACATTAGAGATGTAGATTGGAAGTGAACGGATGTAACAAGGATAGATATTTGAAATGGGGCTTACTAGAACCCTAGAAGTGTTCCTCCCAGAATTGACAGGCAGACCTAACTCATGCATGTCTGTCGTGTGGTGTATTCAACTTAAGATTAGGTTGATCAAGTTTATCTAGGGGCCATTTTTAATTACTAGAGCCTGGTTTCCATTAAAGTTGCTGCTGAGGTCGCTGGGGTCGTTGGGTTGCCAAAAAATGAGTCCAGCGACCAGACCGACACCAGCACCAGTTTGTCTCCATTTGATAGCTGAGGGTCGCTCGAGTCCAAAACAACACGGTTAGAACTTTGGCGATCCAAGCGACTGGGTCGTCGAGGGTCACCAGCAAAATAAATTAGTTTGTTTCCATAATGTCGCTGGGGTCGCTGAACCCGTTTTTGAGCGATCCTGCCGACTTCAGCGACTATATGGAAACCAGGCTTAAGGGAACAATAAGAGGGCTTTAGGGGCAAAGGTTTATTCATTCAGTTTGTTTTAATTTAATTTGACACTCCCTTGCAGGCAACACCAATTTATCTGGAAAGTTTGATATCATCCGGCATGATTTGCAGCCTTCCGAAGAGTATAAGTCAGTAAGTTTCTTTTCGCCCTTCCTTCAAGTCTTCAATAGAAGTCAGTTTATTCTTGTAAGCATTAGATATGAGAGTTCCAACTTGAAAGTTTTTATTATTTATTGTTATTATTATCTACTTTCCACAGATGCTTCTTTCAGGACTAAGACCGGAGACAATCATGGAAGTGTGTACTAGAGCCATTGCATTTTGGTCATATCAGGTGAGACCAAGCTCAAATGGCGGTTTAAGAGACTGCAGGACTTGGGCCATAAACCTTGATTGGACTAACCTAGATGTTGTCTATAAAGAGATGTTTATTTTTCATTATTTTATGCAGGGCCTGGGACCATGGCTCCCCTGACCCCCGTGTAGAACGGCCCCTGACCAAGCTACAAAAAGTGGATAGTTTATGTAAGGTAGCCTAGTCATTTGCTTTTGAAGGAACTGTTGAAATTTTGAAACGTTTCTACCTGGAATAAGCAAATTTTAATTCAGATATTGGTTGGGGGATCTCCTATATTTTGCTAAATGGGGACATACTGCACATGTGGATGGTCTGACAGTTTTAAAATCCAATAGCATGAAAAAGAGGTATTCCATACATATATAGGGCTTTCATTGGGTCTCAGAAACTTGTTATTTTGATAAAAATGTGTTGGCTGTTCTGTCCTGAAATCTTAGTTATTTATAAGTATTGGTTTTGTAAAAGGAAGAAAATTCATACTAAAGTTTCGTCCTGAATAATGAAAGGGGGAAATCCTCTTAATTGTTATTCCCACTAAGTCTGAGACTCTTTCTGTGAATTCAAATAAAGACTGCTAAACTTGAAAAATATGCAGATTCAATTATTTTCTTTTCAATCATGTTTTTCATTATACATATCAATTCATTGATGCTTATTGGTATTCTGGAATAATTGATAATGAAATAAACTTCAACTTTAGCAAGCCATGTTTGAATTCATCCATCATAAGGTAACTTGATGAAAATAGTTTTCTAATTCTAGGCCCACAATGAAAAAGTTTACCACGAATACGTTTCAACCAGCGCAAAGGAGTCCAAGGATCAATTGGAGAAATATTATGAACAGCTTCTTGGACAGATCCAACATGAGCTGACCAGTATCCTTTTCACGTCATTGCTAAAATTTCTGAAACACAGGGCATCTTGGATTAATACCAGGTAAAGGTAGACCCAAATCAAGCTTATTCATTGTGAAACTTGGTTTTAATTGTCTTCTAAAATCATATTAAAGTGTAGGTTTGGTTCGAATGAACGAATAAAAAGAAACACCTCTCTTGAACAAACCTTATACCAATGCTACAAAAAACCACTTGTCACTCGAAAACTCGGAATCCCTTACAATTACTCAGTAGCGGTGGGTAATCATTACATAATTTACACAAAGTAGAGACAGATTTGAAGAATTTCCCTATTTTTTTCTTAAAAAATACATATAAGCAATTTAAGCACACTAAGGCCTTTCAAGCTAATGCTTTCATCAGAGTGTGACTTACATGAAAAATTAAGGTTATTTATAAGAGTATACAAAACGATTAAAGATAATTAGATATTAAGTGTTAAGCAGGGCGTGTCCTGCCCTAAAAAGAGTTTCCTCATAAGAGGTTAAGAGTTTTGAGTCATTCAGTGACATAAAAACGTAGGTTTTAAAAAAAGGTTCGACTAAATTCTTGCGGTTGGTGCCGCATTCAAAAACATGTTTCGGGAAGTTGCATGTCGAGGTGCCAGTTCTGGATTCAGAAATATGTCCATTCATCCTTGAGCGTAAGTTGGTGGTTTGGCCGATGTACGTCATTGCTCCGTTACATAGATTGCATGATAAAAAATAAACACAATTCTTACTGTGGCAAGTTATGCTTGATTTGATATTCCAGATGGTGTGATTTGATGTTTCGAATGAAGAGACTGGTTGTAGATAGAGTTTGCATAATTTACAGCGTGAGTTGTTGCATAGACTGATTCCAGGTTGAACGGTAGATGTGACATTGTTGGAAAGAAATTTGGCATTTGTTAGAATTGATGTGATATTGGGAGGTTGTTTGAGTGCTAGAATAGTTTTAGTATTTTTGAATTTTCGTTTTGTTGATTGGTCTGAAAGATTATTTAATACTGACTTGATAGTTTTCATAACGTTATTGCAATTTAGCTGAGGGTAATATGTTGTAACAAGAGGAAGAATTTTAGTGTTTCGTTTTTCAGGGGCTGGGCCTTGTAATTTTGCCCTGTGGAATGCATTTTTCACGAGTTTTTTCGGGTAGTGACAGTCGAGAAGCCATTGTTCCAGTTCTTTAAGACGAATCTCAACTAACTCAGAGTCAGAGACAAACACTACGATTCTTTTTGCCAGTCTCTTCATTCGAAACATCAAATCACACCATCTGGAATATCAAATCAAGCATAACTTGCCACAGTAAGAATTGTGTTTATTTTTTATCATGCAATCTATGTAACGGAGCAATGACGTACATCGGCCAAACCACCAACTTACGCTCAAGGATGAATGGACATATTTCTGAATCCAGAACTGGCACCTCGACATGCAACTTCCCGAAACATGTTTTTGAATGCGGCACCAACCGCAAGAATTTAGTCGAACCTTTTTTTAAAACCTACGTTTTTATGTCACTGAATGACTCAAAACTCTTAACCTCTTATGAGGAAACTCTTTTTAGGGCAGGACACGCCCTGCTTAACACTTAATATCTAATTATCTTTAATCGTTTTGTATACTCTTATAAATAACCTTAATTTTTCATGTAAGTCACACTCTGATGAAAGCATTAGCTTGAAAGGCCTTAGTGTGCTTAAATTGCTTATATGTATTTTTTAAGAAAAAAATAGGGAAATTCTTCAAATCTGTCTCTACTTTTTGGCTCATCCGAATCTTTTAGTATTATCTATTTGTCTTTGTTGTACCAATATATCGTAAGGATGGCATCAAGTGAGATTGGACAAGAATTCGTCTTATCAGCAGAACAAATGGAGTCTATCAAACAATCGGTTTTGAACAGTTTTTTGGAAATCTTACCTAATATCATCAATGAAATCGCCCCTACAATTATGCAGTCAGCAGAAATGATTATAAAGAAGCGTATCGGTGAAGTGATTCCAAGCACTCCTCCTTTCTTAAATGTAAGCTCCGCTGCAGTGAAAGAGAAGGCCCGCCTGATAGAAAACATTAATACCAAGCAACTTAATTCCAAGCTTAAACTGAGGAATGATACTTTCTGGCAGCTTACAAGATCCAGCGAACTCTCAAAGTTGTACTCTGAATGCCTACAAGAAAAGCCCTCTTATATTCCTCAGAAGTTTAGAGAAGACTCAACATTCAAAGTGTCCGAAGAGGAGATTGTTGCTTACAAGAAATTGGAGCAGCATAAGTTATCCACTGAAATCGAAGTGTTAAATCTAAGAGCAGAAAATTATAAGAAGAAAATTGAAGATGTTGACGGAGAAGCATTTAAATTTTTTGAGTCTCAGGAAGAAAATGGTCATGTTCTCAAGGAACTGAAAGAAACATGGAATAAAAAAGCCAAAGAAGATGAAATTAAAGTAGTTTCTAAATGGGAGAAAAGAATCAAAGAAAATAAAGATATATACGAAAAAGAAAAATCCAGCAAAAAAGAGGGAAAAATTGCACCAAAAAAGCCAAACCATTCAACCAACACCACCGTTTACCCTTCTGGATATAATGCCCACGCAAGAAAATCAACCTTCTCTCAAGAAAAAAGAGCAAATCAACAATTCACATCAACCAGACCTAATCAGCAGCAGATTCCTATTGTTTCCCCACAATTCACTTCAACCAGACCAAGACAACAACATCAGATTCCAACTGCACCACCACAACCACTTGCAACCCATCCACAACAATTAACACCTCGACCTTCAAAAAACTTCAGCAGCCTCTACTCACAACCTCCCCGTTTATTGCCGCTAAACTCATCAACCTTTCCTCCTTCTCCTTGGCTCAACGGCATGTCTCCTTATTAACAAAAGGACCCAAGTTTACTCCGATATCCCATCCAAAAGGACAATTCAAAAGCAGCTTAAAAGATTTCACAAGGAAAGTAAAAATTCAGGACGTATTTTTCGATCAACAAAACTCTGATACCTCTATTCGTAGAAATAAATCAAATAGACCAATTTACACTCCCAACCAAGAAATTAACAATGTTTGCAATCTAATCGAGTTGCTCCAACCTCAAAGAAGTAATGTGAAAGACAACCTCACGACAGACGAACGAATCGCACTAGATGAATTAACCTCGAATAAAGACTTGATTATTAAACCAGCTGATAAAAGTGGTAACTTTGTTCTATTAGATAAAATATACTATCGCGATAAACTAGTATTACAGGGACACCTCGAATCCGATACCTACGAAAAAGTTTCCAATAACGAAGATAACAACGTCATGAAGAATCTGAAAAAGTTAGTTCAAAAACACCAAAACGCCCTTACCAAGAAAGAACAAGATTTCTTAACAGACTTTCAATGGAAAACTAGCAACATGTACGTTTTACCCAAAATACACAAAAGCAAGATTATCTTAGATGAAATTGCGTCATCAAATCAGGATTTCATTCAAATGTCTCCGCCAGACGACTTAAAAGGAAGACCTATAATCGCTGGTCCAATATCACCAACTCAACGGCTTAGTGAGTTTCTAGATGTAATTCTACAACCTATTGTCACCACATTAAAAACATACATCAAAGATGACTGGGATTTCCTAAGTAAATTGCCACGAGAATTCGATTCACCTTGTTCTCTGTATTCATATGACGTCACTAGCCTTTACACAAGCATTCCCCACGACCTCGGCATTCAAGCACTTAAGTTTTGGATACATGAAAAAAGAGATATATTACCCGAACGTTTTACAGAGCTTTTTATTCTAGAATCAGCAACGTTTGTTTTGGAAAATAACAATTTTATATTCGACGACGTAATGTACAAACAGAAAAAAGGCACGGCTATGGGAACGAAATTTGCCCCCTCATACGCTTGTTTGACTGTTGGTTTTCTTGAGGAAACTAAGCTTTTCCCCACAATTCTACGCGAATATTTTGACGAAGAATCTTGTAGATACATAGAAACACACTTTTTTCGATATATGGACGACGGTTTTATTGCCTTGCCTTTAGATTTGGATCCCCTCAAATTAAAAGCTGCTTTGAATGATCTAAACGAATCAATACGTTTCACTATGGAAAGAGGGAAAAAGGATATACCAAACTACGAATTTCTTAACTTTCTCGATATCAAAATAATTCTACACAATCAAAAATATATAAACACCGATATTTATTATAAAGAAACAAACCCACACAAATACTTGGACTACAAAAGTGCCCACCCTGATCATATCAAACAGACAATTCCTTTCAACTTGGCAAAAAGAATCGTAGTGTTTGTCTCTGACTCTGAGTTAGTTGAGATTCGTCTTAAAGAACTGGAACAATGGCTTCTCGACTGTCACTACCCGAAAAAACTCGTGAAAAATGCATTCCACAGGGCAAAATTACAAGGCCCAGCCCCTGAAAAACGAAACACTAAAATTCTTCCTCTTGTTACAACATATTACCCTCAGCTAAATTGCAATAACGTTATGAAAACTATCAAGTCAGTATTAAATAATCTTTCAGACCAATCAACAAAACGAAAATTCAAAAATACTAAAACTATTCTAGCACTCAAACAACCTCCCAATATCACATCAATTCTAACAAATGCCAAATTTCTTTCCAACAATGTCACATCTACCGTTCAACCTGGAATCAGTCTATGCAACAACTCACGCTGTAAATTATGCAAACTCTATCTACAACCAGTCTCTTCATTCGAAACATCAAATCACACCATCTGGAATATCAAATCAAGCATAACTTGCCACAGTAAGAATTGTGTTTATTTTTTATCATGGAATCTATGTAACGGAGCAATGACGTACATCGGCCAAACCACCAACTTACGCTCAAGGATGAATGGACATATTTCTGAATCCAGAACTGGCACCTCGACATGCAACTTCCCGAAACATGTTTTTGAATGCGGCACCAACCGCAAGAATTTAGTCGAACCTTTTTTTAAAACCTACGTTTTTATGTCACTGAATGACTCAAAACTCTTAACCTCTTATGAGGAAACTCTTTTTAGGGCAGGACACGCCCTGCTTAACACTTAATATCTAATTATCTTTAATCGTTTTGTATACTCTTATAAATAACCTTAATTTTTCATGTAAGTCACACTCTGATGAAAGCATTAGCTTGAAAGGCCTTAGTGTGCTTAAATTGCTTATATGTATTTTTTAAGAAAAAAATAGGGAAATTCTTCAAATCTGTCTCTACTTTTTGGCTCATCCGAATCTTTTAGTATTATCTATTTGTCTTTGTTGTACCAATATAATTTACACATATAGAGATATGCCATTAATGTTAATGCTTTTCAATGACAGAGAACCATGATAATCATTATCATCATTATTACTATCACCGTCGTCATCATCATCATACTTTGTTGCCTGGGCTCTAAATAGTGCTCCATGCGCCATTTATCTATCGCCCGTAACTGTTATAAGATTGTTAGTCTTGATACCTTCCATTCCAACATGTAACCCATAATCTCGAGTGACTGCCAGTACATAACAAACAAAAAACGCCCTGTGCTCTTTAGCATGTTCAGGGCCGGATTCAAGGGGGGGCGTAAGGGGCGTACGCCCACCCTATTTTGGTAGGAAAACAATACAATTTGCTTGATAATACCCTATTTCCCTAACACTATCCATTGATATATGTGTTACGCCCCCCCCCCCCTTTCTGCGGGTGCTGGATCCAGCCCTGATGTTGAAAAGCTATTAGCGGTTCTAAGGGGATAGGAGACATCTTTTCCCAATGGTATTCCACAATTATCTCTAAAATCTAATGAAACATGTTAACAAAGGAATAATGACTGCGTTCCTTAAGGTCGTGACCACACCCTAGTGCCACACAACTGCATAAACAACAAATGCTCAACGATCTTCAGAGCAGCATGTGAAGTTGCAGCAATGCTCTCAATTTATCTCAATTTATGAATGAACTCTTTCTTGTTTTTGAAAAAGATGCTGCAGGTGGCGTGATCTTTGACACATGTTGTTAATATTACTTCTCAAGCTAACAATCAAAAATCAATTACTTTCACTCATGCAACTGTTGGGTTAGTATACCCCCTGTCTATGTAAATAGTCCATCCTTACGTATCGTTATTAGAGTCGTGTTTTGTTATTCATTTATTCGGTTACAGTTCTCCAATTTACAGTTCTTCAGTTCGCCAACTAAGAAGTCTCTCTTTGTAGCAATCTTTAGGCAACACAACTATTGTTTGATTTAGTAGTTACCATAAAATATGTTTGGAAACACGAAAATCTACATATATGTTGAAAAGGGAGGGTAGATGTTGAAGCTAAATATTACTTTCTTCTCTCTTTTGCCATCACTGAAGACGCAGCCGCATATAGAGGTGGCCATTTCAGGGTTTCTTTTCAGTTTACAGGTCTTTAGGGAATCTATATATTAATGCCGTCTTTAAATTAGCATTTTAGATACTTAGTATCCCCTAGTATTCTCGCAGATGTCACTTCTAACAATATTCCAAAAATCGTACCGTGATCTGCAGATAGCAAATTTCGAAACCCAAGACTCACTTTCTATTTCTATTCCTACCCTGGCTTCTTGACTTCGTTTCTCACAATACGCCATTCATGGTTGTTGTTTATTCTTTGAGGCTTATCGCTAATACCATCTGCGGTCTGCATTCATAGCCTGGAAATCAAATTCACGAGATTGGCAAAATCCCAAGTAGGTTTAGGAAGAGATTTCTGAAACAATAACGTATAATTCAACCTCAAAGTTTTCAAGCCTACTAAATCTGTTTTTAGTAAATTTGCTGAGAAGTTTGATAAACAAGAGCTTTGAAAATGGATTATTTCCCGTCAAGTTACCACGCACAATCTAGAATCGGTAAACACGACTCTTCGAAGCAAATTAAAGATGGCAGAAATAGTAGATTTATTACTGGAGCAAAAATTGCACTCGATCACGATTCCTCTGCACAGACAGTAGCTACCTTGGATGATAGTCGCTTCTCCCACGCCGAGCACTGGCGTAATGATGGCAGAGGTAATCACCTCAGTCAAGATCTTCATCAAGAACTGAATCATGAGCAGCAAATGATTAGTGGTCCCTCTATGCTAGAGCGTGAACAAGAGATTATTCGTTTGCAAAGGAAAGCTTGTAAACTTCAAAGCAAGATTGGCAAATTACAGAAGAAAGTTGTGCAATTACAAGAGCAGTAATCTAAACGCTCAAATATTTCCAATCATTTTGATCATCCTGAATCATGATTAGATGAAGAACTGAATCACGAGCAGTAAATGATTAGTGGCCCTTCTGTGCTAGAACGTGAACAAGAGATTATTCGTTTGTAAAGGAAAGCTTGTAAACTTCAAAGCAAGATTGGCAAATTACAAAACAAAGTTGTTCAGTAACAAGAGCAGTAACCTAAACACTCAAATATATCTAATCAATTGGATCATTCTGAATCATGATGGGATCAAGAATTACATGGATCAATTATTACAGAGGAGAGTTGTGCATTTGCAAGAGCAGTGAACACACTTCTGAATAAAAAGTTGATCACTCAAATCCATCCATTAAACAATAAGCTACAGTATCTACTATAACCATTCTGATGGTGACCCATATCTTTTCGAAATGTTACCCACGCATAATATCCATTTCTGTTATTTTTAACCTTATGTTTGCGATGAGAAGGAAATTTTTTGTTTGAGAGGCAAGAAAGCAAATTACCAAAAGAAACGAAAACATGCACAACAATTATTTGAGATATTTAAGAAAGATAAGAAAAATGCATCCATTTAACATCACACAATTGATCACAAAGCAGACAAAGATAAATAAAGCTATTAAACTACTAAAATAAAGCTACTAAGCTTTGCTAGGCGTCGACAGGTGTTTTTGTTTTCGAGCAGAGGCCTGTCGCCTGTGATGATGGCCTAAGTATTTTCTAGATCGTTGGGATGTTTCACAATCACAAACAGTGTCTTATCACTCATTTGGGAATCAACGGCTGTCAGCAAATAGGATGTAAAACAAAACTTCATTTCACTGGTTGCATATTGTATTTCCTCAATAAAAGCGGATGAAATCCTGTTCCTAGCATCCATTCAAAACAAGGTGGTTTCAATTCAAAGGCGGCTTTTATTCAGAACGATTCGGCTTTTATTCAGGGTCAAATTCTAAAAGCCATTGTCTTTATGATTCAAATTCGACTGCTTGTTCTATCTTCGTTTTGTTTAGTTGAAATCTGATGAAAACACGAAATAAATATGACTGAGAAACGTCAACAGAAGCGACAAACTTTCGACCTTAGTACCAAACTAGAAATCATAAAATATGCTGAAGAAACTAGTAACAGGGAGGCCGGTAGAAAATTCATTCTCGACGAGAGTATGGTTCGAAGATGGAGGAAAAACAAAACAAAACTGGAAGCAAAATCATTATCGAAAAGCCAGGAGACGGAAGAAAATAAGGGCGAAAAGCGTCAACCACTCGACCTATTTCTAAACTAGAAATCGTTAAGTTTGCTGAAGAAACTAGTAACAGACAGGCCGGTAGGAAATTTTTCGTAGACGAGAGTATGGTGCGAAGATGGAGGAAAAACAAGGCCAAAATAGAAGAACAGTCGTTGTCTAAGAGCAGAAATAAACGGTTACTTGGCGCAGGTAGGAAACCTGTCCTAAGAAGAGATCTGGAAGAAATATTGCTTGAGAGAGTAATGAAGGCGAAAGAAGTGCAAAACCACGTGCCTGGTAAGCTGATAACTGATTGGGCAAAAGAGCTGGCCAATGCGAATGACGTCACTGGCTTTCAAGCAAGTCATGGCTGGTTGTTTAATTTTATGAAGCGGACGAATCTTTCACTCGGGAGACACGCTGCAACAGACGAAAGTGCACTTCATGATTCAAGACCCACTATGGTTGGGGAAGTCGGAAGTAATAGCAAATACGTCAAAATTGAAACTGCAGAAGATCTGACTGATAATATCTTAGAACAAAGTGAAGTAGATGTTATAACAATATGAAAATTGTTATGTATCATCATTTCAGTTTCTGATATTTGTAATATATAAACGCGTATTGTGAATTCAGATCTATTCAATTAATACTTGTAGTTCAAATCTAACCCACCATGACCTTCCAGCAGTGTAAAAACCACTGGGCCATGGCTAGCTCAGACGTCATAGGCTGCATTTACACTGCACTGCGCAAGCTCCTACTCGTGCGTGCATGCGCTAGTAGATTATCACAATAGAAATCCTTTAAATGAGTATTTGGTTTGTGAACACTTAAATGGATTCCTATTGTGATTATAAATTTCTACATGCGCGTGTAAGATTGTGCAGTAGCTATGAATGGGGCCAATGGAAAGGACCGTCAATTTGCAATGCTAGCGGGTACAGTAGCATGCTTTTCACCTTGTATTAGTAATGTATGAGGTTACGGAAGTTTCATATTCTAATTCCTCTAGGCTCCCTTAGCCATGAACTTTGGTTCAAATTAAGACTTGTACGTTATTGTGATGTGCGATAAAAAGTTGTTTGACATATTTGTTTTCGTTATCTTTCAAAGTATATATGCCATGTTTCTTAACATGAAATAGATGTCAAGTCACAGCTTGCAGGTAAGAAATATAAATTTAATTCAAATGCATGTATTTGTCGGTATAGACCAAGGTGTTGTATATGTACGTATATACTTTGCGTAGGCCCTGAATTTTCTGCCTTTCTCTAGAGAGCCCAAGAACCCGAGTTTAGAGCTCCCCTAATATTTTCATAAACAAAATGTTTTTGTTCTAGAACAATATGAAATGTCACATGGTTTATCTTAAACAGTGAGTTTGCCCCCCCCCCCCCAGGTAGTTGCTAAAGTGTCTGCCACTGCGGATGCACAACACAGCAAATCGTACTGTTTCCTTTGTCGAAGACATCTAGAAGGCGTTTTGGTATATTTTGATTCTGATCAATATTTCGTAGCCAAAGCAAAAGATGTAACAGATACTAAAAAGAGGCTCTCTGAAATCACCGAAAAACATGCAGATAGAAACAGGCAGCTCCAGAGACTGCAAGTAAGTTTCAAGATCCAACTTTTTATTTATGATCAGTAACCGTTTATAGTTGGAGGCATGTGGATTATATATAGGATGATATTAAGGAAGCCTATTGCATTTTTTATAGTCTAGATGTTGAGCTGGTCATGATTGTACATTTGGTCTGTTTACATTCATTAGAAAATGGCTCTAGAAACTCATTAGAGGGAAGCAGCTTTAGTAAAAGGTAATCGGATAGGTTCTTGACCAGAGGAAGTACCAAATACCGTAAGGAGATCTTGTGAATTATCCAAAGGGAAAGGGTTTAGTTAAGGTGCTACATGACCCAACAAATAGCTATACAGCGGGATATTGATATACACTCATTGAGGTTATATCAGGATTAGGATATATCATGTTATATGATTCAAGTCAGTTCAGTTGTCAGTTCTGAACCAACAACCATAATGAATAATAAGCTTTAGATGCTCAATATCTAAAAACTCTCTGCAAGAGTTCAACAATGTTGACTTTAAACTCAAATACCGTATTTTCTTGAATAGCCGCCTTTGAATAGAAGCCGCCTTTGAATATATGCCGCAAAAATTTGATAAAGAGAAAAAATAAAAGCCGCCCCTGAATAGAAGCCGCATTACAAAAGGCAAAGGTATGCAAACGTGGTATCTTCAAAGGCGCCATGTGTTTAAGAATACACTCAGCAAAAATTAAGGCGCTCTATTATTACAATCAAACCAATAGAAGCCGCCTTTGAATATAACCCGCATTATTCTAATACTAAGATAAATAGAAGCCGCAGCCTCTATTCAAGAAAATACAGTAATCATTTTTAGATAGTATAAACTCATCAGAAATTGAAATAACAGATTGCTAGCAATTACCTGCGACACAATGTAAACAAAACCTGTTATAAGCAAGGTTATATCATTAAAGTTCAACTGGAGCGCATAGAATTGGTAGAAACAAATATTTCAGTATGTTATCTTTTTAACAAATTTTCGGTATAGCATACCTATGTATAGAAAATTATTAAATTTTCATAATTTCTTTCACAGGCAATGTATGACTCATTGAGGAGGTAAGCCAATCGAGTTATACTTCCTCGTCTACTTTGTAACTTTCATCATTATTAGGAATGATACAAATTTATGTATGGTAATGTCCTAAAACTTGGCTTGGGCTATAAGTCTGACAAGTATGGATCATTTTTATCTTGGGTGAGTATAAACAGCAGCAGCTAATTTTTCTTGGGAATGTGTCTAAAACTAGATCTAGCCTGCATTTCCAAAAAAGTATCTAGAGCCAATCGATTTTCATATCGAGCAGTATACAGGATACCAGAAGAAAATAGTGTGCAAGTAGCATGCGATAAGTCTAGTCAGGGGTCTTGCTAAGAAGTATTGAAAAATGAAAGTATTGGTCAGTCAGTGTTAAAGGAATTCAGTGTTCTACAAAGATCTAGAACTAAACTGAAATATCCCCTACCCTTACTGCAGAAGCTCAAATGGTTTTGAAGGCTTTCCTCTTAGCGAAGAAAGCGAGCAGGTATGGATGAGGTTTTGCCCAGGAAGAATAAGCTAACTAAGCATGCACTGTATAACTGTACAGAGTTGTATATGATGCCCTAGTGTATTAATTGCATCCATTTGCACCATAGAATTCTTCAATTTGAAAACGATTGCCCACTAAAAAGAACCTTCGATTTAACTTCGAAGTATGAAGTATGCTGGCTCAGATTAATACCTGAAAATTTCTAAAACTAACTATGCCATGTATGCATCCACTAATGCAAGAAGAGGTTTCTAGTTAAAATTGAAAATGACAAATGCAGCCTCCTTACTTTCAGGAAAACAATTAACCCTGCAATGCTGAGTGACGAGCAATACCATGCAATGAAGAGTGCCTTCACGCTGCCATTCAATACAACTGGTAAATTTTTGCTGTTTAAACATTTGGAAATTGCCATCAATCTTTGACAGCGTATAGTGAATTTTGTATTAGTTGAATAATAAAGATTTGACTTATTTGGTACAGGATAGCTAGATAACTGAATACGTATTTTTTTTTATTTTTTTTTTATATTCATCTAAAAAGTCTAAAAGAAATACAAAATGCAGTATCATATACAAGTCACAGCAGGAAAGGACTTTGTGTCATCTGGTCCCCACTATGACTGGTACTCACAATTCAGTTACTAAAGTATTGAATTTCAAAGAATACAAAAACTATACATAATAAATAGAAATAAAAAGAAAGGAAAGGGCTGCTTTTGTTATTTAATGCTACGTATTTTGCTTGTAGAGGTGAAATTTGTTATACTTTATTATACGTATTTTGTGAGGTTCTATCATGAAATGATTTGACTAGAATTGTTTCCAAATTATTTGAAATACTAAATACGCACCTAGTGGCTGGGTAGGCCATTTTGACTTTGGTTTAAGGTGAAGTAGTTGCCTTGTTGATTTGTGCAAAGGTTGGATATAACTAAAACATCTCAACGTTTAATTTCTCTTCGGTGCCAACCTGGGGCACAAATAATCATTCAACATTAACATTAACATCATTTAACAATAATCACTAACGTTACAGCAATTAACTATTTTCATTTTATTCTACTTTCTACCTTAATTTTAACTTCAACCATTGTCAATAGGTAGGTCCTTGAATGATAACAGATTGTTTACGTCTGAACAAAGTCAACCTGTCAAAATATTAGTTATCATTATAATTATTATTGTTATTATTATCATTACGATGAAAGGTCTCTAATTTTCATTGTTTTTCTCTATCAGTGTAAACCTGTAGTCCACAGGTGTGGTTTTGCATTGTTTCAGTTTCTAGACAATCTTCTACTTAAGCCTTTGATAACAACATGCCTACAGATAAAAAAAGTGAATGTTAACATCACAGGCGCAAGTACAGTTATTGGTCTTAAAATCCAACCACTTGTTCAATAAGTGAAATCATTGGCGCTGATTAACGAAATTCTATCTTGAACAAAATTTTTCCTTTCGTGGAAATATCCATCATTCTCTGTTCTTTGTACAATGTATAAGGCACAATGACTCATGACCCTACCCTTTATCAAACCAATATCATAAGATAGTAGAGTTCCTTCGCCATGAACGGAACGATTTCAAAATAAATGATTTTTCACAGTCCATTCGTGCATGAATAAGAAAGCAAACTATGATAGATATGTTCGTTATTGCAGGATCGTTACTCACATAAAATTCCACTTCAATGAGTTCTTTCGTCTTTTCACTAGAACGTCATAACTGAGTACTACTTTCGTCTGTGAAAACTTAGGCCGTTAGCCATGAACGGAACGACCGAAATTAACCTAAAGTTGGTGAAATAATGTTAGATAATGATAACCAAACCAACTCCTTCCTACCCCTGACCTAATTTTTTAGAATATTACGAGATTTCGTCGTTATTATTATCACAAACAAATTTTGCTTTCCCCTTGATTTGCTATCGATTGTTTTCCTTGAATGAATTGCGTCAAACGTGACCCATTTTCATTCAGCTCTGCCTTCGAACGAGGACGAAACGCAGTCGTTCCACTCAACAAGAAAATAGGCCAATCACATAGCTTCCGGAAAATAGCCCCCGGGATGAAAGCTGCGCACCAAATCTGTCAATTTTCTTTATAAACTAACTTTTAAAAGGAGAAATAACATGTTGTGGAGTTTTGATTTGTTTTCATTAACGGGAGACAGAGAAAAGACCATAGAAGTTAGAGTGGTTAAAAAAAGAAATGTCATTTTGAAGGTACTTACATTTCGTTGAAAACTCCTAACTTTGAAAATGGTTATTACAAGGTAATTGATAATGATTCAGACATAAAAACAGGTGGAGAAACAAGATATGGCGTCAGCGAAATATTTTCGCGCGTTTTTCTTAAATATTCAAACCCAAACTCCTTCAAATTTGAACTTAACTTTGCTCAGTCAAATGTAAGACAAATGCGAATCGTTCCGTTCATGGCGAAGGGACTCTAGCAATTCATATTTGTTTTATGTAGCCTACCGTATTGATTAACCACTTTATAGCTCACAAACGCATTCAAAATGATCTTTGTAGCAATAATGGTCTAAGTAGTAATAATGGTCTCAGTAGCATTCCAAATGAATTGACAAGCAAGTATTTTCACTTTGTTAATGATAACTCTATATTTGCAGGTAATAAGACATTGCCTAATGAAGCTGAGATGCCTCAAAGAGTGATTTCTAACACTTCTCCACATAGTAAGTGTCAGATTTCAACTTGTCATATCTTATCATCTATCAGTGTTTAATGAATTATATCCGAATGAAATATCCAGAACTCGAATGGAATTGAAAATTGACCAATTAAAAGTAAGTTTTCGTTCAACGTGCTGTCTTGAGAAAGGCCAGAGCTCGCTGCAGGGGCACGGAACCCCTAGTCTAACGACTCTTTCAAAGGATGATGGAGTTGCAGTTTTCAACCCACATCACCATCACCAAGCTTGACTCCAGCTACACATAGTGGACCGTCCAGATCTGCTGGATCACCTGCTACTTATTTATACCCTTAACTCATGAATTCAACAAAACATATAACTGTTCCAGAGCATTGTCTTTAGAAAGGAATGGTTTACAAACTGAAATGAATAGCTATTATATTCACTATTGCTTGAGGTAGCAAACTTAGAATGCAATATGAAAGTGCACAGTAAATAACAAAAGATTGAAAGTTGCATCAAGACATGTTCAGGTGACTGATTAGCTAATAGAATAAAACAAGAGTGCACACCATCGAAAGGAAAAAATGGAAGTCAGAAATATTTTCAGCACCAAAAGATAACACAATAAATGTAGAACATCCCTCTTTAAAGACAATAGACAGCTTTAGTTACTAGAATGGGGACGGGAGTAACAACGTCTCTCATCATTATCATAACCAAAATTATTCTCTAATTTTTCTCTGTATGTTTTACAAAATTGTCATTCGCATTTTCTTCTCCAGGCAAAATATACCATCAACATAAAGATGTTTTCTATCTTAACCAGCAAAATGATTAAGTTTTACTTCAACAAGGCTGGTTTAAAGTGTAACATATCAAAAATCAGATTCGAGCTCTAGATTCATGCTAGATCTTAGAAACTAAGGAAACATGAAGTTTTTTCAATTGTTGCCGCCCTGGTTGCTAAAGGTCCCTAATGTTTGAAGCTGCAATTTAACCCTATTTCCCCAACGCACAAAGCAGTCATAGCAAAAGCTAATATAACCTCTCTCTTTATCTACAGAAGACTTCCACTTTACACCTGTTCCAATGTCAGAAGCAAGTGACAACCAAGGTTTTGAGCTTCCCAGAGCAAGGTCTTTTAATGATGGCCATATTTTCGAGCCACCCAAAGCAAGAACCCACCGATTTGCCATTGAGCTGAATACACCAAGAGGTGGAGTGAAATAGACCTGCGTTCCTGTCTTGCTGTTTCGTGTTGTTGTTACTGTTAAGGTATTTATTCATTCAATTGAATCAGGATCATTGAAAACCTATCGGGCACAGTGGTGTACGTCAATAAACCAGTTACTTTGTTCTAGACGGCTTGGTTTCTTAAAGACTACAGTAAAAACCCATATTGTTTTAAATATATAAGAACCCCTATTGTTTTACATATAAATGTATTGGAGCCCTGCTTAAATGCTACAAAAACCGAATCAATACAAATTTAAAGGTATGCGGCATTTGTTTAAAACGCTTCGAAACTCTAGCTTCTGATAACTGATAGAGGTGCCTGGCACCAAACCTGCACATCAATCAGCTAGCCTCGACAAGTTCGCAATGAACAGGATTCGGGACCTCAAAGGCAAACGGACACGACGCGAAAGCAGGCATAACAGAGATCCGTAGAAATCGACGGCACACTCTTTCTTAAGAACCCCAATATTTCAGCTTTACCCTAAAATTATTTCAAGAATTAGGGAGAATTCATCAGATTTGAATTTAGTGGTCTGAAATGATATGGTCATGCATTTTCTGCACTCTTTTGCAACCACAATATTTCATTTTTCATCAGAACAGTTTTCTAAAAATTTCAAGACCCACTTCTCTAAAATGGTTCCTAAGAGATGTGGTTCTTATACGCGGGTTTTTAATGTATGTATCAAAATTTGATATTAAGTTGTTGTTTAGAGGTCAGTGATTTTCAATTTGGAAATTTCTGAAATACAAATAAACACACTACAGCCCTAATGCTAGTATATGAAGTGATTGCTTTGCATGCCACTGTGCCCTGCTTGTTACAATAACCTTATGAAATTTAAGTTTGGAAATTTGTGCCATTCGAATAAAAAAGAATATCGAGCAATTTCTCAATGCAACTTTACATTATAGAATTCTTGTTCATTTATGTAGCTTGCCAAAACGTTTTCATGTCGATCAGAAATGTTCAATTTTACTGTCATTTAGGCAAAATAGACTTAAACTCGTGGAATTTTCATTGTTTTACATCTTTGATTAGGTTTTTACCATTTTGAGTACGTACTTGGTACCTTACCCTGTGGGTCCTGGTACTGACTGTTATGGTACTGGGTACTGTGTCATGGTACCTGGTACTTCCCCCGTGGTACCCTCATACATTTTACCTGTTGCCATTCTCATCGGGCTCTCTTTCTGACCTTTTGCTCTGTTCAATATCGTTAATGATATGTTTTACTCTGATTTGGATTTTTCAATCTAGTAATTGTAAGTATCTAATTGTGTGTCAAATTACTTTAGGTAAAGCATCTGGTTTTATCAATATCTCCTTGAGAAGTAAAAACTTCATTTTGCCTGCCTTCTTATTTGATCACGCATGACCGATTGTATGCAGTTAGGCAGCACCTAATTGGGGACAGCTGGGTGCAAGCCCAAGCTTACTTAGGTTTGATTGATTTTATATTCTTCCATTCAGATATTTGTCAATCATAATTTCTGAAGGAGCGTTGCATTACTAGAATGAAGAGTTGTATTAAAAACGGTTAACTTATTGATTATTACATCTATTTACTACACTTAATAGGTCGAACAAAGAAACTCTACATTTAATAGAATATTGACATAAAGCATCCATTAGATGATAAGTTCATGCGGTACCAAATTGACTCATTCGTGTTCAAATATCTCCGCTTCCCTCGTATGCAGTTTTCTTTCCCTTGCTCGTCTGGTAGTCTTCATCATCCCTCGGCCAGCCGTACCTCAGTGACATGAATAGATTGGAGATTACTGGTGCATCATGGTCTATTATCAGACCATCCTTTACATAACCATTCGCCGATCCTTGAAAATAACGAAATTTGCATTAAAAAATTGGGCTTGACATTAGCCTCGAATAGGGAGTCTTATTTCAATTAGGGGCATGGCAGCATGGAATACATTACTGCATAAAGGATATAAGGCAGTAGTGTGTTTCATTGCAAAAATATGTGGTTGGGTGAGTTTGTGAATTGAATGCCTCTACAGATTCAAAGAAGAAACCATCTTGGTTAGAATTCGAAAATGATTAATTAAAGTTTCAGAATGAGAACGGTGACAAGCTTTGCTGGAGATACAAATTTGAAGCCGGGTTAGAAGAACTGACCGACTTAATTTGCCGTTTTTCATTCACACAAATTATCTATCTCGATAAATAGACTTGAAGGACAAAGCTGGGATTATTGTAAACATACGTTCACTTTTTCTAGTAAGAAACTAGACTCAGCCCTCTAAGCTGCTAAAATAATTTGGTTTTCAGCCGTAAATGGCTCAATAATGGCTTAAAATTTTCAACAGCAATTACAGCATAAGGTGAACATAAAATCTTGCAAAGTCTGGCACTATTAGCATAGTTGTTTATCATAAGAAAGCTATACCATTCATTCATTTCACCCAGCCCTGAAGTTGTTTACTGTTTTGGCCATTCTAGTCCAAGAAAAATATTTACTTGATGCTTTTTGAAAAAAAGTTTATTGTCAAACACGAATATATATGATACTCGAGATAAAAATGGATTAGAAAAAACTGGCATATCTTTGAAAATCAGTTTTGAATTTTCTGCAAATACGAGTAACCAACCTTCTTCTTCTTCGTTCTGCAATGGCAGAGCTTTAACTGGAGCAGTCAGATATACAACCAAACATATAACAAACAAGCCTGGAATTCCTTTATTCATCTCTGTATTCTTTGCCAGCCAAGAGAAGCCACGACTTAGGCGTTGACAATCACTTGAAAACGTTAACTTCACAAAAAACGATTGCCAATAACTTAAAGTCGAGGAGACAAAGAATAATGTGTCATTCTGTCACAAATCCAAGAGATCTTTGAATCATAATTTTGAATGGAAGTCAATAAATATAGCTTATTATAGAATCACTGATTCTAAAACAGGGAACACAGACCAGAGGACAAGGAACAGGAGGGACCCCTACAAGCAAGATCACAGCGCTGTAGGGTTAAGATTTTGATGTCATCAAATAACTCGATGAAATGCATTTGTAAACCAGCTCCTTGGTGCTAGAAGTTATAAACAGCATGGCTTTCATATGTGCTCGTGTTAAGATCGATCATTATGTTGATAACTGATGCACTCGGCTAAAGGGGTTTCGATTTCGAGTTTTCTTCTATTTTCATCAATGAAGGGCATCGTCTAACTGGCTGTCTGTATTCGTTTTCAAATTGATACTGTAGTAGCACCAATGGGAGACGTACGAGGAGCTCTTACAGGCCTACTAACGGCCTATATATATTAGTGTAGTAAATGCTGCCATACCTTTTGCTAACTGACAGGTTCAGCATAAGGCTATTGTCACTATATCACCGAGGGATCCCTTGTTACCCACTATCCATTGTCGGTGTTCCGCCTTTTAGACAGAACATTATGTATTTCAAAAGGGGCCAGACAGAATCTAAGGTAGTGAAATCATTAAAAGAATATTGTTACGAGAAATTGTTTAATGACCGATCCTGGTTTGGCAACAAACGTGACTATCAAAGCTCCGATCATTTAGAGATTCCTTTCCCCTTATTGCTGTTCCCCTTTTTCTGTTCCACCTCCGAAGACATTAATTACTAACCCGTGTTTTGTGGTTCGATTCCAGACAAGAATCGAGATAACGAACTAATCCAAAGATTTGTTACTTGCTTTAGACAATGACTTAAACATTACAATCAATTCTTTTAGAGAACTCCGGCACCCGTTTCTCGTTTATTTGTTCCACATTTTAGAAAGCGCCGTTATTAGCTTTAGTGTTGCGGTACGATTCCAGACAGGCTTCGGGATAACGTAATAATCTCCAGATTCTTACACTCTCATTTTTTATAAGAAACAATGGCTAATCCTTCTACCATAGTTTCTTAACTTTCAGTCTAAATTTCATGGTACGAAAGTTTCTTAACCCCAAAACTTATTTTTCCTTGACTCTGAGTTGATACGAAAAACTTGAGATTCACCTCGTAGAAACTCCCCATACCAATTTATCCAGAATAGTACCAGATGAGTTGAGATCATTACCATCCTTTCCCAAAAAAGGGCATTGAGCGTATTTTTGTGAAGTAACATAAAAAGTTTCTTAACTCCTTTGATTCACACAGAATCCCCTGCCAATGTTTTCTCATTTCTGAAAATCTGGCCCTGCGGTTTCTTGCAAACGGTTTCTAATAAAAAATGAGTGTAGTCTCGAGATTCTAGTTACTCTCTTAGCCAACGATTTAAACATTACAGTGTCAGTTGTTTTATATCATATTACTCCTGCAAAAGATAATTCCAAACCAGTCTTTAAAATAGAAATCGGATTAAAGAAGTGTGTACGAAACGGCTTAACCTCGTCAATGGAGTCTTTCACCTCTAAAGCCTCGTTTCAATACAGCGACTGTGAGGCGTCCCTGCGGTGGCATCATCTATTGGCAAACCTTGAACGCACCTAAGACCACACCCAACATGCTCACAATAGATAGAAACGCTTTTATGAAACTTACGTTCTATTTTGCCTAGTCTAGCATACAGTAAATCCCCGCATATAAGAAATGAACGTATAAGAAACTGCAGCTTAGCAACTTGGAGATGTTTCTTCTATTACAAAATCTTGATGCTGTTACCAATACTGTAGGGAATTCCAATGAGTACCCATTTTAATTGTTGACAGTTACGTGGCATTCCCTCAGTTTCGTAAGGCATTCATAAAAATATCATCATGAGATTATTCCTCTTCAATAAGAAACAGGAGAGCCTGATTTGAAATGTTGAGTTACTTATATGCGAGGACTTAATGTAATAGAGTACTAAAGTGTGACGTCACAAAAAATCTATTTTTAGAGTTTTGGAAGTTTGGCTCCATAATGTGAAAGAGCTTCCAAAATTACATCAAATGGATGCAAAATCACCTCTGTATGTTGAATATTAACTGAGATATAACCATTTGAAAAATTGACTTTCAATAGGAAATCCCTTCGAAAAAACTTAGGAACAGGCCGAAAAATACAGGGATTTCCTATTGAAAGTCAATTTTTCAAATGGTTATATCTCAGTTAATATTCAACTTACAGAGGTGATTTTGCATCTATTTGATGTAATTTTGGAAGCTCTTTCACATTATGGAGCCAAACTTCCAAAATTCTAAAAATAGATTTTTGTGACGTCATCACTTACAAGGGACTTAAGTGATGCAAACCTGGCTCAATGCCACACAATTACATCATCATATCCCGACCAGACGATAAAACATTTTCAAACACTTTTTGATGTTGATCAAGAAGAAATTTCTAGAAGAAATGTCATCGTGTTGTTGGAATGAATTTCATTAAACATGTTTTGGGCTCGCCCACGTGATAAAATATTGTCAAACAAAACATCATCAAGCATTTGATGGATGTTGTACAAGGGGAAATGTTTCATCCTTCAAACATGTTTCGACGACGTTCAAGGATTTTTTGAATGCAGCAAAACTCTGACGATGTTTGGTGATGGTTAAGATATTGTCAAATCAAATTTGACAATGTTTGATGCAGATCCGTGTATATGATTACGTATATTCATAAGGCATGGTCTGACAGCGAGTATTCTAATAGTGGGCTATTTGAATTAGAAACTATAATAACCGGTGACATTACTGCAGCATACGATGGCCCCAATCCAAATTTTTGTGAGAAGTTCTGAATTCCAACTGAAAATGCGCAAGCAATGTGGACATGTGCGATTTCAACTGGCCAGCATAAATGTGAAACAAAGACCTACAACAATACATTAGTCGTTGATAGGTATAGAATTTGAGGATGATAAGGAGAATTGGAAACATAGCAGATTGAGTTATCAAATTGAGCCTTTTGCACGCGTAAGTAAATGAAATAGTGTAATTACGAGGCTTAGACATTCAGAAACGTTTGAGCATTATTGCAGACGTCAGATCAGGAACCCAATATAAATGAAGTGGCCTTTTGTGATCCTTAATATCTAATTGCTGGTGAAATCCATCACCACTGACTTCTGGAGCAAGATCTTGGGAGGCTTCCATAAGCAGGATGAAATTCTTAGCTACATTGCTGATAGTGTATCGTTTTTCACTTTTTTAGTCTTTCCAAAGAGAGTACAAAACCTTACAGAACTTTATAGGCTGGTAACTTTCGTGGATAAATGCAGACAGGTGAGAAACGCGATTGTATCCCTTAAACAACAGCCTAAATATCCCATTCTGTGAGGAGATGAAATATGAAAATAATGGATCTAAATTTACGACAGCAAAAATGCAAAAGGAGGCTTGATAATCAATAGGAAAAGCACGTTCGTTGTCATTTTCTCGTTTTGGTCACGTCAGCTTTTATTTTTCGCGCGAAACATTTTAAAAAAATTCAATGCATCGTTTTGCGTGTATGCTTTCGTAAATTTAGAACGATCGTTTCCATATTTGCATCCTACTACTGTACATTCGAGCTTGTCAGAAATATGCAGCACTAACTACACATCAAGTATTGAACATATTTGAACATTGAGATTTCTATCATTTCACCAATATTGTGCTTATAAGGTATACGACGGTGAAAATATATGAAAATAATTTATCTATTCTAAGCGGTTCGTAATCGTGCAGACCCAAACAGCCAGAGAAGAACTCTATCCACGACGAATGCCATTGTGAAGTCTATGACCAGGACTTGCATCAGAGTATTCCGGAACTGTTGGGAAGGAAAAAGAAATTGCATTAACTTAGGGTTTTCTAAAACAATTATTTTCTTATGGCTTGGCATTAAATGAAAGCGAACTACAATGAAAGTTAAAAAAAAAGATTAAGGCATCAGTTTTTCATAAATACGAAAAATCATCTTATGCAAATTTCTGTAATTATACCGATTGTTCTAATACGTCTGTTTTATGGATTGTCAAATGCTAAAGCTAATACTTTAGCTTGCTATATCAAACTATGTACAACAGAAGATGAACAGGGGTTGTTGGAAACATGTTTTACAGTTTAACATTTGTCGCATTTCTCTTGAAATTTATATTGTTATTTTGGAATGATCGTATGTTGATTTGGTTGAGAGAAAACTATTCACAAAGCCAAAATGGGTAGACGTGAATATACACAGATGTTGCTAGATCACTGAGTTGCTCAAGCTTCTACGCATGTGTTAGCTGGATTGCTTTATCTTGGTCCCGCATTCTAGCCGATTGCAAAACTTAGTTTTCAAATTCAGGTTGAACACTGAGGGAAATTATGAATCGAAATTATAGATCCACTCGTTAGGAAGACTTGAAGAAATTTATTGTCATTATTGTCTTCATCTACTTGAAAATTTTCGTTCGCAAGAATCAGGAACTCAGCGATTCAGAATATGTCTATATACCGAAATACTCACTATAGGAGGAAAGTCTACTATCTCGAAGTGGCTAGAAACATCAGGCAGCCAGCCAGCAGCCATTGAAAAGACAACCAGACCCGAGCCTGAGATACTATACAGCAACGGTTTGTTCTCCCAAAGGCTCTCCATGAACGGATGTCCCTAAAAGTCAAGAAATACCCATCAATACACCTATCAACATGTTTATAAATTCATTTATCATATAAAACCATTTATAGGGTTGCTGAGAAAACTATAAAGTCTTTGATATGGTAGACGTACATCTAAGTAAAAATATTTAGTAACGAGATATGAAATTTTATAACAAGGCCAAAATATCTTGTGATATGTTGTGTACATGTTTAAGTTATGCAAAAATATTTTATTGTAATTGTAATTGTAATCTATTTTTCAATTTTCGTGTAAAGTCCATTATGTGTATGGTGCTAGAAACTATTTCTACATCAATAAAGTATTATTTATCTCCAGTTTATCTACTTCAAATTTCATGTTACCTAAGGATGGATGCGTGAAAAATTGCTTTTAAAAAAGTGGACCGCCTTCCGTAAACAATGATTTCTGAGTTGTCTGAAAGACTCAAGTAAGTCATTGTTTTATTTATCATTAATCAGTGATGTTTGCGTATTCATAACGATCCATTTTTACAACGAGAACGTGGATGATGATGCAGCGTTTTCATTCAAACAAGAAGTAGTGGAACAGACCCTAAAACAACTTGAGAGGAAGACTGATGAAAAACAGCAACTTACTCGATAATTGACAGCAAAGGTGGAAATTTGCAGTGCTACAGATATGATGTACACCGTACTGTTGACAAGAGATGGCTCAAACTTCTTCTCTAAGTCGATATGCTCGCTGTCGCTGGAAAACAGATAATGACATAAATCAAAATCTGAAATTATCCAATGCAAAACTGGTTGTCAGTATTAAAGCCTCTCTACACGAGAAAAATTCTGATACGAAACAACATCAAACTTTTTTCGGAAGATGTTCACAAAGCATAAAACATACCATAACATTATTAACTAAAGGAATTTGATCAAATATCATCAGATTTTTACTGTATGCAGCAAAGTATATCATTATTGTCAACATGTTTGATGATGTTTAGGTTGTAAAGATAAAGTGGTCTACATGATAAAACATCTCCCCTGAACAACAACCAAGACATGTTTAATGATGCTTTGCGTAAAAATGCATTATCGTGTGGACTTGCCTTTAGGTATGTTTATAAGGTGCTTTTCGTCACTAGTTTCAACACTAGAATCATCGTAGCTTACCTTCGCTCAGAATAAGCAACAATGCTTGACAGAATTGCGTGGAAACCCAACAGAAATTTATCAGATTTTTATAGGAAAACTTCATGAGAATAAACACACGTAAACAGATACCCTTTCCTTTCCCCATCATAAAGAAAGTTGAAGTGTGAGGTTGAATGATTTGTTTTTGGAATGTGATCAACATTGTTTAACAGGACGGAGCGTGTTGCATCCAGTTGAAAAATCAACCAAGCATTTCAACAATTCTGACATGCATTGTAGCTACTTGAGCTTTAAATTCCAAAACAAGGCATACTTACATCTTGGGTGTGAGCTTGTAAGCTTCTTGCACAAGAAAAACGAGAGCAGTGAAATGAACAGCGAACTGAGACAGAACAGTGAATATGGTGTAGATGTTGAATATATTTGTAAGTGGTCTCCGCTGTGACAGGCTGCTCAGAGGCTGCGAAAACAAACAACAGGATTCAAGGATAAAATACGCGAGCGAAAGGTATCATTCCACAGCACTGAAGATTAATTCATATGATGTTCTATCATATGGCTGGTGTTGCTTTTTAGTGTCATTTATCTAATTTATGGAATCATTTCGTACCGCTATTCATTTGATCTGATTTTTCAGGGGCGCCACTTCAATATTAGGAGGTACTAAGGATGTAAAGCCAAAATTGATGACCTGCTAATGGGTCCAAAAAACCAGCAAATGGGTTCAAAATTCACAGAAAATCTGCAAATGAAGGTTGCTTATTTTCATTGAAATACCTCAGTACCGATGGTATCTCTAGAAAGTACTGGACATCCTTCTCAATACTGAATATACATTCTCCAGTGCGTAATTTAATTGTTGGATACTAAGATATTGAATTCTACAACAAACCTTTGATCTGGAGATGAACAAGAAACAGCCAGCCAATAGAATTCCTTGAAAAGTTGCTTGCCTAGAAATAATAATTAGCAGACGTTATTCGTTTCAAGATAATTAAATAATAAGAGCACATATCTTTTTTCATATCAATTCAACAATTATAAAAAGATATTATTGAGAAAATATCATGTTGTACATTGTTTATATTCAACATTGTCAGCGGGAAAAGAAATATAGTCATCTAGTCCCCATTATGGGTGCCGCGTTCGATTAGCTTAATAATACAAATTTAAAGAAAAACTAAGTAAACTACAGAAAACAAAGGGAAAGAGCTTATTCGTTTTAACGTTATACAGGCGAGCCAGCTGATTTGAAAAACGATCGACTTATCTTGAATAACCCAAAAAATAATTATCATTGAAACATTGTAAAAGCATGGTTTAATATTGTCTAATCTTCTAAATACTTAATTAACTTTAGAAAACTGGCTCTCGTACTATCAATAAGAGCAAACAAAGTGTCAATAGTGCTATAAATAGATAAAAAAAGTATTGATTGCTGGTTTATCTGAATTCACTTTGAATCCCAAACAAATAGCTCACCACACTGAGTTTTATACTAATTCTAACTCACCCGACAGAATAGCTAATATTCATGATATCATTGATGATAAGGTGTAGAGCAACAACGTGTTAACCTACCCATCACTGAACTTGATTCCGTCGAGATAGAGAACACTCTGGCAGTACGCGAGGATCAACGCATTCAAAGCCAGAATCTTAAACATCTGCAATGTCGTTACAAGTGTGCAGCGTCCCTGCCTGATCACGTGACAAACTAGAAACATTAAGCAGATAATGATAATCAACTTGTGGAGTAAACCCTAGGAAAAGTCCTTCCTAGCATTTATTTTGTAAATAGGCCCCCTTGAATACGCCCTCATGTCACGGGTAAACCAATCAACAAATATTGCTACCCTCCAATAAAAACAACAGCAATAAAGGAAAACAACCCACATTTCAAGGTTAATACTTCAGAATCAATAGTGCTAAAGAAATATCATTTTACTTTTATATTTTCACACGTTGTTGGTAAAGAAAATAATGCCTTTCAATTTAAATTTTCCCTCATGGCAGAAAATTCAAAACTTACTAAATACAAAACTCTCTGTCAGGCCCTGAGCTAGAAAATCGTCTAAAAACCCTCAGTTGCTTTCTCGAAGATTTTCAGTATTGCAGTATAAGAAACACTATTTTCAAAACTTAGTCTATATCTGAAGAAAAACTAATATTTCTAAACAATCGCAGCGCATAATGAAGTTATTTGCAACTAATTTCAACGATTTTGACACGATTGATAATCAGGTCATTCGCGACGATTTCTAACGATTTTGAGAGATTGCAACGATTCTGGTCTATGACACGTTCAAAGAAATAATTTGAAATGCCCGTAATTTCATGATATTTCGTTGATTTCGTAATTTCGTTTCGTATGATTGATATCTTGGCACGACAGTTCGCGTAACATGCCAAAAAAGGATAGTCTAGGAGCGACGAAAAAAATAAAACTTACTGCAGCGAATACTTGCGTATCTAGAAGTGAATGGCGAAGCAATGGAGGCATCACCCAGTTTAACTATTTGGCTTTGATCTTGCTCTTCGATTTCTTTTAATAACTCTTTCAAGCGTTTCTAAAATAACAAACACTTTCCAGTATTGTCAACCCTTAAGGTAGTAACTACAGTTGGAAGCTACTTCCCTAACTCAAAAATGCTCAGAAGCGTGCAAGAAAACGAACAAATAGTCGTAATAAGAAGAATTATGATTAGTGATAATTATGATTAATTGATAAAAAGTGCCAAAGATGCTACTGAACAATGGTTAGATTGCAAATTTATATTTCAAATGAGAGAATGAAATCATGCCGTGGGACTTGGCATTTGAACGTAAGATCTTATTCTACATGATTCATTCAATAGAATATGATATTTTTTGTGTAAAAACTGAGTTTATACTGCCTATATACATTACCTGGTGATCCGCAGCACTTTTCAAAGCAGGTGATTCCGTGTCACCCCTAGCAACAGCACGAGCACGTGCAGCTTTGGATGTTGTTTTACTTGAAGATGAGGCACGAGTCTTTTTATGGCTGTCTTCAGAATTAGCAACCTGAAACGAGTTCAGCTAGTCACAATTTTGACAATGGCTAACTTCTAATGGTCTTCTAATAAGGGTAATTTTCCAACTTTCCGTTTAAAACACGTTGTGAGTTCATGAGTTGATTCGTCTTAATCACGTAGCAGGCCACTTCCCCCTTGTCATTGTGAGTATAAAATGATGAATTAATTCGATTCAAGAGACAGGTCATTAAGTAGCTGCTAGGAAGGCTAGGAGGGAAAACGAAAACATAGCATATCTTCGTTTGGTGCATCTTAAAAGCTTGCAGCTCTATACAGTTTTATCAACAGTTCAGTTGTCTGCCAATAAGCATCAATGGCCTTTCCCCATGGCTTAACAAAAATATGGATAAATATAGCCCAACTGATGAGTGGCGTGCCCATCAAATATGTTTTCAAAAAGTAGCCATAAAATTTTGAACCAGTGGTGAGCACGGCGTGCGACGTCACCATCGTCATCGAATACGCCGTGCTCACCACGGCGAATATGATGCTGATTTTTAAATGCTAGGATTAATATTTCGCCGTTGTCAAACCATTCATGAAAATGACCAGTAAATTCGCGAAAATCATGATCGTAGAGTCATGGCTAATTGGCAGGCCAATACCAAAGCATGTCAAACATGATATTTTCAACGAATGCTTAGACTTGTGGGTATTCCTTCCAGATCAATCCTCGCGATTGTATTTCGGATATTTCGTCATAATCTTCGAGCTCTTGTTCAACGATTTCAGCAAATAATTCAACGGAAAAATGTTGTTTATTTTAAAAACATTTTGTAACGAATTCGAACAAACTCTGTACAAAATGAAGAACAAATAAATGAACCAAAAGGCTTCCTAACCATATCCCTCTTATGACTTTGATCATAACCGTACCACTCCAATGACTATGATCATAAGGAGAGCATCTTGAATTACTTATAGACTGTAATTATTGTAGTTTAAAAATAAGTAATTCGAAACCAAAACGATTAAGAAGTATTTCTAACCGATTCTTTATCCTTTTTATGTTCCCTATCCTTCTTTCGTCCTTTCTCCTTTTCTTGTGGATCCTCCCACTTTTCAGGAGAGCCAGGTAACAGTGCCACGCCTGAAAGAAAAGCAACACATATAACTGCAGTGGAACCCCCATGAACGGACACCTCTATACAACGGATACCTCCACACAAGAGACCGATACTTGAGCACCGAAATGTCCATAGTCATTAAAAGCAACCTCTTTACAGCGGATAACTAGCTACAACGGACAATAAAATTGGTACCAATGGTGTCCGTTATATGGAGGTTCCACTGTATGATCTTGAACAAAATAGCTAAGACTGATTGAACATTTTGGTATTAATTCACAGCCCCCCCCCCCCCCCTTATGATATTGCTGAGTTTAATCAAGGAGAGAAATCGAGGGACGTTGAAAATGATCCTGATGCAGTTGACAATATTTATTTTCATCGACAGTATTTCTAATGGAGGAGGGGGCAGTATTATGACAAATAACAAGAGGAAAAAATCATCTGATGTGGTCCCTTCCAGGATTGTAGTCTAATCATTAAATTTTCACTACCTTGGAATTCAAATATAGTTTCCAAATTTTATACCATTAGTGGACATTTACATGTTTTATCATTATTCATGATATAGAAATACTGTAGCTCTAAAGAATCTTTGCGTGCTGCTTTCCATTCAGGACTAAGAACGCATCGATTCATGGTCTTGAGTCAATTTAAAGACGGTACTTCTTCAAGGAATCGTTATTTTCAACCTCTAGGATCAACGAGATTTTTGTCTTTGTTTTTAAGGTATTCTGCTCTTCAAAAAGGTAGGTTCTTATTTTTAGGGTTTTACTGTATAAATTAAAGACATACTTGGAAAGAGATACATTCGATTAGAAGTGACATACCGACATGGGAGTGTCTTAAAGCACCGACGTCATTCGTTCCGTCACCACACATCAAAACTACGAATCCATCTGCTTTCATCATATTGATAACGAACTCCTGCAGAATCAAACACAAAATTCGATAACATTTGCAGCAATGCTATTGGGGATGAAGAACATTGCTGAAAATACACATCCCCGTGCTTTGCTAAGCCTTGCCCATCACATGCTAGTACTTTAGCAATCGTCCTTATCAGCCAATATTTGAAGATGCAGTTGTGTCCTAAATTATTAGTGTTCGGCGAGTTCGTTCAAACAGAATAGAGCTGGGCAGAATGTTAGAAATCACACAGCGCGAACATAAAAAGTAGGTATTGTCGTCCGACAAATCAAACTCTTCAACAAAATAGGATAAAACGATTCGCTAGAGCTAGTTAATCCGAAATTTTTGATCCTTTGCGGACCTTTGAAACAACGTTAAGATTTTAATACAACGAGTTTCGCAATTTTCGTTACCAATGCGAACTATTCTGACGGAGGCAATAAGACATTTTTGACTTTTTACAGGGGGAAATATTCTATATATCTATTACGATTAATATATTCATTATTCATTATTAGTATGCAAGAAATCAACTGAATATGATGCAACGTCTTTCAGTGCTTTTGGCTGTGAACAGATCACTCATTCCAGAATCTTAGGGGTTAAAAATTAAGAAATTCTGGCCAACCAATTCTAGCATCACCCAGTTATACAAGGTGACAGACCTAAAAGACTGTTAATTACCTTTTGTTTGGGATCAACTCTGGCGAAAACCCTCACGTGAATAAGAATCTGTTTGAGCAGCTTCCGGTTTTCAGGCGAATCTTGGAGGTATTTCAAACCCTGAAAAACACAAGTTATAAACCATGATGTAGACACATGAGTAGAGAGAAACGTTTCTAGTACTAATCATGATACGATTAATCTTTACCTAGCACTTGATAATCAATAAAACATTAAAAGACCATATGAAAAAAATTCACTTGATTAATGGTCCAGGCCATGGGAAGCTCTGCTTGCGCTTAATATGTCACGTATTAGTATTCCTATCTGTGCCTAGAGGCTCATTGCGATACATAGGGCTTACAAAATCCTTTATCTAGTTGTTCTGAAGTACAGATCAATTTATTGTTCATTTTTGCAATAAGCATGATACAAAATTCTATCTAGCCTATTAAGTATTTGACTCTTTGGCAGATTATGTAATAAAACATTGATCACACTCTTGTAGTCTACAGTAAGATTCCACAACCAAGAACCTACATTTTTAGGAAAAGCCAAACCAGGTTTTTGAATAAAACATAGTTATAGGCCTTTCAACACTCCTTAACTACCGTTATAAATATTTATGAAAATTAACCAACTTTAAAACTAAATTTGTAGCATATACCTTTGGATTGCAGACATAATTTCAAAACCTTAGGATAGTAGTTCCCTAATTCAAAAAATTTAAAAAAGGTTCTTAGTTGCGAAGGTCACAGGTTTTACAGTATATCGAAGGAATAAATCAGATAGGCAAAAAATGTAATCTTACTTCACCCGTCAGTGCCAAATCATACTCGTGAAGAAACTTTTTCATATCTTTTGGACAAAGGTCAAAATGAATACTTCTATCGGTGGACTGCCAAATCCAACGTGTGGGTACACCTGAAACAAAACAGGATAGACCTCGGAATAATGTCCGACGAAATAATAGTTATATTCATAATCTATTCAATGAGTCTACTTCGAGTTGGAAAGTATTGATGAAGATTTCAACATCAAACATTTTAAAGCTTTTTAGCATTCCTGTTGTTGCTATCTTTGTTGTTGATGTATTTCATCCATAATAGGCTATTATTCATAGCTACTGGACTAAAATTTAGGCCTTCTGTGATATGTTGATAGTTGATAGGCACATACGCTTACTATCTTCGCAAGGTATGGGTTTATGTGCTAAGCAGAAAGGGCCCACTGAATAGGTAAACTAATCGAGCAGTGCGACCCTGGTCCTTCCTCTAGATGTGACCACACCTCGTGATTCCTTTTGCCTTTTTGCCTGGAATTACAGAGAGTTGGCTAATTCTCTCCTCACACTTGTGATAGGTCTGAATGGTCTTTCGAACCCGGGACCCTTCGAACAAGGGTCAAGTGATCTAACCACTCGGGCATCCCTGCCACTTCTTCTTTGTTGTTGATGTATTTCATCCATGATAGGCTATTATTCATAGCTACTAGACTAAAATTTAGGCCTTCTGTGATATATATAAACCTGTTGAATTAGCACCTCTTCTCGTATAAAATTCTTAAAAAGAGCCCACTGCCTATATTTGGTCAGAAATTCCATGTTTTATATGATAATATTCATGCTGAAGACGTAGTAATGATGGTTGAGCTATAGGTTTTCAAAGAAATGGGAGTCTTTCGGTTTCTTCATGTCGCTGTAGCCGTTGTCAATTTTGTTGATATGCGTGCTACTTACTGTTAATGCTGCTGCTGTTGTTGGTGGTGCTAAACTAGTATGAGAATCTAAATGGTGACTAAAGCATAACAGCTTCTATATCTGACTATACATTACAAGGTAAATTGACATAGCTGCAAAGGGGTACCTTACCCTCATTTTCAGAGCAGCTCGTGAGAACCAGAAGCATCTTTTTGCTGAGGTGCAGTGATCGAGCCACGTGACATGCCGTCAATGCATTGTCTCCTGTGATCATGACAACCTGAAAAATATCAACTTTACATTTTGATTGGGTATCACACCTTATCAAACATCGTTTGGCAGAGGTAGTGCACTAGAATACTAATCTAGAGGTCGCGGTTTCGAGTCCTTCTCGGGTCGTCTTCATTCACACTAATTACCTGGATTGATTATCAAAATCCTGCTCCGGTGTGTTTATATAGTTTTTTCGCAATCATTTTCTTGCACAATACCTAGCAACAATAATGGTTGTAATGTTTGATGTCATTTGAAGAATGCGCAACTCACATTATGCGAAGAGTTCTTGATTTCTTTGATAGTTTGCTCAGAATCAACCTTCAACGGGCAGGATAAGACAGCAAAGCCACCAAACACCAAACCACACTCAGCATCTTCTCTCGAAAGATCACGGGCCTAAAAACCATTAAAATGCGAAATAAAAGTGAGTCTTTTGAATCTTAACATGAATTCGACTCCTTTTGTTAGATAGTTGGTTTTCAAAATGTTTACAAAGCTGAAAAAAGAGGATTTAAAAAACTGCATGAATAACCATACAGTTTCCAAGTATTGCACCAGTACATATTCAGATGTTTTGCTATCATCCATCATTGATATTGTTTACAAAAGTCTTAAAGAGTTTTTATCTGCTGCTTTCCATTCAGTACAATACATCGATCCATGGTCTAAAGTCATTTTAAATAGGGTAATTTTTTAAGAAATCGATTTCTTTTTCACATCTGGAATCAACATAATATTTGGCTCCTCCCAGTTAAAAATGAGGCTATTGAATCAGAGGTCTCCCTTTTGCAGCTAGAGGAAGTGGAGACCACGATGAATCAGTTACGAACCGATAGCTATAATATAATATGTCTGCGTGTTAGTACACAGTGTGCTGCAGAGCAATGTCTGTCATGCTTTAAGCCAGTACTTTGAGTATCAACATCACTGCAAGAATACAAGGAACAATAATTTCAGTATATGCCTTCCGTCGATAAAGCCGAATACGCGCGGATAGGATTCTTCACTTAGGTGCAAAGACTTTTAATGAACTACCGCTGATTGCATGAATGTCTGAAAATAAATCCGTCATGTCAATGTCAAATAAGCTTATCGCTCTTGCAGGCTTTATGATGCATTAACAACTTACCTCTCTAGCAGATATTTCCCCAAGGTCTTTGTATCCAAGGGCGAGCACCCTTCCCCCTTCGCAAGAGAGCTTTCGGTGCATTTCGTCGTAGTTACAAGGAATTTCAAGCAGCTAGAATATGATAAGATTAGCTAGTAAGAGAGGGGAAAAAAGGCAATTGACACAACTGTAGGCAAATCTATAAACAAGAAAACAAGATATTGAGCAAGCAGTAATTACATTTGAACAGTTTACATTTAAGCTCACGAAATTTTAAATTCTATTTTACGAATGAATGATAAACAGATTGTGTTTGACGAATCATTAAACAAATGCGTTCAGTAGACAGATTTTTCGAGTTACGTTGTAGACAAGAAGGAGTCTTCCTACATTTTACAAGATGTATGGATATCACATAAGATCAAAAATCCGATCCACCAGGATCAAACTATCTAGCTTGATTTGTTAGGAAGGTATCAATATATTTGAGCATTTTCAATATCTGAAATAATTCTTAGGTTGTTACAATTTATTAGAATTTACACTAAATTCAACAAGTTTTAGTTTCAGCACTTATATATAGCGATCTCTGCTTTTATTGCAAGGTCCGTTGAAAAAAAAATTTGGATGAAACCAGAGGCAGTGGGCAACATTAGTATCATTATCAGTCTAATAACAGCTTTTAGTGCACTATAGTCTGAAAAAAGTAAGTCTGCATTTTACAAAAATGTAACGGGATGAATTCTTTTTAGAGGCGACAACAATAAAAACCACAAATTTCGTGCTGCTGAGGAGCTATTTTGAATTTAGAGGTGCAATACTAACACGTACAAATAACTCACCATCCCTTTGAGGGTTTCTGGTGCTCCCTTGCAAGTGACAAGGAAGTTGCTGACGGACGAGTCCCCAGTTTGAATTGACGTCACAACAGACATGCGCCTCAAGGCACTTGTAAAGTGGAATCTATGCACGATTTTCAGAGATTGACGCAGGCCTTTCTTGGGCAAGCAGACATCACCTAAATCAAAGCATGAATGAATTGAAATGCTCGAAATGGTGGCTAGGACAACACAGTAGAAGCAATGTGTAGCTCTGATAGCCAGGCATCTACAGAGTGATAAATTAGGTTTTTTCATTTACATTGCATGCCAGAAGTGCTTCAGCATCCCGAGAAAAATCAGCAGATTTCTGCCCGAAAACTAAAGAGATTTAAGCCATCACAAAAATTTCATCCCCCTTCCTCTCCCCTATGATAAATTTTGAAATATGGATAGCTGAAATGTTGAAGTTATTCCATGAATAATTCAACCCGTTTATTTAGCATTTAAGAGATAGAGAATTAGGAAAGCTTATCCGGTAGTGTACCTTTTGTAAAAGTCCAGTCAATGGATTGCAGTAGTGCTTTCTCCATCGGGTCACCAACTAAAACATCATCGACGTATGTCAGCGCATGGCAAGATGCTAATATGCGGACCGTCTCCATAGGCAGCGTATCAACGGGCTGAACTTCATCAGCATCACTATAATAAAAAACGAAAACTTCAAAAGCAAATCAATGACAGATATCCAAGCTGAAAATAGGGGGGACAATTTCTGAAAAAGTGCCATCTTTAAGCCCTGGACTTCCATGGTGTAGGAATGGTGTCATATCCCCGAATTGTAACCCTCTTTATTTCAGAAAAAGGACCATAAATTCTATCAGTGACCCAGAAAAGGTGGTTTCAAGTCTTTCCCTTTCAAACAAGGCCCAATTACTTTGTTGAAATTTGGGGGTATAGTTTAAGGGCACAAGTTTCGCGAGAAAGTAAACACAGTAGCTCTCATAATCCGAAATGGCTATATATAGTTTGTGGGATGAGTTTTAAAACGTTTTACAGGAGTAAGGACAAGTGGCATGGTATAGCAAGAGTCATAAAATGCCAATTTTTCGAAACAATTGACTGACTGCATGGGATATATATGTATTTGTTTTTTTATGAATGTCTCAAATCGAAATTTTGAAAACGTAAATAAATACATTTTTGCACACAAATTGCTCATAAGATGATATTTTTTTGTCGAAAATTTGTCATGTGACCAGTCTTTACGTTGTGCGTGCTTCTACGTTCTTTCTGAGAGTACATCAGGTGCCGTTATTCCATAAGCTGTATATTTACATTTTTGCACCTAACAAGCTCCTTTTTAATGGAATACTCGTAAAGTTTTCTAAACATATATATCCCCAATGATATATTTTTATGGAGGAACATCGAAGAGCACTTTTCGGAGCACTTTGGGTGTCATAGTATATAAGTTGTCACTATAGCTAAATTTGGATGGAAGTAAAATCACTTACAATGCTCCTGAAACCAAGATAATGTAAATCACAAGAACCAGTCAGACACCATTAACAAACTTTCAAAAAAAGAACTTTATCATGGGAGCACTTTATGTGCACGCTGCAATTTATTTTCGACTGTTTTTTATTGAAATGGAATAATTGCACCTAAAATGCTTTCTTGAATTGGAATTTTTTACCAAAAATCAACTCATGAGTGTTCAATGAAATCTTTAGGAAAATTTGAGCACAAAAATTCCACTGCAAAATACTTATTTTCACCTTAGAATATTTGTGTCACTCCTCATTTGGAATATTTTGCACAAAAAGTGCTCCTAACTTTGATCACTTGTAGCTCCTTAACCCCTGTACCTATTCGCTTCGAAACAGCGGGAGTTTACAATTTAGCATCTTGTTTGTCTGTAAAAAAATTCCTAAATTTTATTTAGAATAATTGCAATCACTATGGTTTATCAAAGTTACTCAGTCAAAAATCACGGTTTGGGACATTCATAAAAAAACAAACACATATACGATTTCACATATTATAGGTTCTGGCCAAAACATCTGCAAAATTGAAAAACCAGCCAGATGTCCAGTCATCTTTTCAAATTACTTTTAAGGTATTCTAGATTTAGTTAGTGTATAACGATAGGTATAAGAGATATCAATATTGCTTATATAACTGTAAGAATCAGTTGATAAATCAGCTCAAAGCGAAGTGATCAGATAATATACTAGCGTTAATAACAACATACCGCACTCCAGCCACACCTTCGACCATCAAGTTATCACTCGTGAGTGTTCCGGTTTTATCAAAACAGCAAATGTCTACTTTTCCAGCGAATGGGATTCGGAATGGCTCCGTACAAAATACCCCTGAAAGAAGCAAGAAAATGAACCAAGTCAAGCTAAAGATAACTTCTTCGTAACGAAAAGCCTTTTAGCTCCATTTATACTATATGTGAAAAGATGGGTTGTGGCACAAATATGCAACATTGTTGCAGATTGAAAGAATGCATTCAAAATTGTGATTTACATTTAAACCGTCATCCTCGGTCACTTTATGTTATTTTCCTTTTTCTTTAAATTTCCTCAACATATTTTCTTTATCATGTAGATATCTGGTTAGATTATTGCCCTGTCTACCCTTTGTGACCATTCTGAAGAATTGCCTCCCGTGTAAAGAATAATTTTTCATTTTTGCTGTCTCGTGACTCTTTTGAATTACGCCATACCAACAGCAAAAGACCAAAACTGTATTAGGCCTACAGCATGTCTATTCACATTTTTGAAATTAGTCAAGCATATCCACGTAAAGTATCTCTCTAATTTTACGTCAATATTGTCACTAAAACGATATGGGGAAGAACAGTAAATAACCCAACCATCTTGTTTAAAGTGAAAAGACAGAATACCTAGTTTGTGAAGAGCAAGCAATGAGGAGTTGACGGCCAAAGACAGCTCGATCGGTAACTCTGGTGGCACCACAGATGTCAGAATGAGTGTGCACTCTAAGAACAGCTTGTATCTATTACGCTTCGGATTCTCAGTTCCTGTAATAGAAAATTTCAATGACCAATATGTCAAATGTCAAATATCAAATTGAAAGTGTAAAAAAATGTTGTATTGAAATCATTGAAAATAGAATCTTAGTGCAGTGGGGTTCATGAAGGTTTCTAAGAATAGTAAATCAGTCCATGCCAAGAGACATCTGTGATGGTACATGCATATTGCCAAGAAAAATAGTAAGTGATTTTACAAGAGTGAAAAATGCCCATACTTTTACCTGGCTATCGCACATACTAAGTTACTTCCTTTTATGCAGAAAACAGTAAAGTTCTATATATGATAATCCTATTCTATACGATCTTAAGAATTACTTTTAAAAAGACCACCACGATTGCAAATGTACAGTCTAAACGCTGGAGTACGTAACACATGCAAAATCTAAGACAAGTTCAAAAGACATTAGACTTGTGAATCAAAAGGTTAGAAAATCCACCAACATCAAAAGAGAGGTAATATGAGGGAAAGAGAATGAAAATCAAAACATTTCACCTTTAATCCAAACATATGCCGCTGCAGTGATGGCGAATACCAAAAGAAACATAATGAACATGAACGTCTCTAAGTTGTTGGCAGTCACCCTCTTCACGCCATACAAAATCGTCTTTAGCAGCTTGCCCTAAGTAAATAACACAGTAAATGAAAAAAATTGAGTTACTTAAAATTAACTATGCATCGCTGTAGAGAGACAAAATTAGCAGATACATGGGCCTAATTTCCACAGAAAAGACCATAATGGTTAATGAATAACCTATTGATTATATCTTACCGTCCCCTTCTGACGATTTTTTGCGAACTGTTTGTTCTGCGAGTTTAACACTAAACGTTAACTCTGCTTCGGTTTCAAAAAGGATTCTCGGGTAATTGTGAAGTATTTCCTAACATTTCAAAGGCAATAAACAGGCTCCCATTACCTGCCAGCTAATAGCATATCTTTTAGTACCTGAAAACAGGGTATTACGATCGTCTTCTAATGAGTCGTGAATTTCAGCACCAAAGCTCTTATGCCCCAACAGCTTTCCTTTCTATCCTAGGAATGGCGGAGCAATTTAACAGACTGATACAGTCTAGATGATTTATCAACTTTGGCTTCCTTTTTAAATGGTAAATTCTCAACGCAAAAAACCGTTGCTCGGAGTATCAAGTTTTGCTTAGGCTATCCTATTTCACATAATTTCCTAAAAGCTTGAATTCCGTAAATTATCATAAAACTTACTTGTGAGGTGTTAAAACCGGTTCGCAGCACGTAAGCAACACATCCGTTATCGGGAGCTGAAATAATATAACACTGCCAATTAGTGGACGGTTCAATATCTAAAGTTCTTCAATTATCAGCATACAAAAAGGACAAATCACTTTCAAAAGTGTATGAAAAGCACTAAGCTGCACGCAGGCTATTTGTGAATGGTTAAAGAACAGAGGAAGGATATGGCAATTTTAAGATAGCACCGTGGATTCTGAACAGGTGGCATAAACGATGATGTAAAAACTTACATCAATAATAATGATTAATTGTATTCTCAGTTCATGGCAAATCTACTAGCATCATTGTTCATTGTTTTACATTATATCGTTATATTTGGAAAACTTTTCCGAATTCCCCCGAATACCTTTATCTCCCTATTCATCATATGAACAAAAGCGAGATTGCTAGATAGCATGATACGATCGAATTATCTGATCCTGGGCGTCTTTTGGAGAAGCTTGCCAAAATAATGTTTGAGTCGTATATTTTTGCTTAAATTAACTATGCAAAATCTATAAGATTGAGTTTCTTCTGCATTGCTTTATATTATTATAGAATATCATGAATAATAGCTGTATTTCTTGTACCTTTGAGGCCAGAGGATGCTTTTTGCACGGGGGTATGGTTGACGACTTTTGTGCCATTAAATAGAACATGCAATTTGCCTTGTGCTTCAATTTCAAAGAAATCATCGCCAGAGCAGAATTCAAGTGGTTCCTATCAAAATGAGATACAAATATCAATTACGTTGAATTCAATTTGTCCCAATTCAATGCTTTATAGCCCAACTCTTGCGTCTAACGGATAACAAGTTTAGATCATTATTGACCAATATGTAGACCATACAAAGCTTATTGTAGCTGATCGTTCAAGCGAGAAAATAAAAACAGATATTACCGCTTTTACCTAATTGCTAAAAATTCGTACTATCATGGCATTCAGGATGGGAAATTCAATTTTTTGTTGCATGCTATTTATTTCTCAAATTCCAAAAGATATCCTGACCAAGATCTGGCAATTTTCAAGCAGTTAAATTGCATGATTGAAAAAATCCGTTAATTCGGCTATTGGCTTGAATCAAGACGATATATTTGTCTTGAGTAGGGCCTGCCAGAAAAAAATTGTAGCGATGTTGTGTCAAAGAAGAAGCGTTCCGCTATCGATGCTAATTGTTCCATAATTGTTTTAAATCGTCCAACAATGTATAGAAGGGTGCATATTATTTTTGAAATCACATCAAAAATTGTTTCATAATTCAACTGTCCAAAGATTACTCAGATCGTTGAAAATTCTCTTTGAAATGGCAAAACCATTGTGAAATCGTTGCAACAGGTATCAAATCGCAATGATAATCTTCGGATCAAGTTTACTTGCTATCCCGAGGATTATAATGATCAAAGATGCTTCTATAAAGGGAATATAATGCTCAGAATTGATAGGGACTAACCTTCAGTTGGGGAACAGATTCACCAGTCAACATGGATTCATCAACAATACAGGAGCCTCTTAACAAGATCATGTCACAGGGGACCAAGATATCTTGCTTCGACCTCACTAGAAAAGAATAGAATGACTTTGAGAATTGGTGAGAATTCTCGACTGGCTGAAATAATTCTACTATGGCTTTGTTTGTTTGGGGAAATAACCCCGGCTGTCAAAGCTAATTCTAATGTGGGGTTTTCAGCTCCTATCTAAAGTGATATTTGGATGCCGGTGATTTTGTACTGATGAAACGCAACAAATTTTTGAGAGGTGAACGCTCTGACTTAACACAGTCTTATAGTCTAGTAAAATGATAAGTAAATGTCGGCTTACCAATAGAACAGATATCCCCAGGTAGCAATTCATCACTGTTGATCGGTCGCCATTTTCTATACCGATAAACCTGCGGAAGAAAGAATAGTAGCTATTTAATTGGGTGCACTCGGGTGGTAGTTCCACATAACGGGAAAAAATGCTTATCATTTTATATGCCAGGTGATTTTTGAAAATAAAGCAAGTTGTATAACTTTCCTTAACCAAATACTTTATAGATAATTCTACACTGCGTTACAGAAGCTATATCCTTACCATTCTTATGGAATCAATAGTTTCAATTACTGGCTACAAGAGATGTTTTAAAAGCACTGAATTAGTTAGTTATTAATGTTAGCTTAATTCTTGAAAAGTATTGGACTTACCTGAAGTTGGAATGGCTTGCTGCTCATGTTTCGAATCTCCCTCATATTCCGTTGTTGCTGAAATAGAAACAAACATTATGCTTAGAACAGCCTTTCTTTTATATCAAGAGGGTGGCCAAGAGAATAACAAACTCAGTTACTAAATACTTTTGATTACAAAGGTTTCAAATATGGCAGAATCTTTATGATTTGAAAACACATAAACCCCAACTCATAGCAGCATCTCAATGATGCATTTTGAAATCATTGAGATCATTTACTGAATGGCAAAGCAAAGTGTTTATAAATGGTAGAGATTCTATTTGACGAGATCAATTATGTTATACATATGATCGACACCATAATAGGCTAATAAAAAGAGTTGTACCTTTATCCTTACGGTACTAAACTGTTTAATTATATTGTTTTGTTCTACAATGATAGGCTGTTATAGGTATCATGATAGGCTTCCTTGCAGCAGTGATCAGACACCCTCTTGTGTAGAACTTTACAATTAAACATTATAACTGCACATATTTATTAAGAAATAAAAAAATTAATTCATTAGAAGATCTATCAATTCAGTTCTAACAATGCCTTTTCAAAACCTCAAGTTCTGAAACTTCAGATCGAAATTATCAAAATCAATTCGTCAGGTTTGTGATAAGAGCGGGGAGTTTGAAATGGTTAAGGTCAATTAGAAGGGTGAGGATAAAAATCAAATTACTAACCTGTTGCACAAGTGTTGCTTCGAAAACAACCAGCATAAACAGAGTGAATACACTGTAATACCAATATTCGTCAAGACACCAAAGACCAACACAAAATACTTGAAATACAAAGAAGGGTGCAGTTGCCCTTTCTTTGAATAACGCCATGAAATCAGGAACTGTCATTTCAATTCTGTTGGATAAAATAATGTTAAAACAAAACTAATGTCAAATAAACTATGTTTAAATCTTTAGACAACAAGGGAAGTTTGAAGTTTTCTCCTATGAGAGAAAGAAATTGTGTACATACTTGTTTTGTCCGTACTTTCTTTGAGCAATTTTGACTTCATCCTCTTCTAAATATCCCTTTGCTTCTTGGTAATGTTTGAAAGAGTAGTCAATGGGAAAATCAATTTCTCTGAATTCCTTCTTTTCTTCCTCGTCAAAGACATATTTAAGCTTTTGGAACTCAAACCAAATCTTGCTGTCCCCTGAGTCCTAGTGGAAACAATAATAGATAAGCTACCTTCACACAAATACTTTCAGTCATTTTGTAATCCTTTGCTGTAAAGGAAATCTAAGGCTCTAATGATGTTTGGCAAAGATAGGCCTGGTCACAATTTTGATGAGTGATAAAGGAAATCATGATGCAGTAAGCTTAGTAGCTCGAGGATGTAAAAACACCTAGAAGGAGACTTTGAGGCCTACATTTCTAGGTCAGTTTTTAACATAGATTGAGAATCCGGGTGTTGATCAGGCTGTTTGGAGGGCTTTCCTGAGATATAGGGGATTCGTTTTTTTGATGTTTTTCTTTGTGACTGCAAGCCTTGTTGAATACATTCTATCAATAAAAATGAGTGAAGAGACTTTTTTGTTGCCCTATGAATTGATTTGGATTATAAACAGGGAGGGTAGTACCAAATATTTTCCAAATAGCTTTACCTCAATTGCATCGTTTAACTCGACTTGTACTTAAAAACTCTGAAAACCTTCAATTTTGTATCAGTGATTGCCAATTGAAGTAATTACATGTTCTATTTTGACACTCTGCGATAGATTACAAATTTAACTTTATACTTACGTCATCATGAAATAAAGTGATGAGTTCTATACTGCCATTATTAGGAGTGGGAACAACCTTCACAACTTCAGCTTTATTAATATCTTCTTCCTAAAGAAAATAAAACGAAGATAATTACAAAACTTTACAGGATGAGTTAATGCATTACTGTGATTATTCTGATTGTTAAACTCATGCATGCAAGCACAACACATAGTCATGTTAGTCAGGAATTCAATTTTTTATGTAAACTAGATTCAAGGGAATTTCCATTATCAAGGAAAAAATTTTGGTATGATGATGTAATGCAAAATTTAACTAATGTTTATTTGAAAAATATTTTAAAAGAAAATAAATTGGAATCACTAGGCCCCATAGTGGAATCGGTAAACTCCGTACGCCACAGATTTACGCCAAGCACCGTTTTGTTTTACGCCAAGAGTAATATACCTAGTATAGGTCGAAATAGTGTACTCCTCCACAGCAGCGGTATCCACTGCTCCTCCACAACAGCAACACAGATTTTCAAACAAATTGACAGACGTAAGTCTTTATTGAGTCTCCCACGTTGATATTGGGCCTCTATTGGAAAGACTAAGACAAACAGAAGAAAGGGCAACAGAAGAAAGTGCATGCGACGCTCCTTCGCATCTTAAAATTTTACGGCAACCATCTTCGGAGTACGGGTTTTGACTTTTTTTACACCAAATTTTACGCTAACCATTCTCCGAGCGGAAAGAAATACGCCGGCGTAAAAAAGATGAAGAGGCTGTACGCCACAGATCTGTGGCGTAACGTACGTCGTTTCCACTATGGACTAGGCCTAATCAAAAATAAAGTTTTTTTGATTTTCAGCATACAACACAAAAGCAGGCGAGAGCAAAAAGAGGAAATTATCAGATCACTCATTAAAACTTATCAAACATTAATTGGGTAGGTAGGTTAATTTGTTGTGACCTATAATGGCCTGAACATAAATTGTGGGTGTCTGTGTGTCTTCTTTCCTTCTCGTCTTTCTAATTTTTGACAAACAGCAAAGCTAGAAAGAATGCGATCAATACGAAATTCCATCACATCAACAAAATCTCACCTTATTACAAGTAAGAGCACATCGCACATGAACCGACCAGTGGCAAAACAGGCAGGTCAGCACTTGCAAGGCGCCTGTGATTGCCAAAGAAATACAGCCTAGTTCGAAATGTTCCAGGGCTCCATAAATGAATAACCAGGCGTAGAAAATAACAGAATATATAATAATGAATGGAAAGACATATCCGTGAAAGACAAGCTTCCTTCGCCTATACCACTTCACGTACTCTATCTCCTTGTTCAGCGCCATCTTGGCGTCTTTGTGGTGAAGTGATTGGTGAAGTGAATTGAAGATGATTGGAAGAGAGGCGGGTTGGAAATGGCAGGCTACCTGATATCGAGGTCAATTTTCTTGTGAGTCACTGTTGTTGTTGCTGTATATCTGTTGTTAGTTTGTTGTTGTAGTGTTGTTCTCGACAACGGATCATATTCATATCAGGTTTTCTTGCAGCTAAAGAAAAGCATATAATGGTAGAAGAAGCGTTTGACACAGCGAGCCTCACAACTACGTCAGATGACGAGGGGAGTCTCAGTGATGCTTCTGGTGATGAGTTTTAAATTGTTGATCAATTGTTTGTTGTCTCATATCGGCGGGTCCCCAGTTATAGTCAGGTGCAAACGTAGTAACTACACGATCATAACAACACTGTGTACTACGATATGTATGAAGACATGTTGTACAATGTATGAAGACATTTATAAAGACTAGTGGCAGGGATGGCCGAGTGGTTAGATCACTTGACCCTTGTCCGAAGGGTCCTGGGCTCAAAACCACCTTCAGACCTGTCATAAAGTGTGAGGAGTGAATTAGCCAGCTCTCTGTAATTCCAGGCAAAAAGGCTAAAAACAGTGGTGGCGCTAGGTTTCCTCCGACAAAGGGGCTAGCACTTCCGACGGAGGGGCTAATTTTATTTCTATTTCCGCCAAAACTTAAAAAATTCGCTCCGACAAAAAAAATTAAAGCATAATTTATCTTCCGACGGAGGGGCTAGACTCCTCCGACGGGGGGGCTGTAGCCCCCCCTGCCCCCCCTCTGGCGCCACCACTGGCTAAAAAGGAATCACAAGGTGTGGTCACATTGAGAGGAAGGACCAGGGTCCCACTGCTCGATTAGTTTACCTATTCAGTGGGCCCTTTGTGCTTAGCACATAAACCCATACCTTGCAAAGATAGTACGCGTATATGTGCCTATCAACTATCAACATGTGGCCTAATTAATGCAGAGGAGCTTGTATCAAAATCGAAGGTATCCAGCAACGCTCGGGCAGCCAGAGGAATGTCCCTTTTCGACAAGGTCTGGGGCGAGCGTGCATGAGAAATTTTCTATTGTTTTATCCTAGTTTTCTATTGTTCACCTTACACATACAAGCTTCACACTCCACAGTCTGGCTGGCAGCGTGTTATTTCCTTTTGTTAGAAACTTGGACAATCGCAAAAGTTCCATTTTAGGCCCAGAATCTGAGGATTTGCAAGGATGTGTCATTTTTAGTTGGGCTTAAAAAAGCAAGGCTAAGACAGATTTTCTTTTACAAAAACAGAATTAAAAATAACATAAAAGGTCATTATTTGACTGAGTAAACTCTTTTGCATGGCCCTTTGCCTTTGTGTATGTTGAGTTCAAAAGTTGAATTTTACTGTACTGCATTCTTATCCCTTCAACATAGCCTAAGAATGTTATTTGCTAAGAGTTGCTAATATTTCAAATAGTAATATTGTTTTGAAAAGTTCATGAGGGCACAATTAGTGTAATAAAGATTGTAATGGAATCTTTAAGAAACTCCGAGTGCTCAAAGTCCAATAATATTAAGAAACTTCCAGTAATAGCCCATGTTCTTAGTTTCTTACAAAAACGTGTACCTTTTACACCCTAGTAGGCCCTACTCTCTCTCCAGCTCAACCATCTGTAGTAACTAAACAATTTGAAGGATAATTTATTTTGACAAAATCATAAGCAAAACATTTAAGGGTATAATGGTAATGGAACAATATATGATTTACATCTCTAGCTCACATCTCTGAACATTGATCATCAGCCTTAATCAAAGTAGAGAATCCCTGTTCCGCAATTTATACCTGCGATGCAGTTGTGTAATACCGCAGTTCCGAATTCCTTTATTCCATAATGCCGTGATTCTGGATTCCACCATTCCGTAAATTACACTCGTCCGTTTATTGCGTTTATTAACAAGGGTAACAGGCAAACAAGAAATAATATAGGACGAACAAGTATAAAAAAAATTCTGGTTGGATTTTTGAAATGTAATTGTTTAAAGCATGGTCAAAGCTACTCATGACAAATATGGACTATTTTAAGAAGACCACACCCAAAAAAGGCGTGTTCAATAATGTTGATATCACTGGGCACCGCCCCTTATATAAGGTCCAATTCCAGATATACCTGCAAAATGTATCCAAAATTACAAGTGTTCTGAAAAAAGCATACCATCATGTCACATCAAGTACCTATTTGAATTCAAACTTTCTTTTTAGGGAAGCAAAAAGCAATAACACTTGCGTTGCCAACTGCTTCTGCTGCTGATGATGAAGGGGCTAACGAGGAAGGAATGAAAGAGCTGCAAGACAGGGAAGCAGTCAAATTAGGCGAAGCAACAAAGCGTCCTTTACTGTGCTGGTTTGACGAGTTAAAGGTGAAAAGTGAAAAGGAAAAAACCGAGACTGAAACCGAAGATATGGCCGATGAGGAGCCAACCTCTGGTATGCTACCTGAAGTTCGCCTGTCAAAGCTGCGAATAAATGCCGAAAAACTGGCGAGACATGGCTATGGTCATGAAGCTGTCAATGAGAAAATAAGAGCCATTGCACTTGTCAGGATGATTTACGGTGATTTTCATTTGCAGCGCGCTCGGAGCTATGCTGAACTTGCAGAAGGATACCTGAAACTACGGAAGCTGCCACTGCAAGCACTCAAACACGCTGAAAATGCACGAGATATACTGCTAGAAATAGAATCATCACGATTCAATGGACCTAGTGGCGTTGAAAACAAATCTGAAACGGCTGCGGTCCTAGAACTGATTTATTTTACGATGGGAAAAGCAAACAAAATGCTCAAGAAGCTTAGAAAAGCTGACAACTTGCTGCAGAAGGCCTACCTTGTTTCGAAAAAGAAAGCAGAGGATTGTGGGAGTTCATTACGTGATACATACAAAGTGATTGAGATACTGACCTTACTGGGGGAAGTGGCAAGGCTCCGAAAACAAAATGGCCAAGCCATGGAGTGGTTTGAAAAAGCAATTGAGATAGTTGAAGAGAAACTTGGATCTGATTCTGGGGATATCATCCCTCTTTATCATCAGATGGGAAAGACTGAATTGCAATTAGGTAAGAATGCCAACTTTGATAAAGTTTTTGAGAGCTATGGAAAGTCGAGGAGTGTTGCTGCGTCCATAAATGGGAAAACGTCACTAGAATACGCAGCATCTTGTGCCTTGCTTGCTAAAGCGTACGTATCGAGTGATGACAGGGTTTTCACCGCCAGTGCTGAGACGGCATTTGAGGAGGCTATCCTAGTTTACGCATCTGTTCTCGGCAAAGAACACCGAAAAACATTGGAAATCGAGGAGAGTCTTTGTAAACTGATGCTGCAGTCTGCCAAGTACACTGAGGCTGAAAAAAGGATCAAATCACTAATCAGCAGTAAGAAGAAACGGTTTGGGGACATCAGCGAGCAAACTGCGGACTCATATAAAATGTTAGGGGGGCTGCATCTCTCGCAGAATAAATTCAAATTGGCCATGACGAAGTTGCTGAAAAGCCTAGAGATTTATCGAGTAGTTCTTGGAACCCAAAATGCGAAAACGAAAAGCCTGTCGAAAGTTATTCAGTCGATCAAGAAGTCACCAGCAATGACTGAACTGAATATCCCGGAAGAAAAACTGAAAGAAAGACCGAGGTTCACTAATACTGTGTCTGCAGCTAAGCAGTTTGCCTTTTCTAAGCCTGTCATGTATTAGATTCATCCACTAGCTTGTCTAGAAAAAGTAGGGTTCATAATGGAAAGGCTTTTCGTGAATTGAGCTCAATTCAAAATTGTATTCAGAGCTGACTCTTCTGACACGATGCTAGTGCTTTCTTCACTAAACGAAGTCAAAGTCTGGAGGATTGTTCTGTAACATTCGCAATTCCAATGCAAGTTTTTCTGCAAATGCCTAACACTACAAAAGCGATTTAACATTAGTGACTCATTCTTTATAACCAAATACATCAAATGAAACAGCGATAGTATCGTGCACCCATGTTGGTTGCATCAGAAAACGTTATATCGATCTCCCTTGAATGAAAATAAATATTTTGATGACACGAGAGTTTTAAATCCAATTTCAAGTCAACACACACAATAGACTAAAAAATTCGTATATTTCGATTCTTTGCTGGTTTGCAGCAAATATTAGAAACACGAAAATTTCTACTACCTGCATTATCTCACTGATTAATTTGCAGAAATGTAAACATGCGCGTTTTGTTAAAAGATGAGATGATGAAACGTTTGAGTACACCATAACAATGTCAATCGATGAAATCAAACAATAATCAAATCAATCCTGTTTCGTAAAGGACATGTGCCATCGAGGAGAAAACGATCATTATCAATCATTCCAGTATTTTCGGTTTGCCCCATTTGATGCAATTTTATCATCCTCTTGGAGGGAAGTTTCTTTTTCCCTTTTATACGCCTGGTTTCATTCTAAATTTTCTCGTGAATGCAAAGACGCAATATCAGAAATTTCCAAGAATATGGTAACGGTAGTTGAAAATTCGTAAAGAACTTAAATCGTAAGAGGTTTGCATAGAACCAGAACTAATTTTGCTATAGAAAGGAATCAAACAAAACAGCAAATATGACAGTCATGTTATACTTGAAATTGCCATTATCTAATATTATCAACTCTACTAATCTTTCAGTGTTTATATTTCGTTACAATTCATCTTCGCGAAGTCATTTCTCTACAATTTACCCATGCCCTTTGGGAGTGTTGGTAGCTGAGGAGCTGAAAGAAAATAAAAAAATTAGTTTCATCAGATCCCAGAAAAAATCCGTCTCCGCATATACCGCCATTTGTCATATTTCCACGCGAAACAACTGGCCATATAAATCAATATTTCAAATGCCTCTAATCAAACGAAAGGACTTTTTTAATCTTTGAAGAACCCATAGTCAGTTCACTAAGTTTAGACAGTGTTTCGTTGCAATGGGTGTCTATAGAGAACTAGTAACGGCACTAACACAATTTTGCAAAAAATAATTAATTGGTTTCTTTATGATAACCTTTTTTAGTCATTATTGTTCTTTTTCAAAAAGGCGTCTTTTAAAACTGAAGCCTTGTTTACTTCAGACACGACACCTAGGCCTAAACTACATTAGGCGCTTTTTTTTGTAAAGAGCCTAGCTCAGGGCCTAGTTCTTTAAGTTCCTTATTTTGAGACCTCTTTTAACCACTTCGTAGTACTAAAAGTTCCTTAGTAGTTCCTTAATTTTAAGTGTTTACTTAGTAGATGGGAATAAGTATCGACGCAAGAAAATCATTAAAACTCAACATTTAGCAATAAACTCGTGATAAGGAAACATCAAATATATTATGACACAATGAAGCTTAGACTTGGCGTATAAAACGTAAAAGTTAGTTACATAGTCAAAAGTTCCTTAAGTTTTTCGACCTTCTACATATAGGTTCCTTATAAAAGGTTCTTTATAAAAAAAAGCTTGTACAGCAAGGTTTGGTATTTTGACATTAAACATATGGAGTGAGACAGGAACAACGCAAGACGGCACACACAGAAAAAACGTAGATGGATTAAATATTATATATATAAAAATATTGTCAATATTTCGCCCTGGCATACAGGGCTTCTTCAAGAGTCGTATTGCCGTTGTTCCTGTCGCTTTATTTTACCTACTTTGCCGCAAGCATCGAAAGGATCCGGCACAAAGCGTAGTATTGTGGACTTTCTTCGTTTAAATTAAACATATGGCCTAGTGTTAGTTCCCATTGAATTGAATTGTTGAAGTATCAGAGCAAATAACATCCTCAGCTGAATGAAAAACTCCCGAATAGTTTCAATTCAATTTCCTTCAACACGAGCCAGTCATCCCTGTATCACAGGCTGTATTGTTCCATTCAGATCAAATGAGGATGAAACGAAATGAAAGAGTGTATCTACCTGTAGCGGATGAAGCGGTACAGAATCCACATGTCAGGCGACAGTTTAGTTTCAGCCAGGGCATTAATGTCTTGTTTCCACATTGGTTCATCTTTTTGTAACCTGTACAGCTTGTCTTCCTGTCCACGCATACTGGTAAAACAGTAAAGATGGTAAGCATTGATAATAAGTAACTTAATCAAGGATCGGCTGTTCTTCAGGTCAATGCATTAGTAGTTAAATTCGTGTAATTATTCATTATGAGAGGTAGGAACAAATAAAGCGGGATACAAGGGTCGAGAGCCCCCTCCCATCCATTAAGAATGTGCGAATGGCGTGCTCTTCTTTCTCAATTTTAGGAACTGTTTTTGAATTACTTGAGCTATGGTGATTTCACTAAGTAAAATTACTCTTTTCAGACTTTTTGAGCCTTTCTTTTAACACTCTTATTCTAAAATTTATACGATTTGGAAAAAAATATTATACACTCATTTTCTTTTATAAGAACAAGTAAATTTGCTTTGAAGCTAGCTGTTCTTAAACGTTCTTCCATTTTCAGGCTGAAATGTTCTTAAATTGTTCTTACTTTTATAATGCTTTAGTTTGTCAGCCTGTTTTGCTGTCATTTGTGTAGAATTGTCAAATATTTCTACTTTTCTGTCCTGACTGACACACAAGAGTCACCAATTTGCATGTCTTATGTACATTTCTTAGTCCCATTGTTATTTCTTATAACTGTATCTTAATCAAAAAAGGCCAGCTTCAGCATGTTCTTAGGTTGTTCTTAACTTTTGGCAAAATTTGAGGCTCGTGTTCTTATAAAATTTTACTTTATGAAAAAAGAGTGTATACAATTCTAGGCAGTATCACATAAGGTAATGATAATTGTGGAAATTATTGTTTCCAAGTTAAGAAATGCACAGAAACGATGAAATTTAGTCGAGAAAAACTATGTGAATGAACAAAGAAAGAGCAATGCTGTGCCCAAGGGCACATCCCCTGGCGAAAATTCTGTCAGAATTTTCGGGAAATTCGTGAGTTTTTCGGAAATTTGTTATTGCTTATAAGGAAGAAATTTTAGACAAATATGTCGAAAGAACTGCTAAAAAATTAGCAAGTCTTATAACCACAAGAGATATTTTCCTTGACCTACGTGTCGATATGAGGAATTTGAGCTTTAAGCTTACTCTATCACAATTGTGCCCGAGGCAAATCAAAAGTTCTTTACCTCCTAGAAAAGACAAAATATTCCATTGGAACCTGTTTGACTTTTCCTGATCATTATGAGAGCACCGAGAAAATTTATTCTTGTCACTATCACACCTTAATTTATAACTTGATGCATCTATTGTCAACTAACGGTCAGGTGTAGAAATGTTTGAATGAAAATATTTCTGTAACCATTCTTTGTAGAAAGTTCCAAAAACATAGCTCTTGATAAGAGATTTTGAATGATATATAATTTATCAATAATTGCTGACTTAGGCTAATTCTAAAATTCATGACGTCATCAATTATTATGACGTCATATTTATAAAAGACATCTTTTTTATTTAAAAATTATTTTCTGGCTTAAATAAAATAGATTAGATAAAAAAAATTAATTTTTTAACCTGAAAGCTGATCAAACTTTGCGAACATTTACGATTTATGAAAACATTTTAAGAATATAGCAAAATAAAGAAAAAAGGCAATGAAATTGATGAATTATACTTCCAAGATACTTTTTTCCTTAAATATATCATTTGAGTGATAAAACAACCATGAACATACTTTCAACTGCAAGCTAAATGCCTAAAAGCAATTATCATGGTTTTTCAGACTTGTGACGTCAATCTGACGTCATTGATCGCCCATTATGGTTTTGAAAACACTGTCAATCGATAGAGCGTGTTAAGTTCTATTGATTTACCAAGTTATTTATTGCGTTCCTAACAAATATTATGTTGGGCGAGCACAATGTGCCCCCCCCCCCCCCCGTAGTACAAGAGTCCAAACAGCCCGGTAGTAATAATAGGGTTAAGGTTTATACAATTTCAACCCATGCTTATTAATTCCTGATAAAGTACCAGATTAGATGATATACGTCACCATCTTATGTCAATGAAGGGCATTGAGCGTTTTTAAAAGTCTTTTTTGTGAAGAAAGCATGAAAAGTTTCTTAACTCCCTTGGCTCTCGAAAAATTTCTTACAAAAGTTTCGGCCCTGCGGTTTCTTATATACCGTTTCTTATGAAAAAAATGAGTGTACAAGCATTTTTCACAAGCAATTTCAACTCGAGCTAAGTACTAAAAATTGCTTGGCTGGAGGGCAAATTTGATTATTCAAAATCACTTGGCAATTGCTTAGCTTTTTTTACTTAAAAATTTGTTTCATAGAATACTATCTCAGAAGTTGTTGTACAACAAATATCGATGATAACTTGAGCTTTACTGGAGCTAACTATACAAAAGTGTGCCGGGTCGTAAAATCCACTGTAACCTACTTCTCTATAGCTACTGCACGATTTTCATTGCCAATAGACCTTTTTCCAATTACGTCATCTCTATAGAAATTCATCTCGAAACAACCTTAGCCTCGAAATGATGCATTCCTTATTCCGAAAGCGTGCATTGCTCCTAGCAACAAATGGAATTGCTTTGTGAACTTAAGAGCAATGCAGGCTTTGGGATTTCGCTTCGCATCATGTCGAGGCTAAGGTTGTTTCAAGATGAATTTCTATAGAGATGACGTAATGGGAAAAAGGTCTATTGGTCAATTGGATCAGTTGTAAATTAATAGAATTGCATAAGTTTTTGTCTAGTCGAGTACGAGTACTACCTTGTTTATAAAGTTATACCAGAGCAGGCTACTGCAATAGACCTCTTTCACAATGACGTAGAATATGTTTGAAAGTGAGGCAAGTGATGTGATTCCCTGCTGAGCAAGGATCCTTCATCATATCATTATGCTAACAGTACAGCTACAAAACAACTCTATGCGTTGCTAAGAGCAATGCACGCCTTTAGGATTTGGATCAACATGATAACGAGGATAGTGATGTTCCTAGAAGAATTTCAAATAATTTACGTCATTGTGAAAGTGGTCTATTGACATATGCCTCCACCGGGTCTTCTCGAACCTGGGTTTGTGCGGACACAGGCGAGCGCGCTAACCACTGTCCTAAAACCAGGACAATAAGTTAGCACAGTAACCTTGAGGTGTTCACAACTCATATCCACGGCTTATCCACGGTGAGGCATTAATTTGTGTTTCGGTTTTAGGACAGTGGTTAGCGCGCTCGCCTGTGACCGCACAAACCCAGGTTCGAGACCCGGTGGAGGCATATGTCAATGACAGTAGCCTGCTCTGGTATAATTTAATTACCCGTGTTAGACCATGCCTTATGAATTAAAATTGCTTATAAAGTAGTTGCTTACAAAAATATGCTTGTAAATGATTGGAGAGATGTAAGAACACTTACAAGCATCACAAAGGTTACATGTCTTCTTACAATACACTTCCATGACTCCTTTGAGGCTTCCATGGCATTTACCCAAGTTCTTCCAGATGACGCAATCGCTTCTTTTATCAGCACAGCCTAAAGAATTGATTCAAATTACCTTAGTCACGAATATGATATTTTATTGAACACCTTAGATAAACAGATATGAAAGAAAAAAATATTATGGTGATTCATTTACCCCTAATTATTCAAAGAAGGCGTACTGCTTGTTCTTAAATATTCATAAATATTCTCTGGCTCAAATGTTCTTGAATTTTTCTTATTTTTATAATGGTTTATAAGCCAGGTTTTGTATAATTTGATATCATATATTTGATATCAGTTCTGTTAGTTGCTGTACATTTCGAAACTGTCTATCCGTCTGACATACTAGTAGTGCCAATTCACTTTTACGTTAATTGCCTAGAGCTATGGTTGCTTCTCGAAACTCCTCTATTAAGCTAGAAATTTCAGCTTTTAGCTTTGACATAAGGCAAAATTTTGTAAAGAGAGAGTATTGAAAATAGCTCAATCCGATTAATTTGTATACACGCTTTTTTTATAAAGAACCTAGCTCAGGGCCTAGTTCTTTCAGCTCCTTATTTTGAGATCTCTTTTGACCACTTTATAGTTCTAAAAGTTCTTTATTAGCTACCCTGAAATTTGTGTGTCTATTTGGTGAGTAGGAATAGTACAAGAAAAGCATTGAAATTCAAGATTTTGCAATAAACTCGTCATAAGGAAACATGAAAAAACGTATTATAACACAAAGAAGCTTAGGCTAGGCCTTTAAAGCGTAAAAGTTAGTAATAGTCATTAGAGAAGTTGCGTATCTCCACTATATGCCAAATTATAAAGTTCCTTAGTGATTTGACCTTTAGTAGTAAAAGTTCCTTAAGTTTTTCGTCCTTCTACATGTAGGTTCCTTATAAAAGGTTCTTTATAAAAAAATGCGTGTAACTGTTGTGGGATACACATATGATTTCTTGATAACTAATGAATAAAACCTTGCAAGAAGTAGACACACATCTAACATAAGAATAACGATGCCACACTTATGTTTCTTCATAACCAGCTAAAAACTATTGACTGTTAAATTTGTCTTACCTTCAATCTGACTGGCAATGAGAACGACGCAGAGGCCGATGAAAAGAGCTTTAAACATCGACATGTTTCTGACTTTGAAATCCTCACAGCGAAGCTATTGGCAGATGTGTAGCGACAATTTGTTTTTATGAAGCAACGATAGCTATTGCAAATGCATGATCCAGAACCAACATTTATATCTGCATTTGGTAACCTTTCGTGACCTTAGGTTTCACAGCTTCGACGCATCCATTCCATCACGGCAAAGTCAATTGTTGTGGAACAACAGTAGCCATTGCATGACTATTAACATTCGTGTATGTGTCTTTCGTGACGTTTGATTTCACAGCTTCGGCGAATCGGTGCCATCACTGTAAAAGAATAGATCCCTCGCTGTTAACTTAAGTCAGTTGTTTTCATAGAGTTGCACGAATAAGTCGAACATTTCAAAGGACCCATTTTTCTATTACTAACCGTTTTTTAACCTTCGTAGAGCCGAACTGCTCTTGTCTTTTATAGTTTGAATAAATTAGGTTTCTTATAATTTGAGTTTCATTTATTTTCGTCGTTCTGTTGCTGAACTGGCTGAACCCACACAGTAAAATCCCCTTGGAAACAGGGGCGTACCCAGGATTTTCGATTGGGGGGGGGGTTAAATGGAACCGAAGGTGAGCGCAGCGAGGCGAAAATTTTGGGGGGTCTGGGGGTACTCCCCCGGGAAAATTTTTGTGTATACCACCCTCTAGATTGGCTAAAAATGCAACCAAAATGGGTTCACAAATATTGATTTTGATTTTAATAATGAAGATTCTTCATTATTAAGCTTTATTTTAAATTTGTTTTTTAAGTATAATTTTTAGCAGATGGATTGGGGGGGGGCCATGGCCTGGTGCCCCCCCCCCCTGGGTACGCCCTTGCTTGGAAAGTGGTTTTACACAATTGACCCCTCGCTTTCAAGTCAGTTGTTTAGTACACTCTTTTTTTATAAGAACAATTTTATAAGAGCATGAGCCTCGAATTTTCCAAAACGTTAAGAACCTCGTTAAGAACAACCTAAGAACAAGGTGAAGCTGGCCATTTTTAGATCAAGATATAACCTTAAGAAATAACCATGAGACTAAGAAATGAACATAAAACATGCAATTTGGTGATACCCTTGTCCCTTGTTTGTCGTCAGACAGGACAGGAAAGTAGAAAATATTCGACAATTCAACACAAATTACAGCAAAAAAGGCTTGCAAAGCGTTGTAAAAGTAAGTACAATTTACACTCTTCTTTTTATAAGAACCTAAGCTGGCTGTTCTAAAATATTCCTCTATTTTCAGGCTGAAATTTTCATAAATTGTTCTAGAATTTATAATTATTTAGAAGCCCGTCTTTGCTATCAGTTGTGTTGATTGGCTCAAATGCGGACTCTCTTGACCATCTGATATATCTGTGCTGTGATACTGCTTATATCGTAATTATTTGTCAGTCTCGTGGATTATTTTGTATTATACTTTTATTGACCATAAAATGTTCAGCCTCGATTTGTTCTTAGCTTGTTCTCAAGTTTTGACAAAATTTGAGGCTCGTGTCCTAATAAAATTGTTCTTATGGAAAAAAAGTGTAATAACATTTCAGTCTGAAAATGGAAGAAAATTTAGGAGAACAGCCAGCTTCAAATAAAATTTACTGGTTCTAATATAAAAATGAGTGTAATATGTTTGGTTAAAGGACATATGTCACGCTTGCGATTGGCTTTCAATTTTGATTTTCCATTGCAATGAAAAATCACCCTCGTTTTCAAACTGTATGAATTTAACCAATCAAATTGTTGCGTCTGAAGATATTGAACAATCGCCTTGCGCCTCAATTGTTGTTATTTTAACGAATCAAAACATTGTTATTGTTAATTTTAAGCCAATAGCAGGCGTGACATATGTCTTTTAATACGACTTGGTTTGTTTTACGGAAACTTGGCGTGACAAAACGGATCCAAAAAAATTTCACGTTGATGTGAGATTTGCTGAATTTCATAGTATTGGCGCCAGAAACAGAAGTCGTGGAAGGTCATTTGGAAGAATTTCTTTGTTCATATGCGAATCTTTGGTGAAATACGTCAATGTTGTTGATTTAGGGAGTTACAGATGCTGGGCTGGTGTAAATTGGATAAGCGATTCGGATGAGCTTTTGATCTTTATTTGCCTCTTGTGTACTAACCTCATGCTGATTCTTACTTAGTCAAATCCGGTACAGCTTTTCGATAATTTGCAAACTGAGGCCCCATTCATACGGGAACGCAATCCTTCCGTTCAATCTTCGTTCCAATTTCTGGAACAGAAAAGTAGACTGTTCACACGGGAACAAAACGATTGCGTTTCGATTATTGTTTGTGTTCAGACGGGAACGCAATCGGTCCGTTCTGAAATTTGCGCGCCAAAATAAAAACCAGGGATTTGTGACGATTTTGTCTGCCCCGTTCCCTAAAACAGAAAACTACGCGGAGTTTTTGTTAAAAAAAAAGAAATAGAGCTTCTTTATAAATAAAGTTCTAGGGAACAAAACAAAGAAATAAATATCATTATGAAATAATCATAGACTTTTATCTAAGAGCCATGATAAGAAGAAATAAAAAATGCTATGTCTGAAAATCTGACTACGGCTCGAGCTGTAGTAGCCATAGTCTGGATCCGCCCCTGTAAGTCTTGTGCAAAAGTTAACGAAAATCTTACAGATAGTTTTAGTTGCTCCAGAGGAGTTCCACAAGGTTGCCTCCTTAGTCCTATGCTTTTTGCACTCTTCTTAAATGATTTGGATAAATCTATTAATAAGGTCTCCTCTGTTGTATCTTTGGCTTCTGATAAAATTCATACTTTGTTGTACACGCATTTTTTGTAAGCAATTTCAGCTCGAGCTCAGTACTAAAAATTGCTCAGCTGGAGGGCAAATTTGAGTACTCAAAATTGTTTAGCAATTACTTCGCTTTTTTCACTTAAAAATTGGTTTCTTAAAATACTATCTCACAGGTTGTTGTGCAATATATATGTCGATGGTATCATAGATACAAAAGAGTGCCGGGATACTAATACCACTTCAACCTACTTATTTTTAGCTGCTGCACGATTTTCATAGCTAATTGGTTCAGAACTAGAATTTTCAAATTGCTTAGCATTCCTCTATCCAGTACTAGAATTGCTTATGTCTAAGTTTAGCTATAAGCTAAGTTTTTGTCCTGTCGAGTACTGCCTTGCTTATAAAGCAGTTGCTTATAATAAGAATACGTGTATGCTGATGGTCCTGTTTTGATTGCGGATAGTGGCAGAGACTTACAAACTCAACTTGGTGAACTTACTTTTGTGATAAAACCAAAGTGATGATAGTAAGAAATAATAAGAGTAAATAAAAATAATGTTAATTAATTCATGGACAACTGATGGAAAAGAGGTAGAGGTTTCTAACTTTTATAAATACCTTGGTGTAACGAATCAAATGGCTCGTTTACTGAGCACATAGAAAAAATTAAAAAAAAAATCCCAGAAATCGTTCTTTATGCTCTTTTATCGAAAAGCAAAGAATGGAGCGGTCTCAGTCCTAGTCTTTTCCTCTTTTTATTTGATTTTTGATCTCGCCAATTCTAAATTATTCATGTGCAGTTATTCATGCCATTCTAAGCATAGTAAAGTGAAGACATGGCATAAGTTGGAAAGGAAGGGGCATTACTAAGCGCCTTATTCATCCTACCTCTGTGGCCCGGGATACTTTGCACCCGATTACGATATACTATGAACAAAAGCGAATCTCAAGGATGAATGATATGAAATACCACATAAACAACACTCGATAATTGCAAAATAAACTAAACTAGAATATTATATAAACAAAAAAACAATAATCATAAAATAAATTTTCACACTAAATCCTCTTGCGGGAATTTTTTGTTATAAATATCCCGTAACAAGTTAGTAGTTTCGTCAATTAGGCCCTCTAATATTCCTTGAGTCAGTTGGTCCTTCACGCGAAGTTCGTCTTCATCATAATTCACCCACTGCGGCTCCTCTTCGCGCAGCTCCTCGACAAGAATAGCATCTATATAATCCTTTTTAGCCGTATTCAATGGTAGCCTCCTTTTCAAAACATCCAAAGATGGCCGGCCTTGTTCCAAACCGAGACACACTGAGACATGATTTTGCAAGGCTGCTACAAGGTCCTGTCCCCTTAGGTGATGAATTTGCCTGATGAATTTGGCAAAGACACGCCGATTCGGCTTGGTCCATGGCTGCTTTGCAACGTTTTGTACACTTTTAAACTCGTTCGCTTCTCGGATTAAGTCTTTAGTTATATCGAAAATCATCTTTTTATACAAAACAGAACTTGAATTTTCAAAATCATTATTTGCAGCATCAACAACAGAGTTGAGATAAGAGTCGCTAGGAGTGATGCTGTCATAGTCTTTCCTGTGGTCGAGCTTGGATATGATAATTTCCGCAGATTCGGACACAAGTTTATTTATTTCTGGAACTGTGTGTGGCACGTATAAAACAGGCTCATTAAATTCAAAATCGCGAACCGGAGGTATCAAGTCCGCTTCATCATCCGGCAGTTGAAGAATATCCCGGTCTCCTGATAGCGCGAACGGCTCATCTTCATCGGAATCTTCCCCTAGCAAGTCGTCCATTTCCTGGTCCATCTTCTTCAATTCACTCAGCTTTGCAGCAAGTAAATCAGTATCGAAATCCATCTCATTCTCCCCTAAGATTGGTGCAGGAAGAGTGTCTAAATCTGGTGGGGAAAGCATCAGCCCATTTTTGTTTTTAATAATTACATTCACTTGCAATGGACTATGATGATGAGGCGAGTCTTGTTTCGCAGGACTGGAGATAGCCTCTTCTTCAACTGGCTCCGTTGACAACGCTGCTTGTTTTTCACGCATTACCGTAGTCATATGTGAAATCGCACTTGATAGCAGATCGTTGGTAACAGCATCGATATCCTTTTCTGCAATTTCAACCTTGCTAGGTTGCATGCCTTTGTCTGTGTGGATACCTTCAGACCTGTCGATATCCATTCCCTGATTACCTTGCTCTTTTAAAAGACTTTGAACATCATCTCCCTCCTCAGAAACCACTGCAGCTATCTGCTCCTTTTGTCCATCTGATGGTAATATGTCGTCACTAAATGGTGGGGTGATATACACCTCACTCGTTTCGTACCTCTCTTTTCCAACTTCATTGTTTTTGATTATCATTCGTTTAATGGTATCATCTGTCTTCTCGGATAGACTTTCAACAATCTCTTCAGAGACCTCTGCATCCGAGTCTTCTGTTTCGTTGACATCTTTACTCTCTTTAAGCGTGCTCTTTGAAAATGAGGCCTCCTTAGAATCACTTGCCAGGGACTGCGCACAATTTTCTTCTTCATTTCCCACTCTTTCAGATTGCTCTTCCTGGTCGAATGAAGGTGCAGCAGTTTTTAAGGACTCCACTAATAACTTTCGAAGCAAACTTTCTGTTAAACTGTCCGCCAGCTGATTTAGATCCACTCTTGGTGGTTGTGGCGCAAATTCACTTTCAGAAGATGCGAATGATTCTGGGGAACTTGAAAGGTGCCCAAAATCAGAGACCTCTGGCCTAAGAAGCTCATTATTGTATTTTGAAGCACTTTTCTTGGTAACAGAGCCAGTAGAGTTGCTTTCATGGCTATTTAATTTTGCAGTGCCCTTGCTAGTGTCAAGGCCAGCAGTGATGTGTTCTGAGATAATATTTTCCGTGATGCTAGCTGCGGACTCCTTATGTGTCGAAGACTTATGACCTGATTCGAGGTCAGCCTCAAAGTCGTCAAAATAAGAGACATCTTCATTTGTCAAAGTATCATGACCGTCTGAGTCACAGTCTGACTTTTGTTCCTGTCTGGGGGATTCTGTTTTCTTCTGAGAAACCTGTCTATCGGACTTATGCGAGTCTAATTGCGAGTCTTTTTTCAGAGATAACCGCAACGAGCTTCTACTATCATTAACATTACTCTTCTCTGAGTAATCAAGATGCTCACTTATGATATCATCCACTTCACCTAACGAGCTATCGTGGAGCTTGTTCGAGTGGGGTGCTTGCAGATCTCCTGTTTTACATAAGGTGATGTTTCGCAATGGACTGAACAATCCATGGTCCGGCTGGCAGGTAAAATAACGCTTTCCTCTGAATGAGCCGTCGGTATTTCCAAGTTTTTCATGCAGCTCAACTCCAGCAACGACCACAGGTGAAAAGGAGGTTTTGCCAATGAAACGGACAGTGCCACCTAGACAGCCGTCAACAATGACCTTGTCGTTAATATGGAACGCATCATACTTGGATAACGCTGGCTCCGAATCACCCAAGATAGTGGTACCGAGTTTTGAGGCTGAACGTGATGTTGATGCTGACTTGGATGCCGATTTGGAAGCTGATGCCGACCGAGATGCTGATAACGGTTCTGTGTGTATTGATGCAGATCTCGATGACTCAGAGACAGGGGATTTTTCATCTGCAACTTCTGACAAGGAACTCTGTTTTTCATGGCGTTGACTTACCCTTGACGACCTCTGCGATTTTTCTGAAAGTACGGAGGAGCTCTCGAAGAAATCATCCTCATATATATCGTCATTATGATAAGAAGCGTCACTGTTATCCTTTTTGCTTTGCAGTGAACGGTCTGATGCAATATGTTCGGACTCAGTTGCTTCCAAAACAGAACGAATGCTCTCCGAGCCTTGGCTAATCTCAAGATTTTCTTTAATTGATTCGGAATGCTTGAAGCTCTTGTGGGATTGAGCGGACGTAGTTCTTGATGGTTTCGATGTAGCTTCTGAAGATGCACTTCGCTGTGAGTCTACCTTTGAGGATGATATAGAAGAGCGTTCAGAGTCCGGAGCAACTGAATTCTCCCTGGAATGAATATCACTGACTATGCTCTCTGAATTGTCAGCCTTTTCATCCGGCACAATACTCTCTGACACACTACTATTCGTCTTCGGATCATGCTGTTCGGATACTTCTCTAGAAGACCGGTGAGTACCTAACGACTTATCACTTTCGAAATCCTCATCAGCATAGCTGGTAAACGACGGCTTCTCTTCCTCGCTGATGCCTTGGAATTTCTTAAAGGCTTCCAGCTCTTCCGAGATGCTCCTGATTTCAGAATGACGGAAAACATCACTTTCTTTCTCCACTTTTTCGTTTGATTCCTCTACAAGCCTATCGACAACTGGCCCTTCAAACTTCTGCCGCTGTGCATCATTCTCTTGATACTTCGCCGCACCTGAGGTACCATCGGACTTTCTGTGGTCAGTTTGTGACTTTGCCCTGTTCTCCTCCTTCCGTTCCCTGGGTGCATTTTGATCGAGATGATTGCTCTGTTGTAAGATCTTGGGAGAGAGGATTCTGGGTGATACCAATCCTTTAATGAAAGCATTCGCATCGCCGACACTTCGATCGCTTAAATTCTCTTTATCCTCTATTGATATCAGAGACTCCACTGCCTGTTGAAAGATAATCATTCACTGAGACAAAAATACACCTTGAATCACCTTGGCCTAATATCTCGTCAGATATAGCACAACAGTAAAAGCTCGTATACTAAGAATCTCTACCCTAAAATGTCAGTAATTTAGATAGCTTTTTCGTGATATTTCAAAAGAATAACAGATCTAATAAAATATGGATTGTATCGTGGAAGAAAAAGAGCGCTTGATATACATAATCACGTCACCTCATCTTTCACAATACTAATCTCTTAAAATGTCCCTAATAATCTAGAACCTTAATGGGGAAACTGAAATATAGAGAGGTTCTTAAATGCAGGTTTTTACTTTATTCATCAGCCCAAATTCTCGTTAGTGTAAGGAGTTGTACAATAAAAGAGGGCAAAATCTTGTTAAAAAGGACATCATAAAAGTTTTGCCACTCAAAAATCCAAGATATCCACGCATGCGTATGGAGAATGTTCTAAAGGAACCATTAAAATTTGGGCACGATTTTCAAAACACATTCCTAATCTTTAAACTCAATTTAGATTTCAACACTTGCAAACAGATTCTCGAGGTGAATGGATACTTTCTCACTACGATCACCATTGTTATCATTTATACATACATATCATTAAGCATGATCCATTTATGTCTTTATTTTGAATGTCTAGAATTCAGACAGAAGGTCACGTAACCTAGATTTTATCACGATTAAAGTCGATAGGCCTAAGGCTCGGGCAAAACAAAACACGCTGTGCGTCAGTGAGTTTAAAACTTGTCTTCCTTATCATATGAGCAATCGAATCTTATCAACATCTTTCAAGAACTTCCTACTTGCAGGATGAGATAACTGACAAAATCTCTCTCCTTAATCGTGGACCTAATATGATTTTATAGAGCCACCTAACTGATCTAGTAGTACTTCTAGAAACAAGAGAATCATGCATATTGAGTATTAGTACGATGAATGAGGGGTCACCACTTAACAAGGCAAGAAGCTACTCGAGGCTAAGGGTTTCATGACATCGATAGTGGCTAAGCTGAGAGGTGACAGAAACTTGATACTTCCAGCCATTAGAAAAGAGCGTGCTGGATTGGCAATTTACACATTACCTAGCCAGGGATTTGAACTCAAAGTTTTCAAGCATTATTCTCAACCTCTTAAGTCTCTCCACATTTTCTTTGCTATCCTGAAGCAATGTGCCGAAGCAATGCAAAGCTAACATGGATGTTGTTAAAAACTATAACTACTAAGAAAGCCTGCCCATATGTATATTTATATGGAAAATCTTTAAAAAAAAATACACGAGAACTCTGCTCTGATGTAGAAGGGGCCTGAAAAGGCCTAATCTAGTATCACTAAGTAATGAATTCCCTCCCCTACACCTAGAAGGTCTCTCTCATCACTACAGTTCAACGAATCTGCGATATGACGGCTTATCAGTGAGTTGACGCACGTAAATAAAGCAGTACTCACTTGTAATTCTTGTCTTAATCTTTGCTCTTTCTTCCTCAACTGGTCTTTCTCCTTTTTTCTCCTGACACGATCCAGGTCTTTCCTTTTGCGAATCAGTTCATCTTCCAACTGTCGAATTCGCTTCTCGATGTCACTGGCATCTGACGTAGCATCTGCAGAACAGAGAAAAGTCATTATCATCATCATCATTGGTTTTCTTACACACTAGTGTATTTACCAGACTGCTATCAGGCTATACACGGTACGACAAGCCAGTGACTTCTCGATGTTACTGGCATCTAACGTAGCATCTGCAGATTTGGAGAAAAATTCATTATCATCATCATTGGTTTTGTTACACGCTAGTGTATTTACCAGACTGCTATCATGCTATCCACTGTTTTCAATATACAGCAAGTCCTGGGATTTAGGGTATTCTTTTCTGGAATAAAGCATGAATAAAAGCAATGACTCTATTGGATTCTCCTTGCTGACTATTGGATACTTTGCTGGCTTCTCCTTGCCGACAACATCAGAATAAACGGGTATTTGGGGTAAGAGCAGCTAGCTAGTCTGTTCTTCTAGGCAATACCTTAATCAACATAGAGGGTCTGGACACATAATCTAGTTGCTTGTTGAAAAATAATGTAATCAGAAGCCGAAAATAGGCCACTCTCATTGGTTCTGTGGAGTAATTAAGATTAATTGTTAATATTTTCTAAAGTGAAATAAATAACATTTACAAGAAAATAATTAACTAGTACTGAAAAACATGTCCAAGTCAGTTTTTACTAAGAAAAGCTAAAGGAAGCCAGGATCACAAACTATCTAAGAAACCTCTAGTACCAGAATGAAAAATTATATTTCATATTAAATCATATTTGTAAATTTTCAAAAAACGAGAAAGCCAGACATATTTTCAGGTAAGAATTATAACATATATTCTGAAATATCATACAAATCAGACTATATCATAAGACCCTAGACCTTCGGTGCTCAATCTTAAAAAATTACAGTGTGAAATAATTATTTTTTCGCGAGTCTCCATTTAAAGAATATGTATTATGGAAATAAGAATTTACCTTGTTTGTTGGGGCAAAATAAAGCGAGTATGCAGGAAATAAGGAGCCCCATGTGTTTACGAATCAGGAAAAACACGAATCCATTTCCTCAAGAAACAACACTAAGAAATCAGCTGATTTGATTTTCCTACTCAAGAATTTCTCCTTCCCGAAAACAAAAGAATCAGGGAATCCCCAAATGAAAAGAGAAAATCTGACATGCTTGAGTGAGTCAATCCCGCAAGAGGAAGTCTCTAAGTCGATGACGAATCAACCACGAAAAACCCCGTCCCGTGAAGTTAAGTCCATATATTGTTACCGCAATTCATATATTTTTCAGGGTGTCTCCAATAAGAATTAAACAATGACGAAATACAGAAAATTTCTTGAGATGAAGTCATCATAGGTAAGGTGGGGGATCAAATATACATCGGCACATGTTGCCTTTATTACCTTTGTTACCCTTACTAGTTTACTTTTCTCAACGAATGACTGAAAAATCATATTCTTATATCCAGGGGCAACATATTTTTTATAAGTTGTACCAGAGCAGGCTACTGCAATTGACATATGCCTCCACCGTGTCTCGAACCCGGGTTTGATCGGACACAGGCGAGCGCGCTAACCACTGTCCTAAACCAGGACAATAAGTTAGCACAGTAACCTTGATGTCTTCACAACTCCAGGCTTATCCACGGTGGGGCATTAATTCGTGTTTCGGATTAAATCCTTCTTCAGAGCCATGTAATATTAACATTAATTATTAAGGCATATTAATATTATTAAGGCAATAGACCATGCCTTAATAATTAATGTTAATGTTACATGGCTCTGAAGAAGGATTTAATCCGAAACACGAATTAATGCCCCACCGTGGATAAGCCTGGAGTTGTGAAGACATCAAGGTTACTGTGCTAACTTATTGTCCTGGTTAAGGACAGTGGTTAGCGCGCTCGCCTATGTCCGATCAAACCCGGGTTCGAGACCCGGTGGAGGCATATGTCAATTGCAGTAGCCTGCTCTGGTACAATTTAATTGCCCGTGTTAGACCATGCCTTAATAATTAATATTTTTTATAAGGATATTCAATGTCTTGATACACCTCATATTTAGAACTTATTTCTATTTTGATTCTCGGATTGACCAACAATACCAAAACAATTAAAAGAAAAAGTTAAGAAGCCGCAAAAGATTACAAGCCTCGTAATATTCTAGAAAAATTATAAGGTTTTACAAATGTCCATCCTCAAAATCCTTATCAAATTCATTGAAATAAAAGAATGTACTATTATCTTCTTCCATTTAAAGGTTGAGCTGTTCACATAATACTTACCTCTAGATTAAACCTAATTTTCCAATGTTTGCAGTATGATGTTTATTTATTACTTCAAAGACTGGTGGTTATATTAAAGAGGGGCAGGCCGGTAGAAAGTTTGGATGCAGAGGCGTAGGCCAGCCTCGTAATGATTCTAAACATCCAGGGAAACTGGGAAACTATTGGGAATCCCCTAAAATCTAAACAGCTTTTCTCAAGCTAAAGCCTGGAAAAGCCAGTTCCAAATAAAAATCAGTTGTGTTTCCCACAAATATGCCTCTAGGTGCTCCCAAAATAGAGTCTATCCCCGGTAATTGAAACAAAAAATAGAGTCTATCCCCGGTAATTGAAACAAAAGAAAATTGCAAAAATCTATGGTCGACCTTATACGAATCTCACACAAGGGTGGCAGAATGGGGATGTTTGGATGTTTAAACCCCTGAAAATATGATGGACCCCTGTCAGGGGACAAAGTTTTTGATACTTAACTAATATTCTCGGGTTTAGAAATACAAATTGAAGACTGGACAGTACTTCAGTTACAAAAGTCTTCTCAAATGACGTAATGCAGAATTCCTTTTCGAAATTCGATCCCATCATGCTTTGTATGAATGCATCATAACTTATTTTTGGTAATAAAGAAAATGTGCTACTTAAGGAAATTCTTATCTTACGTCTCGTTCGAATGCACTCTTAAAGATTGAAGATGGTTGGCTGATTTACCCCAGTATTGCTACGATTGGGATGGTTACAAAAATTACACATACAGAACTGTTCAATTAAAGAGCCATTTTGTTTGTTCAACGTACAATTGCCTTAGTTGCTATGGAAATTGGAAACACGAATCAAGTATGCTGCGAAGTATGCGTAATGGCTTGAGATTAGAAACGATACGTTGTGGAGTCTACGTCAACGACTTAGCAACGACTCAGAATTTCACGGGCGACAGTTGTCTTTTACTCAAATATAAAGTACCTGCAAATTGCTTTTCAAATGTAGCACTCGTATGACTTGCTAAAATAGCATGTTTCTAAACATTTGAAATTAATTTGAAAGGCCAAAAGAGCCCTAAACTGCAATTGAAGATAAATTTTTAAAATATTAAACAAAATTTATACAAAACGTTTTTATATCCAATTAGTCAGCTAGTGAGATAAAATACGTATTATATCTTGCAGCTAGTAAGAGTTTCCTTTATATTTCAAAATCAACGCGAGCAACAAAGTTTAAAAGAGAAGTGAGCTTTCTTTGGGGCAATACCACAATTTCAGCAGTTTGTATATAAATAAACTCAGCCCTAGTAGTTGCTTAAGATAACCACCCTATTACGAATATCTGTTCATTTGCATGAGCCTCGCACGATTAAAAGTTGGAAAGCATTGCCATTAAGCAAAATTAGTGAAAAATTGTTAGTGCTTGATTAGAAATAATTATGAAATAACAACGGCCTAAATATTTTGTAGCTTCAGTCAATGGTTTATGGTGAAGTTGCTCACTTGTCAGTAATGCGTTGATAGGCAGTATTTTCCTATCATGCATTGCGAACAAGAGATCCGTCAGATTTCTAAATCGCACTCTGCTTCTAAATCTGATAATCAAGAAATTATATAGAAGAAGTTAGAGAGAAGTTAGCTAATATACAAAAGACTAAAAAGTACGCACTGAAATTCAAAAAAGAGATCAAGGATTGGCGCACTTTTTTCTTCGACTATTATTCGCATGTTGTGCTCTAAGAGCTCGATAACTGATAAGTCTCAGAATGCCGCTTTCCTGAAAAACTGAATCCAAAAAACGTCTCGACGGCCATATTGGAGGTATCGACTCAAATTCAAATAGGTTGGCTTCAAAAATGCAACAATAGAAATTATGCTAGATCTACAATCCTCGCCAAAACCGTGAGACAAATCTTTATTACACAAGTTATTGACTTACAGTCCCCCTTCACCCCCATTTCAATATTCTTTGGGCAACTCATATGCATTTTGTTCCCTGATGCCCTGGCAACAAATTTAACCAACATTATACAAGGGGCAAGGGGGAGAGCACTTTCCTCTAATTTCTTATAAACAGTTTTACATATTGAGCTTATTTTTTGGTTTGTCTCAAGAGGTTTTGGCGAGGATTGTAATCTTTCTTTAGAAATCTACTTTGGTTATCAATGAGTAAAAAACAAACTAGAGGGCTGACTCACCTGCGACAGAAATATCCTCCTCGCTTCGAGATTCGTCACTCTCTTTACCATGTCCTCTGCTTAGCAAGCTTCTCACTGACGACGTCGTCTTACCTCCAGAACCAGGTGACGTCTTTTTCGTTTGCGATTTAGTAGCAGTGGGCGATTCAAAGGTATCTTCGCCGTAATCTTCGACGATGGAACTATCTGAGCCTTTCAGTGTGCTGGCAGACTTTGAAGCAATGCTCTCTGACTGTAATTCACTATCTGTTTCGACTGCTGCGGTCTTGAGATCTTCGGGGATGGATGTGTCGCTTCCAGAAGACTTCTCTTTGCTTGAGCTTGATACTTGATACGATGCTGGCTTTTCACTTCTTGAAGATTCAGAAGATTCTAAAATGGAATTCTCTGCATGTTTAGGAGCAGTAGTCGAGAGGGTCCCATGGGGGTGACTTAAGTGTTTCGTGATATTGGTTTGAGCCTTAAATATCTAAAAACACAAGCCATTAAGGAAAATGCCCAAAAAGTACAGATAACTATAGAAAATCTGAAAAGTAAATTAAATTTGGAAACTTCATAGAATGGTACCTAAAAGTCCTACGGACAGAAGAAACTATAACGGTAACTATGATTATATACAACATGCACCTTCAATCAAGAATGTTGTACAAAATTCTTCCTAGAAATCATATAAATCTAGAAATTCTTCGAGAGTACAACAGTAAACCTGGAAAAAATATACCTTGAAAATTTACATAAGCACACATCGTTGAGAACTGACATAAACCCCCTTGAAAGTGGGTATATTCTGTAAACCTTTCTCAGAAAAGTAATGGGCCGGCTACGAATTATGCCATTGGGATTCCATATACGTTGAATAGTTTTTCCTTCTTTCTCCTCTTTCCAATATATTTTTATTAGCCTATGTCTCTTCATAAAAGTTTAGTTTAGCTTTGTTTAGCTTCTAGACAAAGACACTCCTGGAAGAGTGAGTTTGATGTTCTTGATGATGAAAATTATCATGATGATGATGATGATGATGATGATGATGATGATGATGATGATGATGATGATGATGATGTTGATTTGATGATGGTGATGATTATTATTATTATCATTATCATCATTTCTTTTTTTATTACAAATAACTTCTTGAAAGTTGGTTTTAGAAATAGCACTGGGTAATGCTGATGATACAGGATCATGATGATGATGATGATGATGATGATAATGATGATGATGATGATGATGATGATGATGATGATGATGATGATGATGATGATGATGATGTTGATGATGGTGATGATTATTATTATTATCATTATCATCATTTCTTTTATTATTACAAATAACTTCTTGAAAGTTGGTTTTAGAAATAGCACTGGGTAATGCTGATCATGATGATGATTATGATTATGATGATGATGATGATGATGATGATGATGATGATGATGATAATGATGGTGGAAATGCTAATGATTATGATGAGGATGATGGCACTTCCTCTCCATAAAATCATGCTGCCCATAACCAAGACGATTCATAATCAGAAAGAAAATTCTAACCAAACTTAGGCCCCTTTTATGCACGAAAGATGAATATTCAGCTTCGCTTAGGGCTCTCACTTCCTTCTATACAGCTCTATAATGCCTCAAGAAATTGAAAAGGAAAATTGAAGACTTGAAAAATAAGACAACAAACCGTGACTATTACCTTGAGTGGATATTTTTGATGGGGATAAGGACGGAGTAGTGGTCCGCGTCCTGGTCTTATCAAGAGCTCTTTTGATTTCTGATTTCAAACGCATCTCCTCTCTTTCAATGCGCTTCTGCCAGTCACTCATCTCATTCTGTTTTTGAAGAACTGATTGAAACTGACTTTGGTGCTGCTTCAGGTTTTTCTCTCGCTTCATGAGGTACCTATCGAGGGAACACAAAAGACAGTTAATTTCACGAGCGGAGAAATTATCTCAACGTTATGACCAATTATATCAACAACAGGGAAGTATTTCTTGTCAGCCAATCAGTGTATTTGTTTATATTTCACTTAATTGACCATTCAGAAGCGTACATTTTGTTGAATCGTGATCTTTGCGTGAGGCGCATAAAGTACGCTAGATTTTTGGTTCAAGAGCCGAACTGTATTTTGCCAATCTGGAACAGTTTTTCTTGATTAAGCAAGAAAGTTCATAGCTTTACTTCATGAAAAGGTAGCAGAAATTCATTACAGGGATATAAAATTTTCATCAATAGCGCATAGCTTCAACGATTCCGGACTGAGTGAATCAAATATTCTGCATGCAATGCAAAAATAAGACTCTTCCAGCAACTATATTTTTAGCCACAGCAAAACAATTTAGTGCATTTTTCTGCAAATCCAGTACTGCCCTCTATAACTCGTTTTAATGTTTGGGTCAAGACACAACGAACACAGACCCCTTTGATTTGCAGATAACTTAAATCGTAAACAATAAGGCTGATTGGCTGATACGAGATTCTTCCAGCTGATTTGAACAAAAGACTGACTTTGAGATTTAATGCTCTGAACAAATTCTTCAGACATATCATGATGAGTTTATAGCATTAATAATGCATATTGTAGATTCTCTATTTGGCTTGTGGGGGGCTCTTTGTCATAAACCACATTTAATGGGGCTTATTACAGATTCTTAAAAGAATTGAAGTTATTTCTATAACAGCATGATTAGACAATCAATGTCTACAACTAATAAATTTTTTCAGCATTCTATTTTAGTTTTAACATAATCACTTTAAATAATCAGATGTAAAATTAAAAAAAAAACGCCTGATTATATATGTATGTGCAAAAACTTTCATTAAAAAATTTCTTAATTTCAGTGCAATATAAGGAAATTATCAATAAAAATTGATATTTGAATATTATACCGCACCGAAGATCTTTTTATAACGAAAATGCATGCAGATGATTTGTCGAATATTTTTTTGATCTCATAACTTAATCTGGCAAACATACAATTACAACGGACAAACGATTTAAGTGTTTTAGCACTCAAATTGGCATAGAATAGAGTGGGATGACTCAAGGGAGCGGGAAAAAGATTATTTAAAGTCATAGTTCTATGATAATATTCGAGCCAGCGGCTAACTAATAAAACCTACAGTTCAACTCACTTTTCGCTCGCCTTTTTCTTGAGTCTCTTCAAATCATTCAGCAGGCTGGCCTCCGTGCGCTCAGAAATTGAAAAATCTTCTGAAGGGCTATCTCTCATACCAGTAACAGATTCAGACGCATTTGATGCTACCCCGCTTTTGTGCGGCTCCTTCGCAAATGAAATGGATTTGGTGTATGACGGGAAACTGCTCTGATCATTAGATAGCGATTTTCCATCAGATTCGATATCTTCTTCTATTTCTCCTGCAGATTCCACAGAGGTGTCCTTTGACTGGGTAACAGCGGTTCGGGGAGTGGCTTTGCTTGTGTGGGTGGGGGTGGCGGATGCAGCCCTAGACTCCCTTGACGATGCGACATTTGAAGGATGTGATCCTGTGTTTTGTAGGTCCTCTGATATCACACTTGAATGGTCAAATGAAACGATCTGAAATGACGACGATATTGGATAGGAAATCTAGTAACCTACTTGTATAGTATAGTACCATGACATAATGGAACTTCATAGCATAGTTTATGATGAATAATACTCCTTAAAACGACCCTCTGTGGACTGGGTGATAATTGGCAACGATCATCCAAGCATTGCCTATTTCTAATGGTCGGTTAATTGTGAAGCTATTGTGAAATAGAGTGGGTAACCGGGCAGCTTAAGTAGTTTGTTAAGTGCTGATGAAGTTAAGCTTGGTCGTGTGAAGGTCAACTATTGGATGGGTGACCTTCGAGATGATGACTAAACAACTCACTCCACAGCCCTTCAGATAGGGAACGTGAAACTAGGGGCGTGGAAATAAGGTCTCTGACCGCTCGCAGGTAACCACGTTGGAATTGAACTCACTTACTTATTCAGCTTTTGGGAAAAGGCTCAATGTCTACAGCTGACCATATTGAAAACGATATTGGGAGATCCCCTACGCAAGTAAGACCAGACTTACCGATGACGCTTCGCTGATTGATTGATTTTCAATAATATCTTGTCCTTGGCTACCGTTGCTAGAAGCTTTCTCATGTCCTAATTTGTCCCATATTTTCTGCGTGTTTTTCTTCAGGCGAGATATCTCGCTTTGCTGATACAACATGAACCTTCTTTCATAACTGGCCGCCTTGTACGCTTGCTTCAGCCGCCTTATTTCACTCTGCAAAACAAAAGAGAGATAACGCATCAATCGACAAGTCTATCAAGAAATTTAAGTCCTAAGGCAATACTAGCTGAATGAGAGTTCATTCTCAGCCTGCTGTTAGTTTGTTTCATGAGCATAAACTTTTCAATCAAAATCTTAAACTCAAAAAGGCTTGGTTTTGGCAATTTCGAGATGTGTTAAAAATAAGAAAAGTGCCAAAATTTATTCTTGCGTGCTCTTTCTTTGGGGGAAACTTTGCAATTTTTGTCCCCTAATATTGTTGGTTGTTTTAACGATTGTATTGGTAAAATTGCCAGAGAAATTAAGTTGTAAATGCCTTGAATGCCTTTTGGACACTCTTTTCATTGTTTCATATTATACTAAAACAAAAAAGCTATTTCTCGTAATGTATCCATATCCTATCGAACCTATCTTGCTTTTTTTGGGGAATGTTTACAGGGATGGAAAATATAGCGGACCACAGCATCAATGGTCCCACAAATAATTTGGGTCTCAAGAAAGAAAAAAAAGTGAAAAAGATCTGAGGGCGAAGAAGGTAGACCAAAAAAGAAAATGCAGAAACTAGGAAGAATTACAGTTTCAATATCAAAGATCTTTTCATTCCAGTGATCATACCCATTTTATTCATTTATTTCCATATGCTGGCAGATATCATTTCCGAAATCTCATACGGTCCAAGAAAGTAAAATATTTTCCCCACCTCTGAATGTCTGTTCCTAAAACTTTCTGAGAATCTTCCTTTTCGTTAGTTAGCACATACAGTAGCTACGATGCAATATGCAAACAAATATCCTTAAGGTTTACATGCACTTTACGAAAAATGTCTAACCTGTTCAGATTGGAGTTTCATGATGAGGCCTCTTTGCTTTTTGTTGATTGGAGGCATGAGATCGTCAGCTCCTTTATTTTTCAGCTTCGACTTTTGAAGGTCGAGCCAGGCCATTTCTGCTTTGGTTTTATCGATCAGAGCTTTCTCCCTCAGCTTCAACAACGCCGTTTGATGCTGTCTTCGGATGGCTTCCTCTTGCAAATATTGCTTCACCATTCCCGACGTGAACTCACTGAACGTGTCTTCGCCAACGAATGGAGAGTGACTGCCATACTGCAAGCAAGAGAGTACCAAGTTTTAGAAAAAAACATAGATTAAAAAAACTTTCAGATACATTTCTAGATATTTAGGACAGAAATTTCTACGAAACTGTCAATCAGATAGAATAGAAAATACATACTAGACTGTACAGAAGGAAAAAGAGGCCAACGGCAGCTGAAAGCGAGTTGATTCAATAGAAAACAGCAATCTGGTCTCATCTGATTCTCTTAGATTTATCGAAGCTATTTTGCAAGTCATGTGACATTGCAAATTGTATTTTGACTAGTAGCGATATACATACTTAATGTTTACAGAGAACTGGCGTGCGTGAGTAACAAATTTATCCCTAATCAATTTCAAATTTGTGTATGCTCTCCTGAAACTTCGAATCGAATTATGAAAGCTATTTTGTTCATAAATAGGCCAACGCATAATGAAATCAAAATGGAGAGCCATCTAGCTAAGATGCCAAGGGCACAAAATTTGCATTTAGATTCCAGCGACTGTGAGAAAGTACGATAATATTTTATCGAAAAAGTCATAGGATGATATATATTTGGTTGAGCTTTTATTTTTTCGTAAAAGGGGTCAAACAAGTAGGACTGAATTGATTACAGAGAAAAGGCTTTGGATATAAACAATTACCGATCGTAAAAAGTCTGACAGGCCTATCAAACAGCTATTAGAAAGCATCCTGAATGCTACTTACCGGTGAAACTGGGCTGTAAGGAAGCTTCTTGTTATGGCGAGGGCGGCGGTCTCGCTCCAGGCTCTTTCTCCGATGACTGACGACGGGTAGAAGATTGCGGAAACCATCATCAATCTCATCTTCAGTGAGCGAGGACGCAAGGTGGTCCTCCATCTTGAAACTCTCCTCCTCCATATCTGAAGATGGACGGATCGAATCTACAAATAATCAGACATCACATTTAGAAGATCTTGTTACTTGTTATTAGAATAAATGGTTTCGATCATGAATAGGGCCTGATAGGGCCCAATCTTTAAGATCTTGTATAATGATTTATTTATAGTGCGTAAAAGGAATAGCGAGTGATATATTTGTGATTCCTATCTTTTATTATGAAATTTAGAACAGAAATCAGACGAAATTAGTCTCTTTTGATAAGATTAGCTACAAGCCAAGCGAAAGGTAAATTATACTTCCTTAGAAATTAAATTTTTCGTTGCTTTATGACCATAACACACGGAAAACATGAAGTCAATTTCAATACAGTAGAGTCTTTACCAAAACTAGCAAAGCTAACAAAGACGAACATTTTCTGTGAATCCTGGTTTTGCCAATTTTGTTTCTGTGAACCGTATAAAAATAACCATAGTTTAAGTAGATAAAACCAATTATGTCTTAGATGCTCATAGTTTTGTAAGACCCACTCATACACAATTCAAAACAAAATAGGCTAACATCGTAAATCAAAAGAATTCTAGAAATTCTCAAACAAAAATTCTGGTAAAATCAAGTTTTATCCGCATATACATATCTGTGGCTTATCTTAAAAAAGCCCATCCCAGGTAATAAGAAACATAACAATATTTCTCCCTGAGCAATAAAGTCACCAAAGCAACAACCCCTGAATTGAGGGTATCTTTTTCTGCCAAAACGCATTAAATGAAGGCTATGAATTTCTTGGATTGCCTTACTACAGTAGCTTCCTCTTGCTGGGAACATGCAAATAAACGGAATATTTTAGGCAGCATGTCAGCTATATTTTTGCAAAACGTTAAGCACAAACGAGGATCTGAACCAAAAGTCCAGTTACTTTTGAAAAACAACAGTACCACTTACCTTTGAGTCGATCGTGGGGACTTTTCTTTCTCGTCAGAGGCGTGTCATCATCTATGGTCTTTGAAGATTGAGTAGACGATTGCACTTGCTGTAATTCTTCACTGATGCTCTCAGCAACTTCACTAATGCCGTCTTTGCTTTCCCTGATCGAAGAGCTGATTCGCGAATATGATTTAGATTCCCTCTTCCCCTTTTGCGTAAATGACGGTGTTTCTCGAAGCGAAGAATGAGATCGTCTGCTGAAAGAATCGAGCTTCTCGGCAATAGAGCTGAAAATATAAATTGACGAGTCAAGAGGCTGAAGAGCTGAGTGGCCGTTTGTTATGTGCAGCTGAAGTTGGTCGTCTGAGGTCAACATCCAGATGAATACCTTCGAAGTATAGACTGAACAATCCACTCCACCCTCCTTTGGATAGGGAACGTTAAACTTCGGGGTCTAGTACCCCTTCTGGAAGTAACACAACGGACCTTCTGCAGGCTAGCACAATATACATAAACTAAAATTTAATAAAGGGCAAAATAACCAAAAACAATAACAAAATGCAAGAGCTTCGTTTTACCTCTTCTCGTCTGACACATCTTCGAATTCTTCATCAGCATAAGACCTGACATGAGTTGAGGACTCGTCGGCAGAAACAGATCTTGTCAGAGTTGAGTCACCATTTCCAGAATAGCTGGCAGAGCCGGATGATTGGGTTGACTGAGAATAGCTCTTTGATACTAGAAAGCAAACAGAATAGAAAAGTTTTAGATAATAACTGAAGAAAAATTTGATTTATTGAAATCGGATATTCACTTTCTAAAATCTCTAGCAAAATCCAAAGTAGGATGAGCTGAGTGATTGGCAGGGCTAGGAAATACTTTAATTGCCTTTGACCGTAAAAACCATGACCGAAATACAGCCGCTTATCACATCTAAATGACGTCTTCAGAAGAGTTACGTTAAAGAGATTCGACTATGTTATTTTCCGTGTTTATCAATATCGGTCCAGTGATAAATCATCTTGACAGTACACAGGACTCTTGTGCCAATCAGATCACACCTTATCAATTCTATCCTTAATCGTGCTGTCTTATCAGGGTTTATGTAATTCCTTTAAGCTCTTTGGTAATTCAAATAATAATCAAATTGCTATTGAGCTAGTCGACACATATACTAACTAACCTTATATATCTATGATATCCAGTATTAAAGAATTGAAAAATGAAATTAGTGTAGACAAAAGACAAGCTAATGATCTCAGTGAAGGCGTAGTCTTGCCAAACAAGTAAAATCAGTATAGATAAGAAAGATCAAAGCTTGTTGCCCGTTAGCTGAGCTTTTGGTACTTAAAAGAAATTTGAATGAAATGTCCCGAGGATCCTCCAAACCATACCTTTATTCATGGCTTCATTCCTGAGCTTTTCTAGCTGTTCTTTGTGAATCTGCAGTGCCGTTTGCACAGCGGAAGAAGCAGCAGCAGAGGCTGTACTTGTTGCTAGGTTTTCAATATTTGTCGAATAGCGATTGGTGGATTCCAGAATGACATCAGCAGCCAATTTCTGTGCCTTAAATTCAAATGTATAAAGTGAGCATCTGACGGTAAATTAAGGTTCTTAGAAATAAATTGGCTAGAGTTTGGCGCAAGGAGTTTTGAATACATGTCAACATATCTTGCACACATTTCCGTAAAAGTGCAACCTATATCTAACGTCTATAGCTGAACACTAAAGATATACTGAAGATTAGAAGATTAATCGAAATAGTGCAACCAGGTATTTTCTTTTCATGTTACCGTTTAATGTTTCGGGGATTTCATTCAAGTTCAAAACAAGTAAATCAATTAAGACAGGCGTGAGGCCAATAATATTCTCAGGTAACTAGATAATAACAACAACAAATAGAAAGAAAAGCAATCTAGGAGAAGAATATGAACAAAGCTATACGTAGGAGCGTTTAAGGTGAAAACATTATTTGGATACATTTCAATTATTGGCGTATCCATCCCAATTTAGATTTTAAATCTTTTAAATTGATTCAATAGAGAGGGGAAAGCGGAATTCCTTCACTCACTTTTTCGACCTCCATGACAGCTCTCTCTGCCCTCTCTTTTGCTTCATCTTCTACCTGTGTTCAAAAATACATTTAACAACAGGGTGATAAATCTTAGTTTTTACATAATATCACAAATATGTGACATTCACATGCAACGCACGTTCACATGAAATCAAAGGAAACGGAAATAGGTATATGAGAGCGAACGTTAAAAAAGTAAACATTAAATTTACATTTTTGTATATAGAAAAGAAATGGAAGATTTCGATAAAATTTAGGTACACAGAACTCACCTCTTGGCATCTTTGCTTAGACTGCGTGATTGCATCAGTAGCTTCCTTTCGAACCTAAATATTTAATAGAAAATATTGAAGTACAGATCATTCAATCAAAGCTGAAAATTACAAAAACTCGTTTTAAATTTATTGTGTATTGGAATGCCAAGCAATACAATGGTTGACAACATCGTTCACAACTATTAGGCCATACATTTAAAAAAGCTAAATTGCCAAATGTATCAAACAAATAGATGAATAAACATAGAAAAACAAATCACTGAGTTTTTTTTAAATCTTCAGCTTAACTGCTTACAAGTTGATTGAATGGGGAGCAAAACTAACCTCGGCAATGGTTCTTGAAGCACTTTCTGCAGATTTCGCTGCTGCCTCTTGAATCTAAAAACACAATCAAACATGAAAGATTTATGCACCCAGTACCTTCTGTACTGTATCCATACACAGTATAAATAAACCCTTTACAAGATACTCAGTTATAACGTACTGTAAGCCATGCCCTTGAAGTTAGTTATAAAGGGATTATACTATAGTACCATAGTGAGCGTTTTAAATCTTTCCTATCCATGAATGATTCCTTCAACTAGCATTAGTTCTTTACGGCAACATTATGAACAAGTAGAGTAGAAGAAAGTGTATCTTAAAATCCTTGACATGGGATACGTGTATTGAATTCGAGATGAAGCGAATAGTTTTGTGTGTCAGTAATGCATAACGGTTCAGTTGACTTTGAAATCACCATCTGTGAGAAGATGATGAAATTCGTGGCAGTTTTTCAGTTCTGATTCAATGGACAAAACGATACTGAGATGAAAATGCAAGCAAAAACTACCTTTTCTAATTCTCTTGCTTTGCTAAGGGCCTCGTCTCTTGCCACGTGTGACATTTTCTCCAGCTCTTGTTGGTGACCAAACTGTCTGGCCTAAAAAGAGACGAATCTTAATTACATCTCCACAGAACATCCATTACCTCCAGTAAAATCGGGCGAAAGTCATCATTGAAAATGCGGTATACTTTTTAGGGCCTTACAAGGCTGAGTAAAAAGGCCCCATACCCTACTCTAAATATTTGTGCAGAAAAATGTACATAGCCCTGTCACTGAAATCTACAAAAGTTTGAGATAAGATCACCGAGATATTCAGTATCAACCTTATTGTTGTCTTCTATGAAAAAACTGAGAAAAACATCGATTTTAAGATTATATGCTTCTTCCTATATTTCCTGACACTCTTAGAGGCCCTTTAAATGAAACATCTCAACCCGTGTTCAACTCAGCACGGGCTGAGATTTATAGATATCTTTTATTTTGCTTTAATGCGTTTACATGAACACTCAACACGGGCTGAAATGAGATGGGGATTATGTCGCATGATCTAATTCTTTTGTTTGGGTTTGGCTTTATTTTCAACCAACCCTCCCTCGCGAGTTGAAAAACATTTGCGTTTATATCAGTTGTGTGAGATTTTCGAACTCAGCAGGGGCCGAGATTACTCATGTAAAGGACCTCTTATTCATTCACAATGGGATACTACAAATTCCGCTTGGGACACATTGCTTACCTTGAGCAGTTGAGCGAGTGAGACGGTTTCTTGCTGTGCCAGACCGACTGCTCTTACTCTTTCAATGTCGGTAACCTGCCTCAAGGCGTCGTCCATGGTTTCCAATTGATTCACTTCTGCTCGCAGTTTTCTTTCTAAAGTTCCTGGCGAGAATTTCTCAGACGCTTCGTGCATGGAGATGGCAAACGAGTCATCGACATCATGTGCAGCTACATCTGGCCGGTCGGATGATAAACGCTGAAAGAAAAGCTATAATCAAAGCTCGCTTGAATCGCGATAATGCGTACTAAACTGCTTATGCACGTGCCAAAGAAACAACACGAGGAAAGCCAGCCTCTTCAACAGCATTTTACGAAAGCAAAACAGCACAGTGGACTTACTGTAACCATATCTCCGAATAATATCAAAAGTTTAGGGTCATTTCGTTGATATAGGAGATTCGAAAAATAACACAGCCCACTGGCATACGCTGGTTAAAGATGCATTACAATTCGAATAACATTGATACGCCAAGCCAGGATCATCTCGTCGATATCAAATGTTTTTGATAAGAGTTTGATTTCATTGATGAACCAAAAAACCTTACCATGGTCGAAGTCATCACAGGGTGTTTTTCGAGCTCACTTCCTTCTGTGAATCGGCTGTTCGAAGGGGAAAGACCAGTTGACCCTTCCTGGCCACTGATATACGTGTTCACAAATACGCTTGTGTCGTCACCATGCAGGTCTTCAGGCAAAAGTGTGAGAGTTTTGTCCGCATCCTCTGAATCATTGTCATCGGATATTCTTAATCTTAATGCAGAATGTGCTTGCTCCGTTATTCTGCTTATAGACTCGCCATTCTCCTGAAATAATCATAATCATAATCATAATGGATCGAGCACTTTTTTGGTAAAGCGGAATACAGACTTGGTAATTATATTCATAATCACACATCATAGTCATAGTCATAATAATACATCATAGTCACAATCATTAATAATCGTAATCAAAATCGTAATTATTCATATTTATTCATAGTCATAATTCCAGCTACCAGTACCTACTGATCTTTGAAAAATACTGGAATGAGCTTCCTATTACTGTCAGTCACACAAATGCGTTGACCTTGAAAATTTGAAATTCACCATCTGTACCGTTCCCACAGTAAGAGAAATTGTAGGAAAGAGCCATTGTAGGAAAACGTCGCAGACTTTTTATGACCTACCAGAGGCTATATAGAGCACAAAAACTGCAAAACTAGCAAGAATTCAAATATCAAAATGATAGCAAAGGAAATAAAGATGAATAATATGATTTGAAAAGGTTTTTTACACTCGTAAGCAGTAAGCGCCCTTCTATAAATATTCTAGGCCTATCATTATATATTTTTTTACAAAGACAATCATATGGGTTATTGCAGGTATATTCCACATTTCATTAAGTAGAATGAAGATATGAAACAAATTGGTAGCAGCACACTGATGAAATCCGGAAATCAGATTTTCCCAAAAGCTAGGAACGGCTGTTACAGCTAAAATAGCCGCCAACGCAGCATCACTCTAGCATGATAAGAACATCTATCCAGTGTTTTTCAGAGATGAGTGTCCCTACCTTTTGTGATGGGACAGAATCATGATCGTCTCCCAACGCATCAGTTTTTATTGTTGAGCTGGATGTATCATAGCCTGCCTCTTCGAAGTCTTGCTCGTAAAGGCTGTCACCAATCTTCGATGAGTTATCATGAACAGAACTCTTGACGCCTGATAAACCAGTCGACATGTCAGACCTATTTTCTTTCGGTGCAACACCTGAAACAAAACTTTGTTGACAAATATAACGTTTGAAATAAATTTGAGAATAAGCAGGATTTAGAAAGTCAATAGATTTCATTTAAGTGAATGAAAATGAGCCGTGTAGGATACGAACCCATGAGCTCTAGATTAATACTCCAGTGTACTGCTACACTAATATCGTTTGAAATAATATGCCGATGAAAGAATTTCATCAACACTTGTGATACATAGAGCAGGGCTTTCAAAAATAGTTTGAAGTAGATGTTTCTGTTAATCAAAGTAGGTGTCTGTGCGTTTATAGCCAACCATCATGGGATGGTTTGAGAAGTAAACTTAAGAAGACGTATTTGGGAAATTAATGCAAATAATTTGTGCGAACATTCCTCTTTTGCGCTTGATTTAAATGGCAGCAAGAAAATACCCTTGTTCAAAGCCTAAAAGATCCAATTTAGGCCAATGTGCTCATTTATGGATTTACAAAACTAAAATCACCTGTTCTGTTTGCTTCTTTCATTCTTCTTGCCAGAATATTTATCACACTGTATCTGAATTGGAAGAAAAAAAGTTATGTTAGTAAACAAATAATATTCGTTAAGTTAGGAGCTGGCTGATGAATAGGTTGATTAGGACAGGGAAAGCAAAAGATGAGACAACAAAACTAAGCAAATACTGTGAGCATGTCGATAATCCCCTTCTCTTGCGTCAAGGATGTTTACAAATACCCCGGTCCTGCACTATCGAGTGAAATTTCAACGACTTGATTAAATGCACTATAAAACTAATAATGAACCATTTGCTCAACATTGATCAAACTTGGGACAACGATGTTTAATGCTCCTGAACCACACTATACAAGGAGACTAATCTCACTCAAAAAAATTAATCAAGCAAGTTCCGTGCACCGTCAAATGAAATCTTAAGAGCTTTTCTTTTCTTTACTCAACAAAGTTCGATACAAAGCAGCCTCACTGCGCTATTCAAGCAGGCCAAACAGTCTAAGCATTTGCAAACCTACAAAACTCAAAATGTCAACCAGTCACAGTCGTAGACTTTAAGCCAAAACGAATCCTCTGTGATTACCCAATCCTGTAGGAGATGGCGTTAGAAAGTTTTTGGAAACTCCCTAGACATATTCGAGCAGGTTTTCATGACCTGCTATTGAGGACAGGGTGGAAATACCGTTTAAGACTTGATTCAAGTGTCTCCAATTAGCACTGGGAATATTCAACAAGGGTGTAATCATCTTAACAAGTTTAAGTTGAGACGTTAATCTTAAACCACTCACCTATCTCCACCTCCTTGTTTCAACACGTCACTCAAGCGATCTGTGTCAGTCTCTCGAGCTAATCAGAGAAATAGCGTTTTAATAATTTCTTCTTTAAAGCCCTTCATGCCGGTCTCAAGATGAGAGCTTCATCATTTTAAAAGTCAGGCTTAAACACCTGTATATGTCTTTCCGCTGCTATGGAATATATATTTCTGATGTGTCTTTCTTAGATTCTTTGAATGGAAGTCAAACGCCAGTTGCATCATGCTAATAAATTGATTGTAAACCGAGTTTTGAAATTGAAATTTTGAAAAATTGGACATTGAGTATTTCAAATGGCAGATAGGACATCAGAAGTGATTGAAGGTTCAAGATGGGGCATGTGATGTTGAATATAAGGGATCAGAAAAAAGTGATACAAAATTTCACGCAAAGCTTTGAGAGTCAGTCGCTTTGGAGCTGGTCACTCATTCGCTGTGACTCACATCCACCATTTCACTATCATGATAATGCAGGTTTTAGGTCTGATGTTTAACACAAAATATAAAGAAAAAAATTATTATCGTAATACCTTTTGAGCGCTTTACCTGCCCATCACCTTGCAAACTTTTGAACTAAGTAAAAAAATACCCAATTAGATTCTAACAAATTTTAAATGCTATTATCCCAGGAAAATGTTAAGCAGTATGTTCTGGAAATTGTAGAAGCTGCAAGCGGAGAATATGAAGTAGAAAGAGAGAGAAAGAGAAAAGAAAAGCACAGGTAAAGAATGTTCTACTTTGGTACAATAAAATTAGCAACTAGACTTAAGGACTTGGAACAATTTTTAGTCTTAGATTTGACTTTCGTGACTCTCGTATGGGTCCGACTCCACTCTTCATACTGATTTTATTCGTCTATCATTATTGTATGTAAGTTTTGTCGAATTCTACTCTCTAATTTTCTTGTAACACATTTTTCTAGCACTTAAGTGGCATAATTTGTAAGGTTTCGCTGTACTAGAAAGAACAAGTAAACCAAACATTAAATAAATATGAACTGCAATTGACTACCTGGGGTCTTGTGTAGTCTCTTTTACGAGACATTCTAGCCTTGTTTTCAACCTTTTTGCTGGCAACAATCAATGATGCGGTTGAGCCGGTGTCTTCTGAGAACGAGGATACATCAGAGCCAGCTTCGAAGGCAGAGGTATAGCTGCTCTGAGACGAGGCTCGGCTTGAACTCTCAAGCGAGGCCTGAAGAGCGGAGGGCTTGGATTTCATTCTTGCCTGTTGGAGAGAGGAGCCAAATGATTTACCAGAAGGAAGTTTCCAGTTGAGACCCTGTCTCACACTATGACCTCGGAAAATGGCTTGGATTCTTGTCGCAGCTTCATCTTTCTCTTCCTAAGAAATAGAAACCAGTGGTAAAGAGGAATAAACACGTAAAGAAACAGAAATTATCTTCTTTGACTCAGACTTTCGTGTTTACGCACTCATGAGACAGATACCATATCATACCACATAAACCAGATTGGTATCTATGTGATGAGTGCGTAAGCACAAAACTCGGAGTAACAGAAGGATTTTCTGTTTCTTAATGTGTTCATTCTGCTTTATAATTGCCAAATACTCGTGTATATCGAGCACTATCGCTAGGATAGACACTTCCTACTCGTGTTAGATGTAAACCAATGGTAATGTAGTTCAGACGGGAAAGGAACTACGAAACTGGATGAATAACACCCAAACCAAAGAGACTTCAACCGCTGTTTTAAAGAGATTACGGACAATCTATATCAAGAAGAATCTATATCAGATTAATAAGCAATTAAATAAGAAATTACCAGTTCCTTGTTTAGGCCTACTTGTTCATCAATGTTGCCTGTTCCTAGAAAGAAAAAATGGAATTTCAAAAGTCTTCATCTTTTGATAATAGTCTGTCCAAATTATGTATTTCTTCAAATTATATTGCCAAAAGCCAGGAAGAAAAAAAAGCATACGATTTGACAATGTACTAATAATAGGTGTACTCAATTAAGTTCTAACAGAGACGACATATCCAATTCCTTACCCCTTTATATTACATCCCCTTTTAAGCCATTATTAACGATTTCTCCGTAGTTAATAATGACCAGACCTCCCCTACAAGCAAGCACTAAAGAGAATTAGAAACTCTTATTTTCCTGTTGGATCGTTCTCTATACATTAAAGTAAGTATTACCAGGCAACGCTCCACGGAATTCACTATAGTTGTCTGGTTGAGCAGGGAGTGGCTTCTCTTGATTGGCCATCATCCGGAGATTGGCGAGTCGATTGGCTTCAGCAGCGAGTCTTTCTCTCAGCGAATTCGCAGTGGCGCTGATGGCTGCAATCCGCTCTGCTTTAGATCGTTTGATAGCATCGATGTCAGAGACTGCAACTGAAATAAATCATTCCAGGCCGTTATAATAACAGATTTATAATTCTAACTAAAAGTGAAATGTAATTAAAACAGTGAAGCGTTTAGCGAACCTGATGATGAGTTGACCCGGGATAAGCTATTGCCATGGAATGAAGAATTACCTCGCTCTTAACTCTTAAAGACAAGTTCAACTTGAACACTTGAATTAGCTTTGCTTGTCTTTTGCTTTGCTTTATTGTTTGAGAAAGAACGGTAGTATCTGTTTAGTATTGACTTTAATCAAATTTGCCTGGATGGTGTTTTTTTGGGATCAGAAACTCACGTTTGAGCTGCCCCAATATTGCTCATTCAAATAGAAAGGGAAAGTTTTTTCCGTTTCATTCATTTTCTCGATAGTAAGAAAAACACAATACGTAATAAGTTTGCCTTCTCTAAAACTTCACAGACAAGTAATGTGCAGTTCTAAATTGTTCTCATGAAAAATCCTTACTTCCTGCCGTATTGCAGTAAAGAAGAGCTAAGGTAGGTGGTCAACGTTTGGACAAGATATGTATCTTTTCTGACAAGGCCCGAAATACAAACACGTACAGAAGCAGACTAGTAATAAGCTAGCCGTTAGACCCTGCGGCCTACTGGACAGCTGACTTTTCAGCTGACTTATTTGTTGTGACTGGATAATATGAAAACCTATTCAAATAGATACCTTCTTCCGTGCTTTCTGGTTTGAACGAAGATTTCATTTTGTACTTCTCTAACAACTCTTTGACTTCTTCTTCGGCTGACCTGACCGGCGGCATTTTGGTCACGGGACCTAAAAATATTGATGGAATATTTAGCATGACTTGGTAATACGGTGTTTATTAGAAATGAGGAATGGGGCCTTAAAGGCTTTAATCGAAGGATAGAAAGAATAACATCAAATTTATAGCCATCAATCGCCTATTTTAAATGAATAGTACCCTAAAACCTTTTTCTGGAAGTTGACTGGTTTAACACCAAAAATTTGATTATTGGTGATTGCCTATTTGAAAATGTTTCATTTGTTCAACAAATTCTTTGACGACCAGACTCTGCTCAAATTTCACGACTCATGTACAACAATTTTTATTCAAATTGTCAAATGTTTCTTGTTTCTATTGCTTATCTCTTTGCGTTATTTCTTTACGCTTAAACACAGGAGTTGTAGAAGAATATTTCAACTCAATATTTCAACTGAGAACGTCTGAGAAACATTTTTACACATGAATTGCAAACCTTCGTTGGAGTCTTTGCTGCCTTTGGTGACAGTAACACTTCTAATTCCAAGAAGATGATTTCCACTTTGATCCAAGTCCAGAGAGTCTTTGAATTCCGCCTCGACTTCACTGGTGTCATTTAAGTTATCTTCGATTCGAGGCTTCATAGGGCTGCTTACGTCGTAGGTGGATGCACGTGAGTCTACCGCGTTAGAAGAGTTATCCAGTGAAGCTGCCGTCGACAGACGAGACCCTAAATATCAATATTGAAATCGTTACTATTTCAAAAACAATGCAAAACATAACAACTACTAAAAAATTTCGTCTGGCACTCATCAGAGTAGAACGTCAGAAATAGAAGGGAAATGAAAACTAACAAATTACTATACCCAAACGTGGATCAAAATTGGCAAATCAGAAAATAGTGATTGAATGTTGTAGTGAGAAACAACCCATAATCCCCGGGAATCCCGCAAAACAAACAATTAACTAGTTATCAAAAGAGGCCTATTGGGAAGAACAAAACCTTTCTGTCTGAACAATATGGGATCCATGCTTCTGATCTAAACAGACTTCAAAATTCCCGAGTAAAATGTTGACTTTACATTGCTGCGATAATAGCTCTCATTGCAGTTTTGAGTACATTCTGTAAAATTGTCGAGTAATTCTTGATCTATGGTAGAGTCATGTTTGAGTGTTTAAAATATTTCAGGGGGGAGGAATGGTTTTTGGCCATCCTCAAGTTCTGTATCCAGTCCAATACTGTTCTATTGATTTCGAATTCCTATCAATAAGGTTATCGCATGGAAGGGGTGAAATGTGCACAGGCTTGATAATGAGATGCAGGAGCACAATTACCTGTAATATGCTCCAAGACGACCTTCTTCATTGCAGTGTCTGCTTGTAGCTTTGCCTGGAAATCGAAAGTCAATTTCAAAGGGTTGATAATGATTCATTATTCCCTACTATTACCAGTATCATCATTACAGGCATAATATGTAGACAGCAGCGTCGAAGTTTAGAAACGTACTTTTACAGTTCAGTTCAGTTCATTTCAGTTTCACATAATTCAAATAATTTTATTTTAAATCATATAATATAAATAAAATTTTACATTCCTCCCAGTAATAGCCATGAACAATAGGACTCGATATTTTGAGATATCTTACATAGAGTTCAACATTTTTTAACCACTCTAATTAAAATACCTTTCCTTGCTTCCTACTTTACCTGATTCATACAAGAACCAGTCTAGAACCCTCCTATATTGCAGGGCCTAAGGTAATATCTTGTTGATCCTTAACAGACAAAAACCAATCATTCCCAGGACCTCAACCACAGACAGACCAGAGGGGACACGGTCATAGGAGAACAAGTATTCAGATACCTGTTTTAGATTGTCTGCTCCATCTTGGTCTTGGTTGGTAAAAGTGGAATTGAGAAGTGCTTTTCGCTTTGAGGTAAGACTTGACTTGAGACTTGTTTTCTGTTTCTTGTACAGCTCCTGTTAAGTTTGGATACTTGAATGTAAGTCAAAGATGTAAAGCTCATCATAAGAATACAAGTCACTAGAGCCACCAAACGAAATATAAGGCTCCTCATGAACATCTTAGAAATTAATCCCTTCCACTCATTCTGCAAGGAGAGCATAAAAGAGATCTTCATTTCCGTGAAATTTGGGTTTAGAGAAAGGGGGACATCATAAATTTCGTTCCTGTACTGGCATACAAAACAAGCAAGGTCAAGGGCTGGCTTGGTTTTAATGGAGATTAGGATCGTTAACAGAAGAAAAGAGGGCAATTCATTGAAATCAAGCCTTTCTCTGGTTATTTCTTGATTTCTCTGACTATGAATCAGATAATTACATGGTAGAAGCAGTTAAGAAAAGGATAGTTTGATAAATGTTTTGAGTTGCATTGGTCTTTAAAAGATTGTTAAAATGAACACAAATCAGTATTCCATTTAAGTAAAGTATACTGAAAATCAAAGAGATAGATTTGATTATTTACCATAAGTTGCTTTTCGTGCTCAAGCTTTAACTTCTGCTGCCTTCGCTTTTCCTCTTGTTTTTTCTTATTTCTTTCAGCAAGTTGCTTTGCCATGTATTCCTACAAAGAACTACTATCTTACAACACGTAAAAGAATTGATTCAATTGAATTGAGTAATTTAACGCAACAGATTGGGATTAATAATATCGAAAACGTTAGGGAAAAGCGGAGAATAATATGTCCATGCACAAAAATACCAATTTCCTTTAGAAAGTATATAACATCTCAATAAAAAGCATGCAAGAAAATATGATAGTAAGATTTTTGATACATAAACAGAGTCAAGAATAAAAAAGAAATTGATAAAAGATTACAATGAGCAGGTCATTAAACGCAGGTACTCCAGGGGAGCTCCAAAGGGCATTCTGGACAATTTTTGTTTTGAGCTTTAAACGAAATGAAAGAAAAGGGGAAGCATAGGGAATGATGATAAATCTTTAATGTATAGATGTTGTAAGCAATAACACTTTAAAATCATGATTCTGACGAACCTGTATGGCTTGTTGGTCATAGTGTCGAACCTTTGGTCTTCTGCTCCTGTCATCTTCTGGAAAAACGATGACCGTATTTGTAAACAATCAGCTTAGATGTCCAGACAGTGGTTAAGGGGCTACACGCCCCGAGCGTGCCGGGTTCTAATGATTTTATGTCCGCCTAACAAGCTCAAACATAGTCATTTGAATGAATCTAAATAAATCGATTCCTCAAAGATTCAAAAGGCAGATTATGAAAATAGAAGCCTGGTTAAATCAAAAAGCTAAAATAACAATAGGTAACCAACGATGGTGTATGCAGGTTTTACATACAATATAGCTACAACCTTAAGTCATCTTAAATTTCATTTGTGTCATAAGCTAAATGATTTAACTCCACGAAATCAATTTGATCTGCTCTGGTTTGAGGCAACTTCACAAACAAGTTGTTACTTGGTATGATTTTACTGCACTGAATATTCATTACGATTTCTACAGTGATGTAGAAGTTGATCTACAAGGATTAAGTGACGTTAGCATAATGGTCGTTTGAGATGAGCAGAATTTTAAATAGTTTTCATACCGGATTTCGACTTGATAGAGGATGGTGCCTTGCGTTTGACTGATTTCTTCATTCCAGTAGGTTTTCTTGGTCTATCTGGTTCTGGCTTTGTTTCCTTTACATCATTACCTTCACACTCGGAATCGTCTTCATCCATACCTATCAAAGAATAGGTCATTATCATTATCATCAATCTCTTTACAGTAGGTGTTAAAAAATAGCCTATTTACAGCTGGTCAAAGCCTACTAAAATGATGAAAAATAAATATGTTTAACAGTGCAACGATACTAAAAAGTCCAAAATACAAGAAGTGTATATTTTTCATCAACTTATCATTAAGTGCAGATAAAATTGATACTAAAAGAAACTAGTGAAAGAGTAGAGGATCTTCAAGGGAACACCACCATACACTTGATGTTACTTAGGGCATAGAGTAAAATACTTGTGAATACTCTCTATAAGAATACTCTCGCTGAGATCTAACCTGAAGGACCGATTTTCAATTCAGCCAGCATACTTTTGGCTTCTTCGGGAAGATCTTCGTGCATGCTGAGATCTTTATTTATATCATATAAATCTTCTTCGATGTCATCTTTATCCATCACCTCAGACTTGTCGTTGTCTTGGATAGAAACCCTCCTCTCCGTGTCTGCATTGCTGGTGATTGTATGGGTTTCAGAAGTTTCGGAATGGCCTTGGAAAATCAAAGATACATTAAGTACAAAAAAGACACTTTAAATTTCCTGAAACATCAAAACCATAATCTTGCCATGCAATCTTGGGCTTAGCATGATCAAAATCCACCCAACATGGCAGAAGCTATTAATTGATATAGAATTACAATTCTTCCACCAAAGCAACAAAAATACCCTTAAAACCATATTTACTTCCAGTGTGATGATCTATAAGCCTCTTTTAAGCATAAAAGCTGTTAGCAAGGTGATGAAGCCCATTGAATAGCATGAAGAGATTTACAATCTAATCAATTTATTGCTTACCATGTGCTATCGGTGATCTTGCAGTATCAGTCTGACTATGACTGATAACATCTCTGTCGCTTGTTTTGCTAGTGCTGACTTCATCCTCACTTTCTACTACTTCTACATGCGGTGTCTGTTCTTTAGCAGGCTTCATCGCGCCAAGAGCCTTTTTTACCGCCTCTTGTCCCGCACGCCATGATGTTGTAGTAATAGATGGAATCGGTTTGCTTTTTGCCACGATTCTTTGCATTTTACCTGTTAAATGATAATCTTTGATTCTGCGGGTAAAGTTTATAGGTAAGAAAAATGGGAATGTATTATCAACAAAATATCCAATGCAAAGTTTGTCATAAAATTTGTCTGAAACCTACTGTGACCTTTAATACTGAACATGACTAAACTTCAAACAGGTCAACACACACTGATAAAACTAATGTTACTAGCTCCTTTAGTAATCCTAGGGAATAAAACATGCTCCTATAAATCTGACTCATAACCCTTCTCGAGGCATTTTTGGTTATTTTCAAGAGCTTAGTTTTATAGTTGTGTCAATGTAATGAGGCAATTACTATGCATAAATATTGCAGAATTTGCAAATCACTTAGCTGCGCTTTGAAATAATTTCAGTAGAGCATGCTTTTGCCGTTATCAGTTGGGTTAAAACCATATAGTAGCTCTAAAAGAAGTTTCTTGGAAATGATAATGCAATCAACTAATCAATTACCAGGCGATTTCTTGGTATTCTTCTTTGGCATTTTCTTTGGCCCTGAAGCAGCTGGCTTTGGTCGACTCTGAGTTTGCTGTTGTCGTAATGAAACCTTTTCTTTTCTCTCTTGATGGGCAAGCAGTTTCTGGGTTTGTAATCCAGCCAGTCGAGACGTTTGGGCTATGTTTTCCTTTGTCTCCGGTATATTGAACCCTGAAGAATAGATAAGGGATTATTATTCTGAAGTGCCAAATAAAGGTGAACTTTATAAAATGAGAAGGAAGAAATTCTTCTTCAAAAAACAATTAGCAGAGTTTTTCGAAATATCAAGGAGGGGTTCATTTCAATCGTATGACAATCTTATCTATGTAGTGGCAAAAGGATCCTACCCCTATCTGCAAAGACAAGGTTCCAATCATACGAAAGTGTCTTCTTATCTTCAAAATTTCCATGCCAGTGTGATTCCAGGTACATTAGTCAGTCACATTTCTCAGCAATTACACAATAGGATCAAACAAATTGTGACCTCATACAAATGCTAAATTCTGTTTTGCAACAAGTACAAACAGCTCACACCTCAAGAAATTATATTACAGAAATTATAACACAGCAAGAAATTTTTGTTTTTCTCTTTAGCATTAAGTCAGAAGCTGTTCTTGACCATTCTGGGGATGGCCAGATGGTTAGATCACTCAACTGTTGTTTAGAAGGTTGTGGGTTCGAAACCACCTTCAGACCTATATCTTCAAGTGTGAGGAGAGAAATTGCCAGCTCTCTGTTATACCAGGCAAAGAACAAAGAAGTCTAACAGGAAGGACTAGGGTCACACAACTCAATTAGTTTACCAATTAGGTAGGCCCTTTGCGCTTAGCGCCTAAACCAAGAAGATCTTAGAAAGATAGGTAGAATATTTACCTTACACTATCACTTGCCTAACAACCCTAGTTCACATAGGAACAATACGAAAGAGTTCAAGTATTGAATACAGTATTGCCTGAAGTTTAATGGCAATGGTGATACCTTTGTAAGCTGGGGCACTTGATACAGATGCGACCTTCCTTTTCATTGGTTCTCTAGCAAAATCGTCTTTTGGGATGACCGGATCTTCCACTCCATGGTTTATCTTATCAGCAAATGGAGCTACAAAAACAGAATTAAAAACAATCTGATCACATACAGAGCTTTGGGATATCAAGTATTTAACAAAAGCTCTTTGGCTGACACTCAGCTGAGTAATAAGCCAGAAGAGTTAAATCCAGAAAGGTTCTGTAATGTGCTAATCAGCATTGTGATTGCATAAACGTTTGTTAAAGGTAGTTTTAAAGCAAACATTATAAAACATTCTTATAAGAATCAAACCTCTTTGCTCAGGGGATGCTAGATTATCTTTTTGACGCTGTATCTTATCTCTCAGTCTTGTAATGGCACCTGTTGAGAAAATACGTCTCATGTGAAGTTAACAAATCGTTCAAATTATTTTCTGCTTTAGTAACATAGAAGATAATTTGAGCAAAAGATTATTTCAATTCGGGTAACAATACTAGGGTGGGAAAATATCAACATTGTTGTTTTAGGATCATAAGTGAAACCAGTTGCAGTGCAGTAAACCAAATGGTTGATTTTGAATACATCATCTTGGTTTAGTGTTCTTGTTGCATAAATGCTTTTGTTAAAAATTGATTTGGTTTTATTTTTTATTTCTTTTTTATATAATATATAGAAACTTACAATATTAAATACAATACACACATAAATACATTACAAGACGATACCCTGGGAAGCAAGGGTCCATGACTATCCCAGGGCCATTACATTAATACTGAACTTTAACTACATTATAATACTAATTTTGCGACATAAAAATACAAATACAGCAAAAGAAAAATAATGAAAAAGAAATCGATAAATACGTTACAAGAATCTAAGGTGGTTGCGAAGCAAGTGAGTGAAATCTCTAATATTAGTCAAATCGACCAGTTTCATTGATGAAGCGTATAGTCAATTCGAGTGTATGTTTATTTAGATTATTTGGAAGCTCTTGATCAACATATAATAAAAGATCCATTAAACGATCGTGTGAAAGATATGTTATTTTGAAAAATGGTCGTAGCAAATCTGTGACTCTAGCGAGAAGATCTCATCGTTGAGGGTGAAATGAGAGGCAAAGCAACAAAAAGTGTTCCGTATCCTCGATCCTGTCATTTGAGGGGCACATTGGGTTTAACACATCCAAAAAATTGTGCTTGAATTTGTGAAATTTCAATTTACTAAAACTGACCCTTATTTGAGAAAGATATGCTAGGCCTTTCGGGTTATAAATACCAAAAACAGATTTTGCAGGGGGGCAAATTATTTTTAACATTTTTTTCTTGAAAACAGTAACAGAGGGTGCAAGTCTAATTTCAGGATCAAGTTTATTCCATTTGGAAACGCAATTAGGATAAAAGCTTGATTGAAATGCTTCTGTTCTCGCTCTTATTCGCCCGATTTCATCCCGCTTGCGAAGAGAGTAATTTGACTGATGAGCTGATGGGACTGGCTCCTTTGTATACAAAGGGGTGAAATTGTTCATAATATTATAAAACAAGGTAAGGCGCCTACTCCACCTTCGATCATTTAACGATTCCCAGCCAAGCTCTGTGTAAAGTTTATCACACGATGTTCCCCCCCATGTTCCTGTTATAGCAAGGGCAGCTGAATACTGAATGGATTCTAGTTTTTCCATAGTCTAGGCAGAGTGATTACATGGCTGAACTCACACACTTTGAACTCACACATTTGGTTTTATTATGGGAACAGGCACAGTAAAGACAGTAATAATGGAGTGGCATACTTTGACATAGATTAGTGCCACAGGTTCACAACTTTAATTCAAAACCCACCACTGAAGAATCAGAACAAACCCAACATTTCTATTGATGATAGTGGAGACACAGTGATATGAGCTTATAACTTTAATTCCAAACATAACAGATTATTACCAAAAATAAAAAGATTCATACCACTTTCCCTTATACTTTCTCCAAGAGATCTTCCTAAGGCTGAAGAATTTAGTCGAGGAACAAGCGGACTTCTTGGTCGATCTGTTAAGGAGTCACCTTCTCTTTCATATTGAAAATCCAGGTTGTAATCCCTTTTGTGTGCCTGAGAAGACTCTTCTCCATACAGAGGCTGCCTTTTCAACCTGAGGTCTTCCTTTGGGAAGATTCGTTCATCATCTGAATGTTTATACCGTATTTCTGGGTTTAGGTTCAACTGGACCTTGTTAGATTTTCTGTTGCCATGGCTTCTGCTGCTATATTTCCTATGCATTCTGTTATCATAGTCATTTGACCTCTTCCTATCATTGGCCTCCTCAGGCAGGAAACTTTTAGCCTTTGCTATCCTTCGTCCAACATTATCCAACTAAAATAAAAAGGGCAATTATCAAGTGTCTAGTCTTAGTATCTTGGGTAATGTTCCCTAATTTTGCTCTTTGCTCCCTACTTTTGAAGTTTTAGTACTCTCTAGTTCTTGAATACTAACAACATATAACTGTACATCGTATGCCTGAGTTTACAAGTTGCTACCCAGCTAGTGCGGAGATAAACGGAAGGGAAGGAATATTGATGAACATCACAACTTACATTTTCCTTTGTGCTTGCAACATAACCCCAAGCATTTTCCAGAGCTGGAAAAAAGATTCAAAATCAAAATCAGCAAGTTGGAAGAATATGAGGGATCGGCCTTTCTTCACTCAAAGGTATTACCTCCTTTACAGATAATTCAAAGGATTTGTAATTACAAAAAGGACAAACAAAGTAAAGGGTTACCATCAATTTTTTCCAATTCATAAATGAAATGAAAAATAATGATTCAAGAAACTATCCAGTCTGTTCGCCAAGCAAAAGCCACTTACAACTTTGAAACTAATCACTCCTTATATCTTTCTCCTCTACAATTAAGCGGGGGGACAATTGCAGTTTAGTAGGCAGTAACCATGAGGAAATAGGATTTCAGAAGAAAGCTACACTATCACCTCTCAAATGAGTGGACCTGTTTTCTGTGTACTGCCTAACAGCAGACGAGGCCTCCTACTAAACTATTATCTAGTCTGCAGCGAGTAAAACTGTAACACAATGATTTATAAATAAGTCAATTCCCTATTATGTGTTTTGATGAGTTTTGTCAGCTTCCTCTGAGACTTTCATCAATTCATCAGATCTCTAAGTTGTTGCCCATGTTTTATATAAGAGAGTCTCAAATCAACTATTCCTTGGACTCAGTCTCGCTCTTAATCTATAGCTCTCAAAAATGATATGTTTGGACCGCATCCTTTTACCTGACAGAGATGACCTGTAGTTTGCTCCTCCCCCAGGTCTCTCCTTGACACCTTCTGATCCTGTATCATCATATTGCATTTTTTTAATCTAAACTTGATGGCAATTTCTCCAAATTTTCAAGAGACTGTGAATATCATCATATTTCAGTGTACGAAAATCCCTTCACTTAGTCTTCAATTAGGCCTGATGTTGTCAAATCAACTGCCTCCCATTGAATTCTAATACAAACAGTTTGACACACCAAACACAATCAGCTGCGATGTTTCTATATTGACATCTTCGATGTTAATCCATCAAAATACAGTTTTTAATGAATGACATGGAGCAATCCTGACTATCAGCTGACCTTTAGTCCATTTCTATATGAATCCAGGTAGCATTGATACTTTCAAATGATAAAAAAGTTGGTCTGATAAGTTCTACTTCTTTATTTTGTCAACAAACAACAGGACACAGAGTTCTCATCAATGTATTTTTGGTGTTTGACTTCATTCTCCGATCGACGTGGTAAGACTTGCTTACGAAAGCGTAAATATCGAAGATCAGCCAGCTAGCAAATTTGAGGTCGAGGATCAGCTGGCAGTAATTTGGTTAAAGTTTATATCCAGTTAGGATGATTTAGGCCCGTCGGTCCATCCATCATTACCAGGCCTTGGTATAAGGCCTAAATATAGTCCATCGACAACCATGTAAATCCGTCATGAATAACACACTTCTAAAATTCCAAATGTCTAAAGACCATGCCATGTGAAAACATTGCGATCTTGACTAGAAACCACAATTTGATTCCAAGCAGGCGCGTAATAAATTTTTAATTTACTTCGCAGAACGGCTTCTCTGCTTTCAAACAAGACGCCATGATATAAATTGCATTGTGGGATTTGCGCGCCGAGACAGAATAATAATCAAACAACAATTAAAAGTCTAGCGTCTTCAAGTACTTCAGCACAGAAAGGGGAGTTTCGAAGATTCATCAATGAAAAATAAGAGTTTGATATGTTGTAAAAGGTTTAAAAAGATCTTTAAAACCATCTCACCCATCTTGATGTCTTCAAGATCGTTATCAGCTTCTCCAGGATTTGCAATATTTCTTTTTTTCTCGCAAATTTTATTTTGATTTTGTTCGTTGCAACTATCTAAAGAATCAGTCGTAACGAGAATTGCGCCAGGGTTGCACCCTGGCAGACTTAAAGACTCCATTTTACTTCAAACAGTAAAATTATCAAAACTTTAACACAGTGATAAAAACTAAACTGATAAATCTCAATTCAGAGTTCGCATTTGATGAATTTGATAGGTTATAATAATTTGACATCGATCAAATTGAATTACGTTTCGTTTGTTACGTCACTTGATTCATTCAGGAATTCCCGATTCATTTCAGATTTTTCGACGTCAAATTAAACAATATGCGCGAATTCTTACAAAGTGATGCGAAAAGTGCTCTAGACCGCGCGTGAAGACCACATGATTACCGCGTGAAGTAATGCGTGCAGACCGCGCGTCAAATTTGATACGCGTGTGAATGTCATGCGAATCTTCAAATTACTCTTTATCTACATGAAAAGTTCTTTCTTCCTCGATCTTTAGACGGGGCTTCAGCACGTGTTCATTCCTTAGAATTCTTTCCATCAATTCGGAATAAAGAATGGCGGTAAGTCTATCATGTCCTTGCTAGCTTCCTCTTTTACAGACTTTCAAATATATACCCATGCTAGACTTTTCAGTTTTTGAAAATTATTAGCTGCCGAGCCTTGAATGTTCTTGAATTTGAAATTATTTGGTGGCTAGAGCGATGGCAAAATTGATTGATAAAAACACTTTATATACGCAATTACGCATGGGGCCTAGATAGACAGCATGGACCCTACTGCAGAGTTTGACGCTTGCACACCCGAGTTTGACAATAGATTAATTGGATGAATTAATGTAAAATAGCTCCTGATGCACAAACAAGATCTCAACGAAAACTGCCATACTCTGCTAATTGGAGCATGCATTAGGCACTCATTAGGGGCCTCCTCTAGCCAGGCGGGATGATGTGCACCCTTTTTTTCATATAAGAACAATTTTATAAGAACAAGAGCCTCAAATTTTGGCTAAATCTAAGAACAAGCTAAGAACAAACCAAAGCTAAGCATGTTTTGCTCTCAATATAGGAATTAGGGCTGTCCAAACGAAAGATTTGAACTATTCGAATATTTGTTTACAATTTTACCGAATATTTGGTTATTCGGGTGTGGCTTAGAAAAAGGGTGTGGCAAAATATGACGTCATCAATGTTTTAACAATTTTTCAGCTAGCAAAATTTCGTTTCTTATACTCATTCCAAAAGTGGCAACAGAATAAGTGGGCCATGTTATTATAAGAAACAGATTTATGGAATAAAAATGTCAAGAGAGTTTATTGATTAAGGTCTACTTGTTCAATCCTCAGTTTTTTTTTATTCAATCAACCAACTCTAGAGTTGTTCATTTACTATTGAATAGTCAATCCAGCCCAACGTTTACTGATTTTGCGAATAATCGTTATGCTTCACTGCTATTCGAATAGTTTGCTGCTAACCAAATAGCGATTATTCGACCTTCGGTGGACAGCCCTCATAGGAATGTTAAGAAATATCCTTAAGACTGAGAAATAATCGCAAAAAAGCAGATTAACAGTACACAGATATGTCAGATAGTCAAGAGAGTAAAAATTTGGACCAATCAACACAACTGATAGCAAAAACAGGCTTCCAAACATTATGCAATTAAACAACAATTTAAAAACATTTCAGGCTGAGAATAGAGGAATATTTAAGAACAGCCAGCTTCAAATCAAATTTACTGGTTCTTATAAAAAAAGAGTGTAGGTAATATACTAACTCACTGCAACTTATCAACTTCTTTTGTTAACATCTATTTTTAGGGAGGTGAAGATTTTCTAATCTATGCAAAACTATCATATCTCCCTAAACATGGGAGTTGATAAGTTGGGGAGTTGATGAGTCGGTGTATTAGAGACACCAACCTTAGCGGCCTTTGGGCTAGCGGACTTTGGCTAGTTGCAGTTTAGCAGAAAGGAATCATGAGGTGTGGTCACATCGAGAGGAAGGACCAGGGTCGCACTGCTCGATTAGTTTACCTATTCAGTGGACCCTTTGTGCTTAGCACATAAACCCATACCTTGCGAAGATAGCGAGTGTATGTGCCTATCAACAAGACAGCCTCCTTCGTAGTTACACAGTCCACAGAAAACAGATCCACTCATCACGGAGGTTATAGTGTCTTGGGCTCTCTGGAAATCCTATTTCCCTGTAGTTGGGGCCCGCAAAATTGAAATTGCCCAAGGGCTTGGCTAAATAAAAAATCAAGCAAATAGAATCCAGTGATTTAATAGTTTTGAAATACCTAGACATTTAATTGTCATTGATGTTTCAAAATTTTGAACCAACTTTTGGGCTGAGCTAAGCCAACATGGAAATCTTTTGAGGGTGTTTCATCCCCCAAGCCTCCAATGTGCCACCCCATCTTTTGAGCTTAGACTCATACTTGCCTTTTACTCCTGAAAAGTAACAGCCTAGCACTAAAAGCTGTGCGAACCTCCAGAAAATGATTTTTTCATTATTGCTATTGTTTTATAGTAATTTGTCATTCTCTTTTAAATCTGGTAGGAAAAAAAGAAGAAAGAATCAATCCTAGACCTGACAAAGTATATGGATAAAGCCATAAGAGTAAAGTTTAGTGGGGGCAGAGAAGGTTTGTATATGATAAGATTTCTTATAAAAACCAGCACAGCGACTGTGACTTAAACATGATATCAGTTTTCATAGTCTCAGAGATGATAGATTACTTACATGAGTATTTGCTTTATTGAGAGATATTGCTTAATGTTTTAGCTTCAGTTGTTTAAATGTATTTAAAGATGTGTAGTCTTTCATTGTTACAAAACTTACTGAGAGTAGAAGGGAAATCATGGAAACATAGTAAAATTGCTTAGAAATTGTGTAGATCGTCATCAGAGAAGTTGTCTGAAAGCTTCAGAAGAAGTTGGAAAATGTTACCTTTGTTTGCCAGCTTATCACCGTTTAATATTATAATGCACTACAAATACAACATTATTCAGAATGTGTGTGATATGACGTAACAGATTTTGTCTCCTAAGTTAAAGAGACATAACTCACAAAAGATAACTAGCTTCAAAAATATTACAGTCTTTGATCGGTACAAAACTCCAATAAAGCCAGAATTATTGGAAGCATGGAGAAGCGAAAACATGGATTTCTTGAGCTTTTTGTCTGACAATCAACCAGTGATCCTACACTGTGTAGACAGAAATAGTTTGTTTTTGCCTAGAGACTCAATAATTGTTTGATTGAAAAGATTGATTAATTATTTGTAAATATTTATATTTGTTTCAGTGTCAGGAGTTTTGAAAGGATTTGACCCACTTCTGAATTTAGTATTGGATAACACAACAGAATTCATGAGAGGTTTGTACCTTAAGGGTTCATTTTCGATAGCTATTTTCTTAGTATCTCACTTGTAACAGTTAGATGAGATGGGAACTTGTTAGGGGGTGGCTTAGTTGATCATATACATGATAGAGTGTGTCTTTGAGAAGTGACTATGAGAAGTGCTTATGGGAGGCTTCAGTTTAAAATCATTAGCAGAGCACACACCATTTGAATTATTAATCATATTTCTCTTGAACCCATTAATGTATTTGTTGAAAAGTTTTGAAAACTTCCTAGTCCTCCTACAGTGCCGCATGCCTTTTATTGTTGTATGACATCAATTGCTATATGAAGTGTATCAGATAATTTTGATTTTTTTGTCTTCATGCAAAATACAGCCAAAACTATCATTCTCGTTAACCTAATAATATCCTTCAAGGATTATTTGCTTTTGGATAACTACCTTGCTTGAAAACATTCTTATTAGATGGTCAGACCAAAAACTTTACAATTATGAATTATGACTTTAGAATTATTTTTCAATCAAGCATTATTTTTTTTATAGATGCTGATGACCCATACAAATTGACTGACGAAACTAGAAGACTGGGACTGAGTGTCTGTCGTGGCACTGCTGTAGTACTCATTTGTCCAATGGATGGGACAGAGGCGATTTCAAATCCCTTCATGCAGCAAGATTCTTGAACATATTGGTATCGATTGAGTTTCAACATTAAAAGGCTTATATGGAGGGCTGCCATTACTTATCACTTACGTTTGGGGATCAGATAACTGTATAGCTTGATATTTCTAACAATTCAGCCTTGCGTTCCAGTTGGTGCTCTACTCAATACAAAGATCATTACAAACATCAGATTACTGGACTTGATGTGACATATTTCTTAGTAAAATGTTTTGGACCCTAACAGAAACACTATTCTGAACGATGGATAAACAACCTTTTCATCTTATTTATGATTAGATAGTGAAGTATTCAGGCGAGGATCAGAATATGAACTGATACCGTTTGCACAGAGTCCCTGGATTTAAGATGAGATAAATAGACCACTTGCCATGCAGTCCAGAAATTCGGTCGGGCCTTTATTTGAAAATAATCGAAAGTGCAATTAAATTCTTCATTGCCATACCAAACATCAAAAATATTTTTAGCGTGACAATCATGTCTCTGAATGTGCGATTGATAATAGGGAAATATGCCACTTTTTCTTTCAATCACTATGGGTTATTCATTCAGGCTTAGGTTCCAAATCACCAATTTGTCGAAATTTTATTCTATAATTTCTTTTTATGGACTGAAAGTTTTAAAAGGCACTATTCCATACCCAGTGGAGAAGATTTCAGATAATGAGACGGGACTTTATTTACCATTTATGTTTATGAGATTTCTACTGCATTAGCATTGAGCACTTTACTTAGGTTGTAAATTATATTGGTGAAAGGACTTTCACCACACCAGTCGTAACTCGATACATACAGTACAAGATCATAGCAATTATTTGTTTTTAACGACGCTGAGATTGTTAATCAAATCTTATCACAATATTTGATTTTGTAGATCAGTAACTCTAACTGTTCTTGTTTCTTGTTGGATTTTCCATCATCTTCCTGTGTCAATAATTCATTTGAACGATACCAAACATCCCAACTTAGCATGAAGAGCCTGACATCAGCAGGCCTGGTACTACCCAATCATAACATGAAGAGCCTTGTTCAGAAAATACCAACCTTGCTTTTATATATGACTTAAAAGACCTAAGAAAATTATTGTCACTTTCTTGTTTAAATAGAAAAATGCACATCATGCACGTCTTAATCTGTCTTTTGTGTATCTAAAATAAACCACGCATGCTAGTTTAGTTTAAAGAATTTTTAGTTGGGAAGTGCCTTTGTGTTTTAAGAGGAGAATTGCTCAATTTTCACAAAGTGTTGTTTCCGGCTGTCTTCTTCTATGGCCTGTGTAGATCAAAGTCCGAATTTCTCTTCAGAGTTTCATATTTGACCCATGTCTTCTGTCATTAGCAACGTTGATTTTGAGCACTGAAAGAAATTCCTCTTATGATGTTATCAGCAAAACGAAGTAAACATTCTTTACCAACTGAGCCTTTTCTGAGATGTTTGGATTTTAGCAACGGATCTCGTACGTGAAATTCTCTATCTTGTCAATATTTGAAATAGGAAGGCTTCTCTCTTTGCTCTCCTCCCGCCCTTCTGTTTTATTTAGAACAAACCAAATAACCGAACAAGGCGAGCGATAATAGAGTCGAGCATAAGATCAAATTGTTAGATTTTCAATGTTTATTGAATGTAAAAGCGCGTTTGTAATCTCATGTTTAGTTACCAAGTCACGGTTGTTCTGCCTAAAACGCTACCCAGGGGGTACTACCACCTTAAATTCTTCTCTACCATACTTTGTAGACTGCATGAAATAACTGTACAAGTGTTTTAATGTTAGCCCTAAGCTGTTACGAATTTTTAGCTGGCTCCTAATTCGAGAAAATCATTCCATATTCAAATGTACTCCGTCGATTCATGGATTCTCAATATGATTTGCGGTAGGATTTATATTTTTGGAGAGGATATTAAACTTTGGTACTTGAAACCAAAAATGGTGGCATGTGAAGTCGAGAGACTACCAGATTTGGGTTTCTATTTCATCAAACAAGACACAGATCATGTCCTGAAACTTATATTTATCGCCAAAAACTGAATTTCAATCAAAGTTTTTCATTTTCTTTATGAATCATTTTCAAATATGGCAATGTTATTAGCTAACGCCTAAATTTTGTATATAGTTTCCAAAATAATGAACAAATTTGTTAATTTCTGCTTCTGTCAATACCCAGCAAAGTTTAAGGCGTATCTTACCTGAAACTTCAGGGGAATTTTTAGCTATGGTTTTGAAAATAACTGGTTTAGAGCTTACAGTTCTAACTAAACTTTGCTGTTATGGTTCATCTAACTTCAGACACTTGTGACACAACATTTAAGAACGGACCATGATTGTGTGTCTTGAACGGTTCTAGATTGCATATCTGTTCTACTAAATCGGAAATAAAGAGCAAGTAAACCATCTTCGTCGCACAACATTGAAGGAAAGGACACGAAGTTGGATGTGATGTTTACCATGAGTGCGTGTCTTTCTGATGTCATTCTTCCTATTGTTTTGTGTTCGAGAATAAATTGGTTTCTTTACTGGTTTGCATCACCAGTATGTTAAGACACCTTTATACTAAGATATCCCAGCTCTTTCCGCCATGTGCTCAACTGTTTATCACCATATTCATTGTTGATCAGGTACTAGTATTCCTTGCAGTACCCCCTGGTCATTTAGCGTGTGTCAATTGTGAGAAAGGGATTAAATGTAAACTTCAGATAACCTTCTTTCTCTCACTCCAATTCACTAAATTCAGAGTATGCGCTTCGATTTCAAAATGAGCTGCGAAAGTTGTAACTCGCAAATCGCGCGATGAAATCAGAAAAGAGCCAAACTGTGGCGAAAACCTGGGACGGATTCGCCAATACGTCCTCCATCCATGGCTTGCGGTACACATCTCCGGACTTCAACAAGATTCGTCGGATTGCCTGGGCATTTCTGATCTTCACCGGACTGTCCATCCTGATCGGATCGACGATAGCGGTCGTTTTGGAATACTTCCAGTATGAGGTGAACACCATCGTGAGAATGGTGTCAGAAGAAGAGGTCGACTTTCCGGCCATCACTATCTGCAACATGAACACGATGCGGAAGAGTTACTTCCAGCAGAGGAACAAGGACCCGAAATACAAGCAGTTCATGATGCTCGCAAGGATTCTGGCAATGGCGGACCTCACCGACCTCAGTGACAACATGACGTTTCCTAAATTCACAGGCAAGGCCGTGAGGAATATCTACAATGTGTTCGGGCACACGATGGACGACTTTGACAATGGGGGAATGCTATTGAACTGCACGTACAGGGACGAGAAATGTGACAGAAGCTTCTTCCAGCCTGTGCTTAATCAACTGGGCCAATGCCACACTTTCAATCCGGGTAGCTCTGGAAACAATGGAAGTATGAAGATATTGAAGGCTACACACCCTGGTAGCGCCTTTGGACTGAGGCTGCGGATGACCGTGCAAGCAAAAGACTACCTCCTTCTGCCAACGCAGGGGTTTTCCACCGGCTGGAAGATGCTCATTCACGATCAGAAGGACCTCCCATTGGCTGATATTTACGGGTTCGCCCTGTCACCAGGAACGCATGCTTTGATAAGTCTTAAAAAGACCAAAGTAAGTCAGCACATTCTTACTTGATGCCAATCCTTATATCCTTCCATCTTTCATTTCGAGTCTACTCTTATTTTAAATTGCGTTCTCATTTCGTCCCTCTACATGCTCTCCTGGTCTTAGAACTATGGATAAAATACAGTCTGAAACATATTTCAATATCTTCACCATAGTTATCAGATTTGAATGGTTAGGAATCCTTTTGTTTTAGTTTTGATGTTGAACTGGTCTTATTCGTGTACAAAGTTTGGTTGAATTTATTAGAAACTGATTTATGATGAACTAAAGTTTTGCATATTGGAGTGCTGAAATATCCTAATCTAATCAATTATAAACAAGAATATGTCGAAAAAGGAGTAGAAAAGAAACCTTTAGGCTCAGTTGGTCAACCATGTCAATTTAGGTTAAACAATGATAAGACAAAAGGCTTGTGCACTGTCACGCTTGAAATAAGTGAACAAAAATATGTAACTAAAGGTTTCCAAACCATTTTCTTCTATTTCATATACCTTCACTATTACGAATGCTCTGGTATAGTTTGCAGTCTAGCTTAAGCGTGCATGGAAGTTTGCCAACCATGCATTTTATCAACCTGTTTATTTGCTGTTTCGGCATCAACTTGATAAACAAACCTCGTGCATTCATTCATTATAGAAGATATGAAAATTAAGTTTAATTGCGATAAACTTCAAAATCTCACCAGTATTGCACTGTTGAGGTGTAAAAGGGTGTAGGAAATTGAGACTCTGACACAACACTGGAACAAGATAGGACATGAAAGCTACTTTCATAACCAATATCTTACCTTGATATTTCCTGGTCATTATTTGTAACTTTCATTAGGTAACAGTTCCAGGATGCCTCTGGGTAAAACATGCTATTGTGTTTAACACTATATTTTCAATGTTCTACATAATCTCAGGTTCTGCACAAACAAAAATAGTTCAAGAACTGCACAATTTTGTTTGGAACTGAAGCTATAGAGAAATTACAACTTCAAATCGTATTCTAGTTTATTTCATTTTGATTCGGCATTATTCAGTTTGATTAATTAGCGTCTATCGTAAACCTTCAACTGAAGACGCAGTCATTTTTGGACCTTACCATCTGATGATACTTCTACCGATTCTTATTGATACTTTTTTTCCTCGCTAGATAGTGAATCTTGAACCGCCTTACAAGACCGCTTGCCGGAAGAAGCCGCTAGATACTGGACAGCGATATTCGCGGCACGCTTGTCTCCGGCTGTGTCAAGAGAAGTTCGTCGAGAAGAAATGCGGATGCCAAATGCCAATCAACTTCCTTCGAGGTATGTCGAATCAGAAAGGGTGAATCGTTAGCTTTAGTAGCATTTTGTGATGTTGTTTTACAATTATACCCGGTGTAGTTGCATCATCGACTGCAATCAATAACTTGGGACGCTTTTCTCGTGTAAAAAGTGCAGCCCTAGCTGGAATATTATTTCACCTCAATTGATTTGTCAAATTTGACATCAATTATGACTATTTTTGCACCAATTTTGCCAGGCTGGAAATTCCCCCTTGGCCAGCTTTTCTCGTGTAAAGGCGGGCATGAAATCATAACACCAAAGCGGTTATCTGGGCTACTCTCTGGTCTCTAATAGACGTCCCCCCCCCCGCTTATTAATTTTTGGAAAATTTTCCACCCAGGACATTCTTATTCCAACCCCCCCGCTAATTAATTCTAGCAACAAGTTCCAAACCAGACAAAAGCAACACAACAAAATTCAGTGAGCCCAAAACTTTCAATACATTTTTGAAGGAAGGAACAATTTAAAGAAAAGAATCCTGACGAAAACCAGGCAAGATGATGATAATACCAATCCTAGTGAAGACAATTACAGTCTTTTAGAAATTGCTAATGGAGATGAACATTACATTTTTGATATGTTAGAGGACATGTAGAAGCAAAACTTAAAAAGAAAAGTTCTTGTGCTATCGTTGTTGTGTTATGTTATTGTTAAAGCTTCCATTGCCAAAACGAAAGATTCGAAAATTAATTTTTTTCCAACCCCCTCACGGCTATTGATTTTTGAAACATTTTCCAACCCCCCCCCTATTATTCCAACCCCCCTGGCTATTAATTTTTTCGATTTTTTCCGACCCCCCCCCTACTATTCCAACCCCCCCGTCTATTAGAGACCAGAGAGTAGCCTACTTCATATAAACAGGGCCTATTCCAAAATTTCATTCTTTTATCTTTATTGAATGCCATTTGCAAATTGTTGATAATCTTTGTTTATGTTTTAGGAAAAGATTCGGATTTATGTGATTTGGAAAACTCCATTAAATGTGCACTACCTGCCATGGGTACGAGTTTGTCTTTCTTTGATTTAATCATTTGATAATCTTTGTCCTTAAGGGTGTGCCATTTAAATCTGGAACACAGACCTATGATGTAGACCTCAAAGCTGCAATTGTAATATTGCCTTGAAGCCAGGGCTATATGTATTACCTATGTATGAAGCCAGTGTGACATTACTTTTTACATTACCCCTTCCAAAAAATCTTGCTATAACAATCTAACACTGAACCAAATCACGCAGAGAAAATAATAGACTACATGTATAAGATTAAAATAATGACTGATGAAACCAATCGTAAACTCATCCTTGCCAAATGGCTGGATGAATATATTGATGAATGAATTCCAGCCTAATAGCTGGAATTCATCTTTGAATCTTATTTTCAAACTTCTCCAGGGAAAAGCCTTTCTTAGGTCCCTCAAGAAAAGGATTTAAAGCTTTAATAATCTCAATTTCGGTCATGTGGTATCAAAAAGGGATAAATGGGCATGCATATATATATATATATGAAGCATTTTGTTTGATTTCAGACGAATTCAAGAAGCGTGGAAAGTGTGTTTGCCCAGAACCGTGCGAGTCGATTGAATACATGCCGACTTTGAGTTACGCGTACTTCCCGTCTGACGCGTATGCTGAGGAGGTGGCTAAACATTTGGTCAACACGAAAACTGCATCCACTATCGACGCAGCTAAGGTCTACATGAGGTAGGTATCATGCAAACATTATGTTCAATATAACCTGGCTCAAGAGGAAATAGTCATAGAAGAATAGACACATTTAAGAGAGAAGGCCATGGTGGGAATAGTTGTGATTTCTAGAAAAATCGCGAATATTCATTTATATATTGTGATGGGAGGAGTCAAGAGACTAAACTCTCCATCTTCATGGGCATGTTTCGAGGTTTCCATGGTTCAAATTAGTATCCCCTGATGAGTGGAAAACCACAAAACAGGCAAGTCGAGAGGTTAGCCTTTTGACTCTTTCCTTCACAATATGTATTATGCTCTGTATCATGAATCAAGCACTTTTTAGGGATAACCAAGATACAGACTTAGCAATATTCAAATTAGCCAGGAATATCGGTAGCATAGCGAAACGAGCACATAGATTACTTAAGCTCACAAACATCTAAACTGCCTTACATTGGCAGTATCTCCTTGCCATTCGAAAGACAAATTAAGACAGCCATAACTAAGTGCTACGCTACAGTCAACACCCGTCTCGTCTTCTCCCCTAGGAAAATCATCCCATCCATCCGCAAAGATAGTGTGCCTACCACAAAAAACAGCCTCGTAGTATTTGTGCCGGTGTGCCGGTGTGATGCCAGGTCGCACATCTCAGTGGTTATGTGATAGGATAAAACAACACGTGCCGTCTAGCACACGCCAAAAAACTGTGCCACAACGAGAACAACCATCTCGTGCCTCAAAAACCAAAAGATCACTCAAACATGACTCTGCTATAGGTCAACATTTGCTCGACAACCCAGAATGTGCTCAAGCCTACAGTGAGAATTGTTTTCGAATAATTGGCAGAGCAAGATCTACATTTCACTTAGGTATTTTGGAATCAGTCTACATAAAAACCAGGGATCCCCTATTGTGTAGACAAAAAGAGTTCGTTTTCGCCTTAGGACTCTTAAAGTAATCTTATTGGTCAGCTCACTGTATCGTGGGTGTTGATTGGTTTTCCTACACTATACCAATCATTCACCTCTTTTCTGATTGGCCTATTTCGATCCACATCTGGGTATATAATCAGTTAGGTTTCTGTTTCGTTCTCTTTCTGACGTATTACTCTGTTGAGTGTCAGACGAAAAGCTTAAGTAATCTATGTTTTCGTTTCATTATGTTTCCGATATTTCTGGCTATATTGAAGTTTTGTACCATCCAAAGATTGTTCAATATCCATTTAGATGGGTATGATATGAATGGAAGTTTATTATCTGAATAATTGCGAACACGATAATTGAAGTGAATTATACTGCTGACCTTTCTGAAACTAAAACATCCTACTCATCCGTGCTGAAATTTCAAACCGAGCAAACCCTTGAGTAAAGCTCACCTGGGTACCCCTAAAATTCACTTCAATTTTCATTCTCTCAAAGTCATGCTATTTATTCTGATTCCTTGCCTTCAACCTTTAATGTTGCAGAAAGAACATAATCGAGCTGGACATATATTACGAGCAACTGACACATCTAGTTGTGAAGCAAATTCCCGCAAAGACTCTCCACAATATTTACAGTGAGTAATGAGATTTTTCGTCGTTTTTTCCTCATTTCTGATTGACCAATCTACATCTTGGTATAACTATTCGTTAGGCTTTGATTTCGTTCTCTTTCTGAGGTACTACTCTTATTAGATCCAGACGCAAAGCTTTAGTATGTAGTTATTAAGTTTCCATATGTTTCCGATTTTCCTCGCCATCCTCGAGTTCTGCCTATTTCTCTCTAATTTTCATTTAAAACATTCTTAGTTTTGATATGACATCATTCCAACCTTTATATCGATTCCCAAATCCAGGCCAAACACATTCAACATTTCATTTAACATTGCTCGACTTTTGCGCAGTATAGACAGATTATAATAGGTGAGCCTAGTTTCCTCTCATACAAACAGATACTGAAAGAAAGATTCACCACGAAACCACCTGGACAGCCAGGGCTATCTCTCCTCATAAACAGGCCTAAATGATCTAGATGAGATTGGCAAGATGAACGTGCTATAAATTAACTTTCAGGTGAGTTGGGAGGATTGCTTGGTGCTTCACTGGGAGCGAGTTTCCTGACATTCATTGAACTCGGGGACTTCATCTGCACAAGGCTGGCAGCCAGGTACGAGAAGCGAAGGGCAAGACTGATCAAAGTACAGGCTTTTTCGCAACAGGAAATGGGCGTTAAAGAGCAACCGAGCCTGACAAGTAAGGAATAACTCTACCTTGTCCAAAGGTCGATAGTCATATTGTAAATTTGTGTAAGACTTTCTTGCCATGCTATACCATGATTTTTGTGTTCGAGATGATGATTTGAGTTTCGATATGGTAATTTGAACCTATTTTGATTAATTAATAATGTTCTTTCTCCATTGAGTAAATATTTAACACTCAACAAATTTACAGTAACCAAATATTCCTATGGAATGCCATTTTGAATAGATGAGAATGTATATCAGGGTTGTTTTATCAGAAATGCCGGACCTACCACGCCAAAACAAATATCTTGGTTTCAACTTCACACCACCACCACATAAAACTAGGCTAATACCCCCTGAAAGTAAATCCAAACCAACTGCTCCCCATAACCTGTGCCAATCCTTAAAAGCTTTGTAAAGGAAAAAGTTTTTGCTTGAAAAGTTTAGAACTTTACACAGCCTAGCTCCTTCCAGCCTGACGCATGATCAGTGCCTGACGCATGTCCAGCCTGACGCACCCGGAATTGAATTCAGAAGACCTGCAGACTCAACAAAGAGCATCACAAACAAAGCCGAGGTCACCTCAAGGTCACCACGAGATGGCAAGGTTTGGAGCAGCTTATAAACAGTTTCAGGCAACTGAAAAAAGCTTTACTGATTTGTATTGAGAAAGTTGATAAAAGGGACTAGATTACAATTTCCACCCCCATGCCCCTACCTAACTATGTACTGAACCATGGTTTGTGGCAGTAACAATGTGAAAAAGCTGCCAATTGAATCAGTCAACTGGTTTGCCTCAGGCAATGAATGAAAAATTGAGCCACGGTGTAATAGAACATTTGTTTTTGAATCATAATTTTCTGCCTCAAATTCTACAAGAGTCGACAATGAATAAATAAATATTGTGAATAAAGAGAAATATCATCTAATGAGTATAATAAGAGATCATGTCGTAAGAAAATCAACATTATACCCTGTCTCTATGATACTCTCAATATTTCCTCTTCGGCTATGATTTTCAATTGTTTGCAGACGGCCTAGAAAATAAAAGAGTTTGCAAAAACTGCACAAAGCAAGAGTATTCTAATAAAAACGTAGCAGCTATGATTTTATCTATAAATACCTTGTTTCGAGTCCCGTCAAACGATACATCATTGTTAAGAAAAAATCTAAAATTATCTTAAAAAGTTTCAGGATATACTCAGAATCGTTGATTGATTTCCGGATCTAAATCAAATATTTTTGTTCTGTTTTGTTAATTTTCGGCATTATTGCGTTTAACATCTGTATTAAATCATATTTTGATCTTCTATTCAATTCGAAAATCAGATTTCCTTATTTCCTTGTTGTCTTATTTCTTCCAGTCTTAACTCTTCAAATCCATAATTTTCAAGAAATTTCTCCTTTTTGAATCTTAATCTTGATAGTTATTACCAAATCGCAAGCAAATTCGAGTTGGTATTCAGACTGGAGATTACAACCAGAATAATGTCAGTCATACAAAATGCACCTCCCATTCAGGAACGGATTTCCACTTCCATCTGCCAAGAGGGATGAATTCCTGCATCAGGGATGTTTGAGTCTTGCCCGGGTCGCCTTATTTTGCACATCTTAACATCGCGATATCTTACGTCATTCTAAATCCGAACCAGTGGAACCAATTTGGATTATCAGCACTGGTTACATCTCAAGTTACCCAATTGATAGTTTCAGTTTCTTTCTAAATAATTTCCCACCTGCTTTTGCTCCTATATTTCAGTCGTATTACTGCAGTCCTTTCAGTTTAATGTGGCCTTACTTTATCTAGTTTCTGCCAGCACAATACCCCAAACAACTGTGATCTATTTAGGCTGTCAAGTCTTGTATGTTTCCCGACTTTCTCTCTCTCAAGACTATGACAGAATGGAAAGCCAGGAAGAAGTTGGAAAATATGAATGTATAAAATTATGCAAGGAGAGATCAAACTCACTTTGCCCATTCCACGTTCAAAATCAAATGGTCGTAGCCAAATCCTTGAAGGGCTTTGATGGCTCGGGCGGCATCATCTCGTCTGGAGTAGCTGATGAATGCGAAACCCTAAAACACAGAAATTAATTTTCATGAAAAGAAGAAGAATTCGGAAAATCGATCAAGATGATTTGTGAGTAAGAAAATGACCAAAGTAGAACTCTAACTCATTATCTCTTGATAAATACTCTAGTGCACAAACCATTGCGCAAACTGCTACGCCTTAAAGGCCCTGACCGCACAGCAATTAGCGCATCATAGTGAAGTTAATTGCTTTGATTCGATTTTTTTCATGAGAAGAAGCAGGCTTCATAAATCAAATCAAAAGAATTCATGAGAGTTAAGCACACACAGGGTCTGCTGAAGGGTGCTTGACTCAAACCAGCAAGTGCTTAACCAGCTTCGAATCTAGGATTGTGTTTCCCGCATTTCATTTTAACGACTGCCCATTGAACAGCAATAGTCTTACATCTTGTCAGCATTAGCACAAATTTATCTTTTTCATATTCACACCATCCAAAAGTACAGATATTCATTGCCTGATGAGTGAAACTTATGCGGGACCATATGAAATAAGTAAAAATGATGCACAAGTGCATAGCTCATCAAGAATGACAAAATACCTTAGACTGGTTCGTTATTTTGTCTTTAGCCAGATATATCCTTGCAATTTGCCCAAATGGCCTAAACAGCTCTTGAAGGTCAGATTCTTGAGTATCCTCTGAGAGATTGGTGACTCTGACTGTGGCAGCCTCGTCAGCTAAGAATAAAATGGCATAATAATGTAAATTGCATGCGGTTCGTAAATTAAAATGCTAGGGGGAAGAAAATTATACAAGATATCAATAAATAACATATGCAAATTAGGCAAGAAACATAATGCTTATGTGTCTTTCCGAGATTGTACCCTATATTATCTAAAATAATGATAACTGAGTTAAAGCTTACTTCTTCTGCTCTGCATTGTCTCTCCTCTGCGTGGGGTTGCCCCGTCGCCCCCTCTCAGATTAGGAGGAACGTATTTTGATGTCTGGGAACCTGCAGCTGTGGGAGCAGGCTGGGCTGGACGATTTGCTTCTTGTTTGGCGGCTACAAGTAAATAAAAAACAAGTTATTCATTTAGAGATACAGCCTGTAGAAAGTATTCAACAATGAAACTAATGGCATGGGAAAGCATTGTAAGTTAAAAAAAACATCTTCATTCTGATGATAGCTCAATTTGCAATGGAAAACCACTGTTAACAACAAAAATTCCTAAAAATTAGTTTTCCTTCCTAATAGAAACATTTTATTATGATTTTAAAAACATTTTCCAAAAATGTTAGACAATTGGAAGCAACAGAGAATGAATTGAAACCATTATGTGAATAATTGTAATTGTATAAGCCTAGAGCTCAGTTAACGGCGAAGGGTTTCAACATGTTTGCATCTCCTAACATCTTTTTATATATCAAAACGTAAGCCAAAATGGTTTTTTTATTCAGATAGATTCAATTTTGATTGTCTCAATGTTCATGAGTAAAAATCAGGCAAATTTGAAAAATCAAGATGCAATAAAAACATTCAATCAAGATAGGAATGAAGGCTTTACAAACCATCTTTTTCTTGCTCCTTTTGCTGCAATAACTGAAGACTGTCTTTATAGGGACATTTGGTGGTCCAATGGTCTCCTTTGCAAATACGGCACTTGACGATCTTTGTGCCTTTCAGCTTTTTCAATGGGTCATCGTCATTTTGATTGTTGATTTCCTAAGGTAAGAGTGGTTTTAATCAAAAGATTAATTAATACAATCATCAAGTATATATTTCACAACTTTTTTTGGAAGCCCTTTTTAGGAAGGATAAGGGAATATACATTTCTGTTCAGGAAGTAAAACCCCATATGTGGCTTAATTTAGTGTCTTAATGTAGCTAGTTTGAGAAAACGCAGGATATACAAAATCTATCATGTTTGTCTGAAATAACTCGACCTGAGCCAGACAGGAACCAATTACCTCTTATTTTCGAATACTCCTTGAAATACTAACCTCTTTGTTCAACACAAACTTGAGGAAAACATCCTCAGCAACATACGTTGTTGATGGATCAGGGCCATGAGGGTTATCTCTTTTTGCAGAACCAAATTTCTTCCATAACTGCAAAAAAGCGCAGATTTATAAATGCTGATTATGTTTATCAATAATAGGAACAGAAAATTATAATTTTCATGTCAAAATCTAACCATAGTGAGTGAACAATAAGAGCCTTTACAAAGAAAGTAATGATACCTATCTTTAGAATTCATATCATCAATAGAATAAAAAAATTTATGTTAATTGATTCAATTGTAATTTGCAAAAATGTAAATTTCAAGTTACCTTTCTCTTTGCAATTGACTTAGGAACTTTCCTGGTTTCCAGCTTGTATGTCCTTGTCACCTAAAACATTTCATAATTTTTGATTATGATAAACGTTGCAAAAATCATTGAGCATACTTTCATTATAGGCAGCAAAATTGGAAGCATAGCAAAGCAAAAACATAGAAATTGGAGAGTCATTTATATTGAAGTTTTCTACTGATCAAAGACTTTTCTAAAATACTTTCAATTAACACTCTGTTTGTAGTGATTTTCTTCCAAGTATTTGGATGCTATGTGTCACCAATCTGTTTCCACTAGTTTCCAAGAAAGATAGAATCAAAGTAACGCATAATAAGTTCAACTTTGAAATTATCTTGCAGTATAGATGTCTTTTCTTACCGAATAATATTGTTGGCAGATGGTGTTGTTTGTGTTGCCTATATGAATATTATTTAACTGTCCATGTTAATACATTTGTTGGTGCATAGTGTGTGTAAGAAGGCGAGTAAAAGAGAGATTAGAAATTTACTAGTTCTTACAGGATCTAATGCTGTTAATGAGTGTGGTTTTGAAGCCTCTTTTACATAAAAAGTTGCATTTGCTCAATTATTGACTTAATTGTGACTCAATGAAATATAGAATAGTAGGGAAAATACAAGGCCAGCAATCCAACTCATCATGTCATTACACTTTTGCAAGCATTGTTAGTAACGGAAATTGAACTTAGAAATAAAATATGGAAAACTCACTTTGATTTTCTTTCCCTCGTCATTGAGTTTGAATTCAATGATCTTTTTGATGTCTCCGTTGATGCTTTCAGTTATTGGTGGCAAGGCATCTAAGATATAAGCAGGAGGTAATTATGAAAAAAAGCTCAGAAAGACAAAGACTCAATGTCAGAATATAACATCAAATGAAAAGGCCCATGTATTCTGGAACAAAGCAACTCCAGGCCTTCTTTTTAGTTGCTGCCTGGGCTTGAAAAGTGTGAAATGGGAGGTTATGAAAGTACAAACAATGGAACAGCCTGCCTATGCTAGATAAATCATATAGTAAATGACCAGATTTCCAGGCCACATTATTGCTTTATTTTGGAAGATGGAAACCTTAGAATGTGATGGCAACAGAACTCTTGGATAGCGAGAATCATCTGAAATACAGTAAAAATGTTTGTCTTACTTCAGGCCCGTCGGAAGCGGGGGGGCTGGGGGGGCTTCAGCCCCCCCAATAATTCTCCCAAGTAAGATATTTGATATGGCAAAAAACCTTTAAATCTTTTGTTTCTCCCCAATAGCCCCCCCCAATCGAGAAATGCTTCCGACGGCCCTGTACTTACATTAGAGAAGTACCGCAAAAAGAGAACGGGAATGAAAAATTTGATAATTCATAAACCTGGAGGGGCTCTCTTTCTGATGTAAAATTCTGATATAAGGCAGTTAAAAAGCTTTAAATAAGTTATTTTTCATTATGCCATGACCAGCTCCAGAGGGGGCGTAAGTGAAATGCTTAAGCCTAATAGATATCAAAGGTCTGTCGTAATAATTGGTGACTATCACATATCAGGCTAGAGATTATACTGACCTGTTTCCTCTTCCTCCATCATGTCCCCCCATCCTTGCTTGACTCTGAAAAAGAGAACATTTTAAGCCAAACATCATAAATATGTAATAAAACATGCTGAGAAAATTTATCCACAGTTTTCATAGCTTAATCAAATTCTAACACAAACAAAAATCTGGCTATGTAAACAAAAAGTTAATAATTTTTTATCATAACAGAACTTAAGAATTACCCAAATTGCAGAGAGTGTCAATGGTGCCCCCAAGGTCTAAAGCCAAGGGCACCCCTAGAGGCACTTTCCCATTGTTTTCTATCTCACAGTGCACCACAGATCTCGGCAAAAAGTGCCCTTCTCTCCAGACTGCACAGGGTGGCACTCGCGTACCCGAGATAACAATCAAATAACAATAGAACAATAGAATAGAACAATAGAAAGTTGCTCTTGCGCACCCAAGATCTCGTTGATAGTTGCCATCATCTGCAAACTGGCCTTCTCTGTAGTCTGGAGGATCATAAGGAAAATCAGAGACATACCTTTGTTTGCATCTAGGTCTAACTATTTGTTCGGTTCCGTTTTCCTCCTCTAATTCATGATTGTCAGACAAAAAGCTTTAGTAGTTATTATTTTCACGATATTTTAGCTTTTCTTGTCATAGAGCATCTTTAAGTTCTGTATACCGATCAAAGACTGGATTGTAATATATTTGTGTTGCCTGTCTTAGGCCTAAGAGGATTTTGTTAAAGTGATGATTTCTGTACTGGCTATCGGGCCTGTAAATTATTGATTTGGCTAGCCCATTTTAGGCCTAAGAAGAACTGCTTCCTATGTAACGCCGTGATGCACTTCTTTATGCAGGTTTAAACCTTTCAATTAGAGAACCTATAGAGCCGTAGAAAATTAAAAAGACTAAAGAAAAACCAAACTTACTCTTCTTCTGGCATCTTGACTTGATATCTTTAGAATTATCAGAGCTAAGCACTATTTTAGATTTCTAGCTGTGTATTTGATTTAGATCAGATCATCGCATGGATGGCAAAAGAAAGTTCTGAAATTGACATCGCTTGACTGCCATGTCGAATGAGCCTCGTTTACGTTTTTCAGACTAGCATGTTGAAGAGTTTGGAAAATTTAATTTCTTATTTTTTCAGCAAAATCACACCAAAATGTTTCTAAATTGAAGTAAGATATTATGACAAAAAAATCAACATTAATAGGTCGGATTATTTCTTAACAAAATCTAAATACAGGAAGCACAAAGAAGCATAAAGAAAATCAGGAAGCACAAATGAAAAATCATTTTCTTTCTCTCAAAAAGATTAAGAAATCAGATCTTGATATTCTTGTAATTGCATTCTCTTGTAATTTTTCATGAAAAATTTCTTACTTGGAGAATCACGAATATTTTCAGGGATATCATTTCAAATTTGTATATGCCTGAATAATAGATAAATTTTTATTGTAATTTGTTTGTACATAGACAATAGAACTAAGATAGAGAATGAATGGCTAAGTAGTGGGTTGTTGGTTAAACTCTTTTCTTTTATAAGAACAGCAGCCTCAAATTCTGCCAAGGCAAAAGTCAAGCTGAACTTGGCTCAATGCAATTTTTGCTCAATTCAAGAATTATTAGAAATAACCATATAAGACTGAGAATTAAATATAAAACCAGCTCATTGGCAGCAAACTGTGATGTCAAATGGGCCAGGTAGCTGATAGCAAAAAAAAGCTTTAAAAGTATTAACAATACTTACAAGAACAATTTCAAAACAAAACATTTCTGGCAGAAAATTGAGGAGTATTTAAGAACAGCTAGCTTCAAATCAATATCAGTGGTTCTTATAAAAAAGAGCGGAAAAAACTGGCGAAAGAGAGGCTCAACAAAGAGAACGTGGCAAATTTTTTTTCAAAACACAACACGAATTCAGCAGACTGACAACTCAACTTCAAACACTTACTGCAGACTCGCTTCCTCTTCACGACCAAAGCGATGAACTATGGTTGAAAAAGAAGATAAGTTAGCCTGAAATTGCTGGTTTTTGAAAATGGCGTTCATCCAAAGTTTTCATTTTGTGCAGAATGTCGTTTCCGTCTGGAGCTTTTAGGCCTAAGGCCTTTTTTTAGTAACGATAGCTTTAGGCCCTACTCTACAGGCAGCAGCTAGTAGCTCCCTGCTTGCTGGTGGGTATAAATGATGTATGATATGAAGTGACGACACCCAAGCCATAAAGGACAACATCAAAATGTTGGAATCCTATATCACCCCACTCTTGATGGGATATGTAAACAAATACATAAAAAATCTGAAGCCTTCTGACTTGAGTTTGTCTGTATGGGGAGGTGACGTTGTGCTCCAAAACCTTGAGCTCAATCTTGATGTTCTACAGCAGGTAAATAGGACATACCAATTTCAGGGAAGGTTATCATCGAAGCCTTAACAAATGGAGCAAGTTCAATGTTTACATTTTATGCCTGTTGATTCTCCTTTGTTTACTAGGCAATGACCATCAGATACATTTTGGAAGGATGCTTTTAATGCTATTTTTTGAATTTATAGGGAATGTAATTTGCCTGTCAAAAATGTAAATATTGGAAGTGGTCTATACGTGTTTCTCGTTTATGAAATTTGCTGAAGATATAAATGTTTCAACAATGATTAAGAGATTTTTAATGAAAACCACTCCTGTATCCTAAATGAAAACCCCTTCTGTATCAGCCGCACATTTCTGAGCTGATTTCATGATATTTACCTCCTGAAGTACAGGGGCTTATATAGACTGTCATATAACCATGTGGCGGGTATGGCTGAGTGGTTATGTTACCTGACCCTTGTACATATGGTCCCGGGGAGTGAAACCACCTTTAGACCTGTCACAAAGAGTGAGGAGAGAATTAGCCAGTCCTCTGTAATTTCAGACCTAAATGCCAAAGATCACAAGGTATGGTCACATGACAGGAAGGACTAGGGTTGCACTGCTTGATTAGTTCACCTTTTCTGTGGGCCCTTTGCTTTGTGCTTTGCGTATAAACCAATACCTTACAAAGATAGTAAGTGTATTTGCCTATCAACACCTATCAACAACTATAAACAAATATCACAACTATACAATAAGCATTCTTTGCACTGGAGGAGTATAAAATTATCTTTTTGCTAAAGGTTCTTGAATATACCCTTACGCTATACATGGAATGGGGGATTTGAATCAAGTTCTTGCAGCAGAAAATCATAAAATCTTGATTTATTTTTTTCATTGTTATCTTACATTTCAAGCAATGACTTACATTGGAAAATTCAAAACGTAACCAAATTTAGACAGTTTATACCGTAGTAATGAGGGCTTGTGTCTTCAATTTCAATTTGTTTGCTCTGTTCTGAAAACTGCTGCTGTGGCTTCTTGATCACCTTAGGCCTATTGGCCACAAATATTGCGCACATGCAGCTATCAGATCAATTTTCAAACTGAATAATCCTTATGCTTCAATGATAATGTTCTGAAAGTTTCTTCTCTTTCTCTTTCTTACTTTTATGAAAATGCTCACTTCAAATATGATACCCGGCATTTTGACATTGGCCTATGAGTTGATCAGCTAATGATATTGAATTCTGAATGTACAAAACTGCAAAATGTTAGAGAAAAGGATTGATAATAGAGGTATGATTTTGGTTGTCAAGCAAACTTGCATTATTCAGATACTTTGAAACTGTTTGACTTGCTAGACTTCTTAAATCTTATGGAAGAAATGAAAAAAGTATTGAATGAGAAGATCTGCAGTTGCAGAATTAGTAAAGACGAAAGTCAATGCTATTGTCTGTGTTTGATTTTGATATCATTTGATTAAGTGTTATTTGGCCTTTCTAACTGGGTTCTTTTTTTAAGAGATAAAATACCGTTTTCTGAATCTCAGATTTTCTCATTCTCCCTATCGTTCTAAACGATATGATTAGAAATTGAGCCACAATGTTCTAATGAAGTGTTTTCTTACAAAGATAAGTGTTGTTTATCTTCTTTAGTTCTATGTCAGCATAGTTCTAGAAAGCAATATCATCGTTGTAATCTTTATCAAGACTTTTTAAAAACGTAGTAAAAAGCATCCATTCATTTTTACATTTTGTATAAGAAATATACGTGACAAATATACGAGAATTGAGTTCTGCTTTGAAGAATGATATCTTAACTATCTACATCGGTCGCTGTATACAGCGGAAAGCATCCCAGAAGTTTCTGAAAATACGCTTTCACTGAATGGATTCCAAGTGGAATACAGCCAGAACTCAGCTGATCAACTCATGGACTAATGTCAAAATATGGCGCATTATATTTTAGGTTAGAGTTTAGCAAAAAGCTAGACAGATAAGGAGAAGAAACTTTCAGAAGATCATTATTGGAGCATAAGAATTCCTCAATTTGAAAATTGAGCTGATAGCTGCATATGCACAAGATTTGTGGCCAATAGGGCTCAGGTGATCAAGTAGCCAAACCAGCAGTTTTCAGAAAAGAGCGAACAACCGTTTGATTTTTCGAGGATTGGTCTTCTCTCTTGTGAAAGTTAAAAAGGAATCGAAACTAAAGACACATGCCTTCATTACTTAAGAATAAATTGTGCAAGTTTTGTTGCGTTTCGACTTTTCCCATTGAAATTATTGCTTGAAATGTAACGATAACAATGAAAAAATGGCATCAAGATTTTTATGATTTGCAGCTTCAAGAACTTGATTCGAATCCCCCCGCTCGATGAAAATTGAAAGGGTCTATTGATTGAATCAATCAGAATAATTTGTTTGAATTTAAACAATCCAAGTATGATTAAAACCTACGAACTATAGGTAAGTGCTCTAGTGCATTTCTGCTGCACCCCTGGAGGTCTTGTGAAACCTAAAATCATGCTTCTTCTCAAATCAGTTAGATAGCCTATATATACATATATATAATCATCATTCGAAGCGAATTCATTTTTCTTCCATAGGAACTGAACTTACCAGTGACGTTTCTCAGTGGGAAGATTCATGAGCTATGCATCCACGTTCCCTGGACAAGGATTACTTACGAACCTGTTGTCATAACAATAAACACAATCGAATTCATTGTCAAGCTCAGAGACCCGGATGAAAAGACACACGATGAAGAGGAAGAGGAGAGCGAAGAGAATAAGAAAGAAATGAAAAATGAGTTACAAAAAGCAAGAGTTCAAAGAGAAGCAGAACATCTTTCACCAGGATATGTTCAGGGAGTTCTTAACAAAGTTATCAATAACGTGTCAGTGTGTGTCAACAACCTGATTTTGAAGTATGTTGAAGACGACATAGTTTTTTCACTGAATGTTAAAAGCGCCTCCTTGTTTAGTGTTAATGAAGAATGGGAAAAGGCATTTATTGAGCTCTCCTTACCAAGCTTATGCCTGCGTAAAGTTTGTGAGATCAATGACCTGACTGTGTGTTTAGACAGCCGCAATGCCGATGGTAAGATAGAGATGTATCAAGACCCACTGCTCTACAAATGCAACCTATCCTGTCGGGTCTTATCTAAGTATCAAGGCATCGGTAGCACTACAGCTTACGAGAATCACGTTAATCTCTACTGCGAGAGCTTTGATATGTCAATAACAGACCTACAGTTGCCCATGCTAGTTCGCCTAATGAAGCTCATTATGGGCTTGTATTACCGAACTCTAGATCTACCTGGCTGCAATTATAAACAACACCCTGCTAAAGAAATGCTGGAGGAGCGACGACAAAGAGAAACTGCACAATCTGTTGTAAATAGAAGCAAAGTTGACAATCTGGATGATTCTGGTTGGGCATCGTGGGCGTGGTCGAAAATCCCGTATCTAGCAGAAGATGAAAACGACCCTGGCAATCTTTCTGGTCCTCGACAAGATCCTGTTCTTGTATTTGGCATATACATCACCCAGTGCTCCTTGACGCTGAAGGTGATCAACGAAGCAAGTAATAACAGCATTGTTGGATCACGCAGGTTTGAGTTCTCTCCCGTCCTCAGCATTGAAATGTCAGGGTGTGCGGTGGAAATGCTGGCAAAGGGAGAGGAGTATTTTGACTGTCAGTTAGGAGTCAGTAATATTGTCGGGTATCTGGTTGGTGGATGTTTGTGTCAGAAGGAGAATTACAAAGATATTGCAGATGTATCTATGTTATCATTTGAGGACGATGAGCTAAATAAGGATGATGAGGTAACCAAGGCCTATTTCTAAAATATTTGAGGCTGTTTATTAAATTTCCTGCAAAATATTTTATCGCTCAAAACAATCAGTAGCAGCATCTAATTCTAATGTTTCGTGATTGCAAGTCAAATGATGCCAAGGTCAATCAACACTTTTTGAATTTCATACAAAAAATGAAGAATGCGATGTCATTGATCCTTCTTATGCTAATCATTCCATGACCTTAGAGTGTGCAAAACTTGCATACATGTAATCGTCTACAGAAATCGAATTATGATAACAATGGTTCTATTGGGACAATACGCTGAAGGCTTTAGATGCATACAACATACAAACACTAATTCAAAAATAGACCATTCTTGTAACTTTTCGATATGATCTTCATCAGTAAACTTCTACAACATATGTACATAGAGTAGCGGAAAGCAAAAATAACAAAACATAGGTATAGTTGCTATTTCCATTCTTTCCTATTTACAGGATGAACTTTTCTTCCGAATGGGCAGTCCACAGGACACCGCAGAGAACGGAGTAGGTTTCCTCGAAGGTTCACTATTTGGTCAGAAAGAAGATGGCTTGGAACGTCTAGACGAGCCAACATCTCTTCCTCAGAAGGGGAATCAGTTTGTTGAGGCTGAAATCACTAAGAAATTCGGTGCTTGCTTCCTTGATTACTTCTACACGATGGAACTACCTGCTCTTAGGCCATCAGAGTCGGAGAGTTGGGATCAGAAGTACGTATCTGCGAAAGAGGCTGAAGTCGTTAAAGAAACTTCTGAGAAGCGGATCATAATTGGGAGATGTCAGACGTTCGTTACAAGCAAGCTGTTTCACTTGATCACAAAAGTTGTGGAGTTCAGTGCAGATGAAGTACCGCCCAAGAAAGGTAGGGCTTTTCTATATTAGGATTCATTCATTTATTTGATATGTTGTTTTATACTGAGAAGTGACTTTGAGGACAACGTTTTACACCATACATCACTTGATATCATTTAAGTGTGTTTTGAGTATATCCATTAGTGCTTCAGATGTCTTCAATTAAAAAATTTGCCTTACTTATCACTTTCCTTTCAAACATGTGTATTTATCTGTAATTGCCTGTGTGACTTAGGTTAGAGTTATAGCAATGTATGAAACAAGTGTATTGTTATTCAGTGTGAAATACTAGAGGTAACATTATAGAAGGTTGCATCGAGAAAAGTCAGGAATGAATTAGATGATAAAAATGGATGAGGAATACAAATTAGATTGTTCAAAAGTTATTGCTTGATTTGTAAATTGGCCTTCTGACAAAATAGTCTTTAAATCAAACAGGAACCTTGACTCTGCCTGGTCCACATTTTTACGGGGAATAACTCGGCTGAAGTGTGATATAAAAAACATATCTCCAGGAACAGGCAGAGTAAAAGATCTTTTGAAGGATTCTCGCATCGCCTTCCCCATGATAATAGCACGCTGAACACTGGCGCGTCGATCTAATATGTTGAATAAGCAAGGTCAGACTTTCCATTTATCTACGAGAATTGGTTTGCAAATAACTTTTGACAAATTCAATATTAGATACAATAGTTGACATGATAGTCACCACTTATAATGACTAGTCTTTGATATTTAGTATGGCAACGTTTCGGGAGAGATCTGTCTCCCATCATCGGGCAATGCGAAATGTGGTTTCTTCCCTATTAATGCAAAAGCAGAAACAGCCTTGATAAGACCAAATGAGTTACTCATGATATTAGATTACCCAAAAAGATTGTAATTTAATCTAGTATTATGCCAACATCTAGGTATGATTTTGATGATAATTTGTATTAGCTTTGAGAACTTTTTGGATCAGCAAACTTGTTTTTAGTCCACCCGTCATATATTATTGCTTTTTCTGTAGTGAAAGAACAGCCGTATGTTGACCCATTTGTTTTGGAACAGTTGAGGTCCGGGAACTTACCATCCAGATCACTGCATATCACGTGTCACTCTGCTAGCTGCAATGTTTGCTTTGCCGATCATGCGTTTGGCAGAGGTGCAAGTATGGCAGAATCGACGAATAGATACGTGAGTACGAGTAGAAATATTCTCTTTCCTATCTAACTCGATAAGAGACTGCCTATCCTGGCTATAAGGCTCGTTATACGCGAGTATAGAGATATTATAAAGCGCAATGAACACATTAAGATCAGACATGTCCTTCTGGGATTCTGAGTTTCGTGCTTACGCATTTGTCAGACAGACTATACCAATGTCTTTCTTCTTTCTTCTTCATTATTCTCGTTCCAATCATCATCTATGGGGAGATCAAGTTGATGCTTAGTCTTGTGACCCCTTGAGGTTTTGGAAAGTTTGTCCGTATGATTGATAGCTGTATCTTTTTTGATCGTTTTATCTCATTTTTATCCATATAATTGAAAGTTGGTTTTAAAAGTAAATTAAAAATATTATATAGTTGAACCAAACATAGAATGATATCTGGTCATTTTTCATTTTCACAAATTAATTTCGATTGGTTTTCCGAATCCTACTTCTTCTCATGTTTACTTCTCAACCTTATCCAGTGGTGGGACTGCGATGGTCTTCCTAGGTTTGTCTCTACATTTGGTGAGGAGTGGTGCAATTTGTGAGATTCTTTTGACTCGGATTGGTTGATTAAATCAACTGCCCCGATAGCTCAGTCGTTATAGCAATGACGCACCAAGTCAGTTGCAGTAAATTTGAATCCTGCTAGGGTCATTTGCCAATCTCGCAAAATATCTCGAATAATTGCATTTGCGAATATCAAGCGGTTGAAGAGATCGATATATGAATATGAATCATTTTTTACATTTTGTCTTCAGGCAGACGAGAACAATCAATATGGGATGATTTTCCAAGTTGATAGAGTTGATTATCAAGCGAACTCACCAATGTTTCCTGTGGAGTTGAATGCGTTGATGGAAAAGGACAGCAAATCAGTCGCCATCCTTTACAGAGCTGGCTTTTGTGATTACTATCTCAAGGTATTACCACCGTTGGAGCTCTTTAATATTCTATTCTTTGGGTGGCAAGTGACGCAAAGTGAGATGGTCTGTGAGGATGTGTCACGGCTATTTTAGATACTTCTGAACTTATGTATAAACTGAATATATTGAAGAAAGAAAAATGAATATATTTACTATCTGAAAACAATAAATACGAATTAGATTAGGCTACAAATTGAGATTTATTGCTCTGCAGATTTTGTGATATACAATAGCGTTATTGTGTGCTGGTATACCTTTTCCTGGTGGTATATACCTTTCCTAGTATGCAGAACCGTCATTTTCCAGTGTTCTAACACAGTATTTTCTAAATAGACTGTTTTACATTCGAAAATACCCATTCAAAAAGAAGCCTTCTTTAGTATCTGGAACTGCTAGTTCTGCTACCCACACTTGGGGGTTTGTTTTTTAAGTAGATTTGGGCATTTTTCTTGAAGCTCGAATTCCAGACATTCCAGAAGACACCCTTAAATTCTATCCATGAAGCAAATACTTTCATAATCATCATCATGATCAATTATGGAGCTGAGAATCTTACTAAAGCTAGCTCTGTCACATTTTATAAGAAATTGATCGATAGGAAGGTTCCACATACCACGGAAACTCAGATCAATAAGCCTCACAATATTCAGAGCTTTGAATCATTCTGTACGTTATCTGGATTTTATTTTTGCAGGCATTCGGCGTGCAAGTTGGTTTATGCCAGAACTTGTCAGATTGTCAAGAGCCAGCGATACTCAATGTCATCGCACCTCTCCACGCCTCACTCTATGCGAAATCGTGCATCTGCCATAGGTAAACTGAATTTGAAATTTCTATTTAGAAGTGATACCCTTTATTCTCTATACAAACGTATTCATACTAACCCAAATTGATTTACGTTGGGGGTAAACCATACGGTCTTGGAACCTTAGTAGCCAAGTAGCTCCCAGTAGAGTAGAGAAAACCTCGAGGAAAGACCAAAACATAGCTGAGGAGCAACTGCCTGTTTCAAAAGGCATGAGATAAAACACAGTGACATTACGCTAGAGCATTTCTTATTTGCTTGATTTCACACACAGCACTTAAGATTATGTTTCTTTCCAGGATCGACAAGGAAATATTCAAAACTGAGCTAAGAGTAGAAACACCAAGCCTCTCTTTCTGTTTGACAAAAGCCCAGCTGCTGCTGATGGTGAACTTGTATGAATCTTGGATCAAGAGCAATCCCGAACCTACAAATGGGTCTTTACTCAATGATGTCTTTCATCCTAAAGGTAATATAAATCCTTATCAATAGTTTTTGCTTTTCATAATTCGAGCTTCTCGTGATATTCATCGTATAAAGCTAGCATTATAAAACTTGCCTAGCTCTATGAACTTTGGATCAAAAGCAATCCTGAAACTGTAAATTGGTCTTTACTCAATGAAATATTTCACCCTAAAGGTAAAACTAGTTTCTTATCAATATTCTTTGGCAATTATCTCCATTTCTTAAAGATAGCTATGATACTGGCAACTTTCCTACTAAACTATGTTCGGTCTTAAGATGTTACTAATTTTCACTATTATTACAAGGATAAGTTACGTGTTGTCAAAACTGAATAGATTTTACAGTTATGAAATGTTATAAAGAAATGCTCTAGATGATTATAAATTTTTGAGATAGTTTCGATACATACTTGCTTACATACGTCCAATACATACATGTCTATGTATCCAACTAATATATATCCATATTGATTTTCTATCTTTCAGCTAATGGTGATAGTATTTCTTCGATTCTTGACGTGTCCCTGATTGGTGTTCAGGGAAAATACATGCAAAATGACTTATTACATGCGGCTGCTGGGTCCCTGGGAAGCATCAAAGTGGCAATACAAGCTCTGCGTAAGTGAAAATTAATTTATGACTTCTGTCTTATCATGTCAAGATGTAATGTTTCCTCGACGATCGTCTTGAAAATCAATTATCATCGTAAAACTCAAAAATTATTATTAAGTTTACATTTCACATCGAACAGAGAACACAGTTTGAAAAACCTTTCTCGGATTCTATTTACTTCTGTATGTTGAGAAAACTGAATCAGTGCAACAAGAATGCACAAACGATAAAAAACGATAAAAATGACAAATTTACGTCACGTTTTTGGATTCATTCGCTAGTAGAAAAATCCATTATAGACTAATCATGTCCCAGATGATTGAAGTATTGCATTGCATTGCATGGGGATGTGTTCGTTGATATCAGGCATTTTTCCTTATTTGTGTGTTTATTTCACTTTTATATCATCCATTCAGAAAAGGATGCTGCACAGAGTACTGCAATTGTGTATGGCCCACTAAACACTGCAAGAATGAGTGATGTAGAAGGGTTTCTGAACGAAACTGACGAAAATCTTCGAGAATTGCCAAATGAAACTCTTCTCAGCTTCAAAGCGCATTTGCCCCTGGATGAAGCTGCATCAAGTGGAGGTATGTTACAGTCTCATCGAGATTAAGGATTGCAGATAGAAATTGATATAGACTACTGATTCCAGTGCCTATTTTAAGGAAAATTTCCAAGACCATATATTTATAGCAGCGGAGCTAGATACCTTGAATTTCATGTCGCAGCACACACGTAATGACAAAGGTCATTGCTCCAAACAGCTGGGGGTCATAGCAGGTCTAAGGCAGGGGTTCAGGGGTTGGAGCCTCCAGAAGCTCCTGAGATTTTGCCATCTCTGGTTCCTTAAAAAGGCTTAGGATCCTAGAAATTCTGGAAAGCTGCCCACACTTTGAAATTCCAAGACCACAAAGTCTAGGCAAAACCACACTAAAATAGGCGCTGACTGATTCTACATCTTTAGATTGCTAATTTAATGTGTTCTTTGTCCAGTTTGAAAATTTGAGGCCTAAGAGGTACTTCAATGAACTTTTGTATTAGCTGTCATGCTAATGAGGGGGCTATATCAATATGAAATTCTGCACACATGGGTCCGGTTTTTTGCTTTTTACTGGTAGAACTTTTTCAAGATTGCTAGATTAATGTATATATGGCTATCAATATAGAACATACGGTTTTTCAGCCCCTGCCATCTTTATACTCGAGCTGAAGGGATTAGCAGTGAACCTAGATCCAATGTTATTGAGTTGGATAGATTACATGCCCTCGTCATCAACAAAAGGTCGTGAAAAATCAATTCAAAGGAAAGCAAGCAAGCTTCTCTCAAGAACGCTTTCTGCTAGTACGCCAAAGAAGAAATCTTATTCTAGAGGTTGGTAAATACTTTGACGTTTTTATTTGCTTTAATCAATGTGGAAGCTTTGGGGCAGTTTATTTTGAATTAAAAGGTACAGTGTTGTATCTTTCATTCACTGAGATATAGACGAGTTTCTTTAGAATAAGTTCGTGCATTGCCTTTCGAGAAATACCTCAAAGTACCAACCAATTTCAACTCTATTAGCTACCAAGATTTCCATTCATTGTTTAACCTCATAAAGGAACCCATAAATCACTTGTTCCAGGATCGTGAAAATACCCATATTGAATCTCAATGAAAACCAATTGTAACGCAATTATTATTATTATTATTATTTGATTGATTATTTAGAGACGATACCTCTTGAGCGATCCTAATTTTTACAAGGGTAATAAGAAACTAATTTACCATACAATTACAATGTTCTGATATGCGTAATTTCTTATATAATTTCTAATATATAAATCAAAATGGTTGAAAACTAAAATGGTTGAAAACCTGTTTAAATTTGTCTGTATAGTATCTTATAAAAAATGTATGCCTAGTATGGGAGTGCATATCAATGCTACATTAACAAGCCAAATCAACATTTGAAATCGTTATCGGAATCCGTGAATTTGGCTGATATCGATGATAATATTATTTTACTAGGAGCCATATAACTTAATCTTGATATTGTTCTTTTTCTTTCCGACTAGTGTTTGGTACGTCACAAATATCTAAAGAGCGGAACAAAGTGAAAAAACTCGCCAAAGTTGCGGAGGGAGAGCTGGAGAAGAAGCAAACGCGTGAAAATAGGCTGAAATATGCAATGAATATCCTCAAATCGTTGATTATCAAGGTTAGAACAATAACTTGATTACCTTCCGTCCAACAATTATTTTCGTCGATACGTTTCACAAAATTGTAGAAGCAAATTATTATGAAAAGATCCAAAAGGAGGTAAAATCGTTCAGAATTTGGTTCAGGTTGGAAGTTTTTTCATGTTTTATATTTTATAATGATTTAAAAAACGTTTGAAAATCGTCACAAATCTTTGTGATTGCTTTGCAATTTTCAGAATCGTTGCGAATCGCTGAAAAATCGTTAGAAATCGATTAAAAATAGTTTGATATTCGGCTGCTTTACTCTTAATGGTTTTATTTGCAACGCTCATTTTTGGACGGTTCATGAGGATTTTAGATTTCGAATCTTGTGATTTTTATTTCTTCTATGACCTTCTTTGCATTGCTGTGTCCTCTTTCGTCACTGCAGTATATGCCACTCTTAGAGAATACTGATATTTCATCATATATATCTCATTGGGAGTTTGTTGCTTTGCAGGCGGAGTTTGACACGATCAGCATCATAATGCCAAGAAAATCACTTGTAAATGGTATGTATAGTAGAAGGCACCAACTGATGGTTCTCAATATTGTCTTTACGTTCGTGTTTCATTCCCATTTCATTACAACAATTTTAGGAAGTAAATCTAATGCTTTCATTAGACTCGGATTTTTTTCTGAATTTTTGCTCTGTTGCTCACATATTTCCATGCTCATCGATTGGCTAGTCTATGGAAGATATTTTGCCACTGTCTTGCCAGGCAGATTCCTCTTTGCGCTTGATATAATCAATCTTAGATTTCTTGAAGATCATTTAAGCAACAGATATTTTTCGAGCTTAAAAATCTCTGAAAGTATGTTTTAAAGTATTTAGCTGTTCTGCAGCAGACTTTTGCAATAGACTCTATTAGGCAAATGGATATAGGCTGTCAAGAGGTATGCATTTTTTGATACATAAAGAGTTTATTAGGCTTCTTTCTTGCCTTAGTCTTTGTCGATTCCTCTTGTATTTGCGATAACAGGGGATGGGACCAAGTTAATTGATGCAACGGAAAAGCCTAAAGAATGATTACCGTAGCAGGGGGTACAATATACCGGGAAGCGCTAGAGTCTTCAAAATAACTAACAGGGAGGGTTATTATGTTCACTACCAATGATGTTTATTTCATGTTGGAACGGATTTTCATGTTAGCTACAGGATCACGCCTTTCCACAAAATCGAACACTTTTGTTTCAAGAAGTCTAAAACAACAAATTCAAGTATTCTCAAAACGATTTAGCTGGGGCTCACAGACAACGGGGATGAGAGAATATTTTACGATTTGGTAAGCAGGGTAGGGGGTAGGTTTATCAAATACACTAGAGTATGGATAAAGTATTGTATAGTATTGTGCTTTAATATGATATCGCCCAATATCACTTTATTCCAGAGCAAGGCAATGGGGTGAATTTGTTCAATATCCCGCATGTCCTGAGGAGCAATTTCAAAAGCAGATCCAATACATGCCCGGAGTGTCTCATCGTCACTTTTCCAAAACTGAAGCTTGCCAGCTCAAACGTTAAGGAGCTTGAAAGCTCAACAGACATCCCAGTCATTACTTATCAAAACCAATCTGCTGAAAACTCTCTACCCTGGTCACTTAACGGTGATGGTTTCACTATATACACCCTCACTCCGCATCTCCAGTCTATGTTACCAGAAGCAGAGAAGCATTACATATGGAAGCCTTCGCAGTGGACTATGTTCTTAGCGGCTGCGCATGCCAGCTTACCAGTGTCAAAAGACTCGCCTTCTTCGCTTTCTGCCCTGCAAGATTCACTCAGCTCTGTCGGTGTGAAGCCAGTGACGAATCAAATGAATAGTGCTACCTCGATGGAAGAACAGGACTCCGTGCCTTCGCTGGGTTTCTGTGTTCATATTGATCTGTCTTCTGTTATGCTGAGTATCTCCAGACCCCAGGTATGCCTTTTAGACATATACATTTGTGTAATTCTTTTACTCTTTTCACTGATCCCTCGCTTTATATGCATGTGTTAGACATTAACTACAATATATAAACGTCGAATCTTCGCCTGTGTGTTGGCTTTATAATACCAACATACTTCTTTTGGCAAGCGCCTAATTACTGTAAATAAACCACATTGACTAAGTCGCAATCAAATCTCCCGTTAAAGTTTATCAGCTTTTCGTTTCCACTCATTTAAAAGCAAAATTATATTGATAGGGATACACAACACAGGGGCAAAAGCTGCAAGTTGCTTGAAATCATTGAATTTTAGTTGCTTTTCCAGGGAGGGTGTTTGCCGCCTAAATGCTTCATATGTTCAGTAATCATGATTTAACTTTTAGCTTTCACGAATCTCAGATATGGATTGTTGATTGTTTTTACAAGTTACAATATAACAGTCATTGATCGGTACAGAACCTCAATATAGCCAGAAACATCGGAAGCATAGTGAAGCGGAAACATAGAGGACTTCATAGGATAATCTCGATAGGATAAACTGATACGCCATACGTCTGCAATACGCCAAAAGACTGTGTCACAACGAGAACAACCATCTCGCACTTCTCGCAAAAATAAAAGAACTCTAAGACAGGACTCTGCTATAGGTCAACATTTGCTCGACAACCCAGAATGTGCTCAAGCCTACAGTAAGAATTATTTTGTGACAATTATTTTCCAATTAAGTTGCATAGCAAGGTCTACATTTCATTCGAGTATTTATTAGTCTTTCTATATAAAAGTCAGGGATCCTGTACTGTGTAGATGGAAAGAGTTCGTTTTCGCCTTGGGACTTCTTACTTAAAGTAATCTCATTAGTCAGCTCGCTGCATCGCGAGTGATCATTGGTTTTCCCTGTAATCATGCACCTCTTTTCTGATCAGCCTATTTCGAAGGTTTCTGTTTCGTTCTCTTTCTGACGTATTACTCTGTTGAGTGTAAAACGAAAAGCTTAAGTAATCTATGTGTTCGTTTCATTATGTTTCCGATATTTCTTGCTATGTTGAAGACATGATATTGAATGATTTATGAATTTTTCGAGAAATGCTGTAACTTCAATTCTTGACTTGGTCCATCTCTTCTTTTCTTCAAGGCAGCAATTGTTTTGTTTGTGTCATCAAGACTGCTGCTAATGCTAGAAATACTCCAAGGTGGTAGAAAAGCCGACGTGAAAGGCAGCAGAGTTGCTAGCCCCCCAACTGAAAGAGGAATCAATGGGCGACCTGCACTCAGAGAAGATGAGGTCAGATCAACCTCAAGTGCTTCCACTGCAGAGCCTCTAGATGATGCAACACTGTCAACTGAAGCCTCTCTCTCAAATAGCCTCTTTACCAGTGTAAGTCGTTTTTACAGATTACAAGTCGATAAGGTTTCTGTTATCATATTGTTGTAATATGTGCGAGACCAATACTGGTATATATCTGGGAGTAGTCAGCATCCAAGTATATTTGTATGCTTTTGTTTTACGCTTAGTCCCTATGTTTTTAGTAAACATCGTGTAAGACTTCCAAGGTCCTTTATAGAATCAACTTGAGGTAGGGAATTTTACAGGAAAGGCAAGTCACACAAGTCAAGCACAAGAACTATACAAGTATAAACCCTTTCCTCTACACTTCAAACTTGACCTATCTACAAAGTTTTGAGGATGCCCCATACGATGTTTATTCTGACCCTTATTTGTCAAACAGACTTGAATACTCGACAAAACTTTGGCTTTTTCTGTGCTGTTAATTTCGTGGAGATTATGTCGCAAACAGAACGGGGAGGCAAATATTTAGCTAGATTCAAACAATCTTGGACATTTCAGGGGACATCTGCAAAAAAGTATCTTGCAATCTCTTTCTCTGGAAAATTATAACTGGGCTTGAAAGCTTCTTAGTATTCAAATAAACCTGTTGTGCCACAATGTTCATAACAGTCCGTAAATGTTCTTTGTAGGGCCAAAATGAAGATTTTGCTGTGTCCTTGTGGCTTCAGTGGATAATTCCGAAAATGTGCGTAACACTGTACAGCGAGGAAAGCATTCGATCTGACAAAACGATTTACAAAATACCTATTGAATTGGATGATCTGAGTTTTGCATTTGACTATCAAAAATCGAAAATCCAGATGTCCAGTAAAGTGGGAACAGTTGCTGTTAAAAGTTACGTCTTGAGGTTGGTTTGAATTGTCACCAATTTTTCTCGCTCTCTATCTCATTATTTTCGATTGTTAGCTAGAAATGCTTGTGATCGGTCTCTAACTTCGAGCATCTAACAGGACAATGATGCATCATATTGATGTAGTCCTCTTTCGTCGATTGTGCTTATTAGTATAGTCAAAAGAGGGAATGGTCTAGAAACTTTTTGTTGTATGTATTTGTTAGCTTTTTTCAACTAACTTGGTCACTGTGCACTTTTGTCAATTATTTCTAGCCTAAATTGGCATGGTTGAACAACTAAACCCAAATACATCTTTTACTTTGCTTGTTCGATGTTTTTTTAGTTCAAATTAACAATATTTAGAAATTTCAAGAAATAATTTGTTAGACTATTAAATGTAGACAGTTAATGTAGCCATCTAATGAACTAAAAACAAACTTTGTGTAATGTTAAAACCTCAAGGTTCTAAGCGAGAATGATTTTTAGTCATATTTACGTATATTTTAGTTTTTATTATCAGACATTCAGCTGTGAGAATATGTTCCATCTAACGTATTTTTTTATAGGCAAGAGCTAAAGGAGTGGGAAGCTGATCGATTCCAAGGCGTCTTGTTGTCATGTGAGGATTTCCTGTCAAGAGACATTGAGCTTCTGACGCTGGCAAATAAGCAAAACTTTCGCGCCTTTTTCAACATGACGTATTCCCGTGTCCTACTTTCGAATGTTCACTCCAGAGCGAGGTACACCTCGATCAGAAGTGAGGGTGTTAATGCTAGAGAAGAGCAAGAACACGATGAAGTTATCCATTTGCATCAGCCATCGAAATATATAATTGACGAGAGAGGGCTACACCAGCATAATATTGCATTATCCGTGCAGTCTTTTGACGTCATAGGGAACCTCGATCCAGTGTTGCACGTATTAAAGTGTTTTAGTGACCTGAGTCCAAATGATTCTACTCAGAGAAAGAACGATTCGTCACCGATGAAAGAAGTTGATCCTCTTCTAACCTCGTGTGAGGCTATCTTCCAGCCATTTCCAACTGTAGACATTGAAAGCAAAGGTGCTCGTCTACTTATTCCAACCAAAGATGTCCCAAATGCCACCGGTGGAGAAAACATGCTAGTATGTTGCTTCCGTTCTCTAACATTATCATCTGACCCTGGTAACAGGATAAGCTCGACCGTACTGAATAAGGAGGGGTTCCGATGCTTGAGAAGACACCAGAGAGACAAATACAGGCGCACTAAGACATGGCATGTTCAATACCAAATCGATTTCCATGGTATGAGTGTGTGGACAGGTCTGATAGGGGAGGTGACAGGAAAAGGCAGTCAAAGCGATAGCCAGCTGAGTTTATTGGTAGAAAAACAAAACCCAGCTCTCGAATGGAACTATGAGATACCGTGAGTCTTTTTTATAGACTATGAAATATTACTTAGGCATGCAAAAATCTCTGAAATGAATACTTCTCTAAAGAAGAATTGCCTTTCCTTGGAGAAATTTCAATATTTATATATTCATGATAGTAACCTATAATTATATATGATATCTGCCGAGACAGTGAACTTCTGTTTAAATTTGCTTGCCTGTAGGGAGAACGGACAATGCCTAGAAAGATCCCTCTCATCTGGGTATTATTTGCAAGCAAGAATGTTTCTTGGGAATGCTGGGTGGAAGAGCTATGCGTTAGTTATCATCAGTACACTAGGATTAGCTATTTTGTTAGAGTGAGTGAATTTCTGCTTAACGTGATAGCTTGACTAAGGCCAAGCGTGGTTCGCAATTAGGAGCATGCACTTATTTGCTTATTAGTAAATCAATCAGCCATATTACTGAAAAAGTGCGATTGCTCTTTCAATCAATGAAATGCAAATAGGAGTGGGCTGAGAGGTGAGAATATCCGAGTAAATACCTTAAACTTGAGAACGTGTATCTACGTTGAGTCCTACTCGGATTTTTTTTATTCTCACAAACCATCTCGATGAATACATTAATCTAACACTGTTCTATTTTTCCAGGAAGCAAAAAGAGCCTGCCAAGCTTACACCTGTTTTGATGAATTTTGGTTGTTCTGCTGTTTTCGCACCCTCTCTGAATTTAGCAGTCAAGAATGGTGACGAGGTACGTGGTTATCGTATTCTTTATCCATTTCATTCATTAAAAACTAATATGTGTTCTGAATAGATATGTTCATCATTTTCTAAGAATAACTTTCATTTTAAAATGTTACTTCTATATTTCTTCATTTCTTACCGCTCAAAATTTCCCATGAATCCAAAAAGTTGAATAATATCAAAGCTTCCTTAAACCAACCAATCATAATCCGATAAGGTCTATTCTTTCATAAAGCTTGCCTTTGGTGAGAGATTCTACCATTCTATGTTTTTTGATTTTTAGAGTCTCAGACTAACTGCATCGTCTCTGGAGATGAACTTTCAAAAAGACCTTCACATATACGTTAATCCTTACCAGGTAAATATTGACATTATACCTCCCTACATACAAGGGGTTACTTCCTCAGCATCGATTGGCGCGGACCCTTACTTAGAGTTAGAGTGTTGTAGGATAGGAAATTGATTGCTAGAGAACAATTGTATAGTAGAAGTCTGTTCAAATGGTAGTAAATCGCCGTATGTACTTTTTCAAATTTTATCAGCACGAGGTTGAATCATGACATTTGTACTTTAGATAGTACATTGATTTCATCGGAGTTATTTGGGAGAATATAAAAGTTTTATAGAAAGTACTGAGCCTCCTCCATATACCTGCAAGTTATACCCCCGCATTACTGGACATCCTCGTAACTACATACAGATTACCTGGCATGATGAAATAAGAGATTAAAATTCCCATATTTTGCTTTTTATTTTGCAGGTGAACTTGATCGTTGAAGTAGCTCAATGTATATCTGAATCACTTCAGTCCCCTGCTTCTCAAGAAGAGCTGAACTTAATCAATAGTCGTCCTGCAGAAGTCAAACCAGTCGAGAATATCGACAGTGGTGTCGCAAGTGTTTTGTCAGCCAAAGTTAGTGAGTTATCGAAAGATCAAGTTAAACCAGTTTTACCCGATATTAACTCAAAGAATTCTTTCCAGTTTGAAATCTTGATAACATCCAAGAAAATATCTGGATCTTTGTACGTGAAGAATGTCTACGAAGACCAGAAATCTATTCTCAAACCAATATTCAATTGCCAATTCACACAACCGAGTGTAAACATATCGTCATTCAAGGAACAGGTTTTCGAGTTGGTTCTGCACGATTTTCTTCTATCAGCTGCAAAAGATGATGCAATTTGTGATGGTATGGTGCCAGATCAAACCTCATATGAAAATGTGCTTGTTAAGACGGAAAGAGGAAGACCTTGTATTAAAACAGGACTGTTCCCGTCTGCGCTAGTTGTTAAGCTGACCGGTAAAAAGTTGTTTGAGCTTAGTGTCGAAGTGCTGCGACCTCTGAATACTGAGTTCTATTTAAAAATCTTCGATAGCTTGGAATCATTCATGAACGAGATACAAAGCAGGTCGTTTACTAATGCCAAACAAGAAGAAAACATCACTGACTCTTATCCACCGCTTCTTCTAAACACGCTCACACTCAAAACAGATAGATTGTCATTAAAATTTGCCATGTCCCCCCAGAATTCAACTTGTAGCTTGATATTAAGGTTAAGAGCTGTTAATGGATCGGTAGATGTGAGGAGTTCGTGTCAGGGGGTCGATGCTGCTAGTTTCAAATGCAACGTGGATGGGATGGAGGTGAATATTCGACAGATTGAAGAAGACTGCCGTTTGCTTTCTCCTTGTATATTTGATGTTGACGGCAAAGTGGATTCGGTAGCCAAAATGGGAAGTAACGGAGCAAGCAGGTACGTTGATATTTGAAGTTGATCAGTATTGAGTACATTTTTAGTATCTATAAGTATAGCTGCTTTTCCATCCCTTAGTCGATATTTGTACCTAAAACATTGCACTCTACAAAATTTTTGATTAGACCTGAATATGAGGCATAGCTTGTTACGTCCTTTAGCTCGGTAGTTCCACTTTGCTCTACTTCAGTGCCTAGAAAAGATTATGCTACAAAATATGTTTTTTTAGAAAATTCATTTATTAAGTTCTAGCCTGTCAAAGCCCAGGCCTTGTTTTTAGTAAGGCTACGGAAACATTCTCAAATAGCTGGTGCTCTAGTTTGTATTGAGCTGTGTTGCTCTTCCAGAAGAGTATGTGAGTCTTAATTGCATTTTTATCTAAATTCAACCATCAGGTACGTAATCAATTCTTTGTGCATTTTAGTACTAAGAATGAAGTTCTGTTTGGCTTCGTCGTAGCTTCACCATTTATGTAAACTCCTTAGTCATGAAAAACGCTACTCCTTAGATTTAGCATACTTGCATGAGAAGACGTTTTTAAAGCATTTCTTGAGTTTTGTTTTCTCTGTTTCTAGTGCCACTCCAAGGTTGAACATCTCGCTAACAAGCGGTCTTGTCAGGCTTCGGTTCGGACAACAGCATTACGAAAATCTGACTGCACTTATGAACGAATTTAATACTCTCGTTGAATGTGAATCTAAAGAAACTGCTGATGAAGAAACAACTGAATTTTCATCTGAAGATCAAGCTAATGTCAGCCCCTGCTCTGAGATTGAATATAGCTATGATGACCTCAGAACGCAATCATTTGAGTATGTTTTGCTTGAAGGTAAGACATTTAATTTTTATTAAGAATATCTTCCTTGGTTATCATCTTGAGGTGATAAAGAGAAATCAAACATCTTAAACTATCGATTTAGGATAAATTTTATCCCTTGACGTTCGATCTCTCTATATTGGATATAGAGTTGAAACACTACCTTGCGACCACCTCGTTAATACAACAACCTCCTTAATGCGACCAGTCTTTTCGGTCCAAAACATAGATAGTCCTATGAAAAGACATCACATTACAGCGGCAGCCTCGATATTCCGGTCAATTTTCTCTGGCTCATGGTCATTAGTGGCCGTACAATCGGCGGTTACCATTTAGTGTAGCTTTCTGTTTCGATGAATGATGTCCCATATGTTACCTTTTCTAGTTCTACTGTATAATGTGTGTATTCATATTGTATTAATATAAGCTTTTGTCTTCTTATGATTAAATTCCAAAAAAGTTTTATTTGTTTTCCTAGGGAATGATGGAGCCCACCCTTTGCCGAATCAAATCACCTTTTCTGAAGAAGGAGACGAGAAACCACCGACCATGACATGGCGTTATTCTCGACCTCGATTCTTAACTGACCTCACCATACTCCCACTTCCCTTTCATCTGGATGAGACGGCATTGCCTGAAGATGAACTGTCTAGGGTAAACCTATTTCGCAGACTAGTAAGCAGCTTAATTAAAAGCTTCTCTTCTTTTCCTAAGCACAAGAAAATCTACCTACTACATTGATCTACAATGTCTGTGTATCAGTTTCTCGTTGGAGTGCTCAATACATCGATTAGAGCTTGATACAATAAGAAGAAAGAGACTCCAAAGACTCAACTCTCCATTTCGACAAGCCTGATTCGTGGTTAACCACTCATTTGGAGATGTAAACGTTGATCTATATATGCATTGTCATCCCTTCGTGCTTGCGAATTCATATGTGAAGTTTCACCTCCAGATAAAGAGGCTGCAAGACAATTTCGTTTTTGCTTAAATCAACTCCTGAAGTAAGGGAACTTTACTTCAGAGCTCTAATTCACACAATAACATGCCAGAAATTACATTTGGAAACTTTACGCTTGAAAATAACACTAAACAATTCAAGAATAATCTACTCTTGAAAATAACAAAATTCTGCTTCTTAGACTCTGCCACTCTGTAAAGTGTTTGAGAATTCGTTTTGAATTAAAGAATAATTTTGAAAAAGGTTGCGAGAAAAGGAATTTTTATATAAAGCATCACAGGGGCAGGTAGAGATTACATTCCTATGCCTTAAGACTCCATTGATTCAGTGGTGTTTTCATTTGTTTTCAGATTTTTATTCCATGTTCCATTTTTAAAAATCATAAATTCTTAGTGGTTTAAAAAAAAGAATTGTTAATTGCCCATGATTAGTGTTTGAAAAATCGTTTATCAATTTAACTCATTGAATCATGAGAAATTTATGAAAATATGCTTCAGATCATTTAGCCATTCTGCAGTGAATATCAATTTCAATCTTTGAAATTGACTCTATACAAGATTTGTTATAGCCTGTCAAAGGTTGAATGTTTTTGGTACATACGGTACTATTGAGACCAGCCAAATATTTATTCATTGATGTGTTTATTGTTGATACATCCATAATGATTTTCTAACTTTTCCTTTTAGATACCATGTGTGATTCGATACTGGGACGCAATCGAGTGCAACTACGTCACATATCAAAACTTCTATCTACTACAATCTGAGTCGTATAAAGTGTCGTTCCCAGACCCTACTGTGGACTCAGCTGCGAATGTTGCTGTTGCTGCTGAAGAGTGGCAGGTTGTTGTTGATGTTGCTATTGAGAGTGAATCTGCTGACGTCAGGTAATTTCTTCTACAGCCTATTCTCAGACTTACCTTTGCAACGCCATTTTCTTGTTCAGATCTACCGTACTGCATATTTTCCACTGTACTGCACATACATTACCCAGGGTGGAAGTGTAGGACAGAGGTGAGTAAGGTGATGCGCGAAAATGCTTGGGAAGTGTATGATTTCTCTTCAAGTGACGATTTGCCGAATGACTGCCATAAACTGACAAAAACATTTAATCATCAATCTATATCTCTATTCAGCGTTAAGTTTAACTCAGTGGCAATTGAAATGTTTAGTTCATTTCTATACAGTGACAATTAAAAAACCATCCCTCTTTAAATTTCGATCAATCATTAAAAACAAATAGACTGATACACACAATGTCTATCCACCATTTTGAATTTTTCCTAACTTGTTAATATGCTATGGGAAGGATAACACAAATAACACGAGTGTCTTATGATTATCTGCTCAGTCTTCGATGCTCTTTCCACTGATGTGATCAGCGATCGAATATTCGGAGGTTGAATTTCTTGTGACCGTGGTCACATAATGTCAACAATTACGACACAATTTTCTTGTTCAAATTTACTGTACTGCATCCCTTCACTGTACCGCACATACATTACCCAAGGTGGAAATGTAGGACAGAGATGAAGATTTGAGGAAGGTGATACGCGAAAATGGGTGGGAAGTTTATGATTTCTCTTCAAGTGACGATTTGCCGAATGACTGTCAAAAACTAACAATAAAATTCAATCATGAATTTAATGACTCTATTCAGCTTTAATTTCAAGTCAGTGGCTCCTATTGAAATTTTTTATTCCTTTCTATACAGTGACAGTTAAGAAAACCGTCACATCGTTAAATTTCAATCAAATATTCCAAACAAACAAACTGATACATACAATTCATATCCACCATTTTGAACTTTTCAACATGCTATATCGTTTGAAGGATAAGTGGAAAACATCAGCGTTTTATAATTATTTGCTCTGTCTTCGATGCTCTTTTCACTGATGTGACCAGAGATCGAATATTCGGGGATAAGATGTCTTGTGACCGTGCTTACATGACGTCATCAATCACGTCACATTGGCTAATTTCCCAGAGTGTCTCCAGGGCTTAAAATGACCGCCTTTCTTCAAGAATCCCATAACTATCTTCAAATCTTCGGTATCCTATTTGCTAGAATGTTATGGCCTCTTGCTTAAGAAACGATATTCTTTATCTTAAAGCGATGCGGAAGAGATTCCCGAAGACATTCTCACAAGAGTAACTTCTGTGTACAAGACCCCCGTCTCTGCAACATCCCTGGCTGGCTGCTTGAAGATCAATTCATGCTACATCCCTTCTAAGGTCCCGTATCTCAATACGTCGGCTTCGATTGGTTGTTTAGAGATCACGTTGCTGAATCATTTCAAGATGGATGAACACGGTGAGTTTAAGCTCTATCTAACCTTCAAAATGTCTTATACATAATACTAACGTGCTAGTGTACTACTCTTTACCGGTCTGGGCAAAGTTAAATTACGCATCACACAAAACTGTTTTCTTATTCAGTTCTGATATGCACCTCTAGGGGTACCAATATGTAATTCAGATCTTCCTGACCTCTCTAATGCTATTCTTTCCACCTTGGTTAGGGGCTGCATTTCAGTTTGATCCTCTTAACTTGTAGTTTTTCATCTTTATTTGTATCTAGCATTTATTCTTTAAGTTTTCCTAATTTTTGAAAATTCTGCCAAATTTGCTGTATCTTTTGAATTATCTTATTCAAGTAATACGATTTTATTTGATTAGTGGCAAAATTATACATACATACATAGACACATGCTAATTCAAAACATCAACACTAAAAAAATACGAGGTCCCCTCCTGGTTTAAAGCAACTGGAACAAAGGAACACACCACTAACCCTCCTCGAACCTTGCTGTTCCTTTGAAAACGTCTTTGTTTTTGCAGGAAATTCTACTGCCTTTTCGCCCTTCTTCATGGATCCGTTCACGTACCTCTTCGAGCAAGAAGCCTGTTTGATTAAATTGAACGACCTTATGTTTAAAACTTCGCATCTTGGTGGTGCCTACCCCCGGCAGAGCCTCTCTTTGGAATTAGATTTGGAAGTCAATGTAATCAGCTATGACAACCTGTCATGGTTGAAGTGTCTTGCCGTGTCATCTGTCTCAAACGAGGTTTTGGTCGAGGTCGTGAGTATTGTTAGCCATCATTCACTTTAACATTACATCCTACCTTAGTTCCATAGTTGACAATAAGCGAAATGTTTAACACGATGAATTGTTGCAGTAGGAGAAGCTAGATGTTAAAGTGAAAGGAGACGAAAAATTTAGTTTGAATCATTGTAAACTTTATTCCATATATTAATCCTGCATATAATTCTCTCCTCACGCTTGATTTGATTGGTCTAAAGCTTGGCTCGAATGTACGACCCTTAGAACAAGGATCATACGAAATTACTACTCGTCCATCCCTATACATATGCTGATTGCCAAGTAGAGTGGTATGAAGTAGCATTATTGACTTTCTGAAGTCTTTTGTATTACTTTGGTATGTACTGAATACACAATCTTTTAAGACTACTTTTGTTGAACTATCAAACTACGTTCTTATCATCGTGTTAATTATTTCAAGGACCCCAGAGCAGCAAAACACGACGAGAAATGGCTGGAAAAATCAAAGGTTTCGTTTTCAGTTGAAAGTGTTGATGCATATGTCAGTCAGACTATTGTTCATACAATCACCATGACAACAGATCACTGGCTGAATTACAACAAAAGAGAAAGCTGCATGCCTGTTCTCAATCATTTTGTCATCTGCAACGAAACAGAGGATGTCATTCGTTTCGGACAAGTGAGTTGTCATCTTTGTATTTAATCAAACCAATTTCCATTTGAAAACCCTTCTTATCAATCTTACAAGAAATGAAATCATGCAGTGGTCTTAGCTATACAACGAGCAACTGGAATGCCAATCCAGGGGGAAACAACAGACCATTTTTCCTTGTAGTTTCTCTTTTCCACATCTATCACAATAAGAAGCAATTTGATTGAAAATTTATTCAGTGTCGACACTTCGAGAGCTTTCTATTGTGGATGTTTACAAGAGCGTCTTTGTGCCAGTTAAAGTTAAGTTCGATAGAATTCTAATTCAAATTGTGTAATAGTTAGTTTCAAGAAATTTTCTGTTTTTCTAAAGGTTTAAAAGTAGTTAGAGGTCTATATCTTTTTCAAGGTATTTTGAATAACTTCTAAGTCGTATACTTTGAGCTAAACATTCGTGGCTGAATGAAAAAAATTGATTTGAATTTAATTTGATAAGAAAAGGCTGTCCAATACGAAGACAGTCTAATGCTGTTATCTCAGGACTCCCATCAGGGCCCACAGTGAAAACATCAATCGAAGCTTGCAACGCTGATTTCTCTTTTGCTCTTTAGATTTGAGTGACAGGAAGTTTGCAGATTTCTTCCCACACGCTTTCTAAAAGCTCTGACGATGAGATCTAGCACATGTTCTGTCATGTCAGTAAGGGTTGAATAATCAAGCCTTTTAGCCATCCCTATCAATCTTCATCATTATAGAGTAAGATGATAAATGAAATTGTTTCAGGATGGTACTGATGAAGACATTATTCTGGCTAGTGGTCAGATGTACCCGTACTCGTGGAGAGCCCCTCGCGAGCAAGCCCTGCATCTGTGCAATGATTCTATCGGTGATTGGAGATGGACTGACTCGTTCGATATACATGATAATGTAAGCTGCAAGAGATCCATACAACACAATACACATCAGTCGGTTTTTCATATCGAGTTTCACCGAAAAGCTGGAATTCAGAGGCAGGTATGAGTCTCGTGCAGTATACCCTATATATATGATGATAAAGCTAGTCTTTAAGGTTTTAATGTGCTTTTATTGTTCTCTTTCCCGTACCAAATATTGTATAAGGCTCTTTTTACTAATTCAATGGAGACCAATTTGATATCGCGTTTTGTCACTTGAATGTGTACTTCCTCTTTTTCATACCAACATATTTGTGCTTGATTAAGATGAAAGGTTCGAAATAAGAAAATTCATGGTAGGTGAATTTTTTATTCTTCATTGATGTTCCTTGAATATAAAATGACTTCCTGAAATAAGAAATGGTCGAGAAAAGGAATTGCTTAGATCCAAAATACGGCAAAACCAATTTCAATTTTCTGTTCTCTCTGTGTGTTTTGCCAGAGTTTTGTTACAATGGTTGCCTACAGGGATCTAATGCGAACACTAGCACGATCCCGCAAGAAGTGATTTTTTTGGTTTTCTGAAAGGAAAACGAAATCCATGAACAGAAATCTTAGTAACTAATAGAGATTAAATTGTTACAACATCGAGGTGTTTCTCTAGAGGGGTTGGAACGAATTTATTTTTATGAAGCTCTGCTAAATCTAGATATAATAGATAGAAAATATAGATGACTATTAATTTTCTAAAAAAAATCTATTAGTGCATTGTTCACAAGTCCAGCACTCTTGTTTTTTCTGAAAACAGTAAGCGTTATGCTCGTTTTATTTTGTTCGAAAGGGTGTTCCGATGAAGACTCTCTTTAGATGATTTTAACTGGTGGGCATGAACAGAATATAGGTTTAAGAAGTTTACAGCCTGCACTTTTCAACATTATAGCAAGCTTATTGTTATCTACCTGTTCTGAAATTACCATTATGTCTTTCAGGTGATCATCAAAGGTGGCATTGTGTTCCGAAATTGCCTGAATAATGACATTGAGTTTGAAATCATTCTGCACCACACAGAGCTTGTCGGGGCTTTGCAACAGCAGAAAATATCACAGGTTCAGAAAATAGCATCTTATATTTCACTTATTGATTGATCGATATTCTAATGCTCTTTGTTTGTTTCATGGATGATAATTCTTTTCTAATTGGTAGTTGATCTTGTAAAAAGTTTTAGATGGCTTCAGTTTATTTCAGTGGTTTTCGTGAATTAGTTGGTTTGGGTATTTTTCAGTTTCAGTTTTCAGTTTTCATCGTATTATTTCTCAATTCTAAACACAATTGTACATAAATTACGATAAACAGTTGAATACATTTAGAATGCGAAAGAATAACTAAATACATAATTACTCAAATTTGACAAAAAGGAAAAAAGGGAGATTACACGATTGCATTTAAGTTTGATCAACTAAGTAGGAGCTCTCCAAATAGGTAAACTAATCGAGGGAGAACCCCCCCCCCCCCCATAAAGACAAAGAAACTAAATATATTATATGCAAAAAAACATGGGAAGACATAAAACCAGATGAACCTCAAAATGACAATTCTTGGAAAAATAAAGGTGAGTATCAAACTAAACATATGAAGCGATGAAATAAGCTTCCAATTTAGATTGAAAAAGTTCAACCTGAAACATGAATAAAATTTGAAGAGTATTGCACAATTTTGACCCAAAGTATTCAAATGTTTGTAATCCATAGAGTGTATTTTGCTGGTTTAATTGGCTTTACTTAGTTCTAACTAGCCTTGTTGACTCAAGTTGGCTTTAGTTGTTTTAGGTGGTTGGAGGGGGGAGATGTTGTTATTTTTGATTCTAGATTATTTTAGTAAAGTTAGGTCTTGCCAGTCGGTATGAGTTGGTTAAGATGATTTTAGTTGATTTGAGTAGCTTTTAGTTTATTTAATTTGGTTAAAGTTAGTTTTCAATATGTCATAAATTGATATATTTTCAGGTTGTGAAGAACTTTCTGGTACCCTCCAAGACAGCCCGACCCTCTCTTTTGATTTCACCTGAAACAATTACTGCGGTTTACGTCAGATTTCCGTGCTCCAATGCACCACAAGGCTGGACTAGTGCATTAACTCTTTCTCAAGACGAGGGTCATGAGTTTTCCATACCTCTTCAGGTATGCCAAATAAACCGTTCATTGTTTTGAATTTTTATATCTACTGGATAGAAAATATTATGCTAGGCCTAACCATTTTACAAATACTGAACCAAACAAGCTTTCATTCCTCTTACAACCCTTAATTTATTTGTCTGTGGAGCTGCGTTTCCTGCTATGCTTGTCCTATTGTTTCTAGTGTCGAAATGTATCCGAATGTGTTTCCATCAAAATTCTTTGAAAATTGAAAATTCAAGAAAGTAGCTTTGTTACATCGCTTCATCTTGATGAAAATTGTATTAAACTATGGAAGTGCTCATCTAAACTAGTTCTTCTAGACTTTAGAGTTTCCCACTGTTACCTATGTGAATAATCTGGAGTTTGAGAGATACTTTCATGTTGTATTTCAGCTTCAAGATGGAGAGGATTTGAAGAATTGTTGGTACTCCGTTTCAAGAACTGAAGATTCTGTTAATGCCCAATTACAAGTCTGCATTTGTCCCTTATTCATTATGCGCAGTCATCTTTGCTGGCCTGTCACTATGACAGCAAATGCACGTGATAAAGGCAACGTGGTCACTTGCATTTCTACAGGCAAGGGTAAAGAAACACAGGTGAATGAGAATTAAGTGTAGTATAAAAAATAACGATGATCGTATCGTGTGAGATTCGGAACTGGAAATAACTTGTCCGCAGTAGCTTGAAGTAGAGATACTAACTTGGTATCGAAGGCATGCATTCATTTGTCATTTATCTTGCAATTGAACTTGAAAAGACGATCTGCAATAAAATCATTAATGATTAAAGTCTATTAGATGCAACTGTCACAACTACTGCATACCGAACCGTAAAAGATATTTGAGAGATTTTCTGTTTTTATTGTTTTTCATTTTACTATGATAAATGATATAAATTGAACCTTAGATGAGCCAAGCAAACCTTTTGAAGGGGAAAACTTTTTGCATTTTCAATATTCTCCCTTTTCGAAAATGTCGTATTCAGTTTACAAAAGTTCTTGAAAAGGCTTTTGAGGTTTTGGAAAGCATGCCCATGCACCAATGGTCCAAGCGTAGATTTTGAAGCATCTTCGTTTTTTGACAGATTGATCAACTGGACTCGTCCACGTGGTACAATGTGACATTTCAGCTGGATGGGACGAACGACTGCACCGACCCACCCTTGGCTGTCAACACGACCTTCATTCAACTACTTAGAAAGAAGAACAGAATCGACTCGCAGCTTTATGTGCATGAAAATGAATGGCCCTACACTGATGCCTGGTATGATATAGATGTTTATAGTTTGTGCAATGTGCAGTGTTCCATTTCTTATTCTAACGTATGCGCCAGAAAAAAAACGTTTGATAACACATGCTGTTGGTAAAACGTTTGATAAGCTCAAAAGCTTTACATTTGCAGCAAAGTTTTATGGCCTGATTTCCTTCCAACCTTTTAAGACGCCTCTTACGACAACTTCCTGTCGCCAACCCCAGGGGAAGATAGCACGTTTGATATGAATTTGATATTAGATACACTTTCAGATATGTCCGTATCAAGACCCCGATGGGGGGATTTACATAGTTTACAATAGTACAATGATGTGCTGCTCTATAGGTTGGTTTTCCTCGAAAAATCTCTGAATATGGGTACGTTTTTGTCATTGTAAATTTCGGGTTATCTTTGCACCGTTTTTGTCACAATTTTGGTCATCATTTCCAAACATTAGTGTTATAAGTGGGTATACTGATAGAGTCTTAGTGGTACACCCCAATCTAAATATAGATAATGAACCCCTCCCCCTTGGATAAAGAGTCTATTATGTCTTTATTGCAAGGCAAGTACTTGCTACTTACATCCAGGTAAAAGCGAAATCAGGTCTACTATCCTTAGATTATTTCTATATTTCTCTTGATTTGTAAAGTAACTTTCTGTACCTGTTTAAAATCAGTGGAATACCAGAGGAAGAGCCGCCGAAGATCATCCCTCCATCCACCCCGCATTCATCGTCAGAAGTAGGTGCAGACTTGCAATGCCAGCTACTACAGAAATGGAAACATTTGCCGACTATTCTCATCGAAATCAAACCGAAGATAATCATCAACAACTCTTCATCAGCTGATTTCATTCTCCGAGATCCTCACATGCACTTGACGTGGCAGCTGAAAAGTGGAATGTCCGTCTCTTCTCCTGCTATCCAGGTTTGTATATATTTCAACTAATAAATGCTTGTAAATATTCATGAAGATGGTGAGGAAAATTGAAAACACAGATAAATAGGGTAACTAATAATGCTTTGCGTCTGGAAGTCACCAGAGTAATGATGAAAATGACAATAAAACGTAACGAATCATTCTACCCAGAGGTGGAACGAGCTTTCAATAACAGTTTATTGTTCGTATTAATGAGCAGCAAGTGAAGATTGTTTGTTTCTCCTTATACAAATTATTCACCCCCTTTCTGATTGGCCAGTTTCGATCTACATCTGGATGGTATGATCTGTTAGGTTTAATATTCGCTTTCTTTCTAGCTTACTTTATTTTGATAAGTGTCAGATGCTTTAATGGTTAGGTTTAAGATAAGGGTTAAGGCTAGGGATAGGCTTGGGTTATCTTGACAGGGACAGATAGACAAGAGGCTGAATGATTGTTTGCGAAAATTCACTGTCAAAGTAGTACTTCTGAATACATTTTATGAGCAACTCGGAGAAACAAATAAGTCAATACATTGAAAATCAAATCAGCTTTAAGGCTTGGAATTCTGAAACTGGATGATTTTTGTGTGCAAGTTTGCCCTATTATTTTCAAATCTCATGAAAATGCAACATCCTCAAATGACTTGATTAACTCTTTCGTAGAATACCGTTCAAATTGGGTTGGATGCTGAAGATCTAGATACTCCCATATGGTCTAGTGAAATCCAAATCCTTGAGCAGCCAAAGTCTCGGAGTAGCACAGAAGAAGACCAAAGATGTACGGAGGAGCTTAGCCCATTTTCATCCATCAATTTAAGTATAATTGCCGCTAAAGAAAAAGTTTGCTACCAGTTTGCAGCAACATCCAAGAAGCGCAACGGCATCATCATCATAAACATAACAGAAAGATTTTGTTTGCACAACTTAACGAATATGCTCATCAAATGCTGTCCAACACTGTGCAGCACTCATTGCGAAAAGGTAAGCTCTCAGCATGCTAGTCATGTGCATTTCATACTTGACAAAAATATGGAAACGGTAACGTAAACATGATGGCAGCTCACCTTGGGCCCTGAAATCAGTATGAGGATTTTTGACCTTGAGTAATAACATATGTATATAAAATTCAATTAAGAATAATAAATAAAAGAATTCTAAACCTTAATCAATTCAAATGAGTCACGAAAGGCTCTTTTATGCCCAAAGGTAATAAGTTGAAATTGGAGCTAGCAAAAATCAAAGAAGTCTTCTTTTTTGATAGACACCCACTACCCAACTTCTCGAAGTCTGTTTTCATTAGTTATACGTTTTGAGCACATGTCACTGTCAATAAAGATGTAATACTATTATCCCTTCCTCTTTAAAATCATATAAAAAGTGAGTTCCATCTTCTCTCTTTTTAGGCAGGGATTAGGAATTTTCAAGAAATCTCCGAAATCCAGACTCCATTATCTCTTGAATTATACCACATATCTGAAATATCTACAATAACATTAAAAACAATACACCAAAGTATTCCAAGTCTAATAATGATTTTAATAAATCCGTTTAAGGTTCATTCATGCCAAAAGGTAATAAGTTGAAATCTGAGCTAGTATCTTCAAAGAAGTCGTTTTTGTAAAGAAAGGTTCTTGAAGGCTGGTTCCCAACTTCTTGAAGGCTGCTTTCACTAGTTATGCTTTTTGAGCACGCATGGCTGTCATTAGATAAATATGTATAAATCCCTTCCTCAATAAAATCATACCAAAAATGTAAGCCCTATCTTTTCTCTTTTTAGGCAGAGATTGAGAATTTTCTAGAATTGCCTGAATTCCAAACTCCATTATCTCTGAGCAAGATTTACTTGCGAAGACCGTCTGAGAGCCATGCAGATGACTTGTTTATTGACTTATCAGCTTTCGAGTTGAGATTTTACTTCTATGCAACTGAATCATCGCCAAGTATATTTGAAGATAGGCACGCTTTCAACCTCTCTCGCGATCACCTGCGGGAGAACGTGTCTTTGAAGCTTGGTAACGGAGATATCACACTGCTGGCTGTAACTTCTTGTTTTGAAAATGGCGTCATAAATGTGTTTCTCGACAAGGAGCCTTGTGCAAGTTTCATATTCATAAACAATACAAACACTGATTTATTGGTAAAGTCAGATTGCGATATATCAGATTCACCTAAGGAACACATACCTTCCTCTAATGAAGAGCCTGGGTTCGAGCCAAATGATATTTTAGAAATCCGTGCTGGCAAAACTGTTCAATTTCAACGTAGAGAATTCAACAAGCGTTTCCCTCGCATAGAGAACCGTAGAAGTGGCATTTTTCAAATCGCAGTTCTACCTGACGCAGATACATTCAGCGATACTGTGGAAATAAAGGATGACATTGAAAGACATGTTTTACACATTGGGACATACAACATTGCGTTATCGTGTGTAACAGAATTCAATTCATTCCACGTGTTTCTCAGTGAAGAAACAGAAGATGTTCCATCATTTCATCATTCAATGAATCTTCCAAGTCTAGATTTGAGCATATTCAACACTTCAATCGTGCTCATCGACCACGAATCACACCGCGAGGTGCTTGCTGTCAATGCTCGTCATTCCTCCTTTCGTCATCACGTCACTGAACCCCGATCAGGTGACAGTGAATCTCTTATATCAGTCGAAATCGGATCGATCCAGATAGACAACCAACTAACAGATGATGGTGGTCATTTTCCAGTCTGTCTGCTTCCTCTGAGAGAGGTGACCATGCGTTACCGTGGAGAAATGTCCCAGAATGCCCCACTGGCTGATGCGCACGCCTCGCCTATGTTCAGTATGCTGACAGTGAAATGTACTGTGTACACCTTGGAGGCCGGCAAACTGTTTCTGGATCTTCTCAGTATCAACATTCAGCCAGTGGAAGTCTACCTTGAAGATTCTCTTCTGTATCAGATTGCCTATGTAATCGACTCTTTCTCCCCACCACGCACCGTTGGGGTGATAGATAAGGCAGATGCTTCTGCGAAGAGGCTCAGAAAATTAGCAGGAGAAGTGCTCCACCCGATCAATATCGGCAGAGTGGAAGTTAGTGACATCAAAATTCTGTTGAGTATCCACGCCTCAGTTAAGATGTATCTAGCTACCGACCACATGCCGGTGGTCTTTGGAAAGCTGAACTGCGAGCCAGCTATAACGACCAGCAGAGAACTGTCAAGAAAAGTGTTATATCATTATGCGACGCAAGCTTTGGTTAGAGCCGGTCTCATGCTAGGTTCCTTGGAAATCCTCGCAAATCCGACCGGCTTTGTGCGAAGCATAGGACAGGGCATAGCTGACTTTTTCACGCTTCCGTATGATGGTCTGACAAGAGGTCCCTCTGCATTCGTGTCAGGCATTACTCGTGGAATGGGTTCCTTTGTGAGGCATACCTCCGTGGGTGCATTGACGTCCATCACGAATTTCGCGTCGAGTGTGTCCCGTAATATGGACCGGTTGAGCCTGGACGAGCAGTATCTTATCTGGCAAGAGGAGCACAGGAGACGAGCTGCGTTTCAAGCATTTCCAGGTTTGTCATCTGTTCAGCATGAGCTTAGGAAGAGGTATCTAAATGGAGTGGATTAGATTCAGCTTTTTATCGGGCCATTTTCCATCTCCAGCTAGAATTCCATAATCAAATCAAAGTTAAGTCTTTAAGCATTGCATACTTTAGGAGAGAGGCAGACCATTGTTTTTCAGAAAATAAGTAAATGGGGTATGTTTAGGGCTGGAGGAGAAATTGAATATTAAAGGCTAAAGTACGTTATACCCTGCCTTATTAAGCTGGTTTACTTCAGTCATTGCAAGCAATATTCTGATTTCGCATTTGTTATCACTTGTCAGGAATAGGAAGTGCTCTTGGCAGTTTTGGAGTGAGCCTACTTGGGGCAGTCGCAGGGGTAGCAGAACACCCCATTGTTAATATCCAGAATGCACGTGACACGAAGGAGGCCGTCAAGGGAGTCGTCACTGGAGTCGGTAAAGGGCTTGTTGGCATGGTGACAAAGCCCATTGGTGGAGCAATGGAGCTAGTGTCTCAAACTGGACAAGGATTACTGCTTGGAACGGGACTTGTTATCCCACCGATAAAGGTTCGCTCAGCTCTCACTGAAAAAGACATGATTGATATGGAAACGGAGAGCTTCATGAAGTATTGCTGGTAGGCATGTTTCACACAACTTATACATCTATCAATCAATTTCTAACGGTTGGTATTCCAAACGAGGACAGCCTCTTCAAAACTAATTGGCAGAGAGAAAATAGGGATTAATTCAAAGAAGGGAGAACCAACACAAGACGTTTTTTGGCATGAAGAAAATGATATCAAATTAGAAGCTGTTCTAAGAGTTTTGAAATAGTTTTCAGGTATAGCTCTTCAAGTATTATATTCCTCCTATTCTTTCTTGTAGGAAAGTTATACGCCTCGATTTCGAGAGATTCACTGATTTGTTCATAATAAAAGATGTCTACGTCACTTCCGCTTACGAAAAACAAGGATACAAGGGATCTGTAATCTTAACTTCAAGTGCTCTATACTTGTATGACAATGCTGTCAATAACATACGGAAGGCCTTCTCCTGCAACGAGGTCAGTCTGAGGCTGAGTAAAGACGGTCCCCACACCATTTATATTGACCAACTGGAAAATATGTCACGAACAGGTTACGGGTTAAATGTTGATGAAGATACGTTTATTAGTGCAGAATGTGGTTTTAAGGACATGGCTTCGTCGATCTCTTCAATCTGCCTTCAAATCGACCCTCGACTGGCTGTTCTGTTATTGTCTCAGTTCAATTTTCAGAAAAATATTGCAGAGGAGAGACTGGTCGATGAAATCGGCACATTTGGTATTGGGGTTTTTAAATAGGGTGTTTTATAGTACAAATTGATTTATTGAATCTAGAATGATATTATATTTATGTAATTTTTAAAGTTGTGAAAATATCCCACAAATACACACATACATTCATAAGGCATGGTCTAACACGGGGAAATATATTCTACTATAAAGCAGGCTACCACAGTTATGATACGCCTCCACTTGATGTCGAAGCTGGGAACTCACCCACCAATAGCAAAAGTGTTAACCACTGTACTAAATCAGGGCAATAAGTTAGTGCAGTAGCGGTGTATACATCTCAAGGCCTATCCACAGTAGAGGCATCAATTCGTGATTTATCGTTCTTCGTATATAATACACCACTTCGACTAACAGCGTATTTGGATTGGAGGACTGAGTTGAGTTCATCTAGGGTGTAAAAAGCTAGTTTTTAACATTTCTCAGCCAATATTGACTATTTTCATAAACAAAGCAGGCTGAATTACGATGAACTATATTTGAGAACAAGTATTGAAGAATCTGGTTGTACCAGAAAAGAAGCTAACATGAATTTTATCCCTAAAATGAATAGAAGCTTTTAAATGCTAATAAAATGTGGCAAATTGCAATAATTTGGTTAAACTCGATTACAAATGTGAGATCTGATAGCTGACTGCACAATTCCTGCGTAAAAAAGTAAAATAGTATATTTGATCCTTGGTTGTAAACTGCAAAATAAGAGCTTTTTACACCGCAGAACTCGAAAAAGTCCCCCAAATATGCGGTTAGTCGAAGTGGTGTATTAGATAAGGAATGGTGATATCAGATGATAAAATATAACTCAAATACACCCCTTTGATTAGGTACTTTAATAGAGTAGTTAACAAAGATAAAGTTCAGGTCTTTAGTACATGATTCTCCTAATAAATAAGTCAAAGTTTCCCAGAAATCCATTAGAATTCTATAAAATCTACCAAGGCTTTCATACCCTTTCATTCCTAAATCACTTGCTCCTGAAAGTAAAAAAAACCACCAAAAATTTCAACTGAATCGTTTTGCTTATAATCTTTCAAATTCTATAAAAACCTGCCTTGATATGTGTAAAAGTACAAGGCCTAAAAAAATATTTTATAAATATATGAACTTCCCAAAATAACAAAATGATTTGGCCAAGACAGTGATGACTATAGGTAAGAATTCAGAAATGATAATGTAGTAATAAGTATTTTAGCTAAGAAATGGTCATGGGTTTTAAGATAAAAAATTTGGAACCTTTTTAGGTGAGCTTCTGATACTCAAAAATGGGGAGAATTTCTCAAAGAAGACCCAAAACTGGGACTTTTAACATCCCCGTTCCCAATCTTGAGTGCCGCCAGACCCGGGAAATTCACACTTGATAGTTGGAGTTTGATTGAAGTAATCTGATTGTGTAATCATAAATCACATTAGGCTTGATTTCAACACGATTAAGGCTTACTTTATACGGCCGCATTTTGGTCGCGTCTGATTCAATTCATTAAATTTGACTTAAATGCGAGATAAGTGCGACATTCACTTTATGCGTGTTTTCTTTGCTGCAATTCATTTCCTAACGAAAACTACAGTCCAATTCAATTCAATTTCCAACAAAAGCGTGCCAAGTTTCAAACAAATATGGCTCCTGTAAATCACGAACTAAAAATTGCACTTTGTACATGCGCAGATTGCTTGACTTGACAAATTTGACATATTTCATCATCATATTACATGAAGCAATATAAGATTTAATTTAAGTACGACCAAAATGCGGCCGTATAAAGCAACGTCGCATTCATGTCGCACTTGTGAATTAAGTTCGGCAAATCCTGATGAACTTAATTCAATGTGCTGCAATTAATTAAATGCTCACTTTATACGGCTGCATTTATGTCCCACTTAATTCATTTCTTCTCAGAATTAAATTAGACGCGACCAAAATGCGGCCGTATAAAGTAAGCCTAAGACATCTTCGACCATAAGCTTAACTCCGAATCGATTCTTCTGAATATATGCAGTCATGACGATGTTATATTATCTCCTCTAAGCGTATCGTATCTTTGGTAACGCATCAACTAGTTTAATAATGAAAACACAATTCGTTATTTCGCAATATCAAAAACAATGAATTGATACAGATGACCGATTTATAATTTATTAACCTGCGCAAACGACTGTCTTCTTTCTATTCACCCAAACAAACAAACCGACGATGGATCGCTGAGACTTTTATTCGAAATAATCAATCAATAAAATATCAATAAAGCATTAAGAAAATAATTCAATTATTAAAGAAGTTAAGTGGCTTGATTTTTCCGCTACTGTTTATGCCAATTGATTTCTAGTGTCAGGGAACTTAAGTAATCACACAAACAAAACCTTCACTTTATATAATAACGTCGAAAATGATTCCCTGTGCACGTCCTTTATCAAATATGTCAATGCAATTTTACAAAAACAGGGTTAGTAAAAATATGCCTTGTAAATACAGTTTTTGTCAATTACGCACGAAAAACAAGCTTCTTATTAATGTGTTGCCGTTGCAATTTCATTCGTGTTTGCTCAAGCTCAATAATATCGATATGATGAAAGTCGTGAGCAATAAAATTCGAAGGCGATATTATTTTTGAGCCCTGTAATACAAGAAAAATCTTCTCTTTCACATGTTTCAGAGCCAGATCTTTTGCTTTTTGCCGCACAACGGTTACCCAAGATACACGAGGTATCGAGGGAGATATGACGGATGCAGATGTACCAGTGCAAGTACAATGAGAGCACCAGTACGAAAAAAATCAATTATTGATTGCCACTGCATTGACTAACAGAGAGTGGCAGACTGTAAATTCAGTTTAGTCGAAGAATGCTGTTGAACCCTACTGAGATGCTGTTTCTTGCGATTGTGTGCTCGTTCATCGGAGCAGCACCAGTTGCAAGTAAGTCTGACGCCTTCCATATTCGACACCACTCTGGTAGATGTCTCGAGCTTCGAGCTGATCAACTCGTCTTTGGCCCGTTTTGTCGTGATCATTTCAAGTGGGATGACGGTGCAAGACTCACCCACGTCCCAACGGGTCAGTGTCTGGTGCCTCTTCAGAACGCTGACGGGGGACATATGTCACTTACTAGCAATTGCTCTGGGACAGACACTTTGTTCCAGTACAAACGAGCATGGCGCAGTCTGAAGCACTTGCTGACCGGCAAATGCATGAGGCCAGAAAAAGATGGTGGAAGTCACGAGAATCCTTCAAAAGCCATTCTCAGCTCCCACTGCCAGGTGGAAAATGCCAGATTCTGGTTTCCTGCCCAAGTGTTGTATATCATACGTCAGTTTAGTGGCCTGTGTTGGAGAAGAGATTCGAATGAAAAATCCATCCAGTTATCTGACAGTCACGTGTGTGATCGATTTCTGCTTCTCAGCACCAATCGTCTGATGAACTATGCCACTAAAAGGTGCCTCACTCTCGAGAATCACGACCTCGTCCTCACTTCGCATTGCTCGACAGCAAAGATATTTGACATGAATATCAATAATAACCTGTTGCAAGAACCATCTTCGCGAAAATGCGTGCAACCAAAAAAGGGGGAGTTATTTCCGGGGCACGGCACCAGTCTTGTGATAGATCACTGTGTCGATGAAGACCGTCAGAGATTCTATTTCTATGATGATAAGGGTAAGTGTGGTTTATCTGATGCTCTGTAATTAGTTTGTTGAGTGGTTGGATCACTAACCGTTCCTCAAAGCCCACCTTCAGACCTCTCTGTAATTCCAATGAAAAATGTTAGGTGTTTTGACCTTATCCTATCTAAGCAGCAAGAAAGATAATGTTTATTTGTTCTAGTGCCTTTCAGCTCTTTTTAAAAGCACGCATTTCGTATTCTCCTTTCCTTGATGTGATAAACAATTTTGGCGCAGAAAATTTCATTTTGAAAATCTTCGTTCACTGGAAGTATGATAGAAAAAATAACACTTTAGGAGTTACCATACAGATACTTGCTATAGTACCCACTAATATGTCACATGTCCATAATTGTAACTTCTACTTTTCTTCTGTTCAGATTCGTTGGATGCTACACTCGTTTCCAACTCATCTGCGGCCCACATCACCATAAATAGATATCAGTACAAGTTTATCGAACGTGGAATTCACATCATTGTATTCGATCACCGCAGTGGCTTGTTTGAACGTATTATCAAATACGATGTATACGGCTACCTTGCACATCGAAACACCATGGCAAACTTTCTTAACCAACCACCCAAAAATAAAGTCCTTTTCATAGTGGCCAAGGGGAGAATAACGCTTAATACCGAAGCATCTCTGGCACTTAAGAGACACGGAGTTTCATCGACATTTGCAAGCACCCCTCTCAGTGAGGTCCCGTGCCCACTCATGGCAACCATCTCATATACAGGTGCGAATCGGAAACCATGGGAGGCATCAATGAGCATGCTTGAATGCAATGCTGCCGTCACCATCACAAGGGTCATTCAGATGTTCCATGACTTGAAAAGCTGCGAAGACTGCTCTACCGAAATGGGCCTGAGAACAGGCGAAGTAAAAGACATGCAGTTTTCAGCCTCTTCCATATGGAGCAGCCAATACCAAGCGCATGATGCAAGACTTCACAAGCATGATGCCGGCTGGTGTGCGCAACAGAACTCAACATCGAATAAACTGACCGTCGACTTGGGATCGAAGAGGTTGTTGACCGGTATAGCTATTCAAGGACACGGGGGGAAAACGTCTAAGAATATGCCTCTATTCACCATACGACATTCAATTAATGGAATTGCTTGGAAGGGTCTGCAAAACGATACGTTGTTCACGGGTGTGCTGACAAGCGAACAGAATGAAACAAGCGTCAATTGGTTTGATCGAATGGTAGCCAGATTTATCAGGGTGGTACCTTTCGCCTTGGGAATAGCACCTTGTATCCGCATGGAGCTGTTCGGTTGCCCATACGTTGGTCCGTTCTTCAACCAATCCATTTACGACGGCAAAGGTAGTGGCATAAAGAATCAGAACAATGGGAATGTATCTTTCCATGGAATACCGCTCGAGTATAGAGACGTGCTAGTGCATATCTCCAACGCAGCATCAAACACAACGCTAGCAACTGACATAGACCAGCAGCAGTTCTTTAGCATCGATAGTGCAGTCACCACGAATAGCGGGAGAGTCATTTATAGCTCTGCTAAAGTGACGAGTCTCAAAAGCAACGTCAGTGGTATTGCTACATCTCTGATAGTTAAAGCCACATTCAAGTCTCCCTCTCGTCACAACTTGGATATCATTATCGGAAATAAGGTAATGTTACAGCTGAATCCTGCTTAACACTGCACTCCTATCCCAAAAATTCCTTATCTTTAAATCAGTTTCCAGCATATCTCCCAAATCAAAATGTAATGAACTAGGATTTGCAAGATAATTAGGAAGTGATTTCCGCCGCCGTGATTATAAATCCGCTGGCGTGGGCCTAAATTCAAGGTCCATCCAATCTGCGTTTAATCACGTTTATCATATTGAAATTTTCCTTGGGGCAAAGTAACTTTATTGTATAGTATTCAGATGGTGTGGGCCGTATTTGACTGTAAAGCATTAGTAGCTAACAACCATATGAAACTAATTTGATTTCGTGGCTCTAGAATGGTAGATTTGCTTGTTTGCCATGCGATAAGTAAAAAGTACAAATCGTACATATCCGCAAATAGATGGACTAAATGAACTTGCAGCCCATTCTATCGATTACGAATAGCTCGACTAAGGCTCTGTTTATATGGAGGAAATAGCCAAGGCTGTCCCAGGTTATTAATCACAGTTACATTATTATTTTTTAGCAAATATTTATTTAGGAGGAAAATAGTCTCGCATAACCGGGGCTATTTCAATCTAGTGCAAGAGTGTCATATAACAACCGTTGTTGAAGTTTGTTTAAACGAGTAATAAATATTTCTAAAGATCTCCAATCTGTTTCCCATCCTTATTTTAACGTTTGAAAAGGCCTGCAGCACATTAATATCGTTAGAGAATAACGTTGGAGTATACAATCGAATGGCCTGTGCTGGCGTATAATTTTCAGTTTAGTATTGGGTAAGTGAGCCAAATTCCAATTTGCGTTTGTATTACTATTAGGAAAAATAACCTCACCAATGTGATATATCGGCTCGCGTATGTGGGATATCGGCTGTTCAAAAAACTTTCTTTGAGTAACGGTATTTCTAGTCTAATATAAACTCAAAGTGAGAATGAGACTATTTGCACAGGGGGGCGGATCCATTCGGCTCCGTTCTTGTTTGCATCCGTTCACAAAATTTTGGTTCTGGTCACACTTATGAAGCGGAGCCAAAATGTTTTGCGTGCACACGAGTTATTGTCCCGATTGATCCAGTTCTCGTGACATGCGCAGAAGACAATTTTCGACAAGGCAAATTTTGGCACCATTATTTGTTGCAACCCATATAGGTGTTGTCGTCTCGATATTGGAAGAGAAAATTTGCTGGAGTAAACGTCGCTGCCTAGAAAATAATCCCTTGAAACTGCAGCAACAACATTCATCATTGTAGATAAGTAACACAAAATGCTATGCACATATCCAGTAATCATTGAGGTGTTCGTGGATTCATGATTTGTAATCGATATGGAAGGACTAGCAAGCAAAGCGATGGCAAAACTCGTCGAACAGACAGAAGAAAGAAAGATTTAGATCGTGCAGAGAACAATATTGAAATAGCCTCTTTTCTTTAAGAAATCCAACCTCGTTCTCCATCCGTACTCGTTCTGAATCGGATCCATCTGTTCACACGAGAGTCGAATGGATCCGATCCAAGCAAGCACGGATATTTTATCCGTACCTGTTTGCTGTTTGGTAGGGATAGCGGAGCTAAACTGGATCAGATAGCTATGCTCTCGTGTGCACGAAAGGCCCATCCGTACCAGCTTGGAACGGAACCACACAGATCTGCTCTCGTGTGCACATAGTCTTACTTACTTTTTTATAGCATGCCAATCGATGTATCAGCTTGGAAAACAACCTCGGCTAGACGGGATTATTTCCAACATATAAACACCGCCTAATATTTTTAACAGGTTTTGGACGCACAGAAAGAAACAGGCACATCATGGAATGTCTACACATTCGAAGTGGGAAAGCAGATTTTGGTTATTTGTGAATCCTTCCTAATAAGACGAAAAGTGCCCGATAAGAGTTCTCTGACGTTCGACATCACGAATGCAAGTGACAAAGAACTTGAGAATGGAGATGAACTGCAATTCGAAGTCTCCATCGGGCATTTGCGATGGAGTAACGCCAATGCTTACAATCTCCAGGCATTTGTCTATTACGATACGAATATCTTGAAACTCGCATCCTTGAAGAATAACAAAGATAGCCACAAGGTAGTGAGTCCTACAAGAAATACCACGCAGGCGGGTGTGGTTGGCTTTCAAACTGATGTTCTGTGGCTTTTAAGAACCCACTCGGTCAAATTCAATTTTAACGTTAGCATTCCTGCAAGGACCTCCAATGGAAGTAGCTGCGAAGGCGCTGTGATTGTCGACTTTGTCTATATGACAAATATGGCGAAGTTTAACGGGGCAGCAAGTCCTTTCGTTAGCAAACAGATTCCATATGAGTGCAAGGTTTCCAAGATAGGAGGTCTGGTGAGCACTTCCGGTGTAATCTCTGGATTTAGTTTAGTATTTGATGAAGTAAATAACAACCTGTACATTTGTAAGGAAAGAAGAAAGCCATCAACTAGTTACCTTCCCGTCTGTTTCATGCAAAAGAATGGGGGTGTTTTTTGGCAAGAGATAACACGCTTCGCATCGATTGTTGGTGTTGATACCAGAAATAGAATGCTTTTTGGCATTGATAGAGAAGGAAAGAAGTATGTCAAATTGAGCTATGACTTACAATCATTGACGTATATAGAAGAACATGAGTGGACCTCGATTCAAGACGAACCTCTTGTTCGAAGAGCGAAGACAGCCAGCGATGTAAATTCATTGCCTGATAATCCTGACAGTTCGTGGGTGGTTCCTTCTCCATCACAGCCGATGTGGGCAGCAACGAGAAATGGGGTGATGAAGTATACAGACAAACGTTGGAAGTATGCAATATGGTGGTGAAAATGATGCAGGTGGATTACATAAGAGCAAGGCTTTGGTTCTGTCAATCCAAGACCAGCCCCTGTACCTGACCTTGTTTGTATTCACTGTATGGCCCAGGAGCCAGGAGATGTCTTTTGAGACTTGATTCTTTTGATATGTATGCTTTTCTTTGTCATGCTTTGATGCACAAAATTGCAATGCTGAATACAGAGATCCCTTAATTCATAACTGGCTGTAGAGATTGGAAACATGTTCTAATTTGCAGTGAAAACAGCCAAATTTACGTCACTTTGGAACAGAGACAACATTTTCTTCAGAGACCTCACTTTACTCAGGGGGGTAGGGGGGGGGTAAAAGGTCTGGGGCCCGGAAAAAAAATTTACCAAAAAAAAAATTTAAAAACGTTGTTTTTGAAACGATTTTCCTGAACGCGTTCCCCTTGTTTCCTTGTATTGTGAAAAGCTTGATCATGGATGATTTTTTCGAGACCCCCCCCCCCCCCAGCTCGTGGGGCCCGGTTCTATAAAATACTCCGGGGCCCGAGCTGGCTCTCGACGGCCCTGACTTTACTACACCAAACTTTGTTGGAGCTGGCATTGCCATGTACATATCGAGCTAAATTTGGGTTTATGTTGATAACTATGTCTTTTGTAAAAGGCTATTGCCCGTTGATGCATAGAATTACTGTATTCTCTTTTTTCTGCTTTTTTGACTGCAGCTATAGCCCTGTCTATTGATGGATGCCTTTTTATCCTTTGCATTGCTGCATGCTTTTTATTTTCCATACTTTGCTGCACATAATTACAACGCTAAATACAAAGAGTTTTCAGTTAATAGGTGGTACTAGAGGTTGACCACATGATCTAAACTTGGGATGAACAAGTTTTGAATAACGTCAACTCTGAAAATAAAAAAATCGCTATTTATTAGCCTTACTAATGCCTTACTCGAATAGCATTACTCGTTTTTTTTATTGTTTTTCTTTATAGTTTTTAGCTTCACCTCTCATTTTGACATCAAGTGGCAGGGGCAAGATGGCATAATAGAATACTCACTAGTCCATGTGGAAGTTTATTATTGTTGGTAAAATTTAAGCCTAGGCTTTCTACAGATGTCCTTATTTTTTGCTTTTTCAAGTTTTCAAGGGTTACGTTTTTATGAACCATGTATTCATATGAAAAACTTGCTCCACTGATTAATGAAGTAAATGCCATTCTGGTAAGTGCTTAAATTGTAACATTCTTTTTCAAGAAACCAGTTAAGTTCTTTTGATTTAGGTTACCGAGTCAAGCTATTTTAAAGAAATCCAAATATTAGTATAATATTAAAGAGTTTTTATTAACCTTCCATCAATCTTGTGGCCATACTACATTTGTATCGAGTGTAAATCCATGCTATCGTCCAAGACGAGTTTACACGGTTTTGATGCATCCTAATTATCATTTACCAATATAAAATCAAGGCCTAACTTACACGTCTTGGAATATTAGAATTTTACGAAAGAAATGGAAGTTTTTTTACAAATACGATGATATCTTCATTGGGAGAATTATGCATCCAAGTGTGCGTTCACTACATAGATGATGTGTTGCTGTGTAGAAACGAAAGTCGTCTCAGCAACCACGGAACTGATGCTGGAAGAGGAAACGAGAAAACTTTTGATGAGTTTACTCTAAAGGAAGATGTGTATCTTCCTACACACCTTTGCGAACCAATCTTACAAGAAATATTGAAAAAGCCCCCGCCCTGTTTGGAAATATCAGGAAAACCCCCGTCTTGTTTGCTTAAAGTTTTCTATGATGTTGGTAAATGCCAGTTGAAAAGACTTGATTTGTCTCACGCGGACCTCAGGGACCAGTCACTCCTAACTGGTCTGTTGGTCCATGCTACAGAACACCTTGAACTTGCAGACTGCATGCTGAAACTAGAAACCGCAAATAAGTTTAAAAAGCTATCCAACTCATTGAAAGTTTTGAATCTTTCTTCCACGCTCAGCACCTGGAAAAAAGAGGGTGCAAAGTTTTTGAAGCATCTTAAAAAGCTGTCGCGGCTGGACATTAGTTACCCTGTAAGCGCCGTTGGACTGGATGAATGTCTGACTACAATATCAAAGTTGGAGTTACTTGAACGGCTTGATTTGTCGGAATGTCTCCTCAAAGATATCACTCAGCTAACAGGCCTTGCAAGGTATTTCAATACGTGGTGATGGTTCTAGTTCTGTACCACAGTTTAGATCAGACGTAAGCAAACAGACAGCAAAGTTACCAATCAGGGTGTTGCCAGGATCTGCACGGCAAGGGGACCAGATCCCCTGGTAGGTGGGGCTAGACTATTACTGAGGAAAAATTACATGGGGTGACAGGGGTGCATTTAGGGGCAGACCTAGAAATTTTCAGGGTGGTTTTCAGGTTGAAAATTCTCTTGGCAAGTACCCACAGTATAGAGCTATTTAAAAGCAGTTACTATAAAGCAACAGTCAAGAAAACTTATATATTAAATGATATGGACAGAGAGGCAGGGCAGCAAAAAAGCTATTTTGATTACCTATTCCTCGCCGGACCAGAATAAAGTATATGATTAAGAATCAATATATCAAGAAATCTGTAGGATCACTAAACTCCAGACACAGCTTAAATGACGGTGGAGGGTTAAGCTGTCATTTGGTATCCTGTTAGTATTCTGTTATAATATTTAGTTGTCCAAAATCAAAAATTAGAAATTTCAGGCTCTGTCAGTTAAAACAAAGTCAGTTAAAACAGCAGCCATTATTCTGTTCCATCTTTTAGACTACAATATTTCCACTTTAATGCTCAGTTTGGTGTTTGTAATTGAAAGGATTTTATTACATAGGGTAGTTAGGGGTTAATAGGAACAAGAAAGTGTATAGGGACAAAACAGGACCAAATGTTGTGGACTTTGAAAATTACAGAGGGCCTTCTCATTTTGAAACAATTTTATCTTTACATCATACGTAATATTGTTGGGTCACAATCAGAAACCTCTAACCTAATCTTCAATGCCAACAATATTTTGTCATTTTTGTCCCTATTCACCCCGGTACTTTTTTTCCTTTTTGTACACTTATGTTAGCTCTGGACATGAGTTTGACTGCATTTACTGTTGTTCCTTTGTCCTGCCCTGAAAAAAACTATTGCAGCATATTTTCTTGCTGAAAAATTCCCTGACAGGGTTCTAGTTTTTCCCCGACAGGGACGCTGACACTCCCTAATGGGAGGCTGTAGCCCCCTGCCCCCCTTTAGTGCTAGCCCGGCTCCATTAGCATTAAGACTTAAGGCTCCAGCATGGTTAAAAGTTTTGATATGTTCAGCAGTTTTCAACTCCTGCATTCTTTTCATTCTTTTTCTCAAGCATTTTGTGTATGTGACAAAAATATGCTTCAAGCCAAGTCTCTCCTAATAATGGGACAGAAACGGCAGAGTGGTTAAATCACTCAACCCGTTGCCTAAAGTGATGATTTCCTTTGCAGCTCGCTTCAACAATTGTTTATGTACAATGTTTGCGACTCACTGGTCGACAAGAGTGAGATAAGTAGAGTTTTGTCGAACCTTACCTCACTCACGCACCTGGACATTTCAAAAGGAGTTGTTGATCCTGAGGTGGAAGAAAGCTCTGAAGAATATTTGGATAAAGAAGTCCTAGTCACTGTCTCTAAACTACCGAATCTTGTTCATTTTGACATGTCAGGTTTGAATTTCTTTTTTGTATTGATCTATTTTTTGAAAAAATCCTTTTTCCACAAAATTGATAGTTTTTCTAAAACTCACTGAGAAGTTATTCAAAATGATGTAAAGAAACATTTCAGTTTAGTTTACTCGTATTTGTCTGTTAACACAACGAAATTTTTCATAACCATGTTCTGCAAGGAGAAGTTGTAATAGAAAATCCCACAAAATATGGCTGAATTCCTTCCATGCAATGCTTGATTGGAATATATTCCTTGCCAACCAACATCCACCAAAACTATCGTCTACTGCGTGACTATAGCTAAGACAGATTTAGGCCGTTACAATTATGATTGTTATGTTACTAAGGGGCATACTCCTCCCAAAATGCATTGCCTGAAATGTGGTGCATCATCATAGTCTGTTGCTTCTTTTCTTCAATCTGAATTTTGTAGTTTGCTAAGCACAATGAATTCCCTAAACGATAGTCAAACTCTGAAAATTTCTGAAACTTTTCGTAAACCCAAATCGTTTCGAAATGACTACCAAATTGAAATTCTTTGATACTCTTAAGCATCGGAAGCAAATTATGTTTTGCTGAATGTGACAGCACACAGATTATTTTGCAGTTAGGGAGGTAGTGGCTAAATTCGGGTTATGATAAAAGGAGTAACTGTAATCAGTTGTGGCTCTAACTGGAGTGAATATAAGAGAAGTCGAAGTCGACTGTACCACTAAACAATTCTTCAAAGATTATGGAAAATTCTACAAAATATGGCTGAACTCATGTCATGCAATGTATGCCCCTCGGCAACACATATCCATCAAAGCTATCGTCTACAGCATGACCGTAGCTAAAGAAGATTTAGGCCATTAGAACCATGGTAGTTATGCGTTACTAAGGGGCACATTCCTTCCATCATGCACATGCATTGCCTGAAATGTGCAAAACCATCTGTTGCATCCTTTCTTCCCGAAACCTCAATTTAAAAGTATTCTAAGCAAGATACATTCCCTTAAAGATAGTAAAACTATTGACAATTTCAGAAACCTTTATAAAACGAAATCGTGTCGGAAGGTCTACCGGATTGAAATGCTTTCTAGATAATCTATAGCATCGAGAGCCAATTATGGTTTGCTGAATATGACAGTAAACAGAGTATTTTCCAGTTTGGAAGGTAGGAGTTAAATGCAGGTTGTGATAAAAGAAATAACTGTAGTCATTGGGGGCTTTAACTGGAGTGACTGTGAGAAAAGTCGACTGTATAACCAAACACCTCTTGGAAGATTATGGTCCATTTGCCCTGCCTTAATATTTCATTTATAAAGCAGGATATTTTAAGTATTAGCTTGCTTAGAAGAAATCACAACCAGAATTCAATATTTATGTCATTTCTAGGTTGCCGAGGGCTTCAGATACAAGACCTTGATGTATTCAAAGAAAGTAAACTTGTTTTTCTCGGATTATTTAATACTGGTCTGGAGTTCCATCAAGACATTCCTGCGAAAATGGTTTGTTGTTTTTGAAAGTTTTCTTATTCGTTTTGTAGGCTGCTAAATTGTCAGGTTGCTATGAGATTATGATGTGCATTTACACATGTATATCCGAAGCAAACTCATTTTTCCCTGATGAATCAAGACTGGTCTGGTCTTGAGGTCCATCAAGACAATCTTTCTAAAACGACTTGAAGTCTTAAAACTATCTCTAATTAACTATCAAGGCTGCTACATTGTCAGCTTGGTGTAACACCAAGAATCACGAAGTGTTATTAAATGTGAACACATGTTTAGCAAAAGTTAACTTATTTTTCTCTGATTAATTAAAACTAATCTGGGGGTCTATCAAGATATTCAAGCTAGACTGTTCGTTGTTTAAAACTCTACTTTACTTTCAAGGCTGCTACATTGTCAGCTTGCTTTAACACCACGAAGTGCTGTGTAGTTGATTATTTCATGCTCTGCCGGTGCATACTACATCATGAGCAATATATTAGTGCGTAATAAAAATGAACCCAGCTTGTAGCTCAATAGCAAAATTGAATGAAATAGCAATACGTTACGCAGACATTTTAGTAGATACTTGCTAAATTTGAGTCGTCGAGGTAGTCGTGTTGAGCTGAGTTGAGCTAGTTAAGTTTGTTCAAACTAAAATAATTGTAAGCACTGATAAGAAATAGAGCAAAAAGTAAAACGAGATCTAGACATATCAACTGGAAAGATATACTTATAAAATTTCAAAACGGTCAAAGAAAATATACTTCGGCAAACACACGCACAAAAATAGACGAACAGCATTGACAATAACGAATTTGATTTATAGCGAGGTAGAACGTGACTGAAGTTTCGACTTGAGGAACGATATAAAACACACTCTGCACATCAAACAACTAGCAATTGAAAGCACACACGCCCAAAAACTGATAGCTCAACAGGGGGAACTAATTGACCACTGAACCCAAAAAACTAATCCAATTTCCATCGGAGGAAAACAAAGGATACGTAAATAGAGAAAAATAAACAAACAATGGAAAAATAAAAGCAACAACATTCCGGTCCAACTCTGCCATCAGGAATTGTGATATCTTCCTGTTAGTGGGATTTGCATATTTTTAATAATCACTCTGCCGTAAGAAAAGAAAGGTATAGACCAGTTTCAATGTTTACATTTTACGCCTGACGGTTTCTTTGTTTACTGCACAATTGGCAATGAATTCATTGTCAAAGGGTGAAACATCTTATTGTAGTTCTAATTTGAATTTCAAAAGAATCTCATTAGCCTGTCCAAAAATGTAAACATTGAAAGTGGTCTATAAACGTGAACAGTAAAAGACTAAATCACCTTAGATTCGCTGATAACATAGTGATAATGACGGAAAATGTTTGCAATATGATACCGATGGTATACGAGCTTGATGTAGACAGTAGAGAGGTTGGGCTGAAAATGAACATGTCAAAGACCAAAGTGTAATTCAACAACTTTGTAACGAAAGAGGAAATAGAAATAAATGATAATACCTTAGAGGAAGTAAACAAATACATATATGTTGGACAAGAGATTTGGCCTGATAAGAATCAGTATGAGGAAATACAGTGACGATCACAAGCAGGATGGATAAAATATTATAAACACAAAGACCTCTTCCTAGAATATTCGATTCCGATTTGTTTGAAGAGGAATATTCTTGACCAATGTGTACTACCGTCAATGACATACGATGTGGTCGTTGACAAAGGAAAAGGAACAAAAGTTACTAACAACTCAGAGAAACATGGAGAGAATGATGACTGGGTACAGCAGGAGAGACAAGAAGACGAACGTTTGGATCAGAGAGCAAAGGAAAGTAGGAGATGTTATCACAACTGGCAAATCGATCAAATGGAGACAGGTCGGTGCATGATGATGATGATGATGATGATGATGATGATGATGATGATGATGATGATGATGATGATGATGATGATGATGATGATGATGATGATAATGATGATGATGATTATGATGATTATGATGATGAGGATGATGATGATGAGGATGATGATGATGATGATGATGATGATGATGATGATGATGATGATGATGATAATGATGATGACGATGTTGATGATTGTTATGATGATGATGATGATGATGATGATGATGATGATGATGATGATGATGATGATGATGATGATGATGATGATTATGATGATGAGGATGATGATGATGATGATGATGATGATGATGATGATGATGATGATGATGATGATGATGATGATGATGATGATGATGATGATGATGATGATGATGATGATGATGATGATGATGATGATGATGATGATGATGATGATGATGATGATGATGATGATGATGATGATGATGATGATGATGACGATGATGATGATAAATGATGTACCATGCTGCTTATCAAAACCTTTAAACATGAATTCTCCGATTTAACATTCAAGCCTTGATCTTCATTCATACTACACAATTTTTGCTGGTTCTTTCACGCGCTTTTGAAACCTTTGAAGAGTTCTCACCGACCTTAGTCGCTGCCCTAGTCATGCTTATATGTATAAATTCCTGAACATACTGGACATTTCTCTTTAGTATTGCTTGACTTTTGCGCAGTACAGAAAGTAGAGAGTGTTTGGCCACCTTGTTTAGTCTAGTTCGATGTCTCGCTCAGTCAAGTTTAATCTCGATCAAACTTATCATAGAACATTTGTAGAGCCGTTGAACATTATATTCTGTCTCTACCGATGTGTATCGTAGTGAATCTGAAAATGATAATATTAATTTGAATGCTCAATAAAAATTTTCAATGTTAATGTGTATGGAAAAACCCACCATTAATCAATATTCAGCAATACTACAAAATTCGAGCAATCTATATATATAAAACTGGGCCCGGTTGTTCAAAACCCCGATTAACTTAATCTAGGATTAGAGGCTAATCCAGGTTTAACTCCTTAATCCTGGATTAACTAATCGAGGTATTAAACAGCGTTGTTCAAAGCCATTTTTAGCCCTCGATTAGTTAATCTAGGATTAAGTGTTGCTAATCCCTGATTAACTCTGAAAATTATATGGAAACTCTAATGGCGGCCAAACCAAAACAAAGCTGAGGAGGAAGAAAAATACCTAAAACGCCTTTCCCTTTCTTTAAGTTTAAACTAATCAAAGTAGACAAGTATTGATTCAAAGAAATCGCAAAAGGACAATTCAATCAATGAAACTTTAATGCACATCGTTGGCTGAGAGAACTTTGCAGGAAATATACAAGAACCTAACCTTTTCACAACCAAACGAGAAGGAATTTATCAAGAAGCTGGATAGGAATAGTTCGCGATTAAGCAGCAGCAAAGACAGCTTTTATTTCTCATTTTGTTGTTTTGAATTTACCCAACAAAAAATTGCTGAAGTATCACACATGTTTGTTGTGGATGTTATGATGAATGAAACCAATAATGTGGTGGCGTGACTCAAAAACTAACAATAGAACGAACGCTCTGACGCAATGAATGGGAAACCAAAATGCAAATTGTTATAGGACGTTGTCATTTCTATAATTTTTTCGACATCTATATTGATATTCTGGAATTATATTTTTACAGTTTGTGTGTAATAAATACTGCCTTTTTATCGGGGATTTGGAGAGTTGTGGCTAGGAGAAATGGAAGTTAAAAGTTCATTACGAAGTAACTTGATTTTTTAAATGCTCATTAGCTTTGTATCTGTTTCTGCACGAGTTGCAAGAGGTTCATAAGGAAATATTTTATGTCTTACCTCTCATAAGAGAAGATGAATACACTAAAATCGAGGCCTAATTGTAACTTTTATTCATCTAATACCCCGATTAAGCATTTAATACACCTCGCAAGGTGGATTAAAGTTAATACCCCGATTAGGCCCTGATTAGCCTTAATCGGTCTTTGAACAACGCAAACTAATCCAAGTTTAGATTTTAATCCCCGATTAGGCATTTTAATCCTAGATTAGTGCTAATCGGGGTTTTGAACAACCGGGCCCAGAACTGTTTGTATGTATGTTTGTATGTATGTATGTATGTATGTATGTATGTTTGTCCGCTTAAAACTCGAGAACCACTAAACGCACAGCAAATTGAAAGGTATCATTCTAACCAGAATTTGTCTGGGAGTGTCCTTAGCTGAAAATATTTTACAAATCGTTAAGAAATAAAGGAGGAAAGGCAAAAATGTGACGAGTAGTTGAGAAAAATTGCGTAAAAATATGAATTTCTTTGATGCCATTATGACGTCAAATCAACTACCAGTCTTTGGTTGTATTTCTTTCTCATTTTCGTTAGAGACATACAAAAATCATTTAAGTTTGATCCAATGTGACGTCAAATTTATGTACTGTCTCCATAGTAGTATTTTTTGTTATAAATGTTATCGTAGTTGCCATAGAAATAATTTTTCAAATAGTACAAAATCTATGAATACAAGGCAGGAAGCGCTGAGAAAATGGATATAGCGAAGTGCGAAACACTGTGAAAGTGGATACCTGCAAGGGAGAGCAGACTCTATAAATACAAGGCGCGAATAGCTGAAGAAATTGATAGAACAAGTGTCTCAAATGAAGTATTTGTTGTCATGAAATTTATATTAGTTGGCATAGAAGTGTTCTTTCAATTCGTTAAAAACTTAGAATTTATGAAGACGAGGTGCAAAGCACTGAGGAAATGGACGTAGCGAAGTGCAAAGCACTGAGAAAGTGGATACCGCAAGGGCGCGCAGCGCCCTGCGGTAGACGCTAGTCTTCTATATATATAAAACAGAACTGTTTGTATGTATGTTTGTATGTTTGTATGTATGTATGTATGTATGTATGTATGTATGTATGTCCGCTTAAAACTCAAGAACCACTCCATGCATAGCACAATGAAAGGTATCATTCTAACCAGAATTTATCTGGGAGTGTCCTTAGCTGAAAATGTTTTACAAATCTTTTATAAATAAAAGAGGAGAAGCTAAAAAGTAACGAGTTGTTGAGGTAAAATGCGTTAGAATAGGGATTTCTTTGAAGCCATTGTGACGTCAAATCAACCAACAGTCTTTGGTTGCATTTCTTTCTTAGTTGAAAGTTTCTTGATTAGAGACATACACAAATTATTAAGGTTTCATCTAACGTGACTTGAAATATAAATGTACTGTCTCTATAGTAGTATTTGCTGTTATGGAAGTTATCTTAGTTGCCATAGAAGTATTTGTTCAAATGTTGTTGAAACACAAAATATATGGATACAATGCATGAAGCGCTGAGGAAATGAGCATCGTGTAGTGCGAAGCACTGAGGAAGCGGATACCCTTACGGCAGACTCTATGAATACGAGGCGCGAAGCGCTGAGGAAATGGACAGGACGAAGTGCGTAGCACTGAGGAAGTGCTCTGCGGTAGACGCTAGTCTATATCTATATATATAAAACAGAACTGTTTGTATGTATGTTTGTATGTATGTATGTATGTATGTATGTATGTTTGTCCGCTTAAAACTCGAGAACCACTCCATGCACAGCAAATCGAAAGGTATCATTAAAACCAGAATTTATCTAGGAGTGTCCTTATCTGAAAATATTTTACAAATCGTTTAAAAATAAAAGAGGAGAAGCTAAAAAGTAAGGAATAGTTGAGATAAAATGTGTTAAAATGTGGATTTCTTTGATGCCATTGTGACGTCAAATCAACCACCAGTCTGTTGCTGCATTTCTTTCTCAGTTTGGTTAGAGACATACAAAAACATTTAGTCTGATCTAACATTTAGTCTGAACATTAAGTTTGATCTAATGTGACATCAAATTTATGTACTGTCTCCATAGTAGTATTTGTTGTTATGAATGTTATCTTAGTTGCCATAGAAGTAATTGTACAAATAGTATAAAATCCATGAATACGGGGCGCGAAGTGCTGAGGAAATGGATATTACGGAGTGCGAAACACTGTGAAAGTGGGTACCCGCAAGGGCAAGCAGACTCTATAAACACAAGGCACAAAGCGCTGAAGAAATTGATAGGACAACTGTCTCAAAAGAAGTATTTGAATGCTAATGAAAGTTATATTAGTTGGTATAGAAGTGTTCTTTCAAACTCGGTAAAAACTCAGAATTTAATGAAGACGAGGCGCAAAGCGCTGAGGAAATGGACGTAGCGAAGTGCAAAGCACTGAGAAAGTGGATACCGCAAGGGCGTGCAGCGCCCTGCGGTAGACGCTAGTATCTATATATATAAAACAGAACTGTTTGTATGTATGTTTGTATGTATGTATGTATGTATGTATGTATGTTTGTCCGCTTAAAACTCAAGAACCACTAAACGCACAACAAATTGAAAGGTATCAATACAACCGGAATTTATCTGGGAGTGTCCTTAAATGAAAATATTTTACAAATCGTTAAGAAATAAAAGAGGAAAAGCAAAAATGTGACGAGTAGTTGAGATGAATTGTGTTAAAATCTGGATTTCTTTGATGCCATTATGACGTCAAATCAACCAACAGTCTGTAGCTGAGCTGTATTTCTTTCTCACTTTCGTTAGAGACATACAAAAATCATTTAAGTTTGATCTAATATGACGTCAAATATATATACTGTCTCCATAATAGAATTTGTTGTTATGAATGTTATCGTAGTTGCCATAGAAGTAATTGTACAATTAGTACAAAATCTATGAATACAAGGCAGGAAGCGCTGAGGAAATGGACAGAGCGAAGTGCGATACACTGTGAAAGTGGATACCTGCAAGGGCTAGCAGACTCTAAAAATACAAGGCGCGAAGGGCTGAAGAAATGGATAGGACAACTGTCTCAAAAGAAGTATTTGTTGTCATGAAAGCTATATTAGTTGGTACAGAAGTGTTCTTTCAAATTCGGTAAAAACTCGGAATTTATGAAGACGAGGCGCGAAGCGCTGAGGAAATGGACGTAGCGAAGTGCCAAGCACTGAGAAAGTGGATACCGCAAGGGCGCGCAGCGCCCTGCGGTAGACGCTAGTCTATATATATAAAACAGAACTGTTTGTATGTATGTTTGTATGTATGTATGTATGTATGTATGTATGTATGTATATTTGTCCGCTTAAAACTCAAGAACCACTAAACGCACAGCAAATTGAAAGGTATCATTAAAACCAGAATTTATTCGGGAGTGTCTTTAGCTGAAAATATTTTACAAATCGTTTAGAAATAGAAGAGGAAAAGCAAAAATGTGACGAGTAGTTGGGATAAAATGCGTTAAAATATGGATTTTTTTGAAGCCATTGTGACGTCAAATAAACGACCAGTCTTTGGTTGCATTTCTTTCTCAGTTTGGTTAGAGACATACAAAAATCATTCAAGCTTGATATAATGTGACGTCAAATTTATGTTGTGACTCCATAGTAGTATCTGTTGTCATGAAAGTTATCTTAGTTGCCATAGAAGTAATCGTTCAAATAGTACAAAATCTATGAATACTTGACTATGAGGCGCGAAGCGCTGGGGAAATGGACATAGCGAAGTGCGAAACACTGTGAAAGTGGATACCCGCAAGGGCAAGCAGAATCTATAAATACAAGGCACGAAGGGTTGAAGAAATTGATAGAGCAACTGTATCAAAAGAAGTAATTTGTTGTCATGAAAGTTATATTAGTTGGCATAGAAGTGTTCTTTCAAATTCGGTAAAAACTCAGAATTTATGAAGCCGAGGCGCGAAGCGCTGAGGAAATGGACGTAGCGAAGTGCAAAGCACTGAGAAAGTGGATACCGCAAGGGCGCGCAGCGCCCTGCGGTAGACGCTAGTATATATATAAAACAGAACTGTTTGTATGTATGTTTGTATGTATGTATGTATGTATGTATGTATGTTTGTCCGCTTAAAACTCAAGAACCACTAAACGCACAACAAATTGAAAGGTATCAATACAACCGGAATTTATCTGGGAGTGTCCTTAGCTAAAAATATGTTACAAATCGTTTAAAAATAAAATAGGAAAAGCAAAAATGTGACGAGTAGTTGAGATAAAATGCGTTTCAATGTGGATTTCTTTGATGCCATTATGACGTCAAATCAACCAACAGTCTGTAGCTGTATTTCTTTCTCACTTTCGTTAGAGACATACAAAAATCATTTAAGTTTGATCCAATGTGACGTCAAATTTATGTACTGTCTCCATAGTAGCATTTGTTGTCATGAAAGTTATCTTAGTTGCCATGGAAGTAATTGTTCAAATAGTAAAAAATCTATGAATACGGGACGCAAAGTGCTGAGGAAATGGATATAGTAAAGTGCGAAACACTGTGGAAGTGGATACCCGCAAGGGCGCGCAGACTCTGTAAATACATGGCGCGAAGGGCTGAAGAAATGGATAGGACAACTGTCTCAAAAGAAGTATTTGAATGCTAATGAAAGTTATATTACTTGGTATAAAAGTGTTCTTTCAAATTCGGTAAAGACACAGCATTTATGAATACGAGGCGGGAAGCGCTCAGAAAATGGACGTAGCGAAGTGCAAAGCACTGAGAAAGCGGATACCGCAAGGGCGCGCAGCGCCCTGCGGTAGACGCTAGTATTCTATGAAATGTTTAGTCTGTTAGGCCGCTTAACTGAAACTGCAATTAAATCATTAAATCACTCAAATCAATAATTTCGTATTCTAGATAACTGGTTTATGGAATGAGGAGCAGATTCTGAATGCACTTGAAATTTACTATCGAAGAGCTTCTTACATGGAATTGAGTTTAGTTGAATTGTCGAGGTTTGCCAGGAGCCGTGACCTTTCGTCTCCAGTTAGAGCCCTTCAGGTATTTCAAGCTGCCAATATTTGTTTGATTATTATTATTATTATGAAAATATTCCCCTATCTCTGAATGCTTTTAAAGCCAGAATCTAGTTTTTCCAACTTTCTCGAGAATTAAGATTCAGAAAAGTTTCTTAGGTACGAAAACTTGGGGATGTTATAAATTGAATATCTCGTCGAAGATTGAATTTATCATCCTAGAGAGAATCTCTTTCTTTCCTTAAATTATCTACCAGTATAAGACTGCTCATTTGTATACATCTTCAGCTTACGAATGCGTATTCGTTTGTTTAACATGGGTTTTCGGCGTCATTTTGACGTGGTCCTCAATAGTGTAGTGGTAAGGCGTAGGCCTCACTATCGAAAGACCGTGGGTTCGGAACCAAGCCCTTGCGAATGGAGGACAACATCCTTGGACAACACATAATGTGCTTCTCTCTTTACCCAAGAATATAAATGGGTACCTGGTCAGTGGTTACGAGTGCCGTGTTTAGCTGCACCGTGCTATGTAAAAAATGACCGGATTGTATCATGTAGAGTAGGTTAAGTAGTTCTTGACTAGAAATAAAATTACACCCGTACCTTTACCTGTTCTGCTTGGATAAGAATTAGGTGATAAATTTCAAAATCATTTGAAACGGCTCGCCACGAACATGAAAAGACTTTCAAAGAAGCACGCACACAACCTCAGGCATCCTTTCGTCGAGAGATTTTACCGTCGGAGTTCACTTTTATGTAGTCGAGGTTTCAATAGAATTCAGTGGCGTTTTTCTACGAGAATTCAAGTATTGAAATAAGCAGCAGCACTGAAGGTGGAGATACAAGCTTAAGGTATCGATGCCATGTATCACATTAGTTACTCCAGGCCACTCGAGCCATGGGCAATTATCATTAGGATCAAAAGCGAAACTCTCAAATACGTTGGCGCTTTCAAATTTACAACACCACGTTTAGAAATTCCAAGACTGCGAAGTGCAGGAAAAGCCACTCTAAATAAATCCCTGTTTCATTCATTTGAAAATCTTTAGGCTCGGTAGTCACGACAGTCAACGGACTGATTTACAGTGGGCAAAAACTAAGAAAGCATTCATATCAAGAATCCTAACATCAAAATATCACAATCAAGTTAAAGTAGTATGACATTATAGAAAAAGTCAGTGTTGACATATTTTCTGAAAATTTCATATGATTTTAATGTTTTTGCTGCAGCTGGAAGATCACTCCATAATTTAGCTTCCTTATATGAAAAGCATTTCTGAACACAAGCCAATTTGCGAAGAGCAACGGCTAAATCTTTCTTTGACTATTGCGAAGTTCCCTCTTGCATGTGTTAGAAAGCCTGATAAACATTCCTGTAAGGTGAATGGAAGCTTTGGTTGATAGATCGCACTGTTTCACGGCTCTGCTTGAACTCTTGAATTACAAAAACGAGTTCGAAACAGAGCCAGCACCCAGTCCTTTGAAGCTTTGTTGCGGTAGAAGATGATCAATGCGTTTGCCACCGAATTGGTATAAAAGAGGAACGTAGACACTGTGTATAACACATACATTGTTTTTGGCTGCATTATGCGAATCTGCTGAAACACTGAAATTAAATATATGATATTGTGAGTAATTGCAGGTATACATGATATGAACAGTACTAGAAGAAGAAGGAAGACAGTTTTAAACAGTTCACGCAGATACTCAGGACTCTCGTTCGAGTTTGACGCTCTGTTTTCGTGGATTTGGTTTTCAGCCACGAAACGGCGAATGCGTACATAACCATGAATGTAAACTGCCAAGCAAGCCGTTATAAATAATATTGAAAGTATATTAAAGCATAAAAGGGCGTACGGAATTGTGTCCGGATGGTTAAGTATCGTTAGGTGAAAAGCTGCTGTAAATACTGCTGGTGATACACACGATGCGATGAACACAGTGGCATATATAGTAGGCCTTTCGAAAAACTTCTGAATTTTCGACGGAGATCGGTAGAAGTTTGGGTTCATATGATTGTAGCGATCAATAGCAAGCAGCATAGATGTTATCGCAGTAACTCCAAACAGGTAGTATTGCAATGGACCTGAAATCTTGTGTAATGCATATGAAACTGCGGAGGGGTAAGAGAGTCTCCTATAGCCTAATATAGGCAATAGAACTGCACCGATGACAGTATCTGATGCACTTAGACATACGATTAAGAAGTTTGATGCATTTAGCATTGACTGCTTTGTTGCGAATAATGAAACTATCAGTAGAACGTTCACAACAACAATAAGTACAGCATAAAACATATACAGTATACCAATAGCAGTATGAGGTAGGTTCGAGGTCATTTTTGATGATTAACTTGTGAAATCTATTGTCAAGCCAAATTTAATCAGGTTTGTCACCCTGCCTTGAAATTCATAAATATACTGTCAGAAATTCTCAGTTAGAGTTTTTTTATAGAGTCTTCTTTCAAAATCAATAAATGCATCAATTAGTAGAATCCTAAGCTACATATAAATATTTACAGAGATTCGTATTAAAACATATAAGCGTGAAGTCGTTTATCTAAGCCGTGTTTCTAAATATTGATAGAGATTTCTATCAAAAAATAGTTGTGAAGTCGTTTGTCTAAGCCGTGTTTCTAAATATTTGTATTACGACATATTAGTCGTTTATCTAAGGTGCTTGTCTACAATTAGATGACTAGATTTAAGTGTTTTTCAATTTGGCGAGCTCTGATGGGAAATTCATCGTAGTTTCGAAAAATATATCGGTTTGCGTTATTTCACACCATATTAGCAACAAAAATGCTGGTTTAATGAAGAGGGTAAAAATGTTGGTGCATAGCAACCACCCATAGCGACAGATATTGTGCTAACTTTTTGGAGAGGCGAAGGAATACCGCTTCAAGAATCAAAACAATGACCCTTGGATAGATATAGTTGCATTGTTGAACCTTGAACTCAGCCTCGAGTCCAGTTTCACTCTAAAATAAGCAATTATTTTCAACTCGTTTTTTGTGCCAGGCCGTTTTCGTCACATTTAAACTTTTTTAGTGAATGTGTCGAAGGTTTTACAGTTCAAACTCATACAATGGTAGAGAAAGTACTGGTTTATAATGGCAAGCAAGAAATATATCCAAAGAGAATAGAAGAAAGAGCTTAAAAGCAACCAATTCATTAAACACTCAATACAGTGTAACCTTCCATCAAACTCGACTTCACCAACAATGGGCCTAAGTCTAAATTTTCCACCTGAGGCTTGCTGGGGCCAAATTGAATTAGATTATCTAGACGGATCCAGATGGAAATTGCATTAATGGAGATGTGCAAAAAAGCTAAAAACTATATTCTGAGCTGATTAGAAATACTGACATTGTGAGATTAATCAGGCCTATATGCAAACCTACAGGCTTACTGCCCCCAGTTGAATAAATGTATACATACTGGGTTTGTAATTTCAAGGAGCGGACATGTGCAAAGGGGTTGCATATCATATTACACATGTTTAATACCCTTGCAAGAGGACAGTTTTGTCATCTTTACACAGACACGGCATAACATCGTAGGTGCATTTGGATACACAAACAATAGGTTGCGATATTATGCTTCGGTGGATAAGCTGACAGTGAGCGATAGGTCATCTCAACCGCTGTGGTTTCATTTCACAGGTGTCAGTTACCTCGTGTAAGATAGTACACCCACCCTTGCAACTGGATAAGGTTTTTTGCAGGAAGGGGATTACTACTCTGGAGGCAACTTTGCATCAGAATGAAAAAATGTTTTATGGAAAACTTAAACCACGATTTTCTCAAAACCCAAATTAAAACCCATACAGGCTGACTGGAATGCCAAGATTGGAGCTGACACGTTCGTCAACTGGAGAGGAACTGTTAGAAGATTTGGTCTGGGAGATACGATTGACAGGGGATTGAAGCTGCTGGAAATTGCCAAGAGACATCGGCTGACCGCTGCCAACAGGCTGTTCAATCACAAAGATGCAAGGAAATCGACATGGCACTCACCAGATGGCAGAACACATAACCAGATAGACTGGATTTTCATCTCGAGTAGATTTGTGACCGGAGTCAACAGGGTGAAAACACGAACATTTAAAAAACCAGATATTGGCAGTGATCATGGTCTAGTGTTGATGGCGCTAAAAGTGAAACAGAAGAGAAATAAGCTGCACAGAATAAGGTTCGACCTTGAGAAACTAAAAGACCTGGAGGTGGCAAAATTGTATCAAGAGGAGTAATCGGGAAAGTATGCACCATTGTTGCTGCTCTGACACATTGGTGAAAGTAGCAGTGGAGAAATTAGGAAAAGCGAGAGTGATCAAGAAACCGTAGATAATACTTGGAGTGCTGGAATCCTGTGACGAGAAAAGTGTCAAAAGAAAAAGGAGACACCTTGGGGCGCAAGAACTAGCTGAGTACAGAGCTGCTAATAGAAAAGTGAGAAACGAGATCAACGAAGCCAAGAATAAGTGGATCAAAAGTCAGTCAGAAGAAAGCGAACAAAACATCGAACGTAACAACACAAGAAAGGCGTATGAGATTGTCAAGAAGCTGTGTAGAACATCGCTGGGTGTGATCAAGAAGCAGCAGACTTTTGTTATCAGGCAAAGATGGGACGCTATTAACCAAGAGTGAGGAAATCTGTAAGAGATGAAGGATTACTGCGAGGAGTTGTACAACTATGACATACAGAAAGACGAGGATGTGTTGAAAGAACGAATTATGGCAGAACGACAGGAGGAGGAGACAATCTTAATGTCTGAAGTACGGAGTGCAATCAAGGAGCTCAAGAAGAACAAGACTCCAGGAGAAAACAACATCAGTGCTGAGCTAATCCAGAATGGTGGGAGACAACTTTTCGCATAATTCACAAACTGTGCAATGAGATTCTGAGAAGCAAGCAGTGGCCGTTTCAATGGACAGAATCGGTACTTCTCAGACTTTGTACGACAGAGCAAGGTGCTAGTTGGAGATCAGTACAGTGAGATGTTCAAGATCAACATCGGCGTTAGACAGGGGTGCTTACTATCACCAACTCTGTTTAATCTGTTCCTGGAGAGGATAATGGGCGACGCTTTGGAAGGGTATGAAGGGGATTTCAAGTGTGCAGGAAGATTGCTGACAGACCTAAGATTCGCGGACATTGACTTGCTGGATGAGACCGAAGATGGATTACGGGAGACAACGAAGAGACTTGTGACGGCTTCTAAGAGGTATGTGACGGAAATAAGCATGGAAAAGAGCAAGGTGCTGGTTGTGGAAAAAGAACACAAGGTGGATGGTGTAGTGGTGAAACTTACCATGGTGAATATGGAAGATGGATAGTGGAAGATGGAACATCGGAAATGGTAGACAACCAGCCTAAGCTGTGTTTCTGTGTATTTAAAGAGATTTGTATTAAAACACATAAGTTTGGAGTCGTTTATCTTAACTGCTTTTCCATATGATTTCCAAGATTTCCTATTAAAGCTATCGATTGTAAACTTGTTTATTTAGACCATGATTCTAATTAATTACATATATCTGTAGAAAACAGAACAGGTCTTGACCTCATTCGGAATAGAAATTTGAAAAACAGAAACAAAGTGAAACATGACATGATAAAGCTTGTCGGAGTTTTGAGCCGTTGAAATATTTTCTACATCTTACATCACAACGAGGCTCCAACGAAAAGCTATGTGTTCAGCTATGTGTATACTACCTAAAAGCGAAGCAACTTCAATAGATGACAGAGATGTTTTCAATGATAGTTTATGTTGCTTTGTTTTTAGTTTATTACCGGTGGTTACTTGGGGGGGGGGGGTAACTACTGGTTACTGCTGAATACGGGTGATTGCAGATGTTCAGGTGGTTCCTGTTTTAGTACTAACGATGTTCAACTATGTGTCTAATTTTTCTTTCGTTTTCCAAGTTCTGGACCGAGCTAAGACTGTTATATTATTATCATTATTATCATTATTATTTTTATTATTACTATTACTGTTATACTTCAAATATTTTTAGCGGCTGCTTCTATATAATCTTGTTTTGTAGGTTTTACTACCTGTGGCAAAAGCACACTTGAAATCCGAGAGATTACAGAAAGGAATAAGGTATTTCCTTTGTTATGTTTTGTCATATTTTGTTAGGGAAGTTAAGAACTTGTTAACATTGAATGAATTAGTCCAGAACTTAGTATCTTAACTGCAGCAATATATATTTTATAAATCTAATAAAACCATACAATATCAAACAAACTTTACAAGACGGTGCTGCAAAAAGCATGGAAGTGCATGAACACTTCGCGGTCATAACATTAAATATATGATGCAAAATTGAAATAACAATTGAAGACTATGTATTGCATATTACTTAAATGGCAAATAACAATAAAAAATTATTATAACAATAGTAAATGACAAAAATTAAACCGAAGAAAACCAAAGTTAAGGTAAAGGTTTTAACAAGAAAGATTAGGAACGTGATAAAATCTTTCAGAGGCCTTGATGTGATGTAAAGTTACCTGAAAAATCTCTGTGTTTGTACTAAAGATAACTTTAAATGGCCGCACAGGATGATTTGGAGTAGATTGTCTTTCGTGTCTTAAGATTGATTAATCCATGGGTTTGCAATATCGCATTCTCTTATTTTCAGCTTTATCTTGTTTTCAGCAGAGGCACAATAGCCTGCTTTTCATTACTACACATGAGAGGTCTATTTTTTTTTAATAGCAGCCATTTGTCAGCCAGTGTGTGTTTTTAACGTACTTGCTTGACTAGTGCAACGCTTTGACTTCTGGGTGAACTACATCACTACATATAGTATTAAGAGGTTCTTTTAAAACTGGAGATCAAAGACAAAAAAGATCAAAGAAAAGCAAAGATCAAAATGTAAGGCTTAAACATTCTGTCTATAAAACATTGAAGTATAATTTTGAATCAATGTGTGTTGGAATAGGGAATCTCTTAAGGCTTTTCTAATAAATGTGTCAGGAATTATCCGTTTGTAAGATGGATGACGAATGAAGATGCAGCCTCTAATTTTAACGTTAATGTTCTGTTTATGCATTTAATGCTTTGAAATTGTTTAACATTATTTTGCAGTTACTGTCTTAGTCGCCTAGTGCGGTTGGTTCGACCAACAAACAGTGTAAACGTCAGGCTGCACAAGTAAGTCCGTTAATTTTGCCATGTAGAAGACGGATTGTTTTGAAACTAACGTTATCTTTTGTTGTAACTTTATCAAACTTTATACTTGATTTTCTGATTTCTCAACAGCGGGCTTTGACGTATACAACTATGAACTTATCAGCTTCCCATCAAGTTTTGTTGATTTTTCGTTTAAACTGGGTCAGGCTTTTCACACAGTTGATTAAAGCAGTACCAATAGCTTAGGTGAATATGATAGCATTAGAAAGGTCGAGTATCTTTATTTCTGTTTTACTGATATTTTATTCTGTTATTCCACTGACCTCAAAATAAAGCTTAGACCTAGCACTGTTGTTTCTCGGCGAAATTATTTGAAACCATCGCTTCGGCTTGCGACGGGCTTCCCAATATGGCTCCCAAAGAAATTATATTGACTTGATTCTATGCTTACAATAGCTAAACGATTATTCAGTCTCATGCTGAGCATTCGTAACATTCTAAAAATCATCAGAGTGAAAAGCAGGCCCCAGTGGAATTTCAATGTATTCCACAATCTTATAGCTAACGATAACTCATCAAAGTTTTAAACTTTTTTTCTTTCTCAAAGGGTATTTTAGATTTAGATCTTTGAGTAAGATTTTGTATGGTCCATACCTCGAGAGTGGTACAAGATATCGAAAAAGAGTGACGGCCGTTCAATACAAATGTGGGGTGAAATAGTCTACTCCGATTGGACCGCATTTGTATCCGTGCCAGTTTTGTCCCAAATGATATTTGCCAAAATTTTTGACAAAAGTTTAAATTTGTGCCAATTACTTTTAAACTACATGGGCTATATTGGCTACGTGTGTGCCAAGTTTGGTGTCTCTAGTTAATACATGTTATCGATCCTTTCATGTTAAATATACATTGTTAAACGGAAAGGAGATTAGTAGAAAATCATTTTCAATATGATTTTGGGGGTATTTAGGCTATGTAAAAAATATCATTCGGTGCTTTACCATCGAAGCTTTAGGGCTCTCCTTAGGGCTTTATCCTTTGGGGATATATGTACTTGAAATATTTTTGTAATGTGATAACACATCCAAGCTTGGCCGATAAGATACATGACGGCACTGTTTGGATGTTAACTTACAAAATTATTTCATAAATGGCAACTTCCAATAATGAACTCACCTGTTGTGTTGTAGACTAATGGTTCCGTTATTACTCGATATCATGGAATGTCAGAGCTCGCAAATCATTCAGAATCGCTGTTGCAAGTCTTTGTCATATTGTTACATTGCAAACGAAGTTGTAAGTGTTTCACCATTATGATTTTCATGTATTCTGTACCTGTTGACCCAGAAATACTGTGAAAAATTCATGTTGATAGTTGTTGTTGTTATTTTTGATAGTGGAAAAGTGAGTGAGTAAGTGTTCTTTTAACGTGCTAACCTGAGAAAGACCAGATGCCTTATTACCATTATGATTATCATGTATTCTGTATCTGGTGACCCAGAAATACTGTGAAAAATGCATATCGATAGTTGTTGTTATTATTTCTGATATTTGAAAAGTAAGTAAGTAAGTGTTCGTTTAAGGTGCTAGCTAGAGAAAGACCAGAGGCCTTTTTTCTTGCAGTGGCATAAGACCCCCAGTTTGACGTCCCTTCGAAAGGATGGTGGAGTGAGTTGTTTAGTCAACACCTCGAAGGTCACACACCCTGAAGTTGACTTCACACGCTGGACAAATGATGAACAAACGGTCTTATGTTTTCTTAAGGTCTTGGTTTTTGCGCAAAGAATAAAAGGTTCGCTGAATAGGTAGACTATTCCGTGAGTTCTTGGGCTTAATGTATAAAACAACACCTTCAAAAGATAGTAAGTGTTTTTACAAATTAACCATCGATAACACTGCTCGATTATTTCAAATTAACTATTAATGCACTTCTACAATACTCTGGCTTTATAGTGGGCTCTTTATAATTTGCTTATAAACCAACACCGATAAGAAGACAGTAAGCATATTTGACACTATTGATGCACTGCTCGATTAGTTTATCCGTTTTGTGGGTGCTTTGCCTTTGTGCAAGAATCAATACCTTACGAGGATAGTTTAAGTTTATTTTCAAATCGACAATCAATATACTGCTTTTATAGGTAGACTATAGAAGGTGCATTGAAAGCTATTTGGAAATTAAACTTACTATCCCCCTAAGGTTTTGTTTAATGCACAAAGCACAAGGGCTCACTGTGCAGGTAGACTTTAGAAGTAGTACACTGGTACATCATCGATGGTCTATGGGTAATACACTGATCATCTTTGTGAGGAAATGGTTTTCACACAAGGGACAAAGGGTTTGTGGAATAGGTAGACTAATTGAGTAGTGTGACTCTAGTCTTACCCTTCGATTGTGACCCCAATAGGCGTAGAAAGAAATTCTGGCTTTCCCAAGACTGATAAAAAGTTATAAGATATCAACAAGCGTATATTGGCGTTTTGGCATACATGCCTGTTGGAGCGAGGCTAAGCTGTGGTCATATTAAGAGGTAGAACCAATTAGTATAAAAATTCCTTAACTCCTTTGACCCTTGTGTGAAAACCGTTTCCTCACGAAGATGATACGCGTATTACCTATGGAGAAAGGGTAACCAAACTTCGTGATTCCTTTTGCCATTCGCTTGAAATCAACAACTGGAGTCAATTCCTAATTGATTCATAATTGTGCATCTCTTTTGACATTCCTAACAATCACCTGTTTCGTAAACTACGATGTCCAATGTTTCAGGGGACCGAAGCTAGGCGAATTTGTAGAATGATGTTGCGAATTATACGAAGCTACACAGATGATGATTTGAAACAAAATGCCATCATCGTCTTCAACGAAGTCATTGCCTGCGTAAGTATGTAAAAGTTATAAAAATCATTCAGATAATTTATGGAAATGAAAATCACCCGACTCGAGACCACAAGGTATCGAGCATGTATTATTGACAGGAAGATCTTGCTATTCTTTTTGCCGTTTTTTCTGAAATTACAGAGCGTTCCCATTTTTTCCTTTGAATTTTCGTGAAAGATTTGAGAATGGGACTGAACTCCTGACCCGTACCAATCACAAGATTAACCAACCACGACACCCTTAAGGGTTGGAATTGAAAAGTAGCAAACTTCTGATTTTAGGAATCAAAACCTCATCCACTCAGCAAGCGGGATCATCAGAGTTGAAATTAGAGAGAATAGACTTCAAACTTGAGCGTTTTCACTGTAAATTTTATTTGATATATTTACTATGTCTAAATTACTTCATTTCTTTTCTTATCTCCTCAGAGCCTCGTTAGAAATGTGTACGCAAATGAATTTGGTGCCATAAATGTGAGTGATATCCAAATTTATTGATCATCGTAGAAAGATAACAGTTTTACAGTTGAAGTGTGCCCTTTCGTTTCCGAAAAACTACCCCAGCCTCTGCACAATTAAGTTTTATTGAGTACCTAGCTTGGACTGTGGAATGATATTCATTGAATATTCAGTGTTACAATGGTCCGACCTGAAAATCGCTGAAAATTCGTCCATTTGCATGTTTGGATTAGGTTATCTTGGAAATATTTTGCTTTCCTGTAATTCCTGTAATTATATAAAAGAAATTTATGGCCTGATGCTTCTTTTCCGTTTTTGTAGCCATCGTGTTGCTTATTCTAAAAATTCATAATGGATGAATGTTTATTTTGAAGTTTAATGTTTTCGATCTTTAGATAATGTCGGGCTTAATCAGAAGGAAAATAGATTCGGATGAGGTAAGGAATCTACTAGTCAGCGCTGTTGCTTTTAAGATCGGAAAGATGGCTCTATTTTGGCAAGTTTTATGCATTCAATGATATATTATTTTCTGAGAAATATATATTTTTGTATTTCTTCATTGCACATATTGGTTTTAAGCTTGAGATAAAGAAGGATTTGGAAAATCGGTCGGGATAATGAAAAATGAATGAAAATGCATCGTGATGATACCTCTGATTACCCATGAAAGTTGATATTCTAGTAGCTACTACTCACCTTTTGCTAGGTTCAGTACAGTTGTAAAAGAGCCCGGATAGGTTCCTCTCTACGTTCGATGACTGATTGAGTCAGTTGGAAAAGTGATTGAGAAATAGACTAAGAGGTCGTTGGTTCGAGTGCTACCCGGATCATTTTCATTCTCGAATATTCCTTCGACTGATGTTGATTAAACTGTCTCTAAGTTTACTCTTGATGTACCATATAAATTTCCAAAATTTCCACGAATTTGACATAAGAAATTTTTTTTCTATCACAAATAAATGTCATTCTTCTGTTAGGTTGATCATATAATGGCGATAAGCTGGACAGTTTTGTGGAACATAACAGGTAATAAATGTCTTATTTACATTATAAGTCATATTGGAGGGAAAAATTGGTTGATATTTGCAATATTGGATGTCAACGTGTCTAGTGAGCTTCCAATTTCATTAGTCATTTCAAATAACCAAAGTAAAAGTTACAATCCTCACCATAGAGACACTTTGTCTGCTATGGATATGTTTTGGCCTCAAGAAATATTGCATTGAGTCCTTGTCCCTAATAATTTCTAATAATGATGATAATACGACATATTTATAGAGGATGGCCTTTTCAGATCGCATGCTATTACTGCCAAAAGGTTTTAAGTTAATGTATCAAATTATAAGAGTCAGAGTAAAAAGTGTGAAATGCATAAATTTAGAAACAAATTACTTTTCCTTTCTTACGTCATTTGATAGGCTGTGGCTTTGCTGTGCCATCTTAGGAATGCAATTAAATCAAAAAAATTCATGGCTTCGAACTTTCAAAACAGTACCTGTATTTCGTAATCAATGTTTTGGGACTTTTTTCAGATGAAACGCCAGAGAATAGTGAATTACTTATAAAAAGCTATGTAATGGAAATGTTTTCAAAATCTCTAAAGGTGGGTAGACAATTATCATTGTGAAGAAAGTCAAGTGGCCCATCATTAGAACTCTGTGTTTCCTTGCTTGACCTTTGGTGAATTTTGGATAACTATCATCGCAGACATTCCAGTATGGATTGGAAAAGATTAAAAGATACTTTCAAAATCAATTTTAGTTCTTAATGGTTTCGTTATTAGAATCTGCTTTGGCAATATTTTTGATATTTACTATTTAGAATGAATTTAGCAAACGTCCATCGTTTTTTTCTGAATTGCCCAGTAGGATTAGGAATATACCAAGTTTGTCAAGTTTCTCTTACTCTGCCAATTGTTTGATAAACAATATTTCCTAATTCGCTTCTTCTATTCGTTTTACTTGATTCTTCTAGAAAATTTTATTCCTTCGAGCGACCGCCGATGTCGAATTTTCATGTGTTTATATCTTTTCTCTCCCAGAACTTTGGATTCGATGTCGATTTACTGAATAACATGATGGGACTAATGGTAAGGCACTGTAATGAGTGAGTTTATCTTATGTAACGTGCGAACACACCTCGCGATTTCTTTTGCTTTTCGCCTGGAATTACAGAGAGTTGGTAAACTCGTATTTCGAAAAAACAGTATATCAATCTACGTAAATTGCACTACATAACTTTACAGGATATGGCAGCAAATAAAGTCAAAACTAAAAGAATGAGTAATAAATAACGAACAGAACAACTATAATGAAGGTGTTTCAGATGGTGGAACATTCAATAACTTATTTGAGGACGCTCGAGTTTGTTGGCCTTAATAATTAATATGACAAGGACTTGAATGATGATGAAATCAACACATAGTTTTGGCTCAAATGTAACGTTTCAACGATATCATCAATTGTGTTACTCTTTGATGTTTTGCTGCAGGGAAATATTGCAGAAGTCAAGCATCTTCGTCATGTATTTATGAAGCAGGAATACATTGAGAAGTTTATGTGAGTTGTATTATCGATTCATTTTGTTTCAACGTTTCAAGACGAAGTTGACAAATATTACTAGGACCCTAAATGTGTACTCCTTTCTCTTGTTATCTCTTTTTAGCTACCAATCACTACTGTATATTATCTTTGCTTTACCAAATTTACTCTTGTTTCTTTAAACGCCCTTGAGGGACCATTGTGTTAATAAGGTCACGTTGACCTTTTCAATTCTATCCCTGCCACCCTAGGTATGGGTGTTTTTATCGGACCATTTTCAATCTATATTGAATTATGAATTTAATCATTATAACTTTATTTTTACTTCTTGTCACTTGTAATGGGTTTATGTGGCAAATCATATTTACTTACTATCTTACTTCATATGCACGAGTTTTTTGCATTAGATTTGCAGAAAGTCTTAGCCTTATATAAGAGCCTTTATCAGCAAATTCCAGCATTTTACCTAAATTTTTCTTAGAATAATATCTTAAGCAAAGGAGATGCAAGCTGGATATTTGCATTGTATGTAAAGAGGTGGCATTAATGAGTGTAGCTTTTCTAAAACTACGTCAAAATGAAGTTTGAAATGGTGTTTCTGATAGGGCTGAGAATGAAATGTAATTTTGAATGTACGGATAACTTGATTTTATGCTTATGCTTATATAAAATCAAGGAAGTTTGTTGTTTTTGCGTAGCCTTTTTGCTACAAAGGCATTGCAAAAAGATAATGCTTTAATCACTGTTGAATCTTTTTACGAAACAGAGAGTTTCTCAGCGACAAGAGAAACTTTGAAGTCGGCCAGAATGCAGCTGGTATCTTATCACATATCATGTCGGACGGAGAAAAGGCCTGGACCCTAACTACTATATCAAGGCCGCAGTGCATGGAATCAATGGTAGGTTGATAGACATTTACTGAATTACGTTTGGAAGAAAGGCCATCATTGAATTCCCTTCCCGGTTGCAGAATTCAATGAAACAAACTCTTGTCATTGTGTAACTGCAGTGAAACTAAATGCAAATCTTTTTTATTAGATACTTCCAGGAGTTTTCATTGAAAATAATCGAGGCTTAAGGCCTATTGGTATGAGATAGGGGTCAGCTCGGTAGACCGAGATGGTCCACTTTTCTTGGATCCCACCATAAGTAAGATTCCCGTTGAATTTAGCCTGCTGCATTCATATGAGAATCGGACCAGCCCGGTTCGCACAGATCCCATCTCTTGTTCGGTGAGATTAAGCTGATGTGAGCTGAAAATTTTCCATATCAAGTGAATCCAACCGGACCAGCCCGGCATGATCATTTCTTTTCAATTTGGTTTTAGCACTGCCAAATGTTGTTGATGTCTTTATCGAAACGGAGGTTAGCTCATGTGTCATGGAAAATATTTCTCCATATGTAAACATATTGAAGGTTATCCTACCTAAATGAGATAGCTTGGCATACCGGACTGACGTACCTCATATGGACTAGGCCTTAATTGGATCTGCTTCAATTTGAATACCAATGCAGAAAACCCGAGAAAAGTTTATTCCTTGGAAATATAAAGCTCCACTTATCGATTTTGTACCCCACTGACTTTTTAGTGCTCTGTTCTATCCTGTAAGTAAACAAGCAGTTTATTATGATATGTGCAAGATCCTCATCCTTAAGATAAAATGACTCTCTCTTCAGCAAACTTTTGAAAAAGAAGAAAAAAGGGAGATTCGAAACTCTATGTGGGAAATCTGAAGATTTTGCCCGGAGACTTTCTATTTCAAAGATTGCACTCAGGTGCACATCAGTTTAAGCACTTGAAATTGCACCACACAGTCATTTCTTGCATATACTACCTAGAAAACGCCGAAATTTTGGAAGAAAAAACAATTAAATTCAATAAGGATGTTTCAAACACATATTGTGCCAAAACTGTAAGAAATACGATAAAAATTACAGAAAACGTTGCGAGTGCAGTGTTGTGCAAAAGTCCAGCAATGTTTCATGAAATATTCAGTCCGTTTTACCAGGCCTTATAAGAGCCATGGAGCCTATGACTCCTGAGATATAAAATTTTTGACATTCTTCTTTCAGATTTCTGCTATGTCGAGATGGGATGTTAAAGTGAAAAGACAAATGAATTACAGGTAGCATGACTATTGCCAATACCTGTTTCGCATCAATAACCATTTTTTTACATGTACACTCTAGCCTGACTGGGTCTTGTTTCCAGCAGCTACACGGCAAGAGCCCCTACATCACAACTAAAAGTAGCACCTTACAGCTCTATTAAGCCTCCGTAGGTTTATCTAATCTTGGGGATTCAGGAAGGGGTCTTATAGAGACTTACAGCTTTTGCAATTGATATCGTCATATTTAATCGCTGCCAATCCATTTGATCTACAGAAGTCTTCAGTTGGGAAAGGTTCCCTACAGCCAGCTTCCATTCTGTATTCATTATTTTCTATTAACAGGAGACCCACTGATTGGTTAGGTTAAAAAATACCCATTATAACAACTAAAGCTATCTTAGCACACGTTTGTGTATCTTATTCAATCTACCTAGATGAACCAAGATTTTCAATATTCAATAATTCTTCTCAAGATTTTGAATTTTCAATATTGTTCATTCAGCTGATACCTTTTCTTTCTTCGCAGGTCTCTGGAGCCGCTTCTCCGACTGGTTCCGTGTTCAGATGCACCAGCAGCTCAATACTGGGCCACCTGGGCTCTTACGAACCTCACCAGCCTTAATCGTAAGTGGAGCTACATTCACCATCCCTTATTACAATCTATGTTACGAGCTACGAATCTCTTGCTTGATCTCATATTTTCAACGTTTTTATTTCAGCCGAGAAATACTGCGAACTTGTTGTTAGTGAACACGGAGTGGAGAAGCTTCGAGCTCTTCTCGCATCTCCATCTTCAATAGAAGCAGTAAACACGCTCGCCGAAACAACCATCAAGACCGTCACAACCTACTTTGGCATGGCCTGACCCGGGCAAAGTTAGAATTTTGGACTAAAGGTAACCCAGTCATTTGCTGGACAATGGGTAGCTTAAACAGCTAGGACGGCAACGCTAGTAAGAACATCACTACGTATGATGACGCCGAGGGTGATTCTTTATACATTGAGGGCCCTTCTTATTTGGGCAAAATTACTTCAGTTACCAGATCCGGGGCTGCAAAGTTATGTTTTACCTTCCTATAGACTACAATATATTTTTTAGTTTGCGTTTATATGGAAAATAAAACTTCACTCCACACTACCGGTATGGTGAAACTTCGCCTCCCAGAAAGTAAAGTTTCACTCAGGTGAAGTGAAGTTTTTCCATATAAACCCAAAACTACCGGTGAGGTGAAGTAAACAAGAGCTTTTCAATGTGAAATCAATGATGGGTTGACGATTAATGACGTCTAGGGATTTACTTTGCCTTTTAGACCCGGCATGAAAATCCCATATAAACAGTGCTTGAAATTTACTTCGCTTGTGAGCCCCAGGTCTGGCAGGTGAGGTATTTTTGCTCATGTAAACAGGCCCTAAGTCGAAATACTTTTCAAAAAATTTTCATAGCAATTTTCTTCTTCTATCAAAAAGTGACCTATTTATCCTTTTCTTTTTAATTTGCTTTGGAAATTAGCAAAATTCACTTCAGCAGGCTTGCTTTGGGGAATCACACGTCAGAAATGAGGTTTCCAAGTTCTACATAGGAAATGAACAACGTCAATATCTCTCAAGAGGATTTCAAAAAGCATGAAAAGTAACAAAGAAATCTTAACGTTGTCTTCGTACTTCTGACGGGAGCCTTCGCTCATTTAGTTTCGTTTCTGTTTTGGAGTCTATAAAAGTTTTTCTTGGCGATATAAAGCATTCCCTATTGTATTATACTACCTTAGCAGTCTATCAGAAAAAGTTTTGCTCTTATTCTAAAATACTTATTTTTTCGTGACAATGCTTCTTGAAACTCCGTAATCGTTAAGTTTTTTATCTTGGGTATTTTCACACTGCTCCGTATTCATTTTTATAAGTTTTCATTTTGATTCGTTTCCTGTTCACATTGCTCTGGGTAAATATATATGAACGCGCTAGGAAAACGATGAAGCGTTCACATTTCTCCGTTACGGGTCGGATTATAACAATTAAGAGTATAATTTTGTTATGAATTATCACCTTTCACACTGCGTTATTGCGTTTTCAAAAGTCTCCGTTTTCAGGTTGGCGTAGTGTGAACAGTTTTCATTTGAATACGCAGCAGTGTGAACCTAAGTGTTTTATGTTTACGCACTGTGGAAATAATCGTTATTTTTGTAGTTTTAGTTAGTCGGATTGAATGAGCTTTTGAAGCTATTTATGTAAACCAACTTTAAAGAAAGTAAATCATGGGTCCTAAAGTTTGCATCAGACTCTGTAATCCATAGTGTTCCAGCTTCTGTTGTTCAAGGATATTCGTTCCAATGTTCCAGTGATCTTAAGGTCCGATGGTTCTGAGGCTCTGAAGGTCTGCAATTTCTACTGACGGATCTAAGGAAAACGATTACTTTTCGCTGCTTGCTGCGTTGCCAATAACTTATGGCTGTACTGTTTGCTCACATTAGGGTGGCTGTAGGTTTTCGAGAAAAATCAAAACAATGATGAAAGATGAAAGCGCTTACAGGTGAGCAAAGAAGCGGTGAGTGGATTTATTCTTGAAGCATAAACATAGGATGGCAGATTTTTTCTTCAATTTATGTCCGATTGACTTGGCAAATTCGGCTTGACTAATAATATGAAGAATTGTCAAAGTAAGATATCTGTGGATTAAGTCCAGTTAAAGTCCGAGTTTGTTTGCTGATAAATTAGGTGCTGCTTTTCAGAAAGTATGGGGAAATTACTGGAATTGGCCGTCTTGTTAGACGAGCAAACGATCGTTGCAAACGGGAGAAATATCACAGGACACGTGGTAGTAACCTTGAAAGAGCAAATGAAAATGAAACATCTGAGTCTCAGGCTGAAAGGTGAGGCCTATTGCCATTGGACAGAAACAAGGACCACGCACAGTCGTGGGCACAAGGGCCGCAGCACTACTCACACGGAGGTGATTCACTTTACGGGTAGAGAGCAGTTGGTCAAATTCAAAAGCTTTCTATTTGGCAGCCAACCAGGAAGTGCTGGCCAAGAAGCCACTACCCATCCTGCTGGCCGATTTTCATATCCATTTGTTTTCACCATTCCGCTAGATTTGCCAAGCTCAGTCGACGCACCATATGGCTATATTAGGTACATTCTGAAAGCAAAAATAAAGAATCCCATTTTTAAGTCGGACCACAAGACAGGTATGTGTGCCTATTGTGGAGCGCATTGATACAAATGACCCTATTTATTTGACGCAGCCTGGTGGTTCTGTCACTAAAGAAATTGGCTGCTGTTTTCCTTCGGGGATACTAAGCTTGAATGCCAGCCTGCCTCCAGCTGCATTTTGCGCAGGGGAGCCGATTCCTCTCAATGCGCAGGTCATGAACGAATCAAAAAGGGATATGCCTCTGATGAAAGCCAAACTTGTCAAGACCACAGAGTACATTGCAAGTAACAAGAAGAAACGACATGCAGAAATTATGAGCACAATTATTGGACCAGGGATTCCGCGAGGCCATGCAGGTGCAATTGCAGAAAACCAGACGCTGAACATTCCCCAAACAGTCCCTTGTTCGATAATGAGATGCAACGTCATCAAAGTGCAGTACGATGCAATGATTGAAGTGGATGTCCCCTGCGGCTTTAATCTCCACCTCGTAATGCCTGTGGTTATTGGTAATGTTCCATTTAGAGGTGGAGTCAGTGTCCAGTTTCCAGTGATTGGAAGCCAACTTCCACATGGAAACCCGCTCATTGTTGGAGAAGCATCTTGTCCATATCAAACAAGTACTCCTTGTAAGTATAATCAATTATAGCTTTTCTGCAGGGAAGCATCTAAAATTTGGGGGCACGAAGCTTCAAAGACGCTTTTTTACTAAGCAAGAGGGGAAATTTTCGAAATTGGAATTCTAAATTTGTTGCAAAATTTTGAGAGACATACTTGCCCTCGAATCCCTGTTTTTTGTTTTAATGGTTGCCCTTATATCATAGCCTAAAATCCAGCCATCTTATAGCGCATCAGATAGGGTAATTGTGGGACTTCAGTTTTAGGGGGCCAAAAATTAAAATTTCCGACAAAGTTACAGTCAAAATATATGAAAATCTCAATGTTCTCCGGAATTATTTATAACACCAAAACTTTAACAAGAAACCTAACAAATTTTACTTATCTTTCAAGGGCTTTGACCCCCCTGCCCCCCTGAATAGACAAAATTAGCTATTTTAATCTCCTCCTCTTGTTGATGGGTAAATACTTAATTGTCTCTCCATACACGATCTGTTAATGTAATTTGTACACGCATCTAATAATTTCCAGAGGGAGATCCAGCATTCTGTAATAGGGCTGAAGTTCAAATTCAAGAGTGCTGTAAAAGCCACGTTTTGGAGTTTCGGAACGGTTTGGCAAGTCTTTAGATGTGTATCCAAGTACTTTGGAACATCTGAGTACAAACTTTACGTCAATTCTTGCACTCTAAACATTGCTCTATCTTTGACTTCCTTGATTTTTCAGCTGGTCCGATGCAAGACGTTTTACCAGGAAATCTGTCCCAGATGTCTCAACCACCTGCAATGGTCCCACAATATGGACTCCCCCAACCAACAGCAATGCCCCCTATTTTTGCAATGCTTGAATCGGAGATGCCCCCACCAAACGTCATGCCTCCATCTTATGCTAGTGCAGTATTTGCTCCACAATCTGTATCAAAGATTTGAAATTTTAACCATGAACTGTCTAGATGAGAGTTAAAAAGACCTACTGGATGTTTATTTCTTTATTTCTAGATTTAGTTCTCACTTTTTTTGCCTGTTGTATAAAGAAGTAAGTAGGTTTATATTTAACATGCTAGCCTACCAAAGGCCAGGGCCTTATTTTCAGGGGGAAAGAACCTCTAGCTAAACGTTTTATCGAATGACGGTGTAGTGAATTGTTACCCAGCACATCGAAGGTCACCCGTTCAGATGTAGACGTTACATTACTAGGCTTGATGCAAATAGGGAACATCTCAAGCTGCTAGGCCACTCAACCCATATCTGTTCAGCAGTGGCCAATCGATTGCCACTGAACAAAACATAAAGCGAGACTTTGAATATACCAGGCGGAGAGAGGGGGTAGGGTCCCCCGACTGGGAAATTTACGGGAACAAGTGAACTTGGTCAATTTTGGGGCGCTGAGTTCAAAAGTCGTTGGTATACAGGCGATGGGCGGGGCCTTCGGCCTCATTTTCATGTTCTATTACCTCGTTTTAATTAACATTCCTTAGATTCACGCTAAAAGTATAAAATCATAATAAGCCTAGATAAAAAAGGATATATACAGCCATTCTAGGCCTTAATTATCAGATAGACGAATACAGTTAATGGGCGTGGCTTTTAGCCTCGTTTTCACGATTTACAGTGTTGCTTTTACGATAGCATTTTGAACATGATGAAAGCAAAAACATCACAATCTTTGATAAAAAGGGGCAATTACCTTAGGTTCCTGAACCATCAAACCCAAAGGGATTTTTAAACTTGGGGTACGACCTCCAACCTCGTTGTAGTATTTTATAGTCGTCTTTTTGAAATAAACAATTTAGTCATTGATGGAACGATAAGCAAGTTAGATTTTTCTACCAGGCTCATCACTTTGCTAACTTTTGCTAACTAAAACAAGGCTATTTAGGCCTCTGGAACCCTTTATTTACATTATATTATATGTGTGGTAGAACAGAACGACTGAATAGCAAGAGAGTTACGAAGTATCTCAAAGTGAACTTTTAAAACATGGTTAGTCTTCATTTTCTTCATCACATCGTCAATTTTTTACAAAATCACTTTGCACCACACCAATTTTGTCTTCATTTTCTTCGTTATTAACCAGCAACTCGAAAGTATCATCGGGGTAGCGAATTCCGCTCCAAATCACTCCACCTTTCTCATCCTAGCCATTGCTTTATGGGTGTCAAAAATCCAGAAAGACATTAAACTCCATACACTCGCTTTATTCGCTAGATTCACTCGTTCATTACGTTTGTACTCCGCTGATATAGGATGCATATAGGTTCATAACTAGAGTAGAATCTGTCTGGTGATTGCGTAAGCATGAAACTTTAAGTAACAGAGAGCCAGTCTCCTTTCTTGTTTCTACTCTATATTGCTCTGTACGTTCGTGCATCGAGCACTGTGATGCGGCGTTGATAACGCATTCGCTATAGAGATAGGTTCATAACTATGTATGTATTGAAGCATTACCCTCGTATCTTCCTTACTTGTACTCCACAATGGGTTTCCTAGGTCGATTGATATTAGTTTTATGAGGGTATACCATCAGTACTATGGAGGGATACTATCTGATACTGTGGGGGATGTTTAGTGCTATTAGGGATACCGCAAGTACTGTAGAGGATATTCAGTACTGCGGGAGGATACCATCATTACTTTAGTGGAATGCAGTAACTACTGTAGTTGAAACCATCAGTTCTTTGGGGGGGGGGGGAGGGGATACCATTCAAAATTGTGGAGGATTTTCAATACTTCGGAGGGATATCTTCAGCACTGTAGAGACATTACCCAGGGTGGTTGTGGTTCCTTCCACAGTTCTTAATAGTATTCCCCCACAATACTTAACACCCTGCAATATATTGATGGTATCCCCCACAATACCGAAAACCCTCTAATTTACTGATGGTATCCCCCACAATTCTTAACTTACTCCACACTACTGTACAGATGTTCTGCAAGATAAAGGTCCGTTGAGCAAGAGGTCGCTCCGACGGGGGTAGAATTATGAATTTTATTATAATCAGGGTCCAAAAGCGACTAAAACGGAGTAAATTACATTATGATATTGTCTTTTCCTTGGCTTCCTCCTCCCCCAATCCCACTATTCTACTCCTTATAGCTAATAGCTATATCATACTCACAGAAACTACTGATAGGAAATCCGTTATCAGGTGCAGTAGCCCTCCTAGCGGTTTTCAATTGATACTTTTTGCGCACTACCTAGCTTTTTTCTTAATGCATTTCAGAGACTTTTTGATCGAACATCTAATGAGAGAGATAAACGAATTACAAGAGCATCTTGAGTTTATAGAGAGAGATGTAAGTTTATCTGATACTTACTTTTCAAACCTTTTTTGAACATGAATATTTCATTAGAATATGAGCTTCTTTGTAAGAGTCGCTTCTCTTTGTGATCTTTAGCTCTGTAAGTCTTGGCTGAGACAGGCATTTACTTTGACGTTTCTCACCTATTCACACGGAAACTCAACTTGCCAGAAATAAACTTGAAATTGAATGGGCTTGAAATTGTGTAGATAAGAATGTTGCTGGAATCGATGTGCTGTTTTTATTGCTGCTTTAAGTTCTACCATTAAGATTTTGGAGGAATACCATCCAAAACTAGAGATGTTCAGTACTGCTGAGGGGTACCATCAGTACATTGGAGTATGTTCAGTACTATGTGGAGGGATACCATCAGTTCTGTAGAGGGATATCATCAATATTGTGGATGGTATTCAAAACTATGGACTTAAACCACAAGCACTGTGGAGTTAATGCCCAAAGTGCTTGTGGTTTCCTTCCACAGTACTGAACATCTTAAACACTATTGGATGATATCCCCCGCAATACTGTACCCCCATCAATGTACTGATGTTATCCACCCAAAGTACTCGTGGTATTGATCCAATCCAATGCAATGAATGTTCATTTTGTCAAATTTTCTTCATCTTCTGGTACCTTCTATAAAGCCTTGATTCTCGATTCCAGCCACAATAAATCTTGTTTTAATCTTCTTTCCTCTGACATACTTAGTATATGCTTTAATTTTCTTCTTTCCTCTGATATACACAGATTGAATACTCGTATAAAAGTATTTTGTTATTTTCTATGAAATTCATTTTTAGGCAGTATCAATCAGTGCGTGATGCTTTGAAGACTCAAATAATGCAGGTTAGATTTTCTTTTCTTTTGAAATCCACTTTAAGATTCTCCGTGTTAGATCATGTCTTATAAGTTCATATTGAAAATTAGGAATATCAGTGTTCTTGTGCTGCTTCACTCCCTTAAAATTTGCAGTTTCGTTGCTACTAGTTTGTTAACACCGCGCAACGCTATCGTGCAAAGATTAATACTCAAAAGAAAACATCGATTATGAATAGACATTACCAATAAACCAAAACCTTACATGCCAGAGCGAATAAATAAATAAACTACAATCATATAACAGAATATATTTATATACTACAGAATCCAATGTTATTTCAAACGTTTATTTTTATGCAAAGGAAAGAAAGGAGTCTTCCTTTCCAAGATCTTTTGAAAGCTTTCAGCTTTTCAAGATGCTGCAAGTCCTCTTTCATTTCTCCGATCTCTGCCTGGATATCTTCCATACTTTCTTTCGATGCCTTTATATCAAGAAGCATCTTCGAGTTTTGCTCTTTGCATTCTTCGAGCTCTCTCTTTAGTTTAAGGAACTCCTTCTGCTTTCTCTCTTTGGAGGCTTTCTCCTTCGCTATTTCCCTATTCTTCTCTGCAAGCGTGTCTTGCAAACTTTTTATATTTTTCTTCGAAGCTTTGATTTCTTTTTTCAAGCCACTCCTGTTCTTTTGCTTTGCATCAAGATTCTCAAAGAGCTTCTTCTTTTCATCCACGCATTTGCGTCGGTATAAATCAAACTTTTTGCTGCCTTGGTTCAATACCTGTTTCAGAAACAGTTCGCTCATAGCAGCAGCGCATTTTGTTTGCAAATCCTCGTCCTTTTCTTTTTGGACCTCCTTGCTCTTGCTTTCGAGTTCTTCTTCTGCCTCACTCAGCAGTTCTTCTTCTTTCTTCAACTTGTCCTGTGCCTCACCTATTATTCTCTTCGCAATCTTTAGATTTTCTTTTTCGTAATTTTCTTGTTCTCCGTAGATTTTCTAAAAAAATATAAATTTGATTCCATTTATCCGAAAGATTACAAACATATCATTCATAGTGCTCAAGTTTTTAAGCCAAGGAAGAACCTAGAGGAATAAGGGAAGAAATGTTATTTTTTGAGGAGAAGTAGGATTCGGAAAATCGATCGAGATTGTTGATAGTAAACGTTCTATTTGATAATTCATAGCCAAAGCTCGTAGGCGATTTTCCTTACATAAAGGGGCAGATTTACCCTAATGATAGTACTATCTGATTTCCTAAATTTCTAGTATCGTAAGTACTTTGATAAGTTTTCATACTTTCCAGTCCGGCTTCAGATAATTTAGCCTGTTCTACTTGCCTCTTCCAGACATAGCACTCCTAGTTGAAATTCTCTTCCGAACGATCGTATAAGTTCAGCTAACGTTGCCCGGTCAGCCTATATTCAAACGTTTTTAGAACTTCTGTTTGCCAAGTTTTCATTGAGAGAGAAAGCTTTCATCTTTGCATTTATGTAAAAAGACATCGGTGATAAAAAATGATAAAAACCTGCTGTTATTGCGTCAGTTGAACATGATAGAACCTCCTAATTTACTTATGCTCAGCAAAGAAGCCCTCAAGTATACCCCTATCTTCAATTTATCTTCTCTATATCAGCCATCTGTAAAAGCCAATTTTTTGTTTTCATGAGATTTATACCTTCGTGAGAGCAAAGTTTATAATTTTTTTTAAGGGATTTCTTAGTTATTCGCCACACTGTTTTTAAACGTCTTCAACCCTATCAACGAGTTGAGACCTAGAAATGAAAATTGACTCACATCAAATTCTTCGTTGTACGTTTTATGTCTTTCCGATCTTGCTTCTTTTAATACGGCCCAGCGATTTCTCAATACTTCAACTCTCCTAGGAACGAAATGAAACTGTCTTAGTAACGCAGTCCTTGTTTAATGCTAAATCCATATGTTTTAGTACAGAAGAGATGAGCGATTAAGTCAACTTTGAAAATAAAGCTAGTCCTTTGGAAACCCTCGTTAGAAATGTTTTATTATTGCTTTTGTTCCCGTTGTCTTGTGTTGTTTTTTACTGTTGTTTTGCGTTGTCCCTTGAATGAAATAAGCTGATGAATATCTATTTAAATAGACTATGAAAACCAATAAAACTTAATACCGACATCTTTCTCGAAATTATTATGGTTACAACTCCATATATTCAGAACCTATGGCAACAAAAGTCAATAAATATTCAAAGATATTAGATGGAAAGTTATGATTTAAAAACTAGTAAGACTTACGATAAGAGATCTCTCTGGATGGCAAGATGTCTTTGTCTCTCTCTTTGCTCGATTTCTTGGTTATTTGGAGCTGCGAACCCAAATCTGTCTCTCTGAAATAATATAAGAGTATGCAATGATTGAGATTATAGAGGTGCAGAGTTTTAGTTATCATTGGAACATAAATAACAAGGATGCACATGCATTATGATTCCAATTTAAAAACTTCAAAAGATACAAGGACAAATACGATTCCAACAGGAGCAAAAACATGTCTACCTCTTAGAACATTTCTCTACCTTATGGCCAAAGACAAAGAATATATCGAAATAATAATGAACTCTATAGACTATTTGTACCTGTAGGGGCATTTGCCATCCTGCACCATAGAAGTCACCACCATCTTGAGGTGGGACATTCACGAAATCATCCTAAAATAAAATAGATATGTCAGATGTATGTTTTATATACTTATTAAGATGAACTCCCAAATTGAATATATTGAGATAATAATGAAATCTATAGACTATTTGTACCTGTAGGGGCATTTGCCATCCTGCACCATTGAAGTCACCACTATCTTGAGGTGGGAAATTCACGAAATCATCCTAAAAATGGAATAGATATTTCAGATGCATGTTTTATATACTTACTAAGATGAACTCCCAAAGTGAATATATTGAAATAATAATGAAATCTATAGACTATTTGTACCTGTAGGGGCATTTGCCATCCTGCACCATTGAAGTCACCACCATCTTGAGGTGGGACATTCACGAAATCATCCTAAAAATGGAATAGATATTTCAGATGCATGTTTTATATACTTACTAAGATGAACCCCCAAAGTGAATATATTGAGATAATAATGAAATCTATAGACTATTTGTACCTGTAGGGGCATTTGCCATCCTGCACCATCGAAGTCACCACTATCTTGAGGTGGGAAATTCACGAAATCATCCTAAAAATGGAATAGATATTTCAGATGCATGTTTTATATACTTACTAAGATGAACTCCCAAAGTGAATATATTGAAATAATAATGAAATCTATAGACTATTTGTACCTGTAGGGGCATTTGCCATCCTGCACCATTGAAGTCACCACCATCTTGAGGTGGGACATTCACGAAATCATCCTAAAATAAAATAGATATGTCAGATGTATGTTTTATATACTTACTAAGATGAACTCCCAAATTGAATATATCGAAATAATAATAAACTCTATAGACTATTTGTACCTGTAGGGGCATTTGCCATCCTGCACCATCGAAGTCACCACCATCTTGAGTTGGGACATTCACGAAATCATCCTAAAATAAAATAGATATGTCAGATGTATGTTTTATATACTTATTAAGATGAACTCCCAAATTGAATATATCGAAATAATAATGAAATCTATAGACTATTTGTACCTGTAGGGGCATTTGCCATCCTGCACCATTGAAGTCACCACTATCTTGAGGTGGGAAATTCACGAAATCATCCTAAAAATGGAATAGATATTTCAGATGCATGTTTTATATACTTACTAAGATGAACTCCCAAAGTGAATATATTGAGATAATAATGAAATCTATAGACTATTTGTACCTGTAGGGGCATTTGCCATCCTGCACCATTGAAGTCACCACCATCTTGAGGTGGGACATTCACGAAATCATCCTAAAAATGGAATAGATATTTCAGATGCATGTTTTATATACTTACTAAGATGAACCCCCAAAGTGAATATATTGAGATAATAATGAAATCTATAGACTATTTGTACCTGTAGGGGCATTTGCCATCCTGCACCATCGAAGTCACCACTATCTTGAGGTGGGACATTCGCGAAATCATCCTAAAATAAAATAGATATTTCAAATGCATCTTTATATACTTACTAAGATGAACCCCCAAAATGAATATATTGAGATAATAATGAAATCTATAGACTATTTGTACCTGTAGGGGCATTTGCCATCCTGCACCATCGAAGTCACCACTATCTTGAGGTGGGACATTCACGAAATCATCCTAAAATAAAATAGATATTTCAAATGCATCTTTATATACTTACTAAGATGAACCCCCAAAATGAATATATTGAGATAATAATGAAATCTATAGACTATTTGTACCTGTAGGGGCATTTGCCATCCTGCACCATCGAAGTCACCACTATCTTGAGGTGGGACATTCGCGAAATCATCCTAAAATAAAATAGATATTTCAAATGCATCTTTATATACTTACTAAGATGAACCCCCAAAATGAATATATTGAGATAATAATGAAATCTATAGACTATTTGTACCTGTAGGGGCATTTGCCATCCTGCACCATCGAAGTCACCACTATCTTGAGGTGGGACATTCACGAAATCATCCTAAAATAAAATAGATATTTCAAATGCATCTTTATATACTTACTAAGATGAACCCCCAAAATGAATATATTGAGATAATAATGAAATCTATAGACTATTTGTACCTGTAGGGGCATTTGCCATCCTGCACCATCGAAGTCACCACTATCTTGAGGTGGGACATTCGCGAAATCATCCTAAAATAAAATAGATATTTCAAATGCATCTTTATATACTTACTAAGATGAATCCCCAAAATGAATATATTGAGATAATAATGAAATCTATAGACTATTTGTACCTGTAGGGGCATTTGCCATCCTGCACCATCAAAGTCACCACTGTCGTGAGGTGGGACATTCACGAAATCATCCTAAAATAAAATAGATATATTAGATGTATGTTTTATATAGCTACTGATAAAAATGGACTCCCGAATTGAATATATTGAGATAGTAATGAAACTTATAGATTGTACTATTCGAGGCTAGCAATCCCATCTAGAATCGTTACACGTAAATCGAAGGAAGGAGAAAAAGCCTATAGTTGAAATCAATCTAAAATTTCCAATATTTAACGAAATTCACGAATGATTTACCTGATGATAACTGTTGTTGTTGAAACTTGGACCATCGCGGCGACCGCCAAATGAGTTGAATAACTCATCAACAGTTATTCTTCTAAAGCTTTGATCATTACGGGCCTCTGCCATGATCGACTTGATTTAGGTTTTAATGTCACAAGGTAAATAATAGATAATTATCCTCAATATGCGAAAACAGATTTAGATTGATTGGAATGTATCAGGATTTTGCACGTTTTGAATGCGAATTTCATTGTGACGTCAGTTGATTTATTGATTGATAATTAAACATTGTTACGTTGCAAAGATTTCTGATGCGACGTTAGAATCGTTTTTATTTCATTGATTCCCTGTTGTCATGCAATGCAAGCCTACCGTTAAATTCAATTCAATTTAACTCAATTTAATTCCTGTGGTGAATTAGGCTAGAATTCCCACAATATTAAGAACGAAATTTGTCCTGGATATCACGAACGGCGAAAGTAAACAAAGTTATTGGTTAGGCTGCTGAAACGGTTGAGAAAAGGGAGTCACAAAGTCACTGAAGTTTGTAAGAACAGAACAAATCATAGATAAAATAAACTCAACGACAAAATAATTACTTAGCTTTATTTTTAGAGTTATGTTGCAGTCACGATCTCGAGTCTCACAGTCACATCACATCCCGAAAGTTCTCTTGATATTTTTCTGCCAGTTAAAATCACAAAATCACAAAATCCTTTTTTCCACGCTCTTCGAATTTCACTGTGGTGAAAGTCACGTGACGTCTGCCAACAACACAGGGGACGGGGGTTTCCGACACTCTCCCCCTATTTGGCACATAAAGTGTCAAATATGTAACTGTGAGTTGACCTTCGGTCAAAGGTCGTTTTCTTCTTCATACTGAAACGTTTCGGTTACGTTGTTAGTAGCATCGGTAAACGCTCTCCTTTTCGGACGAAACTCTTGTGCTTCCGCGTTTAAATCGGTACTCTCTGGTGTCACCGCCTTGTTACACTTCAATTCTAGTGGGTACAGAAACTGGACTGGTCTGTCAATAAATGACTTGCCTGCTCTCAGCTTAACCGCGCGTACCACATTGTCTCTGCCTTGAATGAGCTTGTCGACTATCCCTATCTTCCAATTTGCACGGTTTTTCTCCTCTCCTTTCACTAGAACTACATCTCCTTCACGTAACTGAGTCTCTGTTCCGGAGCAAAGAGCATTATGTCGTTCCCTGAGAGCTCTGATATATTCTGTGTGCCATCTGTTCCAAAGTGCTCGTTTACACTTCTCCAAATATTTAGCCCTTCGTCTCAGATCTCCACTTTCAACTTCAGACGCATCTTCATCTAGCAAATAATTGTGCTTTCCGAATATGAGAATGTTCGGTGTGAGAGTTGGTAACTCTACATCATCTTCACAGTAAGTTAGCGGTCTGTTGTTCATCACTACTTGAATGTCAAGAAGCGTTTCTTGCAGCTCATTGAACGAAAGCTTTGCTGATCCGATTGATTTGTATAGTGCTGTCTTAACAATGCTGATCATCCTCTCAAACATTCCACCCCACCAACTTGCGCGACTCAGGTTGAATTGCCACCTTATCTCTTGTTTTGCAAGGTATTCATGCATGATTTCACTCTTTCGAACTCTAGCAATCCACTTCGATGCAGCGACAAATGTACTGCCATTATCGGAAATGATCTTTGAAGGTCTTCCTCTCGCTGCTATGTAGCGCTTGAAGCTCATAAGGAATTGCTCACATGTAGCGTTAGGCAACAACTCCACGTGTATGCCACGAGTCAAAGCACACGTATACAAGATGATATACGCTTTTCCATCAGCTTTCCCTTTTGTTTTAATCTTGATTGGACCAGCAAAATCCACTCCGATAACATCAAATGGTATGCTGCCCTCTGTTCTCTCACGAGGGAGATTTCCTTGTGGGGGTATTGGTACGGCTGTCACCTGGAATCTTTTACAGCCGTGGCAAGACTTTCTGATCCTTTTAACCACGCTTCGTAGTTTAGGCACCCAGTAACTTTCACGTAATTTAGCCATCGTTAGCGATACTCCCCCATGTAAGGTCAGCCGATGGTAATGTTCGACTAGCTTCTCAGTGATTGTATGCTTGAACGGAAGATATTTGGGATAAATACCTTGTAACCGGCCTCTGCATTCGTATATTCCATTCTCGTTTTTTACCAAGTTTAAGTTCTGGCTGTCTCTCTCAAACTGACTGGTTTCTTCTGCATCCGTCTGAGCTCTCCGGATCATAAAATCAGCTTGCTCCTGAATCTCTGCTGTCGATAACGGTCCTTGTGCTTTCTTGGATTCCCTACAATTCTTCACGAATCTGTGGATCCATGCTAAAATCTTGATCGTTCTCCACCATCCCTCTCTCTCTAATAGACTATCGATTTCATCCGGTTTTCTTTCGATTGCAACTTGCATTATCTCCTTGATCATTTGTTTCTCTGAATCCGCTTCTTCGTTAGACTCAGCGACGATCATCTCTGGCCATTTTTCTGGTGTTGCTAACCATTCTGGGCCTTTCATCCATACCTGGTTTCCCTGTATCCGATTTTCGACTCTGCTTCCTATATCCGCTGGATTGTCTTCTGTTGGAACATATCTCCAGGTAAAATTCTTCTCGTCAATTTTCTTCACTCTGTTGGACACGAACTGTTTATATTTTCCTCTCTCTTGAAGCCAATATAGACAGACTGTTGAATCTGTCCAGGCGTAGATCTCCTGCACTTTAAATTGGGACAGTGCTTCAATTGTGTTATGCAATAGATTGCTTGTCATATGACAAGCAACAAGTTCCAGTGTCGGAATGGACAAGTCGCGTTTTGCAAGCCTGGACTTTGCTACCAGTAAACCTTGATTGACGTTTTGTTCTTGGTGCGTAACTGCATAAATACTAGCACAGCAACCTGCGGAACTAGCATCTGCGAATCCGTGAAGTATTATGGCTGTAACAGGCTCTTTTCTTGGCAGAATACACCTGGGAAAGGACATCTCCGAAGGTAAGCTCTTTATCCACTTTTCCCATCGTTTCTTTATGTCTGGTGGAAGCTCTGCATCCCAAGCAAGTTTCCTCTCGCAAATGTCGCGAAAAATCACTTTAGCTGTCAGTAAAGCAGGCGAGACGATGCCCATGGGGTCATAAATCTTTGCCATTGTGCGTAAAACTATACGCTTGGTTGCCTCGGATTCACTAGCTGGAAAGATTACTGCAAGTTCATCATTAGCTTTATCCCATTTTATTCCCAACAGCTTGGTTTCTGAACCACTGGTACCAAGACTTTCTTTTGCAAAGGTTGCTTCACCATCCACGACTGATCCTCCATCTAATTCACTTTCGTTGGAATGCCACTTATGTAGCTCAAACCCACCAGCTTTGAAAACTTTCACTGTCACCTCTTTAAGCTCTTCCACTTCCGCTACATTACTTCCTCCTAGATTCACGTCATCTACATAAATGCCTTCTTGGATTTCTCTGATGCATTCTGGGTATAGATCTCTGAACTTTTCTAAGTGTTGCTCTAATGTTCCCCCAAGCAAGAATGGACTGGGGCCTAACCCAAACAGAGCTCTGGTTACTCTGTAAACAATTGCTTTCTTACTCTCTAAGCTTTCCATCCAAAAGAATCTGAGAACATCTCTTTCTTTCTGCCTTATGAAGATTTGTAGGAAAGCCTGCTTGATGTCACCAGCTAACAGCACAGGCTTGAACCTTGCTCGAAGAAGTATGTCCAGTATCTTTCGCTGCAACGGAGGGCCTATATCTAAGCACTCGTTTAATGAAGGACTGTTTGTGTTTGCCTTGGCAGACGCATCGTAAACGATGCGGACTTTCGTTGATTGAGCACTCTCCCTCACTACAGGCTTATGAGGAATGTAGTGGAGGGGGCCTTCAGCTATCTCTGGTGCTTTTTCGACAATGCCTTCCTTTAACTGTTGCTCGATTATGTTATGGTAGGTCTCAAGAAGGTTTGGTTCTTTCTCCAAACGTCGAACTAATGAGTTGAATCTTGATTTCGCCACTGTTTCATTGGTAGGGAGTGGCTGATGTTTTGCTTTCCAGGGAAGGGACGTCTCATATCTCCCGTCATCTCTTTGCACAAGCTGCTCTTTAAATTCCTGATAAACACTTTGCTGATCACCATCACGTCTGTCCTCTACACCCAAAACATCCAGGCTACACATCTGCATAAAATCATCATGTGACGTTCTTGTCAACATCAGAGCTGAGTGTGATTCTTCTCTTCCCGGGGACATGATTGCCCAGCCCAGGGCTGTCTTCTCCGCAATTGGCTGTCCAGCTTTTCCAACTCTTGGAGATGCTGTTGTTTTGATTAGGGAGTAATTACTTGCCCCCAAAATCATGTGTACTGGCAACATATCCTTAGTATCATCATCTTCCATGCTTATCCCATTCAAATGTGCATTGGCTTTAATGATCTCTGAATATCTTGGATTGGGCAATGTAAGTAAAACTTTCCTCTCAACACCATTCACTTCTGATCTCAAATTGAACTTCTTTGTCACGCTACTAATCTCAACTTCATAAACGTTTATGTCTTTATTTGATGTTCCTAACAATGTCTCGATTGTTTTTCGATCTTTTCTGACTGGAGTCTTGTTTATCAACTCTACCAGTGTTGAAGATATGTAATTACTGCTTGAACCGGTATCAAGAAGTGCTCTGCATTTGATCCCCTCAACTAGAACAACAACAACTGGATGTATCACGTGCTTTTCATTTTCACTAGTTGACGTCATGCCTGGCTCTTTTTGCTTTTTATCACAGATTGAAGTGTGATGCCTCTTTTGACAAATTTGGCAATTCCCTTTGCTCCTGCATTCACTTGCCCTATGTTTATCACCTGTACAGTTAAAACATAGTTTTTTGGTGCTTAAAATCTTCCTTCTTTCTTCTACTGTATTCACCGTCTGACAATCGGAAGACTTATGCTCTGCTTTATCACAAAATACGCACAATTTTGCTTTTGACTGTTCTCTTGTAGCAAACATTTTCTCTCTTCTGAAATCTTTTGCTTGTTTAAAATCTCTCTCACCTATGTTTAATGGATTTCTGTCAATCCAATCTCTGAGGGCATCGAGTAGCTCGTGAAAACCCCACTTTTTCCAGTTTTGATCTATTCTGGTTATGTCTGCTCGGATTCCTTCTAATTTATCTAATGTCATGCGCACATTCCCAGTCACAGTTTCCAATTTCCCGAGGGTATCTAATGCCTGAACATGACACAGCAGTTGGTCATAGAAATCATGTATTTTTGGCCTAGATGTTCCATGAATTGTAGGAAGTGAAAAGATCTGCTGTATGTGAGCATTTACGACCTCAGAGGTATCACCATATCTTTCCTGCAACATTGTTTTTGCCCTTTTGTAACCCTCACTGTCAACAGGAAGCTTCTCAATTGTAGCTCTAACTTTCTGAATTACAAATTCTTTTAAGTAAGAAAACTTTGCTTCATCAGACATGGGTGCTTCATCAATCTGTGTCTGAAAAAGGCTCCAAAATCTAACCCAATCTAAATGATTTCCTTGGAATCTTGAAATTTGTAAATCGGGAAGCTTTGTTTGCACACGTCTTGTCTCAGACAATTTTAATTTTTCTGTCTCGAGTTCCAGGGCAAATCTCTTTTGTCTTTCCTGTTTTGCCTCTTCAGCCTCGTCTTCCTCCTGTCTCAGCCTCGCTTTTATTCTGGCTTGGAACTGTAGTTGCTCTGAATCTTGTTTCTCTTTAATTTCCTGTTCGATAGTTGTCAAAGCTGTTTCAATATATTCCAAAGAATTTTCATAGGGTTCCAACCCCTCCATCGCTTCTTTGGTCCACTCATCTATCACTTCCTCACCCTCTTCTAGGTCTATAAACAACCCCTGAATCTCCTGAATCAAATCTAGACACATGTCTAACTTTTCCCTTATTAATTTCCGTTGCCTTTGTAATTGTTCTTTTTTGTTTTCATTTAATATTTTAGCTGTACTTTTATCGTAATACGCTAATTTCCTGAGTAAAGATTGCAAAGAAGATTTCAATGTTGAAATTTTGGATGCGTTCATATTTGTGTCAACTTCAGCAGTGGGCCTAACCACAGGTGTCTCAAGTTCTTTGGTTTTTCCTCTAGTATTTGCCATGTTAGCAATCAAAATTTCATTCCTAAAACCTGGAAGTTTGTTTCCAAAATCTCAATCCCGAAGTCCCGTCGGAGGTGCCACTTTGTGGTGAATTAGGCTAGAATTCCCACAATATTAAGAACGAAATTTGTCCTGGATATCACGAACGGCGAAAGTAAACAAAGTTATTGGTTAGGCTGCTGAAACGGTTGAGAAAAGGGAGTCACAAAGTCACTGAAGTTTGTAAGAACAGAACAAATCATAGATAAAATAAACTCAACGACAAAATAATTACTTAGCTTTATTTTTAGAGTTATGTTGCAGTCACGATCTCGAGTCTCACAGTCACATCACATCCCGAAAGTTCTCTTGATATTTTTCTGCCAGTTAAAATCACAAAATCACAAAATCCTTTTTTCCACGCTCTTCGAATTTCACTGTGGTGAAAGTCACGTGACGTCTGCCAACAACACAGGGGACGGGGGTTTCCGACATTCCATCTAATAAAAGTATCATTCAATTCTGCGAGTAAGCTTCACAGCCAATAGGTATTCCTAAGCAAGTAGCGGTATAAAATCGAGGGTTTTTAATCAAGTTCTGCCACTTGCATAATCATACTGCATATTCTACGCTGGTACAAGGATTTCTTGTTGCAGGACTGTACAATATCAAAGGGGCCTATTTCAGTGTGCGGTGTAACATACCTTGGGCTGTATCCAACCACAATCTTTCAGTATTTTGAAAAGACGCAGTTGAGGTGCAGTTTTGAGCTCTTCTATTTGTGAAAGTGACATGCCCGGCCCAATTTTATTGCTTTTACACACGAAATGTGGCCCTCCATCGTCAATACCGTTGACTGACTTACTGACTGATTGATAACCATTTCTATTTTCAAGTTTTCTAGCCACTGTTTGTTGCTGTTTTTAACAGGATGTTTAGGTGCACATCGTAACAAACGAGTGAATCTGCGAATAATGCGAGTTGATTGACGTCTTTTTGGATTTTTGACACCCATCAAGCAATGGCTAGGATGAAAAAGGCGGAGTGATTTGGAGCGGAATTCGTTACCCCGATGATACATTCGAGTTGCTGATTCATAACAAAGAAAATGAAGACAAAATTGGTGTGGTGCAAAGTGAATTCGAAAAACACTTACGATGTGATGAAGAAAATGAAGACTAACCATGTTTTTAAAAGTTCACTTGGAGATACTTCGTAACTCTCTTACTATTCAGTCGTTCTGTTCTACCACACATATAATATAATGTAAATAAAGGGTTCCAGAGGCCTAAATAGCCTTGTTCTAGTTAGCAAAAGTTAGAAAAGTGATGAGCCTGTTTAAAAAATCTAAAGACTAAATTGTTTATTTCAAAAAGACGACTACAAAATATCAAAACGAGGTTGGAGGTCGATAGTTCTGGAACCTAAGGTAATTGCCCCTTTTTATCAAGGATTCTGATGTTTTTGTTTTCATAATGTTCAAAATGCTTTGTAAAAGTTACACTGTAAATCGTGAAAACGAGGCTAAAAGCCACGTCCATTAACTGTATTCGTCTATTTGATAATTTTAGCCTAGAATGGCTGTATATATCCTCTTTTATCTAGGCTTATTGTGATTTTCTACTTTTTGCGTAAATCTAAGGAATTTAAATGAAAACGAGGTGATAAAACGTGAAAAAGAGGCCGAAGGCCCCGCCAATCGCCTGTATACCAACGATTTTTTAACTCAGCGCCCCAAAATTGACCAAGTTCACTAGTTCCCATAAATTTCCCAGTCGGGGGACTCTAACCCCTCTCTCCGCCTGGTCTAGAAGCAGTAATTTGAAAAGCGTGACCATCTCATGTGATCAGTGAGATCAAAATGTGAAATTTCCGAGTTTCAGATTATTGACGGCATTGGATGATATATTCCAGCAGATTAATCATCAGTATCCAGGCTCTCTCTAGCTGTTCTTGACATTGGTCCTAATGGGCCCCAGAGACCTAGCTGATAACCCGACCGACCAGTCTCCTTCTTGTGTAGCTGTTTAGTCTGTCCACTATCTGCATTCCATCGTAAAAGATAGCTATTCAAGTTTATTGTATTTTCACATAATAACATAAGTCTTCTTTTTGATAAGTCGATTTATAGACTGATAGAATTTGTGCAACTTTATCAGTCAGACTATTGTAAACAGAACTCCTGATTGGCCGGAAACATTTACATTATATCATGTTATGTACCTAAGCACCTGCACCTTTCACGTGACTAATTAATTCGGGCCGCCCGGTCTCTTTGTGAAAAATCTATTCAAAATGAAAATTGCAAAACGCAATGTTAACAGGTGTGTCGTTTGTGCTTCACAGCACTGATTAAAGACCGAATGTCGAGCGAGTTTAGTGTGCGAGGTTTACAGCTTCTAAAATTTCGGCTTTTCTAGAGGCACTGCCACTTGTCAATTGTTGTTCAAGGTCGCACATTTATAGTTTTTGTCTCGAAAATAGTGACCAAGCCTGATAATGGTATTTGAAACAGACGGAGATGTGGCAGAATTGTTGGAATTCAAGGTGCTTGGGGTAAATCAAACGTTTGTTGCAAATGGCAGAAATGTCTCAGGACAAGTAATTTTGAACTCGGAAGAACCAATAAAAATGAAATATCTTAGTATCAAGTTAGAAGGCCAGGCTAATTGCTACTGGACAGAGACAACTGGATCTGGGGAAGAGACCTTGATAGAAGGCTTTAGAGGCCGAGAAACGTTGATCAAATTGAAGAGTTTTTTATTTGGCAACGCATCAGAAAGCGTTGGTGGAGAAGTCATCCATCCAGCAGGCCGATTTTGTTATCCATTTCTTTTCACAGTCCCGCATAATTTGCCAAGTTCTGTTGAAATTGCTGATGGCTACATAAGGTACTTCTTAAAGGCAAAGATATGCAGGCTCAAGAGAAAACGTACTCTAAAGCAACCCTTCATTATCGTGGAGCAAATTGACACAAACAATCCCATTTATTTGACCCCGCCTGGTGGGTCTGTCTCGCAAGAAATTGGCTGTTGTTTCCCATCTGGTATGTTGAGCATGAATGCCAGCTTGCCACGTGCAGCATTTTGCGCAGGGGAACAAGTGCTTCTCAATGTTGAAGTGATGAACGAGTCTTCAACTGACATGCCGTGCATCAAAGCCAAACTTTTCCAAATTGTAAAATGCTATGCGCAAGGTAATAAAAATGTAAAAGTGATCAAAGTAAGAAAAATCACTGGACCAGGGGTTCCAAGAGGACAATCGGGTTCGTTTGCAGAATGCCAGACTCTGGACATCCCTAACGTTGTGACCTCGATACGCAACTGCCAGATCATTGAAATTTATTATCGAGTAGATATTGAAGTGAAAGTGCCTTGTGGCTCTGACCTGGGTATCAAGATTCCAGTGGTTATTGGCAGCATTCCGTACAGAGGCGACGTGTGTGTTCAAAGTCCCATGCCTGTAAGCCAGCATACCCCAACGTGTTTTACCTGTAAGTATCTGAGCGTGGCAAGATATACTGTTTCTTACCTTAGCTCCTTCAATGACAGGGGTATTTTTTTTTGCTATTGGATTCTACTAAGTTACATAATTTTCCACATTATTTCATATGACATCACAAGGGGCAGTGTACCGGATGGCACTGACGTTTTTAATTCAAAAATCACAATATATTATTTTCGTATAAGGTATTCTAGGAGATGTCTCCTCTATCAATCACAGTTTTGCTTTTTTTATCCCAAAAAAAGTTATACAGTTGTCCGTTTAAGGTGTTGAACACTTAAAAACACTTTATACTGAGGTGTGCCATAAAACGAACAAATATATTGAACCTTTAATGATTTTAAATTTGACACAGGGGAGGATTTCCACATTTTTCAGACTCAAATTCCCGGATGAACTCTATGTGTTTGCCATAACATTACACAAGAAAGAACCGATACTAACCCTTCCCTACAGAGTGGATTCCTGTATAAGTTGATTTTTATTTCCTATGGTTCAACGAACTACTTGTAATTTAATGTTTTATCATTTATGATAAAATAGGTCTTTAAAATGATATGATAATGAGGTCTTTAATATGATAAAATAGGTTTCAAAAACGTATGCGCAATGAACTAAATCAAATGTGGAATTCCTCCCCTGTGCAAAATCAAATGAATTTAACGTTTTGTGCTTAGGCCTATTTGATGCACCTTCTCGAAAAAACTCAAATTTTTCATTAAATGTTCTATTTTCTTTCTAGCTGTTCCGATGGAAGAATTTCCTCCAACAGAGCAATCCCGAATGTTGCAGCCTTCTGCCACTGCCCCAGCATCAGAAACGACTGAACCACTGGTTGTGCCCCCTCCACCACTTGGTGTGCCCCCACCTTTGGGCATGCCTGATTTGGAAATTCCTCAACCTAATAGTATGCCTCCATCATATGCTGAAGCAGTTTCTACATCGAAGGTCATCTCTAATAATTGAGAAGCGGCATACTGTATACGACTAATCGAAGTAGAGTTTTTGAGAATAGAGAAGTTTTCTCTCTTAAAAGATTTCAGAAAAGATTTTCATAAATCTAATAAGCATTATGCTTTACATGTGAAAATTGTCACCCATTGCTATTAAGAAACTTAAAAGAATCTGACGTTGCGATCCTGATCTAATGAAAAGTTGGTAAAGATGAATATTAACAAAAGAATTAGTAGAGTTTTTCTCAGGTTTGAATGATTTATCACAAAACCTAGTGACTTTCTCAGTTAGCAGTATCTTTGCTGTCAAAGGAAGCAAACGGACAAGGACATTTTCAATTTTCACATTTATTGCTACCAAATCCCTATTCGGGGAACTTTTGTTTGCATTTATTTTCCTCACCATCCCTGGCCCTCATGAATTTTCAAAACAATTTTACCGTAAAAAGAAATCATCTTCAAATTTTAACAGATCATCTCCAAAAAAAAATAATTTTTTGAACTGCATACACGCCTTTTTTATAAAAACCTCTTTTAAGAAGCCTACTTGTCGAAGGTCGAAAAATTTAAGGAACTTCTACTACTAAAGGTCAAATCACTAAGAAACTTTAAAATTTTGCATGTATTCATTTCGTGTGGATATGCAACTTCTCTAATGACTATGTAAATTTTACGTTTTATAGGCCTAGCCTAAGCTTCTTTTTGTTATGATATGTTTCATGTTTCCTTATCACGAGTTTATTGCAAAACATTGGATTTCAATGCTTTTCCTGGATTGGTACTTATTCCTATCTACTAAGTAAACACTTAAAATTAAGGAACTACTAAGGAACTTTTAGAACTACAAAGTGGTCAAAAAAGGTCTCACAATGAGGAACTTAAAGAACTAGGCACTGAGCTAGGTTCTTTATAAAAGAAAGCAAGTATGTCGTGTAAAACTGCATGCTAACAAAACTCCGGTGTGGGACCATGCTCAGTTGATATGTTTCATGAAAACCAGCTACTTTGCGTCATACGGTATCTCTCACTTAGACTCAAACATAGTCCAACCCTAACAAGGAATTAGGTAAAATTCTAAGATAGAAAAGAAGCATGCATATATTTATTCTGATGAAAATTCTGAAGGAGGACCTAAAAATCCCGGCTAAGGATCCAAGGATCCTGACTTAAGGGCCCTTGTACCACTAAATGGTCCTCGATCTTATTTTCCAGTATGGAGTTAAGTCATAAAAAAGAAAAAGAAACATTCTTGTGGTGACTGTGAAGAATGGCAATTATCGTTGCCTGGTTTAAACATGAAAATGTATAATGAAAACATTTCTGAGGTGAGTAGCTATTTCTTGAAGCCAGTTTTGAGATTTCAAAGGTGAAAGGATGTAATATAGGGAAATTAAATGAATTCCTGTTCCTTTTGGAAGATCAAAGGTTTTTTGAAAATGAGGGAAAGATCATAGGGTAAGTAATTTTGGACAAAAAAGAGCCAATCGAGATGAAATATCTGGCTGTCAAGTTGGAAGGTGAGGCCTTTTACGAATGCGGAATGAAAGGTGACGGTGGACAGGGTAGACTCCTGTACAACCGACGCGGAGAGTAGTTGATCACATTGAAGAGGTTTCTATACGGCAACCCATCTGGAAACTATTGAGTAGAAGGCCTTTTTTCTCCATCATGCTAGCCGCAACTCTTAACGATTTTTTTTTCAGAGTTCCGCTTGATTTACCATGCTCTTTTGAAGTGCGTCTATGCGATTGCCTAGGCCAAATAAGGTACTATCTGAATGTAAAAATAAAGAGAATGGCGTGGAAGTCACACGATAGAAAAATCCAAGCCTTTACCATTGTTTAGCCAATGGACAAATGATCCCGTTTTTTTGAGGCAGCCTGATGGGTCTGTCTCAAAAGAAACTGGTTGCTGCCTCCCTTCTGGTATTTGGATCATAAGTGCCAGTTTGCCACGAGCTCAAAATCATATAATTTCATGGTTATAATCATTCAAAAATAGCAAGGTTTTGATCAGCTAAATTATTGGACCACGTGTTCCTCGACGACAAAGAGGTGTATTTGCGAAGGACCAGACTCTAAATATCCCTGCACCAGATGTGATACTCTTCATCAGGAACTGCAACGTATTCCAAGTTCATTATTAAGTGGTAGTAAAAGACGTAGTGCCTCTTGATTCTGATCTGGTTATCAAAATGCCAGTTGTTATTGGCAATATTCCATTTAGATGTCCCATTTGTGTTAAGGATTCTGAGGCTGTCAGTCAGCCAGCGTGGAAATACACCCCTAAAATAGGAAGCATCTAATCAATGTCAAGAGAGTACCCCTTGTGAGAATCATATTCCTAAAGTAAACTGTAATAATTCGATTAAGCCCCCTCTCTAGCCGCCCTCGATCTCATTTTTGGTTAGCAAGTCTACATATACATATACATGAGCATTTTCGAGATTTTGCAAATGGTGTTGTTCAGTTGTGGTTTGACTAAGACAAAACTGAAGATATTGAAGTAGATAAACCTTTTAGTACCTAAGCCCTGAAAGATATCAAAATATCATTAGATTCAGCACAATTACTTTTGATTTAGATTGAAAAATAGTTGCAACATGTCAAATTTAGAAAGCTATCTTGCGCACTCGTTAGAAATGAGAATTTAGTAAATTTGGGCGATTTCAAAATGTCTTTTGGCGAGGAAAAGAAAATAAATTGAGGAACTACAATATTGGAAATGCGAAGAAATTAATATACAAATATATATAGTCAACGGCCAAATATCTACAAGCAATTTTATTGACTTTTGGTTGGATAAAGCGAGGGATAAAGATAAACGCCTGGTGAGTTGAATGTTTTGATTTTGAAAGGAAAACTTACGAAGATCTCACACAATAGATTTGCTCTGACTATACACTCATGTTTAAAATATACATATTAAAACGCCTAGCAACAAAATGGCGTCTCTTCTTTGACAATCGACTTACGCCTGAATTTTAATTTATCTTGAGCAATCCAGTCATGTGATTCATAAGCAATATTTTGGGGCGAAATTGTAAGTAATTACTTACGCATTCATTTGAAGTTTTTGTAAACGATTGTCAGGAAAATGAAATGAAATGTTCAAGTTCAAAAACAAATTAACGTTTGCACAATTATTGACATTGATAATCAACGGAATCTTGGCTGAATGGACTCCTGGTAGGTTGAAGGTTTGGATTTCAAAGAGAAGACCAACAACGATTCTACAGAGAGAAATTGCTTTGAAATATGATGAGCTTAAATCAAATGTCCGAATACATTATAAAAAGAAACATTATCTTGCTGGAATCAGTGATGGAACATGTATTGTTGGTATCCTAACGTTGAAGTGATAAATGACTCAAAAACCGACATACCTTCCATCAAAGCAACAATACTCAAAATCATAGAATTCTATGGTGGTGATCATTCAAAAAAGGCAAGGTTTTGATCAGTGAAATTATTGCACCACGTGTTCCTCGGGTACAGAGGACCAGACTCTAAAATTCCCTGCAACAGATGTGATACCCTCCATAAGGAACTGCAACGTATTCCAAGTTCATTATCAAGTGGTAGTAAAAGTTGTTCTCGGTTCTGATCTGGTTATCAAAATGCCAGTTGTCCAATATTCCATTTAGATGTCCCATTTGTGTTCAGGATCCTCAGTCTGTTAGCCATATAGTATAATATTACAAAGGGTAGATTTTTAGACATTCTGTAACTTTTCTTCCATAGGCTAGCTCTTCCTATTTGAGATATTTGAGAAAGAAGTTCTTTTGTGATTCAAACGAAGGAAAACTTTTATGATCTTTTCATGGACGCCTGCACATGAAACAAAACTGTTGCTTTTAAAGTGTTGGACCTTAATGAGGGGAATTCAAGTCTTAAAAGTGAATTATTCATCTTAAGTGTTATTTCTTTTTTGCTGCTACAATGGAAGAACTGGCTGCATCAGATTCATCAGCAATTCCCATTTGTAATACCACCGCCTACCTGCACCAATAATACCTTCAACAAGAGACTTGAAGTTGAAATAGCCAGAAATACCGGAAAAATAGCGAAACGAAAACATACATGTAAATATGTAGACCTGTAGATATGGCTATTTTGAAGTTTTGTACCATCCAGAGAATATTCGTATTGACTTTTATAAAGAGTTATCCGATAGTCAATCTCATTAGTGTTGAATAGCTGAAGAACTGGCCCCATTTTCTTATTTTCCTCTGCCAGTAACATTTCCAACTCAAACAGCTGTTATTTCACGTGAACGTTGATCTAATATAGGGACCTGATTATAACCTCCCTGTGGGTCTCTGGTCCCATCGTTCTGTTTGACGGTCGCGGGTCTGGCTTTTCGGGTATACCTCAAGACCAGTCAAGCCACAAAAAAGACATTTGTGTAAAACAAACAATCCTAATCCATGCCGCATCAAAATACGAAAATACGATGAAGGATTTCGGGTGAGTCTTCTTTTGCAGCATTAACATAAGACTTCAATTAGTTCAGTTCTGTAGGTTAATTTGGTTTTGGTGGGCGAGAGGCGTATTGTCTTCATTCTACAGGCACTGTCAACGGCCAGTGTTGTTGTCTCTGAATAAGGCCTAGGCTTAAAATACAGTAGAAGACAGTTTTGTGACGATAAAGGCAAAGATATGGGGAAATTAAAGGAATTCATGGTCCTCGTTGAAAACCAAACGCTCGTTGCAAATGGCAGAATTGTCTCAGGACAAGTAGTTGTGAATTTGAAAGAACCAATGAAGATGAAGAATCTGAGTTTGAAGTTGGAAGGCCAGGCCTATTGCCACTGGACAGAAACAACTGGATCTGGGGATACAAGGCGAACACACGACTACACAGGCCGAGAGCAGTTGATCAAATTGAAGAGTTTTCTTTTTGGCAACCCACCAGGAAGCAATGGGGAAGAAGATATTTCTGTCCACCCTGAAGGCCGATTTTCTTACCCATTTCTTTTCACAGTCCCGCATGATTTACCAAGCTCTGTTGAAGCACGTCTAGGCCACATAAGGTACTTTCTAAAGGCAAAAATAAAGAAACCCACCTGGAAGTCAGACCATAGACTTAATCAACCTTTGAAAATTGACGAGCAAATTGACACTAATAATCCGATTTATTTGACGCAGCCCGGTGGTTCTGACTCAACAGAGATTGGTTGCTGCTTTCCATCTGGTGTTTTGAGCATTAATGCTAGTTTGCCACGTGCGGCATTTTGCATTGGCGAACAAGTGCATCCTAATGTTGAAGTGGTAAATCAGTCAAAAACTGACATGCCTTTCATCAAAGCCAAAATTGTTAAATTTACAGAATTCTATGCACGTGGCAAAACAAGAAGAGACAAGACTTTAATAAGCGAAATTGTTGGACCTGGGGTTCCTCAAGGACAAGTTGGTACATTTGCTCAGCACCAGGTTCTAGAAATCCCTGCCTATGTAGAGGTTATACCCTCAATTATTAACTGTCAGGTCATCCAGGTCCATTACCAAGTGGTAGTTAAAGTTGATGTGCCTTGTGGGTTTGATCTGGATATAAGAATCCCAATTGTTATTGGAAACATTCCATTTCGAGGAGGCATTTGTGTTCAGTATCCTATGGTTCTTAACCATAGTGGAAATGTCCCTCAGATTCAGGGAGCATCTAATCAATTTCAAGCAAGTACCCCTTGTAAGTATCATTTTCAAGGTATATATACTCTGTTATGATTTGATTAAACCCCCTCTTGAAAAAGCCCCCCTTGATAATACTTTTCGACTATTAAGAGTTGTACATTCCTAAAACATTATAATTTACAAATACAGAGACGGTACCATGGGGAGTATTAAAGAATTACAATACAAACTATATCAGCATTAATTTCAACATAAGAAACATACAGAATAAAGATGGTAACTGGCAATGAAAGTGATCGTTTTGCAGGGTTGTTAAGATGCAGGACTGTTAAGATGTGTAGTAGATTAGGACTATTTAAGTTCCCAATTCAAATCAGCCCCCCTTCAGAAGCATAGAGTTATGAATAAGCTCGGGAATGTAAGAAAAATTGCTGACTTATTGAGAAATACACTTCCAGGGCAGGTTTTTCCATCAGCGTGAAGGTTACTTTCTGAAAGTGAAAAGAGCACTTCACTGTCCATAGGGAACTCTTGGCCTTATATTGCTCAGTTGTTTCTACACCCTGGACATAAGTTTGAATATATGCAATACAGTATTCTGTTTCTTTCCTCAAATGTCTCAGGTTATTTCTGGTGGCTATAGCAAGGTGGAAAAATGTTTTGGCCCATCGGGGCATTTGTTTACTAATGATTGGTCCAATCCAATCCCTGAAGAGACAAAAGATATCCAGGATTCAACAACAGCTGAAGTGCCTAATGTAGTTGCTGTTAAAATTGAGTTGACAACTCGCTCAAATAACACTTGCTGATATGGGGGTGTCCTCAGAATACAGCTGGATATGTGTATCTTCCTTGTACGATGGATTTTATCTTTATCCATGTAATTCAAAATATTTTTATCCTTCAAATATAATATTTGAATATGTTAATCACTTCTTGATAATTAGAAAACAAAATGAAATCAAACTGCAAGTAAATTTCAATTTTTGAAAAAATAACTTAGGAAATTTGCTCCACCCCTGTTCTTTGCTGTTGCTCAAACTTTGTTAAAATATCAGTTTATCATCCCAAACTTGGAATTCAAAGCAAAGATTGTTTTTTGAGCGATTTGTTGAGTGAATATTTACAGCAACTACATAGAATATTAACCTCGTAAGCAGTAAAAATTCAGAGAAACTATTATGAATTTGAAAAATATAAGAATAATACCAAATACTGAGAGTGTTAACAAAAAAGAACAGAAACCTAAACGCTTTTTTTACCACAGCTTTCTTGTCGCTCCACCATTTTCACAGCACTTGAGCTGTTGCATCCATGGAATCTATTGTCTTTTCAGCGATGTGGTAGGATGAATTATCAGTCAAAAATGCCTTGGTCGGTCAAAAATACTTTTCCACCCTGCTGGTGGCGGTGGCCATACTTTACACATTAAAAACAAGCAATGTGATTGCTGAATTTTCTACGAATTCCCAAATCAGTCTTGGAGCTTTCTCTTTTTAGATCTTTCTTTATCCTTATCAACCTTTCATAATCACATAAAAGGTATGATTTTATCCATTTACATCCAGATTGCAGCTACACAATGCAAAGCTTTTGCCCTCCTTTCCTTTGAATATAATAGTTATCAAACATTTCATAAAATTTATCAGGGCTTTGTTCAGAAAAGGGAGAATCTTTCCATTATCTGAAGTTTTATTTTTTAGCCGCTCCAATGGAAGAATTGCCTCTACCGCAATCATCAGCAATGCCCCCGCCATTTGGCATGCCCCAACCTCTGGGCATGCCTGAATCTGGGATACCCATACCACTGAGCATGCCTGAACCAGCAATGCCTCCACCTGCAGATTTGCCTCCATCATATGCCGAAGCAGTATCTAAATCTGAAGCTATAGAAAAGAGTTGAGATGCAGCACTCTAGATTATTCAAGCAGCAAGTAAGAAATACCTTCCACAATCCCATCTACTTTGCAGGGCTCTTTGTGGAGGTGTCATGAAATCCAGATTTTGATTGGCTTAACATATATATTGAGCAGAAAAGTATAGACAAACTTAAGCTGTGCCAAAAATAATCTCCTGAAAATTATACTCTGTCATTAGAAGAGAAGCAAGAAAGGAAACTGTCCCATTATTACTTATAGTCTCATGCTTATTCAATCATCAGATGATTATAGTTCGTCTGACGATTTTGCAAGCATGAAACTTTCAGTAACCGAGAGCCAGTCTAATTTCATGTTTCTCTTTCATATCCCTCTGTGCCTTTGTACATCGAGCACTACAATGGGTCTTAGACAATGCAATTGCTATAGAGATACTCTAAAAATATTTCAACCCTGACTACAAAATGGGTGTTTAAAGTCTCACTATCGCTTGCGTCCAAAAGTTTTTTCAGAGTTTTTATACCACCGACAGTCTTTTTTCAAAATGTTCGTGAAAAAATGAAAACTGATCCGAAATGGTCAAGAGAGTTAAAGAGAGTTAAGAAATTCTTCACTTCTTTTTTTCTGTTTCAAGAATATATTTTATTTACTTTTTAAGGTACTATTGTTTGCTTCATGGAATAGAGTTTCATGACCATAAATATAACAATATTTAAAACATCGTTAGTATTACCTAATGGCAATTTGAAATTTAGGAGGCCACGCAACATTATATCGTTTTTGCACAACTAAGGGCAAAATTTTGCCTGAATGGGCCTTGTTTTCGAAAATTGTTTCAAAGTTAGCCCCTGTCTTCCTCACTTATGATTGTTGGAAACGTTAGTTATTAAAAAAGTCCCCGATATGATGTAGATATGTCAATAAGGCTACGTCTTTTGTTTGCGAAAGAGAAAATACAGAAAGACGTGTTCTGATTCTCCACTCCCATCGTGAGGGCATCAAAGATATCAGCAACGTTTTATCGAAAATGGTGACGATTCAGCATACTTTAAGCAACTCTGAATTAGTTTGATATTGCAACACCTTTCATCATGTTTACCATCATAGACAGGCTTTTCCGGGGATGAGGTGAAAATAGGAACTATCAATAATCTGCCTTCAGTGGAAGGCCTTTCTCTACAGATATGATATCTTTATCAAGCTTCAAACAATTCATATCAAGATACATGATATTTCATATGTTGAATTCGATCATAATCATAATTTTGTACTTCATATTTTCAACAGTTTGTATATTAGAGGGGCTGGATAAGAAATTTTCTTGCACTACCTTGCAAAGAATTATTTTGATCTTTGGGTGAAAGGTTCACATTGCTCATGGTGGACATGAAAACTAGATATTGCCTGCGGTAATCTACTTGCATTGCCTCGACGATGAAAATAAGGGTGAGATTTAAGGCATGAGACTCTTAATCTATGATCTGATTGGCACATAGCTCCTGTCTCTTTTTTGCAAACCATCTCGCATTGGACAGTTATTAAACACCCACATTCCTGGTATGGGCCAAATTTAATAGAGTAAGATCCAAGTTTCCAGATGAGACGTTTTCTTGGTTTTTCTTGAAATTTGATAAGTTTGGATACTAAAGTGCACTGGTGAAGGAACAGGACAGAATTAAGCATGATAGGGTTTGCAGCGGAAGTCCTCTGAGACTACATTTTCCTTATCTAACTATCAGTAAAGACGCTTCAAAGATGCAGTCAAATTACCTGTTCATTGTGGTCTACATAGTTTGGCCTGTGTGATTTACTGACCATTAGGCCTGGGTTACACGATACCGGATCGCTTTGCGTATCGGATTGGTTTCAACCGATCTTCTTCAAAATCCATCCGTTTTCATCACAGCTTCACGACACCGTACTGCCAAGAACCCACTTTTGATTGCAGTTACACCAGGCATGCCGTGCCACCCTACACTGCAATGTCTAGATATATTGTCATTGGCAAAACGTTTACAAGGTCGTATGTCAAAAGGAGGTTTTGGAGTGGGGTCACACTAGATTAGTGCAGTTGCACGAGATAGAATGCGGATCAAAGTGAATCAAATTCATTTTCACGTCACCTCCAGAGCATAGCAGTTTCACTCCGCGAAGACAGAGTGGAGTGACACCGGATAGCCTCGGCGTTATGTAACTGCACCCACCAATCCGATGCGAAAAGCAACCCGGTGTGTGATGAATCTGGTATCATGTAACTAGGGCCTCAAACATGCAACGCGAGCCGCCATTTTGAGTTTCTACTTAAATTTCAATTTTTGCTAGATAGCTCCTGCTGTGTAATGTTAAAGCCAACTTAACGTATTTCTTATCCAGTCCTTTAATCTGCATTTTAAATTTTGTATATAAGTATATTTATGAATAATCTGCGTTATTAAGCATTATGCAGCTTTTTATGAAGCGAATTCCTCACACTTTAAGAACTTTTTAATTAGAATTTACTTTGTCAGTTAAATAGATGACTTGAATAGCAATTAACTATTCAGTAAACATTTTACCAATGAAAATTGAATAATTTACTATATTATAATATGATTATCGTGATATTGATTATTACTAAATATGATCTGAATTTTTTCAAGCCTATTTCACTCAGTTACCTAGACCTATTACTGAAAGGATTGGGATGGTATCTTTCTTAATGTGTCCTCTTAAAAGGCCTTCAAACTGCCAAGCCGAAATTGTTATTTTTCAAGATCTCCATGTAGAATTCAAGCCTCATTTATTTCATTTTGAATTGCTGAAAACGATGAAGTATTATCTGCAAAGAGTTTCACTGAACAGTTTAAGTTATCACAGAGATCCTTTATATGTACCATAAAGAATAAGGGTTCTAGCAGAGGTCCTTGGGGTAGCCCTGCAAGGACATCCTTTCCATTCAAAAGTCTTTCTATTAAAAGCAACATTGAAATAGGTCTTAGACAGGGTACGTAAAGATTGGTCTTTGGGTATTTGCAACTACTTAACGCACTATGTCATCCGTATCTACCGTATGCACCAAAAACGCATCGACAAGTAGAGTAGTTTTACTGATGATGAATATTGCTATAACATATGTTATATAAGGTATATTGTGTTTGTGTGGTTTAATCAGTGAGTGAGGATTAGGAATTCTTTATAGACGATCCAAAACCAGATGTCTTTTTACAGTGGAAAGTAATTAAAAAAGAACGTTTAAAACTATTATAATTCAAAGAAATCGTTGATATCTAACAAAAACATTCTCTGGTAGTGATAAATATTTTAAAGCATGCACAAAAGATTTTGAGAAATGTTTGCGACGTTATAACACCTGGATCGTCTGTCTAGGGCACTGAAATATTACCTGCGCTCACATCTGGCCTTATTCTGCTGATAACAAGTTAATGTTGGCTGGTCTGAAGATCGGAAAACTGCTTGAGAAGTCATGAGTTACTTAACAGAATTTGCCATCTTCGTGCAAGGTCAAACCATCGTTGCAAATGGTAGAAGCATCACAGGACAAGTGATTGTAAACTTCAAAGAGTCCAAGAGGATACGGTATCTGAGCATCGCACTGGAAGGTGATGCCTATTGCCACTGGAGCGAGCGGAGAGGTTCTGGGAAGAGCAAGTATTTCATTCATTTCAAGAAAGAAGAGAGAGTGGTAAAATTAGGAAGCTTCCTATTTGGCACGCCACCTGAGACCTTTGACGAAGAAACTGTTCTCCATCCCTCAGGTCGCTACTGCTATCCATTCATAATTACAGCCCCACTCGACCTGCCAAGCTCAGTTGAAGGTAGTATTGGGCATATCAGGTACTTCCTGAAAGCCAAATTGAGCATGCCATCCGGCAAGCCTGATAAAGACATAGAGCAACGTCTGTGGGTCGTGGGACATATTGATACGAATGACCCTAAATATGCAGCACAGCCCGCTGGCTCTGTCGAAAAACAGATTGGCTGTTGCTCTCGGGCTGGCACTTTAAGCATGAATGCTACCCTACCTCGATCTGCTCTCTGCATTGGCGAGGAGGTGCATTTGAATGTTGAGGTCATGAACGGTTCGAAATCTGATGTGCGATGCGTCAAAGCCAAACTCGTCAAAACTATAGAATTCCACTCCAAGTCCAAGTTTAGATATGAAGAGGATGTTATAGCCACAGTCATAGGGCCCAGGGTTCAACGGGGGGAAGCGGCTGCGTTCGCAGATAACCAGACCCTGAAGATTCCTCAAGTGATACCCTCCGTACTCGACAGCGACGTGATCAAAGTATATTACGAAGTTGTGATTGAAGTGGATGTGCCATGTGGCCGCGACCTAAATATCATAATACCTGTGGTTATTGGCACCGTGCCATTTAGAGGTAGTGTCCAGCATTCGGGGACTGATAACAGCCAGCACATCTCATCTGCAAATACACCCCTTCTTGGTGGAGCAACTGCTCAGCCAGCAGCAAGTACCCCTGGTAAGTATCACGAACTATCATTTCTTATCTTGTTGTTTTGAAAATCGCACTAATTTTCATTGACTCCTTTTGATAATGTTAAATCTCGTATTGCACTGCTGGCAAATAAGTTACATAACGTGGTGTTTTTTGTTATTGTTTTGTTACATTTGTGTGGACTCTCGTCATGATCTACAAGATCACTTGCTGATGTAAGGAGAAAACAATATCTATTGTTTTAGTTTCTAGACTACCTTCCTTGTTACTATGCCTCTATTAAATGGTTTGGACAAGGTAGTGTGAGATTTGGCATCAACGGTACCATATTGATGTTACAAAGACCCTATATTCTGACATGAATGGATCAAAGTTGCAGATATTAATAGCTGGCTATATTTTAGAAAGAGAATGTGTTCTGGATTAGGCTACCTAGTCTTGTTGATAACCTTGGGAAAAAAGACAGCAAGTAAGTATAAGGCTTGATAAATCTAGGCTATATGTCAATGCAAGAATAGATGTTGGAGATAACAACACTCTGCACAAGAATGGCTGAACTCAAAACATAAAGCGGACCATACACATGCGACATTTTCACTGCATTCATGGTAGATTTTTAAGCTGGACAGTCATCCTCACCTCCACTATCATTATCATCTACCAGCAGCCATAATACCACAATTGAAGGGGTACGACGGGCTCATGCCGAAATTGAGGATTAGCACATCACACTAAATGCATTTCTGTAAGGTAAGAAAAGAGTTATCAAATATGAGCACCAAAAACATAATGGAATCATCACAAGATTTACTTTTATTCTTGAATTTCTTTTCAGTTGCTACAAAACAAGAATCACTTCCAGAAAAGCCATTGACAATGCCTCAACCTCCTGCAATATCCCCGCAACCTGGAATACCTCCGCCTACCGGAATGCCTCAACCTGGGATTCCCCCACACTCTGGAATGCCAACACAACCTGCAATATCCCCGCAACCTGGAATGCCAGCACAACCTGCGATACCCCCACACTCTGGAATGCCAACACAACCTGCGATACCCCCACACTCTGGAATGCCAACACAACCTGCGATACCCCCACACTCTGGAATGCCAACACAACCTGCGATTCCCTCACAACCAGGAATACAACCACAAGTTAGAATGCCGCAACAATCTGGGATGCCCCCGCAAACCGGATTGCCTCCACATCCTGGAATACCTTCACAGCCTGGAATGCACCCACAAGTAAGAATGCCCCCACAACCTGGAGTATTACCACCACCTCTCATCACAACACAGTACAGAATGCCCCCACGATCTGGGATACCACCATCAACAATAATGCATCCACCACGAGGAATGGTACCTCCTTATGGAATGCCTGTATCATCAGTTATGCCCCCACAGGCTGGCATGCCACCACAGGCTGGTATCCCCCGGTCACCAGTAATGCTCCAACAATCAGCAATGCCCAGATTTTCAACAATGCCTCAGCAACCTGCAAGGCCCCTACAACCGTCAATATTTCCACAATCAGCAATAACTCAGCCTTCTGCAATGCCCCCATCATCAGCCATGCCCCCACGATTCGGAATGACCCAATCAATAGCAATGGCAACACAGGCTGGAGAAATTCCCCCACCATATTCTCCTGCTCCCTGGACTGCCCCTTCATCAATCCCCCCACAACCTGGAATGCCTCTACCATCAACAATGGTACCACAATCTGGAATTTCCCCAACAACAATAATGCAAAATCAATCTGGAATGCCCCCATCAGCACCAATGGCCCCACAGTCTGAGATACCCTTATCATCTACATCACTCTTGCACTCTGGACAGCCCCCTTCAACAACTGTGCAAACAAAGTTTGGAATTCCCCCATCGTCTCCAACCCCTCAACAATCTGGGAACCCATCAACTTCAGTAACACCACCATCTGGAATACCTTCCCCATCTGAACTCCCCCCGTCATCAGTTATATCAACTCCTTCTGGTATGCCTGAATCCAGAAAAGACATGCAAAAGGACATTCCTCCATCAAATTGTGAAGAAGTACCTTCACCGGAAGGCATCTCAAAGAATTAGTTGTTCCTTACAAACTCTAGGCTAGAGCTGTTAAATGCTCGATTTGCTGTTTTCATAGTCCTATTCCCAGCTGAAATTCAATGGGATCAGGAGAAGTTAAGTTAGGCCATCAACATTGAGTTCATATGCCTACATTGTCTAATTTATTTATTCACTTTCAGAACTCTTTCTTTCTAGTTCTCTACGTATCAGCTTTATTGGCATCTATTATTGTGGTATCATCTCTCCATATCGTTAGTCAACCACACGCCATGAACTCCTCTTTTATAATGCTACATTGTTTTCAACTTAACTTCTTGGCTTTGCCTAATGTCTGATATCATATTCAGCACTTTATATCCGCCTTTTAAATTTAAACTCAAACCAGGAACTCATTGCCAAGCTAATATCGATGAAATCAAGCGAGCAAGAGAACCGGTATCTTTCGTTTCAAACCTTAGATTATCATGTAATCCAGCACTAATCAATTATTTTAGGAATAGCGTAACAATTACTACGAGCTTTTAACCAAATATCTTAACTTTATCAGCAATGTATTTTAAGCTGTATCTTCATATAAGAGATAGACAGCAGCACGTGACTCGCGTTTCTCTAACTCTCTGCTGTACATGTGACCCACTTGCAGGTAAAACTATCTCGGTGTTGGATAGTTCTCCTGGAAGGTAAAAATGCAACTCAAATTAAGTAGGGGGAAATTGCTTCTGTCTTAATCCTTCGCTAAACAAGGTCAAACTAACGGGCAGTTGGAGGTTTTGAATACCCCCTAAAAATCAAGTTATCACACTCTTTCGGCAGATTCAAGACCGTTCTTGCCTGTCAGCCGCTTTCATCTACTTCATGATTAATTTCTAATACTAAATAATGAAACAGGTAGAAACAGACAGAAACGAGTAGAAACAGACAGAAACGAGTAGAAACCAGGCAGGAAACGAGTAGGAAAAAGGCATGAAACGAGTAGGAAACAGGCAGTTGTTGCTTGAAGGACTATATCTGTTCCATCCCTAATGAAATCGATCTATTAATATGCCAACCATTTTGTTCCTGGGTCATTTTTGCTTGTTACCAAACCGTGTTATACCTGTTTCTACTCGTTTTGTATTCGCTTCTACTTGTTTCTAATCGTTTTGTATTCGCTTCTACTTGTTCCTTACTCGTTTCATGTTCATAAATACGTATCCTGATGTCATGCGTGTGTTCTTCGAAAATTCCGAATTTCCTTCGTCGATTTTATCCGACGAACATCAGAGCCAGATGGTTATGTCGCCAGCTGTTTTAATTTCCACTGTAGAACACAACAGAAATTAATTTATTGAAAGACGTTCAAAAGAGTTTTTAAACAAAAACACATGACTGTCAACACTCGTTGGTAAGGTCAAAATCTTTGAAAATATGCACACTTGCACAATTAAACCTTTCTATTAGTTTTGTAGCGCTGAACTTCATTTCCAATTGGTTTTTATCATTCACTTTAATGAGCATTTCAGCCCAACTTGACTAACTCTTGATGTTGTGATGAACACAGCATGGGCCAGCCCACGCAACAGGAATGTAACCAGAATCTATACACAACATGTTGCATCGACTTTTCTTCAAAAGGGGAGAAAATATTGCTCCCACAGCTCCCCTCCAGTTGATAACAAGCATCGCATGATTAGATTAAGTATTGCGACCACACAAGGTTACTCTTGATAGCCGAGATATAGCCTACTTGTGGGAAGACTGACCCTGTTAACAAGGGTGGAAATTAATTTTCTCTCTTTTGCAATAGATTGAGGAGGGCTGGACAGAGAGTTGGCCTTTAAACTCACAACTGCGCATGCCTTTATTCCAAGAATCCTCAGAATAGGCGCTAAAACATTGCGAGAAAACTCTTCTCGCTGATGTTTATGATTTAATTCGCCCATTTCGATATGTTCATCTTTCGAATGAGGTTTTCAAGCAACTTTTGCTGCAACTGCATGGAGATAAAATCTTACTTTTAAACCGTAACAAATGTATACTTGATTTGACCTTAAATTACATCTATACCAACGGTCGATTCGGTTGGAATTAATGGCCAATTACAAAATAAGCAATGAGCCACCAAGTACACTTTTTTGTCTTTGGATTTATGTTTGTATAACTAATTATTTATCTTCATATCATTAGTGTATTTTATTATTGGATGTTCCATTCTAGGAGGTAGTCGTGATATTTTGCAACTCCTGGTATCGTCTCATAATTTCTGTTTATTATGTTGTTTTTGTATTGAATGAAAAAATGTTGCGCAGCTTGTTACTGTGCAGGGATGAAATGTGGACCTGGAAATGGTTTTTTTCATGTATTCATAGTCACATGGGAGAGATAGTCTGGAAACCAAAACAACAGGCAATAAAGTCTCATTGCATGAGCCAGCAACCTTGTAGACCTTTCTTTGTAGAAGTCATGTGACCAATTTGCTACTAGAGCAGCATGTAGGTGCACAAGAACAAAAGGAGAGAGTGAATATTAGCAAGATTTTCAGCACAAAAAAACGAAACAATTCCTACAGTTTACCGTCGTACGCAATAGCCAGTGAATCTTGCTGCAACACATCTTTCGGCCTGTTTCTAAACAACAATTCTAAACAACAGAGAAGATTGTCGCCTGGGTAATCTAATGGTTGTTGTCACCAGATGTTTTCGATTCCACTGAAGAAAGGAATTTATTTAAATACGTTTCTAAAGAGTTTAGAAACACTAAAATGTCAAATGAAAACATTCGGTTTAAAATCATTAATTTTTCAATGCATCCACAAAAGACGTCGATCAGTTTCGCAATATACATCTTGATCGTGTATCTAGGAGTGGTATTTCAAGTTACAATTTTTAGAGCGAATGAAAATTGTTAGCTTATAAGGATAGGCTATTATCAAAAAGGTGCTTTTTAGGTAAGTATGGCTGGAATACCGGAGTTTGAAATAGTTTTAAAAGAGCGAGAGGTAGTCGAGGGTGGAACGAACATTACAGGACAAGTAATAGTGGATTTGGCAGCACCGATACAGATGCTGAGCCTGACTATCTTGCTTGAAGGTGAGGCCTGTTGCCACTGGGTCGAGCAAAGAGGGTCTGGGCCCTTCAAATCAGCAGTGCATTACAGCAACGAGGAGCTCTTGATCTGTGAGATGAAGTCACTGTTCAACGAGTTACAAAAAAGTGACCCCAGCAAATTGGTTTTCACCCACCCCGCAGGTCGACGCTTCTACCCCTTCACCTTCACAATACCAACAGACTCACCTAGCTCGATCGAGGCAAGTCTCGGCTTCATCCGTTACACCCTGGAAGGAAAGATTGTCGAGCTCTTGCGTGCAGAAAAGGAACGCAAATTACATGTTGTGAAACAGCCATTGATATTGGTGGAGAGAATTGATCCAAACTCGCCCGAGTATTTGCTGCCGCCCGGACGCTCAACCTCGAACGGAGAAAGTTGCTGCTTTCCGCCTGGTATGATCAGTATTGACGCTAGCTTGAGTCGAGCGGCATTTTGTGTCGGGGAGAAGATTTACGTCGATGTAGATGTGGTCAACGCATCCGACAGAGAGATTCTGTTCGTCAAAGCCAAGCTTGTCAAAACGACAGCTTTCAACGCTGAAGACCGAAGAAAAATAGAACAAGAAGAAGTTCTTGGGAAAATGGTTGGGCCTAAGATTCCACCCGGAAAGAAGCGTGGATTTTTAAGTAGTGATAGTCTCTTCATCCCACTCAGCACCACTCCCACCATATGCCGTAGAAGCAAGGCCGTTGAAGTGTCTTACTCAGTAAGAGTCAAGGCAATTGTCCCTGGTGGGGATAACTTCGGTGTCAGTCTGCCCATCGTCATTGGGAATGTGCCGTTTAGAGGAAGGGTAGGTGCGTCTAACCCGACGACGGATGGCAGGTTATCCTGGAACAGTATCTCAACTGGAACCTCTCATCAACACGCCAGTGCTGCTGGTAAGTTATAGAGTGATGTTTGCGTCTTTTTTCCAATCGTATTTTTTTACTGTGTTACGTAGCTGTTGTACTTTGTGTCGTCTTTAATATTGCATGTTTTTTATTTCATTTCGTACATTGCGTGCGAGATATTTGCATATTATGGCAATTGTGTATTTCAAAGGTGTTTTGTCAGTTCGTGGCACGATGAATTACGACATGATATTGTTCATTGCGGTTTTTGGTGGAAAATCAAAACTAAACTGTAACGTGAATTAGAATTGGCCTAAACATCTGACACAACTCAATTCTTGACTTCGCAACTGGTCCCTTCTCGATTTTTTACGATTTGCATTCAAAGTCGACGGTAGGCTGTCAGTAAATCCTACTGAAAAAGACGAGATTATTCGTACGGCGATACGTGTGGATAATTTGTAAGCGGCACCAAGGATCTTGAAGCCACAGGATTTTTATAGTATGTCTTAACGCATGCTTGCGTAGTAACTATTTACGCTATATGTACCAACCTAATAATTGATGAGAGGAAAAAACTTAGAAAATAAAAATTCGGTTTGTATTAACAGCCTTACAAGAATTGTGAATTAACTAGCATAAAACAAAGAAATGAAACACAGTGCTTCAAGACCATCCCCTTCTGATTACTATACATGAGCCGTATAAGAGCTAATCCCGCGTGGACCCGAAAAAAGTATTCGAGTAAGGAGCGATATATCAAGAAATATATAGAGTCACTAAACTCTGAATTTTTCTTTAGCCAATCCATGACCACCCAATGAAACGTCTTTCCAGTACAGAGGATATTCAGTACATGGAGGGATAGCATAAGTTCACCGAAGAGATAGCATCAGTACATGGAAGGATAGCATTCACTACACCGGGTTTTGTTTAACACATTGAAGGAGTACAGTACATCCTCGATTATCCGATTAGGTTGAACTCAAATTTATGTTGGGCCGTTCGGATACGCAAAAAATTCGGATAATCGAGGAAGAAAATTTTACCTACTAAACTTGCTATAAAGGTTATTATCATCGTCCTGAACAGTCACAGGATGCTCAAACTGAATGCAAATTGAAAAGCTTGGCAAACGGCAAGACCAACAAGAAAAAACAGTTTTTTGTAAATTTCAACAACGATTTGTAATAACGTGTTGTCGAAGCTCCTTGATAAATAAATGTGTTATTTTTGTGCTCCCGTTGGATATGACTTTCATATTGGGCAAAAGTTTGAGCAGACAACGGATATTTCGATTGGTTTCTCAAGAACTAGTTTGCAAAAAAAATTTTAATAAAAACCTTTGGCGTTCGGATAATCGAGGTTCGGATAATCGAGGATGTACTGTATTAAGAATTATGGATAGCATTCAGTACACCGGAGGAAAGACTATCAATTCATGTCGTTTTAAACTTAGGGGTTGGTGTAGTAGTGTTTTCTCAGCTAGAATAATTTCAGAAAGTGATTTGCTGAAGTAGAAATAGAAATATATATATATTGACCCATAATGGTAATGATAATAATGATGATAATGATCTATCCATTAAGTAGAGTGACTACCCAATAGAGGGCCTCAGAGCCAGGATAGGATCCGGTGCTAATGGTGAATACGAAAGTAAAGCAAAGACATTTCAGAGATGATAATGATGATAATAATAGAAATATGTATTGAACCATTTCTTGGATTCAATGCTTACTTTTCTTTCAGCAGCTGCAAAGGAAGACAAGCAAGAACCAGCCCCAGAAAAGCCATTACGACAATCTCGGTCGTTCATATCGCAATCGTCACAGACTCCATTGCAATTCGGAATACCCCAGCTATCTGCAGCCCCTTCGAAACAAGAAGCGAATGAAGTGCTTGCACCAGATGTTAAAACAGAGCCTAAATCTGAAGCATAAAGTTTTCAGATATTACACTTTACGCTTGTTACGAGTAATAACACATTTTGAAATCATTTTATTCGATATCTAAACCATTTCGAGGGGTTCAAGATGCCCCAAAGCTGTTCCATTTCGTATGATGTATCCATTAAATCCCTCTAAATAGTTTTAAGTGTTTAAATCGACATGGTATTTTATATCAAATAACTACAGAATGATAAAAGTTAAAGTATTGCTGATGTTCCAAGGAGTTCAGCTTTGGCTGAGTTTCAGCCCAACAAATGACTTTGGATCTGTGAAAGATTTTGATAGAATAAAATTTTAGTATTTATCTTCATAGTTATTAAATTCTTTTTGACAAGAATAGAGATAAATTGTGAGAATTGAAATGACCCGAGTGCACTTCCCTCGCAAAAGTTTGGAAACCTTTTGAATTCTAGGCCTAACTGGAAATTCTTTTATATCAAAACACAACTTAATTTTGTCATCCTTCTCTTTTTCACTTCTTTAACCACTTCAGCCTGATTATATATCAAATTATTGCAAACTTCACTAGGAAAACAAAACCGAAACTTTTATTTGAATTAAAATAACGAAAATAAAGTTGTTTATCAATATTTGCGGGGTGGTAAAGATGCAAGGAAATATCATTGAAGGACAAAGTAGCCAGCAAAACATTATAGTAGATATAGGATATCTTGAGTGATAAAATAAACGACAAAAAAGTATTTGTAAGTCAAGTCCATAATCAATGAAATAATTGAAAATTACCAGCTGTCTTATTCTATTTCATCAGAGAAGTAGACTAAACTGAGAAGCACTAAACTGAGGCAAAAACTGCAATACCTCCAGAGACCCCCGCAATAAAGGCAAAATACGTTGTTCACCAAATATTAACTATTAAAGAGAAAGAATTCTCAAGAAAAATCAAGAAAAAGAATTAAAGAGCAACTTAGCGTCTTTTTTTAGACGAGGGAAAATTGGTAATTGCTTGAAACAATAGGGATGCCTAATACAGGAAGTCCGTGCATCTAAAAAAACAGATATGGTCGAATCAGGTTCTCCTTTTTCTTTTATAAAAGGACTCCTTTTATGATAACATTACCGATGGGAACAGGGTGAAATGTCATATAACTATCATCCATCAACTTGGCTACACTTTTAAAGTTTATGCAGCATTGTTCAAACCAAATAAACAAAATTGCAATAGAGGGATTACTGTTTAACGTGACAGGCTGCTGTTTTCATGTCCGGGGATTTGCTGTAGTTAAGCAATCCATTATGGTAAATATTTTCACAATTTTCCATCTTTTCCCATTAACTCTGCTTCTCTACACTGTTTGACATCAGATGTTAATATTTTCACAGCTGAAATGCACTTATTGAAAGAAGTTCAAAGAGTTTCAAAACAAAAATATACGATTGTCAAATGAAAACATTCAGCTGAAAGTCATTAATTTTTCAAAGCATATACAAGAGTGAGGTTATCTAGCATTGTTTAAGCTTAACTTCATGCCCCAATGAAAACATTGCTTTTTCAATTTATGAATTTGGAACCCAAAAATTGACGGATATTCATCGTTGTCTTTGCCATATTTGAAACTTAGGGCCTGTTTATATGACAAAAACACCTCACCTGCCAGACCCGGGGCTGAAAAGCAAAGTAAATTTCAAAAACTGTCTATATGGAATTTTCATGCCGGGTCTAAAAGGCAAAGTAAAAATCCCTAGTCGTCATTAATCGTCAACACATCGTTGATTTTCCATTGTAATTAGGTGAAATTTACTTCACCTCACAGGTAGTTTTGCGTTTATGGGAAAACTTTACTTCACCTGGATGAAACTTCATCTCCTGTGAGGCGAAGTTTCACTCTACCGGTAGTGTGGAGTGAAGTTTTATTTTCCATATAAACCCAACTGAGATTTCAATGGTAATCTATTGGAGGGTGAAATATTACTTGCCAGCCCCGGGTCTGGCAGGTGAAGTAATTTGCCCATATACAGTTCCCTAATACATATCGTAGGGGTGTCGACTAGTTGGTAGTGATTTTCAAGTGGATAACTACTGTAGCGCACTCTAGCGCAGATAGGATCGATAAAAACACCAGAGCTAGGACATAAACTGAGATTCACTCTCCCCTCAATCATTCTTCAGTCCGATTTGATTGAGTTTTGGCATGCAAAAGTGACATTGCGGATGAGTGTGACCCCTGTGACTCGACTTGGAAAAGACAGGGATTCGATCACAAGTCTGATAAAATGTCTAATTAGATGTCTGATTAGTTTTAAATAGGCCTTTTTAGTTAGTTCTAGATCGGTAAGATAACATCTAATTTTAAAACATTGAAATATTTGGTTGAAATACTTGCGACATTGCTCTTTGGTGAAATATAGCAACAAAAACTTAACCAAGGGGCCTCCATTGCACTGCCCAGTTGGACAAAGCTTTAATGTAAAACATACCTTAGAATTAAAAATTGTGGATACATGATAATGCGACATAATGCTATCGGGGACTTCACAGCCAACTTACTCAGATGCGTGGGTAATGATGTGAAGACTGGACCAATGACGCATCCAACATTTGAAGAGACATTGCCAAGAAGTAAGATAAATGGAGAAAAAGCTTGGCTAGCTATCAGGGCAAGAGGCATTTGAAGGCGTGGCCAGTCAGCACTTCTCGATATTCGTGTGACCAACACAAACGCTAACAGTGGTAGAGCCCTCTGCCCAACTCAGATATATCGAAAGCACGAAATGCGAAACGGAAAAGAAAAGACACTATAACCGCCGTATATTGAATATAAAACAGGACACATTTACACCACTAGTCTTGGAGGAATGGGAAATGAAAGCACTTTTTTTCAAAATGTTTGCCTCCAAAATGAGTACAAAAAGTGGAGAGACATATGGTGACATCATTATATTTTAGGTTTTTTGCTTTTTTATTCGTATAATTATGAAAGTATGTATGAGACTTTTGTGAAAATAAATAATTATCAGTTTTAAATACCAAGTGAAAATAGACAAAAACAAAATTTCATATCTGACATTGGTAGAGCAGTATACATATTTTCTACTGTAACTGCTATAAAGAAATAAAGAAGTAGAAATGTTGAAATAACATATAGATATATTCCGCAATAATATTTCACGATTCTAGCTTGAAAACCATTCTGAAAACATTTTAGAACAAACTATAGATGTAAACACCTGCCGCGAACTCGCGCGCAAATCAATGACAGCAGCAACAACATTTTCTATTAGGCCAGTTACGAATTTCTCACGGAATGGAAAATGACGCCGCAATAAAACTGTTGAAAGAAAGGTTTGCCCTAAAGGAACAGCACGAAGGACCCGTGAGAGCAGTAAGGTTTAACTCGGATGGAAACTACTGTCTGACTTGTGGTAGTGACAAAACCTTGAAGTTGTGGAATCCCCACAAAAATGCCTACTTGAAGACGTATGTTGGCCACGGCTTCGAAGTTTTGGACGCGGTTTCCTCTGCAGAGAACGACAGAATAGCCTCATGCGGAGGAGACAAGACCGTAATACTGTGGGATGTGGCCACGGGGAAGCTTATCAGGAGGTTCAGGGGTCATCTCAGTGTAAGTTATGTGCTTAGTGTCAAGTGAGGAGGGGGGAGGGGCAGTGGTTGCATTCAGTTAGGTTCAAATGTAGTATGCTGCGATCATAACATGACTGACCCCGGGAAAAAGGGGAAGGTACTTGACCAAGTTTTGGGTGGGGACGCAGTTCCGCCCCAAGAATCAAAATGTATACCCATGCTAGTAACAAATTTCTCAAAATGTATAGAGTCCTTGTGCTCAAAAGTGACCACCTTTTGAAACATTGGTAATGATAAAAAATCTCAAGAATTGTTCCAACCTCTACTTACCATATAAAGCCTTCTCATTTAATTGTTTAAGTCCCGCAATGATTTCAATGTGATCTCTCAACTCGTTTTCTCAAACAACAACAACACAGGGAATGGTCAAAATGGCCTAGATCATGAAATGTGTTCAAATTGGCCATTAGCTTTTGATTGTTATGTTACACGACCCCCTATTTAGCTTCTCCAGTGATCTCTGTTTCCAAGAAAGAATGCAGTTGGAAAGCGAACCAGTGAAATTGCGAATGCTTTGCATAGGGTGGCCAAGTTAGAAACAATTTAACCAATTGAGAGCCTTTCAAAAATGCCGCCCACTGTTCAGTTCAGATGAAAAATATTTCAAAATTCTTTTCTCATATTTCAAGTCAGAGGTTGAAGTGTCGTTCTTAAGTTCTTTTAATTTTTTTTTACAATTAGGAAGAGAAAATAAGAGAATAAAAGCAAAGCGTGACGTGAAAAACGAATGATAAAATGAAGGAATACTCACGTTCAAAGTGAAGGTAGACCCTGCATAATTCTCGTTTATTGGATTATAAACGACGATAATGAACAAAATTAAGGTTATGGGCTTAGCAAACATTTTTAGGGGTTTTCGAGGAAATAACTAGACCTAAACCTTTTTGTTTTAAATTTTTTCTGCAGACTGCTCCGATTTTCTCAAATTGTGGAGGGTGGCCACTTTGGGCGCAAGGACCTTACCCATATCTACACCAAAATGTTGAAAATGTAGTCCCAAATGAAGGCCAAAACCTCGAAAATGGATACCTAAATATTGGAGACCCATAGTCCAGGGTGCATTCCATTTTGAGTCCTCGCCAAAGATATTATGATATACGCGGAAAAACAATAGACTCTAATTGTTCTAAAGCAAGTTGTACGCCAAAGATCTTGGGGCCTAAGTACATGAAATGCACCGTGGCCCATAAAAGTCAGGAAAAAGCAGGGGAGGGGCGTTATAATCAGTATTATTAGTCTAATAACAGTTTTTTGAGCAGCTAAATTTAAATCCTGATTTTTCGAAAAATTAAAACCGATGTTTTCTGTATCCCGTCTTGTTGGTCCTAGTCCTTGTTCTATCGCTCCATTGTTTACTGTGGACAAACTTTATGTGATATGACCGAAGATGTTAATGACCTGTCTTGTGCAATCCATGAAATTTGCATCCTATGAGGAAAACAAGCATTAGTACAATTGAAAATCACTGCCTGTGTGTAAACCTCACTGCTAATTCTCCCTGTCTCAAGCTTACGCATCATTATTAGAAAGGGGCCTCCTTAATGGTAGCAGAATTTCCTATTGTTTTTAACAGTGGAAATGACATATAGCCATTTCAAAACTCGACTTCATTTCGCTTTTCATTATTAGGATCTTGAAACCAATAATAAGTTTTTCGAAGGTTGTCCACTACGTTTTTCGAGTTCACTAAATACACTTTTTGCAATCCACTGGTTTCCACAATGCATCAGCTTGTCTCAGCCTGCTGGGGAGTATCTCAGTTTTTTTCGTTTCTTTCTGCTGGGAGGAGTTTAACCCACAAACAACGCTTGCGTTTTAAGAAAGACGAAAGGCTTGGCCAAAAGTGTTTTTAAAAGACCGATCCAATGAATCTGTTTATGCGGCATTTCCTTGGACTAGTGGTGATGGAGAGAAGAATACCTACATTTGTTGGCAGTGTCTTATCATGAGGGACTTGATTAAGGTGGCTTGTGCTGTTACTTGTTACTTCAACATTTGTTATTTTGTCAAATTGAACTCCTGTTTCTTAAAAGGTGCTTTAATTTTGATTTGATTCTTAAAAGTTTACCCTATCAGATCTGCACACCCACAAGCTTTTTAATCATATTTGATGTAAAAAAACAAGTTACCCACTTTATCTGCTGAGCAGTAAAGAAACTCTAAAGAGTCTGTAACGCAGCCGTATTATTAGGGCTTGGTTGTAAATAACAAGACATCTAGTCTTGGGCAGAAGGCCGTTGATATTTCAGATTCATTTTCAGGCACCATGTCTTACTGTGTATGCCCTGGCCCTAGCCTTCAGACCAAAATCTATGTGAATAAATTACAAGACAATCGCCGCATTGGAAATTCTAAGGGACTTATTAACTCTTTAGGCCAATATACGAGAAATCCTAGTATTAGTTTTCTATGAACGAGCTTCTTATTACTATAAAACGTGTAGCGTAAACTAGTTAAAATTATTGTTTGGAAAACAACAATTGAACTTAAGTTTTATGATATGATATGTTTCTTTTTAGATGAAGAAAGTATCTTTTTTGCAAGAGACTGGGTATAAGTCATCTGGATCAAATTTGTGGCTTATCGCAGATAGACACGGAGCATCAAAACCACACTTTGCCAACAACACCCCCATACACCCTTCTTGGTAATGTTGATGTAGCAAGTGCTCTTGACGAGGCAAGGCAAAGAGAAATCACATAGCACAACCACATCGCATCCAGATATTCTCGAATGCTGCAGCATCACATTGATGTTTCAGTTTTTATCAGCACAGGGCATGACCTTTCGTGGCCATGACGAGTCAGCTACATTTTCAAATAGTGGTAACTTTGTCGCATTGCTGGATCTTCTATAGGGAAATATAGCGGCGATTTAAGATCCTTTCTATAAAAAGAACAAATAGCATACACCTCGCACGACCCTCAGAATGACCTGATTGAAGGCATTTATGAAGAGATGAGAAATGAAATTCAAAAACGGGTTGAAAAATCGACATTTGTTTCGATAATGATGGACGATACCAGTGATTTCAGTAATGTCGAGCAGTCTGTAGTATCCGTTAGACTAATCAACAATGCCGAAATAGAGGAACACATGTTAGCCTTGATTGACTCATCAAGTGACCAATCGGCCAATGGTTTAACCAAAGTTCTTTTAGACACATTGGAAAAATGCAAAATTACGCCTGAAAAGTCTGCAGCTAAGATAGTTGGGCAATCTTACGATGGAGCAGCAACGATGAGTGGTGAATTGAACGGGGTTCAAGCTCAAATCAACGAACAATTCCCGTTTGCATACCACAGTCATTGCATCGCACACAGAATGTCCTTGAGCGCCTCTCCTCAGTCATCCAAGAAGTTTACTGAGGTATCTAATTTCTTTGACGTAGTGGACAAAGCCATTGCCTTCTTCAGGAGCAGTCCCAAACGCATCCATTTATTGGGTTGCAAACTGCCTAAACCAGAAGACACGCGCTGGTTATCTCGAGACAGCCATTTCTGCCATAGACACACATTACGAAAAAATGGGTACTGTGTTGTTTCAGATGGCTGGCGATCCCAAAGAGAAGGCTGAAACAAGAGTAACGGCAAGAGGACTTTGAATCAAAATGCAGCAAGTTCAGTTTTTTTTTCTGAGGCTTCTAGACAGATTTTTACTACTGTGCACCAGTGACCAAAGTAGTGCAGAAGCCAACCTTTGACGCTGTTCAGCTATCATCAATGACAGCCGACTTGAAGAATTATCTCAGAGATCTTTATCTCGATGACGTCTGGGAAGAAGCCCTAGAACGCGATCCAGAAATCCCATAAGTCAGGAGAAGAGATAGGTGCCTTGGCATCGATAGTCAAATTGACGTCTCTGAAAATGGCTGGAGGCAACAGCTTACTACGGTGGCCAAGAAGACTTGTGAAGGATTTTCTTAACGACTAACTTGGTTCTTCAATAGCTTGTCAAATTTTAAATGGATGAAGCTCATCCATCCTATGGAATTTGAAAGCATGAAAAAAATTCCGTCTGAAAGAAATGTACCCAAGTGCAGTACCCGATACAACTGGTCTAGAGCATCGCCTTGATGTCCTTTATAACAATCAGGAGATTCATCTTCACATTGGGAAAATGCTGAAAGAACGCGATTCAGTTGTTGCGAAAAAGAGAGAGAAAAGAGCAAAGGCGAAAGCAGCAGAAAAGGAAAGCGGGAAAGTGATTTACGGCAGGACGAAGTTGTTGAAGCAAGGGATGAATTCGAAGTCACTGAATCAGATATCGACTTGGAGACTATTGTCACTGGAAAGCCATCAGTGCAAGATCTATCTAAATGTCATTAAGACAGCGGAATTGGCGGATGCATTACCTCAGGCGATGAAAATTTGTTTCAGCAGTAAGATCAAGAATGTTCCAAAAGCGAAAACAAATGCCTCCAATGCTTCAAGTGGAGCACGAAATTCTACGTCGGCTAGAAGAACTGCCAGATTTCTGTGCTAATATAGTTGCAAGGCTCAATTCCTATACTCAAAGTAGAACGGAAAGATTCTCGCGCGAATAAAACACGATATAAGACACTGTATAAATGATATATAAGGTGATTTAAAAATAAAAATCATACATTTGTATTTAACACTTGATTTTTTATTCAAATGATACGAAGAGTAAGACTTAAATATATTGTGTCCATTCCAAAACCCCTAGCTGCACGTCGTAATGAATTATAGTTACTTTGTTACTGTCAACCAGCATCATGGTCATCTGTATGCATTTTCAAAATGTATAGGTACTGAGCTTATCTATGATACCGTACAATCTTTAAACGTTTGATACTTGGGGGGGTAAACCCTTCCTCTCTCAGGCACCTCTACCCAAGATAACTTGAACATTCTTTAACGCCAATAAAAGTCAAATTGGGCTGCCACTGCGAAAGAGGATAGCCATATTTATGCCAAAGTGGCGAGAAAGTACACTCATTTCGGCAGCACTTCCCAAGTACCCAAAATATATCAAGTACCTCCCCGGGGTCAGACCTTCTACGGGCAATCATCAGATTTCAAGGTAAATGTTGTTGCGATACTTATTAGGCCTAAAATTGAAGGTGTTACCACAATTCATTGTAGTTAATTTAGCATAAAAGAGGAGAACAAAGATTGCTTTTCTTTTACAAAAGTGGGATTAAAGAGGATATGATAAAAAGTCATTTTTTGGCTGTGTAAACTTTTCTGCATAGCCTTTATGCACAACTCGTTCATCTTTGTATTTATACAATATAATATAATATAATACACAGTATATTACGCTAGGACCTGACTGCATTGTCATTGAATCATTGACTGCTTTAGGCCTCACCAGACCAGTATGAAAAGTATGCTAGAGGGCATCCCACCATGTAAAGTCTTCTTCAGAGATCTTGGTAAAACAATAGGTCACATGATTTTTCTTCTTTTCTTTATGGCGTATTACTTCAATTTAAAGGAACCTATCTCTAGCCCTAGTTCTAAAAGTACATTAAATTCTTTTTCTTCTATTTTAAAAGGGAACAATAGAGCAAAGAATCCGTTTTATTTTACCAGAAATCTTGTTTCTAGGTTCTTTACCTTTTCAACTATTAACTGGTTGTATATTAAGGCTGCAGTGAGTTTCAAAACTACAAAGGACAACTGCGACCGGATGTTAGGTTTTAAGCAAAAACTGGGAACTCAAAATTTGAGGGGTAGAGAGATTTGAAGTTCTTCATTAGAAAGCACTAATTCTTAAAGGAGAATACGTTGAAGCTATGTTTTTGACCCTTATTTTCCGTAGAAAGTCAACTGCCTCTCTTCTAACCAGCCAGACTTTTCTGTTCTTGTCTCTGGTTCTTATGATGCTACAGTGAGATGTTGGGATACGAGATCCAGAAGTCAAGAAGCTCTTCAAGTTCTTAATGAGCCGAAGGATAGTGTTTCTTCAGTCAAGGTCTCTGATAATACACTGCTTGCTGGGTGAGTTTGGGAATAAGCAATATTTCCTTGTTGTGATTTCTTAAGTCTTTGACTTGGAATTTCTCTCTTATACACAGTATTGTGTATTGTTTAATAAGATCTTGATTAATTTGACCAATATTACATTTTTACATTTATTCGTCATTTCCTATTTGGATACTTCGCATACTATCTTCTTTGATCTAATATTCTTTTCGTTCTAACTTTCTATTTTGTCAACTCTTGTGTCATATTATCATTGAACGATTTTTGTAAATTCTAACATTTTTCATTCTTCTATTTGTTATATTTCAAGTTTCTTTAATTCACAATTCCTTGCATTGCTTTTTTTGATTATTTCTTTATTCTCAACAAATGATTTATTCTGATTTTAGTTCTGTTGACGGTTTCATCAGAGAGTATGATCTGCGACTGGGCAAACTGACAGAGGACTGCATGGGTGAGCCAGTAACCAGCGTCTCCTTCACAAATGATGGTCAGTGTGTAATGGCCTCGACACTCGACGATACCATCAGGCTGATTGACAGATTTTCTGGAGAATTACTGAACAGGTAACTGATTTTTGAATCGAGCAAAGTTCATCCCATTATCACCATTTATTCGATCTCCTTGCTCGCCTCGGCCACTCGTCTTGGTTAAAGAATATATCATGCGTATATTGTCTTAACTCCAAATTCAATCAAGATAAATTGTGTGAAGGAAAATGATAATGACCAAAGTTTGACTTGAGCCCGCAGGCTTTAGATTAGTAACGTAGTTTGGGGTGCATAGGGACAGGAAGGTGAATAGGGATAAAAACCAAAACATATTGTTGTAATTGAAAATTAGGTTAGAGGTTTCAGGTTGTGACCCAACAATATTACGTATGATACAAAGATCAAATTGTTTAAAAATGAGAAGGCCCTTTGTAATTTTCAAAGTCCACAATGTTTGTTCCTTTTTGTCCCTATTCATCTTCCTGTCCCTATTAACCCCAAACTACAGTAATGTAGTGCGATACAGCTGCCCAGCTAAGGCCCTTGAGAAACTCAAGCCAACACAAACTTGCACCACCACTCACACAATGTAGAGACAAGCCCTCTTAAACAATCTCACAGGACCTGCTGAATGGCAAAAAAGTTTTTGATCACAAAGTTGTTGCTTGATGAATGGAAAACCATGAAACAGGCTTGTAGAGATGCAGGGTTTAGTATCTTTACTCTTCCCTTCTCAATATATACGTGCTCCACAATTGAGCACTTCCTTAGGAAAAACCAAAATACAAAATACCACATTTGTTTCATATATTTTGCAGTTTCAAAGGCCATCGAAATTCATCATACAAAATAGACAGCACGTTATCTAACAACGACTCGTACGTAGTCAGTGGATCAGAAGATGGTTTCGTTTTCTTTTGGGATCTCATTGAAGGGAAAGTTGTTCACTCGCTACAACACGGGGAAGAAGAGATCGTCTACTCGCTCTCTGTGCATCCCAAGGGGAACTGTCTGTTGTCTGCTAGTAGCAAGTATGTTAAGCTGTGGACTACTGACTCGTCCACGACATCAGACGATATTGGTCAGTGAATCAAAGTCGAGGGAAGAAGATGGTGAGAGAAACTAATGTTGATGGCGAGGAAAATCCGAAAAATATCAAAACATAGTTACTACTGAAGCTTTGCGTCTGGCACTCATCAAAGTAGTTTGTCAGATAGAGAACAAAAACGAAACCTAGAAGACGTACCACATACCATGACTGACAATGAGTGTCATACATAAAGCCCTTTCCATTTCTTTTAAGTCGTGGATCAAAGCTGTATGTGCTGGCACACTCGCAATTGGGATTGTTTGTGCTTTTGATCACACTTCCAAACATGTGTTTCTGCAGTTTTTGAAATGAATCTGCTCTCAGACTATGAATAGCTTTACCTTGTTATTTGAAACAAAGACCCGGAAAATACTGAGAAAAAAGAGACACCAACAAGAAAGCATTCGTTTTTGCTGACATGAATCAATAGGATATATCAATCTTTTGCCAATAAAATGCTTGTCATACCTAACGAGTGCAATTGCACGCGCAAAATGATGTACTTGTGCAAATTACCATACATACAGAATTTATCTTATATAAAGGAATGAAAGCTTAATCAGTAGTTACGATGTGTCGCTATTTTTCAGATTTTTTCGCCATCGTCAAGCTCTGTCCCGATAAAACACTGTCCTAACCTATTTTAATTTGTCATTGTTTTACGTTTACTGCTGAAAGGTTCTGAAAGTGCACAAGGTGTGCCTAGTTCTCTGTTAACTTTTACCTCGGGTGATACTTCTTGGATAGCGTGTTTCTGCACGAGGGAAAAATGTATGTTGCTAGGGTAGATCCAGGCCTGAAAGATATTTTTCACTTTCAATTTGATTAGCATCATTATCATTACATACATGTATAAACTCAATATAAAAATCTATTCTAGATTTAAAATCAAAGATTACAGCAAACACTTAAACGTTATATTTTATATGCTACCCATTACATATGGGATGTCAGACACAAAATAATTACGTAATATTTCAAAAGCTTACACACCTACGCCACAAATCAATACATACCTATGTGTGCATATCTGGAGGATAACAATTATACCTTCAAAATTACACGGTAAACAGTAACAATAGTCAAAATAGAGGAATGGTGTGGAAGGATTTAGTTATTTTACTTTGTAGAATATTTCTAATTTTGACAAGGTACAAGCCATATGTCTTAACATTGTTAGGCATAAATTGACATGGTTGAACAACTGGACCCAAATGCTTTTTTTCTGCTACTTTTTTGATGCAAAATAAATCATCTTGAGATATTTCAATAGCTACTTTGATTGACAACCTTTCTGTTGAAAAAACTTACACGGTGAAGAACAGTTTCATATCTAGAGTAGAACAAAGTAATGAAACAAAAGGTTTCCTAACCATGTCTCTCTATTGACTATTATGATACGTATAAAATTACACATACACATTTATATTATCATAACTATACATTAACAGTAAACAGACAAAACACCTTGGAAAAATAAGTCACCCTGAACTTATTAAGAATTTCCTCTTAAGGCGATTACATAATTTCATTGTAAATAATACGGGGTGTACCCAAAAAATGCTCTTGTTTGTTGACTTAAGATGAATGATAAACTTGCAGAATATTTCGGTTTTGCTATATTTTAGCGAAAGATTCATTCCATCCAATTCATAATTTATTGTTGACAACCGAATCTTAACTTCTTGCAAATAATACAGGGAAAGATAAAGATTTTTTTCTTGCCACCTTACCTTAGAACAGTATACCGTACATTTTGATCTATGGCAAACAGGTGGGTCGGAAAGCACTGTTTACAAAACCTTATATATTTATATCTAAATAAACACTAATAGAGCATACTTAAATGTTACATAATAAGATTTCATCTCATATTTAATATTTTTGAGCAAACTAAGGTACTTCTTTCTGAGACTTCAGATTTATTGTTTAATTTGTTTTGGTTTTAACAGGCAATGGTTTTAAGTTGGCATATTCATCTTGGTGATCCTTACTTATCTGGTGGTATGCTTCTGACATTATCTTGTGACACTTACTCGTTAATTCAGGAATGTCGTCTTTTGTAAGACCCTCTGTTGGGATAGAAGGTAGAATTCGTACTCTCATCACACCTGAAATCAAAAGAGATAATCATTAATTTCTGTGAAGGCAGAGCCAAAATCCATCTCCAATCTTATTGTTGTTGGAGAGAAAATTTTACCGATCTATGAACAAAAAACTACTTTTGTATTGCTGCTGCTTCAAAAACCTTTCTTACTGGTTGCCAATTGAACTGGGGTGAATCTCCAATCAACTGTTCAAGAACCACTGACCCAATATCAAAGTACTATTTCATAGGAAATTTGATGAAAAGATTTGTTGACCAAATATGTCTTTTATCAAAGATATTGCTAGCAAATAAAATCCTGAGCTAAATGTTTATTCTGATTGAAGGATCAATTTTTATAAGTTCCTGCCCACCCATAGTTATCTAAATAGTTTAATAGATATTGAACTAAACTTACACAAAAATACAATTATATAGAATAGTGTGTATTGTCTTTACCTGAGTTGAAAATTTTATTTGGGACGTCCAGAAAATTTCTGCAATTTCCAACAACTACTGGTACGATAGGAATCTGAAATAGGTAAAGAGAACTAAAATGTAAGAATTTGAAAAGATCTAAGTCTGTTCAAATAGGACGTACGGCCTCCTTCTTACTACTGCTTAGAATCAAATCAAAATCCCTTAAAGAGTTTGTATTAACAGTTACGGCTACTTGCCTAGAATTGGCAGAACAGGGTAGACATTTCACTAATGAAATTTCGGAATCTGTCTTCACAAAACCAGAGATACCATATTGTGTCTAGACAAAAGGAGTTGGATTTCCTATTTAGGACTCTTTCAGTGATCTATTCTCATTTCACTGTAGCGCCTGTGATGGCTAGTTTCTTCAGCCCTATACCAAACATTCGCTTCATTCTTTATCTTTCTGACTGGCCATCCTCGTCTGGGTTTAGGCTTTCACAAGATCTTTAATGGCAATTCCTTAATAAGAAACCTTGAACTTGTATTTAGTGTAAAATATGAATGATAGTTTTTGTTTCCTTATTTTCCTTTGATAAAGATTAAACAGTTGGAAATTCAAGAAACTTTTAGTACCAGATCTTGACATTTGTTTCTAAAAAAATGCATTTTTAGTATTTTACCTGTGCTTGCACAGCAAGATGAAATCCACCCTTCTTGAGAGGAGCTACGTCATCTATCTGTTGCCTGGTTCCCTCCGGGAAAATCCACACATTTGTCTACAATTCAAATACCAATTCAAAGATAAAATGTTATTCATATAGTGATTGTATCAAAAAGCATACTGGCCCATAGCACTGATAGCATAAAATCTTACAGGGTAATCTCCAGTTCTGTTCTTAAAGGGACACAATCAACTTTTCAACATGTCTGCAAATACTACCATACAATGAAGACCGCATCCCAAGCAATCAAAAATGTTTTTGCTGCTTTCCTATGACAGCCAGAACGTTTGGAAATTTATGAAAAACCCTTGACTATCAGGAAGTATGTGACCACAATAGACCAATGAAAGAAACCTGCAGGTAACTCAGGGCAGTATGATACTAAATTCTAAGCTCGAATATTTGAAATGCACACTGAAAGGCCAGGGCATGAAAAAGCACCCAACCATGGGTCTGCTGTTCAGTGGAAATGTTTTGATTTGAAACACCTTGATTTGAAATTTTTTTGAAATTGCTTACTCTTCAAAGCAACAAAGGAGCAAATCACTATATTTCTGTGTTTCTATTTAGGAATATTATGGTTTATTATGAGCCACTGGCATTCAGGTGATTTTGGCTTCAGTCAGTAACCTTTTTTTACCGTTATAGAAAATATAAAACTTGGGCCACGAAACAAAAACGATCAAAAATCCAATTTACCATACATTTGGTGAGAGTTAAAGGGACGGTTATTAACACAAAAAGTGACAAGAGACCTACCTTGTTTGCCTTTAATTTAGCAGCAGCGTCCTTCATTATATTGACAGCTTCACTACGGTCTTTTCTATCAATGAAAATTGTCCCACAAAGCCAGGTAGCAAAGCCAAAGATTGGCACCTTCAGTAACTCCCGCTTTGCTATCACAGCAGTAGGTCTTGGTGCTTCCTAGGAGTATTTCAAAAAACATTTAAAGGCATGCCAGATCCAGTGGGAAGAATTTCTCACATTAGAACCCCTAAGAAAATTCAGTACTTTTCCGTTTAGTTTTCCTGAAAATGACTTCTCTTCAAAAATGTCTTGAATAAGGATAACAATTATATGAGAGGAAGAAATCTTGGGACCATCATCTTCAGTGATGCTCATTTCATTTTGCAATAAAAAGCAATTTCTCGTTTTTTGTCAGCTGTTCTTTGCTTACACGCTTTTTTTATAAGGAACCTTTTATAAGGAACCTACATGTAGAAGGACAAAAACTGAAGGAACTTTCACTACTATAGGTCAAATCCCTAAGAAACTTTATAATTTTGTATATATTTATCTGGTGTAAATATGCAACTTCTTTAATGACTCCCATTAACCTTTATGTTATACTCTGAGGTCCAATAATTATGGAAACGACTATATGAGGCTAATATGGCAGAGCAAATGTTAATCAAAGCGATGACAGAAATATAACAATGAGTTTCTACGTAACCAAGTGTCCTGGCCTAAGCTTCTTGGTATCATAACATGTGTTCTTATCACACGTTTCTTACAAAATGTTGGATTTTATGCTTTTCTTGCATTAATACTTGTTCCTATCCACTGAATGAACACCTAAAATTAAGGAACTATTAAGAAACTTTTGCAACTACACATAGGTTCAAAATGTATTGAGACACCTAGCAACCAAATGGCTGCCAAAACTGTAAATAACTGCAAGGCCATAGTTTTATTTTTGCATTTTATTGAAGTTTGACACAGTTGAAAAGAAAAATATTATCAAAAATATCAAAACAATAAGGGCATAAATGTAATAATATCACATTTGACTACATAATTTTCTTAAATTACTCTTTTCGGGAAGAAAATGTAGCAAAAAGGAAGACTAGCAAAATGCCTAGAAAAATATAGAGGAAGACATTTCATTATGGTTTTATCAAGGCATGTTTCTAAGTTTCATATTCTTCGATTTATTTCAGAGTTTAGTGGGTAGATTGAATTTTGAAATTTGTATGCATTGACCCATGTTTGAGCCACTCAATAAAAGAAACCAGAGGAAAAAGTTTTTATTTCAGGTGCAGGCTTAAATGAAAAGCTCAGGAAAGTCTTCCTTAGTTTGAAGCACAAAGAAACTTTTCCAAAATATCTCAAATATGAGAAGAGCTTTGGGAGAAAAGTTACAGCATTTCTAAAGTTCAAAAACCTACCTTTTTGAATTTTATATAACCAACAATACAAGCGTTTTTTTTATAAGTAATTTCAGCTCCGGCTCAGTACTCAAAATTGCTTATTAACCTAGAATGCCAGTTTGAGTACTCAAAATTGCTTAATAATTGCTTAACTTTTTGTTCATTTTTAATTGGAAATAGATTAGAAAAAGGTAAATATAGGGCCATATACATATCAGAAGGCACAATAAATTGAAGATGTTGAAACACATTAGTGATTGATGTTGTTAGCAATTTTTATTCATATGCACAAACTCAGCCAAATATAATTTATCTTTATTCAAGATATTAAATCTTTCTAAAGTTATTTAGCGATCTGCCTAAAGCTCCATTCATAAAATCCACCTCATTTGATTATGCGGTTTTGTATGTAATATCCTCTTGCTAGTATCCAGGCGGTATTGCAACAAAAGGGGCTGGTTCTTATGAAAAAAAATGTATTGAAGCTAGACAACGCTTGCACAGGTCATTTCTGTTAATAAGATGGTACTTGTTCACATTTTTCTGATAAGTACTGAAAATAGAGTTTGTCAAATTGCTTAGCAGTCTTCAATCCAGTAATGAAATTGCTTAGTTTTTTGGCTTGCACAGTACTGACTTGCTTATGAAGCAATTGCTTATAAAAAATGCGTGTACCTGCTCCATTCTTGATTTGTGCAATATAATTTTCATTTTTGTAATGTATTGAGACACTTCATTAAGGCTTCATCTTTGCCAGCATTTTATCTACAGCAAAGTTTATATTTCAAATAAATTTCTTTGAGTGAAATGTTTGTTAGTTTCACTTTCCAAACCAAAACATTCAACTCACAAGGAGTCTATCCAGCCATGATTCACTGAAATTACTTCAAGATCTTCACCGGTAAATTATAATTTTTTGTGCGAATGTTTATTTTTGATTCCACCCTGCTTTGTTACCCATCTGCAGAGTGTGGCATTTTTTGAAAAGAGCTCCGGTGTTAGTAAGCCATTTTTCATTATTCTTTCCTATTGCTTACTCAATTGTTAAACTCGAGTGTTCAAGTGCGACACTCTGCAGTCCAGGTTGGAAAACATGCAGCAACTCGCAGTGACGTTTTCTCAACAAAAATTTGCTCGCATGTTTGAATACCAGGTCTCGCACCCCAGTCATCTGTTGCAGGAAACAAAAAAAACTAGATTTTGCTCGCGCTCGCACAAAATCTTATTCATTTTTAAGGTTGCTCGCAGCTTGCAGCTCAAAGTCACCACTCGCTCGCACTGACGCGTCTGCGAAAACGGACATGTTTTCCAACCTGGTCTGCAATAGGATGTGTGTGATCATGCTAATCAACAATTGATACCTGAACAGTGGGAAAAACGTCCAAAGATGACTGATGATTACACATGAAAATCACAGGCTTCTGTGCCTTCTGCATATTCTCCTTTCCCGTTGTTATGATCTTAATCCCAAACAGTCGTGGCATTTGCAGCAAGTGATAGAAGATCTTCGCGAATACAATATTGTCTGCATTGGCTGGCCTAAACAAGCATGGTAGAACTGCAAGGCCAGTCACACACATTACAAAGACATGGTAAAACCCATATTTTATGTAAAACTTGAGCTTGTGCAAACTCGGCCTTGAAAAGATTGCTTGCATAACTTTGTAAATGATTACCAGGAATGAAAACGTTAAAAACATCTTAAAAGTTACTGTGAAACCAAATAAAGATATGATTTCTTTATTTTCCAACATTTTACTATCTAAGGATGCTCTTTTCTGCACCAGCTTACTGATTCTTTTACCAGCTTGATTCAACTAAAGAACTAAAGAACTAAAGAAAAGAAATCAAAAATACAAACAAACATAACAAACAGCTGCAACAACCGAAGCCTCGTTTTAAAACAACAATTCCCAAAACGAGTTAGCCTTTTCCACAGACAAGATGGCCGACAAAGAAGACTTGGATTCATTTCTCCGACTGCACAATTCATTCAAGTTGAATGAAGGAAAGACTAGGGTAGGCCTATGCACAAAGAAATAACTAGATATTGAATTTTCCTTGCTTAAAACTAATTATCATTCTGTATTGTCTCCATACTTCATCATCCACTCGGTCTGCTTTCTAGCCGCGTTCTTTCCAAAACAATTGCACATGCGTCCATCAATAAACCTCAGGTTCAGTTTCAGATTGAGGAGGAGAATCAGATACGGATTCGGAAAACGGCTACCTTAAACACGCAAAGCTAAGGACAGCATTCTTCCCAACAATAATCTTGACATCAAACATTCTTTCATTTCACCAAGAAAACCTACTCATGTACAATATGATTATTATATTACCACTCTAATGAGATGGACCAGTCACTGATGAACTAAACAGATATTTGAAATACTTCTGTGATGAACTAAACAGATAAATATATAGGAGGATAAAAGAAGGTCTGTTAATACAACACTTCAAACCAACTTTGAACAAACAGAAATGCTTTGTTGCAAAACTCTATCCCTTCTGGGTTATTTTAATGTACCTATTTTGAAGCATTATGTCTACACTTCTTTAGAGAATGCGCAAGAAATGTAACAAATTGAATGCAAATAAAATGTGCAAGATGCGAAAATATATATCGTAGGATGCTTCCCTAGCAGTGAGTCAGTCAAATATACACGCCAGACTGCTAAGTTTGAAAATTGCGCTCCGAACAAAAATTTCAAAGTTCACAATGCGCTCTTTTTTTGACTGTTGTTAGACAATAAATCGCTGTTAAAGGTTTAACATTCGGTATATAAATGTAAGAACATTTTACATTGCGCTCTTGAGAATATGATTTGCGCTCTTTGCACTTCAAATTGCGCTCCGAATAAATTCGGAGCGAACTGCAAACTTAGCAGTCTGGTATACACGCAATATGATTAATGGAATTTAAGGTGTTGTCCAAACATCCACTTGTGATACAGTGGTCAACTCTGGTTATAGTGACACCAAATTTTTTTTGGGAATAAGGTGACTTCCAGCGGAGTGTGACTTAGTTAGGAGTTGCTAAGAATAAGTCTATAAGTGGAGGAACAACATAGCTTTTAGCAAGGGAAGGGGTTAGAAATACTCTGCCATTGTCTATGATGCTAATTATCATGTTTCAGCATCTTCTATCTAAATGTTGTACAAATTAAAGGATTACTTTGTTTTTTGTGCCTTCTGAGAAAACCTCCAGCACAGGTGAATTAAGTTTTACATATTCAAGGATCTAAGAAAGTTCCACGAATAAAGACGGTTAATCCATGCATGGACTCACACTTAACATAACCTTGCCTTCCATACAGTGTTAAATACCCAAAAATGCAACTAGTGGCATGAAAATACTTGCATAGATTAAAAAAATATACTGAATGTAACTGTAAAAAGAGCTTCTTACTTTAACCCCTAGCTAGTTTCTCCCTGTGTTACAAGTCTTAATCATATTGCAATATCACATCGAATTTAACACCCTTTATAGCTGGTGAATCAAGAGTCATATTACATAAAAAAATAATTTTCTTTTTATTAGGAATGCTAAGAATAATTCTATCAACACAAAAATACATTAATTGGGAGGAAAAGTATATAAGGCCCTTGCAAATCAACATTCAAAACCGTTGCTTTTATAGCGCATACAAAATGTATTTCAACCTCAAAATAAGGCAACATACACTTTTTTCATAAGAACCAGTAAATTTGATTTGAAGCTGGCTTTTCTTGAATATTCCTCTATTTTCAGCCTGAAATATTCTTGATTTGTTATTATTTTTAAATGATTTGGAAGCCTGTTTTTGCTATCAGTTGTGTTAATTGGTTCAAATGTGGACTCTCTTGACCACCTGATGTATCTGTGTGCTGTCTATTTGCTTTTTTTGTGATTATTTGTCAGTCTCGTGGTTTTTTCTTATAATTCTTGTATTGACGTTGAAATGGCCAGCCTCAGTTTGTTCTTTAATTGTTCTTAAGATTTGGCAAAATCTGAAGCTCGTGTTCTTATAAAATTGTTCTTATAAAAAAAAGAGTGTAAACAACTTTTATACCACAGAAGTGTCAAATCAAGAACTGTGTCATATAAAGTAATATAATATAGAACCCAGTCTGCAGGGTTGGGCAGTTTTCTATGAAATCTGGGGTGTGCAGGAGCTACAGTAGAATCCCGATAACTAGAACATGCAAGGGACGATCAAAATAGTTCGAGTTATCAAATGTTCGAGTTATCGAGGCTCTCGATAAATCGAACTTTTTAGAAAATCAGCCTATAATTCGAGTTATCGGGATTTTATGAAGAGAACAACATCAACAAAAATATCTTAACAGCGAAACAGAAATATAATGCAACATAAACTTTTAAGTTTTTCATTGAAAACGATTGTTCTACAAAATGAACTGCCAACCTAAATCACAACTTCTATAACTGTCGAAACACAAATCACAGGACACCATGTGTATAAGGAGCTTTGGACGCCAAAGCAAAATGAATATCTGAATGTCCGTTTTGAACCTGAAAATCCTTTAGATAAGTATGCTTCTTGTGTCCTGAAAGGTGCAGATATTGTGGGACACTTGAAGAAAGGAGATACTGGCCGTTTTTCTAAAACGACTTTCTACTTTCTTCGAAGTCATTCGGAAGCTAAGTGCGTTGCCAAAGTCACAAGAGGTGCAATCAGGGGGATGGAAAGGGTTTAATTGTCGCATGCAGCCTTGAAGTCACTGGACTTAAGAACTTTGTCCCTGTTTTAAAACAACAGCTTGATTCAATGAAGAGTTTGTGATTAAAATATCGTTGTTATTGTTGTTGTTAGTACTTTGGCATAAAAATTTCGAGTTATCGAGAGAAAATAGCCGCAGCGGGTATAAAAAAATTTTCGAGTTAGCGAATGTTCGAGTTATCGGGGGTATATTCATATGTAAGTATTTTCTAAATTGTTTTGTCCTATTGTTTCTATTTGATACTCGGGTGGGCATTTTTCAGACACTCTGCTGTAAGGTGAAATATAATTACAGTCGACTCTCACTATCTCGAACTCTCGCGGGAAATGAAAACCTGTTTGACATAACGGGGTTTCAAGATAACGGGAGTCGAGATTTTCATCAACCAAAAGGGGGGCTTTTTACGTAAAAAGAGTGTGCGAACCATGAACGATTTTTTGCTTCTAAAACCACTTTTAAGAATCTGAAAACTATTAAATAGGTATGAGTTTTAGCTAATAATAGTTTATCAAGGGCACTATATTTGGCAGCTAAGATCGGAAAAACTGTAATGACTTAAGCCCTGTTCACACTACGCAACTAGCACAGGCTCGGCCCGGGCTAATTTGGCCCAGGCCAGGCCTACAGCCTGTCCACACTGTATCCACACTGTGGGGCCCTCTTCACACAGTGTGAACGCTAAGGTGGGCCGAGCCCGGGCCAAGCCTCGACTTGATTTGCCAGCGCATGCGCAGTGGCCCGGATCAACCAATCAATCGAAGTTTCAAAATGGCGGGTTTTGATTACTTGCAAGCAATGTTTTTCTTAAAATGTATCGCGTTTCATCTTTTTGGCAATAGCATCCAATATTGGCTTTTTTCTGGTGCAATTGTCCAACTGATGTTGCACTTTTTCATCAGCCCAAAGACCAATCAATGTTTTTGTCTCCTCCACACTCCAGGTTTATCCTCCCTCAGAAGCAGCACTCATTTTTGAAAGATCCAACTTTTATCCAAAATGAATTCATAAGCATTTAGGCCCAGGTTATCAACATCAACAAAGAAAAAATTCGCCTGTTCGCGCCAACTTTTGTAGCTGCACGCATGCGCGATGTCAAAATAAACAAGGCTCGGCCCAAGTTTCCGTTCACACTGGTTCACGCTGGACTTGGCCTGTGCTCGGCCCGGGCCGAGCCCACCTCGAGAGATGGGCCAAACTAGCCTAGGCCGAGCCCATGTTTTTAGCGTTCACACTGACCTCGGCCTGGCCTGGGCCTGGCCTGGGCTAGTTTGGCCCAGGCTAGTTTGCGTAGTGTGAACAGGGCTTAAACAAAATCATAAGAAATCTACCTAAAGGGCCGAATGGCAGATTCGCAAAGACCACCTTCTTCTTCCAAAGGGCAGACGAGTTTAGTTCCTTCACAGCAGTATTCAGAGGCGACCGACTTTAGAGATGGTCAAGGGATTTGAGTTCATTACAAAATACTTCTTCTTGGAAAATATTCAATTCTATTTTAAGAATAGAGTTGCCATTGGAGTAGTTAATTACAGAAGTTAGAAGTCTTGTGTCAGTTAATGAAAAAGTAATTATTGGTGTATTCACTCACGGGGAAGAAATTTAGTTCGAGATAGTGAAAACTTCGAGATGACGGTGTTCGAAATAAAGGGTCTTATTTGCGTACTTAACCATATAGGAAAACGAGGGGAAATTGGCTTTGTTCGAGATAGCGGGAAGTTCAAGATAACGGTGTTCGACATAGTGGGAGTCGGCTGCATATAAAGACCTAGTAAATGAAATTTATCAATCTACTTTTCCAGGTCATTTGCACCTTGACTGGCCACGAGTTACCTTGCAATGTAAAAGAATTGGAAGCGTATATAAATGGAAAGAAATATCAACAGTTAACTCGGAAGGAAACTTGTGATGTTGAACAAATAAACAGATATAAAGAATATCTTATTCCAAGCAGAAATGGCAAGTAAGTGTCATTACTGTAAGTCTTTTAAAGCCCTTTCAAAGGCCTCCTACTTCATAATCTTAATCAAAACACAAAATAGTTATTACCAATTAGAATACTACCATACCGTATCTTTTTGCTTGGTTTCTTTAAATAATAAGGAAATAAAATATATGCCCAGATGTTCAACTTATTCATTTGTAACTTATTGTCTCAAGCTTAAATTAAATAAACGCCCGCTCTAGAAAGCACTCTCCACAAATATACTGTACATATCCAAAAATGCAAGAATTACTTAATGCTTGCAGTACAGTTACAATACAGCTTGATAACAAAGTTTATTGCAAAGTGCCCCTCTCCCAACTTAAAATCCGAGTAAGCTTAATATACCCTACTAAAAGTTAGCTAACTCTGACCGTCATCCTCACTTTCTTATTTCACAGACAAAAACTCTTTTGTACAGTAACGAAAAAGGAAATCAACAATATCCCTCATCAAATAGAAAACCATGTTATTGGGAGAAAGTTCCAGAGAGACCTTAAGATCTGTGAGTATTTTAAGTTAAGCTTCTACCTCTTATTATAATCTTACTTCACTGCTTCAGTGGTGAGTGGTTTTCAACTCTGCCACCAATTGATATTTTCAAGACATTTAACATGCTGACTCTATGCCAGAGGAACAAATGTAAATTTATTCTACATATAAAGACAATCAAATAAGGGCAGTCAAAAATTTCACAAAATGATAAAATTTTAGCTGAAAACAGGTTATGACTTAAAAGAAGATGTTGAACACAAGACATGTTGTTAAGTGTTTGTACGCTGTTCCAAAGTGGTGATAAGAGTTAAGCTTCATTCATACTTGGATGTATTTTGACACATTGATTCTAATATCATGAAAGTGGCAGATATTTATTTTCTTTGTGGCTCTGTTTGATTTGATGGGTAATTTCGCACTATTGTGCGATTGAACAACTATGAAAAGCAGATTTGCAATTCTATGTGATTCGGAAGAAAACACTACAGCAAACAGTAATGTAATGGCAAAATGTCTTATTTATTAGATCATAATAACATGTAATTAATTGATCAATGATCGCTAAGTTATTACCTATGGAATAGTTGAAAATCAACATAGAAGATATGAAAATATAATTTGATTATAATCTACAACTTGCAGTTGTCCATATGAAAATCAATAAATTATTTTTCACTCTGTGAATCTTCAATTTTTCACTGTTTTTCTGAGTCACCTGAAATACAATCACAAACTCAGAACCAGAAAACCGTTGACCCTAGATAACGGCTGAGTTTCACCAGGGCTTGACATGCTGGAATATCAACCCGGGCTAAGAACCCTCAAAGTCAATTTCATGTCTTTAGAGTTTACATGTTCCACAGAGGCGCCCTTATCCTCTTTTGTCCAATGATACATTTTTTTCATATTTAGATGAGCAGCGGTTAAATACTGTAGAGAAAAATGAAGATGTGCAAGCGGAGGAAGGTGGGGCTAACTCTAAAATTCAGAAAGAGAACAATGGAGTGGCACACAGTACCTCAGAGGAGAGTGAAGAGGAACTTGATGATGTTTCAATGGACGAAGACCACGACTCGGAATTCGTAGGCGGGATATGGCACCCACCAGGTAAACAAATATAAGTTTCACTGAAATACCCACAAATTATAATTGCAAAATTGGTTCATTTGATTTGATAACCCTGAATAATTCATTGACAGTCCCTTAGCTTTTATTTGTTAAGGAATTTATATTGTGGAATGTGAATGTCTCAGGAACAAGACGTCTGAACAAATACAAACTTTATTTTTTTTCTTTATGCCTTTCTTTTTATATGAAGTGTAACTTAGATGATCAGACTGAGTTATCGACTAATTGCGGATTTAAGTGTAAATATGGGCGTATATAGCTCTCTTTAATAAGGCATATGCCCACAATGTCAGTGTTTAATAATATCTGGTCCAATGAGAAACTCTGTTGACAGTAAACATGCTCTTTATGTGCCTATCAGATCACGCCTCATCAATTCTACTTTAACCATGCTGCCTTTTCAGAGTCTAATGCATTTAATGTTATTGCTGATAGGAGTATAGATGAATGAAGGCTGACATGCGTAAGACTTATGTCATGCCCTCTGTCTTTTCATTTCCTGTTAAGGGTCATCTTTTTAAAGCTTATTGTTATGAAAGTATTAAAACAAGTCTTTCTACAATAGGTACGGCAGAAGATGAAGACATGGCTGAAGAAAAATCGATGGAAGTCGTCGAGAACAAAGACACAAAGAAAGGTAGCAAGAAAAATCTTAAGAGAAAAATTAAGAATAATAAAAAATCTAAACTGCAGAATCAATCCAGCCAGAAAAGAAAAAGATAAAATTTTAGTCAACTTGTTTGTGGTTTATGAAATGCAATTCAACGCAAAATGCAGCTCTCTTTTCTAGCTTTTTCCGTCATGGTGGAAATTTCTTGTAGTGTTAGTTGGTTGAATAACTTGATTTCACGCGCTACAACTATTTCAATTATTGACAATCCTTGTTGATTTATTGTGGAGGAATTACGCATTCTATCTTTTGGGTGTGACAAAATGTGTCTGCTCTGAAATATTTGAATTCAAAGAGGTTGCATCAACTGCCCCCTCCCCTTCTCTCTACCCTGGATTAATAAATCCCGAGATCGTGGTTCCCAAGTAACTTGAGATGTTATCCGTCGATGCTGGGTTGTTATTTGTTCAAGTTTGTAGAAATAGAGCTTAAAGAAACATTACTCAGTAACTCTAACCCCACCTATTCCTTGAAATGCACTGTTAGCCATTTCTGCTCACCATTCAAGGTTACGTTCTCATACGTCATTGCATGTTTAAGATATCTTGGAGCAACTTTCTGAAATATCAGTAAAAATAACAAAGTTGCATCAAAATTGGTTTTGAGTGTGTGGTGAAGTAAAAAGACCACTAAGTTCGTAAAACCTATGGAGAATGTCCAAAACCTTGAACCATTACTATAGTGTTTCTAGCAAATACCAGCAAGGGACAACTATTTTTCTACTCATCATGCACCTCTCTTCCGATTGGCCTATTTCGATCCACATCTGGGTATAACAATTAGTTTTGTTTCGTTCTGTTTCTAACCGTATTACTCTGTTGAGTATCAGACGAAGGCCTTAAGGAATCCATGTTTCGCTATGTTTCCGATTTTCCTGGCTATTTTGAAGTTCTGTACCATAGCAAGACCGAAATATTTTCCCCTAAGATGTAAGGGTACCCTCCTGGATTTTCTAAATATTGAAACTCACTTTTAGCTTCATGCCTTTCACCTTCATTCTCTCGCATTTTAGTCACCTGGTCCGACCTGGCCTAATATACCATTTTGCCTTGTACTTAATTTACTCTTGTTACAAGCGTATTCGGTTCCTGTCGAATGTTTGATCGAAAATTATTCCCTTCCCCTAGAAATTAGTGAAGCTGCTGCAACTTCAGTCAGCTTTTGACTTAGAAATTCAATTAATTCATCTAAACAATTTTCATAACAAAGCGATAATTTGCGGTCGATTTCTTAGTTCAATTTGATATTGCATTGAAAACACGATCACGAAAAATCTTCTGCCTTTTAATCAGTCGAAATGGTCTGGCAATGTTCTCCATAGTCAATTACCTTTCATGAGATTTAGTGATAATGTCACGCAATCGCCTCTCTCTCACACACAGATTGTTTCAACATGCCGACGAGTATCGTTTCTATTCTGCAGTTATGGCTTCCACGATTGGAGATGAAACCAATATTCCAATACTTTGAGTGAGCAGTGGTAGGTTTAGGGGGGCAGGAGTGCCATGTGGCTCAAGGACCCGCACTTCGCATAGGCAAAAAAGCCCTGCCAAATAATGAAAATTGAAAACATCTCTCAGAAAACATGAAATTCGGTCAAATCGAGGTATTTGGCCAGGGCCCTGCAGTCTCTAAAACCGCTGCTGTCAGTGATTGTATGTTTTGCTTCCGAGGTTTTGAAAATAACTTTCGCAGATTCGTGTACATGTCTTCATTGGATCTCTGCAGATCAAGATGTCTAAGTGGGCTGGCCTATCGGATCAACATTTATGTTTGGGTTTGACCTGGTGCCAGAAAGACTCGCTCTGCGTTTTATTTCGAAATCTTATCTCATGATTAATTCACCACTCTTAATACTTTGCTACAGTTCTTCGTAAACCCGGCTTGCAAACGCATACAGCGAAATACGCAGGGCGCCCAAAGACTTTGCGTGTCGTTTCCTATGCGCGGTTTTCCCGTTGCGGTGGAGAAATGTTGGACGGATATTTTGCTATTAAACCAACCGCAAAACAACAAACGGAACGTTCGCTCGCCGCAAGAGCGAAACGGAAAAGAGGATAAGTGTGCTTTGATTGCGAAGTTCACAGCAGGAGTTACTTAGGTTTAGAGATGCAGAACTTTAGAGCTCTTCTTCTGTGGTTTGATTCATTAGACCTGATAGTTATTTCAAGCAGCTTTTTGATTTTGATCTGGATCTCTCAGAGTCGAAATCGTAAAGTAGTTAAACCCGTAATTGATAACATTAACTGCTGTAACACAATGGTCTTTATATATGATTTTCTATATATATCTTTAGCAACACGTGTATCAATGTTCTCTGTTTATGTTCAGATTTCAGTGTGATAATAAATTCCTGTTAGGTTTCAGTGTACCGAAGGCATTGCGTTCATATTTTGATAAGAAACTAGCAAAGCCAGTTGTAGCACCTATTCTCTTCGCTCCATTGTGATTGTTTCAATCGATAAATGAACTAATAATCAGCCCGGCTAGCTCAGTCGGTAGAGCATCAGTCTCTTAATCTGAGGGTAGTGGGTTCGAGCCCCACGTTTGGCGATAGTTTTGTGCAATGTAACAAGCTAAGATAGTTGCAGACGCTATTCTCTTCGCTCTATTATAATTTTATTAATCGATAAATGTATCAATCATCAGCCCGGCTAGCTCAGTCGGTAGAGCATCAGACTCTTAATCTTTAGGGTCGTGGGTTCTCGCCCCACGTTGGGCGATAGTTTTGTGCAATGAAACAAGCAAAGACAGTTGCAGACGCTATTCTCTTCGCTCTATTATAATTTAATTAATCGATAAATGTATCAATCATGAGTCCGGCTAGCTCAGTCGGTAGAGCAACAGACTCTTAGTCTGAGGGTCGTGGGTTCGAGCCCCACGTTGGGCGATAGTTTTGTGCAATGAAACAAGCTAAGATAGTTGCAGACGCGATTCTCTTCACTCTATTATCATTTTGTTAATCGATGAATTTAACAATCAACAACCCGGCTAGCTCAGTCGGTAGAGCATCAGACTCTTAATCTGAGGGTCGTGGGTTCGAGCCCCACGTTGGGCGATAGTTTTGTGCAATGAAACTAGCAAAGACAGTTGTAGATGCGATTCTCTTCACTCTATTATCATTTTGTTAATCGATGAAATTAACAATCAACAGCCCGGCTAGCTCAGTCGGTAGAGCATCAGACTCTTAATCTGAGGGTCGTGGGTTCGAGCCCCACGTTGGGCGATAGTTTTGTGCAATGAAACAAGTAAAGACAGTTGCAGACGCGATTCTCTCACTCTATTATCATTTTGTTAATCGATAAATTTAACAATCAACAGCCCGGCTAGCTCAGTCGGTAGAGCATCAGACTCTTAATCTGAGGGTCGTGGGTTCGAGCCCCACGTTGGGCGATAGTTTTTTGAAATGAAACTAGCAAAGACAGTTGTAGACGCGATTCTCTTCGCTCTATTATCATTTTGTTAATCGATAAATTTAGCAATCAACAGCCCGGCTAGCTCAGTCGGTAGAGCATCAGACTCTTAATCTGAGGGTCGTGGGTTCGAGCCCAACGTTGGGCGATAGTTTTTTGAAATGAAACTAGCAAAGACAGTTATAGACGCGATTCTCTTCGCTCTATTATCATTTTGTTAATCGATAAATTTAACAATCAACAGCCCGGCTAGCTCAGTCGGTAGAGCATCAGACTCTTAATCTGAGGGTCGTGGGTTCGAGCCCCACGTTGGGCGATAGTTTTTTTAAATGAAACTAGCAAAGACAGTTGTAGACGCGATTCTCTTCGCTCTATTATCATTTTGTTAATCGATAAATTTAGCAATCAACAGCCCGGCTAGCTCAGTCGGTAGAGCATCAGACTCTTAATCTGAGGGTCGTGGGTTCGAGCCCAACGTTGGGCGGTAGTTTTTTGCCATAGATCTAGCAAAGAAAGTTGCAGATGCTATTCTCTTCGTTCTATTATCATTTTGGTAATCGATAAATTTAGCAATCAACAGCCTGGCTAGGTCAGTCGGTAGAGTATCAGACTCTTAATCTGAGGGTCGTGGGTTCGAGCCCCACGTTGGGCGATAGTTTTGTGCAATGAAACTAGCAAAGTCAGTTGCAGCAGCTATTCTCATCTAGCAAAGAAAGTTGCAGATGCTATTCTCTTCGTTCTATTATCATTTTGTTAATCGATAGATGTATCAATCATCAGCCCGGCTAGCTTAGTCAGTAGAGCAACAGATTCTTAGTCTGAGGGTCGTGGGTTCGAGCCCCACGTTGGGCGATAGTTTTGTGCAATGAAACTAGCAAAGACAGTTGTAGATGCGATTCTCTTCACTCTATTATCATTTTGTTAATCGATGAAATTAACAATCAACAGCCCGGCTAGCTCAGTCGGTAGAGCATCAGACTCTTAATCTCAGGGTCGTGGGTTCGAGCCCCACGTTGGGCGATAGTTTTGTGCAATGAAACAAGCAAAGACAGTTGCAGACGCGATTCTCTCACTCTATTATCATTTTGTTAATCGATGAAATTAACAATCATGAGTCCGGCTAGCTCAGTCGGTAGAGCATCAGACTCTTAATCTGAGGGACGTGGGTTCTCGGCCCACGTTGGGCGATAGTTTTGTGCAATGAAACAAGCAAAAACAGTTGCAGACGCGATTCTCTTCACTTTATTATCAGTTTGTTAATCGATGAAATTATCAATCAACAGCCCGGCTAGCTCAGTCGGTAGAGCATCCGACTCTTAATCTAAGGGTCGTGGGTTCGAGCCCCACGTTGGGCGATAGTTTTGTGCAATGAAACAAGCAAAAACAGTTGCAGACGCGATTCTCTCACTCTATTATCATTTTGTTAATCGATAAATTTAACAATCAACAGCCCGGCTAGCTCAGTCGGTAGAGCATCAGACTCTTAATCTGAGGGTCGTGGGTTCTCGCCCCACGTTGGGGGATAGTTTTTTGCCATGAATCTAGCAAAGAAAGTTGCAGATGCTATTCTCTTCGTTCTATTATAATTTTATTAATCGATAAATGTAGTAATCATGAGTCCGGCTAGCTCAGTCGGTAGAGCATCAGACTCTTAATCTAAGGGTTGTGGGTTCGAGCCCCACGTTGGGCGATAGTTTTGTGCAATGAAACTAGCAAAGTCAGTTGCAGCAGCTATTCTCTTTGCTCTAATATAATTTTATTAATCGATGAATTTACTAATCATGAGTCCGGCTAGCTCAGTCGGTAGAGCATCAGACTCTTAATCTGAGGGTCGTGGGTTCGAGCCCCACGTTGGGCGATAGTTTTTTGCCATGAATCTAGCAAAGACAGTTGTAGACGCGATTCTCTTCACTCTATTATCATTTTGTTAATCGATAAATTTAGCAATCAACAGCCTGGCTAGGTCAGTCGGTAGAGCATCAGACTCTTAATCTGAGGGTCGTGGGTTCGAGCCCCACGTTGGGCGATAGTTTTGTGCAATGAAACTAGCAAAGACAGTGGTAGACGCGATTCTCTTCACTCTATTATCATTTTGTTAATCGATAAATGTATCAATCATCAGCCCGGCTAGCTCAGTCGGTAGAGCAAAAAACTCTTAGTCTGAGGGTCGTGGGTTCGAGCCTCACGTTGGGCGATAGTTTTGTGCAATGAAACAAGCAAAGACAGTTGCAGACGCGATTCTCTTCACTCTATTATCATTTTGTTAATCGATGAAATTAACAATCATCAGCCCGGCTAGCTCAGTCAGTAGAGCAAAAGACTCTTAGTCTGAGGGTCGTGGGTTCGAGCCTCACGTTGGGCGATAGTTTTGTGCAATGAAACAAGCAAAGACAGTTGCAGACGCGATTCTCTTCACTCTATTATCATTTTGTTAATCGATGAAATTAACAATGAGCAGCCCGGCTAGCTCAGTCAGTAGAGCAAAAGACTCTTAGTCTGAGGGTCGTGGGTTCGAGCCTCACGTTCGGCGATAGTTTTGTGCAATGAAACAAGCAAAGAAAGTTGCAGACGCGATTCTCTTCACTCTATTATCATTTTGTTAATCGATAAATTTAACAATCAACAGCCCGGCTAGCTCAGTCGGTAGAGCATCAGACTCTTAATCTGAGGGTCGTGGGTTTGAGCCCCACGTTGGGCGATAGTTTTGTGCAATGAAACTAGCAAAGACTGCTGTAGACGCGATTCTTTTCACTTTATTATCATTTTGGTAATCGATAAATGTATCAATCATCAGCCCAGCTAGCTCAGTCGATAGAGCATCAGACTCTTAATCTGAGGGTCGTGGGTTCGAGCCCCACGTTGGGCGATAGTTTTGTGCCATGAATCTAGCAAAGACAGTTGCAGACGCTATTCTCTTCGCTCTATTATAATTTCATTAATCGATATATTTAGCAATCAACAGCCCGGCTTGCTCAGTCGGTAGAGCATCAGACTCTTAATCTTAGGGTCGTGGGTTCGAGTCCCACGTTGGGCGATAGTTTTGTGCAATGAAACTAGCTAAGATAGTTGCAGACGTTATTCTCTTCGCTCTATTATAATTTTATTAATCGATAAATGTATCAATCATCAGCCCGGCTAGCTCAGTTGGTAGAGCATCAGACTCTTAATCTGAGGGTCGTGGGTTCGAGCCCCACGTTGGGCGATAGTTTTGTGCAATGAAACTAGCAAAGACAGTTGTAGACGCGATTTTCTTCACTCTATTATCATTTTGTTTATCGATAAATGTATTAATCATAAGCCCGGCTAGCTCAGTCGGTAGAGCATCAGACTCTTAATCTAAGGGTTGTGGGTTCGAGCCCCACGTTGGGCGATAGTTTTGTGCAATGAAACTAGCTAAGATAGTTGCAGACGCTATTCTCTTCGCTCTATTATAATTGTATTAATCGATAAATGTATCAATCATCAGCCCGGCTAGCTCAGTCGGTAGAGCATCAGACTCTTAATCTGAGGGTCGTGGGTTCGAGCCCCACGTTGGGCGATAGTTTTGTGCAATGAAACTAGCAAAGACAGTTGCAGACGCGATTCTCTTCACTCTATTATCATTTTGTTAATCGATGAAATTAACAATCAGCAGCCCGGCTAGCTCAGTCGGTAGAGCAAAAGACTCTTAGTCTGAGGGTCGTGGGTTCGAGCCTCACGTTGGGCGATAGTTTTGTGCAATGAAACAAGCAAAGACAGTTGCAGACGCGATTCTCTTCACTCTATTATCATTTTGTTAATCGATAAATTTAACAATCAACAACCCGGCTAGCTCTGACGGTAGAGCATCAGACTCTTAATCTGAGGGTCGTGGGTTCGAGCCCCACGTTGGGCGATAGTTTTGTGCAATGAAACTAGCAAAGACTGCTGTAGACGCGATTCTTTTCACTTTATTATCATTTTGGTAATCGATAAATGTATCAATCATCAGCCCAGCTAGCTCAGTCGATAGAGCATCAGACTCTTAATCTGAGGGTCGTGGGTTCGAGCCCCACGTTGGGCGATAGTTTTGTGCCATGAATCTAGCAAAGACAGTTGCAGACGCTATTCTCTTCGCTCTATTATAATTTCATTAATCGATATATTTAGCAATCAACAGCCCGGCTTGCTCAGTCGGTAGAGCATCAGACTCTTAATCTTAGGGGCGTGGGTTCGAGTCCCACGTTGGGCGATAGTTTTGTGCAATGAAACTAGCTAAGATAGTTGCAGACGTTATTCTCTTCGCTCTATTATAATTTTATTAATCGATAAATGTATCAATCATCAGCCCGGCTAGCTCAGTCGGTAGAGCATCAGACTCTTAATCTGAGGGTCGTGGGTTCGAGCCCCACGTTGGGCGATAGTTTTGTGCAATGAAACTAGCAAAAACAGTTGTAGATGCGATTTTCTTCACTCTATTATCATTTTGTTTATCGATAAATGTATTAATCATAAGCCCGGCTAGCTCAGTCGATAGAGCATCAGACTCTTAATCTAAGGGTTGTGGGTTCGAGCCCCACGTTGGGCGATAGTTTTGTGCAATGAAACTAGCTAAGATAGTTGCAGACGCTATTCTCTTCGCTCTATTATAATTTTATTAATCGATAAATGTATCAATCATCAGCCCGGCTAGCTCAGTCGGTAGAGCATCAGACTCTTAATCTGAGGGTCGTGGGTTCGAGCCCCACGTTGGGCGATAGTTTTGTGCAATGAAACAAGCAAAGACAGTTGTAGACGCGATTCTCTTCACTCTATTATCATTTTGTTAATCGATGAATTTAACAATCAGCAGCCCGGCTAGCTCAGTCAGTAGACCAAAAGACTCTTAGTCTGAGGGTCGTGGGTTCGAGCCTCACGTTGGGCGATAGTTTTGTGCAATGAAACAAGCAAAGACAGTTGCAGACGCGATTCTCTTCACTCTATTATCATTTTGTTAATCGATAAATTTAACAATCAACAGCCCGGCTAGCTCAGTCGGTAGAGCATCAGACTCTTAATCTGAGGGTCGTGGGTTCGAGCCCCACGTTGGGCGATAGTTTTGTGCAATGAAACTAGCAAAGACTGCTGTAGACGCGATTCTTTTCACTTTATTATCATTTTGGTAATCGATAAATGTATCAATCATCAGCCCAGCTAGCTCAGTCGATAGAGCATCAGACTCTTAATCTCAGGGTCGTGGGTTCGAGCCCCACGTTGGGCGATAGTTTTGTGCCATGAATCTAGCAAAGACAGTTGCAGACGCTATTCTCTTCGCTCTTTTATAATTTCATTAATCGATATATTTAGCAATCAACAGCCCGGCTTGCTCAGTCGGTAGAGCATCAGACTCTTAATCTTAGGGTCGTGGGTTCGAGTCCCACGTTGGGCGATAGTTTTGTGCAATGAAACTAGCTAAGATAGTTGCAGACGCTATTCTCTTCGCTCTATTATAATTGTATTAATCGATAAATGTATCAATCATCAGCCCGGCTAGCTCAGTCGGTAGAGCATCAGACTCTTAATCTGAGGGTCGTGGGTTCGAGCCCCACGTTGGGCGATAGTTTTGTGCAATGAAACTAGCAAAGACAGTTGCAGACGCGATTCTCTTCACTCTATTATCATTTTGTTAATCGATGAAATTAACAATCAGCAGCCCGGCTAGCTCAGTCGGTAGAGCAAAAGACTCTTAGTCTGAGGGTCGTGGGTTCGAGCCTCACGTTGGGCGATAGTTTTGTGCAATGAAACAAGCAAAGACAGTTGCAGACGCGATTCTCTTCACTCTATTATCATTTTGTTAATCGATAAATTTAACAATCAACAACCCGGCTAGCTCTGACGGTAGAGCATCAGACTCTTAATCTGAGGGTCGTGGGTTCGAGCCCCACGTTGGGCGATAGTTTTGTGCAATGAAACTAGCAAAGACTGCTGTAGACGCGATTCTTTTCACTTTATTATCATTTTGGTAATCGATAAATGTATCAATCATCAGCCCAGCTAGCTCAGTCGATAGAGCATCAGACTCTTAATCTGAGGGTCGTGGGTTCGAGCCCCACGTTGGGCGATAGTTTTGTGCCATGAATCTAGCAAAGACAGTTGCAGACGCTATTCTCTTCGCTCTATTATAATTTCATTAATCGATATATTTAGCAATCAACAGCCCGGCTTGCTCAGTCGGTAGAGCATCAGACTCTTAATCTTAGGGTCGTGGGTTCGAGTCCCACGTTGGGCGATAGTTTTGTGCAATGAAACTAGCTAAGATAGTTGCAGACGTTATTCTCTTCGCTCTATTATAATTTTATTAATCGATAAATGTATCAATCATCAGCCCGGCTAGCTCAGTCGGTAGAGCATCAGACTCTTAATCTGAGGGTCGTGGGTTCGAGCCCCACGTTGGGCGATAGTTTTGTGCAATGAAACTAGCAAAAACAGTTGTAGATGCGATTTTCTTCACTCTATTATCATTTTGTTTATCGATAAATGTATTAATCATAAGCCCGGCTAGCTCAGTCGATAGAGCATCAGACTCTTAATCTAAGGGTTGTGGGTTCGAGCCCCACGTTGGGCGATAGTTTTGTGCAATGAAACTAGCTAAGATAGTTGCAGACGCTATTCTCTTCGCTCTATTATAATTTTATTAATCGATAAATGTATCAATCATCAGCCCGGCTAGCTCAGTCGGTAGAGCATCAGACTCTTAATCTGAGGGTCGTGGGTTCGAGCCCCACGTTGGGCGATAGTTTTGTGCAATGAAACTAGCAAAGACAGTTGTAGACGCGATTCTCTTCACTCTATTATCATTTTGTTAATTGATGAATTTAACAATCAACAACCCGGCTAGCTCAGTCGGTAGAGCATCAGACTCTTAATCTGAGGGTCGTGGGTTCGAGCCCCACGTTTAGCAATAGTTTTGTGCAATGAAACTAGCAAAGACAGTTGTAGACGCGATTTTCTTCACTCTATTACCATTTTGTTAATCGATGAATTTAACAATCAACAACCCGGCTAGCTCAGTCGGTAGAGCATCAGACTCTTAATCTGAGGGTCGTGGGTTCGAGCCTCACGTTGGGCGATAGTTTTGTGCAATGAAACTAGCAAAGACAGTTGTAGATGCGATTCTCTTCACTCTATTACCATTTTGTTAATCGATAAATGTAGCAATCAACAGCCTGGCTAGGTCAGTCGGTAGAGCATCAGACTCTTAATCTAAGGGTTGTGGGTTCGAGCCCCACGTTGGGCGATAGTTTTGTGCAATGAAACTAGCTAAGATAGTTGCAGACGCTATTCTCTTCGCTCTATTATAATTTTATTAATCGATAAATGTATCAATCATCAGCCCGGCTAGCTCAGTCGGTAGAGCATCAGACTCTTAATCTGAGGGTCGTGGGTTCGAGCCCCACGTTGGGCGATAGTTTTGTTCAATGAAACTAGCAAAGACAGTTGTAGACGCGATTCTCTTCACTCTATTATCATTTTGTTAATCGATGAATTTAACAATCAACAACCCGGCTAGGTCAGTCGGTAGAGCATCAGACTCTTAATCTGAGGGTCGTGGGTTCGAGCCCCACGTTGGGCGATAGTTTTGTGCAATGAAACTAGCAAAGACAGTGGTAGACGCGATTCTCTTCACTCTATTATCATTTTGTTAATCGATAAATGTATCAATCATCAGCCCGGCTAGCTCAGTCGGTAGAGCAAAAAACTCTTAGTCTGAGGGTCGTGGGTTCGAGCCTCACGTTGGGCGATAGTTTTGTGCAATGAAACAAGCAAAGACAGTTGCAGACGCGATTCTCTTCACTCTATTATCATTTTGTTAATCGATGAAATTAACAATCAGCAGCCCGGCTAGCTCAGTCAGTAGAGCAAAAGACTCTTAGTCTGAGGGTCGTGGGTTCGAGCCTCACGTTGGGCGATAGTTTTGTGCAATGAAACAAGCAAAGACAGTTGCAGACGCGATTCTCTTCACTCTATTATCATTTTGTTAATCGATGAAATTAACAATCAGCAGCCCGGCTAGCTCAGTCAGTAGAGCAAAAGACTCTTAGTCTGAGGGTCGTGGGTTCGAGCCTCACGTTGGGCGATAGTTTTGTGCAATGAAACAAGCAAAGACAGTTGCAGAAGCGATTCTCTTCACTCTATTATCATTTTGTTAATCGATAAATTTAACAATCAACAGCCCGGCTAGCTCAGTCGTAGAGCATCAGACTCTTAATCTGAGGGTCGTGGGTTCGAGCCCCACGTTGGGCGATAGTTTTGTGCAATGAAACTAGCAAAGACTGCTGTAGACGCGATTCTTTTCACTTTATTATCATTTTGGTAATCGATAAATGTATCAATCATCAGCCCAGCTAGCTCAGTCGATAGAGCATCAGACTCTTAATCTGAGGGTCGTGGGTTCGAGCCCCACGTTGGGCGATAGTTTTGTGCCATGAATCTAGCAAAGACAGTTGCAGACGCTATTCTCTTCGCTCTATTATAATTTCATTAATCGATATATTTAGCAATCAACAGCCCGGCTTGCTCAGTCGGTAGAGCATCAGACTCTTAATCTTAGGGTCGTGGGTTCGAGTCCCACGTTGGGCGATAGTTTTGTGCAATGAAACTAGCTAAGATAGTTGCAGACGTTATTCTCTTCGCTCTATTATAATTTTATTAATCGATAAATGTATCAATCATCAGCCCGGCTAGCTCAGTTGGTAGAGCATCAGACTCTTAATCTGAGGGTCGTGGGTTCGAGCCCCACGTTGGGCGATAGTTTTGTGCAATGAAACTAGCAAAGACAGTTGTAGACGCGATTTTCTTCACTCTATTATCATTTTGTTTATCGATAAATGTATTAATCATAAGCCCGGCTAGCTCAGTCGGTAGAGCATCAGACTCTTAATCTAAGGGTTGTGGGTTCGAGCCCCACGTTGGGCGATAGTTTTGTGCAATGAAACTAGCTAAGATAGTTGCAGACGCTATTCTCTTCGCTCTAGTATAATTGTATTAATCGATAAATGTATCAATCATTAGCCCGGCTAGCTCAGTCGGTAGAGCATCAGACTCTTAATCTGAGGGTCGTGGGTTCGAGCCCCACGTTGGGCGATAGTTTTGTGCAATGAAACTAGCAAAGACAGTTGCAGACGCGATTCTCTTCACTCTATTATCATTTTGTTAATCGATGAAATTAACAATCAGCAGCCCGGCTAGCTCAGTCGGTAGAGCAAAAGACTCTTAGTCTGAGGGTCGTGGGCTCGAGCCTCACGTTGGGCGATAGTTTTGTGCAATGAAACAAGCAAAGACAGTTGCAGACGCGATTCTCTTCATTCTATTATCATTTTGTTAATCGATAAATTTAACAATCAACAACCCGGCTAGCTCAGACGGTAGAGCATCAGACTCTTAATCTGAGGGTCGTGGGTTCGAGCCCCACGTTGGGCGATAGTTTTGTGCAATGAAACTAGCAAAGACTGCTGTAGACGCGATTCTTTTCACTTTATTATCATTTTGGTAATCGATAAATGTATCAATCATCAGCCCAGCTAGCTCAGTCGATAGAGCATCAGACTCTTAATCTGAGGGTCGTGGGTTCGAGCCCCACGTTGGGCGATAGTTTTGTGCCATGAATCTAGCAAAGACAGTTGCAGACGCTATTCTCTTCGCTCTGTTATAATTTCATTAATCGATATATTTAGCAATCAACAGCCCGGCTTGCTCAGTCGGTAGAGCATCAGACTCTTAATCTTAGGGTCGTGGGTTCGAGTCCCACGTTGGGCGATAGTTTTGTGCAATGAAACTAGCTAAGATAGTTGCAGACGTTATTCTCTTCGCTCTATTATAATTTTATTAATCGATAAATGTATCAATCATCAGCCCGGCTAGCTCAGTCGGTAGAGCATCAGACTCTTAATCTGAGGGTCGTGGGTTCGAGCCCCACGTTGGGCGATAGTTTTGTGCAATGAAACTAGCAAAGACAGTTGTAGATGCGATTTTCTTCACTCTATTATCATTTTGTTTATCGATAAATGTATTAATCATAAGCCCGGCTAGCTCAGTCGATAGAGCATCAGACTCTTAATCTAAGGGTTGTGGGTTCGAGCCCCACGTTGGGCGATAGTTTTGTGCAATGAAACTAGCTAAGATAGTTGCAGACGCTATTCTCTTCGCTCTATTATAATTTTATTAATCGATAAATGTATCAATCATCAGCCCGGCTGCTCAGTCGGTAGAGCATCAGACTCTTAATCTGAGGGTCGTGGGTTCGAGCCCCACGTTGGGCGATAGTTTTGTGCAATGAAACTAGCAAAGACAGTTGTAGACGCGATTCTCTTCCCTCTATTATCATTTTGTTAATCGATGAATTTAACAATCAACAACCCGGCTAGCTCAGTCGGTAGAGCATCAGACTCTTAATCTGAGGGTCGTGGGTTCGAGCCCCACGTTTAGCGATAGTTTTGTGCAATGAAACTAGCAAAGACAGTTGTAGACGCGATTTTCTTCACTCTATTACCATTTTGTTAATCGATGAATTTAACAATCAACAACCCGGCTAGCTCAGTCGGTAGAGCATCAGACTCTTAATCTGAGGGTCGTGGGTTCGAGCCTAACGTTGGGCGATAGTTTTGTGCAATGAAACTAGCAAAGACAGTTGTAGATGCGATTCTCTTCACTCTATTACCATTTTGTTAATCGATAAATGTAGCAATCAACAGCCTGGCTAGGTCAGTCGGTAGAGCATCAGACTCTTAATCTAAGGGTTGTGGGTTCGAGCCCCACGTTGGGCGATAGTTTTGTGCAATGAAACTAGCTAAGATAGTTGCAGACGCTATTCTCTTCGCTCTATTATAATTTTATTAATCGATAAATGTATCAATCATCAGCCCGGCTAGCTCAGTCGGTAGAGCATCAGACTCTTAATCTGAGGGTCGTGGGTTCGAGCCCCACGTTGGGCGATAGTTTTGTGCAATGAAACTAGCAAAGACAGTTGTAGACGCGATTCTCTTCACTCTATTATCATTTTGTTAATCGATGAATTTAACAATCAACAACCCGGCTAGCTCAGTCGGTAGAGCATCAGACTCTTAATCTGAGGGTCGTGGGTTCGAGCCCCACGTTGGGCGATAGTTTTGTGCAATGAAACTAGCAAAGACAGTTGTAGACGCGATTTTCTTCACTCTATTACCATTTTGTTAATCGATGAATTTAACAATCAACAACCCGGCTAGCTCAGTCGGTAGAGCATCAGACTCTTAATCTGAGGGTCGTGGGTTCGAGCCCCACGTTGGGCGATAGTTTTGTGCAATGAAACTAGCAAAGACAGTTGTAGACGCGATTTTCTTCACTCTATTACCATTTTGTTAATCGATGAATTTAACAATCAACAACCCGGCTAGCTCAGTCGGTAGAGCATCAGACTCTTAATCTGAGGGTCGTGGGTTCGAGCCTAACGTTGGGCGATAGTTTTGTGCAATGAAACTAGCAAAGACAGTTGTAGATGCGATTCTCTTCACTCTATTATCATTTTGTTAATCGATTAATTTAGCAATCAACAGCCCGGCAAGGTTAGTCGGTAGAGCATCAGACTCTTAATCTGGGGGTTGTGGGTTCGAGCCCCATGTTGGGCGATAGTTTTGTGCAATGAAACTAGCAAAGACAGTTGTAGACGCGATTCTCTTCACTCTACTATCATTTTGTTAATCGATAAATTTAGCAATCAACAGCCTGGCTAGGTCAGTCGGTAGAGCATCAGACTCTTAATCTAAGGGTTGTGGGTTCGAGCCCCACGTTGGGCGATAGTTTTGTGCAATGAAACTAGCTAAGATAGTTGCAGACGCTATTCTCTTCGCTCTATTATAATTGTATTAATCGATAAATGTATCAATCATCAGCCCGGCTAGCTCAGTCGGTAGAGCATCAGACTCTTAATCTGAGGGTCGTGGGTTCGAGCCCCACGTTGGGCGATAGTTTTGTGCAATCAAACTAGCTAAGATAGTTGCAGACGCTATTCTCTTCGCTCTATTATAATTGTATTAATCGATAAATGTATCAATCATCAGCCCGGCTAGCTCAGTCGGTAGAGCGTCAGACTCTTAATCTGAGGGTCGTGGGTTCGAGCCCCACGTTGGGCGATAGTTTTGTGCAATGAAACTAGCAAAGACAGTTGTAGACGCGATTCTCTTCACTTTATTATCATTTTGTTTATCGATAAATGTATTAATCATAAGCCCGGCTAGCTCAGTCGGTAGAGCATCATACTCTTAATCTGAGGGTCGTGGGTTCGAGCCCCACGTTGGGCGATAGTTTTGTGCAATGAAACTAGCAAAGACAGTTGTAGACGCGATTCTCTTCACTCTATTATCATTTTGTTAATCGATGAATTTAACAATCAACAACCCGGCTAGGTCAGTCGGTAGAGCATCAGACTCTTAATCTGAGGGTCGTGGGTTCTCGCCCCACGTTGGGCGATAGTTTTGTGCAATGAAACTAGCAAAGACAGTTGTAGACGCGATTCTCTTCACTCTATTATCATTTTGTTAATCGATGAATTTAACAATCAACAACCCGGCTAGGTCAGTCGGTAGAGCATCAGACTCTTAATCTGAGGGTCGTGGGTTCGAGCCCCACGTTGGGCGATAGTTTTGTGCAATGAAACTAGCAAAGACAGTTGTAGACGCGATTCTCTTCACTTTATTATCATTTTGTTAATCGATGAATTTAACAATCAACAACCCGGCTAGGTCAGTCGGTAGAGCATCAGACTCTTAATCTGAGGGTCGTGGGTTCGAGCCCCACGTTGGGCGATAGTTTTGTGCAATGAAACTAGCAAAGACAGTTGTAGACGCGATTCTCTTCACTTTATTATCATTTTGTTTATCGATAAATGTATTAATCATAAGCCCGGCTAGCTCAGTCGGTAGAGCATCAGACTCTTAATCTGAGGGTCGTGGGTTCGAGCCCCACGTTGGGCGATAGTTTTGTGCAATGAAACTAGCAAAGACAGTTGTAGACGCGATTCTCTTCACTCTATTATCATTTTGTTAATCGATGAATTTAACAATCAACAACCCGGCTAGGTCAGTCGGTAGAGCATCAGACTCTTAATCTGAGGGTCGTGGGTTCTCGCCCCACGTTGGGCGATAGTTTTGTGCAATGAAACTAGCAAAGACAGTTGTAGACGCGATTCTCTTCACTCTATTATCATTTTGTTAATCGATAAATGTACTAATCATGAGTCTGGCTTGCTCAGTCGGTAGAGCATCAGACTTTTAATCTGAGGGTCGTGGGTTCGAGCCCCACGTTGGGCGATAGTTTTGTGCAATGAAACTAGCAAAGATTGTTGTAGACGCGATTCTTTTCACTTTATAATCATTTTGGTAATCGATAAATGTATTAATCATCAGCCCGGCTACCTTGGTCGGTAGAGCATCAGACTCTTAATCTGAGGGTCGTGGGTTCTCGCCCCACGTTGGGCGATAGTTTTGTTCAATGAAACTAGCTACCCCTTCCCCTAAGTATTAACGGACTGACAAATAATGATTCAGTCCCCTCCCTCAACAGTGGACTGACAAATAATAATTCAGTCCCTTCCCCCCACAGCACCCCACAGCACCCTGTAGGCACGAAAAGCCGAGAGCGTGAAAGAAGTCGGAAGTAGAAATAAATAATAAAAGGCCGAGAAACAGATCCAGGTGCTGCTCCGGCTACATAAATATCCGACCAATCGTCAACAAAGAGGGAATTGTGAAGGGAATTCTATTGCGAAGGAACATGACACTGTCCTCACTTCTATTCAACGACGGCGCCAGTCGCTGTAAACACACCAGTCGCACTGTTTGCACATGAACGCATATTCGAACAGAAAATGTGTGCTCACAACGTTCAGCGTACAGCAATCCAAGCCTTTTATTATGCTTGGAGTCGAATGGAGTTATGAGTAAGAGTTTGGAGCAGGAAAATAAATTAAAGGTTTGCTTTTTAACGCTACGATTACATATTTTTCAACTTTAATTCAGGCCTACTCCCTGTTAAAAAACGATCAGTCTCCTACCATCTCATAGACCGACTATTGACTATCGTTGTTTTAGTTCAGTTCGGTATTGAAATTGCCTACGCTTGACTCATATATCTGTCATAATCATGACTCGAATTAACCAGGTACTGCCTTTTCTAGTTTTCGAAATAATCTACTGAGAGTAGATTTGTTATTTTTGAAGATGTGAAACTTTGATGAATTTCATTCATGAATTTACAAACCCTTACCACAACACAACAACAGAACTGTCAAAGTATAGCACATGTCAACCCTCTGCCGTGCTGTTTCGCATTTTGATGAGTTGTTTTATTTTACAATTTGTTTAGTTCGAGACCTCTGTTGTTTTAGGTATAAAAACCTGATAGAAATAAACATAAATGTAGATGCTTGCATGAAAATAGTGTAGGCCTGATAAGATCTAATTGAAAACCAAAATCAGGCCATTACTACCCTTGAGATTCATTTGATATTGATGACATCTCTTAGAAAGTAATTCAGATTATTTCTTAAAGCAGAATAAAACAGACATGTTCTTCTGTTACTCCGAGTTTCTTGCCTACGCACTCATCAGACAGACTATACCAATTAGATTATTTCTATTTTAGATTATTTCTTAAAAATTCTAAATAGTACTGGAAAATGGTGGAAGATAAGAACTATTTGGTAGACCCAGTTTGCCCTAATGGCACTGGCACATCCGAGTTTAACAACAGCACAATTTGATAATAATTGTAAATGGCTCGTGCACATAGGAGATCTCGTCATAAACTGCGTGCAGAACGGCCAGTTTGGAAGGCTCAAATTTGTTTTTCCAGAAGTTTACACTACAGCAATTGTCTGAAGAGATACTCTCCATTGTTCTCCAATTGTTCTTTAAAATGCTGCAGGCCAAGAATATTTGTAAAAATGTGCATGCTTTCCAGTGGAGTTAGAACCAGAGCTGGGTTGCCATATGTGCACTCTAGGTTTTCATTATTTATTACTTTATTCTATTTGACTTATGATTTAATTTAAAGCAAAATAGTAAATATTTTACTGAATCTGATTTATGAATGATAAGATTTAAGAGATGAAGGTAAGATGTAGGGGATTAAATGATCGAGATTCCCATAATGGTCTTCACTTTTTATGGATTGTTTCATCAATCATCGGAACTTCAACATAGACAAACTGAAGTGAACAGGTTGTTGAAGGTTAGATAGGTTGATACTCTTTAAGTAGATCATCCTTCACTGAAATCGACCTAGATTCTTCAAGAAAGAAAAAGTCTCAGTTAATTCCAATGCAGGACATCATAATCAATCCATCCAGGATCTAGCTTTTTGCCATTTAGATTGAGAGCAATTATGTAAACACTCTACTTGATTGTCTCATTAAGTCTTATAATCAGATTTTATATTAGATTTTTTGTAAGAAAGTAGACAAATGATTGAAAAATTGACAAAAATAAACAATGATAATCTCTTCAATTGTAGGGGAAAATACTTCTACAGGCTGTAAATAGAGATTTCGAGAATAATTTTTTTGTGTGCAAATATTGCTTCTTTTAGAAGAAAAAACATTGTTTTCAATTATCAGAAACCTTTAGCAAGATTTTTTACACTGCCACAGAACACTTTGTAGAATACTTTGCGTCTGCTCAAAGCTCCTTATTTGCCCAACGTTGAAAGACATGGATTATTAAGCATGTTATAGGAGAATATTAATTGCTATTTTCATTATAGTTTATTTAGGCATCTCTCAAAAGTCCACAAGTCAATTTTTGCCCACTCTGTGCTATGAGGGGAAAGTTTGATACAAAGGAGAGTTGATCTGCCGAGGTATATGCATATTAGACACAGAAGTCTGCTTTGCATCACCCTTCCCCTTGGAGCACGGCTTGGTCATAAGTAGACTTTTGACATTAAGTCTATGCCATGAAAAGCTTTAATTTTTGATGAAGTACTTTCTTGCCCCTTGTAACATTGACTCAGAAATGTGTGCTAAACTTAGATGTGAAATTAGCATTTTCTCTTTCAGGAAGTACAGAAATCCATTAGATGTCTTGAGTGTGCGGAACCAATAACTGATAAATATGTGCTTAGGATCAAAGATGAATATTGGCACCCGGCTTGTTTGAAGTGTGCTATTTGTCAAATTGAATTGGGAGCAGAAAAATCTTGTTACATGAAGGGTGGAAAAGTATTTTGCAAAGATGACTACGCAAGGTATCTATCTGTTTTGTTTTAGTTCTACCAGCTCTTTACACAGGGGTAGAAAGATGCATTAGAATAAGAACAAAGAGATACTAGTCAGAAGAAAATTAATCACAATAAATGACTACGCAAGGTATCTAATATGTTTTGTTTTAGTTCTACCAGCTCTTTACACATGGGTAGAAAGATGCATTAGAATAAGAACAAAGAGATACTAGTCAGAAGAAAATTAATCACAATAAATGATTGTTTATAATAAACACCTCCAAGAAAACAGCCTTTGAGACCCTTTGAGACACTAAGAAATTGAAGAACCGTTCTATAACTTTCTATCAGACAGGCTTGTTATCTTCATAATTTTTATATATACCTTTGAATTCTGAAACGGGTTGACATTGCGGGAAACGTTTCGTCGGATGAAAAGAACAAGCTTGATCCGAAATGGTAGACTTTGCAGGAGATACGTAATTAGGGTCTTTTTCAAATTAAGTTTCTGAAAAAATTGCTTGTTTTAATTTTAATTTAAGTTGGAATTTAGAATAACTTGTTGACTTCAAATAAAGTCTTAAAAGTCTACCAGCTTTTTGAGCAGACCTTTTCACAAGACTGTGTGATTCTGGTCTACAGAATATAGAAAGTATTTACCGAAAAAAGAAGATTTTGGAAAAACCCCTTAGATTAGGAGTAATGATAGCTTCATCAATGGCGACTGCAGACATCCTTGATCTATACAAGGGCATTCCCTCCAAATGGCACTTCTAAGCACACATATCCCCTCTCTAATTTTCTGCAGGCACCATTCCTGAAACAAATACTTCCAACATATAAATTTCAGATTGTGTATTAGGGTCAAAATTTTTTTTTGAAAAACGATTTTAAAGATTGTAAGGAATAACACTTGAAGAGTTAATGCTTGTTTATCGTTACTAATGTGGTAAGGGACCGTCCATATTTTTCAGCAATGGTGTTTTAAATTGCTGAAAAATACAATCGCTTAGAGCGTTTGCAACCACTCCGTATTTCATTTGCAATGAAAGAAATTCTTTATTCATAGTTTATCATTCTATATTTTGATCTGAAATCTTTTGAAATAAGCTATTGAGAATTCATTTAACAACTAACTTTGTTAGTTCCTAACACGTTGCTTCTTTTAGTGGTTTAATCACCTTCCAGTTACCAACATTCTGTCCTCTGTCCTTTTTCTCAAACTTATCTGAAGACGACCATTTATCGATTTCACTAATACCTTGTCTATATATGTGCCAACTGTAATCATGGCAAATGCAATGTGAAATTTAGAATAAACAATCTAAAGTATCGTCAAAGTGAAAGTTCAACTTATCAGTACATTATGCCCATGAAGTATATCTACTGTGATTTATATACGTATATATATATCATTGATAAATTCATCATTTTTAACGAAGATTCTTTTTTGGATAAAGGAGTAGAACAGCATTAATGGAAAAAGTAATACAACGTTTAAATACGAATCTGCTTAAACTGTCTCCATAACGCAGAACGTGTTGAAAACTACAGAAAGGACTTCGATCGCATCATTAGCAGAGTAAGGTCGCCATTTCACTTAGGAAGTTCGTTGTCTGTCTGCATCAAAAACTATGCACCCCATATTGCGAAGGAATTCGTTTTCACACTTCGTCTCTTTCAGCAATTCATTGCTCGTCTCATGGAACACCTTTGATGATATTGATCATTTTGGCACCATAACAATCATTCACCACTTTTCTGATAAGTGGATGATCGAACCATGTTTTGGTTAACAATTCTTCAGGTTTCATTTTACTTCTCTTTGTGACTCACTACTCTGACAAGTGTCAGATTAAAAACCTCTATCTAGTACTCATTATATTTTGCTATGCTCCTGTCTTATTTTTTGCTTTTGTCCCTGATTTTCCAAGACAAAAAGGGAGCTTATTCATCCAGGCAATTTAATTCTAGATTACCCATATTTCTGAATACTATCTATTCATTAACCGAATAGAGGAACCTAACATGCGGAATATAAACCCAAGGTTGGATTTCTGTATTTGGTAAAATTAGCTGGAATTTAAAAGTTATATAATTCATCTTTTTCTGGTCTCCCTAGTGATTTGGGGAATCTGGTGTCCCTAGTGATCACGTTCACATGGACCATGTTTTCATATCAACAGCTCTCTAGGACGTTATGCAAAATACGCGTTTTTTATAAGGAACCTTAACTTCAGGTCGAGCTTCAGAGTTTCTAATTTCCAAATTGTATTCACAAGGAAATAAGTCAACGCACCCCTAAATAATTCAGACAAAATAGTTTTCTCATCGTGTTCTTTCTTTCTCTATATTCAATTGCACAAATACAGTTATTATATAATTTTCTCAAAGATTCAGAGACAGATATCAGCCTCAGATTTCTTATAACGTTATTCCTTACAAAAAATGGCGTAGCCCAAGGGGCTATAAGCGACAAGCAGCCTCCATTTATACAAAAGCTTTTTCATGTAACGGAATGATCCCACGTGCACCCTCAATGCCTTCAATTCAATTTCAAAAATTATAAACCATATTGAATTTTTTATTGCTACCATAAACAAGCGAAAAGGGTATTGGGGGCAACTTTGTCTATATAACCTATAAATACCGTAACAATTCTACCCATTTTCTTTTCACCATGAGTTTTTGAATTAGCCTCCATCTCGTCCCTTCCTTCTCCAATAAGCCCGTCTCGAAAAAGACCCCCGCCGATAAGGCCAAATTTCTGAGTAAGCCCTCCCCCTCAAATAAGGCCCAATTTCCGAGTTAGCCCTCCCCCTCAAATAAGGCCCAATTTCCGAGTAAGCCCTCCCTTCTAGAACAAGATTGTAGCCCCCCGGAAAGGCTCCCTACCCCCTGGAATTGCAGAGCTTTCATGAAGCTCTTCCGCTGACCACTTCGACTGTTTGGTTTAGTGTAGTGCTGCCACTCGTAGGGATGTCTACACTCAGTGGGGATTTTCAGTACTTACTGTAGTAGGTTGTAGGGAAAACCTACGGCATAAATCATGAAAATTAGGTACATTGTATTCTAATAAAATTTCCAATTCTTTGGTAGATTTCCCAGATTAGATATTTCCGGCCTTGAATCGTCCAAATATAGCATTCTGAATACCTCAAACATTTTTCATAATTTGTGAAAAGCATAAAGCGGAATATTTGTATGAATTTTCTTGTTGTACTAAAACTGTGGTACATAGGAAATATTGGGTATTTGGAAAAAATATTTGGTTTCGGAACTTTTATTGTGAGGAGTGAGTAAAAATATTGATCTACTTGTGTACTTTTTGTAAGGAAATTGTTAGGTTTTTTAAATATTTGTACGGATTTGTGGGTTGAAACTTAAATTTGTGTACAGGTCCTGCGTAAGGATAAAATTGAGAGAATAATATTGATCTATTTGTGTACCTTTTGTAAGGAAATTGTTGGTTTTTTTAAATATTTGTAGGGATTTATTGGTAGAAACCAGTAGAAATATGAATTTTTGCGTAGGTTTTGCGCAGGGATAAAATTACAAGGCGATATGTAGGAGTACTATATTGTGCGTGGCAGCACTAGGTTTGGTTAACTCTCTCCTCTCAAGAAGATCAAGTTTGCAGCTCACGGTATTTTCATTGGCAACACTTTATTCGAATAAATCATGTAAGAATTATTTCTTTTAAGTTTTATTGATCTTCCAGAAAGACATGAAGTCCCATGGGAGTTTTTAGATACACGAGAATCGGCGGATTTTTGAATGTTTTAAACAAAGAGGCGTCTTGCTGCCTTGCTTTCTTTGTCTTGACTCTTACTTAGGCCGACTTAGGCCCTCTGGTTTGTCTTTCTTTACCCCAAGAATCAAGAAGTAAGGCAGGCAAAACGATGTTGATGGAGTGCATAATGCGTGCCTAGTTGGTCTGTCACCCGATCAATTCTATCTACCATCCACAAGATGAATGGTCGTAGAGTTAGCATTGAAGGAGTCATTGAAGAAAAGGTGGTATGTTGGGAACAAGACACATTCTGCTCAAAGCAGTTTTTAGGGATTTGAATATCTACGACAACGTAAAAGTGTTAAATTCAGTCAAGAAAATGATGGAATGACACCCCTAGTACTTTAAATTGAGAATTAGCTTTGGTGCCCCTCGCATATGATGGTTAGGAGGCAGTTGCCCCCTGCCCAGCCTCTTGTTCCATAATCCTCTTCAAATCCCAAACCCCCAGCCAGCACCCCATACTGGTGACTTGGGTATCAACAACACTGGTGATAGCTCTCCAATGATTTGACATCATTGAATACATGTACCAGGCCAACCATCTTGATTTACTTGGGACAAACAAAATTTTATTCTACTCTCAATCACTTGTGGTTGCATTGAAGAGCATCCTGCTGTCATTATTTTCTAACCTCAATCAACACAGCTTAAACACCCAGGTCCAAACATTGTTTACCATCATCATAACATAAGATCATAACCACGTAGTATACCATTATAGTGCCAGGATGCAAAGGCCTAATTGTTGCAGCAGGCCTCTCCGTTTGAGATGCGTGATCCTGCACCCACCTCCATAGGGTCCTTGAAAGAATTAGTTGCGCTTGTTATCTCTTTCCTCCATTTCCTGGAGATACCAAAACACGCAGCTTGGTATGAGAGGTTTAACTTTTGAGTTACCAATTCAAGTTACAAATTCTCCGCAGCTTACAAAGGTTAAGAAACTGTTAACTCTTAAACTTAAATAACTTCTCCGCAGTATGGGTTTTTGTGTATGGTTTTTAATACAAATGTGATTATGAATAAATATTTGCAGTTTTATAATCTAGAGTTGTTCTTTGTTGTTGTTTTTTGAGAAATAGACTCTCAAAAGTCCTAGTAATGTGGTATGAACGCCCATTTCAGGAATAGACTCCAAGTTGATATTGTCATGTTGTAGAGGAAGATGGGAATAGATATTTGCTGTTTTAGTCTCTAGAACTACATTATTACAAGTTTATACAGTAAAATGTGAAAGACATCAGAGACACTGTATCCTTGAAGATTCTATTGAATTCTCCATTGCCTTTAGTAGATCGGATTATTCCCACTAAAGGGATAGGAAATAAGCTAAATACAGGAGGGAATATTACAATTGAATATGAATTTGTTGAAAAAGCTATTCTATTTTCGTAGCATCAAAGCTGAGTTTTTGCAAATGGGAAATCTTCAAACATGAATAGACCGTGCTCCTTTACAGAAAATCCTACTGCCGCCATGTGCGCAATCAGCCACTCGTACCCAGCAAAATCCTTATGGAGAGGCAAGGCTGTGGAGGAGCTGGTGTCTGCATGGAATAAATTCTTTGAGCTCTTGTTATATGTAATGTTGTTCTGTGGGCAATTGTAAAATTTCAATATTTTGTTGTCGGGATTCTTTCCAGGCCTAAAATCAAAGTTTTAGCCACTATTCATGGTAGTTAACTAGGATTAAAAAAATGAAAGCAAAGATAGATTTTCTCTTTGAAGTTGGGATTAAAGATAACATATGAGGTCATAATTTGGCTTGGTAAACGTTTGTGCATGGCTCTTGGCCTTTGTAAATGTTGTGATCAAAGTTGTTATCGTAATAAACTACGTCTTAAAAGCTAGCATAAACGAGGAAACATTGTTGCGGAAATATTCATTGATTTCAATTGTGTGTTCAATGCTGCCTTGTTTGCAGAGCCAAGCTACATTGGTGGTAGATGCAAATTTTGCATCACTGGAGCAAAAAATATTTTTGACTTTTTTCAAAAAAAAACATTTTTTGCTTTTTGGTTGAAGATTTGCTGTTGCAACAAAGTTTTTGTTGTTTCCTTGCCCTTGCAACAATGTGGACTGTACGGAAAACATGTTTGGCATGCTAAATTTGAGACATGCATGCTCAGTTTGCTTTCAGGCCTAAAAAGTTTCATAGTTTGCTCGCCCTGGCAGCAAAGTAAAATTGCTTTCTCCTCGTTTTCGCACCTGGGCAGCATTGTGAGAAACATCAGTCAACACCGTTTCCTCGTTTTCACCTGAACCCTATCTAAACCTCAAGGTTTACTACTGTCACTTTGGTATATTATGATAGTAGTATACTAGTTTGGACCTCTGTTAAAAGTGCCAGTTTTTAGGTAAGGTTGTTTATTGGCAATATACAGTACCTTGTGTATGATTGATTGCAAGAAATAAAAAAACCTTTTGTTCTCTGCAGGCAGTTCAGACTGAAATATGCTGTGAAGTGCTCCTGCTGCCAAAGAGCCATTCAAGAGACTGACTGGGTTCGGAAAGCAAAACAATATGTTTACCACTTGGCATGCTTTGCATGTGATGTCTGCAAACGACAGCTGTCCACTGGGGAGGAGTTTGCTTTAATTGATCATACACTGTTGTGCAAGTTACATTATATTGAGAAACTAGAAGCCCCGCTGACTCCAGGCACTAACCATGCTTTACCTGTCATATTAAATTCACCAAGTAATGAAAGTGATCTGAGCTCACAATGCTCAAGCGTACGGGATCCTGTCCTTTTTGAAGGTAATGATTATTTAGTTCATATTGGCCAAAGCAAAAAGTAAAGATGCAACGTTAGCCAAAAGTGTTAGATCACCCTGTAAAATTTTGCTGGTCGTAATCTGTGCCTTCCCCCTCCCTTTGGAAATAATTTACAGAGAGTCAAGGAGTTCAGGGTGTACGAAAACAGTTTCATGTGTTCCAAAACTACTGGGTTCCTACATCTATGACGAAAAAATGTTCCAAGTGTTTCTTGCAGCAAATGCTGTAGGATAAAATCTTTATAATGATATATTCAGTAAAACCAAAAAACTATTTCATAGAGAATTGGTAAAGCCTTTAAGTTCTTTATTCATTGCAATTATTACTGGTGAAAGTGCTTGAATCACAAATTACAGCGTCAAAATTAAATAGAAAAAACAAAGGCGCAAAAAGATAAGGGAGTATTTCTACCAAAAGAGGGTCTAAATGTCCTCCTCAAGCCTTTGCAAGAACTGTTTGTTTTTTCAATCCAGCTTAATTTTGTTAGGGCCCATGTGCTCAATTTCATCACTGGATTTACTTTTATGAACGTTAATAAATTCTAAATTCAGTTAGCATTTGCCTATCTCCCAACTTTTAGCCAAATTCAGACAAATGATCTGATGAGTGTTTGTGCACATTACCTGGCAATATCCCGAAAGATGATGTTTTTGAAACTTGATTTTTATATTCTTTGTTTGTAGAGACAAGGAGAAAAACGTCACCAAACATGAGTTTGACAGACCTTTGTATATTTTCAGGTAAAGTTAGAAATTCATATTGAATATTTTTTGTTTGGTTACTTATACAGTCGTGTTTTTTGTAAAATACTTATACAGTCTTGTGTTTTTGAAAAGAAATCATAAAGTCCTTTATTTACTATAGTAGCATCTTTATTTACCCTGAGCTGATGCCATTTGAGGTCCTATTTTCAAATTGTATGTTGTTTAAGCGATGTTTTTGCCACTACTGGTCTTCTTTGATCAGCCATGTGGATAATAATCTAAGTAAAAGATGTTATCTGTCTATTGTCTATGTCACCTAATGCAAATTCTCAGGAGCTTCCAGGGTGCTAATTTACCCTCCATACTAAATTGCCTTAACTCTATCTTTGGAGGGCAAGATATCTTTCAATGTATTCTCGTGAATAAGCTTACTTTTTGCTTGCAGACGAAGAAGAAAAGGCCAAGCGGAAAGCAAATGACAAATATGGACTAAGCAGATCAAAACGAGTGAGAACCTCGTTTACAGATGAGCAATTGCAGATTCTGCAAGCTAACTTTGAAATTGACCCCAATCCTGATGCTGCTGAGCTGGAGCGGGTCTCTCAGTTGACAGGCTTATCCAAACGTGTTACTCAGGTTTGGTTTCAGAACTCCAGGGCAAGGCAAAAGAAACAAGGTCACTTTGGCAGGATGATGGTACCTAGTCCACAAGGTGAGTTGTCTTGTTTCATCAGTTTTTGGCTGTTGCTCTGCAAGAATTTTAGTCTGAATGCATTATTATTGAAGACTGTTTACGAGTCACACTGATAGTCAAACCAGCTCAAGCTAAGGGGTTGTGCTCAATTTTTGTAGGACTTCCATATGATTTGGAGCAATTTACCATCACTAAGCCTAAATGATTGAGCTATTGTATAAAATTATTTTACAAGAATTAAACAGGCAATATAACACTGATAAGGAAACAAATTTATATGAGTTTAGAGTTACCAGGAACAATCAGATTTGTTCAATCAATCTTGCTGTTCGTATGTTACCTGTTTATACACATTTTTTTAGGTATTTGAATTCACAAAACATTCTTATTGGTTGATGTGATAGGTTGAATGCGCTTGAGGAGCAGAAGAGTAACCTTTAACATTCAACCTTTAACAGAAGTGCAAATAGGAGGGCATATTTAAAGCTGAATCCATTAAGGGTCTATCATCTACTAGCTATCTAGACCTTCAACCTAGTAGACTTGGGATGTGATTTTAATATTTGATATTCATCAATATTTCCTTTTCAAATTTCAGGCAGTGCCTTGAAGCTTGAGAATTAGTAAAAACAAAGGATGGAAGAATGAATAGTCTTAGAAGATTTATGTTTTCAATTGTAAGTCTATGGGAAAGTCAAGTCAAACTGTGACGGTTTGTATGCATGTTGGAAAGTTTGTTGTTATCATCATGTTGTAGATTTTTACCATGGAAAATCCAACGCTTCTAGCTCATCCAATGCTTGACGAATGGCAAAGATATACTCCCAAGAAATAGCTCCTTGCCAGGCTTACTGTCCGTCCCAAGAAATCAAACTGGATTTGGGTTTTGGAGAAAGACTTTTCCCTCCTACAAGAACTCCATCGTAACTTTTAATCGTATCTGTTTGTTGTATTAGCGCTTCATAGGCTGGCAGAAGTTTTGGGGATGGGTGTAGAAGAATAGCCATATGAAACTATATAGCTCTTTGGGGCTCTAATTAGAGTGTATATAACCTTTTATAGGCAATAGGTTGTTTGAAAGTAGACAAGGCCGTTTTAGGCAGGCAATTGCTATACTCCACCTGAATGCTCTCATTCTCTGACTGATGTGAAGGATATCAAATGGGCAAAGTGGTCAGAGAAAGTTGTGGTCCAGCAAACTGTATGTTATATCACTGTATACATCAGCAGCAAGTTTCCAATAACCTTCAATTGTAGAAAATAATTGATTCAATGATTACATAAATATCGCTTTTAATTGAAAAATTGCCTTGAATTATCAAATTCTGTTGAATTGATTATTTATTTTTGATTTTAATGAATTTTGAGGTCCTATAAAATGAGTTTGTCAAGTTGTCTGACTAGGAGGCCTCTGAATATACCAGATCTTCTACCAATAAAGATATACTGGCACATTTACAGTGCTCTAGCCCTGCAAAATGTGCTGAAGATAACAATAGGTGGCAAAATTTCAATTCAACGTAATAAATATGACTGTTTTCAGACTGATGAGATAGATAGCTGATTCAAGCCTGGGTTCAAATCTACAAAGGCATGGTATTTAAATATGTTCATTATCCAAGTTTATTTATACTGCTGTTGCTCTGGCAGTTAAAGCAGCTTTAACTAAACCAGATTCGTAAATAGAAGACTCTGATTGGTAAATTTGATGATTCAAACGCTCCTGGTTGGCTGTAAAAAAACCTCTAGGGTAAATAAAGCTGGGTTAACCATATTAGTGTGAATGCAGTACTAAAAGGCTCTCTCCATTTAGAAGGTACAGGTCCCATATCACATTTTACAGGTTGGAAGTCGAAGGAAAATAAGGCTTGCAGGATCTTTTCATCCCACTCACATAGAATAGGGTTTGTTGGACTCTTCCTGAAGATCTAAAATTAGACAATAATAATCGAAATGTCATGTGAATGTAATAATTGATTCTGTTGTAATTTTCATTTAGAACGACACAAAGCTGTGTTTCTAATAGCATATCGCGATTTTAGTAGAGAATTATATGTATATTTCGCTCATTGTTTTGGAATTAAGTCTGTTGTTCATAGCGTAATCGTCTGTTTTTCTCCCTTCCCTGCGTTCAAAGTTTTTAATTTTTTGCAAAGAACGAAGTAATCAGGAATTTGTGAATATTTTAATGATGACGGTCCTGGCAGGGGTATTATCCGGGCAGGGGTATAGGTATACCGACCTTGATATAAACAGGGTATCAAATTTCATACCAAATTTTACCCTGTCAGACCACAATAGTATGGTAAGTATTACAAATTCCTTCCTAAATAACGAATATGTATCGATAAAGAACCAAAAAAGTGTTTCTGTTTATTAATTCAACCTTGCCCTTTTCGGCTAATCAATGTTAAAATAATTCAATGGGTACTCTCAATCTAGAGAAATTTGCACGAAAGATGCATAGAATAATAGGTCTCAACACCATCTCCTTTTGTAAACTTTAAGGCCTCGTCCACACGTATACGGATATTTTTGAAAACGCATATTTTTTTATTCGTTTTCGAAAAAATCTGCGTCCACACGATGAGTGTTTTCAAAAAAATCTCCGTCCACACAGATAGGGAAGGAATCACTGGCAAAATGTTTTTGTCCGTTAATTTGACTGTGCAAAACAAAGCTGGTTACGTCATCGTTTTCGAAAAGATACGTTTTCGCCTGTCCACACGAAAACATGAAAACGGAGTTTTCAAAAATCTCCACCCTGGCCACCGTTTTCGGAAAGCTCCGTTTTCATCACCGAAAACTCCGGCTACGTGTGGACGGAAGGCCAAAACGGATAAATAAATATGCGTTTTCAAAAATATCCGTATACGGGTGGACGGGGCCTAAGAAGGTCATGGCTGAATGAAGAAACAGACACACATAAATGCACTATCGTGTCTCCTCGTTCTCTCTCAGATTTTACTGGCGAAATCATAGTCAGTGTAACACAAAGATTAACCATGGAGATGTAATTCTTTTATTTTCAAATTGGTTTTCTTTATTACTCTTTAAAAATGAGAATAAAAGTTGCCCACACTATCCCATCACACATTCTATTGTTCATAGAATTGGGGCTGATATTTCTCGCGGAAATTAAGGTTCTTAGCTCCAGTAAAACAAAGCAGGACCATCATAACGACATGCAAAGAACTGGAGAACAAGAGCATGGCATTTTGTAAAAAGAATTTTGATTGGAAGGATAATTAGGACCCTTTATCAATAAAAGAGACTGGATCGGGCATCTTTCGTTGTGAAATGAAGTCATTGGCGGCCATATTGGCAGGTCCAATTCAATACATTGAAATTCCACTGGGGCATGGTATTTTCCTCTATAATTGTTGGAATGTAATGAATGATCACCCCGAGACTGAATAATCGTGCAGCTATTGTTAACAAAGAATAAAGTCAACATAATTTCTTTGGCCGCCATATTGGGAGGCCAAACGCAAGCCGAATCTATTAGCTTCAAAAATTTGGATCTAGCAACCACAGAATGCTCGATGCAGTCTTAATATTTTGAGATCCGTGAACAGGCGTTCGTTTATTCTAGTTCCACATTCTGCCTGATTTAAAGACTTATAGGTTGAACACTCTTTACCTAAGTCGTGAACCATCTTCCTATATCCACTCGATAGGCCCTTGATTTGAGATTGGATCGAAGTGTTGTAGTAGAGCTAGAAACACGAATGAAAAGTGGAAGAGTGTTCGAAAGTTTGGAACCAAAATACTTAATTGTTTTAAGACCGTAAAGAGTAGTGTTTTTGAATGATCTAAAAAGGTCGCCCCTGGTTACCTGACGAGTTTCAATCCTATGAACTGATGAGTTTGGAGTAAAGTAATGATAAGAGCATGCAGGAGATACTTTATTCAGAGCTTTATACGCAAACGTTAAAATATTTGAATGTTCTGTCTTCCAACATAGAAGTTTTTAACGAATGAAAAATTGGTGAAGATGGAGTAGAACTCTATTATACCCTTATCATACAAGAAAAACTACAGAGTAAAAAAACTGATGACGTAGGAATAGCTAGTGAAATTGCGAATTTCTAACTTAACATGCCCGAGAGTGAAGAACTTCTTCTCCAAACCTTCTTTTAAAATCACCCGCTGTAGCCCCCTCTAGAATCTCCAAAATTGAATATATCCCTGGGGGCCCTAATAGAGCTTCTACGGTACATTTCTTACTCGGCCAAACCCAGCACCATCGATTATTAAAGCCTCCAACAGTTTATGTTCTAACGCTATACTCTTCGAGTTGGTAGGACTACATATTCGAAAAGAACCTAGCTTCTTGTAATGTGTTGGATCGACTAAAGCCTTTTATGAAAATCGTTATTCTTGAAATGATTTTCATTCAAATAGCACGTAAAATTAATTCGTGCAGATGCCCTTGTGTTTGGTTCAATATTTGTGTTTGGATACTACTTTGTAGACTAACTTCAGAAAAATAAACATGACACTTGGCAGAGTTTGTTTAGCTCTTCACATTCCTATCAAAGCTGCTTTGGGTTGCTATATGCTTTTCAAGGGCTTTCCTTCTGTCTTCAAAGAGGTTAGCACGCATCTTACTTGCATCTTACCAGACTTGTTAGGAGCAGTGACGTAGTAGGAAGCTCTGAAAGGGGGATGTTGACCACTGTCAGCATGTTCTTGTAGATGAAAACACTTAAAAATAGATATCAACACTCCCCCCTCTACCTACGTCTCAGGTCCTAGGTTTTTAGTACCATGGCTACCTTTTAAATACTAGCCAATTCCAAACATTAGTGCAGTTTGAAAACACCGCTAATCGATAGAGCGAGTCAAGTTCTATTGTTCTTTCTAGTTTCATGTCTTTATCGCGTTCCAAACAATAATCAGGAGGAGTGGGATGTGCCCCCCCCCCCCCCCCCGGTAGTACAAGGGTCCAAAAAGCCCGGTAGTAATAGGTTTGAATACTGGCCAATTCCAAACATGAGTCAGGAGTGTCCTTTCTTACATTCTGACCCAAAGTAGAATGCCTGTTTGATTTTCTTTCTCTAAAGCTTTTCTCCTAAAGTGGGATTTCTTAGGTGAGTGACTTACAAGGTGGGATTTCGGGGATGAAAGAGATTACGGTAAGTTGATGGTCTCAACTATTCGAAAATGATACCACTCTACAGCAATGATGTACCAACGAACAATTCTATATATCATCAAAGGTGGAAAGAAGGAAAAATGTTTGCCACTGATTCGTTATTGATATGAAGGTGTCCTAAAAATGATAGTTCTACGAGATGAAAAAAATGACTTAACCAGTCATGAAAGCTGATGACTTTAAATATAGATATGATGTTACTCTACAACAGTGATGATACTAACCAACAATCCTATTGGTCATTAAAAATGGAAAGAAAGAAACATATTTTGCAAGTCATGTAATATCAAAATCAAAAGCTTACAAAGATGACTTAACAGTAACGAAAAGTGATAAATTTTACCAGTAACAAATGATGTCCTTTTCCAGCAATGAGAATACTGATGAACAATACTGTAGGTCATAAATGTAAAGGACAGAAAGAAATCTTGTTTGCTAGTTGTTGTATATCAAGGCGGGTATGTCATCAAATGATAATTCTACGACTTAACAATCATGACTTAAAAATGGTGGAACTTTATAACTTAAAAAATTAGAAATGATGCCATTCTAAATGAGTGTTGATACTGCTGAGGGATGGTACAGGTCGGAAAGAAGGAGAGAAAGAAACGTCGTTTGCTAGTTGTTGTATATCAAGATGATTATGTCATCAAATGATGATTCTACGACTTAACAATCATGACTTACGAACTGCGAAAGTTTATGACTTTAGCAATTAGAAATTATGCCATTCTATATCAGTGATGAAACTGATGAACGATTATACCATAAGTCATATAAAGGTTGAAAAATTGAAACCTGTTTTGCCAGTGATAAATTACCAAGACGATGATAAGAAAAAATTTCTGCAAGTTAACAAAGGTGACCTTACCATTGACAAAAGTTGACGACTTTAACCTTTAGAAATAGGGCAATTTCTACATCAATGTTTCTACTGATCAAGGATTGCTACAGCTCACGCAAAATGGAATGAGCGAGCGGTGTTATGCCAAGATAGAAGCGTTAGAAAAATGATGACTCTACTAGTTAACAGTTTGCTTTAGCAATTAGGGAAGTTGATGCCTCGGACCATTTAAAAATGACGCCATTCTACATCAATAATGATGAATAAAGGATACTATAGGTCATCAAGGATGGAAAGGTGACTTCAATCGTTAAAAATGTGGTGCCAATCTACATTCTGCCATTCTAAGTTTTTATCAAAAGGAATTTTTGACCTGGTACTTATGAGTTTTTGACCTTGCTTATCAGCACTTCATTTGTGTTGGTTTAATAGACAACCATCACTTTAAGCCAATTGCTGAATAAATTCGACATCAACTAAGATACTAGAAGATAAATGTCTTGTTTTGCTAATCGATTCTAATTTCTTATCAAAACCAACTTTTGACTAGTATACGTAAATCTTTTGAAATCGCTTTGCCGCTTTTCGCACCTGTTTGAGAGAAGGAGGGATATTGTTAATAATCGTTAATTTTGACAAATATTTGGACGCAAATCACTTTCTTGTGATTGCTTACGAAATTGAATTTTTTCTGCAGGTGCGCTGAGTTTTAAGCACTTACGTTTGTGTCTTCTTTCCGAAGAAATTGCTTCTTTGTCTGCAAATAATTGTAATGTCTTTGAAAGAATCAAAATGTCGATTCGTTTGGCATTTTGCGTGGGATTAATGTTATAGAACTGGTTTCATTCATTTTAATTCTCAATTCTGGCTACTCACCACACTTTGGTTTTCAATAAGCAACAAGTCGAATAGACACCAAGCCCTGATCGAGTTTGATTGGTTTTTTCCGAAGTATTAGATGAAGGTCTTCTCTTGGATTGCTTAGCTAGCTCCCGTTTGCTGGTAACATGCAAAATAAACCAATGTTTTGCGTAGGGTTGGGTAGCTTTGTTATTTTTAGCAAAATGTTGAGCAAAAGTGAAGGTCTGAACCAGTTGCTTATTGAAAAAAGTCTACTTGGAGGATATAACATTCACTTCATAGGTTTTAAGGGGGTCCCCTGAAAACAATACAAAATAAGATCAATTGAATCAAATCAAAAACTTACTTTGATTACGAATGTCTACATATTAAAACTAAAGAATTTATTCCTAAGACTTTTTAAAAACTAGATGGTGCCTGCTTTGACTCAGCTGATAAACTTTACTCTAGACCTTTGCTCTTCTATAAAAATATTTCTGGCTGTTTTTCTCAGGGGTAGCCGTAAATCTATATGTGTATTTCTTGGTATAAGACTTCTTAAAAGACAACATAAAGTTTTTCAGAGTTCCCGAGTCCAAGAGCCTGCCAATTATTGCAACCCTGAATAGCATTTTCAGTTAGCACGGCTTCGTGGCTTCGGGGTATTTGCGAATTTAGGGGATGCTGTTGCTGGGGGCAGTTTCTTCTTTTGCTGATGTGAACAGATGTAAACTGCTCTAAGTCTACGAAAGAATAGGAGTGGCAAACCTTGTGCAAAACATATGCTTTTTTATTGAACTAATGGCTTGGCAGCTACCAAGGTATTTTTCATGGTCAAGAAGACCTCATCTCTTTGGGTAGGATCGTTAGTTTGTTACAAGTTAACGGTCACTCTTGCATCTGGAAGTTTGCACTCTACTATACAATTAATATACGGTTTGCCGACAAAATTGAAGTTCGCAGATAATTTGAATTGGTTCAAATATTTCATAAAACGATAGAACGGTCCTGAACAAAGATGCATTGTGCCCGCTTAAAATGCTAGCATTTGTAGGTTTATGGTTTTTAAAACAATAGAATGGTACCAAACGTAGATGCATAGTGCCCGCTTAGAATGCTTAAGTTTCTTTCATTGTACGGCTTCTTTTACTTTTTTGATAACGAGTTTTTAGCTAGCCAATGAAATTGAATCGGAATACATTAGCAATAGCAACAGTATAACAGCCTCACCCGGCCTTGATGCTGTCATTCGAAAATATTATTTGCAGCTATTTACCAGACAAGAAAGATCACTTCAGTAAGGTTTTTAACTTCTATATATTCACTCGCAAGTCTCTGTCATCAAGACAATGTAAAACTCAAAATTTAAAACTTAAACTACTGTAACTTAAATAGACGGGGTTAATATACGTAATCTTAACGATTCAGTCTTCAACTGATAGTTTTAGTGTTGGACCGAGAAAGAAGAATTTGAGGCAGCCCTGCAATGCATTCCGTAAATATTTCTATTGCTAAAAACAAGCAAGTTGGTAACGTCATTCGGCACCTGCAAGTTTTTTCCGCCCAAAGTTTCTAAAATAGGAACTACACATCAATATTCGCCATCGAGGCACTAGTTTCTGACAAGAGTTCATCTTCGTATTGTCCGTTATCATTTTAATTGCTCGTCTTTTCTGAACTTCAACCAATAGTATACCTTAAGACACTAGATTAAGCCACGCTGTCATTGAGACGGTCATATTTAAACCAGGGTTCAGTAAAGCCAAAATCTACCTAATATTTGAAAATTTGCAATAATTACACTGTGAGAATTTGTATCAAATGTTTAAGCTGCATTCTTCGTTTTGTGGATTAATTCAAGTACGCGGCTTAATTTAGCGTATTAAGATATCGTCCAAGTATTCCTCAATCTACCTCCACCAAGTGATTCATTTTCATTTCGTCTTATGGAGAAACTGAAAGGAAATAAAATAGGGCCAATCATAAATAAAAGTGAGACAACAAAACATCTCGAAATGTCACATAATAACAAATCTACCACATATCGCTAAATCGCCGCTCACTGAGCGTAGCGTACTAGAATCTTTATCAACACAAAAATATCAACGAGCATCAGTAAGATACCACTTTATGAGCCTGGAAAGGACCGTCCGAAAATATGATACATAAGGTTGCAAGTAAATAGCTACCACTTTTCCGTAAGGATAGTATTGAATGTTTGGACAAAACTCATAACTTTTTTCGATCTTAGCACTCGATGGGTTGAATATTAGCTGAGATCGAATTTGCATTTCTTACACCGCTCTAAACATAATAAAGTAGCTATTTTTGTAAATAAAATATCTACATGCAAATTACAACCTTCCTGGTATGTAACCAAACCTTAGTGAGGAAAAACATTAGCTACAGAAAATTTTACACGGAGAAAGGTTGAAGATTTTTCTGAGCTTTTACAATATGATGAGCTTTAATACGTTTATTCAAAGTCATGAAATTTCGTTTTGAAACTCATTTGACTTCCTATTGTAGCTTTTACCTATTTGTTTTATTCTATTCAATAAAATGCGTAAACGCACCACATACGCACTGAAAAAGCCTGCGTGGTGTTAACAGCGTCGCTTACCTGTTTTCGGAAACGCTGTCTGTTAAAATTTCCATAATAAACCTTGGGATTGACTCGATTGAAACAATCGACATGATCCCTGAGAAGGACACATTGCATTTTCACTTTGTTGTAGTACAGCCTATTGCATTCTTTTGCCCTGTAACACTTTTCATAGCACTGAAACTCCGTTGTATGTTTATCTTCACTTATCAAGTTTTTATGGGTACATGAAACTCCTGTAAACTCTCGGTATCCTATTTTCTCGACCAACCCATCTGTATTCAAAGAGCAGACGTCTAAACCTCCTACAGCAATGCGTAACTTGACCATCAATAAAACAAGAAATAATTTTGATAACTTCTCCATGGCTTAAAAATTTGATAACAGTTAATTTTGAAAATTAAGAGTTCATCTTTTGCTGTTTGCTTGCGCGTCAACAATAAAACAATTAGGACCGTACCCCCGGCTTATCAATATTCATGCTAGCAAGTCTTTACACTCGCCAAAGTTTATAGACATACGAGAGGGTGGTTTATTATCTTACCGGGGGGCGGACGCACTTAGAAAGGGTGGCATATTATGCTGAGGAATGGTATATACGCTTCAGGCCTTGGTCTGAAGAGATTCGATCACACTCGGGGGATTTGGTGAGTTGTTTACAGAAACATGCCGGATAGGCCCTTTGTTCCAAATACGCGTTTCGGAGCGTTTCTTACCAGATAGTGTCGACGTGTACTGTGAACAGAAGCCCTAACCGGTACGAAGATCCAAACGTACCGGAAGCTATCCGGTGTAGTTTGAACAGGTTCCGGTCCACTCCGAACATTTTTGCATGAAATGAAAACAGATATTTTCAGCTCCGATTTCTGCCTTGCGTTCACATCAATCTAGCCTGAAAACCGAGCTTAATGAATACTCTTACCAAAACTTAGCTAATCAAAAACGGATCCATCAATAATGTGAACACTAAAAACAGAAGTATTCGATTTTCTTACAACCTCGATTTTTAAAGCGAAAATCAGTTGCGATTTTGAGGAAAAGGTGAAAACAAATTGACGGACATTCTGTTTATATCTGAAAACGGAGTTGCGTGAAGCAGGGGATGTTAAATATGTAAATGGATGGATATGTAAATGGCTAAATGTAAGGTCTTTAATCTCGTTTGATAAAGGAGTAATGACATACAAAGTCCTGCATAACCTCTGTCCGGGAAACCTTCGAGATAAATTCACTAAAGGGTCCATGATTTCTGAGTATAGAAACAGAAATCGTGGAGATCTGCAAATTCCTAAAGTTAAGTTAGAACAAGCAAAGCAAAGTTTTTATTTTTCTGTGGTCAAAAACTGGAATGATATCCCTCACAATATCCGAGAAACAGAATCAATCGCTCGTTTTAAATCAGGTTGTAGAGAGTATCTTTTGAACCTTTTACAGAACCCCAAACACAAACCCTTGGTAGAGCAGCGTCTTAAAGTGAATAATTTTCAAAACAAACATTGTTAATAGGTTTTCTTTGATTTGTTATTATCTTTAAGCTGAAAGGCGTATCGTTTATAAATAATATTAAAATTAAAATGAAAATGAAATGAACAGAACCTCATGCTCGATTGCTTGCTGGGAGAAATCTAGCGGCGCAAAATGCCAGAATTATAAAGATTTCGAACGTCATTAAATGTCCAATATGCTTCTATTACCCTAGCTCCTTTTTTAGGTTGTTTGTTAGGAAATAGCTATTTCACTCTATTCCTGTTAACTTAAATGTGGGCAAGTGTAATAGTAATTTGTCTTATCAGTATAAAGCCACGATCAAACTACGCGACATTTCACCAAAGATTTCACCCAACATGATGTTTGCTGAAGTGCTTGCTCGTGTGACCACCTTTTTGGGACATCCAACATCATAATTTTTGATTTTAGCGGTCAATTTTTTTGTGGTCTGCCCGACGTTTCATTGTTTCGAAATGTTGTCGGAAATGTTGTGTTGGTTGACCACCTTGTTGGGACACGTAACATTCTCATTTCGATGTTGATTGAAGTTTGATTAATGTCCAAAATGTTCCGTGTTGCACCCAAATATTTCTATTGTTTTGAAATATTGGGGGAATTTCGGCTTCCTTTGACCACCTCAGCTAACAATATTGGCTCCGCGCATTAGCATTTATCTCGAAGCAGGCAACGCAAAAGTGGTGCCTATATCTTTGTGTTACCATTGTGTTGATATAAATACGAAACAATCGCACAATAGAAAATCAAATCTCCTACTGTAATTAAGCTTTTGATAAACAATTATCTTTCAATAGAGCCTAGAACTTTGATTTATGATCAACTACATTTAATCTATTTGTTTTGCCGGGTTGTGGACGCGAGCTTGTGCTTAGGCCCTACAAAACTGGCGCATAAAGTGTTGGAGGAAATGTTGGGTGAAATGTTGCGTTTAACCGACGCTTAATTTTAGCCTTGTGCTTCGTACTATCTATTTTCCCTTCTGAAGATAAAGCTCCGCTCCAAAACGTAAATAATTAATGGGCTAGTCTTAAAATTTTATTGCTTTGATCAAAATACGCTTGTCTTCTATTGTTTCTGGGAATTATACTTGAATTATCGTATCTTGTAAGGACAGTTTCATGAAATGTGTTGAGGATTTCTAAATCTGGTTTATTACGCCGTTCATACAACGCATTTTCTGACCGAAATGAATTGAATTCATCTTTCTTCAGCAAGACAATGATTTGAGCAGGTCTCATTGAATTTTCCATTCGTCAGAATTCCACGATGACCTCTTTTCCAAACCTTGGTCAGATTACATCTATTTGGTACATTTGTCTTCACTTTTTGGTTTGTTTACACGAACAAAATCATCCCACCTTCCAGACAAAAACAATGGAGAGGTATGAGGAAACCAAACAACTTTATATGTAAAATTTAATCCCACCTTCCAGCTTATCATGTTGAAAGACGAAATGAATTTTCACATATAAATACGTTATGTTTTCATCTTTCATTGTTCCTTTACCTATTCTATCTCACCTTATAAGTCTCACCCCATCACCTATCGTTTAAATGAGAAAGTCTCATTCTAATTCTACCTAGGTGAAATGCCACTCTCTACAAGTCAGATTTCACTTGACTGGGTTGAAAATATTTTCTTTAAAAAACAGATGATGTTGCAAAAATTTGTGCAGAAATATAAGATCTTGCCACCTAGCTCAAGGGCTTGAAGGTGGGATAATCTTGTCCATATAAACAGAGGATGAAAATACAGAGATTTGTAAATTTGTCTACATAGACAGGCTTTTAGATCTACACTGCGTAATGTTTACTTCAGCATGCATCGCTCGTAAATCTCCCAACAGGAATTCTTTGAAATGAAATTTCGATCAATTACAACACTTTGAAGGTTTCATATTATGATTTATATAATCTTGTACAACTCCCTGCAAAAGTTAAAGATAAGTAGATTGTGTTGTAGTTGATAATACGACTGCGAAAAAATAACATTTGAAAACACTTAAGATCGTCTGCTTTATAAGCTACATATAACTTGCGAAAAAAAAAATTTAGCTATCAGTGGTTTTGACTGTAGAAGTAAAATAGCTATGTAGTTTTTATTCATTTGTTGATCCTTCTATTAAAAGATAATGTACTTTGATTGGTTTATCCAACTCAGAAACTGGTCATCCTCTTCTCATGTAAGCTTGAAATGTCTTTATAAGTATTCATTTGCCAGGAAGAAACTGAAAAAAGATCACAGTTCTAATATGGCAGTAGCATTGCATCTTTAAAAAGTTTCACAATAACGGATCTGTAGGGTCTGTTCTAAGACATTTCCAATACTGCCCAATATGATCAAGCTTATATTTTGTATAAACATTTTATTTCACTACCAGTGCAAAGTCCAAAGAGCCCAAAGATATCTTGTATAGCCATGTAGGGCTACCAAGGACATCTGTCCCACATTTTGAACATAATCTCCCAATGTCTCCCCTCTGGTGCTACCAGAGAGTCTAGGTACCAGAGGGTCTACCAGAGAAAAATTTTGAGAAGAAGCAGGATTTGGAAAATCAATCGAGATAATTTGTGTGAATGAAAATGTCCCGAGTAGGACTCGAACCCCCGACCCTTAGATTCGTATTCTAGAGCTTCGAAGTTTTGAGAAAATTTTTCTGAAAGTGGGATAACATGATTTTTATATGTCTCATCTAGAAACTTACCTGCTAGAAGAGATATTTAGGTAAGGTTCAGGCTTCAATACTTATTTGGCGCACTTTACAGTTGAGTTCACTAGAGGGAAAACATTGACTTTAACGGTGTGGTTACTATGTGAGCCTCTTAATTAAAAGAGATATTTTGTGCAACACAACAGTATTCGATAAAGCATTATCAAACTTTTGCGTTACTTAACAGCTTTAATTGATCTCCTCGCGACATTTTCTTCAATTCATTTTCACACTGTCAAAAGTCCAATGGCTCTCATTGCTTTCTTCTCGAACCATTTTCTAGCATGGGAATATTCTTTATATTGCACTCTTCGGTACGTTTTAAAACGTCCAGTTCAACACAGAGAAAATAGCTCCAACAAGCATTAGGATAATGAAGCGTATTTGCGTATTAGATATCAATGCACTGCTTTTATTAGTCTACCCATTCAGTGGACTTTTGGTGCTTTGTACATTAACCTATACCTTACGGAGATAGTAAGCTTATCTGCGTATCAACTACCGATGCACTGCTTTGAATTGTCTACCTATTCGGTGGGTCCTTTATCCTAAGCACATTAACTAATACCTTATAAAGATAGTAAGCGTATTTGCCTATCAACTATCAAAGAAACTTAAACAAAACGTTACGAACTAGTGTTTTAAGTAAGGAGACTATATTTAGTATTAGCCCGAGCTTGAAAATCTTATGAAGATAGGCGAATGGCTCATTATGGTGGATCAATTAAATAGCATCATGGTTTGAATTCATATTTGAAGCAATTTATATTACTTATATTAGCAGTTTGTATACGAAAATAAGATTATATACCAGAAAATATATCTTTATCGATTTCATTGCTTTTGACTGCATCATAGTGCTCGATGTACGAAGGTACAGAGCGATATAGATGAGAAACAAGAAAGGAGACTGGCTCTCTAAGACTCGAAGTTTTATGCTCTTGCAATCATCAATCAGATTATAATCTTGTTTTCGTTTACAAGCTGCTAAGTATAGTGTGTCTAATAATTACGGGAGCATTGTTAAAATACAGAGAGCCAGTTTCTTTTCTTGATTCTCATCTTTACCGGGAAGCATTCACGAGAAGTTATTCTGCTAAATATTTCTGATATTTGAAACTATCTGAAAATTACCACGAGCTTACCTTCTTCCTGAAGTATTCTCTGGCAAATCGCCTATAGTAAGCATTCGCTTTTTTGCTACCACTAAAGCAACTGTGGATGTTGATTTCTTTTTTGAAGAGAAGACAATACCTCTCATCTTTACTGTAATAAAGGAATTTGCAATCTTCTTTTCTAAAACATATCTCATGGCACTGAAACTCCATTGCTTTATCCTTTTCCTCTAAAAAATACTCCTTTTTATAGATTTCGGGACATATATTGCCGTCAATCGTTTTTGAAATTGGCGATTCTTCTGCACCCTGTTCATAGTTATCCAACGAGCAGACGTCAAAACTTCCCAAAACAATGTAGAGTTCAATGATAGATAGCAGGAGTAATACTTTTGATGAATTCTCCATTTTCGAAAATAGCTTTGCTTATTGCCTTGCCCCTGATCACGCTGATGACACCTTTCTTGATGATGAAATGCCTCACGTAACTTTTCTAGTTTGCCTGTATGCACCACCAGTCGCTCATCAGCAAGTATCTCTTTAGTTTTCTTCAGGCCTATATCACCACCAGCTGAGATGAGGACAATGCCTTTGTTAAAAAGCGATATAATCATTTGTACAGCAATTTGTAATATGTCTTTGTTGGCTTTATTTCCGCATATTTTATTAATGGATGAGAAATTCATAATAATCATCATCATGGTGATCCATCATCATCGTCTTTTTAGAGCGTTATGAAAGTCCAAAGCAGAAGAAAACGATCATAATCAAATCAAGCCATGTGATGTATTTGCTAGTGGCTTACAAAGAGCTGAAAGTGTGCACTTATAGAAATTGAAATAGTAGATTGTTGCTCAAGATACACATAGAGTGCTTAAAAAGTAGCAAGAACAACGATTGAATTATATAGTTGATAGTTGTTGTTGATAGTTGATAGGCACATACGCTTACTATCTTCGCAAGGTATGGGTTTATGTGCTAAGCACAAAGGCCCCACTGAATAGGTAAACTAATCGAGCAGTGCGACCCTGGTCCTTCCTCTTGAAGTGACTTCACCTCGTGATTCCTTTGGCCTTTTTTGCCTGGAATTACAGAGAGCTGGCTAATTCTCTCCTCACTCTGTATGTGACAGGTCTGAAGGTGGTTTCGAACCGGGGACCCTTCAATCAAGGGTCAAGTGATCTAACCACTCGGCCATCCCTGCCTATATAACTATGTGATCAAGAGATCCAATGTGCCCTTCTGGTTATCACCACACTGGCTATGCAGCACCTTGTAAACTTGAGAACTCGAGGTATGGCTGCAATGTGTTGATGATAACCGTTAATTAATAAGTGTGGTGATAACTGGGAGGGCACATTGGATCTCTTGATCTCATTCTTACACTGATAGAAATTATCAATTATAACAAAAAAAGACATCGAAAATAAATACGATTTCGTGCACAAAAGTTTAAAACAAATGATGGCATAAAAGTAAGAGAGGATAAAATTTTTCTGTCATTCTGAATTTCCTGCCCTCGCAATCATCTGACAGACTATAATCGTGAATAAATGCGAGAGCATGAAACTTTGTGTGACAAACAACTAGTTTCCTTTTTTGCTTCAACTTGATCATCTGTACTTCAGTTCACTAATCATGGTGCACGCTTAGACCGCTATGGAATAAGAACAAATCATATTGTTAGTTTCAAGACTATCTCTCACTCATGACTATTGTTTATGTATGCTGCTTCGTCTATTGCAGTACAACTTCGAAATGCATTGCTTTAGTAAAAAGGCTGTTTTAAGCTAATTTTGTCTCCTGCAAAGCAAGAAATTCGTTGTTAAGAATTTCTATATACTAGCAAGAAAGGGCCTTGAAGACTAGATTGATCATCTCGACAAGGCTATTTCGTAATTTCCCACTCACCAGGAGATGCAGTATAAAAATATATCGCTAAATGTTCTGGCGAATCGAAATAAAGACTTACTTATTATGAATTTCATATTTTCCTCTGAAACTGCTGGTTTACTTAACTCAAAATGGAATGCAAACGAGACAAATGAACATGAATTTCAATTAAAATGCTTGATCGAAACGTTCTGTCGATTTGGTTACACTGTTTATTTTTCACCTTTTATGCTTCAAGCATTAACAAGCCTTATATTTCAAATATCTTTTATTGCATTGTACTGTTATAGTCAAGAGAATGGCATAAAGGATATACAGTACCCTTAACTCCTTTGTCTTTTACAGTGGGTCGGTCTGGCAGATTTTGGCATGTTTTATTGTCTGAATACCAGTGTCTATTCTAAGGAAAAGTTTACAACTCCACAAATATAGGTTTGAAAGTAGAGGTTTGAGGAGTGTCTGTGCGAATTATTTTTCTCGGAAATATTTGAATATTAAGCCTTCTAGATTGGCTAAGAATAAAACTTCTACTCTCGATTCTAAAGATATTCAAGTTAGACGCCTCTCATTATGATATCAAACAAGGCAATATCATCAAAGAAATGGACATATGCCTTAACTTTGCAACCTTAGATGTTTTAGACCTTTTTAAAACTTGAACGTTTAGCGTCTAACTTAAGCACCTTTATGATAAAAGAGTGAAGGAATACTTTCAAATCCACAGATATCAATTTACAGATCCACAATACTTTTTACAACTCCGAGAAATACCATCAAATCCACCTTAAAATAATCACTGCTACAGTTGCGTAGCTAAGACATTTAGTGCAGGACATCATCTGAAATAATCAAAAGTTGTGAACAAAAAGGGAATTATGAGATAGGATCATTTCAATTAATAGTTTCAAAAATCAAAATTGACAATTCCCAACAAAAATTATACTGCATGCGTAGAAAAAAGAGAAGGTAGACCGACACGTTTCATAAGTCATTATAAATCAATAGAAACGCAATAGAAATATTTTGAATTGACGCAAAGTAAACCAACCTATGGCAACATATCTAGATTTTCTTGAAACGACAGTTTTAGAGTTATTAAGAAGTATATTGTTGTTGCTGCGATATGGTTAAGCTAGAGAGCAGATCAAAATATTTTCAGGTCACACATTTGAAAGTAAAGTAGGCCCAGTATTCAATGAAAGCTTTGATTGATGACCAAAGTTATGAAAGGCGTCGTTGGCTTGCTTTGAGGCTAAAAATTACTTTATGTTCACTGAAGCTTAGTAATTTTTCAAAAACGGCCAGGTAGCTATATCTGAAATAACTTTTTCTGAACTCAATCTAAGTTGGTCTATCTGGCATCAATATGAGCTACTGTCAGTGTTTTCAATGTCATATCCTTCTCCATCTACATCGGTTCTGAGCAGGACCGATAATGAGTATAATACTCAGGGTGCAAGAAACGAAATGATAGTACAGTAGAATCCCGATAACTCGAACATGCGATAACTCGAACTCTCGCTAACTCGAACAGATTTGGCATTCCCCTTGAACCTTATTCATGTTATAAAGAGCCTCGATAACTCGAACATTCGATAACTCGAACTATTTTGATCGTCCCTTGCTTGTTCGAGTTATCGGGATTCTACTGTAGTAATAATAAGAATAGTAATCAGTAATAATTATGATCAATGACAATTGATAGAAAGTGCTAAAGATTCCACTGATACCAAATGGTTGACTAGAAAATTTATATGTCGTTTGAGAAAATGAAATACTTCTGATTGTCATTAAGTAGTCGATTAATGGTAGCTCGTTTATGGCGCATATGATATATCAAAACTCACAACCCTTGTGGGTCTCGTTTTCAACTATTCACCCGATCAGTATCTGGCAGTCCTGGGGTCAGCGGTTCAGTATTCACTGGTAGTGCTCCCACACGCAGGGAGATTTCCCTACGGCGAGGGAAAATGGGGTCTTGTAGGGAGTTGGGAAAACCTTCATGGGATATTGTTTCATTTGTAGGGAGAAATAGGGGAAAATGACATAATTGAAGTATTTCGAGAAAAACCTCTGTAAATGCTTTTTATAGCATAGATACACAGGCTGAAATGACCCTTAATCTACTACAACAGCTAGCAAATTTAAAAGCTATAAGTGGCAACCTTATTGCTAAAGTATCTGATCATATGCCTAACTTCATTATATTAGAAAGAAAAATCCATAAAAATAAAAAATCTAATATTACTAAACGTAATTTTAAAAATTTTAAGGAATTAAACTTTATTAAAGATATAAAAGATATAAACTTTGATTTTCTTAATGATCCTAGTCAAGACATACACAACAAATATGATATATTTCAAAGCAGCATCTTAGATACTGTCCAAAGGCACGCCCCTCTACAACGGTTATCTAAAAAAAGAATAAAACAGCTTACGAAACCTTGGATAACCAATGGTATCTTGAAATCAATTTCAATCAAAAACAAGTATTACAAAAAATTTTTTAAATCAAAAAACCCATTATGGTATCAACGTTATAAATACTACAGGGATACTCTGAACAAACTAATTAAACGAAGTAAGCGTTTGCATTACAGTTCCTACTTTGAAACCTTTAAAAACAATTCTAAGAAAATTTGGTCCGGAATAAACAAAATTATAAACAAAACATCTAAATCAAAAAGCAGCGAAATTTCACTTGTAGCTGCTAATGGAAACATTTTAAAGGACTCTAAAGAGGTTGCTGATAAGTTTAATGAATTTTTTACAAATATAGCAAAGACCTTGGTAGATAAACTTGGAACATCAAAATCACATTTTACCGACTACTTAAAAGGTTCACCGTCTGAAAGCATAATGTTATCGCCTGCCACTGAAACTGAAGTTCTTGATCAACTAAATAATCTCGACGCATCGAAATCAGCTGGGGCTTACGACATACCTATTTCTTTGATTAAAATGATAAAAAACGAGATAACAAAGCCCTTGGTGACTCTGATAAATCTATCTTTTAGTACTGGTTGTTTTCCGAATGCACTAAAATACGCCAAAGTCATTCCTGTATTTAAAGCAAAATCAAAATTAGAAGTATCCAATTACCGACCAATCTCTATACTTCCCATTTTTAACAAGATATTTGAAAAACTTATGTATAATAGATTGTATAGTTTTATAGACAAGCATAATATACTATATTCACATCAGTTTGGCTTTCAAAAGCATAAATCAACTTCCTTGGCAATCCTTGATATTTGTAATCAACTAGTAAACGCAATAGAAAACAAACAGTTTTCGTGCTGTATATTCTTAGATTTTGCAAAGGCCTTTGATACTGTGAATCATAACATCTTATTAACTAAACTCGAACATTATGGTATCCGGGGAGTTGCTCTTGAATGGTTTCGATCCTATCTAAAAGACAGGACCCAGCGAGTATCAGTTGGGGGCACTTTATCTAATTCTAACTACAATCATCATGGGGTGCCACAGGGCAGTGTTTTAGGACCGCTCCTTTTCTTATTGTATATAAATGATATTCCACAGTCATCAAAAGTTATGAATTTCCATCTTTTTGCAGATGATACAAGCCTATTCTATTCTAACAACAACATTGATAATTTAGAAAATACAGTTAATCACGAGTTGGCTAAAATTTCTGATTGGTTGATAGCAAATAAATTAACTTTGAATGTTAATAAATCTAATTTCATGATAATAAAACCAAAACAGAAACAGTTACCAAGAAACGTGAACTTAAGCCTAAACAGTGAGACACTAAAAGAATCAGATCATGTTAAATACTTAGGCGTATTAATTGATAAAAACTTGACTTGGAAAAACCACATTAAGCATGTAACAACTAAAGTGACAAAAAGTATTGGTATTCTATCAAAAATCAGGTACTTTGCACCAAAAAACGTCTTGATTAATGTCTTCAACGCATTCATCTTACCGCATATTAACTATGGTATAACTAATTGGGGTGGGGCCTACCCCAGCTCTTTAGATCAATTAAATAAATGTTTAAAGAAAGCAGCTAGAATAATTACTTTCAAAACACAGAATGAACCCTCTAAACCTATCTTAAAAGAGCTTAATTCGTTAAACTTAGAAGACACTTATAAACTAGAGTGTGCAAAATTTATGTTCGAAATGTATAAAGGTAACTATAACGGTCTTTATTCGCACCTCTTCCATTTAACTAAAAACCAACATAATATTAACACCAGACAGGCTACATCTGGCAAATTCTGTACTCCTGTAGTAAGGACCAATTATAAAAAACATTTCATTACCTATTCGGGTGTTAAAATTTGGAATAGTATCCCTGAGAATATTCGAAATTCTCGCCAGAAGAAGTCATTTAGTCAACTGTACAAGAAAATGTTACTAAACAATTATTAAATTGTGCGGGTTTTGAGCTATATGAGCCGTTGGAGAACAAAAATTTTTCCCCTGTTCTATCTGTTTTTATTTAGTTTTCCTTACCTATTCATTTTTTTTTTTTATTCCATTTTGTTTTTCCAAAAAATGAAGTAATTCATGAAATTTATATCAAAATAATTTTTCATATTCGGCAATTGCGTATATAGAATATATTATATATAGCTAATAATAACACGTCACTGAGGGCATATGGCTAGAAAGCTCTTTACAGAGTTATTTCCATATGTCCGTCAGCACATTTTGATTAATGATGTTTTGTATTCAATTGTTTTGTAGTTAACTTTATAAAATTGTATTTCAATCTTTTCATAGCATCTTTATGTTTACTAATTATAGCTGTAATTAAATGCTGAGAATTATAATGAAAATTGAAATTGAAAAAATTGAGCAAATGGTTAGAAAACCAATGATAAAATAGAAAAAAGTAAAACGTTGAAAGTGAATCGAAGTACAATATGTAGTAGTTTCATCTATAGTCTAATGCATGAAGAAAGAAAAAAGAACAATGAATGATTGCATATCTAAAACTGCCGATGTTGATTTATAAATATCTTTCTATATCAAAAATTTTTTTGTTGAGAAAATTCTGGTTAATTTCATTTGCAAAAAGAATATGCTTTCTTCAAAGGTATATTCGATTCAATATCAAAAATTTGCTCATGCTTCTCCAGAGTCCCCTTATCCATTATTAGATGAACAAATCAGATTTGTGGGAGAATTAATTGGGGAAGATGCAAAAAGTGAGGAAAAATAGGGGAGAATTAGGATTATAACCGTAGGGATATGTAGGGGAAAATTGAATTTGATTTGCTGTAGGTGAAAGCTACCACTATTATTGAGTGGCAGTAATGTTAATGGCATCCTGGTTACTCGGTTTTATCATGGCGGCCAACAAATTTAAAAGATAACATCTGCGAAAAGCAACTCGACCTTGTCTGTATCCTAGTCTAACAACAAATATGATGCTTGATGAAATATGGAAGGTAGCAAAAGGTAAGAGAGCTAGGTATCAGACTATATAGTTTAGTTAGATGATGATTGTCTCATCATGCAATTGGAATTTAGTTTTCAGGTGAATTTTTGGTATTTAAAAGGGTAGATAAGCTAGATAATGTTTCATTCAGTCTTACATCAATAGGGCATGCAGTCCCCAGGGGGGTACTTAAATATGAAGTCATACCCGACGTGCTGCTCATAGGTGTGGGTTATTTCAACTGAATTCTGTACACACAGGTTTGATATCTTGCTTGATTCTGATAAATGGGTTGGTATATTACTTGGATTTTCTCGCCAATCGGTCCCATTTGCAAGATATGTTGACGGCAGAATGACTCATAATTATTTTCTCTTCATTTCGCTTTCGAAATGATAAAACAACAACTTCTCAGCAACAACAACATAGCCCCATCTTGTAGCCTGCATAAAAGCCACTGGATGTATCTAGCCCTGTCTGGAAAGTTAAATTTTTATAAGGTACGCCAGAAATGCTGAGTGATTCAGTGTTTGCAAGGCTAGGCTGACCATATTCTGAAGTCTTCAAAAGAGGAGGACATATGTACAGGTTACAAAGAAGAGCCATATCAAGGTAGTGGTGGAATGTGCAAGCAGACTGCCTGCACAATTCTGATAGTTGATAGGCAAGCCAGTGCCTTAACAGCTTGGGGTCTGGGGGCGCTACAAGCCACCCAGCAGGTCCAGGACAGATCCCTGGCAAGGGTCCATTGGGTAGAGGCCCTGAAAGCTCCAAGCATTTTGCCATTTCTGAGGTCTCAAAATTGCTTTTAAGATCCTTATGATTTCATAAATTCTGGAACCTGGAATGGCCCTGGAACCTTTCTCAGATTTGCTCCTATTAAACAGTGAGAAATAGTGGTTAGCAAATCCTAGGGAATTATTTTTGGTTAAAATATGAAATAACAGAAATTATGCAACAATCACAAGTTTATAAAAATAAAAAAAAAATAGCGTATTAAATTTATTGTGGAAAATTCTTACCTTAATCCCACTTAAACTTAGCTCTCAGTTGTTCTTATCAACCTTGAAATCCCAGACATTTTGGGCATTTTAAAGACTCCGCCCAGACAGAGCCCCTCAAGAGAGGATTTGGTCAGCCTATTCAATGCAAAACCTCCCTTCCCAAGAAGTGTGATTTTTGTGAACGGTGTGTGTCACAAAGGCCAAATCTGCCAGACACTAGTATGGAATTTGTGCCCCTGAGTCAGCAATAGAATGATAGGAGAGAGCAAATAATTTTTTCTGAAGGACCCGTGATCCTCATAATAAATAATAACGATTGTACAATACACAATGTAAGTTGCCAGCTATTGTCTATATACCAATGTCCAAAAAGGAAGAATGCATTCAGTATAGAATGTTGTAACTTTAGTAGAAAAAGGAAATTTAATTCTCTCTGTTGTCTGTAGGTAAAATACTCGGAAGGGAATTGATACCTAATGTCTATTTACAAATATCCAGAAAAGAAGAATGCTGTCCATTTGTTGTCTATTATTTATAGCAAAGAAAGGGAGATTGATCTCTCGAGCAACATACTCTGGAAAGAATGGGTAGCTATTGTCCATATCGGAATGTCTAGAAAGTTTTTTCCTATACCTCATCCTTTCACTGAAACACTGATGTCAGTATACAAAGTGCCCTGAGCCAAGATGAGGTGTCTCGCGACAGTCTTTCTCTATTTTATCTCTATTTCTCTCTTCATTTAGATTTGGTATCAGCACTTGTTGGGAGAAGACTAAGAGTTCCACGATTATCTCCATTTAGATGGATATTAGTGGTATGTCTCGCGTTTATTATAACAATGTTTGTGTTATTTCTGTTTCGAACTTCTTGTGGTCTATACAACGAATGCCACAACTCTGTGAACAGGAAAAGGATTGCAGAGAAAGCAAATGCTCTTCAGATTCCTTCAGATATATCAAAACACGGACCATATGAATTCAATAAAATACACATTCATCCTGATAAATTGCCTAAAAAGTTGCTCTTTCTTGTTGTTGTAACTTCCTCTGCTGCAGATAAAAAAGGCAGAGACTTGCGCAATGCAATCAGAAAGACTTGGGGTAACTGCAGAGGAATTGAACTGACGGAAGAGTTGATTGGGGCAAAACTACTGTCCTCATTAGAACACCCTTCAGGAACAGAAGGCTTATCGCAATACTACCATTGTAGGGTGGTTTTTAATGTGGGAGTGACAAATAAATCAGAGCTAGATAATCAAATTAAAGAAGAAGCTTCAGAACATGGTGATATGGTGGTGTCAGATGTCATTGAGCATTATAGAAACGTAACTTTGAAACTACGCTCCTGCTTGCATGCCTTGTCAGACATAGATGCTAAATACATTGTCAAGGCAGACAATGATGTATTTGTGAATCTGCCCAAGCTGGCAGAATACCTAGTAGCCGATGTGAATCTACCAAAGACGCTTTATGGTGGTACAACTTACACTGCCAAAATCATTCGTGATCCAAGCCATCGGCATTTTGTATCATTGGAAGACAATGCGGATTTACACTACCCGTTATATTGTAAAGGATCCATGATTGTTATGTCAGGCCATGCTTTGAAGCCACTTGTTGAAGGTTTCCTACATGTCAAGCCGTTCAACATTGATGATGCATATCTTGGTATTGTACTTAATAAGCTCGGTGTCACTCCTGTCCGCATCAAGAGAATCGTTCAGTTCCAGCATTTGCCAGTAATGTTGCCGTATCTTCAACTCTGTGATTTCTCCTGGCTTATCGGGATTGGGGATAGCTTATTGCCGTCAGACATGTTTAAAATTCAAGAAATGATGCATGTTTCTAAGCGGATACCATCTTGGATGTGTTGGCACTTCAACTTACTTGGTAGTCTGAGCGTTTTCATATTAGTTGCTGTTCTGATTATTTTGATGATGAAATGGACGCATTCAACAAAAAGGTGATCAAGTAGAAAATCTTTAAATGGTAAGGTGCTAAAATGTTAGTTCATGTAAGCACGAGGGTGGGTTGATTATTACATACTGGTAAAAACCTGCCAGATTAGTCTGCTTAGTGTGATAATCATGCTTGACTCACAAGGTCATCGATTAGAATAAGATTCCATGGACAATGGTGAAAGGGAGAAAACCCAAGGGATGCATAGCTTAAAATGCTGAGATATAAAAATGCTAGCAATTCAGAATATTTTGATATTCGTCTTTATTTTATTGCTCTGCAGAAAAATGAATTTTATTCTGGTTTTTGGGTACTTTTTTTGTAGTAAAAGAAATTTTCAATGGGAATCATGTGTGTGTGCTGAAGTAATGCAGCAAATTGTACTGTATGCACAACAGAATATAACGTCACATTGTATAACGTTTACATTGTAGAAAGTGAGAAACGAAATGAGCATTGGAGTTTCACTGCTTTCATTGTTTTGCAATCGAAAATCGGTATCAGGTCTAAGGGATAATATTGACTTGGCTTTTAAGCGCTTAAATATCCAAATATTTCGGAAGGCAATATTTATTCACTTCATTGTGGAACACTTATTGTAGAACACTTCAATACGAATGCTTGAAGGGGTCTAATATATATTCTGACCCATGTGGAATCCTCTATCAAAATTTCCCTCTTTTGTATAATGAACTCTTGCTACTGTGAACCATATTCGTGGTCCTTACAGAGTTCGTTTGTAGAATACAACAGTAAGTTTGAATATATTTTTGTCGTATACGAGATGCAAAAATAACCCACGGTAACGGTAGGCATGCATATAGACCCAAAAATATCATACTGCATTGAAGTATATTTCTGCAATGAGAAAAGCCGTTAGACATTTGAATACATGTTGTAGAATTTCCAATATGTTTTTAGTTCGTTCACAAATTATCTTGCAAAATAGTTCTCAAAATTCGTTTCCTTAAATGAATTCAGAGCTTTGATATATCGCTGAAAAATTGTGTCGTATCATTTAGAAATTCAGTTCATGAAAAATTGCTTTTGATTTGCTGCAAACAATTATTCTTTTCAAAATCGGCCAATATCGTCAAGAATCGTCAAAAAAGTTGCAAATCGTTGTGAAATCGGACTAAAATGGCGACAAAATTAACTCCATAGAGTTACATCGCATAAATATTCGGAGGAAATCTGACATTTTCATTCTCTCTTGTCCCAAAAATTGTCGAACCAACACTGTTGGGAATGAGTGTAGTCACAAAATTATTTCAATTCGTAGCGGTTATTGGTGGATACTACTTTAAAAATTCGTCAAAATTTTAGATTTATTTCCTTGAATGTTTTTCCGGAATTTATTATTTCAATTTTTTTGATAGACTTACTGTTTCAAATTTCATTTCAGATTTATTGTTAAGTGTTATTTCATGGTTTTGAGATAGTCAAAAGAGGGGAATAGTAAGGAAGCATATTTCTCCATTTGTTTGTTCTAGTCAAGATGCTGAATAGGTGTTAACCGTGCGCAAAGTTTAATCAAAGTAATTGGAAAATTGTTTTTTCAATTAACGAAATTTTTCTATAGAATCACCTATTGAAATATCAAATTTCGATTAATTTTGGACGAGAATACATTGAACAAGCTGCAGACAAGAACCATTTGGATTCAGCTGCTCAAACATTTTAGTTTAGGTGAAGCAATTATAACACACCGTATCTACTCGTTGGTCAAAAGTGTTTCCATTTTTGTATTTAACACTTAATATTGCTTCTATATCGTTTTTTCAGAGAGAACAAACAAAGCGGGAGTTTTTAGATTATTATGTATTGTTGATATTCTAAATCAACAGATGGTATATTCTACCAACTGGCAATGACACCAACTTGGATATAAATTTCAGGAGAGTATGATATTGGTAGTTAGCACGTGCGGACCCGCGGTTAACGCAAATGGTTGTGCACGGTCATGGTTGAAAAAGTTATCGAAGACATAGAACGAAAGGCTTCCAGACCATTCGCCTGTTTTGACTATCTCTTAGATGTTTTAAGAATTTGGATTATTGTTTTATTTGTTTAGATTCGCCCAACTTCCAGTTGAACTGTTATCATTTTAGTTGTTAATTTGCTGTTCCCACTTTAAAGATTACAGAATCAAAATTACAATTAGATCTCCTAAAAAATTATAAATAGGTTAAAGAGTTTATTCGAGAGAGTCTTGTTCGTTGCAAAATACTTGGTGTAAGAGAATGAATTCAGGTGGGCAAGGAACTTTATGAGAAAGATAAACAGAAGCATTTTCAATATAGATATCTTACTTATAACGTGTCAATGCTATTTAGAGCATCATTCTAAGCATCTTTTAGCAGGGTATTTTTTAACATACAAAGTGGTGGGGCAATTCTCCACAGGTCTCTCCAATGGCCCCATGGTGCCCTTTGGATTTAGTGAAATTAGATTTTTTACCCCTTTTGAATTTGTGGATAAAAAATCACTAGTCTCGATGTTTTGCATATCTAATTCACTTTCAACCGTCAGTAGACAGACATCAGTTTAGTGTATAAAATTTAGAAAAATGTACATTGTTATCTGGCGAATGTTAAAAACTATTAAATCAAACCTTTTGTTGAGTTTTTCATAGATAAATGAAGTACCCCTTTTTAGAATGCCCAAGCAGTGATAAATCCTTAAGAATGCGTTGTCGTTTAGCATCTTTTAGCATCATTTACTTGAGCATGGTGCTTGCCAAGCATCAAGACGTAGTAAATAAGATATCTATATTGGAAATCCTTCGGTTTATCTTTCTCATAAAATACTTGTTACAGTTATGCAGCTACTATGAAATCCTGCTTGGAGAGTTTTGAAGGGAATGCAGAAACTGGCTGCTGATGCCAGCAAGGAATGATAAATTGAGAATCTAGTTTTCGGTTTGATATCCAGTTAAAGGATTGGATATTCGGTTATTTTTTATGCCAAACATTTACAACTTGCATGCATATAGCAATGTTGTAAGGATGAAGAGGAACGTCAACTGAATACAATTCTAAATTTACTCAACGAAATTGAATTTTAAAGGAACTGTGAAATCTTATTGCTCACTATAATCGTAGTTATTTAGCTTGATAGTGGCAAAAGGCAACGAGGAATCACAAGGAACCGTGATCTAACTGAATTGACCGGTCTTCCTTCTAATATTACCTCGACGTCCTTTAGACTTTTGATGGAAATTTGCCGTTTTGATTACCAAAATTGAAACAAAGTGGAAAAAGCAAAATTCTACATAATTCAAATAGAAAATTAGTGAGAAGAAAAATATTCTCAAATCTGAGAACATTATTAAAAGGTTATTCCTAAACTTTCAGCAAATAACATAGAATTTAAGAACTGGTTTTTTCCAAACTCTAAAAAATAAATTTATTGCCTGCAGGTTTGTAGTATGTAGTATGCCCCGTTTACGTCATTCCAGCAAATGTAGACACGATTTATTTACTTTATAGAGAAATGAATGATTCTACACCATTGCACCAAGAGTATTTTGCAATTATTGTAGACGATTTAAAATATATTATATATTTATTGAAGTTAACAATGCCATTTATGTTCAGTTACAATGTTTGATGAAATGAATGATTTTACACCATTGCACCAAGAGTATTTTGCAATTATTGTAGACGATTTGAAATATATTATATATTTATTGAAGTTAACAATGCCATTTATGTTCAGTTGCAATGTTTGATGAAATTAATGATTCTACACCATTGCACCAAGAGTATTTTGCAATTATTGTAGACGATTTAGAATATATTATATGTTTATTGAAGTTAACAATGCCATTTATGTTCAGTTACAATGTTTGATGAAATCAAATATATTCGAAATAAAAAAGTTATTTATGGATTGATATATACAAAGTTCCTATGGCGGATTCCTTTCTCTTTGTGAAATCCTTGAGAACTTATGGTGTCGTCACTGGGAGGCCTGGAACCTTACCAATGAGTTAAAACCAGTCTGGAAACTTTCAATTCAGCATGCTATTAAGCACATAAATACATCGCTCTTCCTTCTTGTAAAGACCAACTTTTTGAGATGTTTGCGGCTGACGTCAGCTCTATTCAAATATGTAATCATCCTTTCGTCCTTAATCCCATCAGTGTGCATTGTCCTAGATTTTTCCAAACATAAAGCTTTTTTGTGTGATGTTAAAGCTCTGGGATTTAGTCTGGAGGGTAATCATGCATTGTAATAAAGCCGACTTCAGTATGAAAAAATTGAAAACCTGTAATACCCAATACTTTTATAATGAACTGTCAGAGAACGCATTGCCCAATTCTTTTCGCTCCTTTTCGATTAATGCTATGGAAGAATTTTTGAAATTAGATTTAGGCCTCTTTGGATTACCCTACAGTAGTTAGGCTCTAATTTCCAATGTTAATGGTCAAGGCCACCTCACGCCCTATCCTTGATCTTTACTTCCGTCCCAACCCAGCGATATATCACAAAGTTTTCGGAAAGTTTGTCGCTTCTTTTCGCTCTTTTTCGCTTTTTTTCGGCAATGCTCGTTACGTCTCGTCAGGTCGAATCTCTCCCTTTTCGCGGTAATTTTGAAAGCGAGGTTCCATCACAACAAGCAAAATGGCCTAAGGGCAAATCAGAAACATAAATTACTTTCAACTCTGCTGTTGTGGTCAACGAACGGATTTGCTGTCAGAGAGTGAAAAGAAAACTAGATGGATGAACACAAACAACAATCATGCTCAAAACTGTAACAATTATCTTCATTTTGCTGCATAATGGAGGCTGCGATAAAGGTTGGTATAGATGTAGGAAATTTGGTGACAATTAGGCCCAAAGAAAGTTATAACAAAGGAAAAACCACAATCCATCCTTATCACCAACAAATATTCATACTGTAGAATATGATTTGTCGTTTAATGAAGAGTGTTTGAGCATATGAAATGAGCTAAACACAATTCAGATTAAGCTTATATTCCCTGTAGACCAAAGTTTTATTTAAAAGCAAAGCAAGGCACGTCTGAATTGAAGGATTATAGGGGGCGTGCAGTTAGGGGCATCGCCCCCCTCATTGATAAAAAAAGCTCCCACTTTCCAGAAGTTTGGTACCCATTCAAGTAGCTGATTCTTAATTTTTCTGTTAAGAATAGTAGTTTTTAATACTCAAAGCAGCTCCCCCCTTCAGATTAATAAACGATTTTTGCTAAAACACTTGGAGTTGAGATGTGTCTGATTCTCACTTCATTTTGAGGTCTAAGAAGAAGCTAAGTTATGTGAAATTTGACTGGGACATATCTTTCATGAAAAACTTGTTAAAGAAACCCAGATTCTTGAGAAGTCTACAATCAAAGAAACACCAGTACTTGAAAATATTTTCCTCTAATAATCTATTGTGATTTATTTTCATTTCAGAAATCAATCTACTAGATCCAACCTTCCCGATTTCTGGAAGCCAAATCAAGAATTTGAGCAATGCTCAACAAAACAACATTTATACAATCTCCAGAAATGACCTTGGTTGGAAGTTCTCTATGTCTTTGACCTTGATGCTGGATAGCCACCCAGTTGTGCCAAAATATGTGATATATATAAGGCAGCCCTCGCCAACGAAAACTAAGAAGGTCGTTCTCGCCTTATCCATTGGGTCATCTCACATCAAATTCAAGTATTATGGCCAAGCAGCACTGTTTTACATCACGATATGGCCCGCAAGGTGGGAAAAAGTAACCCTGATAAAGAATGGCAATATGGTGCATTTGTATGTGAACTGTGTCAAGATCGACAGCAGACCCTTGATGTTAGATCGACACAGAGACCCCCCAAGAAGATGGCTATTTAGAGAGAGTCAAGTAAGTATTAGTTTTGCATCCTAAACTAGGAAAGTCAAGAAAAACGCCAGTATGAAGTAGAATATTCATTATACTAACACTAACAATACACCACATTAAACTACAGCTACTAAAACATACAAGTATAACAGTATCACATATTATAAAAAATCCTCCATTGAGAATAAGCAGTTCAGTTGAGGCAAGCTCCCCTGTCTAGTATAGATATACTAGATTTTTATTGTCTCTGAGATTATTTTTCAAATTTTTATGGCAAATAGCTCCTTTGTCCGAGGTTCTAGCCCCCCTGTCCGACAAAACCTGGGGCCATCACAGCACTTACTACCAAGTGCACAACTTATCTTAAATTAAGATGGGACTAGTTTCAAGCAACAAGTAAACAGATATACCCCATTACACCTGCATGTTTACGTGTTTGCATATTTCAGCTTTAATTATCCATGTTGGAGTGCCAGAGAACAACAAAACAACAAGAAAGACATGTGGGGATGATGTGTAGAGGGAAATAATTAATGAGTCCTATTTCTCTGCAGGCATTCATATGTTCTGCGAATCTCAAGTCAAACGTAATTGTACCAAGCGTCAGATGCAACAGCAAATCACCATCATGCACGCAACTCTCCCGACTCAGGGTTTTCAAACCAGCTGACCTGGTAAGTTTCTTTGCTTTAGTTTCATGATTTAAGCAATTGCTTTTTCTTTCCATTTCTTCATTCAAGAGCTGGTTCAATAAGAAATTGTGGAATGAGTTTACAGAATGATTTAACTGTAAAACAAGCCTTGATGTATATCAGCTCAATTTGGGGACTGACACAAAAAGAGACAAAAGGCCTCTATCCCTTTCACAGACAACAACTGAGACAGCTAATGGGAAAAAATATCCTCACAAGATTTCTAATCAAAATTTATATAAAAATGTGAAGAGCAACCAATTTCAACTGACATTCTGAAAGGAAGATTGCTTGGTCACATAATACGTTTTTCTGATGAGACACAAGCAGTTAAAGCGATGAAATTCTACTTTGAAGGATCAGAAAAAAGGTTTAGAGGCAGACCTAAAGAACCTTTTGTAACAACATGAAGCAAAGATATCACAAGAGCGAGATCAACAGAAAGGTCATTTCCAAAACCAACTATCAAGAGGAAGGAAGATTTTGAACAGATAAGGTTTCATGCACAAGATCGCACAGCTTGGGGAAACATTTCTGAGATAGTGTGCAGAGCTGCAAAAGCAGCTGCCACATGAAACTTACATGTGGTAGCCGCGTGACTTTAATTTTATATATAGAAGGGTCCCATCAAGACTTTTCATTCTATAGTATCCCATCTATCGAAGTCCAATTCACTACCTCTTGCTAAGCTCATTCTGCTGTCTTTTGAATTAAGTATTTTAGCACATCCGACTATACCAATACTCTGATCCCTAAAATTGCTTTGTTTGATTACAGTCAGTAATAAAACTAATGTAAAATCAGCAAAAAGTGTATCAATGGCATTGATTTGTTTGAAGAAGCATTTAGCATTTAGATTTTCCACATTGAGGGTGAAAGTATGGTCAGAGAGTAATGGTCTGGTGGTAAGCTGTCTGTTACCCTCTGGTCTTAACATGCACAGATCTTAAGTAAATACGGGTATGAAAACCTAAATGCAGATGGTCGCATACCGAGATAGGTGCAGATTTAAAGGCTCAAACATAATGTTCAGACAAACACGAGTATTTGCCAGTTATGATGTGGAGCTGTTTAGATCTGTCTTCAGTGTAAATGAATCCATAGGGATAATTTTTGTGAAGTAAAATAATCTTTTGAATATTTTGGTTCCTGAGGGACAGGGTTACTAGCACGGAGTATGCAGAAAGGATAGGTGTAGAGTTGATTAAAAGAAGGTTAAGGAAATAGCGTTTAAGGCCGTTTGGGCATATTTTGAGAAGAAGGGAGGATACAGAACTGGTTAGAGTTTTAACAATGGAAGTGACAGGAATGCAAGGGAGACACGACCAGTGAGGAGATGGAAGGATGTAGTTGAGAATGACATGAGGATGACGGGGTCGGATAAGGGGGCGGCAAGCAATAGAGAGACTTGAAGGAGACAAATCTATGGACCCCTGGAAAACAGCTGGAACACAAATGCTGTTTTTGTGTGTGTGAGTTCTTTGCCAATGTTGAGCACGAGCATGATGAGGTCTATCAATAGAATGTTGGATTTATGCATTTCTTAATTGATTATTATGATTTTCAACAGACTGGAAAAAGAGAAAAGATATGGAAGAGGATTGAAACGTGGAGACCAAGAGAATTTGCTCAAAAAGCTCCGCTTCAGATTTTCCTGGGTCACGTCAGAGTGAGCTTAGATTCCAGCGTGCTAAGGCAGTTTCGTGGAAGTGTAAGTTATTGAGATAATATTTTATGGATGTCCGTTGTTTGTTGGTAAAATATTCTAAAATTAGAGTCCGTATTATTATCCCCACACAGTAATGAGCAGTGCAAGCTATCAATTTATTTTGATAGGTACCAAGTTTTCATTTATAAAATAATCTGCATTTTTAGTTGGGTATTATTCCTGAATAGGTTCCGAACCGGTAATATTCTTCTGATGCTAACCCTTGTGGTGTTGAGCAATTCACGTTATTTTCATCATCATCCCTTTAAACAACCAGACAACATATTTCTTACTTGCTTTCACTGAATCTTTGTCTATTCAGGGACGCCAGAGCCAATGAAGGACAAGGGGGGTAAAAATTTAGTAAGGGTACCTTATATGCTTGCTTGTTTTGTCTCGGAAAGAGTTAAGGGTGAGCTACCCATTTTAAAGCCAAAGGTATGTTTACTGTGTAAAATGATACTCTTTATCTCCTCAAAAGACGCTAAAATGCTAAACTTTCCTTTCAAAAAAGTTAATTTTCGCCTGTCTGCCTCTCCTTTGACAGGGAATGGGCACTACCTCCTCTGGGCCCGTTTTTCCGACGTCCTTTTACCTTTTTGATTATTCCAAAAGAATCGAATGAGTCGAGAGTACATACATGATCCCTTTAGTGTTCCGTTCATTCCTAATTGGTATTGATTTCATAAAAGCTATTTCATTGTGAAATTTGTTATCTCTCCTTTCAGCCAAACCTGGATGACGTCCTCAAACTTATAAACTCAGGTGTGTATGCTTGATCAAATGATGAAGTAATGCTCGGCAATACTTTTGTGGGAAGAGCGGGTCGGGCATTTTCCATGATGGTCAGGGAGTCGTGAAAAGGTTGCTAGCTATTTTCAGAATTTATTTTTCAGAATTCATTCACGACATAAGGGACTAATGGGGAATGTTGTGCAAGAAACTTCTAGCTTAAAAGCGAATATTACAATATACAAGCTACGCTGTATTACTTGTATAAAAGTCTATTAACTATTGAAAAGTTTCAAACTACTTCTCCAATACTTCTTGAGTAAATAACTTGAAGTAGAAGTTTTTTATCTTTTCACTTCAATTTATTATTTTCTGCTTTTATAGGCTCTGCTCTTTTTCCGCCTACAAAATCGCCAAAAATCGAAATAACACGAAAGAGAGACCCAGGAGTCAGGAGACTTTCATCCTCCACCACTCCTTTCGTCATCCCAACAACCTATCTTACCACTCCAAAGAAAACATTGCCAAGATCTACCGACTTTCCGACAACAACAGTTCAGCTATCTACCGAAAACAGCAAAAATGAGAAGACAGAAAGTCTTAGTTCAAAATCACCAATGAATAAAGCTTCAACCGTGTTAAAATCCCCTTCAACTGCGACGGAATCCCCTTCAACTGTGGTCAGAAAAACTGACTCGGCCTCTACATCGGTTTCCACACCTCTCCCTACGACATACGCTAAAAACTCGATGAAAACTGATTTTGCTTCCTCCGCTGCAACTACTTCATCGAAAACTGAAGTTTCTACAACGCCAAAATCTGAGATTTCAGATACTACATCGCATTCGGTGAGCCAGTCATCGGAAGCAATTTCAAGAACGACTACTTCTGCACCAGTAACCTCGATAACTGGAAGAACTCAAACTGATGGATCGGTAGGAGAACGTTCCCTTAACGAAACAAAAACTGGTCAATTCAAAACGGAACATTCCACAACTGCAAACCCATTAGCAATATCTGTTTCAAGTATGGAATCCTCAGTGGATGGAAATGTATCGACGAATGCTCCCATAACAGTCTTCTCTGTTAATCCTTCGGTAAGCAATTCATTTAAATGATTGTGAACATCATCTTACGATTATATATTGTTGATAAATATTTATATATTTTTGAATATCATCAGCAAAGAATCATATTGAGGCAATGCTCAATACCACAAAGTTTACTTAATAAACAATTTTATCCACTAAGAATTTATTCAAAAATTTAGTGAACTTGCTATATGTTTGAATAAAAGTTAAAGATAATGTTACAAGAGAATAAGATTCTTCAGAAACGTCTCGAAAATATTAACTTTCCAGCAAATGTCAATAAGGCTCTATGGCTGATAGCTGTCCGATTTCTCTGCAAACATGTTTGCTGTATCTAGGTAGGAAACTGTGTTATTGAGAAAATCAGGATCAAGTTGATGAGCGATTTCGCTTCCCGAGTATTGCTAGCAAGAAAAAGTTAATTTGACTTTGCCTGAAATATTCAAGGCTCTAGGTCCTCGTTTCAATCCGATATTTCTGGACTTTCCATCCCTTCCAGTTATTAAAGAAAAAAACTACAATTATCTCTTGAATTTGCTGGAACTTACCTTAAACTGATGCTATAAGACAATGAATAAATTTTCCTGTGAAGAGAGGTTCTCGAAATCAAAACATTTTATACAGTGAAAAATTCGATCAAAACTTTCATTAATCTAGAAATGATTCTCTGTTTTAGATGCGAGTTATTTCGGCTGATTTTCTTTGCTTAGTTTCCTTCCAAAATAGTTCGTACAATAAAGCTGTACTTAATGCTCTAGTCTGTTTTTCTAAATATTTTGGTTCATTGTTTCTTAGACATTTGGCCAGTTTTGGTATTTGCGTGGACCTGAAGGCTTTAAAGGTTACCCTGGCGATTTGGGACCAATGGTGAGTAAAGTTTATAAATATTCCCAAACAGAATGACGTGATCTTGACAATTTTAGTTAAGTCTCAGGCTGAGGGTACTACGAAACCTGTTTGAGAAAATTTGATTCGTGCTTAGTGCTTTTGTGAATCTTGCTCTGTGTTGAAAATGAAAGTTTTTAAGTTTGGCAAGTTTATATCATTAAAGTTTTTTTTAAATACTTATATGATAATAGATATTTGCAGTGACCCTTGAAGTTTGGATAAATTACATTGGGATAAATGTCCGTTTATTTTAATTGCATTCTGTATGTAAGAGGGTTAGTGTGCAGATTTAGTGCGAGTGAGCTACAGATATCAAGTGGCCCCTAGTATTACATATGAAGCCTAGAAAGCAACTTATTTTTATCAACAATCATGCTGATATGAATTTATGATACTGTAAGCTTTGCACAGAATAGATAACAAAGTCAGTATACGGGATATCAATATAGCAGTGTAGCCTTTTCTACTTGTTTTCTACTGTTGCCAGCTATCCAGTTGTCATATATCAAATACATAAGCTGCTTAGTGATTTGCGCCAGTGGAAATGTATCACTATCATTTACTTACCCTACCAAAATTCTGATGTTCCTCCACCAGTTCTGAAACCTGAAATCCTATTTACGGAAGGCAAGTGCTAATGTCCTTAATCAGAGCTAAAAGTTAGTGCAGTAAACATCAGTTGTATCCAGCCCCAGGAGTATACAAAGTAGGGGGATTGCTTCGTGTTCCAGAGCCATGTACATTATTACATGAATTCATAAGCCTTAAATCATCAATAATTGTTATTATTAATTTTGCAGGGTCCAGAAGGATATCCAGGTGAAAAGGGACGAAAAGGAATCAGAGGGGTGATGGTGAGATCATCGAATGATGTTCAATTTTCTGAATTTTTCCTGAAATTTGCTTATTTGTCATCACTTGCTTATAAAGATTGTTTGCTTGATAGCCATAATGATAGTTAGCATGGTAACAGCTACACCAAATAAGCGATTAGACTTGTTTGGTTGCTTATTCGATAATTGAATGTAAAATTTAGGAAATGAATATATTTGATTTGATTTTCAGGAAATGATACTTCAAACTGATTTAGTGAGTGTGTGACAAGGATTAAAATCAGTAGCACTGAAAATCCATTGATTAGTAACGATAATTTCGAATGGTTCCTCAAGATCTCATTTTTTACATATGAATCATCATAATTGAATTTGATCTTTCTTCAACCCATCTATTTTGTATATTGAAGAAAAATATTAGATTAGTACATCTCCTGATGAGGGGGCAGCCACGGAACAGGCTTGTAGAGATGCATAGTTTAGTCTCTTCACTCTTCTCTATATACATTACACTCAGTGGCGGTGTAAGGGGGGGCCAGGGGGGCCATGGCCCCAGGCCCAACGCTTTTGCTAGAAAAAAGGGGCCCCGTACCTTTCATAAAATAAAAAAATTATCTCCTTCATAATGAAATATATAAGCTATACTGTACTCTTTGTTTTATTTTTTATTTGGTTTTTTTATAACATATCAAGCACATGTTTAATAACAATTTTATAATATTAGGACCAACTTTTTTAGCGGGGGTAGGGGCCCCGCAAATATGTTCGGCCCCAGACCTCGCAGTTCCTAAAACCGCCACTGATTACACTCTAGATTTGGGTATCAAGCACTGTCTAAGGGAAAGCCGAAATACAGACACTGTAGAAAAATATCATATTGGTATATCGATAAAATGAGACAGCTCTGCTTTTCCAAATATAATGGGGTTAGAAATGTTTAACCACTCATATCAAGCTTATAAATGATTATAATGAGTTTTCGCTGTTGTTGTTTATTCTGCAAGAAAATATGGTTCTGTTATCGACTGGTTTTGAGACCATCACTTTGTTATTTAAATATTCTACTCTCGTCATACTCTAAGAAGAGTTTCTAAGAATTTACTTTACAGAAATGAATTTCTAAGGGGTGCAAAGCTCTCAAAAAGGTTGGGAGGTAAATGGCATTATACCCCCTAAATCGACCACTGCACTAGTATGCATCTCTTAACGGAACTAAGTTCTTGAGAATCCGCATGTCGTAACTTCTAAACCACCATGCCTCGATTTTAAAATCGAGAGGGGTCATATATCAGACTGTTTGCTTTCTAATTTATGACTTCTATTGCACATATGGGTGTAATCAAGCAAATGTACAATGTGTATTTTGAAATTGTAAGCAAAGCATAAACTACTCTAAAAAATTGATTATATCAAAGGTTTCTTTAGCTAAACTAACTCTACTATTTCTCTTGCGTTTATTCCAGGGCCCTAATGGATTACAAGGATTGCCTGGCTTAGCTGGACAACAAGGTCTACCGGTAAGTTATTTGATACTTACATCGAAAGTCTAAAATTATTGTTGTCGTTGTTTTTGCTGCTCCTGATTCATTGTTGGTGTTGCTGCTATTCCTAGATATAGGTAATTCAGGCCTATTTTGATGCAGTTTCTGTGCATGAAGCCCTTTTTGTTTAGCACCCTTTGTGAAGTAAGATAGGGTGAGGTATCTATCCTACGCTGTGAAAGTCTTTTTTTCTCGCTCTAACTGGCATATTACTTGTGACGCAAGATTGGGCGAACCCTACAATTTTTTGCCTGTTTGTCTGAAGTTTGCTATTGTGCCTTTAGCTGAAACACCAGATATTCACTCTATTCAATTGAAGCAGACAAATACACCTACTGGTGTTATTAATTCTCTTTGTTTTTTCATTGTTTCAGGGAGATAAAGGAATATTCGGATTGCTTGCTATTCACAGAATCGGCAGACACGGGCCTAGGGTACGCATGCTTTTCATTATAATCTCTTGAGAAGAAGCAGGATTTTAAAAGTCAATCGAGATAATCATTGTGAGAATGTTCCCAAATCCTGATACTTCTCGAGTTTGCTTCTCAAACCTATCTAGGTGCGAAAAGGTCATCGCCCTTTGGAAGGCCAGTTTTAGTTATTAGAGAACCCGGATAGGTTTGTCTGATCGATGAAATAGCACCGATTGCTCAGTCAGTAGGGCAATAACTTGGTTATTGTAACGGTCGTTGTAGGCTCGAATCCGATGATCTCAAAATAAAGACTGGATCAAGCATTCTGTTCTTCTGGAGCCAAATTTTTGAAGCCTATTGACTACTTCAGCTTATGTTTTGGCTCCCAATATGGCTGCCACAGAAATTATATTGACTTTATTTTTTGCTAACAATAGCTGCACGATTATTCTCTTTCGTGCTTAGCATTCATTACATTCCAACAATCATCAAAGAAAAGAGCAGCCCCAAGTGGAAATTCAATGTATTGGACCTACCAAAACGGCGGCCAATGACATCCGAGAACATCAGATGATCGATCCAGTCTTTTTTGAGATCAGTGCTCGAATCCCTCTCGGGTCCTTTTTCATTCATACAATTCATCTCGATATCATGTCTTCTACAGCAATATGAAATTGTTCGTTTTATCATTCACCTTTCTGCTTGTCAGACAACACCCTCATTTGCATAATTTTTAGACAAAAACTTTGCCGGAATCTTGGATAATCAATCAATATATTCATGTCGTTACAAATCCAAATCCAACTTCGTCTCAATCGTGCTTAATTCAATAGATTTGAAAACCAATCACTAGACAGTTTTTTGTTTACATTTGTGTCTCGTACACCAATAAAACAAGTTTTTATCTTTTCATTCTACTTTCTTCTTAATTGTCGGAACCAACATTCATCTGCATAAAGTTGAGACTAAAACGTTTCTGGAAGCTCAACTAATTCAATAAGTTCGTAAATCAATTAAGAGATAGATTTGATTTGAAAATTAATTCGATCTCTCTAGTCTATTGACTTTAGCTTTCCAAGCTTACCAAGTTTGTTGTCTTCTCCTTTGCAATCGTGTATTGTAGAGGTGGCACTTATTTCATATTAGGGATAAGGATCTAGTATCGTAAAAGAGAAGAAACTACTCACTTCTATGCAGAATTCCAAAGCTCTTTTATTACTTCTTGATAATGTACTCTATTGAGGATTTTATTACAGTTTGATTACTCAAGTGCAGTAGGCTTATAGGAAACAATGAAGTTTTGATTAAGTTTACAGCTACAAGTTATGAAAATGAAAGGTAGTTGTTTTAAGGAATAGCTGCGCTCCCCAAATGGGATTTCTTATCAGCACGTACACTCACCCTATAATTCACTTTGATTTTGGCCCCCACTTTTATTCAATTAGTAACAGGTCAATAAGCAACGAGGGTTGGAATGACCAAGACAATATGAAACTCCAGGGCTCAATAAAACTGATAAGAACTTAAGCAACTATGCCAAAAGTGCTTAAGTTTGTTTGATCACACTATGTTTCTTTGTTCAAAGAAGTATGTCTGGTATTTTAAAGGTTTTATTAAATTTACACTTTAATCAATTTAAACGGTTTCAGGTACGCGGAAATGTCTTTATTTCATTTGTTTTGCGAAACTCAAGTAACTCATCAGCAACTTTGGGGGCTGAAAATTCAAAATATTTAAGCAACTTTGAAGACTAGGACCAAAGTCGGGCTACTTATTGAAAAAAAGTGCATTTACTTGATTGGACAAGTTGAAACTTGGGTATTTATTTTGCATTCTCAATGCTCCCTGTTACTGATAAGTTGATCTTCATGTATTTCTAATTACAGGGAGAATTTGGGAGACATGGTAAAAAAGGAAAGATTGGTCCACCAGGCTATAAGGTTGGTTTGTTATATTCCTTGATTTTTTCCACATGAAAAGTGCACCGACCGTTGACGGTAGAGTTAAAAAAAAAAAATCTGTCATGAAGAAAATGACTGAAAGAGAAAAATGAACGTTATAATCAAAACTACAAATATGTTGTGGGAAGGATGGATGAGCGAAAACCAACTTCTGGTCCACCTTCCGTTTCTCGCAACCGAGAAGCTTACCTAAAGACTCTGTTTCTTATCAACTTAGAATATCGACGCCTCAATGCTCCAAATTTACTCTAAAAGCTATTAATTTCGCCAATAATCACCGCTCTAAGGGGCAACCATTTGTTTTAAGGTCTTACGGGCTTATTTAACAACGAGCAGCTAATGAAAGCCACACAACGCAAAATACAAATAAACAATACAAACCATGCCTTTTTGATTAAATCTATCAATATTCTGCCTCCAATAAAGGGGCACATGTAAGTTAGAGAGAGAGGGGGTGGGCGGAACATGTATAATTGCTTTTGAGAGCAACTAAATGGTTGATATTCCTTTCTTGATTGCTGAGATGGTTTGCATGCACGTCTTATGTAGAGCTTATTTTATGTTAAACGTGTTATTTTATGCTGGTCTCTGTATTAGGCACGATAGGCCCAATTTATCTATAAAGAGTTGCAATTATTTCCTGTAATCTCACATAAATCCAAGCAGAAGGATTGACACAATTTATTAGTTTCAGCAATTGGGTAATGATCGAAACAATGATAGATTCATTCGCAGTTGGTAAGGCATAGCTGATCTACACATTGATTGTGTACAAATCAATCAATATTGACTAAGTAAACAGATCATTCAGCAAGTGGTATTCTGATAACATAAAGATTTGATAACTTTTTGGAAACAAATCAGCATTTCCTATCAATAGCTGTTATCTATTTATTCTCTACAAACATCTTCTATCAAGTTTCTATCAAGTATTAAGTTTTTATCAATAACTTTTTTATCAATAACTTTTTTATCAATAAATTTCTATCAATAAGTTTCTATCAATAAGTTTCTATCAATAAGTTTCTATCAACAAGTTTCTATCAAAACAGTTGAGTACAGTGCATAGAGATGTAATAAATGAATCAAGCTTTGCTTCTCGTCAGGAATGAAGAACAACTTTTTAAGTAATTACTTAATAGCCTTGAAAAGTCTTGCTTCTTCTTATCAAGGGCGTTCTTATTTACAAATTGTATAATATTGACCTTTGCTAAGGCTACCTTTTGTTTACTACCCAATATCTCAGAATGAGGTCATCTGAATTGTTTTGAGACATTGCAGCAACTTCGACTAGTTTTAAAGAAGACCCTGTCGAGTTTTTACATCTCTGCCCTATTTTAAACATGCTTTTCTTCCCCGTTGTTCGTCACCAGCGTTTAGTACCTTAAAAAGCTATTGTTAGGCAATCTTCAACAAACTTCGTGGGTTTCTTACTCCTTTTTAGCAGAATAACTCAATGTTGATCCCATAGAAACTGTGTGGCAAGTAAGATATGGGTGGTATTGTTAGCAATAATGCTTGTGGGGTTTAAAGAGTGTTGAGTTTTCACACTGTTACTGGGGTCTTTTCTATACGTGCTGATCATCTCCCTCGTTCGTCGTTGATGTGTTCCTTGAGGTTATCGTCAGGCAATCCTTGATGTACTTTGCGGCTTTCTTATTCCTGTAGAGAAGTATCAAGGCGTTGTTGATCTCATTTAAGCATAGTGGCCAGAAGGACATGTAATATAAGTACCTCGCGGTCTGCGGAGCATCTACTTTCAACACAAGCGCGTACCAACCAGTGACGAAATCAGTGATTAGGAAGGGAATGATACAAACTGCGAAAGAGCCCAAGATGAAATACATGGTCTTTGCCAGCTCGTTGTAGTACATTGGCTGATTTGTTGCTGTTGTTGTCGAGCCTTGATGACGTGTCGATGAGTTATCGTGTAACATCGCAGTGTTCGCCACGTGCACTTTGATACTTCGGAATAGTCTGATATAGCAGATGTAAACAGTGATGAAGATGAAGATATTGAAAACCATCATAATGATTTTCGGGATGCTGGTGGTTGTAGTGTTGAAGCAATTTGTAGAAACGATTCCGTGAAGAATCGACACGAATAGCACGAGGAATAAAGTGATGAATGTGCCTTTTTTAGAAAGCAGTTTCGTCGTGAACAGACTCTCAGATAATCTGGGTCGGGCTTTCAAGTATCTCTGTGCTGCAATTACGACCATCATGTAGCTGGAGAAATGGCTGTTCGTTTGGATGATGAACATCGTGAGCTGTTCATACCAGCATATTCGTTTTTGCCCATACGCTACAAAGAGTACACAATGCAGTGGTAATGTAACGAGCCCTGTGAAGCAATCTGAGATGCATAAAGCAGCGATGTTCCAGTTGAATACTAGATTCAGTTGTTTTGTTTTGTAAAACGCAATTGTAACCGCTGCATTGCACATTATGAGAAAGGGTATCAACAATGCAATGGTTGCTGCTATTGATGTGTTTTGAGCACGGGTTAAAATTGTTCTTCCAACATAAGCGTTATAGCAGTATTTTGTAAGATTCATCTTGAATATAGTTGTACAAATATCAATGTTTCTCTATGTTTCTGACACTGCTTCAAAAGTCTTGTTTCTTTTTTTGTTTTCCAGCAATGATACTGATAATAATTCTTCCAAACTCCTCGACAATTTCTGATTTATTTGATACAAGTCGAACGGGAACTCTCTAGCTCTCCAATCTTTAAATACTTTCATTATGATTTTGAAATTAACTCGAGCTAATGAAATAAAAATAGCCACTTTTTCTATAACACTTCCTCATAACAGCTTATTTTTCAGTGACAATGTTGATAAACAAGCCGCATATTCCGCCTTGAAATTCTATCTTTTCAGATGGATTTGTAGCAAAGCAATAAAACAGAAGATAGCATTTCTAGCATTCCTCCACTCTTTATTTCTATGATGAACTATTGTTGCTACAGCGAAAGTGTAGAAACCGCTAGTCATTCTTGAACAATGATCTCCTATTTCAGCTTATTTCCCCTTTACAATCTTGATAAAAAAGTCTTTATCAGTCCACCTTTAGCACTGTCTTTTCTAGTGTTTTTGTATCTTATCCAAAGCATCAATAGAGAAGCTAACATTTCTAACATTCCTCCACTCTCCATTTCTATAAGCTTGAGAACGCTCTATTTTTCTCAAGATAGCTGCTGTTCATGGCTCCCACTTTTTAATTGACACTTTTGCTGGAGCACCTGCTTTTAATATATTGTTGATCAAAATCTTTAATCTTCAAAAGCCTTGCCGTGATCTGCATTTGACTATGAAATCAGAAACTTTCTGTCTTTCTGGAACATTCCTCTGAGTTATATAAGTTAGATAACCTTTAAAGTACAATTCTAATAAACTAGCTTTACAACGCTCTGTTCTTTCCAATATAATCATTGCTCATGTCTCCCAGTTTTTTCTATCTCTTCTTAATCGATACTTCTGTTTGAGCAGTTGTCTTAAATGCAATATTGACGAAAATCTGCTACCTTCAAAAGCCTTGCTGTTTTCTGCATTTAAGTTTTAAATCAGCAGAGACTGCCTCCTCCCTTATCATTCGTCAAAGTGAGTATAGCTACATGATTTATTCAACAAAATTTTGATACAGAAGCTTGAGAAGGCTCTCTTCTTTTCAAGATAACTATTGATCGTGGCCTTTAATTGTTCTCTCTTCTTAATTGGTACTTCTGTTGGAGCACCTGTCTTTAATACAATATTGGTGAATCTTCTACCTTCAAAAGCCTTGTCGTATTTTAAATTTCCTTCGTGCCATGTGTTACTTTCTCACATCATTACCTCATTGCACTAAGATTATCAAGGAAACTAATGCAGCCAAAAAGCCGATGAAATTTGATTGGTAATCGCTTTTTGTAGGTCAAACTCAAGCCGATTTGTGTATACATAATTATCTATGCAATCTTATTCAAAGTTTTCTAAGAATACCTTATTATAATTCCACAAACACTTTGAATTCAAGAAAACTCGGTCATAACTACATTTTTTCATCTAATGTCTTTGAAACACTCGTTTTAGTGGTAAACAACTGTTATTTCTGCTAATTTAAAGAATTGTTTACTTCTAACAATAGTTTATTGCGTAGGTTATCAAAAAAAATTTATAAGGAAAACTCGTTTTTTTGTGTGATAAAAGATCAAATAGAATTTAAGATTGTTGTCGTAGATTCTTTCATTGTTTGCATCACACAGCTGTTTTATTCATTATTCTAACCTCTTTACTGATAAAGTTTTATTTCTTTGGAATCCATTTTTTCTTTTCAGAGCAATAATGCTTTTGTGGGTAATAAATGAAACTATAAGAAAAACTCGTTGTGTATGTGTGTTAAAAGATGAAAAAGCATTTGAAACGATCATTATTGTTGTAATTTTTTTCATTGCTTACATCAAACATCTGCCTTATCCATAATTCCTAACTTTTTATTGATTCAGTTGTTTTCTTTAGAATCTATGTCTTTCTCCCTTCAAGCAATATTGTTTTTTGTAGGTGATCAATAAATCTATAAGAAAAACTCCTTATGTTTGTGTGTTAAAAGATCAAAATACATATGAAATTATCAATAATGTCGTCATTGGTTCTTTCATTCCTCAAATTAACCAACTGCAGAGCAATATTATTTTTGTAGGCCGTCAACAAAAACTATAAGAAAAATCCTTATTTTGTGTATCAAAAGATCAAAAAGTATTTGAAATTATCATTGCTGTTGTCATAGGTTCTTTCTTTGTTTACATCAAACAACCGTTTTATCACGGCTCCCAACTTTTGATGGACTGAGTTGTTTTTCTTTGGGAGCAACGTTTTTTCCTTTGGAGCAATGTTATTTTTGTAGTTGATCAATAAAAACTATAAGAAAACTCCTTATGTTTGTGTGTTGAAAGATTAAAAAGCATTCAAGATAATCATTATTGTTTTTGTAGGTTCTTTTATTGTTTACATCAAACAACTGTTTTATTCATGATTCCTAACCTTTTTGACTTTAGTGTTTTCTTTCGGATCCACTTTTTCTTTTCAGAGCTGTATTGTTTTTGTAGTAGCTAATCAATAAAAACTATTGAAAAAATTCCTAATATCTGTGTTTTAAAAGATCAAAAAGCGTCTAAAATAATCATCATTGTTATTGTAACTTTCATTGCTTACATCAAACAACTGTTTTATTCATGATCCCTAACTTTTTTTTGACTAAGTTTTTGTCTTTGGAATCCACATTTTTCTTTTCATAGCAAGATTGTTTTTGTAGTTAATCAATAAAAACTATTGAAGAAACTGCTTATATCTGTGTGTTAAAATCAAAGAGCATTTAAAATGATAATTATTTTTGTGGTAGGTTCTTCCATCGTTATATCAACTTTTGATTGATTCAGTTGTATTTCTTTGGAATCCATATTTTATTTTTAGGGCCGTATTGTTTTTAGGTAATCATGAAAGCTGTAAGAAAACTCGTTATGTTTGTGTGTTAAAAGATCAAAAAGAATTAGTAATGATAATTGTTGCTGTTTTAGATTCTTCCAATGTTTACATTATACTACTGCAGATCAATATTGTTTCTGTAGGTAGAGAATAAGAACTATAGGAGAAACTTATTAAGTTGGTGTGTTAAAACATCAAAAAGCATTCAAAATGATTATTATCTTTTTTTAGATTCTTTCATGGTTTACATCACACAACTGTTTTTTTTCGTAATTCCTAACTGATTAAATTGTATTTCTTTCGAATCCACATTTTGCTGTTTAGAGCAATATTGTTTTTATAGGTAATCAATAAAACTATAAGAAAAACTCCAAAATATTTGTCTATTAGATAACTGGATTTTAGATTACCCTTGTTATCAAAAACCTCCAGGCTTTCAGGGTTGGAAACTTGAGAAGGGGTTAAAACTCAATCCTCGTCGATTATCATAAAAACTCCCAGGTTTGGGCAATATCTATTCTTAAAGGGTTATGTGATATGCTATAATTCAATTCAACCAGCCTGGAAAATTCTCCACGAGCATGCATATCTTATGTCGGGCTCGCTGAGCCTGAATATCTGCGCACCAGAAAAAAATTCTTAGTTATTCCTTTCAGATTTCTTAAAAGGGCGAAAAAATTAAATACGGTTTGTGGCTACGATGAATGCCTTGTGAGTCCTCAGAAGTTTATTATAGGCTTGGCAGGTCAACAACAGATAAGAGACAAGCGAATGCGTCTGAACTCACAACATGATAAAACACGAATGGCCTAAGCCACAACCACCACAACTATAACAACAACAACAACTCTACATGCTTTTATCTTAACTCTAGTGTCTGTGAGGATTCAAAATTTTTGATTAAACTGATTAACCACGCAACTTGCAAATTACCAAACTGTTGAATAATCTGTGTGCCCCTTTGATCATACTTAATCTTATATTTAGGCTGCGTTTACTCGATTTCCCAATACTCAAATATCAGATCTGTGTGATTAACGGATAGGTAAATTTTCAACTATATTTCTTCAAACTATCACATTTGACGTTATATTCATTTTTCAGGGTGACAAAGGCTTTCAAGGACCTGCTGGGCCAAGAGGACCTTTAGGAAGAAAGGTGAATCATTTCAGATTATATTTTCTTACGTTTACAAACAATAAAGTGATTGGTATTTTCTATTTGTGAACAAACGCAAAAAGAATGAAATGGAAATGAGATATTGCAGTCAATTTATCTTCAATTTATCAAATATAGTCTTAATTGATGTTCTTCATCTTCTTGCAGCTGTAAATGTGCTAGATAGTATTCAAGCTCCGAGATGTTTTGTTTTGATGCTTTAAGCCAAAATTTGGATTTTCTGCTAAAGTTAGTCTTATGTTCTAATGACTAACAAGTATTCTTATAGCAAAGGACGTAATGTCTATAGGAATTTCTGAAAATAATATGCCAACTCACACTCACCTATATTTCATATTTGAATGAATTGATGATGCTAAAATAATACAATCTGCTGAATTCTATATTTTTGTCTCTGAACAGAAAGCATCGTCTTATTTTTGGTCCGTCATTGTTTAATTTGTTCTTTGATAGGGCCCTATTGGTGAAATTGGAGCTACTGGCCAACTTGGGAAAATGGTGAGCTAAGGAACTGTCTTTGTGTTCAAAGAGCTTTTTTGCAGCCAAGTAGCACAAGTTGACTGCATGTAGTTTTATGAACTTACATATTGCTTTTACATATTACATATTGTTACTGGCAGGGCTTTGTTGTTTAAATGATGATATTCAGATTGGCTTAACCAAAGATGAGATTATTTGAAGGTTCATTAATTCAGGCCATGGGATATCTAAGATTGACGATTCTAAGTTTCAATATGAGTAAATGATGAAGTTCGCGTTCGGTACATAAGGCACAAGTAACATATTTCTATATATGATTTCAAGTAGTATTGAAAAAAAACAGATCATTACTTACGAGCTTTCGCGCTTTACCTGTTATCAATTAATTATCTGTTTTTTCAATGTTACTAAATATCATCAATTTGAAGTATTTTACTCGTATGTTTCCCATCCTTTTCGCTATCCAGAAGTCCTGTGAACTTTGCTATTGAATCACGTAACGTCCAATCATTTGTTGGCAATTTCATTCCTTTTAATTCTACCTGTATTTTTTTGCAGGGTCGTTCCGGGCCTAAAGGAGAAGAAGGAGATCGTGGACTTCAGGTTAGTTGTTCTTAGACGTTTCTACTTATGGTTTCACAACTAATTGTTTAGAATCTATGCCGTCTAGAAACTCTACCACCGAGTATAAGCACATTGTCATCTCTTTTGGTGATAGATTTCGATGTGCTTTATGGATATCATGTTACTCATAGGCTTTAAAACGCCAGAGTTAGTCACATGCATGTTGTATTTGGTTCTTGCTACCATACCTTGAATTTTCGATTTTCCCTTAATCTCATTTATCCATCATTTCTTTGACGTCACTTCAGTATCACATCATTGTTTCATGAAAAACGTTGCAATTTTTATTCTTAGGGTCCACGAGGAAAACAAGGCCCACCTGGGCAAATTGGGAATGATGGACCGATGGTATGTATTCATTATTGGTGTTAAAGGTTTTATGATAAAAATGTATTTAAAAACATATTATACCTTAGGACACTATTTTAAGCAGCGTACTTGATTAAGACAGTCAAATTTAAGCCGCGCGTCAATTAAGCTGCAAATCTACCGCAAGTTATTGAAAGATTTATCAAATACACTATGAAAGTGTGTATGAATTAATTAAGCCACATTTAATTAAGCCGCATTAATTGTTGCATGGCTTGATTAAGTACGCTGCTTAATTTAGTGTATTAAGGTATGCAAAGAGAAAAGGTCGCTTTAGCTGTGCATTTAATTTTCCCCCTGTTATCTTTGCAATATCTTGGGTTTTCTCAAAGGCATGTCATATCGAAGGTATTAGTATGGAAGTGATGAAAAAGTTTGTATGTAATAACGAAAGTTATTTTTGTTTGAGGCTTGTGATACAGAGAGTATCTACAGCAGGGTTTACCTCGTACAATTCAATAGACCGGCAGGTTTTTCACTTTGTCAAAACTTAATGAATGGTTTAAATGGATAAAAATATTGTATATTCTTTAGTGCGTTAAAGAATCTTAATCGAGAAAATCTTATATGGCAGTCCTCACTTGTTCCAAAATTATTAAGGTTTTATCACTTTTTTACTATTTTCTGAATGTCCAACAACGCGAATCCATTTATGAGCATGTCCTGGTGGGCAGTGGCGTCGAAGTTCACCCCAGTTTTCTCTGAGGTCGATTTTCCAATTTGCTGAAATCCGTTTAGAAACATTTGTTGAGGGGGGGGGGGGTAAGGCACCCTGAGCCCTATTGCTGAAAGACAAGCAAAGCAAGACCACAGAAGTGACATAAAATTGTGTGATATCATATATGTGGCTGTCATTATGACACCTTTATGGCAGTCGTATTCGCTGTCATATTGACGTCATTATAAGTTTTCCGTTGTTAGCATGAGAAATATTCATGCAGACCTAGTTCTAAAGTCTATTGAAGCATTAGTTTGCAAGTCATTTTTTTGCAGAAAGGGCGTTGCCTACATTCTCTGAGCTTCTGAAGGGCGTGGTCGATAAGAATTTCCGGGGGCTCTGCCCCCAGCCCCCAGGAAACCCCCTGTCCACCCCAGTATGTTTGGTCTGGCGACGCCACTGCTGGTGGGAAGTTTAGTATATACAGGAATCGCCAACGTTTGGTGTACAAGATTATGATGAACTAGCTAGTCTGTTTCTTCATTCAATTAGGTTTTTTGTCTCCAGAGTTGAACTGTACACGATGGTGGAGCTTGTTATATTTGATAGTATTTTACCCTGCAAGTGATAATGTATAACAATTCTTTCAGGGTCCTCGAGGCTTTCGCGGACAGCAAGGTGATCGCGGGCCTAAGGTTTGATTTTTGATAATATATTTCAGTTTTTGAAATAAATCGGTATCTACTTAGTTTTGTAACTTTTCAATGATTTTGACTAACCAAACTCTAAACTAACTAACATGGCGCAGTAATTCTCTAAATAAGCCCTTTTGGTAGAAAAATGATATCCGAGAGGGCTTTCGTCACAAGGGGGCTTATTAGTGCGTTTGGGTTTACTCTTGCAGTGGGATTTACTTATGATTGAGGTTATCTGAAAAGGTCAAAACAACTAACGAGTTTTTGCCAACTACATAGAATATCGCATGGAATTCTACTTTTCAAGCATAATTCATTAATCATTTCCAAATTCGTACTTCCCTATTGTTTCAGTTAAGAGTAGCAATATACTGTCGACCCTGATAAGTTTTACTGAATTGGATTGGAAGAGTCAAAATAATTTACACTCTGCCAAATGATTTATAGATGAAATACTGATTTATTATTTCAGGGCTTCGTAGGTGATCGTGGGTTCTTTGGAGACGCTGGTGACCCCGGACCTGCTGTAAGTAACAATCCTTTTCTTCTTTGTGCATGGGTCGTCAAGGATTATAATTATCGTCATCATCGTTATCAAAGACTCCTAGGTTTCTTGGTGGCTAGTGGATTGAAGATTAATTTCAAATTGAACTTATTGAACATGGAAATTAAGTCAAAGTTAAGGACAAGAATCATAGAGATATAACCCGTTATTCCTTTCACGCACTATATACAAATCAGTCAATAAACGATCTTCAAGATTTGACCCCATCAGGCCCTATTCACGATCAAACTGATATATGACATGTCATTTTTGATGCATTAGTCTGGTCATAGTTTGATCATGATAGGGTCAAATCTTGAAGATCCTTATTGCTACTGATTCATATGTAGAGCGTCAAAGGAATATCGTGTGATATTCTATGATTCGTTTCTTTGACAATGAACTTTAAGTCTGTTTCTATCAATCTAATATCATGTATTGATCAATGTTTTCTGAAATCGAAACCCAAACTTCTGAATATTGCTAAATGTATTATTATCATATTCTAATGTCACTAACTTTCAGATTCCTATAATTTGATAGGTCAGATTTAGCATTTTTTAAACCTATATGATATTTTTATTTTTCCTTATTCTAGGGCAAGCGAGGCAAATCGGGTCCAACTGGACCGATAGGGCCAGCGGTAAGATTTTTCTCCTTATTGATATTTATTTGATCTTTCTTGCCAATTACTATGAAAAAATGTAATCTGATTGATAGAATAACGAAAACCTAATAAGATTCGTATGGAATATGGAGAACTGGTCCTCCTGAAAATGTTTGATTTTGAATGAATTCATGTTTAATATGCTAGAGTGGCTAAGCCTTGTTTTAAGCAGAGCCTTGTTGGCTTGGACTATAGTACAACATATAATAGTAGTATGAGGTACCGTTATTTTGAATACACCAATGTTCTACATAGGTTCAATGTAAGAATTACTGCCCAGTAGATAACACATTGACTTCAAGTTTGGTGGTGCTTCGCTTCTAGCAGCAAGTAGTTGGTTAACAAATGTGTGCTACTGAACCCACGTATTTCTATTCAAATGACCAGATTTGCTTGCTTGATGCATGATATCTTAGGTTCAGCTAGTTGAGTACTGTAGAAGGCGAAGGAAGTATTTCACCGTGTATACATCATACAAAGGAATTTATATCCTTCTCTTTCCATATGCAGGGAAATCCCGGAATTTCTGGAATTTCAGGGAAAATTGGAGCACAGGGAGAGCAGGTATACTTTTACAAATTGATCTAGCCCCTTTTGTATTCTCCATACTTTGTTATTCTGATGAAGTCATAAGTGGTTTTTGCTTAGTCAGAACTGTGTTGTAAAAGCTATTAAATGTAGTAAGCAAATTTGTTTCAATTTAATGTTCTAGTAAGAGTAAGGCTGGAGTCTTAGTCCGGTTTAAGCTCATTTCAGTTTTATCATTTTTCCATCAATGCTAGATATAATTCGATAACTACAATAAAGATATTGCATTGCAAGATTAAGCAATTTACAAGATAAACAAATTTCAAAATTAATATTGACAAATATTACTATTTGAACAAAATTGTATTTAAGATTTAATGACTAAGGAGGATATCTCTTAGTAGTTAAACTAATCTAGAGAGAGAGCCCTCCAAACAAAAACAACAGAAAACAGCACAACAGATTTTTATGGTTGAAGTGATTGAAATACATGATGACCATTAGTTATCATTTCAAATTTCAATGTATTCTATGAAGACGTTATTCAAATCTTGTTATTTCTTCTCAATAGCTGAATGCAGGCTCTAATACACTGTAGTGAGTCACCTGTAGGCTTATTTGATTCATATTGATATTATGAATACAAGACACTTACTGCAATTATCATTATCATTACTAGGGTCCTTCTGGTGATAGAGGACTACCTGGAAGAAAAGGCGGAAAAGTAAGTGAGATTTGAATTCTGTAATTCAATAGATACTCGAATAAAATCGTGATATTGTATTGAATAAAAGCTTCAAATGATGAATTTCTCTACGGAGGTTTATTCTTCAGTGAAACATTATAAGCCAAAGCTGACAATAAAAGAATAAGCGAGACAGGAACAGCACAAGACGACACAACAGATAAAACGTAGATCTATCAAATATCATATATATATAAAAAAATGTTGTCAATTGCAGTCCTGAAGAAGCCCTTTATGCCAGGGCGAAATATTGACAACATTTTTTTATATATATATAACATTTGATAAATCTACGTTTTTTCCGTTGTGTCGTCTTGCGCTGTTCCTGTCTCGCTATATTTTACTTACTTCGCCGCAAGCATTAAAAAGGATCCGTCACAAAGCCTAGTATTGTGGACTTTCTTCGTTTAGATTAAATAAGAGAATAGGCATGATTCATGCATTCATTCAATCATTTGCAAGCACTGAAGATGGTGTTTTTTAACAAAAGCTTTTGCTGATTATATTGTATATATTGATATTTCTAATCTTTTACTTACCTATTATATCATATATTTATTCTTAATTCAGATTTTATCAAATTGTCATTAGAATATTAGAAATTATCATTAACACGACAGCTTTTAGATCTGATAGATGTAACTTTTCGTTTTTACATTTCATGCATGATTTTCAAGCGCTGAAGAGAATGTTTTTACCAGAAAGCTTTGCCTAATTCTATCGTATGTATCATTGGCTTTGAATTTTTTACTGTGGTAGAGCATATGACTATTTTGGAATGAGTTTGTTCAACGTAATCATTTTATATGTTTTAGGGAGTAAGAGGAAATGATGGCAGAAATGGCGAATCAGGAGAGAAAGGAAGATGGGTAGGAATTATCTCACGTTTTTATTCGTCTCCAATCTTTGGTCATGAGCTAATAACAGTACAGGAACAGTTTTTCTGCTTATACTCAATGTCTAATTTTGAACCTCTAAACGTACCGATATTCTGATTAAGGTTTCAGACATACAATTTCAAGACACTTTTTAATATTTTGCTAGGGACCAGTTGGTGATAGTGGTTATGTTGGAGACCGAGGTCCTTCTGGGAAGAGGGTAGGAAAACTAAACATTATTTTTCATTTGTTATGACGTGACATCTATTTGATTATCACACATATATCGCATTATGCAAAAATTTGTCTTAAGATTTATAAGCTGCAAGAAGTTCGGGTTTGGCTACGTCATGAGTAACTGGCGAATGGGAAGTTAGCTGCCCTAAGGTGAGACTGTCAATAGAATATCACTTGTAATATATTTGTAAGAAAGTTTGAATTTCTGCTGTGCAGAACACATGCAATATGTGATTTTATGTCTTGGATAACTTCTTTAAAGAATGATTCCATTACAGGGAAAGCATGGTGATGCTGGGCCTAAGGGCTTGCCTGGTTTGCAAGGACATAAGGTTCGTATTCTGACTTGATAACAGTTTTATTGTCATCGTTTTTACTATCAATTTATTTGCACATAGAATGGCTGAACAAAGTGAACTGTGTAGTTGAATGAATATTCATTTGAGTGATAATGCTGTACAAGCTCGAATTAGTTAACAGCACTATGTCTTGATCATGCTTTTAATAGGGGGTCTTGCAATAGGCATATAGGAGTGCCTAATTTGTTTATTTCGTACCATCTACTGTTGCACCTCTGATATTTAGCTACTTTAATGTTTAATATTTAGCTCTAATATTTAATATTTACTATTTACTTTCATATTTAGCTACTTTCATGTTTAAAGTTTAAAATTACGTGACAATATGTGTGACCCGAAAATTAAAAATCAATTAGGTGTTGTTCTTTCTTTGATTACCCTATTCATGTTTTCTCTAATTTGTCTTTTAGGGTGCACAAGGCAATCCAGGTACTCCTGCATCACCAGGAACGCCAGGAGAGCTAGTAAGTAGATACTTTAAACTTCAGAAGTTACTGTACACTCATCAAGCAATTGAGCCCTAATAACAGTATATTAGTATACAGTTCACATAAGATTTGCATATATAGCATTAAATTTCTTTGTGTTATAGGGTCAAAGGGGAGAAAAAGGAATAGCAGGAAATCACGGCCGGAAAGGCAATAAGGTATGTCAAGAGTTTATTTATTGATAGTGTCTTAAGCTGTTTTTTCTTTGGAGAAAATTTAGAATTGTATGATAGTGTTTTTCTAGAAGCAGTTTTCATCCTATTTTAATCATTTTTCTCGAATTTGTGTATGTTGTCCAAGATGAAATATCTTCACTTTAGGAAAGCATGCCTTATGAACTGATGTTAATATAACATGGCTCTGAAGAAGCATTTAATCCGAAACACGAATTAATGCCTCACCGTGGATACGTCTGCAGTTGTAAAAACCTAAAGGTTACTGTGTTAAATTATTGCCCTGGTTTAGGGAAGTAGTTAGCGCTCACCTTTGGTCGCAACAATCCAGGCTCGAAACCTAGTGGTTGCTTATCACAAATGCAGTAGCCTGCTATGGCAAATTTGATTTCCCTTCTTTGACCATGCCTTATGAATTAATGCGTATGCTTATGCTCAAGATGTTCATTATCGATCATCTGTAGTCTTTTGGGTTTCAATTCATATTTTGATATTTTGATATTTTCATTATTGTTTTAATTGTTTATTTAAATGCGTTTTTAAACACACAGGGTGCCTCAGGAGTTCCTGGAGCTGAAGGTTCATTTGGAGACAGAGTGAGTACCATATGGACGTTTTTCGATTGTATCTTAAAACAACCATATCGCACCTGCAAACTGAAATCACACTAAAACATTACTATGCTGTTAATTATTTTATTCTACTTGTCTATTCTAGATTCATAAAGTGCTCTATGCCTTAGGCTGAGCGGAATACACAGATGTAGTTTTTCAATTTTAGGACAGAATCTTTCTTTTAACTTAAAGTTTGACGTGTTCATGCGATCATGAGACCACTGAATTATATTTGCAGAAATATCCTTGTTTCTCCACAGGGTGAACGTGGTAATCAAGGACCTCCTGGGTCACCAGGATTTGCTGGTGAGAAGGTGAGGGGAATGTTTTGAAACTATTTTGAAAAGTTTCATCTCTGAATTTTATACTTCAAGTTACCGTTATTAACTTTCTGTGATAAATAGTGTTGCCATTCATGATAAACTCTACACAATCTTCTAACTCAGACAAACATAAAGCTAATACACTATGACTTCTTGCAATAAAGAAATGGTCATATTGAAAAAGCAGGCTACAGTTTTTCAATATATTTCTCGTATGACAAGAAACAAAGCAGCTGGAAATAAGAATCAGTTCCTTGAGAAAGAGTCGAAAATTCATATTCCTTCTATTAGCATTTTTTCGAACTGATGAAGAATATGCTTGATGCCTCGAATCATGGAATTCCCATATTAAAGTTGATATTGAGCATAGGATGCTGCTGATTCTAGGTTATGTCTTCAGTCTGAAGCATACAAGTAACATCTCATTTTACATCTTCAGGGCTTTCCTGGTGATGTTGGCGATAATGGTCCACCTGGGCAGAAGGTATTTTATTATTGTTTGTACAAATATTGGATATTGCCAGTAATATCGGAAGCATAGCGAAACAAACTCATAGATTACTTAAGCTTTTCGTCTGACACTCAACAGAGTAATACGTTAGAAAGAGAACGAAACAGAAACCTAACTGATTTATACACCCAGATGTGGATCGAAATAGGCCAATCAGAAAAGAGGTGAATGATTGGTATGGTGTAGGAAAACCAATCAACACCCAAGATACAGTGAGCAGACCAATAACAGTCCTTAGGCGAAAACGAACTCTTTCTGTCTACACAATAGGGGATCCCTGGTTTTTATGTAGAATGATTCCAAAATCCAAATGCCAAAGGCAGAGCAAGGTCTTTATTTCACTTTGGTATTTTGGAATCAGTCTACATACATAGTCATTGAGTTAGACTATTAGACTCTTTTGTTTCTCACTAAAAAATGGTATGTAAAATCAAGTGATTTGACTAGTGGGGATCGAACCTTTGCCTATAACGGTAGCAGACCTATAGGTTTACCACAGCGGTCACACTTACAAGGGGCAGATATAGTAGTGTATGGAGGAAGATATCATTCTTGGCCATATGTAATTTTTCATCCAATTTTAGTCTGTTAATAAATTTCAAAAATTAAGATGAACCTTAGATGAGTTGCGAATATTTCATGCTGTGACTAATTTCATGTCATTATAGCCTACATATTCTTATCATATCCATAATCTAGAAATAAAGATTAGGGACACACTGTCTTAAAAGCATTTCTATCTTTTGACTCATTTTGTGTGAGCTTCCTCTATATTAAAGTCAAAGACATGCAATTTAAAACACGAAATCGATAAGCATGCTATTTTATTGGTAAGAAAGTGTCTAAATGGAAAGGTGTGTACAAACTTTCACGACTACTTCATAGTCAACGAACACAATGCAAGAACAAGGAACAGAAACATTCTTTTACGAATTCCGAAAGTTAAGCTAGAGTTTGCTAAGAATGGTTTCTTCTTTATGGGCGCTAGATTATATAACTCACTTCCTATAGCTATCAGAGAAAGTGCAGATGATTTTGAGAACAAAGTAAACATATTTTTTAAATAAATTTTATTTTATATTGCAAGACATTTATGGGCTTTTATTTGAATTGTAGTTTGTATATCGTATTTTATTTACTTATTCGCTTGTTATGTAAATTATCTTCCCTTTATTAAGTCAAAAGGATACATGTTGATAGCAGTTTATATTAAACTGAATTGTACATATCGTTTTAAAAAATTCATAATACATACATACATACATACATTTATGCAAGAAGTAATGAATCAACCAAACGTGTTAATTTACCTTCAGGGAGCTGGTGGTGTGTCTGGAATTCGAGGAATGAAGGGAATCAAAGGCCAAATGGTTTGTTTTCATTCTCTACATCAAAAACTAATCGATTAAATCATCTGAGGAATCATTTCTTTATTCATTTGTAGGATTTTTTAGTCGATGTTACTGTGAAGCTTTTGATCCTCATGGTGTCATTCATGATACTTAATTTGTTTGTTTGACTTTGTAGGGAAAGCGTGGAAAAATTGGTAAAAGTGGCAGAACTGGACTGAAAGGCGAACAGGTAATCATCAATGATTGTCGTTACCTTCATTTGTCATCCATTAAATCGTTGCATACAAGAACGAACTTTCTATCACTTTTTAGATACTCTGTCTGCTATCGCACTAGAAAATAATGAGTCAAATTTATGTATTTTGGATTAATGAGAATACTTTTACTTTCTTTCAGGGATTCAACGGAATTCCAGGCTACCCAGGTGAGGCTGGCCGCCCAGGGAAAGACGTAAGTCAGGTTTTAAATCGTTTTTAGGGCGTTGATGTACATTAGCCTGGAATAGTAAAACATAAATTAACTCTCTTCTGTCTTGCATTTATCACGAAACAAGAGAAGTTTAGTGGTGGTCTTTAGTGATGGCCTGCTATGTAACTGATATAATTGACATACTTACTTAAAAATAATCAGCTTGCAAATGATTTATGGTAATTGATCTATGATGTATCTACGAGATTTATAAAAAATTTGGAAAAAGTGATTGAAAATGTGTCCACCATAAACGAGCGGAGGATACATCTGCAAAAAAGGCATAGGTAGTTGAATACTGTTTGAAATACCATGAGAATCGTTACAGCTTATGCGGCTTGAAATGACGTGGCAAGTAATATACTAGGGAAGGAGAAAGTCTCCTTGCATTGCGTAAGATAGTAGGGATCTATTAAGCTCTACATAAATGTTGTTTGGCTTTAGCACTCTGCAGTCTTAATGTATATAGGGGCTCAAATGCATTTTGCATGTGGCACTTCCATATGTGGCCCTGGAAACTTTGTATTGTGGGTACTCTACTTTGTAATCATTTTTCTAATAAATTATAATTAACTTTATGATTATTGATTGATTTGTAGGGTACACCTGGTCTCCCTGGCCGAGCTGGATTTGTGGGGCTTAAAGGATTCCCGGTAAGTGTCCATTTCCTCTCCTTTGGCTTACTCCCGATAACGCAGACGTTATAGTTTGTATTTACTTTTTGCCTTCTATCTGAATATCAAAATAATCTTTACTTTTTGTTTGCCACCTGCAGGGACTGAAAGGAAAATCGGGACTTAAGGGAAAGAATGGAGAGCCGGGTATTAAGGTTAGTATATGATTTTCCTTGTAAAGTATAGATGTACTAAAGCATACACGTATAAAGTATACAACAATCAATTTTTATTCCTAGGAGAGCTCAACACTGTAAGCTTGAAAGAGAGTTGAAAGAGCATTATAATTTAGCCTGAATTTCAGTTAGGAATAAAGCTGTTTGTATGGAGATAATTTGAGGTCTAGGATATCCTATAATTTCTAGTCATTCACTTCAAAACACGAGTCTCACTGGAACAAATTTAGATTATTATTTTTGGATTCAACGACAAGAAGTAGACTCTCGAAAATTGATCAGCAATTGTTCGTTGTTATGTCGAAATCGTCATATTTCATTGTATATTAAACTATACGAACCTAAAAATCTTCAATTTTTTAGTTTTCACACACGTCGATTTTATTTGGGTCAATGTTTATATGGTGCATTTGCTTTGATCTTTCTTTATTATTTGTCACTTCAGGGAGCCAAAGGTTTTGACGGACAAGAAGGAGACCTTGGACCGAAGGTATATAGTTAACCTTTTTTAAAGCAAACTTAGTATTTCATATGAAAATTTAGGCGAATGGTATATATATTGTTTGATTTGAGCACAATATCTAAACTATGACGTTTGAAACATAATGACTCTTAAAGTCTTAAAATGCTCGTTTAGCACAGAACAATTAGACAGCGTTAGCTAGTTATGTTTAAAAAGGGACAAGAGTTCTTCACAACTTAAATATACAACTGTGTGGTAGAAATAAGTTGGTAAGACTTAATCAAAATTTGCCAGTAGATCATAAACTTAGTAATCCTTATTTTACTTGAATTTATGACCAACTTTGATTTTTTAGGTAATTTAGACTGGGTCTTTCCTTTATTCTGTAGGATGTCTCTTCGTGCTCCTCGACGATTGATTTTTTATTTGCTTTTAGGGTTTCAAAGGTGGTCATGGAGGTCAGGGACAGCGGGGCATGCCGGTACGTATTTGTTGCTGTAGTAGTCCTCTCGGGGAGATGTTTCCTTTTCCTAAGATTATGGAAGCTCTTTTCTTTATTTTCTAATAATCCGCGAACGACACATAGCAAAATGGTATCATATTTAAAGACTGGTTTTAAATCCAGTATGAATTTGAGCTTAATTTGATTCGTCCCCCTAACCATTAGATAGCCCATAATAACAGCGTATTATGAATTATGTATTCTATTTTGTCTGCCCGGGAGGCTTATTAAGCAACTACTTCTGATGAATTGGGCTGCTCATCGGAGAGGTTGAATTTGATTTTGTGAGGGGCTTGAAGATTTTTTGAATAACTTGAATTTAAAGAATAATGTCAGTGGTATGGCATATCAATTACGTAGAAAATCTCGTATAGTTTTCTTCATTATGCTCATTAAAAAATGAACACGGGACGAAAATTAGACAACTTTTCTTCTTCTTTGTGTAAAGGTTGAAAGTTCAGAGACCCACTTTATGTTTTTGCCGCTAGATTCTCGGATTTGTAATATAATTCTAGTTTACTGTCGCTATTTGTGAACATGCATTTTGCATCTTGTCCATTTAATTCCAAGGAATTCTATGTGTTGTCAATATGTTGTTAAGATAATAGCAGGGCAATGTATAATTCTTATCATTTCTGCACAGGGAGCGAATGGCGAAGATGGCATGGAAGGTGATGCTGGCATTATAGGGCCGAGTGTAAGATTTAGTATTTCTCTCTTCTTTTGTTATATGTATGTTGGTATAACCACACTCTCCCTCGGAAAGGCCTTATCCCCATCCTTCAACGGTGGGAAATGTGCGAGACAAGATGAATACCTATTTTGAAGTACGTAAATGAGTCACCAATTGGTTGCACATATCGACAAGATCGAAAAATGATCTTTCTTGGAGGATTGATGAATTGATTCTTGTCTTTGATCGGTACAGAACTTAAGTATGGCGAGAAAAATCGAAAACATAGAAAAAAGAAATAACCACTGAAGATTTGCGTCTGAAACTTGTACTCATCAGAGCAGTTCGTTAGAAAGATAACGAAAAGGTAGATCGAAATTGACCAATCAGAAAAGAGTTAAATGATTGGTATAGGGAGCATTAACCATTCATCTCCAGGAGTACAACAGTGCGACAAACAATTAACAGGAAAATGACAGGAAAAGGTGGGAAAATGATAGAAAAAGTTGGTTTTCCCACTTGGGCTCTTTCCACAACAGTTAAAATAAAATCTTCAATGATAAACTAACTAACTTTTTTCATTCTGATTTGAATGTTATTTATTTTGCAATTCATCACACAGGGAAAGCCAGGCAAGCCTGGTCTTCAGGGAGTAAGGGGACCTATTGGAGTTTCTGTAAGTAGGAAGTTATTCTTTTTACGATTGAATTAATTTAAACCAAATATCATGGCAAATAGGCCAAGAATCATGTATTCTCGGTTCTAGCTAATTGCGTTGTCTAATTTAGTCAGCATTTTTAATCGGGCATAAAGCAAACTAATTATATGCTCCTTATAGCTTAACATTACACATAGATGATTCTGCATTCTGAAATTTAGGAGTTTTGTTTAAAACTCTGGTCTACCGGATATAGCTTATTTCAATTTTTCGACCAAATATTCAGTGCTTAAAAAGTACCGATTTTGTTATTTGAATGCTATTCTTATGCATCCGATTTGTATTAACGTATCACCCAGCCCGAATCAGTGCTCGTTTGCAGATGCAATAAACAGTTTGGTGAAAGATGGTGAATCTAATTTCACTCAATACATGTCAGGAATATACCCCTTGGTAATGCACAGCTGCCAAAATTAAAGACTGCTGCTGCGAAAGATTTAGTCCGTTGCGAGTTTGCTAGCTATGCGTTGCTAAGAAGCATATTCCTATCATGCTTTGTGTGAAATGAGAACTGCAATCTTTTGCAAAATCTTCCACTGTCAGCATTCTAAAAGTTAGATCACCAGATAAGAGAAAGTACCATTGAGCACCATCCTTTTTCTGCATTTCAATTCTTAGGTTACACACAGTCACGTGCAAGCTCATGGCATTTTAGGTTGATTTCACAGACCTTTCTTAATTTTTCTCGTTAGGGACCGTTTGGAACACCAGGTTTGCATGGAAAATCGGGAGAAGCTGGGAAGAGAGTGAGTGCAATTAATGCTGATATTCAATTTTGTTACTTAAGACAACTGTCACTGAATGGTGATTTCTAACTAACCCTGTGTAAATAGAATGGTTAATATCAAAACATGGCATAATGTTGATTCTAAGCCATCTCTGACAAAGTATTCAGACTGGGCTGGTTCCCAATTTTGCTTTTAACGAGCTTTTGTTGCAATCAATAGGGAAGAGAGCCCCTTTCTAATTGCCCTATGATGGGAGAAGGATACCTCCCGAGACGTTGCCTACTGAATATTATTATTGCGCCTGGACTTGACATGATCAGTGCTGAACTTCTGAAAAATTTGAATACTAAATTTTTGGTGATTTTTGTTCGGTTGTTTAATAGAATACTTGAATCTGGCGATTTTCCAGAAGAGTGGACTATCGGAATTATTGTGTTGCTCTTTAAGGGGGGTGACAAAACTAACCTGGATAATTATAGAGGAATCACATTTCTTAGCATCTTTGGAAAACTTTTTCTGGGAATACTTTTGCAAAGACTACAAAACACTGTTTCAAAATATGATATACTGTGTGAAAATCAAATTGCATACAGGAAAGGGTATCAAACGTCTGACCACATCTTTACACTCCGGGCCCTTATAGAACACAGCCTCCAAGAGAAAAAAGGTTCGTTACATGTATGTTTTGTGGATTTTAGTAAGGCTTTTGACTCTGTCAGTCTTGTTGGTTTAGTTAACAAATTAATATCATATGGCATTAGTGGCACTTTCATACAAATTGTTTCATCACTTTATAGCAAAGTTAAGTCATGTGTTAAAGGAAACACTGAATTAACTGAACTATTCCCGTGTTCCCGTGGGGTAAGGCAAGGTTGTATTTTAAGTCCTCTATTATTTGCACTTTTCATTAATGATTTAAATAAAAAAATAAAGGACTCTTCGGCTGGGGTCGATATTGGAGATGAGAAGGTTCACACCCACCCTTCTGTTTCACACCCTTCTGTATGCTGATGACCTTGTTTTGTTAGCGAATAGTGCAGAAGATATGCAGTTACAACTTCATCTTCTTAATGAGTATGTAAACTCGATCAAAATGAAAATAAATTTAGGAAAAACCAAAATTTTGGTTGTAAGAAAATATAAGTCACGTGGTCAAGCTGAAAACATCTGGAAAATTGGCAATAATGAAATTGAAGAATGTGACTCTTACAAATATCTGGGTGTAATTTTTAAATCTAATGGGTCATTCTCGGGGCACGCCGAAAAAATTAGAGAAAAGGCACAGAAGTCATACTTTTCTCTTTTAGCAAAAAGCAGAGAATGGGGAGGTTTCCAACCAAGATTATTTCTGTATCTGTTTGACCATACGATAAAGCCAATCTTAAACTATGCGTCAGAAGTATGGGGTACAAACGACTTCTCAAAACATGAAAGTCTTCATTTATCAGCTTGTAAATATGCCTTGGGGGTTAAATCAACCACAACAACCGATGCTGTATACGCCGAGTTAGGAAGATTATCAGTAAAATCTACAAGACATATAAATATTCTCAAGTTCTTTTTACGTCTTTCTAATTTAGAAAATCACAGATATGCGCGGAAAGCTTTTGATATGTTACTTGCAGATTCTGACTTCGGAAAAACTAACGGAGTTTCAATAGCTAGATCTCTAGTATCTCTCTACAATATTAACATCTCAGACAATGCAAGCATGATAAAAACTAAGGTTTATAATTATTTTCAATCTTTAGTCATTAACAATCTTCGCCATCACATTTTAGAGGATAAGAAACTCAAAACATACGCTTCTTTCAAAAGCACATTCAAATTCGAAACCTATCTTGATATCTTTTCTGATTTCAATATGCGTTGTTGCTTTGCCAAATTACGTCTTAGTGCGCATAATTTACCTATTGAAACCGGGAGATATAGCAATAGAAATATACCAGGAGAAGAGAGATACTGCTTGTTTTGCAAAACAAAAAACGATCTGGTGATCGAAGATGAAATTCATTTCCTTACTTGTTGCCCATTATTCGCCACAGAGCGCGAAGAGATGATAAACTCAATTAGTGAAAAATACCCATCTATTAAAATGCTAAATACGGAAAAATTGCTCATTTGGCTTTTGTCCCAAGAAGACACGGCGTGTCTTGAATTAGTAGGCAACTTTTGCAAGAATTCTTTCAAAAAAAGAGAAAAGGAATTAAAAATCATAAATAGAGCTTGATTGGGTTTTAGATTATTTTCAAATATTGCTAGATGATCATCCTGTTTGTTAATCAATATCTTTTGTATCTTCTGTATCTTTATCTTTAGTATCACTGTATTCTATTATCGTATTATGTACCTTTTTGAGTTTAAGTAGTTATTGTAATTGTTATTAATTGATATTAATTCTCCATATTTGTATAGTAGGTTAAGGGCCATCTCGGCCTAAACACCATTGTGAAATAAAATAAAATAAAAAAAAAAAAATTATAGATTCATTATGATAAGAGGAGACTATCAGGTCAAATATTGTATCAGTAACGGCCTTCTGACTGCGGCATAAGACTGAATGTACTCTGACATCTTGTCTATTGTTTAGAACTCTCGTATCAATGGCTTTTACTCTTTTACAAAATGTTCCTTCAAGTATGCCAAGGATATGAATGACGAGGAATATATTAACATATTTCACATTGATTTTGGAGCCCTTGCTGCTTAGTGATTGATAAAACTATACATTGATTCGAGTTGTTGTAAGCTGTATCCAGGTTTGACATTTTAGCTTGGTATTGCTCATTAAATATTTTTGTTGTAGGGAGATAAAGGCCCTAAGGGTGATACTGGTAGACCTGGAAATGATGGTTTTAGGGTAAGTGATTTTCACCAAAGCCATTAGCTGTAAATCTCATTTTTAGATACTTTTTGAAATGGTTGGGAAGATATTCATTGTCCTTTCACTGGGATTTGCACGAGTTTCACCGACATAAGATTGTGCAAATGCCTCTTGAGAATAACTTTCACACTGCCAAACAGTCTCATTTTCATCTATTACTTAAATTTGTATTCATTGATTGTGCTTTCCTTTGTTAAATCATAGAGCGACCCACAAATCCATTCTTGTAGGATCATGCCAGTGCCCAGATCGGATTCCTGTAGAAACCTATTGAAACGAGATGCTGCCTTATTTCAATGAATGTTGAATAAAGCAAATTCATGCAAAGGTATCACTCAAAGTCGGGCTTAGCCTAGCTGTTCACTAAAAGTTGAATAATCAAAAGCAAAATGTTAATACCAATATGGCAGTAGTAAAAGTTAGGCACTGAAACATTGAACAATTTATCTGTTGCTTATCATATTCTAATGGAAATCAAGTCTTGGAAAAATCCAAATGAAGTATCTATTGATAATTTTACAGGCCTTGAATTTCCTACTATACACATTTTGTGCGAAGAACGTTTTATTCATGCAATACTTTTGATTAGAATGTTTTAGCAAATATTAGATTTTGGTAGTAATCTTAAGATCTGTTCAACTTTTAGGGTTTATCTGGCCTGCTTGGGGACGAAGGTGAAATGGGGAGAAAGGGAGAAAAGGTAAGCTATATAATTCATCTTTGCATTTTCTATATATTTTTAAAATCATAACTGAAGATATAGTTGATGATTTTCCCATCAGGGGGGTTATATTTATTGTACTATATAAGAATGTAAAAGATATGAATGATAAGTCAATTTAAAAGCATGTAGAGTAATTTTCTTGAGCTCTTTTCAAATCATCAGTACATAATATTGTTTTTTCGCTCTTCGTTTTGTGAGTCAATAACGATATTAAAGATTACAGAACTAAATACACTCATTTCTTGAAGGAAACTATGTTCAATCTTCGTACCAGAGTTTGCTCCAATTGTAGTACGAAAAATTTCTTAGCAAGTCTCTCTTGACCCAAAAATTATATTCAGTTTTTACTTGTATTTGTATGAAAAACTTGAAGTTTTATATGATAGATACGCACCCCGTGTAGATTATTCTAGTAGAGGTACAGGTTGAAGTGTGATAAAGTACTATTCTGTGCCAATAAAGTACACTGAGCATTTTTTAACAACTTCTTAATTATATGTCATCAAAAAAGTTTCTCTTCCGATTCACATACAATCCCGTTTCATTAGTTTTAAACAGTTTGTTATAAAAAAAATGAATATAAATCATCCAGCTTATAGATTTGAACCTTGAAAAATAGAGCGAAAGAACCACAAAAATAGAACAACGTACTGATTTTCTTATTTTCTAATTTTCTCACAGGGTCTCCCCGGAGAGCCTGGTCTGTCAGGCAAAGATGGTGAAATTGGAACAAAGGTAAATGTTCTCTTCATATACCAATATTGTACACTTTAAATCAAAAGTTGAACAAATGGAGAGCTATTTCTTCCCGCTTTTTATTCAAATCTTCTCGTTGACTGAACCGGAACTTCTTAACTCGCCTCTGGTTCCACTGTTTAGTAAAACCTTACTTACATGTCCATAATAGCTCAGTAGTAGCTGGCTGGAATCATAGGATGGTCTCATTAAAGATGCTTTTTATCGTTTGTATTTAAGATTTAATTGTTCAGAATTACAAAATAAAGAATTGAAATGAGCTTCTGAATGGTCAAAATGTTTGCCTGCCTTTCCACGTAGCTTTGGATTCCCTATTGAATCTTAAGTTTTGAAATTGGGCTTGGCACGATGGATGCCAGTAGTACATAAATTAGAAATTGACTCATTCCAATCATTCTGTGGATTAATTTCATCGTTTTTGACTTTTGTTTTCGTTTTGTCTAGGGAAAGCCTGGTGTGCCTGGAGAAACAGGAGAAGAAGGGGTGTCAGGAAATATTGTACGAAGTTTTGAAAATATTTCTTTTGCTTATCATTGATGTGGACATTTTTTATACCATCGTAGAGAAACGCATGTCAAGGTATCTTAGAGCACCCCTTAGTGTCGACTAGGTACAAATTAGCTGAGTCTAATATGCACAGATGGACCCCTTTCTCGATTATTTCGATTTATTTGAAATACTCCCAGGGATATTACTATCCTCATAGGGATATTACTATCCTCAATATCATGCGGGCGCCAATGTCAAAGGCTGTTAATAACTTATGGAATCCCAATGGAAGTTTCGTAGTTGTTCTTTACCATAATGGATATGATGAATGATTCTTGCAACAAGGAATCACATCTCTGCCTCGCCTTCAAACATATGCTTCTACGTCATTATAAAAGGAGTCTTTTCATGAAGAAGATGATCATCGCTACATAAACTTATCTAATTGACCCTATTCATACTTCTTCGTCATAGACTCAGTCGTATTCAGGAGAAGTATGAAATAGATACATGAGAATGGCTGGATTACAGATAGAGAGATACTGTATGATTATATTACCACTGAGTAGTTTTTCAAGTTGTGGTCTTGCAGATTTCAAGTGGTCATGACGCAAAGTGCATCCTAGGTATCATTTTTTCCTGAAAGGATTAAGATTATGAAATGTTTGCACGGTTCAGCCATACTCATAGGTTTCATGTACGACTAATACATTTTGCACCTAATTGTCAGATTTTGTTTTTATTTGATTCACAATATTGCATTTAACAGGGCGCCAAAGGAGTTAGAGGCTCGCCTGGTCCAGTGGGCATGAAAGGAGCAAAGGTTAGTATTTAAAAGAATTAATTCTATCAAAAATTAGAGAACTGATTACAGACGATTCTGGGATTGCTGCTTCGATCATTTAGCTAAATATTTGATATAAGTATGTTCCTTTGCACCGCAAAGCTTTCAAAATATAATACAGCATATAATTTGGTAATTTAGAAAATTTGTAAAATCAATGAAATGCATGCATAGGCCTTCTGGGCTAAAACAGCGAAGAAAAAAAAAAGATTTGGATCTTACGCTGAATTGTCCACATGTTATTGAATATGTCCCCCCTTGCCTTGCTATATTATTCGAGACTTTGTGATTTATTTCAGCGTGACTTGCTTGTTTCAGTTGATTGGAATTAAATTATTTCGTTTCGTAGGGATTTATTGGTGAGACTGGTATTCCTGGGAAACCTGGCACAACTGGCCCGATGGTAAGACATTGTTTACTTCTGTTTCTCTTTCAAGTCGGATGTTGACAATGTTGCAATGTTCACATACTTGTACCAGAGTAAAACGCTAGAAAAAACACAAATCAGTTGACAAACACCTACTTAATGATTTGCAGCACTTTCTCCTGCACTATCCTTTCCTTCACTGCACTTTCTCCGCTATACATCAAGATCTACCTAGCAGCTACTTCGGGCTCCTATAGATTAGTAAGCTTTTAATTTTGCGGGATTATAGCTTATAGACCTATGTAACGTCTATGTCACGAGCCTGATTTTGCTCTACGATCAAATCTCTCATCTTTTTGTATTTAGGGTCCTATCGGATTAGATGGAGAGCATGGCCAAAGTGGGGACCAAGGTGTTACGGTAAGGTTTACTTCCTTACCAGAAAGATCATTTTTTTATTTTCATTCAAAAGGTATTCCAACCCGAGTTTGAATAAAACTTGATTTTACATTATTAGTATATTGACTTAACTGTTAGTGATCTAAGGGCCTTTCTGTTAATTTGTTCATGGTTAATATTTTACTTATCGACGCTCGAAGCAACTATTATTTTCTTGTATTTTGCAGGGAGTAAGAGGAATGGTTGGAGCACCTGGGTCTGATGGAGAAAAGGGTTTCAAGGTTAATTGTAATGCAGTTTGATTATGTACATTTTTATTCTACATCCATTGAGTGTTCTATTTATAGTATTATTGTACATAAACGTAGAGAAAAATTCAAGAGATTAGATTTTCAATCTCGACAAGCCTTGCATCTTTTTATGCATTTGATCTGATACTTACTTTAGAGGAACAGACTGTGTTGGCTAGGCTCATTTCATGCTGGATTAATTTTCCCTGTTTCAATCACTGCCCATTAAGACCATATTGATCAGGCATTATTTTAGAGCTGATGCATTTTCCACGCTATTCTTATTCCTTTCCGCAGTAAATCATTCCTTCAATTAAGATTTGATGTTTATATTCTCTCATCACAAGGGCGATATTGGCGAAACTGGTCGTGGTGGTTTACAAGGTGTAACTGGAGAAAAGGTAAATCTTAGTATTCTGAACACAAGTAGATTACTTGTAACCATTAAGCGCAGTGTCTTCCAATCAACCATCATGGATTCTTCTCCAAGAACGAAGGAGCTGACCATGATCAACTATCAAGTATCGTAAGGTGGCTCTTATTCAAAGGGATTTTCTCCTTTAGTTAGGGTAAGGTAAATGAGAATAGTGAAAACTCTCATTAGGTGATTTGAATTGTCACTTTACTTGATTGTTTATTGTTTTCTGTAAACATTTCTTACATCGGAACTCGATTATCTATATCGATACCATCATGAGCTGCATGATTATTTCTCACAAAGTTTTGAGGGAGATCGATCTGCCCCTTATGTTGAAAGGTTTAGAATTCCACTAGGCTTGAAAATTCAAGCGATGTATGATGATACTGATAGTAAGAACATTTCACACAACTCAACTCATCTACTGGAAATTTTAAAGAGTTTATTATATCTCTTCATGAAGTTTGTATACAGTCCGAAATATATTACAGCCTTAGAAAAACGATGTGATATTCTGACAGGAAATAAAATTACTTTATTCCTTTGATTCTTTTAGTATCATATCTAATAGAAATGATATTACTTTTAAGGGAGCTGTTGGTGATGTGGGATCTAATGGCCCTCCAGGAGTAAAAGGAGCTCGGGTTAGTTTTTCAAAATCTGATTTTGCCTTCATTTATGTAATTTGTCATGTGCTCATGTGCTACCTGTGTCTGAAATAACGGAGCATTTTTTGCAAAGAGTCTACCAGTGAGCTTGTTGAGAATTAAACTTTATTGACTAGCATCATAATGGAAGTTTTTACCCAAAAAATTTTGTACGCTTTGCTGAATAAAAGACAGACTCTTTGGTTCCGAATTATTGAACTGTATGGTTTAAATTTCTTTACTTTTAATTCTGTGCTGTTGACTGTAGCGTTTTTTTGCAACGATGCCGTTGATATTCTCTCTGCTACCACTCTACTTTCTTGAAATAGCTAGAAATCTAACAGAACCAACGTTGTAAAAACACCCTTGCACTGAGGTCTTTCTTCAAAACTAGATAAGCCGAAAGTCAAATATCACATGACAAATAGAGTAGGCATTATTTAGGTACTCCTATTAAACATGAAAAAGTTTTTATGTTGATGTAGTTTTTGCTAATAACTTAATTTAAACCATGATTCTAGATTCATTCAATGCTATCTTCAAACATTGTAGCTACTTTGGTCGTTTGCATTTATCTATATTGAAATATTCAGGCTGCAATGGGCCTCAAAACTTAGTTTAACTTAAAAAGCTTAAGTTTTAGTGCCCAATCATAACCCTCGTATGATGATGTATAAATTTTTTAAAGGGATTGAAAGGCAAGCGTGGTCTAGATGGAGAGGAAGGTAAACCCGGACCAAAGGTAAATCATATATAAATTATTTGTCATGAATTTATATATTTGTAATTTTCAATTGTGTCACAGACTCGAAAGTTTGATCGGGTCAGATTTAGCGAAAATTCTAACTGATTTTATAAGCAAGCGGCACTTGAAGATAATTTGATTGCGATTTAACGCGAGATATTTCAGGCTTCTTGACTGTGGTTTTATGCTGGAAATCAGGACTCTGACCTTTTGCATGGTAGCTAGTTCAGCATAAACTAATTTACTAACTAAGACTATGTTCATACGTCGAAGTTTTGTCGTAGCGAATTCATATAAATCTTAAACGATTTCTTAGTGTCTTTCAGCTCGATTCAACTTCTACATAACTTATGCGTATGAGCCACGAGCGAAGCTAAATCTTGAATGTGACGTAACTTCGGTTGCTCTAGCGCATATTGCGAATCTTTTGCATACTTTACCAATTACTTTTCTAAGCATGAACGGGAATCTATGAGAACTATGTCGCTTCAAGTTGAATTTAATTTGGTATGACACAACATCGACGTATGAACATAGACTTACTTGACTCGTGTTTTTAAGAATTTCTAGATCAAAAGTGTAGTTGCAGAATATCTGAAAATACTTAAGGAGTCCCTAGCCACAGGGTATGAAAAAGTACCCGATCGTGTGACCGCTGGTTGCAGGATATTTTTGACTTGAAATTCCTGCAGGAAATGTTTTTTAAATTTATTTCTTTTTCAAAGCAACAAAGGAGCAAAGCATTATATTTTGTGTTTGTATTTAGGAATCTTACAGTAGATTATGAACCACTGGCATTCAGGTGACTTTTTGTCGCATGAAGAAACGTTTTTTCATGCCCAGCCTAGCTGTATACTTTTATCTGGTCAACTTGAAATACATCCCTATCTCTTTGCAGGGCATAAAAGGACCTTCTGGCCTATCTGGTGAGCAAGGATCTCCGGGAATCACGGTAAGGCTTAGATTAAGATTTAATGCATATTTCATTTTATTTGTGTTTTTGCACCAGTGGTGTATTTTGTCTGGTATGCTTGCGACGCCTGTGGTCCATTCGTAAACGGTTGAAAGGATCTGGTATCGAAAAGAGATTTTTGGAGAAGAACTTGTTGAGTAATTATCAATCCAATGGCCAAAATTTTAACATATTTCTTTATAATATATTTTATTAACATTCTAATTAAAGGACAATTATCCCTCGTGCTCACTTGTACCCTTTCTCACCCCTACTTTCTAAGAGTTGCATTGGTAGGGCGTTTTTAACATACTAACCAGGGGAGGATTATCCCTCTCGTCTATTGACATTCCTATTGTTCTTAACAATACTGTAATGTAAGTGTTTATGTCCCCCTCCAGTGATGATTCATAAGATTAGGCACTGTCTAATGATGCGTTTGGTTGTTTTATAAACAGTTTATTTGCAATTTTAGGGAAGACCTGGGCTGCATGGCATAATGGGTCGACTTGGAAGGAGAGGAAAGGCGGTAAGTTATGAATTCAATTTACCACTCTGCATATGTTTTAAAAAAGTTTCTGATATTCAATAATATAATTGATGAAACTTCGTTATTTTTAAGGGTAATGCTGGGGCTGATGGTAAAGATGGTGCCAAGGGAGAGTCTGGTGAGATGGTAAGGCCCAAAGTTTACTTATTATTTGTTATTTAACGTCATTTAAAGCTATTGAATCATTATGATTACCACTGTCATTTTGGATGTGGAAATTTTTCTAGGAAGGAGCCCTGGATGAAACTCTTTGTGTCTTGGTTTTGAAACTCTAATGTTAAGCTTAAAATTTGGAGTTGTAAAGTGACCAGTCGCTTTCGGGATCTTTGCAAGCTGGCAGGTTAAAGAGATACAATCACTTTTCCTCCATTTCTGCAGATCCCAACGAAATAGATCAGACTATGAAGCCCATCACGTCCTGAGCATTTCAAAATATCTTTAATATTTTCCAAGTTAGCTAGATGGTTTGAAAAATCACTACATAGGGTTGAGAAGTGGCCCGAGCACAACATGAATCTTTCACTTCAAAATGTGTGTCTTGATACCTGGTCAAGTATTTTCCTAATTGATTTTCAAATGGTGTTCTTTCAAATTAACAGCTATGCACAATATGAAGCGAATTAATCTCCATATCTCTATATTTCTGTTTTTAAGGGTCTTTCTGGTGAAAAGGGTCGAAAGGGAAGTGCCGGTGAACGTGGAGAGAAGGTAAAACTTAATCATCAAGAAAATTTTGCAGTTTGTGTGTAGATAAAGCCCATGCTTCAAGATTGCATTTCATGAAAATAATGCCTAATACATCTGGAAACCAATTTCAAAAAGCAAGAATTCCTTAACTTGCTAAAATAGAAGAAATTGATATGATGTAATATTATTAAGAATTTCTATCAGGTGAAATGCAACGTAAAACCTTTAGATAAAAATGCAAAGATTAGGAAAGTCGCTGCCCATGGTAGTTTTTTGCCTTGGAAGAATATCAATGTTTGGGCAAGGTTGATTTTATTTTCGTAATTTCAAGGGTCTGAAAGGTAAGGAAGGAGAAGCAGGGAAGAAAGCTTTGGATGGAGCAAGGGGTGGCCGTGGTGATCCTGGAATACCTGGTGAAAACGGTGACAAAGGAGTACCGGTATTTATTCTTCAATTCTTCCATCTTGTGATCATCGTATGTTGCTTAGTGACTGATCTGTGTTTAATGTGCTAGCCTGACTAGGGCACAGCCTCGTTTCCAGCAAGGCATGGTAGCATACACTACATCAATGTCTGTACTAATTTAATTTACGTAAACTCAGTTGATTATTCCGGTATAGTTGGATAAAATGTTTTGAAAGATTAAACTAAATATTGACTAAACCTCAGATTCAGCTAGAAAACTGAAAATTAAGAGTTTGTCGGTACAGAGCTTCAGAATAGCGAGAAAAATCAGAAGCATAACAAAATGCTAAAGCTACTTAAGTTTTTTCCAATTCTTATCTAGAAGAAATACATGAAATATTTTGAAATATGATAGATTCCATGAAATTTGGCCCTTTATTTTTGAAGGGAATCAAAGGAAAGGATGGTGACCCTGGACAGAAAGGACAGCGAGGATATCCGGTAAGTATTGATATTGATATCTTATGAGACCTCAACACCGGTTTTGGCTCCATCCCTGGGTAGTCTGGCAAATCAATAGCTCCCATTTTTCTATCAGGAGTTACTCAATCCGAATATTACTCTTAAGGCACTAAGAAATTGGCCGATCGCCAAGAAAGTTCCATTATATGAGTCATATGAGAGTTTGTCACAAAACAAAGAACTTTATAAGGGATCATTAACCAGAAGCGTTTACCAGGTTTATTTAATTAAGTATACTTTATCGTTTGCTATTAGCTCCTGACTTTTGATGTGGCTTGGAAATATTTTACTAAAATATCCCTGCAGATTTCCATACAGATAAGATTGCCTATACCGAATTAATTTGATTCGAAAATATGAGATAGCCTGCTAGTTTGACTGCAGGGAAAGCTCGAGCGGTTCATCACTCTGGCCTTGAAGAATTATGGAGTGAAGAATTCATTGCAATTACAGGATGCATTCTACAATGCTTTAAGCCTAATCTTTTCCTAAACTTGAATGAGCCTGTTTTATTTAGGGCTATCCTGGTGCAAGGGGGAAACCTGGAAAAGTTGGAGCTAGAGGAAAACCGGTATGAATTTATGTTGATCTTGGACTGTTTTTCAGATACAGAAACTAACTACTTGAACTACTTGCTGAAACTATTTTTAAGGATCCGTGTTGTTTGGAATTAATAACATATTGCTCTATATAATGTCATGTTTTAACTCGATACGATTTTCATGTACAATAAATTCTCTATTTAGCCCCCCGTCTCAATAGAGCCTACCTGCTAAACTTTTTGATCATACAAAACTATGTAAAGAGAGGGAGTTTTGAGCTTGAACAGGTGGAAATTATCATGACATTAAAATCTATCATGACATCAAAGACTCAAATACAAACACAAGTACTGCTGATGACGTATTTTACACAAGTTGAGCCACCACCTTGTCAATAGGCCCCCCTCAAAAATCTGAATTTCAACAAGCCCATTAGGGGCTTAATGCAGAATTTACGGTATACTACATTACGTTTTGTTTATCTACAGGGACGAAATGGAAAAACTGGAATACCTGGCTTCCAGGGAAACCATGGTGAACGTGTATGTGTTTACATCATATAGATAGTTGTTATCAATATAAGTTTGTACTTATTAGTCGGATGTCTTAATTAAGTCAGGCTTAAGTATTCCGAAACTTCCTTATGAGAACCCAAACACCAAGAAAAATACACACCCTCAAATGATGATATAAGATGCAAATACATCATTTTTTATTTACATGGTCTCCATAACGTACTGTTTCAAGACTAAGTCATGCCCTTGTTTTTTTTCATCAAACCTTTTGTTGTTCCCCATTATCTCCAACTGTTTTAATCGCTATATCAAATTCGTTTTCTATAGTGAAATTATCTACTACATTTGTAGATTAAAAGATAAGTCTACGTTTAACGTACTGGTCTGCGAAAGGCCCAGTGTTTAATGTGCCCAGTTTAACGTCGCTCCCAAAGGACGATGGAGTGAGTTGTTTAGTCAGTAGCTCTAAGGTCACACATTCAAATTCTAACTCTCCACGTAGTTTCATTTTCAGTTTCATTATTGTTTAAACTCACCAAATACAATTCAAAGTTCCTGACAATTCATATATGAAGTAGCACTAAATAGGATCAAATACAATGATACAGAAACATGATATAATATACAAATACAAAAAGAAACTAGATAAAATGTATAGAGCGAATTTCTTAAAGGATGAGCTCTCTAGATAGATAAACTAATCGAGGAGAGAGCAACACCCCTCTCCCCATACCTTTAGATTTATCAATTAAATTCATGCGAAGTTTGTGAAATCTGCTTGTATAATTGCAATCATAAATTGCTTATATTCATCCATGGACCTTGTTTGATAAATGCTGATTTGAAAGATTTTGATTTGAAGGAAAATTTTGATTTGGTACGTCTGATGTCAGCTGGTAATGCATTCCGGAGTTTAGCACCAAGATGTCGTATAGACCATATTGAATGACCATATTGAATGGACCTAATACTATATTGAAGATTATTTTTCCGGGACATACACAAATCACCTTTTCTGGCTTGTCTTGTGTCATATTGGTGAACAGATAAACTGAATAAGAAAAAGTCGCGAAGGGTTCTTATCGTACTGTTTTATTTTCAGGGAGAATTTGGTGGGCCTGGGACTGCAGGTCAGCCTGGAGCTATCGGTGCAAAGGTGGGTTGAGTAAGGATCTCAGATATGTTCGCTTTTTGATGAGTTATCTACGTAATGGATCAAAGGAGTAGTATCTGAAATCTTGACAATGAAAAATGTGGTGTTGGAAGTACTAATAGATCAGAGTTTTCGTTAAGTCTAGCTGAAGAACAATTTGGTCTTATGATTTTTCGGGAAAAGATGATTTTTTATACTATGCCTAAAGATATTTCATCATTTAGATATTTCAGATATTTCTTAGAGATATTTCATCTTTCATTTCATGCTTTTTTGGGGATAGATGATTTCTATTCTTAACTATTCTTAAATATATTTTATTATTTAAAGCTGATCTGTTACGATACTTTCTTTTTTAATGCTCATTGGCATTCTATATTGTAATTTATCTTTTATAGGGGGACTATGGTGAACCTGGAATCCCTGGAGAAGATGGCCGTTTAGGTCAAAGAGTATGTGTTAAAATTCTATATCTATTACTTTTTCTTTCTCTGTTTTCTTTGCATGAATCAATCGGTATTCTAGGGGCCGTGGGCTCATGTCCTACTTTGGTTTACTATTTCATCTTAGTAGGCTGTAGAAGTGAATCGCCAAGCTGATTAAGTTAGATGAAGCTATTTAACCAACAAGTTTATTCCTTTAGCAACTATGTTATTATTGTATTGAGCTAGATCATAGATCAGATTATTGATTGTAGATATTTTATAAAAACTCTGAGATGGTATTTTTCATTTCTCAAGGGAGACAGAGGCTCTCCTGGTAGTCCTGGAAAAGTTATGGCAAAGGGAGTAAAGGTAATATACTTTTTAATTGCAGTTTAACTTCTTTCCTTTATGGAGTTTTTACGCCGACCTTTGTTGCCACCACTTTTCTTTTTATCATAAAGATAAGAAACAATTTAAAAAGAATAAAATTTGCATTTGCTTTGGGGCTAACTTGTTGGATTTGTTTTACAATGTTAACCTGCTCCAACTTTTTTTTATTAACACCTTTAAAAGGCACAGAACTGTGCAATTTCAAAGGGTGTGCAACTAAGATAGATGAATTTTCTGAAAAGGCAACAGGCTTTTAAGAGCTCAAGTCAGTTAGTATCTGCTTCTATTTACATTTTCATAACTAAAATGGAGCATTCATGTTCAAGAAGTATTAAAATAGAGAGGTATGGGTGTTCCTTTTTATTTAGGAAGAGCTAAGGATAATTTAGAAGGTCAGTTTTATCGAAAATAAAAATTCACTCTCTAAATCTATGAACCAAAATTTAGAATGTCACCATATCCCAGATAAAAGCCTGGGATAATTAGCAGGGATTAACAAGCTTACAAAATGTGAAAACCCTACACTAGATAAGGCCCTCGAATCTCCCTTATTGACGCAAGCAAGTTTTTTGTTGGGGTTTAATCTATCATTTCAATTGATTGAAAAAAATCTATTCCAAAAACAGATTAAAGTGCGGAAATCTTTCACTCTCTAAAACTTCTGTCCTTTATAATATTGGTATACTTTGTACATATGCAGCTATTGTATCTTTAAAACAAGCATTATTATCTGTTTACACTTTTTTACTATATCTCTTCTTTTCTTTGTAGGGTTATCCTGGAGATGCGGTAGGTCTCATTAGAGTCACTCTCTAATTGATATAGAAATCTGTTTTACGAATCAAGTCACCTTGAAGAGAATCAAAAACAAAGTGCTTTGTCTTGATTGTGAAATAGACCAGTGTTGGTCTTAGTGGATTCAAGTTGTTTGTCAGTTGTTTTTCAATATACCAATTATTCACCTCCTTTCTGATTTGCCAATTTCCATCCTTCTCTAGTAGGTATAATAATTCCTTATGTTTCTTTTTCCATCTCGTTTTGTTGTACTACTCTGATGAGTGGCCAACGCAAAGCTTCAATAGTTATTATTTTTCGCTATGTTTCCGATTTTTCTTCACCATCCGAAGTTCTGTAGCGATCAAAAACAACCGGAGTCCATCATTGTCTCTTTAAAACCACAAAAATGCATCGTTTACGTTAAATTCTCGACAGGTGACTGGGGCTACCGAAGAATTAGCAGGATCTCAAAAGATAGTGTAGCATTTCGGACATATTCGATCTGCAACAGGAAATTAGTAAACTTTTATTCACGATTGGCTAGAAATGTTTTACTTTTGTATTTATCGTTTCAGGGAATCATGGGTTTCAGGGTAGGTTACGGTCTGATTTTGACTTTAGCAAAATGATTTGATATGATATCTTAAATATCACATTTTATCTTGTTTTCACACAAATGCGATAATTACGCTTAATACTGCAGTCGACACGTTTACAAGGAGTTGGTATATGATCTTGCAAGTGTTTGATATGCTTTGAGGGGCTGGCATATTATCTTTGAAGTCTGCGATATATTTTTAAGGAGGTGGTATGTGCTATTTCATATTTCATATGGTTGATGCACTTCTAACGGGATGGTATAACATCCTAAAAGGGGTGGAGGGGTGAGTGAGAATGTTATGCCCTTTTCTACACTATGTACGATGAAAACCAACTCCCTTGCAAGTGTATTCCTCTCGAGAATTATATGCAAACCCCTTGAAATGGTAGCTATCCATGTATTTAAAAGAAAGCTTATGTACTGAGAAGATACGACAGTATATGCATATCAATCTACTTTAATGTATTGAGCACTTTTTCGGTGAATCGAAATACACACTTCGTAAAAGAAAGCTTGCTAGTGAGCAAACTCAGCTACTCCTATTCGAAGTCTATGCTAGCACTACAGGGGTTATTTCTAACATATCCAAGGGTAATTACTTGATTAGAATAAAATAAATTGATGCTCTAGGTATGTTCCTCTTTAATCACATTTCTCTTTTGAAGTTGCTTTTCTGCTGGCAATTCGGTAATAGCTTGCACCTTATTTATGAGAGATCCTTGGTCAACTATGAAGATTTCCAATATCTCTGTACTAGGAATGGATTTCATTTTTGGTTTTTGTCTAAACGTTGTGACACGTGTTTTGAAATCAATGCCTTCTTTCTGCAAGGATTCGGGAATTTTTTCGTTATTTTTGAAGCTGTCTTGAAGTCTAATTGATATAATTTGATTTTGTAGGGTGCAAGAGGAGCAAAGGTAATTATTTGGGGATTTTTTATTTGTTATTTATTTATTCGGTATGTACTGTGCAAATATCATTGAAATATCGATATAGTACAAGAACGACTTGCAAACTGACTCGGCAGAGATATTGGCTGAAGGATAATGAAGCTTGGTCGGTTTGCAAGTAGGCTTACTCTACTCTTATCCTAGGAATATTTTCGAGATAAATTGAATCAACGAATTCTGGATAGAAGACGTCAGTCTTAGATTTAGTGTATTGTTTTAAAACAACAACCTATTTTTCAACTATTTGTTTTCTCACAAATGGAGTTTCTTTTTCTTTTCATCATTCTAGAATTATAATTTGAAAAATAACACTAAACAAAAAGTGAGAGATTTTAATGTGTTGGACTAGAGGTAAAAAACATACGTTATCGAGTCACCTCAAACCCAACCCAGTAATTTTGATTATAGATTTTGACAAAACTAAAACTGAACAGATACAATTAACAACACAGACAGAGTAGGTATCTCATGCACGAGTATGTACTTTATCATGAAAGAATGATGAGCGAAAAAGAACAAAACAAAAAACTAATGAATTGTTATAGCCAGATGTGGATCGAAATATATTGGACTATTTCTATCCACATCTGGGTATATAATTCTTTAGGTTTTTGTTTCGTTCTCTTCCTGACGTATTACTCTGTGGAGTGTAAGACAAAAAGCCTAAGTAATCTATGTTTTCGCTTTGCTATGCATCCAAATTTTTCTGGCTATATTGATGATTTGTGCTGGTCAAAGACTGTTCTAATAGAATTATTTCTTTATTTATTCTTTCAGGGAATTGAAGGCGACGAGGTAAGAACTTTAATTAGATTGCTAAAAACCATTTTCTAAAGAACTAATTGAATTGTGGAAAATTCGAAAAATATGTTTTCAATGATTTAGCTTTTCTAAACGGATCATCGAGTTAAATCGTCCTAGTTTGACATGAGGCCTATCTATATTATTTGAAATATGAACTCAGAAACAGACAAATTTGAATATATAGCAAAGGGCATTCAAAGGACATGATGATTTTATTTGGATTTTTCTCAAAGTTTATAGTTCAAGTAAGACAGAGTTAACATTACTATCAAATCTACAATCCTTAATTCATGAAGATAAATTTAAAATTTATCTCGAAATTTTGCTCTCTAAATCTCTCTCACTGACTGATTTTGGTAGAAATTGTCTATGTAAGAAGAAAATCATTTCATTACGTCTCGTTTATTTAGCATGCCTATTGATAATACATTCTTGTTTCATTCTAGGGACTCCCTGGTACAGCTGTAAGTTGATCATTATATTTTCTATAGACTCGCAATTACTTACTTGCGTTTGCTTTTATTTCTGTTGATATTAACTTTCTAACACTGGTTTAATCTAATTCACAATATTCGAGCGGCAACAAAGCAGGAGCGTGGCTTTGACTGGAATTCGATTATCAGATATCATTTTGAGCCATACCATAAATCTGGGAAAAACCGGAAATACTGTATTCTATCCTGAAATATTGGCCATCTAAGCAAACTGGAGTAATTCTTATTTTGCATTTATACCAGTTTCTAATTGAAGTTTATTAACCAACCGGTATCTCACCAATATGAGCAGATATGTCGCCGGTGTGGCTATTTTAGAAATTAATAGCTCAAATTTGAACATTTGAAGCTTTTAGCTGTCAGACGATACTGTACATGTGGAATGTTGATTCGATGGAAATACCAAAAATAGTGATTCGAATTTAAAAAAAAACGACGAAGCCGTCCTAATTGATAATTTGACCAATAAAGTTGATGCACAGGATGACGTGGTTGAAAAGATTTCATATCTCTTCATTCAAAATTTGCAATTTGAAAGAAATCTACCAACTGTTTAACTTTCTAGATTGTCCAATGCAGCTTTCTATTGATTTTCAGCTCGTATCTTTTGAGTTCCAACTTTTAGTTTGACATCAACATCAACACTCTAGATAATTGATATATCTAAAGAATCTTGTTGTTTTCCATTTGCAAACATTTGCATTTTTTATATCATCAGATTGATATGATAAATGTTTTTCTAGGGACCTGCTATTTTGTCACCTATTTACAGCATTGTGGTGAGTTCTTTTAAAGTTATTTTGAATAAATAACTCAAAGTGCCATAAAAAATTAAGAATATGCCTCAATCATACAACATATTATTCCAACCTTTGAAAATTGGACTTTGTTTATATTTGTAATTGATATTGACATTTGCAATGATTAGGTCAAATTTCAACTAGAATACCGTAAGTGCGATGGTAAGCCCATAAATTGGAAGACTTTCGATGCAATAGGGAGATAGAAGATAAGACGGGAAAAGAGTGTCATTTTTATGTTTTTGTAATTAAGTAAGAATCAAGCTGCAAATTTTGAAAGCAAATAATAAGAGAAGTGTCCCCTACAGCTATACATGCCTATATTAAATCATTTTCACTTTACAGAAAATTTTCAAAATTAGTCTCTTTACCTCTATTGTCTATTGCCAGAAAAATTATTTGTAGTACAATATTGAATAGTAATTTTATTTAAGGTTGACATGATTTCTATATTTTCAATCGATTTCTTTCAGCCAAAGTCAAATAGACTATCAGTATTTTATCGAGGAATTTCGCCAGCTCATACACCGGTGAGTAAAACCTACTGCAACTTGAAATTATCTAAAATGGGTATGGCTTCCTAGAGGAGAGAAATCCATGATTGAATCTTCAATTACTTGAAGTACTTAAGATTTATAAATAATCAAGAGTATGTAACGTAGCCTCTCTTTGATTTTCAGCATGTGATAATGAGGCATTACTTGACTGATTTATCCAGTGAAATTGATGAGCTCAAATATCCAGTTGGCACACGTAATAATCCTGCAACCACGTGCTCAGAGGTTTTCCATAACCTTGAAGATCCCATTGATGGTAAGCATTAAATTTCGATTTTTACTCCTTTCCTGGGTAAATTTGCATCTTTTTGAAATATTCCTGAAACATATTTAGTTACAATACCATTATGAAAGAGTAACAGAGTCAGCCCTATGAGCGAGTCACAAAGCAGAGACGCGGCAAAATTTGATCTGTGATTTAAAAAAAAGAGAAAAGCGTCACAAAGAATGAATTCTGGAAAAAAAGTTCTTGATCGAGCAATAATTTGGTAAAAAGTTGAGGAGCTTTAAAGGTACAATGTTGGAATCTTTTAGTACTAGGGCTTGGTCATTGTCTTGTTACTAGATTTATTGCAGTTTTCAAAAGGTAACATAACTAAATCTATAAACAAAACTAATCTTTTCTTGTGTAGGTGGTACATTAAGCTCAATCTAGAAATTTCATCAATTTCTTACTTTCAAGGTTACTTTTGGATCGACCCGAACCGAGGCTGTGCTGGAGATGCGATTTACGTTTTCTGCAAATTTTCAGCTGGCGGAGAAACCTGTCTCGAGTCAAACAGTTCTGACGTACGTTAGCCCTGTTATATTGTGTAAAGTTCTCTTGCCTAAAACAGGCTGGATATCCTACCAGTCTTGGTAGCAAAAAATATTGGAAATTAAATGAAATTCATCATATCGCTGGAGCTTTTTGTCTTGTAGCAAACGGAGTAGTTTATCATCAAGATAATGAAGATAAAAAACAAAGCAAAAGCTTGTCTGCTTTTTACTTCTATTGTTTATGAATTCTGTATGATTTCAGCTATCATTCTTCAGCAGAAAAGCGTGAATTCTGCACAATTCTTCGAAAAAGAGCTTAAGCTTCCAACAAATATCATGTATTTTGGGGGTTAGGTTTAGTAATTATCTACTTGGAACTTTTAATTGAATTCTCAATTTACAAAGAATGGAAAAAGACATTTAATATGCTATGTTGGAAGTCTATTTCAGTAAGTGTAGTGGAATGGAAGTAACGCAATATGTAATATTCAAAGGGAAGAAAAGCCAAGAAAGGGAAGGAAAACAAAAGAGTGGAAGGAGTTGAACAAAACTCAAAAGTTATTATTTGTCTGTTTTGCTGTTTGGTGTGGACCAAAAAATTGTCATGATAATGAGATTTCATGTATTTTTTGTAGCTTCCACTGAAGAGCTGGAAAAGGGAGAAAGATAAACTTGTTCATTATTTAGCAGACTTAAAAGGAATAGAAAGGGTAGATAGATATTTGCCTTTACATTCAGATACTTTCTTTATTTAAATTCAGATATGCCAAGATGGCTTGCTATCTGAGTGCTTTTCAAATAGTTATGAATGGTTGCCTGATTTACAAACTGCATTACGCAAATTTGGAAGATCTTTATTGAAAATTAAGTGATAGAGTTGTGAAAAAAACTGTGGTGAGGAATTAGCCATAACTATTTATTGTGTTTCGCTAACTAACAACAAGAAGAACTCCCTTGATTACAAAGCCACTGTGTAATATTAATTCACTTTCACAATGCAATTTTATACATTGTATGCGCAAGAATTTTCTCCTGCTTCCTTTAAATAAATATTCCTGCTGTAGGGTTTTTTACAAAATGTTACACCACAAGTTTGGATGAAACAATTTTGCTGCAGTACGGTACAAGAAATGTCAACCGCAAACTTACTCCATTCCATGGAAAAAGGGATTTAATTCTTATTGCCACATTCAATGCAGAGAAATGTTTGCCGTGTTCCCTGACCTTGATAGAAAACACAATAAATGCTATCAGTTTGCAGGGTGACTTTTTCAAAATAGATATTAGAAACTCCAGACTTTATATATAGCAACAAAAATATTTGACAATAATTTGTTTCTTTCTAAGGTAACATATGGAGTTCGGAAAGCGCAGATAAATTTTCTGCGACTGTTGAGTGTGGAAGTTCGCCAGGTTATATCCATCGACTGCGTTAATTATCCAGTGATCGGCTATGAGAAGAATGAAGCAGAAATTATCCTGGTTGAATTTATTGGTTGGAATTACAAGATTTTTGGCTGCAACAACATTCAGATGATCAAAATACTGAAAGACACTTGCAAACAGGTATTCTTGATGAGATATTTGCTGACAATCATGAGTGATGGTGGTACACTGTTCTTCAATAAACAACTAGACTCGAAGCCCAGACCCTCGATTTTACTTTACATCTTGCAAAACATTACAGGCTTGCTACCACTCCCATCCCCGAAACATATTTATTTGCACGTTCCTGGCAAGAGGAAGCTAGTAAAGCAATATCAGAGAGTAATTGCCTCAATCAATGAAGAAAATAATTTGCCCAAACCAGGCCTTGTTACTTATTAACTTATTGCTCATTGGAAAAATGTTTTAATGCCACAGAAACTGCCTCATTATGCATGAGCCTGTGACAATCTTGAGGATCGACCCATAAAATAATAATTGAAAAACTTATTCAAAAAGATATTCAAATAACAAATCCTTTAAGTAACCGTGTATACACGGGTCGGTGACAATGCAAGGTTGAACTCTCGTACCCCTGACCCAAAAGGCTTAAAGGCTTAGAGACACAGCAGTAAGTGACAAAAGACTTTGGCAAAAATACAGTATTTAAACCATACAAAATGCAAAAAGCCTCGTTGTTTACAAAGTCTCGTACCAATGTGATTCCAGGTACGTAGGACGTATTTCTAAGTAGTTTCTGAATGAATTAAACAACATGTACTTGCTTTTCTAGTATACGCCAAACCAGAACAGCCTTCTCGTGAAAAAAACATATTTCTAAAGAATGTGAAATTGAGAAATGAGATACAGACGCGTTCTATGTTGCTATCCTTAGTAGAAGAGGAACTTCAGACTTTCCCTGGAAATAAACCAGTTTATTATACTGTCTAGATTACAACAGCCTTATCTTTTCTTTCGAGAAAAGTATTTCTATTTCTTGATCTGTTTTATAAATACAAAATATTTGATTCTAGAAATCAGCTTACAAAGCTGGAGAGTTGATTGTGGAGATCGCTACGACTCGAAACTTAAAAGACCTGCCAATCATAAATGCGAAAATATCTCTTCATGGTCGATTTAATGAGCAAATGGGAATCAGGTTTGGACGTTTATGTTTCAAATAGTAAGGTAAGTAATTATCATTTCTATACTAAAACTTAATAAGATTTAGACGTTTATGCTTTAAATAGTAAGGTAGGTATTTGAATAAGTTTATATGTTAAATATGTTTATATCAAAACCTTCAATAGTGTTGAAGTATTAGCATAGGGTACCTATTTCTCTAAAAAAACTTTACCCTCTTTTAATGGATCGTTTATACTTATGGTAGTCTTTGATGATTCACTGAGTTGAGTTGAGTTGATATGCAAATACACTTACTATCTTCGTATGGTTTTGCATTATGCACAACGAACATAGGACCCACTAAATAGATAGGCAGATTGATAGAACAGTGCGGTATTCAATCCAGCTCCTTCGTCTTGATGTGGCTACCTTTTGTTCGTTTTATTTGAAATGGTCCCCTTGAAGAGTGCTAAGAATAGGGTTTATCATTGGGTGCCTATACAACACCGAACCACCAAAAGCTCTGCTCAAAATCATCATCATCACTAAACATCTGAAATAGGCTGAGCCTGGTGAATCTAGCCAAATCACGGTTAATTAAGGCCTATGAGTAGCTGTTACATCGTCAAACATCAAGACTTTCTAATATTCCTCAGCTGTCATTCTAAAAACCTTGCTTGTCTACATGTCAACAACACCCAAGAAGAAACTAGATATTTGATGTAAGGACAAGGTGCAAACAAACATCTTTGTTGCTTCATTTGTTTGTTAGGAAATGTAGAAAATTACCTTGCTGCTATTTCGATTTTATGTTCATGGAGGTTTTGATATAAACATAGCTTTTATGATAATTATGGAATTTTACATATTTCTAAGTTTTTATAGTATTTTGTAGTTGAATTTCAATATTTTCGAGCATAATTTTATAATTTTATATTGTAGGTGGTAAAAATTAGATTTTTTGATATTTTGACAATATATTGTATTTTGGGACTGGTATTAACAATCAGATACGGCGTATTTTTATATTTATTCGTTGATAAATAGCAATCAACATGGACAAGTCTTTTTACACTGAAACTGGCCGTTTCTTGTCTTGTATGTAAATACTTCTTGTATTGTAGAAAATCTTCAGGCCACTAGCTGAATAATATTCCTATACAACTAAAAGATCTAAAAATCTTAGATGCAAAAACATTCCAACTAATTGTTCCGAATCCAAATCAACGGCAGTTCTGCTCTTCTGACAACTTATGGCTGACGGTATTTCTGTTTTAAATGTGTTCTAATCTCTATCCGGAATTCTCATGCAACTTTCAACGCATGTACTCGTTTTACAACACTTGAACGACTAGAAAAAAGTATTGTAATGACATTGTTACGTAGACTTGCTGAAATATTTTGGGTAAAAACATCAACAACAGTTTGAACAATATTGTCGGAAATCATTGTATCGTATCTGGCCTACGCATTAAAGCCAAGCCAAACTGAATTCACCCAGATCGTGGAGAATGTCGACTTCCCTGCATGGTCATTGCTTATGCTATACTTTGCACCAAGGGCTAGCAAAATACTTTGTTACAGACCGATGGAATCATTCTAATTTTGTAGCAGGTTGATAAAACCATATCTCTTTGATCTTAAAGAACCCGATTCAATATTAGGATTTTGAAACAGTGGGCAATGGAAAATCGTGATTTCATATCAAATATCGTTGGTAATTTTTACGAAAGCATTTTGTTGCGGATGATGTCTCATGCAATTGTTTTCTGCACCAGCTTTGTGTGAATCATGATGTGCAAATTTCTAACTAAACAAGATTTTCAAAAGCATCCTTTCTCCCGAATGGAGGTTTGTCTCGATTAAAAGTTGCTAGGGCAGATAGAGAGTATCAAAATACACTAGACTACGCTTACCTGACGAATTACCAAATTTCAACTGACGTTTTTGGTGCACGATGAAAAATTACTCTCTCCCTCCTTTTAAATGTTTTGAGCCTTCTTCATTTTCCCTTCAAGTCACCATGCAGAGAGGAAACAAAACCCATGGAACTCCTCAAAGTAGTAGCAACAAAGTAACAAAGCACCTTACCATATTAATGACTTTTTACAACACTTTTGCGCTGATTTTAGTACCTTCTTCAAAAACTCCTTGCTTATATTTTGACCGTCACTCAGATCCCAAGTCATAGATAGTTTCTCACTTAATTTATTAAAGCTTATTATTATGTGCTATGGTGTCAGCAAAATTTCCTAAATTTTGCCACTAAAATCCTGTATTTATGAGCTGTCTGAAAGCTGCAGGAATTTTAATTTAAGCCTAGCCCTCACAGTTTTGCAATTTTGCAGTTTAAGAATAAGCAGGATTGGATTCTCCATGTAGCTCGCTTGGTGGATTGGTCCAGGTGCGAACTCAAAGGTCATAGGTTCGAATCCTAACAGGGTCCTTTTCATCACGAGATATCTCGCCTGATTTTTCAATTTCTGCAATCAAAGTAATCGAAACAAGAATCTTCAGAAGGACAGCAAAGTTAAGGTAAGAATATGATCGTACAGAATTTTAGGATAGTGAGTAAAATTGGGAACACGACCCTGATATAAGTCGAAAGTGGCTCGACAACCCAGAATGTGCTGAAAACTACAGCTAGATCTGTTTTTGGATAATCAGTAGAGTAAAGCTAAAATTTCACCAAAATATTTTTCTATTTTAAAATATTTCTTCATCGAAACCATGGATCCTATAAAGTGTAGACAGAGAGACTCCTTTTTCTCACTATGGTTCTTACCAGTTCCTTGTTTATATCACTGACTCTTGGTGATGATTGGTTTTTTCTCACTATACCAATCATTCACCTCCTTTCTGATTGGTCAATTTCGATCCCACAAGGAAACAAGCTTGATTAATTGAATAGTTCAGGGAGTCTCTACTTGCATATGCGATGTCGTATTCCGACATTCGTTCGAAAGCTTTTTGCGATTAAAGGCTTACACTGTTGTTCATAATGCAACTTATGGTGCAGAAAATTTCATTTATTTTACTGTTCTGAATGGAATCTCTTCATTGTTCAGAGTATGGATCATAACATAAAGATCACTCACTTAGTCAATTACTTTCACATTACTTTTATGCTCATAATCATAAGTTTATGATAACGATTTTAAAAATTAAGTATCATACGAAATATTTGTAATCTACTTGATAGCTACATGCTTCTATATATCCTGTAAGATATATTGATGAGGCCCTTGAAAAATTAAGCTTTTATTTGGCACACATGGTATATCAATCGGGCAAACAAATCAATATATTTCATAGTTGATTTTATCAGGCATGGATGATAACAATTTTTATGATTGAGTTTTTTTAAATATCTAAAACAGAATTTTTTCAAATTTGACTGGATACAACAATGTGAAATATATGATAGTAGGCAGTTATTTATTAGAAATATCTAAATGTCCTGAAACTGGATCTTCTCAATTATGAATGTTTCCAACAAGGTTCGTTATTTCAACCTCTGACAATCCATAACTAATGATAACATTTAATTGTGTCATCTGTTACCTGAATGGCGGATAGATTTTGATACGTTTAACAATTGTCAGTGGACAGATTTTGGAATGACGCCCTATTCAGATGTGGCTAATGTCTCTTAAGCGGCATAAATCAAGAATTTTAACGACCCTAAGTTAAAGACTATTTCATTTGGACAGAAGAATTAGTGGTTGCCACATAGAGGTGTTGAAGCAACTCAACATGGAAAACTCAATACGATAACAGACCAGCAGTTTATTGTCGAAACAATCAGTCATATTAGTTTACCGGCTCCGAGTTCATTTATATTGCTGCCCCATTCATGGACAACAATCTTCTGATTAAAAATGCATGTGTGAATCGTATATTGCTGAATGAAAATCAAATCAGATAATGTCTTTGAAAACATCAAACAACTTCCGCAAACCAATGGCTTTTGCCACGAACTGGTGGTTCTTGCTTCTCTGAGAAAATACAAATCGAAAAGAAAACTGATTGGTGTAGTAGAAAAACAACCCATCAGCACCGGTGGTCAAATGATACGAATAAGGTGGCTATTGAAAATTATTGGTTGTTTCTGCGTCATACTTAACATTACAACTTTTATATTCTTGACTTGGTATAGAATAGCCCGTCAAAGATAATACATTTCAGGTACATGTGGTATAGGATATGTCTTTGAAACTTCAAGTAGTCCAGCCTGCGAATTCACCTGCCAAGTTGATAAAGGTTGAGGTCAATTTACACTGAATAGAACATTATATGGCACGCCATGTCGCTGTCAAAATAAGATGTGCGTCACTTGACGGATTACGTGCGCATTGCGTTTTAACAGCAATCCTTCACGATGCAGCAGAATTGATAATAGCATAGAATACCGCATCAGAAATATTTAAGGAGATCTCCAAGAGAGGGAGAAAAAATATTTGCTAATAATTTCAACAAAGAAATTGACGTATTAATTGTGAGCTGAACTGATTCTAGATACTACGCAACGTGTCGTGTGTATAGTGACGTTAAGCCGGTTTTCCACTAGGCTGATTTTTCCGCGCGCAGCGGAGCGGCCATTGTTTTAAAAACAATGCACGCCTCAAAACGCCTCGACAAAAAGATTTTCAATTTCCACTAGCAAAAATAAATTTTCAAACTCGCAGAATTATAACATGGCCTAGACAATATTTTCAAAAATGAAGACACGTCGAAGGCTGCTGTTGCTGAAGAAAATTCAACTTTTAAGGTTGTTACTTTTGGACGACCAACAAAGCAACGAAAAGTACAAGAAGAGGTTTTGGGTTCGTAAGCTTCACCTAGCTAGAAAAGAAAAAGAGGAATTTAATCTACTGGTGAGAGACATGAGACTATTCGACCAAGAACTGTTTTTTAGATATTTTCGGATGTCACCATCAAAATTTGAATCTCTTTTAAGTTGGGTTGCACCTCGCATTTCGAAACAAGAAACAAAAATGCGAGAGCCCATATGTGAAAGAGAGAGATTATGTGTTACTCTGAGGTATTTAGTGACAGGAGACGCCCAAGTAACAATCGCTGCTAACTATCGAATGAGCCCTTTCGTTGTTGGTCGTATAATAAGTGAAACATGTCGGGCGATCTGGGATGCACTGCATGATGAGGGTTACTTGAAGCATCCGAGTTCTCCAGATGAATGGAGACAGGTGGCAAAAGATTTCGAGTTGAAGTGGAATTTTCCAAATGCCTTGGGCGCTATAGATGGGAAGCACGTTGTGATCCAGGCACCTGCCAGATCTGGCTCTGCATTTTTCAACTATAAAAAGCAACACAGTATTGTATTGATGGCAGTTTGCAGTGCTTTATATCGCTTTCTACTCGTTGATATTGGAGATAGCGGGAGACAGAGTGACGGCAGTGTGTATCACAACAGCAACCTTGGTTATGCTATTGAAAATAAACTCCTCAATATCCCACAGGCTTCTAAACTACCCAATTCTGAGAGTGTTATGCCTTATGTGTTTGTTGGAGACGACGCATTTGGGCTAAAACCTCATATGATGAAACCCTATCCACTACAGAACCTTCCGATTGATAAGTGTGTATTTAACTACAGGCTGTCACGTGCTCGAAGAGTTGTGGAAAATGTCTTTGGTATTGCAGCTAGTCGCTTCCGAATTCTCCGCCGACCAATCATTGGACTGGTTGAAAAGGCTATTGTAATAACGAAAGCAGTAGTTGCATTGCACAACTTTCTGATGTCTCTCTCTGAAACAGACAACAATTATAGCTATTGCCCATCAGGCTATGCTGATAGAGAAACCTCAGAGGGCTTGGTGCCAGGCGAATGGAGGAAATCTACTGAAGGTCTTACAGGCATTCAAGATCTTAGTAGCAAAGGGTCTAATAACTATTCCAAACAAGCAGCTGCAATTCGTGACGAATTCAAAAGGTACTTCAGTGATGAAGGAGCTGAAGATTGGCAGTGGAACATTGTTAAAAATACAGGAAGAAACTAACATTTCATAACTATAAGACACTATTTAAGTAAATGAAAAGTAAAAGCAACATAACATGCAAATTTAAACTTGGAACACAAAATAAAGTAGTTAAACTAGTCAGGGTGCAGTCTCATCAAATTCCATTTCAAAAAGCAATTGACTAATTCTGATCTTTGCAAGCTTATTTTTCCTTGGTGGTAGCTTTCTTAGGGTTGGTACCAAACTTTTGCAAAACAAGGAGTCCTCATTGTCATCTTCTTGGTTATTCTTAAGGTCAGTGTCAATAGAGCTAATCTGCTCTAGGATCTTTATTTCTTCGCTCTGTATTCTCATCAGCCCTCTTTCTTTTTTCTCTGTGCTTCTTTGCAGTAGGGACTTCAAAATTTGTGCTTGATGATGAGCTTGATAGTGGAGTTGCTGGAGAAACTACTGGAGTTTGCAACTGAGTGAAAATTGCATCACCCAACTCAGCAGGAACTATCTCATTCACTGTCATAGCTTCATTCACTGGGATGCTCACATTGCTTTCTGTTGGTAGATTTAAAGTCTTATCATGAAGAAAGGACATTTGGTCAAAGTAGTTGCATTTGGGCAAAGAAGATGCTGCTGCTCCTGATTTCTGCATTCGAGATCTCTTGTCCAGGCATTTTTTTAAATTGTCTTTCAAATATTTGAACTGCTTTTGTAGGAAATCAACTAAAGTAATAAGAAGAAACATCATTTTGACTATTGTATGTCTAGTCAATTTTAAATCAAAGAAATAATTTTTATTATTGTCAAAAGATAGCATCATACAAGTTTGAGAAATGAATTTAACATCTTTTAAAGTGTTTTGTAAAATATGGAATCACTTACCATCTTTATCAAATACTTTGGAAATAGCTAACCATGCATTACTCTTTACATTCCTCTCCTTAAATGATGGGAGATTTATTTTCCATAAGCAAGGATATCTGCGTATCTAAAAAATCAAGTTTCAATAAGAAAATTATTTTTATCCATCTACTGGAAACAGAGTGAAGCAATGGATTTGTCAAAATCTAAAAAAAGTCCTAAGCAAGCTAGCCTACCTCTTCGAGAAATAGTTCCTTTTCGAATTCTTGAGAACTTCCCTCAGCACTTGAAGAGGCTCTGTCTGTGAGAAAAATGTTATTTCTCGATGCCATGGCTATCACAGCTTCCATTTCATCTTGTGTATACAGAACTTGTGTGACTGGCCCATCTTGATCAGCCATTTTGAAATTTGAAGTGTCCTCCTCAAACGTGCAAACGAGTAATTTGATTGGTTTGCGCCCTCGGACGCGGCGGAAAAGTTGAAGTCAATCCGACTTTGAAAAACGCGCGTAGTGGAGCGTAGCTGAGCGTAGCTGAGCGTAGAGCCGGTTTTCCACTAGGCTGATTTTTCCGCGCGCAGCGGAGCGGCTATTGTATTTTTATTGTTTTGTTGTAACAATAGCCGCCTCGGGACGCTCAGCTACGCTCCGCTACGCGCGTTTTTCAAAGTCGGATTGACTTCAACTTTTCCGCCGCGTCCGAGGGCGCAAACCAATCAAATTACTCGTTTGCACGTTTGAGGAGGACACTTCAAATTTCAAAATGGCTGATCAAGATGGGCCAGTCACACAAGTTCTGTATACACAAGATGAAATGGAAGCTGTGATAGCCATGGCATCGAGAAACAACATTTTTCTCACAGACAGAGCCTCTTCAAGTGCTGAGGGAAGTTCTCAAGAATTCGAAAAGGAACTATTTCTCGAAGAGGTAGGCTAGCTTGCTTAGGACTTTTTTTAGATTTTGACAAATCCATTGCTTCACTCTGTTTCCAGTAGATGGATAAAAATAATTTTCTTATTGAAACTTGATTTTTTAGATACGCAGATATCCTTGCTTATGGAATATAAATCTCCCATCATATAAGGAGAGGAATGTAAAGAGTAATGCATGGTTAGCTATTTCCAAAGTATTTGATAAAGATGGTAAGTGATTCCATATTTTACAAAACACTTTAAAAGATGTTAAATTCATTTCTCAAACTTGTATGATGCTATCTTTTGACAATAATAAAAATTATTTCTTTGATTTAAAATTGACTAGACATACAATAGTCAAAATGATGTTTCTTCTTATTACTTTAGTTGATTTCCTACAAAAGCAGTTCAAATATTTGAAAGACAATTTAAAAAAATGCCTGGACAAGAGATCTCGAATGCAGAAATCAGGAGCAGCAGCATCTTCTTTGCCCAAATGCAACTACTTTGACCAAATGTCCTTTCTTCATGATAAGACTTTAAATCTACCAACAGAAAGCAATGTGAGCATCCCAGTGAATGAAGCTATGACAGTGAATGAGATAGTTCCTGCTGAGTTGGGTGATGCAATTTTCACTCAGTTGCAAACTCCAGTAGTTTCTCCAGCAACTCCACTATCAAGCTCATCATCAAGCACAAATTTTGAAGTCCCTACTGCAAAGAAGCACAGAGAAAAAAGAAAGAGGGCTGATGAGAATACAGAGCGAAGAAATAAAGATCCTAGAGCAGATTAGCTCTATTGACACTGACCTTAAGAATAACCAAGAAGATGACAATGAGGACTCCTTGTTTTGCAAAAGTTTGGTACCAACCCTAAGAAAGCTACCACCAAGGAAAAATAAGCTTGCAAAGATCAGAATTAGTCAATTGCTTTTTGAAATGGAATTTGATGAGACTGCACCCTGACTAGTTTAACTACTTTATTTTGTGTTCCAAGTTTAAATTTGCATGTTATGTTGCTTTTACTTTTCATTTACTTAAATAGTGTCTTATAGTTATGAAATGTTAGTTTCTTCCTGTATTTTTAACAATGTTCCACTGCCAATCTTCAGCTCCTTCATCACTGAAGTACCTTTTGAATTCGTCACGAATTGCAGCTGCTTGTTTGGAATAGTTATTAGACCCTTTGCTACTAAGATCTTGAATGCCTGTAAGACCTTCAGTAGATTTCCTCCATTCGCCTTGCACCAAGCCCTCTGAGGTTTCTCTATCAGCATAGCCTGATGGGCAATAGCTATAATTGTTGTCTGTTTCAGAGAGAGACATCAGAAAGTTGTGCAATGCAACTACTGCTTTCGTTATTACAATAGCCTTTTCAACCAGTCCAATGATTGGTCGGCGGAGAATTCGGAAGCGACTAGCTGCAATACCAAAGACATTTTCCACAACTCTTCGAGCACGTGACAGCCTGTAGTTAAATACACACTTATCAATCGGAAGGTTCTGTAGTGGATAGGGTTTCATCATATGAGGTTTTAGCCCAAATGCGTCGTCTCCAACAAACACATAAGGCATAACACTCTCAGAATTGGGTAGTTTAGAAGCCTGTGGGATATTGAGGAGTTTATTTTCAATAGCATAACCAAGGTTGCTGTTGTGATACACACTGCCGTCACTCTGTCTCCCGCTATCTCCAATATCAACGAGTAGAAAGCGATATAAAGCACTGCAAACTGCCATCAATACAATACTGTGTTGCTTTTTATAGTTGAAAAATGCAGAGCCAGATCTGGCAGGTGCCTGGATCACAACGTGCTTCCCATCTATAGCGCCCAAGGCATTTGGAAAATTCCACTTCAACTCGAAATCTTTTGCCACCTGTCTCCATTCATCTGGAGAACTCGGATGCTTCAAGTAACCCTCATCATGCAGTGCATCCCAGATCGCCCGACATGTTTCACTTATTATACGACCAACAACGAAAGGGCTCATTCGATAGTTAGCAGCGATTGTTACTTGGGCGTCTCCTGTCACTAAATACCTCAGAGTAACACATAATCTCTCTCTTTCACATATGGGCTCTCGCATTTTAGTTTCTTGTTTCGAAATGCGAGGTGCAACCCAACTTAAAAGAGATTCGAAATTTGATGGTGACATCCGAAAATATCTAAAAAACAGTTCTTGGTCGAATAGTCTCATGTCTCTCACCAGTAGTTGAAATTCCCCTTTTTCTTTTCTAGCTAGGTGAAGTTTACGAACCCAAAACCCCTTCTTGTACTTTTCGTTGCTTTGTTGGTCGTCCAAAAGTAACAACCTTAAAAGTTGAATTTTCTTCAGCAACAGCAGCCTTCGACGTGTCTTCATTTTTGAAAATATTGTCTAGGCCATGTTATAATTTTGCGCGTTTGAAAATTTATTTTTGCTAGTGGAAATTGAAAATCTTTTTGTCGAGGCGTTTCGAGGCGTGCATTGTTTTTAAAACAATGGCCGCTCCGCTGCGTGCGGAAAAATCAGCCTAGTGGAAAACCGGCTTTACGCATCCTATTATGCGCTTCAAGTGTGAATTCGGCTTTTAGGCGGTTATGTCACAAGGAAAAGCAGAGCTTTAATTTCCATACCCAGGACTGCAACACCTTTTGAATTTCCAAAAACTTAGCTATAAACAGCACATCCGACGAGATTTTAGTCGTATGCAAAATATTTTCAATAATGAAAATGCTCAAAAGAACATTTACTCTGTTTCTAAAGCCAATAAGAAAAGAGTCAACAAATATACCAGATGTTTACATAGAATTTGCAAAAAACGAGAATTCTAAAAGCAAATCCTTGAATTGATTCAGAAAACATGGTTAAATCAATTTCAGATTTTCTATCACCTGCATGAGAACAAACAAATGCAATTAGTAACACAGTATTCTTTTCAAAAGATATTTCCAATTCATTTCCAGCAAAAACGTATTTGCGTAATCTTTTAGCGTTTCTGGAAAGAATACAATCAATCTGGTCTCAAGTCATCATTTTCAGCATCATCATCATTATCATCATCAACACCATCATCATCTATATCATCATCACCATCATCATCTATATCATCATCATCATCATCATCATCTTCTTATCATCTTCATCATCTTCATCATCGTCAATACCAAAATATTACTTATCATCATCTTAATCATCATCATCATTATAGCCAACATCACCATATTCACCATCATCTCCGCCATCATCATCATCATTATCGTCATCATCTTTATCATTGTCATCGTCATCGCCTTCTTCGTTGTCATCGCAAACCATCATCATCGTCATCACCACTATCATCATCATCATACCCAACAGCTCCACATTCGATCTCGTAAAATGGTAAGTAAACTCTCTTGAGTAAACACCAGTGCTCTACCTCGTTTGAAGAAGAAAATCATTATTTCCCAACATTTGCCGTCGCCGTAGATATAAATCTAAACCTGCGAAGTTAAACTACTTCATAATCTGGTGATGTAGCAATTTACAAACGGGATAGGCATCATCATCATCATCATCATCATCATCATCATTATCATCATCATCATAACGAACATACAACATATATACGATGGTCATCAATTATTCTACTTAGCAGTAAAGATGTTGCTTTGTTTCAAGTCACAAAACACGCAGATTTTACGATGTTTTAAACAAATCTTTCCCATAGAAGACAATCAAAGCATTCGAGCTTAATACATCATGCAGCGAAGAAATTAAATGAATTCTAGATTCTATTGATAAAAATAGGAATTACTATTGACAAGCCAACTTGTGCTTGCTATAGAATACTAGCAGATGTAAGCTGTCTAAAGAAAGCTGGGCAGCGAGAAAGATACTTGTTTCTATCATATTCAAACTCTTCGATGTTGCTGGCAAATGGTGATACTCTCACAGATTTTGAAATATAAGGACCTAAGAAATACCGAAATGAGAGGAATGTATTGAAGTCGTTCCAATACCTTCATTAATTTGTAATTTCGAGTGACCGAGCAATGTGAAATATTAATGTGTTTGGGTTCTTAATGGAAGATTGGTCGACAGGGAATATATATGATATTTTTGTGAGGCATAGTGATGCCCGCTGCCCTACGTGATTTCGTAAAGATGTGGATTCATACATTACTCGCAGGCGAATTCAGATAAGTGGTGTTACACATCACACATCACTTCAACTTTATGCTGCTTTCTTTGTTTACAGTTGTTGGCAATGGATATCCGTCTTGTTTTGGAAGTAACCTTAAATTTCTTGTTTTTGAACTAGATCGTTGCACAGAAGAAATATCGTTTCTGTAATCAGTCGATAATTTGAAATTTCATATTTTGTTTTTCTTTTGAAAAACGCAAGGATGTTATCACAACTTCTGGTCAGTAGTTCTTTATATTTATTGGGAGTCTTCGATTTATTCGTCGTAATCATTGCTTGAAACCTAAAAACTGATTCTCATCGGAGTGGATAATTTTGTTGACTTGGGGAAAACATCAGGCGAAAATAAGGATGAAATTAGTTCAAAGAAACTAGAACAAGCTCAAAGCTCGAAAATAAAGTTCTATGCTTGCGTGTCTGCGTGGTCGGATGTATATACAGATGGTTGCAGATAAAATCAAATTAAACACACAAGCTGTTGCAAGCACATAACTGAACTTTCTGAACTTTCATCTTTGAACACACTATTTTTGTGCTTTAATTTGTTTGATAGGTGCTCCTAAGATGATCATTAATTTATTCGAAATAGCAAGAGACCATATCTTCAAGTAACATTCAAGAGCTTAACGTTCGTGCTCAAGAACTTCGTATCATATTTCTTCGATTCATTGCTTCATTTCTTCGATGTCTTTTGGATGAATAACGAACAGCTTCGTATTGCTCTGTATTTATCATTTGAAGAAACATTAGTGCTATGATCATGAATAAAGCCATGATAAACTCCATCTATATTATTGGTAGATGCTGTGAAACTATAAGCAATTAATGTTTTGATTTGTTCATCTAGCCAAGAACTTAATCTCCGTCAGAAATCACTGTGCAGGAAATCCCAAATTTTACGAGCAGCTTTGTTATGAAGTTCCGCAATGCTTGGTTTCGGTCATATTTGCTAACACAACAACAAAACATTCTGGTTTCTGCAAATAGATCTAGCAACGTGGTCGTTTGTTGTTATTCTAAATGCGTGTTTTGCTAATTGGTTCAGGAGACTTGTTTACAGTGTGATTTGCCGATAAACAAACCGCAACACATATCAACAAACAAGAAGCTGGTTGGAATGATAATTCGACTCTAGAATATTTTCGATGGCTTTAAAAAACAAGAAATGTCTCAATAAGTCAAAAGTGCTTTTCTTAGTGCTAGAGTACATAGTAATATTACCAGTACAGTGACTACTTTACTTCACGACTTTGCATCGACTATCATTTTCTGGTCTTGAAGAAATATGCTTGCTTGATTCTCGACTATCATAATTCAAGTTCGAAATCACACAAGTAAATTGGTGAATTCCACATTATTACATTCGAAATAAAACTAAATTGGATAGCTACATCACACTCGGGCTATTTTTGTCGGGCAGTTTCTGCGGATCCGAAAGAGAGAAGTTCCTTTTCAAATATTTATTGCAATATTTCGAATTCAGCGTGTAAATTCTGTGACGTCCTGGGTAGCTTTGTTTATCGGCGATTCAGTGTTAAGGCGGCTGCTTATCTATCTTATGACTCAGCTAATAAGATTAGCTTGGAAAGATTGAATCTACGCCTGCCAAAGATGATATCATGAAATTTTGTGTTGCAAAAGTTGATACATTTGATTATACAAAAAGATCATTTCAATTAGCTTACAAAACATTAATTGCAATTATGCAACAATTGTCATCAGAATACCTAACGTCGTCATGTTTACTTTGAGTGTCTTTCTGGAAAGATTGATGGAAACAAAAACTGAAACTGAACCAGGAAACCAAATGCTTGCATATTAGTCTTCATTAACAACGTTTAAAGATGGATGGAATTGACATTTTGCGAACTTGCGTGACTTTGATATTCTTTTTTGCCAGCAGAGAATGTTTTTCTGAAGATAGAATTTGCATCATACTCTATGGTGAGGATTTACGATCCATCAACAGAACAGAAATCGTTAAAAAGGTGACCAGACTTAATGAAACTGCCAACTCAACCAAAATAGATTTCCATCCGTTCGAGAACCTCCAGTCATCATTTCAAGGCATGTTTGCTTTGATCCCTGGTGCAACGGCTCAAAAAGAGGCCGTCGTTGTTTCATTTTTGAAAGGACAAGAATCAAACGTCTTGCATGATATTATGAAGTACAGACAATCAAAGCATTTGAATTTTTACCCGGAAAACTGTATGCTGGTGAGTTTTTACATGATGATTATCATTTGATTGCTAATTGTGTTTTTAGTATTTGACAAGTTATCCATTTTAACCCCATCACTCTAAACCATTCTTTCGTTCCAGCAGGATCAACGAATTAACATCAAATTAATCGTCTGAAATTGGGTTATTTCAAAAACCCTGAAATTATACAATCTAACGGTGGGTAAAAATGAAGCTAGCGTGGGGCATAATGATCGAAGATGATGTCTTGAAATTCTCTGAAGGAGAAATGAATAATTGAAAGTCTCCAAACAAGCAATTTAGTGATACATTATGTGCTTTTCTAAAGTAGACTTTATTTTCGAAATGTCTTCCCGATAAAAAGACTCTTTAAAAAAAGTGATAGATAAGATGACTCAAAAAGGTGGACGCAGGAGTTGAAAGGATATTTTAAGATTTCTTAACTTTTTGTTTTAAAGCTTTTCACGGTAAATATAGCATGCTTTGTCGGTAACTCTTCTCAAGTATTTCGATTATTTCCTTTTAATTGAGGGCAAATAATATATTTCGATTTCTTCATCTTAATTCAGGCAAAATAATGTATTTCGGAAATTCATTGTAATGCAAAGCCAAAAAGTATTGCGGCTATTTCATTGAACTGAAAAGCCAAATATATCATTTCGGCTAATTAATTTCAGGAAAGCCGATCCATTCGTGAAATGATATTCTATGAATACATGGGAGCAACTAAAAAGAAAGCAAAATCTGACTCTCTAAAGCTGTTTGCACAGAAACTTGATATGGCAGACACTGAAAAGACACCTAGATCTGAGCCTAGGTGCCTCCCTTGCCAATACTTGCAATATGTTTTTCTTCAATCTAAGACGCTGGTAGAAAACTGGTCACATATGATGGTCAATGGAATTTAAGTAGTATTGGCCTTAGAAGTCATCCTTGAGGACATACATTTGACTTCGATTGACAGAAGAACTTTTAAGCCGATACCTGTTATGTTAAACAAACTATTATTTGCAGTCGTATTTAACTCAAAAGCCTGGGAATTCAACATAAGCAAATATTAGCATACAAAGCTACGTTATTCTGCAGGTCTCGTATATTGATGTGATTAGTTTCCGTGCATCTTACGAATTCGCTCGAGCCTCTCTGTTTAATTGTTTATACTGACAAAATTAATCATCGGTATTTCAAAGAGATTTTTAACTCGTCTTATACACGCATGCTTTGTAAGCACATTTTCAGGGATTGTTAGTCTATCCTCTGAACGTATTCTTAAAAGATATAAATAGATAAAGACGAAATAAAAGCAATGAATAATTTAGGACTAAACGTTTTGCTAGGGTTTTGATCTGTTGTGATTTCTAGGCGGGTGCAAGGGGCAGATCCACCTTATTATAATGTCATGCTTAGTTTCTGGGTTCTCTGCCCTACAGGATGTTTGTTTTTCACCTTGAGTTAAAGTGAGAAGTATTGGATAGCGCTTGCGATGTCAGTAGGTCGTACCTTAATTATTGCTGTATAACCGTTGTTTATGATTAATAAAAGTAGGAGAAAAAGAATACAACTGCTATCGCAATCATGGCGGGAATAGACTAGGTCATCGAAGTTTTTCCTACTTACAATACAAAGTTTTACATCAAACAGATGGAAAAAAGGAAACTACTAATACTTCCCACATCTGATAAAGGTAATGACGAAAGCAGTATAACCTAAGTGTCATATTCAGCTGTATTTGTTGGTGTGCCATTCCCAATGCTGCAGGACTTTTAGCAAGTTCAACACCTTCGAGATGGCGAAATCCCAGGAGCCAAATACTCCCTCATTTTGGTCAAAACCCCTTTTTAGGGCTGATACCTTCCCTGACGTCCACTGAATTAATCAAATCGTCCACCAAATTAATTGAATCAGTCGCTTTAGCTAAATTGGAAACAAACCTTTACGTCTTTACGTTCCTGTTGTCTGAAAAGGGTCGTCACTTAATTCATTCATTTCGTTTTCAGAGCTTCCAAGGATTCAAGCAGTCAAATCAGGAATGCCATACCAACATACTGGAACAGCAACGTGCCATTCTAGTAATGTTTCCTCACTTCCAGGGAATGAAAGTTGCTATCTTATCAAGCCAAGAACCTTGCAGCCTAATGCTGTCAAACAACCTTATAAAAGAGTTGAAGATTAGAAACAGGGTTTTTGCGAGTGAAGACAGAACTAATGTATCGTTGTTTAGTTTTTCAGAAGAGCCTTTGAATGCCTTCCAAATCTCATCTCTAATGTACAAGATGAAGTTCTTTGCGCCAGCTATTATCATACTCATCTGCGACAGATCACTGCAAGAGATTGTTCTGCAGGTTTGTGTGTTTCATAATCGATGGAACGCTCTTGATTCTTCATCCGAGTAATGAGAAAATTAGTTTAATGGTGATGAAAGAGAATACGTTTAACGTACGAGCCTACGAAAAGCCAAAAAAGGCCCTATTTCCCAAAGGGGTACCTTGACATGTACTACATCACTACATTCAATTGCAAATGATGTCTTTATATGTTTTGTGCTCCTATTTGGGAGCGATTGAGTTTATGTTGAACGTGCTTGCCTATACGAAAGACCACTAGTGGCCTTATTTCCAAAAGGGGCACATTAACTCTCACACATTAGTAAATGTAGTAATAAATGAGGTCCCAGTGTGTTTAATGCTCTCATTTGTGAGTGAGTGAGTTTGTTAAACGTGTTGGCCTACGAAAAGTCACAAGAGGTCTTAATTTCAGTAAGAAGATGGCTGCATGCACTAAATCACTACATTAAGTAATAAATGAGGTTCCAGTGTGTTTGATGTGTCAATTCAATTATGAGTCAGTTTACGTTTATCGTGTTGCTCTACGAGAGGCGAGAAAAGGCCTTATTTTCAGCAGAGATATAGTAGCATGCAATACATCACTACTTATAGAAGTAGTCTATGAGGTCCTAGATTCTTTAACGCCCCCATTTGCGCAAAAGAAGCATGGTATTGCAGAAGATCAAAGGTTTATTTACTTTCCTGTGATTAATAACCGTACGACCATGGTGTTTGGTTTGCTTTTATGACCACCCGTTTTTCTTCAGGTGGCAGCAAAGCATCAAATGCTCGGTTATGGAGAGATTTGGATAATTCCCGAGTTCAGAAACGAAATGAGAGCGAGCCTCACCCCTGTTCAGCTTCTCACAATCGAAAGAACTGTGCAGACTCGAGGCGTTTCAATGGTTACAGAAAGTCAAATTGTGCTGATGTCCAGATATGCAAAGCAGTTATTGCAGGCAGAAAGGTTTGCAATTGCTTACAAATATCAATTAAACATGAATAGAAATCTATAATTCTATTATCTCCAATAGGCAGGTACTTAATGAATAGGCAAAATATCGCATTTTTTGTTTATCAAAATAACCTGCATAACTGATTTCTCCTCTTGCATCTCTGCTTTTCAGTTAATTATTTAAGTAGATGTTTGTTCTGTAGTTTCTGAAAGAATCATTGCAGCTTGATAGCAGCTAGAAAAGATTTAGGCCATCAAAATGTTAGTTGCTATTTGTTGCGAAGGGGCATATTCCTATCGTGCAATGTTGATAGTTGATAGGCAAATACGCTCACTATTTTCGTAAGGTATTGGTTTATGTGCTAAGCACAATGTGCCTACTGAATAGGTAAAATAATTAAGCAGTGCGACCCTGGTCCTTGATGCGACCACACCTCGTGATTCCGTTTGCCTTTTTGCCTGGAATTACAGAGAGCTAGCTAATTCTCTCCTCATACTTTATAGTCCAGTCAATCTGTGGAATAAGTTCAAACTAATTGCAGCAAAAGCTTTTTCAGCGAAATATGAAGCATCTAAATGACCTTTTTAACATATCAAAAGTTCCACAAAATTCCATGATCGGAAAACCTTGAAATTCGGAATTATTTATTCTTGCTATTTTACCACAGGGTTCCCGCGTATCGCAATATAGAAAAAACGCATAAATTGAACAATTTAAAGTTATTTCTTTGTGTAACTAAACATAGCGGCGCTGAATTTGCTTGGATTTTATTTGGGATACAATTAATGGCTACTATATAGATTTTTAATAGATAATTTTACTATTGTAGACTAACCACAGGGAGCCCCATTCTAGAAATAACAAAATACTGCAAAATCCTTACTGTTGTTTCATATTTACTGCTACATAATACTTATGGTTAGAACAACAAAATGGTTACAAGTATGGTTAACTTTATTCTCTTTAAATGTCGGACGTCCTAAATTCATCAAAGCTTTGCGCTATTCAGCTAAATATTCATCAAAACGGGTCAAAGATTATACTTCGATAGTTTCGAGCAAGGGTCAAGTGATCTAACCACTCGGCCATCCCCGCCATGAAATGAGAGCACTGCAGGAAATGAGATATTTTGCAGAATAGTACAGCGTGTCTTCTACAACCAACTGTTCGTGGCATCATGTAGTGAATCAGTCAATTAAATAGATGTTTGATTTGAAGTTTCTGGAAGAATTCTAAATTGAAATTTAATTGTGGTCGGTCGTGCGAAAGCTTAAACTACCGATAATGCTAGACTTTTGTTCAAAAGCTGGGCTTGATTTGAAATGTTTATGACATTGATCGCTTTACTACCATTTCATTCCTTCATTCTGCGCATAAATTGAATTCTGCTAGAAATGACGTTTCATCTTTGTGTATTGTACGTGAAGTACTTATTAATCCACATTATTCCGCGTGTTAAGTTATTCAATAAGGCGAATTATTTTTTTTTTGCAATCTTAGAGTGGTGTCGTTTTATGCTTTTCTCCTTCGAGATTCCTCTTAATTCTAACAAATTCAACATCTCTATCTCATGGTATACTGTATCATTTTGTTGGTATCTCAACATTGTGAATTCAAGTATTTGGCTCGAATTGGCTTTGGTAAAGAAATGAATTCTCCCTCAAACTGTAAAAGAAACCGATAGTAGTCTTTTAATCGGTACAGAACTTGAGGATAGGAAGGAAACCTCGGAAACAGCGAAACATTAAAGCTCTGAAGCGCTGCGTCATACACTCATCAGAGTAGTAGCTACGTCAGAAAGAAGATTTTTTAGCCAGAGTTGGATCGGAATAAGTCAATCAGAAAGGAGGTGAATGATTCGTATAATGAGGAATCAATAATGATGATGGTTGTGTTTTTCTCAAATGTGATACTTTCATTCTCTTCATTTCGTAGCGATATCCCGAGGAATGTATCGAAACTCATTTTGTCTGTGCCGTGTACAAGTATACACTATGCAAATGTTAAGATTTCAGTGAAAACTGGGAATCAATCAAACTGGACAGCTATTTATATAAAAAGAGGAAAAGGCGAGTTCCAGTTTCAGCCAAACTCCGGCCTAGCGTTGAGTCTATTCGCATCGAAACAGCAAGCCATCCGCTTTCGCGTCGTGACGATCTTTGATCCACCTTTTACCATCGAGGCACGTTATCTTGGACGCGGTGATGCAGACGTATTCACGTGTGACCAGGGTCTGCCCTGCAGAACTATGGTGACGGGAAACAGCACACAGGGACGGAAAATAAACGGCACAATGTGGAGGGACACATGTTGCATTGGCCACTCTATTGAGCTTCTCCAGTTCCTCATGAGAAGACTGCATTTCGGAGCCGATCTTTACACAGTCAAAGACGGGTTTTACGGCTCAAAAGTAAACGGTACCTTTAACGGCTTGATCGGTGACGTTGCACGCAAAAAGGCAGACTTTGCGCTGGCCGGGATTACCATGACGTCACTACGATCTACAGCGGTGGAGTTTACGTCACCATTCATAAGACAGGACATCGGCATCGTGACATTAACAACAAAAGTTAAGCTGAATTTCATCAACTGGCAGTTCGCAGTGCCGATCGAAACGAGCATGATTATCGCTGTCTTCGTCGGCCTACTGCTGGGGACGATACTGACTTACATTCTGGAAAACGAGGATATCGCGATGAAACGTTTAGTCGACCCCCAGCAGTACCCCCCACGGTATTCATGGCGGGAAGGCTTCACCTATTACTCGGGTTTGACATTTCAGAGGGACCTTGGAGGGAAAAATCCGAATAAACTTGGCAGTCGAATTATGGCAGTTGGCTTTGCGTTCGCCATGTTGGTTGTTATGACGACATACACTGCAGTTTTAACAGCCACTAAAGTCACCCAAAAAGACACGAAACCATTTCTTGGTGTTAAGGACGAGAGGGTGAGTTTTCTACGCATTCCAGTTTTTATTTATATACCTCTTATTTCTCTAGTTTTGCTGCCAGTCAGAATATTTCATATATTGGTTCCTCAAATAGTTGTTGGACAGGACGTTTATGAAAAGCAATATTGTTATATCGAAAAAGTATTCCGGTATAAAAATTTGTTATGATAGCGATGATAACAATGTTGTCATAGTATCACTTACTAACTTTATGTAGGATAAAGCAAAGATCAATCGCACTCCTAGATATTCATATTTTGCATTTTTAATCCTCGACACAGCTAAAGGTATGAGGCAATACTTGATTGCCATACGATACCAAATAACTTCCGACGAAATCAACTGTCAATTACCCCTAAACAATTTTGCTTCGGATACATTTACGGCATCCTGCAGTGATATTCAAAACTAATATCAACATTACTTAAGGAGAAGGGGGAGCTCAAATGTTTTTATAGTTTGAAAGCTCTATGTTTGAAGTAATGCCCCAATCGCTGTTGTCTCTCGAAACCTCTAGGCGAGGATTGTAGTTGACAATTTTGTCTTGGCATGTACTGATTGTTCAACCTTAATTTTGGGATCAAAATGATTGTAGAACAAATATTTGGTAACATTTTCGAACAGCTTCCTTTTACTCAAAAAATCGAAAATAGAATTGACTGAAAAATGGTCTAATTGCGCAAATTCACTGACTTTGTTGTATGTTTACATATATCAATAGTAGTGATAAATCAAGAAACTATTTTTCTGAGTTAAAGGAAATTGTTCTCTTTCTTCATAATGCAAATGCATGCATATCTCTTTTTAGATGCTGAATCCAACACCACGCTTCAAATTTGCGACAGTGCCAAGCACAAGTATAGAGGGGTTCTTTAAAGACGCGCCGGATGAAAACTTCCAGCGCATGTATAGGTTTATGAAAAAGTATAACGTGAGAAGCGTTTCTGAGGGACTGGATAAAGTCAAATCCGGGTATGACTTCTAAATCACTTTTTGAAATATTTTTTCGCTCAAACGCCAAGTAAGTCCAAAGTGAGTTGAAAATAGGTATTGTAAAATGATTTCAAAATATGCAGCAGTTTCCAACTGTCAGGAGGATTTGCAAAAATTGATTGGAAAGCCTTACTTGCCCTGCAAAACTGTGCACTTGGGGGACTAGGTATGGCCTACTGTGTGATATGGCTTGAGTGAGGATGTACATTTGATGGACCATGATGAAGTAGACAGAGCTATCAAATGAGTTTAAGACTGTTTACAATCTAATATGCCCATGTTGTGATGTCCTCTCCTCAAGGCAGTAGGCAAGACATAGGCAATCTATACTTTGATTGAAGAGAAATTGTTTATATAACGAAATTTTGTCACAACGAAACGTTCAATAATTATTGTATTGTGTGGCCTAACTTAATACATTTTCTTCCAGGGAGTTGCAAGCATTCATTCACGAATATCCTTTCTTGAAATATTTCCTGTCACAGCAGTCCACATGCGTGCTGAAAATCACTGGCCAACCTCTAGGCCAATCGGGATTCGGCCTAGCCATGCAGAAACAATCTCGCTGGACGGATCGATTCTCGTACGAAATCCTCCGCTTGAAAGAACTAGGAATGCTCGCTGACTTGGATAAAAAATGGCTGTCCAGTGGCTGTTCTGAAACTGCCAGAAATCTCCAAGCACCTGATGCCCTTTCGCTGGAGTATTTTGGTGGTTTGGTATTGTTTGTATCGATCGCATTCATCGCAATGTTTTTGATGCTGCCCTTGGAATTCGCCTATCAGAGGTATCACATGATTCCTATCAATGCCTTAGTGAGCCGAATATTGAGGTGGCGTGAGACGAGAAAAGAAAAGGAATCTGTTCGGTCAAGGCCTACTCTAAAATCCGTTTCTTCTCAAAATAATTTGGCCGAATTTGCCTTAGGTTGAATCATATGCAGAGAATGATACGAAATTAAAATTCTGGTTGATGAGAAGCAATGCTTTCGAAGATGGTGCAGTTAACGAATTGGGTGAACTGTACTGTGGTGATTGTTATTATGAGGAATGAGAGCACAGTGTTAAATTGTACTATGCACAGGATTCCCGTCTAAATGAACTGTTATGCTTCCGTACTGCCTGGCATTTCCACGACATAGCAGGCTCGATTTGTAATTACTGATGAAGAGTCATGAATTTTACGAAAGAAATAGATGTGATGAGTTGCTGCACTGTATTACATTGATGCAAATATAAAGCTTTAACTTTAACATTCTACCGCACTGCTTGGTTGAAGTTGTTATAAAGCACTATTCAATTCGATAAGCAATCGGTAGTCTTAATTGTTGACGTTAGAAGAGAAAGATTAGATTTTTGATGCATAGCACGCTGCAAGTCTGTCCAGGAATCCACTTGAAAGTTGTTTGATTTAACTGTGCCACAAATAATGCACCATTAAAAGTCGAATTATGAGAATGACGACGATAAAATTGATTCAATTTCAGCGACGCATTTTATAACATTTCATTATGAAAGAAGACCATGTTGATAAAAAACGAGTCCATGTTATTAGTCAATTATCTCAAATTTTTTACTTGAACGCGATTGATGTAAATTTAACTTGCCCTGCATAACCTTGATGAACCCAACTGAACTGAACGACTGACGAAATTAAACCCGATGCTTCCGTATATTTCGATGTTTTAGGGTGCTGGTTCAGACAGAAATATCGTCCTATTACAACAGGCTTGACTTGATACGATAGACGATTCTGCAAAGATTACAACTCTCATATCTTGTATGCATGATAGGAAAATGCCCCTTGGCAACGCAAAGTTACCAAAACTTACCACTGCAGCTTGACCGTAGTTAGGAAAGATTTAGGCCATTAAAACATTGGTAGCTATGCGTTGCTAAGAGGCATACACGCTTTTTTTATAAAGAATCTTTTATAAGAAACCTACATGTCGAAGGTCGAAAAACTTAAGGAACATTTACTACTAAAGGTCAAATCACTAAGGCACTAAGGAACTTTATAATTTTGCATATATTCATTTGATGTAGATATGCAACTTCTCTTATGGCTATGTAACTAACTTATACGTTTTATAGGCCTAGCCTACGCTTCTTTGTTTGATAATATGTTTCCTTATCACGAGTTTATTGCAAAATGTTGAATTTTAATGCTTTTTTGCGTCGATACTTATTCCTATCTACTAAGAAAAACACTTAAAATTAAGGAACTACTAGGGAACTTTTAGAACTAAAAAGTGGCGAAAAGAGGTATCAAAATAAGGAATTTAAAGAACTAGGCCCTTAGGCAGGTTCTTTATGAAAAAAAGCGTTTATCATGTATTTCGTGAAATATGATTTATTTACAGAATAGTCTACTTTAGCTTGTCGTCTACAACTAATGATTAATAATATGGCTGTTGAGACCTGGCTATTTGAGTTCTTTAAGTTACTTGGAACATACCTTCACAGACTCACTGATCATAGCACCCTGTAGTCAATTAGGGAAATGGTCAGGAAGGCTTTTGTTTAATGTCTTTGTTAACTTTGTTGAACTATGACTGCGTAGAAGATCTTTATTCTTATTGTTCTGTTAGATTATCCAGACTAAATCAGCATGAGCGAGATACAGAACCAGAATGCTTCTCTCCACTGCTTGCTCGATGTACTTGAGTTCAAAATTAATTTTATCAGAATTTTTCAATAAGGGATTCAATGGAAAACCTTTCGGTATATTCATATAACTATTAATGAAATTAAACTAACCTTGTGCAAGGTTAAGACCAGTCAACATCCTGACTAGAACAAATAGATGAAACAAAAGGTTTCCTGGCCATTCTCCTCTATTGACTTTGATGATATAAAGGATTATAAATACAACTAATGTGAAAACTACTCAAACATAATCATATCACCAACAACCCCACCAATGTCGTCCTTCTCTTTCTGCTTCTTGTCCATCCCAGTCACGGACAGAATCATGACTTCTTCGTCTTGCACGGCCTTCCTCAACCCCTCGTTGTCACCAACATCAAAAACACTGGCACATTTCATCATTTTCTGTCTCTGTCTGAACATAGTGTCCACAGCAGGTTGGCCAACTATTTCTCTCACAGAGGGCATCCTCCGGAAACTTGACTTGTTTTTACGGAGAGAGAATCGACTGCTCGAAGATTCCATCAAATCTTCCTCGAATTTAGTCCACGTTGTCCTAGGAGCATAGTCTTGTTTGTCAATCTTCTGCCCACGAGTACTGGAAATGGAGGAAGCCATGTTTTCATGTTCAGAGCTGTTTACTTTGAGAAGATCTTCTGCCAGGTCTAGAAGTTTATCATCGTAGAATTTTCCCCTCTTTTTCTGCTCGGTTTTCCAAGCGTCGTAAGCTACTTCAAATGCTCTTTTTAGGCACAATGTCATCGCCCATGATGTCTCTGGCTTTGTTGAAACGAAAGCGTAACACTCTAGTTCTTTTATTTCAACGTTTTCAGCGATAAACGCAAATATTCTCGGCTTCCTCATGTCTGTCATTCCTCTGTTAATAAGATAAATAGGCAGTAGGTCTTCTTTACCTGTTTTCGTATGGACAATTTCAATTCCATGCCAGGAGATGCTCAACTCGACTTTCTTAGGCCGCCGCTTCTCCTGCCTGATCTGTTTACATATGTTGGCGATTAGCCCCATTCTATATTCTTCATTTTTGATTTCATCAGGGCTTTCAATCTTACATTTCCCAAGAAATCCCACAGAGTATGTTGGAATTTCACTGTTAAGCTCTAACTTCTTGTATTTCGGCGAGAAAATTAGGGACGAGGCCTTCCATTTGAAAGACTGTTCGAAAGAACTATCCGCCATGTTTGTTTATCTAAATTTCTACGAAATGTGAGTCCACTTCCTGGGTTTGCACTTCCGTCCTTCGTTGTCTTTTCTCGCCAACAAAGTTGATCGATGATCGTCGTTATTTTGATAATTTTCGTTTCAAAAAACGTATTTATGAATTAAACTGTGAAGGTAGTCCTGAGTCTGCATTACTTTATTCTATTAAAATTAATCCTTTGGTTTTAAGGCTTGGTCTTTTCATATGGTTGCTTCCTAATACAAAGTCGTGGTTTTTCATTCTTTCCGGCGAATCTTTTCTTTGGCCAAACGCCCACATAAAGTGAATGGGTGGGAAGAAACGCATTCCATGAAATGTTTTCCATTTCACTTTTGAATTTTCATTTGATTAAATAAAGACTGTCTGTAAGAACGAGTTGTACCCTTATTTTTTCATAAGAAACTCATTGTATAAAAAGCCATTTTAAACTCTAAATCAATTTACTGGAATTTCTTGAGAAAAACAAAATACACACTTTTTTTCATAAGCACAATTTTATAAGAACACGAGCCTCAAATTTTGCTAAAACATAATAACAACAAAGCTAAGAACAAACCGAAGCTGACTACATTTTGCACAAATTTTAAGAAATAAACTTAATACTGAGAAATAATCACAAAAGAAGATGATCGACAGCACCCTGATATGTCACATGGCCAAAAAGTCAAAATTTGCAACACTTACTACAACTGATAGCAGAAACAGGCTTGGAACAGTCTTTGGATGGTACAGAACTTCAGTATAGCCAGAAAAATCGGAACCATAATGAAACGAACACATAGATACTACTAATTGATTGGCCTATTTCGATCCACATCTGGGTATATAAATCAGTTAGGTTTCTGTTTCGTTCTCTTTCTGACGTATTACTCTGTTGAGTGTCAGACGAAAAGCTTAAGTAGTATCATGTGTTCGTTTCATTATGGTTCTGATTTTTCTGGCTATACAGAAACAGGCTTCCAAAGCATTATGAAAATAAGAACAATTCAAGAACATTTCAGACTGAAAATAGAGAAATATCTAAGAACAGCCAGCCTCAAACCAATTTTACTGGTTCTTATAAAAAAGTATGTAGATTCTTTCGTTCGATCAATTTAAGAGACTTTCAGTACTCGAATGGCCTAACTCTTTGGTTCCAATTCTGTGCCAATGGAGTGCTGAGCTGTTCTGACAACCAAGGTATCAATATGAAAAGTTTCTCAACTCTTTTCAATCTCCTATCAAAGTATCAAAACCTGGCCCTACACTTTTTCTTTCCAACGATTTCTTGAAAATCAACGCAACAATTAGTACAGTAGACGATAACAAATGAAAGTATTTGACTAGTGGTTGTTCCTATTGTTAGAAAGTGTACAAGAATGACAGAGTTAGAAACAAATAGAGTCGAAATCGATTGGATCAAGTTTCAATGAAGTGTGACGTATGAAGTGAGTACGTGGAGTGAATGCACATGAACACAACACAACAACAAAACACGAAATGGAATGGCTTGAAGCTTGAATGAACAGCTGCCTGACTGCGCCTCAAGTGGAAAAAGGCTCACGGTTTTTCGTTCTAGATAAACTAGAAACACACAAAGAGAAGTAAAGATCCTGCATTTACAGAAAACTTGGAATCAAGCATGGTAAGATTCAAACAAATTTTGACGAGCCTTTATAAGAAGGCGATGCGGCTTGAAGTAGGCCAACCCAGAAATACTAGCTCATTAGGTCGGCCTACCGCTTAATTATGCACACAATGCAGTCTAGTCAATTTTGTACATAATTAAGGCCTACTCTAGAGCTTTAGCCTACGCTAGGCCTTCTTTTCCAAACTAGACAATCTTTTCTGAACCAATAATTTATGATATCATCAAACTAGTTATAGAGGGGGACCTTCACATCCATTCTTTAGGAGGATTTGGGAGATTATGGCGAATTTCAAGAATTCAGGGCAAGAAAAGCATGAAATGCAACCTGGCCTGCACTAGTCATAGATAGAAGCATGGCTATGCCTGCCAAGATCTTGCACTTGCACCAGCCATATTCTTTGGTTTTATCTTTCTATTGTTTAATATGTCTTCAGGCCCCAGACTTTGGAGTGTGCAAGTTCCACACTGCGCAGTTTTTGGCCTGGAGACTTAGCAAAATCTCTAAGCCCCCATCATTGTGTATAACTGATGTAGGGTGATTTCCCTTGATTTGAATTTTCAAGAAAGTTTAAAAGATGCAATGATATGCATCAGTGTCGGGTGTTAATTATGATGGTTGAAATTAATGATTTGGAGCTATTCAACAATTCAAAATTTTGATTATGTGAATTATGTATTTGTCTCAATATTCAAGATATTTTTCTTCTATTCTTTCCCATAGATAAGCTTCATCTTGCTGTTCAGCCGGCAAGGAAAGCTGAGGTTGCAAAAGTGGTACACTGCAATGCCTCTAAAAGACAAAAAGAAAATAACAAGAGACCTGACAACTCTAATACTTTCTAGAAAGCCAAAGATGTGTAGCTTTTTGGAATACAAAGACATGAAGATAGTGTATAAAAGGTTTCTAGTATTTGCTCTTTGATTTATCATGTTTGATTCTGTTAAAAATCAAATATTTCTCCATCAGCATTACCATGCAAGGTTAAATTGAAGTTTAGCAGGTGCTCAACAAGGTAACACCCAGGATTTGTTTTAAAATCGCTCAATTTTACAGAAAGAGTTTTTACACGAATTGATTCAACCTTTGAATAAAGTGTTTTAATGAAATCTTGTACGGGTATTTCCTGGCCACTGCCAGTCTATAATTATCTTTCACACTTAATCTTTACTTGTGTGAGCGCAAGGACATTCTATGATATTTGATATTGAATTGGACATTTAGAATTTCTTTCCTTTTGATTGGAAATCAGCATCATCTCTAGACTCATTGATAATTGAAAAGTTCCTTTCCTTGGCCCCGGTGTCTGGAAGCGATAAATGATTGCCGTCATTTATCCATTCCTATAATTGGAAACACCCCTTTATGGCTTTGAAAAAACTATTCAATATACTGCCGGATGAATTTGAGTAAAAACTCTTTATTTTCTTGTCCTCAAGATTGCTCAAGGCCGTTGGCATTGGTTATCTGAATTAATATGATGATCAAAGGTCCAAAATGGCTTGAATTTGCAAATTGTTGAAGGGCCAAGCGTATTTTTACTAAGATTCAAATCAAAAATGATAGCTTACAAAAATCTGTAAAGTGGCATCTTAGAAATCATTTCCTTGCATATCAGTGCAATCATCAAAAAACCTTAAGTAAACATAAGGCCACCGTAGGCCCTCCTCAAAAGCATCACAGGAGCCCAGTGAGTTGCAAATTTCTTTGGATAATGTTTGATAAGTACATACTTAATCTTGAGGAAAGCTTTTTAGAATCATTCTTTCAATTTAGTGTTTCATTTTCATTCTTGGTGGTGATTCTCCAATTTCGTTGTAGGTATGCAAGCCTGTTCTTCTGTGTTGCAGCCGAAGCCAGTGATAATGAATTGATAATTCTCGAAATCATTCACAGATTTGTTGAAATACTGGATAAGTACTTTGGCAATGTAGGTTTTTCATTTTCATGTGATGTTAGCTTTTGTGTAGCAGATTTCTTGAGATTTCTATAGCAAATTAAATGTACTGAAATTAATTTTTTAAATTTTATCACTCTCAAAATTCTTGCCAGATTGTACTCAATAGGTAAAATTATGGAGATTATATTAACTTCATTTTTTGCAAAACATCAACTCATTTCAAGGATTTTATTTCGTTTTCTGTACAACATAAACATGGAAGAGGCATTTAAAAGATTTGACATTGGTAATTAAATTAGCTAAAGTATAAATTATAAAAGAGAAAAGAAGATTTCTCTCTTGATATCTTGCATATGCCTTCGAAATGGAATTCGACTCAAACCATTTTTGACAGCAATTCATTTTATGTTGTTTTTAGGTCTGTGAACTGGACATCATTTTCAATTTTGAAAAAGTAAGTATTCAAATCAGTGGCGGCGCGTGAGAAATTTTGTAGGTGGGGCACAGGTAAAAAAGTTAGGGTCTAATTTTTTATCTCGTGTTTTTCTTGGGCAGATAATAAATTGAACGGAGTAGCTGACGTTCTAATAGGCCATCTACAATATTCATTTGAGATAAACCAATATTTGACGACGAATCAAAAATATACTTTGGTCTCTTTCTTAAATTCCCATAATCTTGTTTCTACAAGTCTTGTACTGGCTGAGAACTTACAGATTCGCTTCCTACACTGCTTCCCAAGGTTTGTCCACAAAAGATTAGAGCCGAATAGATGAACTGCATGGCATTTGTGATGAGAGACATCGTTATTTGTCCTCAGAGTTGCATTGTTATGGTTCGCATTATCAGAGCATTGTGTTTATGGACTTTTTAGAATTGAATTGAATTTCGGGGCACTTTCAAATGTGCCCCGCTCATCACAGAAAGACTACTGCTACCAGCTAGTCAGAAGCAACATGACGAAATCAAACTCTTGAAAGTGATTGGTCAGAGATTACGTAATGCGGGGCCAGCCCCACCATGAGATGAGATTAGAATCTGAGGTTCGTGTTTCCCGAGTCGATCAATGTCTCGTGGACAATTGGATCCATTCATGTAATCTAACCTTGTTGACACTCGGTCTATTCAATATTGATTGGTGGCTGGGCAGCTATTTCCTAGCATTTAGGGCATCAAAGTCGGTATTGGGTTGTGAATGGAATACGTGCATGAAATCTGACATTGAATATAGGCTAATAATGATAATTCTGTGAAAGTTTTCAAACGATGAAATGGCTACAAAAAAATCTTTTTGTGAAAATGCCCTGCCCCACCTGCCCTATTGGATGCGCCGCCACTGATTCAAATGGTTCTACTACTCTATTTATATATTTGCATTATCTTTTCATAGGACAAAACAATGAATAAAACAAGAAAAGCAAAAAGATTGCTTCTTGTTTTCATAACTGATTTTCAATATTAGTAACATATTCAAATACACATAACATATACAAAACACTCTGCATCATGCTTAATCCGAAAAATATTTTGTTTTTTAAATCTAGTACCATATAATGGTGTTTCCAATTCATGAAATTAGCTTTTTCTGTCACTGTGGATAAAACTGTTCTAGATTTCAAATTTCCTCTATTATTAAGCAATGACTTTCTGAAATAATTTAGTAATTTTCCCTCAAAGTTTACTTTTCTAAACTAATAGTTTCAGTCTGGAAATTGGAGCAGCAGATTCTTTGCTATCTTAATAAAAAGAATCTTGACTTGAACCAATTAGCTTAGGTTTTATTTAAATAGATTTATTTTAGTTGATATTGCAGAAATTGCAATGGTTCTTTTCCCTTTTTAGGCTTACTATGCATTGGATGAGCTGATTATTGGTGGGGAAATCCAGGAAACGAGCAAAAACGCTGTGCTCAAAGCAATTTCTCAACAAGATGTTGTGCAAGAGGTGAGGAAAATATACAACCACATTTCTCATATTTCTACAAATCTCCACAAAATTGAAAGAATATGAAACCAATGGCTAGTTATCAAAACGTTCTTGTTATCTTTCATGAATAACTCAAAGGGTGGGTATTGAGAAATATTTGGCACATATGCAACCTACCATCGCTATGTGTGCTTCTTCTTTAAACCTGATTTTCACTTATTTGTTCTTTTAGACAACTTATTTTGAAGAAAAAGTCTAGGCCTACTGTAAAAGAATTTGTTTTGAAAAAAGACCATATTTTCAGTAAATACATTTGGTCTTATCAAGGCTATTTCTTACAATGTTTGACATGAGATGCACCAGTTGTCATAACAAGCCTTTCCCTTTGTTATTTAGTGGGGAAACGTTGCAGGAGAGATCCGTCGCCTCGAAACTTTGCCCTACAAAATATCAAAGAGGTGTCACCATAATTGGTGACTAACTTTCAAATATTTCATCTTAGTTTGACTTACAATCTTATTAGATTTGATAGAATTATGAATAATTAGAGAATGCCATTTGATCTTATTAACATTTACAGTATGTTGTGTAGGATGGAGAAGTCCCGTCGCTGAAAAATGTCTTGGAGGAACTTGGTTTGTCCTAGGAGAAGCTGCTTTGCCCTTTGCCTGCATTTCAAGAGTAACGGTAGGAAATAGTTTCCATTTTTAAGCAGTTATGTTAGAAAAGGTTTAAATGTAAAGTTTTGTGTACTTGATAGGTTAGAACGTATTTAATATTTTGGGTACTTAAATTCATGATAGGTTTGATCTTGATTTCTCCGAGTCAAAAGGATTTGCATGTGGAATAAGAATTCGTATCCTAGATTTTGGCTTGCTTCTAGCATGAAATGACACTGCTGATTGTATTCTATTCCTTTTTGTACCGCTGTGAATGGTTCCTTAAAATTTGTTTCTCTATATTTCTGAATCGTCACAAATCGCATCCATTCGTTACAAAACATTTGAAAATCGTTTTCAGCTCTTTGGTAATTGTTGGAGATCGTCCAAAATCATTAAAAAATTCACATACCTATATGGTTGCACATCGTTTTCATTTCTGACTGGCCAGCTACCAACATCACGTAGATAGGAACAACTTGCCTGAATTTACATTATAGGTCTGTCCAGGGTCAATTAGGTCAAAGGGAGGATTCATCCACAATATGCTTTGAATACTGAAGTAATTCTCGACATGTCTTCTTTTTGTGATAAAACTCTGCCAAATCCCTATGAACGTGCGAAAAGACTATCAAGGGGGTCTATCACAGTTGGCGGTTTGATGGATTGGGTTGCATTTTTCACATGGAATATGGTTTTTAGAAAGGAAATGTTGACGGTTTTCTGAATCCTTATTAGCGGAAAGCGGTTTATGAGGAAAAATTGCTCGCGATGGACGATCAAACGTAGGAAGCTTTGTGGTATCGAGGTACACTATAACAGACCCTGGCTTTAAAAGCTTTACCTTGAGATTTTTCCTAGTTTAAGTATAAAACATAAGACTTGGACGTGGTTGGGTTTATTTTCTATTATTTATCTGTCGGTATTTTTCGTCATTTGAACATTCATTTCTAATTGCTATTTATTATTTCATATTTAGTATTTAAACGTATTTAATCTTCTTGTTAAAACATTATTTAAGCTATTTAATGATTTGATATTTCATTCATCATGAACAGCGGTGCTCACCCAGTTTTGACTTTGGAAAAAGAATAAATACATTCGGTTTTATTGAGGCTGTTTCTGACACAGTATTTGACACGAACGTCACATATTCTCATAGCAAGCCTTTGATATCAAGCATAACCATGTTTTGAAAGAGATCTGTCTCCTATCGTGGGGCAAAGAGTAATACGTTTTCTATCTTATTCTTTGTATTGAACACCATTTCGGGGCCATAAATGTTTTTAAAGAATTGAGCTCCAAAATGTCCTAAAGCACGTCAATACTGGAAACTCGAAGGGGTTTCTCCACTTCTACAAAAAGTGAGCTATGGTCTTTTGTAACCATTTTGTATCGAAATTAAAGTTTCCCAATCTTCACACCTTTCTGACTTGACATTAGCTTGATAGGGAAAAGCCGGAAAAAACCAGATTTTTCATCGCCCGATCATAGAGGACGGATATCCGTCGAAAGTCCGAAAATGAATATGAAAGGTTAATCACGATAAGAGGTGACTATCATGTCAGATACACTGATCTCAAAATAAAGACTGGATCGAGGATTCTGTTCTTTTGGAGCATAATTTTTGAAGCCCATTGCTTCGGCTTGTGTTTATTGAATTGGACCTACAAATATGGCCGCCAATGACTTCACTCTAGAACAACAGATGATCGATCCAGTCTTTTGGAGATCAGTGGTCAAATATCGAGTTTGAAATAGAAATTGAGAAACCCTCTGAATTTCTTGTAAACTTTGGGACAACTGGACAATTTCATTTCATTTTCGATGCATGAAATGAATACAGTATTCCAGTCTCTGACGTTTTGCATCTTTATTCCCTTCTATTCATCTAGATTTAATCTCGTATTTAACTTGTGATATTTAAACGTTTGTTAAGAACTACTGACCTTTATATTTATTCATTGTTATTTAGCCCGAGGGGTTTATTTACATTGCTCATTTCGTTTCATTACATGAAGTCGTTTAGATATGGAATGAGTAGTTTTTTTTACAGTTTCCATCTTTTTGTGAACCGCATACAACTTGCAATTAATTTTTTGCACCGAGCAGGAATTGTGCTTTTCATTTGCACTTTTCTGTTGCTCGAAAGAAAAAATAAGTTTATTCGTTTTCGTGAATAGTATTCCCGATAGATGAGAGAAGACGGAAAACCACCGAATAGAGTTAAGATTTCTGTTCATGATTTCATACAAAATGTTGCAATCCGTCCCAGCCCTATTACAAGCAAGTAACTGAGGCAATATTTCACTAATGGCTTTTCCGAGGGGACGCCTTACAAGCCATAGAGAAGGAGAAGAGTTCTAATTTCGACGCTTCGGATTGTTTCAAAATTTGCCCTTTGAATCAATATTATTATTATAGTACCCTAGCAGGGCATGAAAAAGCACCCGACCGTGTGACCGCTGGTCACAGGAAATATTTTTATTTGAAATTCTTGCAGGAAATTTCTGAAATTGCTTACTTTTTTCAAAGCAATAAATGAGAGAAGCATTATATTCTGTGTTTGTATTTAGGAATGTTATGGTAAATCATGAACCACTGGCATTCAGGTGATATTTCGGTTGCAGGAAGAAAAAATATTTTTCATGCTCCGCCTAACAGTACCTCAGCTAACTTTTTCTTGTAAAGCACGTTTCACAAGTAGGTTGATAGAATTCAAGTTAAAATGATAAATCTGTTTGGGCTAATCTTGCTAAGTAGGGGGCAACACTAGAGCTTGAGGGGCAAAGGCTTCTTACTCTATGGTCTCTAATAGACGTTGAAATAGTAGGAGGGGGGTGGGAAAATCTTAAAAAATGGATAAGTAGGGGGGCTGGAATAAGAATGTCCTGGGTGGAAAATTGTCTGGAAGTTACTAAAAATGGGGAGCCTCTGTGAGAAACAGAATGTAGAGATGTTGAGACGTTAAAAGTATAGTGCAATATCACTGATTTTACTCAAAATTCTCAATCTCATAGATTTTTGTAGTGTAACTCTTCTTTTACTTGCAACTTGTTACCAGAATTTATTAGCGGGGGGTTGGAATAAGAATTTCCTGGGTGGAAAATTTTCTAAAAATCAATAAGCGGGGGAAGTATGTTGATAAAGGTATTGTAAGTCGCGATTTCTCAATTCTAAGAGAAAAAACAACTTTGAAATTGTATGGAGATTTCCAAGTGAAACCTTGCACCTGTATCTCAACTTGCAGGAAAACCTTTCTTGCTGTTAACCTGGTAACCAGATTAGCCGAGTGAATACTTCAAAAAGCCGTTCGTTCATATCCATCTGTGGAAGTTTGTCGGGAGTTTCTCGTTAATTTGAAATTGAGAGTGTGGTACCCACCTAGAGTTACTGAATAGTTCTAATAGCAATAACCGAAATTTATATCGTACCCACATCGTGCTTTTGTAAATAACTGAGGAATCCCATTAGAATTAAATTGCAGAAGAAGAAAAGAAAAGGGAAAACTGTCATTTTATTTTGAAGTTATAGTCATTTTAGTTAAAGGACAAGAGCGTGTCAAACATACATATGTATGTAAAAAGAGAAATCAAAGAATTCTTAGCCATTTTAAGACCTCAGGAATTGCAAAATCTCAAAAGCTTCCAGGGGGCTTCGCCCTCTGGACCCCAATTAGGGCTCCACCCTGGACATGCTGGGTGGCTCTTAGCGCTCCCAGACCCTCAGCTGTATTTCATTACATGTTTTTCCTCCGCGCCCCTTCATCCGCCTGGCAACAAGACAAGACAAAGGGCCCATATCCAATAACTGACCTAAAGCCCGACCTCGCTCTCGGCGGCCCTGGATCCAGCTTTAATATTATGAATTCTAACATCAAAGAAAGCTACCTGTTCTTGCTGTTACTGATTGTCAGCTTCAGAAAGATGACAGGATAGACGTAAGACTCATGGTCTTTAAGATAACCGCTAAAATGGAGCACAATATGCTTGAGTCAGTCTTTGTTCTTATATTCATATTTGGAAAACTAATCTTAATATTTCTTATGTTCCCATTTACAAAAAAGTCCATCACTCCATGGTTCCAAATTCTACGATTCTGTTCTCCTAGATTCCTGGGTTTTAATGTTCCGGATTCTGTCATTTTGTTATTCCGTAATTCATAAAGTTGTAAAGATTTTTGATGACATCATCATTTTGATCGAAGAACCAGTCTCCTTTTCGAAAGTTTTCATAGTCTCGGTCTCAGGCTGCCTTCGTCCTTTAGGAGCTGCAGAAGTGTGAGCCCCACAGCCGAAGCTACCAAGTGCAAGAAAACGAACTAAAAATGGTTTGTCCTCCCCTTTTTCTTCCAAAAATTAATAAGAAAAAATTAACTATGGTCATTTTTAAACATATTGTATCAAAATTTAAAGTTTCCGACGTGGATTGCATAGATATTTTCAGATTCACATCGACATAAAAATATGTTTGATTCTAGGGGTTCGTTAAAGTTATCAAGAACAAGGCTTATTTCAAGCGATTCCAAGTCAAGTTCAAGCGACGAAGAGGTGAGTTTTTCATGTTCTCTTAACTGATGTAAAATACTGACTCTCTAGATAAACTTCATTTCGATCGCTCACGGTCGATTGTTTCGGCCTAAATTTCAGACCACGTTCTGCAAACCTTTCTGAAATGTGATCAACTATGGCCTAAGATGGAAACCATGTGGGAGATGTCTGTCATTGAGCTTCTCTGACTTTGTTAATGGGATCACATGGATAACCTTGCCAGACCGTCTGCATTATGGCAGTTTTTGACAAGATCTAGGATGTGCACAAGCCATTTCCTGTTGTTCTTTCCCATTGTTCTAAAACAGTAAACTTGGTTGTGCAAGAGCCATATTCTACAGTAGGGTCAGCCCAAGTCATTTCCATGTTTAGGCCATGCGAAAGATCATGCGGAATATCAGCTTTTTTTAAAAAATAACCTAGCTCACGGCCTAGCTCTTTAAGTTCCTTAGTTTGAGACCTCTTTTAACCACTTTGTAGTTCTAAAAGATCCTTAGTAGTTCGTAAATTTTAAGTGTTTATTTAGTAGATAGGAATAAGTAGGGAAACGAGAAAAGCACTGAAAAATCAAACTTTTTGCAATAAACTCGTGGTAAGGAAACATGAAACATATAACACAAAGACGCTTAGGCTTTAAAACGTAAAAATTAGTACTAGTGATTAGAGAATTGCATATCGACACCAAATGAATATATGCAAAATTAGAAAGTTAGTAGTAAAAGTTAGTAGTCGACCATTAGTAGTAAATGTTCCTTAAGTTTTTTGACCTACTACATGTAGGTTCCTTATAAAAGATTCTTTATGAAAAAAAAGCGTGTATAGGCTGAGAAAACAAAAGAACAGACAAGTTGCGCCAGAGATCATTGAACCTAAGTGTATGTAGTAGAGCGAGTTAACTCCGTCAGCCATATGAATACACCAACTTCTATTGTTTTCCTCTATTCTGTGGCCCCCTCAATTCCCTGGTGAGTATGATAAGTTGAATTCAGTTCCACTTCCCATGTACAGTCCATGCCCGGAAGTAAACCATGCATGAGCTTCAATTCGCACGTGTCATAGAATTTGCATGTGCTGTGACAACCAAATTTTAGTTTTTGCATGTGCGATTCCAGAGGTCATAAAAAAAGAACTCTTAAGATTGCAGAGATAGTTATACTAAAGTGTCTGTTATCGTTTTACTTATATATTTTGTTTCTTTTTCATTTTGATGCTTTTGATTTGATTCACTTTCAAACATAGTTTGGAATTCACAACACAACAAATTATAAGTCAGAGTAACGCTTCCATGTCCATATTCTCGAAGAAAATGAAGGCCTATGCACCATGAATCAAAAGCATGTTTTCTCACTCTTATATATTTCGACAGAACAATAAACTAGGTTGATAAAAGCTTAGAATTACAGAGAAAACAAAGAAGTTTATTTATGTAAATGTTTATGTCTTATATCTAAACAAGTTTGTCAGTGTCGCTTGTTTCGAAATCACTGTCAGATTCGATTTCATCTTCGCTTTCCGCTTCCTCGTCCAATCTTGGAACTTTCGAAGGTTGGTCGTCAAAAACACGGACACGACACTTGGCCTCTGCGGCAGCTTTATTATACTGCTCTTATCGTTGAGGGTCCACAGTTTGTCATTCACCGTTATGGTCATTAAATCACTGATGGTGTCGTGTGATAAAGAAAAGATGCCCTCTCCACCGTCGGGTTGGATCCAGACAAAACATGACCAAATTTTCAACAATGTATAGGTTTGGGTATTCTGCTCTTTTGTTTTGAAACACTTTCTCCCACGACTGCTTTGCATCGAGTTCTCAATAATTTGCATCGACGAATAAGCAGAATAGTTTTCATTCTTGAAAGCACTTTTTTTATCGAACTTTGCCGCAAACAGTGGTACACTGAAAAGCTCCGCGATGGAAGTTCATTGGTCTATACCATAGTTTCTGTTAATTGTCCAGTTTTTTAGTCGTACCACTTTATATTTTCAATGACTGGTTCATCAAAGTCGAAAACTTTGGAAATTGGTGTTATTTGCTCTAGCACATCACACGTAAGTGCAAAAAAGACGAAAACGTTGATATGAATTCAATTTCTTCAAAAACTCATTCACCTTTGCTTTAACTGGTGTTGCTGTTGTTATTTTACACCACACTTTCACAACGTACGTTTTTCCTTGTGACTAAACTTTTTTATGGCAAATCACTGCCTCTTTACCCCATGAAACGAAGGTAGAGTGCTCAAATTTATTTCTTTTCTTGTTTGAGAAGGTCGCTGACATCTTTCAATTCTTCTACTTTGATCTTATCTCTTCGCAAGCGCAACGCAACTGATGAAATTCCAATCAGAGAAAGATAAAAGTGTCATGACGCTGTGATGACAAATAAATAGCGCCGCTTTCGTCGCTTACTTTGAATTGACATCCTGGCTTTTTGTTTCGCGTGCCCAACGCTGTTTCAAGAGAATTGTCGAGAAAATTTGTTTAACAGTTAGAAAACTTCTAACGGGAAAAGATAATTATATTGCCAAATTTTTAGCACGTGCGATGGGAAGGTAAAAGTATCATTGGCAAGTGCGATTTTTCGCTCGTGTGAACTATATTGCACGTGTGTGGGCACGTGCACGAGCGATCGCACGTGTCTCCGGGCATGGACTGCATGTAAACGTAAATACCAAGAAAGTATGATGTACCAGGAACCAGCTTGGAAGCTGTTTTTAACTGAAAACTGCTGGATTGGGAACTGCCTACAATGCATCATTGGGCCAAAAGTGCGTGAAAGATCAGTTACCAATATCCTCATGTGCTCTAAATTTTTGAAAATAAAGCAGTTTGGATAGAAGTTAGAAGATTGCTTCGAAAAGATTAGTGGCCGGCCCATCAGGGGACCTTCAAATAAACTCTTTTAAAAAATATTGTTGAATAATGCAAAGATTTTTCTGCCAAACTGTTAAAACTTTTTCAGGTTTTAAAGTTTTATCAGGTCCCTGGTTTTGTGATTTTAGAAGCTCGGTTTTTCGGTATTGCTGTTTTGAAATGTAGGTTTACCTGTTGTGCACTTTATGCTGTTTTTACAGTATAAAATTGCACTATGAAGATCATGCACGTTTTTCAGTCCTCCTTTGTCAAGGTTTACAGGTCCCAGCTCCCCCAAACCCCCTTCTTTACTCACTTAATCATATTTTCTAGAGGGTAAGACTGATTACTATGCAAGACGTCGCCTTGTTGTCCAGGACAAGAACAAGTACAACACTCCAAAATACAGAATGATTGTCCGCTTCACAAACAAAGACATCATTTGCCAGGTAGGCTTCTGTTTCATTAATGCTCACACATAATATAGCATTCGCTGATCCAATGAACTGTTGATAGGATATTAATCACTTTGCAAGCTAGCGCCCTTGCCCCTGGCTTTTATGCACACCTTTGTCAAGCCATTCAACTCCAAAAAAGGATGAGATTCATATTCAGAGCTGGCAAATAGACCCCTTTCAATGTTTACATTTTTGGACAGGCAAATGAGATTCTTTTGACATGCAAAATAGCACTACAATAAAAAGCTTCACCTTTTGACAATTAATTCAATGTGAATTGTTCAGTAAACAAAGAAACCGAAGGGGTAAAATGTAAACATTGAAAGGGTCTATAGCCCTTTCCATAATAGGTATAATCATGAAGCAATTTATTTTTCATTATTTCTAATGGCGGATGAATCGCATGCTCAAGTCTGCAGAGTATGGCAACTGCACGCGCGAGTCAATTTGGCAGCAGCTGCAAATGCACGCCGAAAATTAGGCCTTGAACGCGCAAAAATGTATAAAACGAAGGTTTTTGTGGGGTTTTCAGGTGTTCTCAGACATTTTTGGGGGAAATACTCGGCCTAAACTACTATTTGCACGCGGTTCTCGTTGCGATCTCGTCTAGTTCTGCCATGCTCTGCAGACTGGCGCATGCTCAGTCTTCAGTCTTAAGTTTGATAGAATGGAAGTCTGCCTTGCAGCCACCTTTAAACTTGATGTTATTGGTCAGAAGCATACATGAGCTTGTGAAAAAGACCCTATTAACCTGGCCAGCCTGTATTCAAGCCAATATTTCTTGGCATTTTGGTGTTCCACTATAACACTGTTAACCCTTAGCATGCTGGTCACTTAAGCCTTGGCCAATCTCTCCAACTGGGCATTTTTGAGAATTTCCGCAAATTCTGATCGTCAAAGTTTTGTTGTTGATTTCGGGACCAAAACGATGTTTGACAAAAAAACGAAGTATTACAAACTTGTAGAGAAATTATCAGAGAATAAGAATATGTGAAAAGCTTTTTGATACAATGAGCGAGATCATCAGCATCTGACGAGAAATAAATTCATGCAAATATCGCAAATTTCCTCTGATTTTCAAAATTTTCTCAGCTGAGCGCAAGGGCTTCTCTTCGGCAAACGACCGCCATTTTAAACGCAAGTATTAACTCAATTCCAAGTCAAACGTGTGAGAAGGAGGCTAAACAAAAAGAGGACAGAAAATGCTCCAAAATGGTACCAAGATCAACTTGAAAGCAGTTCTTATAATACTTCAGAGGCAAATCGTTTCAGAAATCAAAATTTCTAATTTGTATGTTCTTTTGAAAATCACAACTAAATTCACATAGACTCTACTGAATCCATCTGAACGTTGTGAAAGCTTAGTAGATTTTTTAGAAACTTCTAGATCTCCCCAAAGTACCCAAATGATCCTATCATTTGCATTTTTGAAACGACTTGCCCCCTATAAATGTAAAAACTTCATAAATAAATAACTGTAAGTATGTTTCTAAGAATGTAATTCTTTGCTGCAGTCTATTTTATAGCTCTTGAGTGTGTGATACCTTGTAAAACAAGGAAAGGCACACAAGGCAACATTGCACTCTTTGCAGCAAAACTGTGTCTGATGACGTTTTACAGTCCGATTTGAACAAACAACGCAATCTGGCATTGCTTGCTTACCAGCTGGCGTTCTGGCATCGTTCTTTGCAGGAAAGTGCCTTTCCAAGAGCCTTCGTGGATGGTCGGCTTCAGCAACATGCCTACCAGGCCTTTGTGCCCCATCCATTTGCACCAACTGCTCAATCAAGTTGAGCCTAAATTTGTTTACATCAAATTTGCGAAGTTCCGGGTGCAAGTGCTGGTAGATTATTGTGGCATTCACAAATGAAACCTCCAGCATGTGGAAAAAGCCTTTCTTCCACCACTTTGTTGTTTTGTGGGCATTTACATGATATGAAGCTTTCTGATCACTCCTATCAACACCGCCCATATTCCGCGTATACAGTTCGATAGCACATGGCTTTTCAATAAACTGATGATGTTGGTCCTCTCCCCCTCCCTCGCGGTTTTTACTTCGCACTTTTCTTTGAAAGGTCCTTGACGTATGGATCGTTGAGATCAGGTTCACCTGCCTCTTGTCGGTCCAGCTGATGTAAAGGGTTCTTCCATCTCGCGTAAAGACGGAATCCCCCTTTGCTGGTTTGGCATTAGCTGCTTCTTCTGGAATGCCATTTCTGTTGAGGCGAAGTCTGCCACATGCACCAATACCATTTCTGGCTAGCTCATCAAAAAGAGCAGGGCTTGAGAAGTAATTGTCCATATAAATATGGTGACCTCTGGCATACACTGGCCTGGCAATATCAGCAACGACACCAAAAGTCATGCCCCTTGGGTCATTGGCAGCAGTCTTCCCTGCATATATGTCCCAGTTGAAGACATAACCGGTTTTGGACTCTGCCAATGTCCATGCATTCAAGCCCCATTTGTGAGGCTTTTTCGGTTTATACTGTTTTAGGTGGGTTCTGCCTTTATAGGCAATAAGTGTTTCATCAATGGCAAGGTCCCTTTCCGGATAATAGGCTCCCTGCCATAGTTCCACGACCATGTTCATAAACTGACGCAACTTGAAAAGTCGGTCATGATCTGAATGATCAGAGGGCAAGTTCTCGCAGTTGTTACAGAGATGGAAAAATTGAAGAATAGACAGAAATCTATCCCTAGCCATTATTTTTCTAAGCCCTGGAAGCTGAACCAAAAAGTTCGTCGACCAATAAGCTGCATACGTCGGAAGCTTTACATATCCCATCAGTAAAACTAGGCCAATAAATGCCTTCATCTCTGGCATTGATACTTCTTTCCACAAGGAGGCCCTTGAGTGTGGTCGTAGCCTTTCGTTTCTTCTTAGCTTTTCGATTTCTTGCTCGGCATAACGATTAGTTTCCCGAACCAAGAGTTCGAAAACTTCGTCGTTGAAAACAGACAAAAAGATGTCTCGTTCCATTGGATTATCGTCAAAAGGAAAGCGAACACCAACGTTTTCTGAAAAATCTATCAGCCAGTTATGCCTGTAAGCTTGAAAGGCAGCGTCTTGTCGTTGCTCTTCGGGCAAATCGGCTTCATCTCCACTGTCATCTTCGTCATTTCCCTCACCACCCTCCTCGTCAGAATCCAGGTCGAAGCCATAAAAATCTTCGTCGTCACTATCGCTGTCTCCAAAAATCTCATCAACGTGTTTTTCTTGATCGTCTGCCATTTCGAATTTCACGCTGCGCGTCAGCTGATTTGTTTGTAAATTTAAGAAAATTTTCAGAGCGAAATATCTCAAAAACGGCAATAGGAAGGCCTAACTTTTTTGGCATGAGAAGAAAGTATGTTTCGAGAGCTCAAAGAAAAGGTCCCGTATGTTTATGTTTGAGCGCGTGTTCCCGCGGTATACGCAGATTATTTGGGACTAGCTGCAATGTTGAGATATCTCGCCCGCAGTTTGAACAAAGGGGATTATTGTGTCGAGATTTCTCGCCCGCAGCATGCAAAGGGTTAAAGGCTCTTAAAGCTATACACCATGATTATTGTAACAAGTATCCTACAAAGATTTAACATTTGAATTCAAACTGACACCATGAATGTCAATAATTGACATTCTTATTCCAGCACCCTGCTTGTGATTTTGACTTCATGACCCCTTCATTTCTTTCCAATTTCCTTTCAATCTGTTAGAGAGCTAAGGATATGAGAATACTAAATACTAAAATGACATTGTAAAGCATAGCTTAATGGGTTGGCTATTTTAATTTCAGATAGCGTACGCCAAACTTGAAGGAGATGTAGTCATATGCTCTGCTTATGCTCATGAACTTCCAAGATATGGTGTCAAGGTCGGGTTGACTAACTACGCAGCAGCCTATTGTACAGGTCTTCTTGTGGCCAGAAGAGTAAGTAAAATTTTTCAAACCTCCCCTCATTTTGTAGAGATTCAACTTGCTTCAAATGTAATTCTGGCCTCACCCAAGTTTGCCTTGAAAGCAGGTAACCATGGTCTGAGGGCCTACATATCTCAATGAAAATTCAGTTCTCATTTATTAAAGTTTAAAATACATCGGCCGGTGATTAAAGATATTTCTCAGACTATCAATGTTGAGATTCCTTACCTACAATGAGGCTGATAAAATTAAAAAAATTGTACAGTTTGTTAAATCAAGACTTAGGAACAAACCCCTTAAAACATATTGCCAGAATCTGATTTTGATTGGCAGGGAAATTTTGTGATTTGGGGCACACTATGCATTTAAAATATTTTGACGAGAATTTAGTATTATAGACTACTGTAGATGCATACAAAAATATAAGAAACTTTGTGTATGGAATATTTTTCAAAAAGCACACAGATGCCTTTCCTGTTTCTCATTTTGTACTAATTTCGATGCATTTTGTCTCTAGCTTGTTTACATTCTTTCTTGCCTAGCTCCTTACCAAACTCAAGTTGGCAGATACTTACAAAGGATGTGAAGAGGTGAATGGAGATGACTATTTTGTCCAAGGGGAAGATGGTCAGCCTGGCCCCTTCCGTTGCTATTTGGATATTGGTCTTGCCCGAACAACCACTGGTGCAAGGGTATTTGGTGTTCTCAAGGGGGCTGTTGATGGAGGACTTGACATTCCTCACAGGTAAGGAATAGATGGCAATAAATGAATTCTTCTATCTGCCCAACTCCTATCTTTTTTATTAGAACATCCACTTGATTCTGGTAACAAGTTGCAGGCAAACACGAGTTACACTACAAAAATCTATGAGATTGAGAATTTTGATTGAAATCAGTGAACTCACAGATGTCCCCTTTTAGTAATTTTCAGAAACTTCTCCAACCAGGACATTGTTATTCCAGCCCCACGCTTATTAATTTTTGAGATTTTTCTGACCCCTCTACTATTCCACCCCCCTCCGTCTATTAGGGACCATAGAGTATATAAGTACACAAGTTTCTAAATGCTGACTTTAACGGTACTTTATTTGTCATTTAAGAATAATTTTTATTTGAAGCTATTGTTTGATAAAGATGCATTAATCTCAAGATATTTAAGTGCAATAAACTTTTGGACAAGGATTGTCGAAAAGTTTATAAATGCAGAATATTGCAGTGTCAATGTGTTGTCCAAAAGTCTTTATGCCTAATATGTTTGAGGAATTCGTTTTTCTAATTAATTTTACCAGCTTCAATCGCCTTAACCATTTCTAATATCTTGGAAAGTTTTCTCTTTTTGCATGCTTTTACAAGACCTTTTTGAAAAAATATACCTGAGGAAAAGGTCTGCCCCTGCAATATAACAGCATTAAAACAAATCATCCAATAAGCAGCTACTAATGATTAATCAGCACTAACCAGCTAGAAATCTGCAATGATATTTAAGAACAAAGCAGCATGAATAACTATTTTAGAATTGTTGATCAGCTATTAAAATTCTGCAAGCTAAATTTTAACATTTAGATATTTCTCAAGTTTTTCACTATTAGAATATTTTTAGCTTTTTTTATTGAACTTTACTATTGTACCCTTTCTAGCAACAAACGTTTCCCTGGATATGATGCTGAATCAAAAGAATTTGATGCTGAAGTCCACAGAAATCATATTTTCGGACAGCATGTTGGAAAATACATGCAGTCGCTGATGGAAGACGATGAGGACTCATTCAAAAGACAATTCTCCCAATTCATCAAAAATGGAGTCACTGCTGACAATGTGAGTGGGAAATTGATTATTTGTGATTTGAAGAAATTCATACAGATAAGAAAGATATTAGCTAGGGTAAGATGCATAACCCGCCACTAAGAAGCTGGATGTTGCAAAACCAGGCTTCGAAGTTTCTTATAGGTTGAGAAGAAAGAGGTGAATAATTGGAAATATGTTCAGACGGACAGCCACTGAATTTGCATCAAATGCCAAATATTTGTTAATTTTATGAAGCAATATGAATTTCCAAGCTGAAAAATCTATTTTTTAGATGTGCTACTATCTAGCAGGCTGGTGTTTCTTTTTAGTGGCTGGTTATACTTAAGAGAGATTTTGATGGAACTCATTCTTTTTTTGAAAAATGAAAAGTCAAAGATAGAAAGGGAGTTTTGAGGGTGCAATTGCCTGGTTTAAACCAAATGGCCTGATCCTAAAGTGATTAAGCTGACTCACTATTTGGGCTTAAATGTCCAGCCAAAATATTCTGTTTATTTGTGTTTGATTTTATGTTTAGTATAGTCATTTGAACTTTGTCATGCCTTATGCCAGCCTAAAATTGAATGGGCATTGAATTTCAAAATTACTGACTTAGTTATGCTTAAAGGCTAGGGAAGGAAAACGCGTTTCTAAAATGCCTTGAAAATATTGGTTTCTTCTACTTTAGATATTTTGGGTTTCTTCTACTTGAAATATTTTGTCAATTTTGCTTTCAATAGATCGAAGATATGTACCTAAAAGCACATGCTGCCATCAGAGCTGACCCATCCCCCAAGCCTGCTGCAGAAAAACCAGAGCGCAAGGAAGGAGAAAAACCAAAGAGGTATACCTTCCTTTGATGTCTTCATACCCACCATTAATCGTTTATGTCTGTCAGTGCCTTAAATACTAGCCTTGTTACCCATTACAGCGTCTCGTGGGAAAGTTTTTAAAAATCTTAAATTGCAACTCATTTCAAATCAAAAGGGTGAACTTAATTCTGGAATAACTTCTTATTTTGGGTGTCAAGTTTCTTTTGTTGTTGGAACTGGTTATTTCGTTCTGTCGATAAGGTTTATTTGTTGATCATCAAAAATATAAACCATATCATATAATTGTTTAAAGCTGAAGACATAATTAATTTTCCTATCTGACAATATAGGGAGTCCTACATCAGCAATTCTATAGGTTTCATTTGGTTCTCTTCTGACCTACGTATTACTCTGATGAATGTCACATGCAAAGCTTTAGTTGTTATTATGTTTCACAATTATGTTTCTGATTTTCCTTGCTATCTTGAACTGTACAAATCAAAGACGGTGCTACATTGAAGTATTGGTGTTTGATAATCAACCTGGTATTTTGGATTGGAATTTTTGAAATCATTTGCATTGACTTGTGTTTTAGATGGAACCGCAAGAAGATGTCCTACGCACAGAAGGCTGCGCGAGTTGCTCAGAAGAAGGCTGCTTTTATGAAGAAGCTTGAAGAAGGTGATGATGATTAGATCAGAAAATTAAATGCAAATTGAAAAATATTGTCTTTTTATTCATGTTCTCTGGAAAACCAGGCGTATTTTCAATCAATTTTAGATAAGCTGATTTTGCGGTACCATTTCAAAATGAATTTTTGATCTCCACAGTATAAATTTGTCATATCGATAAAAGCCTTCTGAATTGGTCGCCAATAAGGGATGGTTTTTGAATCGCTGGAAATAACATGGTATTGGGTCATAAGAAACATTGCCTATATCAAATTTTTACAAAGAAGGCGCACCATTAATTATGGTCTGTCAGTAATAGCTTGTTTGATCTGAAATCTTAATAGTTATTAGCCATTGCTATGCGAAATGTCACCACCCGACGGGGATAAGTTGCTTCCTACCACATAGTTGCTTCTAACCACATCATTCTGTTCCTGATCTCGATCCACATCTAGGTGTAACAACTCGTCAGGTTTAACTTTCTTACTCTTTCTGACACACTTTATTGGGAGTGTCAGATGAAAGGGTTTAGTAGTTAAGATGTTTCAGGTTTCCAGCCATTTAGACAAACAGTTGCTAATAATGGGTGAACTCACTAGCGATCCTAAGGCAGGGTTTAAGATTTATGATGACTACCGTCGTGTTCTTATAAAATTGTACTTACAGAAAAAAAGAGTTAAGATAGTACCCTATTTTCACTGGATTTGCCGCCTCTCCTTCCAATCCGGGAAGGTATGGGGTGCGAAGAAGATTTTGCTATTGGAAGGAGAGAGTAACAATTTGCGGGACAGATCACTCGTCTGTGATAGCCAGCAACTTTAAACATAAATTGAAGACAACATAAAGTACAATCAGAAGAATGTGAATATGATTATTGTATACTCTTAGAGTAGGAGATGTGGACGAAGGATCTGGCCCGGACCTACGAGCCGACACTGGGAAGGAGGGAGGGATCGTGAAGTATCTTGCCGGACAGCTCGTTGCTAGAAGAATTCGTTGCCAGAAGACCTCACCTGGCATGCTTGTGCTTTTATACTTGGTCTCCTGGGAGTTAGAGAATCTCTTTCTCTTGTTATCTGGGGTGATCTCCCCAGTGAGAACAGCTTCTTTCTTTCTACTGACTATTTGAATTAATTCTCTTGTTCAATAACAACCAAGCTGTATCATATTAATATCATAGTTGATGTTAGAGAGACCACAACTAGTGATTCCTTTTCGCCTGGATTTACAGACAGCTGGCTAATTCTCTCCCCCCACGCTTTATGTGACAGGTCTAAGGTGGTTTCGAACCTGCATCCTTTGATCCAGGGTCGAGTGATCTAACCACTCGGAAATCCCCGCCACGATGATATTAAACGATACAGCCAGTAAGAGTTTCGCTGAACGATTTGTCATTCATCAACATACTTTTTACCTTTTCATTGTTTCTTCTTCGAAATTTGCGATATCTTTATTGCAAATTTTTGGATCCAGCACTGCAAGTTTTGCTATTATCCATTCACAAATTCGTCGTTACTGTTGGTAATCTAGCAGGGGCGTCGTGGGCGGGGGGGCAGGGGGGGCACGTGCCCCCCCAAGTGTCGGAAAATGGTCGGAAATTTCGGAAAATTCATATATTTTCGGCTTTTTGTGCTCGCTAAAAGTAACTGCGCATGCGCATAATGACGTAACTGGGTCTCTGTTGGAAAATTTTCGGATTGTGCCCTCCCTAGAAGACCCCACCCACGACGCCCCTGTAATCTAGTCTGGCTTTCAGTGCGAATAGCGAAAGCTTATCTTACCTAGTGATAAGTGTCACTATTGCATTCAAAATGGAAGCTGAAGATGGAAGGTTATCAACAAATGATGAAATGGCAAATGTTTTTGGCAGGGAAAATCTCCAAGAAAAAGAAACTGCTAATGATGTAAGTATTTGTTTATACAAGAATTTTTTAATTTGACTTTAGTCAAGGTCTGAAAGGCTTTCTGTGATTATCACTTTGGCTGATAAAGTAGGCCCCACTCATCACAACTGAAAAATAGTTTTAATAGGCCATGATTATACAGAATTACCACCAATCGGGTAAAAAAGTAAGAGCTTCTTCGAAAACTCTGGTTTTAGCTTCCGAAAAACTGAACTTTTAGAGTGAATTACTGATTCTAGAAATTGTGGACAGTAATGAGTTGATTTATCATCACAAAATCAGGGAATATTTACAGTTCTAGTTATGCTAATTACAAATTGATTTGAAAGGTCTTTTAGTTTTAGCCTGTAGCACTAGATTGAATTAAAATATTGCACTCTTTTGAGACACCCGGTTTAGGCAATGATAGAGAAAGTTGAAGTATATTCTATGCTAATGTGCCCTTTTTGGAAATAAGGCTGTTCCTTTGCCAGGCTGGCACATGAAATAGGAACCCTTTCACCATGAATTATGTTCTGCTTGTTTATCTACGTAGGATTTAAGTCAACTTGGGTTGAATCTTGGTGAGCTTGATATCACATCACAAGATGATTACATTTTGGATGAACTTGATGGTAAGTTGTCAAGTGTATCTCTAAAAGCACATAAAATCCAAACCTTGCAAAGATAGTAAGTGTATCTGCCTATCAACCTATCAATTCCTTGCTGCTTCACTGCGGCTGTCAAGGGCTTTTGTTGTTATTCAAGTCATATTTTCACAGAACCTCTAATCAATCCAAATTACTCCAATTCTTAGGTTTTAGTAATTTGAACTCAAAGCAAAAAACGGGGCAAAACGTATCTATTCTCATTTTGGACAAGGTGGAATTATACTTGATGGGATCGGGCCTTTATGTTCTACATGGCTGATGACCATCGTCAATACCTAGCAGAATCTGCTAAATGGCCTGTTCATGCCCTTGCGAAATTGCATGTGCTCTCCTAAACATTTGTGACTTCAGCACTACTTTAGCACTATCCCCTTCCTGAAATAACGTTATTTTGAACACCATAGAATACTCTGCCCTCCATTAAATATGGAAACGTTTCGAATTTTAGGCCTAAATTAAATCTTTTTCATAGTAAGACACAGAAATAAATTTCCAATCTGTCTCTCGCTTACACGCATTTTATTTTATAAGCAATTTCAGCTTGGGGTCAGTACTCAAAATTGCTTAGCTTGAATGCCAATTTGAGTACTCAAAATTGCTTAGCAATTGCTTAACTTTGTTCGTGTTTTTTTTTTGGAAATAGAATAGAAAAAGGTAAATATAGGGCCACATACATTTTGACTTGCCCAGTACTGACTTGCTTATAAAGCAATTGCTTATAAAAGAAAATGCGTGTATCTCCCCATATGAACTGAATCACACATCAACTTGTTGAGAAATTACAGAAACTTTATTTGGAGCTTAAATGTAAAATAAAGTTAGACATGACAAGTTTTTATTGAAAATCTTAAGCTTGGTGAGAAGCTCGAAAATTTTATTAGAAGACTGAGTGGTTCACAAAAAAATAGGAATAAGTTGGGTTTTTCTTTTAATGGAAATAGTAAAAAAAATCGCAAAAGCAAGTCAACAACCTAAATAATAATGGGATTTCAAAAGTGGGCTTGTTCTCTATCGATTCACAAAATCCAAAGTAAACCAAAAAATATTTGGCATCAGCAAGGTTGTCGAGGTGAATTTGCAATGGAGAAAAAAACCTGTCAAGTGCACTTGCACCATGATAACTCTTTATACCGCCAAAAGCTTTGAAAGAAAATTCAGTGATGCAAACAATATGAATAAGTGTTTCCTCTGATGTCTTTTATGCATAAGAAAGTTCACAAATTATGCAATATAGCTTGCTTCATAAAAATAGTACTTGCCGTCTTGACATCAAACGTCAACTTAGGCCAAGTCAATCACTTGATACAACTCGATATCAATTTCTTTGAAAATGTTGAAGTTCTTGGATAAAAATAGCTTTAAATAAACTCATCATGGACTAAAGAACAATCCCTAACAAAAATTGTTCAGGAATGGCATGCGACCTAAAAAACAGCTTATCCACAAACTTGAACAATAATTTTCAATACTTTCGAAGCTGTTTCTTGCCCGCCAAGCTTCAAAAGGTAAATTGAAATTTTGAATCAGCCGGGAAGGTTTTGAGACAATGAAAAGAATTTCTGAATAAAAGAATAATTTCTCTGTCATTGGTTTGAATTTCACAAATATTGGACGCTTGGTTACGTAGAAACTCATTGTTACATTTCTCTCATCGCTTTGAATGACATTTGTTCTGCCATATTAGCCTCCTAGTCGTTTCCATACATATCGGAGGGCAGAGTAGATAAGCCTGTCATCAGTCTTTGCAAGTCTTTGAAGTGAGGATTACAAAAATTGCAAGCGAAAACGAAACCTTTAGAAATTGGGTCTCATTTTTAACCACAGGGTATTTTCACTTTTGATAATTTACATCTCTATGGCTGTGAAATGAATTGGATCTTGGAGGTGCAAAGTGAAATCATTGATCAACGTCATAGATAAGGCCTCTAGACAACTAAACTCACCTAAGTCTTCCTTGCTAGTTTCTTGGTCAGTTATTTATTGTCAATTTCTTTAATTTTCAAAGTTCCTTGGGTTTTTGTTCGGGTTTTGTGTAACCACAAACCCAAAAAACATGTTTAATAAAACATCTTAAATCATAGGAAATCATCTAATGTAGGAATATTGATTTTATGACTTGAGAGACTATTTTGAAAATCTTTGTACCAAAGCTAGGGCATGGATAAAAACTTATGTTACTGGAATGGAATGTAGTTTGTAACTTTTTAAGGGTCTTAGATTATTAAACCCGGCAAAGTGAGCTCATCCTAATTGTCCTTTTAGTTTTTATTCAGAAGAATCTTGAAGATGAACTAGTGCAACAAGCGCTTGCCAAGGTAAGAAGAAAATCTCAAATATTCATGGAAACAATTTATCAAGAAACAAGGACAGCTTTGAAATGAGCTCAAATTTCAATCAAATCAACCCTGTAATTTCAAAATACTGGGGTATATCAATTTAATGGAGACAATAGATAGCTTACTATGGATAGAAATAGAGATATCTTGAATTGCAATACTAAATTGTTTTATTAATCATATTATCATTCATTAAGAAAGTACCACATTTAACAAACACTTTTTATTGAGCCACACAGAATTTTGTGTTCATTATTGACACATTAAGTTTTGCAGACAATGCAGAGGGTATTTGATTCCATTGCTTTGATTTCATCATTGATTTTGCCCCCTAAGCAGTTATATACAATATATAGCTAATTCTTTATTAGCTTGTATCCAAGGGTGGGTACACAAGGATCTATTTGATAGGGATGCCCCTCCCTAGGAATTTTTCAGTGACCCAGAGAAATAGAGTGCCTCTAAATTCAAACCCAAACAATAGAATGATCCAAAATTAAACATTTAATAGAGTGATCCGAATTTCTGCTACGGTTTTTTATTTGTCTGTGCTGGGTGTTCTTTACTCAAAATATTTAAACTTGAGATATGAAAATTAAAAGATCCAGAAAAATAGCTGTATATTTATGAGACCCAGAAAAATAGTGGAAATTTTGCCCTACCCAGAAAAGGAGCTGGAAAATCTCCCGACCGAGAAAAATAGAATTTGGCCAAATTTCAAACACAGAAAAGTAGGACGAGCACCCCTGTCTGAATTTTTATATGGAATCACAAAGTGTGGTCACATCGAGAGGAAGGACCAGGGTCGCACTGCTTGATTAGTTTACCTATTCATGGGGCCCTTTGTGCTCTGCACATAATCTAATACCTTACGAAGATAGTAAGTGTATCAACCTATCAACTATCCACAGCTCAGCATTTAGGCCTTACTAGCCCAGTCTGAATGTGGTATAACATACCTGAATGCTGCCAGTACCAGGAAATAGCTAGATTTAAACTACCTTTGGTTGGGAGTTTTCCATGAATGTAAGCTGAATTAAAAAGATAGTTTTCAGCGATTTTAGGTTCCTCGTCTATATCAAATTGTATTTCTTACAGGGAACAGATCTTAGACAGTATTCGAAGGAAATTGAAAACGAATTGAGATCAGTTGAGCGACTTTCCATTCAAGACTGTATCCTCTCCTTCATATCTTACCTTTTTCAATATTTTGCATACCATTATATATATTTTATATTATATTACACATACAATTTTGATGACGTCACTGGATCGATGACATCTTAAAAATCGTTCAGAATTTTTCAAAATTAGACAAATGATATATCAATCAAAAGGTTTGATCCAGTGCTATCTAACTACACTAATTTTCGAACACTTCAGACTTACACACAAAGAGTTGTTTAAGCAGGCGAAATCTCGCTCTAATGCGTCTTTTATAATGTTTAAAGAAAACTTATCAGCAGTAAAAAAGGTTGACCAACCTTATTCAGACGCGTCAATTGGAAAAAACCAAAGGTTAATGGTCTGATAGATTTCATTATGTATTGCTTCTTGCTGGTATCCTTTTTCTGTCCACCCTCGATAATTTACAAAAATTAATCAGGGTTTGAAAATCTTCCTCGACTTTGGCTTCCTTTATTCTTTCCCTATCGAATGTTTTCATTTGACATATACCAGATATCAAAGAAAGTAAGAGCATTGCAAGTTTACACAAACAGATCAAGAATTGTGATGGAATTCTTCTGGTATATATTTATATCCACTCAAACTCAATAGAATTGAATTCAGGTTTCCTATTTTCAAATTCATTGTTTTGAAACTGTTCTTACTCGATATCACAGCTAAAGAACTAATTTTGTATTTAAATTATGCCCAGCATTAGGAATGAAAGGGTACAAAGATACCCAATCTAGTTGGTATCTTACTATGGAAAGAATATTTTCATCCATCTTTACAAGCTATTTAATAGAGCTCATACCCATTGATATGGGATGCGACAAAGATATCTTACCCATATTTAGATATTTCTTGATAAAAAAGCATGTATGAGTGCCAATCAATTATATGCAATGTACTCCCCCCTGAGGGTACAGATGTTTCAATGAGCCTTTTATCTTTTGTAGACAATGGAAAATATGCTCAGCAGCTTTCAGGTGAGTTGAAAGTATCCTTCAATCTGAATAGCTAATTTAGAGTATTTTCGTGAGGCCTGACTTGATGTCACAACTTCTCTTTGTGAAAAAATATATTTGAACAGATACCAAAAAAGCTATTCCCCAACGGGAACAGCTTTAACGTAAAACTACAGTGAGAACTGTTTTCCTAACATCGGCAGAGCAAGGTTCACATTACACTTTTTTCATTAACTTTTTCAAAGTTGGTAAAACATTAGCTGATTTAAACCAGTTATCGAAACAATTGAAGATTACAATAATAATTGTTTAGTAATAACAAAAATATAGCATCATAACTAATTAAATGTATTATTTGATTTGACAAAAAACTCCGAAACAGACTATGTATTAGTTACATTAACATAACCTACGTTTATTATGAATGCTGTGCAAGGCCTACAGTTACATGAATTCATAATTTCGTGATTACATAGTTTCCATTTTTGCTGAAAGCTTGGCACAGAAGTACAGTTCTTCGCATCTTTCAGGAGTTAGTTCCATATTGAGCTACCTTTGATGGTTATTGTGTTAGTGCCATATTTATTCGTATTTGGCCTGCTTAGCTCAAATGGAATGCTCTCAGACAGTAGGAAGGAACCATTGATTGGAGGGGCTGAACAATAGAAATCAGTATATGACATCATGTGATTATGACGTGAAACCATTGCTTTGCCTAGTATTGGGGGCCTCTAATGCCCCCCCCCCCCGCTAGCCCCCGCTCTCTACGAGCCTTCACTTAGGAATTTTGAAGTCCGTCTAATCGAAACCATGGATCCCATATTGTGACATCTAGGATTATTGCTACTGGGTTGATCGTTAGGTTTCATTTCTGCCCTCTTTTTGACATACTACTCTGATGAGTGTCAGACGCAAAGCTTCATTACTTATTACGTTTAGCTATGTTTCCGATTATCGCCACCAGCCTCAAATTCCAACAGCAGATAGGTAGTTCAGTTTAGGCGATTTTCAGTTTGTAACATGTTATCTAAGATGATTTTGTTGCTTTTATTCTACAGACAGACCTTCAAAGCATTAGCTCCGAGATACAAACCTTGCAAGAGCAATCTCTTAGCATGAATATCAAACTCAAGAATCGACAGGTGAGATAGTTCAGATAGCATTCATTGAAAGCCGAAGTTGGATTTTGGGCTTGAGGTAAGGTAAAACCCGCAAATGAGAGCAAGGGGACTCTGAGGCCCAGTCTACACGAGGGTGGAATAATTTTAATCCTTCTTAAAAGTGATACGGATAGGCTGCGTTTACAAGGAGCCGCACTTCTTTTCCTGCTGGTAGGCTTTCCGTTTACACAAGTGCAGTTTCGTATGAAATAGAGGTGAAAAATGAAGTGACGCTGGGAATCCAGGCAAGAATATGAGCACAGCGAGACAGCGCATGTAAATTTGAATACAGATCAAAAGCAAGCCAGATTTGCCGTTTACATGAGACTGGCTCACTTTGAAAACGTCTCGCTAGAAAGATCAGAATTGATCTGTCTATCTGTATCTATTTTGATGCGTCTTGTCTGATTTGCGTGTAAACGGGAGGCGTATCTGTATCACTTTTGATACGGATTCAAATTAATCCGGCCTCGTGTAAATAGGGCTTGAGTCTTATCAAGGGAATAGGAAACTTCTTCCCATATAAAGTTCAGTGATGTTTGTTGGGAAAAAGAAAACTGAGTTGTAGTTAATCGCAGCTTATTCTTGCCCTGTAGCAAGCAGTGACAATCTAGGTTTCCTTTCTCTGCAGTTTCGTTTGAAAATGTATTGGTTATAATCATATTTCTTGTGTTTTGTTAAGTTCTTAGGAGAAAATCTTCTTTATTGTACCAAGGTACCACAACAAACCAACTTGAAAATGATTATTCTAGTGTGGGTTGTTCCTCTAAGGGAGGCGTTTTTTCAAAAGCTGGCAACTTAACAGGCTGATTCAGTTAAGATGAGCAGATTTTGAGGTGATCACAATCAAAGATTAATATATGAATTTTTGTTGTTGCAGGCAATACGAGGCGAACTTAGTCAATTCATAGATGAGATGCTTGTCACAGAAAATATGATTCAGTAAGTACTGCAATTGAATCGTTATGATTAGCTGTCTCACACAATTTCATACGCTGTGGTAAGTGTGATTTCGATTCATACTCTGAAACACAATATTCTTTCTCAAAGCAGTAATGATGAATTTAGAATGTATGAAATTTCAATTAATACTGATTTCGATACTGGCATGCATAGCTTCGGGCTAACTTTGTTTTCTTCATACGACCATCAAATAGTGGGAGTGTGACGTGTGCGACAAATTTGGCATGCGTGACCCAGTTCTGAAAGTCTGAATAATGCAATCCTACTTAATTATTAACATCTTACTAATCAGACCAGCTTGTTTTCCCACATAATAGCAGAATAGACCACACTGCAAAGGTTACGTGCTCTGTATCATTCTAAAATGTTTTTAAGCAGGTTTAAGCTTGGGAAAGTTAGCGGATGTGGGTCTCCTAACTACCAAAGATTGCAAAAATTGAAATGAAAAAATTAGGTATAAGAATAATTGCATGCCATAATAGATGATTAAGATAATATTGAAAACAATAATATATACAATAAAATCAGCAACAGCTTTTCGGTAAAAACACCATCTTCAGTGCTGGTAAAATTGTGAAAACTCAGTAAAATAGAATTTATGATTTTACTACCACTGAAGATGTAGTCCTTACCGAAAAGCTTTAAATAATTTCATCGTGTATATTGTTGCTTTCAACTTTGCTGAGTAGAAAAAAACTATAGCCTGAAAAATCGGAAGCATTGTGAGGTGAAAACATAGATTATTTAAACTTTTCGTATGAAACTCAACAGAGTAATACATCCGAAAGTTGAGTATCCGACGAAAAGCGTAAGTAAACTATGTTTTCGCTTCATTATACTTCCGAGTTTTCTGGCAATGTTGAAGTTTTGTACCGATTAAAGACCGATGAAAGATTGTTCTAAAATGGAAGTAGTATTGAAGTGATTAATAAAGAAAAGCAAAAATGAAGTAAATGATAGAATGATGAGTGAATAGAAAAATAAATAAATGTATTTTAGTAAATCTTATAAAAGTGTTTTTGGGCCTGTTCAAATGAATCCGGGGCAAAACGTTGACCAGAGGAGATGACTGACCCGGCATAACTTTCCCTATTAGTTCACATGACTAATCTCACCAAGGGCGAAATTGGTCCTAGGTAGAGAAAATGTTCCCTAGGGGCAGCCTTAAATGCGATTTTCTGATCCCAAACGCCATATCCACAGGCTAATTTTGACTAGGTTTCTTGAGAACGCAATATTAAATAGATGCTTTGTTACTTTCTCGAACCACATTGCATCGCACATGACATCTTCACATGATTAAACGTGCTTCTGTGAGGTGAGCCACCCGGCACTGAGGACCGGGTCACACGGCTATCGTAATTGACCTAGAGTAATCGATAGCTCATGTGAACAAGGATTTGACGTTTGAATCGGACCGCATTGTATTAAGGAGTCTCAGGGCAAAGGCCGATGTGTAGTGCAGGTAAATAAATGAAAAAACATAATTTTGGTGAGTCAAACTAGAATTTTTATTGATAGTTATATTTCAATAACCTTTAACGGCTACCTTCATCAGACTGTAGAAACTAAAAGAAGCTAAAAAAGTTTAGTTTGTTTAAACTTTTCTAGTGCCTTAAGATTTTCGTCTGATGAAGGTGCGTTATAGAAATATGAATATCAATAAAAATTCGGGTTTATTAGCTCCCCAAAATGATGCTTTCTTCAATTCCTTGTCTTATTTTCAGAAACAACAACGATGACTTTGCAAAATGCAATTTAATGTGACATTTTTTCCGTGCGTAATGACCACTAATTTTGTCCAACAGCTCTTTAAATCCCATCTCCTTTGTGAAGAGATCCCTGTTATTATTCTTTGAGTCCAAACCTTCACAACATCTCTGGTAATACTCGTTTGTCTTGCAAACATGTTTTCTTTGTGTATGCAAATCATTAAAAGAAAAAAATTGTTGTTCCTGAATTTTCTTTTCAATTTTCTTCTTCAACTCTCTGAAGCTTTTTGATTTATCAAAGTATCTTCGCTTACAAGAGCTGCTTTATTATATTTGCTCTTTGGCAGCTCAATTTGCGATTTGGCTGTGACAGAACAAGACTTCATCGAACAACTTCACGAGCTTAGCCACAAAGTTAATGTTGTAAAAGAACACACATACAAAGGTGCTGTAGCTTGCAATGACGTCAGAGAGGTCCTCGAAAAGTTAAAGACCAAGGTAGTGTCAAGATTCAGTTATTCAATTTTGAAAAAAAAATGTCTCTAGATTGTTCGCATGATTATCAAAGATGTCTTTATGATGCGGTAAAGTTTTTTTCGATCAGGTCTTTAGAGAGCCAAATTTAGGAGTGAATTCAATCCAGGTCCCCCTTTGATTGAGATTTAGATTGAGATTTAGACAATTTTCTATGCATTCTTTTTATCAAAGACTTTTTGACCATTCTGAAGTCAAAAGTTGTTAATTTAACTCATACAAAATATTTGAGGTGATAGTAAAAATCATCACGACAAGCCTTTGATACTTAGTAGGTCATTTGGTAAGGCTGTAGTAATATTCAGTAGGAGATATTTCCTTGTATTCAAGTATCATCTAATACTGACAAGCCTTTGATATTTAGTAGGCTATTTGGTAGGGCTGTAGTAATATTCAGTGGGAGATATTTCCTTGTATTCAAGTATCATCTTAAACTGACAAGCCTTTGATATTTAGTAGGGCATTTGGTAGGGCTGTAATAATATTCAGTAGGGGATATTTTCTTGTATTCAAGTATCATCTAATACTGACAAGCCTTTGATATTTAGTAGGCCGTTTGGTAGGGCTGTAGTAATATTCAGTAGGAGATATTTCCTTGTATTCAAGTATCATCTTATACTGACAAGTCTTTGATATTTAGTAGGCTATTTGGTAGGGCTGTAGTAATATTCAGTGGGAGATATTTCCTTGTATTCAAGTATTATCTTATACTGACAAGCCTTTGATATTTAGTAGGGCATTTGGTAGGGCTGTAATAATATTCAGTAGGGGATATTTTCTTGTATTCAAGTATCATCTAATACTGACAAGCCTTTGATATTTAGTAGGCCATTTGGTAGGGCTGTAGTAATATTCAGTAGGAGATATTTCCTTGTATTCAAGTATCATCTTATACTGACAAGCCTTTGATATTTAGTAGGTCGTTTTTGGTAAGGCTGTAATAATATTCACTAGGGGATATTTCCTTGTATTCAGTTATCATCTTATACTGACAAGCCTGTGATATCTAGTAGTTGCCCTACTGAATATCAAAGGCTTGTCAGGATAACTGGTGAATATCATGTCAGATATTTTGGAAGAATAGCCTGGATAAGACCGAAAATATTTTCCCTGTTGACTTTAGCAGTTCTAATGAATTACGAGAGGACTTTCAAGTTGCAAGAGCCGGACTTCAAAGAGGTCAGATTATGATGAATTTGACTTCTTGTTTTGTTTTTCGTGCTAGGCCGTGCAGAAGCTGCGAGAATTCATTCTTCAGCGGATTTATCAATGCAGAAAGCCACTATCTAACTATCACGTTCCTCAGAATGCTCTGCTGAAAAATAGGTTTGGTTATCTTTGTATTTTGAAACCGTTCGTATCAGCATGTATGTATGTATGTATTCAATCTAAAGTGAATTACAAAATTTATTATCATCATTACATCAAATCATGCAAGCTAACAATTTTCCATGATGTCCTTCTTGAGTTCAAATGACCTGAGTAGGACTCGAACCCATGGCGCAGTGGTATAGCACACTAGTGTTCTAATCTAGAGGTCGTGGGTTCGAGTTTTGGTTTTTATTCTAGCAAATAATCTCAATTAAACTCGTGGAAAGAAAAAACTTACCCGATTAAGGCGCTTATTGAAAAAAGTTACCGTTAAGGGCCTTTATTCGAAGATTACGTTTGATCGAAGCATTACAGCGTATGAAAGCGATTCATTCGAAACATTTCAGAGAAACTGAAATTTCGTTTCCTTCCTTTTCAGATATTTTTACGAATTTCTTTTGGCCCATCACAGACAAGTTGCTCGGGAGATTAGAGATGAATATGTGGATACAATGAGCAAAATATACTTCTCCTATTTCAGAGGCTACATCAGTAAATTAATGAAATTACAGGTGAAGAAGACCTCCTTTTGTCATTCTTGTGTTGTATTGCGAATTGAGATGTTCACTTCCATTCGAATCTACTTTTTCATTGTGCATAGCAGTACCCTGATGCCATGCTTTGGTGATTTTCTTGTGCTTCTCTCTAGTTTGAAGAAGTCGCCGACAAAGACGATCTCATGGGCTTGGAAGATAGTGCGAAAAGAGGTAAATATTGATAAATGATTTGCCTAAAGAATAATTCGCCATGTTTAACTCTTTTTTGAAGAAATATTCCAGATGTTACTGAAGTAATCATGAAATCAACAATCTCATAGAAACATCGACTCCCTGATTGTTTTTTTTAAGCTCAATCTATCAACAGATAAATACAGAATTCTTTCACAAATACCACTGTTCCAAAATGGAAAATGTACTCCCATTCGGAGCTTATGATGCTGATGGCAAGGATGTTAGGAATGGTAACAAAGCTATACAATGTCATATAAACACATGCTCTAAGCTATACTAGATATTCATTGTATGATTTATATTTGCAACTACACCATGAAGCAAGAAACTCAAACGATATGACTCTCTATCTTGAAAAACCTTTTTCGTGGTTAACTGTACATTTCCCGATGAGTAGAAGAAACCAAGAAAAATGTTTCTCGAGATGAAGAGGTTTTTTGTCTTTTGACTCTTTTTCTACTTAGTGTATGCCTAGCTCTTCTTTATGTATCGAACACTCTAACGAGAAAGCGAAACAAAGACTCAGTATTATTTTGAACTCTTTTTGGCCTTCTGCTACTATATTTAGGTGTAGACAACTTATCTTGGAACATAGAAAACAATTGTTCATGAAAAGAAGGAATCTTTTGCCTAGAAAGAAAGGAATCTCCCGGTCTTGTGCTAGCATCGGTCTAATCTCAAAGTCATTTTTATCATATTTGAATAATTTGTAGGTATTTGTGGGATTTGATGTAAGCTTTTTTGGTATCTGATTTTGTCTTTCAAACTGCTATTAATAGTAAATCAAGATAAATAGATCGAAATCATTCAAAAGTTGACCATATACCTATTACAGTAGAATCCCGATAGCTCGGACATGCAAGGGAAGATCAAAATAGTTCGAGTTATCGAATGTTCCAGTTATCGAGGCTCTCGATAACTCGAACTTTTTAGAAAATCAGCCTATAATTCGAGTTATCGGGATTTTATGAAGAGAACAACAACAACAACAATATCTTAATAGCGAAACAGAACGACAATACAACTTGAACTTGAAAGTTTTTCATTGAAAACGATTACTCTACAAAATGAACAGCCAATCTACATCACAACTACTATAACTGTCGAACACACATCAGAGGACACCATGTGTATAAGGAGATTTGGACGCCAAAGTAAAATGAATGTCTGAATGTCCGTTGTGAACCTGAAAACCCTCTAGCTAAGTATGCTGTTTGTGTCCTGAAAGGTGCAGATATTGTGGGACACTTGAAGAAAGAAGATACTGGCCGTTTTTCTAAAACAATATTCTACTTTCTTCGAAGTCATTCGAAAACTAAGTGCGTTGCCAAAGTCAATGTGCAATCAGGGGGATGGAGAGGGCTTAATTGACGCATTCAGCCTTGAAGTCACTGGACTTAAGAACTTTGTCTCTGTTCTAAAAAATAGCTTGATTCAATGAAGAGTTTGTGATAAAATTATCGTTGTCATTGTTGTTGTTAGTACTTTGGCACAAACATTTCGAGTTATCGAGAGAAAATAGCCGCAGCGGGTATAAAAAATTGTTCGAGTTATCGGGGGTTCGAGTTATCGGGGGTATATTAATATGTAAGTAGTGTTGAAGGTTCAGGGGGAATGCCAAATCTATTCGAGTTAGCGAGAGTTCGAGTTATCGCATGTTCGAGTTATCGGGATTCTACTTTATAGAAATATCCCAAGGTTATTTGATATTCATAAGATTTAGAAAGATTATAAAAGTCATTACAGGTACATGTACCACAGAAAGCAAGTCACTTATACTGCAATATCTAGAGAAGAAAAGCAAAAGACACCAAGCTTGTGCTAGTTATTATTGCTTAGATAGCTAGGCTACCTAGAAAAACAGGTTTACTATGAATTCATTGGATTAAAAAGAGAATATGTGGTGCAAAAGAGAAAATGTTGAATTTAAAACTGTATGCATGTTCCCTTGATCTTGTGACAAGTTAGCAAGTCTTACAGTAAGTTTGCAAAGCTATGTTTCTCAGTATCCTCTATGTAATCTTTTGTCAGGAAAGCAAAATGCTCAACTTACAACATATTGAATCTTTTTGTAATAGGCATCCTTATTTTGATATTCTTTTGCGTGGTTTCAAAGAGATTTACTCAAAAATGCGAAATGAAAATAAGTTTGTTAGGCAGTAAAATGTAAGTCTCCACATTAAGTCTGCAACAAAATTACATTTTGTATACATATGTTACTTTAACACTGAAGATCAACATGCTACAATTATCCACTAAACCAAAATTGCCCCCGACAGTCACACACGTATAATGGTCAAGTTTTAAATGAAATAAAAAGCATTTTGGCCATCAGTCAGCATAAAGCTGTAGTTTCTGTTAATCATTAATTTATAATGATGGCTTTTTTCCAAATATCACATTGATAGGTGCATCGTCTGCAATCTTACAGACTTTTTCTTTACGTGGTTTTTGGGTACACATTGTAAAAATGAAACCCTGCAGGAAGAACTCATTTTCTGAAGAAATCATTTATACAAAACCATTTTTGAAAGCATCAAGTAGAAAGAAAATCATAGTAGTACTTTTTTGTGGTATTTGGGGTACATGTACCTTTAATATCAAAAATCTACCTTCAAAAGCTAAAAACTAAAATATTAAACGATTAAAAGTCTTAAAGTAGTTAAGTATTGCAGGGCTTGAGTTAAAAGGCAATTAATTCTAGCTTCAGACAAAAATAACGGGGCCCCTCAGATTTATTAACTGTCACAAATATATAATTTGCCATTGCCCAAAAGGCGGTGTTCTCTCATCATTGGGGCCCCAAGTTTGGGATTTCAAATGCACTGGCCAAAGGTGCACTCCCATAGCAACCGAAATAGTTGGGGGTTAGAGAAAAATTGTTTAAGATATTTTCTCCACCAACCAGTGCACTTAATGTCCATGACGGAGACAGATAATCCCCGACATGAAATGAAAAAACGTGGTACAAATTTTAAGGTTGTGGGTGGGTGGGTGAAAGAAATTGCACAGCCAAACGAAACGTCAAACTTCACCACGCCTTTGCTGCTTGCTGCGTCCAAATAGAAATACCTCGAGACGGAATTCTGGTTTAAATAGCAGCGAAACCAAATTGAAAGATTTCCAGACCTATTGTATCTAGAAAGCAAACATACAAAAGATTGAATGGCGAACTAATTTCTATGCTTGAGCTGAAACATATTGTCTTCCAAACAATAAATGCGAGGTTGAAAAGTGAACAGACCATCTGCGGGGAATAGAATAATATAATACATTAGAATAGAATGATACATAATGCGTGTAGCTATGCATGTAACAGTTAAAACATTGCAAAACACCGAGGACAGACTGATCGCTGACTAAAGTTTCTTATGTAAATCATAATGTGACTATGTATAAACCAACAAAGAAACAATCTGCTAAATAAGAGTGATACGTGTCGTACGCATATCACAGACATCGCAGACAAGCTTGCAGCGTCTTCCGCGAATTAACTTGGATACAAAATTTCATTCTTATCCATATTTAATTCTAGCTTCAGACAAAAATAACGGGGCCCCTCAGATTTATTAACTGTCACAAATATATAATTTGCCATTGCCCAAAAGGCGGTGTTCTCTCATCATTGGGGCCCCAAGTTTGGGATTTCAAATGCACTGGCCAAAGGTGCACTCCCATAGCAACCGAAATAGTTGGGGGTTAGAGAAAAATTGTTTAAGATATTTTCTCCACCACAGAACACGTGTGTTCCCCCAACCCCCAATATCCGAGAAATTTGATATAACCCTGGAAATACCCCATGTACGATGAGAGAACATCCCCCGACGGCAACTCCTGATTGGCTTGGCTTACCACCTTCCTTGAATTTACTCCCATTCGTATGCAAAGCATAGGACATGCACAGAAATTTATATTACCTTAAATTGATGCAAGTATCAGATACAAACCTTTTCCAAAACAATGCATCAAACGCGTGAACAATTAACCACCTCATCTTGGTGGATTTTACATTACATTACATTAAGGTAATCATCTCATTTCAATGATTACCTGGTAGCCATCTCATCTCAACCGCCACCTCATTAACTTAGGGTAACCAACTTAATGGTACCACAATTAACTTCAAAGAGGTAACAGGAAACCGTCTAATCTCAACGATTACAACTGCTGCTCTTTCATGCTGAAAAACAAAACACAAACAATTAAAGCCGCATACTGGCCCTTTTTGCTTACGAACTTGGATCACTGGAGTGATGTGACATTAGCAAACTGCTTTACTTTTAAGATTACGTACCTGCATTCCGCATTGTATGCTAACAACCTGCATTAGTGTGCTTACGTAGCTTTATATTGTACTGTATGCTAACGAACTGGCACGTTTGTGCCTACGTACCTCATATCACATTACATGCAGTGCCAACGACCTTATTGTGCCTATATAGCTTCATATTGCCCTGTCTGCTGACAAACTAGCATGTTTGTGCTTACGTACCTCATATTGCACTGTATGCTAACAACCTGCATGAGTGGGCTTACGTAGCTCTATATTGTTACTGTATGCTAACAAACTTGCACATGTGTGCTTAAATAGCTTCATATTGCACTGTCTGCTAACGAACTTGCATGTTTGTGGCTACGTACCTTCATATTGCACCATTTGCTAACGAACTTGCACATTTGTGCTTAAATAGCTTCATATTACCTTGTCTGCTAACGAACTTGCATGTTTGTCCTTACGTACCTCATATTGCCTTGTATGCTAACAACCTGCATGAGTGTGCTTACGTAGCTTTATATTGTTACTATATGCTAAAAAAAAAAACTTGCATATGTGTGCTTAAATAACTTTATATTGCCCTATATGCTAACGAACTTGCATGTTTGAGCTGACGTAACTTCATATTTTACCATTTGCTAACGAACTTGCACTTGTGTGCTTAAATAGCTTCATATTGCACTGTATGCTAACGTACTTGCACGTTTGTGCTTACGTACATTCATATTGCACCATATGCTAACGGGCTTGGACATGTGGTCTTACGTAGTTTCATATTGCCTTTTATGCTAACGAACTTTCATGTTTGTGCTTAAGTACATTCATATTGCACTGTATGCTAAAGAACTTGCACGTTTGGGCCAACGCACCTTTATATTGCACTGCATGCTAACGGACCTGCACATGTGTGCTTACGTACTTTCAAATTGCACTGTATGCTCAGGAGCTTCCACGGGTGTGCTTAGGTAGTTTCATTTTGTACTGTATGCTAACAGACTTGCATGTTTGTGCTTAAGTTCCTTATATTACACCATCTGCTAACGAACTTGCACATATGTGCCTACGTACCGTCATATGTGCTTAAGAGACAAACTTGCATGCTTAAGAACCTGCATTGGTGTTCTTATAAAGCTGTACCTGTGTGGCTACGAACCTGCAAATTGTATGCACACACACTTACACGCATAAGCGTATAACCGAAACGAAAGACCTGTGACCTTGGCATCAAGCCTGACCAGTATGTTTTTATCCTAATGCACTTTTTATTTAAACTTTATGGAGATAGTATCTCAGTAAAGGAATCTCTAATTTAAAGCAGCTTTTTGTAATTCTTTATCTCATCTGAAACTTTGAATTATTTCATTGAATGTGTTCATTCAAAAAACTATATTTTGGATTGTGTTTTGTTTGACAATGACTCAGCATTTGAATCAAACATTGTGCACGCAAAAATGAGAAATTCTACTCCCAGATCTCTTCTCAATGCTAGTTGTCAACGTATTTCCTTATTGAATAAACTCCTTTCAGCCAAACTGAACCCAGGGGGTTTGCATTAGAGCTGAGCCCAGGACGCCTCAAGACACTATTTCAAATACTTTTTTGACAAGGGAATCGAAATATGGCCTTTCCAAGTATGACTTTTAGTACTTGCATAGCAAATTCTCCAAAAGATAGCAGGAACTGCCTGATGCCCACCAAACGTTGTTGAAGATCTAGAATTATATAAAGTCATATTAATTTGGTATCGAAAGTTACCCAAGTCAAGAAATTATGCTTAAACTGCATATAGACCCTATTTAATCTTCGCATTTTACGCTTATTTGTTTCTTTGTTTAATAAACCAATTGATATTCAATAAATTTTCAAAGGTGAAACTTTTTATTGTAGCGCTATTTTGAATTTCAAAAGAATCTCATTTGCCTTTCCAAGATGTAAACACTGAAAGTAGCTAATTAGATATCTTATATTTCATATTTCACCTGGAGACTTGATGTGGCAGTATTTTACCAAAGTGTTTCTTACCTCTTTAATAACTCTTAAATACACATTTTTTGGCAAACCAGAATGTGGCAAGAGTCACCATTTGGAATCTGAAGTCTTTCATCCAGCTCTCGAGCTTTAAACTACAAGCACCCCTTCCCACGAGCAACTGCTTTGTAAGCAAGTCAGCACTCGACATGAAAAAAAAAACTTAAGCAACTCTAGCACTTAATAAAGGAATGCGAAGCCATTGGAAATTCTAGTTCTGATCCAATTGTCGATGAAAACCGAGCAGCAGCTATTGAAAAGTAGGTTATAGTGGATACCAGCACTCCGGCACACCTTTTGTATGCAAGATAATATTGACAACTGTTGTACAAAAAACTTCTGAGATAGTATTCCAACGAACCAATCTTCAAGTATAAAGCTAATTAATTGCAAAGCAATTTTTTCTGACCTACCCAAATTTCCCCCAGCTAAACGACTCCGAGTACTGAGCTCGAGCCGAAAGAAATGCGTGCACCTCCCCGTAAACTAGAACCAAGTTAAAAACTCCTAATAATTTACTTCCCTTGCCTAAATAATACCAAGCATAATCACAAATTCTTAAAATTCAATTAGTCTCGTGATCAAAATTCGAACTGTTACCATTTAAACTGTTTACCACAAGATTTTTTAATGCGAACAACAATGGAATCAGGCGTAGGATTATTTAACTCATCTAATTTTCAAGAGGTTTACCCCTCAAGGGGCTGCTTAATGCAGGTCATATTGATACCCAACTTCAAAATTATTTATGTAGGCCTACCTCAAACTGCCTTCAGAGAAATAACACATGCAAATGACGTACCTTGGGCATTGGTCGCAAAAAATACCTGCTGGGTTAAAAACAACCCCTTCTTCATAAACATCTCCAATTAGCAAGCCCGCAGCACCTTGAGTATCGAGACGTGTTCTCCACCTTGTGTTCTTTGGTATTAAAATCACAACTAGAGATATATTGTAGGTGGGCAGGTGAAGAAATTGCACAGCCAAACGAAACGTCAAACTTCACCACGCCTTTGCTGCTTGCTGCGTCCAAATAGAAATACCTCGAGACGGAATTCTGGTTTAAATAGCAGCGAAACCAAATTGAAAGATTTCCAGACCTATTGTATCTAGAAAGCAAACATACAAAAGATTGAATGGCGAACTAATTTCTATGCTTGAGCTGAAACATATTGTCTTCCAAACAATAAATGCGAGGTTGAAAAGTGAACAGACCATCTGCGGGGAATAGAATAATATAATACATTAGAATAGAATGATACATAATGCGTGTAGCTATGCATGTAACAGTTAAAACATTGCAAAACACCGAGGACAGACTGATCGCTGACTAAAGTTTCTTATGTAAATCATAATGTGACTATGTATAAACCAACAAAGAAACAATCTGCTAAATAAGAGTGATACGTGTCGTACGCATATCACAGACATCGCAGACAAGCTTGCAGCGTCTTCCGCGAATTAACTTGGATACAAAATTTCATTCTTATCCATATTTAATAATGATTTTCTTTAAGAACTTTGCAGATGTTGGAAAACTTAATCTATAAAAGTGCTTTTTAGATCCTCTTTAGAAAATTATACCACAAGCGTTTAGAAAGATTATAAAAGTATTTGATATTAAGAATCTACCTTCAAAGCAAAAAAACTGAAATAATAAATGATTTCAAAGAATGAAAGTATTGAATAGCTACCTTAGAAGGCAATTAAGAATGATTATCTTTGAGAACTTGGCAGATGTTGGAAAACTTAATCTATAAAAGTGCTTTCTAGATCCTATTTAGATAATTATACTACAAGGGTTTAGAAAAATTATAAAAGTATTTGATATTAAGAATCTACCTTCAAAGAGAAAACTGAAATATTAAACGATTTCAAAGAATGAAGGTTTTGAACACCTAAAATTGGAAGGCAATTAAGAATGATCATCTAAAAAAATTTGGTAGATGTTGGAAAACTTAATCTACAAAAGTGCCCTTTAGATCCTATTTAGAAAATTATACTACAAGGGTTCAGAAAGATTATAAAAGTATTTGATAATAAGAATCTACCTACAAAGAAAACAACTGAAATATCAAATGATTTCAAAGAATTAAGATGATGAACAGCAAACATTAGAAGGCAATTAAGAATGATTATCTAAAAGAATTTGGCAGATGTTGGTAAACCTGATACGGAGAGAAATTTCTTTTTAGATCGCCATTCATGTTTTGACTGTGAAATGAATCGATGTTGTTTCTGATAACGAATCTTTTTCGACATTATTCTAGTTAGTTTCTATTTGCAGGGTTTTTCTCTTCGAAGCATCCTCTAAAGAATCGTTCGACAATTTTCAGTCTTGGTAACCGTGGGAGTGTGTTGACTACAGACCTCGAAGAACCAATCATCGTCCCCCACGCAGCTCAAAAATCAGAAAAAAGGGTGAGTGGCTCAGACGAATTTCCCCAACCATAATTTTGATTTTCATTGTCATTTCATTTTTAAACAACTGATGAAATTAAAGACAATTGCAGTTATCATATGAAAGAAAAATATCCTGTTGAAATGGACCATTTTAATTCTTTCTTCGTCATCGTAGTATTCGTTCGAAGTTCTGTTCAGAAGTCAACATTTCGCCCTGCTGGATAACTGTTGTCGTGAATACCTCTTTCTCAGCGACTTTTTCATGGTCACTAAAAGTCACGCCAGAGAGTTGTTCATTGCAGTCATGGGTAAGGTCGTCACTTTATTCGGGGTAGGTACTTTCTTTTTCATGAATTTAATTGAGATTATTTGTGAGGATGAAAACTAGAGATCGAACCAACGACCTCTAGATTGGAACTCTAGTGTGCTATACCACTGTTTCATGGGTTCGAGTCCAATCGTCATTTTAATTAGAAGTCATTTTCATTCTCACAAAATAACTCGATTGATCTTCTAAATCCTGCTTCTTCTCCAGTTCCATGACATACTTACTTACGTTTAGCCTTTGTTGTCTGAACCGATATGTTCTTTGGAACAAGAAATAAATTATCGTAAGGAAGAAATCCGGTATCAGTCTTTATTTAGAGACATCTTGCATTTTCTGTTTGAGTTTCAGCATTTTTGAGCTTTTGAATCGCAAGAAAGCAAACTTGATAGGCCTAAACTTGTAGATTATAATTGGCTTTAATTTGATATCTAAATTCTTCCTTGTGATTTAAATGCTATTTACTAATAGCTTTCATACTCAAAATCTCTGATTATTTTACAGAAACACATGGAAAGTTATGTCCCAGCTTGCTACGACGCAATCGCCATTTTTCTTTGCATCCATATTATTCACAGATACAAAATCATCATGTTGAAACGGGAAGTCCCTGCTCTAGAAAAGTGAGGTTACTTCTTGTTTTCTTTGATTTTTTTCATTCAATATGAAAACTTACAAGGACAGCATTAAAAAACGATACCCCGTGGAGCAAAATATCTTGACCATCACGAGGCCCTTACATAAGTTCTACAGTGAATGAATAAAAGTAAATAAACTAATACTACGAAAAAACGAAATTGAATTACTGTGAAAAGTACAAACCTGTTAAGTATACTTTAACTCCTTGTTTTTGGAGTCCGATGGTTGCATGAAAATAACTTTCAGATCTTTTCAAACCGACCAGTTTTGGGAATAACACCTGATAGTGAGTAGGAGTATCTTTCTACTCTACTGATATCTTTCTCTGAGATGTAGATACTTAACCCTCTTCTCACCATGCATAAATATCAAAATACGATTACGGCTTCTTCAGATATAAGTCAATATTTACTCAAAAGACAAAACTCTCCATCTCGACAAGCCTGTTTCGTGATTACCCACTCATGGGGAGATGTACAGATGTGAGTCTTTTTCTTCTTAGTGTATATAGCTCTACTCTATGTATCGATCCCTTTTATGGGAAACCAACCCGCAGACTTCGTTAGTTAATATTTATAAATTTATGTAAATGTATGTTCATTTGTGTCAATTCATGTTGATGTATGTAATTAAATAGAAATATATTAAGATGTATGGAAATGTTCTGATTCTTCGCCCATCAACAGATACTGGAATACATTGCTTGATCTATTATGGCCTCGATTTCAACACATTGTAGAGTTGAATGCGCAAAGCATTCGAGATACAGACCCTCAGAAGCTGGGATCAATCGATGTTCGCCCCCATTACGTAAGTATTTAAATCTCTTTTCCGCATTGAAGATATACGAGGTACTCCAATTTTTTTCTTTGAAATGAGGGATGCGCAGCAGTCCACATATTGATTATTGCCAACTCCCTCGCAATTTGAATTGAAGTGAGCTCTGTTAGACCCTATTCAAACCTGTACAGTCCGACTGAGCAATACCACATCAAGGGAAAAAAGTTTTGAAGGAAGTTTGAAAAACGTGAAGGATGCAATTCAGGACTTTTCACTACAAAAATCGTATTTTAGTCAAAAACAAATTAATGATTCGTCCAAAAGGTAATTTCATACCGAATTAGGTTTATACCGTGTTAGGTACTTATTTTCAAAATGTATTAACATGTTGATTTGATCAATTAAGGCTCTTTTTCTCGAAAATACTCTGGCGCATGTCTTACCCCTTCCAACTTAAGAGCAAAAATGAACTGGAACCCATTTCTACCCCACTCTGAAACATTGCTATTTGAAGGACCATGTATAGACCTACTTTTGCACAAAATTAGAAAAAAAATCAAAATTGCATCCTGAACGAGGGGTAATTTCAAATATTTGGATCAATATTTTGACCTTGATAGATACCAGTGATGACTTTTTAAGTTCATGAATTGAAAAACTTTCATTTTACAACAAGAATAACCTCATCAGAGACACCTGTGGTAAATTTAAGATTTTCAGGCTATCGCGATGAGCGACGGATGGCAAAATTTCGATTAACGATAACTTGCTAAGGAGTTGAGATAGAAAATTTTGGGAAATATTTCTTCTCATTGATAGTGATAACCCTTTAAAGTCTCATTACAATGGAGGAAAATGATGTTTTTGGTCTGGTTACACTGGGTATGGAATGTCCCTTTTCTTCGTCTCGGGTCGGAGAGAGGCACAGAGCAAAGGGAAAGTAGTCGCTTCATTAACTGATTTCAGCTCAATAAAGACATGTGTGACCAGAAGGAAAATTAGTAGACCCGAAGTGAGCTCTCCTCAACACTTGTTATAAATCTTAGATTTTCGTTATTTAAACGTGTTTTCTTCATCTCGGGTCGAAGAGAGGCACTGAGCAAAGGAAAAGTAATCGCTTTGTTAACTGATTTCGGTTCAATAAAGACATGTGTGACCAGAAGGAAAATTAGTAGACCCGAAGTGAGCTCTCCTCAACACTTGTTATAAATCTTAGATTTTCGTCATTTAAACGTGTTTTCTTCATCTCGGGTCGAAGAGAGGCACAGAGCAAAGGAAAAGTAATCGCTTTATTAACTGATTTCGGTTCAATAAAGACATGTGTGACCACAAGGAAAATTAGTAGACCCGAAGTGAGCTCTCGTCAACACGTATTGCAAATCTCAGCTTTTCGTTATTTAAACGTGTTTTCTTCATCTCGGGTCGAAGAGAGGCACAGAGCAAAGGAAAAGTAATCGCTTTATTAACTGATTTCGGCTCAATAAAGACATGTGTGACCAGAAGGAAAATTAGCAGACCCGAAATGAGCTCTCGTCAACACGTATTGCAAATCGATTGACTTGCGTTTATCGAACACTATAGCAAGGAAAAACATGTTTTACTTCTGTTTGATTCATCGCGCTCTAGATTTATATACTGAGTACTGGATATACTGAATTCTGAAGGCCAAATTGATCTAGAAACATCATAAGGCATCTCCATTGTGCCGAAACAAAATATTTTGATTTCCCAGACTAAAGTCTAACGCAAATGAAAGAACAAAATGTATAATAAGTGCCATGTAATTTGATTAAAGTTTCCATTGACGTTTTATTTTCTATTTCATTTCATACTATGTCTAGATTATTCCAATGAAGAAATTGCCAAATATAAGAGCTTTAATGGTTTTGAATATCACTGGAATCAGGAATACTTTACTTCTATGAATCTTACATAGCTAGCTACCGCAGTTGTTATATGCCAGTACTGGGTCCCGGGCTATTGCGACCAAACACGAGTAATTGATATAACATGGCTTTGAAGAAGGATTTAATCTGAAACACGAATTAACGCCTCACCGTGGATGAGCCTGGAGTTGTTATCTTGTTGTCCTGGTTTAGGGCAATGGTCAGCGCACTCGCCTTTGGTGGCAACAACCAAGATTTTAGACCCGGGAGTGACATACATAGACAGGGAATTTACCATAACATTCTAGCAAATCGGGTAACCGAAAATCTGAAGGTAGTTTTGGAATCCTCGAGGGAATGAGGTCATTTTAAGCCCTGGGGACATTCTGGGAAATGAGCCATTGTGACGTAATTGATGACGTCATGTGACCACGGTCACAAGAAATCAAACCTCCGAATATTCACTCGCTGATCACATCATTGGAAAGAGCATCGAAAACTAAGCAAGATGTTATTAGACACTGATGTTATTTGACTTACCCTTCAAAAGATATAACGTTTCGAAAATTGTGGAAAATATGTATATGATTGAGGAAATTTCGATGTACTGAATACTCTCCAACGTACTGATGGTATCCCTCTAATGTACTGATGATACCCCTTAAAAGCACTGAACTTCATTTAGCTGAAGATAGACAAAGCCTGAATAGTTCAAAGAGACGGCGATCTTCGAAAATTCAATCACCGCTTCTTCCAAAAGATGAATGTTTATTTTGTGAAAAGAGTCGGAAGGAAGCACATGGGAATGAAGAGATCCTCACTAAATGTGTTACAAAGACTGCCGATCTGGCAATCAAGGCAGCTGCGCAAAGAAAACAAGACCACAGGATTTTAGGGAAGATATTAGAAGCTGACTTGATTGCTCGTGAAGCTCACTACCATCAATCATGCCGGAAAAATTACAGAAGAACAGGCGATCGGCATGAACGTCATGACAAAGATGAAAGAGCAGCTGAAGAATTGAATGTACATAGAGTTGCCTTTGACTATCTCTCAGAGTATGTTGAAGAAAATATTATCATTGGATGCACAGTAGAGCGTATGACCATGTTGAAAGAGCGGTATTTGCAGTTTCTGTCTGAAAATAGCCCTGATTTCTTCAATCCTTTATACAAGACATCCAAATTAAAGGCAAAATTGATGAAAATATTTGGCAGCAGAATAAGTTTTTGGCAACCAAATTATAAAAATGAGTTGGTTTATTCCCCGGAAATTCCGCATGGCCAAGCAATTGAGACTGCGTTTGAAGTTGCAGCATCAGATGCGAAGAGAGTAGAAGAAGCAGCATTGGTACTTCGTAGACTCATTTTTAAGAGTCAGAGTGAGTGTGGTGAGCTTCCATGGCCACCGCCGGTCAGCTCACTCAAGTGGAACAGTACAACCTTCCCCATTATTATTCAGGAAGTTTATGCACCCGCTGATGACAGCAATGTCTTGGATGGTCAAGTTTTGTTACCGAGAACCAAAAAACGCTCTGTTTCAGTTGTTTCTCAAGAAATTGAGCCATATTTTACAAAGAAGAGGGCAGAGCCAAATATTGTTGTAGCTCGAACCAGTGCTGTAGCTACTGATTCAGAAAAACTTGCCAAGCATTCTGATATCCTGTGGATTCTTTCACGTTTCTGCTCCAGCTCAAGCACACAAACAGTGCCAGGATGGGCAGGCTGGGTAGCCTTGACAGGGGGCAAAAAAGATGAAACACAGCAGCAATCTATTGTAGATTATATGGCTCCTGTTGACTACCCAGTTACATAAAATGCCTCTGTACAAAATATTATGAAACTATCCCGGGCTGCATCCAGAGAGTTGCATCAGCAATACACGATCCTCACATTCGATTTAGGAGTGGCCAAAAAAGCTTATGAAATTCTATGGCAGAATCCAGATATATTCAGTGATCTTCTTGTAAGAATGGGAGTCTTTCACACAACGTGTTCATACATGGGTGCTCTGGGAAAACGGCTTCGTTCAAGTGGTTTCGAATACATCTTGGTTGAATCTGGAATTTGTGCCAGTGGTTCAATCAACAAAGTGATGTCAGGAAAACACTACAACAGGGCTATAAGGGTGCACAAGCTTACGTTAGAGGCACTAGAACGATTACTGCTTGAGAAATTTGAGGAAACACACAATATGCATTGTGCTGTTGAGCTGTAAAAAGTCGTGGAAAATGCCAACTCTGATCCTCAAGCTGTATTATTTGACACTATAGAGGATGATAATGTACAAAATGTTTTCAGCTTTACGAATATTTCAAACAAGAAGTGCGTAATGGAGAATTAGGGAAGACAGCCAAGTTCTGGGTAGACTATATGGACCAAGTATGGCTCATATTAAGATTTATCAGAGCAACCAAAATCAATGATTTGGATTTGCACATAGCTTGTCTGTACAAACTGTGCCCATTGTTTTTCAGCTACGACCATCCAAATTACGCAAGGTATACCACAATCTACTACTTGATTCTTTTGAATCTCGACTCCAATCAGCCTGGAATGAAGGATCTTCTTGAGAGAAATGGATTTAGCGTTAGCAGATCAGATGTACCTTCCTCAAGAAATACTGTGGATATAACAATAGAACAGACAATAAATCGGCATGCCAAGTCCCATGGAGGAATAATTGGTTTCAGCAGAAACTATGCAGCCTATTATAGATGGTGTATGACGCGTCTTAGCCGAGCACAGTACCTTCAGGCAACATTAGAAATGGTCGATATAGATAACACAGACTCTTCCAGCCACAAAGATATCAGGAGATCACAAATTCAGCACAGTGAAGCAGATGTGAGAAAGGTTGCTGACGCCATATCAAATTTTGTGAATCCCTTTGAAGTGGAAAATAAAGATCTGCTCAATTGCATATCTTCCGGTGCTGCAGCACCAGCTGACATTGAATCAGATCTTCTTCCAGCTACCTTGTATGGTAATGATGCCCGTGATGAATTTATCAATGAGCGTCTCGTAAAGAAAACAAAAAGTTTTTATGATCCAATTAAAAGGCTGTGCCTCAAAACCTATGAGTCTATTGCAAAGTCTGCTAAACTTACAAGTTCCGAGAAGAAGTCTAGGCAAATAAAAGCTGAACGTAATGTTTTTTGGACAGCTGGTTCTTCTTGCTATGAAACACGACATTAGCATGGAGAAGGCTGTGTGTTACCCTTTGGGACCTGTCCCTTGGGCATTGGCAACCGCTGATGGTACACCTGTGAAAACTGATAAGTCAAAGCTGCTGCATTTCCTCGAAGGAACATCAAATGTATGTGACCGACCTAATCGACAGACTTCCAGCTATGTCATTGATGGTAACGCCCTTATACAAGCTCAGATCGGAATTCCATCAACTTTTGGCGAACTGGCAATATCCATTTTCGACCAGCTTCCAAAAACTGAGAGAATAGACTTTGTGACCGACAGATACATGCTATTTTCAATCAAGGAAACTGAAAGAGCTTTAAGAGGAACATCGAAGGCTCATCTGGTTAAAGGTCCGTTAACAAAGACACCAAGAAATTGGAAAGCTTTCCTGTCTAACTCTACAAACAAGCAACAATTGATCAGCCTACTACTGGAAAAGTGGAAAAAAGATGCAGACAAGTTCAGATGGCCAGCGCACTGTGGCTTTGGAAGTACTGGAGTTGCGGTCGATACAGGAGGAAGCTGACACTCGGATCATTTTGCATTGCATTCACGCAGCTGCTCATCTACCACCTGATTCAACAATCGTTGTGAGGTCACCAGACACAGATGCATTCATCCTTCTTTTAAAGTTTGCACAAGATATTGCGAATCCGTTGCTGTTCGACACTGGTGTTGGAGACAAACGACGACTTTTGGATGTACATAAAATTAAATCTGAAGTTGATGAAGATATTTGTGAGGTATTGCCAGCTCTACATGCTTTTTCAGGGCTCTGTCCCCAAAAAGTACCGCTCTGACTGAGCACTGCATCTCAGAAGGATTTAAAGAACACAGCCTCAGTTGAGTGCCACACTTACGTAAATTCATCATTGCAATCGAAACACCACTAGGATCTTCAAAACGCAAATACATCGTCAAAAACATGTTCGAGCTCCGCCCCTGAATAAGCCAACATTTAAAGCACCAAAAATTAAAAGAGCTCAACAACGCTTATAAGAGTAAATACGGTATATGCAAGACGATTGTCCTAAGTGTGGAACTAATAATGGAAAGTATTTGTTGTAGTTTCCTTCATGAAGTTATTGAAAAATAGCTAAAAAGCAATGTTTTCTAACCCCCTCCAAAATATAAAAGTTATTGAAAAATAGCTAAAAAGCAATGTTTTCTAACCCCCTCCAAAATAAAAGGAATAGTCTTTTTCTGTGCATGCGCAGTTATGCTAAAACGAGAGTTATACTCAATAAAAGGCATGCCTATGACATAAATCTAATTTTGCTTATCATATTGAACCCATAATTAGTTTTTACAGTTAAATTAACCTTCACAGAAAGTATCGCAAAATTACTTAAAACCAATTTTGGGTCACCAATTTAAACCACCCCTATTCTGGTGTCCCACCAACTATTTGTAATCAGACAAGTGTTTTTTAATGCTCATTTGATGTAGTTTCTGAAAATCTTTGTCTCGGAAAATCCCAGAGGGGGGGCAGGGTTTCCCTTACTGGCCCATGGTTTATATACAATTTTAAAAATTGTGTGTATGTCTACAAATAACGGAATATTTCGACAAACAGTCTAAGTGCACTTGCACATTTAGTCTGGTATGCAGATGATGAGATCTTGACCGAAATCGGCTGAAAAACTCATACAATTAATCCAACAGCCAGCTTCTGTGCTTCGCTGTCCACACTGCTTCACTTGTATTAGCTTTTCAGCCATCATAATTCCATGTCTTTTATCCTAGATAACAAGACGTTACGCGGAGTTCTCGGCTGCCATCAACAGCCTGAATGAGAGCTTTCCTGATGATCGTGTAAGCCCACAATCCTATGATTCATTTTTGGTATCGATTCCTGAGTTGAATATCGTTTGTAAACATGATTCTTTTCGCTAATTGATTGAATATTAGGTGAAAGTATGGCTGACTCTTCATAATAATGATTCACTCTCATGGAGCTGGTTTCTCGAAAAATCCAATGCTGATGCATTTCATGTGTATCAGGTATATGATTGGTTGAAATGCTTCGACTCCAAGCTCCTAAGCACACTCCTAAGCTTTGTGTTGTACTCTGTAGATAGATGATAATACGATACAATAAAACACTGAAGTACTGAAATTAGCCAAGATTGAATTCTTTAAACCTTTCCGAAAAATGACAGCTATTCACCTCATAGCACTTCCGGTCAAATTCCAAAATTTTTTAAAGTTTTATTTGAATCTCCATTTAGTACAAAGTAAGTATAAAATCAAAGGTTAGGCTGGTGCCTAGATAGTTACAGGAAATTGTCTAACAGCCTCTCAGCTGGCTTTACGGTGAAGTGTCCTTCGCACTCCACACACCTTAACTATCTGGTAGGGGGAAGGCAGACCAGTGGAGGGGGATAAACCACGATTGTGTGACAGCCTGTCGATGGAGAAGAAGGTTTTGCGTGGGTCAGGGTTGCTTCAATAAAGTTATATCGACTGATTTTCCAAACCCTGCCTCCCCTCTATTTCTGATAAGTATCATTTCCAAAAGGCCTGTTGAAAGCTGTGTTGGCTCGCTTCTTTTCTCTACCAACATTTTCATTTCACTGTAGGTTTCCAAATCGCTGGAAATCCTCCAGAACGAGGTGGAGAATTTCATACTGCGTCGAGCTGCAGAATTTGTGAACCGGAAGGAGCAGCTAGTTTTTCTTGTTAATAACTACGACATGATGCTTCAAGTTCTTACAGTGAGTCTTTTTTCACATCACCTTTCCGTTCATTTCGTTGAATTTGAATCAGCATTTTTTATATATCAGAATTGCGTGATGATTGGCTTAGCGGCTGAAGCGGTTCGCTTTTTGCACTGAAAGTTAAGCTTGGTCCTGGGAGTTCCGCATCTGGATAGTTGACCCTCGAATTATTGACTAAACTAGTCACTACAACATTTTTTAGAAGTGATGTTAAACTAGGGATCCCATATCTCTGCTGAAAATAAGGCCTTAAGCTCAATTCACACAGGACGCGTCACGATGCGTCGCGTCTTGACGCTGCCCTTATAAGGTCAGCGTCACTCGACGCATTGCACACGCATCGCGTTTTTTGAGCAATGCGTCAGGACGCGTCGAAGTTCAAAAATCCATCTTTGACGCGACGCGACGCATCAGAACAATAAAGAAAGTGAGAAAACAGGACTCCAGAATTCACAAAACCTTCAGTATCAACAGGAAGAAGCTTTCAATGTTGCGAGAACTCAAATCTTATTCTAAATCCAATTCCCTACATTCGTTTTGGCTAATTTCTCTTTGTTAAGAATTGCAAAGAAAAATCAAAATACAAGTACTGTAGAAACTGTAATTTTATAACGTAAAAGTATGCAACAAACATACGCGAATATATTTGGTTCTATGGTAAAACTACTTCATTTATTCTCGTTCAACTTGGTCTTTTCTGTTCGAAATTTAAACTTCACTCACGACACTTCCTCTTTTGTTTCTCAAATAACATCACCAAACATCTCACCACAGATTTGCATTATAAAGAAAACCAACCACACAAAATATCGAGAGATAGAAAAATGACGTAAGGTGACGCTTCCAGTGTGAATTGTAAAATGAAATTATGACGCGACGCACCCTGACGCTAGGTGACGGGACGCATCGTGACGCGTCCAGTGTGAATTGAGCTTTAGGTCTTTTGCAGGCGAGCACATAAGACATAAACTTACTTACTAATTCGCCTCCAAGTCTGGTTCGTCTAGGCTGCTAGAAAACAGAAAAATGCACCGCAAATAGAATTTGCTCATGATTCCTATAGTTTGACATTTTGTTACTAATTAGAACACGTAAGTAGAAAGAATGTCTGTACCTTGAGTAATTTCTCGTTTTTAGCAAGAATAGCTACCTATTGATTATCGATATCATTTCAGGAGAGAACCGCGGAAGACTCGAAGGAAACTGAAAGCTTTCAGCAATTACTCAATGGACGGACTCAAGAGTACGTGGAAGAGGTAATTTCGTACAGCGTACCACCCCCTCAATTAAACTCCCCCTTTAATAATCTTTCCCTTCCATCTCGAGTAATCATTTCAGATTGGAGGTTCCTGAAATAATGGTTCCTATCTTCGTGTGTTTACTGCTGTACTAGGGCTCCGCTGGTGATGTGCTACATACATGCTATCCTACTCCAGCCCTTCCTGAAATTTTACGAGAAATCTAATTTGCCTGAGTTTATAAAATGCTAAAGATAAGGCAAGAATCAACTATGATTATCATGGAGATAGAAATAAGGTCTGTTCAACATAAACTCGATGAGTTCCATACATCCAATGTAAACTGGGGTAGTATTTGAGGAATGTTGTAGCAGATAAAGACTATGGAAGTTTTTCTCTGCTTGCAGGTTTTATCACCGTTCTTTGGGGGAATGATCTCGTTCGTGAAGGAAATGGAACCAATGCTGGAACGGAGTACCTCTCTGCCACGAATGAATGAAAGTAAGTAATTACTAAGGGTAGTAGAGTCGTACACGATTGATTGGTAATTGCACTTGATAATATCTTGCTTGAGTTTAGGACTAATGACATTGAGTAACTGTCAATCAAAAATCAATTCAATCAGAATTCTATAGGTTTAAAGTCAGCTTTGAACCAACGACCCCTCGACCAAGGCCTGACCACTAGGCCATTCTTGTCAATTTTTCAATAACTCGTGTTGGTTAAGATCCAGTTACTAATACCCATAGCATTGTTCTTTAGTGCGCATTGCCAAAAGAAAGAAAATTATGCCAATGCTAATGTTGAAACCTTCAAGGCTTGTGGAGCCCAACTGATGAGATAAAAACGGTTGAGTTTGAATTCAGCTCCAGATGCTCCTACGTCTAAGAAACATTTGCCCTCTTTCTCCCTTTTTCCTATATCTTGTTGAAAGCTTAGATTGAAGTTCAAACCATCAAATTGATTATTGAAAACAGCCTTAATACCGCTTTCTACTAAACCATTGTCAGTGAATTATCGTTGCGAAAACGTACCAAAAATTGTTGAAAATCATTTCATATTTGTTGCAATCACTTCTAGTCATCTCAAAATCGTTCGGTGAACATCGTCTAAAATTCTAACCAAATCACTCGTCTAAAGATCCTAGCAAATCTGCAGCAATGTATTTGGAAGGCTCCGTTATATTTCGAGCAAAGCAATGAACGTAAGTCAGACAAGCAGCCCAGAAGCATTTCACTATCAAGCTAGCCGAGTTGTTCTAGCCTTTATTACCCACGCAGTCAAACTATATCTTTAACCTTGAGAAACCAGCTAAACTTTTCAATCCTACACAATGCTTGCTTCAGGTAAAATTGAGCAGCTGGTGAGGGGCTTTGGGGCCGATTGGAAACAAGCAATAGAGACAATCAATCAAGACGTCATGCGTTCGTTCTCCAACTTCAGGACTGGAACCAATATTCTTCAGGTAACCTTGTCTTGTTGTATATGTCCCAGCTGAGTTCATTTTACATTTCGAAATTAATATTTGTACTCTGGCTTGTTAAGTTTTGTTTAAAAGGAAGGGTGCTTATTAGGAAGGGTTATTTCTCAGCCAAGTCCTCTGTGGAACTCTTAAGGCCCATTCACACTTGTTGCGTTTTCATTGCCGCTTCCCATATAAGGTATGCGTTTTTGCACGCACAGCTTGATGCCGCATTACTTTTTAGCGATGCGTCAGGGTTGAAAAAATCCAATAAAATCGCATCGTGCCGCTGCAAAGCAGAAACAAAATGGCCGCCACAGCTTTGAATTTCAAGAAGGAAATATTGATTGAGTCAGTTAGAAAATACCCTTGCCTTTACGATACGTCAAGAAGAGACTATAAAGACGACAGCGTGAGAGAAAATGCCTGGAAAATGGTCTGTAGTGATGTCCTGAACACGGTTCGCGAAGATAAAACACTATTAAACGAAGGTAAGATTTCAGATTTTTCAGATTTTCAGATTTTCATTAACTCAAAATAGCCTAATACAATTTTAAATAAATAGTATAAGTTACCAGCTACTTTAAGAAATACGGCGGTAAAAACGAAGAACAAACATAACATTATGAACTAAAGAGAAGTAAAGAGATTTAGAATGATGACAATACTATGGATCATGGATTGCTAGCACTATCATTACGATGATGTTAAACATGTAATGATATATTCATATATGACAGCTGATACATTTGGATCACGTGTTGGTAAGCAAGATTATTTATTTGCCATATGGCCTATTTCTACCCTACAGTAAACACAAATTTGCTAATATGCAAATATTTCAGTATCCAAAGGGTTTTCAAAGAATGAAATCTTTCAAGATGAGGATCTTGAACATGACGTTAAATAAACTATATAGATAATTCATTTTCAGCATACATAGTATGCATGGATGTTTTTAAATTTTCCTTTTTAATTTTATCTTTTCTTTGTAGACATTGCATTTCTAAAAAGAACGTTTTTAACCTCAGGTATCGATTTATGAGGATAAAAAAAGGAATACAAGCCCTCTGGGACTGAGGAGGCGTGCCTGTGGAACCCTCGTGGCCTTTTTTCAAACAGCTGCAATTTTAAGAACCATTTCTAAAACATAGAGCAACAACAAGCAGTTTTAATAAATCAGCCACTTCTGTTTCCCCCTCACAAGAAATGACGTTTACCACTGTTCAAGAGGACTCATCCTTGAATGTAGCAGATGAAGATCTAGGATCCCAGTCACAACAGACATCTCCAGAATGCCAGCCTGCACCCTCTTTCCTTTCATTTCCTCAAGGTACATCATCTACATTTTCCACCCCCTTGCCACCTTCACTGCCTACTGAAATGGATGAAGCAGGACCATCGAAAAAACCCAGGCGAAGTGAAGTTAACGGAAATAACGATATGCTATTGAAAGTCATACAAGACACAAATGAATTCATTGAAGCAGCAAGCAATCGTCAGGAACTAGACGATGACGATCTTTTCGGGCAGTGTATTGGGAAGCAATTAAAGAAACTTAGTGAATTCCAGAAAAGTCTTGCCAAAATAAAAATCCAACAAGTTATCCACGAGATACAGTGGCAAAATCAACAACTGATCTAAAACAAATCCTCTACTGACTTAAAAATATTTATCTGTTTGTTTATATTTATTAATAACTTGAAGTTTTATTTTGTTGCAATTACTTTTTTGTTGGCTCATATGCTGTTCTTCTCACATAATCGTACTGCCAAGGCAATTCTCCTTGTGCAGATAGAAAGTACTCTGCAACTGGCTGACGAAATGCTTGGGCAGTTTTGCTATGGTTATTTGAGCTAAGCTTGGTAATTTCTGATAAGGAGCTTGCTTCCTTGACTTCAGATCTCCATATCCCTTCATGAAGTATACCGTGTGCATCTCCATAATCTGTATAACCTGGAGGGCAGTAATTTCGTCGATTTGCGATTTGACTATCATTGTTCTTTTTTAGCCAGTTGTGCAATGCTACAGCTGCAAGGATGTACTTGCTTGCTTTTTCTGGCTGAGCCTGTATAGGAGCTCTTAAAAGTCTCCATCTAGCGGAGAGTATGCCGAAGGCATTCTCTACAACTCTCCGAGCCCTAGAGAGTCGATAGTTATAAATCCTTGATATTTCTGGCAAACCTCTACCAGGAACTGGTCGTTGTAAATTAGCTCGAAGAGGGAATGCCTCATCTCCATTGAAACAATATCTGCTTCTCATTGTAGTGCAAGGCAGATAGTCACTCTCTGGGATTCCCAAACTGTTCTCAACTAAGGCCTTTCCGAAATTGGAATTATTGAAAACACTTGAGTCGCACTGTTTTCCGTAATCACCAATGTCCACATATGTGAACATGTAGCTTGCATCTGCAACCGCCATTAAAACTACAAAAAATGAGCCTTTGTAATTGAAAAAGGCACTGCCTGAGTTCTTGGGACAAATTATGATACAATGTTTGCAATCAATAACACACAATGGAAACCCCCAAAGATGCCAAAAATCATTTGCAATTTTCTTCCAAGCATCTTCATTCTTTGGCACAGTTACTGAAATTGGGCTTAAGATTGCCCAGGTATTTTCGGCAACATCATCAAGAATCTCACAAACGGTTGACCTACCTATTCTGAAATTGTATGAAAGGGAAGCCTGTGATTCGCCAGTGGGTAAATATCTTAAAGTTACAGCGAGTTTCAATGCTGGTGATAATGGTTCTCTGAACCGGCTTCTCTGTTTAGATAGCACAGGTTGCACTAATCTCAGCAAATCGTCGAAAGTGGAAGGAAGCATTCTGAAATAATTAAAGTGCATACTATGATCATTGAGTCTCATCTTCTGCACTAAATTATCAAAGTGGCCTTGCTGCTTTCGATATTGCCATAGCTTTCTAACCCAACACGACCTTTTCTTCTTGCTTCTCTGCAATAATAACAGTGCAGTCAACCTATTTCGATAGGCCAGTGCTAACAAGACATCATCTTTATTGGACGCCATTGCAGAAATGAAGATGAAGCACGCGCATCAAGTGTGAACACAACCAATGCGTTTTTACTGCTTCCTGTCGCAACGCACCGCGTCGCACCGCTATAAGTGTGAATCTAGCTTAACTCTGCGAAGAATCCATTAGATAGCTATGCAAAAACAGGATAGGCGCTAGTAGACAACCTTGAAGTACACTCGCCAAAAACAACGATTCATTTCACCAGGCCACCTTACGTTCTTAAGCAGCATCAATAGGACTGATCATGACATTGGTGTTACCAATAGCATTAGCCAGCCTTTCCGCGAATTCTAGTCTCCACAATGCGATATTTACATTTATCCCTCTCAATTCATTTTATTTCAGGCAGCCTTGGCCCAGCTCATACAGTACTACCACAGATTCCAGAAAGTTCTCTCGCAAGCACCTTTCAAAAGGCTGGCAGTCAGAAGTGAGCTTATTAACATTCATCATGTAATGGTTGAAGTCAAGAAACACAAAACTGCTTTTTGAGTAAGTTTTGCCGTATCATAAGGTTTCTTTTGAGCTACATAAAAAATCCCTTAGCAGTGTCTAGTGTTTTGCTGTATGTTACGCATGCGTAGTCTTTGTATCCCATTTTTGACGCAAACATGAAATAAAGTTAAGCCACTCGTGTGTGATAAAAAAGAATAATAATACTGTGAATAAAGTAACTGAACCAAGTAACTGGTTTTCAAAATAACTAATTTCCAAAACTGAGAATGATGAAATTTATACAAATCTATAAGGTAAGGTATCATAAGATATTTATAATGATATAGATGATATAGAACATTAATAAGATTTCAAAGTAAAGTAGAACGATAGGAGTGAAAGAAAATTAAAACTGAAAAGGCAATTTAAGATAATTTTCTCAAATGATTGAAAATATCATATGCTGGGAACAATAATACATGAACTATATAGTAAGTCAAACACCTAAAACTGATATCCATCGTGTGCTTTGACCAAGCAAGATTCTACTGTTTTAGAAATATTGATTTCAAAGTTATCGTGTCCCGAACAAATGTTTGTCATTGTATTAACTGAACTTTGTAGAACTGTCTTTATCAGTACAGAATTTAGGGATGGTGAAGGAAATCGGTAGCAGTAGATATCATGTTTTGCAATGTTACCAATTTTCCTCGCCATCCTTTACTAAAATGAGTTCTGTCTGAATATCAAATTAGCTGCCTATGGTGCCTATTACTGAAGATGCAAGGCTTCGTGTTTTTCTCACTGTGTTTACTCAAGTAACGTCTTTGCTATGACATGGAAAGTTGCATTCACCGGTCCTGAAATCGCATCTGTTGCCTAGTCGCGTTCTCAAAGAAATCTTTGCGGTGTTGTGGTTATCGTTCTTCGCCTAGTCTGCACAGTGGTGGGTGCCAGAATCTCCCCACCCTTCTAATCATCCTATTTATATTTTACAACGTGGTCGGAGTCCTGGTTGCTTGTTGGCAAGGCTGTTTATCCAATCTTGTTTCGTTTTACAGCGATTTAAGAAAGATAAGGGAGGACAAATATTAGCGTAAATTATTCATTTATCCATTAATCATGTTATTTTTAGCACAAAATTACCCCAATGAATAAATATTGTTAACATTTATTTTCAATATCATGTTTATTTTTTACTTTAATTCCATTCATTTCACGTATTAGAGAACGGTGCAGGGACGCAGCTAACTTTTCACAATAGTGAAATTCCAGGGTTGTTGCTCACAAATTAACTTCATAAATATGGCACATTTTTTCTTAACGAAAGCAAAGTCGGTCTTAGGACCTCTTTTAAGATACAAACTGAGGGGTGCATCCCCCTCCTAGCCAACATGTTTGCCCTTCTACCGACACGTTTTTCAAATCTTTTGAAAACCCTTTTCCATCGCTCCCAAAGCGAAAATAAAGACTTATCAGACGTCGACATTCTCAACTTTCTCTAGGGATGATTTCAATGTCGAGTCTCTTTATGGTATTATGAGACGATTTCAATATCTTGTGTTTGATAATGGAAAAGATAAATTTTTTTTCTTACGAGGAAATTCAGCCAGTGGAGAAAAATGAATATTCATATATTCAGTCCCTTGTTGAAAATAGGGCCGGATGCCTCGGTGTGATTGTTTGTTTCTCTTGTTTTCGTAAGAGTAGGGACGACATACATTTTTGTATTGTGGTGATTAAATTCGCGCTACGCCCCCGCAGCACTTCGTTGCTCCTTTTCTTGAATGGTGACTCCTTGATTAGATGTACCTCAACATCTGCCTATTTGATATATGGCTTCATTTTCATTTATTCTACATAAACACAAGCACCGTGATTAAAGACCACTTTCAGTGATTTTACCATTGACTCATAAAGTTGTTTTAGAAAATAATAATTGAATTCTAAAATGCTTTTTATTAGAATTTTGCTTTTGCAGCTATGGCGTGATAAAGTCACTGCAAATTTTTTAGATCCTTTCTCTCTCTCAACCTTGTTCTGATAAAGTGACGTCAGGAGTGACTGTATTTGAAGTAACAGTCATTCTGGCAATGCGGGACGGTAGAGTTAGCAGCGACAAGATTAAAGGCCTTGCCTAAGATATAAAAACGCAAGAAAGTTGGGAGAAATTCGTTGAATTCCCATTGCTCCACATATCGGAAGTTCTCGTGATATCTGCTACACGGAGGCAAAGCACTTGAATAGAGTGTGGAAAGAAAGCTTTATCGTGGAAAATTGACTGATGATAAATTGGAATCATTTTAGGTTGGAATTCTGCGTGACGAAATCTATTTCGTTTCATCATCAATACGGGTATGGTCAAAAATCACCGAACAAGGTCTTTCAGTAATATATACTTTACTTACTTGTCCCTACTAGTTTTCAAATTTTGCCCAATCGACCCCATTTGCCAATCAACCCTAATTGACCAAAGTCGTTTATCACAACCTCTCCGTTGTTGTCTGCCGTGATTAACAATATGTCTAGTTCATAACTGTTGTAACATCGTGGAAATTCTGTGTCACATCGGCGTGGGTTGGGGTATTCTGGTCTTTGTTTCTTGCTAAGACCTGAAAATCCAAACCATTCATTCCGCTGACTTCGTTGTTTTTCTTCGACCTCAACAGCTTTCTTACTCCACGACCGATGGCAGGGCTCTGCCAACTGTACAACCAAGGACTGAACGTAGCATGGAGGCACATGATGGTGTCACAAGAGTAATTCAGGAGGGTCGGATCTTTCATTACGGACATGAACATTTGCTTGACGAAGCTGGGCAAGTAGCACGCCAACAGAAAGAAGATCGCGTATGCGGTGAACTTGTTTCTGCGGCCTTCCTTGCTCAGCTCATGCTCGGTGTTTTTCGCTCTGTCGATCGTGTTCGAAGCATCCCGCTGCCACATCCGGTTGATCGTGCGGTGGATTTTTATGTAGGCGATGACGTTGAAGACGTACGCGGTCACAGTGATCAGCGACACTACGATGATGGCGAACGTCATGATGGGCGGGAAGAACATGAGGAGGAAGAACCATATAAAAGGAAACACCCAGATGGCAATGGTGGTCATCTTGATGCGCTCTGGGGTGAACTTATCCACATAGCGGTATGTTTGGACGACGGCAGTGTATCTCTCGTAAGCGAGAAATATCACTGTAAGCATTGACACCAAAGCTAAAGATCCGCCGATGTATCCGCTTATTGTAGAAGAAATGCAATCATATTTCCGGTACGTCACCGAAAGAACCACATTGCCAAGTGATGGGAACGAAAACACTCCCTCAATCAAATTCACGAACACAATACTGAGCAGTATCATATTAGATGCCAAGTGAGCTTGTTTCGTTTTGACTATAACGATTGCCACGGAGAGATTTGCCGCAACTGTTGGTATTATAGCGGAAAAGTTTATTCCTGCAATGATTCTCGCAACGAAAATGAAAGTGGGCGACATGTTAATTAGCCTGGTTTTCACCCCTTGGTTGAATGGTCGGACGCAACGGATCACGAAGGTGTTCTTGTCTGCATCTGGGAGGGTCAGATTGGATGCTGTTGCTACGGTGCTGTTTGACATGATGTCTACGGTCGGTTCTGGCTTCATTTACCTAGGTAGGCACATAACAGATTATTTGATTTCAGTTTAATTCATTGAATTGAATTTCACTTTGTATTTTATTGCCTTGTGTTGATTTGTATTCTGTTTTGTTTTTGTTTTTCTATGTTGTATGGTATGGTATGGTATGGTTTCGTGTTCTATCAGATCGTTTCGTATCTTATCGCACTGCATGATATGGTATCCTATGGTACCTATGGAATGGTATTGTAGGGTGTAGTATGATATTGCATGGCATCATCCAATGGTAAATCATCGTACAGTATCGTATCGTATTGTATTGATTACTGTGCAAAATATACTGTATCAAAAAGCATGGTATCGCATTGTATTGTATCGTATGAAATATGGTATTCTAGGGTATGGTATGAAATAGGATCAAATAGTGTCGTATCGTATGCTATGATAGTGAATATATGGAATTGTACGACATGGTATGGTATTGCATTTTGTCATTTCGTACCTTATGGTACCGTATTGTTGGTTATTTTATACTTTTATATTATGGGATATTTTATGGTATCGTATGGTATCAAATGGTATCGTATGGCTTGATATGATATAGAATTACAGGGCATGGTATAGATTTCTTCTTCGTTTACGTCATAGCTGTAGTCTTTTAAAAATTCCCTACAGGTAATTTCTTCCAAGAGCAGAGTTCGAGTAAGAAAAAATATGTATAATACAGGTATGTATAAAAAATGAAGAAAAGGGGGGGGGTAAACAAGGAAAAGATAAAATGATAAATAATATAAAGACGAATCTACATAAGAAGAAAGGATAGTCCCAACCACCCAACCCTACCGTTGTCCCCCCTACATCTCCCCAGCCCCAACCAACTCAGCAATGCCATAATATTAAGAAAAGTAGTATTTTAGATGGTTGGAACAAGATTGCATTTACCATTTAGACTTTTATTTTATATTTTTTATTTAACTGATTATAGAGTTTCTTAGGGAAAGGGTGGTTTTGTTGAAATTTTTCCAACTTTCTGTTGAATAGTCTCATTGCCATTACTCCTAGGGTTTTATAGATACAAATCATCAGCCGATACCCTAACACAGATATTTCGGGGCATTTAAATCAGAATGTCTTGTTGTATTAGGTACCCCAGCAGACCCGCGTCCGGGACCACCTTTGCATCTTTGTTATGTTTATTGCTATTTTGTATTTAAGGATTTATTTAGTGAATCTAGAGTGAACCAGGATGTCTTTGAAGCTTTTATGTCTTTTAAGTGCCAGGAAAGGAATTGTGGTCCAAATATCTTTTAGAGTTTCATCCTTGGTTATCAGATGCAAATGTTTCTTCAATATTGCTCCAATTTGAATGGTTGTGTTAGCAAATGGTACAATAAAGGGGAGAAGTCTAGGTGTCTTATTAGTTGGTGTTTTATCCTTGAATATTAATTCATGTTGAGTATGCTGTATAACTTTGCTGAATTGTTTCTGAATATTGGACAGGTTGTAACCCCTCCAAAGAAGGTTATCCCTCAGTCTGTTTAGTTCTTCTGTCAGTTTTTCACTGTTGGTGATGATTCTCCTATATCTCAGGGCTTGGCTGTAAATTATTCCCTTCTTGCAGCTTTCAGGGTGAAAGGATCATTGTGTAAGAGAGTGCATATATCTTTCGGTTTAACATACAAGGTACTCTACAGAAGACCTTGATCATTGAAATAAATTGTTTTATCAAGAAAAATTACGTTAGATAATGACGTCTCAGCAGTGAATTTTATGGTGGGAAAGCATCGGTTCAGGAAATCCAAAAATTCATTGAGGGCAACGTCCCCGTTTCTTCAAACTACAAATATATCATTAATGAACCGTTTCCAAATGAATGGTAATTAATTGTTTGGCGCATGGTTGAATATATATTCCTCACAATAGTGCATGAATACATTGGCAAAGTTTAGAGCAAATGGGGAACCCATTGTGGTACCATGGATTTGTCGGTAGTATTTATTCTCAACTTCAAAAATGGTTTGTTTCAGAACAAAGTGAAAATTTTTTTTTAGGAATCGGATTGGTATTGGTAATTGGTCATGGTAATACTCCTGAAGTGCGGTAAGACAGCATTCAATGCCCTCATCTTGAGGTATGTTTGTGTAAAGGGATTTGACATTGAGGGCGACAAGGTAGTCTCTCGAGTTGACTTCTTGGCCAAGGGAAAATACTATTTCTAGAAAGTGGTTGGTATCTTTAATGTAGGATGGTATCTCTTTGACGATGGGTTTAAGATAAAAATGCTGGGAATAAGATTAAGACTACAACTAATGATAATAATCACAATAATAAAAAGTTGACTAACTTACAGTTGATACTAAAATCATGATCATAATGATAATAGTAAAAAGCTGATTGAAATACAAATTTGAGATAATGTAAATTTCTGAGACGATTTCTATTTCCAACCCCATTTCGGCAAAACAGCGTATAAATACCGATATGACCGAAGATTAAAATCATGTCGAAAAATTGGCATCAAACTATCAGTGAAAATTAAGGTAAGTCAGCATTTCTCCGTTGTCCTTCACATCTTGCTTAAACCATTTCCTTGACCTTTGCTGTCTTTCTTGCAATGTCCCATATGAGAATTATTAAAAGAATAGAAAATATATTGTTTCGCCTTTGATGTTGAACGGTACTCGAAAGTGTCTTTTTTAACCGATTTTTTGAACTATTTTTCTTAATCTCATTTGATGCTTCTCCATGATTTTGAGTAAGAAAAATAATTTCAAAGTTTAGGTACACCTACCAAAAGCTTCTGATCGAGAAAGGGAGACGCAGGGCTTAGAAGTTTTGCAACAGAAATACCTGAAATACAACTTGGATGAAATTGAGGACGAAAGACATTTTCTATGTGTCTGTTCAGCCCACGCTCACCAAAGAGAAATACTTCTTCAAGTTGTAAACCCTACATCCCCGGATCCCGTCTTTCTGTGAACATTACTTTTCAATAAAATACCCACAATTACTGCTATGTAGCTATATTTGTATTAGCCAGCACGATGAGGACTCTGATATTCCAATTTTCAGGTCTGAATTGTTTCTTGTTTTTTTTTATAAATATTTTTCTTCACTCTTCATTTCTCGTATTTTAGTGTATTCTTGTTTTGTTCATGCCGCCAAGCTTTTAAAAAGTAGTGCGTTATTATTATCTTGTTTTTGGGACCGATGAAATTTGAGATATACCCATGCCTATGTGAATATTCTGGTGAATGTTATGAAATACTTCACAAATAACGAATATGTTTGAATAAGGAACCAAAATAAACGTCCTAGTCTACTGAATTTTATTCAACCATGACCTTTGCTAAATCTAGGAAAAAGTAACCACTCTCAATCTAGAAAGATCTGCACAAAAAGATAGGAGAAAGTATTTCCAGACATCTCCATCTATGAAATATGGTAGGAGTTTCATGAGTTACATACCTACTCGCTGTTCACAATCATGTCTTCGTGCGTTCTCTCCCGTTGTCTCCAAGCACCGCATCTTCTTTTGAAATGGGCTAATTGGGAATTCCATCCAACTTTATTCTGATCCCTGCACGCAGCTGAAACCTCAATCCTCTGGGAGGAAACGTGACTTAGATATTCATGTGCGGCCCTCCAACTAAACATCTTTTGATGAAAGCTCTAAAGCAGGCGATAATGATCAGGGCTGGGTATAAGTTCTGTAATAGCATCGACCCCATGTTTAGCTGAAAGAATCAAAAACCCCGATTTTATTTCTTTATACTTGTCTTAGACGGTACAGAACACGATAATTACTACTAAGATTTTGCCTCTGACACTCATGAGAGTAGTACGTGAGAAAGACAACAAAACCTTACGAGTTGATATACCAGATATAGATAGAAAATTGCTACTTCAGAAACAGTTTATTGATCGTTTTAATGCACCACCAGTGACGATTTGTTATTTTACAGCAATCATCCAGCCCGTCACTGAATGGCCCATTTTCATCTTCGTCTGGGTACAGCAATTTGTTGGGTTTCGTTTTCGCCCTCTTCCTGACGTACTACTCTACGTGTCAAGAGAAAAAGCTCTTGTATTTATTATATTTCGCAATGTCTCTAATTTTCCTTAACATCCTCAAATTCTATATACCAGCTATTCTCTAAAAAAAAAGCTTTAGAGACTGTTTATTACAAGTGAAAACCATTAACGGATACGGTACATATATCACCATGCAAGGTAGATTCAAGGAAAAGAGCTTCATAGAGTGGAGGCACGTTGGTTTCAGACTTTCGGCTTCCTTCCTGTCATCATATCTTCCGTTGCTGCTACTACTCTTTCCACTTGATGATCTAGTTTATATTTTTAACGTGACTACAGAGCAATCAAACCAGAAGCCTGTACTATAGCTGTTAGGCTCAACTAGATATACCTTATAGGTTTAGATTCTTAAAGTCGAGAGCCCAATGCTAGATCTCCTAGCCAGTTAAATTCATTATTCATAGGCAGACTAATGTTTTAAGCCTAGCCTAGGAAAGGCATTTTTACCTCTAGAAAGCACAAAAGAGACAATTTATTTATCGGTCATCATCTGAAGAACAAACAATTTCTGGAATAAATTCAGTTGGCTAGTTATTAAAAAAGCTAATCTAATGTTGTCAATCTGATGCAACTATAAGATATTGCAATAGGCATCAAATATAGCTAATATAATGTAGTCAACCTGATGCCACCGTCTAATCTTTCCACAGCCAAAAAATATAGCCATAGCCATCAAATAATGCCATAGGCATCAAATAATGCAATAGGCATCAAATAATGCCATAGGCATCAAATATAGCCATAACCATCAAATATAGCTAATATAATATAGTCAATCTGATGCCACCGTCTAATCTTGCCACAGCCAAAAAATATAGCCATAGGCATCAAATAATGCAATAGGCATCAAATAATGCCATAGGCATCAAATATAGCCATAACCATCAAATATAGCTAATATAATATAGTCAATCTGATGCCACCGTCTAATCTTGCCATAGCCAAAAAATATAGCCATAGCCATCAAATAATGCCATAGCCAAAAAATATAGCCATAGCCATCAAATAATGCCATAGGCATCAAATAATGCAATAGGCATCAAATAATGCCATAAGCATCAAATATAGCCATAACCATCAAATATAGCTAATATAATATAGTCAATCTGATGCCATCGTCTAATCTTGCCACAGCCAAAAAATATCGCCATAGCCATCAAATAATGCCATAGGCATCAAATATAGCCATAACCATCAAATATAGCTAATATAATATAGTCAATCTGATGCCACCGTCTAATCTTTCCACAGCCAAAAAATATAGCCATAGCCATCAAATAATGCCATAGGCATCAAATATAGCCATAACCATCAAATATAGCTAATATAATATAGTCAACCTGATGCCACCGTCTAATCTTGCCATAGCCAAAAAATATAGCCATAGCCATCAAATAATGCCATAGCCAAAAAATATAGCCATAGCCATCAAATATAGCCATAGGCATCAAATATAGCCATAGCCATCAAATATTGCCATAGGCATCAAATAAAGCCATAACCATCCAATATTGCCAGATCCATCAATTAGAGCCATATCCATCAAATATAGCCCTAGCCATCAATTAAGGATAATCTGATATGGTCAATCTGATACAACCATCAAATATAGTAATAACCATCAAATATTGCCGTACCCATCCAATTTTGGCAATAGCCATCAAATATAGTCATCAAATTTTGCCGTAGCCATTAAATATAGCCGTAATCATCAAATATAGCCATAGCCCTCAAATATAGTCATAGCAATCAAATATAGCAATATCAAGCAAATAGAGCCCTATCCATCAAATGTAGGCTATAGGCATCAAATAAACCTAATCTAATACAGCTAATCTGATGCAACCAACCAATAAAGCCATACCGATCAAGTATTTCCATATCCATCAGATATAGCCAAAGGCATCAAATAACCCCAATCTAATATAGTCAATCTGATGCAACCATCAAATATAGCCATACTGTAGCTTCTCTCAGAGACTCCCTATCGAATTAATGTAATTCTGTGTCTCAAGAACCAGCTGACACTTGCTTTTAGTTTATCTGTGGATTTGTTGCGGCAAGAAGACATGACTTAGGGCCTGTTTATATGGGCAAAATTACTTCACCTGCCAGACCCGGGGCTGGCAAGCGATACTTCACCCTCCTATAGAAAACCATTGAAATCTCAGTTTGCGTTTATATGGAAAATAATACTTCCCTCCACAATACTGGTATAGTGAAGTTTCGCCTCTCAGGAGGTGGAGTGACGTTTCTTCATATAAACGCAAAACTACCGGTGAGGTGAAGTAAATTCGAACTCATAACAATGGAAAATCAATGATGCGTTGACGATTAATAATGTCTAGAGATTTACCTCGCCTCTCAGACCCGGCATGAAAATCCCAAATAAACAGTGTTTGAAATTTACTTCGCCTGCCAGCCCCGGGTCTGGCAGGTGAAGTAATTTTGCCCATATAAACAGGTCCTTAGCTACATTAATGCAAAGCTGAAAATTTCTATCCAGTTTGGAAAGCCACCGTAAAATACAGATCTAATTCAAGCAAGACTGAAAAGGACTCCTATAAATGTTAATCAGAATAAAAAGGTGACAGCTGCAAAGAAACAAACAAAAAACTTCCAAAGAATGGAGGCAAAGAAATGACACAGCTTCTTGTAAAGTACTTGGATGAAGACCAAGGTATGGTTCACTTAGAGTATCCTGCTTATACACGCCTTGTCATGCATCAACAGCAAGTAGGTACTGATGTTATGGTAATGAAAAAAGACGCAAATGTCTCCATCCTTGTGATTTAAATCAAGGATCGAAAAGAATCGAATATGAAATATGCCCAAATATACTGACATAAATGAAATCTGTCAACAATTTGCAGGAATGTCCTAGCAGTATATACCCTGACAAGCTGCAGTACAACGTACTATCCATTTAAGCTAGAGATACGGAATGTGTTAAAGAAGCTAATCAAAACTGACAGAAAAACCGACTTGCCTATGGACCTCGGACAGGATGGTGTAATTAGTCCCTTGACAGCAAAGAAAGCAAGACAACTTACACGCACTGGTACACTGGAACGGAGGAAGAGACATGTATTGAAAGAAATACTCTATGTACTTCTATGGAGAAATAATAGTGAAGAGTTTAATGAGCCTTTCAACAGATGCTAGTTTGATAGTGCAAGAGATAAAACAAGCACACCACCAAGTTTACATTGGGCTAAGACGCACTAATTTCAATGCCAATATGATACCATTTCTAAATAATTGAAGAAAATGGTGAGATAAGCAGGATGTTGTAGTCGATTGGGTTCCCCAGTTGACAGTTGGACGTCCAGGGACTAAAATGACGGCTGCAGTATAGAACTTGGACTGTCGCATAATCTAGTCGTGGTCGTTGCAATGGTATCTTGAAATCCACGAACTGATAGCTTTCCAGCCAGTTTTGCTCCAGGAATGTCTTCTTCGGCAAGCTTAAATCTTGATAAATGGTCGAAATCTCACGGAACATTGCAACAGCTACGGCCTAAATCTTTCCTTCCTGTGGTTCGTATTCCATGTTGCAGTCGCTAGATTTGGTAGCTATGGGTTGCTAAGGACCTACTCCTATAATGTTTTGTTTGAAATATTTGGTGAAATTGTCTATTGATGACCAAAGAAGGTTTCTCACAAAGTCTTTATATGTTAAACCAGCTCTTTTGAGTTCCGAAATGCTTGTTTTAAGCAGTATTTGAGGAATTTTCATCTACCATTTTCAGATTGAACATGTAATATTTAAGTTTGCGCATTGTACTACCTTGGCTAGCTAGAAGCAGCACACCATTGGCAATTAGAACGCTCTCTGACTTAACGCTCTATTGCTGATGTTAACATCACGTTCATTAGTTGCAACTATAAAAAGTAGCTAAATATCTTTAAAAAAGTTAGGTGATATCATCAGTCAAAATAATAATGTCAACATTTGCAATATGGTGTACATCATTCGATTACCGTTTGAATTATATTTCAAAATATGCAAATACCAAGTAAATATATTCAGTTTGTTAAAAGGTTTTGTTTACAGCAGTTTTGTACATGTTTTTGCCCTTCCCATGACGTCATTACTCAAATGATAATGAAACATTTCCTGGATTGGCACGTTGTTTCAAATTCCTCACAATGACATATTCTAGCGATTTATGTTTTAAGGAGTTAAGTTAGGCAGTTGCTTAGATGGTCTGGCTATTTGCCCTGTCCATAGCCATCAATTGTCTTTAAAACCTTATTCAGAACTTTTGAGGCGGCTGAATCTCTTGTGAAGGACTACAATGTTCAGAAAGAATGGCTGCATTAGTTTTGAATGTAGGAAAACTGTACAGGTGATTCAGGACATATAAAGCTGTAAAAATGTCTTAGTCTATCGCGAGGGGCGCCGAAGCTCCTGAAGACTGGAGCGAAAGGTTTGAATATTAATACCTTAAAAGTCTTTGTGCAGGTGATGATTCTCGAGCGGTTCAAATCTCCAACTCTATTATTTCAATCGTTGATAAATGAATAGGCCTTGCTTAATATCTTCGTTAGGAATTGGCTCATGCACAGAGCACAAAGCCCACTAGATGGGCAGACCAACAGCTCAATCCAAACTTTATACGGCACGCTACTGCATAAGCACGTTTCACCACAGACCGTAATTTATTAGAATCATTAGGATCATTAGAATCATTAGAATGATTTGTTCTATCGAGATTTTCGTCTTAACATCGTGCCATACTTTTGCAACGTCAAATACCAGACGAGGATTGAGTGGCCGAGTGGCAGTATGCTTTGTACCACTGAAAGTAGGCTTGTTTGTGTGAGATCAATATCTGGTTGGATGACATTTGGTTGTTGACTGAACAGCTCACTCCACCGTCTTTCGAAGGGGACGTTACCCAGTAGAGGACTCCCTTGCCCTGCTGCAAACAAAGTGTCTCGTCTTTTTAAGGTCACTGCGTTAAACAAAAACTTACTTTCTTACTTAGCTACTACGCAAAAAAACTGACGATCCCGTTCTGATGAAATTCTTGTGTTTACACTGTCAGATTGAGAAATTCACATCAAGTCAAAAATTGAAATTACCGTAAAAGTTCAAATAAGCCTCTCTCTCTTTTTAGCCCTCATCGTCATAGTAGAAAGACTACAGAGTAAAGGTTTTTCACTTAGGGAAAGCTAATTGGTGTATTTCGTCATGAAATCTTGAATTTTTAAATTACATACTTGGGAATGAGGAATTTTTTCTTCAAACCGTCTTAAAAAGCAACGGTTCAAATAAGCTTTCCTCTAGAACCTCCAAAACTTAAACTCCAAACCACCAATTGTATGTATTCAAAAAAGCACCATCTAATTCGTGCTATCTCATTTTCAAATTCCTTTGAAAATTTCAATTTCAAACTATTTTAAGAATATTGCATTCAAACACTCCATCAAATTTACCAAATATTGGCATAGGCATCAAATATAGCAATACCCATCCAATATTGCCAGCTCCATCAATTAGAGCCATATCCATCAAATATAGCCCTAGCCATCAATTAAGGATAATCTGATATGGTCAATCTGATACAACCATCAAATATAGTAATAACCATCAAATATTGCCGTACCCATCCAATTTTGGCAATAGCCATCAAATATAGTCATCAAATTTTGCCGTAGCCATTAAATATAGCCGTAATCATCAAATATAGCCATAGCCATCAAATATAGTTGTAGCAATCAAATATAGCAATATCAAACAAATAGAGCCCTATCCATCAAATATAGGCTATAGGCATCAAATAGACCTAATCTAATACAGCTAATCTGATGCAACCAACCAATAAAGCCATACCGATCAAGTATTTCCATATCCATCAGATATAGCCAAAGGCATCAAATAACCCCAATCTAATATAGTCAATCTGATGCAACCATCAAATATAGCCATACTGTAGCTTCTCTCAGAGACTCCCTATCGAATTAATGTAATTCTGTGTCTCAAGAACCAGCTGACACTTGCTTTTAGTTTATCTGTGGATTTGTTGCGGCAAGAAGACATGACTTAGGGCCTGTTTATATGGGCAAAATTACTTCACCTGCCAGACCCGGGGCTGGCAAGCGATACTTCACCCTCCTATAGAAAACCATTGAAATCTCAGTTTGCGTTTATATGGAAAATAATACTTCCCTCCACAATACTGGTATAGTGAAGTTTCGCCTCTCAGGAGGTGGAGTGACGTTTCTTCATATAAACGCAAAACTACCGGTGAGGTGAAGTAAATTCGAACTCATAACAATGGAAAATCAATGATGCGTTGACGATTAATAATGTCTAGAGATTTACCTCGCCTCTCAGACCCGGCATGAAAATCCCAAATAAACAGTGTTTGAAATTTACTTCGCCTGCCAGCCCCGGGTCTGGCAGGTGAAGTAATTTTGCCCATATAAACAGGTCCTTAGCTACATTAATGCAAAGCTGAAAATTTCTATCCAGTTTGGAAAGCCACCGTAAAATACAGATCTAATTCAAGCAAGACTGAAAAGGACTCCTATAAATGTTAATCAGAATAAAAAGGTGACAGCTGCAAAGAAACAAACAAAAAACTTCCAAAGAATGGAGGCAAAGAAATGACACAGCTTCTTGTAAAGTACTTGGATGAAGACCAAGGTATGGTTCACTTAGAGTATCCTGCTTATACACGCCTTGTCATGCATCAACAGCAAGTAGGTACTGATGTTATGGTAATGAAAAAAGACGCAAATGTCTCCATCCTTGTGATTTAAATCAAGGATCGAAAAGAATCGAATATGAAATATGCCCAAATATACTGACATAAATGAAATCTGTCAACAATTTGCAGGAATGTCCTAGCAGTATATACCCTGACAAGCTGCAGTACAACGTACTATCCATTTAAGCTAGAGATACGGAATGTGTTAAAGAAGCTAATCAAAACTGACAGAAAAACCGACTTGCCTAGGGACCTCGGACAGGATGGTGTAATTAGTCCCTTGACTGCAAAGAAAGCAAGACAATTTACACGCACTGGTACACTGGAACGGAGGAAGAGACATGTATTGAAAAAAATACTCTATGTGCTTCTATGGAGAAATAATAGTGAAGAGTTTAATGAGCCTTTCAACAGATGCTAGTTTGATAGTGCAAGAGATAAAACAAGCACACCACCAAGTTTACATTGGGCTAAGACCCACTAATTTCAATGCCAATATGATACCATTTCTAAATAATTGAAGAAAATGGTGAGATAAGCAGGATGTTGTAGTCGATTGGGTTCCCCAGTTGACGGTTGGACGTCCAGGGACTAAAATAACGGCTGCAGTATAGAACTTGGACTGTCGCATAATCGAGGACTGGCCGTTGCAATGGTATCTTGAAATCTACGAACTGATAGCTTTCCAACTAGTTTTGCTCCAGGAATGTTTTCTTCGGCAAGCTTAAATCCTGATAAATGGTCGAAATCTCACGAAACATTCAACGGCTAAGGCCTAAATGTCTCTCCATGTGGTTCATATTCCATGTTGCAGTCGGTAGATTTGGTAGCTATGGGTTGCTAAGGACCTACTCTTATAATGCCTTGTGTGAAATATTTGGTGAAATTGTCTATTGATGACCAAAGAAGGTTTCTCACAAAGTTTTTATATGTTAAACAAGCTCTTTTGAGTTCCGAAATGCTTGTTTTAAGCAGTATTTGAGGAATTTTCATCTACCATTTTCAGATTGAACATGTAATATTTAAGTTTGCGCATTGTACTACCCTGGCTAGCTAGAAGCAGCACACCATTGGCAATTAGAACGCTCTCTGACTTAACGCTCTATTGCTGATGTTAACATCACGTTCATTAGTTGCAACTATAAAAAGTAGCTAAATATCTTTAAAAAAGTTAGGTGATATCATCAGTCAAAATACTAATGTCAACATTTGCAATATGGTGTACATCATTCGATTACCGTTTGAATTATATTTCAAAATATGCAAATACCAAGTAAATATATTCAGTTTGTTAAAAGGTTTTGTTTACAGCAGTTTTGTACATGTTTTTGCCCTTCCCATGACATCATTACTCAAATGATAATGAAACATTTCCTGGATTGGCACGTTGTTTCAAATTCCTCACAATGACATATTCTAGCGATTTATGTTTTAAGGAGTTAAGTTAGACAGTTGCTTAGATGGTCTGGCTATTTGCCCTGTCCATAGCCATCAATTGTCTTTAAAACCTTATTCAGAACTTTTGAGGCGGCTGAATCTCTTGTGAAGGACTACAATGTTCAGAAAGAATGGCTGCATTAGTTTTGAATGTAGGAAAACTGTACAGGTGATTCAGGACATATAAAGCTGTAAAAATGTCTTAGTCTATCGCGAGGGGCGCCGAAGCTCCTGAAGACTGGAGCGAAAGGTTTGAATATTAATACCTTAAAAGTCTTTGTGCAGGTGATGATTCTCGAGCGGTTCAAATCTCCAACTCTATTATTTCAATCGTTGATAAATGAATAGGCCTTGCTTAATATCTTCGTTAGGAATTGGCTCATGCACAGAGCACAAAGCCCACTAGATGGGCAGACCAACAGCTCAATCCAAACTTTATACGGCACGCTACTGCATAAGCACGTTTCACCACAGACCGTAATTTATTAGAATCATTAGGATCATTAGAATCATTAGAATGATTTGTTCTATCGAGATTTTCGTCTTAACATCGTGCCATACTTTTGCAACGTCAAATGCCAGACGAGGATTGAGTGGCCGAGTGGCAGTTTGCTTTGTGCCACTTAAATCAGGCTTGTTTTTAGATCAATATCTGGTTGGATGACATTTGGTTGTTGACTGAACAGCTCACTCCACCGTCTTTCGAAGGGGACGTTACCCAGTAGAGGACTCCCTTGCCCTGCTGCAAACAAAGTGTCTCGTCTTTTTAAGGTCACTGCGTTAAACAAAAACTTACTTTCTTACTTACTACGCAAAAAAACTGACGATCCCGTTCTGATGATATTCTTGTGTTTACACTGTCAGATTGAAAAATTCACATCAAGTGAAAAATTGAAATTACCGCAAAAGCTCAAATAAGCCTCTCTCTCTTTTTAGCCCTCATCGTCATAGTAGAAAGACTACAGAGTAAAGTTTTTTCACTTAGGGAAAGCTAATTGATGTATTTCGTCATGAAATCTTGAATTTCTAAATTACATACTTGGGAGTGAGGAATTTTTTCTTCAAACCGTCTTGAAAAAGCAACTGTTCAAATAAGCTTTCCTCTAGAGCCTCAAAAATGTAAGATTCCAACCTCTAATTACATATTTTCAAAATAGCACAACCTTTTTCGTGCTATCTCATTTTTGAAATCCTTTGAACATTTGAATTTGAAAATCTTTTGAGAATTTTGCTGTCAAATACTCTTATTTGCATTCGTGACATATGCTCTTTTTATAGCTTGTTTGTCTCCCCGAAAAACCTCATTTAACTGTGATTTTGTCTTTCTCACAGTCCATGATGATTGTTATGTTATGAATGCCCAGCACGAGACTGAATAATTGTGAAGCTATTGTTAGCAAAGAATAAAGGCAAAATGATTTCTTTGGCAGCCATATTGGGAGATCAAGTGCAAGCTGGAGCATTGGGCTTCAACATCTGAATCCAGAAACAACAGAATGCTCAATCCAGTCATTATTTTGGGATCATTGGTAATGCTAGGCGCTTTACAAGAGATTTTAACTGAGCTAAACGAAATTTGTTCCACTTTCCTCAGCTTTTAGCTTCCAAAGTGTGGTGGTATTTTCACCTAATTTTCAACTCATGAGCCAAATTCTTTAATTTCAAACTAGTTTGATATTTTTCGCCACTCCTGGCAGTTTTCTCATCGTGTGCAGCAGTCAGAGCATTGTGCTCAACTCTTGAGGAACATTACGCATGCACTTGGGCAAGAACAACAAAACAACCTTTGCGGGAGATTTGAATCAAAATAGTTGATTACTCATCTTCATCCTCAAAAGAAGAAATCGGAGAAGAAGTTCTTTTGCTGATATTACTATTAAGACGTCGTTGTCAGCGTCGATTCAGGGTAAATGCAAGGAAATCAGGGGTTAGACCATGGATTTCAGACGTCCGACGCAAGGAGTTTTTTCGACCTTGTTCGTGAGCTTGACTGTGAAGACTCTAGATTGTCTAGGCCCAGCCCTCATGAATGAAGTGGTAATCGTACCAACAATGGCTCTTCGATTCCTTGGTTGTAATACAATGTCGTAGTTTACTGGTGTCGTGGTGCTTTTCGTGACTGAAGATTCTCTTAAATTTGGTACATTTTCAGAACAGAATTTACTAAAAAATGAAAAAAAATCTTTCGTTAAATCTTCCGGTTTATGGAGCAATATTAGTTTTAAGAAAAAGAGTGACTTCGCTCAAAAGTTGGTCCGGCCAACGCAGCCCAAACCAAACCAATTACGCCGAGCATGATTGATGATGGTGTGAAAATCTAGTAAATTTTGCTAACGCCTTACTTCATAACAATAAGCTATAATGAATTGAGGGGCAAATTATTGGTAACTTAGTATTTGAGTGAGGGTTAAAATATAAGCAAAACTGTTTTTTGAAGAAGGAGTAGTCATCTACACATAGGTTCACAGGGCCCACGCCATGAATTTTGGAGTTGGGGGGGGGGGGTAGATTTGCTCCAAGAGTCCTTGTTTCCCTGTGTGAACTCCGGTCAACTAAGGACTCGCAATAAAAAAGTGAAAAAACGGACACGCTCTGATGATAATGAAAATATCTACATTAGATTATCTCTTTCCTGGAAATTCAGGTTGAGATCAAGTTGAAATCAATTTCTGTGTTTTTCTTCAGCTGCTTCATTTAGATGCACCTAGAAAATATCATGAGATTTTAAAGGACTGTAGTAATTATTTGATCTAAACATTCCCTAGTCTGCGTTGCAGACCATTCCCTTCTTTTTAACCATACTATCATTAGATTATTGCAACAAGATTAGGAAAGGTGCAAGAATATAGTAGAGTTTTATGGGTTAGCCTATGCATATCTTTAGCCTGTTAGCTATTGCATTTTTTGGCAGTCCGAATTTTTTGGGCCTAAATTAAAACTATTTGGATATACGAAGCCATAAACTCAAACTCAATCTCATAAAGCAAAAGTCATAAATACCTGAATTTCTTCTGGTCTCTCTCTCAAGCATCTTAAGAGCAATAAATAATTCATGAATATACTTACCAAAGCTTGAAAACTTGAAAAGAAACATTCTGCCATACGTTCTTAAAATTCAATACCTTGCTGACCTTGCTGTGGGGTGAGCAAAGAAACGGCATTCTGCTGCATTTCGCAAACTCGCAAAATCGAGCGCAAAAATTATTTCCACGCAGCGTTGCTACTGTGGAGGAGAATAGCTCTTAAAGTGCCTCTTCACCGTTTTTTTGACTTCACGTTATTCGATAGATCTAAATGCGCTGATTTCAAGAATGAAAATATTTTTGCAATCAGAGGTGTATTTTTTGAGGTAGGGGCAGTTTTGTGACCCATCGTGGTGTTACACGAGCAGTCTAGGAACGAGCGAATCATTTTTTTTTTCATTTTATCAATATTTATGTACACGATACACCTTTCAGCTAAGTTTTAAGATTACATAGTTCAGTAACAAAATTTATAGCTACAAAAGAATAATATATATATATATATAAATTGCTGCTCTACCAAGGGGTCGTGTTTGGGTTGTTTGTTTGTTGGTTCAAGAGGTACTCTCTAAATCCTGTTTTAAAACGAGCGATAGATTCTTTCTCACGAATGCTTATAGGGATATCGTTCCAGTTTTTTACACCAGAGAAATAGAAGCTTCGCTTTGCATATTCTAACCTAACTTTGGGAATTTCTAGATCCCTTTGGTTTCTTGTCCTATACTCTGAAATACTGGACCTTTTAGTGAACTTTTGGCACAAATTGCTGGGACAGAGGTCATGCAAAATTTTATATGTCATAACCCCTTGATCAAAGGAAAACAAAGACTTTACATCAAGCCAATTACAAGTCCATCCGTCCTTATACTTGGCTCCCTCAATTAACCCCCTTGCCTTAGTTTGTAATCTTTGCAGGTGGGCCAATTTGGTTTCTGAAAGAGAGCCCCAAACAATGTTGCCATATCGAAGATGGCTTTCAAAAAGGGCTTTGTATACCTGATCAAGTTTCTTCTGTGGAAGGATGTTTTTTAGCTTTCTCAAAGAGCCTAAGCCCCATTTCAGCTTGTTCTTGACAGTTTTATACTGCTCTTTCCAGTTAAGATTCTCGTCTATGTCTATCCCCAAGTACTTTGTCTTGTCCACCCGTTTGATAACTTCATTATTGAGGACAAGATCAGGAATAGCATCGCTAACAACTCTATTAAGATGCCGCTTATGGCCTATAACAGTGTATTCACTTTTGTTCGCATTCAAGCTAAGTTTGTTTATTCTCATCCAAGTTGATACATTTTCAAGCTCGCTTCTCAAGTCTGTCAGAAGTTCGTTCAGGTTTTCTGATGCTATGTTGACACTCGTGTCATCGGCATACATATTTGGGATCATGTTTTCGAGGCAATTTTCAAAATCATTGATATACAGTATGAAAAGCAAAGGTCCCAAACACGAGCCCTGCGGAATACCACACTTAATGTTGCTTTTCCTAGAACTAGACCCGTCAAAATAGCAAAATTGTTCCCTGTTGGTGAGATAGGATGTGAACCAATTATGGGAAATACCCTCAGCACCATAAGCTTGGAGCTTCAATAGTAAGATTTTATGGTCTACCGTATCGAATGCTTTTTTAAGATCAAGAAATACGCTCAGGTTTATTTTTCCCTCATTGGAATTCTTGAACCATGGATCTATAACATTCAGTAAGCATGTAATCGTACTATGTAACTTTTGAAATGCAAACTGGTTTAGACAAAGCTTATTTTGTTCTTTTAGATATTCCATTAATTGGTCATGCACAATTTTTTCCAGAATCCTCGATACCACTGAGAGCACTGAAATTGGCCTATAGTTGTTAACGTCCGTTTTATTTCCCGCTTTAAAAATTGGTGTTACTCGGGCCAATTTCCAGGCTTGGGGGAAGACACCTTTTTCCAAAGATGCATTATAAATCAGTGTCAACGGTTCAGAAACTATGCTTATGGCATCTTTCAGTATTTTAACAGGGATTCTGTCTGGACCTGGGGACTTTAAACTGTCTAGAGCTCTTATAGCACGCTGTACATACCCTACACTAACTGGCTCTAGTTTAAATTTATTACGATTGGGTTCATTACTTAGGTAACTAAGAGGGTTATCGAAAGGTTTCTCTTCAATTTTCTCCGCTAATTTAGGACCAACAGTTACAAAATGTTTGTTGAAAGCTTCTGAAATTTGCGAAGATGTTTTGAGTTCAGCACCCTCGAATATTATCTTAGGGGTGGCAGTCTGATTGGAGTTTTTATGTAATACTTTATTTATTGTTTTCCACATAGCCTTCGGATTATTTTTCGTATCTTCAATTAGGTTATGATAATACTATTGTACCTTTACGCGAAGTTCATAATTTACTTTATTTCGCAATTTCTTATAAACAGGCCAATAGGAAGCATTAGTTTCGGATCTCTTTTTAGCCATGTCCCGTTCTTTCATCAGATTTTTTAATTCTGATGTAATCCAGGGAGCTGGGCTATTGGCTACCTTTCTACGTTTTAGTGGTGCATGCGTCTCTAAAAGAGACGAAATCACATTATTAAAAATTGAAGCCATCAGATCAGGGTCACCATTGGTTGGAGTCATAACCTCGTTCCAGTCAATGGTTGCCAACTCGTCTAGGAAAAGCTGCTTATCGTAGTTTCTAAGACTTCGCGTTTCGACAAGTTTTACTTGCTTGCCTAGAAGGCGTTTCGCATTGATTTTTCTGATTGCAGAAATGAGATAGTGATCTGTCATACCTATTTTAAGCACATTCGACCTCAATATGTAATCAGGGCGATTTGTGGCGAAATGATCTATAAGGGACTTGGATATATGGAGTGCACCGTCTCTCTCCACTGTAGCTACTCTTGTGTATTCATCTATTTGCTGTTCAAGTTGAAATTCAGAGTAAATCGATTTCATGCTTTTGGTACACACCTCGTTGCGATTTTTTAGATCACAGTTGGTATCGCCAATGAAGATGACTTCTTTATCTTCTGCATCTACAGCAGACAGGAGATTCCTTAGTGCCGTAAATGTTTCTTGGTCATTATTAGAAGTCGGAGGTCTATACCAACAGATTACTATAAAGGTTTTGGCATGATGGGGGGTGATCTCTATGGCCACAATTTCTAATTGCAGATCATCAATATCATATCTACGATTATGGCTTATACTTGACTTTATGTAGATAGCTACCCCTCCCCCATTTACATCTCTATCTTTACGATGAATTTCGAATCCCTGTATTGCTATTTCAGGGTCGTTAATATTCTTACTTAGCCTAGTTTCATTCAAGCCTAGGATGTGAAAATCGTGCTCGTTTATCATTTGCTCAATTTCACAGTGATGTTTACGTAGTGATACAACATTAAGTGTGGCAATTCGTAAACCTCTGTTTGACTTACTTCCTATACATTGTAATTGATTCGGATTTCTCCCTGAACGGTTTGATTCCTACCAATACTCTACGTATTTACGGATATTTCGTGCGAATCTCTTAGCCCCACCTTGGTTTATATGCAGCCCATCATCACATATATTCCCGTATAAAATATTGTCATTGTCTAAATAATCAATACTTTGTAAACCTAATTCTTCTTTTAAAAGCTTATTTGTTTCAAACACTTTAATGTTCATACCATTTACGGCACCTTTGCCTTTTCTTCTAAAAATCGACGAGTATACCAATTGAGCTTTAGGATTTTTCTGTTTCATCTTCTTCAAGGTTCTGACAACTTTTTCAGCCAGTTCCGAGGGGGTTGAGTCCCGTAGATTGTTTGTTCCCGCGTGTAAGATTAAAACATCTGCATCGGGATCCACGTATTCACTCGCTTCCTCAACTTTCATTCCTGATTTGGCGTTTAGAATAACCTCATGGTGGTTGTTTGACATCTTTTCTGCGTCTAGTCTAAGTAGCTGAGAGTCACCAACCATGCAGATGTGGATAGGCTTGCCTGCTGCTTGATGGGAGGATAATCTTTGTGATTTTGGTTTTTCGTGTTGTTTATTCTCCTTTTTCCTATGTTGTAATTTGTTGTAGTTTGTACGGGGAGAACGAAGGATCTCTTCTTTGTCTTTTTCATTCCTGTTGACTTTATTGTTGTTCTTACGGGCTTTTTCAACTTGTTTCATTTAGGCAGGGCCATGGCTGTGAAAATCTGATTTCAAGCCTAACCGAGATACTTTCAATGGTTTCCTAGACTTTCGAGCATGGAGATTTAGAATCCAAGATGGGACCAAAAAAATTTTGCCCAGTTTTCACATGATTGATGACGTAATCAAAAAAGGCAAAAATTGTAATAAATCCATTATAACTTCAAGTATAGCCGTGCGATTTTGCTGTTCTTAAGCTTATTTGAAAGCACATTTCTCAAGCTTTCGAATGATACATTCAATTATCGTTTTTGCTGACGTCTTCATTTTTGCTGACGTCAGCATTTTTTGTGACGTCACAAGATTTTTTCAATTTCGTTGTCATTTTCGTTTTAGATATAAACAAAATATCTTTTAAGATATACCAGAGTACTGAAAGCAGTAACACGGATGGTTTTTCACACTAATTCTTGTTTTTTACAACGTAGCCCTTCTATATTTTGGCGTGCTTTATATGACTCGAATAGTATTAACCATATATCAAACAAACAAATAAATAAAAAACTATCACCGAACACAAGTTAAGGGATCAAGTCAAGCCTGTCATCGTCTTCATCACTGTCCTAGCTGCTAGTATCACTGAAATAGATTGATATCTAGCTCCTGGTTGGTATCAAAGCAATGCATTTAGCTCAAGTATCTACTTCGTCACTTTCACTAATTTCGCTGTCCTCGTCTCTTTCTCTCCTTGGCTTCTTACTGTCAATTGGAGTAGTGCTTGTTTTTTCTACTTCTACGCTTGGAATGAAACGATGGTGGCAATTGTTCACCTTGAAAATTAAAGTTATGAATGGCCAAGGAAATCAAAATAAAGGGCTCTGATAGAAAATCTTGAAACATGACATGCATCCATTTACAGTTTCTATGCTTTAAGCAAAAAAGAATTGACAGGAGAGTTGCTCCCAAATAATGATATTTTCCTGTCTTTCGAACGACCTAAGCAGCACAGTGTCTGAGTTGAGAAGTACTTACGCTATTTCTGACATTATGAAGATTATCTGTTTTTCAGAGGATCATCTAATTGGTAGCTAAAGAAACGTTTAGAATTTGAAGCTCTTCGGTTGATATCTATAGTGAGGTATATCAGGGCCGGATCCAAGGGGGGGGGCGTAAGGGGCGTACGCCCACCCTATTTTGGTAGAAAAACAATCCAATTAGCTTGATAATACCCTATTTCCCTTACATTATCCTTTGATATATGTGTTCCGCCTCCCCTTTCTGTGGGTGCTGGATCCAGCCCTGTATATAAATAAACAAATTTTCTTATACCTGTTAACCATACTAGCAGCACTCTGTCCTCAGCATCGACGTACCATCCGTTACTCTCCGTATTGATGTTTGTAATTTCTAATTGTTGAAATTGTAGCCAGTAGTATGACATCAAACGCACACAATGATAGCTTGTGATAGTGAGTCTAGGTATAAAAGCAAAGCTTCCGAGATTTTCGTTTTTTAATCCTCTATATAACCGAATCCGTGTTTCAACTAAAGATTCTTCAAAATTGCAGGTATACAGATCGTTTGAACGTATCGTTTAGCAACTACTATTCCTTAGTGGCTTAAATTTCCTGTTTTTCCTTTTTCATTCAGCAAAAAGGAGATTCATCATCCTTTTTCAGTTTTTTCAGAACTTCTACCTTCCCAACTCCATAGAAAAATGAAGTTGTATCACATCTAGTAATGGCATGTAATTTTGAAAAGTAGGTTAAAGTTTTCCCCTAGGAACGTGTGGACTTTGCTTAAATCTTCAAATTTGTCATGGTTTATCCTCGTGCGCCAACTCTGTCTATTAGCTGTACTAGAATCAATGTCCTTTGATACGATGAAAATATTCATATCTTGAAGGCAGGTATGAAGGACGAGCCTTAAGTTGGTCTCTTCTTTATTACAATAGAAAACGATGTTGAGGCTATCCTTTCTGGCTTCAAGTTTCGTTCCATCGCTGAAATCATAGGCACCAAAAACTTACTTGTTGTTTCATTCCCTTTCATGTACTTTTACTACAAGTAAGATGAGGTCAGTTTGGTTCTCAATGTTATTGAAAAATAGTGACCATGCATTTCCTTGAGATATCTTTTGCTCAAACCCTTGAACTTGTTAACGGAGACACAGTTGCTCATGAAGATGGACTATGACAAATTTGAAGATGTCAGCAAAGTCCACGAGTTCCTATAGGGGAATGAATCTCAACCTATTTACCGCAATTAAATGCCATTACTGGATGTGATACAACTTCATTTTTCTATTGATTTGGGAAGAAAAAACTTTTGAAAAACTGGAAAAGGATGATAAATCTCCTCTTTTGCAAAATAAAATAGGAAAAGTAAAATATTTAAGCCAGAAAGGAGTAAAAGATACCACTTGATTTTTACAAACGATCATTTATACTGACAAGTTTGAAGAATGTTTAGTTGAATCAAGGATACGGTTATACAATTTTTAACGAAAGGATTGAAAGCGAAAGGCTCAGGAGCTCTAGACCCAGGTTTTGCAGACCTTGCAGTCATCCTACTGGCAACAATTTCAAGATATTACAAACATCAATTTGGAGAATAACGGATGGTACGTCGATGCTGAGGACAGAGTGCTGCCAATATGGTTTACAGGTATAAGATAATTTCATATTAGTATACCTCACTATAGATGGCAACCAAAGAGCTTCAAATTCTAAATGTTTCTTTACCAATAAGACGATCCTCTAAAAAAACAGATAATCTTCTTGATGTCAGAAATAGCGTAAGTACTTCTCAACTCAGACACTGTGCTGCTTAGGTCGTTCGAAAAACAGGAAAATATCATTATTTTAAAGCAACTTTCCTGTCAATTCTTATTTGCTTGAAGAAAAGAAACTGTAAATGGATGCATGTCATGTTTCAAGATTTTCTATCAGAGCCCTTTATTTTGATTTCCTTGGCAATTCATAACTTTAATTTTCAAGGTGAACAATTGCCACCATCGTTTCATTCCAAGCGTAGAAGTAGAAAAAACAAGCACTACTCCAATTGACAGTAAGAAGCCAAGGAGAGAAAGAGACGAGGACAGCGAAATTAGTGAAAGTGACGAAGTAGATACTGGAGCTAAATGCATTGCTTTCAGTGGCGTACCCACGGGGGGGAATGGGGGGGTCCGGACCCCCCCACTTTTGAAAAAGATGGTCCTCGAGATTTTCCCAAAAATGCAATAAAATCAGTACCTCAGGGGGGGGGGGTAGGCGGATCCAGCAAAGTTTGAAATCATTTTACGATCTTTCTCTCACAAAATGCACAAAAATGGGCGTTGCCCCTCTTTTCCGAGAGTCTAAAGGGCGTGGTCGCGAAGAGATTTTTTGGGGGCTCCACTCCCAAACCCCCAGACCCCCCCACTTCTCCAGGGCTGGGTACGCCACTGATTGCTTTGATACCAACCAGGAGCTAGATATCAATCTATTTCGGTGATACTAGCAGCTAGGACAGTGATGAAAAGTTAGCACAGTAACCTTGATGTCTTCACAACTCCAGGCTTATCCACGGTGGTTTAGGACAGTGGTTAGCGCGCTCGCCTGTGTCCGATCAAACCCGGGTTCGAGACCCGGTGGAGGCATATGTCAATTGCAGTAGCCTGCTCTGGTACAATTTAATTGCCCGTGTTAGACCATGCCTTATGAATTAATGTTAATATTACATGGCTCTGAAGAAGGATTTAATCCGAAACACGAATTAATGCCCCACCGTGGATAAGCCTGGAGTTGTGAAGACATCAAGGTTACTGTGCTAACTTTTTGTCCTGGTTTAGGACAGTGGTTAGCGCGCTCGCCTGTGTCCGATCAAACCCGGGTTCGAGACCCGGTGGAGGCATATGTCAATTGCAGTAGCCTGCTCTGGTACAACTTAAAATACGTGTAATACTTATGATACGTATATACTTATAAAACGTGTAATATCATCAGTGCAAAAGTGTTTTAAAAAGTCATTTATCAGGTCATTAAAGTGCTTTCTTATTTTGCTACTACTGCTCTGGGGATCCTCATAAAGTTTTCGTGGTCTAAAAGATTTTTATTCGATATGAAAATCGATCTCCGAAGTGGCCCCAAGACTTATTGGAGAAGAAATGTACATAAATCTCCACCTATAGGCTGAACTCTGTAAAGGCTTGCTCTCATTTTCATACACTCTTTTTTTATAAGGATAAATTTCATAAGAGTAATGAGGCTCAAAATCGGATATGCTACTGATTGAACAATGTTTTGCGTTTTTTGGCATTTATGACAATAATAACATTTTACTGCTATATCAGTGTTTTCTACCGTAAGAATGTTCTAGGAATATTTCGTGGATCAAAATGGCAAAAAATTAAGAATATTGAGGCTCAGAAAAAAATTTGATATTCTTATAAAAAAAGAGTGTACTCCGTAGCTTCGTATTCCGTATTCAGTAGTCTCAAATTTATGTAGTTGTTTCTATGACAACAGAATCCGGCGAACGAGGCCCATACAAAACGGCTGCGTAAATTTTGTTACCTTATAATTTGAGGGGACAAGTGCCTTTCCAATTTGCTTTTATTTTTCATTTAATTTTTCAACAAAGTGTTATCAATTCTTACATGATGGTATGGAAATGAAACTCCAGAAGACAATGAAATAGATCGCTCCAAAAGGTGTATGATTGTAGCGGGGAGTTTCGTCAAAATAGAAGAAAGGTAAAGTAGAAATCAAGAAAATAGAGAAAGCTGGCCTAACTTAGGCAGCCATAGTGGGCCGGAGACGTACCACAGGCGTCCACAGTTCCGTTCATGTCCGAAACGTACCGGACGCGGACAGGGCAATCAGGATTAAAATGAAAATTGATGCAAATTTGTTTTGTTAGTTTAAAGCCGATATACGTATTCTTAGGCTAGAAAAGCATCTACTAAAGTTGTTTTTGAGGTTCAAATCGAAGCGAAAGTGCTGTTTTCACTATGCACAGTGCAAGTTGGACTTAATAATTCTAAGAAAAAATCATAGAAATATTTTTCAACCGCAAGTTTTATATTTCTTTATAAGGAACTTAAGTCACAAGTCCTAGTATTTAATTTTTTTGAAATTGTAGCGCTTTTAAAGTATGAATTTAGTTTCTAATGAACGGGATTGTATAAACCAATGATTTGTGTATTACACTCTTTTTTTTATAAGGACCAGTAAAATTGATTTGAAGCTGGCTGTTCTTAAATATTCCTCTATTTTCAGGCTGAAAATGTTCTTAAATTGTTCAGTTCAGTCTGAATAGTTCTTATGAAAAAAAGAGTGTTGTGTTTTTATTAGAAATAAAGCATTAAGTCTTCATGACCAACACCAACAAACTTATCTCACTTGTTGTCTTTCAACTTTTCTTATACCAATTTCCGACGTTAGACATTCCACTCTTTATTTTTTGTAAGAACAAATTTATAAGAGCACCAGCCCCAAATTTGGCCAAAACTTAAGAACAACCTAAGAACAAACCGAAGCTGACCATTTTTGGCTCAATATGAAAATTTTATTAGATAACCACAAGACTGAGAAATAATTACAAAACAAGCAGATTGGTAGCACACAGATAATGTCAGATATGGTCAAGAAAGTCAAACTTTGCAACAATTAACACTTCGGATAGCTAAAAAGCCTTCCCAACCATTGTAAAAGTAAGAACAATTTAAGAACATTTCAGCCTGAAAATAGAGGAATATTTAAGAACAGCCAGCTTCAAATCAATTTTACTGGTTCTTATAAAAAAAAGAGTGTAATACACAAATCATTGGTTTATACAATCCCGTTAACTGAATTCATACTTTAAAAGCACTACAATTTCAAAAAATTAAATACTAGGACTTGTGACTTAAGTTCCTTATAAGAACATAGTCAAAAATTAACCACTGTTTTGTGACATTTAGGGATGTCTTCATTAAAAGTACCAATGACCCAGTTTTTGGTGGTTACCTAAAACAACTATAACCGTTCAACATGGATTATAGAATTCCAAAACTTTTCCAAAAAGAACTGTTTTAAATGGTTCCCTGAATCAAGAGTTATAAGGCTTTCTTTTGAGAGCATAAAAATGTGGTTACCCTGGTAGTGGTTACCTTATCTTGCAACTTCAACAGCGTGTAGCAGTTAACTCGAGTAAGTTAAGGTTACCAAATTTTGCAAAAAGCTTGGGATAAGGTTGTTATTTTAGAATTTGAGCATTTTTGTGGTTTCCACGAATTTAAGAGCCCAAAACGTGGTTACTTTAAAAACATCAAGTTTATACTATTTGATGAAAATTATTCTTTATATTAACCTGTTTGAAAAAGATAATAAAGAGTGTGCCAATGTGAAATATATGTTTCTTAGAACCAAGAAGAGCATATTGAGTGGTTACCAAGATTGGCAAATTTAGTGTAATGTTTGATAACTTTTAGATTTGCTACCGTGATAAAAACGTGTTATTTTGACTAAGTTCTTGTTGTACAATGAGTTTGAAAGATTTAAAGAGTTGCTGTGAAATTGAGCTGGAAGATGTGGTAGCATGAAAAATTTATGAACTGTGAGCCATTTTTGTGGTTACTTTATTATTGAATATCTTTATTATTGAATATCATTTAATAAATGAAAAACTATTGGTAGGTATTTAGGTAATACAACAATAGCGGGTATTCAAATATGCTAGTAAATAATGTGAAGCTTACATGAAGCATTAAATATGATCGTTGCTTAGCAACACTAATCCTTTTGACAGCTGCAATTTAGACATGACATGGATAAATTTGAGTGGACTTGTGAACGATGTAAAAAGAAGTTGACTCACAAGAAAAGTGTCTCTCGTCACAGAAAGACATGCAGATACAGTTCAAAACCTGCTTGTTTTGCTTGCATATCTTGTCAAAAGAATTTCAACCGACTTGATGTGTTAAAACGACACCAAAAAACATGCCAGCAAAAGAAGAAAAGCACAAAGCAATGCCAAATTTGTCTGAAGGTTTTTGCGAAATCATCAAACCTCAAAAGACATCAAAAGATCCACAATTTCGAATGGAAGTGCAAGAACTGCAATCTGATGTTAGACAGAAAGAAAGATGTTTTGAAACATGAAAGATGTTGTTACCAGAATAGCAATGATGATTTTGAATTACCAACAATGGTAGAAATCAAGAATTTTTATCCATCCTCAGAGGAAGAATACCTGAACACATCATTAAAGTCGTTTGAAGTCATTGATGAAAATGATCCAATGGAAGAATATTCGGACGATTGCTTGGATAAATTTGATCAGAGTTTTTCATCAAGCAAAGAAGTACACCAAGATGCAGCTCTGCAAACAGCTAAGACGGTGCTGCAACAAACACCACCAAGAAAAAGTATGGTTCCTTTCACGGTGACTGCAGCAACACAAACACCAACAAAAAGACCCTCTGAAGATCTATCAATGGAAGCATCGACAGTAGCAAAAGCGACCCAAACACCTACAAAAAGTTTGTCCGACAACCCATTCAGCTCAAAGGCTAGAAAACGCAAAAGCAGGCTTGCCAATCGACTTGCAGGAAACATCGAAGACCTTAATATAGAAAATGAGCAAGACAAAGTGAAGGTTGTGACATTGGCTCTGAAGAAGCTTGGTATGCTTGAAACATTCAATGCCTCAAAGAAACCATCTAAAGCAGGAAGGCGGACGACATCACTCGAAACAAGGCAAAAAGTCTGGGACTTCTGGCATTCGAAGAGCATCCAATCAACGCTCACATCACGTCCAGCAAAGCTTAGAGTGTCAGATAAACCAAAAATTCAATCGCAGTTGGAGTTTGCTGATACTGTAACTGTCGTCAAAAACAAAAGAGGGATCACCTTCTATCAAAGCACCTGGATGATCCTGGAGCAAACAATCAAGGAGTTATACATGAGCTACAAATCTAATTTTGAAGGTAATTCTGTATCATATGGGACCTTCCTGGCATTGAAACCCTTTTACATTAGAGGTGCAACAACATCTGATATTGAAATGTGCTGCTGCAAGATGCATCTCCATGCTCGATGGGCTATTCAAGCGTTGATTGACTGTGCAAGCAAACAAGGAATTACTCTGGAGTTCGATGACTACAAAACGTTTTTTAAGAGAATCAATTCGGAATGTTCTCCCACCTTAACAACATATATAGCTTGGGAGTGTACTCCAAATAAGAAAAAAATCTGCGCTCATGCTGAAGAGAATTGGGCTAAGCTTTCAAGTGATCTGTTGTCCAAAAGTGATTCTAATGTTTTTGTTGGTATGATGCATTTTGAAAAAGTATCCACCGTCAACAAACAAGGGAATGAAGTCGTTCGGTTGAAACCCCAGCGTTCAGAGATGAACATTGCATCAATTATTACGTTCATTTCAAATTTGTTGCCAAATATCATTCATCACAGAAACCAGCTAAAGCACTACCGAAATACCATTTCTGATATCACAGACATGTTCAACACCGTATCCATAGATATAGATTTCTCTGAAAACTTGTCTGTGCCTGTAAAGCAAGAGCCACAATCTCTTCATTGGTGTCATCAACAAGTTACAGTCCACTCTGGAATCCTCAAAGTTCAAGGCGAGAAGAGCTATCACCCATATTTTTCTGATGATACTACTCATGACCAGGTATTTGTTGATGTAGCCATACGAGAGATGTTAAAGGAGGTTGATGAAGAAATGTTTAGAGATGGAACGGTTCTTATCCAGAGTGATAATTGTTCAAGCCAGTACAAATCCGCTGAACACTTTGCCCATCTGCAGCAGCTCTCAAATGAATATAACTCGATAATTATACGCGTTTGGTCTATAGCTGGTCATGGAAAAGGAGAGGTTGACCACGTTGGTGGAGTGGCGAAAATAACTATCAAACGTGAAATTGCAAATGGGGAGTTTTTCTACGATGCTGGAGAGATGGTTGAGCGGTTAAATGAAAAGTTTTATGAACACAAGAGCCCTTGCTACTTTTTCAAGGAAATACACAGAAAGAAACTTGAACAAGAAAGATCAAATTCCAAACTGAAATCTTATAAAACAATTGATGGATCTACTCTATTCCAGGTCATTGTTTTTCATCCTCATTCAAGTACAGTTAAGGCTGCAAGCAGACTGTGTATTTGCTCCCAATGCAAAGAGAGCTATGGATCTTGTGACCTCTTTTCTGAACATGAGCTTGTCGTTCGTCAGCTGAATAACGTTTCGCTGAGGTCTGGTTCTGTAGAAGTAAACTCCGAGGATAGCGTTGTCCGCAAAGGTGAAGCTAATGAATACTTACTACCTGGATCAGTATGCGCTATTGCTGCCGGAGACACTTCATCTGATACTGTCTGGTTCATTAATGTAACCAAGCAAAGCGAAGCAACTGATGTAGTCACAGATGACTATGGTTTTACAGTCCAACCTGGTCAACAATACATCGAAGGTCATTTCATTGAGCTGATAAATACATCTTCAAAGGGAAGATTCTACATGCCAGCATCAAAGACAGCATTCTTTTTTAAAGAGTCCGTTGTGTACCCATTCGTTCAGCTGTCAAATGTTAAAGGAAAACTCTTCATGAATAACAATGACTACGCAGAAATCTTGTACTTTGTTGAACAAACAGGAATGGCTTCACTGTTGTAAACGATTTTGGATTTTGATTTCCTTTTAGTAACCACATGATTGCTCTTCTTGTTTCTTTATGAGTTATCATTATTTATTAGATTCACAGAAAAGTGTTATGATTTATTTAATTCTCAGAAATTAGAATTTGAACAAACTTTGAATTTATATTGCTGACACTACCTTGAGCTGCTAAGGCGAGGTAACCACAATTTGGCTCTTTTATACCTTTCAACACTGTTTTGTTGATTTCAACAGATATTTTAATACAAAAAACCATGCATTATGTTGACTGCAAGATAAAGTTTCCTATGACAGCATGCTTTGCTAAAGAAATTAATCACGCACCTAAAGTAACCACAAAAATCTGCTCATCGTAGGATTTTCGGGCTCTTTTTTGCATTATTATCATATACCAGCACTACTTGTTTATACTTCTACAGAATTTCAACGTAGACATCAGTTTTAGCTTAACTGCAGACTTTAGCCCACCTCTACCCATTTCAACATGGTAACCACATTCTGGGCTCTTTTTTGAAAAAAAAAGAATTCCATCTCTTAAATAGAATGGTTACCACTGTGATGTTCAATTTTTTTTGTGTTTCCTTCATATATCGAAATATTATGGTGGTTTTTGCTGAAAACGTGTTTTTTTCGATTGAATTTAATGTCACACAATTTTTGACCATGTTCATAAAGAAATAAAAAACTTGCGGTTGAAAAATATTTCTATGATTTTTTCTTAAAATGATTAAGTCCAACTTGCACTGTGCATAGTGAAATAGGCACTTTCGCTTCGATTTGAACCTCATGGCTCTTTTCATCTGCTCTTAAGAACGTCTCTATCAAAATTCCAAAATGAACCATCCAGGGTGGAATCCATGTAGCATACACCGAAGATATCCGGCGTAGAGTTTGTCTAAAACAATGGATTAAAGTGTTTTTCTATTGTTTCTTGGAGTAATGTTTGGTGTAGCCTTTACATGGATTCCACCCTATTGAACCAGCCATTCAATGCAGCAAGGTGATATTCCCCTAAAGTACTTAAACATGCCCGTTTTTAGGTCTGTGTTGATAGTACCTTAATCTAGCAGCTAGCGATAAAAGCAAAATTCTCCTGTTTCGGAGAATTCTTACTTTGCTTACGTGTAAAATTCCCTTCTTTTGGAAGAAAATTCTTTGTAACGGGAGAATTTCTCATAAAAGAATTCTCAACAACGGGAAAAAATGACCATGAAAAATTCTCCCAAAGAAGAGAATTTTCTGTTTTTAGCAATTTCAGCAAGGCGGGCATTGAAGCTAAATTTTCGTATTCAACATCATTGAAAATTGGTATATTGATGAAACAATGAAAGGTTCCTAATATCAATAACCAACATTCACGTTTATCTCTGACGTCCCATACTATTGTTCGGTCAATTTCTTTGAGGAAAAAAGCTTCCATTTGCAATCAGCCATGTCAAGAAAAGGGACAACATGAGTTACCAGGGACCCGGGGCTCTGCTCTAAGGGGCCTGCAAAATGTGCACAAAATTTTGTATATAATTGAAAGTATTTTTCTTATCAGCCCTGTTTGCAATGCTTCCTTGACAAAAATTTATGACATCTTTTATGAGAAAGTACAACAGATATTTGTTTCTATGTTAAATGAATATTCCTCAAAATAATACTACATGGCTCTGAAGAAGGGATTTAATCCAAAATACGAATTAATGCCCCACTGTGGATAAGGCTGGAGTTGTCAACACATCAAGGTTACTGTGCTAACTTATTGTTCTGGTTTAGGACAGTGGTTAGCGTGCTCGCCTGTGTCCGCAAAAACCTGGGTTCGAGACCCGGTGGAGGCATATGTCCATTGCAGTAGCCTGCTCTGTAATAATCTAATTCCTCAAAATAAGATATTGAAAGATTGGGGTGAATTAATAATGGTTGGTCTGATAAGCAAGGTTGAAAAATGTTTTGACCAATCAGGGCATTTGTTTACTAATCAATCATCCAATCAAATCACTGAAAAGACAATAGATTTCGAAGATTCAACAGCTCAAGTGCCCTGAAAATGGCGGAAAAACGGGAAAGCTGTGGCAAAAATAACGTTCAGGGTTCTGTTTTTCTGCCGTCAACACGTAAACTATTTAGTACCATTCTTATATTTCTCAAATCTATGATAGTTTATCTAAATTTTTACCGCTTACGAGGTTAATATTCTACGTAATTACTGTAAAAATCCACTCAAAATCCACTTGTAGTACTGTCGTGATTTAACTTCAACCTTAACTAATATTGGCAATACTATCTAATAATGATTTGTATCCCTCATTGAATTTTTCAATTTCTAATTGTATATTTATAAACAGGTTCTATCAAACACTAATATCTGAATGGTATTACTTTGTGTTTCTTAGGTGAATTTGCAGATTAGCAACAATCTTCCTTTAAATGTTATGAACATTCTCGTTTTTATCAAATTGGGTTTAATTAATTCCACTAGGGCTTGAAACTGGACATTACTTCTCTACGAAGTCTTTAATATCATATCTAATAGTAGTATAGTGCAAGTTTTCTCTATCAAAGGTTCTCGTTTCTACTATGGTATTGCTTGAAGAATACAAATATTAATGGCTGCCTCTATCATCAGCTCGGTTGAATCAGAAGATGGTGACGTTACTGAAGATTTGCCAAACCTCGGAAAGGCAAGTGCTCAGCTCAGGCAAAACAGAAAGGCTCTCATAGATTCATTTAGAATTGCGTCATCTACTCCAACAAGCTCAAGACCCACTTCTAGTTATCGCAGACAATCACCAGCTCCTTATGCGATTCAGAAAATTGTTCTTGAAAGGGCCGATGAGCTGTAAGTAAGCGTTCTAAATTCTTTATTATCCCTCGTTACAAGGTAGTTTAGGTATTGTTGTTTGATTTTCGTATTTAATTCTCATGTTTAAATTTTGTGATTTATTTATTCGTAATCCCATGTTTGTCGATTAAATGGATTGCCCGAGTAGCTCAATTTGCAGAGCATTTAAGGTGTTAACTCAGAGGTCTGGGGTTTGAATTCAACTTGGGTCCTTTTCATTCACACGAATTGTCCCAATCGAAAACGATGATTTGTTAGACATGGACGAACACAGGGAATTATGCCTTACCAAAGTGCACTAAACTTCTTCTGATTGGCTAATTTGGATTGGCCGCTGGATATTGCAATTCGTTAGGTTTGATTTTTGTTCTCTTTCTATCATACAACTCCGATGATTTCCAGAAGAAAAGTAAGCAGATATCATTTGCTACTGATTTTTATTGCTAATTCTAATTTTCCTCGACGATCATCAAAGATGTCCTTATACTAATCATCGTTAAGCAAATCATACCCTCTGTTTTTCTAATTTTATATATAAATTCTTTATAAAGTTAGGTGAAATGAATTTATATTCTTTTTACCCAATGTCAGGCATTCCTTTGCCAGTGAAGCCTTGAAGAAAGAAGACTACCAAGCAGCAATATCATATCTCAACAAAGCAATTGTCCTTGACCCTGACAACGCCGAGTTTTTCATCGAGAGGGGGCAAGCATATCTCCATTTCTGTGACTTTCAATCCGCCATTCTCAACTATAGAAGAGCTTGTATATTGCAGCCTGAGTTTGAGCACCACTTTAAGAGACTGGCATTTGTCTATTTCCTACAAGGGCAAACATTTTTCGATGAGCAGAAATATGAAGAGGCTTTGGAATATTTTTCGAAAGCTGTGGAGTTGAAGCCCGACTCGCTGGGATATCATACAAGAAGGTAAAATGGATCAATGATTATGAAGTATCAAAAGCTTTGTCTTCAAAGAAAGATGTCTTGAAGAGATATAGACAAAAACCAAAGCCAATTTAGGGACTGCTCATTATTTGTGCTTCACTTTAGCCTCAAGAGAAATGAACCTTCTTGCATGATTTTTGCATTAACCCGACCTTTTATCAAATAAAAACGTCAAAAACTGTTACTCAACCATGAGGTTTTGAACGTAGATGCAGAGTGTTTCTTCCCATTGCAAAGAACAAAAAAACAGTAAGAAGATGCTGATGTATCTTTTATGCCTCTTTGCAAAAGAGTCACCCTGCCGTATATCTCAAAAAGGAGTTGTTGATAATTTTATTTTATTTCTAATCTATTCATTTTATAGTATTGCATGTTTGGCTGCTTTGAAAAGGCACGGTGAATGTCTCGCCTTGGTGAATAAGAGGCTTGAAATTGAAAGAGACAATGCTGATTTGTTTGTGATGAGAGCGAGGCTGCATTTTATATTCCGCAATGTGAGTTTTAAATTTGGCCTTATTTTTAACTTTTATTTCCTACTCTTCTTTGCCTCACTTTTATATCCTATTACTTTATTAAGAGCTTTTGCTAGTATTTCTCCTTCGGTTCTTGAGAAAAAAAGCACTCCTATTAGCTTCTGAATAATTACAGAGATATGATTCTGAGTCTTATTCGAAGAAAGTAAACAGATTTTCCTTGCTTGTTATTTTGAAAGTCTCTCAAATCATCTATATTCAACTCTTTCCTAGCTGTTAGTTAGGCCACAAAGAGATTCTATTCTGTCGCTTTTGTAATGTTCATTTATTTGTTGTTCTTAGCCAAAAAGGTACCTTTTCCTAGACAACCGATGCAGCATGTTTTATAAGCTCTGGTATCTCATTTTGACAGATGTCTACCGATTAACAATCAGTTTCTACCAATGACAGTCTGAATTCGACTCAATACAAGCATTAGTAAATCAATAGAAGATAAGTTATAACCATGCTGGGGTTTCTTCAATTTCGACAATCAGAAAGTACCAGTCCTTTCGATTAATTGACTAACATTTAATGATACAGTACCTTAATACCTAGCTCTATCAATATTGTCTGTTACTGTTAAGCTTCTCTAAGTAGGTTCTCTAAGGTGCTGTATCTCAGGTGTGTATTCAAATCAGCTCAAAGCAAAGAACCCAAACTTCTAAGGTTTTCTAAAATCTGATTTTGTTACGTAATCCAACAGGATTCTCTTTGCTATTTCGACGTCATTGATGCCTTGAAATTGGATTCTGAGCACCATGTGGCTAAAGAGTTGTTATCGAAAATAAAAGCGAGATCTCAGACATATAAACAGCAGGTGAAGGAATTTTTGCGTTTTATTCGGTTAAATTTTTCCAATTTAGTTATCAGCATTGCATTATATAAATGAAGAAGCGTGGTTAGACGTACAAAATAGGAACCATTTGGTACTCTGGGCATTGATCTCTTGATTATGTCCCACGGAAAGTCGATTCCAATATACAGTATGTTTAGAGTTTCCATCAAATGGGAACGTGATGGTTGACCTCATAACCTTCCTGGCTGCGTCCTTGATCAAATGTGCAATTATTCATGGGCCTTTTTCGACTTATGCCAGTACACCAAGTCATATCGATCACGTACTTTTGTGAATAAAACAATTCATTACCTTCGGAAACGGCAGGATGAAAATAAGCAGACTGGATGAAATTTTCAAAGTTGATATGTTCACGGGGCAAAGTAATGGAGTCTGCATTGCCTTTCATTTCCAAGAATAGTGATGCAAGGATACTAGTAAGTCCTATGTTTAATGCCGATTCTCATGTTATTTTTGTAAAACGATATACAAGACGAAACAGCCCATAGATCTGATGAAAACGGAGCAAAACCCTCAAATCTGCACTTATCTCAAAATAAGGTTGGATCGAACATTCTGTTGTTTCTGAAGCCAAATATTTGAAGCCAATTGCTTCGGTTTGTGCTCCGTCTCCCAATATGGCTACCAAAAAAATTATGTATGTGATATATATAGAAGTCATATTAACTTGATTCTTTGTTAACAGTAGCTGCACGATTATTCAGTTTCGTACTGATCATTCATAACATTCCAACAATCATCGAAGAAAAAAGGACGCCCTTTTGGAATTTCAATGTATTGAATTGAGCCCTCCAATATGACCGCCACTGACTTCATTTTAGAACGATAGATGCTCATCCAATCTTTATATTGAGATCGTGCTGTTCGTATACTCAAAACAAATATACATTCTTTCGAGCAAAGTGTATATTGAATACGCTCGAATTAGTGTAAACACCGAATATGACGGTATTCTTTTGATGGAAAAATTTTGTCTGGAAGATTAGAAGCATCGGCATTGTCCGGAGCAGTGTGAAGTTCATCGTGTTCATGGCGTATTTGTATGAAAGCAGTAGTTATAATAGTGTCATCTCTTACCTTCCAAAACGGAGTCAATAAAAATTACGGAGCAGAGTTGACGAGGCCTTAATCTAATGCCTGCTTACTTTATCAATAATACTGACTTTTTTAAAGATAGCGAAGAAACCTACCGTAAACAAAAACAAGGAAAGCTAAATTATGTGACCCCAGCCAGCTCTTTCATCAAGCTACAATTACATTGTGAATGATATGAAAGTTGCAGCTTTAATAGGTTTACAACTTGAAACAAACCCTGAAATTAGATGAAGAGCAAAACAAAAGGTTCAATCTCGAACGTACAATTATTACTTAAGGGGTGTCGTGATATACTTGGATATGGGTTTTGTTTATCATTTCAAATCAAATTCTTTGCTTGGTAGTCCTGCAATTCATAGTAGGCAAGGCTCCAGGTTCAAGACTGTCTCGAGTCAGATGATGATATAAAATGTAGAGGCTCTTTATCAAGATTCAAGAATTTTTTCGCACAAATATGTCGATTCCAGATTCAGTTTATACCCTTTACAGATTTTGAGCTGAATTGTGTTGCTTTCTGTCCCTAAAACGACGATTTAAAGAAGTTTATTTGTATTTCAATGATGGATGAGGTTTTTGAATTCTAGGGTTAGAAGCAAGAAAGTTTGTCTAAGAGGCCCTTAACATGAAAAATCTCAACCTATAATGAACTCGGCACGCGCTGAGATTTATAGACTTCTCTTATTTTATTTTGCGTTTACATGAACACTCACCACGGGCTGACACGAGGTGTGGATAGGTAGCGTGATCGAGTTCTTTTGTTTGTATTCGGCTTTATTTTAAACACGCACCGAGTTGAAAAATTTTTACGTTCACATGAGATTCTGTGAGAATTTCAGCGTGTGTTGAAATCTCAGCGCGGGTTGAAATGCTGAGTTGAGTTCAGCCCGTGATTAGATTCGACTCCGGTCCTCCTCATGTAAACGCAGAGAGAGCTGACGCCGTCTACAGGGTTGAAACTTAGCCCACGTTGAAACCAGCACCGGCTGAAAATCTCTTATAAAGGGCCTCTTAATGCTAAAATAGTCAATTTGAGTCTCAAATCAGTAATAATTCCATCAAGCCCCGGGGCGCTTACTTCAAATATGATGATAAGAAGGGAGTGCTTATTTAAGAGGCCTGTTGGTAGGTTTATTACATATGAGAATGTTTATTTGTAGGCGATGCGTTACGATTTACTGGGAAAGCAAGACGAATCCATGACGAAGATCTCTGCTGCCATTGATGTTGATCCTTCTGTTCCCGAGTTCAATCTCTATCGGTAAATTCACCTCTTGAAAGCATGAGTTTATCTAACAGTCGACTGCATCAATATGCCTCCCACGAAAGAAATTTCTGAAAAGATTTTCCTTACTCACTCATTTACTTAGGCTCTGGTGTCTGGTTCAACTTTTCATGAAAAATTTGGCTTTTGAACCCTTGATAATTGCATAATAGTTGCGTAAATTCTAGAAAGCTTTCATGTATAACTTGGTATCCCAAACCAAAGGGGGGCAACTCCTACCAGCGGCGTAGTATACATTGCCATTTGACAAACCAAACAGAGGGATGCAAAACAGGGGCAAAACTTGCCATTAACGAAAGCAATATTCTGAATAGAACAGGGACAAAAACTCAGCCCAAAACTCAGTACTTAACTAATGAGATTTATACATTCTTCTTAGGGAGTTATTTTGTTTACTGACTCCGGGGATAGTATAGAGCTCCAGATCGGCAAGCGAGCTCGAGTTAAGGTGGTAGCCTGTAGTCGAAGGGACCCGAAGTCTCCTCCCTTGTATGCTGTTTTCTTTTTAGACAGGGTTGGCACGAATTAAATACCTAGCTCAAGAGCCATTGACCCTCAATCGAACTCTTGCTGCTGAATGCTAAATAGAAAGCACAGAGTGCCATCTTAATAGTCGTTATTAAGACATGATAGTGATAGTTTTAGTGTGACGCGACCCGAAGGCTCCAATATCTTTCGCTTCCATCTTTTCAGAAAGGAGTGGGTAGAACTGTAGTCCCTGGCTCAAGAGCCCCTTACCCTCAATCCAACTGTTAATACTGAATGCTAAATAGAGAGGCACAGAGTGCCATCTTTATAGTCTTTTTTATGACAGGATAGCGATAGTTTTAGTGTGAAGCGACCCGAAGGCGCCTATTTCTTTCGCTTCCATCTTTTCAGAAACGAGTGGGTAGAACTGTAGTCCCCGGCTCAAGAGCCCCTTTACCCTCAATCCAACTCCGAACACTGAATACTAAGCAAAGAGACATTGAGTACCATTTGTGAAATCCTTTTAAATGATTCAGCCTGGAATTGAACCCACGATCTTTTGGCACAGTGGCGAGTACTCTACTAATCACCACTGCTACGTGTAAATGCTGGTTAGTGTACAACCCCTTGATGCTCGAACTTTTTCAGATCTGCCCTGCATAGAAGAACACGTGACTTCAATGCTGCAGTGGATGACTTGTTACTTGCGATGGATAAAACGAAGCACGATGAAGACCACCCAGTTTATAAAGACGCCCAAAAACAACTGCTTCTAAATTATAATGACTTCGCCGTGGATTGTTTCAAGTAAGTACAGTAATCAATCGACAAATCAATCAGATTTAGAATATTTAGATTACTGATCCCACATCTTCTTGAAAATAGACTGTTTTCGACCGGTCTGAGAGGCCAAGATACGGACTTATAATGACTTTTTGCTTCCATTTATCATCAGTGTTGATGACGGTAGTCTACAAGACACTAAAAACCTTTCTGATACCTCATTTTGCCACACATGAAGGAAATTTTAAAACTCAAAATATCAACTTATCTTATTATCAACTTATCAACTCAACTTATGTGAATTGAGGATAATGAAGTTTAGTCTTGACATTATCAACGCCTGTTATTATCGTGTTAATTATTTCTGACACTTATAATTCTCGGCCAGCCCCTCCCTCCCCTGTCTAGTCGGTACTCAAGAGAAAGCACAATTTTGATTTAAGCTCTTTATGTAATAGCCGTGTGACAGTTATTAACGTTTGCGTCCCAGGTTATCGTATCTGTGATTTTATATTGTGCACATCTTATTTTAAGTTTCTATCTCGGGGGGTACCTTAGGAGGTTGACTGATAGGGATGTGCCATTTTGAAAAAAATTGGGGCCATAATTCCGTGTCGTAAATTGAAAAAAGGACCCATAATTCCGTGTCACAGAATATGTAAAAGAAGCAAAATTTCAATAAGACCACATAATTGTATCTGATTAAGACAAAATATTTCTTAATTTAAGTCTCATACCACAAATCAGTATAAATTCTTCTTTGGATTGATCTACGATCACCACATTTCTGTTGTTTTTATTTTTTCTCAAAATTCATACCCATAATTCCGGGTACAACCGACTATTGAGTGAAAATGTACACCCATAATTCCGTATTTGATTTTAAAAAGGTACCCCTAAAAAATGGCACATCCCCACTACCATATCCTTGTTAAGATACTCCCCGAGGTTTCTATACAGAGGAATGAGATTGATCTAGGGAATGTTTTCGTGAAGGTCAAATTTTAGTCCACTTTTTAGTTTCCGAGTTATTAAAAGGCGTATTCATTTGCAGGAAAGGCTTTTATGAAGAAGCGATCATCCTTCTAAACAAAGCAATCAAAAGCGAGAAGCAAGAAAAGAAGCTGTACTTGAACCGTGGAGGTATTCATGATTATTCTGATTATAATAATTCTGTGAAGTGGAAGCAGGTAGTTGTAGTCACAAACTCTCAGTTGAGAAATGATAGTACTGAATGAAACATAGCACCCACTAAATGAACACTTCCCCATCTCAGTCTGACATTGAGCAGTGTAGCTAGTTTCTATTTAACGTTATTTAGCTAGAAATGTGTGTTGGACTTTCTGTACACACTTTTTTAATAAGCAACTGGACTTTAGGTCCAGACCCTCGCTGTCGCTTAATATGTAAGTAGAATATAACAAGCTCGCTACCGCTTACTACCCTAAAAATCCGTTTATTGGGATGTTCCTGGTATAGGAAGCTAGTAAAGCAATGCTAGAAATTCATAACCTTCGTTAAATTCTTTTTAGCAGAAAAAGATACCCTATCTAGGGGTCGTTTCATATTGACTTGTTGATTGTTTAAGACGGTTTATCTTATGCCTTCTTGCAAGCATTTCAAGATCTTTATAAAAGATCTCAGACAAATTGAGCCGGATATCGTCTTGCTAGGCCTATGGTAGCGCCATCTGGAAGATGCAAAGGTCTTAGATTAGTTTCCCATATAGTTTACTTATCAGTTGATCAGTCAAAAGTTTTCTGTTAGGCGATGGACATTCTCCCATACGACGTTTTTCACTATATAATGCATGGTTTATAGCCCATGAGGGTATTAGCTCAAGGCTCCCCACCTTATTTCCTCACTTATTCTCTATTGGTGCTAGTCATTCCTGCAGAACCAGGTATTTCACCTGATTATTCAAAAACTCTCCATTTCACAGATAAAACCAGACAATTACCATCATGGTAAATGATATTGGCTCTTTTCTGTCATGGCTTTTCACTTCTCTTCTCGATTATGCTTTATAACCAAAGAGCTGTCAGTTTTTAGTTTGATATCTTATTATAAAGCAAGCCAGTGAGTGAGTGAGTATATCTTTCCATTATTGTTCAAGTAAAGTAGTTGATTCTAGCAGAGGCTCGGTAGCATATGTATTACTATATTTCTGCGAGATCCAAATGCGTTTATAGCATTTATTTGTACTTCCGAAAAATTCGAATTGAAAGTATTAGCACGCTAGACAAGCTCTCCGTTTTAAGTTATACGCATGGTGGTATCAGATCCACGCCGTCCAGAACCTCTAGCTTCAAGGACCTGGTTTTAGATGTCACAGCACCAAACGTCCCAGGATCAAGAAGAGCCAAAAAGCTCAGTCGAGGAATGAAAATATGCAATCATAATTACATTTAAAAGGGGAGTGTTCCCTATTTTGCGCGGATATAGAGCAATTCAATAGTAGAATTTACACTCAATACTTTATCTACCAAAACATTTCTCCTGATTGATGGTAAATTCTACTGTATACAGTAATTATAGATTTCCGTTTTTATTTTTCAATAACATAGAATTCCATTGATTTTATCTTTTTGCCTCTAGATTGCTTCTACAAAACGAAAGAGCTGCACTTTGCACTTTCTGACTATCTACAAGCCTTCGAGATCGACCAATCAGATGAAGTCATAAAATACCGCCTCGCTTCCGTGTACAATGACCTTGGCATCTTAGAGTACCAAGAAAGACGGTACACACAAGCTGAAGAGTTTTTCTCTGTTGCTATTAGTTACAACCCAAAGATGTCTTCTTTCTACGTTTCAAGAGCCAAGGCGCGTTACATGCTAGAGGTGAGCTTCTTCAACCTTTTTTGTCATTCAGAAAAGGGCTGCAGCAAGGATCTGCGAGCCTCTGCGCATGCGTAGTTTCTAGTCCCACAATGTCCCACCAATTAGACCTGATATTTACTGCATTCTCAGCCTTCTTCTAAGTAGCCTCTTAACTCGAAAAATACGGGCTATTCCCAAATACTGATCATACTGGAATTGTAATCTCACTACATTACAATCCTTCTGCGATAAAAGATAAGACACTATAAACCGTGCCCGTAGACCTTTCGATGTTATTATCTTCTTCACTTAATTTCCTAATGATTTGGGGACTTATATACATGATTGATTACTTAAACACATAATTGATAATAGCAGAGAGATTGCAAACAAATTAGCCTCGCGGGGAACCTACTGAATACACACGTGTGCTAGCTAAAATAAAGTGGAAATTGGGCCTTTTTCAAGGAATGTGCCAATGTTGCACTCTGCTACAGAGATCAGAATTCGTGCTTTTCAGAAAACTTTTGCATATCAAAATAGCTGCTTTTCGTCTCGGGGGCATGTGTCCCCCGCCTCTTAACGTCACCGAATTACACTTGAAATCACAACTAGATGGAATGTCGATTAACTTTCAGTTGTTTATTTTTACATTTCATTGGGCTGAAGGTAATCCTGCTTTTTTCTAATTTTCCATCACGGATGATTGACTAGCGTCTTGCTTCTCGGTGCGATTGATCAACAGTGCGAAAAGGAGCGGCGTCTTTGCTGCACACGTTTTGAGATTCGTGGGAAGGTCAGCGAAGCCAACGTCTCTATGAGCAGAAGTTTTGCAAGAAGAAAGGTGCCGAAATTTCTTGAAATTGCTTTCTGATGAGGAATTGGCCCAATGGAAACCACATTGGCGAATATATAATCAATAGATATTCTCCAAAATTTGGAAATAAGTTTTGAAATAATCTACCTTTCGGCCCTTTTTACGCCGGCCCTATTTCCGCCATCCCAAGAATCTGCTCTAACGCCATTTAGGACCTTGTTTTACGCCGGACAAAGACCAAGGAAAGAAAGTATTTGAAATTATATCTTACAGAAGTGTTTTATCCTTGAAAAAGATGAGAAAGGAGTAGGTAGTATACCATCATTAAAAGATTAGTCAATCATGGTCTTCGAAAATACTAAGATTGGTATGCATATCAATTACTAGTCTACTGCAGTTAACAGATCACGTCAAGGTGGATGTTCGACTAAGCGCAATTAAGCCTCTGCGCGCAAAGGGGATCATTGAAGTGTATTATAAACACTAAAGAGAATTGAATCCAAAGATCTCATTCTCAGGTTTTAGACACATTACTGAGGCAGTTACCCAAGCATCAAACCTATCCTTTTTGGATTTCTTAAGCTTTTCGTCTGACACCCAACAGAGTAATACGTCAGAAAGAGAACGAAACAAAAACCTAACTGATTTATATACCAAGATGTGGATCGAGATTGGCCAATCAGAAATGAGGTGAATGATTGGTATAGTGGCCTATTTCGAGCCACATCTGGGTATATAAATCTGTTAGGTTTTTTTCGTTCTTTTTCTTACATATCATAAAATTATCAACCCATTATTTAGCACGTAAGATCTGAGAAATTTTAAATGGCGTGCATCAGGCCCTCGTCTAAATATGTTTCCTGGTAAAATTTACTCGGTGAAAATATTGGTAACGCATAATGATACACTAGAAAGCAAATTTTAAAGTTTTTAGCATAAACGGCAATGATTGTAATAATAGAAGTAACAATGACAATGATAATAATAATCAATTTGTTTAAACTTGGTAGTATACAATAGTGCACACCAAGAGATGTGAACTAATTAATGTCAAGTATTTCAATACCTTAAATACTACAAAATCATTGCAATATTTCCTACATATTTCAAAACTATTTGCAAGCTCTGCAGGTACAGCTATCCCCGTCCACCTTTTAATTTGTTGTTTGAAGGAGAGGCCACCATTTCAGCTCTTTACTACATCAGGTATGCTATTCAAAAGGTAGGAGCCTCTCAATGCAACCCGATAAGTTATTGTCTAAAATTTGGTGTCCGTAGGAGATCCTTGTTGCGGAGGTTGAAGTTGGATTGCTTCCTTTCAAAAACTACAACATAAACGCAGCGCTGATTTGATGGAGGGCTCTGAACACGTCTTTTGCCCTGATCTAGTTTGAAGTTCTTCAAAACTAGAACCGAAGTAATTGCACAGCCCACGAAGTGCTCTCTTGCGGATATTGTTTATCTCTTCCTTAGCAGTTTGCCCAAAGAACATCCAAATCTGGGGGTAATATCCACAGTTTGACGATATAAATGAATTGTAAAGAAGCTCTGCGTATTCAAATGTGATGAAATCTGCAACATTAGAAAAAGCACTTACTTTCCTGTTTGTTTTGGCATTCATGTCGTTAACATGAATTGGGAACTTTAGTTTTGAGTCAATATCTATCCCTAATAATTCAACCTTTCATCAGAAAGAGTTTATATCGAAACGTTTAAAAAACATGGTTTTTTATCTACTCTATCAAAATGTTATAAACCTAGAAAATTGGGCCCTCGTCATATCCTAATAATTTAACTTTATCTGATTATGGTAAAATTCGATTATTGATTGATGTAAAGCGAGGAGCATGAGTTTGAATTTGGATTTATTATACACCAAGAAGTTGGGTTTCAAGCCAATCCAATGCTATCTCCATATCAATTTCCAAGGATGCCAGGAGCTCGGATAAATGCTTACTAGTTGCATACAAGATGTTTTCGTTAGTAAAGTTGTATACATTCGAGTCATTTTTACTAACTAGAGCATACCATTAATTAATATGTTACAACTAATACAGAACCTTGTGGCACATCTGATGTGATATCGAGCCATGAGCTGTAAGTAGAGTTGATTTTGGCAACGTTTTTTAATCAAGGTCCACGAAGTCCGCGTTTCAGTGATTCATTGATTCAACTAGGGCCGATTACTAAAGCGAGGACCTGACTTCGCGGACCTGATTTTACATGCTAAAAGGCCAATAGAGACTTCTAAATGAACATTATGCAGTCATTTTTCAAACATAGACCTGTTAGTCAGCACATGAAATCTGAGAAACATAAATCTAACGTCTCATCAACTACGAAATAAGACCTTACTAGGCATAGTTATTTTAGCCCTCGCCTAAAATTGTTCCCTGGTGCTATTCATGCATCAGAAATATGCATACTCGAAGTTGCGTTCGAATTAAATGTTCCCCACCAGATCTTACGTTGGGACTCTTTGGGAAAATAGCGCGATGGCGGCCGTGTTGCAGTGGTTCAGTTTGTTTCCTGGCCTGACAACTTGGAAAGAACTGTACGATTTGTGGAGAGAGAAGTAATTGAGCTTTTTAATGCGTTCTATTAAGCCAAGGAAAGAAAATCTTCACATTATGATTATGGTTGTTATTTTCATATCTTGCAGTTGCCGTTAGGCCCGCCATATTCATCTTTTGGTCACTTTCTTGCTTCCCTGTTTCTTTGGGGGCATGATGTAATCGTTTTATGGCGTGCTGAGTGCAGAACAATATGAAATGCTTCCACCAATGAAAATCGGTTTCACAAACTTTTGAACCGCACCTGACCTCAGACACATTTTCCGTCGCTAATTCAGAAATTCTTCTAGAGGAGAAAGTTCAAAATCTCCATTCAACTCAATTACTCTAGAACACAAACCAGTCGAGTCTGCAACACAGGCTAAGACTTAGCGGACTCGAATAGTAGGTCTGCGAAGTCCGTGAAGCTCGCGACGTCTGTGTTAGAGACCTAGCCACAAAGAGACTCTTGTTTGTGACATTTGTGCATTACTTACTAAATTATAAGTTAATCATAAGATATACGGAATACGAAGCAAAAATGAAATATTAAGAAATCCTATTTGACCAAGGTCTATGTTAGCAATTTTAAATTACACTTGGTTAAGTAGGAATCTTTTAAATTTCTCAACATTCTCTTCTTCTCTTTCATCGTAAACGTTTTTCAATGTTACTTTTTAAAAAGTAAACCGGTAAATTGGATGCTGACTTTGAGCTCAGTAATTTGAAATTAGAATTGGTTAATTAAGAACCTTTTCAATATCTCAACAATCTCTTGTTCTTTTTGATCGTAAACGTTTTTCCATGTAACTTTTTAAAAAGTAAACCGATAAATTGGATGCTGACTTTGAGCTCAGTAATTTGAAATTAGACTTGGTTAATTAAGAACCTTTTCAATTTATCAACAATCTCTGGTTCTTTTTGATCGTAAACGTTTTTCGATATAACTTTTAAAAAAGTAAACCAATGGATTAAGTGCTGAATTTAAAAAAATTATGAACGAGAACGCCCTAACGTACGAACCAGCAATCAAGACTGCTACCACAAACGGAGAGGTGCAAACGACAAATGATAGAACGACCAAAAAGCTTGTTATCAGTACAGCCCTCTCCCTTGCTTCTACCGCAGTTGCCACTTGATTATTGCCTGCGTTGTTGCGGTTTAACGCGCGGCTTTTAGTTAACGTGATAGCTATTATATAGGCGTAAATAGCAATTATTAGAATACAATATGATAAGTTTAAGTAGGACAGGAGCTCCTTGTGTAAACTTGTAAATATTCGGAACTCTAATACCCTATATTTATAGACGCGATTTATATAATACACAGAAGCAGTTGTTATTACACTGATAACCCAGATTACCGAAATCGCAGCATTCGCATGCGTGCTTGATGAGATCGCACGGTGCCGAAGCGGAAATCTTACAGCTATAAGACGGTCGATTCCTATGAGCATTACCATGCCGCACGAGCATACATTTGAGAGCACTCCGACGTACACGGCGATGGTTAGTAACGCGGGATTTCCTATCATTTTAGCCACAAGGTGTAAGGTCATTGACGTGCCGACTAATAAATCAGTAATTGCGAGGCTGGTGAACAGTCGCTCGTATGTTTTTAACGATTTGTTGCTTTTGAATATGAGAGCAATTTCTGCTATGTTTAGTGAGAATATCACAGGAACTACGATTGCATGAGGGATGAGGAATAGATCGGTCGTTGCCATTTTCATGTAGAATTAAGGACTGTTAGAATACCAAGGTCTTTATTTCAACAGATCTGAGCTATTGTTCCATAAGTTTACAGCAAGCTCTAATTCACACGGAAAGATCTTTGAAGAAATTTCGCCACCACAGTTTCAAACACAGTTAAACGTCGTTTGAATGTCGACGAAGAACATAGGAAGCTTCATTGACACGAAACTACTCCACGGTTTTGCTTCCTTGAAACAAATTAGATTTAAAAACATCTGTGCTAGAGAGTAGACGCCGAAGGATCAAATATGATAAAAGCTTTCGTCCTTTGTGTAGAAAATTGACCAATCGACGGGACCCTCTGCGTTAAGGCGTTTTACATAAACTGGACACCAAGGCTTTTTGATTATCTGAGAGCATGCAATTAGCCTTTCAAGCCGAGATACAAAATAATAGTGCAGTAACGATTTGCTTTTGCTGTCATCCCCTCAAAGTTTCAATGCAGATATCTTACAGAATACCATTGCTAATATTGATTGTTAATGTCACTCTCTCTTCCAATACTTAATCGATCTGTTATAGCATACAACAAAACGCTTGATTTTTTGTCGGTCCAAGTCGTTTTCGTACAGCTAAAATAACGATCGAGCAACATGCAGGAGGTTTTCTGAGACTGACGTTGATAAACAGTTCCTCTCTTCAAAGTACTAGAGCAAAATCACGTGACAAAAATTCTATCACGTGGTATCATGTACTTGTCATTGATTGGCTAGTTAATTCCGTAAACACTAGGCCAGGTGAGGAGAATGATTAATGAACTTGTTTCAACCGCTAATTATGCTTCGAAGAAATTTGGAGGTGTTAGTCATCTCAGGCTTGATTACTGTGATGAAAATAGTTTTGTAGGTAAAATTAATTATAAACTTCGAACCCAAATCAAGGAATGTTTGGTAGAATGTACATGTTATTCAAACTTGAGTACATCGGTAACTTTCTTACTCTGATTAATAACTTAATTGTTGATTTAGACTACAGAGAAAACAGTAAATCTATTGACAGAAACAGGCAGGGCCCTAGAGTCATTACCATTGTAGAGATGAAAACAATTTGATTTAGAAGGGCACGGGATTTATCAGACTTATCTGGTAACCAGGGTGTCCAAAACAATACGCAGAGTAACTTATTTGTTTTTTACAGAATAGAGAAAATGCCCAAGTCGATGTATTGTCAGCCCTTCACCTCAACAACAACAACAAAGATGTGATATCGTTGTTTACTAGGCTGTTTCCTGGCAACACAACGGCAGAGGCGCTTACAAGTTCGTTTGGGGAAATGGTTGGCATGGCATTGACTGCAGTAATCTCGGCCGTTGCAGAAGATGCGTCAAAAGGTATGCTGTAATTTTGATAGTAATTTGAGAGATCCCATAAAGAGCTTAAAAATAGAGGCGAAAAGTTTCCTGATGGTGTTTCTAAAGGGTACTTTGCTCATGGGGGTTTTGGGTACTTATTTTATTTTGGATACTGGGGACGTCCCGCCCAAATGCGTATACTTTTTCGTGATTTTGGTATTACCACCCCATGTAATGTGTGTGCAGTACGGTGGGGGTTGTGCAGTACGGTGGCGGATGTTCAGTACATTGGGGGGATACCATGATTGCCGTGGGGAGGCATCTCGCAGTACGGTGGCGGATATTCAGTACAGTGGGGGGATACCATGAGTGCGGTGGCGGATATTCAGTACATTGGGGGGATACCATGATGCGTGTGGAGGGATACCAAGATTGCTGTGGGGAGGCATCATGAGTGCGGTGGCGGATATTCAGTACGGTGGCGGGATACCATGATGCGTGTGAGGGGATACCATGATTGCCGTGGGGAGGCATCTCGCAGTACAGTGGCGGATGTTCAGTACAGTGGGGGGGATACCATGAGTGCGGTGGCGGATATTCAGTACATTGGGGGGGATACCATGATGCGTGTGGAGGGATACCAAGATTGCTGTGGGGAGGCATCATGAGTGCGGTGGCAGATATTCAGTACGGTGGCGGGATATCTCTGAGTACGGTGGGGGATGTTCAGTACGGTGGGGGTGTAATATGATCTAATCCACTAAATTATCGTAAATCAGAGACGGGGGCTCGATTCATCTGCTCCAGTAGTGTGCAATCTTCGAAACTTTTTCAGCTGCTCGTGCGTTTATTTTCTCGCATGGGATGCAAGGATTTCGTTTATTTAAATTTCCTTGATTCCGACAGCTTTCTTAGAATAAATTCTGTACCAGCCCACGTTCTCGTGATAATGCTTAATGACGCACGTACAGATCGAAAACGGAAACGATAACGTAACTGCCAGCGTTAGCGTTATCGTTATCGTTGTGAATGCTTAAAGTCCCTAATATCCGCCACCGCACTCATGGTATCCCCCCACTGTACTGAATATCCGCCACCGTACTGCGAGATGCCTCCCCACGGCAATCATGGTATCCCCCCAATGTACTGAACATCCGCCACCGTACTGCACAACCCCCACCGTACTGCACACACATTACATGGGGTGATTACTATGGACCTTAGATCTTCAAGGACTGTTCATAATATGGATATTGATTTTATGAATTTTGTGTAAATAAGGATGTCGATTTCTTTGTGATTCGCGTATGATTTTTGTTAACAACTGTTCTAGGTTTCCTATCAAATAAAAAATGTGCACATGACACAAATCGGATGACAAGCTAAAATAAATAAGTACGGGGCGATGACGACTTAACAATTAAAAACAGACTTTAATTGAAGTACTGTTTTGGAGTCTAGTAAAGTCCATCGGCCAATATGGTTATCAATTTTAGGAAATTCAAATTTTCAAATCCGATTTCGGAAATTTTACTATGTGCATAAATGTTCGTGATTTTGGTATAAATATGGGTATAAATTTTCGTAAATTAGGAAAAGCTGTGATGTGCATTTTCGAAGCTTAGGTATAAATAGGGGTACCTATAAATTTTGTTTCTTGGGCGACACATCTCTATCCAAAATTAGTCAAGTACCCAACCCTGAAGGCTTTTACTATACAGATACTTTATCTTAAGATTCCTTTGTGTCAGGCAGTTCAATTAATATAAAGACTCATGATTCTTTCTTTGTCACTATTTGACACCAAACCTCAAATCCCTTTTATTCGGACTTAAGTTCTCATGGCTAGAAATTTTCAAGTAAAATTTTTGTCACAGTATTTCTTATACGACATACTAGGAGTATGGGGCTGCAAACCCCCTAAATATTTCTAAGAAGTTCGGCGACTCAAGCAATTTTTCCGAAATATGTATTAAAAAATTGGGCTTTGAAATAAGATTTGCAATGAAATACAAATCTACTTCACGTATTATTACATTTAAAACTTAAAACCATTTAGAAACTCTTGTATAAAGAGAAATTGCTTCAAATTTAGTTTTAAATGAAATTTTACATCTTGGTCAACTTAAAAAATTGGAAAATTCGGGCAAATTTATCTTGACAGACAGCTACCAGTATTTGGGTATAAATATGCCCCTAGATTTGGTAGTGATCAAATTCTTACGTCCCCGAGATATGAACATTTTAAATGTTAGATGTGTCTTTAATTCCCTGAAGGTTTATCTGTTGGTCATAAAAATAATTGTCCTATGTATTTCGCTGAATTTTGCTTGCGGGAAGGCCTCACCACTTGAAACTATTGACGCAGTAGCTTCAAAATGTCAGAAACTATCACATAACTTAAAACGGCGTAAACCACCTTTCTCATCTGGGCCGATTCCGTGGAAATGTCAAGTATTAAATCGATCCAAAAAGTTACAATTCACTTTTGTAAAGTTTGAAAATAAAACAGAATACAACAAGTTAATGACCTGGTTAAATTTCCTAGTTGTTTACAGAGCATTTTATCAGAGAAAGCTTTTTGTCGTACTCAGGGAAAATTTTGAAAGAGTCGCATATGTCACAAAATTTGCCCATACGTCACAATATATTTTATAGAGTTTTGAAGAAATAAAGCTAGCCTGGTTCATTATTTTTTGGAGAAATCAGATATCATTAATAATGATAATAAGAAATAAAATTATTTATCAAAAACATATTTACATAGATAAAAAGTTTGTATATAGCACTGAAGATGGAGATATTCCGAAAAGCTTTTGCATATAATAATTTTCACATTTTAATCTATGTACATATGTTTTTAATTCTTAAAAAATGGCAAATGTTTTTACTGTTAAATAAAATTATGATAAGATTAATAGTTATACAGGGTGACCTTCTCAATACTATAAGTATTGTCTTCAACGAGGGTGCTGTTGAATTACTGTTTAATATTCCACAGCTTTACTGTGTTACAATCTCGCATGTGGCTGCCTGGTCATCACTCACAGAATTTTGAAATGTTTTTAACATGAACCGGGAAGTCTTATCTGTAAGCAGACGCACCACAGCCCATTTAGGTGCTTACAATCGCAAGTTTTGCGTCCTAGTGTCACATGCACCGCCGTGGCTAATTTCGAAACCGGAGACAGTCAATAGCATCATTGAAAGTCAATAGCATCTTGACATGCGCATTAAATATTTGCGCTGAATTTTTACCTAGAAATGGAAGAGGGTAGAAAGTTAAAAAACAAGTCTTAGTTTGGACTAATTCCAAATTGTGAATCCGTAGAAGAACTTAGGAGTGACAGTATAGTGTTATTGAATTGTTTATTCAGAATTATTTTCAAGGTATGCAATTTTTGATCAATTCTTGCTTAGAGATGCGTCAGTGATGTTATCGACTGTCTCCAGATTCGAAATTTGCATCGCCGTGGAATCAGCCTTCTTTTTTCAATCAAAAAGAACCAGAAATTCTTCAGTCTATCTCATTCATTTCCATCTAGCTAGCATAATTAGAATTTATCTTGATTCATATTCCCCAATCAACTACTACTTGTTTGTGATCTACGATATGATTTTTCAGATCGTTTCACTACGAGACCCTTCTCTCCAAAGCAAGTCTTACCAGAAATAAATCGATCTGGCAAAAGTAAAGAAATGCAATTGCAGAGCTGTATGGATGGGAAAGAATTGGCAATCAATGTAATCCACGGGAAAAAGAAGGTAAGATTTTGTATTCACTCTACTTTTTAGATGTCCCATTATAGTCCAAATGACCATTCAATGCAGGGATGGAGCTCGCGTGAATCTATGGCGAGTTTAAAGAAAATGGTGTTTTCGGTCTGTTTAGAGGGGGCAGTAGGCAATGTACTCATAGTCTAATGCCAATTTTTTCTCAAAATTGGAATTTTGCTCTCGCTGCTTTTCCAACACTCTGTGCCTTCCGTCTTTGCGTTCCCGTTTTCCGAAATCGGCGACGGAATAAAATTTGGTCCCAAATCTCGGAGCTACAAGTTTGGCCCACTCAATGACACACGAAGGAAAAGCATGGGGTTTTAGTCACGTGACGTTCATGCCCTGATTTCTTTTTCTTCACATGTTTCCTTGTATACTTAACCAAACCTTGTGGCTTCAGATTCAACTGATCCTAGAAGATTTGGTAATTCTATATTTCCAGAAAAAACTCCGCTGGTCGTTCGATGAAAAAACATTTACTTGCCCTGCCCGTTCCTTTTCTGCTGATTTAATTTATTGTTGTCTGTAAGTTCCTTCATTTGAGAGTACATTGTATTTTTCAAATGATATTCTACGCGCTGAAAATCATTCATTGCTCTTTAAGGTCGATGATTTAGTAGAATCAGTAATGCACGCCCGACAGAGCCTAGAATACACAGGACCTCGTCTCGACAGCAAGAAAGTGCTCGGTCTACCGATGCCCTCGTGGGTCGACAAGAAGAAGTCCAGCACCATTGGAAATAAATCAACCAGTCCACCATTCAGCCATAAGAAAGCAGTGATTAATCAGTCTACAACAGATGCAGCATCAAAAAAATCCAACCATATAACGTTTTTAACTGCTTCGTAATATTTGGAAGAGAAAATCCACATCACACTGTAATGTAACATGCATGCATTATTTTTCTAACATGGTTGGTACATGTCTCTTCGAATCTATTTTCGACATATTGTATAGCAAATCTTAGATTATATTTTCATGAAAGTGATTCCTAGAAATATTTTGCTCCTTTTTCATTAAAAAGTGTCCATCAAAGAAAAGATGAATTAGTTGTTTTTCAGGATTTTAAAGAAAACCTTCGTAGATTTTTGAAAATTATTGAACTTTGGTTTGTTTCCAAAGAATTCAAGATATTTCTTAATCAAGGTTTTTGGAGACTCACAAAGATTCTCAGATTTTTGGGGATTCTTTGGTAAGAGATGTACAATGTTTATATCCGGGTAATTTTGAAGTAACATTTCGGTCATTTTTTGCGTTTTTATGGCTATTCAAGCTTAATTTTGCTCCCTTAACAGCTCTGACTGGATGAAAGCCTATTTTAGCCAAAACCCTTGGGTTACCTACAAGACTTTTTTCTGATTTTTAGCTTATTTTGTCGATAAATTTTAATGTGATTTTATGCTTTTTCTCAAGCTATTATAGCCTGATGTCGTTTTCTGAGCAGTCCTGAATGAATTCAAAGCCTATTGGGAAGGATTTCTTTCGACCTAAAAACCATCAGCATTTTTCCAATTTTCGAACGGATTTCGAAGCGTATTTTTTGTTCATTTTATGCATTTAGGGCTATACAAGCTAATTCTTGCCCCCTAAACTGTTCTGATCATTCAAAAAGCCTATTTTGAGGCATTTATCTTAGGCCGATTTTGACCGAAAATCATAGGCTAACTAACCACCAGGGTTTTTTTCCAATTCTTGGTTGATTTTGAAGATAAGTGTTTTTGCTTATTTCATGCGTTTTGTAAGGCTATCAAAGCTTAATTTTCCTCTCTGAACTGTTCTGACTGGATGAAGGGCCTAGTTAGTTAAATTTCTTTTGAGCCAATTTCGACCTAAAAACCATCAGCGTTTTCTAATTTTCAATTTTCGGCTGCTTTTGACGGATATTATGTTGGTTATCTTATGCTTTTTCTAAAGCTATTCAAGCTTCATTTTGCTCCATGAACTCTTCCTACTGGATTAAAAGCCTATTTCGTACGATGAATTTTAGCCATTTTTGACTAAAAATCATGGGCTAATCATCAGAGTTTTTTCCAATTTTTGGTTGATTTTGAAGGAAAATGTGTCTGGTTATTTTATGCGTTTTCTATGGCTAGTAATTTAATGCCTATGCTATGGCTTTAAAGCTTAATTCTGCTCCCTGAACTGTTCCGACTGGACAAATGTAAGTCTATTTGGAAGGATTTATTTTGGGCCAGTTTCGAAAAAAAAACCATTGGCGTACCATTAGCGTTTTTTCCATTTTTTGGCTTATTTTGAAGAAAAATGTTTTTGCCTATTTTATAAGTTTTTCTAAGGTTATGAAAGCTTAATTTTGCTCCCTGAACTGTTACGAGTAGATTAAGAGCCTATTTGTAAGAGTTTCTTTTGAGCAATTTCACCCAAATACCAGGGACTAACCATCATTTTCAATTTTTGACTGTTTTGTTAGGGAGAGTTATTGGTGATTTTATGCAGCTTTTAAGGCTATTATAGCCTAATATTGCTCCCTCAACATACATTTTCAACGGCCGCTACAGCCTTATATTACTCCCTGAACAGTCCTGAGTAGATTAATCAAGAAGGGTAATATTTACAATTTTTAAATCTTTTACTTTTCAGCATTTCATGACGACACCCTATTTTTAAAGAAACTTTTGAATACAACCTAACCCCTTTTGACTATTAACCCTTCATACCAGGTTTTTTTGAATTTCTCAGAGACCAGATACAGCATATTGCGAACAGAGAATCTAGTTTGTCCAAACACAACACGAGTAAGAACACGATTGTACACAAGTTTCACATTGCAAAATTTTACCCCTACCTTTCAATTAAGTCTTTTTCTTGTATTTTCCTACTATTACCTCGGGCTGTTCAGGAACTTGATTTATCGTATTTCCCAAGTTTTATTTGTTTATGATTTCACGTAGGCCAGGAGAAACTAGAAATAAATGTGTGCAATTTTCTGGCCCAAGCTGATTATTCGATACCAGTCTTACATTCTATTATTTTCTAACTACTGTCATTAAAATACCTTAAACTTTAGGTGATTTCTCAGTGGCAGAGGCATTGATACATCGCCAAACCTAACCCTACCCCTGACCTACACTTTGATGAAAATCTACATACATTGGTCAATGGATCCCGTAGGCATTTCCCACAGCCTATAAAACCTCAGCTTACAATACAGTAGGCATAAATCGCTACGAGAAGCGACTCTGTTCAAGCTCCAAAATAAAGTCTCTGGTCAGTGCGACAGGGACTACCGCCTTGTCTAAACAATTCTTTCCCTTCTGAACCTCAAACCATCGCAGCTTCTGTTCCGACTAGAAAAAGCACGTTCGCCCTTCTATTCTATTTTCACCATCTATATTGTTTGTTAACGTTGTTCCAAATGGTTTATTTCATTATGAACCCCTTCAATATGGAAATCTAAGAAATCCTCCACCCCCTTCCTTATTCAAACGTCCCCTTTATAATACTGCAAAAAAGAGTAACTTAATTCAATATGTAATAATTCAAAATCTAATGAAAGTTACTTGACACTGCCATTATGACGATGAATCTCTAGAAAATAGCTTTCCTCACGACTTTCATCTCCTCCAATGCTGCGAAATTCTTTTTTGCTAGAGTCTGGAAACCAATAAATATTTATTCATACAACCGGTTCTAATGCACTCTAATTACAATGTATCGGTCTTATTATGGACCTTCCCAACCAAAATTTTGTCCCATCTAAAAAGAAACTAGCATGGGTTTTGTGCGCGTAGGTATTTATGTATGATAAGGGTGCAGTGCTGCAGAGCAGCAAAACCTCTGACATGACTACCGAGATGGCGCCAAGCTTTCAAGTTAGCTTTCTCGAGTGGGCTGCCAAGATGGAGCGAGGTTGCAAACGACTTGCAGAAAGCGGATGTAGCCCAAAATATTCGTGGGTGGTACATGTCATCATTCCCTTACTTCTTTCTGTCATCCTTTTCCGTCTCTACCTATTCTTGAAGCTCGTCTCCTTGAAGTTTTTACTAATTCGCCAAACCTTGCTAAGATGCAAGTCTTTTCTGCAGGACATTGCGAGGAGGTTCAGTACGTCGACCTGCTAGCGCGTGTATGTGTTTATATGTATATGCTAGTTAGCCGCAAGGCTAAGCATCTAGGTGAACGTATGGCTTCCCAGTGAGCGTCACCGATAATCTAGGAAGGGTGGCAAGGTACTCAAGTTCCCATTGAGGGTGCTAAGACATAGGCATTTAAACTCTATCCAAGGCTTTAATGAACTCAATATCCAATTTACACGGTGTGCTCCTCTTCGCTGCAGTTGGGACAAGTCGCATCTCAATCATTGTTCAGTCGATGTCGATAGGATTGGAATACCGGGTGGTGTCAAGATCTCAGTCAGGCTAGCAATACTTCGTCGGTGCGACATTTCAGTCTTTCGGCGCTCGTATACTACTAAACAACTATCGCGGCTCTCTCTATGCTAGCTGGTTATTACGGAGAATAAACAAACAACATTTTAAAGAAAGACCAATCCTGTAGTTCAATAATGTTGAATATATAAATACACAGTAATGTCTTACCTTTTTAAGCCTCTGCAAAGAGTGTGGTGAGTCTACAGTCGACTTTTTCATTGATTCCATCACACCCAAAGTCATATTCTTAACCACGACTTCATTATCGTCTTGATGAGCTGTGTAAATAGAAGGTATTCGTTCTAGATTTACATTTCTTAATCAACTTATCATTAATTAACTAACTTTCTTAGTCAACTTATTAATGATTAACGCATTCTAAATCTACATTTTTTAATTGATTCATATTTCTTAGTTTCTTATTTCAAAATGCATATTTCTTTTGAAATTTAAACTTTTCTAAAGTTATATTTATCTATCTAATTACCGTATTGCTGACAAGAGTAAGAAAGAAATCATTAGTTTCAAAAATCATTATCATGGCAAGCTCCAATCATTCTTTCAAATTATATGCCTTACAGTGCAAGTCCCGAAAGGGGTTCTACAGACTTTTTAGAGGAGATTGCCGTAAATCCTGGGGTATTTTAAGTTTTGAATGCAGCAGTTCAAATCCCCCTGGAAATACTGTGACAAAAAGATGCTCATTCCATGATATCAAGTTATCTCATCTTTTCTATACATCATTCGTATTTTACAAAATTGAAATATAAGCTTCGTTACAATTGTCCATAATTTTGTAATTTCACTATTTGCACCCAGGGAAAGGTCTGTGCAGGCATTTTGAGGGTGTTGAGTACTGTGAAGAATGTTTAGAACTGCGGGGGAATACAACCACTAGTGTGGAGGGATACCATCAGTTCTGTGTAGGATGTTCAGTACTGTCGAAGAATACCACCATTGAGAGTGCTAAGTGCCGTGGAAGGATTGAATCAGTACAATGGAAGCAATACACACAGTGCTAATGGTATTTGTAGTATTCCTCCACAGTTCTGATGGTATCCCCCACAGTACTGAAAACCCTCCAATGTACTAATGGTACCCCCCTACAGTACTGAACACCCTCCCATGTACTGATTGAATCCCTCACAGTACTGTTGATATCCTTCATAGTACTAGACACCTTTCGATACTGAACAGACGTTGTCCAGGGAGATTTCATCTGTGGAAGCGGTGATATGAAGCTACTAATCGTAACGATAATTTCAAAAGATAGAAAGATGAATTCGACAAAATAACAGGGAAATATAGAAAAATGAAAGTAGAACTCACTATACTCCCTTGGTTTATCATTCAAGAAAGGATGTGCGAGAAGTTGCTCAATGGTGTACCTCTCCCTTTGATTCCGTTTCAAACACCCCTAGAACAAGAAAATTCACCTCAAATAGCTGGTGTGCAGAAATAAGTTTCCATGAAAATCAGTCGGGATAACTTGTGAGGATGAGAATGACCGAGGTAGGACTCGAACCCACGACCACTAACTTGTGCGTCATATGAACCCGAGAAGATTCGTCTCTGCATTTGTTGAGTGTTGGTGACATTTGTGCCATTGATCTGACTCGGGTTGTTTGATACGTTTAGTTGGAAGAGCAATGAAGTAGTAGACCATCCAGTCAGTGACTGCATGAATTCGAACTGCATGAATTGTGGGTTCGATACCTGAGCTCGGATCATTTTCCTTGGCACGAACTATCTCGGTTGAATTACTTTTCCTAAAGCCTGATCAATATCCACATTAGAAAAGCAAAAATCAACTTCAATTCCATGATCTTTTGTTTCGTTTAACATATTCAATGTAAAAAAAACTTTGCATGATCAGGTAAGATCTTTATTCATCATATATTCTCTATCTACAGTAAAGTCTCTTTTTAGCCTACCCTTAGCACTCCTCTCAAAGTTTGAAAGAGAAAACATTAAGGAGTTTCGGACTTTATTAGGCTGAATAGTTATTGACATCGAAGACTCAAATATAAACAAAGGTATACTGCATCATTCATCACTTTACATAAGGTGTACTATTCTTCTCTAATAAACCTTTCTCAAAGAGCTGGACTTCAATAAGCCTCTTTCAGGGGGGCCTTGTTAGAGAATTTACATTTCATATGATTTTTACCTTCATAATCGACGAGAAACGATAAAGGATAAATAAAATGATGAATGGATTGTGAGAAGTTAAGGAGGAGAAGTAGAATGCTACAGTCTGTTTTGCAGTGTTGACGGAACTGCCTCCAATGTATTCTCTATAGGTTTCAAATATCAAAATGTATAAAACATTATTTCTTCGACCACAGCCTTGTCAAGTCAGGTTTCTCGACAGCCCATTTGGTGCATTGTTGTATACTCTAGCCCTGTATACCCCAGTAACCCTATAATATACCATAACCCAATATACCCTAACCCTATATAGCCCTTCCTATATACCCCTTCCTATATACTCTCAAACAATTTTTTCTTGTGCCCCTTGGAATCTGCTGATGCCAAACTGTCAAAGCAACACCAGCATCGACGTCCGTCACTATATTATATGCATATAACAATGGAATGAAACAAAACACATACCTTAATCGAATCTATTAGAGCCTCGTTGGAGTTATCAGGAAAGTAAATGTCTTTGCCACTTGTAATCTCGCGCACTTTCAGCCAATTCCCAGTTATATGCTGAAAAGGTGTCTTCCCAAATACAATGAGATAGAGAATGCAGCCAAGGCTCCAGATATCCGTCGCTCTTCGAATCTATGAATGAATAAAAAACTTCGTTCGCTTGTCTATTCTAGATAAAAAGTGCTCAATGTCATGGACGGATGGATATACATAAACAGAGATGGACTGAGAGAAAAAATATCTTTGTTGTTACTTGGAGTTTCACGCATCCATGCGATCACCAGACAACAAGCAAATAGGTCTGATGATCGCATGGATACGTGAAACTTCGAGTAAAGCAACATAGATATGTTTTCTTTCTGGGTCTATCTCTGTGAATCAAAAAGTTTACAGAGGGGAACAAACCATGGAGGCTGTGCATAGCAAACCTTCACCGGAAAGTGTTATCGAATATCGAAGGAAAATCAAGGATTCATGCTTTGAGTTAGATTTATGATTAAAGTTTTCCAGACACTTTCACAGTAAGGGCCGTCTGAAATCAAGAAATTTCTCATGACAGTTATGTCCTAGATATGAAGAACAAATGCTTTTCCGAAAAGGTGCATCTTATTGAAAAAAATATATCTTCTAGAAATCACTTATTCTTGATCATTTTCTCCACGATTTTTATCGATTGATCTGCAATTATAATACCAACTTTCATAAAATGTCAAAACTAAAATTACAAATTTGAGTTAAAAGCAAATTCTAAAAGCAAGTAGCAGAGCTTGAGTGGGCGTAAGACTGAAGCGGCTTCCTATGTGTTGCTAAAATTAAGCTTGGTCGTGTGAGGCCAACACCTGGATGAGTGACTTTCGAGTTGTTGGCTAAACATTTCAATCACCTTGCTTTGGAAGGGACGTTAAACTAGAGATCTCGTTCCCCAACTGGAAACAAGGCCTCTAGCCTTTGGCAGGCCAGCAATCTAAACGTGGACTTACTTACTTATTTCTTTGTTTTATGTTTGTAAGCAGTAAAACGTTTGAAGCTCAGTTTGCTTTTTTCTTGCAGAAATTGTGATCAGGCCTTTAGCAGACGTTTAGCGTCCAATCTGCGTCTTTAGAGAAGTCTGGAGGGACAGTGACTTTAAACACGATTTTGTCTCCACTTCTTGTCACATACTGTTCTATTGTTTTTGCACCCTTGAAATGAATCTGAAAATCTGAATAATAATTATGAACTAGATAAATGCGGATCACTTACGTCTACACGCAGCCGACCAGAAGTGATCCAAAGCAAAAGCGGTCCGATGTCTGATAGTGCATCGGATCACGTATACGTACTACGTATTTTCGGAAGAAGGCATTATATCGGATGAATAGAGATCCGCTACTAGTGTGGATCCAGTTAGAGACTTACTTTATAATTCTTCTTCCCTTCCTCTGTGTTATTCTTTTCATCACCCACCTCCGAGACTGACTCGGGAGCCATGTAATTCAAAGTACCAATAAGGCAATCACGCTGGGTACTGGTGCAATCCTCCTACAAAACAAAAGACTTTAAACCTTAGACAACATGTCCTACATGTCACAAATCGTTTGTTTTCAGTTTTGCAAAGGGCCACAAGACTCTAAAGGGCCACATCTTTAGTTTCTAATTGCTAAAAGATTGATATTTCTAAAAAGCAGCATCTCATACTATAGTGACAGGGATAGCACCAGAATGGCCTAGATGTCCTTATTTCCATGATGATCCCCTTTGAGGTGTATTCGACCAAACAACCTAAAAAACGAAAGATTGTGATTTTGATGCCAAAATATGGGAGAATGAGGAAAAATCACAAGGCCTACCTGGATGCCTTTCGCAATGCCGAAATCGATGAGTTTCAAGGCTGAGTCAACGAAAAGGAAATTTGCGGGTTTTAAATCAGTGTGGATTATTCCCCGCTTATGTATTGTGTTGACAGCATTCAGCATTTGCCTCCAGAGATCTTTTATCTGATCTTGCTCCAAGTTTCTATTGGTTCGCAGGAATTTATCCAGGTCCATGTCACCTCTCTCCATCAGCATATGAAGGACTTCGTTCTTGATTTCCCTTTCGAAAAATTATTTATTGTCAAGAAGGAAGTTTGGCTTGAAGAATATATTTCTTGCACGATAATGTCAGTTCCACAGAAATGTAACCTTCAATTTACCAAGCTATTACATTCGCTTATAGAACAAAACTCGATAAGTCGCTTTTCAAGGAATAATCCATATCCCAGCGATTTTCAGTATCGAATCCACAAAATCTATATTTCAAAAGTGAGAAAAATCAAAGGAATACTTACCATTCGTGTAATCTAATTATATTCGGATTTCCAGAGAGCGCTTGTAAAATTTGAATTTCATTGATATAAGACTCGAATATGAAATCATTAAGATTATCCAGCCGGACGCATTTCAAGGCGAACTTTTGTTCTTGCTCGTTCTCAACCTCGTACACCTAAGAGAAATATCGAAAGATATATAATGCAATTAATCGGGAAGAAGGCATGGCTTGTATTGAAAAGGAGAGGACCTTCTCCGAGGTTGGAACCCTCTCCTAGGATTTACCGTAATCCAATCCAACAAAAGATGGCGCTTCCATTTTACGCAATACACCCCTTGGCAACTCATAGCTACGAAAACTAACGCCTGAGGCATTCAACTTTGACCGCAACGCAGTTAGAAAAGATTTAGGCCATTGGTAGTTGCATCGCATCTTAAAATCTACCAACTTTTTTCTACCAACTAAAAAGTGCAGTTTATGCATCTTAAGAACAAATATCTAACCTTACTGGAGCCACCTCTACCAAGGGGAGAAACCACTCGATACCTCTCTTTCTTGATACGTATGATCTTATGCTTTCTAGTAGTACTGAGCATGCCACCCTTCGGATTAGCCGAGGCTTGTTTCCTCTCCTTGATCAGTTCTGCTAGCTCTTTATTCATGGGCAGTGGGGTGAAATCACCCGAGTTCGCCCTGCCTCCGAGATCCTCGGAGAGGTCTTTACTTTTTGATAAAGGAGTGTAATTTTTCGAATCACCATTATTGGCCGGCTGCTTCAGAGTTTCCCTGCTTTGAGGTAGAGGCGTGACAAGGCCCTTGGTTGCAGCAACTGAAGCAATGCCGTTTACCATCGGGGTTATATTCTCCTTAACAGCCTTCTGCGAAGCGGCCTGCTCATTCTGGAACCGAAGCACTGGAGCAATTGGCTTTTTAAAGTCCTCATTACTGGATGAGGGAGTACCGATAACCAATGCTTCATTTCGCAGTTTCAATCGGATAGGATCTGGAAGGTTTGCAAGATCTGACCCAATGGACTTTAATAGCGCATAGGGCACTGTCGAGTCCGAAGAGCCTTTACAGATCGAGCTCAGCTTTATTGCTGTTCCTGTGGTGGGACTTGTTTCTCTACTGCCGGTTTTGGGTTCACTGCTTTCAGCACTACCTGCATCTTGAAAACCACTGTCGGCGTTGCAATGCTTTCCATCTACGCACAAATCTGAAAGTATCAAGTACATGAATCTACAGCATTGAAGAAGCACCCCCCTCAAATTAACCCCCCTTCCACTGTACTGTATGAATTACTAAGTGATTGCCCTCCTAGAATAAACTTCAACTTAAAAAACGGACACTCATTCGAGATTATGATCAAAGCGATTTTCTGAATTTCAAGTAATCAAAATCGTTTAACCCTATGGCCGGGGGGGGGGGGCACAAAGTGTCCGCGGCTAATTAAAAATGCTGTATCTCCAAGAAAACACGTAATATTCTACTGGAACCTGTTCGACTTTTCCTCAAATTTATCAGAGAATCTGAAAAAATTATTTTTGTTACTATCACACCTTTGCTGATCACGTGACACCTCTTTAGTCAACAAGCAGTCAGGTGTTAAAATGTTTTAGGGCCTTTATTTCTGCAACTATACCACATAGAGAATTGCTTGAAGCACCATTAGCTTTGTTTTGACAAGGGCTTTTGAATGATATATGCTGACGTAAGCTAAATTTTAAATCTATGACGTCATCAATTCTTATGACGTCATATCTATAAAAGAGAATTATTTTATCCATAAAAAATTCCTTTTTTGGCGTTCCTGAATAGAGATAAACTAGAAAAAATTCTATTTTTCAATCTGAATAGCTATTTTATCTTATTTTTCTTCATTGTAAAATTCATCGACATGAACATTTATGAAAAAATTGTAAAAATATAAAAAAATAGAAAATAATGCCGAATAAATTCATAGATTATGATTTAAAAATACTTTTTGTTCATAAATAGACATCCAAATCTATCTACTTCCATGATTTCTTTTAAAATAATTTTCAAAACGATAAATCGTGACCGATACCCTTATCACGTTGCTGTTTTTTGCGATTTTTTAGGCTATTTTAATGTTGAAACTGATAAAGACTTACCGATTTTATTACTTTCGAAAATCGGATACAATGATCTGGACGCTTTCTTCTCTCTACCAGGCTGAATAGGCTTTTGGTTGGCAGTAAGGCTGACGTCATTGCAAGTTGTATCATTCCCACTGCAAAGACTGTTGCTAAATAAGCGCTTGCCATCATATTTGAAACTGTCGTGGTTAGTCTCATCAATAGTGTGGCTGCTAGAATGCCCCGAGGAATTCCCAGAGCTGTTTTGATGCGATGTGTCCAAGCTAAACGCCCATTTCTGATTTCTGAATTCGGTAGTACTCTTATTGATGCATGTATTGCTGAGAGCTAGCGAATGTTTCCTTTCGCTCTTGGATATTGACTGTTTTGTGTTACCAATACCATGCAACTGCTTGAAGCTATCATTATTACTATTGGAAATACTACTGTTTCCTAACACAAACGGCTGCTCTTTGCTCATCAGTGGCCTCGGGTCCATAGGCACGTGAGAATTCATGGATCCATTCTCATTGGTGATTTCCAAATGCAATTTCTTCTGATTCTGGTAATTATTCATGGCGCTATCATTGCAATCATCAGTGATAGCTTGTGAAGTACTTTCGTCCCTCGCAGCAATGGTTTGTTTTGCTTCATTTGAATTCGCCTGATGAGGAGAATAATTTCCAAACAAATCCCCTGAGCTCTCTTGACGATAAGTTTTCAAATTTGAATCCCCTCGAAGATTTAAGAAAGTATCGATGCTGGTATCATTGGCTTGATGAAGAGGTTCAGGCTCTATGATGGCAACTCGCTTTGAGCCAGCTAGAGTATGACATGGATTCCCAAACGGATTATCTGAGCAGTTCTGACGTAGCCCGTCGAAAATCTCAATCCCTTCTTGATTCATTAACCGGTTTAACCCGTTATTTTCAGGAATTTTATTGCTGGCTTGGCACATTTGCTTTTCCTGTTTGGCTGTAACTTGTTTTGCAAGGCAACTCTTCTCTTGCTCAGGTCTCTGTTTAGTTTGGTTAGTAGCATTGCTGAAATACTCATGCGAATTATCAGATCTTTTTTTTCGAAGTCGAAGAATATCACTGAAACTCAAAGCACTGCTATGATTTCTAATTTGACCAGGAGTTTTGTCAATATGGGAATTCTTCTTGATGAAAGTGTTGCTTTCTTCCTTTTTGGCAGTGTCTTGCTGGGCATCGTTATCGTGATAAGCTGAGCTTTTAGCTGATGCAATGGTGTTATTTGAGCTAAGACTCCTGGTTTGGATTTCAAGCCCAGAAGATTTCAAACATTCAGTTTGACTTGAATTAATATTTTCAGCAAATACCTCTTCTTTTCCTTTCATACCAATAAAGGTAGAGTTTCGAGTTGAACTATCTGAATTTAGGCTTGTATCAAGCTTGTAATTACCAGGCAATGGATTCTTGGCTCTGTTTTGTGTGATACTTTGTTCCGCTTTGGATGAAATAGCTGAGCTATCTCCTTTAACCATTTTACACGAACGCAAATCAAGATTTCCAATGTTTTCAGAATTCTCTTTACTATCTACATATGGGGGTGACGGCTGTTCTGCATTATTCAAAGAACCAAACTGTGAGCTACTCATTGACTTTACTGACGCTTTTGGAGACAAGGGTACCTCTTTTGCAATACTACAGCGAGAAGGATCATGGCTCCTATGATCCAAACTTTGATCAATGTTTTTCTGTAGCTGTTTTGCACCACTGAATTCTAACTTTGAGTTTAATAATGGTTTCGAGGCAAAAAGTGGCACAGGCGTTGGGCAATGATCATCATCAGCATGAATCCGTCTACCAAAGCTTTCATCCCTTGAAAATAATGGCTTACTAAACAAACTTGATTCTTTTACTTCTGAACACACATTAGCTGCCACTTCCACAGGTGACTCTTCAAGTTTTTTTATCAAAATAGGAGGCCTGGTATCAGCAGTGGGTGTTCCAAATTTTCGGGTAGGCAGTCCAATTCGAGCTAGTTTGTTTTTCATTTGTCTCATTCTCCGCAGACCTGTTGGTGTTCCTTGGACGGGACCTGTTTTCGAGGGTGTTGGACCAGACTGAGGGCATCCTTTCATTTTCGGCTGGGACAAAGACAGCGTCTTTGGTTTTTTGGATGAAGATGTTGGAGCTAGAAAATAAATAGCATTTAATTATTCTCCTGTTAAAAAAGTACCTATACATCACTCGGGTCATTTTGCTTACAAGGTCAACTGACAGGCTGACATATGATCATACATCTTCTTACAATCAATGTTCACATGCGAATACTTAAACTTGGGAGGTGAGTTTTCAAAGACAATATGATTGATCAGATAGGTTAAAAAAAGTTAGAAGAAATGAACAGAAAATGTTAATGGCCATTGCGCACCTAAAGGCTCTTTCAAATTATGCGATGATTCCATGATCCAATGCATTCAATGAATTCAGCCCCTTGTAATGAAATACCCTGTTAAAATTGCCTCTTCATTTTTTTGTAAATTATAGGCTTTAAAATGTTTGGTTCTGCCAAGCTCAAAGCTTTTCATATTTAAAGGGGGGTGTATTGATTTTTTTAAATTTGATATTTGAAAGAGAAAGCAATTCTAGGACTACTGCAACTGCAAAAAACCCGAGAAGGTTGTTTCATTTCTTTCTCGAGATGTTTGGAAAATAGTGTGCCAATTTGGAGGCTAAAAAAACACGTGACACGAAACGCTTCGTTTCTCTCCATTTTGTCCCTGTGACGTCAGTTGTTGTACCTTACGTTTGACAACATGGACGAACAACATGGAGGAGGAAGCGCGTCCGTCATTTCAGACGATTTAAACATCACTTGTTGGTAGTAAACATTCCGAGAAAGTGATTTAGAAGAAAGATGAGTAACCCCTGAAGTTATACAATATCAGTTTGAGCCTTATCTAAGCCAAGCAAAAAGAGAGAAAACAATTTTCTGAACCGAGAAAGAAGCGAAATTGAAGATGGGCTAAAATTGTCAAATGCGAATCGTTTATTATCTCGTGATTGAAATGTCCAGGGCTCAAAAAAGGCAATTATGAGTATAAAATTGATTTTTGAATATTCTATTGATTTAAGATTTTCGTTGAAAGAAATACAAATGCTTTATTTCTGGTTCTATGAAAAGGCACTTCTGTCTTCGCATATACGCCATACCGGCGGCCTAAACAGAACATACTCTAGTCCAGTCGGTCATGTTGGGCAGGCATACCATTAAGGCAGTATGAAGCCTCAACAGGGGCGTCCCCAAAGGGGGGGTCCGGGGGGGTACAGTACCCCCCCAATACTTCATGTGTCGGCACATAAGGAAATTTTGTCGGCACATCAGGAGGCTAACCATAGAACAGGCGATTATTATTCGGATCACCTTGTATATTTTTTCAATATTTTTTAACATTTGTCGTCATTATAATGCTTTGTAAATAGAATACCAAGACTGGAAAACATAGAATACATCTGGAGAAAATCTGTCAATTCGAATTAAGGCACTCCAAGAAACCCCAGGCTAACCAAAATAGCACTGTTGTTTATAAACTTTATAGCTAAAAGTTTGATTTTCACTATCCTAAGTTTGGTTTGTTTATGTTTTAGTTAGTTTAAGTAATTTTGACCACACCCTAAAATATCCAAGGTTTATTGTGACCGCACTTTTTTCGTCGGCAAATTTCGAAGTTGTACCCCCCCAAAAAAAATTTCTAGTTTCGCCCCTGAGCCTCAAGGATGCTTATTTGCATTTAACACTTCTGAAAATTGATTTTTCTTATGTCATGAAAAATCTCTCAGACATTCTTGCACTTAAAGTGCCCCTGACACGAAAATTTTTATCAGCGATATAGAATGAAAAAATGGCGAGGATTTCAAAAATCACATTTTTAATTACATTGAAAGGGGGCTTCCTTCCCATTTGGGGGGTCAAAGCCCGAAATTTAAGCTTTAAAAATGGCAAGAGGTCTGGGGACGAGACTACGTAAAGAGCAGGAATTGATTTTTTACAACAACAACTGCACATGTTGATTTGCGCCTTTATCTTGGCAAGACTTTCGCACGAATATGTGATCTTTTGCTAAAAAATCAGACCAAAGCTCTGGATGCGATTCTATCAAAGAAGTAAATTGTAATGAGAAGGAAATGGTTTTGACGGTGTTTATAGACCGTACGAAAATGAGCCACTGTGGAAGCTGTAGCAGGTAAAAGACAACAACAAGAAGACGGAGAGGCTCGATCCAAGACGGCCTAGCTTTACGAACCATCTCAGCAAGATTTGACGGTGAAGAATTGGTTAATTAACGTTAAACTATAACTATGTTAAACTATTTTTACTTTTTTGTCTATCATATTAATTATTTCTGGGCTTTAATGTGAAATTAGAGTTATCCGACATTGTTTTGGCAATAGATGCACAGCACGAAAATAGAACGAAAAATTATTAGGCCAAAATAAATCGTGTTTCCCGAACAGACTGATGACAATTTTTCCAACACCAATTCCAGTTGAATCTTAGTTACCTATTCATGATAGTTTGGTAATAGATAAGCACTTAAGTTATGAAAACCTCACTGAGCCCTAACCAAACCAAATTAATATCACATTTAGGCAACTTATTTTGAACCTAATTTATTATTTATCATCGGATCAGATATTGTACTATTAGAAACTGGACATGCATAATAAAGTAATACTGGACTACCAGATGACCTTTTAATTCTAGCTTCACCTAACAGCAATGCAACCGTAATTTTCTAGAATGGACAGGGACTTAATTATATGAAAAGGATTATGAAAAGGGCCGTTCAATAATTACATCATACTATGGGGTTGGGTTGTCCTTCCTGTTTTTAGTGTATAGTATATTCACTATAGAAACATGACTTGCAGGGATACAGGCATTATTTTTTATAAGCAATTGCTTTATAAGCGACTCAGTACTCGATATGACAAAAATTTAAGCAATTCCAGTTCTGGATGGAGGAATGCTAAGCAATTTGAAAATTATTGTTAAGATCCTATTGGCAATAAAAATCGTGCAGCAGCTACAGAGAAGTAGGTTTTAGTGGATATTAGTACCCTGGCGAACTTTTGTATGCAAGATACCATTTACATTTGTTGTACAAAAACTTGTGAGATAGTATTCCAAGAAACAAATCTTCAAGTATAAAAAGCTAAGTAATTGCTAAGCAATTTTGAGTACTCAAATTGGCCCTCTAGCCAAGCAATTTTCAGTACTGAGCTCAAGCTGAAATTGCTTATAAAAAAATGCGTGTAAACTAGAAATTTAGATGTTTTTTGCAATTAAACTTCTGGGACCAAGGAGCATTTAAATTCCTTTCAAAGCGTGCGAGATTTCTCAAGAACAAAGGATTTCCAGTGATTCTCAAGAGATTTTGATTAAAACAATAGTAATCAACCAACCGAGCGATTGTCTGGAAGACTGCATCAGATTTTCAGGGAGTGTTTACTCTGGTTTGGAACCAGACTTACTTTATTGTTGCTTAGAGTTTCACAGTAAGTGTGATATCATTATTGTGTATTGGATGTTTTTCAAACAAATTGCCGAGAAAGAGTGCCATTTTCTTTTCAATGCCCCCCCCCCCTAAAATATCAAAAATTTAATGAATACCCAAAGCACTTGATAGGTAAAATGCACTATAAATATCTTTATAAGAAACTTAGCTGAAGCCTTAATACTAAAAGTTTCTTAAATTTTCTACTTTCTTTATTAAGGGAGGCACTTTTTTAAAACTTGGTAATTTTGATTCCCCTAAAAATGACATAAAAATTTGGGGGTAAAGCATTTTAGAATTTAAGGCATTTAAGAATCCAAAAACTTGAGTGGTAAGGTATCTTTTTCGATTTTCAGAATATGTTCTCTTTGACAGTATCTTAAGAGTTTTTAAATTTGTTGAACAATTATACTTCTTGAACAATTTGTTTTTCTTCTATCTATTGTTTTACTGCTGCCACCTTTACCTTTGAATCAAAAAAGTATATCGTCGTAGAAAATCCAACGTACGATCAAAGCCCGGTCTAGTCTTATAGGCCTAGGCCTACATAATCAACCAACCGAGCGAGCAAAGATTGTGACAAGAAAGCAAGATGGTTATAATTTGATATTTATAGTCTCAAATGGATCAAATGCTTCGATTTCTTTATTATTTACATCGTTGTGTCTTTCAATTATGTTTTAACATGGAAAAACAAAACAGAGGAAAGAGCTTAAGCGGCCTAAGTGAGGCCGGCATCGAACCCGCACTCATAGCTTTCAAACGCACTAAAAATGACATACGAGTGAAAATATAACGTGATAAATATCATTAATCACAAAAACACTATCGAATAGATTGAAATAAATTGCTAACATGAAAATGATAGCATTTACTGAACCAAAATTCACTGAAAATTGAAACCTTTATCCATGCACCCAGTGCTAATCCGCCATTAGCAAGGTCAATGAGGAAAATGCTGCTCCTGCTCTTTACGTCACGAAGGAATTCTGACCGCTTTCAAATTTCGCCACATTTTTGGTCGACTAGGCACATTTAAAACTTAAATAACTTTTGTTGTATAATCTTTAGGAAAAAACGGTTTTCACTTTCATTCTCAGCGTGCTTTTATTGATCTATTTCTTAAATAAAAATGTTCGTGTCAGGGGCACTTTAACTGGTACAACTAATTTAATAAGGATATTATCAGCTGTGTTTACCTGAATTTAGTCAACTTCAAAACCCAATTTTTTTCGGGTATCACTCAAGTTTAGAGGGAAGGCAAGACTTATTAAATATTTTTGAAAAGAAATGTAACCCCAGGTTTTCAAAACCGAAACAATTCTAAGAAACTTTTCTGATTTTTTGAGATGTAAGAGCCTAGGGGAAAAGGAGCATAGTATAAAATTGTAGGTATATGCCACTCAAATATTAAAGGTTTTCCAAAAATAGGTATGACTTTTCTCTCTGGGATACCTTTTCACTGTCTCATTCATAAAGTTCATTTACCATAAAATGGCTACCATAAGTTGGTAAAAAGTTGTGTATTTATGGTAATAAGTTCCTCAACCAAAAGTTGGTAATGATAATAATAAATTGGTATGCTTTTCAGATCTAAGCAGCAAACCCTCATGGCCTGTCCAGCTGTAGGTCATGCAACCCCTCTAAAGTAGCTAACAATTAAATAACACTAAGCAAGAGCAAATTTATAAATGACTTGCTTTTTGGCCGAAGAGTCTCATCTATGATGTTACTTGCAAAATCTTGGGGGGGGCAATCCGATGTTTTTAGGCAAATCATGTGCCTCTGGCGTACATCCAATTTCTACCTCCCTTGCAATTTCATATCAAGTTAAACAAACTTTTTACTTTTGAAATAAAAGAAGGAATAAAAAACAAAAATGTAGTACCATCTTTTTGAGAAGGGAATTTCTTCACAGATGAACCATCGGGGAATTTGATTTTGTTACTCAAATCACTGTTTTGTTCATTTCCTAGCTCTTCCCTAGAATAAAGGAATTAAGCAATCAAAAATGAGCAAGTAATACTTATTATACAACTTTTTAAGCATTATAGACTTTTTCTTTCTGTTTGTGCTTAGTGGTAAATTTTCAGACAAGGAATAAGTTTTTAAGTTTCCTAATGCACTATTTTTAATAACAGAAGTATTTCTTTATCATTTCTTTTAATCAGGAATAGGAACATAGAAAATTCAATGTTTGATATTTACATTGCTTGGAAACTGAAGAGTCAATTTTAGGGTTATCGCGTTCAAAGTTTGTCAAAGGTCAATCTTTTTAGAGTCTTTGTTTCATTTCTGTAAAGTTGATAGTTCATAGGCAAAAAAGCTTACTTTCTGCAAAGTGCCTATTGGTTTACACTTAAAGTACAAAGGGCCCACTGAATGGGTAAATAATTGAGCAGTATAACCCTAATTCTTCCTCTCAATGTTACCACACTTTGTTACTCCATTTGCCTTTTTCGTGATTTCAACACATGCACATTGAAGTTAAGTTTGGAGTCCAATATTACGCCTAAATAACGAGCTGATGTGATTTCCTCCAAGTCACAAAATTCTGAGTTGGACATAATTTTGGATTATACGGTAAGTAAAGGGAAAACACAATGTAGTTGATCGTTATTTTCAACTATGTTACTGCAGAGGAGGCTTCCCACTAAACTGCTATCTAGCCGGTTTTTCTTCGATATGGCCCTCCAGGCCCTCCTGGTCAGAGGCATAAAAAGATCTTTCCCAGAGCCCTGATTCTAGACTCTGAGCTCTGGTCAGTCCACTCCATGAATTATGTATAAACAGATTTCAAAATTCCTATTGGAAACGCCCAATATTTGTCACTATAGTTTAGAGTAAATTCTGGGCTGTCGAGTATATGTTTACCGAGATATAAGTACTTGGCCTGTATAGGCCTCTTATAGTCTAGGTAGGCCTAAGTGTAAGTGGGAAATAAAATCATCATCAGACAGAGGCATAAAAAGATCTTTCCCAGAGCCCTGATTCTAGACTCTGAGCTCTGGTCAGTCCACTCCATGAATTATGTATAAACAGATTTCAAAATTCCTATTGGAAACGCCCAATATTTGTCACTATAGTTTAGAGTAAATTCTGGGCTGTCGAGTATATGTTTACCGAGATATAAGTACTTGGCCTGTATAGGCCTTTTATAGTCTAGGTAGGCCTAAGTGTAAGTGGGAAATAAAATCATCATCAGACAGAGAAAAACAAGACAAAGTTTCAAATTAAAATAAAATAACTTACTGTCCAAACTCATTTTCTATTTTTGCTGAATCACTCATGATCGATTCTCTGGAAGGTATCCTCCATTGGAAGTAATGTTCACCCGCAAAGACACCATTATAAAATGTTTAGAACGTGAAAATTCAAAACACAACAAACGGCGGTTTTTCAATTTTTGAACTTTTTGCTTTCTGAGATACGATCATATGCGCGTGCGCAATGGGCTGCGGGAATCTTCCAGCCTCCTTTTCGAACCAATTTCAGTATAGACCTTTATAAACCTTTTTTTATACTACTTTCCAACTTTCCTTCATTTTCCCATTATTACACTACTGCTAAACAGAACATTTACTTTTGCCATCACGATTTCACGATACACACGATTACTAATGATCTTTACTAATAACTGCTGAAGCAAAAATAGAACAAAATGATTTGGTTTTTCAGAGAATCCCCAGTACGCGCATTTCCTACACAAAAACACTACAATAAGTAGTAAAATAGAAATATCAGAAATAAACTACTACTTCCAATTTCAAGATCTTCGTCACTATACCTTTTGTAACAATAACATGCTTATATACATTAACTAATCAATAAACTTGAAATACAATTTTAATTAAATTGGAATTGGATAACAAACTTCTAAATCTTAAACATACTTAGAATAAAGGACCTACCAATAGAATGGTATTATGATTCCGTTAGAAATAAAAATACCTTGTAAGTAAACCATCGTATTCATATGTTTACGTCTTTGGTATTCACAATACACTGTAAGTATAAGCAGAGTGTGTATCTCGCACCATTTCCACATGTGTATATATTTGTTCGCGCATTCGAAAAACTTCTTATTAAAAGCTAAAGCAGCGTGAACGAAAGGTTAAAACGGATAGCTTTTGCCCTGTTTTCATTCAAAAACAAAGCAGTGCTGACAAGACATTAGAGCATTTGGGGAATGTGCTCATGCTCCGGCTTGTCAGCTAGGGATACTAAGCTAGAACGGGCTAATTTTTTTGAAATTAGCTCGTTCTGGCTAATTTTAGCCCGTTTTGGCTAATAAAAAATTATTTTCTTGAAAATTTTGAAGCCCAAACGGGCTAAAACGTCGATTTCTTGGATTTCCAGGAACCGGGCCACTATTTTGACACGATATTTGAGTTCTACGCATCAAGAAACGGGGATTTATGTAAAAGAAATTGGGGGTTTCTCCGGCGGAAGTTTGAGAAAAATGCGACTTTAACTTTTGTGACGTTTTCTATTGTTCTTTCTGATGCGATGAAGTCCGCGTAATGACGCCCGTGCCGTGCGGCGAAATGAAAAAAATAGATAATTCAGACTTAAACACCAGTTTTGTAAGTTTCTATAATGAGGTCTTCTAATAAGATGTTTATCAATAAACGTAAATTACAAAAATGTTTAAATTAAAATTGCACTCATAAAACCTTGTTTCTGAAGCTTCCCCGCGCGGCACGGGCGTCATTACGCGGACTTAACCGCATCAGAAAGAACGATAGAAAACGTCACAAAAGTTAAAGTCGCATTTTTCTCAAACTTTCGCCGGAGAAACCCCCAAATTTTTTTACATAAATCCCCGTTTCTTGATGCGTAGAACTCAAATATTGCGTCAAAATAGTGGCCCGGTTTCTGGAAATCCAAGAAATCGACGTTTTAGCCCGTTTGGGCTTCAAAATTTTCGAGGGAATGGGGGAACGTAAGAATCTCTTAAAGAGGAAACATCGCAATGGAACACCCTATCAAAGAGTCGTTTACGCCAATAAAAGGGGCTTTATTGAAAACAAATAAAAAACTGAACTTAGACGTTTTTTCGTCGCTTTGCTAAGAAATAACACGGTTTCAAAAATAATTTTCTCAAAATCCCTTAATGGAGGAGCATTAAGCATTAAGGCTACGTGTGCTAAAAAATCTAAACCTACCAGAGGGTGGGCTTCTGTTCATTAGCTGATATTTGTTGTAAAAGTGTAGGTAAAATCTAAGAATCCGGTTGAAAAAATTAAATGTAAAAATCTTTAACAGGGTGAATCATTTTTCGGAAATCTTGCAAGGTTTGATATTATCATTGAGACATTGAGATTGAAAAATACTTCTGACATTCACAGCTAATGGAAAACCAGAACTGTATCAAAACCTGTCTTCACTGTAGCCACGCTCAAATGAAAGTCATTTTGTATTATGTGTGGAATGGAGTAGTGCTAACAAGATATTGGAGCATTTGAGGAATGTGCTCTTGCTCCTGTCCAGCTACATGGTGCTCAGAGTCCTTTAAATGATAAAAACATGTGTCATACCCATGCTTATTAGGGTGACAAGTATCACTCAACAATTATATAACATGTATACATTTATGAATGTGAATTAATTGCTTTTAAACTGAAAGTTCATAATAAATAAAACCTGGTCGCTTGCGAAACATATCTGGATACGATTCTTTGGTACCGTTATTCAGCTCACAAATCGATCCCATAGCTTCTTTCATTTCAAAATTGATAGACTGACACGCAGAGTGATGTTTTGCTATCAAGGAACACTGAATCATACATTGCTCCAGTGAAAGCACGAAACTGTATACAATGTGAGAAAACAGACTCATGTGCACATCAGACAGCGTAGTCGTGTACTGGTATGAGTTTATCTCTTCTGGACCTGGAGGGACTGAACAAAATGATAAAGATATTTTCATTATGAAGAAAACCAAATTCTACTAGAGCAGGCTACTGGAACATATGCCACCAGCGGGTGTGGGACCCAGGTTGTTGCGACCACTGGCGAGCAGGTTAACCACTGTCCTAAACCAGGAAAACACAGTACCCTTGAGTTGTTTATAACTCCAGGCCTATCCACAGTGAGGCAGTTATAAGTGTTTCGCATTAAATACTTCTTCGGAGGCATGTTGTATTAACATTAATTCGTAAGTCATGGGCTCTCAGATAGAGGTCAAAGACCCTAACTGATGATAAATTCATTTGCATAGATATATTGATAATAAAGATAAGATTAACTATATGTCAATACATCTCCCGATGAGTGAGCAAGCACAGAACAGGTCTGTAAAGATAAACGTGTAATACCTTGTCTACTTTCTGCTAATTGGTTTGAGTGATAAAGATGCATGCACTTATGCAAAGTAATAAGTTTTCTTGCTCATAAGAGAAGAAGCATGTTTCTAAACTTGCTTCAATCTTGTTATTCTACATGAATTTCATATACTCTAGAGGTTTCCTGCAATCACACAGATTCTTCCAACAGGTTTTTCTACATTAGCTTTTCCTAATAAAAGAAAGGTACTCAAAGATGACTTCTTTCGATATAAGAATCTGCAGAATGATTCTTTTTTGCCCGAGACTCAACTATTACCTATACTGTATATGTCACTTTGTACATGTATAGGCTCTTCTACATCTCTTTATTGATTAGGTTCCTCTCTACAAAGATTCCTCGATAGCATTTTTGTGTAAGTTCATCTGGTAGAAGGGTCGCTTCCCCTCTTTGAATTAATATCTGGTATGCTTTACACGCTACCTTGAAGAATGGAGGATTTCCAAGCTGTTTTCAAGTCTGATAATGCTGGTGGGATTTCTTAGAGTTGCGTGTGATTTTCATATTACTTGGAAACTAAGATAAAATTATACCTGAACAAAAACCGCAGGTTCGTCGGCATCGCTTTTCTTTCTGGCAGTCTATCCTCTGACAGTTTTTGGGATCAAGAATGTCCAAGCCCTTTTGTTGTCCTGGAAATTGAGTAATTTATAATATTTTCATACGATCCATTCATAATGCTACTAGAGTAAAACTATACTCAATCTATTACAGAAGTCCTTTCAAAACCATTCGGCCTTATTCAGCTTTGAGTCACAACAAAGCTCCCGAAAATTAGTAGTTTTTTGAATATTGTATTAGACAGTCAAGCAGCCTTATCATTGAAGATTGGGGAAGACAAAACCTGATTGCCTCCTACCAAGCTGATATAACAGAAATTTTTCCTTGGAAAGAATGTGCAGCACTGTGGAGGATATCTAGTACTGTTTAGGACCCCATTACTTCATCTTGTAGTGTTTAGTACTGCAGGGAGATAATATGAATACTGTGGAGGTATTAGTGCTGATGGTATCCTTCCACAGTACCTAACATTTTTTTCAGTGCTGATGTTATCCCTTCACAGTTTTGAATATTATCCGCAGGTCTGATGGTATTCCTTCACAGTACTGATCAACAGTTTCAGCGTAAGAAGCTATTGGATAAGACAGGATAAACGGAAATGTTTTGCGTTACAGTCTCTCGGACACATCTTTGCCCGAAAGTTGATCACGCCAATACTTTTGGGGAGTGTCGATGCAGATATAAATGAATATGTCATGCTTACCTTGCGTGAAGATAAATGCACAAAAAAGACAACAAGCGAAAATCCAAAGAACCAACGTCAACTTCATCTTTATTCTATGTTAGATTCGCAATTCCTACAGAGACGCCCTTTCAGGTTCAGAAAAGCTGAAAAATTAAATCAAATTTCTACCAATCAGTGATCTGGAAGTTCGTCCAATGAAAACTCAAATCACATGGTCACATCCCTCAAAAGTAACCGCTCTTCATTTTGCGACCCACAGTGAGTTTCCTTTGGCAACAATTAGCATTTGAGCGTGGGCTGTTGCTGCTGCTGCAAAAACAATGAATGAAATTAACCATTAAAGTTGTAAAATAATTATTTAATCATTTTTGAGGCAAAATCTAAAAAATGACTAGTGAGTCAGTTGTTTGGTCTGATCAGATTTTCGATTTGGCAAATTTATTGCAAGTGCTAAGGGTATACCCCCGTACATTTTGCAAAAAATAAGAAGTTTTTGTTTATGGTTCCAGCTGATAGGTAATTCAATTTTCTTTCAGATGATACATGATAGAAAATATTTAAACACTTTCTTGCCCGAAATTTGAAAAAATAGGCTTTTACTATAGTCTAGTATCACGTTTTTGCCAAATATTTGAATAGCAACTAGCAAAACAATATAAATTATTGATACTACTAAAATCAAGTTTTTGTAGGAGTCAAAAACAGCCTGTGCGTCGGCGTTGTTTACATCTTTCGTTTCTTGAGATAGTTGATAGCAGCAACCTGAATGTTTTAGCTTGTTGATGCTTATTGTAAATCTGATGTTTTGCTTGATATTGTGTGTTGATTATGATCTATAGCGGCTATCTGTGTGGCATTTGGCATATCACTTTTTTGTTTAATTCAGATAAACCACGTATCTGGGTATTTCTGGAGAAGGTAAGATCGTACAGCGAAATATGGCTTGGGATCAGGCAAAAAATCTTTTAGACATCATGATTAAGAGGGTTCTCTGCAAAATTATTGTGAAAAGGGTAAGCTGCGTGCCTATATGCAGTAAAGAAAGTCATTGCCAAAACAGCTGGGGTCTGGGGGCGTTGTAAGCTCTCAGCTAGTCCAGGTTAAATCCCTACTAGGGGCCCAGGGAGCGAAGCAGGAAGCTCCTCTGAGATTTTACCATTTTATAGAGCCTAAGATTGCTTAAAACCGAATTTCTCAAAGACACTTTTATGTGTAGGGTACAGAGATTGACCACTATGTTAAAGATACAAGTAATAAGATCAAAAATGAAAGACATGAGATTCGATGTGAATCTCGATCTGAAAATTTTGAGTAACCAGAAAAGGCAAATGCTTAATTTCGGCAAAAATAGGTAACAACCATATATCTAGAAGAATTTTGGAAGAAAATATACGAATAACAGAAAGAAACGCAACTTCTTTTAATAAATCATGTTTTAGACGTAATAATTACTACAAAAAAATGCAACAGAACATGCTAAAAACAGCAACAACAAATGTCAAAAAGCAAAATACCAGGCTTCCGTAGCCATTCCACGGAAAATTCTTCGAAAGTTATTGCTAGATGTAGATATTATCGAAAAATAAGTGAGCTAAAGCACATTTACGGAACGGTGCACTTCATCGCCCTCTTGGGGTATGTACGTCATGGACGAAAAATGATATTCCACTCTCGCTGATCTGTAATCAAACACGAATGTGATTCTGTACACCTTTCTTTAAGTTGGGGCTGCATCTTCATAATTTTCTAGCAAAAATTCGTATACGTCACCATGTCTTTGCATTTTTGCAGTTACTGGGAAACAGCTGTGAATTATATGCTTCACAAAACTTTGCACTCATATTCTAATCTCTCTTTTTTAATGTTGCACCCTTTAAATTCAACTTCTGTACGGGGGATTGTAAGCATATATTTGAAGGGTGGAGTTAGCACCTCTGGGTCAATAAACTTCAGATGACTAATGCACTAATTCAGGACTAAACCTTTGTATTAGTTTCCAGTTATCTAACATACATTCTCTCTTCAAAACATGTGGTTAAATCAACTACAACACTCCTCAATTTGTGTGCATCATTGGATTCAGTGTAGGAGGAAGGTATGGGTTCATCTACCATATATTCATCAAATCGAGATGGTATTACTCTTTTTCTTTGGGGCCTTCTCTCGTTTTCAAATATAGCTTCTAGACCTTACAAGTCCGATGAAATCTTGGAGAGAGAATATCTGCTACGCATGTAATTTATATTCTGTAAGCACTTCGTTATAATTCATAAAACATTTGACATGTTTTCGTTAGAAGGTTGGAGAACTTGGCTTGCAAAGTTTACAATTTCGAGAAATTCACATAAGAATTCTTTGATTAAAAGGAAAAATGGATAGCAAACTTGATAATTGCAAGTCTGAGTTCCTTGCAAACTACTTTATGTTCGCTCTGGACTAATGTTGTGCTGATGTATTCTTTTAAGCAAGCAATGATTTGATTTGTTTTACTATTGATGACTTTTACGCAGTCGGGATAGCCTGACCAACAAGTATTTAGAAGTCTCTTTAGTTTAAGACCATTGTATTTCTCCCTAACGTCCATTAGTCTTAGGCATTCATAAAGAAATTCAACTACTGCGTAGAGGTCACTGGTCTCTCTTACATCGTTGATCATTGCATTTTCAACAAGATGGAGTTTGTAGCAGTATTAATGAACATATAAGATTGAACGACCACACTTATCGGATAAAAGTTTCTACAAGCCCCCTTTTTTCCACTCATAACGCTTGCTCTATCATAGCACTGACGTACGATGCCTCAACAAACTTTCATTTTAATTAATAGACGCTCGCATTAGCAATGGTTTTAGTAAGCCCTTTGCAGATTTGTCCTTTGCTTCGACTACATTCATTGCGTACTCTTCGATTTTTTGGTCCTGGTTAACATAATTTACAACAATTCCTTCCATTGCCATGCGAAACCTTGATGACCTCATTTTGAACATCAGGCAATATATAATTTGCGTTTCCTAAAAGTTTATCAGTGATCTGTTAAGCTCTGGCTGGAGTTTAAAAATTAAATCTTATAAATTGTTCAGATAAACCCAAATACAAAACCTTCAATGGAAAGAAAGTAAAAAACTGAGCAAATAAATCATAAAACACTGGTGTTATTTAACTTAACCCTCAAAAAATATAGCATGTTGAAAAGTGTGGAAAAATTTAAAATGGCGGATAGAAATTGACTGTATCAGTTTGTTTGTTGTGATTTTTTGATCGGAATTTTATGAGGAGAAATTGCTTTATTGTCAAAAGTAAACAAAACAATTGAAGAGGAACTACCGAGTTGAAATTAAAGCTGCATCAAATTTATTATTTGCGAAAGACCTAGTCGAAGTAAGATTTGGTGGAACAATTATTTAAATGGAATAGTTGTTCCAAATGAGTGGTGAGAAAATTTTAGGATGACAAGGGACACTTTTATGAAACAAACTGAAGAGCTGAGACCTTTCCTTGAGAAGACAACGACCATAATAATGAGAAAGCCTATCTCTGTGGAAACACAACTGGCAATAACATTTTACTATTTAGCCAACGAAGGTCGCTTCAGAAAAGTAGCAAATTCCTTCGGTCTAGGGAAGTCAATTGTGGCCATGATCATAACAGAATTGTGTCAAGTAATAAGGAAGTATCTTGGCCCAACATATACAAGGCTAACCCCAAACAGTGGAAGAAGTAGAATACCTTTCCAGGTCATTTTTAAAAGTACATGACTTCCCAAGGTATGTTGGTGCTATTAATGGTACACATATACCAATCAAACAGACATGTGACAAGTAAGAATGGATCTGATTTCATGAACAGGAAGGATTTGCATTTCCTAAATGTACAGGCAGTGTGTGATTTCTTCACCACACTTGTTGTTCAATGGCCTGGCAGTGTCCATGATGCAAGGATATTTTTCTAACTCTATGGTATTCAAGAAGCTAAAGAATGGTACAATCCCACAAAATCCTTAAGTCATCAAAGATGGGAAGGATCTCGTTTCAATATGCTTGCTTGGTGATCCTACTTACCCTTTGCTGCCTTTCCTAATGAAAGAATTTGTAAGTGGCAGAGCGGAGCAATTCTTTGGATGGAAATCATCCTCAGCCAGGATGGTAATTGAATGTGTCTTTGATAGGCTCAAGGCCAGATTAGGATTCTTGAGACGCCCAGTTGATCTAAATATGAAGGTGACAAGAGAGGAGCAATTCTTTGGACGGAAATCATCTTCAGCCAGGATGGTAATTGAATGTGCCTTTGGTAGGCTCAAGGCCAGATTAGGATTCTTGAGACGCCCAGTCGATAAATAAAGATGAAGGAACTCTTCAATGTCATATATGCATTCTTTGTGCTGCTCAATATTTGTGAAAATTATAAGGAACTCATGCACTAGAAACAGAAACTGCAGCCCGAAATCATGACCACACCACACAACCTAGTTGTCAACCAAATAGAAAAATACCTTTGGCTAACGACGTCAGTGCAAAACGAATAAGACAGATATTCAAGTCCTATTTTGAGTGAAATCTCTTTTATGACGCAGATACAAGGTTTGATGTTTCAATTTTTCAAAAAACAGTTCAGTTTTCAATTTTTTTGAGTTTACATTACTGTATCAATCTACCTCAGTTAACCTTTTATCAGATAACCTACACACTTTTAGGCATTAGGGGAAACAGTTTGTTAAAGTACAGGTATATGTACCACAAAAACTATAGTACCCTGAAAACCACAAAGTTTCTTAGACAGCAATATCTAAAGAAAAAAAGTAAAATACACTAAGCTTATGCTATTTAAAATGAAATACGGTGTGCAGAAGAGGAATTGTTTAATTCCAAAATTGTACGTATGTTCTCTTGATTCTTTTGCTAGTCAAAAAGAAGGTGCATTAACTGCAATCTTGTGGACTTTTCCTTTGCATGGTTTTTAGGGTACATATCATGAAAAACAAAAACTTACTAGCAACAATAAGTAGTAAAACAGGAATATCAGAAATTAACTACTACCTCCAATTTTAAGATCTTCGTGCGTACAACTTTTTTTAACAATAACATGCTTATAAACATCAACTGATTATCAAATTCAAAATACAATTATAATCAAATTTATAATTGCATACTAAACTTAGAATCTTAAGCAGACTTAGAATAAAGGACCTAACAATAGAATGGTATTATAATCCCGTTACAAAGAAAACAACTTAGAAGTACACCATATTCATATTCATATTAATATGTCTACGTCTTCGGTGTTCACAACACACTGAAAGCGAAGTGTATTCATTACGCGCTGTTTCCACAAGTACACTCTTTTATAAGAAAAATTTCATAAGAACACGAGCCTCAGATTTTGCCAAATCTTAAGAACAAGCTAAGGAAAAATGTCGCTGACTAATCTATTGTCAATATAAGAGTAAAACGAAATAACCACGAGACTGACAAATAATTGAAAAACAAGGACATTGACAGCACACAGATATATCGGATGGTCAAGAGAGTCCACATTTGAACCAGTTAACTCAACTGAAATCGAAAACAGACTTCCAAATCATTACAAAGTAAGAGCAAATTAAGAACATTTCAGGCTGAAAAAAGAGGAATATTTAAGAAAAGCCAGCTTCAAACCAATTTTACTGGTTCTTATAAAAAAAGTGTAGTGCGTCTTTGTAAGTGTATTCGAAAAACTTCTTATTTGAAGTTAATTAGCGTGAACGTAAGTTCAAGCAGATAGCTTATACCCTGTTTTCATTCAAACATTGGGAGACACGCGTAATATCTGTGCTAATTAGGGTGATGAGCATCACTCAACTATCAAGCAATAAGCAATTATATAACATGTATGTATGTATATGAATTAATTGTTTTTAAACTGACAGTTCATAATAAATAAAACCTGGTCTCTTGCGAAACATATCTGGATACGATTCTTTGGTACCGTTGTTCAGCTCACAAATCGATCTCATGCCTTCTCTCATTTCAAAATTGATAGACTGACAAGCAGAGTGAAGTTTTGCTATCGAGGAACACTGAATCATACATTGCTCCAGTGAAAGCACGAAACTGTATACAATGTGAGAAAACAGACTCATGTGCACATCAGACAGCGTAGTTGTGTACTGGTATGGATTTATCTCTTCTGGACCTGGAGGGACTGAACAAAATGATAAAGATATATTCATTATAAATGAAATAAAATTCTATCAGAGCAGGCTACAGCAATTGATATATGCCAGTTAACACATTAACCTTAAGTTGTTTTTAACTCCAGGCTTATCCACAGTGAGGCAGTTATTTGTGTTTCAGATTAAATACTTCTACGGAGCCATGTATTAGCATTAATTAATAAGGCATGGTTTTAAACATAAAGATCAAAGACCATACCTTATGAATTAACGTTCATTATATAGATATATGCACAGATATATCAATAATGAAGATAAGATACACCATATGTCAATATCTCTCCTGATGAGTGAGCAATCATAAAATAGGTCTTTAAAAATAAACTTGTAATCAATTGTTTCTTTTCCGCTAATGAGTGTGAATAACAAAGATGTATGCATTTGTGCAAATTGATAAGTTTCTTGCTCGTGAGAGAAGAAGCATTGTATTTAAGCTTGCTTCAATCTTGTTTCTCTACATAATTGTTACACTTTCAAGGTTTTCCTGCAATCAAACAGATTGTTCCAACAGGTCTTTCTACATTAGATTTTTCCAATAAGAAAAGACAGGTACCCCAAGAGGACTTATTTCGATATAAGAATCTGTAGAAGGATTCTTTTGTGCTCAAGAATCAACTGTTACCTATACCATACCATATATGTAACTTTCTGCAAGGTATATAGGCTGTTCTACACCTCTTTATTGATTGGGATCCTCTCTACACAGGACCCAAGATAGCATTTTTTGGGAGTTTTAGAGTGGAGTGTGATTTTCTATATTACTTTAAAACTAAGATAAAATGATACCTGAACAAACACCGCAGGTTCGTCGGCATCGATTTTCTTTCGAGGGGATATCGCAGTCTACCCTTTGACAGTTTTTGGGACCATGAATGTCGAAGCACTCTTGTTCTCCTGTAAATTGAGTAATTTATGATATTTTCATACAATCCATTCATAATGCTACTAGAGTAAAATCATACTCAATCTATTACAGAAGTCCTTTCAAAACTATTCGGCCTTGTTCAACCTCGATTCACAACAAAGCTCCCAAAATTTAGTAATTTTTGAATATTCTAGACAGTCTGTGACTTAATATAGTCAACAACCTTATCATTGAAGATTGGGAACGAAAAATCCTCCAACCTAGCTTATATAACAGAAATGTTTTCCTTGGAACGAATGTGCAGCACTGTGGAGGATATCCAGTACTGTTGGGACCCCCACCCCATCACTTCATCTGAGGGTGTTAAGTACTGCGGGGAAATGATATGAATACTGTTGAGGTAACAGTGCTGATGGTGTTCTTCCACAGTACGTGATATTCATTTCAGTACATCATTCCAGAGTTCTGAATTTTCTCCGCAGTGCTGATGGTATTTGTTTATAGTACTGATCGACAGTTTCGGCGTAAGAAGCTTTCGGAGAAGAGAGGATAAACTAAAAGTCTTAGCGTTACCGTTTTTCAGACACATCTTTGTCCTAAAGTTGATCATACCAAAACTTTTAGGGATTTTTACACGTCGATGCAGTGATAAAGAATACGACAAGCTTACCTTGATGCGCGAAGATAAATGCACAAAAATAGCAACAAGCAAAAATCCAAAGAACCAACGTTAATTTCATCTTCATTCTATCTTAGATTCGCAAAGCCAACAACGAGACCCTTTCAGGCTCAGAAAATCAAAGAAATTAACGTCTAGTTGTACATCACAACTTACCATAAATATTTTTACCAATCAGTGATCTTGAAGTTTTGTCCAATGAAAATTGAAATGAAAATCACATGGTCACATTTCTCACAAATAGTCACCTTTCATTTTGCGACCCACAGTGAATTCCCTATGGCAAAAATTAGCATTCAGGTGTAGGCTGTTGCTGCTGCTGCGAAAATAATGAATTGAAAATCAAGATTGAAAACAAATTTCTGTTATCATTATTTGGAGGGAAAACCTAAGAAATTGCATAAGTTATTCAAAATTGCCTGCTCTAATTTTCTAATTTTGTAAATTTATTGCAAATCTTAATGACCGCTTGCAGCTTTGAAATAACATATTTGTCGATTCTCTGTTATTGAGTGCTGTTTTTAAACAATCAATCAGTCCTTGCAGATTAAAGTCCAATTGTCGTGGCAGATAATTGAACTTTCTTCGCAGCTGCAATTTTAAAGACTTTCAATATCTTTTAACTACTGAAGCATTTCGTCTGACACTCATCAAAGTTGTACATCAGAAAGGGAACGAAAATGAAACCTAAACGAATTTTTTAATCCAGAAGAGGATCCAAAATTGGCTTATCAGAAAGGAGTTCTTTACCGATAAAAGACATTAATCAAGCCTTAGCTAAACAGAGAGTTTGATCAGCCATTTTGTTCTGCCAGTGGTGTTTTACATGTAGGGTGTGGTTTTTTGTGACCACGCCTATATTTATTTGTGCAAATCTTAAATCGGTGCTCACACAAACCACCAGTGTAAAAAATCACAAACTCTTTAATCCTTTTAAAAAAGACAAAACATAGCAATAGTGAAACAGAAGAAAGCAACTAGACTTATAGTTCATGTGAGTTCAGGTATGTGAATATAACTTCAAGGCAATTTAACGCTTAACTGCCTTTTGCTAACAATATTTAATAAGCCTTTCAGAAATGGGAACCACTGAATATGATACTAGGCATACAAGAGTTAATAACATCTGAAATTCAATGCTCATGCAACTGACATCAGAATCATTATATTGAAGCTTTTCAAATTTACCTTCTTGAAATCGGGAAGTTTTCCAAGGAACAAAGGCAAAAGCTCTCTGGAGGAGGGGGTATTTGCATTCCCCATTCTCAGAATATATTTTGACAACGAGGCCTCCACCCTCTGTGTAACCTTGAAAATCAGCACTATCTTACTCATGTAGAGAGAGCTTATCCTGGTGACAGTGCTTGAAATACGGGTGCATAGAGCAATTATAAAAGTATTTTGATAAGTGCGTAAGCGAAAACTCAGAGTCACAGAAGGAAGTGTCTATTTCCAATGTGTTGATTCTGCGTTATAGAGGATATATCATATGGTTTATTTAAAAAATGGGTTCCTTCCCTCTCCCATTACTTCTCACCACTGGTTATTGCAGCCACGTAACGCAATCTTCCAAAAGTCCTTATTTTCTTTTGAAACAATTGAAAAGTTTTGTCCTTCACGATTTATCTTACCTCTTCATTACCATCTCTTAAACTCGGTATTTTCAAAATCAGAATTGTTGATTCTCACAGCCTCTGCAATTCTTTCTTTCATCCCTCCACCTTGGAGCTCCTTATAACGTCTCATAACCTTCAGCCTGTTGCTGCAAAAATGCATTTTCTTCTTCTACTCCTTCCGCTACTTCTAAATAGGCAGAGGAAGGCATTATAGGCATTAGTTTTGACATCTTTCCCAACAGAGTTTTGAGGATGGCTAACATATTGATGAAGTATTCACATCCACAATGCAGATTCTTGTTATCTTGCTTCTCGCTTGAAATTTCTCCAAATCCTCAATGCTGTTTTGCAGGATATAAAAACCACACCCACACTGATTGCACTAAAGATGAAGAAAAACGAGATACATTCACAACAGTGCTTTTATCTGCAAATGTCTAGGAAGGAGGGAAACAAGTTTCCCAGGCTTGGCATCAGTGTCAAGACAAGGTCGACTGCTTCTGTGGAACAATATGAGACCTAATGGATTATGTGACCTATCATCTATTCATAATGCTGCTAAAGTTTAAATGGTCACAAAGTTATTAATCAGAGATGATAAGTTAGAATTTCCAAAAATGTATTTCTACAGATGCACAATGCATGCCAATTTGAGGCATTATATTCTGGGAGTTGCGGGTTGCAAGTTGCGAGTTGGTTTTTTCACAAGAAATATTTTTCATATTCAGACTGAAATATAACAGTCGCATATTCAATTATATGAAGAATTCAAATTTTGAAGATGATGATGTATTTGAGAGTTTGAGCGTCTTTTTGTAAAAAGACCTTCATTCAGCAAAAACGATGCTGCTCCCAACTGCAAGACCTTCCCCAGATTACTTTTGAGGGATTCTATATTCTGTGAGTTGCGAGTGGGTTTCTCATAATAAAAGTTTTTCATATTTGCTCTTAAAGATAACAGTTCTTTAGGTTAGGTTATTGGCTAGCATTGCAGGTTTTGGATGCAAGTGTTAGCCAGCAAATTAAAAAAATGTGAAAGATCTTAGCACTGGTGAATAAATCCTGCCATTATCAGGTGGGATTTATTTCATTTACCATTTTCAGCTTATGGCATTTTACATTAAGTGTTCGAATTTTTCATTAATGTTTCTGTCATCTTACATAAAATTGATTTCTATTTTTTCGAAAGGTATGTTTCCAACGCTTCCACTTCGGAGTTTTGATCTATAATATATTTATTTGACACTCCTAGCAATTCTGGAAATTAAAACTTTGCAACTCGCAACTTTCAACTCATGGATTATCATACATCTGCTCATCTCAATAACTTTACATAAACAAACAAATTGTTTTCTAGCATTGACAAACATAATCTTAAGACTAGTATCTTTGCTGACCATGGTGTAGCTAATGCGTTTAAAATCATTTGCCGCGGACCTCTTTCCAAAGTTATGTGAAAATGGGACAGTGGCAAGTGGTAGGGACATTACTTGGCTAGTTTTCATTTTATTCAACTGACAGGAAACGTTCTATCAAATGAATGGCTGCAAGTCCTGCCTAACACTCATTACTTCCTGATTCCTATTGGAGTCTGATAAATCCTGTGCCTTCCGTGCCCTACGCATTCCCTTGCCCTCACTTATCCCGTGTCCTTATGCCTTGTGTCACCGTGTCAATATTTTTCTCCTGCCACCGTGCCTTCACTAATCCTGCGCCCTCTTGCTCCCGTGCCATTACTTATCCCGTGCCTGCATGCCCGCGTACCCCCGTGCTCTCGTGCTAATATTGTTCCCGTTCCACCGTGTCCTCACTTATCCCGTGCCGCCGTGGCAATATTTTTCGCATACATTAATAATTTGACTCAATTATTTCTCAATTCAATTTTTCTCAATTCAGCCATAAAATGCTCAAATTTGATTAGCTCATTGTCACGAAATTGTTGACTTTTTTTATAGAAGTAGCAAACCTTCTTCAAAAATGGCAGTCACAAGCCAAACCTTTCTCCGGTTCACAGTCGTGGAGCTGTCACTTTTTCAGGACTCTGAATTAGACCAACCATCTTCGACGTTTGCACCAGGACTTTTTTGTGTGGAAATGTTTTGACATGCAATCTAGGCATTGATTGTAAACAGTGAAATAAGGAAATTTTTTTTCAAGATATATACGATTAATATAACCACTTTTGAGCATTGCTTCGCAAAGTATTGCACTTCCCAGCAAACTATCGATGATTGAAATTCATGTTTGCCTGAATTTTTTTGTCCAAAAGTTTAGGGCCATTTGATATCACCGAAGAGGGCCTTGTAAAGATGGCTTACTCAGACAAGGATTTCTGAATCCTACAAAGTGACAAGAGCTCAGTGGCCTAATAAAACTCCGTGAATTCAACGTCTTTAAGAAGCTAGTCGGTCTGTTCTTAAAAAACTCAGGTTCTTGAAGAACAGTGATTGCAGAGTTTGATATTTTTCGTCTTCTCAATCGAGAAAAACCTGTTTGCTTTTTAGGTATTATTACAAATGTTTTTACTCTTTTGGCAAGCAGCCTCTAAAACCAATGCTGCCAAAACGAGGAGACTTTCAATCACGCGTATCCAGCGATGAGTACGAACAAGAAAGTTGCAGTTGGTATGATGAATGAGAGAATGGAGGTATGATCATCGAATAGACTATCAGTTATTGCAACATGAATTATTATATAATTGCAGGTGCAGGTGTTATGACGTAATCATTTTAGAGTACAGTTATTACAACAACAATCATTGGAAGATTGCAGGCAAGGATGGAGTAAAGAATGGGGGAATTATCATCTTAGAAATTATCAGTTGGAAAAACTTTGGAGACTGTCATGCCTGAACTTTTTGGTGAATGAGAGTAAATTTGCCCGCCTTATCTGCCCTGTCAGCTTTAAGATTAATATCTCTGACATCCAGAAAACGTAGACTAAAAAAGTTTGCTCACTACGCTCGCTTCAGTTTTCTTTTACCTCATCTCATTTAAATGGAAACACTTTCATATTAGCTAGATTCAAACTTCTTTATTCGTAAAAACTTGACAATATTTCCAAGTGTACTGCTGGCTGCTGATCATTTAAACACTACTGTGTTTTAGATTTTCAATGGTTTTCCTAAGCTTTTGCAGAAAAAACCCAAACTTTTTCGCTCTCAAGCATTTCTTCTACCAAATCAGCCGATCAGATCCGTGAGGCTAGATTGCATATGTCATGAATTTACTTAATAGTATTATGTGCATTTTAAGACCATTTGGAGAGCCGCTAGACAACTCTAATATGAATAATCAGTGAAAGTCCTTTTTTTGGAATATTCTTATCTTTGCCCTCTCCTAGAAATAAGGTCCCACTGCACCCCTGAGAGCTTTGATAGTTAGCAATATAAGGGAAAAAAGTGCAACCAATTTGTCCAAAGCATAAAAGTTGGCACATAGAATCATCGGGTCGTTAAGAACCATTAAAAAAGGGGTGCTATGGAAAATTCGAAATCTATCTTAAAGCAGCTTTGACCAAATTTGATGACGTCATCATTATGAGAAAAACTTAATTTTTTGCCCAACCTTGATTTCGATTTCATCGTTGAATAGAACATAGAAAACTGAACGAAATTACTTAAAGATAATAAGCAAGATCAGAAAGACGTTTTTTATTTCTGCAACTTAGTTATATCAAAAATCTCAGTTACACATCCCAGTTGGTTATATCTCAGTTTTATGCTATGCTGATGCAGGTATCCGAAGCGGTGCAGATCAACGGAACGACGCGGGAGAATCTTATAAACAATAAATCAGAGGTGAATCACGTCAGCCTCCCTCGGGTGCATGTCGATTTGCACTGAAGTTTGAATTTGGACGTTAAGGATCGCATTTAAGCTCAACCAATTCGAAAATCGTTTAGAAATATCAAACTTGAGTTTCGCGAAGTCTTCAGGGACAAAACTCTTTAAAAAGGTTTCAGACCACTGTTAAGTTGAACCTGCTCTGTAGGGATCGGGTTTTCTGAGTTATGGAGTATATATCATTAAGGTTCTCATGATGTGTATTTCGCTACTTAGTTTTTCCTCTTCCTTTGTATTCTTTGGAAGTACACATATTACTGAAGTTGCAATTTCCAGAGCACTCGGATATCTTAGTTGATTTGAGAGAAAGAGTGACCGATTGGGTGAGAATATCTTGCTATCAATAATTGACTGGACTTCGATGTAAACGAACTTCTATAACTAACTACGAAATAATCTGGATTTGTCATGGTTTGAAAAGTATATATTTTGTCTTCTTTCTTTTGCTGTCCTACAAAATGAGCATCATTGTCGCGGTTCTTATTCCTAAATTTAAACATAATTTATCGAAAATAATGGTTTAGAAACCTTTTGATGTTTGATGTACGTCTTTGTTTCATAGTTGATGTTGAGCAGTACTTGAAAAGGCACAACGTATGTCTTATCCTCTCTCTTTACTGTTAAAATGTTACATGTAAATATTACCTATATAAATATGATGCTGAATATTATAGAATCTTTTCTAAATAACGAATATTTCTGGCTAGGGAACCAAAAGAAGCGTTTTGGTATATTCGCTCAACCATGACCCTGTTGGCTAAAATAATGGCAAAACAAAAGACTGTGCACTCTCAACTTACACAAAAAGATAGAACAATAGGTTTCTAAACCATTATTTTCGATAAACTATGATTTAAAGATTGGAGAAGATTGTCAGCTTCTGAAAACCACGATTAAAATCTCAAAAGCACTTCACAGGTCGACAGGTGACAGTTTTAGCCAGTCATAGTTCATCAAAGGGTACCTTCATGTTTGTAACACATAAAGCCACGATCGAGCCCACAACCTTGGTAGTTGACATATAGACTTATGCTGTTTGCTTGAAGAAAAATGACACAGTTGTAGGATATCTACCTAAACGGCTGAATTATAGATTTGCAGAGAAATCCATCCATATGCCACCTTCAAGGTAATTTCCTACACAGTGGTCGTGTCAGTTTAAGAATAAACCTGTTATTCGTATATAGTTACATAAAATTGAAATGTTTGCGTCATACTATTCGAGACACCGGACTTTTTTGCCCACTGAAAGAAATTTTTTTGAGTTAACGGTGTTCGAAATAACGGCTCTTATAGGCGTATTAAACAATATAGGAAAATGAGAGGAAATGGGTTTTGTTCTGAGGAATTTGGACATGAAGGATCGCATTGAAGCTCAACCAACTTGAAATCGTTTACAAATATCGAACTCAACCGCTCGATGGTTAACATTCGTGATATTAGAAGTTGTAGTTTTAGTTTGATTATGAATAGGGCCGGGTAGGGCCGAATCTTGAAAATCAAAGACTACATCTGCTTTGCAGTGTGCGAAGGAGTTAAAGGTTGAGTACTCTTTAGGTTCCTTTTCTCAAACACGAAGTTGACCAACTCCTTTATGGCCTCATCAAGAATTATGAGCCATAGAAAAACCAGATCTGTTGTAGTCAATTTTGTTAGTGTTTTCTAATCGCTGAGTCGGGTGTACTCAGAAGGATTGAAACTATAGCAGGCGAGCGCACGGGTGCCATTTTTAGATTCACGCTAGATTTTGCCGGCTAGAATCTGCTAGCAACGTGCCCAAGAAATTTATTTAGAAACCCACATTTTTACACTTACCACTTTTCTGAATTTTGACTTTCCCTATAAATGCAGAAGTCAGATCGAAAAATAGCTACTAGCTATATCATAATCAATTGTTGTGTATGGTTTACAAATATAATTTCTCTACCGGTGTCCTCTATATTCAAAAGGTTTGATTTGGGCTTTTACAAGGCAACCTAATAACAGAATGTATGATTTTTCATGGCATGGGGAATCTGTAATGTTTTCTACCATCTCTATATCGTTCAATATTGCAAATCCACATTGCCGATGATACATCTCCTGACGACTGGGTAACCTAGAAACAGGCTTGTCGAGATGCTGAGTGTTGTCTTTTGAGTCTCTTTCTTCTCAGTTGTAATAAACTTATATACATTGCATTGTACGTGGTCTGATAGACTTATACGTGGTCTGATAGACTATCTACGAGTATGAACGTAACGAACGAGTGAGTCTAGCGAAAAAAGTGAGTGTATCAAGCAATGGCTGAATGAGAGAGGGGGAGTGATTTGGAGCGGAATTTGCTACCCGAATAATGTTTGAGAGTTGCTGGTTAATTACGAAGAAAATGAAGAGAGAAATGATGTGGTGCAAAGTGATTTTAAAAAAGATTCTCATGGTGTGATGCAAGAAGATTAAGACTAACCATGTTTTAAAAAGTTTACTTCTAGATAGTTCGCAACTCTCTAGCTATTTAGACGTTCTGTTTTACCACACATAAATTACAATCCAAATGGGGGTCCAGAGGCCTAAGTAGCCTTGTTCTAGTTAGCAAACGGTGGTAAACTGGTGAGCCTGGTAAACCGAATCTGACTTATTTTTCGTTTTTGGTTCCATCTATGATTAAATTGGTCATTTCAAAAAGAAGGCTATAGAAGAGAAAAACAAGGTTGGAGATCATACTAAGTTTGCGATGCCTTCGGCCCGATTGTTCACAATTTCAAGGTAATTGCCCCTTTAATAAAGAATTGTGATGTTTTCCTTTCAAAATGTTCAAAATCAGGGCCGGATCCAGCACCCATAGAAAGGGGGGCGTAACACATATATCAAAGGATAATGTAAGGGAAATAAAGGTATTATCAAGCTAATTGTATTGTTTTTCTACCAAAAAAGGGTGGGCGTACGCCCCTTACGCCCCCCCTTGGATCCGGGCCTGCAAAATGCTCATCTTAAAGTCTGTATACCAACGATTTTTGAACTCAGCGCCCTAAAATTGACCAAATTCTCTAGTTCCCGTAAATGTCCCCGTCGGGCGACCCTACCCCCTCTCTCCGCCTGGTCTACTCTTCCCGTAAATTCCCTCGTCGGATGACGAAACCCCCCCTTTCTCCTCCTGGATTTACCTTATACTCTTTTCTTTTTATAATAATACTTGAAAATTTCCTGAGCCTCAACTTTTCTATTGTTTATTCTTAAATTTCTATTGTTCTTTGGTGATTTTGAGCCTCAACATTCTTACAAAATTTATTGACGGTTAAACGTCAAGTTTGAACTGAGGTTAATCACCCGGGTACGCTATTGTTGATTGCCATTGTCAGAGAGTGCATGCTTGCTGTAAACAATGGTCAGCAGTTGGGGTTCGTAGGCACATAAGCACAAGGCGTTGCCCTGAATCAGACCACTCTACAAACTTGCAGACTACCTGGCAACCTGTCGAAATTCCCTCTCTCCCTTCCCTGCCCTGGGAATTGCCGTAAGATATAGATAGTAAATAGGAGCTCTGTTTAGCTAGTTAGTCAATTTTGCCTAACCTTTCTTGTTTTTTATTTCCTCCTGGTAACATTTTCACTGTCCCCTCAGTTCTCACCGCATTTCTTTTCCGCGGTGGGATGTGTGCATGGTCACCAACCTTAAAAGCTCGTTTTGATCAGGCAGTATTGGGCAGCATGGCTTGAGAGCCGGGGACTTGGGGGTATTCCCTAATTTGTGGTGGTTATAGGGGGCTGGAAATCCCTTTTCCTTTCTCCAGGCACTGGCCTTTTTCCTCGGGAGGTATATGCTCTGTCCAGGTCCTTGGAGGCTGCTCAGGGTGGCTATTGCACAAAGCCCAACTTCCTGATAGGGTCACGGGATAGGGATTATTGTAATTCTTACAAAGAAAAAAAGAGGGTATTAGTGTGTATGATAAGAGCCAAAAAAAGCACGAATCGTGCAAATTGTGATAAAAGCATGAAAATTGGTGAATCTACCAAGTTTGATATGCTTAACAAGATAGGATATAGACCCCTTCTGAAATATGGTCCCTTGTGCTATTTATAGCTCTGAGTACTTGTACCTAGACCTCTATTGACGTTACCGAGAAAACTCGCCCCATTTCATAATGAAAAGCTATAAAACGTGGTAAACTAACATAATTTGACATTCTAAATAGGGTAGAAGTAGTTTCTCAAACATAGGAATAACCCTTGTGCTATTTTTAGACTGGGGTAGTCGTGCCCAGTCCCCCAAGAGTTTCTTTTACGGTATCTTATGAAAACGCAGTTATACAGTCATGAAACTTGGTAAAACTATATATTTTGATATTCTAAACAAGATAGAAGTAGTTCCTCCAAAGTAGGAATAACCTTTGTGCTATTTTTAGACAGGGGTAGTCGTGCCCAGTCCCCCGAAAGTTTCTGTTCCGGCATCTTATGAAAACGCAGTTATACAGTCATGAAACTTGGTGAACCTATATACTTTGACATACTCAACAAGATAGAAGTAGTTCCTTCAAAGTAGGAATAACCCTTATGCTATTTTTAGACTGGGGTAGTCGTGCCTAGTCCCCCAATGAAACACAAAATGAAAAATTTGAAACACATTAATGAAAATCGGTAAAATTGGTAAAATTACCTAATTTAACATGCCAAACAAGATAGAAGTAGCTCTTCCAATTTGGAAATAACACTTGTGCTATGTTTTTATTGGCTTCGGTAGTCGCACCCAGACCTCTACGAGCTGCTGTTAGTGTAACTTATCAAAACCCAGCAGTATTCAGCCAGCAAACTTTGTAAAATTTCATCCAAAATATGCATGGTATGTTATTTAAAATCAGCCATGTTCCCATAGCGATGAAATTGGTAAATTACGCATATACGCCATTTGTCATGCTAAGAGTCTACCCACCGGCACTCTCAACGTATGGAAAATTGAGGCAAACTACAAAATCACACAGTTTAAAAATCTTTGACAAGCATATTACTGCACAAGCAGAGAGGCCATCAAATATTTCAGCAGTTTTGCTAGATGGTGCAGCCATAGGCCATATGGTATTGCCTTTTCGCTCAAGAAATTTCCAAGATTACGCGGATACCGAAATGGCGTCATTTTTTAAATCGTTTCTTGCTAGTAGAGATCTTAGACGCCTAGATTTGGTTTTTGACGTCTACAGTGAAAGTAGGATAAAAGCTCGAGAGAAGCGGGGAACTGGCTCCCGTATTAAGATGACATCAAAAACACCAATACGAAAGAATTGGAAGAATTTAAGAGTTGATGTGAATAAATCTGAACTTTTCAAAATACTCGCTATGTTCGTGGTGAAATTAGACGTGCCTGTGAAAATCATTGTCAGCACAGTCATGAACGGGGTTCTTACCAATGGTTTTGATAGAATAATTGATGATCTCAGTCCGTACAACCATGAGGAAGTTGACACCAGGCTTTTTCTAAATGCGAAACACTGCTCTCAAGATGGAAATTCGAAAGTCTTAATAAAGACCGTCGACACTGATGCCGTTATCATTGCAATTGCAAAGTTTTCTTCTCTTGCATTGGATGAGCTTTGGATAGAGGTAGGGCAGGAAAAAATAAAAGATGGACTCCTATTCATAGAATAGTCGAAGCACTGGGAGAAGAAAAATGCTCTGCATTACTTTATTGGTATGCGTTTACTGGTTGGGACACGGTGTCATCCTTTGCAAGGAAAGGAAAAGCAACAGCATGGCAGTGTTGGAAAGCATACCCTGGTGTCACGGAAACTCTACAGAGACTCTCCGATAGCCCAGAAACCATCAGCGAAGATGATCTTGCACAACTACACCGCTTTGTGATCCTAATGTATGACCGATCAAGTTCATTGACAGACGTGAACGATTGCCGAAGATATCTCTTTACGAAAAAGTCCAGACCAATTGACGTCATACCGCCGACAAAGGATGCTTTGCATCAGAACTCGTTGAGGGCTGCATATCAAGCCGGGTAAACAAATCTTTTTATCGTTTTCGCTTTATAATGCCTCGATATTTAATTGCAGGAAAAGTCAGAAACATTATAGCTCATCTTAGTAAATGCGTGTCAGTACAGCACTCCCACAGCAGAAAACGTCGTCAAGATTTTGATGGATCAAAGTTGCAACAACTGACAAACATTTGTTATGATTTAAACCAAGTTTACAAACGGCAAGATATGGGGTCGTGATCCTGATCACAATCTTGATCCTTAAAAGGTGTTCCATGTTTTCAACAGCTTGACAATGATCGCTACAATCCAACCTTACCTTGTTATTGTGTGGCCTCCTCATGTTTGGTTCTTCTTTGTTCTCTGTACCTATACTTCTGCTGTAGTGCTATGCCAATTCACCTCGCTGGATAACGATAGAGGAAGTTTCAAAAGTACTCCGCGAATTAAAACATTGCAAATGCAAAAAAGGGTGTTCGTCTGGAAGATGCCAATGCAAACGGGCTGATCTGCCATGCACAGAGCTTTTTAGCTGTATTGGAGAATGCGAGGTAGAGTCAAATGAATAGAGATACAACGCAGCAGCAGATCAGACGACAGGTACAACTTTCATCATCCTTAGCATGCCTTCAATAAAATCCATAGCAGCTGGATTCGAGAAGTTGGTACAACTTACCCCAGCTTAAAAATTGTACAAAAGTCCCCTCTACGTTGTGATACACTTTCCTTTTGTTAGCATGTTTACCGAGTTTCATGACTGTGTATTAAGTTTTCTAATTCATTACCGTAATTTAGTGTTTCGTCGGAGGACTGGGTATGACTACCTCAATCTAAAAATAGCACGATGGTCGTTTCTGCGTCAGGGTATCCATCTTGTTGAATTTGTCGAATTATGTAGGTTCGCCAGGTTTCATGGTTGTATAGCTGCGTCTTACTAAGATATCATAACATGTTTTGGGGGACTGGGCACGACTACCCCAGTCTAAAAATAGCACAAGGGTTATTCCTACTTTGAAGGAACTACTTCTATCTTGTTGAGCATGTCAAATTATATAGGTTCACCAAGTTTCATGACTGTATAACTGCGTTTTCATAAGATACCGGAACAGAAACTTTCGGGGGACTGGGCACGACTACCCCTGTCTAAAAATAGCACAAGGGTTATTCCTATGTTTGAGAAACTACTTCTACCCTATTTAGAATGTCAAACTATGTTGGTTTACCACGTTTTATAGCTTTTCATGATGAAATGGGGCGGGTTTTCTCGGTAACGTCAATGGAGGTCTGGGTACAAGTACTCAGAGCTAAAAATAGCACAAGGAGCCATATTTCAGAAGGGGTCTATATCCTATCTTGTTAAGCATATCAAACTTGGTAGATTCACCAATTTTCATGCTTTTATCACAATCTGCACGATTTCTCGGCTTATCAACCTGACTATATTGTGTTTTCATATATCTGCTTTGTGGTTTAGCTTCCCTTTGTGTTTTCAAATCTCTCGTGTTTCACAAGCAGGTACTCTGCCTTGTTTATAGTTCCTGCTGCTCATAAGCTAAAGGAATGAATTTATCAAGTTTGAAGACGACGAAAGCTGCTTATTTCGTATCAATCTGTTGCGTTTTGTTTTTGGGTTTATCATTCCTTAACCTATGTGACCAATTTAACGGCTGCCAGCACATTACTGAAGGAGCAACGAAGAGAGTCGACTCGATAAGGATTCCTGACATTTATAAGAGGAAGGGAAAGTATAAGATAAATAATGTTTTGATACGTCCAGATGAATTTTCTAGCAAGCTGTTATTCCTGGTTATCATTACATCGTCAGCTGCAGATCCAATCGGGCAAGAGAGGAGAGATGCTATCCGCAAGACATGGGGTAACTGCAACAGTAAAGAGCTTCAGACGGCGTTGTCGTCTGGGGTGAAACTTGGACATCTACAATCTAGTGAAGGAAATGAGTTGGGGGAATACAAGGGCTGTAAATTAATTTTCTACTTAGGTAGAACTAGAAATGAATACTTAAACGAGAAAGTCCGAAAAGAGGCCTCAAATCATGGAGACATATTGCTAACAGATGTGTATGAAAGCTACAGTAATATGACTTTGAAACTTCGCACATGCCTAGGCCATGTGGCTGCTGCACAAATTCAGGCAAAGTACATAGTAAAAGTTGATAACGATGTTCATGTAAGCCTCCCTAACTTGATTGAATATCTAACGAGCAAGCCAGACTTGCCAAGGTATCTATATGGAGGCAAACCGAAGTACGGGGACATTGTTATTCGTGATCCCAAGAGCAAATGGTATGTGCGCATGGAGGATTACTCAGAAACTGTATATTATCCTGTCTATTGCATGGGCCTTATGTATGTCTTGTCAGGAAATGTGATAGACCCCCTGGTAAAAGTACTATCTCATATCAAACCTTTGAACACTGATGATTGCTATATTGGGATAGCAATGAAAAAACTAGGGGTAACCCCTGTCAAGATAAATAGGATTGACAGATATTTACATCGATCAACTGTACTAGAATTTTTGCAAATTTGCGATTTTTCTTATTTCATTGCACTAGGTGACAGTTTGCCACCATCTGAACTTTTTGATATTCAGAATATCATCAAATTTTCAAGAACCAATCCAACTTGGTATTGTTGGCATTTCCAATGGCAAGAGAACCTTTTACTCATTACATTGATGATAGTTTTATATTTTTCTTCCTTAAAATCAGCTAAGCTTATTTGTAAGTAGTTTATATTGCTTTGGATTGCATTAAAGCAATGTAGGTTGAATTCTGACGATTAAATTTTTTTTGTAAATCTAAGGCTTTCATTTTATTTGTCTGTTTCTTGTTTCTGAAGTGATACTTAACTAGCTTATCATACCCACCCCTTCTTGAAATATTTTAGAATCACTTTAAGAGGGGGATTTAAAATGTTGAGCTTGGCTTGTGTTTAGAAAGGGTTGTTTGGAGAGAAATCCATGGACCAGTCAACCCCCTAATGGCCTATTTTTTAGAATAATAGATAAGTCAGATGTTTCTTAACCAAAATGTTAGAAATGTATGGCCAAATATATAGTAAAACCTTGAAAATGGATACCCAAACTAACATTCAAACCATTTTTTTCAAATTTGAGACCCATATTCATAACAAAATAAGGAAAAAGGATACTTGAGAGGAAGCTGCATTTGGAAAATCAATCAAGATAATTTGTGAGAGTAAAAATGACCTGAGTAGGACTTAAACCCACAACCTCTAGATTTGTACTCTAGTGCCAAACCAGGGCTTCGAGAAACCCAACCCATTTCATTCACACAAATTGAGCCCCCACTCACCGGATGCAGAGACGAGCCGATCCGGGCTCTCTTATAACTACACAGGACCAGCTGAAAGGGGGAGTTTATCAAATCTGAGTGACCACTCTGAAATAACAGCAAAATTTAATCCATGAGAATTTATGCTAACATTTCCAGTCAGAAATACTTTTTGTTAGAAGAGAACCCCGTGATTTGTGCCTAGGTAAATACCTACTAAGCCTGTGTTTCTGTTTACTGAGACATTGTCTTTGATACAAATAAAAAAGAGCGGTACAATGTAATACACTCTTTTTTTATAAGAACCAGTAAATTTGATTTGAAGCTGGCTTTTCTTAAATATTCCTCTTTTTTCAGCCTGAAATGTTCTTACATTGTTCTTACTTCATAATGATACAATGTAATACACTCTTTTTTCTTTATAAGAACCAGTAAATTTGATTTGAAGCTGGCTTTTCTTAAATATTCCTCTTTTTTCAGCCTGAAATGTACATTGTTCTTACTTTATAATGATTTGGAAGCCTGTGTTTTTGCTATCAGTTTTGTTCATTGGTTCAAATTTGGGCTCTCTTGACCATCTGATACATCTGTGTGCTGTCAATCTACTTGTTTTGTAATTATTTGTCAGTTTCATGATCGTTTCCTAAATATAACTCAATATATTGTGCTAAAAATGTTCAGCCTCAGTTTACTCTTAAATTGTTCTTAAGATTTGGCAAAATCTGAGGCTCGTGTTCTTACAAAATTGTTCTAATAAAAAAAAGAGTGTAAGGCAAAGCTGCGCGAATCTAATTCTTCATCTGATCCAGACTATGCAGCCTTTCATCGTTTCTGGAAGGGTAGATTGCATGGATATGAGCATAATTTGAGTAGTAGGTAGGATAATAACAGCATTGCATACTTCATAGTGAATGAATGTAAATCTTTCTTGGCAAGTTGCTGTAATTCGTTAGTTCTTACATTTCTGGTTCTTCGCTCTCTCCTTTGACCTTGCTTTTGTTTTTCAGGCCTATTTCGAAAAATACCGCGCTCTGGAGATCTGGCCTGAGAACTAGTTCCCAGATCTACGCAGCCTGTCAAGTTGGAAAAATGTTTTTGATCAACCAATCAATCAAGAGATTTGTTTACTAATAATTTGACCTATCAAATCGCTGGAGATAATAGAATTCTCGGGGCATTTTAATAGCTGTACAATCCTCACAAAATCTGTTGTCTTTCGAGATTCAGTAATTTAGGAAATTTAACTGACAACATATTTTATAAAAATAAGCAATGACGAATTGGGGAAGAAACTATTTAGAACTTGGGATTCGTGTTAAACCTATTACGACCGGGGGGGGGGGCACAAAGTGCCTGCGGTAAATTAAAAATGCTCTATCTCCCAGAAAACACGTAATATTCTACTGGAACTTGTGCGACTTTTCCTAAATATTATCAGAGCACCTAAAAAAATTATTTTTGTTACTATCACACCTTCGTTGATCATATGACACCTCTTTTGTCAACAAGCAGTCAGGTGTAAAAATGTTTTAGGACCCATAATTCTGTAACTATACCACATAGAGACTAGCTTGTAGAACTGTTAGCTTTGTTTTGATAAGGGCTTTTGAATGATATATAATTTATTTGTATTTGCTGACGTAAGCAAAATTTAAAATCTATGACATCATCAATGTTTATGACGTCATATCTATGAAAGACAATTATATTTTTCAATAAAAATTCCTTTTTTGGCTTTCCTGAATGGAGAGTAGCTAAAAGAGATTCTAGTTTTTAATCTAAATGGTGATTTAACTTATTTTTCTTCATTTTAAACTTTATCGACTTGAACATTTATGATAAAAAAGAAAAAAATATATGTTAAGATAAAGAAAAATGTCAATCAAATTGATAAATTATGATTTGAAAATGCTTTTTATTCATCAATAGACCATGTGAGAGGCAAAAAGAATAAGATTAGCTTCGATTATAAGCTAAACGCCTATAAGTAGTTATCATTGTTTTTCAGACTTATGACGTCACTGTGACAACATTGGTAGCCATTATGGTTTTCAAAATACCTTTAATCGATAGAGCAAGTAAAGTTCTATAGTTCTACGAAGTTTCAAGCCTTTATCGCGTTCCTAGCAAGAATTACAGGGGGCGGGCACAATGTGCCCCCTCCGGTAGTACAAGGGTCCAAAAAGCCCGGTAGTAATAGGGTTAACAGAAACCTCTGGGGCAAACTCGGGTTAGAATATCATGTACTTGAGCAATGCCAAAGTTCTTTCAACAAAATGGCGGATAAAATGCAGTGTGTTCCATCGGCCTTAATTCATTTACCCTCGTTCACCAGCCTCTTGGCCATGTAATGGAAAATTAGCTTCTTTCTAGAGCAATTGTTCTGTTTGCTGTTAATTTTCTCGTCAGCCCAGATCTCGGTTAGGAGAAAAACCTCTTTGCCAACCAAGGGTGATCATAGGTTTGTCTTTTCTACAGTCATCCAATAGATGCTAGTAGAATGCTTAGTGGCACGTTTGAAATTAGCGCCTGTATAATCAATAGTAACATAGGTTCGCCCCAGATTTGCGTTCACACGTTTATTCCTTAAACTCGAGCCCACCTCTGGAGATTGCTTACTTTAACTTAGGGTGAACCCATGTTTAGTTGCAATCACACATCAAATAAACTAACCTGGGTTAATCCAGGTTAATTTGTGCTGTGTAAATAGGGCTAGAGGATGAGGTGCTCTTACTAATAGACCAATAGACATCTGGGTAGACGAAAAAATACAACGATCTCTTTACTGCTGTTCCCACAAAAACCTGATATTTGAAAAAATGGCCAAAAAGTTGGAGGAGGGAGGTTATATTCGGTCATGCAATTAAGTTAAAAAAGATAAAGCAATTGATCTGTTTCCAGAACACAAGTGAAGCAGAAGAGAAAAATACCACTGTACATGCGGGCGTTGAGTTTTACCCAGGAGTGCCCTAGGTTCTTGTTTACATTACCATCAAATAAACAGGGTCAAACCCAGGTAAATTTATATTGTTTGAAAAGGGCTGGTGTTAACAAGGCCTTAATTTTGCAGAGGCGTACTATTTTCCTTTTCCTGTGTTTATCTCATACTTGTTTTCGCGCAGTGTCAACCCTGCGAAGAAGAGTGCACCTTGAAATCTTTTTTGGGAGTTCTTGATTAACTGATAAATATTTACATAATCTTATCCATACATTTCATCCATACACAAAAATGTTTTATAAATTCAAAGGGGTTCAATTTTCTGATATTGTGCCTTGTGATTCAGGCCTCCTTTATTCTTCTAGTTATGAAATCAAAATCATTCAGGAAACTCATTTTCTTTATAACAAGGACTTAAATGAGAATTTACAGCTCAAAATTTATAAAACACTGAATATTTATGTGATCAAATGATGAATTAATCAAGTCTTTTAATCTACGAAAGTTTATGAAATCAAACAGTTGCATATACATACAGAAAGCGTCATTTAACCCTGCAGAATAGCAAGGAAATGTATAGTCTCGCGGAGAAAAAGATAGTAAATAAAAAGTAACTTTAAACTTCAGGTTCATAGCCCTTATTGACCTTTGGTATTTCTTTCATTTGGGTTTCGGGAGCATTTTCTGACCTCTTCATTTTGCGTCTGACCAGGAAGAAAGCCAAAACTGCCACTAGAATGAGACCAATGCCTCCAATACCAATGCCCATTCCGTGAATAATGTTGAAGCCACTGTCCTTTTTTCCTGCGAGGAAATGAAGTACATTTCATAAACTCACTCCATTGACTTTATGCACTATTGTCTTTTTTCATCAACACATGTCATATTTAGTCATCCAATTCAATTCACTGATAAGATAATTGCAACAAGTGACATCAACCCCTCCAAGCTACGGTAAAATGTGTTATAAACAAACAGATATTGATTTACAGTATTTGGCATGGATGACTCGGAATAGAAAGGAGAAGTTCGAAAAAGCTTAAACACCTTATTGAGGTCGTGGTGAATATCATATTTTAATCGGTTCTCTCTTAGAAATATTCGTTTTAACAGTCCTTGATCGGTAAGGAACTCGAGGAAGGTAACTGAAAATCGGAGACACAGCAAAACTATAATAATATAAGTAATGAAAATATCCGTCTGAACATTCTCCAGTGATTTCAATATTTCGATCTTTAAGTAGTGACTTCTATATTGTTAGTTGCCAAACCTTACTATCAAACTTATCTGTTTTTGCCTCCTTCCAGTCCTGGTAATACATATATCTAAATAGATGAATGAAATAGTAGTTGAAAGACAATAAGTTACCAGGGGTTTCTGGAGCTTGAAAAGGCCCAATGCTCAAACTGTGATCTCTGGAAGGCAAGTATTCTTCCTGGACTGCTCTTCTGTTTCTCAACAATGCCTGGGCAAGAATAGCAGAAGCTGCAGCACCATTTCCCTCTATCCCTTCCTCTTCCATCTGGCCAATGTCATACGCTTGTTCTGCTGATCTTCGCTTCCTCTTGATGGTGTTACCGCCACATCCGCTTGTACAACGGTGGTCGGTGGATTTCTTGTTACACATAAACACTTGGCAGTGGACATAAATGGTTCGTGTATCTGTTCCCGTGTAGGCAAACGTCTGGAAACTAAACCTCTTCTTGTGTTGGGAGCGTGATGTGTGAAATTGGGGTTTATCCGGGGTACCTTGTTTGTTGCATCTAAAACAGAGCAAGAAAGGTAAGGCTACGATTCCTTGTCACAGCCTCCTCTTGATTATCTAACAAATCATTCAACATACTATTTAACGATTACAAATAATATAGATATACTATTAATGTTACCCGTATTAACTGCATTCTCATAGTAACCGCAGTAACAACGATTTACTAGTGCATCTAGGAAGGTTAGAAGTCATTGACTTTGGATTCATTGGAAGGCCCTCTGAGGCCAGTACTTGGATACATACTTTCATTGATTCTTTTTGTTGCTCTCGTAATGTTCAACTAGCAAATTAATCACATGACTTGATGTAATTTTGCATTGATTTCTATTGTTAGTGTGCACTCTTCTCATGGTCTCCAAAATCACTTGCTGATGCAACTAGAATATAATTCCTTTTTTTTTGTTTCTAGATTGTATTTCCCTTATAACCATGCGTGAGCATACAATCTTCAGCTACACAAAAAAAAATAATTGTTTGTTTTCACCGTACGGATTTCAATTTTGCTGAATTGGAAAGGAAGCCTGAGTTTGACATTCTCATCAAAAACTCATAGCTTCATCAAATTAGTTCCTCCGATTCAATTCTAATAAGGGGGAAACGATTTTTGTAATCTCTAAATGGTTGTCTTGATTGAGTGAACTCAATACAAGTTTTTGAACAGAAGTAGGGTTTAGCAAGATGTGGCTTACGATTTAGGAGGATGCGGCTTGAAAACATTTTCCTAGCTCAAATCAGCGATCGCCATAATGCTTGCACTTGTGCTTCCTTGTGCCACGATACAACATTTTATTTGAATTCGCCCCTTGGAAGGTTAAAGAAAATGTTCTTGAAAGCTGTAGGCAGCAAATGTCTTTTATAAAATGCAAAAAAGTAGCAATTTAAATCAATTAAAAGTATTGGATGACTTACACTTGAGTATTAAAAGAATTCGAACAAGGATGATGAAATGGCTACCGAAGCGTCCTGAACTCACATTAGGCTTAGATTTACAAAGCAATTTAAGACCACTTTACATGATACAGGAGTGCTATTCTGAGGATGAAATGAAAGCAATGGACCTTAAGTTTCTTTTGACAACAATTAAAGTGAGATATTCACGTCTTGAATCCAATTCAGGATAACTTTTCCAGTGACATTTGATAAATCAAATTTTTAGATTTATAGGAGGATATTTTGGGCTTTTTTGTCTTCATTTGTAATTCATAATATTCAGTAAGAAGCAAGTTTCAAAATGATGTTACTTCATAACGATTTGAGTATTAAGATGCCATGTAAAAGCCTGAGCAAACCTATGAAAACGGACGAGAGGCTTCATAGAATTAATTGAGAATTTGAATAAAAATACAAAACAGTTAAGATAAATCGATTTTGCAACAGAAATTCTAGGAACTTTTATTGGAATTTGAAGCATAGGAAACGGACTGTTAGTCACCATATTTTTGACAGCATTCATTCAGATATTAATCAAATTGATCCTGTTTTATTTTTCAAATCAGAAAGCAAAGTTTCAAATTTTGCATTCTTCCTCAAAGGCCTAAGTTATTTTCTTTCATACCTCAAGTTTACAAAGGATTCCCGAACTTTGAATTAAAATTCTGAATTGCAAACTTACCAGTGTTCGTTTAAGCCATTATTTATCAAGATTTCTTCTAAAAAATCTCCAGTTTATGACTAATATTTTAGTTAACGTTGATTTTTTATTTGAAATTTTGTTTATGGGCCTAATAATCTTTCTAGACCTGTAAAACTTTTCAAAACTGTCACAGCGAACTAAACTCGACAACTTGGGATGATGCAAGCAATTGTTTATACTTTGGTGCAAAAATTTTGAATGAGGAGACTAGGGAAGGAATAAAAACTATCAACAAACTATTGGGCCTAAGGAAGGGGTAGACTTTAAACCGCCATTTTCTCGTCCTCATTCGAATTCTTTTAATACGTCAGTGTAGAAAAGGTGAACCGCTGTTCGCAAGGATATATTTTGAAACATATGCGTCCATCATCTAAGTTACTTACGTCTTTGGACAGACAAAAGACTAACTTAGATTTTGAGACATAATGCGCTCCTGTATGAAAACATTAAGGAATTATAATTATGAAAATCGTATTTTCTCACACTTAATCTCAATGCATTGAAATTGCCATCATTCCAGTTTGTTATAATAATATGTTTGCACACTGAAAACGATGATAAACTGATAAAGAATCTACAAAGCAATCAATTTAGAACTTATGCAAAAATAATACTTGAGCTCGATTGGATAACTCATCAAGGGGCCTAAATTTCATTTCATCCAAAGTGTCTATTTGATTAAACGCATCTTCTAAACTATTCGTCAAATAACTGGCTTAAAAGTATGAGCTTGTATTATTGTGAATATTACAGACTGGAAGGGGGGAGATTCTTATGAATTGAAGCTGAATTTGATAGAATGGAGAGTTATTTTCTCTGAAAATCCTAGGTCTCATAGACTTGTCGCAGAAAAATTTGTGATGTTTTGAAATCTAAGTTACTTTTCACCTGTACGATAATATAACTAGTTTTAGATGTTAAACGAATATGATTCAAAATATTTCTAAGCAAACAGCGGTTCAGTTTTCTGAGTCACACGGTACTATCTATCATTTTACCTCTTTTCAATAAGCAGATATTGATTGGCATCGTTCTTGTTCAATGTTGGCGCGACATAGCACTTTTCTATCAATAGGTTGATATTGAAATCGAAGGTTATAACTGAGGCTTCAAAGAACACTCTTGAGCCAATGTCGATGCGGAGGGGAAAACTGGAAACTGGTGTGCGGTAAGAAATATCCGTAAACATCTTCAACTCGATTGTGAAGTCCCCAAATCCATCTAAAAGTGAAGAAAAACTCAGCTTGGGTCAATATCTTAGTGGATATACACTGCTCTGACGCAGGGCAACCCAAAATTTATCCGTTTTGAATAGAATTCGCAAATAATTTTAGGTCATTGGATTTGTTTTGGTCTTATCATTCCAATGGTTTACCATCAGTTTATATTACACCGAAATTCTGAGGAATGGGGAACCGAAGTAGACATCTCAATCAATACTATCTTCTTTACGGTAAATCAAGGTTAATTGAAAATCTTCATTCTACGCTGAAATCATGAAAATCTTTGATTTCTATCATTATTGTAGTGAACATAAAATGAAATAAGAATTAGATTAATGAAATATTGTAATACGAACTGTCCTTAAAGTTACGTGTCTGTAAAAGAACAGAAACGAAAACACAACAGAATTTTGGGTACCTACCTTCCGATCCGTTGACTTTGGTGACAGGCACTAGAACTTTGTTAACATTGGTGTTTGCAAAGCGAGGCAGAGAACAGGAAAACGGGAACCCTACATGGGAACGTATGATAGTACCCGCATTGGATGTAGTCAACCATACAATCTCGTTCTTGTACTTGATATGGTCAGGTGTTTCCTCCAAGACGGTTCCGCATCCGTTATAGTCAGTGCTCAAGCCAAATTTGTTCATAGGCATGAACTTCTTGTATCTGCAAGCGGCATCCTTAAGAGTTATTCTGCTGTTCTTGCCTGGTGTTGCGGTTCGGTTGTCTAAGTAAATTGTCATAGAGTTGTCTGTGCAAACCAAGTGGTGTTTTCCATCTAAAACATCAGAATGGAATGATAAATGATGACTTAGCAAAGACTTGGCTACTTCCATAATAAAAGATTATTGATAGGACATTTTAGGATCTAGATTTATCAAGCACTTTGTGAATTCGTAGTCCTTTACTGGAAAATAAGAAATTAGATCTGAACACATGTAAAACGGTACATAGCCAGTCAGGAGCTAGTATCGTGGATGGAAATGTGCCCTAAATAGAATTGCCTCACCTGTTGCTCGTCTGATCCATTCCAAGGCAAATATACATTTATAGTGATGATACAAGAACAAAAAGTTAACAAAATATTAAAAGAAAATTCAGAAATGAATCACGCTTTGAACGTTTCGATTACATATTCTTCATAAAACTGTGCAAGCAATGACTGAGAGGACCTATAAATTGTTCTTTTCTTCTAGAGATGTTTTCTCCCTAACCAGGTACAAGTAACATATTGATACAAAATATGATAAGGAAAGACTTACTTTCACAATGTGTGCCATTTCCAATATATCCAAACCTGCATTTACAGATAAACGAGCCTGGTGTATTGGTACAGTCTGCAAATTTATGACAGTTGTCAGTGTGCTTCTCACATTCGTTGATTTCAAAGCAAGCTTTTGCTCCATTTCCAGAGTATCCACTGTCACAGGTGCATAAATGTTCACGGGAAGCACTGTTGTAGGTACATGTGGCGTTGGCACGACATTGATTTGGTCGAGACGGGTTGCATTCTAAACGTGAGAGGAAAATTATTACTTGCAATATTACCACTGAACTAAGTTCCTCGGAATCTCAAGCAAATGAATCAGCACGTGAACATTTCTTTGTTATCAATCTGAGCCTAGGCCACTAATTCTTTTTTCTTAATTTCTTTCTTTGTGGAATAGCAAGGATCTACTTGCAATATGAAAACTAGTAACAACAGCATCCCTATTCTTTCATTAAAGAAAAGGTTTGAGGGGCACTACAGGACATGATATTATTTTTCAGTGATGGCCGTTGGCTATACTACTGTAATCCTCCGGTTTCATCTCTTGGATATTACAATTACTAAGATCTCATTCTTTTTGAATTTCAATGCGTGTTGATCATCAGAGGGCAGAAGAATATCTTTTTTTACTCACGGAGCGCATGCGCAGGGAAGTTAATGTTGTAGGGTTGGGAATTTTTCTCCAGATCTGTATCTGCTCTCAAAATGACATGCGAGAGAGGCTGAAGACAATGCTGTCATTACACCATTTTCACGTTAGAACGATACGGATATTTCTCTATCTTGCCTTTGCCAGTGACAGTTTTTCATTTTTTCGGGGAATGAGTAGAGCATGAGCATACCTACCATCATTGAACATTGAACTGTAGGTAACTGTGTTCATTTGACCAAGTGTATGGCATACATTCACATGACCTCTTGTCTGTGAATGGCATACATGGCATAAATTTGTGTTCATTTTCCTGTGTGATGTGATGGATAGAGACTAACATTCTGGCCTTAAATTATAAGGCTAGTCTTTATACAGAGATTTTGTAAAAAGTGTTGTTACATTAAAAATGAAACTCAACTTTTCTTTGGAGAGAGAAACATTAAAGTTTTGCTATTTTCATTCAATTTTCCATCAATAATATCAGTTGGTTCAGCTGCACAGGTGCTTGTGCTTGTCAGAGGCGTGGTGGAGGAAGCCTTCTGATCGTCGATCTGCAGCAGCATTGGAACTTGGAAGCTTAGGCTAGCTAGATGTTAAGTACAGATCATATCTCAGTTTTTTTTGCAACATGATTGTGATTTTTGACTGCTGTCACATTTGTTCTCATTTCTTGTGTTGTGTTATGATAGCTATTTAACATACATTTATAAGGAATAGGATATTATATTGTTGTTGAATAGGAAAATCTAGAAGTCAAACCCACTGAAGACATAATACTGTATCTTAATATAAGGGAGGGGGCAGTGGGAATCCTCATAATAATATGTATCTATAAAAAGTAACAGAGGTTTTTATCATAATCTAGATTTTAGATGAGTTCTTGAAAAGGAAGAAAATTGTCGAACAAAACAAAGATTGTTTTCAAATATTCTGTGCGCCCTGTGATACTGTATACCTAGCAATACCGTGTAACATCACATCCTAAGCACAAAAATATTGGAACTAATCGAGGCAGGTATTTTGAAAACCGCAAGTCAGCTGTAAGGACCTTCTTTCATTTATTCATTGTAAAGGAATACAAACCAATAGAGAAATACTTACTGTTACATATTTTGCCATCTCCCAGATAGCCAGGCTTGCACTTACACGTATGAGAACCATCTGTATTGGTACAGATTGCCTTTGCATGGCAGCTGTGGGTGCCAGAAGTACACTCATTGATTTCAGTGCAAGTTTTTCCATTTCCTGTATATCCTTTAACGCAGGTGCAAGAGTAGGATCCTATTAAGGCGGTACATGTTCCATTTGTAGGATGACAGTCATTTGAGCATACTAGAAATGTAAGAAATTATGCAAAAATCAGATATACATATTGCAAGTGGCGAAGCCTTTTATCCAATTATCAACAAAATGAATTTTGTCCAATTTCTCTTTTCTTTAAAACTCGTCTTTTTCTTTTCACCGACCCATACGATTAATTTTCGGCAATTCACTGGCAAAACCTTTCTTTTTAGGCCCTTGTGCAAGAGTAAGTCTGTATAACATAGGACTTCTAGAGGTATGCCTGGTCGTGCTATAAATTTTTGAACACAGACTCTGTGCCTAGTCGTGCTGAAAATGCGGAGTACGTGATGAACAAGAGGAACAAGCTTGATAGCCTGTGGTCTACTGAGCTAAAAAAAAGAAATGAAACAACAGCGTCAGTGCTCATGAGGTTCGAACATGAACCAGGCATAAATCATCATTAATCATGCAAGAATTAAGCGATTTGATTGGTCAGAAAAGAAGAAAGGACATATTTTTTTGCCTTGGTCGTGTAAACTATTTAAAGAGCCGCAATTACCACTTTTGATAAATTCAACGAATGCTCAAACTACGCTAAACCAGTATGAGCGGACTCGGTTTATTGCTAGACTCAGTTTCATGATGAGTGACTTCTGGGACTCTTGTAATAAGTCTATTGGTCGTTTTCAAACAGGAAAGTACGACTGTATTCTTTTTTTCCCTCTTTAAGCTTTGCCAAGCCAATATCAGAGTGCGCTGAGACTTGGGACAGGGAGTTAGCTATTGAGGGGAAAAAAGAGAGGTACTGAAGCAAAAGAAAGGATACTTTTGCAGCCTCATTTTGTTTGTTGTTTAGGCCCTGAAGAGTGTCGTCATCTTGATTATCAAACCAAAATTAACTTTGCTATTCTTCATACTTTTTGTACAGACTTCAAAATCAAAGATTAAAAACGTTTTCCGAGTATTAAGAATCTCTTCTGAGTCACTTTTGTATCAAAACCTATATTTTAGAGATAGAGAGAGGGAGGTATCGTCACCCGACGAGGGAATTTACGGAAATAGGTGATTTTGGTCAATTTGGGGGTGCTGACTCCGAATTTCAATGTCATACAGAGAATAAAGGGGGCTAACTGCCTCGTTTGAATGAAAAACCTCGATTTCAAGCATGATTTAGTTCTGCTTTAAAGTAATGCCTATAATGCCTGACATATATGCAAAAGATTTAAAAATCAATTTAGGGGTGCTGATTTCAAATATTCCATTTCTTAGGGGGAAAATTGGGGGGGCTAACTACCTCGTTTGCTGTAAGTCTGAATTTCGATTAAAATGGCTATAAACACTCAGATGTTTGAAGTGCAGTCATAGGTAGTATATTTGTTCAATTCAAAAGGTCTAGGATCATCTATTGATGCTTAAATAGATAATGGGGGTAAAGAAAGGTTTGAAGGTGGACTGCTTGTCTCCAAAAATATAATATTCTTGTGTATATGTTAGAGTACTTCCAAAACTTTTTGAAAATAGAAAAACAACCGCAAATATTGATGCTAATTGACATAGTCCTTGGGATTCCTTGCTGCATAGTGATTGCTGCATTCTTCTAAATATGAAATGGGACAGTATGAAATCATATAATATAATATGATTTCATATAATATAAATAAATATCAGCGTTGACAGTTGGCTTGCAGCACCCTCAGCTACTTTTGCAATGACCATTGGTCATTGCTTGTACGATGTTTTCGTCACACATAAACCAACATATATCAACTTAATTACAACTGTATGGCCAATTTACACAAACTGTATGACTAACTTGCATAAATAAATCTAAGTAAAACCAACTAACTAAAATCAACTATGTGCAATATTTTATCATTAAAGTTTAGAAAAACTAATAGTATTTAGATGAAAGTGATGTAAATTAGATAAACCATAAAAATGAAAAGCATGGTAAATAGGTAAACAGTCAGAAAGTTAGGCCTGAAATAATAGCAGAGGTTAGTGACGTACAATGGAAAGGTTAGTGACAAATTGAACGAGAAGAGAAAAAAAAATGGCTGTAAGGCTATGAATGAAAAACTACAAGAGAGAGAAAAACTAAAGCATAGTAGCTATAGCAATAGGGCCTAAATATAGTTACACTTTAAATCCTATTACACTATAAATTGAACTAAACATAATCTTTGCAAATACAATACTAACTTACCACATGGAAAGCATGATTTTGAACAATATTTCTGGTACCATTCTTTGTTATTAACGGAACCCCTTGTACAGTATCCAAGTCCCCACCATTTTGGACAAAATTGAGGATCTTTGTATCCCGGAAAATCTTGACAAGCTGAAAAAAAATTTACATTAAAGATTGTGAAAATATGAAATAAGATAAAGAAGTGAAGAGTAGTTGGTCTATCAAAGGGGCAGTGGGATTATTCTCAATATGGTCTGGCAAAAAGGACTGGTTGATTTGAGGGTTTTCTAAATGGCTAGGAGATGACCTAAGTTAGGATTATTGCACTGAAGCGTAGTTTACACGAGCAATTTTCATGCTAGCATTGTCATATGAGCTCAAATTGACCTCATCCACACGAGCAAATAAAATTGTCAATTAAAAACTGTAGTCGAAACTAAGGCTATAGATAACGTTAACAAGCTTTCAAGCCAAAGTAAAAGTAAAAGTAAGCGCCAAAGTTAAATTAGGACAAAAGCAAAAGTAATATCAGAAGCAAAAGGAAAATCAAAAGTAAAATCAAAAGCAAAAAAAAAATGAATAGTAAGGAAAAAGCAAAAGAAAATTTTAAGGTGAGGCAAAATAAAGATAAATTAAAAGTAAAGTAAACGCAAATGTAAAAGTAGAGCAAAAGCAAAAGTAAAATGAAAAGTAAAAGTGAAGAAGAGAGAATTAAGGCAGAATTAAAGCAAAAGAAAAAGCAAAAGTTAAGCAAAAGTAAGAGTAAAAGAGAAAGTAGAGGTAAAAGTACAGCAAAAGTTTAAGTAGAAATAAAAGTAAAGTGAAAGTGAAAATATCAGAAAATTTAATGTAAGAGAAAGCAAAGGTAAAAGTAAAGCAAAAGTAACGGGAATGATAAAAAGTAAACGTAAGAATTAAAGTTAAGGCTAAGGTAAAGCAAAAGCAAAAGAAAAGTAGAAGTAAAAGCGAAAATAAAAGTTATCGTAAAGTTAAAGGAAATTTAAAGTAGAATCAAAAAGTAAAGCACAAGTGAAAGTAAAAGTGAAAATAAAGCAAAATGTAAGCAAAAAAAGCAAAAGTTAAAGTAAAGGGAAAAGTGAAAATGAAAATAATAGGATGAGGCCCTATTTAAGAATAAGTAAATGTGAGTGATCAGACCTACTCAAGGATATTGGGCTTAAATGTGCACTGTTGTTATGTAATCCTTTATGTTCTTAAGCACCTAAATAAGTTTAATATAGGTCGTAAATTCATATTTACGTAACTGTTAAATTTACGTAATGGACGAATACATTCAAATTAGAGAGATTCTTATAATTGCTGATATGTGTCAACATATGGAATAGTTGTCTTGGTTAACTCATTATGATTTAGCTTGATAATAATTGAGCATGGAGCTTAAATAATCCTCTGAACACATGGTATCGTAAACAATAAGTTGTGATTTTGATTGAAAGTTAATTAGCGAAAAGTTAGACTAATTCATCGTCGGCGTAGTATAAGAAATAAATAACACTGTAAAGTGAATTGTAGTTTAGAACAGTTCTGGTGATAGATGGAATGGTTTGATACACGAACAGAGGCGTCTAGAGGACGAAGACACTAACATCATTTATATCATCATATCATATCATATCATTTATATCTTTGATATAGATGTAGCCAGTATAAATGATAAAGACGTTCAACATAAAGCTGAAGAAAGATCAGTAGTTGTCAAACTCTCAACTCACGCCGACCAGAATACGCAACTTTAGTGAGCACCAGTCTCTACAACATAAAAGCATTAGATCCAATCGCCATGTCTCTAGACTAAAGGAAGCCTAACTTAAAATCTTAATGTAGTTAATCACTAAGCAACAGCAGAGCAAGAATAAAGCAAAAAAGGAAATTAAATGTGAAACTAAAATGAAAAAAAGCAAACGCAAAAGTAAAACAAAGTAACAGTAAAAGTCGCGTGCCTAAGCAACAGAAAAATGAGTCAGTTAATTTTACTATGAAGATTCTAAAATTCCCTTCTTGCTTATTGTCCTTAAAGAAACAGGATTACTTGTTTTCCAAGACACCGATATCTTACTTTGAAATTGATTTTAAATAGAGCGTGACATTGCTGAAGCTGAATTAAGATCAACAGTGAATAATAATGGCGGGAATCTTTGGAAAAAATTAAAACTGAGTTCACTAATCCCTAAAAAGTTTGGTATAACAAATTCTAACAAGGAAGTTTATGAAAGTTTGCAACGACAAAAATATTAGGTTTTTCAATCAAAAAGTTTGCTATACCAAAACTTTTGAAAGTTTTATTTGGATTTAATTTTAAGGCCTCAACCAATTGACATAAGATATTGTTTTCTTGATAGCAAAAATGCCTTTTACCTATTTTGCGAAAGAGAATAAGTAGAACGTTTTCCTTTCTCATTCTATGAGACTTCTAGTTTTTTCTTTACTCTAAGGCTTATCCTTATAAACAGTTTCTCTGCTCCTCGATTGACAATTTCTGTATGTCGAGAACTTTGTGCAGAATTTCTTTGCGAAATGTTTGTCCAAAATCTCAAAAAAGTACGCAAGTTTTTTGCTAGAATGTTTTCTCCAAATATTCATCCCTCGAAATTTTGGGAATAAACGTAACCTTCTTTAATCATATTCATAGTAATGAAATATCATTTCTTATCAACACCCCAATTGATTTTATCTGAATGCACTTTTAGCTGGGTGAAAATGAATTTGAGAAACTAACTATCGCAAATGCGGGCGGGATTGTGCAAAACGAAAACCGAAGACGAGATTTTGTTTTTGTCTTTGCTTCTCGTTTTGTAAAAACAAGACAAAAATGTACAAAATGAATACTAAAGACTGAAGAAAAGTTCAAGAATATAAACACAATCAAAATTCAAATTTGGAAATTCAGTCTTCGTTTTGTAGATTTGGGCCTCTTTTCTACAAAGCAAAACACAATGCCCGGAAACAATTTCTCTCCCTTAGCCTTTGTATGGTAGCTCTTCGGTTTTCTCCGATTTTATGAAGAACGAACACTGAACACGATCTCCAAATCTTGTCCTTCACAGATGGAAATCCTCCCATTGTTTGCCCTTTTTATTTACCTTATACTTTTTCCAAGCTTTATAATAACATCTCATTACAGAAATATTTAGAATATTTTTTGATTTGGTATATAGGGATAAGAATGCAATTTCAGTTGATTCGCTAACGATGCGGCTAATATTGGAAAGAAAATAGATAAGTTTCCTTGTTAGCTTCCATCCTTGCAGATGTTCCGCCCCTTTCTCCCTCTCTAAGTGTACCCCTTGTTGGAGGCAGAACATTGATAAATTCAATCGAAAACGCATGGTTTGTATTTTTTTTGGTATTTTGCGTTGTGCTGTGTTGCTTTTATTGGAAGTTCATTGTTTGAGAAGCTCCTGAAATCTTAAAGTAAATGGTTGCCTCTTAGAGCGGTGATTATTGGTGGAATGAATAGCTTTGGGAGTACATTTGGAGCACTGAGGCGTTGTTATTCTAGTTGATAAGAAACAGTGTCTTTAGGTAAGCTTCATTGGTTGCGAGCAATGGAAAGTGGGCCAAAAGTTGGTTTTTTTTCATCCACCCTGCCACAACCTATTTGTAGTTTTGATGTTAATGTTCATTTTTCTCTTTCAGTTATTTTCTTCATGATAGAGTTTATTTTCAACTTTTTTTGTTGACGTCGATGCACTGGTCGTGTGGAAAAATCAGGGGAATTGTCCTTACCCCCCTGGGCCTTGTGGGAGGAAATATGGGCAGTATGCTTACATGGCTAACTTAGACTCAACGATGAGAGAACACCGCTGGAATAGGCCATCGTATCATGAGGTTAAAGATACCATTGATTGCACCCAGCAACTCTGAAGAGCCCCCTTTATTGTTTTATTATCGGATGGACTGAATGAATCCCCTGCCTATTATAAAACAAAGGAAAATGATTCCCAGGGTAGTATGACCGATTTTATAAGCACATTCCCTAAAAGTGAATGTCCCCCCCCCAAACACCCCAGACGTATTGAGTTCATATGCCTGATGGCTACAGAGGTAACAGCAAAAATAGACCGGAAAATAATTCCTCTTCCCGTTGAATCGCCTAGCTTGGAAAAATACTTATGGCTCAAAAGGCCTCAAAAATTCTTGAAAAGAAAAATTAATGTTAGTCAGACTGCCACAAATGAGACTTTTATTTGGGCTATTTTACATATCGCGGAATTAGGGAGCCTAAGACCTCTGTCGGCATGGGACCTAAAAGTCCTGCCGGTTTGAAAAGGGTTATTATGTTAATTTTCGATGATATTTCAAGTTATTATTGATCGACCTACCCGATTTAGATAATTGCGTTCAAAGTTAGTTATACGAGGAAAAAATGGGGATAGGCTGTTTTTCGTTTTGTAGTTCTTCGGTTATCCATCTTCGTTTCATAGACTCCCAACGACAACCAGAACACGTAAGGCGTGGTGGGAAGTGCTAAGGGAATCGGGAGTGCTTGGTTGAATCTAGCCTATACGGGCGCAGAATTTGGCAGTCTCTTTGATTTATATTCTTTGCAAGAAAGTTGTTACATTTCATGATATAGTATTGATAATTCCTTTAAGTCAAGAACATTGTGCCGGAATTTCTGTGCGAAATTTATGTGCAAAATTTCTGATTACGTAACTCAGCAAAACTGAAAATCAGATGTCAATTAAATTTCATAAACTATGCATACGACCAACCAACAAACTTGTAGCTAAAAACACATACTTAAAAAAGCAGATGCAAACTCATAGTTTATTTGATGTAATCATAGCTTTAGGAAATTGAAATGTCGTCGTATTACATCGCGACTACTCTGAACTACTTGGCACTTGTAGTATTACTTATTTATTCTGGGTCGCACATATCAATTTTGCCAAGTGTTTTATTTTGTGAGCTCGAAGTTTCCAAACTAAGTTATTAAGTTACTTTACAAGGTTGGAAAAGCAATTCCCACTATTATAGCTAGATGATTTTTTGCATCTTTACAAAAACCCGTCGGCACACTTTCAAAAAATCTTGACAACCGCCGCCAATTTTGTGACCAATCTCATTGATTGTTTCATTAATGTTGAGATCTTGCATTCTGATCTGTTCTGGTTCAGGATTTATATTATCAGAATATACTTAATTGAAATATGATATAAATGTGGCCACTCGTTCAGACGCAAGTTTTATTGTTTCGCAAACGTCCTGAGCTAACGAGTTGAAATCTGAGAGATCTAATTGAGCCGACGGCACAATAATTTTCAGCACTTTTCAAAGTCTAGCGTGAAATCGCTCCTTACATCTTCCGCTTTACTGCAAATAATATTACTCCTAAAAACTGCCTCAATTGATCAATCATTGGATGGTCATCTACTATCCGAATTCTTCGACTGCGGTGCTTTATGAGGATTTATATTAGTGTGGCGGTTTGGCGAATCCAGGAACATTTTCGAAGCGTGATACGGTTTTGGAAAGGAATGATTGACGTGTTATATGCATCAAGCGGAAAACTGCTCTCACAACTGACGGCAAAAAGCAAAAACTTTGGCAGTATTCAACAGCTGTACCATAGGTACTAACCCTAACAGACCCCATTTTACGAGAGTGCCTGTTTTAGCCCCGTCGCAAAAGTTAAACAAGGAAGTTAAATCATTACCTTGGCTTGAAACAGAAGAAATGGCACAAATGCCGAGAATCATTAACGCCAGCAGCGCCTTCATGATAACAGCAATCTTTTTGCTCGGCTGGATGATAGAATTGGTCTTGCAAAGGTAGTTTTTTACTATATGGTGCTGGGCGTGTACTTCTTTGAGTGTCTTCTCCTTCCAAATGAAGCTATTTCACATGGGGATCTTTTTGTGAACCTGAAACATTATCCGGCTCCAAAATCAAATTACCATGACAAGGATAAGCTTGTTTTTCCATCCCTATTGTTAAGGTATCTGATCCTGTGAAGTTACAGGGCGTTTTCGGCTAATGTGTCCCACCGGATCTGTCAGTCATTCTTGTGACGATGTAGAAAGGAAGTACAAACGAGCTTCAGGGACAGGGAGGGAGAGACCAAGATCCTGCTACAACAGCTCTGCTGTTGAGTTGTCGTAATGCACTCTTTTTTATAAGCACAATTTTATAAGAACAGCAGCCTCAAATTTCGCCAAAACCTTAAGAACAAGCTAAAAACAAACCGAGGCTGGCAATACTTGGCTCGATAAGAAAATGTTATCAATGTTGCTTTTCATTTATTAGAACAGAACGGCAAAATAGAATTCTGCGTATGCTCTATTTCTCTTCGATGGCTTTCATGGCTAGATACTCGGAAATACGAATCGCAATACTGAGGTATTTCGTAAACAGGCAGGCGTTTTCGTAATCACAGACAGGGCAAAGATTTTAATGTATTTTGCTCGACTGGTTTGAATATTAGCAAAGACTTGGACCCGTACTATAGGCCAGTTGACCTTTTATCAAAATTCTGCCATTCTTATATTCGTTTTATGTTGGTTATATACAGTACACTTCTGACTTCGAACTTATCACCCAAAAATAAAGCACGAGGAGCTGGAAATGATCGCATCCATCTAATAAATAATCATTTCTAACATGACAGTTCATGAAAAATGTGTGAAAGCTAGATGCTATTTAAATCTGAGGAAAGTCCTTACGAATAAGGACAGAAGTTCAGGAATGTAGCGTTGGGCATTCATAGGGCACATTTAGGGCAGTTTTAGGGTTCTCGTGTAGATGGAGCCTTAATTTGTCTTCTTTAGGGGATCGAGCAGATTATCACCTCGCTTGATCGTGTACCCAGTATTTTCAACTGTTTCGCCCGATGAAAAGGTAGTGTGCCGATCAAAGACATTGCTATGGCAAATTGGGGCTGCTCCAGAGGTGCTCTTTTTGCCCAAAGCTGTCGGATTAAAACTTGGCTTTTGCACTGTTTGCTTTCACAAGTGTTTTTAATTCGTTAAAGCAAAACAGGTACAATAGAATTCAACGGTTGCTTTCATTGGTAGAAATGCTCAAATACAAATTGCATCTGTCAGGCAGAAAACGAAGCACAAGGGCTTGGAAATGATCGTGTGCTGCTAAAAATCTATCATTTCAATCATAACAGATGTGTGAAAGTTCGATGCAATTTTCATTTGAGCAATGTCCTTACGAAAATAGAACGGAAGTTCTGGAAAATAATGTTGGTCATTCATACGGCAGATTTAGGGCAGTTTTAGGGCTCTCGTGTAGATGGTCCAATAGAAATTCAATTCTGAATAAACGAGACCTGATCCAAAACATATATATAGATAGCACTATATCTCATCAATTTGACCAAAAAACACAAATAACGTCGACGTCTTGGCCTTTTAAATTTACTAAAATGAAAGGATTCTACTGCCACTTGTCAAATTTCAGAGCATGGTACAGTGTGCTAAGTTTCAAATTACAGGATATCATATTAGGAATCATCTTAGCTTACAACAAAAAAACCTCATTTCATTTATTCAACAGCCTGGTTTATCATCTAATGAAAAAAATCATTTGTGTATGACAGCATATTTAATAAGAGTACCTGTCTCATTCCATGTCAAAAAGTCAAACAAGGAACTTCAATGGACCCAACTCAATTCAGTTCAGAAAATTCAAAAATTCAAGTACTTATTGTTTCATTATCTGTGTAATAAGAAGTCGTCTGGAAAGTAAACAGGGTCTATATGTGCCAATCAGATCACGCCTTATCTTAACCTGTTTTAAATCACGCTGTCTTGTCTGTGTCGAATCATTACTTTGAATAGCAACAGGAACTTTTTCCGCACACTACCAGGGGGCAATAGCGCCTTTTAGCCATTCGGTTTTAGCCATTTGGTTTCCGGTTGTTCTGAAAATAGTATATTGCCTCTATTAAACGGCATTACGTTTCTCCATGCTGGTGTCCTGTTAGCACAGGGCCAACGCCACCGGGAAGGACACAGGGCCATGTCCCCCAAAAAGTCTGGCCAAAAAATCATTAAGTTTTCGAAATTGAGTAAATAAAGCCAAATCAGATCGTTTATTCTCGTTAGCGCGAAGACTTTAAACATTTTTGCGACCTTCAATGACACAAAGAGGGTTCAACTCATTATCAATTTCATTTGAATACAAAGACTTGGTATACATTTAATTTCTAGTCAATATTGCAAAGGACTTTGTGGAAAATATGCCGAATCATATTATTCTTGAAAACATTTCTTTCACACACCTTTCTTGAAAACATCTAGTCATACTCCTTTCAAGTCCCTGAGGTGTTTGGGTAATAAGTTAATCATCTTAGGGCCTTGGATGCTGAAACTCTGTTCCAGTATTGTGCAAATTTCATTCTTTCCAATGATTCTTTTAATTTCACACTTCCTTCCGTGTCGAATATGATTATATGAAACGATTTCAGAGTTAACGTTAGGAACAAGCCCTTCAAGAATTTTCCAGACATAGAGTATACGATAACGTTCGTGTCGACGCTGGGCAGAATATACTCGAAATCTCTTAAGAGTTTCCCAGTAGTCCAACTTTTCATTAAGTTTTATCTTTCTTAAAAATGACCATTGCAGTGCATCGAGCTTCTGAACTAGGCTTTTTTTGGATGGAGACCACAGTACGCAGCAGTACTCAATTTGGGGGACAAGATACATTTTCCAAAGGAGAAGCATGTGCTCTTATTTACGAGTCTTGAAGGTACGAAGTACCCATGACATAATTTTTTTACACTTTTCTATTGACTTAGTGATGTGTATATCGAAAGAGCAGTCATCCGTCATTGTTACACCAAGATCTCGAAGGTTGTTTTTTTGAATTATAACGTAACCATTTGGAGTCGTGTATGAAGTTGATTGTTGGAGTGTGTGATCATCACTGTAATGCAGAACTTCAAATTTGGTGTCGTTTACCTCCATGTTTGATTCTGAGGTCCACTTAAAGATTGTGTTGATTTTAATTTGATGGTTGCTGACCAGTGGCGTAGCGTCTGGATATTCAAGGTATTCAGTGAATACCCTGGGATTTTGAGCAAAAAATAAAAAAATAGCCTAAATATAAGATTTTGCTAAACAAGAAGACCTTTTTTAACGTTTGGGTTATAAACTTCACAGTGTTTTCTCCATTCCTAGTTATTTAACGCAACACAACACAATTTGTATATGTTCCATCTATTCCATTCCATCGTATTTGATTCCGTGTTCCATATTTTTGATAAAGATCTCTAGTTGAGCAGAGGAAACATTCCTAAATGGATTAGCGGTTATGTTTAATTGTTTATGAGAACAGTAAACGATTGAATTTCATTGTATTAATCACAGTAGAGGTCTAGGGTACGCACTGAATCTCTTCCAGTAGTTTCCACCAATCAGAACTCTCCATTTCGCCAGTATTTGACCCCAGATTGACCTTTCAGATCGAGAAAACAAAAGAGCTGTACGCAGAGAAATCTCTGCGTACAGCCTCCTTTCTCGACTTAGATGATCAAAACTGATTTCGAGGCTGAAACAATCATAGGCAAGAAGACGGAAGTAAAACAGAATTGTGACCGTGAACAGATTAAAACCAACAGATGAATATAAATAGGTCAACATGAAGCCCAAATTTCGTCGTCGCTTTTGCAGTATAATATTTGAATTGATATTTTGCTAAGATGGTCTGAGCTCATTACAAGAAAACAAGCTAGAACGTAAGTGCAAAGTAGATTATTAGGATCCTACGCCATTTTGAGGGCCTAAACTTGAATCTCAACTGAATACCCACTACTGAAAGTCACGCTACGCCACTGTTGCTGACATCGATTACATTTCTTACATTTCTGGTACAACGGGTGTCATCAGCAAATGATCTGGCAATACTTTTATCTAGACCTCGATCAATGTCCATAATGTGGATTAGAAATATAAGAGGGCCGAGTACACTACCCGGTGGGACTCAAGAAAGAACAGGCAACAGGGCATGGATCAGAAGACATACCATTTACCACTACATACTGACTAGGTACGATCAGTTAGGGAAGCACGAAGAAAATCATCTGTATTTCCTCGTATACCAAGTCTCTGTGCTTTTGAGAGGGAAATAGTCTACCTTGTTGAAAGCTTTGACAAAGTCAAAAAATATATAACGTCAACATTGTCACCATTAAGCATATGGTTCAGGATTGAATCGTAGTGCTCAAGAAGTTGGCTTAGACAAGATCTGCCAGAACAAAAGATTGTTTTCTTCAACATAGGATGTCATGTGTTTTTTTACTACCTTTTCAAATATCTGTATCAAGTTTGACGTCAATGAAACATTTCCAGAATTTTAAAAGAATTTCGAAAATTGTACTAACTCTGACTTATAAATCGTAGCTAGTAAAATTTTTACACTGTCGCTGTTGTTGGTTGAGTTATATTGCAAGAGTAATATTCGTTTCACCTTATCTTCAGATTTAGGATGGAATATGAGGATCGAGTGTCCACTAATAAAAAGATATATGCGATTTCCTCGTATCTAAGTGGTTTTTGTTATGAGAGTGCTTTGCTGACTTCATGCTCTGCTGATGCATGGTATATTCAGGAGATATTACGTATACTGTGTTTCTTGTGTTTTCCTATTATCGTGAATTTAGAAGATTTTAAGCCATTTCAAAGTCAAAAAAAGTGGAAAGATTTCAGGAGCTCCGGGGGCTCCACCCCCTGGACCCCTACCAGGGGCCTACCCTAGACCTGCTGGGGGGCTTGCAGCTCCCTCCAAAGCCCTGGCTGTTTAGAGCAATGACTTTCGGTCATTGCGGTATACTTATGGATACCCAGAGTATACCCTACAATTGTTCATATTTCCTTTCATATTTCATACTTCCAATTTTTCATATCCCTCCCCTCCCCACTACAAAAGTAATGTCGTGGGTCCTGTAGCAAAGTCACTGAAAACAGTGGAAATGGCCTTTATGCAAAGAATCAACAATTCGAAACCACATTAATGATTGAATATAATATTTATTTTTATTGGTCTAATCTACATTTAGAGTGTTAGGAAAGCCCTTTTGAGCAAACAAATAAATTGATTTTTTAGATATGACGTCATCAATATTGATGACGTCATAGATATTAGATTTTGCTTACGTCAGCAAATGTGGATAAATTATATATCATTCGAAAGCTCTCATCAAGAAAAAGCTAATGATGTCTCTTGCATCATTGTAAACGCTATATCATCAGAAATGTCGTTATTTAACATGAAACAAAATGGCGGTCTTGGCCTAAAATAGGCCTAAAACAGCTCTGACTAAAATTTGCATGGATGGGCCAATGAAGTAATTTGAAGAACTCCAACCTGTGCAATCATCATCAGCAAGGTGTAAGGTATGTTTTAAACCAAAAATTAAATTGCCCGCAAAAATTTCCAGTGTACACCTACTTTTGACCCCGTAGCTTCTTGACTAGTAGCAAAGTCACTGAAAACAGTGGAAATGGCCTTTATGCAAAGAATCAACACTTCAAAACCACATTAATGATTGAATATATTATTTCTTTTTATTGGTCACATGATATGTTTCTCTGGAAGCAAAATGTAGTGTTAAGGATTTGATAAGGAATGTTACACCCAAGAGTTCAAATTACTTCGTAAATGACACCATTCTATGGGATGACCTATTCACCCTTATACAATCCATTATCTTGTTTAAAACTTCTTATCTATCTTTGAAATATCAACTTATTCAAAGAATCTATTGTAAAGTTATATAATCCTATCAAGTAACGGGGTTGTTTTTTGGTTATCAATATCCTAATTGGACTTTTCACTCACTCTTGTAAGCCAACAAAATAGCCATGTACGAAGGAGCTTCGCAGGAAAAAAATGAATGCAAGTAAGGGTCTGATTAAATTGCGTCGATCGTAAATTTATATAATCCTATCAAGTAACGAGGTTGTTGTTTGGTTATCAATATCCTCAGAGGATCTGTCACTCACTATTGTAAGCCAACAAAATAGCCATGTACGAAGGAGCTTCGCAGGAAAAAAATGAATGCAAGTAAGGGTCTGATTAAATTGCGTCGATCGTAAATTTATATAATCCTATCAAGTAACCGGGTTGTTGTTTGGTTATCAATGTCCTCAGAGGATCTGTCACTCACTCTTGTTAGCCAACAAAATAGCCATGTACGAAGGAGCTTTGCAGGAAAAAAATGAATGCAAGTAGGGGTCTGATTAAATTGCCTCTATCGTAAATTTATATAATCCTATCAAGTAACGGGGTTGTTGTTTGGTTATCAATATCCTAAGAGGATCCGTCACTCACTATTGTAAGCCAACAAAATAGCCATGTGCGAAGGAGCTTCGCAGGCAAAGAAATGAATGCAAGTAAGGGTCTGATTAAATTGCCTCTATCGTCAATTTATATAATCCTATCAAGTAACGGGGTTGTTGTTTGGTTATCAATATCCTCAAAGGATCTGTCACTCACTATTGTAAGCCAACAAAATAGCCATGTGCGAAGGAGCTTCGCAGGAAAGGAAAAAAATGCAAGTAGGGGGCTTATTAAATTGCTTCTATCGTAAATTTATATAATCCTATCAAGTAACGGGGTTGTTGTTTGGTTATCAATATCCTAATTGGACCTTTCATTCACTATTGTAAGCCAACAAAATAGCCATGTGCGAAGGAGCTTCGCAGGCAAAGAAATGAATGCAAGTAAGGGTCTGATTAAATTGCCTCTATCGTAAATTTATATAATCCTACCAAGTAACAGGGTTGTTGTTTGGTTATCAATATCCTAAGAGGATCTGTCACTCACTCTTGTAAGGCAACAAAATTGCCATGTACGAAGGAGCTTCGCAGGAAAGGAAAAGAATGCAAGTAGGGGGCTGATTAAATTGCCTCTATCGTCAATTTATATAATCCTATCAAGTAACGGGGTTGTTGTTTGGTTATCAATATCCTCAGAGGATCTGTCACTCACACTCACTATTGTAAGCCAACAAAATAGCCATGTACGAAGGAGCTTCGCAGGAAAGGAAAAGAATGCAAGTAGGGGGCTGATTAAATTGCCTCTATCGTCAATTTATATAATCCTATCAAGTAACGGGGTTGTTGTTTGGTTATCAATATCCTCAGAGGATCTGTCACTCACTATTGTAAGCCAACAAAATAGCCATGTGCGAAGGAGCTTCGCAGGCAAAGAAATGAATGCAAGTAAGGGTCTGATTAAATTGCCTCTATCGTCAATTTATATAATCCTATCAAGTAACGGGGTTAGTGTTTGGTTATCCATATCCTCAGAGGATCTGTCACTCACACTCACTATTGTAAGCCAACAAAATAGCCATGTACGAAGGAGCTTCGCAGGAAAGGAAAAGAATGCAAGTAGGGGGCTGATTAAATTGCCTCTATCGTCAATTCATATAATCCTATCAAGTAACGGGGTTGTTGTTTGGTTATCAATATCCTCAGAGGATCTGTCACTCACTATTGTAAGCCAACAAAATAGCCATGTGCGAAGGAGCTTCGCAGGAAAGGAAAAGAATGCAAGTAGGGGGCTGATTAAATTGCCTCTATCGTCAATTCATATAATCCTATCAAGTAACGGGGTTGTTGTTTGGTTATCAATATCCTCAGAGGATCTGTCACTCACTATTGTAAGCCAACAAAATAGCCATGTGCGAAGGAGCTTCGCAGGAAAGGAAAAGAATGCAAGTAGGGGGCTGATTAAATTGCCTCTATCGTCAATTTATATAATCCTATCAAGTAACGGGGTTGTTGTTTGGTTATCAATATCCTCAGAGGATCTGTCACTCACTATTGTAAGCCAACAAAATAGCCATGTGCGAAGGAGCTTCGCAGGCAAAGAAATGAATGCAAGTAAGGGTCTGATTAAATTGCCTCTATCGTCAATTTATATAATCCTATCAAGTAACGGGGTTAGTGTTTGGTTATCAATATCCTCAGAGGATCTGTCACTCACACTCACTATTGTAAGCCAACAAAATAGCCATGTACGAAGGAGCTTCGCAGGAAAGGAAAAGAATGCAAGTAGGGGGCTGATTAAATTGCCTCTATCGTCAATTTATATAATCCTATCAAGTAACGGGGTTGTTGTTTGGTTATCAATATCCTCAGAGGATCTGTCACTCACTATTGTAAGCCAACAAAATAGCCATGTGCGAAGGAGCTTCGCAGGCAAAGAAATGAATGCAAGTAAGGGTCTGATTAAATTGCCTCTATCGTCAATTTATATAATCCTATCAAGTAACGGGGTTAGTGTTTGGTTATCCATATCCTCAGAGGATCTGTCACTCACTATTGTAAGCCAACAAAATAGCCATGTGCGAAGGAGCTTCGCAGGCAAAGAAATGAATGCAAGTAAGGGTCTGATTAAATTGCCTCTATCGTCAATTTATATAATCCTATCAAGTAACGGGGTTAGTGTTTGGTTATCCATATCCTCAGAGGATCTGTCACTCACTATTGTAAGCCAACAAAATAGCCATGTGCGAAGGAGCTTCGCAGGCAAAGAAATGAATGCAAGTAAGGGTCTGATTAAATTGCCTCTATCGTCAATTTATATAATCCTATCAAGTAACGGGGTTGTTGTTTGGTTATCAATATCCTCAGAGGATCTGTCACTCACTATTGTAAGCCAACAAAATAGCCATGTGCGAAGGAGCTTCGCAGGCAAAGAAATGAATGCAAGTAAGGGTCTGATTAAATTGCCTCTATCGTCAATTTATATAATCTTATCAAGTAACGGGGTTGTTGTTCGGTTATCAATAACCTCAGAGGATCTGTCACTCACTTTTGTAAGCCAACAAAATAGCCATGTACGAAGGAGCTTCGCAGGAAAGGAAATGAATGCAAGTAAGGGTCTGATTAAATTGCCTCTATCGTCAATTTATATAATCTTATCAAGTAACGGGGTTGTTGTTTGGTTATCAATATCCTAATTGGACCTTTCACTCACTATTGTAAGCCAACAAAATAGCCATGTACGAAGGAGCTTCGCAGGCAAAGAAATGAATGCAAGTAAGGGTCTGATTAAATTGCCTCTATCGTCAATTTATATAATCCTATCAAGTAACGGGGTTAGTGTTTGGTTATCCATATCCTAAGAGGATCTGTCACTCACTATTGTAAGCCAACAAAATAGCCATGTGCGAAGGAGCTTGTCCCCATACAAATACAAAGGTCTTAGGTTCCCTGAGTCTGCAAAATAGCCCTAATCAAAGTTTCATCAGAACGTGAATTTCTCGTGCTGTCTAACTTTCGCTAAGGTCTCAAACATTTTGCAGTGGTCGTCCATTTTCCTTTTTTGGCATTTTTTTAGGCCTTGTAGTAAATTAATTTGTAGTATTTGTAGTATTAGTAAGGCTATTTAGAACAGAATGGTCGTCCAGGTCGGTTTTGTCTCTATCAAGTAAGATGATGTTATTGTTATTGGTATGCAATATCCTCAGTGGATCTGTAACTCACTTTTGTAAGCATACAAAATACCGATGTACGAAGGAGCTTCGCAGGCAAGGAAATGAATTTAAACGAAGAAAGTCCACAATACTAGGCTTTGTGCCGGATCCTTTCGATGCTTGCGGCGAAGTAGGTAAAATAAAGCGAGACAGGAACAACGCAAGATGACACACACAGAAAAAACGTAGCTGGATTAAATATTATATATATAAAAAAGTATTGTCAATATTTCGCCCTGGCATACAGGGCTTCTTCAGGACTAGATTTACAAACGAATAAATGCGGGGCTATATACAAAATTTGAAAAGTTTTTACAGTGATATGGTTGGTTTGTACGTGATAATGGTGGTGCTACGCAGAGGGTGGAGCGGTGGCAATGATTATGGTTGGAGTGATATAATAATATTGATAATTAAATAATGATAATAGAATAAATGGATTGGAAAGCAAGGAAGTAAAGTATGACTCTAAATAGAGATACAAAAATATAACTATAAATAATGGGTTAGATGTATAGATATGATTATAAATAATTAATTAGCGGTCAGTCGTTCTGTTAAGTCCGTTGGGTGTCAGAGTGTTGGCCAAGTCAATGAAATGCTGTTCTTTGGCTCGTCTAACTCTCTCTCGTCCGGTGTGCAGTTTGTGTATTGGTATAATCTGTAAGTGACGTACAGTATGTCCAGGTTGACAAAAATGCTCTGCCACCCCAGACTTGTCATGTTTCTTGTTGAGCACGTCTCGTCTATGTTCAATAAGTCTGTCACGTACTCTTCTACCAGTTTGTACTATGTATTGACAGTTATTGTTGCCGTCCGTTATGCACTTGATACACTGTATCAAGTATATAACATTGTTCGAGTTGCAGTCCAGTTGCTGTCGAATGTCGTAGGTATTGTCTGTATTGGTAAAAGTAACTGTTGTGGCCCCATCATGTATGTGTGTGCAAGTGATGCAGTTTTTCCACAGTTTCGTATTATACCTCTTGGACCACCCGTAGAGCTACATCTTAAGGAAATGAATGCAAGTAAGGGTCTGATTAAATTGACTCTATTGTAAAGTTTTATAATCCTATCAAGTAAGGGGGATGCTGTTTGCCAGCAATAAACTCAGTAGTCATATCACTCACTCTCATAAGTCAACCAGGGTCGCCGAGATAGGGGATAGCTGGGGTAATTGTCCTAAGGCTCGGCCCCTTTGAAGGGCCCAGTGAAATTAAGCTTTGAGTTTAGATATTGAAACAGTTCGATCTTGACTCAAATCGCAATAACACATTTTTACTATGAAATTCACTTTTATAAAGATTTATTATCTTTTAGTTCCCTTTCACTATCCCCTGTAAAAACGCATCATAGAACTTGCAGCTATGCGTATGTGCATGGGCCTAAAGTTATCAAGAAAATAAAATTGTACGAGTGCTTCAAGAAATTCACAGATTAGAATTTAAACCTCCTCGATTCAAATCTTTTGGCACGCTGTATTTTTGCTTATCATTTCTTTTGAATGCAGCATATAGAAGGTAGGCTCTGAACACTTATTTTACACTTTGCACCCTCTCACCTCCACAATATTTGGAATACCCATTTCCATACTTGTGTATGACATGATACGATCTCTGCCATTTCTCAACCAAGGACTCGTCCCATTCTCCAATTATTATGTAGTTGAGGCAAACTATTTCCAAACTTACCGAATAATCATGGTCCCTTTTTTCGCAAGTATCTTATGAGAAACTCGTAATAGGTACCTGAACGTTAGTCTCTTTTTATACCCAAGCTCTCAATGGCGAGACGAGTGGTGAGAGACGTAAACTCCAAAACCAATCTCAAAACAACTCCTATAATATGCTGTTGAAACGTTTTTCACAAAAACCAGAAAATTTTGACTTAGGCTCAGGTGTTCTTATCTTTTAATTGCTCGAAACAATAGTTTAGTGTTTTTGCTAATGCTCTTGATTTATAATCAATTTTTATAGAAGTGTGTTTTGGTAAAGAGGGAAGATTGTCAGAGCTGCTCCTAGACATATGATAAGATAGTACTATCTCCATATGCCTAGCCACTTGCTTAGATGAATTCAATTGTTTAGCTGCTTTCTAGCATACCTTATCAATGTGGAAATCAAATTCAAGATTTTCGTTTATTTGAACACCTAGATAGGTTACACTGATGCAATACTTTCAATAGGCTAGTGTTCTGTCTACTTTTATCTCTAATTCATAACCAATTTCAAATTCATCAATATTTTTTGTCACTAATGGCAATGACTTGGAATTTAAAGGGGTTTGCAGTCATTTCACTTAGTTTAGACCGTTTGAGGAATTTTCAGTATTTACTTATTAGCCGAAGTACATCATCCGTGTTAATTGCAATGATGATATAGTGTCGTCAGCAGCAAAACATATTAGTGCTATTCTTACGGACTGCTCTCCAATCTTCAATGAGTTAGGATAGGGCATGCTGGGATAAAAAATGTCTTCTATACGTACATAGATATACGGAGAACTTTTCTTCAAGAAAAGGAGAAAGTTGAAGTGCTATTGCTTTTTCAAATACCTTTCGAAAAGGCTATAAGTAAACTAATAGGCCTATTATCTTCCTTCCTAAAATGGTCCTTTTTCTTATATATAGGTGAGACCATTCTTTAGGTTTTCCATTTAGTTTTGGTGTGTGCTGTGTGTTTTCATGGAATACATTTTTATTCCTAAATCTCTGGACTAAACTTAACAATAGGATTTAATTAACGCAGATTGCTCCCACGAGGTCGCTCCAACCCCCTTTAATAGTACGGAAATGTTTGTTTTGTTACATGAAGAGTTTTGATGAAGCACAGTTGTGTCTCAGGGTGTGTTAAGTGTGTTTCGGGGAGCACTTAATCGCTTCAGCCCATGCACAAATGCATGCCATGCACGCAAGCTTGTGAAAAGACAACTGTAGCTTTTTCATTCGAGTTTTCGATAACAGAGATTCATGTGGCTGCGTAGACGCTTGATCGAGAAAATTTGTCCGTTAAAAAGGGTTTGAAAGAAGTTGTAGACCGTTATTGCCCGGCCAGATTTGAAAAGGTTGGAAACAAAGACCCGATTCCAAGTTTACCCATCTTTCAATCTCTACCTCTATCAAAATCCTTGGTTTGTTAGGGTAGTTCGTACTTTGTAACATGAAGACAATAAAGTTTTGGTTCCACTTACTGCTCAAAAACCAATCACTACACCGCTCTGAAAACGTTTAGGATTATTAGCTGTGTTTTCAATTTCAAGTGTTAATAACTTACTGATACATTCCCTTGACGTGCATATAACCCTGGATGAGATTTCCAGATTTCAACCACAGGTACTGGTGTTGATGAAATAACAAGATCTTTAACTCCCTTCCTTTTTTATTTTCATCCTATGTTTCTTCTACGTGAACTTCAACTCAGTTCCCAATTCAATCATGAATCCCACAAACAAACAAAGTTGATTTTCGAAACCAATGCAACTCAGCCCAGTTGTGAAAATCTCATCTCGGGCTATATGCAATTACACACTAAATTCTGTAACTACTCTAGCTGTCTTTTCTTCATCACTTCGGTCCTTTGCTGAACATTGCACCTGGTCTTTTCCTCAGCTGGTAAAAAAGATACATTGTTGCAGCACTCAGAGCATACCTGCAAATTTAAAAATAAGTATTCTTGAGGCAAATTCTAACTTATTCGAACCCTCTCTTTCTGTCTTGCAATCCCCAAGCTCTGTGATATTCAAAGAAATGTCTTACTTTGTCTAGCGCCAACCAAATTATTCAGGTCCCATCTAGAGCTTTCTACAATCGGAATACTTTCACTCTTACCCCCTTAGTGTTGATTCTAGAAATACTTTTTACATGCGAGAGAAAAAGTTGCCACGACTTGCAGTTGACCAGGTTGCGTAAGTCATTGATAATGCAGAATAGGGTGACACACAAACCTGGGGTACTCCACAGAAAATGGAAAACGTGTCAAGTGAGTGATTTTGAAAGGAATATATTTCATCAATATGGAACAGAAAGTTCTTATCTGTACATGCGGATCGGAGAATCGCAAGTCTATGTAAATACGTGGAAAAACTGTTCTCGGCAAGCGGGTGAATCTTAAAAAGAAAGCCAGGACAACAATTTCTCCATTTAAAGAGACCATAGTTTTAACTGTATTGGGCCTCTTCCTCCCAAATCATCCTCCATTGTCGATATTTCATTATGTTATCATTAGATGGTTTTGGAGTTTTCTAGGTACCTAGGCCACCTGATTTTCTGAATCATTTTTAACTAACATCAAATTAGTTTTCTAGAGGAGACTTAGGGGCCTGTTTATATGGGCAAAATTGATTCACCTTCCGGTAAATTTCAAGGGGTATGGCAGGTGAAATAATTTTCAAGCACTGTTTATATGGGAATTTCATGCCGGGTCTGAGAGGCAAGGTATATCCCTAGACGTCATTAATCGTCAATGCATCATTGATTTTCCATTGTTATTAGGTCGAATTTACTTCACCTCACCGGTAGTTTTGAGTTTATATGGAGAAACTTCACTTCTTCTGAGAGGCGAAACTTCACTACACCGGTAGTGTGGAGTGAAGTTTTATTTTCCATATAAAAGTAAACGGAGATTTCAATGGTTTTCTATAGGAGGGTGAAATATCACTTGACAGCCGCAGGTCGGTAGGTGAAGTAATTTTGCCCATATAAACAGGCCCTTAAACACATCACATGGCTTGCTAAGAGACAGGCTAACCACTAGGCTTCAGAAGCAGATGAGCTGAATATAAAAAGACTTGCAACTTACCATGTGATTATATATTGTAAATGTGCATTGCGTAGAACAATTCGTGTCTGGCCTCCAATAGGCCCTCCATCCACGGAGCTGGCAGCATCACAATCCACCAGTATCGGCAAAGTATTTGCAACTGCTGCCATATGGTCTACATCACGGTAAAGCCAGCTGTTCTTCACTGGATCGTTTTTCAGCATAAATGCTGGTTTCTAAACAATCAGAAAGAAATAATATTTCAATATTCATCTGGTCGCAGAACACTTTCAATCTGTCGCATATTTGTTCAACAAACAATAGGTGAATTTACCTTAAGATTTTTAACACGTTAATATTTTAACTTTTTTGACCGCATCAGTGTAAAGCCATTTTTCCAACAAGACAGTATCGAAAATTAATCATCGTCTGAAAATGCACTTTACAAATTTTTGTGAAAGTATGTAAATGATGGTGGCAAAAATTGTTTACGAAACATCTTGTCGACCATTTGCAGTTACAACCATGGGCTTATGAGTTGAAAACACCTCTGATACAGTAAGTCGCTGCAAGTATGAAACTTAAACATTAAATCAGGTTGTTTTGTTTATTTTACAAATGGACTCATTTTATGATAAAATGTATATTTTCAGCTAAGGAAATAGAGGATAATGCCATATAACTGTCAAAAAGATAGCTGGCTACTCTTTGACAGCCTCTAAAGTATTGATAATTGTAAAAATCATTGAAAGAAAAAATACTGTTGAAGGTGCCTAGCTGCGGTTTCGTGCATGCTAATTTCTTTTACACCAGGAATCATTGTAGTGTGTTTTTTGGGGGTGTGGTAGTGCAGCTTTATGCATAGACCACCACTTAGTATTCCTACAACCAAGGTGAACACTGACCGTGATAGTAATAAGGATTTCGCTAAGACACTCACTTTTTCTGCATTTCGAACTACTGCAAACATTTCGATAGGTCCTTCAATCTAAGATTAATGTAAAGTTATCATGAAATACCTTGGCTTTTTAAAGTAAGGAGAAGTACAATAAGTATCATAGCCAACTTTCCATTTTATCAAAACTAAAGAAATTATTGTCCGAAATCATTCATTCTGTCCTTGAGAAATTCAAAACTAAACAAATATGATAAAGAGAACTCTTTGAGACACAACGTTTACAGTAGATTTTTTCTTTATATTTTACATCTATGCGTGATATGAACGATGTAAACGTTGTTTACGAACATCATTATGCATAATATCTTATCCTGTATGTTTATTTCAGAATTGCTTAAGTACAGAATGCATATCTTTGGACAATCATTTGTTTTATGTAACAAGTATAATGAGTCATTCCTTTGTCTTTTAGTCTAAGTTCAAATTTAGTCTAAAATATCAAGATGTAGTTGGCAGCAACTTGTTTCGATTTCAAGAAAATATTCAAGAAAATTGTTCCGTCTATTTCTAGTTACTTAAACAAGTAATTAAGAAATCACAAGAGCAAAATTTGCTGGAAAGACATTGATGCCTTGATTTAAACATTTCATGTTTTTCAAAAACTTTCTTTAAAACTGGCATATAATGATAACTTAAGAGTATCAAATAGCTAATTCAATCCGACTAACATAAATTGCTACATTTGTTAGGGACCAAACGGGTTGATGGCTGAAAATCACTAATTTGCAAAAATTCATCGGTAAATCGTATCAAAATAAGCAAGGACAGGTCATCATCATAACTGCCTTACCTGGTGGTTGGGCAATTCAAATAAATAAATAAAGTAAACAAAGCAATATGCTCTTCAAGTCACTCTATGCGATGCTAAAATATTCATTCCTATAGTGAATTTTCTGAAATGAGGTCAGTCTTCTTTGAAATCAATATGTTTTCAACTTGCGTAGTATGGAAATCCAATTGATCATTAAAATAATTACTTGCCCGTTTATCTAAATGTTTTAAGCTTCAGCTCTCTCTTTTTGGAAAACTATGCAAAACAATGTTAACGAACCTGGCCTTCTTTTCTGTTGTTAGGGTCTTTTTTGTTCTTTGACACCCAGCCCCTATTTACTAGAACTCTCTCGCTGCAATAAGAAAAAAACACAATGAAAGCAACCTACATATGAATTTTAGAACTAAACGCAGCTATCAGGTTTGTGAGTACCCTAAGCTCCTTTAGAAAATATCTTATTTTTCACAGAAAGATGAGAGAAACTTCACTGGTACCATACCCATTCCATACATAGCAAACGAGGAATTTGAATCAAGAACGATCGAGAACTAATTCTTTTAAAAGACAAGCTCGAGGTTGGAGAACTTGTTGATAAAGGGAAAAAGTTATTTGGCAAAATATCTAGTAATTTTTCCCAACCGCTGTAATATATGAATAACAAAATATTTGAGAAGAAGCAGGATTTCTAAAATCAATCGAGATAATTTGTGAGTATGAAATGGCCTAAGTTCCTGGAAACCCCAGTTTCGTAGAGGTAGCACATTAGAGGTCCTGGGATCGAGTCCTACTCGGGTCATTTTCATTCTGAAAATTATCAATGTATCAAAAATTATATTTGTAAATCCCTAAGCCTTCCTTAAAACCGACAAAAAAGAGACGCAATTTCAAATCATTAAGTAATATAGTAAACTCTACTTTCGTAGATTTGATGACACTGGAAAAACCCACTGATCTCAAAATAAGGAAAATTGGCTACCACAAAAGAAAGATATATGACCCTTGTCTGTATAGAACAGCAGAACAGAGGGCCCATTCAGACCGAAAAATTTCTAAAGAGTTTTTAGGATGTGTAATGAAGTCTTATTCACTAATGAGAAAAAGTGTTGCTGTAGGTTCGCATTGGTGCTTGCATGTGTTTGCATATGTTCGCATAGGTGCTTGCATTTGTTAGCATAGATTCGCATAGGTGCTTGTATGTGTTTGCACAGGTTCACATAGGTGCTTGCAGGCGTTTGCATAGGTTTGCAAAGGTGCTTGCATGTGTTTGCATAGGTTTGCAAAGGTGCTTGCATGTGTTTGGATAGGTTCGTATAGGTGCTTGTTCAAAAGAGTTCTCTAAATGTGTATAAAACAGCAGCACAGAGGGCCTATTCAGACCGAAAAATTTCTAAAGAGTTTATAGGATGTGTAATGAAATCTTATTCACTAATGAGAAAAAGTGTTGCTGATAATCCTTAAATTTTGAGATCAGTCGAAAAACCTTAATCTTGAAAATTGGCTACCACAAAAAAAAGATATATGACCCTTAGAAAAATCAATTTCTCACAAAGCTGAAGCCAACCTTAGAGAAGCAATTAATGTATTGAAATACATTTAACACTATACGAACATATTTGCTCTCATTAAGGAATCAATGGATGGCCTTGAATCGTGTATGGACCAATAAAGCTTCATTTTGGTTTGCATTAGGCGCTTTAATGTGTTAGCATAGGTTCGCATTGGTGCTTGCATGTGTTTGCATATGTTCGCATAGGTGCTTGCATGTGTTAGCATAGATTCTCATAGGTGCTTGTATGTGTTTGCACAGGTTCACATAGGTGCTTGCAGGCGTTTGCATAGGTTTGCAAAGGTGCTTGCATGTGTTTGCAAAGGTTTGCAAAGGTGCTTGCATGTGTTTGGAAAGGTTTGCAAAGGTGCTTGCATGTGTTAGCATAGATTCGTATAGGTGCTTGTATGTGTTTGCACAGGTTCACATAGGTGCTTGCAGGCGTTTGCATAGGTTTGCAAAGGTGCTTGCATGTGTTTGCAAAGGTTTGCAAAGGTGCTAGCATGTGTTTGGATAGGTTCGCATAGGTGCTTGCATGTGTTTGCATAGGTTTGTAAAGGTGCTTGCATGTGTTTGCATAGGTTTGTAAAGGTGCTTACATGTGTGCTTGTTCAAAAGAGTTCTCTAAATGTGTATAGAACAGCAGAACAGAGGGCCTATTCAGACTGAAAAATTTCTAAAGAGTTTTTAGGATGTGTAATGAAATCTTATTCACTAATGAGAAAAAGTGTTGCTGATAATTCCTCCACATTATCTTCTTATATCATTTTTGGATGAATAAGCCACAGAAAAAAAGCCAAAGGTCAGGTCAGGTGACCCAAGATTCCAGGAAACATTCTGGACATTGGTTCTTCAATTCATCTTATTTTGCTTGTTAAAAATTGGACTTTAAAGTATCACATGTTTTGTTTTTAACAACTGCTTTTGAAGACCAGGGTATCAATGTCAAAGCTAACAACTAGATGAGTAAGGGGCAAGAAAATTGAAAGATTGAAAACCTTACATCATTTTGCGATTCTTAAGCAAACAAAATAAAGAAAAGGGGACGAAAACGGATTTGAGTGTTCCAGTGGACTCAGCAAGTAGAGAGGTTAAGGCTCAGACTCCGATGCAGTGGTGTTCAAATCCAACTGAGTTTCAAATCCCACTGAAGGTTCAAATCCCACTGAGGTAATTCTCATTCTCACAAATAATTGCGATTGAAAGAGAACTTCCAGATTGAGTGAGAGTTACAACCTATTCAGTACAACTTTAGATAGTAAATTAGTGATCTTACCCAGATCCTTGAAGGGTGAACGGAGTTATCACGTGATATCCACCCTCTGCAGAGCCATACGTTGATTGGTTGAATGTTCGTGGACCCAGATACAGTTCTTTGCTGTGATCGAACTCTCCAAGCATTTTCACACGGGAGTAATTCAAGGCTTCAATTCTTTCCATACTGCAAGTAAAATTGATGGTTGAAATTTGGGGGTTGAGGAAATACTGCTTATATAGAAAAATCAAAACCTTATTCCTCCTTTAAGCGTGAAGCGCCTTTAACTTATCAAGAAATTTGGAGCAAGAAAATAATTTAAAAGATTCTTGGTGACCTTGGTTTGAATATTTAGCTACAACAGGGTGTCTTACAAAGTTTATCAACATGAAAATCTTCTATTATCGCCTGTGTGTCTACCATCTTGCATTATTGTAAATTAACCTCATAGACCAAAGGAATCTGGGAGATATCATCCCAGGATCCTACGCGAATTCCAAGACCATGCAATGCATTAGGGGATGCTCAGCAGGCTGAATTGCATTAATCCAACATAGTAGCATTCACTGTAAAATGGTCCATTATCATGAGAATATCAGATAATATCGAAGTGGCCATTGTTCATGCAGAGCCTAACAAAATGAATACCTTTACCTACTTTGTCGTCATTTCAACAGGCTCTGCCATTGTTTTTGCTTCCAGCTCTTGTATCAAGTTTTGTTTCCATTGATACCGGAACACTTGCCATGTACCAAGACCAAATGTTGTGAGTGGCACAGCGAGCATGAGAGTGTACTTTTTGCTCGGCTCTGCTCTTCCAGAGTTTGAAGAACACTGACGTAGACATTTCCCTGAAAATTAAGATTTTGGTAGTCAGAAAAAAGGCAAATTAAATTCATATGATGAGAAAAATTAGTAATTGATTTTCAACAGTTGGTACGGCAATGAAGCAAATACACTTTTTCAGGTAAATAACTGGACTTTGGCCGTAGCAAATAAACTTTCCTCGTCCTTTTCACTAAAATTTATCTCACAAATGAAAGACTACCTACCTACCTATCCCAACCCCTAAATCCGTATATTTGCATGTTTCAAGCAGAGAAAGCAGTAAAGCAATGCAAGAAAGTCAAAGAGTTCAATTATTGTTTTTTGACTTGTGGCTAATGGAAAAAACAAAATGTGTTCTTACTATTTTCGTCAGGCAATTTCGGTTTTCATATCAGTCCAAAGCAGCTAATGAATTAGCAACAACCTAGGTTGCACTAAAAAGTTATAAATCGCATTAGTTAGTGCGAGTGAAAAATCGACCTAAGAAGGAATAATTTTTCATTCTAATAGATCAGTTCGATTTTTTTCCAAATCCTGCTTCTCCTCAGGTTTACCAAAAGTTATGAAAAATCGATTGCGTTATATTTTGTAGTGTTTCCACATCGTTGTTATCTTTAAGCTTTAATTTCAATATATAATCTATATATATAAGCTATATGTTTATTTATAAGCTATATTTGCTTATAATGAAAATTTTTCAAGAGTCTATGTAATTTTCATCTTTGAGACTGGGAATACAGCCATTAGTTATACTCAAATGATATTTATTTTAAGGCCCCAGAAATGGTGAATATGTTGGGCTACCAATGTTTGGATCTTGTTCATTAAACTGGGTTTTAAACAAGCACCAGTAGATCCCCTATTCTGTTAGGCAATGACCTTTGATCAAACAAGTGACTATTTCATTGCCGTATGAAAAATATAACGGAACGTCCGAGTTTCTCTAACCATCAATATTTCCCTATCGTTCTGTCTGACCAATCAATGTGCAGAAAGAAAGCCTTTAAATTTCGGAAAACGTTTATGTGACTAACTTTCAGCAAACAGATCAAAGCCTCTTTTGACAGGAAGTTTTTACTCTGCAGCTTTTTATGAGAGCTTGATGGTGGAATTTTGCTTTTTTAGAAATTCGATATAGGATGGTAAACTTCAAGAAACAAACTTTACTTTGCAGGGAAGGCAGCTTAACTAATATTTTTCTTGGTAAACAGAGTACTACTGTTTAGTTAATTTCTATACCAATAAGAATATATCTTGAGCTTTGATTCTGCGCTATTTAATCTGGAACCCTTCATGTTTTTCGTCCACAGGGCGTATTAATGAAATTCCTGAGCGCTGTTTTTGATTTTCTAAAGCCATTAACAAACCCTTTAAAGCTACCAACCAAACGTATTTGAGCACTAATATAAATATTAGACTGACCTGGATATCATCTTGAGGAATGCATTTTGTGATTTGCTACTCAAATTCCATATAGAAATCGAAAGTTTGATAACCTTTCATTAGTCTAGGATAAAGTGTCAACCTAGATTACTACAGCTAGGAAATTTTAATGGGGGAATTCCTTAATGGGCTTCTAGGGCAATATGCGTGCTCATAATACCCCTAGTACGTCACAAATGTCGCAACTCTGTGCCTTTACTTCATATTCCTACTTGGACCAAACTGATGTTGCAAATGAACTTTTCAAATGACAATATGGTTAATCATCCACTGGATCCAAGACAAAAGATTCGTAAGATTCAAATACCTCCATGTATGATAGGAGTCATTGATACGAGTTTTCCTTTCAGTTAAAAAATATTCAGGTTTTTCTATTGAAATGCCTAGTCCCTCAAAGAGCGTTTCTTAAAATTACTGTTGGGGCAATGCGTTATCTTGGTACTGATACAAAATCTTCTTATTACCTTCTTTTTTATATTTCCCGGCCTTCTGGCTATATTGAAGCGTTCTGGCTTTTTTTGTTATTTTGATTCATTTCAATGAGATTTGCAGACATGTGAAAAAGCGATTGTGTCCCTTTAAGTTGGCATATCACAGGAACTGTCCATGATTGACTTGAGTCCAAGAAGGGGTTTGAAACAACACCTATCAATATCTGATCATAAGGGACTTGATGGCTACCTTAATCCCAGTTGAAAAAAATCAAGATGTCTATCTTTTGAGATTTGGCACAGGGGAATTCCACATCTTTTTTAGTTGGTTTGCGCATGCGTTTCAGGAGAAAAGCCCATTTACCAGAAATTCGAATCCCAGCACTGCACTTTCTGATGGGAAGAGAGCACGTAGTATTTTTGCAGTGTTAGGGTCTCTGTTGCCCAGAAGGTCAGGAGGAGATTCAAACCAAATTGAATATAGAGAGAAATTCATCCAAAAAACTTCTACCATGGAAAAGCAGACTAGGCATTCGTGATTTTGAATGCCTCAAGTGCCTCTAAAGAAAATCATCAATGTGCATACCACCTAAATTTTCCCAGTCTATTTCCCTTGTTTTTGGGCCTGCCTCTGATTTGAGATTCATCATATGTGATGAAAATTGTTAGTGTCTATGATCGGGTCATTATTATGAGCCTTATACAGAGATACAGCCTTCCTCCCGCCAAACTCTTCTCCAAATAAAGGAACCCATTTATATGAAGACTGAACTTTCTAATTAACCCTTTTTTGCACTATTTTCACAAAAGTTTAGCAACCTTTTAGAATTTAAAGCCTAGCTGGAAATTTTTTTGTATCAAAACACTATTTAATTTTGTGCTCCTCTTCTTCACTTCTTTAACCAATTGAGTGTGATTATATATCAAATTATTGCAAACTTCATGAGGAATATGAAACTGAAATCTTTATATAAGTATGATAGATGAAAGGAACGTTATATGTGGAAGACAAATAACTACTTTTTTATCAGAAACAACATTGTAAAGATGGCAGGGGAGGGGGCAAATTATAGGAAACTGTAAAAATCACCCAAGTGTTCCAAGACTTTAAGCAGGGATTGTAAGGGGGGTCAATGACCAATGAAATAACTACAAATTACAAGCTGACTGATTCTGTTTCATTTCCCAACGCAGCACAATGACAAAAACTTATTTTGTTATTATCATGATTTTGGGGGTGAATTCTTGATTAGAATTTGGAAAATGTTTTGGGCATTTTGACCGAAAAATTCCTTTTCCTAAGGAATTTCTTAAAGATACATTCTTTAACCAAATAATAGCTGTTAACTGTTCAAAGATGCCCAAAACGGGGACAACTTTGTGTATTCTACCCTAAAATTCTGCTTTACAAAAAATGTTCCTTGGCTGTTCCTTGTGCAAAACTTTGGCTTGGCTTAGCTTGATTAGAGGATGCTAAATTCTTTGCAGATGTCTACCTTAGGACAAAACAACAACCTGTGAATAAATTCTCCATAAACCAAACAAACAATATCTGAAAGAATGATGAAAAATGGATAAAAATATCAAAAAGGTTTGTCAGCAAACTTGAGCAATAATTTTGATGATTTCACTTTCTGCTTTTTGTTTTCTTAGTAATCAGACGAAACATGAACATTTTGTATCACCCAGGAAAGTTTTGAAACAATTTGGAACGAAATCTGATAAGTATAAGGCAGGCACTTGCTACAGAGTTTTAGGCCTGATACCCCCACCCAGCTCTTCCTTACCAACTGCACTTGTTCTTGGTCTTAGTTTTCTGGATAGATTTTCTATGCTTCTTGTTAGCAACGCCATGATAGCAGGTGGTTGCAAAAATTTCTTCACTTTCACTTTCTTTTGGGCTCCTTCCTCAATCCTGTTTCACTCCAACAACATTTTCACTCAGTGATACTCAGTGATTCTAAGTGATTGCATTCGATTCGATATTTTTGTTGTTGCTGTTGCACTCAGTATATAGCACATGAAAACGAGATTGGAACATCTGCTGTACTCTTTCAAAATGGCGGGTCAAGAGAAAGTCATTCAGCAGCAACTGCAAAAGGAAGTTGAAGAATTTCAAAAGTTACAAAAAGGTGACTGATCCATTTTCTCTATCATTTAATCAGCTAGCATGTGTAAAACCAAACCAAAGGTCTGTGCTGGCGTTCAGGCCATATTTTTATCACAACACCAAGCAAAGTTTTGCATTTTGCCTCGCTCACCCACTAAGGGGCAGATCCAGGGAAAATTCTGACTACGACTCAAATGGTAAAAGTGAAAGTGGGCGTGGCCTTAGAGGCGCTAGGAGCTTGCTGAAGGCACTTGAGATTTTGGCAATTCTGAGGCCTTAAAATCGCTCTGCTCATGCTATACAAACCATGTTCCAATCAAGACTGTAATATATTTTTTTACTCTTTTTAGAAGAAAGCTCCTTTCCTAAATTTTAGATCTCAATAACGATTTTTTAAATTTAATGGTATTCAAATATTGTTAGCACGCTGAAATTATGCAAACCGATAAGTAATAATGCATTAAAAAATGAATTTTTTGTTTAACAAATCACAAAAATCAAGGCAGTACACTCTCATTTTTATATAAATAATCTAATAAGAATATTGAGACTTACACGTTTTTTTTTATAAGAAACCTAGCTTGGGTCCTAGTACTAAAAGTTTCTTAATTTTTCACCAGTTTCTAGTACTAAAAGTTTCTTAAAAGTTTCTTATTTTTAGATACGCACTTAACATCAAATTTTGCACTTTCCCTCGTATATTTCTTGTATTAAAGCGAAACCCACCTACTAATACAAGTAGACTCAAGATGCTATGTTCCTTTAAATAAAAACGTGTAGCAAACTTAAATCAGGCAAAAATGTATTGTTGACATGTTACTTTCCGCCTCAGAAAGTCCCATTATTTTATTTTGGAGTTTCTTAAAGATATTGATGTAGTTCTAAAAGTTTCTTAAATTTTTGGGGCTCTAGTACTAGGTTTCTTATAAACCTGTTTCTTATAAAAAAAAACGTGTATTGTTTACAAACTAAACCGAATGATTTGAGAAAAGCAGCGCAGCGGGCGGCAACAGCAGGGAATAAGATTTCCAAATAGCCTACACTATCACCTCCCTAGTCAGTGGATCTGTCTTGTGGACTGCGTTACTGCAGAGGAGGCTCAAACTTCAACCTTGCGGAACGTGAAGAGTGTACAGGAAACTGTTGTTGACATTTCTAACGATTTCTATCATTGAAAAAGGGACTAAATATCAATGGAATTTAAATTTTCTCAACACCGAAAGAATAAATAAGAAGCACTTGCACCATTCAGATAATGCACTGCCAGATCCCTCCTCGTAACGTACACATATTCTTTTATAAGAAACTCTCAATAAAAAACCTAGACTCTTGAATGGTTAAAATTTATGAAACTCCAGTACTGGGACCTCAAGAAACTTATTATTTTACAAAGGAATCTTAAAAGTAATTTTACTTTATTTTCACTTGCTTCTTGTATCGTATTACAACTTTTAAGGCTCTTGAGTGATCACTAAACAATGTAGACAAGCTTCAAAAAGCCTAGTTTTGAAATGTTCTTTTCGGACAAGGTTGTAAATATAAAGATTAATACGAAAAATGCACGGAGAATTGCGTGAGAAACTTGCATGAAACTCTGAGTACTAAAAATCCTATAATTTGAAAATTTTAAGAAACTTTCAGTACTGGCAAACATCTTTATTTTCTTTAAAAAAAACGTGGACCCTCACGAACTCTTCCTTAGCTAAAGGAGTGTATGTGATTCAAACGAAAATGACTTTAAAAATAAAAATCTATCAGGTTGTAGCTTTGAAAATAACAACCATACCTTCAATGTCTTCCTTTGCTTTCAATTTCATAAGGCCTTGAGCAGGCAAGGGCCTAAATGCCCAGAATCGGTGTTTTTGAGTGTCCAAAGAGTTGGCTAGGGTATATTTCTAGAATTCTTTTTGACTATAGACTATAAAATAATTAAATAAATATATCAAATATGGATTGCACTTAAAGGAGTTAAAAATGCGAGTTTTGTTTAAGACTTATCGGCAACTATCTGTTCTCAATTCGAGCTTTGAAGCTGCGACATCCATATGTTTTGATATCACATTCCTTGTGGCTTCTTACTGCAGCTCACTACGGCTCACTACGGCTCCAGCGTAAATTGGCCGCGAATGCTCCACTCTGATTACGATTAGATAAAGCTTAACTTTTTCAAACTCTCACTACGGCTTCCGCTCATTTTGAGCCGTAGTCAACTTGGCCTTTGATTGGGCATAACCCAATTTTTTAAATTGAGCCGTAATGCACTACGGCTCCTGCCAAAATGAGCCACAAATTCTCTTCTCTCATTGGATAACGTTTAACTTTTTCAAATCCCACTACGGCTCCCGCTCTTTTTGTGCCGCTTGAGTCGTACGCTCCCCCACAGTAAATACAAAAGACGATTTATCTGCCCCGTTCCCTAAAACAAAAAAAACTACGCGAAGATTTTGTTTAAAAGAAGAAATGGAGCTTCTTTAGAAACAAGGTTCCAGGGAACAAATTAAAGAAATAAATATTATTATGAAATAATCATAGACTTTTTATCTAAGAGTAATAATGAGAAGAAATGAATAATGCTATGTCTGAAAATCTGACTATGGCTCGAGTCTTAGTAGCTGTAGTCTGGATCCGCCCCTGCCCACCCCTTCGTTGCTTGATTTCATACCATGTGATTGTCAACTGATTGATTTTTCAGACATGCAGAAGCTTTTTGCACAAAGGCAGCAGCTTGAAACTCAGCTTACAGAAAACAAGATTGTCAAAGATGTAAGGTGTTCCATTCTTTTTGTCATATGTAATACTCTCTATGCTCCCTGAGATATGGGTATTTTACACCACAACATACACCCTTTTTTTATAAGAACAATTTTATAAGAACAAGAGCCTAAGATTTTGCCAAATCTTAAGAACAAACCAAGGCTGAACATTTTTCGCTCAATATGAAAATTTTATGGGATAACCATAAGACTGACAAATAATTACAAAACAAGCAGCTTGACAGGAAAAAGATATATCAGATGGCAAAGAGAGTCCATATTTTACCAATTAACGTAACTGATAGCAGAAACAGGCTTCCAAATCATTATAAAGTAAGAAAAATTTAAGAACATTTCAGGCTGAAAATAGAGGAATAATTAAGAACAGCCAGCTTCAAATCAAATTTACTGATTCTTATAAAAAAAGGTCTCAGGGTCACATGGTCTGGCTTTTACAATATCATATGCAGGCAAGCAAATTACTTTTCAGTTGATCTGTATTGGCTTCGGGAACGGATGTTTTGTGATCGACAGGACAGTGTGACTGAACAGTCAAACAAAGACGAAAAACTCTTTCACGATTAGCATCTGTACCTCTGCAGTAGCAGGCTGTACAGTCACATCTGCGCCACGGCGCCAGGCTCTTTGCTTCTGTGCCAAAGTGCTGCGCCAAAGCAGATTAGGCCAATGCTCTGCGCCAAAACTATGAGCCAAAAATATGTCTACCCAGTGCTCTGCGCAGAGGATCTTCCGTAAACAGGCACACAGATTCACCCTACCCTGGATATGTGGGCTAACCCCCAAAACAGCACACCATTGTTCTCAGGCCTTAACAACCTGTTTTTACGTTGGTACTATTGTTATGTCATTTTAGAATGATGTTTGGTGTGGTACTCTAGAATTTACCAAAATGTGTAACACACGAAAGAAAGATTTACCCTTGTAGTATAGTATCAGTTCTTGTGTTACTGTTAGCTAGGTTTTTGAGCATTGCTCGCTAATTCATGCTACTCTATTCTATTTTTATGTAGATATGACATTATAGCTACAATGCTACAAGTCATTGTTGATGAAATGAAATGATGAAGTTAGTTACTTTCAATCACAGTTTAAGTTATTTAAAGCTATGCAAAAACAGCTTCTGAGCAGGAAGACTTTTAAGAACTCCCAATCCTAGTAGATAGAGCAACACTTTTAGGACTCAAACGCTGGCCACTTTACAAAGTATTACTACTATCGAAAGATCTCGGGTGTGCTGGGACAACTTTCTATTGTTCTATCGTTTTGTTTATTGTTATTCTTTTTATCTTGGGTGCGCAAGTGCCATACTCTGCAGTCTGTGTGCAGCGGGCCCCTGTCCACACAATGCCGGATTCATTCTTTTCCAGATTCTATAGGCAATCAGATACGAAATTTTCTCCTATTCACACGATAACGGGCCGGATTCATTTTCGTTTTTTGTTCACTCGACTACACTCTGCCCCCCCCCCCCCTCACAGGCCCACAGCAATGCCTATTGTAAAACAATTGCCACTTGACAGCTAAGCATGGTCTGGAGAGGGTTGATAAGTTGGTGCCAAAAATGTTTACCCATCATCAAAAAATATGTTCTGGGGCACAAACGGGTCGGATTCATGCATTCACACGAGCCCAAAAGTGATCCGATATAAAAGCAATACGAAACGTTTCACCTTCAGAGCGGAGTAATTTGACTCTGAAAAAACAATGCGAAACGCTTCGGATTAGCATGGGGTCGTGTAAACAGAAAGGCTATCCGATGTGAAAAGTGATCCGAAACAATATGAATCCGACATCGTTTGAACGGGGCCTGGGTCATATAGTTTATAAAAATATTTGGGTTATAAAAGTAGAGAAAACCTATCGATTTTGGCCTTGCATTTACACAACTGTGCACTTTAAAATCTGAACTTTTCATATGCACAAACCAATACCCATACAATTCAAAACTCTGTTTTCAATGTTGGCACCAGATACATATATTTTTGAATTAACCAGTATTCTCACCACACAAGTTTCTGAGACTAAACATATTAGTATGAGATTAGAAAAATGCATTATGGCTATAGCAGTGGAGTCACAGCCTATTTGTTTGAACACAGAGCAGTGTGAAAAGTAACTGTTTGCTATTTGGGTTCAAAGGTCCGTCCGCACTATGACCTTAAAAAATTCTCAAGTATGGATGGCACTCAAAGATTTGTTAAATTCTCTTATGTTGGACTTATCAAACGCAGGCTCTTTGATGAAACTTGTTAGGAGTGGGCTAAAGACCCAATAACTTTTCACTGTTCATCGTGCCTTTTCCTGATTAACTCATACCTAAGGTGGAACAAAATAGCATATCGCGAATCACCTACAGGGCACACAAACCCAATAAACCAGGACAATAACAAACACACATATGGCAACGACTTTTATTGTTATACTCTCATCAGCTTGGCCACCATGCCGATCCTTTGCTTTTGTATGTGGATGCAACATTCTGTCACATCCGCAGTGACTTTTGAAACTTTTACCAAAGCTTTTCCAAACTTTTTGGTTTTCTTGTTGTCGTGGGATTCGTAGTTGCTGTAGATTTTGTAGTTACCATAGAAATTGTAGTCGTCATATGTGTGTTTGTTGTTGCTGTACGTGTGTGTGTTGTTGCTCGGTATTAAATGTGCAATGTGGCAGTTATGGGCAATTATATACCATTATATACCAGCTTTCAAGCTGGACATTGACTACAGGAATATTGATGATAGTTTCTTGTTATTTTCATATCATATAACCACTGAAAAACAATTAATGGGTTTCTTCATTTCCTTGCTGTCAACAGGAATTTGATTTATTAGAAGAGGATTCCAATGTCTTCAAACTCATTGGACCAGTTCTTGTGAAGCAGGACTTAAGCGAGGCGAAACTTAATGTTGAAAAGAGAATTGATTACATACAATCGGAAGTGTAAGTCAACATCTTCAAGTCTTCATGCATTTCTTTTGTATTCTGTAATGCACGGTTATGACAAGTTATTTGGTTCTCTTCAAATGGTAAGAAGTTAAAAAGCCAAGAATTCAAAATAGAAAAGAAATAGCCAAGAAAAAGAAACAGAATTCAATATAATCACCAGTTGTTAGTTTCGAATTATTAAGCCTATTCGGGTTACCTTACTCATTTCGTATGAACATGCCCTATGAAAGAATATGTTATCACTAGTGCTCCTGATGCTGGCCCATTTTTAGCCCTTTTATATAATACTTTTACTATTCTAGAAAACGGTATGAAAAGAGCTTACAGGATATTGAAGCAAAGCAAGCAACATACAGGGATGGCATCGGGAAGTTGCAGCAACAGTTTCAGCAAGCGAGATCACAAGCAACCTGATTTTAATCATTAGTCTTCCATTTTGAAATTAGTGTTTTTTCTGTTAAAGATTTTTCAAACTCCAATGTGCATAAGAAACTGATTGAATTTTTTTTTGCTTTGAATTGTCTCTTGCAAATTTGATCCGCCTTGCTATACAAAAATAATGTACGATCCCTGCCAAAAGTAGTTGGAACACCCTTGTTTTTCTTAACAAATAACTAAGTACTTTTTTAGCTTTCCTAGCATTTTATTTCAAATTACCCGCCCCTCCCTCCTCAAAACAATGTTGTTTTTAAAAGGAACTTTATAAGACTACACCAAACACCAGCTGAATGTTATTGTGCTAGCTTTTCTTATCAGAAACAACATTGTAAAGGGGGAGGGAAAGGGACCAAATTCAGAAAAATGTGGAAATCATGCAAGTGTTCCAAGACTTTTGGCAGGGCTTGTAGTACACCTAATAGCAGAGGGAGAAGCTTGAACAGTGCGGGCAAGGCAGTACGGCAAATCCTAAATAGAAGCATCAGGATGTTAGGTTACATTAATTTTCTGCATTGTGTGCCCATTGGGTTATTTAAACTTGTATTGTGATGCAGAAAATCTATCTTTGACAGGATGCAATGATTCAGAAGTATAAAGAAAGTGGAAATAAATACTTAGAAATGATTCATCACTCATTAATTAGTTATATAACAATTTATACTGTACCATCATAAAATAATAAAAAGAAACTTAGTGTAATTTACTGTTAAAAAAAGATTTCATACTATCGTCAGAATTCGATTCTATATAATATCAATGTTGCAGTACTAATCTTCTTGATCCAATTTTACAAAACAATTGATGATTCCAATGTCATTTCAATGCATCTTGACACTGCCGACCCATGATTTTAAGTCCTTTTAAGTCTTGTGAAATCGAGAGGTGGTGTGCAAAATGTATCGTTAGAATGATGTCAGAGAATTTGAAAAGAATGGTCGAAGTTGCACTCTTATTCTCTACTTTCATTAAAATTTTACACAATTCAGGACAAGGTGTAGCGCTCAGTTGTAGTTTTCTCTTAACATCAAAACCAGGTGTTTCTTGTCATTATATTAAAGTAAGATGCGAAACACACCCTCAAATTATTGGTTTTGAAAAATCTAACAAGGTACTGCCTAAATGCTTAAACTACTATTAAGTTAAGTTTAACGAAGGTTTAAATCAAAAGAGAAAATTATTAAGATACTTAGTTTACTTTGACTGTGTGCATCTTCTTGGCAACGTCGTGAATGTAGAATATATCTGGCCTTTTGTCCGGGTCAGGGTTGATGCAAAGGTTGACCAGACTTCGAAGCTGAAAATGGGATTTTAAATATTTATTGAAAAGAACTGCTGCTTGAAAATACCATATTTCTATCAGGTCTAGTGTCCAGGGTACGAGTTGATAACGTAGCCTGACTCAAGTGCCCTTCTAGTCTTAAACAGAACTATTCTACAAACAACTCTGCAAAACTTAATATTCGCTTAAAACCAAGAATCTGCTCGAAACTACAGTGAGAATTTTTCGTCATCTGCACAGTAAGGTCGACAGTGAATTTTGAAATCTGTTTCATCAAAGCCACGGATCTAATATTTTTAGACAGAAGGCTAGTTTATGGTGCCTATCGATTGAGTCTAAACTTTTACTTTTTAACTATTTCTTGCAGCAAATCTATGACAATAGTTTGCGGACTATTTCTATAGTGGTTCAAGGTATCAGATGGCAAACTACCAAGCGGCTACGCCACTATCCCTCCACGGATCCAATATTGTGTAGATAGAAGGCTAGTTCATGATGCCTATCGATCGAGCCTAAACTTTTTCTTTATAACTATTTCTTGAAACAAATCTACCACAGTAGTTTGCGGACGATCTCTACAGTAGTCCAAGTTTTCAGATGGCAAACTACCACGCGGCTACGCCACTGTCGCTCCACGGATCCAATATTGTGTAGATAGACTTAGTTCATAGTTCCTAATGATTGAGCCTAAACTTTTACTTTTGCTTTGTGTCCATTCCTTGAAGCAAATCTACGACAATAGTTTGCGTACGATCTCTACGGTAGTTCAAGATATCAGATGACAAACTATGGATACAGTGGAAATGTGAACTACCGTACTTACCTCATCCGAATAGTATTCAGCAGGTAAAGGGGGGTATTCACATTTCTCTATCTTCTGGCAAAGAGAATACAAATTCATTTTATCTCCGTAAAATGGAGACTGTAATGCAGCCATCTAAAATCAAAAGAAACATTTATGTATCAGAAATTACACATTGCGAAATGTTATTATATTTTGTTTAAAGGTACCTAAGACGTTCTACGGTAACATTAGTTGGAAAACTTATTTCTACATATCTTCACAAACACCTACCTTTTTCAAAATACATGTGTATCCTTTCTAATTGTGTATCTCTTCCTAGACTAAGGCAAAATGGGGGAAGAGCAATGATAATTGGGGGCTTTCTTGGGATTTTACAGAGACAAAAATAAACAAAGCCCATTTAAAGGATATAGACTATTTCAAAATGTAAACATAATTCTTAATGAAAAACGTACCTCGTAAAGTAGGCAGCCCAAGGACCAAATATCTGACTTGAAATTATATCCATTTTCATGAATTCTTTCAGGCGACATGTAATAAGGAGTTCCAACTAAAAATGAAATGTAGAAGAAACTAGGTCACATCTTCAATTGTCAGCCTTGTTAACAAGGATAGTCTTTAAAACTTGATAAAGTCGAGTTTGATTGCCTTAGTTGCTCAGCGGTAGAACCTTGACGCGCAATGTTAGATGTTGTGGGTACAAGTCTTGCTCGGGTCCTTTTTCATTCAAACAAATTATCTCGATTGGCCATTAGGTCTTGAAAAATAGGACTAACTTACAGTACAGAAAGCAAGTGAACTAGTCACGTTTCTTTAGACCAAAACTGAAAAATTAAAGTGCTTAATCTTCTGTGCTCTTACTTCAACACTGTGGCATGCAATGTCAAGACGCAAAAGCTCGATTCTGTGTAGTCGTCTGGGACTACGTTTTGTTGTCAACAATATCATATCTATATTATTGAAGAATCACTTCAAAAATTTAGAAATATTCGAAAAGGCAAAGCATTGAAAAATGAAAATTACTAACCCAGCGAATGAGCGGCAGTAGTTTTGGAGCTGAAATATCTTCCAAGACCAAGGTCACCAAGTTTAACAACTCCATTTGCAGTTATGAAAACATTAGCAGGTTTGATGTCTGCAAAAATGAAATCAATATGTATGAAATCTTAACAAAACATTGTGCTCACTAGAGATACCAGTCGGCATTATTAATCCAAAGTATGGACATCATTTTTACAGGGATTTCTAGGATAATTTCATTCAAGTGCACTTTGGGACAATGAATATGAAAAATCAGCCTTGATCTAATTTCTCTTGAGCTAGAAGTCTTTTATGCTCCCAGTTTCCCCCTGTTTTTAATCAATGTAATTGAACAAAATGTTCGCACCCCATCGTTCAGATATTCAGTGAAACTTTTAAGCAATGGATTTACAGCTCTATGTGTGCATGTTAAGTGTATATGGTGTAAGGCACGAAGCTACCAAATTATAATATATCGAACTCAAAATTGCATCAATTGAAATTAATACCTCTGTGCATAACTCTTCTTGAATGCATATGCTCTAACGCAGCTGTTAGCTGTACGAAATACTTCCTAAAATAAAAATGGGATTACGATCAACCAACCAATCAATATGATGTATTTTGTCTTTCAACCCAAGACTTGCTTGACTTTCAGGTATTGAGAAACCTTACACCACATTCAGTGGCTGTTACAATCTAACTGTCTCTCGATTAAGATAAGATAGATAATTTGCAAGGAAAGTTGGACATCTTATGGCAACGATTTATCTACCATCATTAAATCTAAACGAAAATTCGAAACATATCCATGATAAAAAAGAAACAAAATAAAAAACAATGTCATGCTATATGTATCTTGTTTTGGAAGACTCTAGGCTCACTCAACTAAAGACTTACTTTACTTTCAGGCATCGATACCCTTACATAAATTTCAGTGGCTGTCAAACTCTCCCAACTGTCTCTTACTTCCAAAAGGCTCAATTATTTACAAAGGGGAGATCGAGATTTTCATTAGACAGAGTTGGATACAATGAAAATTCTTATAACTTCGACAACATGAAAAGCAAATGATTTGACACTGATTTTGATCAGCTGGTGTCAGAATACAAAAAATATCTTACCAAATAGTCTTCTCTGGGATTAACCTCTTATTTTTCTTGAAATGCTAGAAATAATAAGATAATACACAGTACTATACAAGATTGTCCCCCGATGGAATGCTCAGTCATAGCAAATGATACTTGAATCAGGATAATTTGTGTGAATGGAAAATTACTTTAAATGAATCCTTCCTTCCCCAAAACACCCTGAAGACAACAGTAAGCCTACTTCGGGGCCATTAATAGCTATACAGATATTCGTCATAGATGGTCTAAATATTAGAGATATCGTGAATATAAAGAGAATATGAAGTAGAGTTCTGAAATGATCAATACCTTTATCATTTTTGACAAATCTCCAGCATCAGCAAGCTCGAGAACTATATTCAACTGAAAAACAATGCATATTATCGTAATTTCAAGTCCTTTCAGCGATCTTTAATTAATACAAAGGCGTTGATTATAAACGATTAGATTTCTTTAAATATATTCATGAAATTTAAAATAGCTCTCATAAGGTACGTAAATTCATATCCTTCCCATTAAATTATTCAAGGCTTGCGAAAATAGTGAAATAGAGCTTGACTTCTATAGTCGATTCTCGCTATCTCGAACTCTTACGGGAAATTAAAAATTGTCCGGCATAATGAGGTTTCGAGATGGCAGGAGTCAAAGTTTTCTTCGACCAAAATGGGGGCTCCATTCGTGCAACTTGTTTCAACTGTGAAGAAGGTGGTTTGCTTCTGAAAAGCATGATCAAAATCTAATAACCATCAGGTAAACATTTTAGCCAAACATAGTATATCAAAGGGGACCATGTTTATTAGTCAATTTGGCAGTCAAAAACTGAGAAAAACTAAAAGCCAGGATGGAATCAACAACATAGTCGACAAGTATGCTGTTCGCATGAAGTAACATGACAGAATTGTAGGAAATCAACCTAAAGGGCAAAAAGAATGGCAGATTCGCAAAGATCTCCTTCTTTTTTCTCAGGCTAGATGAGTCTAGTTCTTGCACGGCAGGAATTAGAGGCGACTGATTGAACAATGGAGATGGTCAAGGGATCAGAGTTCCTTGCAAAATACTTCTTGTTGGGAAATATTTATGTCTGCAAACAGAGTTGTCATTGGCGTAGCTGATTACAGAAGTTATAGGTAAGTCTTTTGTCATTTTAAGAAAATGCTACCATTAGCGTATGATTATGTAAACAGGGTTTTTGCACAAGGGAAAGAAATTCGTTAGAGAAAGCGAAAAGCTCGAGATAACGGGTCTTATGTGGGTACTAAACTAACTATATAGGAAAACGAGGGGAAATAGGTTTTTGTTTGAGGTAGCGACAAGTTTGAGATAACCGCTAGTCGAGATAGCAGGATTCGACTTTATATGCTGTGTTGCAGGGGGAGTTTGTATATATGCATTATTCTCAATGTTAAATTATTGATTAAATTATGTGCATTGCCGTATGTGATGTTTTGCTCGTTAATTTTGTAAATTCCCATGAATATAGGTGACATAAATGGATAATGAAATGATGATTTATGAAAGATATGAGATTAATCATTTCTGCGTATAAAGACATTGCCACAAGGATCACTCAGAATTTTCTGGAGTGCCTATTTTTCAATTTCTACTAGATCTAAGAATTCATATAATGTTTTCATTTGTTGAGTCTACAGCCCTGCACTATCAGGCGTTTATCCAAAACAGCCATTAACACCTGGTCACAATTTAACCCTTCAAAAAACTAGCATATTGCGGAGGATATGTTGGATGGCATATCTTTCAGTTTAGATTAAGGAATTTTTATAGCTAAGGGTATGTTTACATGATCCCTCTTCGCCTTAAAACCTCGCGCCTGCCTGTAGAAGCCAAACAATTTCATCAACTTATTGTTTGAGTTTTAGCCTGTCTCCCCTTACCGGGATTATTTCATCCTGTCTCGGCTAGACGAAGATATCCGTCTAAGCCAAGGGTGATTTTCTCCATCTAAATAAAAGCAGGCAGGATAGCCCGCTTTGCTGGGATGAAACTGGTATTAGTGCGCATTTAAACGAAGAAAGTTTACAATACAAGGCTTTTTGCCGGACTCTTTACGATGCTTGCGGTGAAGTAAGTGAAATTAGTGAGACAGGAACAGCGCAAGACGACACAAACAGAAAAAACGTAGATGGATTATCAAATATTATAAATCAAAAGTATTGTCAGACTTTTTATATATAATATTTGATAGTCCATTACGTTTTTTCTGTTTGTGTCGTCTTGCGCTGTTCCTGCCTCGCTATATTTCACTTACTTCACCGCAGTCTTTTGTTTAGCTTTTGATATGGTAATCGAGAAACCAAATAAGCCTGGCCAATTTTCAAACAATTCCGCCTCTTTTTCTCGTGCAAATGCAAAACAAAAAAAACTTTCCACCTAGGTGAGTTATCCTGACCTAGTTTGAGACATGTCTATTCTAATGTTGACGTGGCTTAGTTTTGGAGTTATTACACCTTGTAAACCACAATAGTAGTAAGTATTAAGTTACGGGGTAAGTTCTTTTTTGCAGTTCTGTAGGTCCTAAAACTAGGGTTTAAGGAAACAGTGAGACAATATTTGGGAAGCAACGAGTGAAAAATATGATATTACTTGAAAAAAAAGATGAATCTAAGAAGTGGTATCTGCAATTCTATTCTATTGCACTAGCAATGAAACATTATAGAAGAAAGCGTGAATACAAGAAAGCGTATTAGTTCTCTGATATGTGACTGTTAAAAAATATTGTAATAAGAGGAAACTGAAAATCCACCAACCTCGTTATTTTCGATGAATGAAGCCAGACACTTAATCACGTTTGGATGATTGAGAGACTACGAGAGAAAAGCTTTTCGATTAAGACCCCGTTTGCACGAAAGCTGGTCCAGATCGGATCCAAAAGTATCCGGATACTCTCGGATCCGATCCTCATTTTTGAAAGCGTTTACACAGGATCCGATCTAGATCGGATCCAAACCTATTTGCGTTTACACGAGGCTGGTCCAGATCGGATCCAGAAACTATGAGCATGCGGGTAAAGCCAGATTTTGGCGCGCAAACAAAAATAATAAAAAGTCATTAGTTCAGTTTACTCGAAGACACAACAATTTATTACAGTAGGCCTATTATGGCTGCTGAAAAATCAAAAAAAGTTCAGTTTTCCTGGACAGAGGAAGAAACAGCTCTTCTGCTAAAAGTGGTGTTGGATTATAAAGTATCAAAACTGGCAGGTGGCCAAGACTGGGAAACTGTCAGGACCAAGTATGAGGATATCACGTCAAAGTTTCAGGCCTTGTATCCCGAAGAAGCTGACAGTGTAGCATTTTCACATCTGGCAACGAAGAAAGAGTTTTCAAAAGAAAGGCTCACAGCTAAAATAAAAAAAGTTATATTTAGATTGCCTCGCATTCGAAAGTTTTCTGTCTCGTTTTCTATCCGGACACTTTCTGATCCGATCTGAACCAGATCCACCCGTTTACACGAGACCTGGTCTAGATCGGATCCCAACGGGATCGCTTTGCACAGCGATCCCAAAAGCGATCCAGTTCGGATCCAAAAGTATACGGATCCAAGTGGTCCCGTGTAAACGCAAGCCCTATCCGTACCACTTTTGGATCCGATCTAGATCGGATCCGCGCTCGTGTAAACGGGGTATAGATACCATAATTCATATGTTGTCATTTGCTATCATATGTATCATGCTACCGTGCGGCCATTTGTAACCTATTCTACTTCGAATTTGCTTGTAGTCTGATTGCGTTATGAAAATCTTTACTGCTCATCTGAAAGCTATTAGGCACCACCCAACGAGGCATAAAAAACAAGATAACCTAACAACATATTTGAAAAATAAGACCCTTCTTGCCTAATATAATGTTGAGGTGTGCGATGGATATGATGCAATGTTGACTAAGGATCGTTATCTAGAATTGTGGAAGAAAGTAAACAAAACAGAAAGATAATCAATTCATTTTCTAATAGGTCGTTTGTAGCTATTATTTTGGAACAGAAGGTCGTGTTTTTCTTCAAGTGTTATGTTATATAAGAAAACGAGAGGAAAACGCTCAATTATCAATTCTAGCAGCCTCAAGGAATTGTTTAGATATTCTGTTTATAAATCAAACTTACAAATAAATGGTATCTTGCTCAAATTTTCTTTTGAGATAAAAAGTAATGTTTTCCTCAAAGTTATACTGAAGAAATTGATCAAAAATGTATTTTCTTAGCAGTCTAGTAGAGAACAGTAATTTATAGCTAGATAGTCACAGTCGTTTATATCGATGGATTGCCCCAGGGGCTCGGTTGATTCTCATAAATTATTTCGATTGATGTTCTGAATTCTGCTTCTTCTCAAGTCTCATTATATCTCATTATACTTTCAGATAAAAGTGTTGTTTATGAATCCAACCCACAAGTCAATGGTGCCATGCTCATATTTTCTCAATGGAAAATGCAAGTTTCCTGAAGACCAATGCAGGTACTTACAGGTTTACATCCTTTTACTCTGGTCCTTCGCTGCTTTTGACTGGATCTTTTAAGTAGTAAATTCAATTGCTTGTATGAGTTAAGTAATAAACAGCAGCTGTTTAGGTGGTGACATCCCAGGTTTTTTTTAACATAAGGAGCTTACAAAATAGTATGAAAGTGAAATACAGTAAATAGATTTGTCAAATCGAATGTCTGTCTAGGTCCCACCGTCTCTGAGTACCACTAATCATAGGCCGATACGGAAAAAAACCTTGATATAAAGGCATGCATATGCTCTTACTCTATCGATATAAATTGCCGCCTTTTACGGAGAGATCAATGTTCTTAAAAACGTTTAAATTTAGACATTTGTGAATGTCTAAATTGATGCTGTTTTTGGAATTTAGAATAATCTATTTTCTCATTTAAGGTTTTCCCATGGATATTTAGCTGATTTTTCTGATGTTGAAGAGTATATCGAGCCTGATTTTAGGTGAGCAATATTTTAAATCGTCTTTAAACCTAAACTTGATAACTTTCAATGGATTTTTCTTAACAATATATCTTTTGAAATCAACACCAGTAATAATGTACTCAAATGTGACACGGAATCACCTTAAGGATTGCAGGCGTAACTTTGGCACGATTAAAAAGCTCGTTAATTTAGACAGCCCACAAATTTAATTGCCATAATTCGCTTTTCTTACAGCATATTGATTGAAAAAAGCCCTGTTCCTCATAACTAATGCTACAAGGGGCAAGCGAAGGCTTTTACCCCCTTAGAAAACATACAACAATTATTTGGGAGGGGGGGCTGCAAATTCATGCCTCTTTTCATTGACAACCTCTGATTTTCTTCCTGGTCCATTGGAAAGCTCTTCTATCGATCTCGTTTTTTGACTTTCATGACTTTCCATCTTATGTTATTTTGCTTGATTTCATGGTAATTCGAATGCGTTCAATACCCCTGGTCTTCTACATAGAATGCTTCGTTATTTGTCTGGGTTCTCGGGGCGTTGGCTTTCTTCTTTATCATTGTAGCGACCTCTGCAATATCTCTTCATTCTATTTGCAGCAAGCTTGAGCTTGGTGAGAGATGTCTAGCGAAATTCGAAGATGATATCTGGTACAAAGCGACAATCAGGTATTTACAGGTTTAATTCGTTTTTTTCTTTAATACTTATCTTCAGATGATATAGAAGTATTTTTAGAGCGTAAGTCAATAGCCTAAACGGTTGGACCAAAGAACATACTGACTAGGTACTTAAGGGTACAGTGAAAACCCGCATATAGGAACCGTAATCAAATAAGAACCTACAGCCTGAAATTTCAATTTCTTACCTCTTAATATAAGAACCTATTCACTCTGAATATGAAAAAGGTTCTTATCTAACAAACATTTTTTGAATCTAGAAAACTTGTACTTTAATTCGCTAATCTCGCAGGTATCCAAATTGTCAACCGCAAACGAGGGTTGCACCGCCAGACTCCTCTTATGGTTTTGTCTCAAGAGTGAAAATTCACTTAAGAACCTACGAAAACCTCTTAGCCTCGTCTCACGAGAGAAATCCTTCAGATGAGAACAGAGATTATATTTGTTGGTTCTTATACGCAGGAATCTACTGTATGTGGTCAGAGCAATATAGAACTTAGGTCGATCACTAGAGGGCCTAATTTGATTATGTTTGTAGGAAATTGGTGTGAAATGCGTAGATGCTTTTTGTTTCAAGTAAGGTAGCATTTACATGACAAATCTCGACCGGGACTGATCTCGCCCCGGATCGGACTTCGACTCGGCTGCCAGTCAATGTTCTCATCGTGTTTACATGTCTCAAACCGAGTTGTGTTCAACTTACCATCTCAACCCCGGGCGAGATTACAACTCGGGATACAACCACTGGCGAGTTGAGATTCTCGAAAGGGATTATTTTCAATGGTCTGTGCGCTATTCCCAATGAACTCTGATGGTAAACAGTATCTAAACAGGAGTGAATTGAAGACACCTCGAGTTGAAGTAAACCCGGGCGAACTGAGACCTGTTGAGATCTGTCATGTAAAGGCCGCCTAAGTGCTAACGTAAAAGAAACTCAAATCAGGCTTTCTAGATTCTTGTACAAAATGACTTGTTTTATCCTGAGAGTTTGATATTATTTCACAGTGTTTCATGATTTCTATTTACTTATAAGGTGAAATTTATTGCTAGATTGTTTTGTCATCTTCTTCAGTCGATGCTACAGCAATAGTTTAGTTACGAACTTAAGTACACCTGTGGTAATGTATCTGTTTATGTTGACTGTAAGAGTTGATTAATGCAAAACATTTTTCAGTCGATGCCTTTTATTCTCCAACGACCTGGATTATACCATGATGTTTATTGCAGGGAGATTCACGAGGATACCGTAGAAGTGCATTATGATACCTACGATACTGATGCCACGCTTGATATTCACTTGGTACTTCCTATCGGTTTGTGACTTTTTACATTTATCACCGATCCTTCCTTTTTTACATCTATCCATGATAAAAGAACATCAATTCACAAGGTATGGTTTAACACGTAAAAATATGCTTACTTAAGAGGGCTGCTGCAATGCTGACGTATGCTATTAAGTAGCTATGCATCACTCGATCACTTGATATCAAGTAGCTATGCATCTCTTTTTGCCATACTTTACCACCATGGTGCATATGAAACAATGGGACAGTTGATTTCAGCAAATCATTTCCAAATGTTTGCAAGTCGTTCCTTCGTTGATAAAAATCGCTCAGAATTCGTTCAATATCGTTTCAAACTCGTTTGAAATCGTTGCAAATTGTTTCAAATCAGGAAGCTCATTCAGTGGACGTTTTTATAAACAGTGGGAACCTGACTATCAAACCTGTAAACCTAGTAACGATATCTATCATCTTGCTATTCCATTCTCTTCAGATACGAGAGATGACGAATCTGACAGCAGTAGTCACTCTGATTATGATGATGATGACAGCAAGGATTTTCAAGAAGAAAATTATGTTGCTGAACTATCTAGACAGCCATTGTCGAGCATAGGTCCCTTGGGCGAATGGGAAGCTCATACCAAGGTACATTGTAGGATATCAACTTAGTAGGGACTTAATAATTTCCATTGTTTCCTTTTGTCATTGTGCACTCTCCATCTTCTCAATTAGCAAATCAGTCACACAACTTGATGTAATTTTTCATTATTTTTTTTGTTTGTATGCACCTTCGCTCTGCTTTTTAAACTCACTGGTAGACTCGGGCAATTTTTTAGTTTCTAGACCATCGTTCTATGATGACTATGGTTGTAGTTAAGAACTTGGGTTGGTTTACGTTTATTTTTCAAAAATGCAACCAATGTTAGCCTTAACCTGGAATAAATTTGTACGTTAACAATCTTACTCAGATTAGATCTAGCCTGGTAGCCTAGGCTAGATTAGACCTGGTGTAAACTTGTCTTGTGATTAAACGATAGAATAAAACAGTTTAGTGTAGCCTAAATTTCCTTAAAAATTTCAATACAGATTTCACCAAACATGGTTTAAGTTTTTGTACAATGTAACCTATGCTATTCAGTACAAACCTGTTTCATTCTATCGTTTTATCACATATCTTCATGGTACCACACGCAGCCGACACTTTTTATCAAACCTTGTTTAGTTCATGGAATGTAGACAGTAATCTACTATCTCCCAACCATTACTTGTTTATCTGTATGAATATTTTCACAAAGAATATACTGCTAATCATATTTTTCTATCGGATAATTTCGATCTAAATATGGGTACACATTGTTCCAGGCTTTACCAATTCAATATTTGTTTCCTAGGGTATTGGCTCTAGACTAATGGCAAAGATGGGATATGTATTTGGGTAAGTTGAAATATATTTAACTAAATTTCATTCGACATGATGTCTAAAATTTATGAAAAAACCATTCTCCTGAGCGGGCTACTACAATATTTCGAACCCAGAACCATGCTTAAACAGGGTAATCAACTGAGGGGGCTGATTCAGCATACTGGAATCGAACTAACAAGGGCATGGTATGCAAGGGACTTGAAACTGGACTTGGGACAACTACACTTGTGGCTGGCCTACTTATGTTGAGAGTACATGTATATATATAGACTAGACTTAATTCTTTCCTTTGTTGGTCCCTAAATTTCCAGAATATTGAAGGGAAGGAGTTTCCTTGCCTTGTTGGCACGGCTAGTAGAATTCTTCTTCTTCGAAAAAAACGATAACTTTCTTCTTGAATACACTGGATTAAGCTGTCGTTATTTCATATCAACCCACAGGAAAGGTCTTGGAAAGCAAGGAGAAGGTCGTGTTGAGCCCATCGAAATAGTCATTTTGCCAGCAGGTACGTATGATTCTATTCAGGTTTCCTGGATACGTTTAGTGTTTATTCGTTTCACAAAATCTTCGCAATCAACAAGTTTGAAACGATTTCTTGAGGGCCCACGTGATCTGAATCGCTTTACTATCCTGTATTAGTTAATCGTTTGGAAGCATCTCGGTATCGTTGCGAGTCGCAAAATTATTTCAAAATCGTTGTTTTTTGCAAAACCGTTGTCAATCTTTTCCATTCGTAACCTTACCATTAAGAGGTTCGCTTGGACGAAGGAAATGCACTGTATCATACGTTAGAGTAAGGAATCTGTGTGAAATAGGTTAAAACGTTGTTTGCCTTGATGGTATAAAATTGATACCGCGCGTTTACACTGGAAGTTAAACCAACTTTAAAATAGATTAGGTTTTTTTTTTTCTATATCATTAAAACTAAAAACTCAAAATTACTTGTAATACAACAGTGTACTATCCATAGCCAAAAAAGACACTGGGTCACCGAGTTCTAGCTATGGATGGCACTTACAATTTTCAATTATAAAATACAATTAATGAAAAAATTAACGATGAGGAACAGACGGGGCAAAAGAAAGAAAGACAAATAAAATAGGTACGTACCTAAAAGAAAAAAGAAAAAGGTTTTAGGGGCTGCTGCTGTTTTGCATATTTTCTTAATTAAACCGTGACGTATCTTTAATGAAGGTTATGGTGGATTCTAGAATAATTGTATTTTCCATAATGGTACAATTGGGGCTACCGTATAGTAGAATATTACAACGCGATTCATCATCAAGGGAGGCAAATCCAATTCCAGGAATATCAGAGAGTTGACTAAAGAGATCTATGTGATAAGCGTGATACTGAGGGCAGTGCAGGAGAAAATGTTCGTTATTTTCTTTACTTAACCTGCAAATACAAATTGGAGAAAGACAGTCAAAGGCATGCCTGAAACAATGTTCATTAAGAGCACTAAACTGAACACGGAGCCCGGTCAGTAGCCTTATACCCAAGATATCAGATATACGGTATATTGGATTTTGCACTGGTCGAATAATTTAGAGCAGTCTTGCTTTAAACTGTGAAATTGAGGCAGAGTTTTGGATCTCACTATCTAGTAAATTCCACTCAAAGAGTGCGTTCTGAAAGTAAGTGTTAGCGAAACGAGTTGTTCTCGCAACTGGTTGCTCATATATATTTGGATTCCGTAAATCATATCTTAGTTGACGTTCCTTTGGTATTTCGTTGAAAAGATATTCAGGTGATTCGGATTTTTTTAAAGAAAAAATTGCGTTAGTCTACGGTACCGTCGCCTGTGATATAAGGTTTCCCATCCTAACTCTTGGTAGAGCCTTTGTCTACTAGTACCTCTCCACGTTCCAGTCACTGCCAGAGCCGCTGAGTCCTGTACCTGTTCTAATCTTTTTGTGATTTCAAGATGCATTTCAGGGTCAAATCTATGATATATTATATCCCCGTAATCTAAATGTGGTCTAGCATAAAGCTTGTACATTTGATCAAGGACGTCCCTTGACACAAATTTAGAGAGGTATCTTATCAATCCAATGCCCCTACGTGCCTTCAGAATTGCGTCTCTAATGTGACTTTGGAAGTCAAGCTTGGAGTCAAGGATAATCCCAAGGTGCTTATGTTCTGAGCTGGTTTTCATTTCATCATTTCCTTATTTAGGAACTGGATGGGTAGGTTTGGCTCTTTTCCAAGAAAATATGATTTCCTCGGTTTTGTCAGCATTGAATAGCATTTTCCATTGCCACGCCCACATACGAATTTTTTCAAGGTCAAGATTTAAAGCCAGACTGGTATCATATTCATCTCTTACAACGGAGAACAGAGACGTGTCATCTGCAAACAGCTTTACTTCACACGAAACATTGTTAGGAAGATCATTAATGTATACGAGGAAAAATAAAGGACCAAGGACTGACCCCTGGGGCACACCAGCTTTAACTGTGGACCAATTAGAACATTTTCTGTTCAATAAGTCTCGCTGTTTGCGATCATGCAAGAAATACTCGATGAATTCAAAAAGACTACCACTAATTCCGTTGCATTTCAGTTTGTATAGCAGACCTTTATGCCACACCCTGTCAAATGCCTTGGACAAGTCTAGGAAAACAGCTCTCATTTCTCTGCTAGGAACTTCTTCAAAGGCAGTATAAATTGAATGCGTTATTGACAACAACTGGTTTATAGTTGAGTCGCCCGGGCGAAAACCAGACTGATTTGGAGTTATAAGGCTATGATCGCATAAATGCTTGTAAATAGCGTCAAAAATAATTTTTTCAAAAATCTTACCAAATATCGGTAACAGGGAGATTGGACGATAGTTTCCTTTGTTTTGTCTACTGTTTACCTTATGAATAGGAATTATATTCGCTCTCTTCCACGAAGAAGGGTAAACACCAGTTTCTAAACACTTTTCAAATATTAGACATAAAGGCTCTACAATTTCAGTATCACAGATCTTTAACATTTAGTCTTTAATATTAGGTTTTCCAATGAAGGGCTCTGATTGGTCAACTCCATTTTTCGAATATTAAACATTGAGTGAATAAATATCTCTTTTTATTTCTGGTGAAACGGCTCTTCGTTAAATTGTTTGTATTTTCCCCTCAGGTAAAAGTCTTGATAAAGTAGCTGAACTTAGGAAGCATGGAAAGCTTAATAAACCTTTGAAGAAAAAGAAGAAAAAACGGGCATCGACTGCTGGAGAAAAATATTCACGTAATCGCGGAGAATCTTCTTCTCAGGTCGGGAAAACTTCCATTCTTCACTCGCAGAATTTCTCAAAATAATCCAGTGATCTCAAATAAAGTTTGGTTTCAACATAATGTTGCCTCAAGAGTTGAAAGTTTGATACTAGTCAGAGCAGGTCAGGGTCGATCTTTCCCATTGGGCCACAAAGAGGCTATAGTGAATCAATTGTTTGTCAACAATAGCTGCCCGATTGTTATTCAGTCTCATGCTGATTATTCACAACAATCCTACCAATATCAAAAGCAATGACACGCCCAAGTCAAGGGCGTATCCGGGAGGGGCACCAGGCCGTGCCCCCATCCATCTACTAGGAAATTTTACCTAAACAAATTAAAACTAAAGTTAAGATAATGAAGAATGGTATGTAGTTTCGATAGCATTATAGGTTTAATCTTGATAAGTAATAAAGCCAAAAAAATTCAACAAAATGTATTGTTTTCCAAACAATAAGCAGAACAGATTTGTAAGTATTGATAGAGGTTTTTAACGAAAGCGTGCCAAACTCCTTTGTCGTGCCCTTGACGCGGAAACGTACCTTTGAAAATATCTCGAAAAGTTTCATAAAATTTACGATTCATATTTGTGAAACCATTTTGATTGCTTCTTTAGCCAATCTCAAGGGTGATAGACACCAAAATGTTCTCGGGAAGTACCTTCGGATCCCCCATAAAGTGGTCTCATCTAGTCCTCCCCAAAAAGAAATTCTGGGTACGTCCTCGGCCCAAGTTTATCTTTTTGCGATTTTTGATGCAATTAAATAATCCATCCGATATGGCTGGTAAACACTTTCAACAGTAGAGGCTCGATCCAGTCTTTATTTTGAGATTAGCGGATTACTTTTTCACAATGATGGTTGTCTTTTGTACTGACTATGAAGCAGATAGTCCATATTACCAGCTTTATGGTGGAAAAATGATTTGAAGAATAAGAATCATGTAAGCCCCAATCTATTCTGGTAAGACGTTTTATTACATACGTGTAAGCATTAATAACGTTAGGGAGTAGTGCAACCAACAATGTTTATTGATAGGACTTAGCATCAACAAGGTTAAATTGCCTACTCTCTAGTCTCTAATAGACGTCAACCTCCCCCCACTTATTAATTTTTAGAACATTTTCCAGCTAGTATATTCTTATTCCAACCTCTCCGCTAGTAGACTCTGGTATCGAGTTGCAAGCGAAACAAAATTTAAATTACAAAAATCTATCAGATTGAGAATTTCAAATGAAATCGGTGAAGTTTTGCAGTGTATTTTGGGTTCTCACTATGGCTACATTCTGTCTCTCACAGATATCCCCTATTTAGTGATTTTCTAGAAAATATCCCACCCAGGTTTTTCTAATTTCAGCCCTCCTGCTAATTAATTTTTTGAGATTTTTCCAAACCCCTTACTATTCCAGCCCCCCGTCTATTAGAGACAAGAGAGTAGATATCTTGTATTCCCAAAATGTTCCATTTATGGAAATCATTGCATCCTAAAAAATTTGGATCATATAGCTATTCTGCAGTGAATAACAGCAGTATAGGATTTATCAAATTAGTTTGTTCTCGCTATGATCCCATAAAGCAACATGTTGAATTCAAGTTTCTTTTTTCAGAAGTCAGATGTCTTCGAGTTCATCAACAGAAAAATAACAAAAGAAGGCAAGCCAATTCATTTGTTTCTCATTTCCATTATTCAGAATAGGATCTTACAGATCAACATTCGCGAACATGTGCTCAAACTACTGCGGTGTAAATATTAGGGTTTATTTAACGTGGAGTGACAACTGTAACGATTTGGGCAGTGATAAATCATAATTTTGCAGTGATAAAATCAATTTTGTGCTGTAATGACTTTTTAGCAGAATTATTTCTATAAATTTCAAATGGTTGCTTACCACTTCCAAAAAGACAAATGGTTGCTCACCACTAAAAACTGTCTCTCAAAGTTTATCTGAAGATGTAAGATGCATTTTTGTCATTTTCAGACATTTAATTCTGTAAGCTTTCTGAAAAAGACCGCCAGACCTCCACGAAAAAGGCCTAACAAAATTCAAATTTCCTGCGATTCCGTTTATCCGTCCCCTAGCCCTAGTTCTATTCCTTAGAAGTTAAAATGAGTGGATCTTGATATTCTGAATGAAAGTAAAGGGGCGTGGTCATGACAAAATTAGAAAGACAACGCCCATCTTATAAATGTTACTACAACATTTGCTGTGATAAAAATCCTTGAAATAGACCCTGGTACTTATCACATGATAACAATGCAACACTTGATACTTGTATCATTGTTAGCAGAGCAGTTTTCTGACATCTCGGCATTGCTTGCAGGTTCAAGATCAACCAGTGAATGTGACTTTGAAAAGCAAAAAGTACGACACAACATCGAAGATTCCTATCAACAACTTAAGAAAAACAGGGAGAGAAAGAAGAAAGGGCAAAGTACCAAAAACGAGGAAACAAATGGACCAAATTGGAATATACAGTTGTTCAAAAATAATGAAAAAGCATCTGTGCTGAAGAAGCAGCTCTCAAAGCAGAAGGAATCACTCAAAAGAAACCTTGGAAGGTGAGCTGTTTTCAAAATTTAAAAAACGACTTTCTAGGTTGATTGTTAACTGGAAAGTCCAATCCTTATTAGGAACTGACAAAACTCAAATTAATGATATCAACGGAATATATCATGAAAGTTAGGACACAATAAGGATTCACGATTACTTTATAGGTTCTTCGGTTACTGTGAGATAAATTCTCTTCATTGACATTGACCTCCTTTCTTGGCCATATTTTGTTAATGTTTGTGCGTTGTCTGAGAGAAAAATGTTTTTTAATTAAGGAAAAAGATATGAAAAAATAAAATACCAATATCACAGGGGGAAAAGTACCGTCATGACCATTATTCTATGTCACCCATGCAGCACCAGAAGAGCCTCATGGAGTTGAACATTTCTTATGGAAAACCTCCATGAGAAGATCCGTAAGGGAGCTATTGCACAGGAGAGTGAATGCGTTGGAGAATCTTAGGCCTAACATGTACTGGCTTGCTGCAAATGTGGGGAGATTTCAGAAAACAAAATATGGCATAGAAATATTGCAAATGCCATTCAAGGGAAGAATGTCTCATGGTAGGGAAAGAACTTAATGTAGCTTTCATATATCCTTATTGTATGCTGGCACTCATGATTATACTGAGCAGAATAATAAAGTAGATATTGAAAATAGATGTGAAATCATGATAACAAACTGTGCAGGAAGCGAATGAATTTTGCCAGGAATTAACAGAAATAAAACTTTTTTAAGTTATTTTACTCTTATTCTACCTAGAAATATTTCTTAAGATTATACTTTGGTTATTGGTAATGTTGCTTTCAAAAAATATTCTCCAAAGATGTAAGAGCCCTGAATTCAAGTTTTGTTCCTATAAGTACCTTCAAATTCAAATACTTAACAAATGAGGAAATTCTCAGGGCATCATTTCTGCCATGCTCAATAACCTCACGAATAACTTCAAATGTTACATCTAACTTGTCACCATTTTAGAACTCCTGTACCAAAGTTCTATTTCATTTTCAAAACATCAATAGTAACTCAAATCATTGTCAGATTGCCCAAGTTAAAGCCGTGTTTACAATCTAAAACAGTTTTCTTGTTTGGAATTAGATTCCTCAAAAACTACACAGGGCCTTCTGAAGGGCGACGACCTTCGCAATTCTCGACCGATTTTGCAAATCCTACATCTTCTCAGATATGAACTCTCGACGCCATAGGTTCGTACATCGGAAATGCCTCGAGTACGACTCGGTCACACGGACCCCGAGATACGTATAAATCTTTGCAATGGACTCAGTAGAAGTCAAAAATTTAGTTGTCAAAGATTTTGCATTATTTGCTTGAATTGTAGTATGCTGCAGCCTGCTATACTGAGAATCTACAATATTGTTTTTCAGAGACCGTGAAATGGCAGAACGACTACAGGGTAGCATATCAGCTATAGAGAATCAACTACAAGAACTTGATAAATCGGGAAAAACTATTGAGAATAAAATTAATTCTAAAGCACAGCATAGAAAGCTAACTATGTTCTAGTTTTGACGATTTCTGGTTGTATTCTTAATTATGATTTCATAAATATTTCTAGTGGCTGGTAACCACAACGAACGCCCTTTTCCAAGGCTGATGTCCTCTTATTTTCGTGATCTTACGCAATGTAATTGTGACAGCTAGTCTCGTGCTCCCAGAAAATGAGAGAAGTTGGAATAATGGGTGACTGGAATTAAAGTGGGAGGAGGGGTTGAAAGTTTCTAGAAGAATTGATAAGCAATAGATAAGGGGTTTTCTGTCCTGGAGAGTATCCTGGATAATAGTGTACCAAGCAAAAATCCATTTGGGAGTGAAAGGAAATTTGGAATACCAGGGACGTGCCCCTAAATATACATTCTTTATCGTGATTTTGGTATAAGTATGGGTATACTTTTTTGTGATTTTGGTATAAGTATGGGTATACTTTTTTGTGATTTTGGTATAACTATGGGCCTCAAATTCTTAAAAACTAGTCTAAATATGGGTATTGATTTCATGAATTTAGTATTAACAAGGATTTAAAAAAATTAAATTTTAAATAGAGCTAAATAGAAACGGATATTGTGGAAGTAAACGTTTTGTTGTTTTCTTAAGATCTTGATGTAAATATGGGTATAAATTTTCGGGGATTAAGTACAACTATGGTTAATCATTTTCGGGATTCTGGTATAAATATGGGTGTACATCTTGCTTCTTAGGCGGCACGTCCCTATCAAAAATTTGGTCGAGTGCCCTCCGGGAAAAGATTATGTAATTATTATTGTTATTGTTATCATTATCACAAGATTTAAAGATAAATTATCTTAAGGATTTACACTAAGATGTCTATCCCTTGAAAATGATACAATTTTTATCATATCAACTAAAGAGTTACTGTCAGTTTTCCTAATCGCCGTGTAACCAGTTAGTTGAGGCTCATCAGGTATTTGAGATAAAAAAACTGTCCAAGCCTCTCTTGAAAACATCTAGTGATACCCCTTTCAAGTCCCTGAGGTGTTTTGGTAATAAGTTGAACAGCTTAGGGCCTTGGATACTGAAACTCGGTTCCAGTATTGTGCAAATTTTATTCTTTCCATTGATTCTTTTGATTTCGCACTTCCTTCCGTGTCGAATATGATTATATGAAGCGATTTCAGAGTTAACGTTGGGGACAAGCCCTTCAAGAATTTTCCAGACATAGAGTATACGATGTTCGCGTCGACGCTGGGGAGAATATACTCGTAATTTCGTAAGAGTTTCCCAGTAGTCCAACTTTTCATTAAGTTTTATCTTTCTTAAAAATGACCATTGCAGTGCATCGAGCTTCTGAAATAGGCTTTTTTTGGATGGAGACCATAATACGCTGCAGTACTCAATTTGGGGGACAAGATACATTTTCAAAAGGAGAAGCATGTGCTCTTTTTTACGAGTCTTGAAAGTACGAAGTACCCATGACATCATTTTCTTACACTTTTCTATTGACTTAGTGACTAATTAAACAACAAATTATTTGATTCTTTGTATAGAAACTCTAAAATGAAGAAATAAAGAAGGCACCCTAGTCAAAATGGGTGGATAATTGATAAACAGTGGGCGTTAATTTGGCATCCAATTTATTTAGGGTTACAGAGTGTAGAGTCGTTGACAAGCGGCAGCTGTGACTATAGCGCATTGTTGCTCAATAAAGTCTCGTTTGGATGCCCTGTTGATTTTCTAGCTAACCAATGAGGAGACGTTTTATTGTTGGAAGAACCAATCAAAACTGGCTGATTGTAATATGCAGATGTCGTAATCCTAGCGTGGACCCAGGCCGTTGTTCTTTCTTTCTATATTTTCGTCTCGAAGTGCGAACGCTCGCTATCAAGACTCAAATAATATCCAGGTAAAGTATCTACATTATACTATTTAATAAGTAGACTGAAAGTATTGGCGAATGAATATTGCGGAAGATTTTCTTAGGAACATGCATAAGCCTTGACTAGACTAGAGTCGCCCTGTACTGAAATGGTTCTGGCAGATATTTTAGGGAGGCCTTAGGTCAAAGACAAAGAAGACAGCGTCAATATCTAATTTAAACTAATATGACATTTGATGGAAATTTCCAAAAGAGAATGCGCCAACAAGCTGATGTCAACGATTGAGATATTTTTCTTGTTCCTTGTGCCAATTTTCAAAGTATTTCAAACGTTTTATAGGCATTGAAAACTCATTGGCAACTCATTGGCAAGAAAGCGTTCGCCATTTTCAAATTTATTTCAAACTACAATCCCCGCCAAAAGTAGTTGGAACACCCTTGATTTTGTTACCAAATAACTATATTTTTAGCTTTCCTAGCCTTTTATTTCCAATCAAACCTCCCTTCCCCCCTCAAAACAATGTTGTTTACAAAAGGAACTTTATGAGACCACACCAAACACAAGCTGAATGATATTGGGCTAGTTTTTGTTATCAGAAACAACATTGTAAAGGGGGGAGGGGAGGGGGAAAAATGTAGAAAACTGTAAAAATAGCGCAAGTGTTCCAAGACTTTTGGCGTGGATTGTCTTCAGTGGTTTTTTGAGCAAATGGAGTGTGAAGAGAAGCAAGATAGTTTTTCTGGGGTTTTCGGGGGCGAGGATTTCATTGAAACCATAATTGGAGCACTCAAACGAGGCTATGACGTCATACCTGATGTATCACCTGTTTTTTGGAGCATTTTTGGGGAGATTTGTTGAAATTTACGTTGTTTTCCTATATATTCCATATAAATGCTTTCTATCATGATATTTTGATTGGCCTACAATCAAAGGCTCAATAAATAGCAAAATGCTTGATAGATTTTATACTGTATCTACGTTTTTCATGCTAAACTAATGATTCTTGTTGAATTTAGTACATACATGATAACGAGGCTGGGATATTTCCCATCCAAATCCATGAAACTTTAAAGAAATGTGAGGATAGGGCCTAAACATTAATTGAATAAAGTATTAAGTATGTTTATTATATAAGAATTAACCCACTTAATTGAGTTTTTTCTAATTATTGATAACTGCTAAGTATTGAGATTTGATGAGTCAGTGTAGGAATATTTTCATGAAAATGTAAGCCTCTGAACTCACTCCATTCCAGTGTAAAAGGTTGATATACGTAGGATATTTTTATAGAAATACTGCTAAGAAATGTACTCATTTGTATGATTAAGCATCAAATAATAAATATAAAGTCTAAGGTAAAGTAGAAGGGTAGATAAAATGAATTTGCTTTCAACATGAAAACGAGGCTGCTATATTTGTAGCTCACTGTCAAGATTTTGAGGGTAAATAAGACGCGAAATGGTACCAACGAAATGATTTCCTATGAAGTTATGATAAAAAGCCGTGTTATGTTCAGCACTAACATTGAAATTGTGCGACTTGCATATGAATTTGACACAAAATGAGGTTATTATCTGCAATGGCTGGTTGGGCCTTTCAAAATATCGATCAAATAAAGTATGCTTATTTCATGGTACCTATCAAAAATGTACTCCCATGTCTCTCCCTGGCCCATGAAATTGCTACCAAACGTTTTGCCAAACGAATAAGGCCTTCAAATTGCTTGGATACGTCCTTCCTTATATGTCTACGACGATAATGGACCCCACTCTACACCTGCTCATTGTAAATATTCCCTCTAAAAGCCCTTTCTAGTCTACATTATACATCGTATAATATAAATCAGGATTTATTAAAGGCTAACTTTAATATATCCTGAAACATAAAAACCTAAAGGAAGTTATTTGCCTCATAAAAAACCGCTGCGGTGAGATTCTATTTGCCTAAGTAAACATCTATTCATATAGAACAATAGCGTATTCACCACTGGGCAAAAAGAGTTGATAATTTGTCCTTCTCAACCGTGCGCTCTCACGAGCTACAGTGCAAAATTCAAAACTCAAACTTGTTTTTATGGTCTAATTTCAATTCAGATTGCCTTTAGAACTAATTTTGCCGGTGTGCATAAACGAAACAAACCATTTTATCAAATTTTTAAGGATAATAAAGCAACATTGAAAGAGATATCCCAATTTTCCAACGTGCTACGGTCCTTTTTTATTCTAAGTATATACTGCTATATTACTACTTTGAATTCAGTGTAGCACGTTGAGATTTTCGATTTTAAAGCTTGAAAGATTAGACAATTGGCCTGCAAAGGCGTTTTTCCTATGTGCATGACTAGTGCACGGAAAATTATGTTATTATGAGATTGACAACTGTACACAGAGGGTCTAATAAATTAATTTTAGAAAATCGTAGCACGTCATATGGACACTGGAGAAACAAAATTCCTTCACATATTGCATACATATATGAGGGAATGATACTCAGACATTATTTTAGGATACTTAATGGCATCTCTCTAATATAATTCATTTAAAAGACTATTTTATCATGAAGTTCTCTAGAATACCTTAAAATTGGGCCTAAAAATGCCCCCCATATGCAATTATGACGTCAAATATTCATTTAATCAAAAATCTGACTGCACCAATGAAATCAGCGACCCTGAAAACCCTTATGTACCAGGTTTCTAAAACTCACTATACCTCCATCAAAGAAAAGCTAAAAAGACAATCCCCGCCAAAAGTAGTTGGAACACCCTTGATTTTGTTACCAAATAACTATATTTTTAGCTTTCCTAGCCTTTTATTTCCAATCAAACCTCCCTTCCCCCCTCAAAACAATGTTGTTTACAAAAGGAACTTTATGAGACCACACCAAACACAAGCTGAATGATATTGGGCTAGTTTTTGTTATCAGAAACAACATTGTAAAGGGGGGAGGGGAGGGGGAAAAATGTAGAAAACTGTAAAAATAGCGCAAGTGTTCCAAGACTTTTGGCGTGGATTGTAGATGCAAAGCTCCATTGTCTTTAAATTTGGCAAGCGGTTGCCCGCTACCGTTGCCCTGAAATCGTCATGTGTTAAGAAGTTCCAAAGACCCAGGATGCATTCCATGATATTTAGGTGCCAAAGATTTGTAAGATATATGCTGAAAAAAACAATTGCATTCTAAATGTTCCAATGGCAGCATGCCAAAGATCTTGGCCTAAGTTACCTGCCTCCTGGCTAGAGACATTTGTGGATGAATTTTGTTAATAATTTGTGAGTGGGATGAAATATGGGTGCCATTAATTTCTAACCTTTCCAATAGGCCACTATTTTTAATTCAATTTGAGTAGATTTAAAAGACCTCTGTTTTTGATGTACAAAGTCTTGGTCAGAAATATCCTTGCCTGCCTATAGATGTGAAGAATCGTAACAGAAAATGATAGAAAAAATGGGGTAGAAATGCACCATTGGGTGCCCAGGAAATATAAAGCCCAATTAACAATTGATAAGGCAATTATCGAGCTGCATAGTGGCATATCGAATCTGACTGGAGCTTAATTTTTGAATATATCATTTTCAGGGCTGCTGAGAGCTAGTCATGGCCAGTTGTAGTATTTTATAAAACAGGGCCTTACTGCTTTAGAAGGATAAATCTTAAAATAATCCCTAATCAAACTTTAGTATAGCCAGAAGTATCTGAAACATAGCGAAACAAACACATAGATTACTTGAGCTTTTTGATTGACACTCAACAGAGAAATACATCAGAAAGAGAATGAAACAGAAACCTAACTGACTAAGATACCCAGATGTGAATCAAAATAGGCCAGTCAGAAAAGAGGTGAACGATTGTCATGCTGTAGGAAAACCAATCAACACCCATGATACAGTGACCTGACCAATAAGATTACTTCAAGAGTCCTAAGGCGAAAATAAACTCTTTCTGTCTTGACAATAGGGGATCCCTGGTTTTATGTTGACTGATTCCAAAATACCTAAGTGAAATGTAGATCTTGCTCTGCCAATTATTTGAAAGCAATTCTCACTGTAGGCTTTAGCACACTCTGGGTTGTCAAGCACATAACTCAAGAAATATCAGAAACATAGAGAAACGAACACATGGATTCCTTCCAATATTTCTGGCTATACTGAAGTTTTGTACCATTCAAGGGCTGTTTTATCAAACTCTTTGCAATACAAGAAAACAAGAGGAATTCGTTAGTGTAAATTGTTTCAAAAATTATGTCTATTATTTGATATGTAAAAATGCGAAAAGGTTATTAACTATTGAGGGTAAACAAAGGAATTGCAGCAATTTTAACCCTTTTTCGGCTGCTTCTCAAGTGGGAATATTGCTGTGAAAACTGCTGTCCTGAGCCCTATTCTAGAGTCAATTGTACAAAATTCAAATGCAAATTTTTGTGCCCAAAAACATATCTTATGAAAAAATTCAGACGAAGGATGAAACATAAGATAATAAACAAACTAGAAATGAATTTCAAGTATTGTTTAGGATGTTTATGTTTACAACAAATAGACTTAAATTTGAATTTGTTTTTCTTGTTGGGCTTTTATGATTTTGTTAATTTTTGACTGTTTGGGCTATTTTATACATTACAAGAACATCTCGGCATAACATGACAAGAACTTGGGGATACCACCATGTATGATAAGATTGTGCTGGTGATTGAGGCTCAACAATATTTTGTCGTTATGAGGTTTCCCTTTTCTAGAATACAAACATACAGAATTCTACCATTTGGCAGGTACTAACAACTATCTGTCCTTGTCAGTTGTCTATTCGGGAAATTTGAATGTATTTCAATCTTTCTTTTTTTAAGAACCAGTCTCAAATTCAAATTGGGGACCCAGCATATTGTTTAGGTTTTCATATTTGCATGCAACATTAAAAACACTTGACAAATGAATTGAGAAGAAACAATGAGTAGAGCTTCCATAATAAAACCAGGAATAAAGTCAGTTATGTCTTCAATGTAATCTTTATTCATTTTCTTTATTTAGAAAACAAAAGAGACACCCTTAAAATGTCAGAATACGAACCACAAGAAAAAGAGGCCTTGAGGAAGCTGTTCTGTGGAGGTCTGGACAGAGAAACTACGGACGAAACATTCCGTGCGCATTTTGATGAATTTGGGCACATTGTTGATCTGATAATCATCAGGGACAAGGCAACGCAAGTATCCAAGGGTTTTGGATTTGTAACTTATGACCATTCTGATGCGGTGGCTGCTGCCCTTGATAAAAGACCTCATGTAATTGATGGTAAAACTGTTGAGATAAAGAGAGCCATTCCAAGAGAGGAAAACAATGCAACTGCTCACCAGAGGACAAAGAAACTCTTTTTTGGTGGTTTACCTTCCAACACCACTGCTGAAGATCTGACAAACTATATACACGAGACATATGCAGGTCATGGACAAGTTGAGAAGTGTGACTTGATCATAGATAAAGACACTGGGAAGGTAAAGGGTTATGCTTTTGTGGAGGTCTCCAATGAAGACCTTACAGATCTGATCATCATCAAAGATCCAAAACCAATGGTTTGCGGAAAACAAATTGAAATAAAGAAGTGCGAGGACCGATCAAGCGGTGGTGGTCGTGGTGGTGAGTAACTGGAGATTGAGTTCTAAATTTTCTATTCACTTTTCAAGCTCAAATAGGTTTATCTGGCTCAAAGGCCCTGACCTCTTATTATACTCTGTTCACAACTAGTTATTAACTTGCTGTATAAAAAGTGTAAAAAGGGATGATCAGTTTTCAACATGAACTACGACAACCAAAGCAACTCAACTAAGATACACAATTTGCATTTCTTCAGTCTAAGTGATGAAGGTAAGATAAACAGGAACAACTTCAAGAAAATATTTTTCAGTTTTGAACTCAATGAATGCAGTGTAAAGCAATGAGACTCTCTTGAGGCAAGAGTGTCATGTGTGTGACAAAGGAGGAAAACGAAATAGCAATATGATATGATTTTGTACTAGATACATAAGTGTGCCTTTCGCGGCACAATAACAGGAAACATATGTATAAAACATCATAATGGGTTTTTCTAAAAGTTGCCCTAGTATAAGGCTTTTGCCATAAGTAGTTTATGCCTCCTAACTCTCCGCAAGTTTTCAACGAAAAGGGATGAGTTCCACTCTCAGCACCAATTGTTAGAAGGTAACTTTGCAGTAGCGTAAAAATCTCTATTGAAATTAGCCTCAACTCTTTTGTTTTTAGGTGGAAGAGGAGGTAGAGGTGGAAACCGAGGTGGTGGACGCGGAAGAATGGGACGTGGTGGTGGTTTTGGTGACCGGGGTGGGAATCAGCAAGGCTCGTACTGGGGTGGTGTTGAGTCTCAAGGAGCTGGATCATATGGTGGTGGAATGTATGGTGGCTCTGACTATATGGGTGGTTCATATGGTGGTGGTGGTGGTGGTATGTACCAAAACTATGGTGGTGGTTCATATGGTGGTGGATATGATCAGTCTCCTGGTGGATATCAAGCCTCTAGTACCTATGGAACTCCCAGGGGTGGAGCAAGAGGGGCTGGTGCACAAAGATACAGACCATACTAGAAAAGGGTGAGTTTTTATTTTGTTCTTTATCTATGTAAGATATATGATTTTATCCAGTTTTGTATTATGTGAAAGTGAAGAATAGGAGAAAAAACTGGTTGGAATTAATGTAAACAAATCACTTGTGGCTCATTGGCACTAATTAACTGGGCGATGTTGAATGCTCATGAGCAACAATTTTTGGTGAAAAGGTGTATTCCAGAGGATTAGAATTGGAGAATTTTGATCACAATAGGAGAAAGAATTTGTTGAGAAAGATTCTCCTGGAAATGGTTCTTATATGCTGCTGAATTTAGAAAAATCCTTTTTAGATGTGTGATTATTAGATGAATGGTAATAATTGCATCCAGGATGCCAATATTCCCTGCGATATCAGCATTATATATCCTAAGTAATTCGGAACTTCACCAGGACCTCAAACCCTACATCTACTTTTGAAATGATTTGAAGTGATAATTCCCCCTTCATTTGGAATATGAAGGGAGTTGTCTGTCTTTTTGTGTGCCTAATCGTTATTATGCTTACCTATGAGTTATTTGGAGAGCAAAGTCCTGCCAACAAGCTGTCAATGTCTCATATGCACATTTTTCTTTGTGTATAGTTGAACAATTTTTGATGGGTATGGGTCTTGTTGCAATCTCAATAGGTCTTCAACGACAACAGAGATCATAAGGAGTCAAAATCAAGTCTTAAAATGTCTAGGCTTGTATTCGCTGTTTCGGTCAAATCTCCTGAAAATAATGTGTGGATATAGATTTTCCCCTTCAGTTTTCACATATTGATTTAGCTTTTTCATTATCATCTTCATGAATCTAATGACTATTATTTTTTACCAGGCAACTTAAGTGGCTTAGAACTAAGACAGGAAACACTCTTCTAAAGCTGAGGTTATAGAGGCAAGACTACAGGCAGGCATAAGAAGTTTAATATCCTAGAAGTCTATCGTAACCACTCTTGCCAGAACTAGAAATTTGCTGTTGGATTTTGCTTAGAACTTAACATTTTTAGACTACCACCAAGCCATTTATACTTATTAGGTGTAGGTTGTCAAGTTTTTTTATTCATAGTTCACTTGATTAAGTTTTTAATGAGTTTTCAAGATGTATTCAGATCATAGCCTAGACTCTTATCTGAAGTATATTCTATTTTGAAGTCTGACCTTAATTTATGTGATCGATCACGCAAATTTTCTTCGGCACTGCGTTGTAGAACAGCCTTAAGATATTCTTAGGGCTTGAAAATGGAGTAATCATATGATTGCTTATTAGGAATAATGCAGTTAAGGCATTTGAAAACAATTAATAACGATTTACTCAATAGCAGGGATTATTGCTATGTGAAAGTTACAATTTCTCTTCTGTTTCGGTTATCGTGCTGAATGATCCAATCAGCAGTATATTACGAACCTATTGAAGGTACTTATCCATTTCCTTCTCATCATTTTGAAGATTAAAGTAATGGACTATAACTTCTTGCTTAATTCTCAAATGAATATGAAGGGAAAACAATTCTTCTTAACCTAGTAAGGATTCCTGTCACTGAGTGGTCGTTTGGTCTACCAGTCTCGTGAGCTATTAATTCGTCATACTATCTGGAACAAACAACTATTTTACTCAAGATAACACGTAAAGTGTGCATTCAAACAGTTACTTAAATGATCAGAACTTACAAATGCAACGAAAGACAGCACCTATACGAACTCAAATACGTAAGATGACGACATTCGCCATGTTTTTCATTTTGCCTTGTGTTGCTTGACTGAGAATTTTTATTTCTTACGGTTGCATGTAAGGAAGGCAGTTATGTCATTGTCGATTTTGTAAAACAATCGTGGTTTCATAGTAAGACTCACTATTGGTACTATTTGCCCGATTCTTTCGTGATTTGTGTGAGTCAGGGTTAGACATCAAAAATATAAAATGGTATCCTTCCATATAAGTGACTTTGAGGCGTTTTTGTTTATTTTGTAACATGCGATCGTTGCGGAAAGTTCGTGCTTGCATTTCGAAGCCACTTATTCTAGGGGAAATATGAATTTTTAAAAGTTTGAAGGTCACGATTGGCCTACCCAGCAATCGTCCGCTCTTTTTGTCTTAAAAGGTCTGGAATTTCGCCATGAAAGCTCGCACATGATTTGATTTATCTGTGGATTCATCTTTCTAAACATTCTGTATTCATCCATGTGCTGGGCGAAAATGAAAAAGATCAGTAGGCATGATTCTATTGATGATTGAGGAAAATGGTCAGCCAAATCCGAAAATATTTGCATCAGCAAACCAAGATTGCTGCGTTGTAACGACCGCTACATGTGTTTTTTTCATAAGAAACCGGTTTTTAAGAAACCTAGTACTAGAGCCCCAAAAATTTAAGAAACTTTAATAACTACATCAATATCTTTAAGAAACTCCGAGAAAAATAAGAGGACTTTCTGACCCAGAAAGTAATATGTCAACAATACATTTTTGCTTGATTTAATTTGCTGCACGTTTTTATTAGAGGAACATAGGATATCGAGTCTACTTGTATAAGTAGGTGGGTTTCACATTAATACAAGAAATATGCGAGGGAAAGTGCAAAATTTGTTGTAAAGTATCTAATGTATCTAAAAAAAGAAACTTTTAGTACTAGAAACTGAAGAAACTTTTAGAACTAGGACCCAAGCTAGGTTTCTTATAAAATAGAAAACGTGTATCCAGACAATTGCCATTAGGGACCTTAAAGGACATATGTTACATTAGCTATTGGTTAATAAAACAAATAAGCGTGATGTGGAATTCCATCGTTTTGTGGCCTTTCATTTCTGCTTCATGAATTTTCATTGCAATGAAAATTCAGCTTCAATCCTGTGCTTTATAATAAACAATAGAGGGGATTGTATTGGATGAATCAATCAGGTTTATGATATGTACTTTAAGTAACCTGGACTGCAACGCTAGCAAGAATGCAATTTTGTGGAATGACACCAAAGTAAGTTTGACTTGGCAGAAGACGGCTGGTCGCATTTCACGCTATGCATGATGGGAATGTTCCCCTAGCAACGCACGGCTATGAAAACAACTGTAGCTGCGAATGATCTGGGCCATTTAAATTTGATAGCTATGCTCTGGCAAGGGACATATTCCTATAGCCATAGGCGTGAAATGAGTCATGCCATATTTTGTGACACTGTCTAGGGTAAGGTCGATTTGGCCAGTCCGGCTAGGGGTCTTTTCATATGCAAGGAAGGGTTACTCTAGTGCTAATTTTAGGGAGAATTCACCTCGTAGGGGCTACTGATATTTAGCGCCAGTCTCAAATTTCAACTGTTGAATTTTTTCTCAGAAAGGATCCACCATTGTTATTGCCTATACCTTTTTATTTCTCATCGATTTTCCCATTGTGCGAAATACGGTTTTTGAGGGGGCTAATTGATGTCGCAAAAGTCCTGACCACGCCCTATTCCCCCACACATCTTGGAAGGATGGCTCCACCACTGGGTGAGATCTTAGGTTTTAGACATGTAAGAAAAAAATTATCACATGCAATTGAATTTTTCTTCGCTTTTTATGAAGTATCCTTTACTTGGTATGCGTCCAGGCAGTCTCGAGTTTTCTTATTGATTCAATTTGCAGTTGAGTTTTTATGGATAAAACATATTACACTAGATTGTTCCTGTATTTTTCTTTGTTATGTCCTGTCATCCAGCCAGTGTGTTTTCAAAATGTGGACATGGAAGTTAGACCACGAAGCTGGGGAAGAGATCTGTAAACCTTGAACCTGTCAAACAACTTAACCTGTGTCCACAAAAGACGATAAATCATGTCGGAATTTTGATATGTCAACTTTCAAATTAACCTCCCCCAGATCACCCTAATTGCAATTCTAATAGTCATTAGAATGAGAAAAGAGCCAGCATATCTCCTCAATACTCCCTTTTATATCAGAGGAAATCTACCTCGAGCATAAATACGAAAAAGCTCAGTAGATTTTCAAATAGTCGTCAAGTGATGACGTCAGAAAAATCTATTTTTAGAATATTGGAAGTTTGGGTCCATAATCTGAGAGAGCTTCGAAAATAACATCGTATGGATGCAAAATCACCTCTGTATGTTGAATAGTGACTGAGAGATGACTATTTTAAAAATTGATCCAAACTTCCAATATTCTAAAAATATATTTTTCTGACGTCATTACTGAACCACTTTACTTGGTAGGTTTGTCAAAGGAGAAACTTGAACAGAAGATTCTACTGTTTTCTACCTAAAATCCTTGTACCAGGTTCCTTGTCATCTTGTCTCTTATAGAAAATGCAGTATTTGTTGTACCAGCAGTAAACTCAATTGTTAAGTATTATAGATATCTCTGTTCAGTTAGGGGTTAAAACGCGTGTTTTTTCTCTAGGCTAATGGATGAAATCTAAACTGAGTGCCATTTACTTCGACTGCAGATCAAGTATGACGATGCTTGGAAACCTTCCAAATATTCTTAACCCTCGAAAGTCATCAGAGGTAGAGATTTGACTATATTTTGGTTTTTACCTCATTCACCCCGTTTTTACATAATCAGTTCACGGTACACCCATGTCATTTTCTACATCTGGAGTCTAGAGGCTGTCCTAGGATAAAAAAATTAAAATCATCTAGGCCAGGTAGGATCCTTGGAGAAACATTAGAGATCCTGCTCTGGTGATTTTTTAGGCTCACAAAACATTTAGTTAGATTCTTTAAGACCTGTTTCTTCTCGAAGATGCTATTTGATATCTGACAGGCTCTCGTAGGCTCTTGAATTGTAAGCGCTTCTCTGCAAGAAACTGCTGAATTTAGAGAAACCTTACCACAAAGTTAAAGCAGCTTTAAGACCTCAAAGATGCAGTAATTATGCTACAGGTAGCTGACAGAGCAAAAAGTAAAATTATCTTATGTGCGATATCTATACTTATTTTATGATCAGTGAATTCATTGATCTTGATTGTCCAAAATTGCGTTGCAAAGATTACTATCTGCTTTTTTCATAGATACATTGGAAGATGTCTCCTTTCTTCATTACAAAAACCTTTGGACTGTGCTTCTGGCGATTGTTACGGGGGAACAATACAAGGACTTCAGGACTCCAGAAAGGTACAGTAGGTAAGAGAGGGGGTGTCCGGGACCACCATTTCCAGCCTAGTTCTGATGTGAACGAAAACGAGGCTGTCATATGGTCCTGGACACCACCCTCTCTTACGCAGAAGGTTGGGGTGTCTTTAAGGGTTCATTTTTACCCCCTATACCAATTTTCAAGGTTCTAGGATAAAGTTGAGTTCTGCGCATGCGCAGTAGGTTGAGGTGTCTTTAAGGGTTCATTTTTAGAATGAGTATCTTAAAATACCCCTCTATACCAATTTTCAAGGTTCTCGGACAAAGATAACACATTAACCAATCAGATTGAAGATTAGTTCCTGGTTGAGATTAACTGAGATTAACCAATCAGATTGAAGATTAGTTCCTGGTTGAGATTAACCAATCAGATTGAAGATTAGTTCCTGGTTGAGATTAACAAATCAGATTGAAGATTAGTTCCTGGTTGAGATTAACCAATCAGATTGAAGATTCGGCAAGTTTTTACGTTGTCTTGAGAACACATTCGAATATTCGTGGATCATTCGAAATTGTTATTGTAACTACCACAGCAATATACCGACTTGGTTAATACCTATGCATGTTTTTCCTATTTCATTTGCTTAGACCACTCGTAGAGGTCAGACGTATTTTGTGAGCTTCTGTTTTTCTTTACTTTACCAATAGTATTATAATGATGATATTGTTTATATTTTCAGGCAATCAGCTAAACAACTAAGCCGAAATTCGAATCCGAAAACCAAAATCCGAAACCCGAAATCCGAAATCCGAAACTACCACAGCAATATACCAACTTGGTAAGTATCTATACAATCCAAAATTCGAATCCGGAATCCGAAAACCGAAATCCGAAACTACCACAGCAATATACCAACTTGGTAAGTATCTATACATGTTTTTCCTATTTCATTTGCTTACACCACTCGTAGAGGTCAGACGTATTTTTGTGAGCTCCTGTTTTTTATTTATTTTCTTTACTAATATATTGTTTATATTTCAGGTAATCAGCTAAACAACTAAACTGAAATCCGAATCGAAATCTATCAAATGGCAGATAACAGCAACAGAGAAGACGATGGGTGAGTTATATATCAATACATATCAACATCATCATCATCAACATATGGATAATTTTCGTAATTACTTTTCAGTTGTTCTACAATAGTATCACCGTCAACATCAATCATCACCATCATCGACTTTGTTCCACTCCATAAAATCAATCCACTCACTTATTTTCTCTATTTTCTTCGTTATTGGGTTTGTCACTTGCAAGCTTTTTAATTTGAATAGCAATATATCCATCTTTTCATCAAGATCTTTATCATCGGTAAGGTACTTCGATATCTCCTTCAAAATTCTCACCTTTTCATCAGCATCTTCTTCTTGATGATCATTGTTATTGTTGAGATTAATATTATGATCAGCAAGATCCAATGATAGATCCTCTGATTGCTGCTGTCGTTGCTGTTCTTCCAACGATTCCAACGAAACCACAATTTTATCCATATTCTTCAAGTCTTCAAGTCTTCTTCTTCTTCTTCTTCTTCTTCAAGTCTTCAAGTGAATACAGTCAGAATTACATTGTAATTTATAGAAGAATTGAACACAATGTTCGAAACTGTTCGAATAACATATTAACCAATCAGAATATAGATTCAGCAAGTTTTTACGTTGTCTTGGAAACGTTGTAGAATCTTATAACATATTAACCAATCAGATTGAAGATTCGGCAAGTTTTTACGTTGTCTTGGGAACATTATAGAATCTTTTAGAATTTATGTTTCATTTCAATACAGAGCCAGAGAAGGAAAGAGAGCTAGAAGTGGAGAGGAAAAAACATCAAACATCATACTACGGCACGAGACAAGAATGGTGGGAGATGTAAGTAGTGCTTAGAATACTTTTCTCAATATCTCATATAAAGAACTGCATGAAGTAGTTAGGTGTTCTCCGAACCGACTGAGTCACAACCCTAAATTACAACATGCTACCTGGATAAATAGATGGAATCCATTTCTTGGGGTAGTGGGTTTCATATGAGTTGTGATTACTATAATTACATCCTATAATTTCTATAACCAATATTCTAAGCACTACTTTTTCTTTTCAGATGATGAGAGTCTTCAGGGGCGAAATTTCCCCCTCGGGGCAAAATGCCCCATATGCCTTGAGGAGGAAGAGGATGGTCGTCTCGAACCATCCTATCAACGATGCCGCAACTGCGGCATCACATTTCATGAAGAATGTGCTAAGAGGTGGTTCGTAGACGACCATCCACCCAACGCATACCAAGATGAGGAAGAGATGCGAAGAATGGGACATTTTAGGGAGCCTGTTATAGATTATGAAAAGTGTCCACAATGTAGCAGCGAGGGTGGATACGAATCACTATTAACTTTATTGCCATGTGTAGAGGTGGAAATAGCGGAAAGTAATGAATGGCTTTTTGGTGTGTTCAGTCAGTTATCCGCAACAGATCAAACCAGTCTATTGTGGGTACTTGCCGAACCCGATGAGCAGGAAGAGAGAACAGCTCAAATTCCGTCGCCATCAGTCATATCCATCTCATCAACATCACCACCACTTCTTTGTCAACGTCATCATCATCACCATCATCTCATTTCATCACCACCATTATCGTCACCCGCACGTCAATCCACCCCCATTATATCATCCACTCCACCCATATTCTCACCACCATCCATCCCACCACCCACACACATCTTCACCTCCACTACACCAATACTCAACTCATCATCATCGTCATCTCCACAACGTCATCAACCAATCAGTCCACAATCCACCAACCAATCACCTCCATTCAGAATCACCACCATCCGCCAACCAATCACCTCCATTGCCAGAATCGCGATATATATTTACAAGGTTTTGAGTTGCTCTCTGTTCCAGCTCATCGTTTTACTCAAATATTATTAATAAATTATCGAAACTATAATCAATACCCCTTTTCTATGATAAAGACAAAATAGTGGAATTTTTAACATGAAAACGATCACAACCCAACATTTGAAATTATTTATAAAGTCGACATGATAGCCATTCATTACTTGAACTATTTCCACTACTATCAACAAATTCAAATTCTGATTGATTCAAGTTTAAGATGAAAGATTATTTTTGTTTGGTTTTAAAGTTAATAGTGGTTTCAAACACATCTCTCTCTGTTACATTGTGGATATAAAACCAAAAAATAAAGATTAATATAATGATCAGCAAGATACTATGATAGATCCATTTGAATAACATAATAGTTTGATATGAACTCAAGAATGAAGATGATGCTGCTCATCAGGATATGATAATTTCATAATCTATAGCAGACTCCCTATTATCATAAGTACGAATCTTTTGTAATTTCTGACGTTCTCCATTGTCTTTCCAAATACAGAATTATTCATGAGCTTGAAAATTCTTTAATTTATGATTATATCTTTCATTTATGATTATAATGATTACTTGAAATGTCATTTTTCAATGTAGCATCTCTTTAGTCACAACATTCTATTACTCTAACAATTTTCAAGTCTCTAGTCATCTCATAGCAAGAGTTATGAATATATCAATTTGAAAAACGCTAAGAAAAATACCAAGAAAAACTTTTGAACATTTACCATTGAACATTATATCTTCTTTTAACAAAATTATAAACATAGATATCATTTAATAACAGTTGATGAACATTTAAATATTTACTAATTAATGAATTCATTGTAACGTTTTTTGTTCTATTAAATAAGAAGAATATACAATGTTGACCACATGTATCACTCTCAAATGACTGAACTTGAATCTTGTTATAGTTAAGTTTAAACGGACGAGCGAAATTCTTAAACTCTTTCAATGTTGGTTTTTGACCAAAAGAATCGTAGAAATCCAATTGATTATCTTCATCAATGTAAACAGCTACCCAATGAGTTCCTCTACCATTGAAATTATCTTCGTTGAAAATGAATGAACAAGGGAGAGAGTGGATTTTTATGTTTTTGATTTCATCTCTTCCGAAAACACCATGAAAGTGGTTAAGTTTTTCACGTTTCGTCAACAAGTTATTTATTGTTATATCATCCATGACTACCAATCACGAATTACGTTCTTGTGAGCATCAATCTGGATCACTCTATCAAACTCTCCCAAAATAACAATGTTCATGAGACTGTCAACTGTTGTACTGAAATTGATGCTTATTCTCAAGTTACCTTCTCTTTTCAACAAATACTGTTCACAGGGGCGGATCCAGGGTAAATTCTGAGTGAGTTCCCAAAAGGGGGTCTGGGGGCGCTACCCCCAGAAAAATTTTTAAAAGCCACGCCCTAAAAATCCAAATATTGCCCGGGAACGCCCTTATCAAACAAAAAGCAGGAGTAATTTTTATCGGAGGAACTTATGGTTTTTAGCCTGGCTATGACTTTTTGGTCATCAGGAAGGACATCGAGCCAATTTGTTTTCACATCTTCTGAGATGATGTCGGTTATGTACGACTCAGCAGAGGAATCTCTTGGCAACAACAGAGCGCGACCTAAGTCCCAATCCGGTTTAGAATTCTCCAGTATGTCTTGATGTCTAGTGTGAACTTTAAATATGTTCTTTGGATTGCTTTGAAGCTCATAATAAACAGATACAGTCGTGAGACATGCATCTGCGGCCGCCATTTTGACATCAAAATCGACAAATTTCCCTGCAATGCGAAAGCACATGTCACAGGGAATCGGCGATGGGCAAGAAGGCAGAACAATAAAGCTTATTGTCACTGGGCAATAAGCTGCCCAACTAACTCAAGATGAACCCAATGTGAAATTGTCTAGCCAATCACCGGTTCCCTATTGTATTTTCTGCGCGTCATATCCGAGTTCCAACTATTGTTTCTGACTGAGTTCCATCCGAGTTCCAAATCATATTTTGATTGTTCTTTTCTGATCATTTCCGAGGCACCAAAATTCATTTCCGAGTTCTGTGAGTTTCAAAACTCTGCTCCTTCGCACAACACCAAAGATTTTACACCGCAAAAATTTCACGTCCCGTTGAATTCGCATGAATTTTTGTAAGAAAAGTGGAAATTCGAATGGGAAATGGTAGAAATTAAGAAATATCAAGTTTGATAAAAACCGAAAAAACAACTTCTATTATTCTTATTGAGAATACTAAATTATTCTTCACGAATATCTTTTCATTAGACCTATCAAGAAGTTAAATGTAATATTTTTTCAAAAATTCTTATCTCGAAAAATCTGACTGAGTTCCAGGCACCGTGGAACTCACTCTGGATCCGCCCCTGGTTCATCTTCATAAATTTCCTTTTGGAGTTAGATCAAAACCATAGATTCCGGAGCCCTGTGCGAATGTTTCATAATCAATTAGACTTGGAGAGTTGTTGAGTGTTGATATTAGACGACTGTAGGCATCAAAATAATCATTATCACCATAGTTCAAACGAAGCGGTGGGGTTACTTCTTGATTATCTACTGTAACCTGAATAGCTGAAGCAGAATTATGCACAAAATTGAAAGGATTTCCTTCAGTAGATCCATTATATGCAGAATTGTCGACGATTGCAAAAAACAATCTGTTTGGAATTTTTCCATTAAACACATTATCTTGAATCCAACTCGTCGTTTGGGGAGGAATCAAATAACTTGCCATATGAGGCTGACAAAGTGAGTAATTTGCGAGGGTTTTCATCAAAGTTCTTTCAATTCCTTGCATTATTGAATCTTTCACATGAATATGACGAAGTACCAGCTTTACCTCATGAATGTATAGCTGTGGGTTTGGATTTGTTGCTCCCTTTTTGCTCATCAAACAGAAAGTATTACTGTTGGGACTCAATCGCCATTGAAGACGTATGCCAGGTAGTAAATATTTTTCTTGATTACAGATGTTGACGTGAGGTTTTGTCAACACTTTCACTTTATCACTATTATCAAATGGAGCAGTTCTTGTGTTCAATCAAAGATTTTTCGCTGCTCCTGTAGTCGTTGGATAGCCAGTACCTTGCTTTCCACTCGAATCACTCACCCAATTTGACATTCTTAAGTAGTTTTTAGCTCTTGTTTCATCAAAAGTCAGAATAGTTTCAAAGTAAGATTGATATGCATACATTCCATTTAATTCCGTAACAGGTGTATCATTCAAAACCAACTCTATCTGTTTCCACATAGATTGGCCAATATTATTTATCACACCAGCATTTTCTGTAGTTGTTGCTACAATATTAGCTCCATCTGATCTCTGTATACTAAGAGTTGAGACGAAATATGAATGATTCAAATCAATCATATGATCGGGTTGAGCAGGAATATCGAAAACAACAGTTTGTTTTGACGAATTGAGAGCAGCTGTCTGAGGGAAATACTCAACATCTTTGAAATAATCAATACCACTTTGAACAATTGGCTGACAGAACAAGTCAAGGTTTTCACTTGGACAATCTATGTAGTTTGTCTTGACACTCATTATGATAATTTTTTCTTCAGCAATTTCTTCAACAAGCTCTTTCGTACTTCTTGAGAGTTTTTCTTGTTCTTTACACGATGAGGCTTTCTTCCTTTTATAGGAGCATTAGGCTCCAACAATCCCCTCATGGTGTTGCGTTTCTTGCTTTTCTTTGGCGTAACTGGTTCAACAAATTCATCCATAGCTTTCCTTTTCAACCCTTTGGCAGATGAATTTGCAGCTTCTTTCATCACAGTTTTCAGATTCTCTCCTGCAATCATACGTTTAATTGCTTTCTTTCCTTGCTTTTTCAACACCGGTTTAACAATCTTTTTCACAGCCCTACCCAGTTTTGGTCCCATTGATCGTATAACTCGCTTAACTATAGGTGCAGCTTTTTTGATAATTGTTCTAACACCCCTTCCACGCTGTCTCGTGTAGAGATATGGAGCTGATTTGTAAATCGGGAAATCATACATACTTTCTTCTGAAATGTAACAGGAACGATGTCTTTGTTTTATAGAATTGAATGACTTTCCCCACCTCGTTGTAGACTTTTATAGCAAATTCGTTCACATCATTGTACAGAAGCGGATAGTAGAATATATTTTCGAATTCCACTAAATTCACAGAGTGTTTGGTAACCGTTAGTGGAAGGAAACGTAACAATGGTGTGCTAATTTTTTCGACCACACGATAGTCAAGCAAGGAACAATATATAAACATATTCTTCCCCTCTGCATTAACTTGGAAATCTTGATCGCCAATCGCATGAGTTGTTCTTTCAACACCTTGGAATGTATGATCCGATAGTAATCCTATAGGTGGTGGATAACTACCTGTAATCGGACAAGGTATCCATCTCACCTCTCTATAATAAACATTATTCGTATAGGTGCCATATTCATCCACATCTTCAATGAACCCAAACAATTCGCACAAGTCTTTCCCCATTATTATTCTTTTCACATACTTTGGAAACGTTATCTTGATTTTCGAATCCACTATTGAAAACTTTGGAATAGGTTCCCAAGCTAATTTTAGTCCTTTCACGATTTTTTTCAGTGTCGGCTCTTGTTTTTTCATATTGTCGTTGAAAATTGTAACTATTTCTCTCATTGTTAATTTTTCGATAGCATCTCCTTTCGAGATCTTATAATAGAAGTTGAAGAGGTTTATCCATTCCTCAGGTTTGTCTGCTGCTTGATTCCATTCTTTCGTATATTCATTACTTGCCGCTGCTCTCACATCTAGATCATCAAAACCAACCTTATCAGTACCGAATTGTATTGACGCCCCCATTCTCCAGCTAATATATCCATTTTTATATTGAGCAGGATCGAATATAAGTCTGTCACTCAGCTCATAGATCATTTCTACTAGTCCAACTTCCCATTTTCCATGTAAATGTAATTGTTCCTTAAGGTTTATTTTCCCATCAGAACCAGTAGAGCGCGTGAGGTAAAAATCATTAATCATCTTGAACGAATGATAGGTCAATTTGACACTTTTCTTCAAATTTATCTGATATATCTTCTAAAGTTTCCCAGTTAATAATCCTGATGTTGAATGATTTTATGTTAGATCTCGTTACTCTATATGCTGCTGGATTTATAGTTGATCTGCGAATCGTTTTTGAATCATCAATTACCAACCCCTACAGAGGAATGACATCCTTACTTATAATGAAGTCGCAGCAAACAGCAAACACTTTCTCATTCTCATTCTCATCTTTTTCTTTTTTATTCAATATACAACCAATCATACTACATTTCCAATTAGTATTCACTGGGAGTGGACTATTAAAATTTACATGTCTATTATTTAGTGTCACATTCATATTACTGGTCTAATTCGAACAGTTATTGATGTTTCTCCAATATACTGTTTTGCGGAATAGAGAGCTGTTAACCTTATAGGATTCCCATCATCGTCTACCAATTTTATAGGAATTTGTTGAAACTGCAACCTCTCCATCGGGGTGTAAATTATATTCTTTGGAGCATAGTATCTGACATATGTGTCGAGATCTGTGTCGTAAAATGCTAGTTTTCTCAAAACTCTTCGTTTGTTAACACCTCCAAGATAATTGCTTTCCAACAGATCACATTCAACATTTATAGAAGTATGAGCATTTAGATGAACTCCATCCTTTATTCTGCTTAAGCAGTTTATTTTTCCTCCGATCAGCGAACCACCATCTGACTTCTCTTTGTAAACAATCAGTCTCATTATTTGACTTGATTGTATACTATCAGAAATCTTATAGTCTAGATGCTTGATTATTGAACCATTCGGTAAAGTGTGGGTGACTTGATCTTCTAAACCAAGAAAATGTGCCAATGGTCTTGAAAATATTATTAAAAGCGAACTGGGATGCTTCCGTCTTTTACCACCATCAAGACTTGCAAACCCTAATGTTTTAAGATCATCTTCCATTTCAAACTGTATCTTTCCACCAATCAATGATACCGAGAGCATGTTTTTTAATGTGTATCCAAATTCATAGAAATTCAAAGCTCTATCATTAAAAAGTCTTTTGAATTCATAATACATCATAATATTATCACGAGTTTCGATAATTTTTTTATCAAGATAAACTTTTTCATAGAAAAAACTATTTGTACCCCAACTAGTTGGGTTTCCATCCTCATTAGTAGTAACGACCCACTCGTTGGAAACTGAAAACCAGTATTGATCTTGTAATGATTTTTCTCCTCTATCTGGCAGCGTCATTTGTAGTAATGCTATTTCCCATTTTCTCTTGGTGTTTAATTGAAAGACATGGGGTAGATCGACTATAAAATCTGTCAGTTTTATTCTATCAGTAACAAATCCCGAAGGAAGAACCAAATCAAATTCTTCATCAATCATATCGCTTCCAATTGAGATTCGTCAATCCACTCATCAAACTGTGATGGGTAACCCCTCCATCTGATTAAATAGAAGTTTTTACCTCTCCGCCTTTTCTTTTTAAGAATTTCATCCACAACAAAAGTTTTTGGGAAAGACACGCGTTGCAGCTCTTCTTTATAGAAGCGATCATCTATCTCCTCATCTTGCAGATCTTTAATTTTGTACATTACTGGATATCTTTCTTTAAATACTTTGCTAATCTTGAATATTTCTTCCGTATAATTTTGTAAATATCCTTTCTTAAACATTCTCTTCTTCAAGCTTAATCTGACATAATCTCCAATTCTAAAGACTTTTTTGCTTTTCCTCGATTCTTTCTTGAACAGCTTTTTTCGAACAGTATCCACATTTTCGGGGTTAACTTCGGAAGGTCTCATACCAATAGACCTGTGATATGTATTATTGTAAGAATCAACAAAATCTTGTAGATCATCAATATACCTTAGCGTATTTTTAGCTGTAAAGTATCTATACATTCTTCCTTTTAATGTTCGATTAAATCTCTCAACTATTGCTGCTTTAGGTTCATTATTTGCTGTGTAGAAATCGATATTGTTTTTCTTTAACAATTCTTGAAAATCTTTATTTATAAACTCACTACCTTTATCAGATCGTAACTTTTTAGGCTTCCTTTCTTGCAAAATATTTTTAAACGCATTAATAATCTCTATTGCAGTTTTTCTCTTGAGTGGTTTTACCCATGCATATTTACTGAAGGTATCAATACAACAAAGCAAAAATGTCACACCATCATTTTCTTTTTTCAAATAAGCCATATCAACGAGATCACATTCCCAAAGATAGTCAATATTGTTTGTTAGAATCCTCTCACGAAGAAAGGTCTTCCTACTTGGTTTATGTAATGTATATGCAAGACTAGTTTTACTCCATTCTTCAACATCCTTCCTCTTTAAGTTAGGAATTGATTTTTTAAATTCTCTATATGCTTTATCTAGACCTCCGAGAGAACCCGGAAAAGAAGGGTCAGAATATAACTTTTCTAAATTCATATTAAATCAATCAATAACTCCAACAGTTTATCATTTGAACATCTCTTCTTTTTCTTCTTCTTTCGTCTCCTCATACATTCTTTTATAGTATTTTTCTCTCCTTTTTTCTTCCTTGGTCTGGTATGTTTTTTTCTTTTTTCCTGACTTTCAATCATTTGAGTAACTTGCGGTATTTCAGTGATATTTCCTTTTTTCTTCCTTAGTCTGGTATGTTTTTTTCTTTTTTCCTGACTTTCAATCGCTTGAGTAACTTATGGTATTTCCCGAACCATGATCATCTTATCATACCCCGCCATTCTTGCTGTTTCCAACATCCTTCGCATATTTATAACTTATTTGACCTGAATACAATCATTGGAGCTTCATGTGGAAAAATATTTGTTCGAAATCGCATATTTTCATCAACCGATTGTGTAAAGTCACAGAGCAAGTATCCAAAAACTCTTGAAGTTGCGTCGTTGTAGATATTTAGAAATGTTTTTGGGGAAGCTGGCATGATTTGCTGGGCAAGAAACCCTATTTGACTTCTGTCTCGAGGATTTTTAAATAGAACTTGATATTGTGTATTGAGAGTTAAATTTCACATTTCTGACCCTCTCGGGAAAGGATTTTGCATCATTACGATGATGTTTATATTCAAATGAGATCTCCCCATTGTAAATAATTTCCCCAAATCTTTAAAGCTAGCTATTTCATGCATCAGATCATCAACAATGATAGTTAATCTTTTATCCGACCTCGCGATTTCTTCGTACAAGTTTTCAGGCAACTCAGTAATGAATCTACAATTCCCATCAAAATTTTTTTCAATCCTTTGAAATAGGTCTGGTTGATTCGTTCCCGAGATCCACATGAGGTTTGAATATTCTCTTCCATTTTCTATCAGATTTTTGTAGTTTCTTAATAAATTTTCCACCCACGTTGTTTTACCACTTCCACTAACACCAGATAATATAAGAGAAAAAGGTGCTTTAAATCTCAGATCATAACTCATATTTTTAACGAAATCACAACTCTTACTTATAACTCATATTTATAACCAAATCACAACTCTTACTTATAACTCATATTTATAACTCATATTTATAACCAAATCACAACTCTTGCTTATAACTAATATTTATAACTAAATCACAACTTATTTCTATAAAGTTTCTCAAACATGCATCAATAAATTAGTTAATTTATGGGTTATTTTATTCAATGTTTGAAGTAAGTGTAATGATAAAAAGAGGCTCGTTTCGCATACTTCATCATACAAAGTATCTACTTTCGACTTTATTACTTGGCATAGTCTCCCATCTTTTTTTAGCTCGTGGAATATTGATTTTCTGAATGCTTCATGGTCATGAAGGGCTTTGGTGCAAAGTCTGCGCCCTAATGAAGCACTCAGATGTAAAGAGAGGCCAAAAATGGGGTACCATTGAAGAATTTTAAAAAGCTCCATGGAAAAGATGGGTACATTTCTCAGTACAAAGCATCACAATTTCATAATTTAAACATGGAGAGAAAGAAAGAGTTTTTGCAGAGAACGGCCACAATAGAAATTCCAAAAGATGTATTATCACTGATGTATGGCAAATCTGGTGAAATAATCTCTAGAAATCGAGCAGCTCTTCAAAGCATCATAAAGTTGACAATGTTGTGTGGCCAGCAGAATATACCTTCTAGAGGTCATCGAGATAATGAGGAAGTGTTGTCCGAGCCAAACTACAATGATGGAAATTTTCGCGCTCTTATCCGCTACACTCTTGAAGCAGGAGACGAAAGACTCGGTGAACACCTAAAAAAAGCCCCAGAGAATGCCAGCTATATATCAAAAACAACTCAAAATGAGATTCTTAGTCTCTCAGCCGACCTTATAAAGGAGCGCAAAGTTTTTATGGCAAAGGAAGCATCCTATTACTCTATCATAGCGGATGAAACAACTGACCGAGCCAAAAGAGAACTTATAACGATTGCACTACGATTTGCACGTGATGATGATTCCACGCTGCAAATACATGAGATGCCCTTTGTTGTCTTTGATTTGCTTGAGGCAATCAAGAAGATAAAGGAGGAAGAGGTGAGAAATGCAGATGAAGAAGTTTCTGACAGCCAAAGCGAAAAGGTAATAGAAGAGATAAAGATGTCCGGAGAAAACATTGGGAAGGTTATCTTGAGGGAGATAGGCCGAATAGGATTGGTGCTTAGGCAATGTCAAGTGAAAGAATTGGAGTAGCAGCTAATCTCAAGAAAGTTGCACTACTTGCTGATTATTTCCATTGCGCCAGCCATTGCCTAAACCTTTCTGCCTCTAAAACACTCAAAGTTCTTGCCTTGTCCTGCTGCCTAGACACTGTCAAGAAAGTAGTTGCATTTTTTCAGAGTGCAAAGAGAGACAAAGTGTTGCTAGACAGCATTCCTTTTGGAAAATGATAATCAAAGGAACCGAAAGCTAATCAAGCTCTGTACAACCCGTTTCATTGAAAGACATCAGGCAATACTGTTTTTTGAAGACCTCCTTCCGCACATTTTAGCCGCTCTTGATGCTATCCCAGATTGGAACGACAAGACCTCGGCAGTAGAGGCCAAGATCCTTTAGAACAGCATCTCTGATTTCGAGTTTCTCGTTGCGCTGGAAGTTTTGACAAGAATGTCCGGCCATTTACTCATTCTGAGCAAAAGCCTCCAAAAAAAGCCTCCGTTATGTTTTTCTTAGAGTTGGCGTTTCCCGATATCTTGCAAATGATCTGGTCTTAATTAAAACATATCATACATGCAGTTGTTAATGTTATAGCTATTCTGGTTGCTGGTAGAGCTTTCCGGTGTCGTAATAGGACTATGCTCGTCATTGCAAATGCTCAATAAAGATTGATTTTATGTTCTATTAGATTCACGAAATTCTACGTGATGCACAGACTATATATCATTGCTTTAACATAATTGCTTTGAAAGTCTTCCTAGAACGTGAATAGAGGACCTTCTGTCAGTAGTTAGGGTCGGTAATGATAGTATAGAGCAACACAGCTGTTCTTGTTGGTACTCTCGTCACAAATTTTTGAAAATTTTTCAGCGCCCCCATTATCAACTGCCCCCCCTTCAGATTTGCTCTGGATCCGCCCCTGATGTTATGAACTTGAATGCATTTGTAGTTATGCAATCTTGTTTGTGACCAGATGGGTTAGTCCAACTGTCTGTGACACATTTATCACAATATTCCTTTGACTTGTCAGAGATGTACTGCAAAAGAATTGTAGCATATGCTTCTTGAATTCTATTTTGAATTGAAGCATCATCCTCGATTGATTTCTTCTTTTTTCTTTCTGGTTCTTCTGTTGACTTTCCAACTTGCTCTCCAGATCTTTTACGTAGGTCAGCTTTTTTATCTGGTAGTGAAAGATTATTTAAATCTTCAAGTTTTTCATAGATCGCCTTCAACACCTGCTCTTTTAAGTTAATACCAGTTTTGGATGGTTTTTCATTTTTCCACCTTCGGATCCCAAGGCAAAGCTGTATGGGTGCGTCAGCCACTTTTTGCAGATATATTTCCAGTTTATCAGCAAACTTTTCTTCGTTGTCTAAAACTTCCACCATACTGTTTTGTCATGATATGGATCCTATCTAAATCCATCAAAGTTTCTGCATTTTGTTCTTTGAATTGTATCTTACCATCTTCATCCTTATTTATGTTTTCACCGATTACTCGTAGCATATGAGAGAATTCAGAAGGCTTTATTTGGAAAGATTTAGCAAAACTTTTGTCTTTCACCACATCTTCTAATGTTAAAACCCATTTATCTATACCAGGTTTAACAGAAAATGATGATTGAACAACACCATCTTCGTTTCTGATTTCGTATATTGCTGTCATGTTCTTTTCATATGTCCATATATCCATGGTTTTCGTATTATTCTTCTTTCTTCTTTCTTCTTCTTCTTTCTTCTTTAGCTCCGCACTCTACGACGTCTGATGACAGTGGTGGCGCCAGAGGGGGGGGGGGGGGCAAGGGGGGCTACAGCCCCCCCCCCGTCGGAGGAGGCTAGCCCCTTCGTCGGAAGATAAATTATGCTTGAATTTTTTTCGTCGGAGCGAATTTTTTACGTTTTGAAAAAAATTAGCCCCTCCGTCGGAAGTGCTAGCCCCTTTGTCGGAGGAAACCTAGCGCCACCACTGTCTGATGATAAGTGAACTTGGTTCGCAGATTTGCGACTTTTATACTCTAAGTCCAGTTGAGATTAACCAATCAGACTGTAGGATTTAAGATGTTCCAGATTAACCGGATTATTCCAGAAGTTTCTAGAATGTTCTAGATTGTTCCTGGTTGAGATTAGTCAATCAGATTGAAGATTAGTTCCTGGTTGAGATTAGCCAATCAGATTGTAGGATTAAAGATGTTCCAGGATGTTCCAGAATTTCTAGAATTTTTCTAAAATAAAGACTAATTTTATTCAATAAAACTTTAATAACTTTATATTCATCAATTATATATAAACTTTAATAAATATTTATAGTATCATGTCAATTCTAATCTATCGATCCATCATCATATCCAAATCTTGTATCATCATCTCCTCCTCATCCTCATCCTCTATTTCTGTGTCTGCATTTTTAAATTCTATCATATGACACCAACATTGAGCAAAACCATCCCACTCTATTCCACAGTTTGAACAGATTGTCAATGTCGGAATTGCATCGTTATACAAATATGGAGTGAAACGGCACAGTTCTCTTCTATCGAGATCATCATCGATCAACCCATATAGATTGAAACAAATCTTCTCTTCTTCCCCATCATATTGAGACAGCATTATTGTAGAATCTTCTTCGATTGTTAAAAAGGTGGATATTCCTCCGCAAGAATATTTGATAATGTCTTAAATACCCAGATTAGATGAGATGATGATTCTATCTTATAGTCACCAGCTTCATCATCTTCATACCAATTGTGTGTATCTTCTTTATCGTCCATTTCAACTCTGCGATATGATTGATCGGTGGATGAAGACTTTGGCGTGTATGAATTTTCTTTCCCTCTAACATATTGTGTTAATGCTTGATAAAAAGTATTCAAATAGAAGAACGGTTCTTGATTCATTTCTAGCAAAATTTCTGGATCCTGATATGCTTCATAAATATCTTTAGCAGCAAAACATCCATAAGTTTGTATACGAATATCCTTGAGAGGAACAGATTTCTCAAAATGATACATAATTTACCCGTTCTTCTTTCTTCTTTCTTCTTCTTTCTTCTAGTATGCTTGATGGTAAGTGAACTTGGTTCATAGATTTACGACTTTTATACTCTAGGTTCACGTTCCCAAGACAACGTAAAAACTTGCCGAATCTTCAATCTGATTGGTTAATCTCAACCAGGAACTAATCTTCAATCTGATTGGTTAATCTCAACCAGGAACAATCTAGAATCTTCTAGAATGTTGTTTTACCACTTCCACTAACATCAGATAATATCAGAGAAAAAGATACTTATCAGATTATAACTCATATTCATAACTCATATTCATAACTCATATTCATAACTTATATTCATAACTTATATTCAATTAATCTATCAGTTATTTATTCAATGTTTGGAGTAAGTATAAACATCTTCCATTTACCGTCACTTCTTTGGATGAATTATATTTCTAAAAAATTGATAAACCTTATCCCATCCACCATTTGATATGATCCACGGCATGATGTTTTCGTTTTCGTTTTCATTAATGAAATCTGTAAGTAATGTCGATATCTCAACAACAAGTAATGGCTGCTTATTTTCAATGAAGAATTGTGATAATACACCAGCAAAAGTGAAGAGTGAAATGATACGACCCCAATTTAGACCCTCTTCATTTATCATTTGCTTGGCGATTGAAAGAAAAGTAGACTTGAATCTCTCTTCAGTAAGAACTGAAGCCAACTTCGTAAGTATCATCTCAAAGAATTCATTGTTCTGATCTTTCGTATCAATGCAGAGTTTTGCAATTAGTGATTGCAGATCAGTTGGATTTCTTCTTGGAATCTGATATGTTTCTGGTAATTCAGCAAGCAGTGAATGATCTGTTACTTTACTTCTCAAATAAAATGCAATGCAATATTGCACCAACGATTGTGTTGTATTATATCCTTGTAAATTATCCATTTTTCTTTTACTCCGTTAACCACGTTCTTCTAGCAATGTTTGACGACAAGTGAACTTCGTTCATAGATCATGGTTTTTATACTCTAGGTTCAGTTGAGATTAACCAATCAGATTAACCAGATTAACCAGATTAACCGGATTAACCAGATATTCCAAATATTTCAGAAGTTTCTGGAAGATTCTAGAAGTTATACTTTTCTTTTTCTAGTGCGTTTCTTAGATTTCCCTCCTCCTGCAAAATTTCTTTTTCGTCCACCATTTAACTTTGTATTTAGTTTCCGTTTCCGTTTTCGTCCACCATTAAGTTTTTTCAATCCTGCATCAGCAGCATACCCCGCCGCTGCAATAGTACCCCCCTTTGCAGCTGCTTTCACCCCTTGAAGAGCTAGTTTTTTTAAAGCTTGTTTACCAAGACGTCTCGTTAAAGCTCTCCCACCTTGCTTAATTGCTTGTCTTGCAGCAACTTGAGCTAGTGCTGACCCCATCATTGTAGATTTTTTCACTGTTTGCTTCCTTTTATAACCACCCCACATTAATCAAGTTGCTTCTTCACCACCATCATTTATTAACATATCATCTATTACCATGGAAACAATTACTGATCCTACCAACGACGTCATTACTTCTTAAAATCAGACTTTTTAACATATGAAAATTTATCTAGTGTTTTCTTCGGTACACCTGCAGCTCTCCAGACCTCTCTAGGAAGAAATTGTAAGGGCTTAGCTTTTTTCCATCCTTTCTTCTTAATTGTTGGCTTTAATTCTTTTTAGTTTTAACTACCCAGTTTTGTATGTTTTCAAAAAGACCTTTACCCTTAATCCTCTTGATACGTCGTCTTCGTTTACGTTTCGCCATCTTCCAAATATAAGAGTAATCTACACCCTTATATAGAACATTTCTGATGATTATTAGAAGAGATAACACAATAAAGTAAGAATTATAAAATTTCATAATATCATTTGAATAAGTTTAAATATTGTGTACATCATCAAAACATGCCCAAATAGACATGTTAAAATATATATAAGGCAATCCATAGTCTAATGCAACATCTTCCATGAACTTCTCTAATTTCCTCGATTAGAGACTCGTGTCTCTCTATCTCTATGTCGATCCTGCATTAAAATGAAAACAGCTTTTATCATCAACATTTTCAGAATGTATAATAGACGTAAGGGATCATAGTTTCATTAAAAATGTGCATCTTGATCAGTTCATTTCGCATTCTCCATACTACAAGCTGTAAGTTATTCAGCTGACCCCTGGTAACTTTAATAACAACCAATGCAGCAATCCCACAGCCTGATAAGGTGAAGCAACACCAGAACATCACACATAATAATGTACTGCAAAAGTCTTTAAAACGATTTTTTAATTTTCTTTTTCTTCCTCTCTCGTTTATCGTCTCCATATCATTATCTATATCCATCCTTGTAGCTATGAAATATGAACTTCTAAAGATGTTCTGCTACTATCATCATCATCATAATATCACCAAGATGTTCTACTATCATCATCTTCACAATATCACCAACTATATCACACATCAATATCTTTTTTATCATCTTCATCAACATCATTATCATATTTGCTTCAAGTGAATACAGTTAGAATTATTCTATGATTTATAGAAGAATCGAACACCGAGTTCGAATAACATATTAACCAATCAGAATATAGATTCTATAACGTTCCCAAGACAACGTAAAAACTTGCCGAATCTATATTCTGATTGGTTAATCTCAACCAGGAACTAATCTTCAATCTGATTGGTTAATCTCAACCAGGAACAATCTAGAACATTTTAGAAACTTCTGGAATAATCCGGAATAATCCGGTTAATCTGGAACATCTTAAATCTGATTGGTTAATCTCAACCAGGAACTAATCTTCAATCTGATTGGTTAATATGTTATTCGAACTCGGTATTCGATCATCTATAAATTCAACAATCCAATCAAATAATTCAGTTGCAGGTTTAACCATGAAGCGTTCACATGAAGAGAAGAGTGATATTACCGATACGAAGAAAAAACGACGACTACAATGTGATGTTTGTGGGGAAACATTTGATAGAAATCAAAATCTCACATTACATAAACGAACAATGCATGATATTCATCAAATATCTGGTGGAGCTAAGAAACGGAAAAATATAGATGAAAAAGCATATAAAATATTCACCAAGGAAGAAGACATCAACAACTTGCCTGAAATAAAGCAACATATCATCAGAGAGCTGACAGATGAATTGACAACACATAAACAAGGTATTAAATATTACGTCACACTCGATGTAGAATTTCATAAAGCCGCTGAAGATGTTGTTACAGACATACCACCAACGTTTAGATCGCAAGTATACTCGTTATTAACAGCAGAAGAGTTACAAATTGAAGATCAAACAGATGAGATAATTGATGAAATTGAAAAAGCAATAGATGAATACATCGAAAATGGTAGTGGATGGATATTTACACGATTTGTAAAATTACAAGTTAAAATCTTCGACTATGAAGCTATACGAGGTCGACGATATATAGATCTGCCACCATACATCAAGAACAAACAAGCTGTTATCAATGTTGATAATCGAGATGATAAATGTTTCATCTGGGCAATTCTATCTGCTTTACACCCAGCTTCGAGAAACCCTCAAAGAGTAACAAAGTATCTTCCATATGTGAATGAATTGAATTCTGATGGACTGACATTTCCTATCGATCCGACGAATAAAAAAGTTATTGACAAATTTGAAAGCAACAACAACGTTTCAGTCAATATATTTTATGATGAAGATGGTGAAATTGTGCCTGTCCGAGTAACAGAAAAGAAACGTGAAAAACATGTTGACTTGCTGCTTATTATGAATGATGAAGGAGATAGTCACTATGCATGGATATAAAGTTTGAGCAGATTGTTAGCTGGAAGAGATGGACATAAACATAGAGAGAAACGATTTTACTGCTCGCTCTGCTTAACATCTTGCAAGAATGAGGAAAATATCAAGAAGCATGAAGAACTATGTGGCAAAAATAGAGTTTTTCAAAGAGTGGAATATCCAACAGAAACAGAATTAAAGTTTGAAAATTTCAAGAATCAATCAATGCTACTATTTATAATCTATGCGGATACAGAATCGATACTGAAAAGTTCAAATAAAGGAGCAGCATATCAAGAACACATACCAATCAGCTATTATATATATGTGAAATCCATCGACAACCGATGGGAAAGCCCACCATAATGGTATACTGGAGAAGATTGTATGGAAGTGTTTATGAAGAGAATAGATGAATTAAATGAGGAACTACGAGATGTTTTCAAGAAAACCATGCCGATGCTGAGATTAACTACCGTGGATAAAGCAAGGTATGACAATGCCATGAAATGTTATTGTTGTGATCAACCATTTGAAGAAAATGATGATGCGAGAAAGAAAGTTAAAGATCATTGTCATATTACTGGTCAGTATCGAGGAGCAGCATGCTCTTACTGCAATTTGAATAATCTAAACATGATTGCTAATTCGCATAAAATTCCGATTGTTTTTCACAATCAAAAAGGATATGATATGCATCACGTCTTCCAGAATTTACAGGGTAGAGAAACTTCTGTCATTGCTAGTACACGAGAAAAGATCTTGACAGCAGAAATTGGTGGATCTACAGAGGAGAATGAACAGGGTCAATTGAGAACAACGCGAGGAGTCAAATACATCGATTCTCTCAGCTTCTTGAATGCGAGTTTAGGAACGCTTGCTACTAATCTACCAAAAGAACAATTTACATCAGTAAAAGAACATTTGAAAGATCAGATTATAAATTATCCACACCCCCAAAGACCGATTAATGAACAACAACGAATTCAAGAGCGAAAGGTTGAGCGACAAGGAATATTTGAACCTGGAACACCATGCAGTAGAGCATTAAAAGGAGACGATATGATTGACTATCGAAACTGGAAAATACCATTCAAAAGAGATTTGACTGTTGAAGAGACTGCTGAAATTGGAAGAAAGTTTCAGCTTTTGACAAGAAAAGGAGTTTATCCTTACGATTGGATGGATAATGCTGAGAAACTAGAATCAACATGTCTACCACCGAAAGAGGCATTTTATAACAAGTTGAATGATAGTCATATTACAGATGAAGACTATGAGCATGCACAGAATGTCTGGCAATATTTCAACTGTCAAACTTTCCAAGACTATCATCAATTATATTTGGTAACAGATGTGTTATTATTGGCTGATATATTTGAATCATTCAGAGGACAAAGCATAGAATATTATAAACTCGATCCTGCAAACTACATATCCGCTCCATCACTTACATGGGATGCAATGTTGAAAATGACAGGTATCAACCTTGAATTATTGTCTGAAGAAAAAAGAGACATTCATCTCATGATCGAACAAGGTATAGGGGTGTATCAATATCGATGAAACGTTATGCAGAATCTGACGAAAACCATACCTTAATGTATCTCGACGCAAACAATCTGTATGGATGGGCAATGTCTCAACCGATGCCTTATGGTGACTTCAAACAGTTCACAAATACACAAGTTCAAAATACAAATATTGAACATCTGTTAAATAGAGATAATACTGATATTGGATACATTCTTAAAGTTGATTTAGAATATCCACATGAATTACATGATCATCATGCGGACTTGCCGTTAGCACCACAAAGATTGCAAGTTCAGGATGAAATGCTATCAGAACATCAAAAGCATGTGTATGAAAATCTATTCGCGGGGAAAAAGTTTAAATCAACCCCAAAGCTAATACCAAATCTCTATAACAAAGAAGGTTATGTCATACATGAAAGAAATCTGAAACAATGCATTGACCTCGGATTGAAAGTCACTAAAGTTCATGAAATCATTGAATTCAAGCAGAGTATGTGGTTGAAAGAGTATATTGACTTTAATACTCAAAAAAGAACACATGCAAAGAACGATTTTGAAAAAGACTTTTTCAAGCTTATGAATAATTCCGTATTTGGAAAAACTATGGAAAATGTTAGAAATCATAAGAGATTTGAAATTTGTACTGATGGTGTTGTTCTGCGAAGATGGGTAAGAAATCCCAAATTCTACGGTGTTATACAGATCAATGATGATACGCTCATAGTAGAGAAAAAGAAAGGTAAAGTCATTCTCAACAAACCCATCTATATTGGGTTCAGCATCTTAGATGTGAGTAAGACATTGATGTATGACTTTCATTACAATTTTGCAAAGCCAAATCTTCCAAATGTTCAATTATGCTATATGGATACTGATAGTTTCATATATCACATATCAATGTCAAAAGATCAGGTCGATCAAATTTTGAAAAATCATGAAAACGAGTTTGATTTCAGCAACTATCCGAAAGATCATCCTAATTACTCAGCGAAGAATAAGAAAGTAATTGGGAAAATGAAAGATGAGCTCGGTGGTGTACAGATGAAAGAATTTATCGGTTTGAGATAAAAAATGTATAGTTGTCAGGTATATGATGGAAAAACAATAAAGAAAGCAAAGGGGATAAAGAAAAGCATTGTGAAAAAGGAGATCATACATGAGAATTACTTGCAGTGTTTAAAAGAACAAAGGGTATTTTCACACAAGCAATGCAACATCGAGTCTCATACGCACACACTATATAGCATGGAGAGAAGAAAGATATCACTATGTCCATTCGATGATAAAAGATACATTTTAGACAATGGCTTCGACACACTACCATATGGTCATTACTCGTTAGAAAAACGTTAAGAAAAACTTTTGAATATTTATTGTTGAATATTATATCTTCTTTAAATAAATTGTAAATTATTATTCAATAATAGTTGATGAATATTAATGAACTCACACATCGTCTCGTCTATCGTTGCTTCCATTTTGATCTTCTTTTTCATTAACCATTTTGATCTCGGTCATTTTCATTTCAGCCATTTTGATTTTGATAGCTTCGGATTTAGTGTTGTAGCTTGATTATCATAAAATGTAAACCATATATTAGTAAAGGAAATAAATAAAAAAATAAAAACAGGAGCTCACAAAAACACGTCTGACCTCTACGAGTGGCCTAAGCAAATGAAATAGGAAAAACATGCATAGGTATTTACCAAGTCGGTATATTGTTGTGGTAGTTACATTCTGACGGGTTGCAGATTATATACTCATTTCGAATGATCCACGAAAATTGGTATAGAGGGGTATTTTAAGATACTCATTCTAAAAATGAACCCTTAAAGACACCTCAACCTACTGCGCATGCGCAGAACTCAACTTTATCCTAGAACCTTGAAAATTGGTATAGGGGGTAAAAATGAACCCTTAAAGACACCCCAACCTACTGCGCATGCGCAGAACGACCAAGCTCGTTTTCAACCTCGTTTTCATTTTCAACCTCGTTTTCGTTTTCGTTATGAGAGGGTGGTGTCCGGGACCATATGAAAGCCTCGTTTTCGTTCACATCAGAACGAGGCTGGAAATGGTGGTCCCGGACACCCCCTCTCTTACCTACTAGGTACGTGTAGATGATGCAAAGAGACTGACTTTGGCATGCCCTGAGATTATTGGCTGAGCTGAGAGGTATTGGCATGGGGTTTGAATAATCCCTGATCAGCACGCAATACAGGTCAATCTTTAAAAATGTCAGATTACAGAAATATGGATATTGTCGCAATGCTTTCCAGGGGCGGTAGCCCCCAAAAAAGAAACTAATCTTTGTTAGATATCCACCTGTTATAGGGTTGCGCACGTAAAGTGTACAAGTACCGGGGTGGATATTTGTGGAGTTGAAATTACTGCCCTAACAGCCGTATATTTTTGAGAAAACTTCAGTGAAATACCTACGCGCTTTTTTATAAGAAACTTATTCTAAAATAGTGGAAACCTAAAGATTTATTCAACAACAAAGAAGAAAGAACAATACTGTATAGGAAGTTTAAGAAACTTTTATGGGCCAATTTTCTTGTAAGATAGAATGTGTAGTTGCTGACCAATTGAAAAATTGTAGTAGACCCCGGGGCAAAATCTGGAAAATCAAGAAATCACAACCCAATTCGATACCAATTTTTCAGAAATCACCACCCTTTTGGGTGGCACATCCCTACCTACTTACAATAGGTAGTGCCTCCAGGAATAGGCCTATCCAAAGTAAATTTTGTTGATATTGCTGATTAATTTTTTCTTTGAAAGAGTTGAGTGTTGTTTTCTGTGGAATTGGGGGATTTATGATAGAAAATAGTAAAATTGTGATCCGGGCTGTAACACATTTTTCATAAAATGACGGCATAAATTACAAAGAAGAAAAATAATTTTATGAGACAGATGACTGAATTTTAATTCTTCTGATAATTTTTGTAAACAAATTTTGAAGTGACCCTGAACCAAGCTGACCTCAAAATTTGCCATTCCGTAGCTAACCGAAATTTTCAATTTGAATATTGAATTATTTTTCAGACCGAATAATTTTTCCATTTTAGGACTTGACAAACCGGCTGAAGTTTACCACTCAAGAACAGTCCTTTTTGGTGCCTATTACCACTCTTGGTGTATTATGCTATAGTTTTGTTCTATTTTTTTGACTGTATTAGCTGTATTAGCTGGCTGTATTGACTGTATTAGCCGTCTATTATTATTAGCTATTAAGTTTTGTTTCAGTGAAATAGGCCTATTAAAATTGCTACAAATGTTTTGTAATGCTTGTTTCTTGTTTAAATAGTTCTCTTTTCTCCCTGTATGACTGAACCTTCATGAACAAGCTCGGGTCCTCCTGGAAATGATTGACTGGTTTAAATTACATATCTTGCTGAGATACCATGAAATGAAACTTTGACAAGTATGCGCGCACTTATTGACGAGACGTTATTACTACTAATATTAACTGTTATATAAATCAAACAATGAATAGAACATTGAATGTTCCGTTTTTTTTCATTTTTTGAGGTTGCACTTTATCCAAAACCAAACAAGCGACATACAGTCAACAAAAACATTTCCTTCAACAATATTTACAAATCTTCTATATACATAATGAAAACTAAAAAAGCACAATGAAAGATGGTTGATGCTATAAGGTCTTAGAGAAGCTTCATACCCTCCTTGTTTGAAGCCATTCACTAAAATTCAACAGCATACAATTATCTTGACTGCTCTCAACTTACAACTGCCTGTCACTAAGCATGATTTCGTCTTCAAAAGTTTGATAATTTTGAACCAAAGTAATGTTAAAGATATTATCTGCTGTCACGTCTAATGCAGTGGCATTCCTAAAAAGGTCAACTGATGAATCAAAATTTTGCAGACCTATATCTTCATCAAATACTTCTTCGTCACAAAATTAAGTGCAGTTACAATTTTCGTCAACTCCCACATCTTCTACCAACAATGGGTTAGCCTGTCTCATGACAAATTCAACACTGTCTGTATTGGCATTCAGCCAATACAGCCATTCTTATTCAGCCTGGGTTTTAATCCACTTTCGCACTCTTCAAATCCATGCTGTATAGGGTCTAGATAGTTGTTGGTACTTTCAAATATTTGATTGTACTCATTTGCTTGATATAGTGCTCTGGCAAACATTTCATAAAGAGCACCATCGACTGGTGGTACTTTCTCCAACTGGTCCTTAGCATACTGATATCCAATGTCTCTTAGGAGCTTAAAATTTGGAACCTCACCAACCACTATTGACTCCCAAGTAATTTTGTCAAGTTTTCATACATAGACTCTAGTCACTCAAAAACCCATTGCTATCAACATGCGAAGGATGTTGTCCTTGCAAGCTTGAAAGTAAACTGTCAAAGCTAGATTTTTAGTTATATGTCTGAGACCAGGGCTCTTGTCATTACCAGTGCAGATACTAAAAGCACCTAGACTTTCTACTGGAAAATCAATATCTTTAAAGCTGTCTGACTCAACTATGTTATCATAGAGTCTTTGGACATCAATAAAGAAGTTCATCTTGACCTTGGAACTTAAAGCTTTAAATTCTTCTACATTTACATCTTCCTGTGGCTGCTTACAAGGTTTTCCTGTCTTGATATCTACTATTTTGTTGTGAATGCTGCAGGGGATTTTAATGGAATGCATCTCCATGATTTGAATAATGAAATGATGCTCCAACAGCAGAATAGTGACATTGTCAGCCTCTGGACAGTTGATTACAATTGAATCCCCTTGACTATTAGCATTGTGATCTAAAGATCTCCTCTAAACAAAAAACACGACTGTGTCTGCCTCTGGATGAAAGCAAATATCGTCAAAGGTTGATGTTGTGATGGTTCCGATCCGATCTACTGAGGAAGATGTGAAAATGCCGTTGTGGCCACCAATGATGACATGGGTGAAATTATTTGGCAAGTGTTTGGATGTTAAAAAGGAAATATCCTGGCATGACCTGACATGAGATGTAATAATTTTCTGAAGACCATTTTCTTGATCCAGCCATCTGGTGTTTATGATTTAATTTGTTCATTTTGATCAAAATGAACACCGGTATACTGTAAAGGAGATATTGGAACTGATGCTCTTGTTGCTTCTGTACACCCATTTGTCGAATCAGCCCGGCGGTCGAAAGTTTGAATAAAAGTAAAATGTCTTTCCTTGCCTGCATATTCCCATAGAATGGGAAGCACTGTCTGGTCAACTATATAACTGCTTATTTTTTATAGGTGCAAGTTGGAATCTTGAGGTTACAGAAATCAAACATGCAGTCTCTGATCATGCAAGTGATGTCATTCAAAGCACTGGTGGATGTTTGGAAGGATGGTTCATTCAGGAAAGCAGACTCTTATGTCTTGAAGAGCCATGCTGTCAAATCTGACTTTTTTTCAAAATGCAAACTAACACCATCCTTTTTTGGCAACTGAACAGCCTTGCTGGTTTCCAGCAAAGCAACTTGCTTGCCAGTTGACTGAAGTAAGAGCTCAGACATAACCTCAACTTGTTTCTTAGCATTATCAAGGGCAGCTTTTTGTTGTCTTTTATAAGCTGCTCTTGAGACAGTTAAGATTTCTGGAAATTTTGGATATTGTAATTTCCATCCACAAGGCTGGGCTATTTTCATAGAAACAAACTTGTCCAGTCGTTCCTTTCCAAGTTCTCTCATATTTGTCAGCTGAGCATTGATTATATCAGTATTTGGATGTAAAAGGGATATTTCTACCGGTTCAATATCTGAGCTATCTGTGTATTTCCGGAGTCTATCAAAAATTTTGTTAAAGCCCCTATGCCAAAATGTCCGCAATCTTATAAAACATTCAGCTCTAAATATATGTTTTGTTGGCCTTGCTTTGTTGGTAATACCTTAATTAAATTACTATATGGTACTGCTCTCTTTCCTGGATAATGGATGCCTTGTTTAAAACATTTTGCACTGTGCCAAGTTTGAAACAGTTCTTTGCACTGTTGTTAAACAAGGCTTCCTGATTCTGGTCTTGTGGTCTGGAATGCCCAGGCTCAAATGATTTATTTGAAACCCACAGAGTTCTGATAGCTGTTTGTTCAAAGGGTCTCAGAAGTCCCATGTCACGAATATGGAAACAGAACAGGGCCTCTTGCAGTGCATATCCAAATCTTCATGCATATGCATGAAGAGCATATCCAGATCAAAATATCCATGCTTTTGTGCTTCTAAAAGTCCGAGCACAGATAATCCTCCTTCAAATAAATAATTTGCGATAACCTTTAATTCAGGCTGGTATTTTGCAAACTTTTTACAAAATTCCCATGCTTTTCAATGTCAGCATTTTCAAGGGTTATTGCTTCACAATCAGCACCACCACTACCAAATTCAGTTTCATGTTTGAGAACAGCTAAGAGCAATTCAGTAATGCCAGCTATTACATCATGATAATAAAAATGATTTGAGGCATCAAAGTCTTTCATTGATGATAAGTACTACTGGACTTTTGAAGCACTTGGGTTATCTAAAAATGCAGCTGCTTGTTACTCAAGATGGAATTTTCCATACCTTTCCATGAGCTTTTCATGCAAATTAGCAAGTTTGTGGATGATCCAAGGAAAATTGATGAGATCCATGCATAATGCCAGGGATGTAGGTGGAGAAGTTGATCTAGATGTGACCGTACCTGGTTGGTAATCTGCCCCAAAAACAACTGCAGTGGATGTTGAGGGATAATCAATCCAACTAAAAGGATGGTCAGGCAAGGAAACAAAGGAGAAGTTCCAAATGAAATTATGCAAATCTAATGTCTTGAATTCAGCTGCTAAATTTTCTGTAGACACTGTATTCTTTAGACGACATTTATCTGGTAGCATACTAAAAATGATTACTAAATGTTGTTGTAATTGATTCTGGTCCATTTTGTTGGCTTTTGCATCCTCAACTAGGACTTTGTTGAATTGCGTTATGACACTTTGTATGTTTTTGTGACCAGTTGTGCTCTTTACCACATCTAGTGCTCTTTCAAAATTCAAGTCTGCTGCTTCAAATTTATTGTTTGCTGCAAGCATCACACCAAGCTGATTGTATATAATAGCCAGAATACTATGGCTCCTTGGTAATTTTGCAGCTAAACTATCATGACATAGTTCTGCTTTCTCTAAAGCTGCAGTGAAGCTACCTTTGCAAACCAAAGCACTGCTTGTAAGGCTTAGTGCACAAGAAAAATGGTTTTTGTCAATAATGTCATCCTGCTGAAAGACCATAGCATTCATTGTGTCAATACAATGTTGAAGTAGTCCTAACTGCATACTGCATGTAGCTGCATTAATCAAAATAGTATTACAAAGCTGCCTTGGGGACACAGAATTGAATTTGGGGAAAAAAGATGGTTTTAATTCTTTTACCTTGAGAATCTGATAGTAAGCATGCATTAAAAGCTCCTTGAACTTTGCTACAAAGCCTTGTTTCCTTAGGAATTCTGCTTTAGTGATGGAAAAACCTATTTTGTCAGATTCCGAATACATTGCTGGTAGTTTGTTAACATGCTCTACTACAGACTCTATCAAGTTAGTTGCAACAATTTGGTTAATTTTTGGAGCTATATCTTTGGGTTTAGGTAGCGTCTAATTGATTTAGTTTCGAAATGATTTCCTAAATACATATATAATACTTTGCTTAAAACTTTAAATTTTTTGAGACGATAGACGATATATTAAGCCTGGTTTCCATTCGATCGCAAGAATCGCACAAATTTGTGATCTTTGTCGGCTTCCTTTGACGCATGGATCGCAATGCTCGCAGAGATAGAAATAGGGGGTTGGAAAATATTTCAAAAATCAATAGCCGGGGGGGGGGGGGTGGAAAAAATTAATTTTCTAAACTTTCGTTTTGGCAATAGAAGCTTAAACAATAACATAACATAACAACGATAGCACAAGAACGTTTCTTTTTAAGTGTAGCTTCTACATGTCTTCTAACCTATCAAAAATGTTACGTTCATCTTCATTAGCACGTGATTGTTAACAACGTCGGACATTCCGTATTATTGTGCACATTGGAAATTTTATTTTATGCATTGGAAAGTTTTGGGCTCACAGAATGTTGTTGTGTTGCTTTTGTCTTGTTTGGAACTCTTGCCAGAATTAATTAGCAGGTGGGTTGGAATAAGAATATCCTGGGGGGAATTCTCCAAAAATTAATAAGCGGGGGGGGGGGTCTATTAAAGACCGGAGAGTATGTTTAAAGTTTATGATGTTACCTATGTTTTTTGGTGTAAATTGCTAAGGTAATAATTCAATAAGAAAATACAAGCCAGACAGACGTTCGACACGAGAGAAAGCAACATATGCAGTTCCTGGAGGTGTTCTCTTTAAGTCTATCCATATCCATACTTTGTTTAATCTCTACCCTTCAACTTTACACATTTTTGTGATATACCCTGAAGAACAAGTTACTGTAAGGAAGACAGGGATACACTGAAACGTCACAATAATTTACAGCCCTTGATATAGAATTTATGTTTAGTAAAGTACCGCTTGGTGTGCAGGCGATTGCAGTTTGATTACGTACAGCAATAACAGTTAAAAATTGGCCATTGAGAAATCCATTATCTTTATTCATATTTTGAGTTATCATTACCCTCGTACTTTTGTGGATTGGAATTAAAGATTCCTCATCCATTACAATAATGCGCATGGGGGCATTTCGAAACGCAGAGGTGATGATTGTCTCACTTATGTATATTCCAGCCCGTCTCGTCAAGATCAGAACAGTGGCTACAGGGTGTTGTTTTAGCTTTTCATAAGGTGCTGAGTCTATGACTCCACTTGAAACAAGAGTATGAACATCAATGATAGCGGAGAGAGTTTCAACCGTTCCTATCAAGACGTATATGCCGAGGGGCGTTTCACTTCCTTCGAAAGTGTACGAGATTTTTTCAAGACCAAAGGATTTCCAGCTTTTTCCAAGAGACTTTCATCAGAACAATAGGATTTTCAGGAAAAGTGTACGAGATTTTAGGGAGTGATTTGCCCCTCGGTATATGCTGGAGAATATATAAATATGCTCTCCTGTGCTGGGTAGTCAATGTTACTTTTATCACATATGGTGAGAAATGTTCACACGTTGAGATATTAGAAACTTGTTTAGTCACATTGTTCGAAGTGGAAATAGGTTGCTGTTATGCGATATTTCCGCACATAACAATAGGCCAGCGAATAACTTTATAAGCTGTGGAAATAATATGGTGAAACAGCTCAGTGTTAACTTGTGCGACCTCATCAATGAAAAGTATATTGTACAAGGTAATGCTCCAACCAGTTCTTCAACCTGCATTGTTATTTGGAAAGAAAGTGTTTCCAACTCCTCATAAATCTATCGGTTAATACACGCAAGTTTACCGGTTGGAACAGCAATGGCGACAGGCATCATATTGTCGACACAGTACTCGATTAGTTAATGAACTGTAAATTTTTTACCAATTCCAGGCTTGCAGAAAACAAAGAGGAATTTTCGTAAATCAACATCTGAAGAACACATGCTTACTTGACCAAAGCTTGCAATAAATTGTTCTGTTTTCCAAATCATCTCCTTTACTACAGTTAAAGCGACAAGCTGATTACCTTCTAAGGTAAGCAATGCAGATGGCTGTCTGCCATCATTTACGCTACATACTGAAGGCAATCGCTGCAATGGATACAAAGTATCTAGGTCTAGCAGGCTTTGCACATAGGCATCAATTGCACATAGGCATTAATTGTTCTAATATAATATCGTCTGTGCCCTTCGTTTTTTATCACTGATCTCAAAATAAAGACTGGATCGAGCATCAGTCGTTCTGAAATGAAGTCATTGGCGACCATATTGGTATGTCCAATTCAATACATGGAGATTCAACCAGGCGCTGGTTTTCTCTATGATGATTGTCGGAATGTTATGAATGCATAGAACGAGACTGATGAATCGTGCAGCTATTGTTAGCAAAAAATACAGGCAATATAATTTCTTTGGCAGCCATATTGAGATGCCAAACGCAAGCCAAAGCAATGGGCTTCAACATCTCAATGCAGAAACAACATCATGCTCAATCCAGTCTTTATTTTGAGATCAGTGGTTTTTTTATGTGCTCAAAAAAGTTTCCTGGATTCCCAGAAAATTGTAGCATAAGCATATTTGTTGCATGAAAATATTTCATCTGCGATGGAATTTTTTTATCATATATTGGCATGATATCATTTAGTTGACGATGTGTAATTTGAAGTACAAGATGCTGAGAAAAGTATTCAGGTTTCATGTAAGAAACATTTTTAACACTACAAGGATTTTGGAACCACATTTATATTCGTTTGGGGAAGTTTTAAACTCATCGACGTGGCGTAGCGACTGAAGTTAAGAGTATCCTTCATACATTAGGAGCCGACTGTATTATTTAGTTAATATACTATTTGCTGCCTCTCTATCAGAGGTTGGGACGGTAAAGTTTGGTCCTGGTTGTCAGTACATGAAATTTTCTTTGCCATAGAAGCCACATTTCTGGCTTGCACACGGTTATAGCAATAGAAAGCATCGTTATTGTAAGTTTAATGACCTTTGGATACATATGACGCAACATACTTATGAATCATAGCACCTCCATTGGTTGTTTGGAAATCCTTGGAACATTGCAATCAAGAAAGGACAGTGTCAATATGACCTCTAAGACACTTGGCATAATCATCAGGAGGATTTGACAAACGAATAACTTGATTATCGCAAGTTTTAATAACATCAGTATCACTGTTGTGTACCTCTAGACTAAACTTGTCAGCACACTGATATTTGTTGACATAATACAGCAAATGTGAATCGTCTCTTGGGAGATCCGCAAGTAGTCTACGTATTGAATGTGTCTCAATTAATTCAGCCATATAAGAAGACGGAGTTGTATTGTGCCACGTTTCTGAAACTCGAAAGGGTAAAAGTATGTTTTAACGTTTTCGATTATTCTGAAGTCTGTTGTAGTTGAATAGGTGATTCCTCTGATTAGAGTCATTGAATCCACAAAGATAACCACTTACAATTTGTTGCATAACATTCATGAAATCCAAAGTCTCGAAACATGGAAGATTAGTCGGCCCATACCCAGTTGTCCTAGAAACTGATGTAAGCCACATTGTCCAGGGAAATGTCCATTCAGAAGGTCTGATGGTGACAAAAAGATCTGGCAAGCCAAACTGAACAGCATCAAGTAAATATCTGTGCTGCCACTACCCATTGTTGAATGTTTCATCCTCTAAAGCAAGAGATGCTGCAAACTGATACTGGCTAATTGATATGTGACGGTTTTATATTTTAGAGCATCGTAGTCGTAGCATAGCAGTTTTCTTTCTGTAACCATTCTGCATTCTGTTGTATTCACCCTAGTCGATTTCAGACGGTCTACAAGAATATAAGATAGTTAGAGATTTGCAACAATTGAAAAAATTATTTCAGTTGAAGATGAAACTTCAAAACAAAGATTGAAAAAAAACAAATAGAATTAGAAATGAAAAAGGTAAAATATGAAAAAATACAATTGATGATAGTGAAACATTTATTACGTTTTATCAATTAAGTAATTAAAAACTGGAATCAGAAAGTGAAATAAAACAACAGTCTACAAATTATAGGGGTAAAAATTTACTTACATTCGACATTTTGGGCTTCCTCGAAGTGCAATTGAAAATTACTTTCAAGCGCAGCTTCCGCCTTTCTTCATACTATTACCCCGACATACATCCGCCGTAAAAATATTTATATTGGCAAGATTTCACCTTTTTATATTAGATTCTCATGAGTAAGCACAGCGAAAAGATTTTGCTCAGCCATTTCTCGGAGTCGAAACCGCACGCACACCACACCACTTCTAGTTGAGATGCAAATCAATTTTTCTCAAAAATCTCATCTTTTTAGAATCGCAGATGTATCCTAGTTTTATCTCTTAGCTTCAAACTGGTTATTTGTAGTCTATATAGCATATTTCGAGTAATGATCGCAGTTACATCTGTATTAAAAACACATGGCCAGAATTTCAATATTCATCTCTGACGTCAGAATCGAAAACAAGATTGAAATGAAAAGTTGTCCCGCGCGTCAGAAAATATACATTAAATTACCTCTTACGGAGAAACGGGGCATCAGTTTAGAAAAATTATATAATTTTCTTGTTCAGGACCTCAAGGGCTTTTGATTGAACACAATTTATTTTACCTTTTCAGGTGCCTTTTAACTCTTAAGGTAATGGAAAAAGAGTAAATGAAGTTAAAAAAAATTCTCACCGTTATCGTATAATAAGGGATGCAGTAGTACCATAATAGAACCGTGTAATCAGCTGCATAATATCTATGGAATAAAGGAAAATTATAAAAAACTTATTCAATGCAAAACAAGCACACATTACAATAGGGCTTTCATAATAATTTACATCTATGTTTTTCTGTTTGTGTTGTCTTGCACTGTTTCCATACCCTGATTTGGACAAAAGCTAACCGAGAACCTGAATTTTTAGAAAAAACTAAGGACTCGTAATGGAATTTTATTCAAAGACCTATAGGTCGTTACACCAAGCACTGGCTGGTTCATTTGCGAGTCTATCCTATAAAATAGGGCTTGCTTCGAGGTGAGCCAGTTAGCTAATAGGCCTAGCCCAACTGAAAATTTCTTTACAATACATGAAAGATCCCAACATTTTTAAAAATCACTAAAAACTAAAATTGTGTTTGGGCCATATTGAATGCTTGTGATGAGATGCAGCATTATCGAAAAAATACTTCCGGTGTTGATAACCCCTTGCACCGTTTAGATTAAGACGTTCTTGATAAGGTATGACAGCAGTAATACGTCTGAAAGAGAACGAAACAGATACCTGACTTATACACCCAGATGTGGATCGCGATAGGCCAATCAGAAAAGAGGTGAATAATCGGTATTGTGTGGGGAAACCAATCAACACACACGATACAGTGAGCTGACTTAAGATAACTTCAAGAGTCCTAAGGCGAAAACAAACTCTTTCCGTCTACACAATAGGGGATCCATGGTTTTTATGTAGACCGATTCCGAAATACCAAAGTGAAATGTAGATCTTGCCCTGCCAATTATTCGAAAAAAATGCTCACTGTAAGCTTTAGCACATTCTGGGTTGTCGAGTAAATATTGACCTGGATCAGAGTTGCGTTTAAGGGATCTTTTGGTTTAAGAGGCGCGAGACGGTTGTTCTCGTTGTGCCCCAGTCTTTCATGGTATGCTAGACGGCACGTGTTGTTTTATTCTATTATATAACCGCTTGGGTGTGCGTCCTACGTACCTGACTTCTTACCGGCACGAGTATTCATATACAACGAGGCTATTTTTGTGGTAGGCACACTATCTTTACGGATGAACGGAATGCTTCATTTCATTTTCATTTTATCAATATTTATGTACACGATACACCTTTCAGCTAAGTTTTAAAATTACATAGTTCAGTAACAAAATTTATATCTATAAAAGAAAAAAAAAATATATATATATAAATTGCTGCTCTACCAAGTGGTCGTGTTTGGGTTGTTTGTTTATTGGTTCAAGAGGTACTCTCTAAATCCTGTTTTAAAACGAGCGATAGATTCTTTCTCACGAATGCTTGTAGGGATATCGTTCCAGTTTTTTACACCAGAGAAATAGAAGCTTCGCTTTGCATATTCTAACCTAACTTTGGGAATTTCTAGATCCCTTTGGTTTCTTGTCCTATACTCTGAAATACTGGACCTTTTAGTGAACTTTTGGCACAAATTGCTGGGACAGAGGTCATGCAAAATTTTATATGTCATAACCCCTTGATCAAAGGAAAACAAAGACTTTACATCAAGCCAATTACAATTCCATCCGTCCTTATACTTGGCTCCCTCAATTAACCCCCTTGCCTTAGTTTGTAATCTTTGCAGGTGGGCCAATTTGGTTTCTGAAAGAGAGCCCCAAACAATGTTGCCATATCGAAGATGGCTTTCAAAAAGGGCTTTGTAAACCTGATCAAGTTTCTTCTGTGGAAGGATGTTTTTTAGCTTTCTCAAAGAGCCTAAGCCCCCTTTCAGCTTGTTCTTGACAGTTTTATACTGCTCTTTCCAGTTAAGATTTTCGTCTATGTTTATCCCCAAGTACTTTGTCTTGTCCACCCGTTTGATAACTTCATTATTGAGGACAAGGTCAGGAATAGCATCGCCAACAACTCTATTAAGATGCCGCTTATGGCCTATAACCATGTATTCACTTTTGTTCGCATTCAAGCTAAGTTTGTTTATTCTCATCCAAGTTGATACATTTTCAAGCTCGCTTCTCAAGTCTGTCAAAAGTTCGTTCAGGTTTTCTGATGCTATGTTGACACTCGTGTCATCGGCATACATATTTGGGATCATGTTTTCGAGGCAATTTTCAAAATCATTGATATACAGTATGAAAAGCAAAGGTCCCAAACACGAGCCCTGAGGAATTCCACACTTAATGTTGCTTTTCCTAGAACTAGACCCGTCAAAATAGCAAAATTGTTCCCTGTTGGTGAGATAGGATGTGAACCAATTATGGGAAATACCCTCAGCACCATAAGCTTGGAGCTTCGATAGTAAGATTTTATGGTCTACCGTATCGAATGCTTTTTTAAGATCAAGAAATACGCTCAGGTTTATTTTTCCCTCATCGGAATTCTTGAACCATGGATCTATAACATTCAGTAAGCATGTAATCGTACTATGTAACTTTTGAAATGCAAACTGGTTTAGACAAAGCTTATTTTGTTCTTTTAGATATTCCATTAATTGGTCATGCACAATTTTTTCCAGAATCCTCGATACCACTGAGAGCACTGAAATCGGCCTATAGTTGTTTACGTCCGTTTTATTTCCCGCTTTAAAAATTGGTGTTACTCGGGCCAATTTCCAAGCTTGGGGGAAGACACCTTTTTCCAAAGATGCATTATAAATCAGTGTCAACGGTTCAGAAACTATGCTTATGGCATCTTTCAGTATTTTCACAGGGATTCTGTCTGGACCTGGGGACTTTGAACTGTCTAGAGCTCGTATAGCACGCTGTACATATCCTACACTAACTGGCTCTAGTTTAAATTTATTACGATTGGGTTCATTACTTAGGTAACTAAGAGGGTTATCGAAAGGTTTCTCTTCAATTTTCTCCGCTAATTTAGGACCAACAGTTACAAAATGTTTGTTGAAAGCTTCTGAAATTTGCGAAGATGTTTTGAGTTCAGCACCCTCGAATATTATCTTGGGGGTGGCAGTCTGATTGGAGTTTTTATGTAATACTTTATTAATTGTTTTCCACATAGCCTTCGGATTATTTTTCGTATCTTCAATTAGGTTATGATAATACTCTTGTACCTTTACGCGAAGTTCATAATTTACTTTATTTCGCAATTTCTTATAAACAGGCCAATAGGAAGCATTAGTTTCGGATCTCTTTTTAGCCATGTCCCGTTCTTTCATCAGATTTTTTAATTCTGATGTAATCCATGGAGCTGGGCTATTGGCTACCTTTCTACGTTTTAGTGGTGCATGCGTCTCTAAAAGAGACGAAATCACATTATTAAAAATTGAAGCCATGAGATCAGGGTCACCATTGGTCGGAGTCATAACCTCGTTCCAGTCAATGGTTGCCAACTCGTCTAGGAAAAGCTGCTTATCGTAGTTTCTAAGACTTCGTGTTTCGACAAGTTTTACTTGCTTGCCTAGAAGGCGTTTCGCGTTGATTTTTCTGACTGCAGAAATGGGATAGTGATCTGTCATACCTATTTTAAGCACATTCGACCTCAATATGTAATCAGGGCGATTTGTGGCGAAATGATCTATAAGGGACTTGGATATATGGAGTGCACCGTTTCTCTCCACTGTAGCTACTCTAGTGTATTCATCTATTTGCTGTTCAAGTTGAAATTCAGAGTAAATCGATTTCATGCTTTTGGTACACGCCTCGTTGCGATTTTTTAGATCACAGTTGGTATCGCCAATGAAGATGACTTCTTTACCTTCTGCATCTACAGCAGACAGGAGATTCCTTAGTGCCGTAAATGTTTCTTGGTCATTATTAGAAGTCGGAGGTCTATACCAACAGATTACTATAAAGGTTTTGGCTTCTTAGAGGAGAGGAGAGGATGAGATGGGGGCCGACCACAGCGTAGCACTTTGTGGAGGCTCTCTTCATTTGTTTTTCAAATCGTAAGTAGACGCTACCAATGTGAGGTAATTTCAAATAAACAGTTTTAGATCCACATCTAGAATTATTAAATCAGTTGGGTTTCCGTACCGTTCTCTTTCTGGCGTATTACTTTAATCGAGTGTCAGACAGAAGGCTAAAAAGATCCATGTGCTCGTTTCGCTGTGTTTCCGATATTTCGGTATTAATTTGATATTATCATTTTTCGTCTTTAGTGGATGATTAATGATCCTTGCTCTTCATCCCATTAGAATTCAACTTTTCTCAAAGGAATATTTTGATTTTTGCCTTAGCCTTAAAACTAAGAATTACTTGTTAAATTTTCAGTCTTACCTACCTTCCTAAAGGGACACAATAATGTTTTTCGAGTCTGCAAACCTCCACAAATTCTACCAGACTATGATGCCTACATTCCAAGTATTCCAAAGTTATTTTTATTGCCTTCCCAATCATTCTCGTAACTACAGCTAAGACAAGTTTCATCTATGGTATTTAAAAAATTGCAACGCTGAAAATATCATTTTTGTCAGAAAATTCGCAACGCCAAAACTTTGGATTGATTTTGGTTTATTACTTTATACCACTTGAAAGAGTACAGTGTCCAAATTTACTCTAAAGTCGCAGCCCCACAATCAAAAATATCATCTGTACCGGTCCATGATTACCCTATCTAGCCTTGTTACTCTGCTGTGAAAATAAACAGCAATAAAGCCGATGTTTGCAGAGTTGGCATTCCATTCATCAACTGTCTTTCACCCCTACAATGTCGGGTAGAGGCATCCCCTTAAAGAGGCGCGGGATCTTTCTAGAATTCTCGTACCATTAAGACTTAAACGAGTTAGATCCATGATGAGTTTGCGCAGAGTTCTAAACCATCTCTTCCTTATCGATTGAAACATAACGAAATGAATATACTTTCTATAATAAGAGGATAACAAGTGAAAAGAAAGTGAAATGTGCAGCCTTCTATCTGTTTTCAGGTTATAATTCCTCACTACTTATACATAAGAAACGTTCTGTTCATTTTACGATTTCTTATAAATTTCGAAAGTAGCTACAATATCATCCCAGTTGGGTTGCACAGGTTCAGTTTTTTTCCAGATGTAAAGTTCAAACCATTTCCGCAATTAGGATACGAAACTGTGGTAGAAAAACTTAGAACGAATTCTTGGCGTGAATATGGAAAATCTAATAAAATTGTCGATTTAAATAAAACTTGGAATAAGCAGTAGGAATAACAGCTTAATTCCATCAGTTCCACAGATTTTTATCTTGGAACACCGTTAGCTTTGAAGAGATGCAATCCTGGAATGTACACTTAAAATTACAAAGCACTTCGAAGCATTGCTGCAACGAATGAAATGCTTGCTTAAGATCAAACAATCTGGACGATCCACGCTGCACAGGCTTAACCTTACACATGCTCATCAAAAGTCACAACACAAATACCTTAAAATGAAATTTGTCTTCCACAGAAAATTTTAAGGACCTCCCAATGTGGCCGTTTTCAAATCTGAATGTGGAACAGCTTAAGCATGTGCAGTTTGGCTGTTGCTTAACTAGGCTTGCATTAGACGAAAGGAGAGGAGGTGCTGACAATTGAGAAGTGTTTTGTAAAAATATCTTAAAACCTAAAAACTCTACCAAATCATGCCTAATATTAAGTCTAAACCAATATTGATCGTTTAATTCTAAATCAAGTAGGGATAGTCGTGAAAATAACGTTCTAGGATATCAAACATCTTATTCTGCCTGCCTGCCTGACGTTGTCTTGCCTTTTCTTATTTCAGCTTTAGGAGATTGTTTCCTTTCTACACACTTAAGCCACTTAAACTTGCCTGGTAAAAAAATAATAGTCAAATTAGATAGAGAATAATTAAGACTTATACTGAATCACCATATGGAGACTAATATATTATTTGCTTAACTTAGTAAACTATAATGCATGCTTAACCACTTCCCTTTAAAAGTGAAAGGAAAATGGTTTCAAATATTAACTCTGAGCAGTAAAGATATCATATTGACTTAACAAAAATAAAAACATACTGTTGTTTCAAAAAGTCTCCTGAACAAGACAATTTTAAAGAAAATAGACACTTCAGCAGCCATTTTAAGTGGACAATCAAATTGAAAAATAATGAATGTCAATACCCAATAGGAACTGAAAGACCCGTTTTCCAGTCCAGTCCCTATCTATAAAAAAAATCAACAGATAATGAACAACGCATTACACCCTTTCCAATCCATACTCCTCCAAATTTGTTTTATCACAAGAAACAACATATGTACGAGCATAAACAACAATGGTTGATATTCAAATAACAAAGGCAGGTTAATGATGAGTATCAATATTCAGTTGCTACATGCAGTTAGTAAGTTTCTAAGAAAGTATAGATGGGATCCCATCCATAAGGTTTTTGAAACAACAATTTATTAGATGAAAAATTCAGCTGAAAAAAAGTTGAAAAGAAACTCTGTGGAAACATCAGTGGAAGTTTTACTCAATAGACTACTTTCAAAATGGTGTTACTTCTTTTGAAACACATATTGGAACATCTCTATCTTTGATATCATGGGATCCTAATCTCAAAGGCATGCATTGCTCTCAGCAACACATTTAAGTAGTTTTGTAATTGTACTATCAGGATAAGAATTTTTATGAAGTAGGGAATCACTTCTATTTCCTCTATTTCAAACACAGGTGAAAGGGGTCTGTCATGTCTCACTCCCAGCAACATATGGTCACTGTACACAAAAATCACAAATGAGAGAACTGGGACAGAGGCAAACAAGGTTCTCATCTACATCTAGTTCCAAGACTGTCAAAATACCAGTGCATATGATTATTATCATGTACATACATCTTGTGATAATCAAAGGTCTTCAATGTGACAATGTTATAGGCATATCAATAAGGAAAGTTTAACTACTCACCATATTTAGTATGGTCTGTATCGTTGCGCACCGCCACCTCTAGCTCCACCCCTTGGATTCCCATAGCCACTAGAGTCTTGATATCCATCATGAGACTGATCATATCCACCACCATATGCGCCACCACCATAATTTGGGTACATACCACCATCATAGGAACCGCCCATATAGTCAGAGCCACCATACATCCCACCACCATAGGATCCAGCTCCTTGAGACTCAACACCACCCCAGTATGAGCCTTGCTGATTCCCACCACGATCACCAAAACCACGATCACCAAAACCACCGCCACGTCCACCTCTTGGTGGACCTCTTCCACCACCTCGGCTGCCTCCTCTACCTCCTCTTCCACCTACAAAAGAGAACAACATTTGGAGCAAAACACATTTTTTCTAAAATTACTGCACAAATTTTCCTGATAGGTAATACAAGATAAATATAAGTTAGATGAGATTTATCAGCAACAGGATAAACAACAATTAAAACAATGTGCAGTGTAGTGTCTTATGAACAAAATTTAAGAATCAACTGAATACCCACCAGTCCATCTTTGTGGAAAACTCAGCAAAATTTTAAAAAGTAAAAAGCTGTGCACATGGCAATAAGGCCTGTCGAATTCCATACAGTATCAAGTATTTGCAAGCAAATATAAAGAAAGCAAATAACTAAAATGCAGCTCAACAAATCACAGGTCTGGTTAAAACTCTTATTCCAAAAGAACTAGTTCAATTTTTATGCTAAAATGTTCTCAAATGATCAGGAAGCCTGTGTTACTTATTGTTGGTGTTGCAAATCTTTACTCACTAGACAAAAATAAGGGTGATATCAGATATAATATCTGTGTGATGACAATCTGCTTTTTGCAATTATTTCTCAGTCAGTTATTACTTTTAATTCTTATATCGGTCTAAAAATGTTCAGCTTCTTCTATTTGTTCTTACATTTTGGCAAAATTTGAGGCCAGCATTGTGATAAAAAAGAAAGTGAACATAGGCAAGGCAAAAGATGGACTCTATTTGTTTTTACTTACCACCACGACCACCACCTCTTGCTCGATCGTCACACTTTTTTATTTCAATTTGTTTTCCGCAAACCATTGGTTTTGGATCTTTGATGATGATCAGATCTGTAAGGTCTTCATTGGAGACCTCCACAAAAGCATAACCCTTTACCTTCCCAGTGTCTTTATCTACTATCAAGTCACACTTGTCAACTTGTCCATGACCTGGATACGTCTCGTGTATAAATGATATTATATCATCAGAGGTAATGTTCGAAGGTAAACCACCAAAAAAGAGTTTCTTTGTCCTCTGGTGAGCAGTTTCATTGTTCTCCTCTCTTGGAATAGCTCTTTTTACATCAACCTTTTTCATATCGATTTCGTGAGGTCTTGCATCAAGTGCAGCAGCCACCGCATCAGAATGGTCGAAAGTTACAAATCCAAAACCTTTAGATTCACGAGTTTGGGAATCTCTGATTATCACCAGATCAACTATGTTACCATATGGTTCAAAATGGCTGCGGAAAGTTTCTTCATTAGTGCTATTTTTCAGACCCCCACAAAACAGCTTCCTCAAGGACTCTTTCTCAAGTGTTCCGTTTTCCGACATTTTTACTAAGAAAGAAAAAGGAATGATTTGTCATAAACAATAGGGATAGCCCTATAACAACATGCATACCTTTCTATCTACCCTACCTCCTCCAGGGTATTTTCAGAAGCTCAGTATCGAGGTTCTGAGTGAATGTTACCTTGGTGGGTGATTATCATTACAACCACATTCAAAATTGCCCTTATGCACATCTGTTTTACCATCCAACATGTTCAGATCGTACATCATCTTCATTTTTTACACGGTGAGAGGACCCATTCAAGGCTTAAACTGGTATAGTGACCTATCGCCACTAACAAACCCTTGCAGGAAATTAGCATGTTGACATGAACTCGATCACTTACTTACTCTCTTTATCATTTAATATTTCATTTCTTTAGGGTTTCAACGTAAAATTGTCAAAGAACATTTTTTGAGACTTTGAGGGCATCATGCCATACAGTAGGGTAAAACTTTTGATGGTCACAAAGCTGGGTCAAATTGAAAGTCATTATATAAAAAACCAAAAAGTCTGATACCTTAAAAGCCCTAAAGCAGCAGCCAAATTATATGTCTAATGTCCTTCTTGATGAATAAAGATGTATTTTACAGAAACGACAAAACCAGAAACACAAACAAGAACACAAAAACATGTAACTGCAGACAAAAAGATACATGCTCACTCAATGGAAACTGTCTTCAACAATCTGTCATCTACCGAGCCACCCTCACACACACAGACAATAACAACACCGAAACGTATGTCAGACTTACTGAGAACAAATTCAAGACAAGATACAAAAACCACACATTTTTCTTCCGTCATACAAAACTCAGATATGCAACAGAATTAAGTAAACACATTTGGACTAGGGCTGTCCAAACGAATAATTTGAACTATTCGAATATTCGTTTACACTTTTACCGAATATTCGGTTATTCGGGTGTGGCCAAATATGACGTCAAAAGGGTGTGGCAAAATATGACGTCATCAAAGCTTTAACAATTTTTCAAATCACATAGCAAAATTTTGTTTCTTTTACTCCATCCAAAAGTCGCAACAAAATAAGTTGGCCATGTTATTATAAGAAACAGATCTATGCAATAAAAATATCAAGAGAGTTTATTAATCAAGGTCTATTTGTTCAATGCTTAGCCTTTTTATTTGATCTACTTACCCCGGAGTTGTTCATTTCGAACCAGCCCAACGTTAACTGATTTTGATTCACTGATTATAAAGAAGCAGGTCAATTGCAAACCTATACAGCAAGCGTAAGCTGTAAAGCATCAGGTTTCATGTTTCCATCCAAAACCCTTTGTCTCAAGTTGCCCATTAAAAGATCAGTGACATTCCAACCATTCGAATAGTCAACACAAACTCAAGAATCGATCTTTTCGAATAAATTATTGACATTCGATCAGTCGAATGGTCAGACTAGTCGACTGATCGATCGATCATAGCTATTCGAATAACTGAATATTCGGCTCAAGCGAATAATCGTTACGCTTCACTGCTATTCGAATAGTCCGAATATTCGATTATTCGGTTACACTGAATTATCGTTGCGCTTGACTGCTATTCGAATAGTTCGCTGCTAACCTAATAGCGATTATTCGACCTTCGGTGGACAGCCCTAATTTGGACCCTCAAAGACAGCAACATCAGTTTTAAAATTTCATGACGAATTCTTTCATCAGCCCACGCCTACAACAGCTCAAGTAAAAGGAGCAACCTTTGAATAACAGAAAAAATTCTTCATTATCTGCCGGCCACACCTATCCACACTAAACAAACTTGTATCATCTTGCAGACAGAAACAAAGCCCTAATAGCCAACAATTGACAACAACGACAAATTCACAGGAGACAAACACCTTAAAAAAAGAAACTGACTCATGACAATAGAACAAGCATAATGAATAGTCTTATGTAATTAATTGGTAATAGATATATATATATATATACAGCATGTAGCTTAGGAATATTTTAATCAATACATCTCCTGGTGGGTGAGAAATCACGAAATAGGCCTGTCGAGATGAACTTGTAGTTTCCTGTTTCTTCTCTGCCGTTTAGTGTTTAGCAAAGAAGTTTCAGTACATTTAGAAATCTCAGAATATTACTCCAATTTGGTAAACATATTTTGAAAAAAAGTTCATTTATACTTTCTCCATGGTTAGAATGTTTCGCCCAAAGTGGCCACCTTTTGAAACATTAGTAATGATAAAAACTCAAGAATTGTTCCAACCTTCACTTACAATAGAAATACTTCTCATTTCATTGTTTAAGCCCCTTCATAATCTCAATGTGATCTTACAACTCGTTTTCTAAAAACAACAATAGAAGTGAGGAACGATCAAAATGCCCTAAATCGTGAAATTTGTTCAAATTGGTCATTAGCTTTTTATTGTTGTTACATGACCTCCTTTTTGCTTCTCAAGTAATCCCTGTTTCCAGAAAGAATGTGGTTGGAAAGCAAACCAGAATTTTCCATATTTGGAAGAAGGCCACAGTCTAGCTATTGTTCAGACCTTAGTGACTTTGTCTGTAAAACGTGTTTGAAAAGCGAACTCCCCCAACATGAATCAAAGTCGCCATTTTTTAGCTTCGCATTTTATCAAGATGGGCGCTATTGAATTTAAATGCAAGTTAAGTTGTAACAAAAGTAATCATTCAGAAAGAAATTATAACAATTCTTGATGGGAAAAGATAGAACTACAGTTCTATGTATTCATTGCAAATTATTTCGTGAATTAAAGGACGATAAACAAGAATTTATAGCAGCTAGGCCGAATCTAAGCAAGACAGCATTCGACACGACAGTAGTGGGCCTAAAAGCACAAAACTTTTGAGATGAAGAAAACTGAAAGGAATATAATGGATAAAAAATAAAAAAGTATATTTAGAAAGCCCGAAAGCCAGCTTTGACTTTGAGAGGATTTATGGAGACAAGTTTCCGAAGCCCTGAAGGAGAAAATTATATTTCCAATATAGAGATTTTTCAGAAAACTCAAAAGAGTCTAAATTTCTCGTCCTTTTTAGGAAGATTCTGATGGGAATAGTATTTTGGTTGCTTAGGCCTAAGCAGTAATCGAGGCACGCAAGTCGAATTGATCGATGTCGTATCGACTGCCTACGTTAAAGCGAAAACTAGCCTTGAGCAACATATAGACCACCACAATGAAATTAAACAAAAACCAAAACGCACGCAGTGCCTCAGACGTTGGTCGTTGAGGACTAAATTAGGCCGAGCGAACCATCATGCCAAAGCAATGCTGTTGTAAAGTTTGAGCATCCGTCATCAAGGGATAGTTCACCAAATCAAAAGTAACCAACAATGTAGTCTAATCATAACAAATTAAGTAAGCCTACCCGAGAAAGGAATACTTAATGTGCTTTTTTGTTTCTATCTCACCTGCTTTAGACTTGAGTTGAGTCCCACAAGATGTTGACTTGGGGATGAGTATCTGTGCGAAGAAGTCGTCGAGACAGGAGACGGGGAAGACAGACAACGTGCTAATCGATGACAATGCACATCTGCCCTTGACAATGAGCTGTCCTGATTGGCCAGTCAAAAAAACACAGGGTATCCAAAGTTAAACTTCTGGCGAAGTTGATAGTTTAGGCCGTCAGGGCATTGATTCTCGTTGGGTTTTGGGGGCTTCGACTGGTTTTGCAATTTATCTTAGTTCAGTTTTCACCTTGGGTAACACACTGTGCGTCTTTTACAACTTACATTGAACCTATTTTAAAATTACATAAAAAGGTTGCCAGGGCTATCTCTTTTGAGCCTTTACACACTAACACACTAAAAGTATTCGAACGAGGACGAGAAAATGGCGGTCTTCTCCCCCCCCCTAGGCGCAATAATTTATTGAAAGATTTTATCCCTACCCCAGTCTCCAGATTAAACATTTCTGCGCCAAAGGAAAAAATCGCTTGCGTCATCCGAAGCGGTCAAATTCAAATTTAGGTCACTCAAGGGCACAATGGTTTGGGGGCGACCTCCACTATGGCTAAAAATCTGTCAGAAAATTCGTGAGTTTGTCTAGAAGTTTTCATGGTTTAAAAAGCTGAAACATCCAATACTTGTGACGGAGAAATGGCCGAAAAATGCCTCGTTCAACATTTCCGTTACCATTCTACACAGGGAAGCAGTTGTAGGTGACTGTTATTCTTGAACTTCTCGGCAAATGAGAGGAAATACGCCCTCCTCCATCTGTCCTGTTAGCTCACAGGTTTATGTTCCCTCGACCTCAACATTCATATTAGATAGATTCAAACTTCGATTCGTAAAACATGACTTTAATATCTCAAATGTACTTTACTGCTGGTTACTGATCATTCAAGACACTACTGTGTTTCGGATTTCCAATTATTTTCCTAAGCTTTTGCAAAAGAAACCTAAAATTTTCGCACGATAGGTGCGCGCATCTATTTCTTCTACAAAATCATCTGTTCAGATCCGCGAGGCAAAATTACTTATGTTTTGAATTCACATATTGCCAATGTGTGCATTTTTAGCACTCACTTTAGAAGAGCCCTTAGACACCCCTAGTACAAATAATCAGTGAAAATCAATGTTTGTAAAAATAAGGCCCCACTGTTTCCCTGAGCTCGCTGTAAGAGTTTTGAAAAGTTTTACAGGTTTAGAATGCGAAATATGATTAGACAGTTACTAAAATATTAGTAATAATTTGGGGATATTTCAGAAGAAATTTTGATAAATAATGGCTTCTCGCTTGTTTTGATAGGGTTTGCTCGGGTTTTTACACGGCATCTTAATACTCAAATTATTATGAAATATTATCATTTTGAAACTTATTTCTTACTGCCTACCGTAAATTGCAAATAAAAACAAAAAGTCTGAAATTCCTTCCTATTTTAACGCTTTTTATTCATGTACCCCTTTTCCTATCTCAATGTTTTCATATGTCAAAGGTTAATGAAAATATTGGCCTGAAATGAACCGAAGACTTGATAATCTCATCTTAATCGTTTTAATTAAGTATTTTGATAGCTATTAAAGTTTATTGCTTTTATTTCATCAAATCATGTAAAGTGGTCTTCGATTGCTTTGTATAAATCTGGGCCTAGTGTGAGTTCAGGATGCTTCGGTAGCAATTTTTTCATCTTCGTTCGAATTCTTTTAATACTGAAGTGTAAAAAAGAAAGGAAGTTCGCACTCTTCTCCCATTTTCAAAGATTTGAACACTATTATACACTCTGATATATTTCATTTCAGGGCCGGATCCAGCACTCATGGAAAGGGGGGGCGTAACACAAATATCAAAGGATAGTATAAGGGAAGTAGGGTATTATCAAGCTAATTGTATTGTTTTTCTACAAAAATAGGGTGGGCGTACGCCCCTTACGCCCCCCCCTGGATCCGGCCCTGCATTTGAAACTTTTGATTTTTGTCTATGAAACGATTCACAAAGTATCTCTTAGCTGCTTCTATGATCTGCTTAAGTTTTTAAGTTCATCAATATTCTACTGGGCGGGTAAGCAGAGGCCGCATTGACCTAACTCAAAAGAATGCTGTTAGATAGGGCTTGAATTCTCTAGGTTACCTTACTGCTAAACTCTTGGATGAATTGGCTTAAGATAAAAGAACTCCTTAATTCAACGTAATGTTTAAATCGAAAGGAAAAACACATCTGATGAATAGTTCGTAACCATGCTCTTATATTCTTTCATCATTTTTGATTATTCATATAGACTGAGAATCATCCGACTTAGTGATTCTCAGAATGACTGAAATGACAATTATCTATGTTATCCCACAACCACCAACCTCAGGCTTAGTAGGGGGATCTCTTCTCGTTACATCAACTTCAACTTCAACTTTTTCTTTTCTGTTTACAATCTATATTTAGTTTTATCAAACTTTTTGAAAACTTATTTCACTGTGCGGAACTTTAAACTATAATGAAACTGAAAGTATGAAAAAATGTGACTTAATACATTTTTTTAAGTTAGGGTCTATTAGCTAAGATACGAAATATACAAAATTGTACCATGTAATTTATGCATACTTTGGCGTTTTTACCCCTGAAACCCCTCAATATACAATATGAGAAATAAAATAAGAATAAACAAGTCAAATACAAAATAGAAAACAACTCTAAAACAATATATTACTGTATATTACACTAACTTTTAAAAAATTAAAAAAGATATGTTGACATTGCCGTTCCCTTAAGACCCCAGGCTTTATAAGAGTTTTTGTATAATTTAGTTTTACAATCCCTTTCAAAAGTATTTTCACCCTTGGCGATTAACGCCTTGGGAAAGTCAGTTATTCAAATCTGATGTTATCCGATGTCCATCTATCTAATTCGTAATGTTTCAGGCCTTTTAAGTTCTTTGAACTTCCATTCTCTTAATTTTGCTTTATTCATTCTCATGGTAAATATGAAAGGGAAAAAGACTTTTATAGCTACTTGAAGTTGTAAAAGTAGAATTTGTGAAAACATTTGTTCCTAGAACTAACAGATTCTAGAATAATTGATGATACAAAAAATTGTAAAATATTTTTTCCTTCGAACCAACATTGGGTTTAAGTCTTAAAAGTTTATGCACATGCCTGAGTCTACACTTATCACACTGATCGATGGCACCATCTTTAGGTGGGCGAAAATGGTTTCAACTGTCAAAATACACTTATGACTAATCGCCAGATTATATCAGCCACCTTCCTGCTAGCTGTCCTAATATCTATTGAATGGTAGTGTCGTTATTAAGCTAGTCCCATCCATGATATTACAAATTTTGTTAAAAAAATATACAAAAGTTTTTGAAAGGATAGCTACACATTTAAATTATGTACCTTGTGGCCTAGAGAAGGTACACTGACACCTATTATGACGATACGAAATCTTTCTATCCGCTAACCTCCAGATGAAACTGAAACGATTTTTGAAAATAAGGCCTACTCTTATTCAATATTGCACGCTTAACGCAGCATGAAGTTAGAAAAGGATTAACAAAATTTATTTCGGTTGTATAGCTGCTATCGGAATGTTTCCTCTGGAAGTGTCTGGATTATGCACGGTACTCAACTGATTGATAATGATAATGACGAAGAACATATTTTCAATAACAGTTTATTGTTTGTCTCACTACACTCCTGGTGGTGATTAGTTGTTTCTATCCATACCAATAATTCAGGTGCTTTCTCATTGCCCAATTTCTATCTATATCTTGGTATGATAATTCGCAAGCTTTCATTTTCGTTTTCTCTCTGACGTACTACTGTGGCGAGTGTTAGACGCAAAGCTTTAGTTGTTAGTATGTTTCCAGTTTTCCTTACTATCCTCAAATTCTGCACCGATCAAAGACGATTCACGTTATATTTTCAAAAATATAGAATCGCAAAAGCATGTCTTAAATCAAAAGATGCATTTGGGACATTGATAATGCTGTAAAAAAGATAAGCAGCGTAACAAACTTTTAGATAAGCTACTGTGCGTCAGCATACCTTTTTTGGTGCATCCGGTACGTTAAGTTATTTACATGAGTTTTTTACCAATGAATTACCTTACATCGCTGAGAAGTCGAAACCGGAAATTTCAGTCCATTCGTTAAAGAAACTTCCAGCATCCAGAATGCTGGCCAGTTCTAAAATGTGTCTCGCGAATCCTTTATGGTTGAAGATGCTTACACACAGCGGTGGGGAGATGGATGGGTAGTAGGCAGGTCCCTAATAGAATAGAAATATATGATGAACGTTAACTGAATAAAATTTCTGGTTCTCGAAGTAAGGAAATCGAGATAATTCGTGAGAATGAAAATGAACCGAGTAAGACTCCAACCCGCAACCACTGAATTGATACTCTATAGTACTAAGACCCTATCACACGTAACCCTAACCCTTACCCTAACCCTGCTAAGAGGAAAACAGTCTTGCGAGAGTCTAATTTCTTTAATGTGTACTGCTTTTGTTCTGTAATTGGGTTGGAGTGTGATAGTATCAAACCATTGATTCTCAAACGATTTACCTTGTAATGCTTGTGAAGTCGAAGTGTCTGATAGCAAAATATGAATCGTAACATCAAGAGACGAATAAACTCATCGCAGAGAAATTGTTCAAACGCACAATCTGAAAATAAAAAAGTATGCATCATTTTGTCACAAAAACCTATCAATAGGATGTCCAAAGTAAAATTCTCCTTCTAATGTAGCTACTACATCGATGTGCACAGCATTCGTCATGATTAGTCACCAATTTTAACATGACACGCCTTTTATATTTTGTATGACATATAGGGTATTTTGTAGCCCTAAAATATGAAATGCTTGTGAGGTGACTATCATTTCTAATGTTGTGTAAGAAAAAGCCTGGATAAGACCGAACTCTGATGTGTGTCAGCTTCAGTAGTTATTGTGTTTCGGTTGGTTACCGAATATGTTTTACTATCCTTAAAAATATTGCTTATAACTAAAATACTGGCTCCAAATATTCAAATCTATTATTGGTTGAATCATAAAAACTCTATCTTTATGGCTGGCAGAGATAAAACGTCGCAAAGGTCTGGTTTCGATAAGGGTCCCCTGGGAATGTTTTTAAAAGCCATACTGGTACTAGTGACGCAAATAAGGACCGTCAATTTTCACTTAAAATGATAACTGGTTATTATGAAAAACTGCAAGTGAAAATAGCATCTAGCTTTCAAAACTAGAGCCAATAACGTAGCTATCAAGTATCAAGTAGGAATTACCAATATCCTTGATTGAGGAATACAATATTTCCAATTCTTCAGCCAGGATCTTATTCAGATATTGTTGACATCGTTCCCACAGCTCGTGCCTCAGATCAGCGATATGACAAACTGTACAGAAGGCTAACAGTGGGTCGTAGCAGAACAATGTGAATAACCCACCATCCTTCTGTGCTGTGATGATAAAGAAAAATCAAGAAATGAGATAAGCGGACCAGAGTACAAACTAGCAGCCAATGTGATAAATATTTTTCCTTTTAGTGAATTCTTAAACATTGAAAAATAGAACTTAACATTGAAAGACGATTCCGCAAAGGTGGCGGATCTCATTTATCGCAATGGTTCTTAGCAATTCGCTCTTGTACACGGAAAGCTAGAAATACTAACGCTTAATCTAACGTTTTTTAAAGTAGAGGCAAGCAACCATTTCCCAGCTCTTCCCCAGTAGCAAAAACACCGCTGACGCACGTTAAGCAATGAAGACTCCAACGTATTATCTTGCATTATGAATGCATTATCTCAATAGAAGTCGATGGCACCAAATCGTCTTCTGGTATGAAGTGAGCCCCTATATCTATAATGTGAGATTACCATAGCAGCTCAATCTATCGATGTAGTATTTCGCCCATGACAATCTGGCGTGAAATACATCCAGTATAACAATCCCAAAATGCGGGATCCTCTGTAATGCTTTTCCCAAAATAATTAAAAGCGATTAGATACCTGCAACGTCTTCTGGGTATTGAACCGGAGACATGAAACACACCAGAGGCTGCCCAAATAACTTTGGTATGTTCTTGAACGCAAAGCTGTTCGGACTGTCGACAACTAAAACCATTGGCTTTCGTGTAAAAGCAACAAGATCTTCTGGAAACAAACTAAAGAAGCAATGAGGTAATTTATCAGTGTCATGGCAATAATGATTAGAAACAACTTCTCAACTACCCCACTTCTATCAGAACGCATCCATTTACACTGGGATGCTAGAGCTAGTTCCATCTTAAGATATTGGGGGAAAATGTTTTCTGAGATCAAACTTTGAAGTTGGCTAGAACCCTAACCGAAATCGACAATCCCCTTTGTGATAATTTTGGTGTTGGAATTTACCATTATCTTATCTACGTATCGAATGTAGTGATTGAGTCAAAATCTCGCTCTAAAATATTCAAATACCGGTGTGGAAAGGTATTAATTGCCTTATGGTTCTTAGGCATACTCTTCCCCTGATTCTACTCTATTCAAGGATCAAAAAATTACCCATTCACTGTGCAACAATGCTCTAAATTTACTTTAAGCTAACTAAAGAATTTGGAGCCCCCTCCTTCAGAAAAACTCCTAAGATCTATGGTACAGTGCTAAAAAAGGGCTAGCCAAAAGCTTAGAATAATGAAATGTAAACTTACCAATGAGCTTCCTTCATGTTTCCAGCTCTATTGAAATTCGCTGCGTCTTTTTTCTTATTAGTCACCACCCCACCGGCCTCGTAAAATCCTAAAAGACAGATATGTTCATACCGCGAAAAAAAGGTAATACAATGAAACTTCGGAACATTAGATACTAAGAATCTTATAGCGTACAAGTTTTGGATATGATAATCTTACGCTCGCCTAGTGAAAGTTTCTAAAAGTTTCAATGACTTTCAACATGAAAAGAAACTTTGAGTGAGTTTCCCTTCAAGATTAAAATCAACGATGCTGCAAGTGGATAATCCGCAAGCAGCATCAAGAATCTAGGGCCAACAAATTTTCTTCAGCTAGATGCAACAGCACCAAGAAGCTAGGAGCTGCAAACTTTCCTCCACCAAGGAACAGAGCCCTTTTAAAGCTTATACAGGAGGGGAGAGGCGAATTTTAGGGCCTCAGAAATAACTAAATGAAGCTTTACCCCTTTGACCCCTACGAGGGACTGCCCTCAGCTGCTTCAAGGCCATTCAATACCTAATTTTTCTCTATCTTTTTATTTTTGGGAAAAAACTTTTTTTAGATAGTTGAATCATCCCAGGGTGAGGTGGTTAATGTTTGTTTAAAATTAAAACACCCTAAACCTGTGAAATAACAATTTTTAAAACCCTTCCGTAAATCTAAAAATCGGTAGCCATGGCAAACAAAAATGATTTTGCACTTTACTCTACCCCAAAATTGCCCCAAAGTAGATTTTATTCTCTCTGGAGACACCCTGTGCCCTTGTTGCAGATAGAGGCTCTGATCTCAACTAGAAGCTGGTTTTACATTAAAATTTGGTCATTGCGGGTGTGCCTTCGGCACGTCATGTTTACCCGAGAAATAAAGCTTTACAAACCCCCTAATAATATCTTTTTATCCTTTAACTCGCAACTGAAAAAATGTTATAAAAGATTCAGTCAAGAAAACTAATTTGCTCCCTGACTATGTCAAAGATTTATCACCTCATTCTTATTTTGTGATACGTTAACCGACTATTTGTTATTCAAGTTTTTAAAATGTACGACAAAGTGGGACTATCAACTAAAGAATATCCATGTCTTTGGTGCCGCTTTCGAATCATCAACAACACAACGCTGCGCTTGCTAAGCAGGCTGGAACAAACAAACTCACCATCTTCATCCTTTGTGTCATTGCCAATTAATGCATCGGCAGACAGATACAGCATTATTATGCCATTCGCTGGTAAATCCTAGAAATCAACAAGGTACCATTCATCATATCGGTTTGATACAACTGCCTATTGAAAGAATTCACAATAGCTAAATCAATAGAAATGACTGATAAACAGAATTGATAGAGGGAAAGGGGACTTATTACCCATTTTTGCGATAGATGATAACTGAAAAAGTTTCTCGTGACCATTTATCTATAGGAGTGTAGGCTTGCAATAGTCTTTGGTCAGCACAGTAATTCAGGATGGCGAAGAAACTCACAGACATGATGAAAAATACTAACTTCTAAATCTTTGCGCCTGGCATTCATCAGAGTAGTACGTCAGAACGAGAACGGAACCTTTCAGATTACAATAAACTCTTACTGAAAGAGCCAAAGTGGGAAAACTAACTATTTCTGTCTACACATTATGGAATCCATGGTTTTAATCTAGAAGAGGTTCCTAAATTCTTAAATGAAATGTTGACCTTGCTTTACCAATGATGTAAGAATAGTTTTCACTGTAGTTTTCAGTACATTCTGACGCAAAGCTTGTTTCACTATATTTTCGATTGACCTGGCTATGCCAGGTGTAGGTTCTTTAATAGAAAACACGCAAGATAGCTAAACAGATCATTCAAAGCTTTCCGTTTGAGAATCAGCAGAAAACTTGTATTTTCAACTTACTTTGAAAGAAGCACTGAGAAACGTCATAAGCTGTCCAAAAGAAGGCTTATACAACAAGTATTTGTGTGGGTTCTTTCGTTCGCCCCCATCACCCTGAAACAAACTTAGAGATTTGTTTCATTTTAACATTACACAAGGTTACAGATTTGAAAACCGAGCTAAGAAACGAAACAAAGAAGGAAAAAATTAAATATGTGCGCGCACTTTATAATCGAGGTTGATATTTCAAAAATTAATTAGAGAGTCCCACGATAAAATTGACATCTTCAATCACAAAAAAGAATTCACCTGACCTCACAAAGCGGGTTGGAGAAGTGCGCGTGGTCATCTTTAGCTCCGGCCGCTCTGATGAAGCATGTTGCTAGCCAAATAGAATAAAAAGGTCATAGGGCTTAGAAAAGCCGGAAGCATGATAGTGCTGTAATACCTTTATTTTAGCTAACTCTGACCCAGTGACTTTCATCTTGTAGCTCTGTAAACTTTCAGGCTCTTTTTCTACGCATTGCAGAAATCTGAACATATCCAGTGTTAGTTCACTAAACCGCGTCTAAGATAAAAGCATAATTCAACGATGCGACCAACTGAATAGTTGCGAACCTGGGTATAGTTTTGGGTATCAGAAGTGTCTCTTCTACTGTTCAAAACGGGTATAGACTAAGAATTTACCCCTTGCTGTAGTCAAAAGAGTGGGTCTATGTGATAATCCGCTATTTCTACTGGGTATCGTTACAGACGATTGGACTGCACCGAGCATACAAAATTACCGAAACTGTAACGTACCAATAATCATACTCCTATTATCAAACTTTTTAAGGTATGCAAAACATAGTCTGTTCAGAAGTGAATTTAGAGAGAAAGTGCGATTAATACGATGAACATACTAACACCTACAAATACATGTCATTTAAGCAGGTGACTTAATGTAATGTGACGTGACGTAGGATGTAAGAGGCAAGAGTATTATACTTGATGAGGTTCAAAAACTAAAATCTATTTTTTTCTTGGTTTTTGCTGGCAAACAAAGACTTCACTGTAGGTTTTTGTCTGGAGAGACTTACATTACCCGCCATAGGACGTGCACGTAAGAAAGTGGATCAATTACCTGTCTTTCACAGTTTCCAACAATAATCACTTCATCCAGTCTGAGATTTGAAATTCCTTTTGATTTAGTTGAAGGGATTTTCTATGAAAAAATAATAGATTCTCATTCGATTTAACCATCTTATATGGAGGATATTATTCGTGAGTAATTTTTCTAAGATCTTTTGTCTAGCCACAAAATATAGCCTCTACAGCTGCATATCCCAAAGTACCTTAATATATATAGAACCCCTAATGAAAATGATTCAAAAATATGAATTCGATAAATACGACTTTTATGCGATTCTTCGCAAACACAGAGCTTCTTAGAAGACTAGTCTTTGAAATAGAACCACCTGATGCTTGTCCAGACTTTCCCACTCTAAATTTGACTAGCCAATTAAGCTCTTCAATTCTAGATCATTTGGCTAAATCATAGAGAGGAAAACTTAATAACAGTCGTGAAACAAGCAACTTTTCCTGTTTTGGCCTGAAAATGATCTTGCTAGCAGAGGCTGAAGAACACATATTGATATATTGATAAAACTTCCGTCTTTTTAAAATATCAAATACACGCCACTCAGGGTTTCTCATGCCAAAAATGTGGTCACGACGTTTTTAATGCCAAAAATTATACGAACCTCGATGGCAACTCTGTGCTTTAGAGTAACAGGCATCACATCTTCTCCCATCACAGTGAGCACACTATCCGCCTGAAAATCATACAAAATAATAATAAGAAGTTCGCAAATGAGTAAAATCTATTAGAGATTGATGAAAGATAAAAGTTCAGTAATTGCATAGCTCTCTGAAAATAAGTTCTTGTTGCATAGTGTGAGTGAGTAGTAGTCAATTCATGTACAGCAGTTGAAAGCAACACGAAGGCACCTCTTTCAGATAAAGATCTGCGTGACTCCCATCCCAGGTTGAAGTGCCTGTACCCTCAACCAACTCATCTTATTGAGTACTAAGGCCCCCTTTAAGAGGAAATTAACTACTGGGGGGATTCTCGGAGAAAAATTTCGGTGATGGGTGTGCTGCTCACAGTTTTAGAATTTGTGAAAGTGATACCCTTTGCTAGACTAATGTCCTTGGCTAGACTTATTCAGAACTTTTATGCCCTTGCCTACCTATTGACATGAGTCTATAAATTGAAGGTTTGAAATAGAATTACTGAGCTTTGTCCAGTGCATAGTTGCATCGTATGGCGGTAACCACTTTTTTTAAGTCTTAGTGATATTCTTGATGTCAAAGAAGTGGTTTAGACATATTTGCTTATAGTCAATCTACCGTTTGTCTCATAAAAGCTCCATTTACTTCGGTAATCGATTCCTTGCAATGAAAAAATCTCTAAAGAGAACTAATGCAGACATGCTGGTCTAGACCAAAACACAGAATGATGAAAGCTATTTCGCCTGACTTCAGATTTGTCTAGTTTCCAATTAGAGCATTTTCATTAATAAACCCTATCACAGAGGATTGGGCAAAATATGAAAAGACAAGTCAACCTTTCGCATATCAAACAAGGTGCATCACCCCAGGGAACGTCTGTGAAGTGTTGCGGAGAGGACTTATTACTGTAGGGGAGATACCGTTAGTTCTTTGGGGGATACTTACTATCAGTAGTGAGAGGGCATATCATCAGTACTTTGGAAGATGCATACCATTAACACTGTGAGTATTACCTCCAGAGTACTGATCGTATCCCCTAAAGAACTAATTGTATTGTCCACAGTACTGAATATCCTCCATAGTACTGTTGGTATCTCTCCACAATACTGATGGTATCCCTCTATAGTACTGAATCCCCTTCCCGATACTGCACAGACGTTCCCAGGATGAAAATGTCTAAAGGTAACTTCTTTCGCATATCAACTAAGCTGCATCTTGAAAATAGGGATTAAATGTTGTTATTGCTTTGACGCAAAGCTTTCAGGTATTCGCTATCCATACGCGTTGTACTGATCAAGGACGGCTCCCTATAGATTTCTAGATATATCACTTCTCGTGACAAAGCGGTTTTTTTTGCTTCTTTCGGCAAAATCCAATCATCCTTTCCCAGCATTATTTCTTACACATCAAAGCTGGCCGAACAAAAGTTAGAGCAGCTGCACCGAGGATAATCTCTCGAGATAATCATAGAAAGCCTTTTTTCCTACAAGTTTTTCTTGATAAGTATTCCAAAAATAGATAAAAACAAACGGTTGTCTTCAGAATTTTCCACACAGCCTCTTATTACTATCAAAACAACCTTGTCTGGTTTCCGATGAATAATTTTCCTGATTTACGTTTTCAATTCAGGGTATATTTTTTCTGTCAATATGTTGAATAAATCATTTCTTGGGATGTCTTTCTTTGATAGATACAGCTGTGTTATCGAAAAATCCATTAAGGTGACGTGAATGCCAATTAAGAAACTTATTGCAGCCGTGAACGTCAATTTAGCTTCCAGAATATTCTATACAGCCTTTTGTAGGGCTTTCACGATCGACGCGATCATCGAGTTTTTCAAGAGCTTTTGGAGAGATTTTAGGTAAATTCTCAAAATGGCAAACCGTAAATTGTAATGTTTCTCCAAGGGAGACTGCAAAGTTCCAGGGTCTTACACAAAACCAATCCTTAACCCCTTAGCCACTCCCCTAAACCCCAATTGAACACAGGATATATGCCAAAACAATAATATGTGATAATTCATTATGATTCGATTTTGTTTTCCTTCTGAGGTTCTACTCAAATGAGTGTCAGATGCAAAGCTTTAGTAGCCATATCATAGTGTTTCATCACGGGGATACAAATCTTGCAACCAACCTCAATAAATGCAATAGCCTCTTTTAGTACAAGTTGCCACTCCGCCTCATCATCATCATCAACTGAAGAGGTGTATTCACTGATACAGCGTTTCAAGTCCTGAGATGTCAATTAAATCATGACATTAATACAAGAATCTTGAATCATTCGAACAGTCCACCATAGAGCTAAAAGTTTTAGACTTATTTTGTGACTAACACAGGCCTCAAACAAAAGAAATGTCGAGCCCTTCATTTCATAACTTCAACCATGACTCAACTCGACATTCATCGACAAAGCTTAACGATTCTAAAGGAGGCAGCCAAGAAGCACTCAGAAATCTTACTCGACCGAAGTGTCGGGCGCTGTCGAGCGGAAAATCGAGAGCGTTTTTAAGGCTGGTTAAATGAACTCAACAGCAATTTAGTTGGTATAATTTGGTATGTTTATTCACGAAGTTGTAGATTTGGACTTTCGATGGCACCTCCTTACCAAAATCACTCAAGTGCCCCATTCCACGTATCCGAACCATTCTAAAATTACCAAGATTCAGAGACAAAAATATGATTAAGATTATCAGGCCACCTACCTTGACAAGATCTCGAACCACCTCAAATTCATTGAGCAAAAGGCCAACGACCAGAAAACGAACATAGTAACGTAGTCTCTTCAGCAGCATACCCGGCCTATGAAAAAATTACATTGAACAATCAAATGGCTGCAAATCTGACATCAAGCAAGGTTAGCACTTTTGTTACGATTTGATACGATTTTGATACGATGTGGTCTTAGGAATTTATCATCTTGTTTACATTGATCCCTATAAGATTCTGCGGATAAAACGTGGACGAAAAACTTCAGCAAAAAACTTAAGGACACGTCCTCCAAATTTCCGGTCAACAATGTCGAACAGAAATTCCTACAAAACACTCATCTTCCAAATAGTCCCGTAAAGATTTTGTCAAGAATGAAAAAATCAAAATGAAATAAACTGTTGCAAATCTAATTTGTAAGAATGGTTACATATTAGACACAGCCTTGGTACCATCATTAAATATTAACTGAAAGAAAAGAATACATGAAGGTAATCAACATCACCTTTCTTCCTTGCCAGTCTGGTTGAAATAGTTTCTTGACCGAATGGCTGAATAGAACTGGAAAGCCTCAAATAAGTAATTTGACTCGCTTGTTCGTAAGCTGAAATAAAGATAGATTTGCCGAGTGCTTTGAGAGAAAAGGGACACGATGCTAGTATTTTTTAGGCATACTGGCATTCCATAACCCAGGACCCAAGGAGGATCCAGAGCTAGGACCAAGATCCAGGATCCGGGAGATGGACCTAAAACTAGGACTCATGGGTCAACCTTATTCAAAAGTGCCACCTTAATCATTTGATTGTCAAACTTCTAGAGACTGTGTATCTCCCTAGTGTTGCCATGAACCTAGATGTTTGACTGCAATAAAAAAGTCAAATTCAAGATAATTGTGATGTTGTTATATAAGTAATTTCAAATCGACATAACTAACATTGGTGTTGTCATACTGCGAGTAATTGGATATATCCACTTTATTCAGCCACGATCGGAGCCGTTCAAGAATAAATTTACTTGTACGTTTTGCTTAAAAGAAAAGTGTGCTTCTATGAGTCACATATTGAGTCTATATAAAGAACAAAGATGATATTGAAATGAAATTTTCTTGCACTTAGGCCTTTTGAATTGACATCTTAATCAGGCAATTCATGCTAATTCAATAAAACTGAAACTTTGCCGAATAATAAGTAATCAAAATGGTAAGCAACTTTAGAAAATCTAGTTCAGATCTCATTAGAAAAAACAAAGTTATTAAGCTCAGAAGATTTTCCACACTAAGCCCTCATGAATTCAAACCATCATATCAAGAGCCACCTTGAGCATATCAATTTGAAATTTTCACAAAAGATTAATCTACGAATGTTTCAATATACCAGAAATTCAGTTACGATCGAAAGAGCCAAACTCACGACATTTAGATTTTTTCAATCTAGTCCTATGCTCTGGGTCTTGATCCTAGGTACAGGTTCCTGGTCCTGAGTCCCCGTATAGATGCTGGGTCGTCATATTCCGACATGCGACGTTTTTACTTTAGGTGCGTATAAAACTGAATTGTTAATCATATTCAAAACCAAGGTGAGAATGAAAACTATTATTTAAAGGTAACTGTTTATAAATTGTTCTTTTTCCAAGAGTCTGGCAAGTCAATAACATGTAGGATCTGGGAATGATTTAGAATAAAAGATACTGAGTTCAAAGGTAATAAGTCGATCACATAGACCTCCTTGCTCTATTCACTTATGAGGAGGAAGAGGCAACTGACTACTCGTTCATCTCTACAATCCTGCCTCGTCATTGCTCATTCGTTAGGAGATATACTTCTCAAATAATGAGTAAGCATACGTAAAGAACATTAGTATATCTCTTGACGAGTGGGCAATCACGAAAATTACTTGTCCCTTTTCTGCTAATATGTATTCACCGCTCTTATATCATGAGCACTATTTTTCAGAAAATTAAAACACGACTTCTCCATTGCTGTATTGCACCTCCGATGGTGGCGATTTTTAGTCCGAGACAGAAGGAAACGCAATCTTTCAAAGTATGTTTATTAAACAACACAGTTTGCACTGAGAAAATCATTTGAAGAATTTTGCAATTCATAACAATTATTAATTGTTTTCGCTTTGATTTTCACGATTTAATCTTCGATCAAAGAAAAACTTTTCATTCCACCTTTTATTATGACTACGTTTTGATATGAAAATCCTTGCTTGCACTGCACTGTTTGGCAACATCTTAAACTACTAGCTAAATCATAAAATAAGATGGCTTCTGTCTCATCTAGTGTATCAGAAGATCCTTAGACTCTTTGGCTTTTCAAGTCCACCAAAAAATGCAAAAAATGTTTAACAAGAAAAGGAAGAGGGAGGAAATTTACCAAAGGATATTTATCTTAAAGCCGTTTTACTGGCAAAATATTCGAAATGAATATTCAAAAAGCCTAAAAAAGCAAATGAAATCAAACAAGTATCACGAGAACAAACAGATTAGAATCACCCCACAAAGCTCCATATGTTAGTTAATTGTTACCAGAATCGAGTTTGTAACTTCAACCTTTCGATTTCGATACATTGCAAAGTCGTCCATCTTACGATGCTGTGTTTGGGTCGAATTCAAGCAAATCAGTGAATTTTATTTCATATTTATTTGGAAGTTTTCATTATGTCTTCCCAATCAAGTTTTAGGTTAAATGAAACTTTAAACATTGCTATATTTGATCATGCAGTTGTTTGTCAATAAAGCGCGTTCAACACAAAACTTATATTCACTCGCCGAGTTGGATAAAAGTATAATACAAGAATTAATACATCAATAGATATCAGGTGTTTTTCAAGAGATCTTATCTTTCCTTCTTGTAAGTTTCCAATTCTTAAAGCTTTGCTCGCAAGGTATTACTTGATTTTTTATGATAAATGTTAGTATTAATCATGTGACCTAAGCCCCCCCCCCCTATGGCCCTCAACTGTCCTCGCTTTATCATTTAGCAGATTGCAGCTTGCATCTTCCAATTTCGACAAATAACTTCGAGAAATCAAATCTGCGGAGATTTTGAAACTTGTTGAAGCTTCTATTTTTCATTAATAGGACTTCCAAAGTTTATAAGCTTATTAAAAAAGATAACATTTTTCGTGTCCTAAAAGATTTCCTTTCATTATTAAAAATATATCCTCAAAGTGTCCTAAGACTTATTGGACTAGAGTATATCTTAGATTTATTATTAAACAACCTTATCAATAATTAATTATCAATATTCATATCCATTCTTACAATGTTATTCAACATTGCTGATTCCTTGTTTGACATTAGATATGAAAAACTGAGAAAATTCGTCATGTATCGAAGTGAAGAGATCCATTTCATGTGGTATTTGTAAATTTTCATTTAAATTTTTTTCCCTTATTTTCATCCTGACTAGTATGTCCCATTCAATTTCAGTTCTACTCTTTAAGTCAATTTTATCACAGCATTCGACTTTGAGAGATAAACTATGTGTGCATGTATATTTTGTAAGCTATCAAATTCTGTTATGAAATTGAAATAAGACTATGGAGGTTTTAGTAATAGACAAGGGCTTTTGAAACCTCGTTGAAACGATTTTTTTTCAGAACTTGTCAAGGAAAGCCTGATATGAGTGTCAGACGCAGAGCTTAAGAAGTTTTGTGATTTTTCCAATTTATCACGCAAATTAGAAAGATATGCCTTCGTTTTCTTATTTCTTGGTTTTGATCAAGGAGTAGAAAAAATATATGCACATTGCATTCAAAGCAAAGGACAATTATTCACTTTGCAGAAACTACCCCAAGAGTGCGCAGCATTAAATTGGCACAAAGACTAATTCTTGCTTCAGTAGGCGCCTTTTTCGTCGTGAAATCTCTGAATGGGTACAATATTTCTTTTCACTCCCATATTAATGCATTTGAAGTCTAAGAAATAGCTTTCCCATAAAGATCAGTTTGAGATTTTGCCATATTTTTGTGAAATATCACATAAATTGGGTGTATTTGCAATGCACTGCTCCATTCATAATGCTGGGTATCCTTTAAAAAAGAAAAATTGGCATTTCATTTGAGTATGCTTAAAAAGTCTAAGATCATGTACCGTCCTCTAGGAAAAGTTGTTGGAAATTCGACCAGTCAATCTAAAATCTAAATTTTTCATAAGTTTCAAAATGCTCAGTGGCAAAATCAAATCACAGACAAGGAAAAGGGCTCGACTTGATTAGGTTCAACATTTTTCACCTATTAGCAAAAATTGAACAACACAGTAGTGTTGTCTTAATTGCATTATGGGAATAACAGTTATAGAGATGACAAAAAAGCAACTAAGAATATACTTACTAATAATTATAGTATAGCTGTCCAATCTTTGAAGCGATCTCGCCAATTTGCCATCTTTCAAGCTTATAATGTTGATCTAGGGCAGATCTGAAGAAAAGGAAATTGATGTGTAATAAGTAGGCAAGACTCAAAAGACTCAACAAGCCCATTTCATGGCTTATCAGGAAATGCACCATAAGAAGAAAACTTTATATATATAATATAATGACTTATTCTAGGGCTCAGGCTCAAACATGCAGAGAATTCTAAAAATGCAGAATTGAAGTTGGGTAGACAATGCTAAGAGCACTCCTCAGTTTCTTGAAGTGTTGATATTTTTTCGCACATGCTAAGTTTAGTTGGTCTGAATGCAGACAGATTTCAGCTGCTAAGGTGACAGTCAAACACAATGTTGGGCCCAGAACCTTTTCAGCTTATTCTGGCAGCTAGAACATTAGCAATAAACTCATTGAGAGATCTAGTTTACTGCTACATCAAAAGAAGTTGCTTAAAGATTGAGATTTTGCTGAAACTCGGATATGCTGTAAAAAAAGTACCTACAAATAAATCAAGCCTTGATACCACTTATTTGAATGATTAACTAAAGGCTGAAATACACGATCAGTTTTTTCGTCAGTTTTTTCGTCAGTTTTTCCTCTTCAGTCAAAATTTGAGACGTTTCGTGACGTTTTCTGACTGGAAGTTTTAACACGTCCTTCTTTCGAAAAAACTGATCAGTAAAAAACGTCAGAAAACGTTTCAAATTTCAACTCAAGAGAAAAAACTGACGAAAAAAACTGATCGTGTATTTCAGCCTTTAGGGATAAATTAGTAAACCTGTTTTCTTGCTGAAACTTCCAGAGCTACAAGAAAAAAAGGATTTGGTTATTCATTCTAGTATGTAGACCTTTGATTCGATGTTTATAGATCCATCGAGATAATTAGTGAGAATGAAAATGACCCGAGTAGGACTCGAACCCACGACCTCTAGATTTGTACTCTAGAACGCTACCACTGCGCAACCGGGGCTACGAGAAACCCAGGCTATTTCATTCACACAAATTGTTGCACCACCACTCACCAAATGCAGAGACGAACCTATCCGGGCTCTTTGACACTACACTGGACCTGCCGAAGGGCGACAACTTTCTCGCACCAGGGAGACCATCGCAGTCCCATCACTGGATAGAGTTGCAGGAAGTAAACTTGAGGAGAAGCAGGATTTGGAAAATCAATCGAGATAATTTGTGAGAATGAAAATGACCTGAGTAGGACTCGAACCCACGACCTCTAGATTTGTACTCTAGAATGCTACCGCTGCGCCACCGGGGCTACGAGAAACCCAGGCTATTTCATTCACACAAATTGTTGCACCACCACTCACCAAATGCAGAGACGAACCTATCCGGGCTCTTTGACACTACACTGGACCTGCCGAAGGGCGACGACTTTCTCGCACCAGGGAGACCATCGCAGTCCCATCACTGGATAGAGTTGCAGGAAGTAAACTTGAGGAGAAGCAGGATTTGGAAAATCAATCGAGATAATTTGTGAGAATGAAAATGACCCAAGTAGGACTTGAACCCACGACCTCTAGATTTGTACTCTAGAACGCTACCACTGCGCAACCGGGGCTACGAGAAACCCAGGCTATTTCATTCACACAAATTATCTCGATATCTCGAGGTCTGCTCAACGATTGGTAGAAAACATCAAGAATTTGCCTGATTTCATGGTTCACATTGATACATTTTGGCATTGCATGAATTTAAAAAATTAGTTGACAATGACGGTTCTTGAGATTGGCAATTCCACATCTCTGCATTGCATCATACAAAAAGTCCTTCGTTCCTCATTTAGAATAAAAATTGTTTTATGAATGGGAATGTCTACGAAATCTGAGCAGCACATCCATCCAATTATGAGTCATCATTTTGATCATTTTAAAATCCAAATAAAAAAAGCAAAAATCTAAAATAACTTTGTCATCAAGTACTTTTATGATTTTGAAATTTAGGACTAACCTTTGTGTAGACATCAAAAGTCCTTCCAAAATGAGCTTGCCAATGACTCTGACAAAACTGGGGAAGGTCACTAGAAATAATTTATCAATAAAAAAATCTACACAGGGTACAGAAAAGCTAGTGGCCCACATGCTACTGAGTGATCATAAGTGGATTTTTTGATAAACCCATTAATAGGTTTAGCTTTTGATTATGATCCTGATTTGAATCTCAAAAGAATCAAATCTGCTTAATACTCAAAAATGTAACATTAGAAATTATCTAATAGACCACACAACATAAAACATTATGTTGTATTAAGGGCTTTGCTACCACTGATTTGAAAAAGACTAGATCAATGATCTGTCATTCTGAAATGAAGTTATTGGTAGCTATATTTGTAGGTCCAATTCAATATACATATCTTTTTATAAGCAACTGCTTCATAAACAAGTCATTCCTCGACAAGACAAATATTTAAGCAATTCTTGTACTGGATAGAGGAATGCTGAGCAATTTGGAAGTTTTATTTCTGATCCAATTGGCAATTAAATTTCTGCAGCAGCTATAGAGGAAAAGGTTGCAGTGGATAGTAGTGCCCTAGCACATTTTGTATCCAAAATACCATTAACATTTGTTGTGCAACAACTGAAGGGTTTAAAAGTATCGAAACAATGACGTAAACATGGCAGAATAGGGCAAGGCCTGGGCTTGGGCCTTAAACTACCAGTTATGATTTTTTACCCCTAGAAACATAGTAAATGAAAAATGTCATCAGAAATATAAAAACAATAGCCCACAGTATCACACAATGAATAAGAGGAAATAAATCCTTTTAAAGTCCTTTTTAAAGTGCCCCTGACACGAAAATTTTTATCAGTGGTATAGAATGAAAAAATGGCAAGGATTTCAAAAATCACATTTTTAATTTCATTGAAAGGGGGCTTCCTTCCCATTTGGGGGATCAAAGCCCAAAATTTTAGCTTTCAAAATGGCAAGAGGTCTGGGGACGAGACTACGTAAAGAGCAGGAACTCATTTTTGACAACAACAACCGCACATGTTGATTTGCGCCTTTTCTATGCAAGACTTTTGCACGAATATGTGATCTTTTGCTAAAAAATCATACCAAAGCTCTGGATGCGATTCAATCAAAGAAATAAATTGTAATAAGAAGGAAATGGTTTTGACGTTGTTAATAGACCGTACGAAAATGAGCCACTGTGAAGCAGTAGCAGGTAAAAGACAACAGCAAAAAGACGGGAGGCTCGCTCGATCCAAGACGGCCTAGCTTTACGAACCATCTCAGCAAGATTTGACGGTGAAGAATTGGTTAATTAACGTTAAACTATAACTATGTTAAACTATTTTTACTTTTTTGTTTATCACATTAATTATTTCTGGGCTTTAATGTGAAATCAGAGTTATCCGACATTGTTTTGGCAATAGATGCACAGCACGAAAATAGAACGAAAAATTATTAGGCCAAAATAAATCGTGTTTCCGGAACAGACTGATGACAATTTTTCCAGCAGCAATTCCAGTTGAATCTTAGTTATTCATGATATTTTGCTAATAGATAAGTACTTAAGTTATCAAAACCTCATTGAGCCCTAACCAAACCAATTAATATCTTATTTAGGCAACTTATTTTGAACCTAATTTATTATTTATCATCGGATCAGATATTGTACTATTAAAAACTGGACATGCATAATAGAGTTATACTGGACTACCAAACAACCTTCTACTTCTAGCTACACTTAACAGCAATGCAATCGTAATTTTCTAGAATGGACAGGAACTTAATTATGAAAAGGATTATGAAAAGGGCCGTTCAATGATTACATCATGCGATGGGGTTGGGTTATCCTTCCTGTATCTAGTGTATAGTATATTTACTATAGAAACATGACTTGCAGTGGTAGGCACTAAAGGCACACACCCTATGAGGGAAGTTATTGCCTAAAGCAGCTAGGGAACAGATATTAACTAGATGTAAACTAGAAATTTAGATGTTTTTTGCAATTAAACTTCTGGGACCAAGGAGCATTTCAATTCCTTTCAAAGCGTGCGAGATTTCTCAAGAACAAAGGATTTCCAGTGATTCTCAAGAGATTTCAAATAAAACAATAGGATTGTTAGGAAGACTGCATTGGTTTTCAGGGAGTGGTTTGCCCTCGTTTGGAACCAGACTTAACTAATTGTTGCTTAGAGTTTCACAGTAAGTGTGATATCATTATTGTGTATTAGATGTTTTTCAAACAAATTGCCCAGAAAGATTGCCATTTCCTTTTCAATGCCCCCCTAAAATATAAAAAATTTAATGAATATCCGAAGCACTTAATCGGTAAGTTGCACTATAAATATGTTTAAAAGAAACTTAGCCCAAGCCTTAATACTAAAAGTTTCTTAAATTTTCTACTGTTTTTGTTTAGTTTTTAAAACTTAGTAATTTTGATTCCTCTAAAAATGACATAAAAATTTGGGGGGTAAGGCATCTTAGAATTTAAGGCATTTAAGAATCTAAGTTGCCTAAAAACTTGAGTGGTAAGGTATCTTATTCGATTTTTAGAATATGTCCTCTTGTGTCAGACATGAAAATCTACACCTATTGGCTCTATTTGAAAGGGAGGTTCTCAAAGATATGAAGGGCAAGGTGCCAAAAGATTTCTGGAGACTCTGCCTCTGCACCCCCATCTTCCACAACCACTCTCTGGAAGATGCCGTCACACTACTTTTAAAATGGAAAGTTGGTTTAATGAGAGCAATTTATTTTACATGTGCAAATATTTTTTTTAAGAAATTAAAGTACTGGCACAGAACTGAAAGTTTCTTAAATCTCCCAAATTTTGAATATTAACAGTTTCTTAAGAGTTTTTAAATTTGTTGAACAATTATACTTCTTGAACAATTTGTTTTTCCTCTATCTATCGTTTTACTGCTGCCACCTTTGAATCAAAAAGTATATCGTCATAGAAAATCCAACAATCGAAAGCCCAGTCTAGCCTAATAGGCCGAGGCCTACATATGTAATCAACCAACCGAGCGAGCAAAGATTGCGACAAGAAAGCAAGATGGTTACAATTTGATATTCATGGTCTCCACTTGATCAAATGCTTCGATTTCTTTATTATTTACATTGTTGTGTCTTTCAATTATGTTTTTACTAGGAAAAACAAAACAGAGGAAAGAGCTTATGCGGCCTAAGTGAGGCCGGCATCTGATCCCGCACTCATCGCTTCCAAAAGCACGATGAACATGACATACGTGTGAAAATATAACGTGAGAAATATCATGAATCACAAAAACAATATTAAATAGATTGAAATAAATTGCTAACGTAAAATGATAATATTTACTGAACCAAGGTTCACCGAAAATTGAAACCTTTATCCATGCACTCAGTGCTAATCCGCCATTAGCAAGGTCAGTGAGGAAAATGCTGCTCCTGCTCTTTACGTCACGAAGGAATTCTGACCGCGTTCAAATTTCGCCACATTTTTGGTCGAATAGGCACATTTAAAACTTAAATAACTTTTGTTTTATAATCTTTAGGAAAAAGAGGTTTTCACTTTCGTTCTCAGCGTGCTTTTATTAATCTATTTGGTAAATAAAAATTTTCGTGTCAGGGGCACTTTAAAGAGCGGAAGGTCAAGAGGGTTCAGAACCACAGAAATATGAGACGGTGATTAGAGCATAGTATCATAATTCAGTAAAATGTAAACATTTGTTGAATATTTTGCTTCCAAATGCAGTTTAGGTTTGTATTCCAAATATTACTTCAAAATAAAGGGGTTTTATCCAAATTTCAGTGCTGCAACACTGAGAATCAAATCAAAATAATTTCATGCAAGGAATTTTAAAACTTTCCTTGTCCTTTCACTAACAAAGTTTTATTTGATGAATATTTGCTTCTCTCTTATTGACTCCAAGCTCTTGTGGTTGAAATTATTAAGTTAAACTTACGTTGGATTAGTTTCAGCAGCAAATAACTGAATTCCTCCAATAATCAGTACTATACAATCAACTTTTAGGATACAGCTTGTTATCCATTGAAAATTTTCCTTCTTCCGAAAATTTTTGACCTCTTGGCCTTCAAACACTTTTTAGAAGCAAGGAAATAAACTTTGTGATACCATTTTAGGTTGTGAGCAAAACTGTTTTGGTTTTTGCGCGGTAAGTTTGAAGCAGGGAAAGTCATAAGGTCAAAAATCACCAATGAAATTCAAGCACACTTAGGCTATCACAGCTTTGGCAGGCATGTTTACGTCATCGTTTTGATATTTTTCAACCCTCACAGGAAGATAGTATTCTAAAAAACAATTTTCTCAAATTTACCCTCAAGCTAACCAATTTTTAGTACTGAGCTTGAGCTGAAACTGCTTTGAAAAAATGCATGTACATTGAAATTCTACTAGGGTGTGCTTTTTTCTTTGATGATTGTTGAAATGTTATGAACAATCAGAACAAGACTTGTAATCATGCAGCTATTGTCAGCAAAATAATCAAGTCAACATAATTTCTTTTGAAGGCATATTTGAAGGCCAAATGCAAGCTTAAGCAAGTGGCTTTAATGATTTAGCTCTAGAAACAACAGAACGCTCGATCTAGTTTTTATTTTGAGATCAGTGTTTGCAATTTATCTAGTATACTTTGTCTAGGGTAAATAAACTAATTCCCCAACTCTCATCCAACTTATCAAGTTCGTAAATGCAAATTTAAGGACGTTTCAATGATTAATGATTTAAATGCCTTGTTGTACCGTTCTATGAATAGTATGTTGACAAAAAAGTTTGTTAGATTAGGAGTTTTGTACGCTCGATGTATCCTATCATATCAGCTAGCAAGGCCTAAGTCTTCCGCTGCCTCACCCAACCACGCTCTCGCTGCTCCTATTTTAACGTAACATATGACTTCTGCATGAGCCTAGTATCACGAATAATCAAGATAAAAAAGGAATACCGTAACCCATCAAATAACTTTCTAGCTTTTTCCATCAACATGCAAAACTGCTCCACCACTTCCCTGTCATTTTTGTCTGCTGCCATCGACTGTTCAATTTTGGCACTTTCGTCCGCCATCTTCCTTGTTTTGATTTGAGCAAAGTGAATCGAGGCAGTCACGTGGAAATCGCCCACTCGAGACTGTGCTTGCTCCTTCACCAACCTGACCAGGGTTGACCAGGGTATATTTATTTTATTTTCAGAGTATAGTCTGACTATATTGTTAATATAACGCAAATTAAATAACAAAATGCTGATCTGTACATTTCACACCATGAGAAAACGGTTATTCCACACCTTTGATAGATGCATAGAAATCTAAATCGAATGAACATCAATTACCTTATGGTACCATACTATAATTACCAATTTGGTTGGTTGTGTTCACAATGAAAAAGGTCACTTCCAATGCAAATCATTCATATGTATATTTCTATTCTACATTTGACACTGTCTTGAGATTGGGATATCTATTTGGTCCATGTGAGTTATACATTACAAGAAAGAGACGGTTGGGCCCCAGGGTAAATACGAATTCAATGGGTCTGAACTCATCAGAAAGAGTGTTTATGATCAATAAACAAGGTTAACTTCGATTTTGTGGGTAACTTGTAGTCCCGGGCCCCCTGGTAACTACCCTGGCTATCTCAACTTTGAAACTCCCACTCTCTCCAGTCCTACCTGTTAGACCAATATACTGATTTGCTGGATAAAATAACAACTCCCGAAACTACTGCTAAAATTCCTTTGTTAAAAAACCTTTAAAAGCATAGGCACAAGAGAAAATTATATTCTGTGAGTGTGATGTTCTTCAAATTTGGCAAGACTTATTTTGCTCAGCAATACGCTCATCAGCATAAATGACTAATTAATGTCCCCCGGGGTTCTTTTAACAAAACAAATATTTCAAATTTATTATATCAAGTACCATGAAATATCATAAAGATAATTCACGAGCTTTCGGGCTCAACCCATTATCAAGGCTATATTTACTCTGTTCTTTTAACAAGCCTCTGGTAAACAAGAACCAAATCAGCCTTATTTAAAAACGTGATTTAATGTGCGAATGTTTACTGTAAAGATTTTATCGGATTCACACCTACACCATATTGCAGTTTAACACCGGTTGTTGATGCCTAAAAACTTTGATATCAAATTAAAATAATGTAAATAGAATATAATCAGCTTTCCAGCTAATTCAACACTACCTGCCTTCATAATGATTGTTTGATTTGTATCTAGAACTAAATAAGTATAAGGCTGCAAGTGAATCAACATTAAAAACAATGTTTTCGAAATAGTTAGGGTAATGTAGCATCTTAGTTGAACACTCTCCTATTGAAACAATTTTATGCAGTTGTCATATTTTTATCTACTGGGATTTCCGATATCTATTTCATTTGAATAAGAAAAAAGAAGGGAAAATGCGTGCATTGTATTCCTCAGAACAAAAAAACAAATTAGATCTTCTTTTACTAAACTGCTCCCAAATGACTAAATGAGTATAAAAAGTCCATCAATCTATCTCTGAACCGTCACAAATATTTGCTGGGGGCTTGTTATGAATATTTCATATAATTATGACATTTTTTCCGCCTCTACTCAACTCTCTCACGATATTAGAAATTAAAAATTAAATTGAATTGAAGCATACTGTTATGTATATATTTGGAAGGTGGGTGTGGACTGACATCTTTCAAACATCGAATTAAGCCCTCCTCCTTATCAGTTCTGGAAAGTCAGCAAATATTCCAAGATATGATTACTTGTGCACAGCTTCCGTCCAATTCACTGTTGCCGCACTTGTAAAGACCACCTGCTTCAAAAACAGTTTTGAATGTTTGCAAGCAAAAAGTTTGAGATTATGTCGGCAAGACTGCGACAAGTATTAATAAGTTTTCTCAAGTCAATTCTATCGGCAATAACCCAACTCGTTAATTATTCATTCTCGACCATTTCTACCTGATTTATAGCCAGATAGCCTCTCCATCGAAGAGGCAAGCCATGGGTCCAACAAACCGGCTGATATCTCTCTCTATCTTAAACATAGTGTGCATAAATGTTGCTTACTCTCAGTCATGTATGAAAACATCGAGAGTGATTCCGCAACCTTTGTTGAACACCAGGCTGGTGGAGAAAGTAACGACAAATATAACGACGTACAGTGAGCTAAGCTGCATTCATAGATGTTACCAAGTTACAGGCTGTGACAGCATCAACACTAAAGTCGATTCAGGAGATTTGACAATTTGTGAGATATTTACTCATGAAGGAGATCTTAAGCCAAAGAGGCTTGTTGCCAGCGACGGATGGAAGTATTACGACTTTAAGGTAAGTGAAGAGGGCGCAACCTTAAACCTCACAAGAAACATCCCTTGTGTTGTGGCGTAAATCCTGACTAAAGTGCTGGAAATACACGAGTAAGCACGAAACTCAAGAGCTACAGAAGAATATTTCTCCTTTTCAGTGCAGAGTCTACTTTTTCTCTTTACTAGTATACTCACTAGTATCTGGCATGTATGACCTCAACTATTGATACATGAAATTGATACAGGCAACTTTTGATATATAAATCAACGCTCTTAAAATGCACACAGAATTTGCTGTTCATGAAGCCAGTCTTCTTTCTTGTTATTAAACTTTGAGTAACAGAGGACCAGTCTCCTTTCTTTAACCTATATCGTTCTGTACTTCTGTTTACGAGCACTATGATTATATAGATATTCAAATTATCATTATTAGCAGGGCCAGGCCGGATCCATTACCCATGGAAAGGTGGAAAGGGAGGGGGGGCGTAACACACATATCAAAGGATAATGTAAGGGAAATAGGGTATTATCAAGCTAATTGTATTGTTTTTCTACCAATAAAGGGTGGGCGCACGCCTCTTACACCCCTCCCCCTTGGATTTGGTCCTCATTAGTACTGTTATCATTATTCTTATTAGCTCTTCAAGTATGCTTTTGGTTCTTTATGAAAAGCGTTCGTAGCTAGTTGCCTTGTGGCATAAAATCTACCTTGTGTTTTCTCTATATTAACGTATATTATGTACCAACGTCAGAAAAGAGTTAAAGCAATGTTTTATACATACGCATAAGCTTATGAAATGCATTCAGAATCTGCTGTTGTTTTATGAAGTCATGTGTTAAGGTACTTTACAGTACTAGGCTCATCGATTAGAATTTTAGTTTTCTCAAAGCATCCCTAATTGCTCATATTTCTCAGGTATGAGGTGGAATATCGTTCCAAGTCTTTCAGGATGGCATGTGAAAATATTTTCTAGCATATCTTTTGCTTTTAACCCTGAGTACTACTATAATAGTAAATATCGCTATAATTCCTTACTTTCAACTTTGAAAAATCCAAACTATGTTGCAACTTTCCCCCCAAACTTTCTGGGCTGAGCTTACTCGAAATCTTACAAAATTCTTAAGGTGCAGCCTGGTGCATTTACTTCACAAGTTTCTTTGTGAACAATTTTGATTAATGTTTTTGAGTATTATACGAAAAAGGTACTATAGGGAGCAAAAATTGACCCAAGAACACAAGAAAGAAATGTAACACAATCAGGTTCAGTCTTTCTCATTCAACTTCAAAGCCATAAAAAAATCCATTACAACATTTGTGCAGTCACGGAATAATTCGTTTTATTTACGACTTTTTTGGAGTGATCTGCAACGCTTTTGGCAACACACGGAAGCAATTTGCTTGTGCAGGCTTTACTAAATCGCCGGTGTAATATGCGTTTCGGCCTGTTATACGTTTGTGTATGATTGAAGCGGTTAACCACTCCATTTTAATGGCACCATAGAGTCTGTGGCGTTGAAACAAAGCTGTCTACTGTCCGCAAAAAGTGGTATACCGAACGATGAAAAGTATGAGAAAATCACTATCCAGATTGAAAAATAATTTTTTTCTAGTTATCTATATTCAAAAAAGTCAGAAATGGTTTTTTGAGTGAACAAATAATATTCTTTTATAAATATGACCTCATAAAAATTGATGACCTCATAGATTTAAACTTTGCCAGTTTTACTTACGTCAGTAAAAACTGAAAAATTATATACGGTCAGTAGCTCTCAATGAAATAAAGCTAATGATGCTTTGTAATTGCAGGAATGCGGGTAATCAAATATTTTTACGCCTTACCGCTTGTTGACAAAAGATGTGTCACATGATCAACAAAGGTGTGATAGAAACAAAAATGATGTTTCTAGGTGAGGAAAAGTCAAACAAATTCCAGTAAAATAGTTTGTCTTTTGTCGGAGGTACAGCATTTTTAATCTACCGCGGGGGTTCGTGCCCCCCGGCCGTAATAGGGTTAAGCTACGCCAAAGTGTATGACCAGCATAAATAGGCTAATCTTTCAAGTAAAACTTAAGAATCTGGATTGATTTTAAGAAAATTTTGATGATTGTTTCCAAAGTTTTGTAATATTTTCCCAAACTCTATTTTGGCTTTCTTTTCGCTTTGTTTCCTCGCCCTAATCAATGGCTACTACAAAATTAGGCCATATTACAATGTACCTTAGGCTTAAGTTCGTAAGGACTGAAAATGGTGGTCACCAAAGAATAGATCAATGCAAGCTTCTGCAGACGAAATTATGAAAGCAGCTTTCAAAACAATAAGCTATTATTTTCTCCACTTGCATGTCAGTAGTTAAGTTGCTTTTACAGTAAAACAGTTTTGTTCAAAAACCATACGCCAATATCTTTCCATTCCTAACGCATAGACGTCTCAGCCCATGCACAGACGCATAATCACACGCAGACACATATGACACCGGCTGTCAAGGCATTTACTGCTTTTTGAAAACCAGGCTTAAAAGCTGCGTTTGCTGTACTAAGTCTCTGAGAATGCTTTGCTTTCAAACCAATAAAGCTTTGCCATTCAATGCTAACAGCAGCGAAAGCTGTGAGGTTTAGCGGCACATCAGATTGTGGCTAACTTTGTTAAAAATACAACTTTAAAGAACCGATGACATTGCAATAGAGGTATAATCGACATCAATAAAATATTTTTTGCAAACCTACAATACAGCAAGACTCAAGCTTCAAAGTCTCATGCAATGCTCTTAGAAATGCTCAGTATAGTGAGTAGTCTAGCTAGAGCTTTATAAGTAAGTCAAAAAAGCTCACGTGATTATTGAGTGGAAATGCTGAAAACAATATATTGAGGAGGAGAAATCGAAAACAGAGGAGAAGAAATGAAAGAAAAGCCTAATTAATCATTATATAACACTAACTAAAATTAATAGAGTTGTTCATTCAAAAAGAACCGTCCTTGTGATATTTCAAGCATTTCTTTACTTTTGTTTTCAAAACATTAGCTAGCGGTGCCCAAAATGGCAAACGAATGTGCTATGCAGAGTTCAAATTAAGATTGAGCCCTTGAACAAAAAACTCTGTTTTAATTTCAAATCATTTAATCAAACTCCTTCCCTTTATTCTAAATTTTTCTTCTCTTGCCGAAAAGAAAAAATCCAAAAAGAAAAAATGATTCTAATTCACTGTAATGAGATAAGAACAGGTTCAATAAGACTTTTGGCTCGTTGTTTAAATTGAGTAAAAAGCAAAACTAATTATTACACAATGGTCATATGTGAATAAAGAGGCCATAATAAAATATATATTATAGAATGGTGATACGAGGACCGAATTCCCTAAGTCCATGAAACACTGAAATACAATTCAGAAATTAGCCATGTTTTAAACGTTTTCATAAAATGTTCATCAATAAACTTTCAGTGAAATCAATTTTGCGTTTGGCCATCCCAAGATTACTGGTGAAGATCATATCCAAATGTTTAAAGTATGGTTTATTCCTAAACTGTCTTATTATAGAATGTTCTATCTTCTATGATGGTGTCCATGGATGACTGTGTATTGCGTAATAGGCTTTGTTCTTGAACAGTATTTTTTGAAGTTTTCAGCTCGACGTTTTTACAAATTTGCATTTATATCCATTGTAGAATATGGTGTACATTATGTAAGAACTGACTCTGTAGCACTTTATAAGCCTTGATCTTTGTAAAATTTCACGTTTTCCACTTTCTCACCTTTTAGAACTTTGATAAAAGGTTGAACCACACAAAACAAATTTAGGGGAAGATTTAAAGTTCACAACAGAAATGTCATGATATTTCTATCATTTTAGCTTGCATCTGTTTGTGATGCCGATGGAAACGTTCTTTGTCCGGATTCCAAGATATGTGTCGATGACCCTTCTCAATACCAGGGATATCGGTGCATTGGTGAGTAAGAAATGGAAATATGTCATAAACATTACATATCGTAATCAGGGCCCACGCCAGCGAGGAGGCCAAGGAGCCAATGGCCTGCTACCAATTTGGCCAAAAAATCATCAAGTTTTCAAATTTGAGGAAATGACGCCCCACCAGAGCGTTTATTGTCGTAAGCGTGGAGATTTAAACCATTTTTGCGATCATTAATGACAAAGAAAGGATCAAATCTTTATCAAACTTATCTGAAAACAAGAACTTAGTAGACAATCTGTTTATAGTCAATATTACAAATTGCAAATAAGATAAGCCAAATAAAAAATAAGCCAAATCATAAAGTATTTTGGAAATTTTAATAACTCTGACTTGTAAATCACAGTTAGTAAAAGTTTTAGACTTTCACTGTTGTTGGTTACGTTCTGTTATAAAAGTTATATTTGTTAGACCTATGTTCAGGTTTGAGATTGAATATGAAGATCGAGTGTCCATTATCAAAAAGAAATATGTCATTTTTCCATATCTACCTGGCTTGTATATGAAGTATAAGTAGTAATTTTTCAGGAGCTCCCGGAAATCGTACTAGGGCATTGCCCTGAACCTGCTGGGGGGCTTATAGTGCCCTCAGACCACTAATATTTTAAGGTAACAACCTTCGGTCATTGCGGTATACCTAAGAGATACCTATGGTTTACCTTACAGAATTGTTCTAGAAGTAAAGAATATCTTTCATTAAAACTTCTGGACATTAGAAAATCTTGAAAAAAAGAAGCGTACCCTGTTTTTCTTCAGTGTTTTCTTAAGTTTTTTCATATCTTTAAGATCCATTCACCGTTAATTAGAAGATTCCAGTATTTGAAATTTTTCGTTTTGTCTTATTTTGTACTGAAATGAATAGATACGTGCCTCAATTGCAACGACATGGGAATTTATTTGGTGTTATTCCAAATATCTTGGTCTCTCGGCTTCAATCTTAACAAATTGAAATGATTTCAGTATGTGAGTTATGTTTATATGCCCTCAAACTGAAACAAATGAAAAAGAACCTGAAGCAAACCTGATTGAAATTGTTTGTGATTTGAAAAATGTTACTTGATTTGAAAAAGATATTTTGAATCGTTAAGATAAAGGCAAAATGAGACGTGAGCTACAAACGCCCTATAAGACGTAATATTTATAAAACAACTGGAAATGTGTCATTGTTTTTGTCCTAGAAACTTCGAATATTGCATATCTGCAGAAAACTCACCAATCAAGTAACTTTGGGAGTGTCTACTTGAGCGGCAACGCAGTGGATGGTAACAGGAACGGAGATACTGTTGCTGGTAATTCTTGCTCGCATACGGGCAGTGGCAAAGCACCTCACTGGTGGAGGGTTCAATTCGGTAAAGAAGCCAAAGTCAGATCAGTCCAAATCACAAACAGAGGCGACTGCTGTAGCGAAAGGCTCGGAAAATTCGACATCTTGGTTGGGTCGAGTGAGGCGAATAATGGGAAAACCAACAGCGTTTGTCAGAGCCATTTGTCCATGACGCAACCTGGCACAAAGTTGTTCAGTTGCCAGAAAGTGGTGGTTGGTAAATTCCTTTATATACACAGTCATCTAACGTCAGCACTAACACTCTGTGAAGTGGAAGTGTTCGGCATCTTGATGTCACCCACCGACAAGTGTTAAGTCAAAATTATACATTTCGTGCTAAGAATGCTGCACACCTTGCAAGAGTCGATGCTTCTGCCCACTAGAGACGGTTCTAATATAGCTCAAAAACTAGATCTCTACAGATGACGCTGATATTCTTTCAAGTGAGGAAGAAGACACTTTGTGTAGATTTGACACATAGAATGGAAAAAACAGAGTTTCAGACAAAACTATTGTGAAATTTAACATACTAAACAATTATAAATAGTGGTCTGCTTTGATAATTGAGTTTAATAATGCCTTACTCAATTATTCTGTGTTTCAGATTTATTGAGAGGGTAAGAGATGAATTACTTATCTCTTGCAAACTAATTTAGGTCTTAAATGTTCACCTTCCAGAAGAAACTATTTAACCCCAAAGTAGTTAAATGCACGAAGGGGAGGCTCAATCGGAGAGCAGAGTCCAAACGGGAGAGAGACGTTTGTCATATGTTCAAACTTCTGAACTGCAAAATCGTAAAAATGCAAAATCAAAAGACAATAACAGAGTATGTAAGTTAGGCTGAAACGCAGAGAACTTTGAGATGCAAATTTTTGAGAAATAATGTTGTAATAGTAATTTATTGAGCAAGAAAATGTAGGCCTTAGAATCAATTGTTGTTAGTCTAGGTTCATTATGGATGGGTGCCCATAATATTATATTTCAAAAAAATAGAAAGATGCAGAGGGCTTACAATCTATCTTCTATAAGAAAGATTTTGAAAGAAGATGACTCCAAAATTTTTCCAAAATTTAAAAACAAATCAAGAACAAACCGAGGTTGATCAGTCTTATTTGAGTTTAACAATCTTCAGAAAAACCGTAAGACTGAGAATAAACACAAATCAAGCAGATTGGCAGGAAACCAGTGTTTATTTAAATTGGTCAAAAGACTCAAAAGTTGCAACGATTAACGCAAGTGATGGCAATAAGAAGATTTAGAATCTGTATAAAAGTAAAACGATTTAAGAACATTTCATGCCGAAAACGGAGAAATATTCAAGAAAAGCCAGCTTCAAACCCATTGTAATGGATATTATAAATAGAAAGAGTGTAATGTAAATGAGGAATAAGTTGCATTGGTTTGGTGTAAATATTTCAATTTAATACATTCATTAAAAATTCAGTAACCGGATTGATGTATGGATGACAGAAAGAATAGCTAAGCTCTTGTTTTTTTCAAAATTAGTAAATTCGATGAAATTTCAGAGGAATATCTCAAACAAAAAATCACGTCTCTCTAGATTATTGACGTATCATTTATCAAAATCCTAAACATTCATCGCTCAAAATAAGTAACTCAGCCATTACTTTTTTTGCAATCATGACAATTGAAGAAAAGGGAAAAAACTGAATAACTCAAATATACATTAATTGAAGTAAGTACGTGACATTTATTTTTCTGTTATCTTATAAGGACGCTACAATAGACCTTCCGGGTTTAGTTTTGTTTTCCAATTTCATGTCACGTTACCCAAATCTGAGAATTTTTAGTATCATTCTCCTTTTTGCATTTATGGTACCTTTTTGAATGGCACAAAATATGTTAGAAAAAACAACAGACGTTTTTGCCAACAATATGGTAACGTGACTTTAAATGGGAAAACAAACCTAAATTCAAGGTCTATTCATTTGCTCTTTTTCTAAGATTGTTTCAGCGACTGGAAATCGATCTTTTAAACTTTACCTCCTCGTTACTACTTTCAGGTCCTTCTTAGTTTCATTTAACACATTATTTGTCAGGTAACACTTCACCATCGTCGGTTAATTCCGGTTATTGACCTAAATATTTGCTATAAAATTATGGTCCCGCCCCCAAAAATCTTGAAAATGCAGCCTCACCCACCTGATCAAAATTTTTTAGAATTGTTTTCAATGATATATGAGATAAAAAAACGTGTCGAGTGAACAAATTGATCATCAAAAAATCGAACTCGCATATTTTCGAAAATATAGGCCAAGCCCCCCAAAATCTGAAAAATGCAGCCTCACCCACCCGATCAATATTCATTTTCGGATTCTACGCCAAAAGTTAGGCTAGAAAACGTTTATCTCATTAAGTCTCTCGTCTGGTAACCATAAGCCCCCTACACCCTCTGGTCTAAACCGTTCACAGTGGAATGTCAACCAACAGCATCATTTTAATATTGCATTTGTTTTTGTTATACCAACCGGTCCTCCGTTTCAATATTGTAACGTTTTCAATAAAAAATCTGTTGTTGTAGTTTAAAAGAGAAGACGGTTTTCTTAGCTACAAATATGAGTTTTAAATAGCATTCATGTTACTTACAAGAAATATTATGTAATTAATAGTGACAATCAATAGTAATCAACCCAAGATAAGGCCGTGCCCTGTGCAGGCCGTGCCCTGTGCACTTAGTGCCCATATTAAGAGTGGTTCCATGTGACTTGGTTATTCCATTTCAGTGTAATCAATGACAATCACGAGTGTTTAATAGCAATCATGTTAGTTATAACAAATATATATAATAGAAGAGAAGTTTCTATGGCTTACCATGCCGGAATTTGGCCTATCTTTAAAATGTATTAATTTTCTCTCTTGGATTTGTCTATGATGTAACTGGAATTGTCTATAAAATTATGAAGTGTCGCTTATCATGTTTATCGTTGCAATCTCGGCTCTTCGTTTCCTTATAAAAAAATTGCAATTAAATTGCTAAATCATACTTAACAGATGCTTTTTGTTCATTAATATATCATTTGAGTGGCAAAAAAACAATATAGTTAGCTTCAATAACAAGTTTAAATGCCTAAAATCAATTATCATTGTTTTTCCGACTTTTGACGTCACTCTGACGTCATTGGTAGCCATTATGATTTTATAAACGCCACTAATAGATAGAAGAAAAAGTCAAGTTCTATTGTTCTACAAAGTTTCAAGCTTTTATCGCGTTTCTACCAAGTATTATGAGAGCGGGCACGATGTGCCCTCTGATAGTACAAGGGTCTAAAAGGCCCGGTAATAATAGAATTAAAGCTATAGTTGATTTTTGAACATTAATTGTTAAGGCCATGAGGTAGTAATTATGATTTTTTTTAAATGAAATTGTTTGTTAATCATCCTTTGCAGCATTTTATGATGGACGTGGAAAGTTTGATATTTCGGCAATGATCAGAATTTCACGTCAGTCGTGAATACAAAATCATCTGATGAATATGATCAAACAAACTCAAATCGAACAGGGATGATCTTACTGGTAAGTGAGTCAGGGCCGGATGCAGCCTAGAGGAGGTATTTGGTGTCCCTAGGATTATATTTCTGTTAGACCTCTACCTACCATAATGGCCATTGCTGGAGGCCCTTTGATACACTTATTTCCCTCCAGCCCCTAGTAGCTACTTGCACTCAGAAAATCCTCTTCGTACAGGATCTAGCCCTTTGCTGATGCAACAAGCTCATCTCGTTTCTTTTTAATAAACCTACCCTTTCCCAATCAAGTTAAATGGGTCATTTTCTATGTGGATTGGAAATCAAGTCACAAACTAGATATCTAGTTTCAAATGAATCTCAAATTAGCAAAGTAACTCTCATTTGAACTTTTCTTCTCCCTTACCTAAAAATCTTTCCTCTTGGATTTTAAAAAATTCTCAGGCAAATGGCCAAATGCATATTCTTAAGGCGTACGCTACAGCAGATCGGAGGAATATACTTAACTTGAAATAAACCAACTCCACATTACATCGAGTGGTTTAAGAGATCATTGTCACAATAATTGTTTTTATTATGAACTGAGGCTTTTTATTGTACGTTTTGGATCATCTTTTTTCAACCAAGACCATGCGCAATAACTTCTTTTCTCTCTTTTGCCTATATTTTGATTGTTATGCAACTTAATCCATATGTCTCTTTTTCACTGCTTGCTCGATAAGGAAAATGTATTATCTTACGTTATTTCAATACAGAATCCAATTTACCAGATCTCGGTTCATTCATACTGCAATTAATAATTGATTTCAAGCATTCTGGTGCAAGGTCAAGACCAGTCCAACATCAGTACAATATCTAAATTAAATGTTTTTCAACAGAATGTTTTTAATCATTCATACCTTACGCCATGCCATAATCATAATCAAGGTGGGATGTAAAAAATAAATTTAGTTGATTTTCTAAATTCATACTAATGCCTTTTTCTAATTTTTCCAGCATTCGAGATTTGTTTTTCTATACAAAAATTATGATTTCCATTCATTCCTAAATTTACACAATAGCAAAAATTTAGTAATGCATAAATATTGACCTAAAACTTGTTAGGTTTCATAGAGGAAACACGTATATTTTTGATCTTTCAATAAGGATAGATTTCCCGTTTATATGAGAATGAAAAATGTTTTCGAATCAAATACCAGCTTCTGCCGAATCTGCTTTCAACTGAAACTGTTATGATCACTACCTATACCTTTAATAATTCATCTGCAGTGCATTCTTTTTTTAAAAAGCAATAAGCCCTAGGGCAGGGGTATTTTCTTTGCAAAAACGCATTCAATTAAGACTTTGACTCTGTTGGATTACTTTACTAGCTTTCACTTGCTGACAATATGCAAATAAACAGGCTCTTCCATTTGCCGGGAATATACAATGAGCGGATTTTTGGTTCTAGCAAAATAATATCCGATGTTTAGTCCAAAAGTCCAGTTGCTTATTTAAAAAAGCGTCTCGTTGGAAGCATTTCTGCGAAGAGCTGTGACCGAGCATGGAAAATTACATAATTTCCGAGACTAATAACCTATTCATCATATGAAATAATGAAATATTAATTACGAAGGGCTTATATCCTTGACTCGCCATGTCACTATTCACTTGCCACTTGTGGCGGACAGTGTTGAAATGGCCTTTCTCAACCAGGTATTATGGCTTGCTGTTTTGCAAACTTTGTGCATCGATATTGCTCACTCCCAGTCATGCATAAGAAGGCAAAGAGTTATTCCAGAACCTCGAATAGATACGAAGGTATTGGGAAGCGCAGCAATAAGTGTAATAACATTCAGCGAGCTAAACTGCATTCACAGATGCTATAAAGTTCATGGCTGTGTCAGCATCAACACTAAAGTCAATTCAAAAGACTCGACAATCTGTGAGATATTTACTCATGAAGGAAGCCATCAACCAAAGAAGCTTGTCACAAGCGTTGGATGGAAGTATTTCGATCTTAAGGTTAAGTAGCTGCTATGCTTCGCTACACTTTTAACAATCAGACTAACATATCTTGATTAATTGTGTCTTTCATCGACGAAATTTGATTCCTTCTTATAACAGTCTTTGATCGGTACAGAACAACGAAAAGTAGGTGCGATGAAAATCAAAAGTCTATTGAAACATAATAGTTACTAAAGCTTTACGCCAAACACGCATCAGAATAGTACGTCAGAAAGAGAACGAAAAGTTAAAAACTCTGAAAAGTGTCTCTGCTATAGGTCAACATCAGCTTGACAGCAAAGAAAATGCTCAAATCTCCAGTGATAACTGTTTTTGTGTCATCGGCAGAGCAAGGTCAAAATTTCGCTTAAGGACATTGAAGTTTGTTTACATCAAAACCATGGATCCTATATTGTGTAGACAATAAGAGCTTGTTACTCCAATTGGGCTATTTCAGTAACAGTTTATTGTTCATCCAACCCCTGGTCATGATTGGTTGTCCTTCAACCTAGAAATAATTCAGCTCTTTTCTGATAAGCCAATTACCTCTGAAATCTGGACATACTTATTAGTTAGGTTTCATTTTCATTCTCTTTCAATTATGGCGTACTTTTGTTTTAGATTGAACCAGTTTGTGATGTCGACGGCAAAGTTTTGTGTCCAGATTCAAAACTATGTGTCGATGATGCTACCCAAGAGCAAGGATACCTTTGTGTTGGTGAGTGATAAAGTACTGAGCAATCTTTAAGATGCATATATATTCTTCCTTAAAGACTTATTTATATAGCACTATCCACACGAGTTCAAAAAAAGTGCTTAAAATAGTAGAGAGTATGCTGCTCGATGCCAAATTTCTCATTTTCCGGCTTACACGTGTTGCACCTTAAGCAGACTTTTGTAATAACTTGATGGTGATAAATAATTTGAAACAGAGATGCCAAAAATTAGCGTTTTAATCCTTGATGACCGCGAAGATTAACAGAACAAAGAGAATAAGAAAATGGAGTACCTCTGACGGATGCTCAATTTGCTGGAGTGACTGATTTCATTCGTTTACGTTCTTTATCAAAATGTCTAAAACGAACCATCCACACGACACAGCAAGGTAATAATCTGCCAAGGCATGTTTCTGATTAGTTCCGTGTGGATAGTACCTGTTTGAACCCGGGGCTGCCTTTTGGGCTGATCTGCTAAGCGAGGTATCATTGCCAACTGAATTCAATAGGAAAAGTAGATTTTTTGCACGGAGAAGCGAGCCAGCATTTTTAGACAACTACCAAGATAATAGTAGTTGAAATGAAAATACAAATTGAACATAATGCTACTATGCAAAAGCTCTTTTCGCCTTGTTGCTGCAAAAAGGGTGTTATTTTATGGTCATAAGATTAGAATAATACTTAAGTTTCCCTTTTTTAGAAAATATTGCTTATCTGAAGAAGACAGACCAGCAGAGCGTTTATTGTCGTAAGCGTGGAGATTTAAACCATTTTTGCGATCATAAATGGCATAGAAAGGATCAATCTTTATCAAACTTATCTGAAAACAAGAACTTAGTAGACAATCTGTTTATAGTCAATATTACAAATTGCAAATTATTTTTGGAAAATAAGCCAAATCATAAAGTATTTTGGAAATTTTACTAACTCTGACCTGTAAATCACAGTTAGTGAAAGTTTAAGACTTTCACTGTTGTTGGTTACGTTCTGTTATAAAAGTTATATTTGTTAGACCTATGTTCAGGTTTGAGATTGAATATGAAGATCGAGTGTCCATTATCAAAAAGAAATATGTCATTTTCCCATATCTACCTGGCTTGTATATGAGAGTACATTGCTGGATTCATGTTCTGCTGATGAATTGGGTATTGAAGACCTATAACGTGCTGTGTTTCTTGTGTTCTTCTGTCATTGCATAGGAAAAGAATTTAAAGGATTCTAAGCCATTTAAATGCCTAAAAAGTAGTCATTTTTCAGGAGCTCTCGGGACTCGTGCTAGGGCATTGCCCTGAACCTGCTGGGGGGCTTATAGTGTCCTCAGACCACTAGTATTTTAAGGTAACAACCTTCGGTCATTGCGGTATACCTAAGAGATACCTATGGTTTACCTTACAGAATTGTTCTAGAAGTAAAGAATATCTTTCATTAAAACTTCTGGACATTAGAAAATCTTGAAAAAAAGCAGCGTACCCTGTTTTTCTTCAGTGTTTTCTTAAGTTTTTTCATATCTTTAAGATCCATTCACCGTTAAATAGAAGATTCCAGTATTTGAAATTTTTCGTTTTGTCTTATTTTGTACTGAAATGAATAGATACGTACCTCAATTGCAACGACAGGAATTTATTTGGTGTTATTCCAAATATCTTGGTCTCTCGGCTTCAATCTTAACAAATTGGAATGATTTCAGTATGTGAGTTATGTTTATATGCCCTCAAACTGAAACAAAGGAAAAAGAGCCTGAAGCAAACCTGATTGAAATTGTTTGTGATTTGAAAAATGTTACTTGATTGGAAAAATCGATATTTTGAATCGTTAAGATAAAGGCAAAATGAGACGTGACCTACAAACGCCCTATAAGACGTAATATTTATAAAACAACTGGAAATGTTTCATTGTTTTTGTCCTAGAAACTTCGAATATTGCATATCTGCAGAAAACTCACCAATCAAGTAACTATGGGAGTGTCTACTTGAGTGGCAACGCAGTGGATGGTAACAGGAACGGAGATACTGTTGCTGGTAATTCTTGCTCGCATACGGGCAGTGGCAAAGCACCTCACTGGTGGAGGGTTCAATTCGGTAAAGAAGCCAAAGTCAGATCAGTCCAAATCACAAACAGAGGCGACTGCTGTAGCGAAAGGCTCGGAAAATTTGACATCTTGGTTGGGTCGAGTGAGACGAATAATGGGAAAAACAACAGCGTTTGTCAGAGCCATTTGTCCATGACGCAACCTGGCACAAAGTTGTTCAGTTGCCAGAAAGTGGTGGTTGGTAAATTCCTTTATATACACAGTCATCTGACGTCAGCACTAACACTCTGTGAAGTGGAAGTGTTCGGCATCTTGATGTCACCTACCGACAAGTGTTAAGTCAAAATTATACATTTAGTGCTAGGAATGCTGCACACCTTGCAAGAGTCGATGCTTCTGCCCACTAGAGACGGTTCTAATATAGCTCAAAAACTAGATCTCTACAGATGACGCTGATATTCTTTCAAGTGAGGAAGAAGACACTTTGTGTAGATTTGACACATAGAATGAAAACCACAGAGTTTCAGACAAAACTATTGTGAAATTCAACATACTAAACAATTATAAATAGTGGTCTGCTTTGATAATTGAGTTTAATAATGCCTCATTCAATTATTCTGTGTTTCAGATTTATTGAGGGGTAAGAGATGAATTACTTATCTCTTGCAAACTAATTTAGGTCTTAAATGTTCACCTTCCAGAAGAAACTATTTAACCCCAAAGTAGTTAAATGCACGAAGGGGAGGCTCAAGCGGAGAGCAGAGACCAAACGGGAGAGAGACGTTTGTCATATGTTCAAACTTCTGAACTGCAAAATCGTAAAAATGCAAAATCAAAAGACAATAACAGAGTATGTAAGTTAGGCTGAAACGCAGAGAACTTTGAGATGCAAATTTTTGAGAAATGATGTTGTAATAGTAATTTATTGAGCAAGAAAATGTAGGCCTTAGAACCAATTGTTGTTAGTCTAGGTTCATTATGGATGGGTGCCCATAATATTATATTTCAAAAAAATAGAAAGATGCAGAGGGCTTACAATCTATCTTCTATAAGAAAGATTTTGAAAGAAGACGACTCCAAAATTTTTCCAAAATTTAAAAACAAATCAAGAACAAACCGAGGTTGATCAGTCTTATTTGAGTTTAACAATCTTCATAAAAACCGTAAGACTGAGAATAAACACAAATCAAGCAGATTGGCAGGAAACCAGTGTTTATTTAAATTGGTCAAAAGACTCAAAAGTTGCAACGATTAACGCAAGTGATGGCAATAAGAAGATTTAGAATCTGTATAAAAGTAAAACGATTTAAGAACATTTCATGCCGAAAACGGAGAAATATTCAAGAAAAGCCAGCTTCAAACCTATTGTAATTTATCTTATAAATAGAAAGAGTGTAATGTAAATGAGGAATAAGTTGCATTGGTTTGGTGTAAATATTTCAATTTAATACATTCATTAAAAATTCAGTAACCGGATTGATGTATGGATGACAGAAAGAATAGCTAAGCTCTTGTTTTTTCAAAATTAGTCAATTCGATGAAATTTCAGAGGAATATCTCAAAAAAAAATCATTTCTCTCTAGATTATTGACGTATCATTTACCAAAATCCTAAACATTCATCGCTCAAAATAAGTAACTCAGCCATTACTTTTTTGTAATCATGACGTTTGCAGAAAAGGGAAAAAACTAAATAACTCAAATATAGATAATATGGATTAATCGAAATGAAAGACTTAGGCCTGCTTCAAATACGTGCTAGCACTGCACTGTGTAAGGTAAAGCACGCCGTCTTGAATCAGAAGTAGTGCTAGAAACAATTCTAGCCTGGCACAGTACTGCCACGACAATATTACTGTACCCTTCAGTTTAAGTTTGCTAAACCGTTCACAGTGCAATATTAACCAACAGCATCATTCTAATATTGCATTTGTTTTTGTTATACCAACCGGTCTTCCGTTTCAATATTGTGACGTTTTCAATAAGAAATGTGTTGTTGTAGTTCAAAAGAGAAGACGGTTTTCTTAACTACAAATATGAGTTTTAAATAGCATTCATGTTACTTACAAGAAATATTATGTAATTAATAGCGACAATCAATAGTAATCAACCTAAGATAAGGCCCGATGGGTGCCCTGTGCACTTAGTGCCCGTATCAAGAGTGGTTTCATGTGACTTGGTTATTCCATTTCAGTGTAATCAATGACAATCACGAGTGTTTAATAGCAATCATATTAGTTATAACAAATATGTATAATAGAAGAGAAGTTTCTATTGCTTACCATGCCGGAATTCTAGCACGGCACAATATGGTGCACGTCAGTTGTCTGCAAATAATGATAAAAAAAATGGATTACCAAATGTTTGAAGTTTTAACACCTTTATGTTATTGTTTGGATTTTTACCTTGTAATATTAATGTATACGAAATGGTTAATCGATGAAGATTGTATCACAATTTTTATCCCTACTACGACTGGGGGGAGCACAAAGTGCTCGTGGCAAATTGAAAATGCTGTACCTCCAAAAAAGGCAAAATATTTGACTGGAACCTGTTTGACCTTTACTCAATATTATCAGAGCACCTAAAAATATTATTTTTGTTACTGTCACACCTTTGTTTGAGGACCCATATCTTTACAACTATAATACATAGAAGTCAGTTTTTACGACGTCATATCTATAAAAGACCATAATTTTTCACTTAGAATCATTTTCTGGCTTCTTTGAATACGGAAAACTAGAAAACAATTTATTTTTCAATCTGGATGGTAATTTTTCCCTACTTTTCTTTATTGTAAATTTTGGGCCTTGAACATTTATGAAAAAAATTGTAAAAATTTAATAGAAAATAAAAAAATTGCAATTAAATTGCTAAATCATACTTAAAAGATGCTTTTTGTTCATGAATATATTATTTGAGTGGCAAAAAAACAATAAAGTTAGCTTCAATAACAAGTTTAATGCCTAAAATCAATTATCATTGTTTTTCAGACTTTTGACGTCACTCTGACGTCATTGGTAGTCATTATGATTTTATAAACACCGCTAATAGATAGAGGAAAAAGTCAAGTTCTATTGTTCTACAAAGTTTCAAGCTTTTATAGCGTTTCTACCAAGGATTATGAAAGCGGGTACAATGTGCCCTCCGATAGTACAAGGGTCTAAAAATCCCGGTAGTAATAGAATTAAAGCTATAGTTGATTTTTGAACATTAATTTTTAATGCCAAGAGGTAGTAATTATGATTTTTTTAAATGAAATTGTTTGTTAATCGTCCTTTGCAGCATTTTATGATGGACGCGGAAAGTTTGATATTTCGGCTATGATCAGAATTTTACGTCAGTCGTAAATACAAAATCATCTGATGAATTTGATCAAACAAACTCAAATCGAACAGGGATGATCTTACTGGTAAGTGAGCAAGGGCCGGATGCAGCCTAGAGGAGGTATTTGGTGTCCCTAGGATTATATTTCTGTTAGACCTCTACCTACCATAACGGCCATTGCTGGAGGCCCTTTGATACACTTATTTCCCTCCAACCCCTAGTAGCTACTTGCACTCAGAAAATCCTCTTCGTACAGGATCTGGCGCTTTGCTGATGCAACAAGCTCATCTCGTTTCTTTTTAATAAACCTACCCTTTCCCAATCAAGTTAAATGGGTCATTTTCTATGTGGATTGGAAATCAAGTCACAAACTAGATATCTAGTTTCAAATGAATCTCAAATTAGCAAAGTAACTCTCATTTGAACTTTTCTTCTCCCTTACCTAAAAATCTTTCCTCTTGGATTTTAAAAAATTCTCAGGCAAATGGCCAAATGCATATTCTTAAGGCGTACGCTACAGCAGATCGGAGGAATATACTTAACTTGAAATAAACCAACTCCACATTACATCGAGTGGTTTAAGAGATCATTGTCACAATAATTGTTTTTATTATGAACTGAGGCTTTTTATTGTACGTTTCGGATCATCTTTTTTCAACCAAGACCATGCGCAATAACTTCTTTTCTCTCTTTTGCCTATATTTTGATTGTTATGCAACTTAATCCATATGTCTCTTTTTCACTGCTTGCTCGATAAGGAAAATGTATTATCTTACGTTATTTCAATACAGAATCCAATTTACCAGATCTCGGTTCATTCATACTGCAATTAATAATTGATTTCAAGCATTCTCGTGCAAGGTCAAGACCAGTCCAACATCAGTACAATATCTAAATTAAATGTTTTTCAACAGAATGTTTTTTAATCATTCATACCTTACGCCATGCCATAATCATAATCAAGGTGGGATGTAAAAAATAAATTTAGTTGATTTTCTAAATTCATACTAATGCCTTTTTCTAATTTTTCCAGCATTCGAGATTTGTTTTTCTATACAAAAATTATGATTTCCATTCATTCCTAAATTTACACAATAGCAAAAATTTAGTAATGCATAAATATTGACCTAAAACTTGTTAGGTTTTATAGAGGAAACACGTATATTTTTGATCTTTCAATAAGGATAGATTTCCCGTTTATATGAGAATGAAAAATGTTTTCGAATCAAATACCAGCTTCTGCCGAATCTGCTTTCAACTGAAACTGTTATGATCACTACCTATACCTTTAATAATTCATCTGCAGTGCATTCTTTTTTTAAAAAGCAATAAGCCCTAGGGCAGGGGTATTTTCTTTGCAAAAACGCATTCAATTAAGACTTTGACTCTGTTGGATTACTTTACTAGCTTTCACTTGATGACAATATGCAAATAAACAGGCTCTTCCATTTGCCGGGAATATACAATGAGCGGATTTTTGGTTCTAGCAAAATAATATCCGATGTTTAGTCCAAAAGTCCAGTTGCTTATTTAAAAAAGCGTCTCGTTGGAAGCATTTCTGCGAAGAGCTGTGACCGAGCATGGAAAATTACATAATTTCCGAGACTAATAACCTATTCATCATATGAAATAATGAAATATTAATTACGAAGGGCTTATATCCTTGACTCGCCATGTCACTATTCACTTGCCACTTGTGGCGGACAGTGTTGAAATGGCCTTTCTCAACCAGGTATTATGGCTTGCTGTTTTGCAAGCTTTGTGCATCGATATTGCTCACTCCCAGTCATGCATAAGAAGGCGAAGAGTAATTCCAGAACCTCGAATAGATACGAAGGTATTGGGAAGCGCAGCAATAAGTGTAATAACATTCAGCGAGCTAAACTGCATTCACAGATGCTATAAAGTTCATGGCTGTGTCAGCATCAACACTAAAGTCAATTCAAAAGACTCGACAATCTGTGAGATATTTACTCATGAAGGAAGCCATCAACCAAAGAAGCTTGTCGCAAGCGTTGGATGGAAGTATTTCGATCTTAAGGTTAAGTAGCTGCTATGCTTCGCTACACTTTTAACAATCAGACTAACATATCTTGATTAATTGTGTCTTTCATCGACGAAATTTGATTCCTTCTTATAACAGTCTTTGATCGGTACAGAACAACGAAAAGTAGGTACGATGAAAATCAAAAGTCTATTGAAACATAATAGTTACTAAAGCTTTACGCCAAACACGCATCAGAATAGTACGTCAGAAAGAGAACGAAAAGTTAAAAACTCTGAAAAGTGTCTCTGCTATAGGTCAACATCAGCTTGACAGCAAAGAAAATGCTCAAATCTCCAGTGATAACTGTTTTTGTGTCATCGGCAGAGCAAGGTCAAAATTTCGCTTAAGGACATTGAAGTTTGTTTACATCAAAACCATGGATCCTATATTGTGTAGACAATAAGAGCTTGTTACTCCAATTGGGCTATTTCAGTAACAGTTTATTGTTCATCCAACCCCTGGTCATGATTGGTTGTCCTTCAACCTAGAAATAATTCAGCTCTTTTCTGATAAGCCAATTACCTCTGAAATCTGGACATACTTATTAGTTAGGTTTCATTTTCATTCTCTTTCAATTATGGCGTACTTTTGTTTTAGATTGAACCAGTTTGTGATGTCGACGGCAAAGTTTTGTGTCCAGATTCAAAACTATGTGTCGATGATGCTACCCAAGAGCAAGGATACCTTTGTGTTGGTGAGTGATAAAGTACTGAGCAATCTTTAAGATGCATATATATTCTTCCTTAAAGACCTATTTATATAGCACTATCCACACGAGTTCAAAAAAAGTGCTTAAAATAGTAGAGAGTATGCTGCTCGATGCCAAATTTCTCATTTTCCGGCTTACACGTGTTGCACCTTAAGCAGACTTTTGTAATAACTTGATGGTGATAAATAATTTGAAACAGAGATGCCAAAAATTAGCGTTTTAATCCTTGATGACCGCGAAGATTAACAGAACAAAGAGAATAAGAAAATGGAGTACCTCTGACGGATGCTCAATTTGCTGGAGTGACTGATTTCATTCGTTTACGTTCTTTATCAAAATGTCTAAAACGAACCATCCACACGACACAGCAAGGTAATAATCTGCCAAGGCATGTTTCTGATTAGTTCCGTGTGGATAGTACCTGTTTGAACCCGGGGCTGCCTTTTGGGCTGATCTGCTAAGCGAGGTATCATTGCCAACTGAATTCAATAGGAAAAGTAGATTTTTTGCACGGAGAAGCGAGCCAGCATTTTTAGACAACTACCAAGATAATAGTAGTTGAAATGAAAATACAAATTGAACATAATGCTACTATGCAAAAGCTCTTTTCGCCTTGTTGCTGCAAAAAGGGTGTTATTTTATGGTCATAAGATTAGAATAATACTTAAGTTTCCCTTTTTTAGAAAATATTGCTTATCTGAAGAAGACAGACCAGTCAAGTGACTATTGGAATCAAAAATTCAGAAGCGCCAACGCTGTTGATGGGAACAAGAACGGACAAATGTCACAAAATTCTTGTTCGCATACGAAGTTGAACGAAGCACCTCACTGGTGGAGGGTTCAATTCGATAAAGAAGCCAAAGTCAGATCAGTCCGAATCACAAACAGAGCCGACTGCTGTAGCGGAAGACTCGGAAAATTCGACATCTTGGTTGGGTCGAGTGAGGCGAATAATGGGAAAAACAACAGCGTTTGTCAGAACCATTTGTCCATGACGCAACCTGGCACAAAGATGTTCAGTTGCCAGAAAGTGGTGGTTGGTAAATTCCTTTACATACACAGTCATCTAACGTCAGCACTAACACTCTGTGAAGTAGAAGTGTTTGGCATCTTGATGTCATCCCCCACCAAGTGTTAAATCAAAATCATACATTTCATGCTGAAGTAGGGGTTATTAAGTAGATGCAAAATGAATATTCAGATTAAGTTTTCTTTCTCCTTCTGACATACTTCTCTGATGAGTGTCAGACGAGTAGTAAAATATAACAACAAGTATTCTTTGAAACTTTATACCTTTGTGAAGCATCTAATAGGTAGAGGCAAAATTTCAATCTGGGGTTTTGCTTTTTTTGAATAATTTTTTTTCGAAAGAAACAATATTACCGACAAAATGTATCATCTTTGAAAAAATATTTAGAAAAAAGTTCTTTTTCTGCCAATACCTGGCAATAAGTATGAAGTTTTTTCCCTGACGCTTCGACAGAGCCATCGGCCAAAGTTTGAAAATAACATGCTTATGTTTATAGTGCTAACGTGAATACTTTTTTACTGAAATCTACATACCTTGAGTGCCAAGAGGCCTCTAAGAAATTAACTGATAGCTATGAGTAATCACTTAATAAATCATATTTTTCAAAATATTCAATTTTTTAACTACAATGTAATTTACAACTTTCTGCAGTTTGTGAGCACGGCGAATACATTTTTATGAATAACTATAACATCAAATATCTATCACAATAAGGCTTGCAACCCTTTATTTGATTCAAGGCCGCGTTTTTGTTACGTGGACCACAAGTAAGGGAGACACGAAAGCTATGCTTAAAATATATACATAACTATTAACTGAAAATGAAAGACCCGTAGTAAAATAAATATAAATTATAAGAGATCTGAACATCTCCTGATGAGTAGGTAACCACAAAACAGGCTTGTTGAGATTGAGAGTTTTGTCTTTTGAGTCTCTTTCTTCTTAGTGTATACAGCTTTACTTTATGTATTGAACACTCCTATGGAAATCGATTCACAGACTTTGTAACTATAAACCTATATACCATGTGTTGTGTTAACGTAGTCTGACAGACTATAAGCGGAGTGTAAACGTGACAAACGAATGAATCTAACAGATGAATCAAATAAGTAATGGGAAAGGGAATGGGATTATATATGTAAGAGGTCTAGTAACTATAGGGATTGACTTAACCAAGGTGTCTGAGAACTAGTAAGTATAAGGAATAGAACGTCACTCTGAATTCTTGAAATTTTATACTTTGTATTCTAAAATGGTTTAAGATCTGTCTGATCTGTAAGAACAAGCTAAAGCTGGCCTTTTAAGCTCAATATCCCAATTTCAAGAAAAAACCATGATACTGATAAGCAAATCTAAAGATGCAAAAGGCAGCACACAAAGATTCGAGAAGAGTCAACATATCCAATAATCAACATAACTTTCAACAGGCTTCCAATAAATTATTTAAGTTAGAGCAATTTATAACTTTTCAGGCTGGTAATAGAGAAATATTTTAAAAAATCCGGCCTCAACTACTTTTACTGGTTCTTACAAAATAAATAGTGTGATACTGAATGAACCCATTGTTTGAGCTTCAAACGATATTAGCTGGGGATAAATTCCACCTGTAAGAAGTAGGTCCATACTGTTCCAGTTTTTGTGTTTTTTATTTTAAGGCATGCACGTACTTATCTATAAACGAAGGCTTTATAAGTCAATTAAAAAATTCTCGACAAAGAAAAAACTTATAAAACTTAGTATCTCGACAAATAAAAAACTTAAGCAATTCTAGTGCTGAATAGAAGCATGCCAAGCAATTTGAAAATTTTAGTGCTGATCCAAATTGGGTGTGAAATTGTGCAGCAGCTATAGAGAAGCAGGTTATAGTGGATATTAGTACCCCCTACACGTTTGTATGCTACCACCGACTTTTGTTGTACAACAACTTTTGAGATAGAATTCTGAGAATTTCTTTGAGTAAAAAAAGCTAAGCAATTGCTAGGCAATTTTGAGTAGTCAAATTTGCCCTATAGCTAAGCAATTTTTAGGACTGAGCTCGAGCTGAAATTGCTGATAAAAAATGCGTGTACGTCATTATTAGTTTCTATAAACTGAAATATTCACTTCTGGTTTAGGCTTTACGCCCATTGTATGACTAAAATACTTTTCAAATTATTACTGATCAAGGAACGGAGCAACATTGATAAACTGTGGATTAGGTTTCTTTTTGAAAAAGTTTTCTAGTATTGGTTTTTCATTTTCAATGCTTTCTTTTTATAAAGTATCGGAGCAAAATGTTTGGTGTTAAAACTAAAACAGAACAGGTCACTCTTGTGTTTGGAAACTTGGAATATGGTGAAAAATGAAAACTGGAGAATGGTGTAATGAGATGAAAGAAATATGATTAATGAAATAAAGAAGTCATTTCCTGCTCATACCTACTGCTTCTCTCCTCAATTCAATATTGCAATATTTAGCAGGCCTCCACGCATAGGATGCATCCAACCCAAATACATTAATGATTTTCTCGCAAACTCCTTTCCATTCTCAGTTTCTATTCTTGGTAGTTTCAATGTCTTAATAATGTTTCGATTCTGCTTTTCATGCTGAAATGATTCTGAAACTGACCACATGTGTCCTTCTCTATAGATTTTCGTAACAGTTTGCTTGCAATGACGACTGAAATAAGCTTTTGGTTCGGTGTTATATCTAGAGAGATATTTTGATTCCGAATGAGTGGAGGGATGAGAGCTTGCTCAACTGGGTATTTGGGTATGTCAATTACAGTATGCTATTTGTAGTGTGCCATAGCCAGGGCCAATGTCATGCATCTTGTAGTGGAGGGCAAAAATTGAGACTCATAGGGTATACCCTGGGTATACCGCCAAGGTCATTACCCTTAACAGCTGGTCCAGCAGGACCTGCAGGTTGCTGTAAAAGTAACATTCCGCGATTTTGAATTAAACATTGGGATCGAGAGTCTATTACTACAAAAATATATCATTGTCTCCATATATACATGCTTTTCACGCAAATGAGAGTGCTTTGCTGGCTTTTATGTTTTGCTGATAAATTGTGCATTCAGATAACGTACTTTATTTCTTAATGGTTCCTATTATCGTGCAGGAAGAGAATTCAAAAGATCATATGCCATTCTAACGCATTCAAAATAATAAGAATTCAGAAGCTCCCGGGAGCTCCACCTCCTGCCAGGACTGCACGATAATTGGAAAACATTAAGAAATAAAGTACGTTATCTGTTCCTGAAGGCTGAGATCCTGTAACTTTGGAGGCCTTAAAACGTACTTTATTTCTTAATATTTTCCTAATATCTCTGCCATACAAGAAAAGAAAATACTGTAATTATAGTGAAGTTAACCAGAATACAAATTATTTGCTAGCATATCGTTTGGATGAATGAGGTTGGCAAATTAGTCGATATAATTTGTGTGAATGAAACAAAGACATGATATTACTTTGGTTTGAAGATCAAAAAGTCAATATATTGTTTGCCTCCAAGCATGTTTTCCTTTGAGAGAGATTCCTGGGAAGTATGTAACTTTAATTTGAGAACTTAGCAATCTAATTTTCAGCCCTGTGTTTCTTTAAACATGGCAACCTAAATCACATATCCAATTGAAAAGTTATTTCGAATAACAACTATATTTCCCACGAATTTTAAATCTACAAAAGTCAATTTCGGTTTTCCTTGTTGATAACGTTTTACGAATTATTTTCGATTTTACATACGAATTGACGTCCTTGCAGGCCGTCTTGGTTTGTAATTTTTCTAATAGGGACTTTTAGCAAGCAGGACGGCGACGCGAGCAAGAACGTCAAGTTTCTATCGTTTCCAACTTCTAGCATCAATAGTTGCTTGTTTCTTCGATGTATTTTTTTCCTTGGGAGGTCTGGACGTCGTCCTTTTCCAATGATTTATTCAAAATCTGACTTTTGACGTGCTATTCTTTAAATCAAACTGGTGGAAATTAAACTCGATCACACTTTTGATTAATTTAGATAAAATTCATATTTTGATTGTTTTTAACCAAAGAAGAAAATTTGAGTAACAATTTCAAAAACATGGAGAGGAGGCGTAATGATAGTAAATAACATTCTTGGTGGTGCTGCGGTCCTGATCACTAGAACTATCTAATGACCCGAAAAGGACGCCAACTAGAGGTGTAATTTGTGTGATTGATATGGCTTGAGGTACTCAAAGGCTCCCATTGGGAATGGTGGCGTATTATAATACTAATAGAGAGTTTATTATTCACAACACACCTGGCTATTACATATCTAGCCTTGGTATCTGAATGTCACACATGGCGCTAGGTTTTTGATTATTATTCTTGAATTGAAGTTCAAGACGCGCCACTGAATACTAAATTGAAAAAGTGCCCAAATCAAAATGAAAAATTTAGAGCTAGGTTTAAATCTCAATACGGATTTCAATGGCCAAAGATTTTTAATTTTCAATGATGTTGAGGAAGTGCAGAAAATACAAAAACTACCCTTACCCTCAACTGTAATACAAATCATCTTTTTAGATGCAAACAACATAACAATATACCAATCAAATTTCTAAACTAAATTCCTGTTAATAAAACAAGTAATTCAGATATTTTAAAAAAATACAAACGTTTGTAATTTTCGTGACTTCTACAACTGATATGCTTGAGTGGGTGATGATGAAGTTGAGAAGAAGCCATAATCACGATGAGATAGGCCTATAAACGAAAAATACCCAAACAAGTATTCAAAATGAGTGCAACCAAACAAAAGTAGATCCAAATAATATTTAAGTGATACTACGGTTGATTCAAAACAAAATATGATGACTATTGTACAATACGCAGCAATGAATTCAATATTTTCGCACAATGAATCCTGTATTGTTTGACAGTGAAAGACGTGTCAATGTAAAGGGTCATCACCAAAATCCCACTGGTTACCAGATCTCTCTAGACGCGTCATAAATCATAAACTCACTATTCACTAATCTAGAGGTCGTGGGCAAGTGCCTTACCCTGATTATATTCAGTCACACGGATGATCCCCATCGAATGAAGAGACAAACCTATCCTGACTCTTTAACAGCTACTCTATACCAGCCCTACGGCGTAAACTTTCCCAAACAATAAAGACAATTGCGGTACCACCACTAGATAGGGTTGAAGAAGTATACTTGAGAAGAAGCAGGATTCGAAAAATCAATCGAGATGATTTGAAAGATTTCATTGGAGGAAAAGGGTGTAAACTTGTAATCTCAAATCTAGTTTTTATATCTCAAGGCTTAACACCTTTTTGAATATAAAATCTAAGTTAGACCGTATATATCGCATCTCAAACAGTTCAAGCATTACCGGTTTTTAAATTTTATGTCTAGAAGATAAAGGGGTATGTTATGAGCGGATTGGAGGGAGTTCTGGCGCTTGGGTTGAAACTGGGGCCCCATTCAAACGATACTGGATTCACCTCATATCAGATTACTTTCTATACGAAATAAGCCTTCTGTTTTTTCAAACCGCATTAATTGATCCCGACATGCTGTGTATTGTTTTTTCAGAGCGAAACAGCTCCGGTGTGGAAGTGGTGGGTATCGGATCACTTATCATACCGGAATAGAGCTCAAAACTGAATCCGCTGTAGTGCGAACAGAGGCAATTTTAAAGTCAGAGTCGGTTAGGCATCCGATACACAATGAATCCAGTATCGTGTGAATGGGTAAATGTGAACGTGAATGGCTTAAACCACTACACGTCAGATTGTTGAAAAATGATTGTCCACAAACTAAATCAAGGTGCGTTGCAAAGCAGATATGTTGATGTAATTGGTAAAAATCGTAATTAAGTGTTTTAAATGGTTTTTAGCATATGATATCTATGTTTTTAACATAAGCAAATTAAGAATTCCATCATTTTCACTCAGCGGGTAGAATAACTATATCTAGATATTGACATATAACTTCGTAGGTTTTATAGCGAAATAACGTAAAAGTTTTGGAACATAGTGAGAAATGTTTTCAAAATAATGCAAGCTGCGGCCATATTTGTTTTTACTGAGTCTTTAACGATTACAAGGCTTTAAATAATTCATTTACAGCACACTCATTTATTCAAATAGCAACACCTAAACAAGCATCAAGCCCTGGACGAAGGGTATATTTTGCAAAAAACGCATCGAAGGAAGATTTGACTAGGCTACATTGCTTTACCATAGTCATTAGAGAGGTACATGTCTAGAAAACAAAAAAAATATAGGCATTGCTTTCTTATTGCAAAAGCCAGCCATCTTGTAGAGCGTGGTAAGAGTGTACACTAGAGTAGCACAAGAAAACAGTGCAAAAATACTTCAAGTCATTTGATTGATTTGGTAGAATGAGAGTGCATACTAGCAAAAGGAGATAATGAAAATTAGTACGAAACACAAGGGATAAACAAAGACTGCCTTAGTTGTAAGACAATATCTCTCCCTCATGGCTGTTACTTTACTAGCTTTCACTTGCCGGGAATATACAAAAAGCGGATTTATGGGTACGGGTAGGTAGCTAGTCTGTTATTTTTAGCAAAATGTTTGGCAACAGTTAATGTCTTGACCCAGAGTCGAGTTGCTCATTTGAAAAATTTTCTCATGGTAACCATTTCTGCGAAGGGCTGTGACAGAGCATGGACAGTTATATAATTTCCTTGACTAACAACCTGTCTATCACATGAAATATTAATTACGAAGAGTTTATGTCCTTGAATTGCCATATCACTATTCACTTGCCACTTGCGCACAGTGTTGAAATGGCTTTTCTGAACCAGGTAATGCGGCTTGCTATTTTGCAAGCTTTGTGCATCGATATTGCTCACTCCCAGTCATGCATAAGAAGGCGAAGAGTAATTCCAGAACCTCGAATAGATACGAAGGTATTGGGAAGCGCAGCAATAAGTGTAATAACATTCAGCGAGCTAAACTGCATTCACAGATGCTATAAAGTTCATGGCTGTGTCAGCATCAACACTAAAGTCAATTCAAAAGACTCGACAATCTGTGAGATATTTACTCATGAAGGAAACACTGGATTAAAAAAGCTTGCACGGAAAAAAGGATGGAAATATTACAGTTTGAAGGTGAATTTTTAGCATTCTCACGACTCTGATATGCGAGCTATAGCTGCCTAGAGGATATGTAGGGTAGAGTACTAATCCCAATTCCAAGCAAGGAAAGTAATAAAAAATCTCTATATGAGGCAGATAAAGAAATTTGTAAGAATGGGTGAACATGTTACGGAAATAGCAATGACAATCTAAGATTTCTGTTTCATTCCTAGTCCCAAAAAGACCAATTTTACTTCGTATAATTAACTCAATTGATGGCTATGCTTATGTGCTCCGAAAGGGTGCAGCAAGGAGCTTAGCCCGAAGCCCTGTAAATGGGAGCTACTGGGCACTTTAAGCATTCGTTCTTTGATACAACCGATGAACAAATGAAAAAAATACAAATACATGTGCACCTTCCTCTAAAATGGGAGGGGGTGCAGATGGCACTTATTTAGCTACGTCCTGGTTTTACCTATCGTTTAGTAAAGGGCTACTTTTGGGCTCAGTCGAGCTGAAGTAGTTATGTCTCGATCACAAAGATAAACGGTGAATTAGGCATGAACCCTAGAGTTTGACTGAAGTCACTTCAACACCAAAGGAAGCAGTCCAATTCTTTAACCTCTTGGCTATGTTTCATGTATGCCTATGAAACGTTTCTATTTTAGGCTGAGTCAGTTTGTGATGTCAATGGAAAAGTTTCATGCCCAAATTCAAAAATCTGTGTTGAGGATATCACACAAGGACAAGGATACCTCTGTATTGGTGAGTGATAAAGAATAGATTGACCCTTCAATTACCATGTATGTTCACCACCCATTGCTTTTTTATCTGGCCTTTTGTCACATAAAATGATTGACAAGAATAACATACACAATGACACTCCAATATCACATCATTTCATGACTTCATGTAGTGTTTTCTGGTAACATAGTTTAACAATGAAGGGATGTACTTGAATTCAAAAACACCTCTACTCGTTGCCTTAACCAGGAACGCGAGCTTTTCTAATTTTAACGGCTACCCATTTTCATACATTCAATCAAAATTTTACAACACAATCCATGAATACAAACTACATTGAACGATACCTTGATGAAGCAAAATCCAATGAAAAGAGAAAAAAAGGTCTATGTAATGATGTAAAGGTTTATGCAAGGAAGGCTTAAAGACTCAATGCACTCTGAAGGTAATGCCTAAAATGCTAACGGTTTCCTTCCACTGAGCTGAATATCCTACACAACACTAATGCTATCCGTCTAGAAAACCAATGTTATCCCTCTAAAGTACTGAACAGCCCCCATAGTACTGAATGGTATCCCTCCGATGATATCACCCACAGTGCTGAATATCATTTATAATACTGCACTGACGTTCCCTGAAGCGAAGATATAACGCCACTTCCAAGTGCATCCCAAACCAATAAACCTATTAAAAATGAATTTGTCAGAGTTATTGCATCAAAGTCTTCTATTTCACCAACTGCACAAATGATTCTGATTAAGAAACTAATTAATACCCATCGGTGTCTTTATCATATTGAAATAAAACTTACTCAGAAAATTGCTTTCTTTTTGAGAATCTTCCAACATTGCTTACCGAAAGAAGACCGATCAGTCCAGCAACTATTCGGAAACGGTTTATCTCAGCCACAACGCAGTTGATGGGAACAAGGATGGATACTTAATGCGTCATTCTTGTACGCATACAGCTCGTGGTGATACACCTTCGTGGTGGAGGGTTCAATTCGGTAAAGAAGCCAAAGTCAGATCAGTACGAATCACAAACAGAGCCGACTGCTGTAGCGAAAGGCTTGGAAAATTTGACATCTTGGTTGGGTCGAGTGATGCGAATAATGGGAAAAACAACAGCATTTGTCAGAGCCATTTATCAATGACGCAACCTGGCACAAAGTTGTTCAGTTGCCAGAAAGTGGTGGTTGGTAAATTCCTTTACATACACAAGCACCTTACTGGAGCGCTCACGTTGTGCGAGGTAGAAGTATTTGGCGCCATAATGCCATCTTCAACCACGTGTTGAACTGAACTGCACATGGCACCAATGGTATCTAACCTATGTAGGAATAACCTTTGTCAAAGTATTCAGCTGAACATCATGAATATAATGCATAATATAACACGTAATGAAACATTTAATGCATAAATTAATTTCCCTCGCACATTAAAGAAAGCAATGTCTGACCGATTTAAATGCATGGTATTATTCTGCAATATCGCATGAACAGAGAAATATCACTAAAATAGACGGAGTTTTACTTCAGTGTTCTCTTATCGAATGGATTACTTTCTTGGTACTTTCTAATCCAGGGGATGGGCTCATTTTCCCATGTTGACAATCCATTACCAAAATTCTCTATTTTGGTTATCGCAATAAAGAAAGCTATGCTATCAGGCTTTCTGATAGTTGAAATAATATACTGCAATCATTTTTCTGATTTGTTTGATCAACCACGAAGAGGTATTTGAAGTAAATCTCAGAACAGGCAATAATCTTTATAGGAAATTTTCATCACCGGATAAAGGACAAAATTTGGGTCCTGGTATAGACTTGCTCGACGAGTCCTTGTTTCCCTGCGTTCTTTGATATGCTGACGTCACTCTGGCTATAAGATAAATTGACTGGAGTGGATAAAGGGAGCCAGAAAAATGTAGAGCAAGTTTGCTTCTAGCGGGGTTTTTCATGCAGTGGGAACGACACAAGTCAGGAAAACACTATTGGTTGGTTTGAGGTATACATCCATTGTGTAAGACCATGTCCAACTGGCACCACCTCAAAATTGGCTGGATAGGCCAATGGAGATAAGTGAAAGTCCTGTAGAGGTCGAGATGGCGTTCATGCTGACTAATTTTCTAGGTTAGTGAAATGCAAAATGTATTCCCCACAGTACTGATAGTATCCTCCCAAGACACTACTGGCATCCCTTAATAGTACTGAATATCTCTCCGGAGTACTGAATGGTATCCTTCAACAGTAGTGAGAACCCTCCAAAGTAATGATGGTACCCCCACAGTCCTGAACATCCTTAACAGCACTGCTCAGACCAAAGGTGGTGATATAATGACACCACCAAGTGCACACTAAGCCAATATACCCACTACAAAAGAAAGTTGTCAGATTAGAACTAGAAATACATTTTCCGAGTTGTCAAAATCGGAATTGAAAAAAGAATGGTTGAGAAAAGAAGCTGAAAAGATATTGTCTAGCATTGTACAACCTCCATTGTTCTATTTTACTTTGTTATATTTCGTTACTACATGATATGTTGTGATCAATTATTACTACACCGAATTCATTAGTGAATATTTTCACAAAGTCTTCTTTGTATGATGCGTAATAGGTCTTTTTAAGCACGTGAAATCGTAAGATCTGTTTTTAATGCCGGAGTTCGTGAATTGAGATGAAAAATTAAGATCAATTAAGCATGATAATTCAATTTCATACTGCGTGGATGCGCGATAAGTCTACATTTTGTGTCGGAATGCGTGAAACACAACCTACATAGGGACCTTTCATTGCTGTGCAAATAAGTCATCACTGTACCTTGGATTACTGCCTGTCTCAAATGCATTTTGAGCCTATTGAAGTATTGAGCCGGTTTGCCAAGTCGCCCAGAAGGATGCAGTTTTCTAATTTTCTATCTTAAGCCTGGTACTCATATGACGATTATTAGGATTATCACAATAACGACTACTGGAATTAAATTTTTCAAATAACTAGGTGATTAGCGTTTTTATGTACTCATTATCAATCGCTATTATCGCAACTTAGTTTCTGACACAAGGCAAAATGGCTCCTCACTCAAGAAAAATACTTCTTGTAATGATGAGCGTTGTTCATATCTTATGAAGACGAGCAAAGAGAAGAAGGAAGACAAAGGCCCGGCAGGAGAGAGGAAAAAGGTTCTGAGTGACGGAAATTTTTAAGAATATAATATCTAGCTAATATAATGGGTTGGTTACTTAAAAAGCTGAGAATGAATCGGAATGAATGACTGTGAGTTTCACTATCGCTGTTTTCATAAATTGGATGTTTTTAGTTTCTGTTATTAAAGAAGATTTATAGCAAAATGTCGTCCAAAACGCACTCCGAATGCCTGTTATCAATATGATCCAAAGTTTTCTTTGATTCGAAGACGCCTTTTCTTTTAACTAATTATATTTGAACAAAGGATTCGCCGGCATGGGATCGCGATTAAAACGATAGGATATCAAAAGATTAGAATGCCAATAGAACAAATAATGCGATAATTTTTCATGTACTGACTAATGGCTGATGCTCACTTGGCGATTATTTTGATTATCACGATGACGATTGCTGCGATTAAATTTACGATCTCGTGTACTCACTATGAATCAGTTTCTAACATAAGGAAACACTTTTGAAAATTACGAGCGTTTTTATATCTTGCGGCGACGATAGAAAGAAGAAAAAAAGACTAAAGCACGGTAGTAGAGAAAAAAGGTCCCGAGTGAGGGATATTTTTAAGAATAAACTTCTTGCGAATAAGATATAATAGGTTGTTTCAAGAGCTGAGAATAAATGACTGTGAGTTTCACAAGCACTATTTCAGAATGTCAAAAGATCTGACTAATCATGTGTACAGTCTCTATTTTTCTCGAACTGGATGTTTCAAGTTTCTATTGTTAAAGAAGCTTTTTTACAAAATGTCGTCGAAAACGCTTTTCAAATACCTAAAATCATTAAGATCCAAATTTTCCTTTGACTCAAGCACTTTTTTTCCTTTGACAGATTGCTGAGATATTTTTGAACAAAGGATTTGACCGCATGAGATAACGATCATCACGAAAAGTCATCAAAAAAATTTGATATCATTTCGCAATAATCGTAATACGATTACCACAAATAACGAGTAACGCTGCGATAGTCTTTCATGTTCTCATTAACGATTAGAATGTTATTGTGATAATCGTTATAATCGGCAAGTGAGTACTAGCCTTAATAGCAACCTACAAAAATAACGAAAGGGCTGACTTCCCAGCGAGGATGAAGGTTTTTGTTTCAGTCAAATGTTAGCTACTAAATTCTTCAAGCCAATGACAATCGCTCGTTAATTTATTGTAAGCGGTGACCCTGAATCCAACCTGGTGACCCAAGATATTTCCTCAGACGTAGCAAATTCATCCAATAAATACTGATGCAGCCTATTCCATAGTGCTAACTTCAGGTAGCTTAATGGCGGGGATGGTCAAGTGGTTTGATAACTCGAAACTTGATCAAGGGTTTAAAACCACACCTGTAATAAAGTGTTTGGAGAGAATTAGCTGGCTCTCTGTAATTCCAGGCAAAAGGGCAGAAGGAATCACGAGCTGAGGTCACATCAAGAGAAAGAGGCAGGGTCTCACTGCTCGATTAGTTTAAATGTTCAGTGGGCTCTTTGCGCTTTGCATATAAACCAATACCTCACCAAGATAGTAAGTGTATTTGCCTATCAATAACTATCAGCAAGATACTAGAACATTGCATTTGAATATCAGAACTAAAGATTTTCCACATGCGCATGTATATTCATATCATTCCATCACTACAACGCAATGCAATAGTTTCAAATTAGATTATTACAATAATAAGAATCAGAGAGAAGTTCTTTTTCTTGATTATCCACAAATGTAATAGCTTATGTATTTAATCCATGTAACTTACACAACTTGTATAGTCTTAATGAGAAAACATATCAGTGAAAGTAGTTGTTAAATCATTATTTTAAATTATTATGTTAAATTGCAACACGCAAGTGTGACAAAATTCAGATATAAAAATGATGATAATGATGATAAAAAATCCAGTACTGGAAATAATTCGATGATGACGATGATGACGATGATGATGATGATGACAAGGATGACAATAATGGTCTTTGGATGGTACAGAACTTGAGTATAGCCAGAAAAATCGGAACCATAATGAAACGAGCACATAGATACTACTTAAGCTTTTCGTCTGACACTCAACAGAGTAATACGTCAGAAAGAGAACGAAATAGAAACCTAACTGGTCTAAATAATCTTATTGGTCAGCTCACTGTATCGTGGGTGTTGATTGGTTTTCCCCACCATACCAATCATTCACCTCTTTTCTGATTGGCCTATTTCGATCCACATCTGGGTATATAAATCAGTTAGGTTTCTGTCTCGTTCTCTTTCTGACGTATTACTCTGTTGAGTGTCAGACGAAAAGCTTAAGCACTGATAATCGTTCGAAGATGACGATGATGATGATGATGAGAATGATGGCAATAATGATGATGATGATTATGATGATGATGATTATGATGATAATGATGATTTCAATGATAATGATGATGATGATAGTGGTGATGAATGGTGATAATGATGATGATGATGAAAGTGGATATGATAGTGCTGATGATGATTTTGACGATGATAATGATGATGACGACGATGACGATGATGACGACGATGACGATAATCATGATTATAATAATGATTTCGGTGATGATGATAATTACAATGATGATAATTAGGATGTTTATGATTGCAACGATAATGAGTCTAGCACTAAAATTCCTTCATGGTGGACAGAAGAAATGAATCTTCTTGCTGAATATCAAATGAAGAAAGATTGGAATGAGGACAAGTAGCAGGAAAGACACAAAAAGAGAACTTTCTTCTATGATTTGAACCAGCAAGAGACAGAATTTCTTGTATCTCTTGTGCTGGCAAAAGGTTGCTTCATTGCTATCCTTTATCTCGTTTTTAACTGCCTTCAGGTGCTGCGTAGCTGAGCCAGACCCAACTCGTCCACCTGTTTCTTCAGTCTCAGTGTCGCTGCATGTCTGTCTATCCTGATTTCCCCCAGTAATGTCTTGAGTAGAGTGAATTCTATTGACGCAGTTCTTCACGCAAGCCAAAATCGAGCCGGCAAGCTTTCTGAACAGGGATTTGGTTTCACTTTCTGCTTCTCTGGCGAGGTACGCCGTAATGCAGCTAAGTAATATCTGCAGAACTGTGAACGTAAGCATGAATGTGGTATAACCAATCATTACCGGAAGGTAGTTGGAAGTCTTCGGAAAGGTCTTGAGCAGGACATCAACATAAACTATTTGGGCAAGAAAGCAGGTTATAAGCAACGATATTTTCTCCCCTGTCTCTTTGGGAAGAAGCACAGCACACATTGTTATCAGGAGAATCAAGAGCATTTGAACTATAATGTTGATGACATAAAACGAAGATTTTCTCTCCAGCCTGATTGCTCTTTTCATCGTTGCTGTTTGCCAGTTGTCCGGGCGATGTAATGGATTATGTGACGATGCAGTTGGTGTACCCACACTAATGGTCCACAAATCGTGTTCTGGTTCTGGTAGATATTCAGCTGGGACGCTTTTGTCATTGGCAAGTATTACCTCGCTTGCATTGTGACTGAAAGTGCTAGAGTTAGTTCACACCTGTGACTGTCTGCTGGAAACAGGCAGGATGACATGCTGCAGGAAATTGCTACTTTCTCTGCAAATTCAACTGTGGTAGTGCCATCGTGAAAGAGAATGGCGTTGCCATTCACCTTTTTTGCACGAAGCACTGCTGGGACAAGGCTGAAAATTGATATGAATACTGTAATGAGAAAATTGATACGCAATACAAAATCAAATGAAATGCATTAAGAGTTGCATGGATCTATCGCTTTAGCCTCACATTAGAATAAGCCAAGCAAATCTAAAGAATACCAGCTACTTACCTTTCTTCGATGGTTAATCCAGGTTGCCAGATATTTTCCGGATTCACAGGCAAATACTTCAGGCCATATTCAGAGTGGTTCCATGTGACTTGGCTGTTCCATTTCTGTGGGATCAATAACAATTATGCTTTTTGTTGAAACAAACGATGCATAGGTAGAATAGCCAAATGTATTGTTGTATGCGAAATGTCTATTTGCAAAACTGACCAGGATCACTTCAAAGGGACTTTGAGTTACATAAGTTACATAAGTAGACTAAAGGCTGAAATACACTATGCATTTAGTTGGATTCGATTTATTGGTTGTTTAGATTAATTGGATGAGAGCGTCCGTTTACACTATCCAATTAATTGAAACGTTTTTTGTCGGAATCTTTCATTTCATCATGGACTCTGAAAGTGAATGTGCTGAAGCTGTGATTATAGTTGCTGCAATAAGTAAAAAGAGAAAGAGGATAAGAAAGAAAAGGCTAAGGTCGATATGGGTGAAGCCATGGCTAGGTCGTAGGAATGATCTTGGCGTTGATAACACTCTGTTACGAGAATTTAGGCTGGAAGACAGCGATGAATACAAAAAGCTCTTAAGAATGTCCTCGGAAAATTTTGACGAACTTCTAGGCCTCGTTGAATTGGATATTCAAAAAAAGACACCGCGTTGCGCGAAGCCATACCCGCAAGAAAAAAGAGTGTATTTGAAGAAGTATTTTCAAGAAATAGTTTAGTCAAGTTCCGCTCGCTGAATCAGGTTTCGTTCGGCGCCATAAAGACAATAGGGATTAAAGAATACAATAGAGAAAAGTTGGATGAAAGTTGAACACGTCCAACTTTTGAAACTGAGTTTTCGATTTGTCGAAACAGTCATTATATCATCCAATTTTCGTGTTTACACTATCAAATTTTTCGAAATCGATAAATCGAATCCAACTAAATGCATAGTGTATTTCAGCCTTAAGTCATTCGTTTCTGAATGGAATGAATCAGTAAATAAACCTGGTTTCCTTGAGAGCTCCAGCTTCTTGCGAATACCCAAAAAATCCCAGCTCTCTGAACTCGATGAATTTCAATTGTTGTAAACACAGTTCAATAATAGTAAAATGTAAAATACTTACCAACGATAGCAACACTGATGTTTCAATCATTTGTTCGTCCAATTTCTGCAAAATGATAATGATTTATTAAAACACGAATTAAATAAATTCTTCAGAGCCAATATTCGACTGATACTAAAAATTCACTTTTGCATAGAGACTCACGACCTGTTTACATGGAACCGGGCTAGCCAAGTTAGGCGAGCTGACTTGAATAGGCGAGATCTGCTAAAACAATTAATTCAATTGTTAATTAAACTTGCGTTTATTTTAGCAATTACCCATCTCGGGCAGGCAAGATCCGTGAGAACGATAAAATCCTTTGTTTGCTCATTTTGAGTTTACATTGAGGTGGGCCAGCCCAGTCAGGCGAGATCAATCAAGATGTCAAGTCTGTAACCGTAGTAGTCTCGTTTACAAATTCACAACCGGGAGAGTTTCCTTCATCCTTCCATGTAAACGTTTGGAAAACCATCTCGCCTTACCGTGCCAGCTCAGCTAACCGGGCTGGTCTGCCTTTATGTAAACAGGCCCTTACTTTCTAACCTAGAAAAAGCTTCCTTCATATCCAATCTATAAGGGTTTTAGCATTTGAAGTATTCAAAACTCTGAAGAGACACCATTTGTGAAAAATTGTCTCTCACCAAACCCAACAGGTCATGGATTTTGTATCGAGAATCCCCTAACAATGAAAATTGAAAATAAAAATCATGGAATCAACATTTTAAATATTTCAGTAGCCTAAGGTTTGAGATGTACTTTCAGGCCAAGATACTAAACAATTTAAAGACAATTTAAAAACCAAAACATTGTTAATGGAAAACAAATGTGTAAGCTAATTTTGTAACATATGCTGTATCTAATGCACTCTTGGAAGCTGGTTATGTTAGTCTAAATCAGTAAATGTTTACTTTATTTCCAATAAAGATGAATGATATATAATACAATATACATAAATAGCAAATGGTAATAGTCTGCCTGATGATTGCGTAAGCATGAAACTTTAAGTAACAGAGAGCCAGTCTTCTCTCTTGTTTCTATTTCTATATTGCTCTGTACGTTCGTACATCGAGCACTATGATGCAGCATTGATAAAAAATTCGCTATAGAGATAAATAGCAGATGATGTATCTAATGCTATTTTCGAAGCTATGTTAGTCAAATTAGTAACTGCTAACTATGTTTCAAACTAAAAGTGAATTAAATACAATGCACTACAAATAGATAGCAGATCATGTTTCTATATAACCTTCAAAGTTGCTTATGTTTGTCAAGTTAGTTAATGATTGCTATATTTCAAACTAACAACTAACTAGATATGATACACAATCTCCCTTGTGATGAAAAATGAGAAACAATGCTGTTAAAAACTATGGCACTAAGTTTTTCATACGAAACTACTTAAGTGCAGTTTGTACAGGCTTTCAAATATAGAATTTGTTCAATTTGTCCATATCATATTGATAGTCTATAGGTTACAAACTAGACTGACGTATTAAAAGTATTCAAACGAGGACGAGAAAATGGCGGTCAATTGTTTCCCCCTTCCCTAGGCCCAAAAGTTTGTTGAAAGTTGTTATCCCTTCCCCAGTCTCCTTGTTAAAACTTTTCGCGCCAAAATAAAATCAATTGCTCACGTCATCCTAAGTGGTCAAGTTTAGTTCACTGTGAGAGTTTCGAAAAATTTTATGGCTTTAGAAAGATTATTAGGTAGGTAAACAAGATTTCAAATATATTTAATGTTCACTAAAATATTAGCCATTAACTTGGGATTCTTCAGAAGATATTTTGACAAATAAGACTTAAAGGAATGCTGGAATTTTAATTCAATGTTCGGGAATTCTTCGCAAAGTTGAGGGATGAAAGGAAATATCCCAAGGTCTTTAAAAATGAATGCAAAATTTGAAACTTTGATTCCTCATCCAAGAAATAAAATTGTCTTTATTCAATTAATGTCTGAAAGAATGCTGTCCAAAATATTTTATCTAGAAGTATGTTTCCTATGCTTCAAATTTCAATTAAGATTTCTAGAAGTTATGTTGCAAAACCAATTTATTTTAACTTTGTTGTAATTTTATTCAAAATCTCTAATAATTTGGTGAAGCCTCACGTCTGTTTTTATAGGTTTGCTTAGTTTTTCACACCGCATCTTATACTAAAATTATTATGAAATAACGTTATTTTGAAATTTATTTCTTGCTTTTATTTCATCCAGAAAATATCATTCCTGTATCATAGAAAGGGGTCTTAATTTGCTTTGTTAACCTGGGCCTAGTTTGAGTTCAGAACGTTTCAGCGGCCATTTCATCCTCCTTGTTTGATTACTTTTAATCTACTTTTACTAAGGTTTATATTAAGAGATATCGTTCATCCATTTGCAGACATAAAGAATATATATAATTAAATGAAGCCAGTTTTTCTGAGCACCTAAAAGACTTGTAGGACATAGAAAGGCCTGATCGTCGTATTTCTAAATTGAAATGTTGTCTAGTGGACACTTTTATCAAATTGATAACCTCTGAAGTTCAAAACTGTTAACACTAAAGAGCCTGAGATACTACTATATGTAGCAAAAATGCTTTATAGCAGTGTTATTTCATGCTGATGTGTCTCCCTCTGCTCGACGCAAGTCATAGAGTTAACAACTAGCACGTGCGTTTGAGTTACACTACAAGCTTTTCCTATTGCTTGTAAAATTTAAAAGAATAGGAAACCCCTTTAAGTTTACAAAATGAGCCATTGCTATTCAATTTCATTCCTACTATGAATTCTATTTTTTTAGTTCTTATCTATTTTGGGTTTCGGGGATTCTGACTTGCATGGGTTTCTTTTTGAAATTTATTTGCAGTTACCTACTTTCAAGGTTAGGTCTTTAGATTATTCTTCTTGATATGTTTATGATCTAGGTGATACATGAAGTATGTTACATCATCAATTTTGACAAGGTTCTGGTAGAACTTCAATAGACATTGTTTCTTCATCTTTTATTACCTACTTCTCACCTTTAGAAAATTGCAGCCTGGTGAACTTAAGTCATAATACTTTCATTCTGATAACATCATGATGCTTCCTACAGTGATTCTTTACTAGCGTATGTTCACCCTTGTTGAAATTGTGCAGTGAGAATCAAGGTTTAGGTCCCTCATTTCACAAAAATTTCTTTGTGAAACTGTATCTCGTTTCGTGTTCAGTATCCACTTTACAGTACTTTAAGATATACTCACAATCTTATGGATGTTTTTGATTAACAGGCGATGCTGGACAACAACAGGATTCCTATCAAGGCCTTCTTTGACTGGAATCCTCTTAATCTCTGAACAGTGCTCGTCGAAGATTTTCTTGTAGAGCTTGCTTTCTAGGGATTGGAAGCCTGCAGTATATGATATCAAGTGGAGAGCGATTTCTAGAAAAGATACAGCAGCAAGTCAAACGCATATTTATTCATAAACGTTTCGCTACGCGATAGCCAAATCTGCCTTCCAAAACATTCGAGTTCTTCCTCAAGCAAATACAGACAAGCCCTTAGTTAGACCCGGGGTTTATTAAATGAAGATTTTGTCATTGCGTTAGGAATTCTTAATTCCAAAAGTATTGTGCGTGAAACACTTTCCGTCTAAAATAAAGCCTCTGCAAGTATCAGGCTTCTTAGACGATTTATTACCCTTAAATCAATTGCACGAGTCTTTCTACAAGATATTCTCAACGTTTTCCAGCATTTTAAGAGTCTGGTTTTGAAATAGTCTGCTTTGATCCCTGAAAATATTCTTCTCACTGCAATTAAAAATGTTGTCTCAAGTAGCTACTTTAACATGTTAAAAATATATAAATAATTATTCATAACAGTAGAAAAATACACCCACGTAAGAAAATGAATTGCATCCCGTATTAAAGGTCTTCACTTTCTGTTAGCTATTTACTTGAATGGAGAACCTTGCAAAGATCTCTTAGCGATATCTCTTCAAAAAAGCATTTAATTACATTTTCCTCATTACAGTTTCAATGGGAAAGTGCAATCGCAGAAAAAATTAGCGACCAGTTGTAAACATATGGTCATAAATGGTTCATGCTGAAATACGCTTCAAGCATAAATCTAATTACCAAATCTAAACATATGAAATGGGAGAATAAACAGAATCACAATCAATTTGAGCATTCATTAATTCTTCTTTAAAAACGCATACGTCTTATCAACATGCCGTCTTATCGTATTTTTATTTAAAAATCAACTGCTTATGGTACCTGCTGTTTGACATTGTTCCTCAATCCATCAACGCACTTTCTATTCAACAGGCAACTTCAAATAGCTCGCTAAATTCTCATTAAAGCTAAAATTTGACTATCTTACTCTACAAAATCCACCCTTTCAAACGTAATCATAACTATATCTAACCATTATATCTACGATTTTCACTGATTTAATTTTGTTAAATCAACATTAAGTAAATTACATTAATTTTGACAAGAAATTGCATGTATAAATTCAGCACGTCAAGGGCTATACTGACATATATCCTTTATATGCTATAAATCTACAAGGAACATCCTTTTCAAAAAACTGTTCAATATCTTCGCTGCAGGTTAGTACCAAAAACAAATGGGTTGAGTATTCTGTTTTCTGGGTTTAGTTTGAGGCTCGTCTTTCTTTTTCCGTAGTTAAGGTTGGATTAAAATGGTTACATTCCTTTACAGGGTTTGAGTTAAAGAAATTTGTCATTAGCTGATTTGGTCAAAATCATTCCCTGATTACTAAAAATTAGAAACGCACATAAAAATGGCTGGCTGAGACAATTTTACTTTTCATTTAGTTTACCAGTCATCTGGGAAAATTACAAATTTTCATTTCTTTTCAGTGTCGACCTGAAGCATAAGTAATACAATTTCCTTAAAATTGAAAAATTGTTTTTTACTGATTCTACTCATTTTCCATAACCATTGTTTGTGGTTTGTAGTATATGGACACCTTACTTGTGCCTTTTTTGATATCATTTCTGAAAAAAAGAGCTTCAAATATAAAAACATTTGACCCATACCTTCCCTTTCTTGAAATAAATTAAAAGCTTTAAGCTCTGATATGAGCTGTATCATTCCAATTTAGGTAAAAGCAAATACATTCGTTTTGATCTTACTGAATCTAAGTTCGTTCTAAACCAAAGGTCAAGGCTAATAAATGTGAAGATGTTATTTCAATTTCTAAGAATGAAATTAAATTTTCAACAAAAACAGTTATTCAACAGAACACTCAGTACTATGGATAGGTGCGGCAGTCGAAATGTATGGTGCCATTATAAATGAGCTGAAAAATAATTGGGGTGGTAACAAGCACAATTAATGACAAAATAATTGAAAAACGATCAACCAGTTTGCACATTACTCTGCAAATATTAGGTGGAGTACCAATTTCGCCTTTTGGAGCCTCATTTTCAGTATTAACCTCCGTTTGGTTATGCTCTATTGTATCAGAGATAGAGGTTGCATTGGATGGATTTGTGCTTTCTGAAACAGGAATCGATCTCAATTCGACTTCGTTCTTAAAACTGCTGTTCTCTAGGGCTGATTTCAGGACATTCACTTCATTCTTGCTCAGAAGACAAATCTTGCTCAAACTAATGATAATTCTTCTATGCCATGAAGACAGACCTGTTTTCTTATTGGCTTTATCAGCGTAATACGCACAGATTGCAGTCAGTCCTATTTGACAGGCCGTGAATACCAGCACCACGTACATGAAAATAATCAGCAGTGGCACATAATCAGAAGTTCTTGGCACAATATGCAAAACAGTATCCAAGTAAACAAATTGAGCCAAAAAACAAGTGATCAACAGAGACGTTCTGTCGCCGCTTTCTCTTGGGAAGAGCACAGCACCAAACGTTACAGCGCATATCAGGGCAATCGGAAAAAGCAAATGAAGCCAGTAGTGATTTGGTTTATGTTTGAAGGTTAAAGAAGTTTCCAGAATCGACATATGTCGTAAATATCCACCAGTCGTTACCTGATAACGAGAGATATCTCGAAACCCGTGTGTTTTGATTTCCCACAAGCCGGTGGCTGTTTCAGAAAAATCTTTGTAGTTCTCACGAGTTTCGTCATCTGGGACAAGCACCAGCATATTCGAGTTCTGTGCGATGGATATGAAGGTGAGGGGGCATTTATGTGTGTCGATAGGGAAGAGACAGGCAGACATGGAGCAAGTCAGTTCGATTCTTGTCCCAAAGTCAAGGGTCGTAAGGCCATTCGGGTGAACTAATACGATTCCATTATCGCCAGTTGGCTTTAGCTTCACAGCAAGCACACTAGAAAGAGCAATGCAGCCATCACTATCTTAGAATCATTGACCGGAGGAAGAAAAAAACTGAGTAATTTAGCAAGTATTCAAATATATTCCAATTAAATGGTATAAAAGTGCCGTTTGATCACATAAGTGAGAGGAAGAACCTTAGTTATTTGAAATCTTAATCAGAGAAATTAAATTTTTCTTGGCTCTTTGATATCTCTATCTGATACAAAGTGACCTGACAGTGCTTGTTAAAACAACGCATCGAATCGCCTGGATAATTGGCTAATTCACTTGGTATTAGAATCAAGTGATGACACCTGGTCAAAGACATAAAGACAGAAAGATTAGAAAATCAAGGACAACCATCCCTATTATTGCCTCAACCTTAAGCATATGACATATGGTATGACACCAAGCAAACACAAGCAGCTAAATTTCATTGTTCTGTTTAGGCAAAAGCTGTTTTTGAATTTCCAAAAAGCAACTTTATTAGATCATCAAAGTTTATATAAGATTCGTCCTTCAACTCGTTTGTTTCGCTCAGCTCGATTTAAAATATTGCTTAAACTAAACCCAATACAACTGCGCCAGGTTTGTGCCTCTAGCCTCGAGTGATATCTAACCAAATAGGGGCCTCTAAGATGGCGGGTTTAATAGCAAACCACGCTTGGCAGATAATAGCATAGAATCTATTCTAAATCTTGTAGAAAAATACTAACTTTTGTTGGACGATAAGTGATGGAATCCATACTTTATGCGATGGGACCTCCAGAAACTCGATTGGATATTCGCTTTTGTTCCAGTATACCAACTCATTAGTCCAATGCTGCCAAGAGAGAAATGTTCAATCTAAAGATAATTAATTACTACTGGTTACCTTATGATGATTCCACAGAGTTTTGAGCTTATAAACTATATGAGGGTTTGTTGAAGGTTAAGTCTTATCGGGTGTTTGATAAACTTTATTAGGCTTCATATGCAATGTGCCTGTAAACTAACCTAGGTGCAACAATGTTAACTCCAAGGTGATTAAATAACGGACGATTAATAACGGACGACTCGTTTAGGAGAATAAATTGACCTATCACAAATAAAATCAATATACACAAGGACACGTGGACACGTGATGAGTTCACACCAACATATGAGTGTATGAACTGCCCGTCTTTTGAATTCATTATGATCAACTTACCATTGAGACCCAAAGCCCCAAATCAAGCTCTTCTTCGTCTGATTTCTGCAAATAAAAATGATAAATAAATGATGAGAATGCTTTTCAACAATCTGCTTAAATGAAGCCATGTATGGAATAATTCTAGCCTGATTGATTCATGTCTGAGTACAATCACTCTCCCTACGACTGCTAACTAAGAATCTCCGAAACTATTTGAGACAAATACAAGGCAAGTTTACCAACGTAAAGCCCTTGCCAACAAAGAGTTTAAACACATGTTGCATCAGCAATCACTTAAAAATTAGGAAACAGACAGGCTGTAATCATAGCCAGATTTTCTTATAAGAAAATGTGTAATCTAAAATTCATAACTCACAATGCCAAAAACATTAGAAATGATGAAAGTGAAGTGGACTTTCAAGGGTTTTGGATCTGATAAGTTCTTCTTTGGAGGAACATCACTCATCAGCCGATTCTTACCAAAGAATTTGTCGATCAAAAATTCTTGAGGCGAAGCATCAGGGCTTAGAGCAAATGATAAGCATGGCACAAGTGCTGCAATAAAGATAGAACATAACTCAAACACGCTAGCAAAACATGAACGTAATCACGTCGGAATATTCTAAAATTTAGAGTATCAACAAAATAGCAAATTGGTGCCAAAACCTTCTTGAATCCTTTTTTGTTGGACGCAGATTTTACTTGTTGGTAGATGACAAAAAACAGATACTGGAAAAATTCCCCCTTAAGGCTTCAAGGGCCTTTATTTATCAATGGCCTTTAATATGTAATTATGAATTTATCAGATCTAGAAGGTAAAAGGATATTTTAAGGACTTTAAGAGTAAAATATCTGAGCTATAAACACGATGCCCTAGAGGAACAGCTCTAGAACAACAAGAAATAAAAGCAGTAACACAAACAACTACAGCAGCAACACCAAAAATAAAAACAAGAGGAATAGCAGCAGCAAAAAAATTTATCAACAACAACAACAGCAACAACAAAGGAATGAAGAACAACAAACGAAGTAGCAACAGCAGCAGAAAAAAAACAGCAGCAAAACAACCCTAGAATAACAGCAACAATCATTATCAAACCTATAAGGATATTTTCAATTTTGTCCTGTTCTTTACTCTAAAAATATTAATAATCAGCTAATTTTAATTGTGATTTTCTTGATTGAAACTAGCTGAAAGGATTACCATATATAGAGATACTTGAAATGGAAATGTATTAGATTTCAAAACGCTAAACCAGGTACATGACCAGTTTGAATTATATCAAACGCTTTACATTATTGACCATTGAGTTAATGTCTTCGGTCTTTGAACACAGAATGAAAAACAAAAACTAAGCCTAGACATCAAAGGGAAAACAAGCATTTTTATGCAAATTTACTTTTGAATTACGGTTGTCGTTAATTGGGTCAGGATATCAGAATTAAGAATATGGACCCCAGCCATCTCTCAAGCGTTTTTGCTGACGAGTTTATCATTTGAGTTTTTTTCAAAATACAATAACTAGCTTATCGATGAAACGTAAACATTTCTTTTAAGCGGTTTTTCATCCTTAATGACAAAGGACTGTGTGGTTTCCACACAAACTCAGTAAAAATTCAAATCTAGAATGTGTCTAGAATGTGAAATTCCGATTCTGCATATCAAAAGATAAACATCAATAGAAATAATTAATTGAATAATAATATTCCACAAGATTCCAAAAAAGATAATATAACCAAGAAAAATGTAGTAAGAAGAGCTGTGCAACCGAAAATAGCTAAAGGAAATTCCATGAGCTTTTTAAGCTTTTCCAAGATCGGATTTGCAAGATTCAGGAGATTAGTTTACAAGGTGTTTGATGTATTCTATTGGTCTTCCTTCTTTAACAAGTTTCGGTCGAAGTGTTGAATGTATTGCAATCTGCTTTAGGAAGTCGAAAAGTTATTACGTTACGAAAATCTGAGGTATACCTAGAACAGTGTTTTCAAATATAATCCCCATAAAGGAGAGCAAATAATTCTAGTGGGGGTCAGTACCCCAGTCTTAAAATAGAACAAGGGGGCATTTTTCAGAGTGGGTCTACATCCTATCTTTTTCAGCGTGTCAAACTGCCTATATTCACCAAGTTTCATGTTTCTATCACACTTTACAGCAAGCGTATTCACAATACCGTTTTAGAGGCCTGGGGGTCAGTACCCCAGTCTAAAAATAGAAAAAGGGGGCATTTTTTAGAGTGGGTCTACATCCTATCTTTTTCAGCGTGTCAAACTGCCTACATACACAAAGTTTCATGTTGCTATCACAATTTACTGCTCAAGTGTATTCGCAATACCGTTTTAGAGGCCTGGGGGTCAGTACCCCAGTCTAAAAATAGAACAAGGGGGCATTTCTCAACGTGGGTCTACATCCTATCTTTTTCAGCGTGTCAAACTACCTATGTTCACCAAGTTTCATGCTGGTATCACATTTTGCACGATTCTTGTGTTAAGCTCCCCCACTATAGAATTCCGTCAAAAATGAAATAATATACCATACAGGATATATAAAGCCAGAGCCTTCTTAAAGTTACACAGGCTGTGCCTAAGGGTAATGATTGATATGGTGGTGGCCTAAATTCCCAAGAGAGAAAACTAACAGTAGATAAAGAATAGATGACATTACTCGCGTTCTTACCAATGTTCACTGCACCACGAATTTAACTTTTGTGCTATGATTTTCAACCAAATGATGTGCACAAACACACATATTTTTTTCTTATACAGCAACAGATGCTCTCTAACGCCATAGATTTTAAAAATACATTGAAGATATTTTCATGCCTAATACTTTTAAGTACGCTTTAAAGACAAACTACTAATAATCAGTCGCAGAATTGTTAATTTCTTCGATAATATGATCAAATGCCTCATTCAATATCAAAATACTTGAATAGAGAAATTAGAAGTGTATTTGATAGAATGTCCACTCACCAAATAAACAAAACCAATTGCATGATAGATATTGATATTTCATATTGAATTGAAAACCGAATAAATCCTGATGTAAGATGATAAGGAAGAGCCCAATAACATCTGTTTAGAACAGCTACACAAATGAACGTGACTGAAATCTAGTCATGCGAATTACAGCCTTAACTTATACAATGGGCCTTCCTGGAATGTGGCGGTCTTTATAATAGGTTTCTGGATATACAGTGTTTGCATTAGAGAGAGATGTTCTAGAAACTGGAAAATTGTCATTGTATTCACTTGCATAAACAAGTGAATTTGAAAATCAGAAAAGAGCCTTTGAGGTGCACACTAAAAGAAGAAAGCAATAAGAAACTACATTAAGTCACGTAACTGATTTGCTTCTGGAGCAGAATAAGAGTACACAATGAATAATAAGAGAAGTAAAATTAGAAAAATTTAGAGCAGTATAGACTTAATTCAATTGATTTATTGTTCAGATCATCTTTTTCTAATGAATATGGTATTAGATAGGTCAGTAATAAAGAGGAATAGCAGTTGTGTCACGTAGATATGGGGGGAGGATTTTGTCAAAAGAATGGAATAAAAGTTTTGTTGGGATTTTGAGCTCAAAACAAACAGCGCTTTCATAATCTACATAAGTCAACCAGTTGAAGAAAAAGGAAATCCGTTATGATTCCAACGATCACAACGATTGTTTCATGGATGCAGCATAAATGGAAAGTTTTTTGTCTTCTTAATCCAATGTCAACGAACGCATTTGGCCTTGTTCTTAAGCCATCGATCTCTCTGTTATTTGAGCTTTCCTTTCTCTAAGTTATTGTCATTATATTTATCTGAAAATGATTAAAGAAAATCCACCGATATAGAAATATTTACCTTCACCAAAAACTTAGTTCGTTGTATTCCTATGACTATTTAGAAACGAAAATGCTATATCAAAATCAAACAAGTATTATCAAGAGCTTCCTTTGGTTCTACTATAATGAGAGAAAGTTTTTCAGGGCTGACTTTTCTTAGTCTTTTCAGGCTGTAGGGATGTTCCTAGAGAGGTGTCTAAGCGGTATAGGACCCCAAACACTTCACTTCACCTGATAAGAAAAATGTATGTATATATATAATTGCCACTGAAAAGTATATGCAATAATCGAATTATGGAATACAAATGGTTAGAAATATACACCATACATTCATTGATGTCAAAAACATTTTGACTAAAATATAGAATGAAAAGAGCATTCCGAAGTCTGGTAGCATGAATGGCATTAAAAAGATAAATTCAAAAATAAACTATGCTTGTGTAAACGTTTCGATATTCATCTTCATCAGTAAATGTTCTAACAATGATTTGGGGACTTACTTAAAAACCCCAACTTACTTTTTAAGTAAGTCCCCAAATCATTGTTAGAACAGTTAATGATGAAGATGAATATCGAAATGCTTACACAAGCATAGTTTATTTTTTAATTTATCTATAAGTATTTTGTAAACTTAGATCGTTAGGCTCTCGTATTATTATGCCATTAAAAAGGTCTTTTTCAATAGTGACCCCTTTTGGGAAATTTGGTACCCTGGATCAGAGTATTTTTAGTGAATTTTTTGAAAAAATATATTTGAAAAAGATAAAGAAAAAATAAGAAAAAGAAAAGAGGAGAAAGGAAAAATACTCTGGAGACATGCGACGGTAACCTCGTTCTTGTGTTTAGTAAGAAAATGGCCGGAAATTTGAAATCTGATATCAAACAGAACATGCCCACGTGAAATGGCCTAAAAATGGATGATGGAAGAACTACTGTGGTTATACTGGTGCAAGTATATTTACTAAATCAAAATTCATTAAAAATCAAAATACGAATTTCTTCGCTTTCCATTTGCTGTATCCCTTCTTTTCAAGTTCTTTGGACTTGGTGATTGAGGGAATGAGCTGATTAGATCAGCAGCGACCTCCCGGATCCCGTTGGCAGTATCGCAAAAACATCCTTTCCCCTAAACAGCCCTTTCCACGCCTCCATCTGCTGCTCCGTGGTATTCTCAATTTCTGGGAAGATTTTGACCAAGGAAATATTCACGCAGCTTTCAAGTTCAACATCAAATTGGTCGTTCGCCATTTCGGAAACATTCTGGTTCGTTTGTTTGCATCGTTCACCTCGTTCACAAGATCACGGCCGTTCTCAAGGCCGTTGGCTCTGATTGGTCGAAAAGACACAAAGGAGGTCGCATGTCTCCAGGGAATTTTTCCTTTCTCCTCTTTTCTTTTCCATTTTTTTTTTAAGTTATTTATTTTTTTTTCAAAAAAATCACTAAAAATACTCTGATCCAGGGTAGAAATTTGGAAACTTTCAGAGATTTTCCATGAAATCTTAGAGTTAGCTGTAAAACAGGTGAATGGCATAAGTTCATTATCTCATAACATAAAATCTGCTGTCAAGAATGTTTTGCATAAACTGATACTATTGCCCTGCGAAAAAAATTTATTAACAGTTACATTAATCTCAATTTGTGGTAAAAATGAATAAAAGCATTGTCAAGATCTTTTCAAAATAAGCAGCGAATCAAAGATTTATAAACCATAAAAACTATTATTCAACGGACAATTAGCGTTAAGTTTAATTTTGATGTCATTTTTTTATTTCGTGTTTTTGTTAGTCTGCTTATATTCCTGTTAGTTTGTCTATGATTGTGTTGGTTTAGGAGTTTAAGCATGTGACCAAAATCATGTGGTGGACATACTTTTGTACACCCTAAAAGCTGGTACTCACTTGGCGATTATCACGATTATCACACGATAACGATTACGTTTAATCGTTTATTGTTATTGAGTGCATAAAAATTATTAACGTATTCGTTCTATTCGTGATACTCACATCACGATTATCTTTAGATGCAATAGCATCACGTGATAATCGCATCAATTTAGAATCGTGATAATCACGATCCCATGCGGTCAAATCGTATCAGAAATATCTGAGGAAATAGTCGAAGGAAAGAAATGTTCAAATCAGAGTTAACTTTGGATCATATTGATTTTAGGTATTCGGGGTGCATTTTAAACGATCTTTTGCTTTAAATCTTCTTAAAAAATGGATACTGAAAACATCTGATTCGATGAAAAACTGAAGCAGTTAAAAAATGGTAAAGATAACTGGGTGAATAAGCCGTTGTAAAAAAATGTAAGATATGAAAATACACAATTGCAAGAATCTTTTTTCCTTGTTTGAGGAGTCATTTTGAAGTTGCGATGAAAGCGATCGATAGTGAGTACATGATAACGCTAATAACCAAGCTATTTGAAACATTTAATCACAGTAATCGTTAACGTGATAATCGCCAAGTGAGTACCAGTCTTTAAAATCCGTAAACGGGTGGAAGCATTTTTGATGGTCAGAAGCATCTCTGAGCATGCGTAAATCAAATATTGCATTCTTTGAAAAAGTCTAGATTTTTCGTATGTATACCCTGATTTAGCCTTTAATATCCCCTTCTTGATGAATGGATCTGTGCTTTTCTGGATTAGCAATCACCATATGCTTCAACCTGAAAACTTGTTTTAAGCTTTTACTCTTGGACATTTGTGGGTAAGAATTCTGTAGAAATATAAACTGTGCATACGATGTGCTTTGGACTATCAGAAATCGAAACAAACTCAGTGCAAATATTCACTACACATGTCAACGTGCTTCCAACTTTCACAGACGATGTGGCCCACCGGTGGTTTCTAAATAGGTTGTGACACTCGGTATGAAAATTTCAAAAAAAGTGGAGGAAGGGTGGGATTTTGAAGTAATTTTTCCGTCTTAAGGTATACCCAAATAATTTTGTGCGGTATTTCTTTGAAAAGTTTTTGCTGACTTTTAGGGAATTGGAGGGGAAGGTGGACAAATCCCATCTGGTATGATAGAAATTTATATTCATGCGTTCATTAGAATTCAATTGTGCAAATTATGAAATCTTCTCAGAATCGATTATGCAAATTAAAAGTAGAAGACAATAAACGATTGGATTTTAGAAATTTACGAGAATTCGCTTTAAATTAGGAAATTCGATGCTAAGATTGAACAATGATTAAAGTAGGCATTAGTTTAGACTGAGAGTCTTTGATACTAAATATAAAATCCATGAGTTGTTGTTACAGCATCAGGCAAACAATGTAACACAATGAAAATTAATGTTAATGGTTGCAATGAATTTAATCATAGTTTAAAGAAATATGTGGTTTAGAAACCTATTGATCTATCTTTTTGTGCAAGTTTTTCAAAATTCCGAGTGCACAGTCTTTTGTTTTGTCACTGTTTTTGCAAATAAGGTTATAGTTAGGCGAATAGATCAAAACGCCTCTCTTAGTTCCCTATCCAGAAGTATTCGTTATCTAAGAAATATTTGATAATATTCAGCATCATATTTATGTAAGTAATATTTACATGTAAAATTTTCAACAGTAAAGATAGAGGATAATATATTTGTTAACCACATTCAAGTAATGCTCAACATCAACTGCAAAACAAAGACGTGTAACAATGGGTTCTCTAACCATCTATTTCTATAGACTATGGTTTAATCAAGGAACGGTCAAACCTCTCAAGGTTAACACTGGTAGCTGCCTTGTAAATAGGCCAACTATCGAGGTTTGTCGGTTCATTCGAAAAAACTTATGAGAAAAACGCCCAATGCCCTGTATTTTCTTCCCCCCAAAAACTTTTTTTCGAATTTCATGCAACGAGTAAAAACCATAGGTGCTAGAAAAATTAGGCTGCAGTATACTATTCCGGATACAAAAGTATATTACTATCGGTGATTGGACAGAAAAACATATTTTCCCGCCAACACGAAGTGCCCCATCCAATTACCATAAAACTCCAACCACCTCTTTCGGGTTTTTTGGCCATTTCGCCTTTTGCTTTGGCTTAGGCCTTTGCCTTTGACTTTGTTTAAGCCCTTTGGCCCTTTACCTTATCTAAGGCATTTGGCCTTTTACTCTGCGTTTGGCCACTTGGCCTTTTACTTTGTGTCGGACCTTTTGCCCTCTTCTTTGCACTTTGCCTTTTTAAATTTCATTTTGTGTTAGGCCTTTAGCCTACTTATTAACTCAGCCATTTTTATCGTTCCTCTTTCTTGGGCCTTTCACCCTCTTCTGCTAAAGCTGGTTTTTCTTTGATCTAGGCCGTTTGGCCTTTCCTTGAGGCTAGCTGATGTCTTTCCTGGAAAAAAGTAAAAGAGGAAGAAAGGCAAAGAAAACAACTCTGTCAGGGAATTCCTGCCATATTTCTCGACGCCAATGTCAATTGCTCCATAGGCAGCTTTATATACACTTTGCATGCTTCGCTTGACCAGCAATCCAATGCTTTTTTAAGATATTCTGGAAAACTTAGAGATGCGGGGTTGGTCGCTGCCCCCACCCGAAAACTATGCAAGGTAAGCTTATCCGAAATATCCTATTTTCTAAAAATGGTTTCCGACGGCCGTTAAACTTTTCTTGGGTCAAGGGTAAGCCCTTCTCACACAGAAATAAGGGTCCTAATATAGAACCTCTTACCCACAAATAATTTATGATAGCCGTAACTGGACAAATTGAGGAATGGGAGCAAGCTAGCACGACCACACGAAATAGGAATTAGAAAAACGTAATTAGAGAAAGACCTGGGTTCGGTTTTCATGGCTATCAACGCTAACTTTGGTTATGGAAAGGTAAATGCCTGAAGCTGAAATTTTCCTTAGTGGTAGTATATTCAGAAGCTCTGAAGAAACCAAAGAAATCTGTGCAACAAACGGCCCAAAACCAAATATTCTGTAATGTACTCAGATTTAGTTCAGGCTTGATGCTTAACACAATGGACCGGGTAATCGGCAATTTCTCTTTTGGAAAATCCTGCTTCCTACGACGCAAACCTCGCACGACCAGGGAATCCATTAACCACCTAAAAGGGGGTCCTGGAACCCTTGGTTGATATGGAAAGAACAAAAGCGGTAAGATCAACTTTAATTGATGATGATTTACAAGTATCACCGAGAAACGCAATAAATCTCGAAATAACTATCTTGGGGGCAGGACAGGGCGACCCATTCATATTCAAAAACCCATGCTCCGTACAAAAGTTGATGAAGTATTTTTGTCCAGAAGAATAGGTGTGCTGAGAAAACAGATATAAGGAGTCTGTAAAGTAACCTTTCTCGTGAAATAACTGTTGCGTGAGTTAAAATGTAAATCGCAGAGGAAAGTCAAAAACGGGCACAAGTTCTTCAACACTTCAAAACAAAAGAGGATAACATATCAATTAACTATGATTAAGTCAAATACGAATATATAAAAACACGAGGATATAAGGACTTTCTCAACTTAACTAGATCTCTTAAACATGTGAAAACGGGCACTGGATAAGTCTATCTTAAATCTCTTCTTTCGTCTTTAAACTCAGTTCACTTGAACTTCTACAATAGCACGGGCACAGGTCTTTCTTAATATCAAAAATACAACAGAGTATACAAAATCAGAACGACTAAGCTCTGGGTCTTTTTCTATGTCTTTTGCTTCGGGTCTGTCCTCGATCTTCAACGGCGTCTTCAACAGATTCGTCTTCAAAACTAGTTTTACCTAAGGCTGCGACTGGTTTCGATGTGAAACACCAAAAGCCTAACTACCCACTCCAGAAAACGGCAACCTAAATGACTTTCAAAAGTCCTAATTGGCCGAGCTTCAGCCCAGAGCTTCCCCAGCTCAACACCAAGCCTACACCAAGCCCCGTACCAAGCCTCGAACCAAGCCTACTACCTAACAGAAGGGGGAAAACTTATATACCTTGGGAAAACAGCGCCTAAAACTAAATACGGCTAAATATGATTATACAGGAAACTAAACTACCGATAAAATGTATAAACATGTGAAATAAACGTCCAATCAAACGTTTTTTCTTCAAATGAATAAATCTCATTTTCTTCTCTCGATTATTCACTTCTCCCAGTCATTCATTCTGTACGACAGCAACAACAGCAAAAGTAACGTGTAAGTGCTACGTCAATAGAGCATCGTTTTATCGTTGGTATTTCTAACAAGTTCTTGAGCAGATTCCGCCAGGTCACGCCAAGGGAGGAAACAGCAGGTGACGGAGAGCCATTTTTGACACCTGGATGAGTTTCATTGTTGCTTATGGAGACAACTGTTTTGTTCTCTATTTTCTCTTTAAGACTTTTACTTCTTTTTACCTCAAGACTTCGGTTTTTTACTTCGACTTTAAAGAAAAACACGTGAGGCTTGGCTGCTTGTTTTGAGCAAAAGAACTTTGAGCAAAGCTGATTCTAAATGGAAGAAAAATTACTTGTTGAGCAATCCACCAATCGTGAATTTTGTTTATAAATCACTCCCATTGCGTCTTTATGGGCTATGGCTGTAACCAATCAGAACCTATCTAAATATCAACACGTTGGCAATAACCCCCCCTTCCCTAGGAGCAAATAAGCAAGCTTCATTACCCATTAACCACGAGTAAATTGCATTTAATCACCATGCAACGTTATGTCAGATGTGATAGCAGAGGATTGCAAAGATTTAGCAAGATATCAAGCACAAATGTAAAAGACAAACAACGTATTGAAAAAGCAAGAAGGAAATAGTATCGCAACGACAACAACAACAACGTGAAAGACGCACAGGGTAGTTAGTGCGATCCTGATTATTTCTATTAAAAGTCAAATATTATGATTGAGAAAACGGAATAGTTGATGAAGGCGCCTAAGTTGACAATTCATCAAACAATTTAGCCTGTTCATGTTCACAACGCCTCAGGCAATCAACCAATAGAAACACGATATCATGTCAGTAAATATTAGGTATTAAAAACCTGCAAAAGCTCACAGTTTTCAAGCTATTCGGAATAAACGTTAACAATTGTAAACAATAGTTAAATCTTTCTGTTAGGATCCCTCTTTTTTCGAAAATTAAAATCAAAGCATTGATTAGTTATGATCAGGCATCAACATTTTTACTAGACGAACAAAGAGTGTCTCTTATTGGATCAACTTCCATAATAATTAAAAGTATGCTGTTTGCTAATCTTTAGTAAACGTATTTCAGTTAAGAGGACTGCAGATGAAAATGATTGACGAACTTGTCTCAAGAAGAGTTGTTCTGGCTTCACAAAGTGTTAACTGAAAGGCCACACGGTGAGTGGGGATAACGTAGAATGGTTCTATTTGATAAATACTTTAATATTCATTATGTTTCCTTGTTCATGATTTTTAACGATATCCTGTAACTTTGAGATGATCATTTCAGACGTTATTGAAAGCATAGAAGAAACTAAACATATTTTGTAAGTTTCCGCCTGACATATCAGAAGTAAGAACCTTATTGATTTGACCTCACTTACTGCAAATTTACCTTAATATTGAGAAGAGAAATTGCAAAAATAGAGACATATAAAAAAGATAATGTGCAATTATGAATAATGCACAATTTTCTAGTCATCACGGCTAAGCTACGATCTGATCATCATAAATTATGTTTACAATTTTAATACAGGAACCGAAAGAAAATTCAAGATTTCTGTCATTACGAGCTGTAAACATTAACAGCTCTCTTTGAGTTTTCAGATAATAGCAATTCGAAAAATGGCTTTATTTGTGATGAATGTTTTGCATTCTTAATTTGTTAAATAGATAATGCAATAATTTCTTTGAAATGCTAATATAAATACAGCTGTAGAATCGACGATTACAAAAAACAAAACTTTTGCATTATAATCAAAAGCACTTTTGTAAATCAGATAAACTCAGCAAGATGTTAAGACAAGAAAGATTATTCAAGGGGGTTAGCTTATTGCATTTACCCAGATTTTCTTTAAGATTGGCCAGATCAGAGAGATAGAAACTGGGGAGTACTTGGGGAATTTGCCCTTGAAATATTTGTTATAGACAAAGAAATGCTCTTTAACATTGAAAAATTAATGAAAACAATGCTATTGAAGCATGTTGCCTGTCAAGTTTGCAATGATTTTTACGTTCCTTGGCCAGATCTTATAAAAAATAATCCTTTCTGTTATTCCTTACTAAAGATAAGCGAAAAAAGCTCAAATATACAAAAAAATCATTCTCTACTTCGCTGTAATCTACCCTCCTGTCACTAAGCTTCCACAAAGGTTCATCACAATGATATCATGAAAGCGACTCTTTGATGGTATTTTGCTGACTCTGGAAGCGTCTAAGGTTTTTGAAGAACAAAAGGATTTTCTCAAAGTTTTAAAGGAGATTTCTTTTTTAATGATTTTCATGAAAGTGAGAGAGATTTTTAGAAAGTGATTTATCCTTCGCTTGAAGTTTAGTGCCAGACAATTTCACATCTATACTAAGTTTTTATTTCATTTTCATTTAAAAATATTTATAGAAATACAAGTAAAAGCTTTTCGGCTTTTGTCATCTTAAGTACACCATGAATGACGTTAAGAAGTTTATTTAGAAGTTTAAAACGTGAAGGTGCTTAGAATTACATTAAGAAACTATACAAACAATTAACAAAAAGGCAAGAATTTCTCAGTTTTAAACTTGAAAATAAACTTCTTAACGTAATCTATTGTGTACTGAAGATGGCAAAAGCTTGAAAGATTTTACTTATATTTTTATAGATATCTTTAAATGAATATTAATAATGGCGATTATATTTTATAAAAATTTTGATTTATTGATTGGGTTTTCCTTTCTCTAAACACAAAGAAAGCCATGAATCAATTTCCTACTCTTACGGGAGTTGTTCAAGTGACTTAATTTCTCTGAAGTAGCCAATGATCTAAGAAATATTCATGATTGTACCAATGACAAAATGCATGGCAATTACAATATTGTGAATAAGGTAAAGGAATTAATAACTTTGACAAGATACTCTTCACTAGTCTGAGGCGTGCAAACCTAACAAATATCTTTTCTTAGCAAAACTCAGAGTGATACCTCAGCTTTAAAGACGGAGATGCGAGAAGAAGCTATTGATGCTTAAAACTTCGGAATATGGTACATGTTTATGTTTTGTCTAGTTTTTGCTTAATGGGATATTCAATATTGCACATATCTATTCATAACTGCACATTGTCGTCTCATTACTGCATAAATTTTTCATCGCTGCCTTAGATTTATGCCTAATCTTTAGACACCTATATCAACGAAAACCTGCTAAAATGCATTGAGAATATATTGAAGCTAGCTATCCATCCATTTTCGACACCACTATGGAGGCTTATACTTTAGTACGGCTAGGCTTATACACGATGCCGTTTTCAATTTATCATATAAGCATCTAATCGAGAACGTGCATCTTAATCTACACACTTTGCTCTTATTCTTCGCTAAAGATTAGCTGACAAGGCTACAACACCAAAACCAGAGCCTTTTTCAAGAAATTATTAGAGGGGGGCAAATTATAAAAAGCGATAATAGGGATTTTTGTCTCATCATGATCTGCTGAAGGTAAACAAGCAATAAATCTAAAAAACCCAGAGATCTGGGGGTGCTGTAAGCCCCCGGCAGGTCCAGGGCAGGGCCCTAGTAGGAGTCCAGGGGGCGACGCCCTTGAAGCTCTTGACATTTTGTCATTTTTGAGGTCTTAAAATCGATTAAGTTTCCTTCGGATCCTTACGTTTCTCTTGTTCCATGTGTTAATAGCCCAAAGAAACGTCAATGTATAAGTAGCTGATACAAGTGGCTGATGAACAAAACCTATTGTCCACACCTTTATGATTGCAAAGAAATAAATTCAAAATAGACTCTTCCAAACTAATCAGTAAGAAAAGGGATAATATTATGGGGTCGAAAACGCCATGACTGGAGGGGCAAAGTTGAAGATTGGGAGGGCATACGCCCCCCAGTATTAGTGTTAAAAAGGCCCTGACCGAAACAGCTTCCTTTTCACTTTATTCTAGTGTTCATGAAGTGAGTCAAAGCCGGAATTTCCTTTGTATAAACTCTAAGCCCAGCGATTTCGTTTAATCAGCTTCTAATAATATTTTGCTTAAAGTTAGCTTGATTCAAAAGCAGTGTTGACCAGCTGCAAGTCATTTGTAAAATTAAATCCCAGTCGATATGAGATAGCTTGTATTCATGAATGGAAAGACAATATGATAAGGTAGTTTTTGAATTAATTTGTCTTTTGGGCGGCTGAGCCTCTTCAGAAGTTCAATTGTACAGTTGCACTCCTACGGTGCATGATTAGATACCCGTAGTATTCGTAAGTGGTTTGGAGCAGATGTTAATGATGACGCAATGACTGCTTCTTTTTAACACTCAGGTCTGCATTCAAGATTTATTTTGTGATCATATGCAGTTAAAGATGTACTGGCTACCAAGTTTCTATATCTTATTTTGTGAGTCGACATTTATTCAGTTTATAAATGCACAATTTAAATGTCCTTAGAGCGACAAGCACTGATCAAGATGATGGCACGATACACAGAGTGGGGGTTTAATTCGATGACTTTTTCATGACAATCTAATAAATTTTTGAGGAAATTATAGCCGAGTATAAATTTCATGCATATATAAATATTTTTATCTCTATAGCGATTGCGTTGTCAACGCCGCATCACAGTGCTCGATGCACGAACGTACAGAACGTATAGAAGGGAAACAAGAAAGGAGACTGGCTCTTCTAAATGTTCTTTAAACATATTCACTATTTTTTGAATCACTGTAGCTAATAAATAGATTTGTCGTTTAACATAATTTTTTTGGGTACCCGACAAACAAAGTTGGCACATATCAATCCAAGATGACGCATAGAGTAAATCAGTGTTTGATTGAGTTATTTATTAGGACTTTGTAGGTGTATGCAGATATCATATATTCAAAAATGATTGGGTGTGCAAATAACGAAGAATATTAAGACAAATATCATACAAGATACTTGCATTAAACACACAGTTTATAAGCGTCTAATGTAGTAGCTTTTCCAGTACTACATAGCCAAGTTGAAATAAAATAGATAGATAAGTGATTTTGAAGACAAATTACTCACTATTTTAATACCATAGTCATAAATCTATGGTCCCAGTTTTGCATGTAGCTGTATCATTTTTGACAGGAAAACAACTTTAAGGGGACATAACTTTAAGCTCTTCTTTCAGTTTTGTTTCCAGTTTTGTTTTAACTTTTGTCTTTTTATCTAAATGATTTCCAGAGTTGCTAAAAAAACCACTTTTGAGGAAATTAATTAAAGAAAATCAACTTTTGTGACACAAACAAACCACGTAACCCATAGATTTGTCCCTACCTAATTCACTTTTGATGTTGCTGTAATAAATTGAAAAACTAATCATTTTACGTGATCCCGTGATCCCGTGTATACATGATCCCGTGTATTGAACGCTGAATCATAATTTGGTAGTTTAACGCCTTAAACCATTATTGAAACACCACTAACATGTACACAATTTATACGTGCTACCTGAAAGGAGCAAATGAAATATGAAACAAATGAGCTATAGCCATATGCCCATGTTAATTGGGTTTCAGTATTGGTTAAAGACCTGTAGTTACGAAATTTTCACTTTGAATGACTATTGCTTCGTTCTTGATATTCAGTTGTTGTATTGCCGTAACCTAGAGCCTGTAAAACATTCCTGTCGTTCAGGATAGGCCATACATTTTTTCTTAAGGTTGGATTACTAGCGTAAATAAGGCTTCATTTCTTTATTGCAGCTGTTTTGCCTTGCATAGCATTTGGTTTAAGTCCTGATGCATCACCTCAGGAGGTTTTGGTGGACAAGTTCTTTGGTGGAAATCGACTTATGAGTGATGTTCTACCAAAGAAAAATTTTTCAGATTCAAAACCGTTGAAGGTCCACTTCACTTTTGTCATTTCCAATATTTTCGACATAGTAAGTTTTCAAGTTTACATTATTGCCTATGTAACAGTAGTAAAATACAGTGATAGTATCCCTAGGAAGAAGCTCTCTCATATCAAATGCACATACCTGAGGATAGGCGCCTATAGAGGGTATACGTTGGATTTCTATTTACTTTAACTAGCCAATAATGATATTATTTTGATGGAAATCGGTATGGCTAGCCAATCACTTTCCCAAACAGATTGTTCTAGCCCATACTGCCATTTGAATATTACTTGTATTAGTATCTAAGGCTTTGATTAATATTTTCTTTATTATTTAATTGCAGAAATCAGATAAAGAAGAACTAGATCTAGGTATTTGGATTGCCATGGTGAGTATTCCCTTATCAGCAGAAGAGCACATTTAGGATCACAGAGCCTTAGGCAGCTCTAACTTTCTATTCTTGTAACACCAGGAGTGAAACAGTGCATCAGATATGTCTTGATTCTTTAGGAACATAACTCTAGCTTAACCTCGATGTGCTGAAACGTATGTTCTATGAACCAGAAATTAGAAAATCTTGATTCAAATTGGAATTTCTTTATCGTATATTTCATTTAAAAAGTTGGAGAGCATACAGAATTTCATTACTTATGGGCACGGATTCAAATTTGATCCGTACCCATTTGGGTCCATTCTAGTGTAAATGGGGTCTTAATTCTAGGAGCTTTCTCTATTCATCAATAAACAATAGATATTACAAAAGCCAATTGTTTAAAGAACGAGTAAAGTCGAAAATGAGGATGATATTTGACTCTAGGTGAGCATATCACTTACACATTTTTATTTGCATCTTTAGGCTCTGTCTATGTAATAATCCCTTTTATCTAATATCATGTTACACGTTCTTCTTAAGAAGGTACTTTTGAAAAAAGTAGCTCTGGAATTTCTCAAAAAAACAATTGATTCTTTTGTTCTATAACAATGGTTTACCAAAGAACATTTAAGAAAGTTTCAGTGCTGAGATCATTTGAGACTTTCTTACAAAAATAAATGTTTTTCTGCTAATTCTATCGTTTTGTCCCTTATATGTAGACCATGGCTGAGATGGTTTTGATGTTATCCGTGCTTGATAAAGGATAATAACTGGGTTATAAAAGATGCTGCAATTCTATGTGGCTTACTCTAAATATGTACTGCCATCATAGAGAATTAGGTTTAATTAGCTTAGATATTAATTGATCATATTTTCATTTCTGTTTGTTATTGAGTACTGATGTTATTGACTTATTTTGGTTCAAATTCGTAAACTCTTTCTAGACTTGCAATAATCTCATCATTACTTGCTTTCTTCACATGAATTCATAATCATTCACTTTAAATGAACATCAAGAATCCATCTCTAATAGAAACAATAGAGACCACCTACATTCTTATTTCAATAACAAAGGTGGGTATGTATGCTTTTGTAGAGAGCTGTTCTTGCACTGTGAACTGCGTCTTAACAGCACCTTAGTTGTAGCCTTTATATAAAACCCCTCTCGGACGAGTAATCCCCCCTCCCGAGTCGTACCGTAAAAGCTCCTTTAAGGCCCCCTCTCTTTTAATCCCCCTCTTCATATCCTCAAACAAAACAACAGAGTAAAGTTTGGTGAGTTAAGGATAGCTTTGGGATATTTGCATTCAATCTTGATATTGTGAATTTCAAACTTAATACTAACTATTACAAATCCTCTAGTTACCACTTTAACAAGCATGCCCTCTAGAACCTCAAAACTTGAATAAGCCCTCTCAGAGGGGTAAATAGAGCCTTTAGGATAAGTTATTGAAAATGTGTGATTGGTAGCCATTATGGTTTTGAAAATTCCACCAATGGATAGAGCAAGTCAAGTTTTATTGTTCCACCATGTTTCAAGTCTTTCTTGCGTTCCTAACAAGAAATATGAGAGGTGGGCACAATGTGCCCCCTGGTAGTGCAGGGGTCTAAAAAGCCCGTTAGTAATAGGGTTAAAAGCTTCAGCTTTTCATTATGAAATAAAAGAGGTGTTTAAATTGGATGTACTTAAATCCTTGTAGCATTGGACGAACGAGTTAGTAAGCTGGAATAAAAGCCAATATCCTGTGGAATATCTGGAGGTACCAATAAACAAAGTATGGATTCCAACACTCTTCCTACAGCAAAAGTAAGTAAAATATGCATTGACTTCTTGGAGCGAAGGAGTTCAATTGCTTCATGGTTTATTAGGGTTTAACGGTGTTATTAGTGAAGATTCGTTTTTAAGGTCTTATTTGGGATGGAGGGCCTCAATCTATAACGGTTGGCAAACAGTACGAAAAGCTGAAGGCACAAAAGTTGCAAACAATGTTTTCCGCTTCTAGAACTCGGGTTGGTTCATGTGCTAGCGCACAGATCCAGCACTATCGCGAATTTTCGATTATTCAAGTATGTCCAGCATTCATCTGAGCATGTGTAAATCAAATATTGCATACTTGAAAAAATCGGACTTCGCAACTGAATAAGTAATAAGTATCTCTCATCTATCATCTCCCTGACGAGTTTGGGTCTGTACTTCAATAGATTCACCATTCGAAATGGTTCAGTCAATACACTTAGGTGCCTAATTGCCGTCCTCCTTTAGACTTAAGCTTTAGATCTGTCACATAAAGTTCGAGGAGAGATTGCTAGCTCTCTGCAACTCCAGGAGAAAGGAAAAAAGGAGTTAAAAGATGCAGTTGAATTGAAAGGAAGGACCAGGGTGGCACTGCTCGCTTCCCTATTTAGTGGGCTCTTTGTATATTGTGCATTAACCATTACATTACGAAGATGGTAAGCGTATTTGCCAATCAACTTCACTATCAACTTCTGAAAGGGTACCCTGGTTACCAATTTTCCATTACTCCTTTTAGTGTGATCGCTGAAATTTTGAAACCTCATGGCAACAACGGAATAGTCATAGTCTACCCAACTGGCCTTACGACTCTCGACTTTGGGACAAGAATCAAACTGACATGCTTGATGCCTGCCTGTCTCTTTCCCATGGACACACACAGGTGTCCCCTTAAATTCGTATCTATCGCACAAAGTGCCAAGATGCTGGTTTTTGTCCCTGATGACAAAACTCGCATGAGCTACGACTCATTTGCTATGAAATCCACCGGCTTGTGGGAAATCGAAACTCATACTTTTACAGATGCATCTCGCACTATGATTACAAATGGAGGGTTTAAACGGCATTCTTCGGTTTTGGAAACCGCCTTAACCTTCAAGCACAAACCAAAGTACTACTGGCTTACGATACTGTTTCCAATAACTCTGATATGTACCGTGACGTTCTTTGCTGTGCTACTTCCAAGAGAAAACGGAGAGAGGACATCATTACTGATCACGTGTTTTCTGGCTCAAATCGTTTATTTGGATAACGTGTTGAAGAGCGTGCCAAAGACATCCGATTACGTTCCATTGTTGGTTATTTTCCTGTTCGTAGTGCTGCTTTTCACTGCCTGTCAGATCGGTTTGACGGCAATCGCTGCTTACTACGCTGAGAGGGCGAGTAAAAGGAAGGATCTGTCCTCTTGCCATAAGAAATTCGCAATGATGTTAAGCAAGATTTTTATGGTGAGCAAAGGAAGAAAGAATCAAGTCCAATCAATTGAAAACATCAGTCATTATGGTAATGACATCAAGTTGAAGAAGAGGCATTCATTAGTAGACAGCAGTCATTCACCCAACACAATCATTATCCCCAATAAATCAGAAGATAATCAGATGGAGGCAGATGCTGAAAAAGAGGCTGAGGAAGAGCCTCAAGAAAAGGCCGATGGAGATAGGCCCATGTGTTGCAATACTATGTGCAAAGTTATAGATCGTCTGTCTGTAATTTTGTCGTTTATGATGCTTTTCTCCATTCCTATAGCGATTCAGCTCGTGTATGATCGCACAATCAAATTTGATTGTGGTATACCAAATGAGAATTGAACGTTACTGTAAAAAAGGAAGACACATTGTACCATACGTACCAACTATCGCATAATCTTGAACGCAGGCTATATAAAATGCTGCATCAAATTGATGGCAAAGACTTACGTTGATATTTATTGCAGAATTGCTGGATAGTATTATGATAATTTTGATCATTCTAACCATATTTGTTAACTGACGTTTTGCTCAGGGGTGAAGCTTGAGAGGGTATGGGGTGTGATGTAATGGCGGTAGAGTGGCCATTAGGATAAGGGTGAGTCGAAGAAAGATACATTCATGTTATTCGATGAATTCAAGCATATTCCTATATATAGCTCATAAGTACGCACGTAGCTCTAAGGGCCTGTCTACATAGTAGATTTCAGTCCGGGATGACATTTAAGCCTGGCAAAGGTGAGGCGGGGATGGCTGAGTGGTTAGATCACTTGACCCTTGTTCAAAGGGTTCGAAAAAACCTTCAGACCTGTCATTAAGTGTAAGGAGAGAATTAGCCAGCTCTCTGTAATTCCAGGCAAAAAGGCAAAAGGAATCATGAGGTGTGGTCACATCGAGAGGAAGGACCACAGTCGCACTGCTCGATTATTTTACCTATTCAGTGGACCTTTTTTGCTTGGCATAAAACAAATACCTTACGAAGATAGTAAGTGTGTCTGCGAATTAGCTATCCATGAACTGCTTCAATTACTCTACCTATTCAGTGGGCCCTTTGTGCTTAGCACATAAACCCATACCTTACGAAGATTGTAAGCGTACGTATGTGCCTTACCAACAGCAAACTGAAGTGAAATTTTAGCCTTTCGCAAATTCGAGAAAAATGAATATAGAAGAAAGCAGGCGCTACCCGAGATGAAACTTTAATTGATTAATTGACGCATTAATCCCCATTTTTCTCCAGACCTATTGCCGTTTGATGGCAAATATTTTCCTGCTTAGGCTAGAATATTGGCAACGCATGCGCGATACTGATAACTTGGCGCTTAAATTCATTCCATAAGATTTTCAGCCCAGCCTGAAATTTCCCATGTAAACACAAACAAAGTTCAGCTCAGTTTAGCAGGCTGAAACTTCCACCCTGGTTGAAAACTCCCATGTAAACAGATCCTAACAACAACTAAAAATTAACGCTATGATACAGAATTGAATAACGCTACCAAACAAACACAAATAATGCCGACGTCAGGACTAGGTGATTCCACTAACATATAAAGATTTTACAGAACTGGAATCGAGCGAATAAAAATGAAGCTAAAACTCAGATGCTGTTGCAACAATAACAAAACAATCTAATAAAGTCTTATCCAAGCTAGATAGGTGATATATACTTTGTCAAAAATGTTTTATTTGGCGCATTCAAACGGAATCAGAATTCAGGATATCTATTAGTTTCATTCGTCTAGGATGGAGAATAGCAAATCGATCAATGATTGCATCTACGTCAAGTGGAACTTCCCAATGAACATTCATGAGAGCAAGTCCATTCATCCGAGAGGACCCCATCGTACTGCGTAGGTAGGTCTTCAAGCGTCTCAAAACAGATATCGAACGCTCACAAGAACAAGACGTCACAGGAATTGTTGCAGCTATTTGAAAAGCGGTGTACAGGTTTGGAAATGTTACCCTGTCAATCTGGGGTAAAAGATCAGCAATTGTGCTAGGAGGAGTGCCACTGAACATTTTCCATTTACTCTCCCACGTTTTGAGCTCTGTTTGCAAATAGCGGGGCTCAGGCAAGTCTTCCTTATATAATGAAAGGAAGACAGAGAACTTTTCCGACCAGTCCACTTGACTTAAACTGGAAGGCAACCCATAGGACACGTGCAGCAGATTCATGTTATCCTCTGCAAAACGTGAATTTACCTGTGATGACAGGTGATCCAAGAAAGGAAGGGACAAAATCACCCTATAATAATCTGAAGGAGAATCAGAGGGAGTGTTTGGGCGGTTTCGTTGAATTCTGGCAGTTCTTGGTTTTGAGGGTGGTGTGTCAACTTTCTCGCCAAGTTCAACAGCTTCTGCAAACCAGACCTTATGCAACTCAGATATCTCGTTGCGATATCTCTGTAACATGGCACAGAGAAGGTTAACTGCCTCCTTACTACGTGTAACATCAATTGAAGGCGACTGTAGTTGCTTGGTCAAAGGTCTCGTAATCTCTAGGATTCGAGACACTGTTACAAGAGAAATTATAAACTCAAAGGCAATGGTGCCATGAAAAAGACCAGATGCATCTCTAACAGAATCACTGCTCCAGTTCCTCTCCGTGTTATTCTTAATTTCCTCAAGAGCAGCTACAACGCCTTCAAATATTTCCACAAAAACATCCAAGCCTTCAATGCGGGCTATCCAGCGCGTACGACAAACGTCAATAAGTTTGGTATGACGCGAAGAAGGGACGATTTCTTTGATTTTATCTGTTAAAACAGAAAACCGTTTAGGGTGAATGTTGAAGAAGTCACTCACTGCTTTTACGTGACCCATCATGTTGCTGACAATCTGTATGTTACATGCAGAAGCCACACAAAGATTGAGCACATGTGACTTGCAATGTACATACAGTGCTTTTGGGTACTGCCGTTTTATGATGGATGAAGCTCCATTGCACCTGCCCGACATGTTGCCTGCACCATCATACCCTTGTCCTCGACAAAAAGAAGGGTCAAGATCGAGCTCTTTCAGAGAATTCAGGATTTTGGCTGCGATGGCACGTCCGGAAAGGCCTTCGTCACACACTACAAAGCGCAAAAAATCTTCTCTGATTTTTGACGCAGAATCCACATATCTCAGAACTAATGCCATCTGCTCGACATTGCTCACGTCCGATGCTTCATCAGCAAGAATGGAGAAGAATTTAGCATTTTTGATTTCGTTACATATTTCATCCGAAATCATGCTTCCACAAATATTGATTAACTCGTTTTGAGTGGTTTTAGACCGATATGTAGCAGACTTTGGGGCATTTTCAATGTGATCCTCGAATTCCGGATTATTTCCGCATCTATACAAAAGCTGTATGAGAGCTTGGAGATTTCCAGGATTGCCTCTAGTCCCGTCATAAAACTGCGAGTCGTCTCTATGACCCCGAAAGGGAATATTTCCACGTCCAAGAAGGATCACGGCCTCTACAATAGGCTTCAACTTTCGCCTGTTCTTCTCAACTTGCTGTGCAGTCAAATTGTTCAACTGAACATCAATCGAAGCAGATCTATTCTCCATACAAGACCGAAAGTGTTCTGCTTTCTGTGAAGCACTTATGTGGATCTGCGACTTCAGGGTGTGGTCATTAAATCTCTTCAAGGCATCTTTCCATTTATCAAATGGAGATTTAAACAGGCACGTCAATTTTGACGAATTGTGGCTGCTTTCTCCACCAAACAAAACACAGTGGATGCAGAAAACCCCGTTCAAGAGTTCAGAATAAGCCAACCAGGGAAACGATTCGAGCCACCTGTATTGAAACTTTCGGCCAGCTGAATTTTTCGGAAATGAGAATGTCTGCGGTGGTTTCCAAACATTTCGTTGTAAATCATATTTTTCTGCATCTGACATCAGTGAAACTCTATTATAAAAGTTACCAATATCTTTTTCATGGACATGAGATGCATTATCATCTGAATCTGGCATGGCAGAGGATGAAATGATTGAAAAGCTCTCAACTCGAGGATTTGCCTCAACTGGATGAGATGTACATGCAATAGAATCAGATTGATTGGTATCATTTGGAATCGGGACTTGCAAATCATCATCACAGTCAGATGGAGCCTGTCTTGCCTTTTTGGTGATAATAGTATCAAGAGTGGTTTGCACTTTTTTCTTTGTTGCTCCGTCCTTGGCTCTTTCCATGGTTCAAGCCCTGAATAGCAAAAATTTTCTTAATTTTTACAATTAAAGAAAACTAAAATGTCTTATGTCCTATGTTTTTCTTAGTCAGTTTCTTTTACAGTTGTTTCGATATGGAAAATAACTTTTAGCTGTCTTGACCAGAAGGCCCTATGTGATTATGACGCAAAGAGAATAAAAAAGGGTTGTTAAAAAGGAAGTAAATGAAAAAAGAAACTCTGATCTATGATGGATATGATCAACTAAAAAAAATGGTGGTTGTTTACCCCTTTGGAAAAATGAACAAATTTTTTATAAATGTAAATTGTGAAAATAAAACATGTAGACCTTTTGCCCTAAAACATGAATTATTTATTCAGCAAAACACCACAATCATATCCACTCTCCATTTCATAAGAATAATCTATTAAGAATATTGAGACTTATTATTTCCAAACTACACTAAATAATTAAAGAAAAACAACGATAAAAATGTGGGGGTTGATTGCAGTTTAGCGAGCGGCAACAATAGGGAATAAGATTTCCAAATATGTGTGGATCTGTGTCATATGTGGACTGCGTAACTGCAGAGGAGGCCTAAACATGCAACCTTGCGGAATCTGTGGAGAGTGTACCGGAAACTGTTGTTGACAATTCTAACGATTTAAACCCAAAAGAATAAATAAAAAGTACTGGCACCATTCAGATAACGCACTGCCAGATTCCTCCTCGAACACGTATTTTTTTTAAGAGACTCATTATAAGAAACCCAGACTCTCGAATGGTCAAACATTTAAGAAACTCCAGTACTGGGAAAATATACCTCAAGAAACTAATTATTTTTACAAAGGAATCTTAAACGTAATTTTACTTTATTTCCACTTGCTTCTTGTATCATATTACAACTTTTAAGGCACTTGAGTTATGTATGTCTAAACAATGTTGCCAAGCTTCAAAAAGCCTAGTTCCACAATTCCACTGAATTATTCAGCTACTCACGTTTAAGATATTTTTATTTCTATTCTATTTATTCTATCTATTCTCTTCTATTCTATCTATTTATTTTTATTATTATCAACCGTTTCGGACAAGGTTGTAAACATGAAGATTGTTACGAAAAATGCACGGAAAATTGCATGAGAAACTTGCAAGGAACTCTGAGTACTAAAAACCCGATAATTTCAAAATTTTAAGAAACTTTCAGTACTGGCAAACATCTCTAGTTTCTTTTAAAAAAATACGTGCGCCCTCGTGAAATCTGACATATCAAAAGGAGTGTATGTGATTCAAACAAAAATGACTTTAAAAATAAAAATCAATCAGGTAGTAGCTTTAAAAATAACAACCATACCTTCTATGTCTTCCTTTCCTTCCAATTTCATAAGGCCTTGAGTAGGCCTTTGGCCTGAATGCCCAGAATTTGTGTTTTCCCAAAGGAGTAGCTAATTTATACTTCTAAGATTCTTTTTAACTATACAGACTATAAAATGATTAAGAAAATATATTTAATAATATGTACACTAGAATTAGAATTATCGGCGACAACGAGTTTTCAATTCGAGCTCCGAAGCTTCGACGACCATATGTTTCGATATCAAATTCCTAATGCCTGCTCACTGCAGCTCACTACAGCTCACTACGGCTCCCGCGTAAATTGGCAGCGAATACTCCACTCTGATTGGATGAAGATTAACTTTTTCAAACTCTCACTACGGCTCCCGCTCATTTTGAGCCGTAGTCAACTCTGCCTTTGATTGGACATAACCCAATTTTTCAAATCGAGCCGTAGTGCACTACGGCTCCCGCCAAAATGAGCCACAAATTCTCTTCTCTCATTGGATAACGTTTAACTTTTTCAAATCCCACTACGGCTCCCGCCCTTTTTGAGCCGCTTGAGCCGTACAGCTCCCCCGCAGCCAATTCAAAAGACGATTTTGTCTGCCCCGTTCCCTAAAACAGAAAACTACGCGGAGTTTTTGTTTAAAAAAAGAAATGGGGCTTCTTTAGACATACGGTTCTAGGGAACAAAATAAAGAAATAAATATTATTATGAAATAATCATAGACTTTTTATCTAAGAGCTATAATTAGAAGAAATAAAAAATGCTATGTCTGGAAATCTGACTACGGCTCAAGCCGTAGTAGCCGTAGTCTGGATCCGCCCCTGGGTTGTGAGTTGGACTTGTAGCTACCACCCGAATTAGCTCACTGTTTACTCCTTCCTAGTACCAGCTGTCCCTATTTTCTTCAGAAACGCACTTATCTGTAGTATAAATCAAAACTCATTTTTGAGAAATAAGAATAATCAAAAATAAAACATCGGAGTCTCTAAAGATTTGTTCATTTCAGAAAAATTTGTTTTATCAATAAAACTACCTGCTTTAAGGTTCATTATTGCTGTTTACAAATTGAACTTCGCTGATGCAATTCTTTGGAGCAGCAAAACAGTTATTGATTTTGGTTGATTGTCATTATGCTGTCTTATTGCATCCTTTAGCGTTCTATATGCACTGTTAAATAAGGGAGGCTGACACTTAATGAATAAAGCAACAAATCTTGAACTGCAAAGTTAGAAACAACAAATTCGCAGACCACTTGAATGACATATTTCTTCAGCAGCTTTGGGCAGTTACATTCCTGCAATAGTTGTGGGCAGCCACATTTCTACAGTAGCTGCGGGCAAGTCACATTTTTGCAAAAAATCAGGGCATCCACATTTGTGCAGCGGTTCTTGTTATTGTGAGGCGGTTCTTGTTAATTGTATCGTTAATACACAATTCAAATGACAAAGCTTAGTCATATGCGGTAGCGACTTTGAACTAGATTAACGTACCGTATCAATCGTTCTTTTCGTGAATTCAAGATTTCTATGGTCCTGAGCTGTAATCAAAGATGCAATATCTCTACAGCTTGTTTTTCTTTGGTGAGTGGAAACTTCAAAATCAGTTTTAGTACTGTATTAGATTCTTAATACTATTATCCCAATTTTGACTTTTCAATGAATTTGTGTATGCTTATAGATTCTGAAACTGCCACAGACGGGTTTGTATGTTTTAAACGCATCGTGGAGTGGGTAGAAATACTTTTGCCGCACACAGGCCACTTGAAATTATTTAGAAAATAATAAATAGGGTTATCAGAGCCCCGTTTGGGATATTTGAAGTATGACATAATTCATTTTTTTGAGGAATTATATTAATATTCAGAAATCAATCTTGGCTCCTATTGTAAATTATTGAATGATTTATGCAGTGAAATTTGAAAATATTTAGGATTTTATACTGAAAATTGAAACAACGATAGCCCTCCCTGTGCAAAGAGGCCTCATTTATATAATACTGTATAACAAAATGCTTGGGTGTTTATCCTCCTCATAAGTATAACATGTGTTCCTGAATGGCAGTTTTTGTCTGCCTTGACATGCGACCAGGTTTTGTGCTAGTGGCTAATGATTTCCATATTTGCGACTAAATGTTGCTTCAAGTGTTTATTTTTATCCACGAAACTATGATCTAGGCCAAGTGATAGCTGCAGAAGCTGATTACGATCAAAGTTTTTTGGAGATAAGTCTAGTACGGGAATATCATATTGACGATAACTTACCATTAGTTTTAGGTTATGTAACGTTTTAATTCTCGTTTTCAAAGATGCTATGCGTCTTTAAATTCTTATAAAGAATTCTAAATGATTGTAGACCACAAATTTCTTTTTTGATACTTTTTAGCATCTTAGGGCCCTTTGTTCAATTTTATTCCCATTTCGTTTAACCTTTTACTAGTAAACCCTTGTGCAATTTTATTTTTAGATTTATATATAGAGCGGGTTTTATTTTAGTCTTTAAGCATTGATAATGATTAATAAATTGAAGAGCTTCTGCTGAATCAACGAGTTTGTTTGTCAACATGTCTTTCTAATTCAAGCCATATAAAAAGCTATATGGTTTTGGTGCGTCCTTGCAAATTCTTTTTCTGCCTAATTGCCCTGGATGCTAAGCGTGCTTCGATTCACTGGAACACGGAATAACCTGGTATTCTGCCCTTCACAAAGAAACATGCACACATGCATACACATGCACGATGCAAAATTTCAACTGGCTGATCTACATAGCCGCCTGCGCAGGCGCTTCGTGCCAGCTACGCCTGCAAATATAGTATAATAAACTCTCTAACGATGTAAAGAAGTTTCCATGGTACCAATATTTCAAAGCAAGAGATAAAACAAATGCAATCGAGTAAGAAGTATATAAATAACGCAGGATTGATCTAAATTACATACTATTGTAAAATTACGCTTTTAAAGGCGCACAGATGGTCTGGTAGTTTAGTACTTTGCATTTTGGGTGGTAATTTGGTTCAATTAAGAATTTTGAACAGCTTGCTGTGGACAAACAATAGACGCAGAATCTCGGCAATAAGATTAGTTTCAAAACCTCCTCGTTAGTGTGAAAGGGAAAGCAAATCAAGTATTTCTAATTTTCTTGCCCTTTTTAAGAAATCTTGAGGAGATAAGAAACAATATTTTCCATAGAGCAGAAACTTAGGCCAAACAGCTAGCCTCGCATAAGATATTCGTCGTACCCGCAGATAATTTTCAAGGCTGTGTAAATTGAATCGTAGTATATCAAATTTCCCATTTGTGTGCGCCTTTAGATAAATCTAATGCCATCTTCTGATGTTAGTGTGGTAGTTGGCCTAAATTACCCACAGCATATAAAATTCATAGAGGAATGTAGCCAATTGCTAATAAACAATCTATTATGAGTTTTGTCTCCCTATTCTGGATAGCAAGTGCTCTATGCCATGGGCAGAGTGATATACACAGGGACTTAGGGCCTGTGATCCTGATTCAATTTTCTTCGCTTTTACACGTTTTTACGCTTATTTGGTTTCTCCGATACCTATTAAAAACTATAAAAAAACTTTGATTATCATGTCATGCGCACTAACGCCAATTTCATCCCAGCAAGGTGGGATCAGGTAAATAGGCCCTTAGAAAAGAAATCTCTCAAAGAAGAAAAGAATCTATGTGTTTATTATTTGTTATTTACTATTTTTACAGCTGTTTAATTAAGTTGTTGTTGTTGTTGTTGTTGTTATTGTTGTAATTAAATAGTTGTTTTGAGTGTTGATTCTATGGACTGAAAGAGGGTTTAGCTATTTCTATGATGAAATTTAATAACAATCTTTCGTGCAACAAAAGAAAAAATGTTTTTATACGCTTTTGAACAATTTCAAAATAAACATTGATGGACGTATTTGCTTCTACGCAATATTTTTTGCATCTCACATAATGAAGTTTTTACTTGTGGCAAGATCATTAAAAAATCGTAAGAAGCGCTGTCTATTTTTGAACGGTCGTAGAATACTGTACCTGCGCAGCGATTTTCAATGGCACCAAAAGCACGGAGGCAGCCGCTGGTATCTCAAAAAAGATTACCAAAGATGAATAGACAACGCGGGATGACTTTGAGAAAGTTGGAAGATGATGTGACGGTAAACGAGTGAGTTAAGCTAGGCTATAACGCAGGGAACACTGAGAAACAGAAAGTTGAGAAAAAAACTTCAGTGAGCAAATGAATGAGCAATAAAATTTAGGCCTAAGCACTGATTGTAGAATTTCCAAATCAAACTAATACACACTACACTGAAAGCGTTATCTACACCGCTATCTGCGAATTTCTTTCTTGACAAAAAAGTGGACTTTCTAACCTTTCTATACCTACTGCATCATGAAGCTTCCAGCGCCCTCGGTGACTTCATGGCATTTTTGTATAGTACTGAAAACATGCTGATCAGTGCTATTCGGTTTAGTTTTGATGTACTTTTGGCTGGTTTGCTTTGCAAATTTTCTAGGATGGTATCGCACTTCTCCGTGCAAGCAAGCCTATATAGTGTGGGAAAATTGTGTTTCGTGTCCGTAATCCCCATGCCACTGAAATAAAATCACGTCAAGCAATACAACATTTCATCCAACATCTTACACAACATTTCTCCATGCTAGTTTTGTAGGGCGTATACACACGTTTCAACAATCCAAATAAAGAAAAAAAATACGAAATATTAGGTGAAATATTGCATTGTTGACCGGGTCTTAATGATTTGATAGTTTTTTACTAGTTTAGGTTGTATTACTCGTCATTCCCGATCAAATGACGCAATAGTTTACCCAATATTTTCCACAACATGATTTGGGCTGCAATGTTGGTTCAGTTGGCTGCCTTGTTGAAGCCCCTACATCCGTATGTTGATGTTGGCTGAAATTTGATTAGGGTCAAGAATGTTGCGTGTCTGGACCAATATCTCTGCTGTTTTGAAATGCTGGCGGAAATTTTGGATTCGTTGGGCCACCTCAGCCAATAATATTGACTTTGTGTAGGAGCAAAACATGATCAGCAATCTCTAAACAGGGAACGCAAAAGTGGTGCAAAAATCTTTTGGCTACCATTTTGTTGATCAATGCAAATTAATTACACAGTCAAATATTTTCTCTTGTTATTTAGTCTTTGATAAACAATCAGTGTTCCATGAATCCTAGCACTATGATTTATTATAAACTGCAATATATTAGTTTCTTTTGTCAGATTATTCTAATGTGACCATGTGCCTAGGCCCTACTAAACAAGCATGTAAAATTGTTTGGCTGAATGCTAGGTGAAATGTTGCATCATTTGACTGCTTAACTTTGACGGATTACTCACTGATTATTCATTCATTCTTTGTCAATTTTCTCTTAAAACAATACACACACAACACTGACTTGCAGAGCCAGTGCCAACCTGTTTTTTTTTTGTGTTTTCCAGCCAGAGCAGAAAATAATTGACTGCTCGATACGAATATCATTGTAACCGGCCTAAATAGTGTTGTATTTCTTTATTGCAGCACTTTTGCCTTGTTTATCGATTGGTCTAAGCCCTGATGCCTCGCCTCAAGAAATTTTGGTGGATAAATTCTTTGGGAAAAATCGACTTATGAGTGATGTGCTGCCAAAGAAGAACATGTCAGATTCCAAACCTTTGAAAGTCAACTTCACCTTCATCATTCCTAATATTTTTGAGATAGTAAGTCACTATGGTTCTTATGTGGAGACTTTATTAGATTTTACTCTGAAGTGAATAGATAGTTTATTAAAAAATTCAGAAAATTAATAAAAAACCAAGACACATACTCAGTGCACATCACTAGAAGAGAAACAGAAGATCTTTCTACATATGAACTAATGAGGTGTATCCCCACCAGGCAAATTACCCATTGGTTTTCTTAGAATCTTACCTAGAGAGCTCAATAAATGTTGTCGCATACTATTACAGACTCAAGATGAAACAGGAATAGAAATAATAAAAACGCATTAAACTCTTTTTTTATATAAGAACCAGTAAAACTTTGTTTGAAGCTGGCTGTTCTTAAATATTCCTCTATTTTCTGCCTGATATGTTTTTAATTTATTTTAACTCAGTTCGGAGCGCTAATTAACCTAATACAGCGTACAAAAATTAAATCAACGCATGTGGCAGTACTTGGGGTCGTATCTTGCAATTCACGGTCAATTTACCGTTATAATAACAACAACTTATACCGGTGGCCCTGCCGTTGCAACTTCTTTTGGCTGCAGTGTCTCAGGAGTTGGCTTAACTACAAATTATGCCGGTGGCCCTGCCGTTGCAATTTCTTTTGGCTGCAGTGTGACAGGAGTCGGCTTAACTACGAATTAACACATGTGTTGTCTAAGTCAAACAGATGATAAGGATAATTTGACTAGTGCCTAATAGAGGGTCCAAGTTATGGAAAACTTATATAGAATAACTAAATAATTTCCACCCGATCGGTGGCCATAACCGCTGGGAGACGGGTATATAACTGATACGACCCTATATTAAGGGAAAGAGAGGGAGGGGAATGAACAAAATAACGATGAACAAGAAACCGACCTAAGTCTCACTATCTACGAAGGAATAATATCTTTGAACCAAGAGGTGGTTAAAAGAGAGACGAACGGGACAATCGAGTGCTCCTCCTGCGTTAACCTCAGTTTCGACGAAACTGCGAGACTTACTTAATGATTATTTGGAAGCCTGTTCTCGCGAGCAGTTCTGTTGATTGGTTCAAATGTGAGCTCTTTTCATCATCTGTGTGCTGTCAATCTGCTTGTTTTGAAATCATTTGTCAGTCTCATGGTTATTTCGTATAATTCCTATATTGTGCATTTACTTTGTAAATGTGATTTAATGTGCAGGCCGCAAAGCCCCTTGGGATAGCCGTCGCCATTCCACACGTGGTGGCTTCACTCAGTATTATAGCCAGTTTATCCAAACAGTTTACTTGTTATCAGAGATATTATTCGGTCAAGGATTATTTTCATTATTCTTTTACCTAACCAATTAATTTAACTAAGCGTTGGTATGAGAAAGCATGGTAGAAAACCTTCCCTTGGAGCACAATGAGACATTGAATCACATCGTATACCCAATTCTTGGATGAGCCTAGCCGTTTGGAAAGCCTTGCTTCGTGAGACTTTGTTGTTACGAGCTGCCGGGAACAGCCTCATCCAAATGGGATCGAAAGCTGCTCATACCCAGCGTCCAGCGACTGTTTTAAGTATCCACTGTTCAACATGATTGACATGATAAAAGTCAATTGAAAAGTCACGATGACACAGTAACAACAATAACACAGTACCAAAATTTGCTGCAACAATGAAGGAAGGTTGAGAAGAAGCAGTGGTTATAAAACACAAGAGCCGTGTATGGGTGAATGCCTGGATATTTTCTTTTTGATAATCAATGGTAATGGAACGAGTATCGTGAACTCTCTCGATGTTATGCTCATGAACCTATAAAAGAATGGTCCGAAGCCGTCTTCCAAAACAATATTTACCTCACAACAACAAGAATATTCTGCAGTGATCCTTCTTCTTGTCGGGCACAGTTGGTACACACAGTGACAGTGTAAGTGCGAGTTAAATCCCTCCTTTTTTTACTCTCTAATCAAACCAAATAAGTAAGAATCTATTCAATTAAACAACTATCTGAAACATTACGAATTACGAATTAAACTTTTTCCTTTCTTTATTCTATGTTGAATTACTTTGGTTTCATCCAACATCACAATCGCAATAAATCATCAGATGGCTCCATGTAAAGGATGACCTCTCAAAAGTCTGTATTCAGAAGATTTGAAGCTGTGAAAGTACATAATCATAATCGTAATTATAATAAGATCAACAACTCACTACCTGGCATACAGGATTGTTGTTGTGCAAAATAATTATATCAACAAAATAATCTTCGAGCTAGTAAACAAGGTAGATACTTTGAAAATATAACGGATATTTGCCAGAAAAATTACAAACGGAGTACTGCGACGACAAATTCAATTTTGGAAAGAGGGATGAACGAAAACAAAATATCCACTTCGACAACGCGTGGAAAAATATCATATCGCAAAAGTAACGAGAAGAATATCCGTATTGAGGAAGATTGCGAGGAGATAGCAACACAAACTGAATCCGCTCCTTTAGAAGTTATTTTGGAAAGCGAAGGAAATAAAAATCTACAAGTGGATTTCGAAGAGTTCAAGAGATTTACGCACGGTGAAATATTATCGTTCCAAGACCGCGAAGCATTGGTCAAAACATGCAAGAAAGGATTCTATCACTGGAAAGGCAACTACACCAAAAAAAGAATTATCATCGAAAAGTTAAAAGATGGGTTTAGCGGAAAATCATCTTGCCATTGCCCCTCCCAAAGATCAACATCAAGTAACTCTGAAGCTCCCCAAAGAGATCCAAGCACCATGTCTCATTGTTCAGAAAATAAGAATCAACAAAGAAATCCTCCAACTGCAACCCAAGTTGAGAAGATAGAGAGAACAAAGAAAGAAGAAATGAAAAATGATGATGACAAAGGAAAACATAGAAATCAACCAGTCGTGATTAATTCGGATAGCCCAGAGCAAAAGACACCAAAGAAAGACAGAAAAAGGAAAACAATAGTTGGAGATTCAATGTTGAACGGCATAACCGAAGACGGAATGCAAAAGAATCATAACGTACGTATCAAGCGTCGCCCCGGAGCAACGATATTGGACATATTGGATCACGTAAAACCTGTAATCCGAAAGAAACCGGATCTGAATATCATTCACGCGGGAACTAACGAACTGACATGCAAGGAGGAAGTAGACACGGTAGAAAATTTGAGCAGCGTAATCGAAGAAGCAAGACGTGTATCATCTGAAACGAAAATCGCCCTGTCAAGTATTGTCGTCAAAAAAGACAAACAAGCTATGGACAAGAAGGTTGCGATGCCTTGGTTCCACCCGACACAACGAAACCAAATACAACCATAAAATGGTCCAGTGCGAAGGATATCTTCTTCCCAGACTATATTCAAAGAATTCGAAGCGGCTCAAGTACAGTATGTCCTTCGTGTGTCACATTATCAACCGGGGAAATCCGCAAGACGTGCACCTAGCATTAAAAATACGAAAGCAACTTCTGGCAAATACAAGGGAGTTGTCTCCTGGCAACTCAGAATTAAGTTCTACGTAGTTTCCAGTAAGTAATGTATTGAGAAGTATTATAACGAGAAAAGTGGTTAAGAAGTGAAGGATTGAACAAACTCATCAAGGTATTGGGATGCTGGTCTACAACTTGCTACCAGCAATATATTTGTACTCCTAACTCTGGCATCCGTAAGATCCCAAGTCTGCTGGCCTCCCCTACCCACTTATCCTCTACTACATAGTTAGTCAATAGCAGCAGGGGTCCATAAGTTGGCACGATTTGGCAGTCTTTGGTCCATGTTAAGCATGTGTCTGTTTATTAGCTGTAAATATATGCATCACAGTGAGAGTGTATTATCCGTTATTATAGCGACCCTGTTCACCACAGAGTTTGATGGTCCAGACCACCGCTACGACCAGCGCTACGACTGTATCATCCGTTATTATAGCGACCCTGGTCACAACGTAGCTTGATGACCCAGACCACCGCTACGACTGTTTTATCCGTTATTATAGCGACCCTGATCACAACATAGCTTGATGACCCAGACCACCGCTACGACTGTATTATCCGTTATTATAGCAACCCTGTTCACCACAGAGTTTGATGGTCCAGACCACCGCTACGACTGTATTATCCGTTTTTATAGCGACCCTATTCAGCACAGAGTTTGATGGTCCAGACCACCGCTACGACTGTATTATCGATCAATTATTATAGCAACCCTGGTCACAACATAGATTGATGATCCAGACCACCACTACGACTGTATTATCCGTTATCATAGCGACCCTGGTCACAACATAGCTTGATGACCCAGACCACCGCTACGACTGTATTATCCGTTATTATAGCGACCCTGTTCACCACAGAGTTTGATGATCCAGACCACCACTAGGACTGTATCATCGATCGATTATTATAGCAACCCTAGTCACAACATAGATTGATGATCCAGACCACCGCTACGACTATATTATCCGTTATTATAGCGACCCTGTTCACCAGAGATTTTGATGGTCCAGACCACCGCTACGACTGTATCATCCGTTATCATAGCGACCCTGGTCACCACAGAGTTTGATGGTCAAGACCACCGCTACGACTGTAATATCCGTTATTATAGCGATCCTGGTCACCACAGAGTTTAATGGTCCAGACCAGCGCTACGACTGTATTATCCGTTATTATAGCGATCCTGGTCACCACAGAGTTTGATGGTCCAGACCACCGCTACGACTGTATTATCCGTTATTATAGCAACCCTGGTCTTAACATAGCTTGATGACCCAGACCACCGCTACGACTGTATTATCGATCGATTATCATAGCAACCCTGGTCACAACATAGCTTGATGACCCAGACCACCGCTACGACTATATTATCCGTTATCATAGCGACCCTGGTCACCACAGAGTTTGATGGTCCAGACCACAGCTACGACTGTATTATCCGTTATTATAGCGATCCTGGTCACCACATGTCCCGACCACCGCTACGACTGTATTATCCGTTATTATAGCGACGCTGGTCACAACATAGCTTGATGACCCAGACCACCACTACGGCTGTATTATCCGTTTTTATAGCGACCCTGTTCACCACAGAGTTTGATGGTCCAGACCACCGCTATGACTGTATTATTCGTTATTATAGCGACCCTGGTCACAAAATAGCTTCATGACCCAGACCACCGCTACGACTGTATTATCCGTTATTATAACGACCCTGTTCAGCACAGAGTTTGATGGTCCAGACAACCGCTACGACTGTATTATCGATCGATTATTATAGCAACCCTGGTCAAAACATAGCTTGATGACCCAGACCACCATTACGAATGTATTATCCGTTATTATAGCTACCCTGGTCACAATATAGCTTGATGACCCAGACCACCGCTACGACTGTATTATGGATCGATCATTATAGCAACCCTGGTCACCACAGAGTTTGATGGTTTAGACCACTGCTACGACTGTATTATCCGTTATTACAGGGATCCTGGTCACCACAGAGTTTGATGGTCCAGACCACCGCTACGACTGTATTATCGATCGATTATTATAGCGACCCTGGTCACAACATAGCTTGATGACCCAGACCACCGCTACGACTGTATTATCCGTTATTATAGAGACCCTGGTCACAAAAGAGTTTGATGGTCCAGACCACCGCTACGACTGTATCATCCGTTATAATAGCGACCCTGGTCACAACATAGCTTGATGATCCAGACCATCGCTACGACTGTATCATCCGTTATTATAGGGATCCTGGTCACCACAGAGTTTGATGGTCAAGACCACCACTACGAATGTATTATCTGTTATTATAGTGACCCTGTTCACCACAGAGTTTGATGGTCCAGACCACCGCTACGACTGTATTATCGATCGATTATTATAGCAACCCTGGTCACAACATAGCTTGATGACCCAGACCACCGCAACGACTGTATTATCCGTTATTATAGCAATCCTGGTCACCACAGAGTTTAATGGTCCAGACCACCGTTACGACTGTATTATTGATCAATTATTATAGCAACCCTAGTTACAACATAGCTTGATGATCCAAACCTTATTATAGTGACCCTGGTCACAACATAGCTTGATGAACCAGACCACCGCTACGACTGTATTATCCGTTATTATAGCGACGCTGGTCACAACATAGCTTGATGACCCAGACCAGCGCTACGACTGTATTATCCGTTTTTATAGCGCCCTGTTCACCACAGAGTTTGATGGTCCAGACCACTGCTACGACTGTATTATCCGTTATTATAGTGACCCTGGTCACAACATAGCTTGATGACCCAGACCACCGCTACGACTGTATTATCCGTTATTATAGCGACCCTGGTCACAACATAGCTTGATGACCCAGACCACCGCTACGACTGTATTATCCGTTATTATAGCGACCCTGGTCACAACAGAGTTTGATGGTCCAGACCACTGCTACGACTGTATCATCCGTTATTATAGTGACCCTGGTCACAACATAGCTTGATGATCCAGACCACCGCTACGACTGTATTATCCTTTATTATAGGGATCCTGGTCACCACAGAGTTTGATGGTCAAGACCACCACTACGACTGTATTATCTGTTATTATAGTGACCCTGTTCACCACAGAGTTTGATGGTCCAGACCACCGCTACGACTGTATTATCGATCGATTATTATAGCAACCCTGGTCACAACATAGCTTGATGACCCAGACCACCGCAACGACTGTATTATCCGTTATTATAGCAATCCTGGTCACCAGAGAGTTTAATGGTCCAGACCACCGTTACGACTGTATTATCGATCAATTATTATATCAACCCTAGTTACAACATAGCTTGATGATCCAGACCTTATTATAGTGACCCTGGTCACAACATAGCTTGATGAACCAGACCACCGCTACGACTGTATTATCCGTTATTATAGCGACGCTGGTCACAACATAGCTTGATGACCCAGACCACCGCTACGACTGTATTATCCGTTTTTATAGCGACCCTGTTCACCACAGAGTTTGATGGTCCAGACCACTGCTACGACTGTATTATCCGTTATTATAGTGACCCTGGTCACAACATAGCTTGATGACCCAGACCACCGCTACGACTGTATTATCCGTTATTATAGCGACCCTGGTCACAACATAGCTTGATGACCCAGACCACCGCTACGACTGTATTATCCGTTATTATCGCGACCCTGGTCACAACAGAGTTTGATGGTCCAGACCACCGCTACGACTGTATCATCCGTTATTAAAGCGACCCTTGTCACAACATAGATTGTTGATCCAGACCACCGCTACGACTGTATTATCCGTTATTATAGCAATCCTGGTCACCAGAGAGTTTAATGATCCAGACCACCGTTACGACTGTATTATCGAGCGATTAATATAGCAACCCTAGTTACAACATAGCTTGATGATCCAGACCTTATTATAGTGACCCTGGTCACAACATAGCTTGATGAACCAGACCACCGCTACGACTGTATTATCCGTTATTATAGCGATGCTGGTCACAACATAGCTTGATGACCCAGACCACCGCTACGACTGTATTATCCTTTATTATAGCGACCCTGGTCACAACATAGCTTGATGACCCAGACCACCGCTACGACTGTATTATCCGTTATTATCGCGACCCTGGTCACAACAGAGTTTGATGGTCCAGACCACCGCTACGACTGTATCATCTGTTATTAAAGCGACCCTTGTCACAACATAGATTGTTGATCCAGACCACTGCTACGACTGTATTATCCGTTATTATAGCAATCCTGGTCACCAGAGAGTTTAATGATCCAGACCACCGTTACGACTGTATTATCGAGCGATTAATATAGCAACCCTAGTTACAACATAGCTTGATGATCCAGACCTTATTATAGTGACCCTGGTCACAACATAGCTTGATGACCCAGACCACCGCTACGACTGTATTATCCGTTATTATAGCGATTCTGGTCACAACATAGCTTGATGACCCAGACCACCGCTACGACTGTATTATCCGTTTTTATAGCGACCCTGTTCACCACAGAGTTTGATGGTCCAGACCACCGCTACGACTGTATTATCCGTTATTATAGCGACCCTGGTCACAACATAGCTTGATGACCCAGACCACCGCTACGACTGTATTATCCGTTTTTATAGCGACCCTGGTCACAACATAGCTTGATGACCCAGACCACCGCTACGACTGTATTATCCGTTATTATAGCGATGCTGGTCACAACATAGCTTGATGACCCAGACCACCGCTACGAATGTATTATCCGTTTTTATAGCGACCCTGTTCACCACAGAGTTTGATGGTCCAGACCACCGCTACGACTGTATTATTCGTTATTATAGCGACCCTGGTCACAACATAGCTTGATGACCCAGACCACCGCTACGACTGTATTATCCGTTTTTATAGCGACCCTGGTCACAACATAGCTTGATGACCCAGACCACCGCTACGACTGTATTATCCGTTTTTATAGCGACCCTGTTCACCACAGAGTTTGATTGTCCAGACCACCGCTACGACTGTATTATCCGTTATTATAGCGACCCTGGTCACAACATAGCTTGGTGACCCAGACCACCGCTACGACTGTATTATCCGTTATTATAGCGACCCTGGTCACAACATAGCTTGATGACCCAGACCACCGCTACGACTGTATTATCCGTTATTTTAGCGACCCTGGTCACAACATAGCTTGATGACCCAGACCACCCTTACGACTGTATCATCCGTTATTACAGTTGGGTTTCTAAGAAAGTCTTCGCTTTTTTCATTTCAGAAATCGGACGAAGAAGAACTTGATTTGGGGGTTTTGGTAACAATGGTGAGTCATTTTTGAGCAAATACTGGAAATGGTTAAACTGGCACAGTCATAATATGGGTCAACCCAGTGCTGTCTCTGCTTTGAGCAAATGAAAAAACCAGCAGGTGACTCGTAGTGTGCAAGAGCCTTTACTCAGCTTTTAAGAAGAAATAACAAGATTTTAATTGTATTCTAGTCTTTTCCACTACCGTAGCATAATTCTCCTACCCCTGGCAGATTTGACTCATTTGCTTTAGTAGATACAGTCAAACATCTAATAACGGTCACCTTCCAATAACAGCAGTCTTCAAGTAATGTTCATTTACTTTCAGTTCAAATTGTCATACTACCTTATCAGCCCTTTTTACGCCAGCCCTAATTTTCCGCCGACCCCTTTTACGCTGGCCCTAATTTCACCAGCCCAAGAATCTGCTCTAACGCCATTAATTGCAACGTTTTACGCCGCGGTATGATGTTAAGACGGATGTTCGATTAAGCACAATAAAGCCTAGGCAAGCAATGTGGATTATTTAGATATATAGACACTTTAAGCAACCTAAAGAGCTCATTCTTCCCGGTTTTAGAAAGGCACACATTAATGAGACAGTTACCTAAGCGTCAAACCTATCCCATTTATGCGAAAACCTATTTCAGGACATGAGTATAGGATTAAGTAACTCCTAAACTAAATAATACTAACTTTATTAATCTGTAGTAAAAAGTGGCCGATAAGGTATATAGCAGATATTCCTCTGTGTAGCAGCCACTTCTAACCAACAGCCACTTAACCTTAGATCTATAAGTGACCAATTTCAGAGGTTCGACTATAATGTGTTTCGTTTCGTTTTCCAATTGTCCTGATCATTCTATTCATGCTTTTTTCTTCTCTGGTCAGAAATGGAAAAACGAGTTGGTGAACTGGAACAAAAGCGATTATCCTGTCAAACACATCGAAGTCCCCATCAAAAAAATATGGATTCCATCACTCATCCTTCATCAAAAGTAAGTGATCATATCTAGGATTACTTCTTGCTGCTTTCTTGGACGTGCTGTTTACCGAGTAGTATTTGTAACACAGCAAAGACCGAATTGAATTACCTTGCAACCTAGCATCAGCTACAATAAAGTAACGACTCTAGTAACGACAATGCAAATGGGCCTAAAATATGAGAAAACAAAAGTAAAGAACTTCTGTTTGATAAATGGGCACAACAAAATTGATTAGCACGCTTTAAGTATTGAATCCACCACCAGGAGCCCAGCTCTGATGCAGTTTTAACCCTTGTAGAGATAAGACCTACAGCTTTTGTACACTATAACATCTGAAATAAATAACTCAGCTCAGATGCAGTGTTAACCCTTGAAAAGATAAGACCTACAGCTTTTGTACACCAGCAAATCTAACATAAATAACATATATAACTTCTGAATCATTCTTCCTAGTGTGCTACCTGAAGTTCTAAAACCATCTGCTGGTGAAAATGCTGTAGTTAAACTAACCGGTATAACGATCATTGAATTCGGGACAAGAATCAAGATAAAGTGCTCAATGCCAGCTTGTCTCTTCCCAGTTGATAAACATAAATGCACTTTCAGCTTCGAAGCCTTGCATTATGGCACGGACACGCTGGTACTTGTTCACGATACTGAAACACGCAGAAACTATGATTCTATTTCGGAAAAATCTACTGGCCTATGGCGAATCAAAACAGAAGGAGTTACAGATACAACAAACGATGATATATCTGCTGAAGGGGAGAAGCACTCCACACTGAGTACATATGTGACCTTCCAGCACAAACCTGGCCACTTCTGGCTTCATATACTTTTCCCGATAGCTTTGATTTGCACTGTTACTTTCTTCGCTGTACTCTTCCCTCGAGAAAATGGAGAGAGGACATCCCTGCTCATCACCTGCTTTCTGGCACAATTTGTTTATTTGGATACTGTGTCACATATTATGCCAAGAACATCTGATTATGTGCCACTTTTGGTTATTTTTGTGTTCGTCGTGCTGATGTTTACGGCTTGTCAGATAGTGTTGACCGCCATAGTTGCGTATTATGCTGAAAAATCAAATAACAGAGTAGCTTTGTCCCCAAGACACGAAAGAATCATCATGTTTTTGAGCAAGATTTGCACACCGAGCAAGAGAACGGCATATCATGCGAAGAATGTTGAAGAGAACAATGGCTTTGACAGTGGAATCAAGATGACATCGACTCATTCTTTAGAGCACAACCATCCATCCCATCCCACTCCATTATCCGGCGAAGCAGAAGATACTCAGGGGGAAGGTAATGCTGACCTCGAGTTGGAAGATAGCACGGATGGAAAAAGAGCTGATAGCTGCAAGGCAATGTGTGATGTGATTGATCGCATTTCAGTCATTTTGTCATGGATCGTGCTTATAGCTACCCCAATATTATTCATGTTAATGTACGATGGTATAATCAAGATACAATGCAGCACGTCTTAAACTTGAATACCTACTCAAAACGTGAAACTCATCTCTACCAAGTTTCAAGACCAGCTCTCTCTCTCTCTTTCTCTCTCTCGTCACAAAGGTTAGTCATTAGCGATTCCTTTAAATAAATCCTTTTTCCAGTTTCATGACCAACTCTCCCTCTCTCTTTGTAACATTTATGATTACTCATTACAGATACGTTGGCAGATGCAATAATTTGTACAGTACCTATTGTTTCTGATTCAAGACCACTTTCCTCTCTGATGACTATCATTTTTACTAAAAGAGCTCGAAAATTGCTTAGTTGTCTCCTTAAAGACAAGTCACACTATACCATCTCACTGCTTTGCCTTACTTTTATTTAGAAGGAACTCAAGGCCCATAAAACATCATAGTTAGGTTTTCAGTTAATAAGAGAACTAATAAAGACAGATTAGGCAATTCATAATGCAAATCTATTCATCATATTTACAAAACCAAAACAAAAAACTATGAGATCAATCACAATTTTGATCTTACAATAAATTGTCTCTTGCTATATTTTCAAAAATTTCAATAGGATTGAGCTTTTTACAAATTTGACCAAACAACTGAATAGATATGAACTTTACCTAGGAGCTCATTATTATATTCATATCGAAGGATCTTCAAGCAGGTTAACGTGAATTACTGCATAGGTAATCGGTTGTAGGGCAGTGTCTAGAATTATATGCTATTTTAGGGATAGCTCTTAGAGTAATCATGTATGCAAATATAACCCTGCTAGCAACTCCGTCCATATCCCACATCTAACCCAAAATGAAGCCTCATATATTAGTTCAAGGGCTCCATTTTTGAAGAAACAAATATTTGATTATGCAGCCGGAAGTTAGCATCTCATGTGATGTATGCACAAAAAGGTCTTCCGGTTGGCACACATTGTCGCGCACATCTTTCTTCAGACATTAGCCATACAAGTTTTAGATAAGAATAATGAGTCCTATTTTGAGAGAACATGCTTTCTTAGAAGTGTCAAAAAATAAGATAAAGATCAAATACAACACAAGAAATCTATATTAAACTATATTAAACCATTATTGTACGCCCATGAGCAATTATTTCTAAAAATTTAAGATGCTTTTTTTATATTTCCTTACCATTCATGCTAGAAATCCAATTTGATAATATTAAATAAAGCGACTTATTTTTACGAACTGCCTTATCCTAGAATTTAGCCGTGCAGCAAAAACAAATATAAACACCCAAAATATTCATGTGCTCTGCACTGTGTCCTGTATAGTAACTTGTGCATGATTATACAGATAAAAGTTTCACCTAGGGATTTTTGTCTGTATTAAACAAAAAAGCCTAAACTTGGTGCAAACTAAAGAAGGAATACCACTTTAAATTAGCACAATTGATTGATATCGATATTCTAAAATTCTTAAATTTTTACCGGTTTAGTATTCAAATACTAGATCCGGTGGGTTCATAACATAAATGGAATACGGGGATGTGTCACTCATATGGTTGGGTTTTTCATCGATAAATCTCTAAATGTGGGTACGGTTTTTCTTTCAAATCAATCATAAATGCGTATGTAATTTTTAGCTTTTCATAAAGGTGGGTCTAAATTTTACCACAATTGTGAAATATTAAGGGGAGATATGAAATATCACCGTTTTGTTCACAATGTTGGGTATTATTTCCTGAATTTCAGCCGCACCCTTCCGTCCAATGGAAATATTCCCCTGATGCTAGGTATTTATGGTTTTTGATAGAATTGCTATGAAATTGGTTCAATGAATTAATGGCCTTTTTTGCTTATACTTTGTCACAAATTTCTCAGTTATCATAATTTTCATCAGGATAGTTGTCAATTTAAATCAAGTAATTCATCCATTTATCTTCGGCACCCAGTGTTTGTTTTCCAGGCTTTGGCAAATGATTTAATTCCCTTTTTCTTCAGTAATCATCAATTTCAATCAAGAGATTTTCCATTATCCATCATTCTTCGGTATCCATTGGTTTTCATTGTCCAGCAGTGATGTGCGATTTATCCATTGCAAACCATTTCTTTCTATGTGATGCCTACGGAAATGCATTTATTGGGTTGCACCTGTTTGGCACTGTGCAGGCTGTCTTGTTCAGGCATGGGCATTTGAGCAGTATGAAAGCTTGGATGCATGTGCAAACAATAAACACGCCAAGAACTGCCAGAACGAAGTAAACGGGCATTCAGATGTCACTCTCTTTCAACTATGTTTTCTGTGATAGAAGTATCTACAATGTCTAATTTGCCTGCTGACGGATTTTAGATATGCCTAGATTCCAACTGGCTCCAGGTTTCATGTGCTGAGGCTTCTGCCAAATTCAGTGTAATTGAATCCCCGTCTTTATTGCACTCTCTTTTTTGCTCCTAGAAGATTGTGTGGAATTTTTGCATTTGGTTATTGTCTACTCGCAGCCAGGAAACTGTAAAAAACAAATTTATAACTTCCAATGTATTATATTTGCAATGTCATAGGAGAAATTATGAAGTTAACCAATAAAAAAAGAATATGAGGAAATTTGGGTCAACAACTGCTCGAGATATGAAGATGCTGTGCAGTACTTTTTATCCAGTATACTAACCCACCTATCTTCTCAACTTGAAGCCTAAAGGGATTGAATAAGAAATTTTCCCCGGGTTATCTTGCAAAGGAAATCTTGTAATAACGACTGGAGCAGGATTCGAGCCTATAGCTCTATATTTTTACTTTAGGGCTCTACCACTGAGCCAACGATGCACTCGAGTAGCTATAGCTATTCCAATTACAAAATAGTCAATAAATGGTAAAATGAAACCAAGGGAACCCCTTAAGGTGAAAAGTGGTTTTAGGCCTATGAAGACGATTCAATTACAATAACTATACAATTTAGCATCAACTATACCATTTGACTATTAGTATGCATCGTTGCAGCAATACTTCTTTCATCGTAGCGTTGATATCATATCGTAGAATACTGTAGTCTAGCTAGTGTTCTACTCTGATAAGTCCCAGTTAAAAAGCTTTAGTTCTAATGTTTTCGATATTTCCCACTTTCCTCGTCATTCTCAAGCACGCTCCGATCAAAGACTGTATCATAAATTTGTTCAATTTAACTATTTCTATGCTCAAAGGATACATAAAGGGAAGCTTATATAAAGTTCTACGCATAAATCCGTTTTTAATATCGAGACAAGATTGACAATAACAAGACGTCACAGTCTTCTCCCCTGGGACTATGCCCATTCATGTGCCACAGGACGATTCTCATAATTCCTTGAAATAAATTCAAGTTATGCACTATGCATGATTAGATTAATAAATCATCAATACGTCTGGTTTCAGCAAATACGCATGCGCTGAAATGCATAGTTACGACAGCTTTCAAATTCAGACAGACCTCTTAGGTCGAACCAAAGAAGCCAAATTTTGAATGAATGATTGTTTAAATATGTGCAGCATTTTATTATCTGTAATGCTTGTCTCCTTAAGAGAACTAGTTTGAAAAAATCCAACAAGCAAAAAATAAGTAAAGTAACATTAGATACAATGAAAAATTCAAAAGTAAATTCCAAGAATTAGACATTTTTGCCAAGTCATGAGAATAAACTGGAACTTGTGGATACCGCCTTTGATTGGAACAGACCTTATGGATGATTAGAAAATTAGAAACATAAGGAAACACAATAACAAGTAATAAGCTAGAAAGAGAACGGGAATGGGACTTAACCAATTATTATAACAAGAAACGAAAAACAGAATCCTTAGTTTTCGACAGAACTTGGTGATTCTGTGTGTCTTTTTTGTGCAAAATTTCTTTACCATCCAGAAACATCTCCTTGGTTTGCGAATGCTCCGAGCTCTAAGCCTCGTCGGTCCAAAGTTCAAAACTTGGACTTTAGACCTAAATGTAAACATCTTTCAAGCTACGCAAGTTTCTTTTGAAAAAGCTTACATGTGTCTCGGTCTGAGCGTTTCGACTTTAAGAGAATTATCAAATAGCTAGAACTTCTCTGATTCTCATTAAACAAAATTCCAGTAAACTGAAGATTGACGCCACAAAACTGTCTTTCTTTACGTTGAACCATTGCAGCAAAAAGAAACCGACCTTTTACGAAAAATATTTCCAAATTATGCCAGAAAAAGCCCCGAAGAAGTCCATCGAGCCAAATTTTCGCCTGATATGAAAGACTTCACCAGCAAAGCATATAGCAACCTTTATTTAACGACCAACCTTTATTGATAAGTGTAAAACATAAAGATGGCAAGGAAATTTTATTTCGTTCTTTTTCTGAAGTCCTACTCCAAAAGTGTGAGAGGCAAAGCATCATTGGTTATGTTTCCCTGTGTTTCATTGTATATAAAAGGTTAACTGAAAAAGATATAATCACAGAGTCATCTCGGAGCTGCAGTTAATTCTTGAATTATTATTGCTCAAATGTTAGGCACAATGAAAAACTCTGACTCACCTTCTTACTTGAAGCTTGCTGTAATCTCTTTCAGTGCAAAGACACAACTCCCAAGCTACTTGCCATCCAAATCGAAAACCAGAAAGACGCTTCATCGCTAGCGTCCTTTCCCAACCAGCTACATGAACGCGGCGTTCTATCAAATTACAATAATACATACAAACTGGTGCTAGAAATGACTCAAACAATCTACGCCACTTCGATATATTCTCCCCAAATTTACGTGCTTTTTGCAATTTTACTCTGTGATCAACTGGGGATTAAAATGTGCATTTTCCCTCGGTTGTCCGGACAAGAAACACTGTCTCATGACACAGCCTTGTACGACAAGGAGGCTTCCGGCAACCAAACCCACGATAACGACGAGAGTTTCGATCATTACTTGCCCTGAAGACGCTGCTACTGAACGCACTTGCTATGTTTCCTATTCATATCCGAAGAACCTGCATATTTGATTGTGTTGTTGCAACACGATGCATTCATGGTGGCTTTTCAGGATCCTTCTGTTATTAAAAATTCATCGACCAAAAGCATGATCTCGTTGTTTGTCTCGATATCCTTAGTGTCACATGATTAAAGGGGATTTTAGACCCAAGAGCCTTTGCGCGCATGATTGTGTTTGTTAACAGTTCAAGCATCGAGCCTAAGTACATCTCTACTGTGAGACACAGTGAAATTCTAATATACTAAAGGCAGAACATTTTGTGACGTTTACTATGTGCGAAAGAATCGGACAGAGTACTACAACAGATATTGTGCTCTCCGCCATTCTCGTATTCCTTGAAAACGGTCGTCCAGCTCATATAAAAGATCATGGTTGCGCAGGCTTGGTTTTGCATCAACCCTTGCGACCTTTGCATCAGCGACGGAACATTTTTAATCAAATAAGATGATAGATGTAAATGTGTGAAGCTGTAAACCTGCCACCTCGTGTTAAAAAATAGCTTTACTGAACCTGATAAGCTATAATAAACCTAATAAGCCCTAATAAACCCTAGTAAGCTCTAATAAATCCTAATTACGCCCCACTAAATCCTACTAGACCACACAACACCTGATTAGACCCTACAAGACCTAGCGTAGCCCTACTGAGTCCGATACTGTAGAGTCCTATATAAATATAACTAGTTAACCCGACAAAGATCATCACTTGATAACACCACCACAGAAAATGAAGATTCTGATGCACAGAGGAACTACTAAGTGGAACATTCTAGTAAGGGATTCAAATCGAAACGAAACGATAACGTCACACAACTGCAATATTCGGCATATTTCATTCACATTTATTTTTCACTCGTATGCCATTTTCTATGTTTACAACACGGAACCATTGTAGTATGCTAATTTCAATTGTTGACTTTTCTGAATGGTCGCGGTCTTGTTTTCTAGTAGTTTGCCAGTATCAAAATTAACGCTGGCTTTATCATTGTGATAAAAAGCTTTTGAATGGAAACCTAAGAGCTTCTGCGTTTATAAAATTATTCAAAAATACCCGCTAAACGTAGATAAAGCGCCTATTCAATGAAATTAGTTAATACTGCACTAAACGCGAGTCTCGAGAGGGTAGTATCTCACTTGCAAGGTTTCATAATGGAGTGGAAGCAGTCTCGACTAAGTCTGATTCTAAATCTTAGCGACTAATGTGCCAGCACAGCCAGCGACATTTCGAGCGTAGAATTAGCAGACAAATTCAAAGCACCGGGTTGATTCTCAGCGACCAAGTAAGAACTTAAAGTAATTTTATACTTATAGAATTTATACACCGTCTACTGGACAAGTTTTGCTGTAAATAAGGTAAGATATCTCTTTATTAAAGGATGTTTTATTTCGTTTAGTTTCTCCTGTTCAAAGACGAAAGAATAATGCTTTGGCTAGCAGTAGTTCTATTCTTCGTGGGCGGTGCTGTTGCTGTTGTCAATGCAATTTATTGCGGAAAATGCTTTGCAGTTGGACAGCCGAAAGAATATGCTCACTTCACTCCATGCACGTTTTTCTAATCGCCAAAATCAAAATGATTTCTTTAGATGGCAACATTATATTTAGAGACATTAAGACATTGAGAGACATGGAAACAGAGCAAGAAATGGAATCAAAATACCAAGACAGCAGTGAAGAACATATAATCAGTGTTTGATCGGTATAGAACCTGAAGATGATGAGGAAAATCGGAAAAGTATTAAAACATAACAATTAATAAAGCCTTGAGTCTGACACTCCATGAAATCTAACAATAAATCATACCAAGATATGGATGGGTGAAGAGTTCGTTTTTTCACTTTGGCTCTTTCAGTAACAGGTTATTGTTCATCTTACTTGACTCTGATAATTACTGGTTATTTCTCACTAAACCAATAAATCACCACCTTTCCAAGGGGCTAGTCTCCATCCACATCTGGGTATGACTATTCTTTGGCCTTCGTTCTCGTTCTGTTTCTAACATTGTACTCTGATGAGTGTCAGACGCAAAGGTTTAGCTATTAATTTTGGTTTCACCAAGTATCAGATTTCTTTTAACATTCTCAAAAAAATAGATGATCAGCTTTCAAAATTACGGATCCGTTCGAAGAGAGCAAAGAAGCAGTGGGTCCTGAAACAGTTGAATCCAAATTGTGCACGGCCTATTTCAAATCTTGATTGGATAATTGTTATAAACATTGTTTTGATGAGCCATCAACAATAATTAGCAATATTTGTGATACTTCAAAAGCCTTTAATACATATTTTCATTATTGTCATCGGAAAATCATTGAAATCATTGGAAATCAGATGTTTATAACAATTGTTCATTTTTTAATCGCCAAAAAGATGTTTTTACAAGGAATTCATTTTGACTTTTTTACACTTGAAATTGCTCATGCTAAAATACTAAATAGCGACTGTTCTCTAATAGATTTTGATATGTATATATATATTTGACGCTAATTGTATATAGAATAAACGATAAAATCATGTTCAAAGTTGTACAAAATTAGACTGTTGATATTTGACTTTTAAGTTTGCGTTTTTAGGGTAAAGAGATTTTTAATCATTTTCAGATTTGTGTACATTATCATCATTGAACCACAAAACTTCTAAGAAGCTGTATGTTAATCATTTAATAAAATTGCTTTAGCTCGGAAGCTAAAAAGAGAAAAATCACGAAGTCGATATATGTTTATTTCTTCTAAAGTCTTCTAATTTCTTCTAAAGTCTTTTACGGTACTCAATCTTTGGGGAAACAATGTGGCTGCTTTTTCGCTAACAGAGATTTTTTCAAAAGCTTTATAGTAAAACAATTAATGTTATACAGACTCACTACTAAACAGTTTCAAAATAGAGTCTGGAATTCCAAGAATTTTGAATGCAGATTTTCATCATGCAAACTAGGTAGCCTCAGCTCTGAGATTTTGCGGATCATGATGAGAATAATACAGGAAGTAACAGCCTCAGATAAGGGAAAATACGGTGCGGTCAAGGCTTTTAGGACCTTAAATACGCCGTTGACCTGCTCATTCTGCTTAGTTGATAATCAAGGAAATCTTTAGGAAAAGAAGGAAACTAGTCCCCCAATTTCCCCATTTTCCCTTCCTAGTGCTGCCACTGCAAATATACTGCAATGAGTATTATTTCTCGAGAATTGGTTCAGAAGGCCAAGTGTTTAATCTCTATTAAATACTCATATTTGCATTTAGTGATAAATTTCCTCTTTGATAGTGTATAGAACACTGATGAAACACGATCCTACAAGTACCTTTGTTCCGTTTCTGTGGACACTTACAACAGTCAATAAACTTCCCTAAACGGCTCTGTTCTAAAATTATGATTTGGTTTAGATAGCCAGCATTAATCTACCATTTAAGCATACAACCAAAATTTGGCACCCAAAATCATTGACCACTTTTACTTTCATTGATAAAATTTGACTTGTTGTTTTGATTTAGTGAACAACTGATTTTTTAGAAAGTGTATTCTTGTTTTGAATTGTTAGAGTAATTTAATTTGCTTGTTTGAAAAGTTGAAGCAGTCTATATTTCTTGATTGATAATTACAATGCATCATCAAAGAATAGCAAAAATAGATCTAAAGAAGTATGTTTTAGAATACATTCATAGAACTATTGTGACCATAACAAAACATTATTTGGAGGAATAGAAGTTTATCTTTATCTAAATCAGTTTTGATAGCTGGTGCTGATCATCATAAGAAGTTTTGTCTTCGCAGTTTCATGCCACGTTATGTCCATTGTTTGATTTTACCCTTTAAAAAAACTGGAAACGTATGCCAATGTCTATGAGTTGTTAAACACAGCCAACTTAAAGCAAAAAGCCGGGAATCACCGAAAAAACATTTCGCAGCAAATCTTAAACCCCTAATTCATATCGGAGCGTCTGTCTAGCAGAGGCAAACAAATGAGGATACATGTCAGGGGGAACAGCTGTTAGGTTGCCATCAAAAAGAACCTGGCTTTACTGGATATCCCTTTTTCTCAACAAAATTTTTAAAGATCATGATTGCCAGAGTATCAGAAAACATTGAAAAGAAACAATTAGCACATGGCAGATCTTCCAATTCCATGGAGCTGAATGTCAATGAATACACAATATTGGTGAAGCAAAATTTTCTGAGGATAGACCAATTTTGATGATGAAGACAAAGATATTGTTCAATTTCTAGGCTGCCAGATTGTTAAAAGTGAATTTTCTGATACTTTAATCACCATTGATTTGGTGCTGGAAGATATTTATATGATACAGCACTTACCTGTTGAAAACATGACACTTTTTGCCAAGATCTCAAGTGTGCAATATTTTTGATTGTTCTATCCTTTTGTTAAATCTTATTCTATTATTCATTTTTGGTGCGCAAGTGCCATTCTTTCCATACTCGACACTTGTTATACTAGTTACAACTGACAGTTTTGTCATTGTTGGTACACGATTGGATACGTCTCTACTTTGCGAATACACCCTTTTCTTATAAGAATACTTAATATTTTTGTCAGCCTCAATATTCTTAATTTCTTACTTTTGAGCCTCCGAATATTCTTCAATTATTCTTATCGCAGCAAGTACGGTTATAGCAATGAATTGTCATTTTTGTCATGAATGCCAAAAAACATATCCTTCTTTCCTGTAAAACAGAGCTCATCGACACTTGCATCAAAATTTGGGTGAGAATATCTAAAACCATTTCTTGCAAAGAGCACATCAATTCAGAAGTAAAAAGACTAGTTAAAATTTCTTTTCATAAGTTCTCGAGCTTGGCAATATCTTTAAAATATTCTTGAATTTCACTGACTTTGAGCCTCATTATTCTTATAGAATTCATTCTTATGAATAAAGAGTGTAGGCCAAGTATTTGGAGGTACTGTACCCTAGACCGCCCTTACGTTGGGCCTTTCCAGATATTTCTTATTCATAAACCTGCTTTTAAGACTGGCCTTGTAAAACGTTTAGGTCATGAAAGTTCATGAAGTCCTGGTATAGCTTTTACAGGCCAAGGCAATTAACAGGTGCTCTGTAAAAAAGCCAGAGAGAAAATAAACTTAACCTACTCACTAGCTTTCACAGTTGGAAAAGAAACACATGTTGGTGCTGAAACCATTGTCCCGTCAGGAATTTTCCTTGTACGAATTACATTTCTGCGCATGCAGCCACAGCAATAGAGAAATGGGAGTGTTTAGTCCCGAAAATTTCCAGAAAACAGTACAATTGGTTGGTAGTACTTAGAGGTAATAGATGTTGTCCATTGATTTTTTAGCCCCCCTAGCCCAATTGAAAATACGCTCCGCAACTTATGTGTGTATCTTGTGAAAACTGAATCAATCGGAACAAGCACTCGTGTTGTGCATGCAAAACATTTCAACTCTGTTCAGGGACGTAAGCTCTGGAAGGGAGAGCCGTTTATCTATTTCAGCATTGCAACTCACTTTAATAATAGTCACCAGAGCCAGAGGGGAACAGGGGCAATACAGCGGCAAAATCGTCGGAAAAGGTTAGCCCCCGTCGGGAGATTGGTAATTCTAGATTTTCTTTGTCTCGGGGCAAATTTTTGGCAATTTTGTGGGAAATAGACCCTCCGTCGGAGCTTCAAGCCCCAAGTAGGAGGAAACCTGGCACCACCACTGTTTGATAATAACCAATACAAGTGTTCTCTCCACACAATATGTATTTAACTTTCGTTTAAAGGAGAAGAGCCTCAACTCATCTCTCCAGCTCAGCCTTATGGCTACGTCCCCTACTCTTAGCTCCGATTCATTGTGAGCGCAGCCAAAAGTCTTGATCAAATCCACCCAATAACGTGCGAAATAGATTTGCTTTCGTGTGCACATAATATCATTTGTTGCTTAGTTGAGCTTTAGGCACAAATAACAGAAGGTAGAGCTAGCTGAGCTGACCCGGGTCAGCTTTTCCAAAGTTATTGCAAACGAGGTGAGTTGAAAATTGGTTATTTATTTTTGAACGCGCGTATTTCCCATTTTTGGTGCCAGCCCGTGTTGTAGAAGAGCTGACATCGAGCTGATCCACTTTGCTTTGGCCCATATAAACACGGATCAATTGAAACGAGCCAGGCCGTGAGTAACATAAATCATACATACACACATACATGCTTTAGTTGTTATAGCAGGTCAGTACTGCCAACAATAGGCTGATGTGGACCTGCAAACCCAAAAGAAAGGCACTTTTTCGAGTGGTGGTTTCAAAAAATATAGTTTGACTGAATGCACAAGCAAATGAGACAACTTTGAAATTACATTTGTTTATCGTTTGTAAATCAAGTAAATAAACGCACCCAAACATTTTTGAAACTGATATAACCACTCAAGAAAATTAATGAAAATAGTTGTGTAGATACCAAATAGTGAATTGAACTACACTAAAGATTGTTGCATGTTGCAGAGTCCAAGATCGGTTTACTTGGTTTTCTTGGTAGCTGAAAAACAACAAATATATTTTGGAAATGAATATCAACCACAGGGTATCCCCTAACATTACTGATGATATCCCCCACAGTACTGTTAGTATCCCCTTGCAGTACCAATGACATTCCTCACAGTATTGATGGTATCCCCTCTCCGTACTGATGACATCCCTCAAAAATACTGGTGGTATCCCTCCACAGTACTGATAGTATCACTCTACAGCACTGATGTCATCCCCCACAGTACTGATGGTATCCCCTCACAGTACTGATGATATTTCCACAGCAATGATGATATCCCCTTGCAGGACTGATGATATCCCCACAGTACTTACTGATGGTATACCTTCACAGTTCATATGATATCCGTCTTCGTATTGATGGTATCCCTCCAAATACTGATGATATCCCCCTACAGAACTGAATATCCTCCAATGTATTGATGATATTCCCAACATGAGGAGAAGCAGGGTTTGGAAAAGAAAGTCGTCGCCCTTCGGCAGGTCCAGTGTAGTGTCAAAGAGCCCGGATAGGCTCGTCTCTGCATTTGGTGAGTAGTGGTGCAACAATTTGTGTGAATGAAATAACCTGAGTTTCTCGTAGCCCCGGTTGCGCAGTGGTAGCGTTCTAGAGTACAAATCTAGAGGTCGTGGGTTCGAGTCCTACTCGGGTCATTTTCATTCTCAAAAATTATCTCGATTGATATTCCCAACAGTATAACAAATATAGCTTCTGTTATCCTTAGCAGTTCAGAAGTTTAACCATCGACGTCAGACTTGTGTGGCGTTGAAAACTGACTAACCTAAATCCTTGAATAAACCCGCGTGGGCTTATATGTAAAAATAAATGTTTGTTGGGAGGTTATTCGAGGGAGGGATTAATCGAGAGGGGAACTCATTTCGAAGTTTCTAATTTTCTTCAAAGGTCGACAAAAAACATGACAAAATTTCTTTGTCAACTATGTAAAAAATGATAAAAAAGGCTATTTCTAAAGCGAGATGTAAAAATGACCATGAAACCCATGTTTATTTTTCCTACTTTATCTTCAGATGAAAGTGGTACACTTGATAGCAATGTCCTATGTGGGCTTTTTCGAAATAATATACTATTCTGCGATCATGCTTTCGTGGAATAAGGCCCTATCGGGGCTTATTCGAGGAGGGCAAAAAGATTATTATAGGTGGGGTTTGTTCTTATTGGGAGGTGGGGGCTTATACGAGGAATACATACATATACAAAAATTACGTAACAAATACGAGAAGAAATAGGCAAACGAAATACGACAGATATTAAGACGACAGTCCTAGTATTATAACAGTAAAGAACACTCTCCCCTCAACAGTACTTTACAGAAATTACCCCAGGTTAATGACCTTATAGTAGAAGAAACAAAGAGCAAAGCAAGAGACAAACCTGTGCAGAATCCACAAGTTGCTGGACAGAGCACTTTCATTCTTGCCATATTATCTTTATTCTCACAGGCTTGGGCTTTCTTTAGGTATGCGCAATTTACTGCAGGATTATCGTAGCCTAGAAAACAATCATGTTTTGAGTCCTATTGTGAAGAAAAAAGTCTAGAGACTTAACTCATTAAGACTGCATCCACACAGTAGCAAAGCAAAAAGGAGCAGATCATAGTTATACGGATCACCCGCCTGCTTTGGGTTTGTCATAGACGGGAGACTGATCCGCATCAAATTTGTATCAGACCAAAAGTGATCCACTACCGGGTAGACGTAGTCTAAGCTTATTCAGAAGGAGTGTTTCGTGGCTGCTCACTCATAAGGAGATGTACTCTAGTGTATACAATATATTTCCTAAACAGACTTCATGTTTAGATTATGCTTTACCAAACGCAAGTCTTTATTTTCACATAGAATTCTATACAATTCATCAATTTTCGACATCTGACTTTATACAGTTGTGCTCTAACCACTGAGCGATCAAGCATTCATACAGTAGAAGAAAAACAGAGATAATATTCATGATAATAGACAACTCACATTTACAAAACTCGCATGTCTTCTCGCAGTAGAAACTCATCGTCTGAGAATTGGTCTCGCATAAACCTTCAGCTTTGTATTGAGGACACATGTATTTTACGCGGGGGTGGTCTCTGCAAACTGCTCCAACTACAAAAGATCAGCTCAACTTTTACAAACGAAACACACTCATGAGCAATACTCTAAACAATTCAATTCACCATCCTTCAGAACAGATATTAAACCAGGGGCCCCATGCCTGGAAGAAGCATGCATAGTAGGCCTAAATTTGCTGACTAGCTAAAATAGTGGCCAACTCCAAATAAAGTATTTACTGCTTGTGCGGGCTAGATAATGTCATTTCAAGCCTTTTTTAAGCCTCATTCCACCATGATTAACGGTCTTAAAAGATGATGCATGGCTATTCTACAGAAGGCTTGGTTGCCCGAGCCACTCAGATTGCGGAGCAGGGTTACTCGCCATACCGGAACAATCTACTACCAGAGGAAACCGAAAAAAGCCATTTGAATGATCTTGCAAATGATATCTCATCCATCCAGGAGAGAAAGTGGTTAACCGTCCTTACGAAGTTGAGAATCGAGAGTCCATGTTAACACGTGGAAAAGCAGTTCTGGGAAAGAGGGTGCCTTGGGGGCTAGGGTTTTTCCTTTCTCCATACAAAGAGACCCTAAATCATAAGCTGATTGTGTGAGGTTACATACGGCTGATAAACTAAAAATCGAATAAGAGGGGGGAAGCTTAATTTACATTAACACGGTTAAGAGGTTAAGAAACCAAGAGAAGTGACGTAAGTCATACTACAACCCCCCAGTCCCTACCCTCCCGGACAAGATGCCCCTTCAAGAACACTTTATACGTGTCAAATCTTACCTCCACACAGCTTGCATGTTTTTGGGCAAAAATTTCGCATTTGTTTTCCTTTGACAAGATTCATCTCATAGCAATCAGACTGAAATCTGCTACAGAATTCTTTTGAGTTCAGGTCTCGGCATGCTGCGAAAAAAAGAATTGTTTACAGGTTTAAATTGACAATTATAATGACTCGGCCTTGCACAGGTTAATAAGGAATTCAAAATACGGCTGGTGATCAGTAAAAATATTTCGAAAAACAATCTTATTAAACAAGTAATTATTTCGAATTAAAAAGTGCAAAGACCTGTATTAGCATTTTCATTTTCATCATCATCAGAACGTATTGCTCTTTCTGTTAACAGTGAAGAAAACACTAGCCTTATATAAGAACGATTCATTTTGTGAATAACTCTTTTAAAGACCCTCAATCTCTTTCTTCGTCCGTAGGGTATCTCACTCCGTATCTCGCAGTGTTACTCACAGTATTAATGCTGAATAGCTTGGTGCATAGGACAAGGTTTATCGTGCTGAATTGTAAATCGTCGAATACTGCTAAGACTTTCATAATCGTGGAAATATTTATCTTTGAGAGAAAATGTGGTGTAATATGCATCGGAAATGGATGTAAATAAGTTCTCTGGACCGTCAAGCAAGCTATTCGTCAATATCAAAATGTTCAGTAACCAAAATTAATTTAAAAAGTAAATCATTTGTAAAAATATTAGCTTTCAGAATCTCTTTTCCGGCAAAGGATTATAGTAAAAGTTTTACGGGGTGCAGGAAATTTCTCCAAAAAAAGGAGCAAATGAAAAATGCAAACCTGGACAATTTTCTGTTCCACTACCAATAGGCCCACTTGCGAATGTTTTTTTATCCCAACAGCAACCATATTTACTGCTTACACAAGGTGGAGGGGCTGGCATTTCTACAATTCAGAAATATATGAAAATTGATAATCTAAATCTGCAGTTGAAAATTGAATAAATTTGCTTCGTAAACAGCATGAATTTCCAGCACTGTACAGCTTCTGCTATTGTCGTAAAACGGTTGAGCAAGGAAAAAACCAGAATTTTTGAAAAAAGGCACATCTGCTAATTTTTAGCTGAATAGGGTTAATTACAGCTAGCTCAGGTTATTTCTGCTTTTACTCCATTCATTTTTTGTTCAACAAGCTTGCTTACCTCTTCTTAATCATCTACTTTTCAATAATCTGTATGATCAACAAGATAAATCCATTACTTACTTCCTCCACAGTATTCGCATGTTTTGGGACAAAGATTCCTCATCCTGTCTTTCCACTTCTTACTAAAACACAACTTCAACCGCTTGAGGTTTGCGCACGTTGTTGGATTGAAATCAGTGCCTAAAATAGAATAGTCTCAATTATCAGATCTATATCAATAATCTGAAAGAAATAGTGAGGCCTCAAAACTAATGCTTCCACTTGAAGATTTTATTCAAAACCTGTTTTTCATATAGTCGCTGAAGTCGTCGAAGTCGCCAGGATCGCCATAAACGGGTTCAGCGACCTCAGTCTCTTTATGAAAACAGAGTAATTCATTTTTCTGGCGACTCTCAACGACCCTAGTTTAAGATTAGTTTATGCAATATATTTCAAAGGCTAAAATATTATATTCCAACCTAGTAATAACCAAAGCCTCCTTCCATCAGCAGCTACATTGTTGGCATAACCTGGTCCCAGTGAATGATATGAAAGTCGCTCCTTGAGCGATCACAAACATACATCACTCAGCCCAGGAGGCCTCATTGGATCTCTTTATCACATACTTACATTTGAGTCGTTTATCTTGCAACTTCTTGAGCACTCTTGGTGTACCATTTTATTTTGCTAATTGCTCATTGCAATTTGAGCACTCCCTGGTATTTTGAATACAAACGATGTGTAACAGTTCATCGTATGCCTAAGTTGCTGCACAGCCAGTGGGTGACATTGGTTTTCATGATCATGCAGCGATAATTTGCTCATTGTTATTGCAACTTCTTGAGCACTCTTTGTGTGTATTGAGCCACAATCTGCCATTTCACTTAGATCATTAATAGAGTCATGGCTCAAGTAAGCAACAAAGCCACACCAAGATCAATTTAGCAGGCAATTTACAAATAAAGCAATTTATCAATAAAATATTAGCTCTCTCTGCAACAGCTAGGACTTATGTAAAGAAACTAAGTGATAGCGTTGCCGTATAGAGCGTATACTAGGATTTCAAAGTGATTTTATGATGACTCGCGTATCTGGCGTAATTTTCATAAGTCACATAAACTATACTATTGAATCTTAATCAAATACTTACAGCATTTGAAGCAAGCTCTTTCGCATCTTTCAGCAACCGAAGGATTTCCGCATTTGCCACCAAGGTAGGCTGCACTGCATTTTGCATCTCCGTCTAGGTTCCCGCATTTTTCTGAAATAAAACCAAAATTCATTTACATTATTTTCATTAAGGCTATGTAGGTTCCAGAACCTTTAATAAGGGGATAGCTTGAGTCTCAAAAGTTCAACTTCCAGTTTGATGACTGCGCATACACCACTTTCTAATCAGTTCAACCATTTTGGATTAATGCAATTGTGCTCCCTAGGCATGGCTTAATGAATTGCTTTTTTTAATTTGCAAAGGAACCTGGGATGATATTTCCCAGGTTCCTTCACGATAAAGTGCTAATGATTTGCAGTTTTCCAAAGTGGTAGGATTTTAAATGGAAAATGATCCATTGTTGACCAACAACCAGTCTCGAGTTTCTTTGGCACTTCCTGGCAATCCTAGCGGACAGTGAAAAATCATTGATCGTGTTCGTTTGCTTAAGAGCTGGACCAATTTCATGTTATCTTGTGAATTTGATACGAGCAAATTATTTAAGAGGATTTGACAAGCTGCACTAGCTGATGGCATTGAGTTCTGGAGTACAACACCACACATTCACAAACACATATTCTAATGCCCTTATCCATTGTTTAATGATTTTTACACATTTGTGAAAATTTCCATTCTTGCTTTGTTGCTACCAGTCACAAATTTCTAAAGTATTTGACAAACATGTTCAAGAAGAGGAAACATGAATGTTTATTGTCCCATGGGTTTTTGTTCCACAATATATTTATTGGGGAGAATAAAATCGTACCCTAGCTGGGAAATAAACAAAACTTTTCTGTAAAATGTTTTCTCTCCAAGAAGACCTTAATCAGTTGCAATCGTGGGCACAACAATGGTCCATGTCATTCCATCCTGAAAAGTGTGAGCTGCTGAGGATTACTAACAAAAGACAGCCAACTAAAACTTCATACGTAATGAGCGAGCACACCCTCAAGGAAGTTGAAGATAAAAAGTACCTCGGTATAACTATCAATGATAAATTGAAATGGAACAAACAAGTTCAAGCCGTATGTACAAAGGCCAACAACACCTTGAGCCTTTTGCGAAGAAATATGAGGACCTGCCCACGTGCTGTAAAACAGCGTTGCTATACATCACTTGTAAGACCAATTTTAGAATATTCCTCCACAGTATGGGACCCTCATAGCAAACAAAACGTTGATAAAATAGAGATGGTACAAAGAAGGGCCGCCCGATTCGTTTTCGGAAATTACAGCTACCACGCAAGTCCCACAGCAATGATTAAAGAATTAGGTTGGCAGTCGCTTGCGGAACGAAGAGCAAAAGCTAAAGCAGTGATGATGTATAAGGTTCAAAACGACATGATTTCAATACCGCAAACTTTATTTCAGCAATATTCTCGTCATTCTCGTAGAAGTCAAGCAGTGTTTATCCTGCCTTACTGCAGAACAGACGGGTACAAATTTTCATTTGTCCCAACATGTATTAAAATCTGGAATGGACTTCCTCCTCAAGTCAGGGATAGTCGGTCATTAAATAGCTTCAAAACTAGTATAGATGACATTAATGTTTCTTGTTTTTATTGAAGAGCACAGACTCTGTTTTTATTATTATTATTATTATCATTTTATTTAGAACTGAAAACGGAACACAAAATTTGATATAACTTGTTTAATTTTGTTTCCTTTTACGAAACTAATACTGCTCGCTCAACACGAACCATATACTCCAAAGCTCAATATTACTTTCATTGCACCAACTAGTTGCATTTCGTTTGTAATGTCTCTAGCAGTATGTAGTTTCCTAAAAGGTAACAATATATATTTTATCATTAATCACTAACAAATTGTGCGTAATACCCAATTTTTGGGTTTTGTACATTATCAGATAGATAGATAGATAGATAGATACTTCTTAATTTTTCTGTTCAAGATGAGCATTCTTCATTAATTGTTTAATCATGTAAAAAGCTGTTTAGGTATTCATACAAAAAGGAGAGAACAGAGGTTACAAGAAGTTGATTGAATCATACTACTGGCTTTGTCTTCTTGAGCTACGTCGTTTGGAATTCCATCGTCTTCTTCCTTTGCAACTTTCACTTGAGGATAGTCACGGTTATCTACGAAGAAAAAGCTGTGTCAATAAGTGGATCTAGTGGTTCGTGGCAGGGAAAATACCTTATAATGTGGCCTACCATCAATGCGTAAACATCAGTATAGTAGTATCTGATAAGGTGTCTGCTTTTTCGGTTTGCAAAAGACTGAATTGCAAGGGTGGCATATAACTCCCAAGGGGGGCTTCTAAGATAAGTCACAGTAGGTAAATATAATTATTGTAAAAGGGTTACTATAGCTGATACCTGAATGATTGACCTATAACTACACAATGACCCAGTGGCATGAAAGAGGCAGCAAAGAGAGATGTATGGAAAAAGGGGGGTTGAGGTACTCAGAAATTCTTTGAGGCATGCCCATTGCCACGCCCGAGAATGGACATTAAAGATTTCAGTAGTTCATTGACTATGATTGAGAAAAAAAACTTGAGAAGCGAATAAACAAAACAGATGAATGAAACCAGTGGTTACGAAAATGGTTACAGCGTGAAGGGTTTAGGATAATCTGAAAAGCACAATAAAACCACATAATGAAGAACGCCACTGTCTAATCTATGATAAATGTTTGATGAAAGAGTATGAATATCTCACAAAGTTTTTGAGCAAGCAAGTATTTCTACAAGCTTAAGGTAAAAATCGTAAGGAGTTCTTCCCTTTAATCTACCTTACTCTGTACAATTGACCGTGCAATGTTTTGATTCAAGCTGTTGGATGAAAATCATGCCGAGGGAGGAGATCGAAAAATGTCTTTAATTACCTGCTGCGTCTTCCAAAAGTTTAGAAAGTTCTTGCAGGATGTCGTTTGTTCGAGCTGCGGAATAAAAAAATGGGGTTAACTCTTAGCTCCCAGGAGCAATTGAAAAAAAATTGACGAATGACACGATTTTGAAATGTTGAACGAATCACTGATCACGGTAACATTGATAGCAAACGATTCACGGAGAATTGTATATTCAAAACGCACAAATGTAGAAAAAACAGATAGGGTGGTTAATGGTATTTCACGAGGCGAGATTGGCATTATTTATTTTCCATAAAACGGGAAAAGAACCCAAAACTTCTGTCGTGAAACGTGAAAATCAAAGTTTTTTGACCCCGTCCCTTTAACCACCCCCAAAATACCCATAAAGAAGAACTTAAGGGGGTCATAAAAACTATAGCTACGAAAGACCAGTGGTAAATTATTGTTGGATACTTTTTTTGTAAGAACCTATGAAATTGGTTTGAAGCTGGCTGTTTTTAAATATTTCTCTATTTTCAGCCTAAAATGTTCTTAAATTGTTCTTATTAATATAATCATTTGAAAGCCTGTTTTTGCTTTAAGTTGTGTTCATTGTTGTAAATTTTGACCATCTGAAACATCAGTGTGCGGCCAATCTACTTCTTTTCTGCTTATTTCTTAGTCTTTAGATCATTTCTCAAGTTCCTATGTTGAGCAAACTTTGGTCAGCTTCGGGTGGTTTTTAGCTTGTTCTTAGATTTTGCCAAAATTTGAGGCTGGTGCAATGGTGTAGAGCTAGAATAATATCTAGGGGGCTCATTTTTAGTTGTGGTAAATGGGCCTCATGCAATGACGTAAGCCATTGCCAAAAAACAGCTGGGGGTCTGGGGAGGATGTGAGCCCCCCAGCTGGTACAGGGGGCAGGGCTCTTGAGAATTGCTTATTTCTAAGGCCTTAGAATGGCCTAAAATACTGCAAATTCTCCTTGCGTTCAGTATTGGAAAAATAGAAAAAAAAACAAGAAATAGATGTACATCCCCTGAATATAAATGCATAAACAGGAAAAAGGAGTCTACATGGCACTCTTGAATAACTAAGTTACGGTTACATGTTCAAATAGTGTCATTTTATAGCTTAAAGAGATATCAATAAGTGATTCATCACAAAATAGCAAAGAACATATTTGGTGAGAGATTAAAGCATGAAATTAAGTAGAGGTCTTGGGAAATAACACCATTAGATTATAGCATACTAACATCTTTCTAACCCTATCTTGATAACATGGCTTTGAAAGAATTTGGTGTGTTATAATTTCATGGTGCTTTTGCCTCCCACATTTGAACATTTACGTATTTGTTTCTAGCACAAATCCTTCTTATGGGTTAAAGATGTTGTAGCAAATGTATCTTCAGGGATGGGTGGTTGAAAGTTGAATGGTTAACTGCACTTTGAAAACAAGCTTATCTATGATGGTTGATTTACTAGAAGAATAACATCTATGATGTTGATTTACTAGAAGTAGCTAAGACTTTTCGTCACGGATTTGATGAGATCAATGATTAAGATTTGATCTATGAAAAAAGAAAAATTACTATTTTGAAAAAAACTAGCGGGCCCTAAAACGAGGAAAAAATAACTTGGGGGGCTGAGCCCCCTTAGCCTCCCAGCTCGACACCACTGGGCTCGTGTAATAAAATTTTTCTTACAAAAAAAGAGTGTAGTTGAGTTTAGTTCGTAGCCTATAGCTGTTATTTCTTCACGTTGTTTTTCGTACTTCGTATCTTAAATAATACTGTTAATTGTTCCTGTTTAAGTTTTTCAATAATATTGCATGCCTGCCATGTAATATGGCAAATAACTCAATAGCTCTTCTGATATCTTTTTTATATTAAGCTCTATATATTAGTTATTACGTTTAAATATGTACATTCAATTTTTTGTATAAGAAACCGTTTGTGAGAAACCGCAGGGCCAGATTTTCAAAACTTATGCAACTTTAGTAGGAGATTTTGTGTGTGTGAACCAAAAAAGTTAAGAGACTTTTTATACACTTACGTTCAAAATGTATTGGGACAACCAGCAACAAAATGGCTGCCAAAACTCTAAACAACCGCAAGGCCATAATTTATTTTTGGAATTTACTTGAGTTTGACACAGTTGAAAAAGAAACTATTCTCAGAAATGTTAAAACAATAGGTGTATGAATGTAATAATATCGTATTTGACTAAACAATGTTCAAGAAGAAAATATACCAAAAAGGAAGGCTAGCAAAATACCTAAAAAATTATAAGGGAAGACATGTTCCTATGGTTTTATCAAGGCATGTTTCTAACTTTCATATTCTTACATTTTTAATGAGATTTTACCAATCATTACCTTCTAGCCTGATTAGTCTTGTTCCTAGTCCAGTTTGGTTATATTTGATAAGATACACGTTTTTTATAAGAAACCGGTTTATATGAAGCCTAGTACTAGAGCACCAGAAATTTAAGAAACTTTTAGAACTACATCAATGTCTTTAAGATACTCCGAAAAAAATAAGAGGATTTTCTGAGTCGGAAAGTAATATATCAACAATACATTTTTCCTTGATTTAAGTTTACTACAGGTTTTTATTTAGAGGAAAACAGGATGGAATTAAAAACTTTGATACAAGAAATATGCGAGGGAAAGTGCAAAATTTGGTGTTAAGTGCGTATCTAAAAATAAGAAACTTTTAAGAACCTTTTAGTACTAGAAACTGGTGAAAAATTAAGAAACTTGTAGTACTAGGACCCAAGCTAGGTTTCTTATAAAAAACTTGTATTTTAGCTGTTTGTAATTCTGGCATTCATGACAGAAACTCTGGCACGAATATTCAGCATAGTCTCTTATAAAAAAGATGAGTGCATCCTTTAAAGCTGGAAAATATAAAATTGAATTGAATTGTCTGATTAACTTTGTGAAGTTATTCAGAACAGTAGGCCAGCCCCACCTTTCCCTTTCATTTTCCGAATCTTTCAATCCGCAGAATTTCATATATATTGGTGGTGGTCAGTTGTTCATGCTTCATAATTGCAATTTCTATCAAACAATGTCATGATTTGTCTGTGGCTGTATAGACTTATAAGTTTTTGGGCGATAAAGCCTGGATTTACCTTTTATTAACTTATTGGCTTGTTTTCGACGCCCTTGCTAAGCTTTGGCAAATTTTCAAAACTTCTGTTGGGGTAGGGTATCAAGATTTACCATCTGCTGTGGCTTATTGCCATTCATAAAACTGAAACTAATGTTCTTAATTAATAGGGCTTCATCATTCCATATTACAATGGTCAGTCCATAGGTTAACCTAAGTATCTCGGCGAAACATCATAGTGATTTATTTCTTCACAATAACTTTCATTCCCTAGCAAATATGAATTTCAAGGTTCTTTATCTTCCAGTGGTTCCTACACAAATAAAATTACAATGGATAAACATGCCCAAATCTTAAACCTGATTTAAATCTTAAAGCTGAATTTCCCCGAGGCCTTTAGATAAGCCTGAACACTTTTTTCAAAAAGCAATAACTCTTTGAGTAATTACAGCTGGAACGATCGAAACAGTAAGTAGCTCTAGGCTCGGTAAAACGAATCGAGAATCTGGGAAATTAAGCGAATATAGGAACAGTGCTGGCCATTGTTTGATTATACAAGAAATCATTGATGACATATTTGACACTTGTTAGGTTTGCTTGCACGTGCACCTTATATCAAAGTAGTTTGCGATTCTCCAAATACAAATCATTTATGAAAAAACTTTATAGAAATAGATGGTTAAGAAACCTATTGTTGTATGTCTTTGTTTCACATTTCATGTTGAAAAGTACCCGAAAGTGCACAAAATATGCCTTATCCTCTCTCTTCGCTGTTAGAATTTTATATGTAAACGTTACCTACATGAATAAGATGTTGAATGTTATAAAATCTTTTCTAAGTAACGAATATTTCTGGCTAGGGAACCAAAAGAAGCGTTTCGGTCTATTCGCTCAACCATGACCTTGTTGTCTAGAAAAATAGCCAAAAAATATACTGTGCAGTTTCAATTTTGAAAAACCTTGCACAAAAAGATACAACCATAGGTTTCTAAACCATCTTCCTTTATAAAGTATGCTCAAGATCTGGGCTGAAACCAGATTAGCTCAGTTAGTCACAACATACTTGGTTGGCCTAAATTGATGCACCAGCCTCGTGACGATGAGATCATCTTTTCGGCCTTGATACAGTAGACCACTGAGGAAAAGGTGTTTCAATATTTCAATTACTGCTCGCATTTTTGTCATTAACCAATGCATAGAAATTTCTTATGTGACTCATATGATAAGATCTATTGGTTTTTTTTATAAAATATTGTAGCAATGGCTCCTTATAAGGCAGAACGCTAAGCTGAGAGGACAGTCATGGCCAGTGCCTTTTTGAAGGGAACATCACTGGGGGGGCAATCTATTGTCTATTAAAAAAAAGGGACAATAGGCTATTGTTTAGAACAATGAAAAGGCAAAAGGCTGGAGGGGCAATTGCCCCCCCAGTTAGTATGTTAAAAAAGGCCCTGGTCATGGCCACAAACCAAACCAGAATCATCTAGGTTTTACTGTGTGGTACCGAAATTGAGACCACAGTGGTAAACCATACATAGACTTTTTAACATCTCTACAAAAAGATGGCGATCGTACCACTAAAAATCCTTTTGATGCGTTATCATCCATCACAGTAAATGTTCAAAATATCGAATGTGTCTTTTGTAGTCCTTCGTCCATTTTTAACTGTACAGTCTTTTTCTTATACTTTGATTCGTACAAAGCATGATGGGATCGAGTATCGGACAAACATTCCGCATGGCGTCATTTGAGGATAGTGCTATTGCATTGAAATTTTAAATTGCAAAATCTGGTACTAAACCTTCCTAACTTTCTGACAAATCAATATCATTATCTCATAAAATAATGTTTAATTAGGAAAATTATATAAGAGCTTTTGTTTTCTGTACCCTATCCCTATTCTATTTTGTTTTTCAGTGTTGCACCTTTAAAGTTGTGTTTTGATTCATGAAATGAAGCTGTTCATGGTTTAACTCTTGGAGTAAAATAAAAACAACGACCAGCATCATTCATTGAGGTAAACTAAACCCATTCCCAAATTATGCATCTCATGATAAACTTGAAGTACCTAAAATTTGAGATATTTAAGAAACTTGCAGTACTCGGCAAGACTTTATAAGACTTCAAAGCTCTTATAAAAAACATGTTAATTGTTAACTTATCATCAAAGTAATTAAATAACAAGAAAGTTGTTTTGTTTCGAGTCATAGATATTTCATTATGAGAGGTAGGACAAAATATGTTTATATTCAAAGCAACTACAAAACTAATGATAACATTATAAAACAAAATTGGTCTGTGGGTTTTGAGCACATGCATCCACGCCCAAAGGCATAATTAGTACTTACACTGTGGCTTTTCCTCACAATGCACATACTTTTTAAGAAAGGAATTTTACCTCAGGCTGGCCTGCTGAAAATTGCTTAGATAGCTATAAGGCAAGCTTGAGTACATTGGTGAGCATAGGCGTGCAAGGGGACTACGGAATCTATCGTTAACCTTGTGGGAAAGTTGTTGATCCCCTTTCCCCTAGGAAAAATCAGCGAAACAATCACTTGTCACTAATCAAGGCTATACACGTGTTTTTATAGGCAACTGCTTTACAAGCAAGGCAGTACATAAAAAGATGAAATATTAGGAAATTCTAGTACTGGATAAGGGAACGATAAGCAATCATTTAAAAATTTTGGTTCTTATCCAATTGGCAATGAAATTTTGCAGCATTTATAGATGAGTAGGCTGCAATGGAAATTAGTCCCCCGTTGACATTTGTTGTACAACAACTTGTTAGATAGTATTTTAAGAAACACATTTCTAAGAAAAAAAATCTAAGCAATTTTTAAGCAATTTTGAGTACCCAAATTTGCCCTCCAGCTAAAAAATCATTTTCATTGAGCTCGATCTGACATTATTCATAGAAAAAAATCAGTGTATACATTGTATGTTTGGGTAGAGATCAATATTATGGGATATCATTCAAATGTGAATGCTGAAAGTGATCAGCAGCTCCTCCCTTTCTGGTCTACAGCTATGTCCCCAGTAAATAGGGCCAGAGGCCAGTAGCTTATTGAAAAGTTATATTCACTCTAGTTAAAGATAAATTATGCTCTTTCTCCATGTACCCTAAGTAAGCCACTGTCTCTATAACATTATTTCAGACCTCTCCGTGTTACTTCCTTACAAGAGCATTTGCTCTTATTTCCCTATTCAAAAGAGAAACCTTGGAGAATTTCGCAAAAATGCAATCAAATTTCTACCCTAGGTGGTTGAGGAGAGTGGCATTCTGAAATCTAACTTGGAAGCACCCTACGACTGACCCACTTTTCAGATTGAAAATAGAGGAATATTTCAGAAACTTCCCGCTTCAAAAATTGTTTAATTGTTTCTCATAAAAAAGTGTGAGGAGTTCCTCATAAAACATGGTTGGAATAAACTTCCTGTAACCAGGAGTTTCGAGTTCGAGAAGTCCTTAGGGGTTTATTGTGTACCTCCAAAAAATATTTACGCTCGCACTAATACTTTTACAATAAAAACCATAAGGCCTTAAAAAAGTTAGAAATAGAGAAAATTTATGAAGAAATGTTGGACTATGGCTCCTTTAGACTTGATGAAGACAAATTTTTGATGACAAAACGATGAAAGCGCCTGGAGACATTTTTCAACAACAAAATAATTCATTTCAATAGGAACAGCTCAATCTTTAGAATTAGGATACAATCATAATCTCGATCATAATTCTAAGAAATAACCACAAGGGTAAGAAATCAGGCCTGACAAAGCACTGTAATTCAAGTGTGAATAAGACGAAGAACTGTAATTTTAGTAAATAGTAACAATTTAAGGTTAACCCCGTTTTTTATTTTTTTGAGAAACACTCACTCAACACTATTTCACCAGATAGAGTACATAGCATATGAGCTCTTGTATCTAACCAACAGGAGAATATAGAAGTTACTTGGAGAATATTTTTCCAGTACTGGAGCTTTTTGAATGTTGAACCATTTGGAAGCCTGGGCTATACCTAAATGATTTGGGATGAAGATGAAGACGATCGAGCCCCCATCAAATCAAAGTGGCCCATTCATATTTTTTAGGGAATTCGTGATAACATGCCCAGACTCTGAAATGGCCAAAATTCAGGAAACCTCAGTACCTTACTAAAACTGATTAAAGAAGTATGAAAAATAAGATGTCATACTTTCGGGCAGTCTGTTCATGTAATTTTTGTGTGTTGAAATATTTTTGGAGGTTTTTTAGATTTCGTAAGGTTTTAGGACTTCTAAAAATTATCAGCTTTTAAAGTGTACGAGTAATTTGCCCCTCGGGTATTTGTGAAAGACAAAGATAGTGAAGGAAAAAATTTAAATGGCAAATCCCGCACAGAATCACGTATCTAGCTTTTCCTCAGAACCAGCGAATCGTAATAATAAACTCTCTAAACCTCCATGACTAGCTAATTAATGCTGAAATAAAACAATTTATAACAAAGGGATTTCACTGTGAAACTAACTATTTTGATATTATTCATGCGGCAAATAAAAACATCGATTCCACAACAGAACGAAAACAGTGCTGGGAGTCGAGATCCTCGTACCTTTAAAGTCGTCCGAGCTACTTCCATGAACGCCGTTAGTGACCGTCAGCAACAGCGACAGAACTACCACGAAAATTGGACGAAACATCTTGCTTCTCTTGAGGTGCGTCCAGCCAACGTGAGGTATTTCTGACTTGGGATCGTCGAAAGCCTTCAACGAGAAATGGACACGTTTTTTTATAAGCAACTATCATATTGAAAGAGCTGCGTCACCCGTGAGATTCAGTGATTTGTCAGATAAAGATGAACTTATCGTTTAAACGCCTCCATCTAACGGTGAGTTAAATCTAGACGATTTCACCACCATTAGTCTAAGATCTTTCTGTTATTATGTTTTCCTTTCAAAGTGTGTAAAGAAATCCAGGAATCATTTGCTTGGATTACACTTTTTTATAAGAATACATACTGTAGGGAGAAAGTCCCCTTGCAAACTTCAATTCAGTAATTAATTGTATGATTATATAATTACATTGGACAATTTTGTGATCAGCAGAAAAAGGAGTCATGGAGCAATTAGGGATCCCCTTGTTGTTTTCCAAAAGATACATGTTTCTTGTGATGTAAGTCTTACATCTGATGGAAATGAGGGAAGCGCATGTAATTATAAAAGTAGCGATGGTTGGCTTTGTGGTAGAAATAGGCTCTCTGTAAATGTAAGGAAAATTTAGGGACACAAAGGCCTAAAAGTACAAGATTTTTTTAAATTATCAGGCTGCATACGAAATAAATTCAAGGTTGTTATTAAAAGAGTATGTATGAACAAGAAGGAAATAGAGTTTACTTTAAGTTGCCGGAATGTCACCCAGCCCTGGGCTTGCGTTATTTGTTGGCTTGTCACTCTAAAAGCTTGGTGAGCAGAAGGCTTAGAATAGTTAGCAAGACAGCCTTGAAAAAAATAGGTACTTTGAGGTTTTCTTATGTATTGTGTTATTTGAATCTATAGACACATATTGTAACATAACTCTCCAACACTTGCCGCATAGCAAACGGGTCCAATGTCAAAAAGGCGGGGTTTCCTTTTCTAACTTATGCCATCCATGTTCAGAACCCAGGACCAGATAAAACCAAAGTGATTAGAAAAAGACAAATTTTTGGCTATTATTGGAGGTGCAGTAAGATATTGCAATAAAATGAGCTTTTAGTTTTGAAAAGAAAATTGTTGACTTATTGAATCATTTATTAGTTAATAACGGGTACGATATGATCTCCAACGCTTTTGACAGCATAAATAGAAATTAAATAAAAAATCAAAGCTTCAATATTTGATTTTGGGAATTTTACCCTTGCCTCTTTTCGCCCTCCCTCAAATATTGCTGATAGCCAGGAAGAGGCTAAATGGAAATTGTAAGGACTGATTGGCCCTTGGAAGTCTAGCTGTTTCTCTTTATCATGAGTCATTTGCTTGCTAAATCAATGAATTACCTGATGAAGGATGAGGTCTATGAGTGTTAGCAGTTGGCATTAAGTCAATATTGACAAATATCGACTGATATCAACCGTTATTAATCCTCTTGGGAAAATAAGCCTAGCTGTTCATTAGTCCACTAACCTGCCTAACAAGCACCCGGCACACATAGAATCAGCGATTAGAGGCATGGAGGAGAAACGTTTACGAGGGCTATTCCTTTTTTCTCCGAGAAATAACTACAATACCTCAAGCACAGCTATCATTGTAACTATTGTAAATCAACATGGCGTTATTTCCGTCTGTAAACGAAAAAACACTCTTTCTCGTAACTTTTAATAGAAAGGGAAATTACCACAACCATCTAGCAAACTGCCTGACCCTAAATTCTATTTCAGATTCGGTTTCTCCATGTTAAAGAATATCTAAAACTGGTAGGAGCCATTTTGGGAGTTGCCCGGTATTCACGCAATTGATGACCACACCCACAAACGGTGTGAAAATACTTTTTGGAATTTTTAAAAAAGTTTTTACCAAAGCATAGAGTACCATAAGGCAAACGCTTCAAAGTTTATGTTGTTGTTGTTGTTGAAAAACTTTTAGATGTCTTATTTTCGCACATAAACCAAAATTTTTGAGCCCCAATCAATATTTATAATCAAAATAGCTAAAGTGTTGTATTAACACTATCTACAATGTATTTCAGTCTTCTTTAGGAGGTTTATTTGAGTAATGACCATTGGTGTCTTAAATCTTCACTGGATGGAAATTCTGAAATTTGTGGGAGATGTTCCTGCGCCTCCAATGCATGAAAAATGCTTGCTTCTTGTTTCTTAAGCCACTTCAGGGCTCCATTTTTGATGGAATGCCCTTTCGCGTTGCTTAGAAGTAACCGATTAAACCACTAAAATAAGCTCTCTTCTTAGAATACTTTCTAAAACATGCCCATATTTAGCTAACGCAATATTTGCCCTAAAAATGCTGTTTCATATGAAAAATTGTAAAACTCTTGCGGAGACTACATCCAAAGGTCCTTAGTAAAAAGGGAATGTGGATGGAAGGTTATGATGGTTATAATGCATACACAAATTTTTTAGAAGTAACTGCTTTATAAACAAGGCCGTACTCGACAAGACAAAAACCTTAGTATTTCTAGCACTGGATGGGAGAATGCTAAGCAATTTGAAAATTCTTGTTCTGGTCAAATTGGCAATGAATATCGTGCAGCAGCTATAAGGAAGTAGTCTACAGTGGATATTAGTACCTCAGCACACTTTGGTATAAAAGATACCGCCGACATTTGTTGTACAACAACTTGTGAAATAGTGATCTAGGAAACAAATTTTAAAGTAAAAAGAGCTAAGCAATTGAGTACTCCAATTTGCCCTTCAGCTAAGGAATTTTTAGTACTGAGCTCGAGCTGAAATTTCTTATAAAAAATGCGTGTATGATATCAAACTTTAATTAGATTTGTAAATATCATAATAAGTTGGGAGTTTCTTATTTTAGAATTGGAAAACGCACAAGAAATTTAATTTCAAAGATGCATTGTAGTTCTTTGAATATTCGCTTTAATAAAGTCTGGGCCTCAAAGCTGATTGAAAGCAAAGTAGCACACTCCATTGGCTAAGCACAAAATCTTTTAATGAAGGTTTGACTCAATGCGACCACATGAATGATTTGAATTTTTCTAATATCTCCCTGAGTTGAGTATCAGCACGATAACAAAATCTGGTCTGCTTTATGAGTCATAAACATAGATAAAGAATTGCTCTTCGCGTAGGGTGACGAATTTCTTCATAAAAGCTTAAATATTTTGGTTTCGTTGTCTCGCTTTTGATTCATTGCGTCAGCCCTATTCAAACTATTCATATACGTTATTTTCTCCAAAGTAAAATCTGAAGCCAGGCACGAAGCCAAAGGGGGCATAGAGGGCTTTACCCCTCCAAAAATCCTTAAATCATATTGTTATATAACATTACACCTAGTTCACATTTACTTGGTCCTTCATATTGTAGGTCCCCTGCGAAGAGATTCCAAAAGATTCCTGACTGGAGTGCGCTGAAAAATGTGCAATGAATACATTCGTCCAGAACTCAAACTCGTTGTGAAAGTGAAGCTCTCTCCTTGAATTGCGATGAGATGCCTGGCTAGAGCTTATGATGCAAAAAAAATGAGTGCTGGTAACTGAACAACATTACGAAGTATTGCTTCGCAAAAGTATTCAACTTTTTACGAGGGGACATTGAGTGAAGTGGTATCAATAGAATCAATAGGACTAGTCAGGAGCGTCGAGACGGGGAGGTAGGGGGGGGTAAAAGGTCCGGGGCCCGCAAAAAAAATTTACCAAAAAAAAAAATTTCACAACTTCTTAAAAGTGCTGACTGCCGCGCTTTCCTTCAAACGTTACTCACCTTTGTAAAAGCGAGTCTGATGATCTATTTTGAGATGTTTTGTTAAAGCAGACAGAACACTGTAAATACATGACTAATATGTTCTGTTAACAAAATGTCGTTAGAAACTCATAAATACATATGCGATATTATAGCGTTGTATCTCATGTTTATATTTTTTCAATAAAAAACGTTGTTTTTGAAACGATTTTCCTGAACGCGTTCCCCTTGTTTCCTTGTATTGTGAAAAGCTTGATCATGGATGATTTTTTTCGGGACCCCCCCCCCCAGCTCGTGGGGCCCGGTTCTATAAAATACTCCGGGGCCCAAGCTGGCTCTCGACGGCCCTGGGACTAGTTAAGGTTTAGAACTGGCTTAAGACTATAACAAGACTAGGTGATTAGGAATAGAATTCTTAAAGTGTAATCTAGTTGGTACCTCCTGTCTTTTGTCAAGATGATTTCATTGGACAGATATTAGTGACAACGGAGATTGTGGGCATATGCCCATTCTAACAAAGTTGAATCCTTTTAAGGTGGTACTATGATACATTCGGAAAGTATTTACAGAGGCGGCAAGAGAGGGTTAGGGGCAAATTACCCTCAGGGCTAAAGCCTTTCAAAGGCTTCACAAAAATTAATAGCATTGTCCATCGTGTTTTCCAGCTTTAAGGGGACCTTGCTGCTACTATTTGCTACCAATAGCAACCGGGAAGAATTTTGAAAAAGATATCTGTAACGATGGTTCTCTCCTCTCAGCACGTAGGAAATGGCTATGATATATTTCTTTCCGCTGCTTAAAGGCCCGAGATTCGCCTCGTGTACTTCTAATCTTAAACTCATGGATATCATCGCTTCATTGGATTTGATTTCAATCAAGTTTGGCTGTGGTTGGCTTTCTTTTCAAATCAGCAATCAAGGAATTTAGGCAAAAAAGCTCTAAATAATCTTAATACTTCAAAGCCATTGATTTTCATGGGAACTGATATTCGCTGTATCGTGCAGATCGTGCTAATTTGCTTCACTGAATGTACATTACATGATACCAAATAAAGATACATAAACGTATACAATCACAAAGAGGCTAAAAGTTGACTGGAAAGGCTAATAGAGGTTTGACATTGTTCAAGGTTGTATAATGAAATGGTCTACACGACAAAACATTTGTTCTTCAACAACATCCAACACGTGTTCGATGATGTTTGGTTTGACAATATCTTATGACCAGGTCAAAAATGCGGAAACAACGGAAAACGCAGAAAAGCACGATTACTTTGAAAGTTTTAATTCGAGACTGATTGATTGCACAGACATAAATTTCAAAAGACATCCATAAAAACTAAGGCCTCTTCTGTCTCTTTTTTTCAAACAATACCGGTTTCTGCGTCTTCCCCGTTTTCGAGTGGAAATTTAAAAACGCGGAAACCGTGAAAATAATCTGAGCTAATTCATTTTTTCTAAGCTTTTCTGATAAGTTTTGCATCTTGACTTCGAAGTTTTCTTACGTTTATTTGCTTTAAAAGAGTGGAGAGAAATTGATTTCTGACACAAAAGAAAAGAAGACGGAACAGTGTTGTTAACTTTACATGAGAAATTTATTCATAAGTTTCCGTGTTTTCATAAATTTCAGACTGGAATTAGAGCCTTCAAAATCATCGCGATTTTCTGCGTTTTCTGCATGTTCCGATTTTTGTATAATACTCATCACACTAGTCAGAGAAGAAAACAAAATGAAAACTTATTGAAATGTTGACTCTAAAGGCGAATCAAACAGAAACCAGAAAAAATGACGGTTCCATGACTGCGAGCAGAGGGAAAGTTTCGCTTTTTGAGAAAGGTTAAAGGTTTTGATAACTTATCAAAAATGTTTTTAGGAAAATGCTCAGTTGTTACAGAATTGATTGAGGAAGATCCATTATTGTGAGATTCATTAGGAAGTGAAAAAATGGAAATGAAAAGCCCATAAACATTTCTTCAATGCAGCACAAATCATTGAATTTCATTGAACATGCATGGTACATGGTTGCACCTCGAAGAAGCCCCACTCCTATGTACAGGCCACGTTTAAACTAGGCGAGGGTACTCTCTCAGCTGAAATATCGGCAGTAATCCTCACTTCATGTTTATATGAGAATTGCAAACAGCCTCTCCTGAGTGAGGTTATTTGGACAGGCGATATCCCAGCTAAGCGAGCCGATATATCGCCTTAGTGAGCTTATCTTTTCCTCGTATAAACGCAAATTTTACTTACCTCACTCTCTCAGTACTAAATTTATATACGCAAGTACAGACAATATAACTATATATTCTAACGATATATAAGCAATATTTGATGCAATATTTGTATATTCTGTATATCACAGTCTGATGATAGCATTAGCTAGAAAGGCCTTAGTTTATGTTTTTTTAAGAAATGAATAAAGACATTTGTTGCATCTGTCTCGACTTTTTGGCTTATCCGAATCTTTTAGTATCATCTGTTCTAATGATATATACTTTTGGCCTTATCAAACGGTAAACTATAAATGGAAAATAGATTAGAGCCCTTTTAGAAATTTCTTTTTACTGGTTTTGAGCAAAATCGACGTTTGTCATTTGTGTCTCTCGCGCCAGATTAGAATAGCCCCGAGGCTATTATCCTCTCATTTAAACATGAGCTGTAACATAGCCTGTGATATTACCTTTGAAAGCCGAGGCTATTTCCTCCGTACAAACAAGTCCAAATCAACTAAAAATGAGGAAAGTTTGGTGGTACAGTTTTCATGACCGGAGAACGGTTATTTACTTTTCTGGACACGATCATAGATACAACTATTGTGTTTGGATACATCATATAGATTGAAAAACTGACAAGTGTTTGCTCATCAAATCCCCTTTAGATTCATTACTTCTAATCAATGACATGCTACCAATGTTGTTCTCTTGTTATTGCTGTATGCTATGCAATGTTATGTTAATTCATCAAGCAGCTGCTTAAATATCCATGAAAACTGTGTAATTAGGCTACTTGATTATGATCTAAAAATCTGTAAATCTGACATTTTTTTTGGATTTGCAATCCAAATTGTCAATCTTCAAGGAGAAGAGAACCCCTTCATCGTTGTTTAAAATCTATCAAGCAAAGTGAATGTATATATCTCACCTTTTGGTTAGCTCCAATCTGCTTCGATGAAGAACTGATTGCTTGATCCAAGGGTTGTGCACTTAAAGAATCAAACTTCCCATTACACGTGGCTGTTTATCCTTAGCATACAAACACACCTTGAGTATGCAAACTTATGGTGTTGATTGAAGATTTGGGTGCAGGGGGTAGCTACCTGTCGTTAGATACGGGTGTGGTGCTGAGATTTTATAAGGAGACCCACTTATACCCACGTTAATGATATCCAACATCATGACGAACCAGTGAAAAGATGCAACATTTTACTTTGACATCTAGCCATTATGAAAAATGTAGACCTATCTTTATGAAAAGGCTATTCGTCGTAAATCCAATCCACTTATGATGGGGAAGTTTACTCAATGTTAAGATACATTTTTGGTGAAAACTCCAACTTTCAAAGCAGCACATCCCCGTGCCAATGACATACTATGTACCCCCCTCAGATTTGAAGCAGGAAATACGTCATATGTTTGATAACTCTTAGTCTCGAGATTGCCTTATATGACCATCAGTCAGTCATCGTCTGGTTCTGTTATTTGTGTAATTTCTAATCACTCTCGATTCGGAGTTTCATTTGTAGACTGCACGTATTTTTTTATAAGCAACTACTATACAAGCAAGTCAGTACTCGCCAAGACAAAAGCTTAAGCAATTCTAGTACTGGATAGAGGAATGCCAATCAATTCGAAAATTCTAGTTCTGATCTAATTAGCAATGAAAATCTTGCAGCAGCTATAGAAAAGTATAGGTTACATTGGATACTAGTACCCCAGCACACTTTCGTATGTAAGATACCACCGATATTTGTTGTACAACAAATTGTTAAATAGTATTTCTAAGAAACAATTTTTTAAGTAAAAAAAGCTAAGCAATTGCTAAGCAATTTGGAGTACTCAAATTTTCCCTCCAGCTAAGCAATCTTTAGTCCTGAACTCGAGCTGAATTTGTTTAAGAAGAAAAATGCGTCTGCACCTGTAAACAAAACACGTCTTCTTTCTGAATCAAATTCTCTCGCATAAGTTTTGCAAGCTGCAACTTTTTCAATTTGGCAAGGTTTTCCATAAGAAGTTTTTCACAACACGTGTCTTTTTATCCTTTGCTAACAAAATGAAGCTTGGCATATGGTGATGGTTTAAGATATTTAAAATTCATTAACTTTAGAGGCGTAACTTGCTGGTGCTTAAACATACGATGCCTTTTGATACGTCAGATTTCGCCGCAGCCGAAATCTGAAATAATTGAAAATTAAATTTCATGCAGTGTAAGTCAAGGTAAGTCTGGTCATAAAGAATTTTTTTTTGGATCATTACTCCCAAATATTGATACTTAACATCAAAAAGTTTGTAAAGCCTCCTTGGAGTACCTTATCGGCCCTTTTTACGCCGAGAGGAACGCCTTATATGCAATAATTTGACTGTTGAAGATGAACTTCACTTTCTTATATCATGCCCCAAATATGATCAGTTACTACCTAAACTTCTCAAATACAGAAAGTTCCAAATGTCGATAGCCTTCCACTGGAACTTCATCATGTTGTGAAATGTTCATATCATCGTGTGAAAATATGAATATTGTTAAGCCTTAGTTTCCTTTTTAATATTAAGATACTTTTCCTGTGCCAACTGCAACGGAGTCATTTCCATCAAGCTCAATCTGATCACATTTTTTTGACAGCTCTCTTATCTTTATGCAACGAGTTTTAATCATTTTAATTATTGTTCTGTTTGTCTTTATGTAGGGCGGAATGAATGACGCTACAAATTTGTGAAGCAAAACATTATCTATTATTATTATTATCATTATCAAAGTCCCTTAGTTGAAATAAATGCCTACCTTTCTTTTTTTCCTTAAATTTTGAAGTCTGACGTTTACCACAATTTTATTAGTCTACTCTTAATTGTTATTTATTGTAAAATTCATCCACATTAAGCATGATTTCACCCCAAAAACACAAGCTATACAGGGTTTATACATAGAAGAAACCTTCAATTGTGACTGCAAAGCATTGATGTTGACTTAGATCTTTAATAGTAAGAGCAAACTTTTTCTCGTGTGTAATATTTGAAAGTCATATTTAGCTTTTAAAGTCGAGCTCAGGGCTTTGCTCAGGGCAGTATCTATCGTTGTTATTCTCGTGTTGTGCTTAGAATTAAAGACTCAACGATAATTTCACAAAATTTCAAAAAACCTAATTAACCACATTTGAGTTTATCTAAACTGCAATTTCTGATAAATTGCAATAAAAATTAGCATGGTTAATACTACTCTGGATAAACTCCCAAGGAAATCTCAATGAAAGTACGGGTAAGTACCAGTTAAAATGATGACATTCAATCATTTCAACATCTAGACTGGAAGAAGGAAAAACAGTAAACGCTTTATAAATATTGTAATAACCATGGAGTTTTTAGATCACAATGGAGATTTTAGATCATGGGGTGGTTGTCTTGAAGAAGCTTAGTGCCCTCTTGCCATCTAGCTTCTAAATTTTAGCTCCTATTTTCAAGCTTCTATACACTAAAATTTTTGAAATATTTCTCTCGGACATCATGGCGGCGCGTGATGACCTGTGAGGAAAGATCCTGTCCTTCGCAGGACTAGGATCAGGTTCAATACTCCTCGATGGAACATTGTTCCACCACACAGGGAAAGCCTATATCCAAGCCTAAACTCTACGAATTTCTATTGGAAGTCTTGGATTCACTACGTAAAAAGGTACTGTTTATATCACCGAAATAAGGTACTTGTTTATATCACCGAAATAAGGTACTTGTTTATATCACCGAAATAAGGTACTTGTTTATATCACGGAAATAAGAGAAGGAAGAAAGAAAACTAATATTATAGTATAAATAAACATGAATAAATATATTAACTGTGGAACATTGAACGTCAGAGGAATCAAAACAGATCAAGAACGAATAACACTTGCAAAAGACGCCACAAGGTATGAATTACACATTTTATCGATACCTGAAACACATCTCACCGAAGACACACTAGAAGACATAACAGTAAAGGACGAAAAGGAGAGACACATTCATATGTGTTATATGCAACCACCAAGACTGGGCTACTCGTGAAGAAGGAACTCCAACCAAAAATCAAGAAGATAAATGAAAGAATATGCTCTGCTACAATGAAATTCAAAGACCACAAACTCCATTACATATCTGCTTATGCACACACGCTCGAGAAATCCAACAAGAATCCTGAAGACCGAGAAAATTTCTACGAAGCACTAGAAGCCACGATCGAAAAAACACCTGAACGAGACCTTCTAATTATTGGAGGAGATTTCAACGCAAAAACGGGAAGTGGACACACAGATTTTCCTAGCAACATGGGGAAATTTGGGAAAGGACTCATCAACAGTTCCGGTAAACGTTTACTGGAAACATGTCAAGTGAACAATCTGATTATCACCAATACACTCTTCCAACACAAGAAAGCACACCGAACAACCTGGGAAGCACCGTACCGAAAATTCACAACTAGAACCGGTGAACAAAGACGGAATCCAGTACGCAACCAGATAGACTACATTATCACGAAAATTAGTCACAGAAGATTCGTAACGGACGCCCGTTCATATGGCGGGATCCGAACAGACACAGACCACAAACTCGTAAAAGCTCGATTCCACGTGGAATGGTACAAAATAAAAAACAATACAGAGAAGAAAGTAAAAATTGATATCAGCAACTTCTATAGCGAGGAAAAGAAAACTGAATACAGGAACGAAGTATTGAAAGAAATGGAGAAAATTGAAGAACAAACAACGGTACAAGATAAGTGGAATACAATCTGCAAAGTATGCACAGATGCAGGAAAGAAAATACTGGGAACAGTGAAAAATCATGTGGTAAAGAAAGATGTGAAAGCAGAAGAGCTATCAGATGAACTACACAAAACAAACAAAGATATTACTGCTACACAAGATGCCGAAGTTCGAAAGACCAAGGAGAAGCCCCGAAGGGAACTGAAAGCTAAGTTGAGAGCGAGAATGAAACAGATTGAAGAAGCGAAACTTGAGAAGAAACTGCAAGAAATTGAGAATAGCAAAAATGATTCGAACCGGTACTACAAGGCCATAAAAGAGATCAGAAGACTCAAGAAAGTAGAACCCCTCACAGTAAAAAACGAAAACGGAGAAGTCGCGACGACGGAAGAACAACAGATCGAAATTGTCACATCATATTTCAAACGAATGTTGGCACCAGAAGGAAAAGAAATACCATCGTACAAACCAACAAAGCTCAGAAGACCTTTCACAGCCGAAGAAATTAGGAAGATCGCTCATCGAATGAAGAATGGAAAAAGTGCAGGAATTGATAAACTTGAGGCAGAATTCATCAAATACGCTCCGATCGAAATATTGCAGGAAATTGCCAACATCTACAACACGGTAACAAACACTGACGAAGAACTGCGCGAACTTGTAGTTGGACTGCTGCGTCCGCTACAGAAACCGGGGAAGAAGAAGGGTCCACCAGAAAATCTCAGACCCATAGTTCTGCTGTCGGTACTACGAAAGATACTGACAATAGCCATGCTCGATCGTCTCTGGGAACGCCTGAAGAAAAAGCTTCCACTAAAGCAAGCAGCGTACCAGCCAGGTAGAGGCACCACGGAACAGGTGCACGCTGTCAAATTACTGGTGGAAAAAGCGATAATCTCAAGTGACTACACCATCCACTTACTACTCCTGGACATGTCTAAAGCGTTTGACACTGTCGATCGACAAAAACTTTTTGAACACCTTCAAGAAATTCTACATAACGATGAACTTTACATATTACACATTCTCACCAACAACCCACAAATAGCAGTAAAAATTGGTAACACTACAGGGGAAACATTCACATCAACAATTGGAATTATGCAGGTGGACTGTCTCAGTGCAATACTATTTATATTTTATCTAGCAATGTGTCTGAGGCAGCCAATTCACACAAAAACAAAGGGATTCTTTATCAACCCAACATATGCTGACGATCTTACACTTGCAGGAACAAACGAACAACAAATCAACGACACAGAACACGTCATGGTAGACCGACTCACAGACTATAACCTTATGGTTAACGCATCAAAGAAAGAAAAGTATCAGATACCAAGACCACCACCACCGGCTCCACCACCACCCACATTACAAGAACTACATGAACACAGAGACAACAGAGTCAACTGGTCAGCACTCGACTGGTTGGTCACCTACAAGCCGCCCATACCCGAAAATCCACACCCTGATTGGAAAAAATGCAAGTTACTCGGATCATTGCTTGACACTGAATCGGATATTAGAAGAAGGAAAGGTCTCACACTCACCGCCCTACTGGAATTTGAGAACATTTTTAAATCCAAACGAATCAACACACAACTGAAAATCAGAACATTCAATGCATACATAGCCAGCATCTTTTTATTTAATTCGGAAATATGGACACTTACAGAAACATTACAAAATGAGATTGACGCATTCCAAAGACGTTTATTACGCAGAGCTATAAATATTCGGTGGCCTAAAGTCATTTCCAGTGAGGAACTCTATAAAAAAGTTGGTACTGAGAAGTGGAGCACCACAATCCACAAACGCCGTCTCAATTGGTTGGGACATCTCATGAGATTGGACGAAAGAACTCCGGTGAGACGCTCCCTCGAAGAGTCTCTGACAGACGTAAGAAGGAAGATTGGGAGACCATGTTTAACCTGGATCAAAGTCGTTGAGAAAGACCTAGAATCCGTTGATATAAACCTTGATTTGAACAAGTCAACACCTAGCGAAACACTACGAAAGTTAGTGAATCTGACTGCCGATAGAAATAAGTGGAGGAAGAAAGTTAGGGACATTATGGCGGTTAACCGCTTAATATGTTAAGATGATGATGATACACTAAAAAAGACTAAAATATATTTAAGTCTAGCAATCTAGGTCCAAATACCCGACTATCACTATCGATTTTCCATTCCCACGTTCCAGATTACCAAATAATTAGACCAATGGGTAAATTCGATAGTTGATAAATTATCCCTTGCAAAACTCATGAAATCAGAACAGGCAACTACGATCTGGCAACCCTGATTACTGGGTTCACCGTGCCGCCAAAATCGAATCGAATCGAATCAAAATGGAAGACGAAGAAAAGTTACAATTTTCATACAAAGAAATGGAAAATAACCAAAACGACGTCTTTTATTCAAGTTTAAAAGCATGGGAAAAGGAACTCGAGGTCATTGCTGTAAAGGTTAGTGTAGGGGATAAAAAATTCAAAATTGAAAATAATGTTTCTGTTGTGTTGCAGTTGAAAATTAGGCCTAGTCTAAGCCTAAATCCCAAACAAGCCAAAGGCTAGACTAGGCGGGAAAAAGAGTACTGTCTGTAAAAGGCGATATTTATGGCATATGGTGAACTTGGTCAATTTTCGGGCGCTGATTCCGAAAATGAAAATCGATGCAATACGGGCGAATTCGGGGGGCTCTCACCCTTGTTTTGGGTGTTCGACCAAAAATAGCAATTTCTCTGTATAACCTTTTAAAAATCTGGGCCTCTGGGGTGCCACATTGGAAAATATACTGTGTTTTGTCTACGCGTAGCAGCTAGCAAAATTATGAGAACAATAAGCTTCTGCATAAATCAATAAAAAAGAGGCAAGCATATTTGTGACGAAGAGCAAGTCTTCAACCCTGGCTTAGGATTAGATGGAATATAATCATGCAAAAGGCTAACTTAGTCATCATTTTTCAAATTCAAATTCATATAATTCAGCAACAAATTCTAAAGTTAAAATACAGATACTTAATACATACATATACATACATACATACATACATGGTGATAACGAGCTTATCCACAATAGTTGTGGCTCTTCATCTCTTTAAAAAGTAAATGATAAAAAATAATAATAATGATAATAAATAAATAAGTAAATAATCAAAGATCACTAGATTATTGAATGTTTTAAAAAATTGATAAAAAATATTTAAAAGGTGTCCATTTCATTGATCTTCGAGCCTTGCACATAAATGTCTCCTTAAAGCTGAACAGAATACAGGGAGATTTTTAGCGTTTCTTAATTCTTTTGGAAGTTTATTAAAGTATTTACTTGCTTCGTCTTGGAAAGTTCCATTGATTAGAGGTGTTTGAAGTTTCAATTCATCGCTGTATCGTAATACTCTACCCGTTGTTTTGATCTGCAGTTTATTTAAATCTGGCCAGTTGTCAGAGTGGATAGCTTTGTGTGTTAGCTTGAGATAGTTGAATTCTCTTCATTCTTTAATTGGTAGCCATTTCAATTTTGTAGTATCGTCTCTTGAACAGTATCTACCAAGTACAAAGCTTGCTGCTACTTTTTGCAGTCGTTGAAGACTGTTTAGTTGTATGTTAGTTAATGGCGAATAGACGTAATCGTTGAAGTCTATTTTCGAAAATATCAGGGACTCTATTAGTTGTTTACGAAGCCTTAAAGTTGTAAAGTTTTTCAGTTTTCTTAAAACAGCTATTTTCCCATAGCAACTTGATAGCAATTCTTGTAAATGGCTCGTCCAATCTAGATTCTTATCTAAGTGTACGCCAAGAAGTCGCGGGTTTTCATCCAAAACAAGGTTGTCGTTTCCTAACAACAAGGAGACAGGTTTTTTGTCCAGTTTGTTCCTGTGGTATAGATGTTTAGACGCACAGATCATATGCTTTGACTTCATAGCGTTAATTGCCAGAGAGTGATCATTGGCCCATTTTTCGAGACTTTCAAGAGATGAATTCAAGTTTCTCTCTGCTTCATCTAATTTATTAGGCTTACAAGATGCATAAATCGTTGTGTCATCGGCATATTGAATGGTTTTGGATGGGAGTTGATCTTGGAGGCCATTTACGTATAGATTAAAAAATAAGGGTCCCAGTATGGAGCCTTGAGGTACACCGAAAAGATTTGTCATTTCCTCAGATGTTTTTTCGTCAATCTGCACAAACTGCTTTCTGTTAGTTAGGTAGCTCAGAGTCCACCGGAGAAAAGCTTTGGAAAAATCATATTTGTGCAAGGTTTGTATCAGAGTCTCGTGTGAGATTGTGTCAAAAGCCTTTGAGAAATCGATAAGCATGATGATTGACAACTCGCCAGATTTCATAGCTGTCCTGATATCGTCCCTCAGCTTCAAAAGTGCTGATCCTGTAGAATATCCTTTTCTGAAGCCGGTAACGGTATCTTTGTACAATTGGGTATTTTCAATAAACTCAACGACTTGACTACAAACCAGTCTTTCAAAGATTTTTGACAGAGCTGGTAAAATAGCGATCGGACGAAAGTCTGATTTTTCGACTGGAGTAGGCACTTTATTTATGGGAACTATCCGTGCACGTTTCCAACTTGAAGGAAAATTATTGGTTTCAATAAATGCGTTGATGATATGAGTTAGAGGGGAAGCTAATGAATCTTGGACCAACTTTATATAGCGAACAGGAATGTAGAATAATAGAAAATTTTACTTATTTCACCGAAAATGAGGAAATTACAAATATTAGTTGCTTAGGACGCCAAGAGAACCGAAACGGTTTTCGAGCTTAACGCCCTATCTATTACAGTTAAACATCTAAAGGTAGCAGAATACGTATATAAATCTAAATACAGCGTATAATAAAACATGGTAACAAAAGAGTGCGAATATTACATTTTTTTGGTTGGTAGTCTAAAATTGAATTTGAAAATTTTTTTTAAAAATAGAAAATAAAACTATAATAATAATAAAAAAAAAGAAAATATGTATAAAAAATAGTAATAATAGAAATTAGGAGGGAGAGGGGGACATGGAAAGGGGATTTTTGTTTTAGCTACATTTATTTTTTGCTAATATATAGATTTTTAAGAATTTTCTTTAACAATCGCGCAATAACCATTTTTTGAGGTATTTACAAAACAGACTTTTGCTTTTTTGTTCTCTGATTTGGAGAGGTACCTATGTTGTTCCAGATTTTAATGCCATTGTATGTAAAGAAACGTTTTTTGTAGTTAGTTCTGATTACAGGGTAAGCAAATTGTTTATCAGTAGATTGACGGGTTTGATAGTTATGTCTAGAAGATGTTTTTTCAAAAAACTTATCAAAAATAGTACTTCGGTTTCCATTGAGTATGTCATATATTAGTTTAGCACACTCAGAATTGAAGCTTTCTTGAAAACCTAAAATGCCTAATTGATTGAATAGTGGTTTGGCACTAGCGGTGTGTTTTTCAAAATTCATTATTCTTAGGGCTTTGTTTAAATAACTTTGCATAGACTTTGTAGCTGTTTGAACTGCCCCAATTGATTATTCCATAATTGACGTGAGGGGGCAATGAATGCAAAATAAAGATTATAATAATAATATTAAAATAAAAATTTTTGAGACGCTGATTGCTGAAATAAGTTTTCCTGTCCATTTTCTAGCTAAGGAGAGAGGGGGTAAGTATATTGAATATATCAACATGTTAGTTGGTACTAGCAGTGTAGCAGTTGCTTAAAATCTTTGATAGAAACAAAATCCTGAAAGTTTCTTAACTTTTCTCGAATTTTTGTCGAATGTTTCTAGCAATAAAATCCACTCCAGAAATCTCAGACTCGAGATTGAAATTTCTGGACACTTTTTTCAACTCCATTTTTTTCAACTCCACTGGCTACCTGGAGAGCATTTTATACATTAAAAAAATGATATATGAACACTACTTCACAACAATTCCTTCCACCCAAATAGCTGCAAAAGGGGCATCATCTATAGCCAAGCTCTGCGCCATCGTTGAATAATCACTGAGGATACCAATTTAAGAAAGGAGTTGTGCACCCTTAGGGACAATTTGCTCAAGAGAGGTACAACCTTTCTGAAATATATACCTGATTCAAGAAAGTTGAAAACATCACCTAAAGGGAATTATCAAATAAGAAAAAGACAAAAGACACCAACAATTCATAATACCATATGACAACATCACCATTCAAATTGGATCCATTCTCCAAAAGAACTGGCATAGAATATCTTTTGATGAAATCTTTAATCAAATATTGGGTGAGCCATCTGTCTTGGCTCCTAAAACTCTAAAGATCTAAGTTCGTTTTAAATTCAAAGCTGCAAACCAATGATTCATAACCAAAACTGACAGAATAAGAGTTCAAACAACGATCAGTTTAAGTGCCCCGAAATGTCTGTGTTAGGATATCAGCTGATGATTGGCACCTATGGACTATGAATTGAATGGGATAACCTTAAAACAATTAATCTATAATCAACTCTCACTCTCATGTCAAGTTCTTGGGACTCTTTCAGGGTGACATAGGATAATAGTTGAAGATGCCCTTTTACCCTTTTTGATATTTCATAAAATAAGATAAATTACACGAACTTTCTAGTTATTCATTCCGTGAAAAGGTAAATGGGCTTATAATCGAAAGAATGAGATCTGGTTCTTGAATGGCTGCTCAATGTGTAACAGTTAACACCTTTACTTGAGACATGCATTTTCAACCTGAAATGTTCTTAAATTGCTCTTACTTTATAATTATTTGGAAGCCGGCTTCCACTACCAGTCGTGCTAATTGGTTCAAATGTGGACTGTCTTGACTATCTGATATATCTGTGTGTTGTCAATCTGCATGTTTTATAATTATTTGCCAGTTTCATGGTCATTTCGTATATAAATCTTATATTGACTTTAGATTTGTCAGCCTCTGTTTGTTCTTAGCTTGTACTTAAGTTTTGGTAAAATTTGAGGCTCGTATTCTTATAAAATTGTTCTTATAAAAAAAGAGTGTAATTAACACAACTGATAGCGAAAACAGGCTTCCAAATCATTATAAAGTAAGAGCAATTAAAGTGTATATGCTATCACCTAAGCTTTGGAGCGATTTTACAGAGAATTTACCAGTTTCCGTTGAAAACCAGGCTTCAAACCTCAAAATGAGAATGAAAGCCCCCCAATTCAATGATATAATATCGATTTTCGGAATCAGTGCCCCAAAATGAACCAAGTTAGCCCTATGCCCTCTATAAAAGGCTGCAGACAATGGATGTGAATAAGTTTGCCTGGCTTCTAGGAAGGCAACGAAAGGGAACAAGTTTTAAGCTGGCAGGTCGTATATACATTATGCTACCTTGTGTTGCACCTGAAGACTGGCTCTTCTGTGCCTTATTCAGCTCTGTCCATCTGCTTCCTCCTGTCGTAAAAGATGAATGTGAAGCACTCTGCGTGCACTAGGCAAGGACTAGGTTTTCCATATTTTTAACCCTAGAAACCTGACTGGATGTTACCAAGAGTCATAGCTCAACCTTCTTCGCTACACAACTTTTTGCGTTATTACTAACAAGGGGGAAAAATGTTTTCAACCGCTGACTTATGCGCCCGCGAACCCTTCTTTTTTGTAAACATGCTTCATCGGAGCGGCGGGAGCTACAAATGACCATGCACACTTCTCCAACCATCCCTGTGAGGTCATGTGAATTTTCTTTGTGATTGATGATTTCAATCATATCTTGGGACTCTAAAATGTATTTTCGGAGCACATGGTCCTGATCAAATCATTGCTTGACGAGCAGCTCGGAGCGAAAAGAGCCCATAACATGGGCCTAAATCATGCCGAAATTACACGAAAATTGGATTCTGGATTAAAAAAAAACTGCACCACGAAACCTTCTGTTTTTTTCTTTTAAGGTAAGTTTACGCTTTACTCTTTCGATTGTAGTAGGTGGCATATGTGGGAAAATCCGGCATCATATTTTGTTTTCTTGTCAATCTTGGGTTGTTGAGAATCTGGCGAAAAGTTAATTTAATACCTGCGAAGATATTTTCGCCCTTATCCTCAGTAATATTCGAGCTGAAGGGAATATTTAGGCTTCAAAGGGTAGCAAAACTCTTGAATTATCATAATATTCAAGCAATTTTCAGATTTTGACCGTTATAAGAATTTTAGCCTTCTTTTCCTTGTGTAATGAGTTTTATCGCATTTCCCAAGGGAGCCAGATTGCACTAACTTGGCTGCTATTTTTCTTAAAAACCCTACCGGGAAACCAAAAAGAAAATTTAGTTTTCAGAACTAGATTATATCATCTTTTAATAAAACATACGTGCATATTTGGGAAAATTTGCCATCATTAAGAAAAACTGATTTTTAGTTCTTCAATATTTGTCGAAGTTACGTTCAACTGTCGCTTTCGATGATCACGTGACTTAGGCCTGCTCATCTTTTAAAATTGTTTTTCTCACTGATAGAAGGGTATTGTGCAGCCTAATATACTTAGATACACACAAATGAATTGACTGACAATAACTAACAGTATTTTTGCTTTCAATAGTCATAAAATCTAGCAGGGCTCAGTAGGTAAAATATTGCTTTCCTGAGAGCACTCAAAATTACTTTGCAATTTTCTATTTTCTGTTCCTTCTTTTGGGGGAAGCCAAAATCAAAGCTTTTGACTTTGTTTAAAAACATGGTACCAATCAATAATTACTTTATGCTAGGAGGTGGGTGGTTCTTCATGTATTTTTCAAATAAATTTTCTACACTTCCAAAAAAGACCCTTGTATAGAGATCTTCAAGTAACATGTATTCAATCTCTTTTAGAATTCAGCATCAGATGAAGAGTTAGCTGTGCACTTAGAAAATACATGGCAAAAAACCCATAAGAAGTTGCTGCCTGTGTGAAAAACCAGTTCTAGAAAACAGCAGTTGGTGTTTGAGAAAAAGGAACTTCTTTGAATACAGAATTATACATTATATTATACATTTACATAAGAAAGCTAAAAGAAAAGAAAAAGCATCTTGACAATGTTATATTTTAATAGTCCTTTCAATAAATATTTTCTAATCACAATTAGACTTTCATTCTTAGAAGTTAGATAACAATACTATGCTTTCTCCTTTGCCTCTCTACTAAATGAAAAAGTCTCAAAAGATTACGGGAATTTAAGAGTAAAACTGTAAATATCTAAGCAAGTCAAGCTCTATGGTAAGAACCCAAGAGTTGCAGTAATGTTTTTTGCAAAGATGCAATGGAAATTTTATCATGAATGTTTCAGGAGTGATTTGAAAATTTCCCTAAGAAATGCCCCCCAAGACTACCCCACTATTTTGAGGCTTTCCATGCTACTGCATAGTCCTTGTACAACAATGAGTAAATTTGTATTGTCTCATTTCTTCCTTTCTGTAAGGCCTAGTGGTCCCTGCTGTCCATCATACAAAAGTAAATAAAGTCCAATAGACTAGGTAAACTTGGTCTTGTTTAGCATGGGCCTATCTTCAGAGAATCGAGAATTCTTCATCATCAATGTTTTGAAGACCTAACACAGACTTGATCTCTTTTCCATCCATTCAGCTTAGCTATGGGTCATCATATTCATGAGATATAATTTATCATCTTCAACTCAAATGGTGCTTTCATTCTCATGCTGCATCTATGTGTCAGACTGACTTCCATTTTCATCTTCATCCTGCCTGCCATTTTCGAGAGAAATTCCAAAAAGCTGTGGAGCGTTTTTTCCACCATCAGTGCATGCATCTGACGTTTGCTTGTGTTCCGGCGCGAAATATCAGCCTCGATTTCAAAATGCGCGCGCATATTTACATTTTCCCCCTTTGTTGTTATTACTATTATATATCAGGAAGCGAACGATTAATTTCAAAGAATTACTTCCCTTCTTCAAAGTAGCCCTACGATGCCCTAAGCTCCTGGGCTTCTGATACCTTAAGGTGTAAGGCCGCTCTTTCCCTATCGGGAGGGAGAATTTCCTGCACCTCCACAATTTGTGCTATCATGACATTGAGAAGTTTTTCCTTCATTTTTCATCACTGATATTTATTCGAGCATAGCTGGTGTTATCCTTAACTAAGAAGAATGAATTCGGAAACACGAATTTTAATTTTCTTTGTGGAATTTGTAGAAATAGTGTGACAGGCAGTCATAAATCAGTTTTCTGGGATCAATGCGAAACTGGATACGCGCAATGAAATTTCCATTACTGAATAATAAGATCTGCAAAATGAACCTGAGAAGAAAAAATAGGTTTGCATAAACTATTCCATATTGAATAAGTCTTCTGAATAACGCTTCTTTTTCTTTTTACCCTAGCATCTGACAGTGACACCCTAGAAACGAATAGCAATGTAACATCCTCATTTACATCAAAATTGACAAAAAACTTGCCCAACCTATCTGATTATGATATCGACGGAACTATCAATTTCAATTTAACCTCTGAATATTAGTCTTAGCAAGAATTGCCTAAATTAGAAAACGTAGTTAGGATATGGCCTATTTCCACATCAATATTCATAGTCTCTCACTCCACTTTAAAAAACTTCATGCTCTTCTTAGTTCCCTTGAAAAGATTTGTCATTTCCTCAGATGTTTTTTCGTCAATCTGCACAAACTGCTTTCTGTTAGTTAGGTAGCTCAGAGTCCACCGGAGAAAAGCTTTGGAAAAATCATATTTGTGCAAGGTTTGTATCAGAGTCTCGTGTGAGATTGTGTCAAAAGCCTTTGAGAAATCGATAAGCATGATGATTGACAACTCGCCAGATTTCATAGCTGTCCTGATATCGTCCCTCAGCTTCAAAAGTGCTGATCCTGTAGAATATCCTTTTCTGAAGCCGGTAACGGTATCTTTGTACAATTGGGTATTTTCAATAAACTCAACGACTTGACTACAAACCAGTCTTTCAAAGATTTTTGACAGAGCTGGTAAAATAGCGATCGGACGAAAGTCTGATTTTTCGACTGGAGTAGGCACTTTATTTATGGGAACTATCCGTGCACGTTTCCAACTTGAAGGAAAATTATTGGTTTCAATAAATGCGTTGATGATATGAGTTAGAGGGGAAGCTAATGAATCTTGGACCAACTTTATATAGCGAACAGGAATGTAGAATAATAGAAAATTTTACTTATTTCACCGAAAATGAGGAAATTACAAATATTAGTTGCTTAGGACGCCAAGAGAACCGAAACGGTTTTCGAGCTTAACGCCCTATCTATTACAGTTAAACATCTAAAGGTAGCAGAATACGTATATAAATCTAAATACAGCGTATAATAAAACATGGTAACAAAAGAGTGCGAATATTACATTTTTTTGGTTGGTAGTCTAAAATTGAATTTGAAAATTTTTTTTAAAAATAGAAAATAAAACTATAATAATAATAAAAAAAAGGAAATATGTATAAAAAATAGTAATAATAGAAATTAGGAGGGAGAGGGGGACATGGAAAGGGGATTTTTGTTTTAGCTACATTTATTTTTTGCTAATATATAGATTTTTAAGAATTTTCTTTAACAATTGCGCAATAACCATTTTTTGAGGTATTTACAAAACAGAGACTTTTGCTTTTTTGTTCTCTGATTTGGAGAGGTACCTATGTTGTTCCAGATTTTAATGCCATTGTATGTAAAGAAACGTTTTTTGTAGTTAGTTCTGATTACAGGGTAAGCAAATTGTTTATCAGTAGATTGACGGGTTTGATAGTTATGTCTAGAAGATGTTTTTTCAAAAAACTTATCAAAAATAGTACTTCGGTTTCCATTGAGTATGTCATATATTAGTTTAGCACACTCAGAATTGAAGCTTTCTTGAAAACCTAAAATGCCTAATTGATTGAATAGTGGTTTGGCACTAGCGGTGTGTTTTTCAAAATTCATTATTCTTAGGGCTTTGTTTAAATAACTTTGCATAGACTTTGTAGCTGTTTGAACTGCCCCAATTGATTATTCCATAATTGACATGAGGGGGCAATGAATGCAAAATAAAGATTATAATAATTATATTAAAATAAAAATTTTTGAGACGCTGATTGCTGAAATAAGTTTTCCTGTCCATTTTCTAGCTAAGGAGAGAGGGGGTAAGTATATTGAATATATCAACATGTTAGTTGGTACTAGCAGTGTAGCAGTTGCTTAAAATCTTTGATAGAAACAAAATCCTGAAAGTTTCTTAACTTTTCTCGAATTTTTGTCGAATGTTTCTAGCAATAAAATCCACTCCAGAAATCTCAGACTCGAGATTGAAATTTCTGGACACTTTTTTCAACTCCATTTTTTCAACTCCACTGGCTACCTGGAGAGCATTTTATACATTAAAAAAATGATATATGAACACTACTTCACAACAATTCCTTCCACCCAAATAGCTGCAAAAGGGGCATCATCTATAGCCAAGCTCTGCGCCATCGTTGAATAATCACTGAGGATACCAATTTAAGAAAGGAGTTGTGCACCCTTAGGGACAATTTGCTCAAGAGAGGTACAACCTTTCTGAAATATATACCCGATTCAAGAAATTTGAAAACATCACCTAAAGGGAATTATCAAATAAGAAAAAGACAAAAGACACCAACAATTCATAATACCATATGACAACATCACCATTCAAATTGGATCCATTCTCCAAAAGAACTGGCATAGAATATCTTTTGATGAAATCTTTAATCAAATATTGGGTGAGCCATCTGTCTTGGCTCCTAAAACTCTAAAGATCTAAGTTCGTTTTAAATTCAAAGCTGCAAACCAATGATTCATAACCAAAACTGACAGAATAAGAGTTCAAACAACGATCAGTTTAAGTGCCCCGAAATGTCTGTGTTAGGATATCAGCTGATGATTGGCACCTATGGACTATGAATTGAATGGGATAACCTTAAAACAATTAATCTATAATCAACTCTCACTCTCATGTCAAGTTCTTGGGACTCTTTCAGGGTGACATAGGATAATAGTTGAAGATGCCCTTTTACCCTTTTTGATATTTCATAAAATAAGATAAATTACACGAACTTTCTAGTTATTCATTCCGTGAAAAGGTAAATGGGCTTATAATCGAAAGAATGAGATCTGGTTCTTGAATGGCTGCTCAATGTGTAACAGTTAACACCTTTACTTGAGACATGCATTTTCAACCTGAAATGTTCTTAAATTGCTCTTACTTTATAATTATTTGGAAGCCGGCTTCCACTACCAGTCGTGCTAATTGGTTCAAATGTGGACTGTCTTGACTATCTGATACATCTGTGTGTTGTCAATCTGCATGTTTTATAATTATTTGCCAGTTTCATGGTCATTTCGTATATAAATCTTATATTGACTTTAGATTTGTCAGCCTCTGTTTGTTCTTAGCTTGTACTTAAGTTTTGGTAAAATTTGAGGCTCGTATTCTTATAAAATTGTTCTTATAAAAAAAGAGTGTAATTAACACAACTGATAGCGAAAACAGGCTTCCAAATCATTATAAAGTAAGAGCAATTAAAGTGTATATGCTATCACCTAAGCTTTGGAGCGATTTTACAGAGAATTTACCAGTTTCCGTTGAAAACCAGGCTTCAAACCTCAAAATGAGAATGAAAGCCCCCCAATTCAATGATATAATATCGATTTTCGGAATCAGTGCCCCAAAATGAACCAAGTTAGCCCTATGCCCTCTATAAAAGGCTGCAGACAATGGATGTGAATAAGTTTGCCTGGCTTCTAGGAAGGCAACGAAAGGGAACAAGTTTTAAGCTGGCAGGTCGTATATACATTATGCTACCTTGTGTTGCACCTGAAGACTGGCTCTTCTGTGCCTTATTCAGCTCTGTCCATCTGCTTCCTCCTGTCGTAAAAGTCTCACTGGATGAATGTGAAGCACTCTGCGTGCACTAGGCAAGGACTAGGTTTTCCATATTTTTAACCCTAGAAACCTGACTGGATGTTACCAAGAGTCATAGCTCAACCTTCTTCGCTACACAACTTTTTGCGTTATTACTAACAAGGGGGAAAAATGTTTTCAACCGCTGACTTATGCGCCCGCGAACCCTTCTTTTTTGTAAACATGCTTCATCGGAGCGGCGGGAGCTACAAATGACCATGCACACTTCTCCAACCATCCCTGTGAGGTCATGTGAATTTTCTTTGTGATTGATGATTTCAATCATATCTTGGGACTCTAAAATGTATTTTCGGAGCACATGGTCCTGATCAAATCATTGCTTGACGAGCAGCTCGGAGCGAAAAGAGCCCATAACATGGGCCTAAATCATGCCGAAATTACACGAAAATTGGATTCTGGATTAAAAAAAAACTGCACCACGAAACCTTCTGCTTTTTTCTTTTAAGGTAAGTTTACGCTTTACTCTTTCGATTGTAGTAGGTGGCATATGTGGGAAAATCCGGCATCATATTTTGTTTTCTTGTCAATCTTGGGTTGTTGAGAATCTGGCGAAAAGTTAATTTAATACCTGCGAAGATATTTTCGCCCTTATCCTCAGTAATATTCGAGCTGAAGGGAATATTTAGGCTTCAAAGGGTAGCAAAACTCTTGAATTATCATAATATTCAAGCAATTTTCAGATTTTGACCGTTATAAGAATTTTAGCCTTCTTTTCCTTGTGTAATGAGTTTTATCGCATTTCCCAAGGGAGCCAGATTGCACTAACTTGGCTGCTATTTTTCTTAAAAACCCTACCGGGAAACCAAAAAGAAAATTTAGTTTTCAGAACTAGATTATATCATCTTTTAATAAAACATACGTGCATATTTGGGAAAATTTGCCATCATTAAGAAAAACTGATTTTTAGTTCTTCAATATTTGTCGAAGTTACGTTCAACTGTCGCTTTCGATGATCACGTGACTTAGGCCTGCTCATCTTTTAAAATTGTTTTTCTCACTGATAGAAGGGTATTGTGCAGCCTAATATACTTAGATACACACAAATGAATTGACTGACAATAACTAACAGTATTTTTGCTTTCAATAGTCATAAAATCTAGCAGGGCTCAGTAGGTAAAATATTGCTTTCCTGAGAGCACTCAAAATTACTTTGCAATTTTCTATTTTCTGTTCCTTCTTTTGGGGGAAGCCAAAATCAAAGCTTTTGACTTTGTTTAAAAACATGGTACCAATCAATAATTACTTTATGCTAGGAGGTGGGTGGTTCTTCATGTATTTTTCAAATAAATTTTCTACACTTCCAAAAAAGACCCTTGTATAGAGATCTTCAAGTAACATGTATTCAATCTCTTTTAGAATTCAGCATCAGATGAAGAGTTAGCTGTGCACTTAGAAAATACATGGCAAAAAACCCATAAGAAGTTGCTGCCTGTGTGAAAAACCAGTTCTAGAAAACAGCAGTTGGTGTTTGAGAAAAAGGAACTTCTTTGAATACAGAATTATACATTATATTATATATTTACATAAGAAAGCTAAAAGAAAAGAAAAAGCATCTTGACAATGTTATATTTTAATAGTCCTTTCAATAAATATTTTCTAATCACAATTAGACTTTCATTCTTAGAAGTTAGATAACAATACTATGCTTTCTCCTTTGCCTCTCTACTAAATGAAAAAGTCTCAAAAGATTACGGGAATTTAAGAGTAAAACTGTAAATATCTAAGCAAGTCAAGCTCTATGGTAAGAACCCAAGAGTTGCAGTAATGTTTTTTGCAAAGATGCAATGGAAATTTTATCATGAATGTTTCAGGAGTGATTTGAAAATTTCCCTAAGAAATGCCCCCCAAGACTACCCCACTATTTTGAGGCTTTCCATGCTACTGCATAGTCCTTGTACAACAATGAGTAAATTTGTATTGTCTCATTTCTTCCTTTCTGTAAGGCCTAGTGGTCCCTGCTGTCCATCATACAAAAGTAAATAAAGTCCAATAGACTAGGTAAACTTGGTCTTGTTTAGCATGGGCCTATCTTCAGAGAATCGAGAATTCTTCATCATCAATGTTTTGAAGACCTAACACAGACTTGATCTCTTTTCCATCCATTCAGCTTAGCTATGGGTCATCATATTCATGAGATATAATTTATCATCTTCAACTCAAATGGTGCTTTCATTCTCATGCTGCATCTATGTGTCAGACTGACTTCCATTTTCATCTTCATCCTGCCTGCCATTTTCGAGAGAAATTCCAAAAAGCTGTGGAGCGTTTTTTCCACCATCAGTGCATGCATCTGACGTTTGCTTGTGTTCCGGCGCGAAATATCAGCCTCGATTTCAAAATGCGCGCGCATATTTACATTTTCCCCCTTTGTTGTTATTACTATTATATATCAGGAAGCGAACGATTAATTTCAAAGAATTACTTCCCTTCTTCAAAGTAGCCCTACGATGCCCTAAGCTCCTGGGCTTCTGATACCTTAAGGTGTAAGGCCGCTCTTTCCCTATCGGGAGGGAGAATTTCCTGCACCTCCACAATTTGTGCTATCATGACATTGAGAAGTTTTTCCTTCATTTTTCATCACTGATATTTATTCGAGCATAGCTGGTGTTATCCTTAACTAAGAAGAATGAATTCGGAAACACGAATTTTAATTTTCTTTGTGGAATTTGTAGAAATAGTGTGACAGGCAGTCATAAATCAGTTTTCTGGGATCAATGCGAAACTGGATACGCGCAATGAAATTTCCATTACTGAATAATAAGATCTGCAAAATGAACCTGAGAAGAAAAAATAGGTTTGCATAAACTATTCCATATTAAATAAGTCTTCTGAATAACGCTTCTTTTTCTTTTTACCCTAGCATCGGACAGTGACACCCTAGAAACGAATAGCAATGTAACATCCTCATTTACATCAAAATTGACAAAAAACTTGCCCAACCTATCTGATTATGATATCGACGGAACTATCAATTTCAATTTAACCTCTGAATATTAGTCTTAGCAAGAATTGCCTAAATTAGAAAACGTAGTTAGGATATGGCCTATTTCCACATCAATATTCATAGTCTCTCACTCCACTTTAAAAAACTTCATGCTCTTCTTAGTTCCCTTAAAATGAATTTTCAACTTATGGGTCTCTCTGAAATTATGGCCTATAATATTGCCCCTTTAGAATCTAATATCGATCTTCCCGGCTATGATTTTTATCCACTTTGTCTCTTGAGTGCTGCAGTGCAGGTGATGTCATATAATCAATGTTATTTTTGTGTTGAATCAGATCTTACATCAAATAAACGAGAGGACGTGTCTATTAGTACAGTACTTTTAGATTCAAAGAATGATTAGAATGAGAGATAAGCTCTTTAAGCAGTAAAGGTACCACATTCAGCTACTGCTCTTAAAGTAAATAAAGTTTTCCTCAACATCGTCGTCAAAGGAATTACAAAAAGAAAAAAGATTTTTATCAGCAGTAATAACATGAAAACAAATACGACATGGAAATATTGTGAAACCAAACAACTCTGATACACTCTCACATTTAGATGACGACAATGGTTTAAACATTTCCAGATTGTATTAATATTGATATTAATATTACATATTGATTTGAATAAATACTTTACAAAGGTAGCTGGAGGAATCACTAGAAATATACCAAGAACTCGAAAATCCATTTAGCCATCATAGTTAGCTATCAATTTCAAAGTTTCTTTCTTTTTTGATCTCTTAATGTTCAGCTATTGAAGTATCTAATCACTAAAAATTGTAAATCTGTCGGACCTAACAGTATCCTAGTCAAATTATTGAAAATACTAAATTTTCCTATATCTTCTAGCCTCTCGGTTCTTATAAATGAATTATTCATAACTGGTACTTTCCCATATAGATTGAAAATTTTGACTTCAGACCAAATGTATTTACCAACCAATTTCTTTGCTTTCTGTTTTTAGTGAAACATTTGAAAAGCTAATGCATCTCGCCTTCAAAAGTTTCGTGAAATGAGGGAGGTCTTATTCAGTATGCAATTTGGGTTCCGCAATGGACATCATTCCACAGAAGAACACTCGACAATAACAGAGTTGCTTGTGGAACCTTCATAGAACCACAAAAGGCTTTTTGTACTATTAATCATGAAATTTTCCTTAAAAAACTAGAACATTATAGAATTAAATAGACTGATCTCAATTGGTTTAGATCCTTCTTAGTGCTCGTAGACAATTGTATTCAATTAATGGCTATTCCTCTTCATTATGGGATATAACATGTGGTGTTCCCAAGGGATCTTTTCTCAGACCTCTCCTTTTCTTAATTTACATCAATGGCTTACACAATGCTACTAATGTCTTGTCGTTCTTCCGATTTGCTGATGATACAAACATCGACTTGGAAACTGGTGATCATTATAGTCTCATCAAAGCAATAAATAAAGAATTGAGTGAAGCGAAATCATAGCTCAATTGTAGCCAATTAGCACTTAATATTGACAAGACTAACTTTGTCATTTTGCATTTTCCACCTGGAAAAGATACCTGACCTTGTTAAAAGTACAATGGACAAGAAAAGGATCTCTAGGTCTACATATGTGAAATATCTGGGTCTGAATATTTTTCAAAATAGGCACTGTATTCCAATGCAACTATCGATAAGCCTCTATACCTCCCCACTTTCCTCATTTCTTTGCTATGGAATCACTGCTTGAGGTCTAACATGTGATACATGTTTCAAGCCACTCTACCTCTTCCGCTGTGCCATTATGCTGCTCCGCCTCTCCAATTTTTCATTCACTAAGAATTCTTAAACTGGAAGACCTTCAAATATTCTGATGTTTGTATAGCTACAAAGCTCTGATTAATGTATCTTCTACCTGCTTTCATAACGATTTCCCAACTCGTCAATTCATAAGATGGGAACTCGTCAGGCAACTCGACTTTTTTAAATATCTCAAAAACATTAATCTTTACGGTCTTGAAATAATCTTGGCTCAAAACTTTGGAACACAATCCACTTTCCCTCTGGTTTCTAGCTCTACTCCAGTATTTCGACCCGGTCTCAAAACTTTGCTTATGGACTTTATTAATAAGCCTTTATTGATGATTGACAAACATCTGATTTGTTGCTGTTTTTTTTAAGATAAGATTAGTATCTCTTTTTGTTTTATGGGGGACTCTCTCTCGACCAGTTTATCTATTTAGAGAGTTTCACCTTAGTCAATGTATCTTAGATGCAAAATTGTAAAATGTCCTTGTCTTTTTTGTATATTAATGTATCTATAATTAATATGTAATTAACTGTATGTAATGGAGCCTATTATACTGTATCTAAGATCTAATTGATAAATGGATGAATGAACAACTGCACTTTAATATTTCATAGTTTGTTTATCTAAATGTCCGTACTCTGTCGCACATCAACTGACGTTCGTTCCATTACTCTGCCCAATTTTTGTTGAATTGAAGCACCCCTTTATAAGCAATAGTCTACTATTGTATTATTTTGTACTGTATTTATTTGTTGACTAAGCTTAGCAAAAACCAATATTAGGCCTCCATCCTCGTATCCTTCCTCCTTCCTCGATAGGTAAACAGGTTTCATTTGTTTGCTTTATCTTCGTTTACGAAATAAAAACCAATAGTTTTCTGACGTTGAAGCCAAAGTGTAAAGCAGTGAAAATCTGCTTAATTCATTTCAAGGAAATTCTAATACGGTGTGTTCCAGCACTTGTTAGTTTATTGGGCATGGTTAGAAAAAATTATCCACAGAATATCCTGTCTTTGAACTCACGGAACGCCACTGTTTGCAACGTTTAAAGATTAAACAATTTTAATAGAAGTAAATTTTTCATATATTACATAGATTCGAAAACGCTCAATGGGAAACTCCAGCGATTCGAAAAAGAGTTTGCAATAATCCAAAAAGAGTCAGGACAAAGTCTGGGACGGTTTATTGGCTGAAGGGCAGAATCTGCGAAAATGGAATGCTAAAGCAAGGTAACTGAAAATTTCTCATTTTTCAATCATAAGCTTTGAATATATTGAAAATGTGCGGTGTAGTAATATTTTATCTTTTAAGATTATTGATCTAGACTAGCTAGGAATTTCAGAAACATAGAGAAGCATGCTAATTAATTTACCCAACTGCACCGAAGGTGTTTGAAAATATTTTCTAGTTTAAAACAATGGTTACTCGTTAGTGCATTCCAAGAGAGCGAAAACGACACCTAACGAATTATAAACAGAAGAGATGGATCGATATTGGGCAAACTCGATCAGGAAAACCAGAAAGAAGATAAAGGATTCGATAAATCATCAGCATTTTCGTTCTCATTCTGACGTACTACTCTGATGAGTGTGAAACGCAAAACTTCAGTAGTTAGTGTGTTTCATTGTGTTTGCAATTTTCCTCGCCATCCTCAAGGTCAGTACCGATAAAAGACTATTTAATCATATCTTTCAGGTCATCCCTCGTCACTCATCCAAGCATTTTCTTCTGGATTGCCGAGCGATTGGATTCAACTGGTCAAGAAATTTTCTGCTACGTCCAGGTAAATTCAAATTTTCAAGTTACTGCTTTCTATTTTCGATCACGAAGATATCACAGAAAATTGTTACGAGACTTGAGAAAAAGAGGGATGGTTTTCGAAAAAATAGCCTTTATTTCCCCGAACCCCCTTATCACACTAATTCATTTTATTTTCTAATATCTATCAATCTATTAATGATAACGCTGATCGTGCCAATTTGTGTTTATTATGTCCAGAGAAACATTCCCGTCATTCCAGAAAATGTCATCATCGGGCATTTGATCCTCCCAAGGGTATTGAAATTCGTTAGGCCCGCTGCACACGCATAGGCTCAATTTTCTCTTTCTGACGTATTACTATTGTGAGTGTCAGATGCAAAGTTTTTGTAGCTATTACATTATGTTACCATATTAGTAAGTGATCAAGTTTATATTTTGCTCGTTGTTCTTGCAACTTCTTAAGCACTCCTTGAGCCATATACTACTATTTTTTGTCATCCCTCAAATTTTCCTCACCATACTTATAAATTCAAAAATTAAGTCTATAATGTGCTAGGTTCACTGCTTTTCAAAGTTGAAAGTGAGTAACGTCGAGATTCGAATCCCATGCGCTGCTTTTTAGAATTAATATTTTCATTTCATGAATCGCTCTTTTTTCAAGAAGCAAAGGGCGTAGCTCCTAGCCCTCAAAGTTGCTCAATTATTCTTGGTCTTCAGCCTTCGAAGTTGCTTGACAGTTGCTTGAATTTTGAAAAACAATCCAAACATAGTCCTTTTCCCTTACCCCAAACCGTTTAGATTGATAAAGTACATCAAGAGAATCTTTAGAATACCACATATGCTTCTTTTAGAAATAAAACATAGTGTGATCAAACAAGACTGACCACTTTCAGTATAGTTGCTTAAGTACTGGGTTGCTTGACATATTTCATCGAGCCTTGGAGCTGTTTATCGTTTGGAAATTTCAGCAATGGTTGCTTATTGACGAGTCGGGTATGTATTGAAAAAATTGGGTTCAAGAATGAGGCAACCTTATAGCTTTCCTGTGTTTTGGTGCCAAAGTTTTAGTTGGTCCATCATGTAGTTTTCCTCATGGTCTGAGTTCAGATTTTAAGCTATTCATACCTGCTGGATAAAATGGTTTGTTATATTTAATCTTTAATTCTCTTTCTGATCATGTTTTGTTGTTTATCATTCCAGTCCTTATTTTAGGTCTGTTTTTATTTTCAGGTTAAAACAAGGAAGGAAACTCTCGTCACAGTAGGTCAACAATTTAGGTGAGAAATGCCCTAGCTAATCGACTGCATTTCCGGTTAAAGCAACCAGTCGCAACCGCTAGGTTAGAATCGCCACCAACAGATGTGCAACCACGAGCCTTCGTCTTGCGGCCAAATTTTCTACAACATCGTACCAAAGAAGGCATAGTTCTTAAAAGTACGGTAGGACGGAAATTTAACTACAGGATATAAACCAGAGAACTATTCCCGTCCTGCTATAGCACATAACAGTTATCACTAAGCAAAAACCATTTATATAATCAAATTATTTTGTTGAATTCGTTTTGTTTAGTTATGTTCTATTTGAAATTTAATGGTGCATTAGTATGCGCACTTTCAAGGCAGGATTCTGGCAATAGCACATTGGGTTCCTTTGGTGCTGGGGTAGTATTATCATCTCCAAAAATATTGCTTACAATCTGTACACGACTTTAATTGAAATTTATTCAAAATTTAATTTCTTAAGTTTGCCCTTGTGTGGCAGCAAAAGCCTTTGAAGAGACATCTTCTCATCTCCTTTAGCCTTTCCTCCCTGATAATGGCCAAAACAGTGGTTTCTCCTCCTCAGAATATGACGACATATTGTATCTTTTATTATCCAGTCCCCAACCGGTTATCCCCACCCACGGTCCTGCACTGATGGGCATGAGAAGCTTCTGATGGACAAGAAAAAGAAATAATGCGGTGGCCCTTGTGGCTTTTGCTGCCCCCAACTAGTCTACCCTGGATACCACATTTCATATTTTTTGAACTGAGAATCTTGTACCCAGGAGAGTATAGCATAGCCGTGTCCACTGCCTAAATAGGAGAGTAGATGTAGATGTTTATTTATATACTGTAGTCCCAGGTAAATAGAGAATATTGTCATCGAAATTCACCCAAGATTACAGGGGGTAGAGCGGTGCGAGGCATTTATAAAACGAACGCGACGGTAGATAAGTAGACGAAGTAACGAGACGAAGTCAGTCAAAACAGCAACAAAACCAATAATGATAACGACTATAAAAACTATATACAATGACGAAGAACCGAGTTCAACTGTGGCTGGGTATATAAACGGTATTGACGTTGAGATTAATCGGGTTGTAGTCGAAATCGGGTTGGGTCAAGTCGATCTAGTCGACAAGTCGATTGAGTCGATAAGTCGATACGATAAGTCGATTGAGTCGATACGATAAGTCGGTTCGAACTACAAAACGAATTAAAATAATATTGATAAATTATAAGAAACTACTATTGTCCAATAGAAACGACATTAACTAGAAAATAATCGAGTATGAGCTAAAATTAAGCTGAGAAAATATAAGATAAGTAAAAGGAAAACAAACTTACTTTGGTAGGCACACGCACCAACGTAAATAACGATGGACAGGAATGTTGAATAGAAATTCGACGGAATAGGACTTGAACTCCTATAGAACTTAACTAATTTATTTAAATGTTAGACGATAGATGAAATATGTAGAACGATATTCGAATCGTGCGATAGAAACTTCGTTTACTTTCGAAGAAGACAGCAGAACACTAAAAAACTTAATGGGATACTTCCGGAATTTCCTATTGGAAAGACAGGAAGTGAAAAGAAGAAAACCTAGACAGGGGGTAACGTTTCTAAACTAACATTCCGGCCCCTTAAAGACGATACTACAGGTGAGTCTTTACTAAACAGAACGAACTATAACTAAGAGTTAGAAACGTTAAAAGTCATGAAAGAGTCACTTCCCTTTGCTTGGAGTAGAACCAGTAGAACTGGATTCCAATAAGACGATCTTCGTTACGGGGCGAACAAGCTCCGTTGAGGCGGTATTCAATTTCACTGATCTAACTAATCCATCATGCTGATTCCGGTAGACTTCAATAACTCTTCCGAGTGGCCATCGACTACGAGGTTTGTTCTCATCCAACATCAGGACAACGTCATCCAATCCGATATTCTGGTGTTGATCATTCCATTTTTGACGTTGTTGCAACGATGGTAGGTATTCTCTGACCCAGCGGCGCCAGAAGACATCAGCCAGATATTGAACTTGACGCCTACGACGTCTGCAGTAGTTGTCCTCATTGACGAAAATTCCTGGTGGGGTAGCAGATCCGGCACGCGACAGAAGTAGATGGTTCGGCGTTAATGGCTCCAAATCACGATGATCGTCAGACTGTTTGGTGATCGGGCGTCCATTTACGATGGACTCGACTTCACAAAGGAGGGTGTAGAGGCCTTCATCATCTAAGGTTTGCTCCTTCATCAGGGCTTGCATCACTTTTCTGACTGTACGGATGCACCGTTCCCATAATCCGCCGTGGTGCGAACCAGCAGGTGGGTTGAATTTCCATTCGATGCCTTGTTGCAGCAGGAAGTTGTGAACACGAAATTCATTCCACTCGTTAATAGAACCACGAAGCTCTTTATCTGCGCTGGTGAAGTTGGTACCATTGTCTGATCTGATCGACTCCGGTTGACCTCGTCTGGCGATGAAACGGCGTAGCGCGTTAACAAAGGAATCTGTGTCCAAAGAATTCGCAACTTCAATGTGAATAGCTCGAATAGTGAGGCAGGTGAACAATACTCCATAACGCTTTACGGTTGTCCTTCCACGTTTAACGATGAATGGACCAAAACAATCGACTCCTGTATACGTGAACGGGGGTTTGGAAGGCGTGACACGGTCTTTAGGTAGATCTGCCATTTTCTGCTGAGCGACATGAGCTTGGCGCTTTCTGCAATCGACGCATTTGCTGATCACACTACGGACGTTAGATCTTCCATTGATAATCCAATAGCGTTGACGTATTGCGGATAGAGTGTATTCGAGACCAGAGTGGCCGACGATTACATGATAGTGCTGAATGACGAGGTCGATGAGGTGATGTTTCTTTGGAAGGATGATGGGGCACTGAGCATCGCTGATAATAGGTGCTCGACGAAGACGTCCTCCGACTCGAATCAGACCTTCGGAAAGAAAGGGATCGAGTTTGTAAATATTACTCGTCTTCTTCAAGATGTTTTGTGTGTTGTTGGATTGAAGCTGACACGTTTTGAGACAGTCAAGCTCTTCTTTGAAACATTTTCCTTGCACGTGTTTGATAATAACGATTTCTGCGTTATTGATTTCTGGCAAGCTGAGAGGTGTGACATCACTTTGTTTTACGCAAGGACGCTCATTATGTCCATTCTTGATGCGATTTTTCAATTTGCTGATGTAGCGAAGTATCCAGGCGACTACTCTTTTCAGGCGATTGAGCGATGAGAAGCGATTGATGATATCTGTGAGTAGATCTGACTCCGAGATTTTGCTGATGCAAACTGTGGACGATTTCTTAATTTCTGGATCATCGTTGTTGAGGTTGAGGTTGATAGGCTGTTGTGGCCAAGAATCAGCTGATCGTCGTAGGAATTCAGGACCTTGAATCCAACGATCAAGGCATTCTGGAGATACTCCTCGCGAAGCATCATCTGCCGGGTTGACTTGTGTGTTGACATAACTCCACTGGTCGGGTGATGGAGCATTATGTATGGTTGCAACTCTATTCGCGACGAAGGTTTGAAAACGCGTATCTTGATTATTTATGTACTTCAAAACACAGGTACTGTCCGTCCAGAAGTATGAGCGATGAATTGGGATGGATATTTCCTTCTTGGACATTCTATCAAGCCTTGTAGAGATGACAGCTGCTGACAGCTCGAGCCGAGGTATGGTTACAGCTTTAATTGGCGTAAGTCTGGACTTCCCCATGACGAAAGAACAGTTGAAATTACCATTGATGTCTTCCGATCGCAGGTAGGTAACAGCTCCGTAAGCTGACTGTGAAGCGTCGGAAAAATGGTGGAGCTCTCGAGAAACGATTTCATCAAAGTTTCCTGGTTTAAAGCAGCGATTGATGTGAAGATCTTCAAGCTTAGGAAGCTCGCGTTGCCAAGCTACCCACTGAATTAGTAGCTCCTCTGGAATGACATCGTCCCAATCGAGTTTCCTCCTGCACAATTCTTGTAGAAGTAATTTTGCCTTTAGCACAAATGGGGCTGCAAACCCAAGAGGGTCGTATACAGAGCTGACTACTGACGAGATTCCGCGTCTTGTAGCTGGTCTATCCTTAAACACGATCTTGAAGCCGAATTGATCAGAGCTGACACTCCATTGGACTCCAAGGGCTCTTTCTACAGGCAGTTGGTTGAAGCTGAGATCTTAAACATTCTCAGATCTTTCTGATTTGGGTATCGACTCGATAACACGCTTAGAGTTAGAAAGCCATTTTGTCAACTTGAATCCTCCTCTTTGAAGAAGCTCACGTAGTTGTGCTGCTAAGTTGATAGCTTCCTCTTCACTACTAACTGATTTGAAGCAGTCATCCACGTAGAAATTATGCTGAACTGTTTCAATCGTGGCAATATCGAAATCAGCTGCATTATCTTGTGCTGTCCTTCTCAGGGCAAAATTTGAGCAACTAGGAGAAGATGTGCCGCCAAAAAGATGAACTCTCATCTGGTAGATTTCAGCAGGCTTATCCAAATCTCCATCTGGCCACTTTAGGAATCGAAGGGCGTCACAGTCTCCAGGACTTACTCTCACTTGATGGAACATGGCTTCTATGTCTGCCATTATTGCTACTTTCTCCTGCCTGAATCTGGTAAGAAGGCCGACTAAAGTGTTAGTTAAGTCCGGCCCCTGTAGAAGCTGGTCATTTAACGAGGTGTTTCGATACTTGGCAGAACAGTCAAAGACTACTCTTATTTTCCCAGGCTTCTGCGGATTGAATACAGGGTGATGTGGCAGATACCATTGCACCTGAGGTGATGTAGATGCATTATCAGGAACCTTTCTGGCATAATCCTTTCTCAACATCTTTCCCTCGTATTTCTCATGAACGATTGGATCCTTCTTCAAGCGTTTCCTTAAGAGTGACAGCCGATGTTCAGCCAAAGACTTGTTGTTTGGCAGGTTTGGTGGGTACTGCTTCCAAGGAAGTGCCATCTCGTAGTGGCCTTCGACGAGTTTCACAGTATTCTCCATGATATTTTGAGCTTTGAGATCATTCTGTGACATTGAAGCTTCAGAAGGATATTTCGAGTCGTTGAATTCCATCTCACAAAATTCTAAGAACTGTTCGTCTAGAGTTGGAGTCGTTTGCACGAAGCTTGATGTGTGAATTTTCGGCTCCTCTCTCCCTACTGGACCGTTAAGAACCCAACCAAGGGTAGTTTTAGTGGCGAATGGACCACCATTTCTACTTTGACGTACTTCGATTGGTTGAAGTGCGAGAGGAACGTCACTACCAATAAGAAGGCCTATTTCAGCATTGATTTCTGGAATCTTAATTCCTTGTAGATACGGCCAACGATTTACATCCTCTTGCTTGCTTATAGCATCAGTAGATATTGGCAGATTTGGTCTAGAAAAGACCATGGGTAGATCGATGAGCTTATTTCTGTTCATGTCTGATACTTGCAGGCTTACTCGAGAACATTCTATAGCATTATTTTCACCTTGCATTGTAGTTAGTGATAGCTTCGTTCTCTTTCCTTCCACCCCAAGATTTTGCAGAAGATTCTCAGTGCAGAATGACGTATTTGAGCCCGAGTCCAAAAAGGCATAAGTTTCTAGCAGCCTTGTGCTTCCTGTAGCCTTGACTAGAACTGGAACGATGGCGAGCGCGGTCGTAGTAGCAGTTGTCAAGAAGCTAGTGCCTTCTGACACTTCGACATAACCATTGCTAGCTGGTGTAGAATTAGGGTTGGTCGCGGGTGCTGACTAGGTTGAAGTTGATGCTGCTTCATTGCTGCTTCCATGAACATTCTGATTAGACTTGGGATGGAGAAATGTTGAATGTTTTCCAACACATCCATCTACTTTACAGAAGCTCTCCTTTGGACAAGAGCGTACGAAATGACCGTCTGAAAGACAGTTGAGACAGAGTTTCTTTTCCTTTATCAACTTCTGGCGATCTTCGAGCGACTGCTTGCGAAACCGATCACATCGAGCTAACCAGTGTACATTACTACACAAAGGACACTTGGGTGTCTTGTTTGATGCATTCGAATACTGTGATTCCGTTTGAGTAGAAAACCCTGCTGCTCTAGCACTTGTCTGTCGCCTTTGTTGATTGACAACGGGTTTGAATTTGTTTTCTTTGACTATCTTGCCGAAGATAGGGTGAGTAGCTGCTCTTGCCTTGCTTGAAACGAACTCTGTTATGTCATGAACAGTTATCTCTCTATTTTCTCTCTCCATAATTCTGTCAACGACGTCTCTCCACTGCAGTTTGAGACCGTAAGGCAGCCTATCGATAACCTTCTTTAGATTATCAGGATGGTCGAGCCTATTTGAATACCCTATTTCTTTCAAGGTATTAGAGCAACTAGTAAGTTCTATAGAAAACTGCTGCAGGGCGCTTCCATCTTCTGCTTTTATAGGTTTACCCTCTATAACTCTTTGCACATGCGCTGTAGCAATTCTGTAGTTTTGACCGAATTTTTCTTTTAGCAGGCGTCTAGCTGTTGTATAGCCTTCACTTTCCCTCATCGATAAACAGCTTTTCATGAGGTCTTGAGCTGCGCCAGTGGTGTACTGAACAAGATAGTACAGTCGAGTGCTAGGACTAGTTGTTTTTTCCTCGATTATGTGCTCAAAAGAACGAACAAAGTCAGAATAATCAATGGGATCACCACTGAAAACCTGCATTGTAGGCTGTGGTAGTGTAAGCGCCATGACGCCTTGTTGTTGTTGTAGTATAAGTTGCTGAAGAGCATTGTTCTGATACTGAGTCTGATCCTGGACTATTGGTGTCTGATAGACTTGCTGCGGAGGCTTTGAATCATGTTGCGTAAGAAGAGGATAGATTGGTTGAGGATGGTTTATGACTGGTGGTCTGGGAGCGATACTAGAACTGCATTCTGCTTGCTCATAAACGTTTCTTTCAGCTTCTGCAGCGGCAATATCTGAGTGGAGCTCCAATTCTATTCTCTGTTGCTGAACTTTGAGCTCTTGAATTTGTAACTCGTGTAACCGTTCCAGACTTTCAGCTTTAGCCTCTAGTGCAGCTTTCTTAGCAGTGGCTCTTGCTTTATCACTGGCTGTACTTCTATCAGACCTTGCCTTAGATGATCTGGTAGAAACTGAAATGTTGCTTATTGAATCCTCTGGTCGAACATCGATACGAGGCTCTAGTAACTTATTTGTTTTTGTTTCCAAATTTGAAACTAGATCCAAAACTGCATTATGATAGCGTGCAGACTCTTCTTTCTCCACTTGAGCCTCTAATTTACCGTCATATGCTTCATGCGCAGTTTGAAATTCCTTAAAGGATTGTCTGAGTTCCTTAGAAATTACTTTTACTAACGTGGGATTTCCCTCAGCTTCTATTAATTCAGTCAATTTATTTGCTTTTCTTGTGACTGATCCCTTAGCGATGCTGCGGGCTCTTTTTAGGTAGTCAATCGAATTTTGTTCTGAGGCCATTACAAGGGCATGTTGATAATCCTTGTTTTCAGTAGAGATTAAAATTTGACGTTTAAGAAAGTCGATATTGAAATAGCATCACGATTTGACAGTTTGATTCGTCGTAGATATTGAATGAAATGCCAGAATTGTGCATCAAATTCGAACTAATGTAGTCCCAGGTAAATAGAGAATATTGTCATCGAAATTCACCCAAGATTACAGGGGGTAGAGCGGTGCGAGGCATTTATAAAACGAACGCGACGGTAGATAAGTAGACGAAGTAACGAGACGAAGTCAGTCAAAACAGCAACAAAACCAATAATGATAACGACTATAAAAACTATATACAATGACGAAGAACCGAGTTCAACTGTGGCTGGGTATATAAACGGTATTGACGTTGAGATTAATCGGGTTGTAGTCGAAATCGGGTTGGGTCAAGTCGATCTAGTCAACAAGTCGATTGAGTCGATAAGTCGATACGATAAGTCGATTGAGTCGATACGATAAGTCGGTTCGAACTACAAAACGAATTAAAATAATATTGATAAATTATAAGAAACTACTATTGTCCAATAGAAACGACATTAACTAGAAAATAATCGAGTATGAGCTAAAATTAAGCTGAGAAAATATAAGATAAGTAAAAGGAAAACAAACTTACTTTGGTAGGCACACGCACCAACGTAAATAACGATGGACAGGAATGTTGAATAGAAATTCGACGGAATAGGACTTGAACTCCTATAGAACTTAACTAATTTATTTAAATGTTAGACGATAGATGAAATATGTAGAACGATATTCGAATCGTGCGATAGAAACTTCGTTTACTTTCGAAGAAGACAGCAGAACACTAAAAAACTTAATGGGATACTTCCGGAATTTCCTATTGGAAAGACAGGAAGTGAAAAGAAGAAAACCTAGACAGGGGGTAACGTTTCTAAACTAACATATACCTTATTACATGAAATTAAGGGTGTGATGAAATTAAGGAATTAGAAATTAAGGAAAATTAAATTAAGGAATTTTTTCAATGAAATTGAGTTTCAATGACATTAATTAAGGAATTTTTCCCCTCAAATGCATTTTCAGCTACATTCATTAAGGAATTTTTTCAATGAAATTGAGTTTCAATGACATTAGTTAAGGAATTTTGGTTTTTGAAGATTGGTGACACAGAGGCTTTCTTTTGGAAATATTGCATTCGGAATGAAATTAGCCTCAAATTTAGCCCCCACTCTTTGCCTATATGCAATGTATAAATGTACAAAAATTAAGGAATCGTTATTTGTTTCTCAAGAAATTGGGCTATTTGGCAAACCGGCCAACCCATGTTGCTTGAGCAAAGGGTAATTTTATGATCGGTGATACCGATTTACACCGTAAATTCCGGCTGGTTCACCTGGGTCGAAGACCGAATGGTCAACGTCCAATTAAAATAAACAACAACTTAAATACTCAAAAACCAAAAGAAAGAGGGACAGGGCGGGTGGGAGAAGTCGCGACCTTCCTAATCGGGAGATTTTGTTTAATGACGCTAACGCCAACCGACTTAGGACATCAATATAGTCAACACAAAAGAAACACTGCTGCGCCTGGATGGGTAAACACGAGTAGATGTTGTCTGACAATGGCAAACAATGCTATTGTTGGCCCCAGCCCGGACATCAACTTGTAATATTGACTCTAGGGGATAAGAATTCGTGAGACAAATAACATGATTTAAAGCACCTTGTTTTTTCAAATCTCATTAAATTAAGGGGTAACAGAAATTAAGGAATGATAAATTAAGGATATGCAAAAATTAAGGTTGGTTCTTTAAGGAATTCTTATAAGAGCATTCTTAAGATCCACAGAAAAGGGGGCGTAACTAACACATATATCAAAGGATAATGTAAGGGAATTAGGGTATTATAAAGCTAATTGTATTGTTTTTCTACCAAAATAGGTTTGCAGTACGCCCCTTATGCCCCCTCCCCTTGGATCCGGGCCTGCCGTGCCTTCGGTTCCCCTGCTAAAAATATTAGGGCAGATCCCCCTGTGACGCGCGTTAGAAACAAATTACCGAGTAAAATTTAATTGAGTTGAATTGACAGAGAGATTTCATAGAAGCAAGATGGCTGCCGACATCATCAACATAGCAACGCATGGTGAGGTCGAAGAACTGCGAGAATCGATGAAAGAACTTTCTGCAGATATCACTGAAGGTGGAGACTTGATGAACGAACGAAATGAGCTTGGAAAGTCAGCCATGGATGCGGCTGCGATGCTCGGAAGAGCTCAAATGTTGCAAGAACTCCAGGCGCATGGAGCTGATTTTAACCTCTCCAACAACTCAGGTGGTTAATCATAGCCTACCATTAGGAACTGTAGTAGAGGTAGTGGTGCATCTGTCTTATTTGCACTGTAATTATTCAAGTGGTGTATAGATAAACAGCAGAAGGGTGGAACCCTGGTGGGGGTCTAGGGGGCAATGCCCCTGGAAGCTCCTGACATTTGACAGTTTTAAATGCATAAAATTGGCTTAGAATCTAGTATATTGTCTATACTGTTAACCCAAAAGTGTCATGCAATCTTTGGACAGCTAGGGATACTAAGCTAGAACGGGCTAATTTTTTTGAAATTAGCTCGTTCTGGCTAATTTTAGCCCGTTTTGGCTAATAAAAAATTATTTTCTTGAAAATTTTGAAGCCCAAACAGGCTAAAACGTCGATTTCTTGGACTTCCAGGAACCGGGCCGCTATTTTGACGCGATATTTGGGTTCTACGCATCAAGAAACAGGGATTCATGTAAAAAAATTTGGGGGTTTCTCCGGCGGAAGTTTGAGAAAAATGCGACTTTAACTTTTGTGACGTTTTCTATTGTTCTTTCTGATGCGGTTAAGTCCGCGTAATGACACCCGTGCCGTGCGAGGAAGCTTCAGAAACAGGGCTTTTATGAGTGCAACTTTAATTTAAACATTTTTGTAATTTACGTTGTATTGATAAACATCTTATTAGAAGACCTCATTATAGAAACGTACAAAGCTGGAGTTAATGTCTGAATTATCTATTTTTTTCATTTCGCCGCACGGCACGAGCGTCATTACGCGGACTTAACCGCATCAGAAAGAACAATAGAAAACGTCACAAAAGTTAAAGTCGCATTTTTCTCAAACTTCCGCCGGAGAAACCCCCAAATTTTTTTACATGAATCCCTGTTTCTTGATGCGTAGAACCCAAATATCGCGTCAAAATAGCGGCCCGGTTCCTGGAAATCCAAGAAATCGACGTTTTAGCCTGTTTGGGCTTCAAAATTTTCAAGAAAATAATTTTTTATTAGCCAAAACGGGCTAAAATTAGCCAGAACGAGCTAATTTCAAAAAGATTAGCCCGTTCTAGCTTAGTATCCCTAGCTGTTGGATGGAATCATCTAGAGACCTGTGGGTACTTCTGCTAACAACCAAGCTCCTGGGCATCAAAGGGTGGAGTGTGAAACCAGACATTGGCAAACTTGCAGGAAACCCCCATGGTACAATTAAATTGATTGAAATTAATACAAATCAGCTATATTTTTATTGATAGGGATGATTAATAATAACCAACAGGGTCGTGAAGGGGATCCATTACCTCCCAGGTCAAGCAAAAATGAGCGAAAATTACCTTCTAGCCCAAAATTTTGTTGCGTTTTTTTTAAATGTAGTTAGTAAATGTTGAGAGAAGATCTGTAAGGTTCCTATCTGTTAAATCTGTAGACTTACGGCTTAGGCCTACTTGATTGTGCACCAGCCTTTCCTAATGATGATGGGACAAAGGCATGGCAAATAGCCTTCCAAAGTACATACTGGCTATGCAAGGAAGGCGAGTCTATTCTACTTCAGTTCAGTTTCAAATGTAGAATTATGGAATCGAATTAATTGAGCAGAACTGTTTACAAAGGTATAGGTAGGTCTACTAAGTTATACTGGTCCAATCTAAGATGAAGGGAGGCTAAAAGTATTTAGGCCACTCACACAAAAATTTTCAAGTTTAGGTCTTAGGTTAGGATTTAGGCCTAAAATAAGAAGAATTATAAAACGAGAAAAAGCTTACTTGCATAAGGCCTAGTTATTCTTTATTGTTTGATTTGTCTGCCTTTTGGGATTCATCTTCAATCCTGTATTTCGACTTCATTTCATTTTGATCAAGAGCTTGCATACAATTTTCTTTTTACCAAGAAATTCTGAAAATGCCCGCCAAAACAGTTGTTTGAGTAGATTGCGAGGTAAAGCTAGAGGACTCTGCGATGGCGACCGACTTACGGATCGTTTCTGACCGACTTACAGCGCAATAATGACCGACTTACCAATCAGATTCGAGCATTAAATTGTTTAAAAAACAATAGAAAACAATGGGATTTTGCCATATTGCGCAAGAATCTCGAAAATACCCCCCGCGGACAGACTTACCAATAAGAATAGAGGATTTCAACTCGAAACAAAGGGACAAATTGCTACGATTGTTCTACTTTCCTTATTTGGAACAGTTTCTAATAAGGGTCTCTTCTATGCGAAAAAGAGGCCATACTAACATGACAGATTGAGATCGAGTCTGGAAGCTATGTAGCTGACTCGAAACGATTTTAAATTAATATCAATAAACGTCAAGTAGCTTATTACTTGATTTTTCCTTCCTACGTACAAAGAATAAAATCGGGGAAAGTTTAGACATTTCATATTTTATCTTTCTCTTTCACAATTTTCATCAAGTTTTTTTATTTTTTTTTTATTTCCAAAAAAGTTGACCGACTTCCGTAAGTCTCGTAAGTCGGTCTGGATCCGCCCCTGCTCTCTGGGGTGGTAACATAAGGTGGTACCTATGCATTGGCGATGTTACATATAGGTGGTCATAGAAGTACCAGGGGTGTTGATTGATGATTTTTTTCAATGGTTACGTGTTATGTGGATTAGTCTAAAGGTATCTTAACAATGCATTTTTCCAAGTTATATTTTCAGATGGGAACAGGGCAAGAATTCTTATTATTTTGAATTGCCTTATCTTTCAAGGTTATTTATTTTACAGCCTGTTTCTCCAAACGGTTCCATCAAACAAAATTTTATAGGTAGATATCTCACAAGAGTGTAAGTCATAGATTTCAACAAATGAATTTAAATGAAAGCAGCCAAAAAATTAGTCTTTCTTCAAATTTTACTTTCTTGATGAAGTTCTTCAATCCATCAAAATGGTGCAGAGGTATTTCCCGAAACCTTACTTCGACTATAGAATTCAAACAAAAAAGTACATTAGCTGCAAAGAAAAGGACCAAACACTTTTGTTAATGGTTTGGTTCTTCAAAGCTCTTATAGGCCTCTATTCCTTTTAAGCCCCCCTCCCCGTTTTTGAAATTTGGCGTAGACAGGGAATTTGTTGCTACTATTGCTACTAAATCTAACCTGCCTGAACTTTGATTTTGTGCTTGATTTGTACTAAATCCACCATGGAGATTCAAGACTTCGGTATATTTTTAGTTTTAACAGGCAGTACTTTTTGATGACCTTGGTCACTGTCAATTTTTAACTTAAGTCACTATAACTCATTATCTCTTAGTCTATCGTGTTTGAACTTAGTGTAATGAGATAGCAATTGATGAGTCCTTTTGATTGATATATTATTTATTTCATTTTGGCAAAATCTGATAAAAGATAGTGACATCATTGATTCAATGACGTCATAATTGAGTTATTTTTAGAATTAACTTTTTCTATCAATCTCACCTAAAATGGCTATGCCAATCCCACAGTAGATGCACGGTTAGTAACCGACAAGATTAGTGACAAGCTGTTTCATTTCAATCACCAGGGTACACTCCTTTGCACCAAGCGGCTTCATGGGGCTGGATTGACTGCGTGAAAATGTTGGTTGAGGCAGGGGCAGACTTGCAGAAACGAACCAAATATGGTGAAAGAGCAAGGGAGTGCGCTGCAAGATATCATCAGCAACAGTGCATTGAAATTCTTGATAAATCAGGTCTCTACATTTCATTTTTGACATTCCAGGAAAATGTTTTTTTCTTTGACTGGTCTTTTCTTAGACATTCTATTACGTGAGGACTTACTTAGAAGGAGGCACCTAGTTAAAAGGAAAGCTTGACTGAAGCCTCCTTGTTAACATCTTTATATTAATGTTTTTTGATTTTCCCAACATCTAGAGGTTCCGTAATGTTCAGAGACTTTAATATTTTCATACAGATACGGGAACTTTTTTGAGAGAGGGGCTTATTCAAATATTTTATGTTTACAGAGAGGTAACTTGGTCGAGAAGGTAAGCTTATTCAGTTGAAGGGGCTTGATTGGGTTTATGTAGCAGTGAAAATCAACCCCCCTACTCACATATTAAAAGTCATATAGACATTGAATTATTTTTACATCGATAGTTATAGGAGGATATTGGGTTCCAACAGAAGTCATTGGATTTGGAATTTTTCTTTTTCCACTTATACTTGCTATACCATTTAGGAAGCTTTTGCATTATTCTACTTCAGTAGCGTAGCCAGGGGGGGCAAGGGGGGGGCCGAAATGATCAAAAAGTTGGTGTCTGAGAAAAGACCAAATCTGCAATAAAATCGGCACCTCAGGGGGGGGTAGGTTAATTATAGATTTAAACAAAATTATTCCGATAGGAATTTCTTTAGTCATAAGATATTTGGTCAGTCACCTAAGCACATGTCCTGACAGCATCTTCAAGATAATTAGGGCCTTCAGTGCAATTTTGATAATCGACCACACCAGTTACTTTTGTTTGAGGGTCATCCCTTTCTTGTTGGGATGGGTTTGGAAGAGTCAAAATGCCTTGTGATACATGAGAATTGTTTGTGCTAGTGATTCCACTGGAAACCGTTGTCTTTTATAAAGACATTGCATCGTTTCTTAGCGTTAATTTATCGCTCTAATGATACGTCTTTTTTAATAAAACCTAGTGAGAGCGAGGATAGTCATTTTGGTTTTCTCAGTTTGGATGCGTATCTCCTCGTGCTGTGTGCTTTGCTGGGCTTAGTGTCATGTCAGAAAGAATGTCAGAAACAGAGATGCCAGCTGATTTATCTACATATACGTTTGACCCCTGCTTTCCTATTCCAAGTAACAAAATACACTTTTTTTCTATAAGAACAATTTTATAAAAACACGAGCCTCAATTTTGGCCAAAACTTAAGAACAAGCAAAGAACAAACTGAGGCTGATCATTTTTGGCTCAATATGAAAATTTTACGAGATAACCATAAGACTGAGAAATAATTACAAAACAAGCTGATGAACAGAACACAGATAATTTCAGATGGTCAAGAACGTCAAACTTTTAAACAATGAACACTACTGATAGCAAAAAAGGCTTCCAAGCCAATGGTAAAAGGAAAATTAATTTACGAATATTTTAGGCTGAAAGTAGAGGAATATTTAAGAACAGCCAGCTTCAAATCATATTTACTGGTTGTTATAAAAAAAAGAGTGTACCAAGAAATCATGTTATTGCGAAAGGACCAATACAACCAATGCACTGTGCGTTTCCATATTTGCAATAATTAGAATGAATTTTTATCCATTCCCAGTATTTTGGTGACTTGGTTCTACAATTATTAGAATCAATTTTGATACAATTTCTAGTATTTTTGGTGACTTGGTTGCAAAATTATCCCCTGGGTTAAAACCAGAGCTGTTGCATTAGCAACAGTAGATTATGTTGTTAAAATATAAACATAACAATGCCAGGTATTACCGAAGATTGCTGACCAGCACGCAAACACACAAGGTAATTGGACGTTGAACAGACTGCTTTTTCTAAAGTGACTTGGCCATTATTACAGAGTTATACTTTCTCCCTCGAAACTCATGATTCATCAAGGGATCCCTTGGTAACAATCTCTTGATGAAATTGTGTGCTTGTGTGTAATCCTGTGTGAAGTTGCAGATAATGCCACGCTTTCAATTTTGCAGTACACTTTGCACCATTGCTGGCAGCTCCAGTTTTGCCCTGACAGCAAATATAGAGGTTGTTGTTTTATACCTTTGCAACCAGGTCGCAAAACATTCTGAAAATTATACCAAGATTTAATCCTATTATTGTAGATTAAGAGAATGATGATTTTGAATTTGAAACAGCTTGCGTAAAGGCCGCATTACACTATCATCTTCAGATACAATTCTCATCATATTTTTACTGTGATGTTGAACAACGCGCGAGTGTGATAGTGTAAAGTGCATTAATAGTTTCTCGTTGTTGCTCGTTGAAGTGTTGTTTACGACTTTTTTAATCCTTCTTGCGGGATTTCAATTTGATCGCTGGTCAAATTGCTGAGTCCTTCCTTCAAGTTTTTCAAAGAGACCGTCAATTTTCCTTTGGCCCTCGACGTGTTGGTTGAAGCTATGGCTCGCAGTTAGGGAAGAGAAGAGTTTTTATACAAACCTGGTCAACGAGCTAATGCTGGCCGACAGAGGTGATTACAGGAGGTTTACAAGGATGAATATAGAGACGTTTGTCTTTGAACACAGGTACAAAATATGATAACTGTTACTCTTTCACTGGATATGTTGCCTGTGATTCTGCCTCTGGTAGGCCTATATCATTTTCTACACAACCATCAGGAATTGCCATGATGACATGATCAAATAAGTTTTAAACTTTGGAAGAAACAAGCCTCGATAACAATCACACGATGTAGAAAAAGCGTGCCATAAAGTGGCGCCAAAGGAAAATTGTCGGTCTCTTTGAAAAACTTGAAGGAAGGACTCAGCAATTTGACCAGCGATCAAATTGAAATCCCGCAAGAAGAATTAAAGAAGTCGTAAACGACACTTCAACGAGCAACAACGAGGAACTTTTAATGCGCTTTACACTATCACACTCGCACGTTGTTCAACATCACAGTAAAAAAATGATGAGAATTGTATCTGAAGATGATAGTGTAATGAGGCCTTTTTGGGACACTCGGTACGTAACACAAACTTATTGTTAAAACTTAGATTTGTCGCTCAGAAGGTTTGCTTTCGATTGGAACTAAAGTTTCAAATGAACTTTTTAAAGAAACATTTCTTCTTCGTGTTCCTCAAATTAGATTTTCCTTCACGTTTCATATAAAAGGGCTATCACCTTTCAGCTTTGAAAAGATTAAAGTACTGAAGATTGAAGCCCAGTAAACGTCACCACATACAGTTCCTCTAAGCTTAAATGTTAAGTATGTCTTGTGCTTGGCATAATTCGCATAATTCTATCACAAAATAGTCAATTATTAGGACTTTTCTACTAATCATTCTAGGGTGGCCTTTCAAAAAGGAATGCTCTCCGACGTTCTGAAGGGCGTAGCCCAAAAAAATTTTCCCAGGGGCAAGCCCCCGGACCCCCATTCTTTGCTCGCTTCGCTCGCTATCTTGCCCCCCCAAAGTTATGACCCTGGCTACGCCACTGTTCTACTTTTAGCATTTTTGGGAAAATTTTTCATGCTACAAAATGAATGAGAAAAAAACAGATCTGAAGAGAATGACAGTGACTTGTGAAGGGGGTTATAGTGACTTGAATGGGGAGGAATGTTCACATCATGGAGTTCTAAGTTGTTAAATTTTGATTTCTCATTTCTCAAGTTTGAGTCTTGACAAATAATCGGTTGTTATACAGTTTCTCGGAATAATTTTTTTAAAATCCTGCATACTTGAGATGGGGTTATAAATGATTCGAAATTCTTGCACGCCTGCCATAATTATTTTTACCTGCAAAGTGTTCGAAAATCATTTCAGGTTTCTTTGACTTTCAACCTTTATTTCAGAAGCACAACTTGCGCTGAGAAGTTTAGTACAGTCGTTCAAAGAAATGGTCGCCGATCCAGAAAAGCACATGGGGAAATTAAGTAAAGAGGATAGGGTATGTCAGAATGCGAACAAATATCGCCAGTTTATCAATTAACTGCAATGGAAAAATGTTAGTTAAATGCAAACATCAATAGTCTAGTCAAGTCAGTACCACAAGTTTACCAGGGGTGAAGTTAATCTAAGGTTCCCCCCTAACTGCAATGCTCCAGGAGAAACCTTTGTCATACTTTTTTGAGTTCTCAGCTGGTAGGAAGGCCGAAAGGGAAAAAAAAGTAAATTAGATAATAATCAAATAAATACCCTTATAAAAAGAGACTTGAGGGAAGAAATATGATTTCCTTAGAGTTGATCTTTGCCTATGTCTGATGAAAAGCTCCATGCAACATCCAAGCAAGGTTATCTACAGTTACAAGTGCCAAAGTAGATAAGTCATGGAGTCAAGGGTTCATACCCTTAACTCTCATTGACCCAACTAGCATCAACTCATAGATAGCAGGCTGGTCTTTTCTGAACCAGAATCAGTAGCATCATTGATCGTCACTAGTCTCATTGCCAATGAGATATCTTCAAGTACTGAATACAAGGAGTTGATGTGTGAAGAATATTTGTTCCATACATATGTTCAGTATTTTGAGTTAAAGTATTTCGTAAATGAAAAGGAATGACTCTTGACAATCCAGATATACAGCGTTTCTACCCCGTTTGAAACATTAAGAAACATTATTGCTGTTTCTTTCTTCGAGTGTTTTCTACTTTTTTGTATCCTTTCATAGAATAATGAATCCAAATGATACTATCAACTTTCTCTTGATGCTAGATTTGCTATGCTGTAAACGACTTTCTTTTTTGAACTACTGATTTCAATGTTTTCACAAGGTTACCTGGGTGAGATTTATGAAAGAACCTTGCATATGGTTCACTGCAATGTGTTAGGGCCTAAATCCAGCCTTCAAGAAGAATTGATAAGAATGTAATAACGTGTTTAAAATGACATTATGCGAGTAGAAAACATTATTTGGAGACCTGTTTTTGCTATTAGTTTGTGTTAATTCTAAAGTTTTGTCTCTTTCGACCTGTTTGACATATCAGTGAGCTGTTAATTTATATTTCTCAGTCTTATTGGTTATTTCTTAAAATTCTTTTATTGTTCTTAGCCTTTTCTTTGATTTTGGCTTGAACTGTTGTGATTGAAAAAGAGTGTATTCACATTTCAGCGTTATTGATTGCTCTCTATCTATAGGTTTTTGGGAATAGGACGTGCGACGAAAAGTTGAACTGGATAGAAGCCAACAAAGAAACTGCAACAGTTGAAGAGATTAATACTGTTAAAGATCAACTTCAAGAATTCCTAAGTCCGATTTTCTCGAAGCTCAAAGAACAGTGTAAGTGTTTCTTTATAAATTATTCAATGCTTCTTCTGATACTATAAAAGGACTACGAATTATAAAGATCTCTTTCTTAAGAGAACGGCTTTAATTCACGCAATATAGAACTGGAGGATAGCGAGGACAATTGGAGACATAGCTAAACATAAAAACTACTAAAGCTTTGTGTCTGAAACTCGTCAAAGTACGTCAGAAAGAAAACGAAAATGAAACCTAACAGTGTGGTCAAAATTCTACAATGAATCTTGGAGTCTGTCTATATCAAAACAAGGAATCGATCCTGTATTGTGTAGAAAGATAAAATTCGTTTTCCCACTTGGGCCCTTTCAGTGATTTTTATTGTTCGTCCAATTGGACTCCCCTGGATGATTAGTTGTCTCTCACTATCTATCAACACCAGAAAATTTCCCTCTTCAGATTGACCAATTTCGATCCACATCTTGATAAAACGATTATAGGGTTTTGTCTTCGTTCTCAAGATCACAAAGCTTCAATAGTTTTTATATAATCGATTTCCCTCACAATCCTCAACCAAGACCGTAGAACAGATATACCCAAACACCCGGCTAATATCAGTTTCTCAATTCCAGCTGATTTGTCTGTGACATCGAAGCAACGATCAAGATCTGCCAAGTCCCCAGTACCTCCTCAGAAGTCATAACTAATGGTGAAAAACATGTAAATATAGTTTGTACAGAGACATAACAGGTATAGAATTAACTTCTTCCCATTACACAGTTTTCTACTGTGTAATTAGTCAATACAGAATATTGTATTGCTTCTACATTTCTTAAACTATAAATTTCGCGTTTTCATTTGGGAAAACCTTTCACCATACAAGTGAATTAATCAATCTCACCATTGCTGCATCTTTTCCCATTTAGGGTAAACTGCTATTTGCAGGCTTCTTACCATTCTTACCATTGAAGAGCGCAAATTTCTCACAACAAAAAGTAGGACTGACATCAAAACCAGGGTTGGGAACTCCCTCCCTCCACTAGCCAATGATGTACTCAAATGCCTTTAAACAGAAGAGTCACGATATCATTAAGTGGTGTAAAAATATTGATCTATTTCTTGTAATAAATTCTATGAAAAATGCAATCCTAAATAAGCTACTTCATTATTTATGTGGACTCAATTAAGGCAATGGTGATATCATACAATACTTACTAATATAAGGCTTACTCCTGGAAGCATCCTTTAAGTTCAGTAAAATGATACGAACAATGTCAAGTGCTCTTTCACCATGGACCTGGAAACTTGTTTTTAAAGAAACGACTTGTTTTCGAAGCGTGTGAGCAAAACCTCCATAAAGTAATAGAGTCTAGTAACGAGCTAAAGCTTGCAGATTAAATATGTAATTGCTAGCAATCTCCATTCTGTACACCTTGTAATTTGGATGTTTTTACTGACATAGCCATCTTGGTCACCACTTTCAATCTTGTATGTTTCATATCTTGCTCATTGCAGCTTTGATATTTGTACCTTTGGCAATCTGAAACATATAGATATTTCTATATCTATTAATCTTTGAAAGTGTATTGCAAGCTTTTGCCTGTTAATTCACAAAACTGTCTACAGGCAATGTGTATGGCAAATACTAAGAAAATGACGTCCTGACGTTATGAGTGAATAACTAGAAAATATTTGGGACATCTATTGCTTCGTGTATGTGTTATCTTTCACCATGAACTTCTTCTGGGAGTGATCCTTTGCTTGAGCCAATTTCTGATGGCAAAATTCAGTCCTAGCTCAAATGAACAGACAATTAGGAGTAAATGATTGTTTACAAAAACTTATCACTATTGCCAACCGAATCCCTCACACTGGGGAAGGGTTACCACCCCAACACCCCCTCCCAAACGTCTGTAGTTCATCCCACTTTGCAAAACCCACTGATTCTTAGCAACATCGAAGACCTCAATGGTTTTAAGATAGGTAGTGCCATCAAAACCTCCAACAGCAATGAGTTGTCCATTAACGACTGCTAGGCCCACCCCGCTTCTTCTTGAGTTCAGGGCTACGACAGGTGACCATTGGTTTGTCTGTGGCTCGTATCTTTCTGCACTGCTTAATTCTGTAGCATCATCTCTTCCACCAACTGAAAAATAACAAAAGAGAGGACTTCTCAGTATCACTTCCTAAATGTGGAGTTTTAACTCAAACGACAAATGTGCTGTTCTCTTCAATACAGGGAAGCGACCACACCATAATAAGCTGCGATGATGTGAAATATTGCACAATAATAGTTTTCAAATGCAAACACTAAGACCTAACTGAACAAAAAAGAGGGCCCATGAACTTCATATGCTTGGAACAAATAATTGGAGCACAGAAAACACAAAAATTAGCCAACCCATGTTTTAAAGGAAAGATGTTGTTTTTTAAAAACTGTATATTCAATCAGACATTCCACTGACCATCCTCAGAGTGAAATACAATATCTTTTCTTTAAAATGAAGCTTAAAAAATCGATTACTTCTAATCAAACTTGTTGGACAAACACGTTATATTTACTGGACAAGCTGTATCTTAACATTATCATTTCGCTTTAACCAAACATCAACGAGTAAATTGAAAAAGAAAAAACTGTTTCATTTTGATAAACAATCAATTGCATTATTCAAAACGCAGCACAAGCAAAGAAATTAAAAAATCCCCGTCAACTTATTGGTTTGTGTAAAGTACAAATGCTGGACTTACCGACATAGATACAGCCTTGATAAACAGCAGCTCCAAGGTGCTTTCTTTTAGTACCCATCGGTCTCACGGGAATCCACTGGTTATCTTTAGGGTCATATTTCTCCACTGTGTTCAAAGGTGAGGTTCCATCTGACCCTCCAATTGCATAAAGAAAACCTTCAAGAACAGAAACAGCTACACCGAGCCTCCTTGTGCTCATAGGAGCGACCCGACTCCATTGGTTGGCTGTTGAGTCATATTTTTCAACAATGTTCAGACATGATACGCCATCTTGCCCCCCAACTGCATACATGAACCTAAAGATAAAGAATATGTACAATGGGAATCAAAACTGGTCTGTCTGCATCAAAACTAAAACATTACTCTCTGGTCTCTAATAGATGTCCCCCGGCTTATTAATTTGCAGACCATTTTCCACCCAGGAAAATCTTATTCTAGCCCCCCTGCTAAATAATTCTGGTAATCAGTCGCAAGCAAAACACGAGCTACAGTAAAAAACTTTATGAGATTGAGAATTTTCAGTTAAATCAAAGAAGTAATTGCAATGTATTTTTAACATCTCAATGTCACTACATTCTGTCTCTCAGAGATGTCCCCTTATAGTAATTTTCGGAAAATTTTCCACCCAGAAAATTCTTATTCCATGCCCCCCAGCAGCTTATTAATGTTTTGAAATTTACCAACTAAATTTACCCCCTACTATTCCAGTCCCCGTCTCCGTCTATTAGAGACCAAAGAGTAGGGATTCCATAATAGGTAGACCCAAGTAATTCATTTTCACATTGCATTTGCTAAGATTTTTGAAAGTTGCAAAATGCTTTTCAGTCAAATGATATCAAGACTTATTCTTGAAGGAATCAAACACACCATTCCTTGGTGTGAGACAAAGTGCCTTAGAGACAATTAAATAAAATTGCTTTTTAAATCCACTCATTTGCTATCACTTGTTTGTTTGGCTAGCTTTCTCCCTTCCACATATAACATCATAGCTGGTTTTTAACTCTTCTTCTTCTTTGGTTATATGTTTCTCCTTTTCTCTGTCAGTTTGATGAAATCAAATCTCCCATGAAGGTAAATGTAGTTATGATATAGGATATTGAGAGGGTATTTGAAGTGACAGTGTCACCCTTAAGGTATGTGGGGGATTCAATAATCGGCAATGTGAGTGTTGAATCATCATGAGTAGTGTTGAAGAATATCGTCATGAGCAAACCCTTTGGGAATCATTGACTAAGCCTTACCCATCTAAAACAGCGACCCCAACACTTGTTCTGCAAGTGCTTGTGGGTGAAACTTCCGAACTCCATTGATTGGTTTTTGGGTCATATCTTTCAACAGAGTTCAAATAACTGGAACCATCATGTCCTCCAACTGCATAAAGTAGATCGTCTGAAACAGCAACACCAACACCACATCTTCTTTTGTTCATGCTTGCCACCATGTGCCACTCGTTTTTATGTGGGTCGAATCTGCAAAGTTGAAATGGGTAGAATGCAGATAAAGGCAACAATTGTTTAGGTATAAAATCAAGAATGACAGAATCAGATTGCCTCAGGCTACTTTCAAAAGATGACCCTTGAGAATTTTATAAAATTCCAATAGAATGTTAACCTAAGGGGGGTTGAGGGATGTGGCCTTTTGAAATTCCCCATTGAAATAATGCTTATTGAAAGAAAATTGTCCACCTCCATAAGGAAAATTTCTTATCAGAGGGGATCTCCTGAGATTCCAGCACCAATAAGTGGGCCCAAATCCATGAAGAGCAAACCCAGCTGGAAAATACCCAAGAACCAACTGAATTTTGTGGGAGTCTTTACACCTTAGAAAACTTTATTAATGGACCCTTCCTGAAATTTTCCTTCATGCTCATTAAGGAAAATCTTGTGAAACTCACCTCTCAACACTGTTAATTGCATCACCACTGCACCAGCCTCCCACAGCAAACAACACTTCTCCTCTCTTAGCAGGTTGCCTTGGTCTTGTGCGGGGTCCTTGCATCAGCAATCTCTGCTCTGGTAATAACAAGTAGTTCTTTGCTTCATCAACCAGATCCCGACACGAATCATTATTCTTGATTAGTAGATCAGCACTGACAACTCCAACAAGAAATCTTGCACTAACTAGTGGGAGTCTTACGTGTTGTAGAACCTCTGATAGCCGATCTCTCCTTTCAGGTAGATCGTACCGTACCCACCGCATCGAAGCATTATAAACTTGCTCTTCTGATACAACATTTAGTTCATCGCTTGCTAAAATCTCAGATAATTGGGAAAGGGGAAGATGCAAAAATTCCTCTCCTTCCATGACGTCTTGGAAATTATGATGTGAAAAAATATTTGCCACCCTCAGTAAGTCAGAGCAAGAATGTGTATCAGCGAAAGCTCTTATTCCCAAACAATTAGTTGGATCAAGTTGCTTCTTCAAAAATTCACAGCATGCCTCCTGGATTTCCACAAGTTGCATCAGACAAGCAGCTGGCAAGACTGTCTGTACGTTAGTTTCGTCAATTCGTATTGAACCAGTATACGCAAAGTCTATCAATTGCTCAGTGGCTTTTTCGTCCACATCTTTTATTGTGACTTCATACTCACGGCTTTCAGTCATTTTCCCTGTAAACATTGCCCGAAAATATGGACTGCATGCTGATAAAACAACCTTATGAGCATTCAGCTTTCTTGTTCCAACTAGCAGGATAACGTCACATAAGTCACCAGTTTGTCTCAGACCATCCAGAGTGTCTAATAATGTTTTTGGGTGTCGTTCTGATTTGTGTTGTAGAAAAGGTCGCACACTCAATGACGACTGGCTTATTTTCAAAGGTATTTTACATAAAAATGATGAACCTTGCATTGTTAAACTCAAACTTGGCTTATCTGGCATATCAACTTCCATTTTCTATGTCTGTATCTTTGGGTATGGATTCGTGTGTATAAAGTGGTTTATTTAGGCCTGAGGCCAAGGCTCTGCTTAACTTAGGCCCAGCGAATTTAAACCTCGGTTCTTCTTCAACATTCATTCATCAAGCAAGTAAAGAAGACGAGGAAATTGAGCTTCAAGTTTTAATTCATTTACTCTCCTCTTGCTGGTCAAATCTAAGCATTTCCTTACTGGCTGTTTCTTTAATCCTTCCTTCTTATTTAGGCATCCTTTTTCGTGCTTCGTCAGACAGGAATTGGATTGGATTATTTGAATGAGTTCAGACCTGTCAACTCTCCCGGTTTAGCCGGGAGACTCCCGGTTTTGACTGCTTTCTCCCGGTCTCCCGGTTTTTATAATTTTTCTCCCGGTTTTAAAGACGTCTAGCAGAAACCAATATATCTCTCGGGTTGCTATTTTCTTCTTGATTTTGTAACATCTCGTATAGCTTTTGCGCGATTCATTTGAATTTTCTAAAGGATCATGCTCGAAATGTACCGGTTTATTTTCGAATCCATGCACTAGGGATCTAAGGGAAGATTTTTCATTCAATATTCTAATTGAACTGTCCATGTTTGTTATGTATGGTTCAAAATGGTGTCCTAACGACAATTTTTAACAAATTTTTTTAACGAAAAAAATTTTTTTAAACAAATTTCGATGATCTCCCTGTTTTTGACCAAATCTCCCTGTTTTTTATAAGAAAATCTAAAATCTCCAGGTTTTAAAATTTTTAGGTTGACAGGTCTGTGAGTTTCAGGGTTGCCAAGACCTCTAGCCAGTTGAGGCCAGATTCGTATCTCTAAGGGCCTGTTAGTCAGGGCTCTAAGAGGAACAATCGTGCATTTTGGTATACCAACATGAAACTTGGTACACCTAGGCAGTTTGATACGCTGAAAAAGATAGGACCGGGACCCCATCTCAAAATTGCCCCCAAGTGCTATTTTTAGCATGGGGTAACTCGGTCCCAGTCCTTTGTAACAAAACATTCAATATCTCAGTCGCAAATGGTCACAAATAAATGAAACTTGGTATTCTTACCCAATCTTGCATGCTGAAAAAGATGAAATCGAGACCCCATCTCAAAATTGCCCCCAAGTGCTATTTTTAGCATTAGGTAACTCGGTCCCAGTCCTTTGCAACAAAACATTCGATATCTCAGTTGCAAATGGTCACAAATAAATGAAACTTGGTATTCTTACCCAATCTTGCATGCTGAAAAAGATGAAATCGAGACCCCATCTCAAAATTGCCCCCAAGTGCTATTTTTAGCATTAGGTAACTCGGTCCCAGTCCTTTGCAACAAAACATTGGATATCTCAGTCGCAAATGGTCACAAATAAATGAAACTTGGTATTCTTACCCAATCTTGCATGCTGAAAAAGATGAAATCGAGACCCCATCTCAAAATTGCCCCCAAGTGCTATTTTTAGCATTAGGTAACTCGGTCCCAGTCCTTTGCAACAAAACATTCGATATCTCAGTTGCAAATGGTCACAAATAAATGAAACTTGGTATTCTTACCCAATCTTGCATGCTGAAAAAGATGAAATCGAGACCCCATCTCAAAATTGCCCCCAAGTGCTATTTTTAGCATGGGATAACTCGGTCCCAGTCCTTTGTAACAAAACATTCGATATCTCAGTCGCAAATGGTCACAAATAAATTAAACTTGGTATTCTTACCCAATCTTGCATGCTGAAAAAGATGAAATTGAGACCCCATCTCAAAATTGCCTCCAAGTGCTATTTTTAGCATGGGATAATTCGGTCCCAGTCCTTTGTAATAAAACATCTAATCTCAGTTGCAAACTGTGATAAATAAATGAAACTTGGTATTCGTACACACTTTCATACGCTGAAAAAGATGAAATCGAGACCTTGTTCTAAAATTGCCCCTAGGTGCTTTTTTTAAAATGTATGTACGGTAAAATGTTTTATTGAGACACTTTCTCAAATTTGCCTTTCAGATGCTAGATAAGGCTAACTAAAGAGAACCCCTGTCCTCTAGAATATAACCCTACGAAACTCTGCTGTAAATTTCGATATATGCTTCCACCATCCAAAAGCATGCTGATTAAACTGAACAAGGGAGCAGGTACTCCTAACTGCTTGTGTAAAGGCTCAAGAGCTCTCTGGATCCTGCTGATCTACGAATAGTTGCTTTCTTATAATATTAGCAGCTTTGGCAAGACAGAAGCCGTCACTTTCGCCACTTCGCACGCATGCATGAAGAATGGCATCACCAGCATTTTCCTCAAAAATCAAGAGAATATCTCGCCCTTGCTTATGTTCACAAAGCCTCGGTATGTTCTTAAGAATGTTTTGCTTCAAACGCGTCGAATGACCTCTTGTATTACTATCTGTAGATGCGCCATACTCACACAATCGTTTGCAAAACAAATCTCGAAAGTCGCTATATTTTAACACAGGAACATCACCAACGCAAAAAGTGCATTCTTTTATGTACTCGATAATTTCTGCTAGTGTAACCCCGTAGACTATATCATCTTCTTGGTCTTTAGGAGTCTTCCTAGCTTCTTCCAAACGGACTCGGCTGGGAATCGGTTGTACAAAGACGCCAAACAGGACTTATGGTAACAGGCCTCTATAGCAACCATACCCCCTCGCTCAACTTCGCTAAAAGCTTTTCGTCGCATAGAAATGCCGCTGCTTCTTGGACTGGCTGACTCAAACCAAACGTACGCGCATTTATGAGGTTAGAATCAAGATCTGAAGCATCGCATAGAAAGCAATTTGGAAAGAAATTTTGCGCTGAACTTTGAACGAGTTTTAACCGTCGATGAAGAACTCTGTCAAGGCCACTGTCACATGTTCTTCTTCTCTTGGTAGCTCTTTCGTAATGGTAGCTATCGTAGCGATTTTTGCAAGCCTTAAGAAACTTTGCACTTCTATTAATAAACTTGTGAATTAGATGAGGTTCATTGAATCTTGACTGAAGGGGAGGGGAACTGGTAATTCTTCCAGATCAGCAAATTTGTAAGTTGTGTAAAATGTTCTCATAACTCTATAGGCCATCATCAGATGAGCTGTTTGCAGGACAAATCAACTTGGCAGTTGAGTTTTCTTGGCATATAAAACAAAGATCCCAGTTTGTATCTGTTCGAGCATCCCATTCTTGGATACCTTGGATTGGAAAATTTTGCAGTATTTAGCAATGAAAAACTCTTTTTTGACATTATTCATATGTGAATTATGCGACTTGCGAAATGAAGATTTCCATTTTGTCCTTCTCTCTGGACATAGTGATATGAGATAAAACTGATATTGTTTTGAAACTTTCTTTTGAAGAGGTGACCAGCTTTTATTACATACGCTTAACGAAATTCGTTTCAGATATAAACGTCAGGATTAATGTTTTTACGACAGACTCACTATTTAGAGAGGCCATACAACCTTGAAAATTGTTTCCTATTTTCACTGGATTTGCCGCCCCCTCCTTCCAATCCGGAAAGATATGGGGTGCGAAGAAGATCTCGCTATTGGAAGGAGAGAGTGACAATTTGCGGGACAGATCACTCGTCTGTAATAACTAGCTACCTTAAACATAAATAAAAGACAACATAAAGTACAGTGATAAGAACGTGAATATTGATTATTGATATTTATACTCTTAGCGTAGGAGATGTGGACGAGGGATCTGGCCTGGGCTTGCGAGCCGTAACTGGGGAGGAGGGAGGGATCGTGAAGTATCTTGCCGGAGAGCTCGTTGCTAGAAGAATGAAACCTGGCATAGTTGTGCTTTTATGCTTGGTCTCCTGGGAGTTAGGGAATCTTTTCCTTTGTTATCTGGGGTGATATCTCCAGTGAAAATAGGTCTCCATTTCATCCTTTTCGCCTAATAAAAATGTGCAGTATCCTCTTACTTGATGTTTATATCACAATTTTTAGGTTCAGAGATGATATATATTATTTGATAAGTACAGAGATTCAGAAGGTTATGTTTTTGAGGACTGGATCCGAGTTAACCTTATTGAGCGATTAGGGGAAATTTAAGAAAGGGTCTCAATACAATATTCTCCACTTATCACTTTGAGTAAAAATAACAAATTGTACGTCTTTTTTGCAATCTAAAACAGCGTTATTGTGTCTTGAACGAGAAAAGGATAGGGACCGACTGAGTTACCTTATTCTAAAAATAGCATCAAGCAGCAATGTTGACATAGGATTTCGATTTTATCTATTTCAGCGTATGCAAAAGTGTAAGAATACCTAGTTTCATCTATTTATCACAGTTCGCAACTGAGCTATTGCATATTTTGTTACAAAGGACTGGGACCGAGTTACCCCATGCTAAAAATAGCACTTTGGGGCAATTTTGAGATGGGGTCTCGATTTCATCTTTTTCAGCATGTAAGATTGGGTAAGAATACCAAGTTTTATTTATTTGTGACCATTGGCGACTGAGATATCGAATGTTTTGTTACAAAGGACTGGGACTGAGTTACCTAATGCTAAAAATAGCACTTGGGGGCAATTTTGAGATGGGGTCTCGATTTCATCTTTTTCAGCATGCAAGATTGGGTAAGAATAGCAAGTTTCATTTATTTGTGACCATTTGCGACTGAGATATCGAATGTTTTGTTACAAAGGACTGGGACCGAGTTACCCCATGCTAAAAATAGCACTTGCGGGCAATTCTCAGATGGGGTCCCGGTCCTATCTTTTTCAGCGTATCAAACTGCCTAGGTGTACCAAGTTTCATGTTGGTATACCAAAATGCATGATTCTGGCAAACTTTTCCATTACGAGCCCTGACTATGTTTATATGGGCAAAATTACTTCACCTGCCAGACCCGGGGCTGGCAAGCGATACTTCACCCTCCTATAGAAAACCATTGAAATCTCAGTTTGCGTTTATATGGAAAATAAAACTTCACTCCACACTACCGGTATAGTGAAGTTTCGCCTCTCAGGAGGTGAAGTTTCACCCAGGTGAAGTGAAGTTTTCCCATATAAACGCAAAACTACCGGTGAGGTGGAGTAAATTCGAACTCATAACAATAGAAAATCAATGATGCGTTGACGATTAATGACGTTTTGGGATTTACCTCGCCTCTCAGACCCGGCATGAAAATCCCCATATAAACAATGCTTGAAATTTACTTCGCCTGCCAGCCCCGGGTCTGGCAGGTGAAGTAATTTTGCCCATATAAACAGGCCCTAAGAGGCCAAATTAGGTCTTTGCGAGGTCAACCTTTTAGAAAGACAATGCCTAGACAAAGACTCGCGGGCTCACTGATAGTTGATAGTTGTTGTTGATAGTTGATAGGCACATACGCTTACTATCTTCGCAAGGTATGGGTTTATGTGCTAACCACAAAGGGCCCACTGAATAGGTAAACTAATCGAGCAGTGCGAACCTGGTCCTTCCTCTCGATGTGACCACATCTTGTGATTCCTTTTGCCTTGTCTGGAATTAGAGAGAGCTGGCTAATTCTCTCCTCGCACTTTGTGACAGGTCTGAAGGTGGTCTCGAACCCGGGACCCTTCGAACAAGGGTCAAGGAATCTAACCACTCGGCCATCCCCGCCTCAAATCTTACTTTTGAAAAAATACCCCATTTTGTCGACTTTCCATAGATACTCGTCCTCTTTATGTTCTTTTCTGGGCTATGTTAGTTCCCTGTATACCGATATTTTCAATGAAATTTGATATTTCTTTGTGAAAATAATGTTTTTCTGAGAGTTGTCGATCTGGCCAAAGTCTAGCCATATTCTCAATGAGCGCAAAACCAATTTTTCGTTGGCAAAATTAGTTCCAGATAGGCCAGATTTATTAAATCTTTTAGATCTGGCCTAACAGTTGGCCTGTTGGCAACCCTGAGAATTTTAGTTAGTGCTCCCTACTCAATGTTGGTGATTTTCACCTACAGCAATCATAATTTTGTCCCTACATATCCCTACGGTTACTATCGTAAAGATAAAGATATTGCCTATGCCTTTCATAGTGCTCAACTTGCGGAGCTTCTAGTATCAGAACTAAGAAGAAAGAAAGACTATTTCATACAACTCTGAGTTTCATGTTTTCACAATCATCAGGTGTACAAGAATCTCTACGGTTACTTTATAAATTTGTTTTCACCTACATTTTGTTTTCAAATCTGAACACCAATTCCTGGCTTGGGCAACTTTGCATTGTAATAGCAAGTTGATATAAGTAGATGATTTCTCCATTTTGTTGTCTGTTGTATGTTGTCTCCCCTACATTTTGTTTTCAAATCTGAACACCAATTCCTGGCTTGGGCAACTTTGCATTGTAATAGCAAGTTGATATAAGTAGATGATTTCTCCATTTTGTTGTCTGTTGTTTATTGGGGGCTACCCTATCACCTCCCGAACCCCTGTTATTTATCACTCAGTAGTTGTGTGCTTGTGCTGTGCGTGAAAATAAAGGCAAATAATGAGGAAGAAGCTTGTTGTTCATTGTTTTTTTCGACTATGCTTCTGCGGAGGAGGCCACCTGCTCTGCAGCTAACGTATCTTCGGGAACTGGGGACACAAACCCTATGGAGGTATGGAATGTGACACCCCTGAATTACAAAAATATATTTTCCAGGGAAATTTTTGCCATTTTGCGGGGCATATTCGCAACGAGTTTGGCATGCTCCCTTTTAAAAATAAAAACTCGATATACGCATTTTTTATAAGAAATTTAAGTTCAGCGCAGTACTAAAAATTGCTTAGCTAGGGGGGCAAATTCGAGTACTTAAAATTGCTTAGCAATTGCCTAGCTTTTTTGCTTGAAATTTTGTTTCTTAGAATATCATCTCACAAGTTGTTCCACAATAAATGTTGATGGTATCATCTTGCAAACTTAAGTGTGCCGGGGTACTGATATCCACTGTACCCTACTTCTCTATAGCTGTAAAATTTTCATTACCAATTTGATCATAACTTAAATATTCAAACTGCTTAGCATTCCTCGATCCAGTACTAGACTTTGTTTTGGGAAAGTTTTTGTCTTGTCGAGTACTGCCCTGCTTATAAAGCAGTTACTTATTAAAAAGAATACGTGTAGTGTGTTTAGTCCTCCCTCAGTGCGCAAACCCATCATTTGAGAGGCTGTTCAGTCACGTGAGAAAACAAGTGTCACATGATACGTCATCACGATAACAACAACAGCATTATCTTCGAGGAAGTCTTGGCGATTGCTTGCCGTTTCAATATTCGGGCATTATTTCATTACTTTCTCTTGCCAGAATCAAAAATATCATTTGAAAATTTGTACATTGATATTTATGATACGACGAAGTTGCGGCACCGCTATGGCCTACTCTGAGAGACCACTGGAAGATGGTAGAAATCGGGAGGCTGGAAGCTTCGAGGATAAAATAATTAGGCCTCCATCTCCGTCTTGTAGAAATGGTCTCAAAAATACTGAACTCGAAGAAAAGGCTGCTTTATCCGAACGTGATGTGGAATCTGACGAGAAAAGGCTCCTAGTTGGGGAAGAAACGAGATTTAAAATATGCCAAAATGATGACAACAACTCAATTTTCTATGGTCTGAAGAGGAATTATTGCAAAACTTTCTTGTTTTCTTTCCTTGTACTGTTAACTGGAGGATTGTTATATTTGGTTGCTCACTGGAAACCCAAATGGAAGACTAAATTAACAATGTCTGAGTGTTCTTTAAAAGAAGCTGCTTTCGTTATATTGGAAGATCAGTACCAACAAGTTACTATTGTTGAGATTCAGAAAATCCTTGTCGATGAAAATCACAAATTGCTAAGAAATTTATCCATCAACAGCTCCTGTGGGCTCAAGAAAGAAGCTGGTTTTAAGATAAAAAAGAAACATAAGAAATATCAATCTTTGAACAGTAACAAAATGTCAATAATTTTTGTGCGCTATTTCGAATACCGACATCAAAGATATATTTGGAGTGGCAAACACCAATGTTTTGACCTAGTTACATCAGTTGAGGATATAGTTTCTTTTAACGAGGCTTACGAGATGGCACACGGTTTAACAAGGCAGGAACAGCGCGATAAACTCGTGATTTATGATCGGAACATCATTGATGTTCATGTTGATTCTTATTTGAAACTTTTCATAAGTGAAGCTATCAACCCATTTTATATCTTCCAACTTTTCAGCTGCATCATGTGGTTTTTTGATGATTACTATTATTATGCTGGAACCATCATCCTCATCTCTCTGGTATCAATTCTGATCAGTGTTTACCAAACCAGGAAGCATCTCGTCAATCTGCGCAACATGATAGCCAAATCATCACCTGTTACGGTACTGAGACCAAATGGCGAAGAAGAATCTATCTCATCAAGTGAATTGGTTCATGGGGATGTTATTATTTTACCACAAAATGGTTGTCATTTACATTGTGATGCTGCATTACTCAGTGGCTCTGCTATTGTAAACGAGAGCATGTTGACAGGGGAGAGTATTCCAGTGACAAAAACCCCTTTACCGAACCCGCCAATGAATATTCCAGAGCTGAATGAAGTGATTGACCCCCTAAAACACAAGCGGCACATCTTGTTTTGTGGAACAGAGCTCATGCAGACAAGGTTTTACGGCAAAGGCAAAGTTCTGGCCTTGGTACTAAGAACTGGCTATTACACAACTAAAGGGAGCTTGATTCGCTCAATTCTATTCCCAAAACCAGTTGGCTTCAAGTTTTTCTCAGATGCTTTGAAATTTCTTGGTGTGCTTTCGATATTTGCAAGTTTAGGCTTCATTTACACGGTATATATATTTCTTGAGCATGGAGCAGAAACAGGGGAAATTTTATTACGAGCCTTTGATGTCATCACCATTGCTGTTCCACCAGCCCTCCCTGCGGCAATGAGTGTTGGGACTATTTACGCACTGCAGCGATTGAAAAAAGTCAACATTTACTGCACAAGTCCATCAAGAATCAACATTAGTGGAAAGATAAAGCTGTTTTGTTTTGATAAGACTGGGACGTTGACAGAAGATGGGCTAGATATATTTGGAACTGTTTTTGCAGAGTCTGGAGTTTTTGAAAGTGTTTTGCAACATGTGAAAGATGAATGTCATGAAGGTGTTCATTGTATGGCTGCTTGTCAATCATTGACATATATTGATGGGCAGCTTATGGGTGACCCTTTGGATTTGAAAATGTTTGAGGCTACCGGATGGGAATTGCAAGAGACATCATCTGTGCAAGAGACAGAGCGTTATGAATGTCTCGTGCCAGTTGTTGTGCGTTCTAATGCTAATAATAAATGTTCACCCAGCCATGAAGAATCTTTAATTGAGGTTTCCAAGATGCCGATCGAAATTGCAATCCTCAAGCAATTCACATTTTCATCCGAGTTGCAAAGGATGAGTGTTGTGACAAGGAAGCTTGGAAAATCTGCAATGGATGTGTTTGCAAAAGGATCTCCTGAAATGATTGCTAAACTCTGTCTGCCAGAAAGCCTCCCGAAAGATTTTGACCAAGTATTGAAAAGTTATGCAGAGGAAGGCTTCAGGGTGATCGCCTTAGGAAGTAAAACTCTGCCTGAAAGCGTCAAGTGGCATCACGTTCAACATCTTGTTCGCAATGACATTGAGAAAGATCTCATTTTCCGTGGATTTCTCATCCTGAAGAACATGGTGAAAAAAGAAACGCAGCCAATGATAAAGATGCTTATTGATTCTGCTATCCGTGTTGTCATGGTTACAGGAGATAACATGCTAACGGCCGTCAGTGTTGCTAAAGAATGTCAAATGGTCCCTGTAAATAGAAATATTGTTGAGGTATCAGCTAAGTTATCCGAGACCTCAAAAAGTGTACCAGAAGTTTCTTACTCAATTTTGAGCCAAAACTGTCCTATTGAACATGTGGTTGACAAAAGAAAGGGTAACTTAGATATTGTGGACTTCCGAAATAGAGATTATCACTTTGCGCTAAATGGTAAGACATTCTCCTTGATGAGAAATCATCTTCCAGAACTATATGAGAGAATCTTGGTATGTGGGACAATCTTTGCCAGGATGTTACCTGTGCAGAAATCGCAGCTTGTGGAAGACCTTCAAAGTATTGGATACACTGTTGGAATGTGTGGGGATGGTGCCAATGATTGTGGTGCTTTAAAAGTGGCGCATGCTGGTGTGTCCTTGTCAGAAGCGGAAGCTTCCATTGCTTCTCCATTCACATCAAAAATACCAAATATTTCTTGTGTGGCAGAAATTATCAAAGAGGGACGATGTGCTTTAGTGACATCATTCAGCCTGTTTAAGTACATGGCAATGTACAGCATGGTCCAGTATCTGTCCGTACTGCTGCTCTATTCTGTGCGATCAAATCTTGGAGATTTCCAGTATCTTTACATTGATCTGTTGATTATCATGCCCTTTGCAATTACTATGAGCCACACTGGCCCATATTGCCATATTGTGGAAAGAAGGCCTTTGGGGAGTTTAGTTCATCCGCTTGTCTTGTCCTCATTGATATTGCAAATCATTGTGCAAATGACTTTTCAAATCTCAGCCTTCTTTTTCATCAAGACGAGAGGCTATTACAAATCAACTGACTGGTTCCATGCAAAGAAATGGCACAAGGCAGGACATGAGACGCAGGTTTTGTCATATGAAAATACAGTTTTGTTCTACTTGACCTCATTTCAGTACATATTCTTAGCCATAGTCCTTTCCCTGGGTAAACCATACAGAGATAACATGCTGAAGAACTTTTGGTTCGTCTGCACATTTGTTGTGCTGTTTGCATTCACGCTTACTCTTGTTTTGTACCCAGAAGGATTCCTGAAGAAGACCTTTCAGCTCGTTGTCATAGACGACTGGAACTTTACGATTGCCTTGTTATGCTGGGCAGGGTGTAATGCAATGGTGTCGTATTTCATCGAGAAATTTCTCATCAAGTCGCAGCGTTTCAGATCGTTTCTAAACCGCTCAAGGCAGAAGAAGAGGCCAAGAAACAGGTACAAGCGTATAACACTAGATTTTTATGAGGATAAATCCTGGCCCCCCTTTAATGGAGTTTGATACTTTCAAAACATACATTGAATATGCTTTTTATTGTCATTAGTACACTGGAGAGATACCATCACTGCGGTGGAGAGTATTCAGTTCAATGAAATATCTTCTATCGTATTAGAAATATCCCTCCACACCATACTGATGATGTATCTCCATTATACTGAATACCCTCCACCATGTTGTAACCTGGTGGTGTAGCCTTGTGGTTATGCTTGCTTGCTGCCATATTGCACTTCCGCCATCGTACTGCGCATACCTCACCCAGGATGTTAATATAACTTTCAAGACCATGGTTTACCGCTTACTTTGATGTCAGGTTGTTGCCTGAAACTCTTATCGGAGCAGAAATGTTATTTTGTTGGTTTTAATGTTGAAAGTATTTTGCATCTGGTTTTGAGAACTCCCCTCTAATTTTTGGCTTTAATAAAGAGCCTACTAACTGTGACGAGAATCTTGGCAAGAACGTAATCAATTTAAGCAGCAAATAATTCAGTTTGCTGTTATTTTGTAATGAAATGTCTTGATGATATTATGCTCCCTTAAAGGGACACAATCAAATTTTTTCACACGTATTCATTAAGAATTTTAAAATTGTCACCAAACTATGAAGCCCGTACACCATGTGAAAAGTGTTTTCTTCGGAGTCAGGAAAACTTTACGGTCACACCGTCATTGACCGAAGGAAGGCAAGGATAACAAGCGAAAGTTGATGAAGGTTCGAAGGCTCCTTAACGTTGTTATATGAAAATATATCTTATCGAGATGAAAGACAATTCGGTAGCAGTATTAGTATCACTTAGATCCCACTTTTGTAGACAATTTTCTAGGTCAATTTTTTCCTATGCTCATACCTCAACCTTTTTGATTAGCCAATGTTGATCAAATGGTAGGTATTGCGACTCGTCAGGCTAAATTTTCATTAGCTTTTCTTGTTTTTTTGACTAGACTTTTCGTGAATTATTACGTAACGGTTGTACTACAGTAGGTAATTTAAGACTTTGCTTATTTGGTAATCTAGCGTTTCTTTAGGGAGCTCAATACCTTTGTGAACATTATTTTCAGAGCTCTGTAGCTACAGATTTGAGAATTTAAATGCACAAATGCAGTTATTTTTCACTATTATTATGGATAAGGAACAATTTGAATCTTTAGATTTTTATCTACTAATTTTTTAGGGATATTGCTCAGTAAAAGACCACGTCCTTTTTTGAAGAATCGAAAAGACCCCTCGGTTCTACAGCTTTTTCTATTGAAGTGTTTAAGTTAAAGTCTTGAAATTTCAACCACCGACAGAGGTGGGGGGGTAACTTTTGCTTCTTTAACCACTTTTATACTTGTCGATCCCCGTCAAGTATATTCTCTGACTGGTACAAAATGTTCCAAAATCTTAATGAATTTCATAAATAAATGGTGTCATAGCCTTCCCCATAGAGAGGAAAAGTAGCTTTGAGAGGTTCATTCCACTGTCTGGGGTAAAAAAGGTCTACCTCTGTCAGGGCTGTAGCCTTTGCATCCAAAAATAAAAAGCTGCAGAGATGAGAGGTTTCTTCCATTCTTTGAAAAATGACTAATTGTTCAGATTTAGATTCTCGGTTCAAAATAGGGCGTAGTATCTTAAGAGGTTGTATTGAATTCATTTTAAATCGTTCGGATTCAGTTTTAATGCTTCAAAGTGTAATTAGTAGTTATCATAGATTCTGATCTTTTTATTGAATTTACTCTATGATGCGTAGCAATATTATTCAGGTGTAAAACAAAAAGAAAGTTCAAAGTCTTAATCCTTTTCAGTCTTTTCTAATTCACCATAGTTTGTAGAAGGAGATGGTTTAGAAGCCTTTTGTTGTATCTTTTTCTGCAAGTTTTTGAAAATTGAGATGGAATAAAACAAATTTAGCTACATCCAATGAAAACATTTCTGCAGATTTTTGCACGATTATTCGGATTCTTCTTCGGAGCTAGACAGGAACTACAGCCGACTCTCGCGGGAAATTAAAAACTGTTCAACATATCAAGACGTGGATTCGACATAGCGGGATTCGAAGTTTTCTTCGACTGAAATGTGGGTTCCATACGTAAAAACAGTGTATACACCATAAAAAGATTGCTTGCTTCTGAATACTATGATGAAAATAAAAAATGATTTAACAGGAGACAGTTCATCCAAGGGCATCGTGTTAAACAGTTAATTTGGCAGCCAAAATTGGAGAAACACTGAAAGCCATGATTTAACGCATGATGTAGTTGACAAATATGCTGCTTGCATGAATAAAAATGACACAATTGTAGGAAAACTACCTAAAGGGTCGAATGGCAGATTTGCAAAGACCATCTTCTTCTTTCTTTGGACAAACGAGCTTAGTTCCTGCACGGCAGTAGTTAAAATCAACTAGTTAAAACTTGGAAATCGTCAAGGGATCAGGGTTCTTTCCAAATACTACTGCTTTTTGGATAACATAGATTCATTTTCATTTGAAGAACAGAGTTGGCATGATACTGTTCGAGACAACGGTGTTTTCTCACTCACGGGAACTGGGAAGGAAATTTCGTTCAAGAAAGCGAAAAGTTTGAGGATAACGGGTTTTACGTAGTGCTAAACTACATAGGAAACGAGGGGAAATAGGTTTTGTTTGAGATAGCAGGAAGTTTGAGATAGCAGGAGTCGAACTGTAGTCATTTCAAACACAAGTCTTTCCATGAAGAGTTTCGAATGTTCCAAGAATTCCAAAGTGTTAGTTTGAGTTTAGTGCAGCCACAAACCCAAACAAAAATGTTGCGTTGCACTCAAACATCTAAAAGCCAAAAATAAGATAAAGAAATCATCATCCTGCCCATTCGGCTATTATTTCTAGACTATGTTCGAGATAGCAGGAGTCGACTGTACACACGAATTACTCACATCGACTCTCATAGTAGTGTAATTTCCTAAATTGTGCCATAAGGTAGCCGTTTGAGAAAACCATCAAACCAACTGGACCCCATTTTACATTATTGCTGCAAGGGCTAAACTTAAGGGGGTACGGGGGTATGGTCAGAAAAAACCTGATTTTGTAGGGCAAGTTGATTCACTCTCGCAGGGCAGATCAGAGCACCAGGTATATTGTTGAGAGATAAGGGATGTTCATGATTCTAGATATTCTTCAATCAGAGAGTATTCGGAAGATGTACAATTTTGCCTGGAGAGAATAAGGCGTCTTGATGAAGAATTGCAACCACCGAACATAAAACCAATTCATGCCACAGAGAAGCTTAAAAATCTTCCTAACGGCTTGCAAAGCCTACTGCCTTCTTCTAAATGCTCCTGTTTATGTTGCCAAAGACGAGCGGATCTTCAGTAGGCTGATAATGATAAAGAATATCCTCCGTGTAGCAATGAAGATCAGCAGCACTTGAATGATCTTATAGTTTTAGCCTGTTAAAAATATCTTACAGGTCAGATTGACGTAAAAACATCATAATAAAATGGTCGAAAATGAAGTCACAACTCAAAATTCTTGGACACCATAATACGCATTCGCATTCATGCATTCAATCATCAAAACTATCTTAAAAAAGGTCGTTGTTCCAATCATTTATCATTTACTTGTTTAGTTGTACAAACTGAGTTGCTCTTTTCATCTGGCAAAATTTGCAGGGCAGATATGGCTACATCCTCCAAACGAAAGCCCTTAATTTCGCCTCTGCATTGCCCAGCATGTCTGTCATTATTATTATGAAGCTTAGAAGCATGGCTACCTAGCCAACTAACTTGGTTTTCGGTATTGTATAAAATGACACGAAATTTGCAAGAATACAAGACTCGCAGATGGTAAATCAAATGTCTGTATATACAAGCAACTGAAGTTTTTTGGGGATATTTTGTGTTAAAAAACCATGATCCAAGCAGGACTCGAACTCACGATCTCTCATTTTCAACGTCGATGCTCATCATTATCAATTGAGCTAAAGAGCACTCGAATAGTGACGCTTGACGCTTCTGTATATAGAAAGGATATGATATTAAGAACTGAGTTAGTTCCCCCCTTATGAGGTTTGGATGGCACAACCCTACCTATTAACTACACTGAGTGCCCCCTGGGCTATACAGAATTGAAAACAATTCCAGGTCTGTTGATTATTACAGCTATAAGCCTCAAGGATCATTTCTGGGCTCATTCCTTTTCTCAAATTTGCTACTAGTGCCAGGCCTCTTCCCTTCGATCGTCCTTTTTCTCGCAGCTCAATCGCCAAGATGGTAAGTCCAAATTAACATTGAAAATCCATTTGATCTGTTTACATCTTGTTCAGTATCTCCTGAAGGATTATGTCTTATTTTGCATCTTCTTAATTAAAATGCTCTAACTTGTTATTTTTGTGGTTCAGTGTAATTTTCGAAGTTTGCCGAATGCTCGGCCGGGGTAGGATTTTAGGCCCGTTACTATAGTTAACTTATGGAGTGTGTAGAACGATTGAAACCCAAAACAGCATTGTTAAGAAGAGTATAGACCCATCAACCGAGTCATGGTAGGCCAATTTCATGAAATTTATCGTAAGTAAATATAAAAAGTTTGATGTTGGAGGAGGATAACTGTTAAACAAAATCATTTACAATAATTCTAGCACAGCTGTTACGACCGGGAAGTCAAGTCCTTTTAGGCCCGTTTTGCTATTCCTTGCAGAAATTTCATTGTAGCTTTGGTTATATTTAAGATATTAAAAAATCAAAAAAAGATTCAGATTCAGTATTAAATTATCTATTAAAATGAGTCCAAATATTTGCGTTTAACATAACATGGAAATTTAAAACAAATTTTCAAGTTGACCTCACCAGTTTTTGTGAAGCGCGACAACAGAATTCGCAAAATGATAACCGACCGCATTGCCAAAACTCAGCCCAAAAGGAGGTAAGTTGTTCAATTATTGTTTAAAAATGGTTAAGAAAACATAATTACATACATTTGTTACATATTTATTGTCCAAAAGCTCTTAAAACGTTCACCAGAAAGGCCTGCTTCCGATAACTTGTCCTCCATTACGATTTCTCAACGTGAAAACGGGTGGACGCTGCGCGTTGCTGCGCAGCAGCAACAACGAGAAACGCGATTTCGCCCTGTTTTTGCTCTAATGGGGCACCTAAAAGTGGCTGGGGCTCCTACCAGAAAGACTTAAGATGAAAAATTAGACTTCTAAATGAAAGCTTATTTAATAAGGAACAAACTGATCCCGGGCTCCGCAAATTCTGAAAAACCGTTTGGCTCTGCGAGTTCGTTGAACTTTTGAAAACCACGTTGGCATAGCTTGGTAACCATAGCAAAAACGGAGCCAGGGGTATCATTAAAGCCTCGTTTTCAAGCTAAATTATGCTGAAAAAATGGAATAATTATCTTTTTTCGCTTAGAAGCCCCGAGCAAAAGTTTGGACTCGATTTTCGGCCTAGGCCGAAAAAATGTCGAAAAGACTACTCGAATTTTATTTTTTTTCTCGTAAAAGAAAGAAGAAATTAAAACAGCAATTAAACAGGTGTGTTAACTAGGGTTTTATCTATTTAATGATGCTAAACTTTAAACATTTCTCAATCTTTAAGTACCTAAAATTAATTTTCAAAAAACTTATAAATTTGCAAAATCAGTGCGCGATGTCTGTTGTCGCGGAAATTTAGGCTGACTTGAGTTCCGCGAATACAATGGGGCGTAACAGCTGTGCTAGTGACCAAGTGTAAATGTTAGTTTTAATTAAGTGTAAGTCATTCGTGGTCCTTTATGCTATCCTTTGCATCAGTCAGGCAATAATATAAATGGGCCTTCACTAGCTATGAAAGTTTCTTATTTAGTCAGGCTAAAGGCTTTTTTCAGAATAAGACTTGATTGTTCTCACAGGATCAAATCAATAAGTATCCTTATTCACAGAGAATCTGTTGCTAAACATCAACAGAATCTATGGACCTCATAATTGAATTAGACCAGGAAAAGTTTCTCTTTTGGTGGTTGTTGAAATCCTACATTGGAATATCCTGTTGGCAATACCATGCTATTACTTTATTTTGCCTTGTATCCTATCTGTATTCTGTTCCATCTGATTCAGAACATCTACATGAGATCTAAAAAATGCTTGATTACTTTCATAAGCCATCCTTAAACCATAATTATTGATTAAAGAGGTTGCTGGTAAAGACAAGGCCTATCCATACTTTTTTAATCCAGATAGTTTTTGATCCAATCTGGTGTAAACGGGATCTAAAGGCAGTATGGTGTATATTAGCCAAGCATTACCATTGTCTGTTGGCCTGTGAATATGTTGGCGAAAACCTATTCTGAATCTTTGTTTTTTTGACAGTCTGTCGTTGTGCCAGAGAAGTTCCAGCACATTCTTCGTGTAATGAACACGAATATTGATGGAAAGACAAAGATTATGTATGCCATGACATCCATTAAGGTTTGTTGTTATTTAAATATATCTTTACATGTATATAATATATCCCACCCTGAATTGAAGGTCCCCTCTGGGTAGACTTTACAAGCCCTTCTTATTTTGCCCAGCATCTGTATAAGAACTTGCCAAGGCCAATGAGGTAGGGATTAAGTTACATGATATGTAATCATGAATCTTAGCCGGCCTATGCTAACGCTTGTCTCAGTTGCTGAACCATATAGCAATTTTAGCAAAGTCACTGTAATTGATAAATGTTCCAAATCCTGTTAAAAATAGAATTGTCAAAAATTTATAAAATGAACAATGATTAACCCTTTCGCGACCGCCAACACGTTTTTGTGTTTTCTATGTTGTTGCTGTGTTGACCGCCAACACTTTTTAAAGTTATGTTAGCATATTTACTGTTGCAGTGGAGTTGTTCTTGAAGGGATAGGTGGAAGAAAGATAAATTCTGAGTAAAAACCTTGAAGGGGAAGGAAAGGAAGAACTTTGTCTCTACTTGCATTTTACGATCTTGTGACTGGGATCAATATTTTGATGATATAAACACAATTTTCTACGGAAAAACTTTTGAAGATCATCAAAAAGATATTAGCTGCATATGATTCTGACTGTTTAAATAATTATTGAGAAGGAAAGTTCTTTAAAGTATGAAATACAACAGATTCCCATTTTGATATGGAAGCTAATTATCATTAGGCCTACGTCAAATACAGCGCAATTTTCTTTTCTCGTTTTATTCTTGTAAAACATTCAAAACGAAAATTAAAACAAATTTTTAGTTTGTTTATTATCTTATCTTTCTTCCATCTTTTAAATTTTTTTTGATAAGATGTGCTTTTTGTGCAAAAATTTGCGTTTGAAGTTTGGTACTCTTGTCTTGAAAAATGTGCTCAGGACAGCGGTTCTCACAGCAATTTTCCCACTGGAGAAGCGGTTATGAAAGGGTTAAAATGTAGAAAGTTTCAACAACAGTCAACCGATGACTAAACAAAGTTCTCAAGTAATATTTCAAATAGCTCTAGTCCTCAAATAATCACTAGGTACAGAATTTAAGATTTTGTCCAGGCGTGATCCTTCTCCTTAACTGAATGTGTAATATTGCATTTGAATTTTTGCAGGGTGTTGGCAGGAGATTTGCCAGTATTGTGTTGAAGAAAGCTGACATCGATGCCACAAAGAGGGCTGGTGAACTATCAGACGAGGAGGTAGAGAGAGTGATTACCATCATGCAAAACCCACGTCAATACAAAATTCCAGACTGGTTTTTGAACAGACAGAAAGACATCAAGGATGGTAAATTCACCCAGGTTGGTATGAAATTAATGTGTTGTCTCTCTAGAAGCTCTGAAACCTCCTTGAAGAGTTGTTAACTAGAGAATTGATATAAAAATTAGCTTGTGAACAAAAATACCTTTGATTAAAAATACCTAAAATTGCTACAAGGCATATTCAAATAAATCAAATGTTAATAAAAACAACAAAATTGTTAAAAAATGCTTTATTCAACATAACAGTAAAGGTGATGATGATAAATTAACTTGAGCTTTACAGAATATTGATAGCTGAAATGTCCGAGGAATGCCTAGTCATTTACAAAAGATGAGATGCATGCTTTATAATTTTCTATTTTCTGTAGGTCCTTGCCAACAACTGGGAAAGCAAACTTCGTGAAGATCTTGAAAGACTGAAGAAAATCAAAGCCCACAGGGGTTTGAGACATTATTGGGGGTATGTTAACAGTTAATTTTGAGTTGCTCAGATTTTGCATGTTCAGAACAGTGTAGTAAAGGCTTCAATCTAACTATATACAATGAAGACATTTTTTGATTGCGTTAATATACTGAAATTTAGGGCCAAACTTTTCAAGGAAATTATCAGTTGAAAGTATTTTATAAAGGAGCACTGGGAAAAATATAAAAAAAGTTCTGTATAGCCAGAAAAATCGGAAACATAATGAAACGAACACATGGATTACGATCGTTTCATAATGTTTCCGATTTTTCTGGCTATACTGAAGTTCTGCACCATCCAAAGACTGTTCTTAAAAAAGTTCTAGAGAAATAAAGATTTTTCAAGTTTAACCCCAGCATATAAGGCTCTGTTTGGTATTCAAATAAACAAGTAACTTGTCCACCATATGTGTTAAATTATTAGGATAGTTTTTTATAAAAATGTAAGCAAGCAATGGTAGATTGTTGCCAGTGTTTAACTATGGAAATAATTTTGAGTTGATCAGAATTCTCAAAAGACTGAACCAATAAATGTTGACAAATGATTGCCTCTAGAGCCTTGTCCCCATGTGTTGCAGGTGATCACAGATTGCTGTCTTTGGCTATCATTACTGATTGAAGGTTCTGTTGGAACTGAAACTTTCAGTGATGATGGCTCTGTTCAAGTAACAGCTTTGATCAAAGATATGATAATTATACCAATACCTGCAGGATCATATGTTGAGAACTTTGCAAAGCAAGGATGTGTTTGAATTTGTAACATGAACCAGACCCTGAAAATTATTTAACAAGCAAATTTTAGAAGAGGCATGCTTTGGGGAGTTATTGCAATTATTTTTTGGGAATGAAAATATATTCTAGTTAGTTAAGATAGTTAATTGATTTCCTATGGAAAGGTTTGAGTTTAATCAAAAGTGATAGGTGAAAAAATTAATTCTAGCTACTTTGATTTATTAGAAGTATTATTTTCTGTGGGTTCTTTTACTGAATGCAGTGTGCAACCATCTAAGACTCAATGAACTGTCTCCAGGTTCAAAATTTGTGTCCTCTACTGGCTTTCTCAGTAAAAGATTGAATCAGATATCTAAATTACCTGTTTTATCTATTTTCTAATTCAACATTGATTGGTGTATTTTTTTGCAGTCTCCGTGTTCGTGGACAGCACACAAAAACGACTGGAAGGAAAGGTCGCACTGTTGGTGTATCTAAGAAGAAGAACTAAATTTGCATTGAAAATGATTCTTTGTTGAAAATAACTGTCTTTTTCTGTTTCTTCATCCTGATTATGGATCATGATTTTTATGCATTGAAAATCTTGGACCTTTTTTTGCAAATAATGTACCATAACAAATAACTTGTATTGATAGATAGTTTCAACGTACTCGTTTATCAACTATTTTCAACAGAACTTTACATTTCGTTGTTCCTTCTTGAATCAGGTATTGCTTTATGCCATGTTATTCAAGAATTTAACAATAGCATATTGAAATTAGGATATTCTTTACATATGCATTATACAAATACTTTGTAAATTATAGCTGCCATACCTTGTATAAGATTAAGTTTGTTATTGCATCTAAAGAATAACGTATACGTTCATGATAGATTCAATATTGAAGAGTGGACGGTATGTTTCTGAAGAGGGTACATTTCTTACTGCAACAGGGCCATTGATTGGTCTAAATAATTCTCCCAGAATTTTTCCTGCCTATAGCTTACCCTTGATTAAGTAGCAAAAGGAGGATCATATGTTAAGTTGCTAAAAAATGGCAATAGGGCAGATTAGCAAAAATGAACAAATTATGCACAGTTGCAGTAGAAGATCAATCAAATCAGGCACCTATTTAATACTTGTCCCGTCAAGATGTTTATAATCAAATATTGGTGTCTTTATACTGTTTTACCCGTTGTAGTACACTATTTCAAATAAATTGGTTTTAAAATTGATACCTTGAATGGTCCCTCCTTTAGAAGATCAGGTCCTTATCATATGGTTACATTCTTTTGTTTCGGATCATGGAATATTGTAAATCACGAATCTACTCCATGCCTCATTCGTACAACTCGATGGAGCAATTATGATATTTATCTAGACATTTTAATGGCAGAATTACTGTAACGTGGCATGATACCTGTCCTAAATAGAAGAAAGCATCACATAAAGAAGGGAAAACTGATTACTTTCGGATTTTATTCGATTTCCACATTACTGGTCTATGAAATTTTGCTAGTTTTCAGTTGCTGTGGAGATTTAAAGCAACGCAAAACTTAGGCAAAGTCCATCGAAAAATAGGCCTAAATAAAGAAATTTGAAAAAATATTTAGGCCAAAACAAAGGAAGGATAGATAGGATTTTTCAGGAGAGTAGGCGGCCTAGACCCAGCTAATCAGAAATCTATAGATAGAGTTAATATTGGCAACAAGGGAGAAGATTCTCTGCGGTATTTTGGACATGGTTTGAAAGACTTTGGTGAAGCTTGCAATATTGCCTACTATTTCTGAAATTATGTAATGCTGATGTTGATTTCTTGATTAAAAAGAAATGGCTTCATCCAAATATGATAAAGATTCTAAAGGCTACGATCAGGTTTGTACTAACCTTCGGTATCTTCAGCCAAGGAGCAGACACCCGAGGGTGTGTCATGTAGCTACTTTTAGGCCCAGAGATCTTTTTGCGTGTAACTTTCCTTGATATAATCTATTGATTTTTGTCTGTCAAGGATGAAACACTGGTCCTTTTATTGCTCCCCTTGTCGAAGGAGACTTAATATCTCGAGCCTTACAAAGATGCTTAGAAATACTCAACAGTTATTACTCACCCATTGAAGAGGCTATTTACCAGGCTATAAATAGAATACTGACGAGCTTCTGGAGAAAATTCATAAAGAATTGAATGCTGTGCCATTAGAATATTTGAATAAACTGATAGACGTGCAAGACGTGCAAACATACTGTCTGAGCTATGGGCGGTTCCAACCGATACTAGTGAAACAAATAAGTTCTTGCCTGAAACTTTGATTTTTCTTTTCAAATATTATAATGCATGAGTTGTGGTAATTTGAATCTTTGTTTGAGTTATAGTTTTATGTCACATATTGTAAATGATCAAGAGAAACCAATTTTTGAGTGTTTTTCATGGGGTGGCTCAAATATTTTGGTCAGAAGTGTATCAAATTCAACATGATATTGTGGATTACAATTGCAGGTACCTCTTTTGGCTCATGGAGATTCAAGTGATGAGGATGATTTGTATGTTACTATTTACTTTTTCTTCATTCATTTTTCCCGTTAAATTCAAAATATTACATTGTGGTGGACCATAAAGAATACCAAAACCGTGGCGCAAAGGGGGAAGGGAAGGTGAACAAAAGGCCTCTTTTGAAAAATGAAATTCCTGGATTTTTTGGAAAAGGTTTAGTTTTAAACACATCTTGAATCTTTTAAATTCATTGTTTCTAATTTTCTCTGAAATTTTCCTTTTTGCCCCCTATAGAAAACCGAGGTCCCACGACGCCCCCGAGAAATCCCCCTATTTAGATAGAATATTACAAGAATGTTGGGAAAAATAGAGGATAGTGAATAAAGGAAAAACCACCTCCAACCCTTCGGAACAAAGAAGTTACAAAGAAACAACCCAAAATGTCTATTTCAACCTTTGAAATTCAAGCGTAGAGATGGCAAAGAGATCACCCTCTAGCTCTAGGTTGAAATGGATCTACAAATCTGGGTTTAAATTGATATAGTTCAGCTATTATTAAGGCCCAAGGAATGGGGAAAAAAGACCCTTTTTCAGGTTTTTATATTAGTGGTTTTCATTGCCCTACCAACCAACTAGTGGACTTAGCTTTATTGCAATCACTAAAATCTGAAATGAGATTTTTTTTCAGAATTTACTATGGATTAGCCAGTTGTGTTAAAAGTATAGTTTTACAGCATTTAACCTATAGAAATTGTTCAATGATTACCTTACACTTAGTAGATGTGTGTGGTTCTTCTCATTTGTTGTGACACTTAGTAAAGCAGGATTATATGTATGAAAATAGCTGTTTCATATATAGCAAAATATTTTGGAGGTTCAACTTGCAAGATTGATTATAGAGATAGTCTGTGAGAATAAAAAAAGCCAGAGTAGGACTCCACGAACACCCATTACCTCTAGATCGGTACTTTAGTGCGCTACCACGGCGCATCCAGGAAACTACAGTACCAATCTAGAGGTTGTGGGTTGGAGTCCTACTCTGGTCATTTTCATTCTTACAAATTATTTTGAAAGATTAATTATATTGTTATAGCAATTTTATTCACAATTCTTCTTCTCAGGCTTGGTTTACAAAGAAATGGCCCTGGGAGGCCTAGCAGAGTGGGGAAGAAAGATGGGAAGGACAGAGTATTAAATAAAGTTCAAAGTGAACTGGATAGCACGATAAATGTGATGAGGAATAATCTTGGAAAAGTCCTCAATAGAGGAGAAAAGCTGGAAGATCTTGAAGCTAAATCAGGTTAGTCTGCTTACTTAGTTTTTAAGGATGGTGTAAAAAATTGTGAAAAACTCTCCCACTTGGCCTCTTCAATGATTGTTTATTGTTGGAGTCTTATTGTACATCTGGTGATAATAGGTTTTGCAAGTTTCACACTCTACCAATCATTCATCTCCTTTCTAATTGCCCATTTATATATTTCATATCTTTGGTTTTAGAAAGCTTCGAGATGAATGCGTTCAACTTCCGAGCAGGATCAAAGAAGCTCAAACAAAAGTTATGGTGGCAGAACTTTAGAGTAAGTATTTATAGTTAAAAGTTGATTTATGGCAATATAGTTTCTGCTGTGGAGCTTTGGTGCTCAGAATTTCTCATGTTAGGGTTGTTGATCAATTCGTTTCTCTCTCTAAATAGATTTAATCTTTTGATAAATTTTTCAGCTGAAACTGATCTTGGCATTCATTATTATCGCTGTTCTTCTTGTCATCATAAGTAAGTATTAATCGTTCTTACTACTCCCTCTTTGATTACACAATGTGCACGATAAAAAGTATACAGATGATGTGCGAAAGAATGAGCTATCGTTTGACATTCGGTTCGATGATCTAGGGCTACATTTATTGGTTCAATATGTAACGTGAAATATGCTCCTAATTACATATTTCTACAATTCTGCACTATCCTATACGACTTTGTATCATTCAGTAATACTCTGTGATGTTCTGCACTCTTCTACATAAGTCAGAACTATTCTGTGCAAGTCTATACAACTTGGCCCCATTTTGCACTTATGTATATTAATCTCCTATACCCTGTACTGTTCTGCACCATTCTATACAATATTGTACGATTCTCCGCTACTTTCTACTGCTCTAAACTATGTCTTGCAAGTCTGTACTATTCTGCACTATTATGTAAGATTTTCTTATATTTGGTACTCTTCTGTTCTGCACTATTCTAATACAAACTATACACTAAGCATCTTTACTGGACGCAGTTCACGAAAAAAGAGCACTTTGACGAATTGGTGCTACAGAAGTTACTGCACAGGGAACTTTGATCCTCTACTTTCTTTCTGAATGTTAAATTAGAAAACTGATTGTCTTAGTTTAGAAGCTATTTTCATTTTTTCCACCATTAAAATTCTTGATTGTGAATTCGGGATTTCCCGTCAAATTTTTGGGTTAGTTTGGTATTGCAGATGAGTTGCACTTTATGGATATACGTTGTTTATTGCCAAATAAAAAATATCTTCTTAATGTTTCTTTTTTCGCTTTAGTTCCTCTTGCTGTGAAGAAAAAGAGCTGAACGATTTACTTCGAAAATCTGGGAGACAATATTTGTAAATTTAAACATGCATGAAATTAAATGACTTTTCCTATTTAGAGCTTCTAGATATTACATGACCGTTTTGAAATTGAATTATTTGATAAGTTTTGGAGTTCAATTAGTGTCCTTCTGTGAACTCCACTTGACTTCTCTCAGTCTTCTCTCATCGTGGTCATGGCAATATTTTGCTGACCTCGAGATGATATCGACATTAGGAATAAAACATTGCAAGAATATCTAGTTTTACGTCGATCTCTCAAATTCATGATGAAATTATGGACCCTTCTTTATGAAAAAACATTGATCAAAGTCATTTTCTAGATTTTGATGTCATCTTCTTCTAAAACTTATATCAGATTTGAAAGAAAAATCTAACCCATAATCAGAAATTTCACAATGAAAAATCTCACCGATAATTAGAGATTTCACCATGTTAAATCTCACCGATAATTAGAGATTTCACCATGTTAAATCTCAGCGATAATTAGAGATTTCACCATGTTAAATCTCACCAATAATTAGAGATTTCACCATGTTAAATCTCACCAATAATTAGAGTTTCACCAGGTTAAATCTCACTGATAATTAGAGATTTCACCATGTTAAATCTCACCGATAATTAGAGATTTCACCATGTTAAATCTCACCGGTAATTAGAGATTTCACAATGAAAAATCTCACCGATAATTAGAGATTTCACCATGTTAAATCTCACCGATAATTAGAGATTTCACCATGTTAAATCTCACCGATAATTAGAGATTTCACCATGTTAAATCTCACCGACAATTAGAGATTTCACCATGTTAAATCTCACAGATAATTAGAGATTTCACAATGAAAAATCTCACCGATAATTAGAGATTTCACCATGTTAAATCTCACAGATAATTGGAGATTTCACCATGAAAAATCTCACCCATAATTAGAGATTTCACCATGAAAATAGCATCTGAATAGTTTTCTTGATCTTTTTGATAATTTCGCTTTTTTGACAGGTCCAGTGGAACCAGTCCGGTTGGTGCAGCGTTGGCCGGACCAACTTTTGGGCCAAAACACTCGTTTGGTCCAAAAATGATATTGCCTTTTTGAAAATATTAGACTTTTACAGTAACTTCCAGTTCATTTTTACGTGAATCACTTTCTAAAATGCACCAAATAGCATCTCTGAGAACCTAGATTTCAAAATTTGCTGGGGTATTCCTCTGGGTTTCGCAAGCTTAGCTTGAACCGGACCAACTATGGACAACTTCCACCAGGCCTCAGGCCTGTTTAAGAATAGCAGCCCTTGCAGCCCTTGTTAACAAATGCTAGCTTTACAAGAGGCTCTCTATTAAAAAGACATAATAACTATATACCGAAATCGGTGGCGTTGAAAGGAGACTTTGAGATATCACTATCGCTAAGCCCATACCTGTAGTAGCTATAAATTTTGCTTCATCATCCAACAAGATTAAAAATTTTCCAGCCAACTGGTTATTTGGATTTACAGAGGGGTTTTCTGAAACAAATTGCTTCATTACAAAACTATTGAGAAACAAAATTTCTAACGCTTTGATACAACCCACGCAATATCTGCACTGCAATAAAGAGAGTAAAGAAATCAAAATAAAAGTAAAAATAATAGAGCTGTTCCGGGGGCAGTGGCGGTTCCCTTGGCGTCGAACGCAGACAACCTGGACTGTCTGACCTACTCAAGGTTACAATCCAAAGTCTCACAAGGTCAGCCATCCACCCAAAGACAGAGATGGGATGTTTTTTTCTACTCCGTCGAAAGGCTCTTCCACAGTTTTGATGAGCAGTTGTGGTATTAGAGACTGCGGGGCCAAACACCTTGATTCGACCAAGTTTGATGTTATCAAACCATATTTCGTATTTTTCTTTATTTAGCGAGGCCCCCCTTTCACCTGCATGAGGTGTGGGGTCTGGGGCTATGGTCCCACTGGCCACCGCCAAAAACCGCTAAAGTTGATGAGTCACTGCGAAAAGACCAAGCGTAGCTAAGCAGACGAGAAGTTATTTATTATTCACTGCGTCTTTCATGACTTACATTGATTACGTCATATCATAGACACAAGAGAATTTCTCTTGTGTCTATGGTCATATTATAATACCGCCAGACAATAGGCCACATTCCGTTTGAAAAACTAGCTGCGGTGATCATAGCTAGTATTAAAAACCGGACCAGGTAACTAATCATATTAAATACTCAGTGAGGCATTGGAATATTGCTGTGTGCCTTGATTGTAGCAAATGAAAATCAAAGTATTTTTTAAACTATTTCTGCATATGGCTAGTATTCATATTTTGATTTTCCCCTCGCAGTACGCATTTGTTTTTCTCGGACTGTGGTCGATATTTTAGCTTATTCGAAAAGAGCATTGTTTACGAATGTTTAACGGGCTTTGTCTAATCTACAGTGCTGTCACTTGTAGGGATTTCTACCCACTCAGTGGGGATTTTCAGTAAATAATGAAGGGAGCGTATCGGTACATAAAACCCAAGTAGATATTTCAAATATATAACATTAAGTGCCATTGAAAATTCAGCTTTTAACAGAAAAAGCCCGAAAGCTTGATGTCATATATTAGATATGTTTACTGGTATTCTCAGTACTTTGTAGGCTGTAGAAGACACTTAAAGCAGAAATCCTGAAAAGTTTTTATTTTTTATAATTTGTAGGTAGAATTTCTCAGACAAAAAAATTCAGGCCATAGATTCGTCAAATTGAGAATTTCGAACACATTTTAATGCATAATTTATGACAAACATAAAATATTTTTTGTAGTAACTTCCTTTTTGTAAAGCATTAGTTAGATGTAAAATATTGGGTGTCAAGGAAAATGTTTGGTTTTGCAAATTCTATCGTGAGGGAGGATTTTGACTAGTATTTGCGTACCGTAGCAAAAATAGAGGTTTTTTTGAAATATTTGTTTGGATTAGTTAATAGAAAATCGAATATCTGCGTAGGTTTTGCGTAGGGATGAATATACAAGACAAGGCGGTAGGTAGAAGTACTGAAATGTGCGTGGCAGCACTGTAATCTATTCTGAAAGTGAGGCGGTCTTGTTGTGGCGTGAGGAAGGCAGCCTTGATCTGTTACATCACCAACTCTTGCATGAAGAACTCGTTATAATACCGAATTTATGCAGTTTTGAAATACCAGAATGCTGAAGATTATAATTCTGTGCATCGCATTTGCCATCGTGAATGGCCAGAAGGAAAAACTCCGGCCGCTAAACGCGTTCATCCGTCACCATGAACGCCTCGACTACAACCTCAAAGACTTCCACAGTCGCGTGAGGCGCTCGACCATCTCCTCGCCCTTTGCAATCTCAGACCTCCACTTCAAGGCTTTTGGGAAGAACTTCCACATTCGATTGCGAAAAGACCACACGATCTTCACGCCAGATGCTAAGATCGTCGATGGAAACGGAAAGGCCATTAGATTTGACCCTAATGAATTTGTCGAAGGTTTTTTTTATGATTTCAACTCCATAACCATCTAAAATACATGGTCCAACTAATTGAAATAAACTAGTTTTCTACGAATTAAGAATTCAAAAGTTAAAAGTGATCATGATAACGTGAAAAGAATTCAGGATTATAGATAGGAATGAGACAGAGAATGTTGGTCCTAACATTTTTTGTAAATCAAGTACACGTATTTTTTATAAGCAATTTCAGCTCCAGCTCAGTACTGAAAATTGCTTAGCTTATGGGAAACTTTGACTACTCAAAATTGCTTAGCTTTTTTAACTTAAAACTTTGTTTTTTTAGAATACTATCTCACAAGTTTTTCTGTATCAAATGTTTGTCAGGGTACTGATATCCACCGTAATCTACTTCTTTATAGCTGCTTCACAATTTTCATTGCCAATTGGATCAGAAAAAAAATTTCAAATTGCTTAGTATTCATCTACCCAGTACTGGAATTTCTTAAGTTTTTTCTTGTCGAGTACTGGCTTGCTTATGAAGAAGTTGCTTATGAAAAAAATATGTGTAAAGAAACTCTCATAAGAGTCCCAGACATCTTCATTTGTGATTGAAAATGTACATTTTTGGTCTGGGGTTGGTATTAATAAGATAAGGGTAACGTGGGTAAATCTGATTTGATTAAAAAGAAGATCCTTTTGATTCTTAGTTTGGGTCATTGATGAGAAAGTGTACCTTATTCTCTATCTTGTTGGCAGAGTGTCCACAGTAATGTTGATTTTGTTCAAGTGGGGGTCTCTAATGCCTTCCATTTTCTGTCTCTAAGGTGATGTGAAAAACCATTTTGGGAGTTATGTGCACGGGGCTGTGAAGAAAGGGCGGTTCATTGGCACGATAAAAACAAGTGAAGACATTTACCATGTTGAGCCTGCAATCAGGCATTTCAAAAACCCGAGGAGCTTCCATTCTGTGATTTACAAGGCAACTGATGTGCATGCCAACTACAATCATGTTGATGACAGTGCTCGAGTTAAGGGAAGACCTACAAGTTTTAAGGTGAAGAGCGAAGCTGGTTCCAAAGAACCCGATATTACTAGGTGCGTATAAGGAATTACATCTATCATGAAAGGTACTAAGAAGGCAAGAAACTAGACCCTCCATCTCAGAGAGCCTGTTTTGTGGTTTCCCACTCATCAGGAGATGGAGAGTTTAGTTTCTTGAGTCCTGCCCTCTTAGTGTATTTACCATTCTTCATAGATGCATTGAGGAGTATTGTCTTCTCCGTAAATCGAAACACAGATCTTTTGATATCTAGTTATATAGTTATATCTTAGTTACAGAATTATATCTATGATATCTTAGGTACTGCTAAACGTTCTCCAAACAGATAAACTGGGTCCATCTTTATTGATGAATTCACTATAAAGATTAAGTCATTAAAGTTTAATTGTGGTTTTCAGTTTGGTTTGACTAAAATCAAGTTAGTTTCCCACTGAGTGAGCTATTAACAGTTAGCATGAAACCTTGTCATTTAGCATTTAGACCTCTTCAATTCAACACATTCAGAAACCACCAGTTATATTCACAGGCATAGGAGATAGGAGGCGTCATTCCCTCTTACTGAAGAAAATATTTTCCTAGATCAGACAAGAACCTTATTAAACAATTGGTTTTTGTTGGGTAGCCCCCAAATTTTACATGCCCCTACCTTGATGGTAACGGTAGAATTCCCTATAGTGGTTGAGTGACCCAGTTGAAGAATGCCTGACAGGAATGAGCGAATATCTAAGTCCTCACTCAGCCATTATTTAAAAGGTTGTGAATTTAAATCTACATTCAGATACGTCACATAAATTAAGAGATGAGAATTAGCTAGCTCTCTGTAACTCCATGAAAAAAGACAAAAGGAATTACAAAGTGTGGTCACATCAAGAGAAAGGACAAGGGTGGTATTGTTCAACTAGTTTTTCAATCCTGTAGGCCCTTTGTGCTTTGCACAATTAAATTTTTCAATCTTTAATAAACATAACTTAGTACACATTAAGCAGTCTGGTTATACAAAAACCAAAATAACTTACAAATTTATACTAATAAAACCAAATTCGATCCTCAAAGAACTTACGTAATTCAAATGACAATTTTTGGTAGATTGGAATTTACGGGAATGAGTAAACATTTACTGCTGGATGTGATATGAGTAACAGACACTTAATCCTCAACCTTATGAAAATAGTAAGCAAAGGAAGTAAGCATATTTGGCTATCAATGATGCTGCGTGGTTAGATTCCTAAATCCTTTCTTCTTGGGGTTTATCTCTAAAATCTAGGGAATTCTTTGGAAGTTTTTGGAATCAATTGCATGTCCACATGTTTGTCTTTGGGTATGAACTACCCACATGCTGTTAGCAGGCTGCATCTCATTTAAAGTATCTTGAATTTTTCATATTCGCTTCAATCTGCAATATGGAAATCATGATGTGAATTTTTGTGATTTTTAATTTCTAAGTACCTTTTTCATAGGGAGGAAGAGGAAAAGTACAGACAAGGTTATAATTTGGATGAGATAAGAGCAAAGGGTAGATACAGAAGAGGTGTGAAAAACGACATTAAAAACACTTGCATTCTCAAGCTTGTATCAGATCACAAATTCACCAGAAAGTTCCTCAACCGAGACAACGTCATCTACCAGATGGTCAATCACTACAAGGCTGCTGAGTACATATTCAGGAATCAAACCTTTAACTTGACATCACCCGCTGACAGGTTTTACTTTCCTCAGGGGATTGGGTTTCGAGTTGGACATATCATTGTGTATGATGGCTACAGTGTTCCTGCTGCCTTCAAACCCGAGTACATGTCAGTCAAGAATCTGTTGGAAATGTTTTCTTCTGAGGACCACAGTGCCGTTTGTGAAGCTTTCTTGTTCACTGATAGAAGTTTTGACAAAGGTAGGTTTAGACGCATTCCTCTATTCAATACAAGTTTGGTCCAAGAAGGCCCTTCATGCCACTTATGCCAGGCCTCTTCATAAGGATTGCTGGTGAGTGCACTAGTTTTAGGATTTTCTGTCAAGTGGCGTGGTGTTTTTATGTTTAAAAATTTCCCTCTTTCAAATGCTCAGCTAAGATGTTTATGATTATTAGATGGTATGAAATAAGTTAAGATATTCCCAAATTTAAATATTTAATAATTCGCAATATTTCCTCCAATTTAGCTTATTTGATCTTCCTTAAGTCACAAGAGTAAGATTTTGCATTCAAACAAAATGAAAAAGTCAATAGAAACCTTGAAGATGTAATGTCTCTAGTGTCTTGTAAAGTACATCTTAATGGATGAAATCGTGATAATCGAGTTTTAGTAAGTAAAGCAGCTAGATCAATATCTACGCTGTCGTTATCTGGTAGTTCTAAAAAAACATGGAGCCTCTTTCAGTCTTTTGACTACCTCAACAACATGAGGATATTTATTTAGAGTTTATTCCTGAAAGGGACGTGTCTTTACCACAGAGAACAACTTAATTAAAAAACTGCAATTCACACCACTTATTATAGGAAATATTTAAAAGAAGTTTTTATAAATGCATCACATTTAGATTAGATAACAATATACAAAAACTACTAGCTACCTACAAAAAATCATCTTAGAGAAGTAGAGTTCTCTAATACCTCTGATACCTGAACTGTGTCTAAAAACTGTTTTAAAAGCGGTAGTTTACCATTTGTTAACACCTAGCTATATGAATTCAGCCTCTAGATATTTTAACTGTCAGCATGATTAATGAGTTGTTGTTTATTTTTAATTGCAGGGGTTATTGGTTTAGCCTGGATTGGCTATCCACAAGGTCAAGCAGGAGGGATATGTGACAAATATGCAAACTTTGCAGGGAAGCTCAGAAGTTACAACACAGGATTAGTTTCCTTTAAACTATATCAAAGAGATCTACCTCCTGCTGTTACTGAAATAACATTTGCTCATGAACTGGGTCATGCATTTGGTGCTCATGTAAGTCCTTTTCTAAATTTTCATTTCTTTGAGTATACCTTAGTTTGTCTTACCTTTCCCTAGTTACCCGCCTATCATTGCTGAAATCTCAATTTTAACCCATGCTTCTAGTCTTCCATTTTGATTGATTTATTGCAAAATTAAAGTTTTGGTCGGAGAATGACAGTCAATGGATCCTGGAGCTGCTTTATGGTTTGTTTTAGATTAATATTCACCGAGTGACAATTGCCGAACCCTTCTGTACCTAACACTGCTTAATTTTAGAGTGATTCACCTTCGGTAGTTGATAGGAACGTACATTTGCTATCTTCATAAGGTTTTTGTTTATGTGTAAGGCACTAAGGGCCCACTGAATAGGTAGACTAATCAAGCAGTGCAACCCTAGTCTTTCCTCTCGATATGACCACCCTATCCATTGCCATCCCCTTCTCCAAGCCCATTACCCTTGTTTTCATACTCAACCACATCCTTCCATCGCCTTGCTGGTCCTCCCCTCCCTTGTGCTCCTGCCTCTATTGTTAACACTCTACCCACTTCTGTATCCTCACCTCTTTTCAATACATGCTCAAAGCAAATCAAACGCTATCTCCTTAACCACCCTTCTATCGACTCTGCCCACCCTTTCTGCAATCTCTGAGCTACTTATCCTGTCCCTCAGTGTACATCGCACATCATCGTAAGCGTCTTCCTCTCCATGGGAACAAGTTTGTTCAGTTCGTTCACACCCTTAATCAAATTTCTGTCTCATCCCAGAACACATCCCTTATATCATCTACCCTCCTGTTTCCACCGCAGTTTTCTTCCACACAGTAAGCCTCCTAATTCCTCGAAACTCCCCCAAGCTGCCTTCACTCTGCCCATTACTGCTCTCAAATATCCTCCACCATTATTCAACACATCAACCGAATATTTGAATTCATCCATTCCTTCTAATACCAACCCGTTTTCCCTTCTCATCCTTCCTCCTCCACACATGTTTTACATAAAAACTCTCTCAACCTGCTCAAACTCCCTCTTACTCCTGAACATCGTTTATGCACCCATCCAGCACACCTAATACACATAATAGAATTCACTCTTATGTTTTCCCGCATACACCATATAGCCACTTCCCTTGACACACGCATTCCCTTGGTCTTCCCAACATGAATTTTCCACCATTTATCCTCCAATGCTTACTTTCATTCTTCGTACGCCCCAATTGCCTCTTCCATCCACTCACCAATTAACACTACATCGTCTGCATACATCAACCTCATACATATTCCCCTTATTCCGTCCGTCAACACATCCATCACACCAATAAACAATAGTGGTGACAACACTGACCCTTGATGAACACCAACCTCCACCTGGAACTCTCTGGACCTGATCCCACCATCCACCACTACCGCACTTTCTTCTTCGTACATCTCATCATCCAAATTCTTTTCTTGAATCTGTTTAACTATGAATACTGGATCTGTTGTCCCCCTTCCTTGTCTAAATCCATATTTCTCCTCATTTATATCCACCACCTTTCTTACCCTAGCCTCCAGTACTCTCTCTGCTAACTTCATTGCATGTTCCATCAACTTGATTGTCCTGTAACTTCCACACTCTGTTGCTTTTCCTTTCTCCTTAAACAATGGCCCCACTAAAATATTTTTAGAACAGTCTTTTGATGGTACAAAATTTCAAAATAGCCAGGAATACCGGAAACATAGCAAAACGAACACATATATTACTTAAGCGTTTCTTCTGACTTTCTACAGAGTAGTACGTCAGAAACTTAACTGATTTATATACCCAGATGTAGATCGAAATAGACCAATCAGAAAAGAACTGAGTAATCTTATTGGTCAGCTCACTGTATGGCGGGTGTTGATTTGTTAATCAGGCTGCATAATTCATCATAAAAAGCATCTTTCTCAACCTGATGTAATCCTTCTTGAGGTACATAGACAACAACAAAGCTGACCAAACTTCCACCCACAACTAACTTAAGCTCAAAAAATCTGTTTGATACTTTGTTTATACCTACCACTGCCTTTGACAACTCCTCTTTCACTGCCATTCCCACTCCACTCAGCCCACCCTCTGATCCTTTCTATCCCTCAAACCTTACTTCCTGGAAACCACTCACATCAACCTTTGCCTTTCCAACATATCTGCCACCTCTGCACTCCTTCCCTTCATTGCCCCTACATTTGCCGACCACACCTCGTGATTCCTTCTGCGTTTTTGCCTGGAATTACACAAAGCTGGCAAATTCTCTTCTCACACTCTGTGACAGGTCTGAAGGTGGTTTAGAAACCGAAACCCTTTGAACAAGGGTCAAGTGATCTAACCACTTGTGGATCCCCGTCTAACTTTGTCATATTTCATGATTTCAGTGTTAATTGTTGTATCTGTCCATTGAGAAGAAGTCTGGAAATAAGGCTCTAGTCATCTGCCAGTGAGATCATGCCATATAAATTGTATTTAATCTCACTAGAGTCTTATGCTTTAAAAGTTCATTAAAGTTCATTGATTTACCAAAATGAGTTTGCTCATGTCCTTTTGGAAATCAGCAATAGTCCTTTTTCAAGGGGTTTGTTCTTTTCTGCCTTTCTTACCAAAATGAACTGATATGGGGTCTATACTAAACAGCAAGTTGTCCTGGCCCTTGATATTATCAAAACTTCTAGATACCCTAAACCAGTCCTTATTTCACCCCAAGCACAAACCCTAACTACATTCTGAACCCAATGGCTAATTGCAACAAAATCCTTCAAACACCAATCCAACCAAGCCATAGCCGAAAACCTAAAGCAAGGCCAACCCAAAACTTCGCTATATGTAGTAAATATGTTAATACACGAGAACAGAAACCTCTTTTAGAGCCATGGCATACCATTGCCTGATTTCTGTCATTTTTGTTTTCAGCATGACCCGAAAGAATGTCAGCCTCGAGCATCAGAAGGAGGTCATTACATAATGTATGACAAAGCGACCACAGGAACAAAAAGAAATAATCGGGTGTTTTCGAAATGCAGTGTTGACAGCATGGTGCCTGTCATTAGTAAGTGAATTTTTCACAATAATAAATGTTTGCTTGATGAATTTCTTAACAATAAGATGGCTTACTCAAATATTTTGATCAAATGCTCAAGGCGTTAGTCATATTTTCAAAGCAATGAGGAGGACGTTTAATAGAGGAGGACGTGTTAATTTCCATAATCAAGGTAATGTATTCAAAAACATGTAATGATGATTGGCATCATAGCGAAACTCAGAGTAACAACTACATTATTGTACATCATTTGCCAACATCGTGAAAGACTGATTTATGTGTCTCAAATACGCACCAATTTATAAGGGGGCATCTTCTAGAGTATGATTGAAGATGACATTTATTGTCAAAATGCATTGAAAAGGGGGCCTTTTTACAAGGAGTTATTTTAAAGAAGGAGAGTTTTTGATCGAAATATTACAGTAGTCATATGTGATAACTATTTCAATGTTTTATTCAGTTCACCTTACATTCTTTAAGTAGGTCGTTTTTAAGTTTGAATAAATTTGAACTCCGAAAAAGAGCTTTAAATCTTTTTTGTGCAAAATGATAAGGATTTGGATGTTAATCGTTGCTTCCTTCTTATAATCATTCAGATGCCAAAGGTTTGGACAAAGTGTATGGCTGTTTCATAAACCGAAGAATTGCCATATGCGGCAACGGTATCGTGGAATATCCTGAGATTTGTGACTGCGGCACTGCCTCTACCTGCAGGGAACGCTGCTGCACGCCATATGGCGTTGGAGGAACTCCATGCACTTTGCGTAATGAAGCTTATCAATGCAGCACAAGTCGCGGTACGTCAAATTACATCTACTATTCCTCTCTTGTGTTTTGTTAGTATTTGCAATATTTATCATTCACAGTAGCTACACTCTTTTTTTAGAATACTTGAAGTTTTCCTGAGCCTTCACTTTTCCATTGTTTATTTTTAAATTTCCATTCTTCTTTGACGATTTTGAAACTCAATATTCTTATAAAATTTATTCTTATAAAGAAAAAAGAGTTTATTGAACTGACAATGAATTGACTGGAATGATAACCCTATTGTTCCTATAAGCAAGAGGTGTAACCTTTTTCATCAAGCATCGCTGATTGCAAAACAATTATCAATGAGTTTTCAGTGAAATTATTGTCAAACTATTTTCACCTGCTGTCAAACAATCTGAAAATTGTTTTCTCACATTTTGAAATGACTTGCACCCGTTGTTTTCAATGATTTTGAAACGTTTGGAAACAACTGCAGATTAATTAGCAATGATTTGGGAGCAATTGGCAACCATTATCAATAAGTTTTCAAATTCTTTAAAACAATTTGAAACAGTGGAAGAGCAATTTGCAGCAATTGTAAAACAATTTGAGACAATTTTGCAATAATCAGCGAGACTGTGGAAAGATTTGCAATGATTGTGTAAAAACTTGCTCTTATTGTTGAAGAGTTTCAACAACTATTAATCTTGTTGATCTGTTGTCAAAACTCAATAGAGATATTTTGCGTTACTTTAGTGCAACAAGATTACAGTTATGCTTCAATTAAATGCCCCCTCGAATCAAGGTTTTAAACATCTGGTTTTTCAAAACTTCTAAACGAGTAATAGTCATCAATTATGAATATATTACCATGGTTCTTTAGCTTTAGATTGTGGAATAGTAAGGAAATTTAAGATTATACACCCTTCTTGGAGTAGAATTTTTCTGTTGTTACTTAGAGCTTCATTCTAAATATGATCATCATTTGATGCTTTTTTAAATCCAACATTGAATTGAACTAAATTAACTCTGTTAAATGCCCGCTTTGAATAGACGCCTCCTAAAATATCAAGTAATTTGGATAAACACCCTGGCCATTTAATAAATGTAGCATTACTGTAAAGACCGTTTCATATTCGCATATTTCAACAAATTTCTTGGATTAATTTATAAAGATAACTTACAAACCGTCATTTTTTGCAATATGAACTCTTCATTTCTTTTACAGGCCCTTGTTGCCACAACGAAACCTGCAGACCTCATCGGTTACATTATAGATGTCGAAAAGCAACTGACTGTATGGAAGACGGACGTTGCGATGGGAGACGCTGGACCTGTGACCCTTCGGTGAGCAAGCCAGACAATACGACGTGCGCTGGACAGAGGATGGTCTGTAACAAGGGACACTGCAATGGAACCATCTGCTTGTTGTATGGATTTAAAGGCTGTATGTGCAAAGAGAAGGTCGACCAATGCAATGTTTGCTGCATGCATCTGGGTAAATGTATGCTGGCCTCCAATATCACCAAGGTATTCACGTCGTTTATTTCAACAAGTGTTAGAACAACTCCAATTAATGTTTGCACTGTGATTTTGTTTTCTATAAGAAAACCAATTCGAAGAATAGATACTTTTTAACTTTTAAGAAAAGAAACTTTTTAGAGAAGATAGTTTTCGTATCTTTTGTCTGAAATCTCAAAAATGATCTAACAAACTTCTTAAAACACGAAAGTTTTTGAATTATTAAATTTTGAATTCGCAAAAGCACTCATCAGTAAGTATTGTTATAGAAAGACAACACTGTTAAAACGCAGCGAATTTTCGTTTTGACAGTGTTGTCTTTCTATTTATCATTTCTGTTAATTTTTGATGGTGGTTATTTTTATTTAAGTATTGTTATAGTAGTACTTATTGCTCTTCATGTGAGGGGACTTTTTTACAGGGACTGATCAGCCTGTAAACCTAAAACACTTCTCTTGATATTCTTGAATATTACACCAATGAATGAATTGAACAATATAACATTGTTCAGTATTTACTTTGAAAGAATTCTTCATTAGTTTTTACTTTAATGTGATAAGTCATTTTTATGAAATGTCCCTCATTATTTTTAAACTGGTGAAACTCTCTTCTCGTGACTGTTTTAAGTATTAGTATATTTTTAGTGACTTTCTGTGAGAATGTAAATTACTCAAGTAGGACTTGAGCCATGACTTCTAGTTTAGTACTCTAGAGGGGTTGGTGCTCCTGGTGTGAAAGACATCGCCCTTAGGCAGGTCCTGTGCCTATTTTAATGGTCTGTCTCTGTATTGAGTGAGTGGTGGTCCAATCTGTGTGAGTGAAGTGGCTCGGGTTTTTCAAGGGGCCTGATTGTGCAGTAGTAAAGCACTAGAGTATTACTTTAGAGGTCGTGTGTTCAACTCCGGGCCTGGGTCATTTTCATTATAAAAAATATCCTCGATTGATTTGCAAAATCCTGCTGCTTCTGGTGTAAATCTATTATGTTATTTGCAGAAGATAACAGATTAAAATAATAGATACGTGTTGGTGATATGATCTTGTTTTGTTTCTGAAACAAATGATGAATTTTAAAAATGAATACGTATTTATAATCGGTTTTTGTCTCTCTTCAACAGATAACCAATTTGCAGAATAAATACGTTCTTCCCGGAAACCCATGCCACGATTACTTGGGATATTGCGATGCTCTTGGAAAATGCCAAATGATCGATATGGATGGCCCTCTCAAGTCCATTCTCAAGACTTTCTTCACATATGAAGGTTAATATTTCATTCCTTTATTTTAAGCAATTAACTTTAAACATAGAAAATGTGTGTTTATTAAAGGTGAAATATTTTTCTCAAAGAGCTGTGTAGGTAGGTGTTGTAGAGAAATCGTGCTCAATAAATCGTGCTAAATGAATCGTGCTAGCTAAATCGTACTTAATAAATCATGCTCGATGAATTGTCTAAATAAATCTTGCTCAATGAACCGTGCTTACTAAATCGTTCTAAATACATCATTGCTAAATAAATCATGCTAAATAAATCGTGCTAAATTTGCCTTTTTAGAACCATGGCGAAAATCTAAGAACTCTGAAATCATTAGAGATCATCTGTTTTCTGAAAAAGAACAATATTTTCCCTTCAAGCATTAACTCATAATTAAGCACGGAAAAGCTTTAGATGTTGTGTACCTCTGAACATTCATGGATAGAGAATAGATAAAGATCGGTCCTCGTTTGAATACCTGTATTTGAAAAGTTGGTTGAAATTATTAGTTTTTGACCCTGGCTTTAAAAGCTCAATGTCATCGTTAAAATTTTACTGACATTTGTTACTTAATCCGAAAAAATGTATGCATGCAATGTTTCGTCATTTCAAGTAATGGTTTACAAATAGTAATTAATGACCAATTTATTCAGTGATGAAATAGAAATATGCAGTAATGGATTTGAATTGATGAAGTGATAAATGCCCCATCAAGCCAAAACTGATCATGACTTGAATGTAATGCAAGTTGAGAGTAGTTCTTAGCCTCTTTTCAGAGGAAATACGGTATGGACCTCTTTCACGCAGAGGTCTTTGCAGTTTAATACGAAAGCTGGCCGTATTTGGTCACTTGAATTGAAAGGTATGGAAACGAAGTTGAAGAAGAAGCCTTTTTTCATGATGTAATTTAGACTTCCTCGATGAGACCTTGTTTCCCTTTGTTCTCTGATATGCTGACAGCACTTCGGTTATAAGGGCTTGTCGATAAACAGTCTCTTTGACACACTGAATGGTAATTCTCCTCCACAGTAGCCCTGCTGCGTTGCAATATTTTTGCGATCTTTTATTGCGAGTCCTAGTTGGGGGCCTATTATAGGTTTTGCGGCTTGCGGCTTCAGCCCTATTTTTACGTGCGGCTTACGGGTTTTACCATGGATTTTTGCGGCTGCGGCTTTGCGTTTACCGTTTCGTCTTCACAACCTGCGGCTTTGCGCTTTATTTAATGGCGGATTGCGGCTTTTGTCAGATTTTTGTACGGCCTTGCGGTTTCGAGACCCCCTATAATAGGCCCCCCTAGTTTACCCGAGTTCGCACAGGGAAATAAGGACTCGTGGAGAAATCTATCTGTAATGGCCGCTGCGCGATAGGAGCCTATTGGTGGATTTCACAAGAAGATGACTAAACACTTCTCTTTCAGGTGTGAAAGAATGGATAGCAAAGTATTGGTTCGTCATCACGGCATGCACCCTTCTCCTCGTCTCTTTCATGTTTGCATTCGTGTACTTCTGTGCCGCGTACACACCGAGCAGCAACCCGGAGCGTGAACGGAAAAAGCCGACAAAGGGGTATATTGGAAGACGAGCTAGAAGAAACCAGCAACCTAGAGCCAAGCCCTCAGCTGCGATGCCAATGATGTGAGGGAGTTCCACTTAGTTAACCAGCTAGAACATTTCAAAAAGCACGGCCTAATGTTGCAGAAACGTTATTCGCGAATACAACAGATAGACAATTTAAAAGCACGATGCCCCGCCAAGGTTTCTCGTATTGTAAGTTCTTTATTGTCAATGGGTAATTTTCTATAAAGCTAAAACTCGTCAATATTGCCACGAAACAAAAATATTTGTTATTTCCATCGGGAAAATTATGGTGATTATCACGAGGTGCTACTTCCTTGTATATCTAAACTTTTGGGAGAACATATGTTGCGATTTTGTCGGAATATGAGTGATTTTTAGTGGTTGTTAGCCGCCCTTCGCCAGAAAAGAGATAACTACCACTCTAATTCGTCATTTCTGACAGTCATTTCTTGATTTACATGGATGCAAAAGCTAGCCTGAATTCTAAGCGGCGTTGTTTATCTACTTTTATTAACGTTAAAGTGCTTGGTTTTCGGCAAATAAATAAGTCTTTCAGAAGCAAAATGGATCCAGGTGTCAATCTAAAGGTATAGCCCTGTGTCTACCCTTTTCATGCTCGCTATTAGATCCAAGCCTAAATAGTTACGAGCAGCGCAATAAAAAGTATTCCATTGTTCGCCGTATAGCTACTAACACTGACATTAGGAACTAACCTTAGGATGAAGTGATAACAACGTAACGATATGTTCTTGGATTTTAACGTCAGTATATTGTCTGTGTTGGGATCAAGGCACCGTTATTAGATAATCATTTATATGTATCTAGACTAGGATCTGATAGTGACCTGTTTCTAACACTGCTATTTGTTATCTTCTTCATACATTGACCAAAATGTTGCAGCATTTTCTTGTATTGAAATCAGTGTACAATGGAAAATTCACTCTATCTTCCAATTTACTGTCTATGTTTTCCTCAATCTGACGCAGTGGTTGTGTTTATCACAAGTGGTCGCAGTGGAGCTTAGTGCCTTGAATATAAATAACTTTTTATATGAACAATTCTGGATAATGATGTTGAAATTTACTTGTTTGTAGCTTTAGAATTAAGCACAGAACACGAGGACATTTTATTTCAACTAAAAGTTTTTGAGAACCAAACGTAAAATAATGAGGTTAACCTAATGCTGTTAATATATGCGTTATGTAGGTGTTATTCATTCAGTGATATTTATATCAGTGATGTTCCTTGGTATTTTATCCTTTCTCTCCGTACATCGTCCCTCGTTCTATTCCATATTTTGACTTTAGGCACCAGAACAATGTAGACACGTTTTATAAGCCACTATGAATCAAATATTTCATAGAATACTCTTTACGTTGATACCAAATGAACCTACTTTTTGATAATTCTTTAAAGTGCCTCTAAACCTTTTGGGAAGTTTGGCTTATTTAATAGAACTCGTCGAGCTGGTTTCAAATCAAAAAACATTTTTTAGATCCAATGAGTTGTTTTTTTTCTACAAGTGTTCAAAGTTCGTATTTTGAGCAAAATTGCGATAAATTTTGGTCAACGACCGCGCAATTAGAGGTCTCGGGCGAGGCGTGCTTGTGATGTCATACCGGGAATCGGGCAAAAAGTCAGACGTGAACAACACACTTTGGGAAGCACAGTTTAGAGTCAATTCGGAAAAAAGAAAAACGGAAAAATGCTTGGAAGGTGCCATGCTCGTCGTTTGGTTGCAGATGAACTCGGTGTTGCAGCTTTTCCGACTATTCACAGAAGATCGTGACACCGGAGATGATGTTTCAAACAGAGCACGTGTAGACAGGTAGGCCCATAAAATTTTCTTTTTAGGCCCATCTTTCATTTCTATTTTTCTACGTTCAAACTCGCTTCAGATACCGACACTTCTGATCTAAGAACAACTTTTTCACTCCTCCGTTAATAGATTACACCATTCCGCTTGCAAAGAAGTTATGAAATAAATTGGACAAAGAGTAGGTACACATATTTTATAAGAAACCAACAACTGATGAAAATTTGGGAGAAGAACAATGGATTCTTTTGTTCTATTGTTTTCTTTACCAAAAGAGAACAATATAAAATCTAAAGTAACTTCTATACTAGTTGGGCTTGAACAAGGTTTTTTATAAAAAGCGTTTACAAATAAACTATCGCCACAAATTTTATCACACAACAAAAAATGTAGATCTTTGCGATTCACATGGAAAAATTGTCAGGGTTAGTTTCTTATGAGGTGGGGGTGAAAGGCTCAGCGGGTTGGCATATTTTGCTGATTTTAAGCAGCGGATTTGGTATTTTGTGATCTTATTTTATGGATTTTCGTATTTTGTTTTTTTTGATATATGGCATATTTTTTCGATATTCTATGACGTATTTCGGATTCAAATAGCATTTTAAAAGAATTTTGAATCCCTTCTATCCATTTTGATGCATAAATTTAAGTTACAACTTCAAATTGTCTTTCTTTGATTCCAAAATCTTTTTTGAAGAAAGAAAAGTTAAATTTTAGCATTGTCTGACTTCGAGGAACTTGAGGAGGGACCTAAGTAATAATAAACAAAAAGTAACCAAAACGTATTTTGTTTGCCCTCATTGGCAGTGGTGGACACTTAGGGATGGTGGGGGGCAAACCCATTGTTTTAAATAAAAGCACATGACTATGCATATTGTTTCAGAACAAAAGGATATTGTTTTAGAAATTATGGGTGCCCACATGTCCACCATAGCTCATCAGTGCTGCAAATTAAGATAGTATACTGTAGGCTGCAAAAAACGTGTGCCAAAAATAAATGTAAGCTGCAGTTTATCATTGAAGAAATATCTTAAAGTTAAATTATTACATTAGGCTGCATGTAGATAGGTGTAGGCCTAACCTATATTTGTCGATTTTTTTGAAATATTTAAACAACGGGCCTAAATTTGAAAAAAATCATGACATCCGACCCAAAAATCCAGATTTTTTTGTTTAGAATTGGAATACTCAGTCCCTTCAAAACGTCTCGTCTGTTGCTCTTCTTCTTGTGCCTGCCCTCTCACGACTCGATTATAATTTTGAATATATTCCTCATCAGCGAGCGGTTCACCTTCATAAGGGCCTCCTTCCTCCGAGTCATATTCGCTGTCTTCTTCGGGCCTAGTTGCCGATCTCGCCGATATCACCTTCGAGTTCTTCTTCGATTTCTACATCATAATCCTCGTCGTAAAAGGTTAAAGATTCTTCACTTGCTGAAGAATAGCCGTTATTCGCAGATGCCATTTTGTAAAGATCGAAAATAATTGTAAAATCTTACTTGTTTTGCGTTCTGCACCACGCTTGTGAACATGAATGAATTCTCTGAGATTCCCGGTATGACATCACAGGCCGACTCGGTCCCAGTCTCCCAAAAGCCCGGTCGTTGACCACGAGTGGTCGCCGTAAAACCCCCTAAATCGGGGAAATCCTTTCGAAAACACAAAAAAGAATATTTTTTTCAAGATCTACGATGTTTGATCTATAAAATAAGCCAAACTCCCCAAAAGGTTTAGTGGCACTTTAAGGTTTTCTTCATTGTCAAGAAAAGTCATTTAGACAAATCTATTTCACGGTTTCTCAATATTAAGCCGAATTTCCACTTGCATAATTTTTGCCTCGGAACGGATCGGATCGGACAGGATCAGAACGGAACGGAACGGAAATTTTCTAATTTCAATTTCCACTAAAATTTTGGCGGCAAAACATTGAGTGTGCAGAGAAACAAACATGGCTCTTTTAAGTTTAAGAACAAAAATCTTACTTCTTCTCTTACGGCAAAAGAAGAGAAAAGCAAGAAGGAAAATGTGGGTGCGAAAGATATTTAAAGAAAGAAAACAAAAAGGGGAGTTTCACTTGCTTGTCAAAGAAATGCAACTACATGATCAAGCGATGTTTTTCCAGTATTTTCGCATGTGTCCTACTCAGTATGAACATTTGTTATCACAAGTTGCTCCAGAATTAATAAAATCTTCACAGAAAAGGGAGCCTATTGGCCCCAGTGAAAGACTCTGTGTTGCCTTGAGGTATTTGTTCACTGGAGATTCGCAAAAAACCATATCTTCAAGCTTCCGAATTAGTCCAACGTCTGTTGGAAGAATTATATATGAAACCACAGATGCAATAGCACGAGTTTTAACGCCAGAGTATTTGATATGTCCAAATTCTCAAGAGGATTGGTCAAGAATTGCGTTGGAGTTCGAAGAAAAATGGCAGTTCAATCATTGTCTTGGGGCAATCGATGGTAAGCACATCGTGATGCAAGCCCCACCCAGATCAGGCTCACTGTTTTTCAATTACAAAAAAACTCATTCATTGGTACTTATGGCAGTTTGTGACGCCAATTACAGATTTACTATGGTTGATGTTGGTGATACAGGACGTAATAGTGATGGTGGAGTTTTTGCAAATAGTGATCTTGGTACAGCTATTTGTGAAAACACTTTGCAATTCCCCCCTGATAGGAAAATCTGGAATAGCGATATAACATACCCATTTGTGTTTGTTGGTGACGAGACTTTTCCTCTGAGACCAAATTTAATGAAACCTTATCCTAAAGCTGTTCTTGGTGAACAGGAAAGGATATTTAATTATAGACTTTCTCGATGCCGACGAGTTATCGAAAATACATTTGGTATACTTGCATCACGTTTTAGAATATTTAGAAGACCCATTATTGCTAGAGAAGATGTCGTTATTAGGGTAACGAAAGCTTGTGTTGTTTTACATAACTATTTAATGCATAACAAGGAATTTAAGGGAGCTTCCTATCAGTATCTACCACCAGACCTAATTGATAGAGAATCAAGAAGTGGTATTCGACCAGGTACATGGAGAGGGGATGTGCAACAAGATTCTGGCCTTAGACCTTTACAATTACGAATGGCTTCAAATAATTATTCCAGAGATGCAAAAACTGTCAGGGAAAACTTCAAAGCTTTTTTTTCAATTGGACCGGGACAAGTACCCTGGCAGCTAAACTATGTAAACCAAGTTCACAATACTTTTGACAGACAATAAAACAGCAATAATTTACAAATAGCATTGTACTTTAAAGTTTTCAGAGGAAGAGAATAGAAACACTTCGTCATGTTTTGTTTATAAATGCCTGTAATCATACATGTATACTGTATATAACATTGCTAGTCCTCATCACTTTGATGTAGTTCACAAAATAACTTTAATATTGCTAACCGTGCTTTTCTTTTTTTTCTTGCATCCAAGTCTTTAAACTCCTGCACAAGACTTAAACAAAACAACCTGTCAGGATCTTTGTCTTCCCCACTCTTTACCTTCTCAATGTCTAATTTTATGGCTTCCCTTAATAAGGATGTTTCATTGTCAGCTGAATTGTTATTTTTACATCCTTTAGTTTTACTGCCTTTCATAATTTCCTTTGATGCATTATTATTAACTGGTGATGAACACAGTGCAGTTGCAGGGCTTCGCAATGAAGCGGGACTTTGAAGAGATGAAGAGCTAGGCAAAGAAGCAGAAGGACTTTGCAGTGGGGACTCATCAGCCATTGTCTCATCTTGTGATACAGAGGTTGAATGCAGATTGTTTGTAGATCGGGAAAGACATTCTTGGGTCAAGCTTTGTGTGGTATTTTGATTTACTTGTGGTAAGAGAACATTAGTGAATGTTTGTCTGTTGGATATTGTGTCCTGGATGAAGGCAAGCTCTGCAAAAAATGCACATGTTGGTAAATTAGAGGTACCAGCACCAGATCTTGTTATTCTTTCTCGTCGTTTCAGGCATTTTCGGTACGAGTCTTTCAATTTGTTCCAGCGTGTTCGACAAGTTTCAGCTATTAAGTAAGCAAAAGTAATTATTAATCAATAACAGGTAAATAAATTTTCTGCTTGAATGTAATTCTATCTAGATAGATAAAATCTGTCCCTGAGAAAACATATCTACTACAGCTACAAAGACCATTCAAGGATTGAAAGAATTGAGTAGGTCAGCCTTTGTATTTAAAGACACAAAAGTAGAGAATGGAACATGTCAGGTTATAAAAAGGTTAAACTATCATTATATTTATATACAGCTACTAACCATCATTAGAAAGAGCTTGGGCAACTTTTAGCCAAGCTAATTTTTTCTTTGGTGTTTCTTTGAAGCCTCTAGCTCTAACATCCCAAAGACATGGATATTTTTTCACCTCTTCGATCAAATTAACCTCAAAATCACCGACAACTTGTTCACTTTCGTCACCAATCTGCGACTGTTCTTGCTGAGGAGAAGGTGCATAGTCATTTGTTCCTTGCTCTGGTTGCAGTGGCATACGGTTTTGTTGGGATTGTAATGCTGCTGCTAGAAGCTGCGATAAATAATGATTATTTTCTGAAATGCAGCTGTTCCCTTCCAACGTTTGAAAATCATAGTTTTGGCTTTGGCGCTCGCCACAGTGGTCATCAACAGGTCGATCTGCGTTCGCCATTTTGTTTTTCTATGGCCTGAGTCGATTGATCCATGTAAAAGGAAAAGTCGTCACGAAAATTCTAACGAATGTGATTGGTTATTTTTCCCAAATCCGACCTTCTTCCGCAGGTGAGCTTGGAAAAAGTTAAAATCATTCCAACTTTCACTTGGAACGGAACAGAACAGAAAGGACATACAATTTTCCAAGTCATGTGGTTAAAAGAATGTTTTTCCGCATGCGCAATAATATTTTTTCCGATCCGATCCGTTCCGAGGCAAAAATTATGCAAGTGGAAATTCGGCTTTACGGAGCTTCGAAGACCAGACCAAATAAGTTCGAACCTCGTTTGTTCTGCAAAGCAACAAATAAGTCATGTGATTACGCCACCTAGGACTTTTCCATCTATCATTCGGTCTATTCGGCATCTACTCAAAATATTGAAAAGGAGGTGCTAAAATTTGGCACTTAGATGGGTTTATTTGCTATGTCTTAGTGGCATAATACTACCCAGTAATGATATTAAGTACCCCCGGTAAAAAGCGCTACATCCTTCTGCATTGAATTATGTCATACCTTGATTCAAGGAAACGCCGCTTTATCAAGAATCGGCCATAAGGGCAAAAACGGCGATAAGGAAAATAGTTTTTGATTTTGACGAACTTTGCATGTGGGCTATGCAATTAGTTGGCCAATATTATAGGCCGCATGTTAATCATGCTGCAATGTACTCAAGTTATGGTAGAAAATAGACAAACCTACCGTAAAATCGTTGACTGTTTGCAGTGGCGTTCCGTGAGTTCAAAGACAGGGTATTCTGTGGATAATTTTTTTTGACCACACCCAAAAATTCTTACAAGGACTGGGCCACGCCCTAATAAAATTTAACGGATATCAAATTAGTTGATTTTTGCTGCTTTACTTTGGCTTAAATGTTACAAAATTAGAAGTAGTAAATCTACGCAAATAAAACTTCATTTAAAACATAATATCACTATAATATCACACTAAAAGTTGGATCAATATCCCAAACACAAACCCATACACATCAGATTGACACTGTAAGGACCATCTAAACAGAAAACATGATATTCTGATAAAACTACAAATTAGTAACTATTTGTGAGATGTATGCTTCGACAAAGAGTGAGAAAATTGCAGGCCTCATAGGCCCATATAGCTTACAACAACAAGAGTAGGATATAAAATATTCTTTACTTAACTTCAAGCTAGTTGCTTTCTGTCTTTTGCAACATCAACATTAAGGTTCTAAAAGTTTCCCTTCTTCCTTGCTTAGACTATTTGACAAATCTGTTTCTTCCCTTTATTCGATTTGTTTATGTCGTAAAATCGATATGGAAAACGCGCCTCGTGAACTTTACTTGAAGGTATTTACCAACACAGTGTGAGAGTTTCATAACAAAGGAAAGGAAATTGCGAGCACGGGTCTTACCGCGCCAATTTCAAAAAAGAAATTCGACCTGATGGACGCAGGATCTTAATGTGCGTCTTTTGCTAGTACAAACCTATAGGACTTGCCGCTTCAGTGATTTCGCCAGCATGGATTTTGATTGGCTAAAGGTGCTTCAAGGTTCCCTTCGGGGAACTTAGGTCAAAAGCTTAGAAAAGTATCTGCCCGCTCTAAAAGCAGGTTCTAAGAGTGAGGTCAACAAATATTCCGCTTGGGCCGCAATATCAACCGCAATACATTGTCAAAAAGACATACAGACAATTACCAACTATCAAAAAGCCGCCTACTGGCCGTAACCTAAAGCCCTTTGTTTGCAGAGTAACTGCACAACACGAGAAGACGAGATGGGTCTTGCGAGCGCGTAAAGAAAACTTATTTGATTGCAATGACTTCATAGATTTTATGAATATGGTTTTTAACAGAATGAAAAGCAATAAATGTTTGATTATATATTTAAAACGAATTCATCTGCATAAAAAATTTAAAGCATAAAAATTATTTTTTTGTGTGAAAACGCTAGGGTATTCTCTGAATACCCTGAATACCCGGACGGAACGCCACTGACTGTTTGTCAAAATCTTTTTTAAAACCATAAATTTTCTATCAAATTATTTGAAAATGTTAATATGCCTCGACTACGTTGACATCAAACAACCAAGAGAAATCAAACAACCTTCCTCTTTGCCCCACTATCCTACCTACGCCTCTAATACTCAAAATTGAATAAGCTCTCAGGCTGCTCGGGCAGTTTTTCGTGGGTTTACGGTTGGTAGATTTCGGCGGAGTAGGAGGGGGGGGGGGGGATAGAGTCTCCACCGAGCACAGGGGTGCCACATTAGAGGGTGCGGTGAGTGATCACAGGGAGACAAGGACTGCAAAATGAGGAGTGGCAACTTTGCAAGTTTCATAATTCGAATTGTTTCCAAAATGGCGGAGGTCAGTGTCAAGAAAATTTTGTTATTTGGTGCCACAGGCAAAACTGGTCGACAAATTTTGAGGCAAGCACTAAATTCGGGACACAAAGTAACGGCAGTTGCAAGAAATCCTGCAAGTCTAGAGGAATATCAGAAGTACGTAGGATGTTTATTATTATATTTCCCTATACCCTAGGAGGAAGTTGGGCTAGTGCACAGGTCCCAACTGCCTGCAGCAGAATGAGGCTCTTTACGGTTGGTGATTGGGCCTTGGTACAAAATTCCTAATTACATACTTTGTTTTCAGCTTTTTGGCTAGCCTACACTCTATTTTTTATAAGAAAACATTTTAAAAGAATAATGAGGCTCAAAATCGGTGAAATTTAAGAATATTGTGAGGCTCAGATTTTATGAAAAAAGATTTTATGTAATTTTACTTCTGAATTGGTGTGCTTTTTACAAGAAATGCTTTAAATACACACACCCAAATTTTGATGCAAGTGTCGATGACCTCTATTTTACAGGAAATAAGAATATTGTTCTGCTACTGTAGCCACCATATTTGTAATACTGTAGGTGTCCGTTACTTTGGCATCTATGACAATAATAATAATTTATTGCTATATCCGTGTTTTTGCCATAAGAATAATTTAAGAATATTCCGAGGCTCAAAATAGCAAAAAATTAAGAATATTGAGGTTCAGAAAAAAATTAAGTATTCTTATAAAAAAAGAGTGTAATTAGCATCTATGCTATGATAGGGTAGGGTGGGGCGCAATGGGGCGATTTCGATTTCGAGGTATTTTTCCTGATGATGAATTGAATTTTTCAAAATTGTTTTGCATTATCAGTGTCTTGGATCTTTAAAAGGCAAATTGGGAGTCTCCCTGTGAGATTGGTCGGTCGGAAGGTCTGCACTTACACAAAATCGTAGAGTGGCCCATTATTTTGCCCCTCCAACGATAGGATAGCCTTATCTCAAAGATTACAAGTAGAAGGCATTGTTGGCCACCTCAATATTTTACAAAGCAAGCAAGCACAAATGCTGAATTGCGCCTTGAAAATGTATTTTCAATCCATCAATTAGATATCTTATTCCAAATGTTGATAGAATAATAGAATAATAAAATAAAAATTAAAATATATTTCATGGGGATAAATCATCTGAAAAAATTATACAGGTATTGCATTATCATAATGCCTGGGAAAACCTTTTCATTTAATCATAAATGCTAGAATAACTGAGCATGTTTCTTTACTTAACATGATCAAGCAGCAGCAGCAGCTGGGATTTTTCCAAGGAAATAGAACATCAGATAATCTAATGATTATTCATTCTTTATTATGTCAAAGCCATTACTGGAGCAAAAGGGGAGCAAATTATATGTTGCTTTGATCAATTTTGAGAAGGCTTTGATAGTATATCAAGAAAATTAATGATACAAAAACTATACAAAATGGGTAAAAAAGGTATACTTTAAAGTTATTGAAGATATGTAAAAAAATGACAAAACTTGTATCAAAATTGGAGATAGAATACTGTAATGCAATTTTTCATGTCAACACAGGGGTCAAACAAGGTTGTATTTTGAGTCCAAAAATTTTAAATATTTTTGTAAGTGATCTTCCCAAAAGTTTCCAGAAACCTTCAAATGATCCAGCAAAAATAGGAGAAACTACTGTAGGATCTTTATTCTGGGCTGAGGATAAAGTCATAATTTCTGAATCAAAATCAGGCCTACAGAATTCCTTGAATGATCTTTCAACAATTTTTGTCCGAAAAATTTATCAAAACAGTATAAACATGCAAAAAACAAAATATATGGTCATAAATAAGGGGGCAAGCTCCTTCGAAGTAATACTTTTAACTTGAGATCTGAAAAATTAGAGACTGTAAAGCATTTTAATTACCCAGATTTAAAGTATTATTGAATGATTTGTACAGACGTGGCCTTGAAGCTACTTTAAACTGGAAAGCTTTTATAGATGAAGTATTCAGACAAAACACTGCTCTTACAGTTAAGCTATTCGATTGTCTAGTCAAAGTTTGTAACAGTGGTGGTAGCAGGTCTCCTCCAATAGGAAGGAGCTAGCACAAACCCAACCATTGGAGGCCAGTGATTGCCCTGCTCCAACTCAATGTCTTCTTCGGCCACTTGAGGTATTTTTCAAAGTCAGAGCAGCAAGGAGGATGATTCACTGCCCTCCTACCAAAAGTCTCACGGCCAGTTGGGCTAGAAGAAGCCTCTTACGAAGGGGCTTCTGTCTCTTAAAGTTCAAAAAAGTGCAAAAATTGAAAAAAGGAGTCCTAATCAGAATATATGCTAACTTGTAGAGAAAGAAAGAACCAAGGGCTATGTGGAAGTTCCTTACTGAAAAATGTGTCTTAAACAAGTATAATCAAATTCTGCTCATAATCTAATTTTCCAGGTATGACAACTTGGAAGTGAAGCAAGGAGATGTTTTGGACAGAAAAACGTTTCAGGAGCATATGTCTGATTGTGATGTAGTGATGTCTGGTTTGGGTCCTTCTCAATATCATTCCATATTTTCTCCCATGACTTTCTATACAGACAGTATGCTGGAAATTCACGAAGCAATGAAAACGTAATAGTCTATTTTCTCATTTCTCTTCTCAATGCAAAATTCACACCAACATTACACTTGTTAAAGTCCTTATATAAAGCCCTTGGAAGTGTCTAGAATTCAATTGCCAAGGCCCTCTATTTAGACATGCATGAGATCACTCTTGGCTCTTGCAGCAAACTGAATGAAAGCCTAGAGCTTGACTGACCAAAGCCACTGTGGTTCCATTTCCTTTTTTAAATGGCCTGTGATAGATTAAAGGCAATGAACGGAGATAAGGGAGGCAAAACTATAAATAGATCACAATTCAATTCAATAAGAGCATGCGCAAACGCAACTTTGCAAAGTGATCACATGAAAGATTTTTGATCAAAGCCTACCAACAGCCAAAATGGCGGAAAAGCTGTGGAGAACTTGGAGAAGCTACGAGCCTGTGGAGATCGCAGATCTTTTTCTTGATAGCAAGAAAGTCAGAGGTAAGCCATTAATTTGATTATGTAATTAATGTTAGCTTACGCAGCTAAATGGTCCATAGGCCTTTTAGGAAAGTTCTTGTTTTCCATCTTTGACATGCAACAACAGAATTTTTTCAAAATAAGCATGACAAGGTTGCCCTTCTTAACTGCTTGTTTGAATTTTGGATGGCTTTAGGCCTTTATAATAGTCTCTTTTTGCCATTTTAAGGCCCTCCCCTCTTCTTTCATTTGCATAATCAACAGAAGTATAGCAGTAGGCCTAAAGGCATTAAAACCCTGGTCTCCCACATGAAACTTGTTATAATCAGAGCTAAATCCTAAATCTAGGACACAAATGAGTAAGAATTTGGAAAGATTGAATAATTTTCAACCCCCAGGTCTCGTCTCGTGAAATATGACACTACCTTACCAGCCTTTGTTCGAAGTATTTTTTTCTAATCAAATTAGTAGAATAAAAAAAGTATCCTGAGCTAGCAGAGACAAGAGGATTGTTCATCAAACAATCCAACAATTACAAATATTCATTCTCAATTTATTTCTGATGGAGTATAACGCCTGATAGATGTTACAGATAGAATATGACCCCTTTCAAGAAAGGATTTTATTCTTTTTTGAAATATTACTAATACTACATAATTATATATCAACAAGTTGTATCTTTCTTTGTTGCAGCCATGAACAGGGATGCGGATGTAGCTATGAAGATGTGAAATGTTGATGCTGAATCAGTTTCATCTGCTTCTAATGAGTCTTCCGTTCTTGATATTTTGCTATAAAATAATTTTGATGCTAAGATGACGATTTTTATCTCAAAAAGTCTATTTTCCTACTGATGTCCATCTAAATATTATCTGGGTTTGGTTGAAAATGGGGTTTAGAACTTAAGACTTCACAAAATTTTTGACAATGTTCCGTATTGTTTATTTGATTCTCTTAGCAATATGGAATATTTCTGTCAAAAGCTTTTCTGATGAAAGTATGGTTGTGCAGGCTCTGCATGCGCCAAATAGAAGGGAACCAATTCTAAAAGTCTTTTTTGGTGTGAGCTGTAAAATAACAACTTCATTTTGTTATCATGATTTGGGTGCCTTGATGCAGTGTTAGCAATAGTGATGATTAGGGAAAATTAATCAGGATGGTGGGAAAAACATCAAATCTGGCAATTTTGTTAGAGAAGTTGAGAGGTTTGCGTGATATCTGAAAAGTAAATTTCCACCACTGGATTTTAGAACCTTTCTTAAATTTGCATGTTGTTAGAGGCAGTCACACAGTTTGGTGCTACTGCCGGTAGCCTTTTTAGCATTCACTTGAAAATGAATAAATGAAAGTTGCTTTGAAATACTAACATTTAATAAAAATACTTAACAATATTTTTCCATTTCCCAAGAGAGGCCTAAACAAGCCTAAACTTGGATTGTTACTGTTAGGGTAGCAGTGTAAAGGAAACTAACCCAACCATCCAGGAACCAATAAGTTTCATTTATTACATTCACTGACATCAACATCGAGAAAGATATAAGGTCTGGATACTTACCTCTAAATTTTACTTGGTCTCGGTGACTTTGCTAGACTCCAAGCCTTCTATCATGGCGAATTAAAAAAGAAATCACGTCTCGGCTAAGAGCCTTTTTACCTCTGTTGCTTTGGCTCCACAGCAAGCCTCTTTTAGGCCTAATATAATACCGATGATGATAATTGTCTGCTCTAGTTGCCACTCAAATCCAGAATCTGAACATAAAACATGCATATGCCTAGTTGAAAAACTCCCATTCCATCTTTGATTGTCTGCTTGCTGGAACAAGAAGCTGTATCGCAGCTTTCCCGATTTGTCAGCCATTTTGCTTTTTGCAATCACAGTAATCCCCGTTTTTATCTGATCACATGAAATTTCGACCCAACGAAAATCCTGCTATCCTATTGGCTGCTATTTATGGGTTGCCCAGACCCCTGGACTAAAGACACCTTTTAACTCCGTAGATTGCCTTTAAGCAATGTGAATTCAGCCCTAGCCTTGTAGTAGGTAAATTACTATTATTACATAACTTATCTTATGGCCCTTATTGCTCCTTCAGTCATGCTTATTTTAGACTGAATTCAGAGTCAAATACGTAGTGTCATTATGTATCTCAAATAATAATGAAAATTATGAATATGATCTAGTTAAGACTGATTTATAAAGGCAAAGGATCTTTTCTCCCCACCACTATCTTTTCTACTTGCGAGTTGATTTTAAGGACTTTGCAGCCTAAAATGATTTTTAAGATTTCGTCATGGTAATTTACAGACTACACTAGAGGCATCTCACCTTGAGCCAACCAGAAACGGTAGGTGCGCTCCCACAGGAAGGGGAATTCTTCTACCGTATGGGCAAATGAGTTGAACTGAAAGTAGTCATATCGTTTGGATATTCACACAGCTAACAATTAAAAATATACAAAGTTAACTAATAATCTAAATTGAAAAGTCTATGGCGCAACAAATTTCTCGAGAATACAGTTTCTACATTAACAATCAGTGCCGTTTGATTTATGAAAGATTTCAAATTTTCAGCAGATTTGAAATTGTTTGGTGTATCATTCCACATTTGACGCAACCATTGATGACTTTTTTTTACCCGAAAGTGGCTTTAATTTTACTGCCAAATTTATGTGGGAATTTTCTAGCATGGGACGTTCAAACTTGATTAAAAAATGTGTCGGTATCTGTAAGAATTTGTAACCCGGCGTCATATTTCTTCAAGACTTGGTAACTGATTTGTTCCAGAATCATGTTAAACTGACTCTGGTTAACTTCATGTCTTTAGCCACGGAATAACTCGATTGGTTGTCTGCTCTTCATGGGCCACCCAAGACAGGCCAGATCTTCCTTTCTTCATTCGCTGGATCCTGCGACCATTGCTCATTAGAAGTTTCTTAATCAACATGGATGAGATGGAGCAATATTTGTTGACGACAGATCTGAATTACACCGTCTGTAGACCACCTGGCCTAACTAATGGTAAGTGGTACCTTTCTCAATAGTTTCATAAATTGTTCAAATTAGCATATTTGGAATTGGGAACTCTTGCACCCCGGTCATGCAACTTGTCATTTTTCTAACTCAATGATCCTGTTAAGAGTTTGTGTGTTTTATTAAACTTCTTTAAGTTTTGAACGGTTTCATCATAACTTCTAACTGTTTCATCGAGCTGGCAAATGTTTGATTAAACTTATTACTGGTTAACCAAACTTGCAACTGTTTCACTAACCTTGCAAATGTTTCATCAAACTTGTAGCTAATTCATCAAACTCAAAATTTTTTGATCAGAATTCTTTTCGTTAATCATAATCTGGGTACATTGTGGCGTAATTGACGCGTGGACTGAATCGACCATCTAGTTACTTACACGGTATTTTCCAATCTTTAGCTATTTCTTTTACATTCGAAAATATTCCCACACATTTTGATTCGTAATTTAGAGCCGCCTTCTGGTAAGGAAGTAACTGTAAGAGTTGATGGTCAACATGTGCCGAATGCCGCCACGACCATACCTCGTGCTGACGTAGCTGCTTTTATGCTGAAATGCCTGAACACTGATGAGTTCGATAAGAAAATGCTGGCCATTGGATTTCTATAACTTTCATACGTAATTGATGATTCTTTTCAAAACATAAACAGTATTTTATATTAATTTTCATGTGTTGATTAATTTTGAACCCCAAGCTGCTCTGCTCAGCACTCGTCATGAAGAGCCTCATTGATGGTAGATGGTTCTTCAACCCGGCAAAAGGGTAACACCCCTAACGTCCTAACTAATAAGATCAAATTGGGATATCAGGATTTATAACAAATTTTTCGCTGATTCTTAAGAAACTTTTATTGGTGTTTTATGCGTTTTCTAAAGCTGTTATAGCCTATAATTGCTCCATGATTAGTCCTGATTGGATTATAAACCCATTTGAAAAATGTATTTGCGAAAATGTCGACCAAAAACCATGGGCTAACTATCAGGTTCTTTTAATTTTTTTGGCTGATTTTTAAGAAATATTTTTGGTAGTTTTATGCGTGTTCTTAGGCAATTATAATAGCTTAATATTGCTCCTTGGACAGTAGGTGGATTAAAAGCCTATGTAGAACCATTTATTTTGATCAAATATTTACCAAAAGCCATGAGCTATCAATCAGGCTTTTTCCCAATTTTTGGCTGATTTTGATGAAATTTTTCTAGTGATTTTATGCGTTATTTTTGGCTATTATAGCTTATGAGCAGTACTCCCTCATCAGTCCTGAGTGTTTTAAAAACCTTGTTGGAAGAATTAATTTTGGAAAAAATTTGACCAAAAATCATTGGTTAACCATCAGGATTTTTCTAAGCATTGGCTGATTTTGAAGGAAAAGTTTTTGGTGATTTTATGCATTTTCCAAGGCAATTAAAGTCAACTGTTACTCCAAAAACTGTGGATTAAAAGTCCATTTGACATTATTCGATTTTGGCCAATTTTAATATAAAACTATGGGCTAACCACATCAGGCTTTTTTCTAATATCCAGCAGATTTTTAAGAAACTTTTATTGGTGCTTTTATGTGTTCTCTAAGGCTATTCATAGCCTATTCGTCCCCTAATCAGTCCTGTGTGGATTGAAAGCCAATTTGAAAGAATTCATTTTGGAAACATTTTTATCGAAACTAGGGGTTTACCAACCGGCTTTTTTCTAATTTTTCTAATTTAATAGGGGGCAAATTTAAACCAAAAACCATGGGCTATCCATCAGGCCTTTAAAAATTTTTGGCGGATTTTTTAGAAAATTTTAATTATGTCCTTGTGTGTTCTCTAAGGCTATTTTCGTCTTTCATTGCTCCCTGATCAGTCCTGTGTGGATTGAAAGCCTATTTGGAAGAATTCGTGTTGAAAAATTTTTACCAAAAACCATCGGTTAACCATGAGGTTTTTTTCTAATTTCTGGCAGATCGCAAAGGACATTTACTGTGATTTTATACGTTTTCCAAGACCTTTGGCAAGCTATGACCAAAACCATCAAGCGTTTTTACCTAATCAGCACTATTCATGGAGTATTATTTTGCTACATGAGGCCCTGGGAAACTCATAAAATCATAAAAAGTGTTAAAGAACCTCACGGTTAGCCCATGGTTCTCGGTCAAAATTTGCCCAAATTGAATTTTTCTATATAGGCTTTTAATCCATTTCAGGACTATGAATGGGGAAATATTAGGTTGAATTAGGTCTTAAAAAAACAAAAGCAACAAAGTATTTCCTTCAAAATCAACGAAAAATTGCAAAAAGCCTGATGGTTAGTCGATGCTTTTTTGTCAAAATGTTTCCCTAACTAAATACTTCAAAATAGGCCTTTGATCTATTCAGGACTGTCCCAGCTATCATGTATATTTAGTGCTATGTATTGTAATGTAAATTTCAAATGAAAAATAAAAAAAACAGGATCGGAATAAAACGCGTTGTGAAAACAGTATATCCTCATTATCACTAAGAAAACATTACCGTAAAAAGGTGGATTTTAAATATGAGTCTAGTTCGATACTTCCATACATATCACTTATTGGACATCCTTGTGAAATTCGTGTATTCCTACCGTGTTCTAAGTCAGTATTAATGAGCAACAGGACGCATCAATCTTGTGAAACCGCTGGGTTTTCAGATAAGAAGGAAACGTGATGTGAAACTGCCGATGTGGAAGACAAAGTCTCACTTTGCAAACATTACAGTTATATGGCGAGTCTAAAATGAAAGTCTGAAAAACTGGTGTGATATTTCTTCAAGAGAATGGGGCCAAGCAGCTTGAGCAGTTTGCTATGTGCAGTTGAAGTTAAGGTTAGTCGTATGACGTTAGCATCTGGATGGGTAACCTCCGGAGTTGTGACTAAAGTACTCACTCAACCGTCCTTCGAATGGGGCGTTAAACTATGGGCTCCATCCGCTTGCTGGAAAGCAAGCCTCTGGCCTTTCGGAGACTGGCACGTTAAACATAAACTTACTTATTTAAATAAATATTCTTATCTGTTGGTTTATATTCATGCTTTCCAATACATTTTCGTCTACGAATGAAATGTTTGCGAAAACTGCTAAGTAACTGATGATAACAACCAATAAAGATGCTCGTTAGGCACTCATCGGAGTGGTACGATCAACGGAAATGCGCTTGCTCGAACTAACCTCTAAGTAAACAATACTTTCGAAATCCAGTCGAGGTGTTTGAACACATCCATATGAACTTGGGTTTCACTGCCAGCCTCACACGAAAAAAAGGTCGATCCCCAACTTTTCAGCCCAACCAAAGTCTCTCTGGATCCTTGTCTCGTAACTAAGACCGATGCAGTACTTAATCGCTGCCACAAGTCAGCATCGCAATAATCCGGATTCTCTGCAGAGGGAAAACCTTATCATTCATTTATCATCAAATAAATGTTATACACCATACGCTTCCTTCGGCGTATAATTTCAAAAACTTTACTTTATTATTATTCTTTCAGTATAGCGCTAAATGCCCTAAAACTTGGAATCACTATTGCAATCTTTTGACTATCGTGCAAAATTTGAAAACTGGTGTTGCACGCATTTCAGTGGCGTGTGAAAATGGAATGAAAATTCTTGTATTTTAATTTGGCGATATATGTTATATGCGTTTGACTGCTTCGGCAATGCGCGAAACATACCATTTCTTGGTTGGAGTTTTAGTGACGTGGACAAAGGCTACAAGCCCTACGATGGATCGTGAGTAATTCCCTGATTAAATACAGGCAACTTTTCGTGCAATATGCTGAAAAAATGTTGCAAAAAAATTGTTCAAAGTAACAGGTCGTGGGTTCGAGTCCTACTCAGGTCATTTCCATTTACCTAAATCATTTCGATTGATATCCTAATTATTGCTTGCCTGAAGTTCAATTTACACTTGATGGATTACCTCACCATACAATAAAGCATAAAATTGTATTGTATAGCTGAAATCTCTTCGTCATGTCTTCTGTTGAAATATTTAGCAGCCCTGATTTTCTTTCTCTGGGAAATGTGTGTTATTGTTGATAATAGACCAGCTTTGCTGCACCGTGACGGATCGATAGAAAACCCAATTCGTGCGCATTCCGTCCAAAGTCACATACCTTATACGAGCTACAGCAAGTCAATGCGGTATGTTGCTGTATCCAGTGTAGTTTGAGTTTTACAATGCTAGTCTAATACACATGGAATTATTATCCATCTATCCATAGTCCTTAGAGCGAATAGACATGTAGCCATATAAACAGGCTCGAGAAACGCCCATAAAACAATTGTTTCCTTCACCATACAATGAAAGTGTCGAATACAGTAGAGAATTTCCAACTTGGCGCATGCGAGGCGGGGAATTGCTACCCTTGTCCTTTGTAACTATATTCCTACCAATCCTGCTTGAATTCCATAACTTCTTTCAGTTATAAACATTCTACCATGATTTTATTTTAAGAGGATACTGGCTGAGATCATAGCGAAAATACCTCGCAAATGGCAAAATTGCCCGGCAAAATAAGACTTATGTGATTGGGAGATGTCAGACCCCCATGACCCCCAAAGTTTTCGTCATTAACTCCAACCTTGATCTTACCTGAGCAGACTTGCATGTTGTCAAATGAATAGGAAATGGCTGCTTGCAGAATCTTCTTCTTGCAATCACCAATATGCACAGCCTTCGTCTCCCCTTTGAAAACCTTCCCTGGTTGAGAAATATCCAAGGAATCTCCCTCCCACCACACCAGTGAAAGAGTCTGGGTACCAGATATTGCAGCAGAAGGGAGGCATATTGGTGTGGCTGCTTGGGAATGAGGCTCAACTTTCAGCAAGGCAGCATCGTTGGAGAAGGTTTCATATTTGAAACTCTCGTGAATGTAGATTTTCGTCACTTTGAGATGCTTTTTAGAGCCTTTAATCATCACTTCGATGACGCCAGGTTTCATTATGCTACCATCTGGAAGAAAAAATTGAAATTAGGAGAGCTGTCTTACAAACACGCTATCGCAATTAAGCCACTAATCTGAAAGACTGGGTCGAGCATCTGTTGTTTGAAATGAAGTCCTTGGCGGACATATTGGAGGTAGAAATTCAATCAAATTGGAAATTCACGAAGGGGTATGCTTTTATAATGATTTTTTGCTTTGATAATGACACCCGGGCAATTGATAATGATGCAGCTATTGTTCAAAAACAATAAAATCTTCTGGAAGCCATATTTCTTCCTTTTCCAACAATATGTTAAGGAAACTCGGTTCTCTGTCACAAACAGTCAAATTTTCTTACAAATCTCCCTTGTCTATCCGACTCGTAGGAAGCGAGGAGTGGGGCAAGATGGGCTAAACCCCCAATAATTATTCAACTTGCTCCATATTTGAATGTAAAAAGGACATAAACTATCTATTTTGGCTTCGCGTTCACAGGGACACGCTTCAAATACAGAGGTTTTCAACTGCGCAAAACATATGCATACTTTCAAATACGGTGGGTATCGAATTTGCTCTGTTTTCAGTGTGAACACCAAACACGGTGACATTCGAATACGATGGTATTCTTTCAATGAAAAAGGAAATGAAATGTCTGAAATTGGAATTAGGAGCATCGTGTTTTTCTGGATCAGTGTGAACAGTTTATAGTATTCATAGCGCATCCGCTTGATAACGGAGCAGTGTGAACAGACACTGTTTTTCGTCTTCAAATACGGGGACAGACAAATACAGAACAGTGTGAACGAGGCCTTAGGCTGTGTTTATATGGAGGAAATAGCCCCGGCTGCCCGAGGTTATTCCATGATGAGGTTATTTTTCAGCTCACGTTTATATGAGAGGAAAATAATCTCACCTAACCGAGGCTATTTCAATCTGGCGCGCGAGACTCAAAGGACAAACATATCTAGATATTTTGTTCAAAACAACTTAAAAACATTTCTAAATGCCTCTAATCTATTTCTCATCGATAGTTTAATGTTTGATAAAGCATAAAGTAAATTAATATCGTTAGAATATACAGTCAACTTGCCTGAGCTTGCGTATAATTTTCAATTTAGTATCGGGTGAGTGAGGTAAATTTCAATTTGCGTTTATATGAGGAAAAATAACCTCACCAAGGCGATATATCGGCTCGCGTAGGTGGGATATCGGCTGTCAAAATAACCTCACTTAGGTGGGGCTATTTGAAATTCTCATATAAACGCAAAGTGAGAATTACTCTAATTTGTATATGAGGCCGATGTATCAGCTTAGAAAATAACCTCGGTTAGCCGGGGCTATTTCCACCATATAAACACAGCCTAAAAGCCAGAAAAATGGTTTTAAGTCGTTGAAATAAGACGTCATGTACTTTAATGAATTATCTCCCCTCCATCCGTGAGTCCTAACTGCTAGCGTTCACATATGGAGTACAGTGCTTATGAATTCATAGGTAATAGAAGATGGTTGACGTCTTTATTGCACATTTTACGTAAAACGGTACCCGGGAGTGCACAACGTATACCTTATCTCCTTTCTCCACCATAGAAATTACAAGTTTCCCATTGCCTACATGGTGGTACATATTATAGTGTTTACAGCAGTATAGCTGTGACAAATTAACATCAAATACAAAACCACATTTAAACCATGATTTTATAATTCATCAACCCAATGCCGACATATAATTCGATTTACACATTTGATGCAAAGATGATCCAAGGTGAAAGCAACTTAATCTTATTCAACCTCACAACAGTCTCGCGTAAGATAACTAATGTAGTGGATAAAAAAGCTTAACAAAAGCTAGCAATAAACTCCGAAAGCCCCCTTACTCATTATAAGAAGCTCTCTTTTTAGAAAGCCGTAGATAAATAACGACAACGTGGGTAAGGACACTTATTCACAATAGCTTCAGTCTCTTTGGTCCACGTTGGTTCAACTGTCTCTCTTATTTGTGTGTGTGATGTTTACAACGGTGGATGATATCATGGAAATGACCTTTCGATTTTAACTGTATAACATAGATAATGATAACAATCCTCTCGAACACTACACCAGATAACATAAAAAATGCAAGCTCGACAGCGATGTCTCAAAGAATGACCACGAATGGAATCGGCAAATCCGCACATTGAAAATATGCAATAAGATAAAAAATGAGGATCCCAGATTTGCCTTTTTCAATTTTCTATAGCATTTTCGGTAAATAATTGGTTTGAATTAGTTTACAATTATGCATTATACCAAATGTGAATAATTTGATAATAATAATGATATTAACTCACCATATCCAACGAGGCAATGTGCAATGGTGAGGACCCAATTTGCATCAATCAGTGCCCCCTGGCAGAAAATCATACTTTCATCTGTTCTATAGAGAAGAACATGCCATTTCGAGCCACTTGACTGTTTGCTACCACACGTCTTGCCAAGACTTTCTAAATTCTTGTCTCCTTTTTCTCTCTCGATTTCTTTTTCTTAAATCGAACAGAAAGTATGAAAATTAGATTCATGTAGCTCCTACATCAGAATATGCAGCAACTTTGGTTTGAAGGGACCCCTGAAAGTGTGAGCTTTGCGAAAAAACTTTTCATGAAATACTTAAAAAAACACTTGTATCAAACTTAGAACTGGATCGATTATGTGCTGTTGAAAAAGTCATTGGCGTCCATATTTGAAGGTCCAATTCACCACATTGAAATTCCACTGAGATGTGTTATTTGCTTTAATGATTGTTGGAATGAAGATCGGCGATAGACTGAGTAATGGTCATTATGGCAATACATACTCTACTACTGTAGAGATATCTATCTGCTATCAACAGACTGTTACTTAGTTTTATAACATTAAAATCTCTACTTGCTAAAATTATCCTCATTCACTAACAACTTACGTTTACATTGAGGGATACCATGTGACCAATCAGCTCTTTGCTTTTGGCATGTGATCGTTTTTGAGCCAATCATATGATAGCCTGGATTGCACAGGAAGTTTATGGTGTCACCCTCAACATATCCATTTTGAACTACAGTTTCTTTTCTTCCATTCTCTGGAGAACCAGGATCACGACAACTGGCTACAAAGAATCAGAAATACATGTCAGCGGAGGTTCTGAACAAGATCTGTTGATGAAAAATGCCTCCTGGAAAATCTTTCTTACACAGTCATGAACTTAAACTGGATTAGAATGAAGTTCATGTAAATACAGTGAAATGTTGAATAGAAGAACCTCTATCACTAGGCTTTACCCCAGAAAGAAAGGTCCTTAATTTCTAGGGGCATTTTTACAATTGTTTTTCGGACGGGCTGTCTGAGATAACATTGTTATGCTTTTTAAGTATCCATTTGGTGGTATGATATTTTCTATATTCTCGTTACAGCAATTCTTCAGATAATATCAACAAAATTTTCTAAAACATGCAGAAATTTTAGAGGTGGAGGCTCTTAAAAGAAGTAGTTTTTGTAAGTGGGTTTTACTGTCGTGATGAATTTACCTATACAAGTTGGTGAAGGACCATTCCATTTTCCGTCTGCACCACACCTAAGAGATTCGGGTCCTTTTCTAATATAATTATCATTGCAGGTAAATTTAACGACTGAGGGAAAGTAGAAGTTGCTTCTGTCTTTTTCCAAGGATCCATATTCTGGAATATCTGGCTTTCCGCAATTTTTAGCTGTAGAATTGAACAGAACATTAAGAATTATTGAAAAAATCAAGTAAGTATCTAAAACACAAGATATTTTGGTTTGGGTCTACCACGGGCATATTCGAAATGGTACTATTAGCAAGTATAAACTGAGGCACTAGGAGCTATTCTTGAAGTCTGTAATTTGGTTTGCTGAAACAGTACTCAATACATTGAATTAGAGCGGTATGATGTAACGAGAGGAAAGGCAAACCTAAAGAAAGTAATCTCTCCATCTCGACAAGCCCATTTCGTGGCTTCCCACTCATTAGAAGATAATAACTGAAATAATAATAACAAAATAACTGAAGAAATTAACAACTTACGCTTGCATTGTGGAATATCATGTGACCAATCAGCGTTATGTCTTTCGCACGTGATCGTTTTTGAGCCAATCATATCATAGCCTGTATTGCACAGGAAGTTAATGCTGTCATCCTCAGTATATCCATTTCGAACTACAGTTTCCTTTCTTCCATTCTCTGGAGAACCAGGATCACGACAACGGGCTATAAGGAATCAGAAAACATGTAAGTGAAAGTTCTGCAGTATATATGTGAGACTTGAACTCTTCTCGTAAAAAGTACCGTAAATCTTGAATAGTTCTGTATTTCTTTCATACAAAAATATCCGTAAATTGAACTAGGTTCAGAGACTCAGCCTAAAACTCTGAGGGGGATGACCAATATCAGCATTCAATTGTTAACACAAAAAGTGATTGCTACACACAATATGTGTGGAATTTTGTTCAAAGGGAGGGCACCCGTGGCCGTACGTAGTACTCATTAGATTGGAAGTAATTGAAACAATGAATTTACCTATACAAGTTGTTGAAGGACCATTCCATTTGCCATCTGCACCACACCTAAGAGATTCGGGTCCTTTTCTAATATAATTATTACTGCAGGTAAATTTAACGACTGAGGGAAAGTAGAAGTTGCTGCTGCCTTTTTCCAAGGATCCATATTCCGGAATATCTGGCTTTCCACAATTTTTAGCTATAAAAATTGAACAGAACATTAAGAATCATTGAAAAATCAAGTTAAGTCTCTAAAACACAAAACAACAAGATACGATAACAATGACAGCTTACGTTTGCATTGTGGAATATCATGTGACCATTCAACTTTGCGCCTTTGACACGTGATAATTTTTGAGCCAATCATATAATAGCCTGGATTGCACAGGAAGCTTATGGTGTCACCTTCAGCATATCCATTTTGCACGTCTGTTTCCTTTCTTCCATTCCGTGGACTGCCAGGATCAATACAACTGGCTGTAAAGAATGAGAAAAATATGTCAGTGAAACTTCTCAACGGCCTTCAAGCTTATGAAATGCTGTGGTTTGGATAGTAACTACACTCTCTTTTTCACGAGCTAGTAGAATGTGTTTAAAGCTAGCTGTTATTAAATATTCCTTTATTTTCAGGCTGTAATACTCTTCAATTGCTAATACCTTTGTAATGTTGTAGAAGCTTCTTTTTTGCTATCAGTTGTTTTGACTGTCACGAATTTTGCTCGTCGACCTGTTTTACACATCAGTCTTTAGTCAATCTGTTTGCTTTGTAATCATTCCTCAATCTCGTTATTATTTCTTAAAATTCTGATATTGAGCTGGTCAGCTTTGGCTTGGTCTTGCATTCTGGTAAATTTTGAGACTCGTGCTCTTCTGAAATTGTCTTAATAAAAAGAGTGTAATGCCTGTGTAACTCTAGACTAAACCTGACTAAGGGTAGGTTCAGTCCAGGTTCAGTCCGGATGAACTATTATAAAGAAACATATTTCTCGAACAAAACCTCTCATCAATTCTACAAAATAACAACCACCGTCAACTTGAAAACTCAAAATCCCAACAACCACAAAGCGGGGGGTAATCATTACGTAATTTACAAATAAAGAGATATTGTAATTAGCGTCTCGTCTCTTCAGAGACAGAGGACCCAGGGTTGTACACTATCAAAGCAGTAAAAATCAAAACAAATTTCTCCAAACCTTTTCTTTCGATTTCAGCCATTTTCTTGTTTATCCACAGCAGATGTGTTGTGACTTTAGTATAATGCCCAAAGAAGTCTTCGTTGTCCCCACAGTAAGGTCCGGAACTAACAATGCCCATCAAGTGAAAACTATAAATTTCTTTGTTTTTATCTTCAGCCAGGTTAATAACAAACGGTCCACCGCTATCACCTTGGCAAGAATCATTTTTGCTCTTGGGTATCCCAGCACAAAACTTATCACCTTTAGATTTGATTCCACAGAAGGGATCATCTTTGGACTGGACTTGCAAGGAAACATAACGTAGATCTTCAGACATCTTACTTGCGTCCGAAAAAACACCAAATCCACTGACAAATCCCCATTGTTTGTAATTGATTTTGTGATTTTGTTGTGGAGAAGGAAGACACACAGGTCGGATTTCAGCAGACCATTCTACTGGCTTCATTAACTGCATGATAGCAATATCACTCTCAAGGGCGCGAGTAGGTTGGTAAGACGGAAGTGTGAATATTCTCTTTACCTGGATAAACTTACTATTCAGCCATTCATTCTCCAATTTCAACTTTATTTCACCCACGACGATTCTAAAACTAAAATGATAAGTGAATAATGATTTCACTAGTTGTGTGATTTATCAGTGCAATAAAATCAGTTGTCGGTTGTAGGGCATTTGCTATAAAAATTAGTTGAAATTGGTGCAAGAAATAACACTTGGTTATAAGCCTTATCCATTCCTCTGTAACCAAGTAGGGCTAAGCACGTGCATGATACGCTTTAAATTGTACATTTTCCAAGGCTTATAAGATTTTTGATCCAACTATGGGTAAAACAATGCGTTCGGTTTCATTTTCTTTTTTCTGTCTGCAGTTCTACACTGATAAGGGGAAGAAGCAAATCTTAAGTACTTTTATCCATCGCTATGTTTCTGACTTTTCACCTAATCCAGACGTTCTGTACCGATAAGAGAATGACTTACCTACCTGGTTTCTGGGAGAAGCTTGTCACCCTGAGGGTAATTGACAATGCAGTGCGCAGCGGTTAAAACAATATCTTTTCGTACCAAACTGCCCCCACAAATGTAAGTGACTGAAAAATGAGGTAATATCAAATAATTAGACTCGAGCAGGTAAATCAGTCAAGAGATAACTTCTCTATGGTTTAGCTCAGTCATAGTTGAAATGGCTGGAATAAGGACATGTTGCAAGATAATGCTATTCTAGTTTTATATCTATTTATAAGGAGCAAACATTATTGCCAAAATCATTGATTGATTAAAAATGTTTTCTCGATGTTGCCCTGTTGCAGAGCCAGGCATACATTTGTGGAAGACGCAAACTTTGCATCCAGGACGCAAAAAATATTTTTGATCTAGTCATAAATATTTCTTGCTTCCTTGACGCAGATTCGCTGCTGCAACAAATGTTTCCTCGTTTGCTTGCCCTGGCAGCACAGCAAATTTTTTGCTTTCTCAGCGTTACAGGCCCGGGCAGCAATGTTTCTAAAAAATGTTTCTTTATCTGTACCGGACTTAATAATATCCTGAAAACCTTCCTAGACCCAAAATTTAGGAACGGAACATAGTAAACGATTCTGCATAGATAGCAGTCACTACTGTACGCATTAGACGATAGAAAGATGCCCTTAGAAACAAATAGATCCAAAATGTAACGACTGTAGCCAGATTACAACTACGACCGATTTAGGTCGTTGAAGATTCGGTAGCTATTATGCGTTATTAAGGGGGATATTCCTAGCTTGTACTGTGTGAAATGAGATCTGCCCTTTCAGCTTAATACATTGTATCCCTGTATTTGCATGAATTTCCTAACATTAGAAATAATACGTGCAGATCATATTTGTCCAAGCGAATTTTGTAAATCAAAAGAGTACTCACATCCTTTTCCTATGGCTCGAAAGATAGCCACTTGCCAGGGCCATTGTGTGCCTCCGATGTTTGTTGCCTTCTTTCCCCCAAAAATACGAGCTTCACTAACCCCATAACCTCCCTTTCCACATAAACTGTAATCTAAGGAGGAAGAGAAAGTAGTTCAGAAACATTAGGAGGAATGGCCTAATTTTGGAAAGACCTTTTTCGTATATCTTTTGAAAGAGCATTTATAAGTTTTTAACGGTGCTTACCACATTTCCAGTGCCTCTATCCCTGTATATCTTCAAGTACTCGAGGAGGATTTTGAAAATATATCGAGATGATTTACGAGAATGAAAATAACCCGAATAGGAATTGAACCCATTACCTCTAGACTGTTACATTAGTGTTCTAATCCATTGCGCCATTCAGCCCTAAAGAAACTCGAAGGCGAAAAGTTTCCTACATTAGGAGGACCATCGCAGTGGTGGAACAGATCTTTGAAACAGTTATTTAAATGTCACTGGATATCATTCTTTCTTATCTTTCTCATCGTCTTCACGCGCACAGTATCCATTTCAAGTAAAGTTAACAAGAACAAAATTTTGTTAAAAGTGATTGTTAAAAGTTACACCTGAGGGAGAGAGCTATAATTGATTTTGTTTAAGGGAAGAATTGAGCCATAAGATTTAAAGTGTAATTCAACAGAAGATCTTTTGTGTCTTTGAAATAACAAACACTTATTATTTGTTAATATCTGAATCTGAGAACTCGATATGTAGCCACTCAAAAGAGTTTGAGAGTCTTTACCTCTGAGCTTTTATTTACTGGAGAATATATCTAGTATTAATGTACACAATTCATTTGTGAAGTTTTGAAAAATTTATGTCTATTATATGAAGAAAAAGACTGTTAGAAAATCAGTTACCCTTATGAATTACCTTGTTTGAATGGTTTGCACTTTGGAGGTCTAGCATTCCACCGTAAACTCGGCAGACACGTTATGGCCACGGGACCTTGACGCTGATAGCCTGGGTTACATCTGAAGCGAACCACCTTTCCAACTTCATAACTTTTGCCAGTGCTGCGGCCATCTTTAGGGGCTTTAGGTTTCTTGCATTCTTTCCCTGCAAAATAGATCGATCGTGTATCAAATGCAGTTAGTTTGAACATAGTTGATATAAAGGAGTCCAGGACAGGCAAGGAAGCCAGAGAGTACTTTTTCTTCTAAGTAGTTTTTTAGCCATTGTAAGTAGTTTTGACAAATTGATTTCACATGCTTAACAAGATTCAATTTTATCGCTTAACATTTTCCTCTAATAATAGCCTCACTAAATTGAGAATGACAAATGAACCAAAATGCTAACGAACATCTGATTTCTAACAACTCACTGCAGACTGGTTTTCCTTGATCCAAAGGCTTCCATTTGCCAACTCCACTGCAAACCACCTTCGAAGGTCCTGACAAAGTGAAACCATTTTTGCATTTGTACGTCAGCTCGTCTCTGAATTCGAATGAGTCCTGGTCTTTGTAAGTTTTGCCATTGAAGAAAACGAAACCTCTTCTCAATATTGTGACTGGTGCACTTTCTTTGGAACATTTAGAACCTGAAAACCAGTTTAAAGAAAACGAATAAGTAATCTCTTTGCCAATCTGAAAATAACTGTAGGTTGGCGAGTTATCTTAACGACCTTAACTTCATCATCATCATCATCGCCATCAATTTATCTAAAGTACGTCAGAAAAATAAAAATAAAATAGCCAAATTGCGGGAAAAAAGTCCTTCTGTACTCCAAATATTTTAGATGATAATATTTACAAGTTATATCTACAGGTTGAAAACAAAGAAGAGACATTTATTCGTGTTAAGATCCAAAGCCTAACTCGACCCGCCCGATCCTAACTTACCTTATCAGGCCCTACAGTTTACATAATCAAAAAGATCAAGTCTATTTTGCTTCAAAGGAATAAAAGCAATATACCTTGATTTGTTTTCTTTAATGTGAATTTCCTTGAACTATTTCTTAATGCGAACTTCTTTGATGGATCTTGAAATTTGATGGACTTTGAACCCCTAAACAAGGTCCCCACGGACCGTTTCTATTCAGGAAAATTACACCGTTTCCAGCGTTTATCAACCCGAATTTACTAAAACATGAAACGAGAAAAAACAAATAGAAACCGGTTTAAAATGAGCAAAACGGGTAGAAATTACTAGGAATCGTGATTCATGTATCAAGGAGGGGATAGGTTAAGTCCTTCCAGTAACCGTTGCCCATTTTCTACTCGTTTTTACCCTTTTCCCACTCGTTTCTACTCTTCTATACTTGTTTCTACTGTTCCATGTTTTAGTAATTACGGCCATAACCCATCCCAGAGTATTTGCATCTGCCCTCCGTTCAAAAAGAATTTGAGAGTAAAAAGAATTTTCAAGTCCAATCCTGAGCGATAAGCAATTCAAATTAAAACTCATACCAACTCGGATACAGCTTAGGCCACATACTCCATCACACAAACACTTCTTCACCCGATTTTTCCTGTTTCTGCAGTCCTCATCTGAATTGCATCCTCTTTTACACGTGGAGTCTTTATCGGTCCGTTTCTGGCATTTCGATTCAGCATTTACACCTTGATAAAAATTTCCAAATCTACGTTATGTCGCATTAGGCCTACTTACTTTAACGCAGAATCACCTAAAACAACCCAAAACCAGCCAGACTACCCGAACCAACCCACAATTACTGTTATTTAAACCAACCATCACTATTTTGAAGTGGTAAACAAAAACGTACGAAGTGTAAACATGGACGTCCCCAACATAGAAGCAGGAACGTATTTACTAGCATGCACACCACCAAAAATGATCCAAGACCATCGAGAGCCTACCAAAAAATCCCCTGTTACATTAATTTGAACCCAAAATAATCTCCAATCATTTATAGGCCGGAATACAAAGACACAGATATCAAATTGCACTGCAGGAACCTTTTCTGTTCCTTCCCTAAAATGAGGTTCGATTGGCTGGTTTTGCAATTTGGGTTCGTTTTGGCTGGTTTATGGCGGTTTGAAGTGGTTCGCCATACCATTTGCAATTTCTTATTTCTCAATGAATTTCTTAGATCTAAAATTCAAGAAGTATGTGATGTTTATAAAGTCGTTTATCAATGGAACTTGGAGCTCGTTGTATCGCAAAAAATCTTTAAAAATACGTCTTAAATTATTTAGCTCTTCTGAAGGAAAACTCAATTTTGATATTCGCAATCGACTGTATGAAAGTTCATTTACTAAGATAACGAACATAATACGTTTATTTTGACGCATTGGGAGCCCAAGTCAAATTAGTAATAAAAGAGCATATGTGGTGAAGGGCCAAATAAGGATATCGTAATGACCGCTAAATGAAAGATTCTCAAGACTGGGGCATTTGTGCAGTGGCGTAGCTAAGGTTTGTGGGGCCCTTGGTGAAGTAGGAGGTCTGGGGCCCCTTGCCAGTAAGTTTTTACGAGGGGCCTCATATCCGTGGGGACTCTTAAGGCTGGTACTCACTTGACGATTATCACGATTATGACGATAACGATTACTACGATTAAATTTTTCAAATATCTGGGTGATTAGCGTTATCATGTACTCATTATCAATCGCTTTTATCGCAACCTGCCTCCCCACACAAGGAAAAATGGCTCCTCACTCAAGGAAAATACTTCTCGCGATGATGAGCGTTGTTCATATCTTACGGCAACGAGCAGAGAAAAAGGTTCTGAGTGAGGGAAATCTTTATGAATAAAACGTCTAGCAATTAGCATGAGTATCTTCAAGAGCTGTGAATGAATGACTGTCAGTTTCACTATCGCTATTTCCATCGACTTTGATGTTTTTAGTTTTTGCTGTCAAAAAAGATTTAAAGCAAAAAATCGTCGAATATGCACTCCAAATACTTGTATTTTTATGATAAGTAATTGCTTTATAAGCAAGGCAAAAACTAATGCAATTCTAGTACTGGACAGAGAAATTCTAAGCTATTTGAAAATTTTAGTTCAGATCCAATTGGCAATGAAAATCGTGCATCGTGCAGCAGCTATGGGGAAGTAGTTTACATTGGATATTAGTCGTCCATATGTAAGACACCAAGATAGCTTCCATATGTAAGACACCAAACAAATTTTTAAGGAAATAAGCTAAGTAGTTGCTAAGCAATTTTAAGTACTCAAATTCACCCTCCCAGCTAAGCAATTTCTAGAACTAAGTTCGAGCTGAAATTACTTTTAAAGAAATGCATGTACCCAAAATCAATACGATCCCAAGTTTCCTTTGATTCGAAGACTCGTTTTCCTTTGACTAATTCCTCAAATATTTTAGAACAAAGGACTTGACCGCATGGGATCGCGATTATCACGAAATGATATCAAAAATTTTTGATATCATTTCGCGATAATCGTGACACGATTATCACGAATAAACCGATTAATGCGATAATTTTTCATGTACTCACTAACGATTAAACCGATTAAATTTAATCGTTATCGTGATAATCGTGATAATCGTCAAGTGAGTACCAGCCTTTAGTGGTTCGCCCTAAAGGTAACCACCGTCGGCTACGCCACTGCATTTATGGGTCTGAAATAGTCTGAGAACTGCCGTCATTGGCCTCAGTTGCGGTATTAAGCGACATACCCCATCCATCCATTTAGTCCCCCCCAGACGATTTTATTGCTGTTTTCTCTGGTCACCCATATCTAATGTTACAAATGCAGTCAAATTCAGCAGGTTTTGGGCTCCACTCCTGAAAGTGCCTAGAAAAGTTCCTAAATGTTCACTCTTACAAGAAATTCTAATACTCTATGTAGGTAGATATGAATTTTGAGAAACCGAGGAGCTGGACCAATTTCCGTCTCGACTAGAAATGCAATGAGTGATTGCTGTAATGCTGTTAATGCAGTATGAAGTGCTTTATACTCGTTCAGTTGTCCTACTCTTGGGCATCTCCAACTAACTGAAAAAATGAATCCTGGATAAGACTTGTCCCTTTCAATAAAAACAAAATACCTTGGTTAGAGAGATTTTCAGCAGCAAATAGAAAGATGGAAACCCATAAAATCGTCAAGTTCAACCGCTGCATTTCCTATTCTCTGTGAGGACGTTGCAATTTTCTGAAATTTGCTTCCTTCCGATTAGATTTGAGCAAATCGAACAATATTTCGTCGAAGGTCATGGCTAGGCTAAACTCAAGGTTTTCCGCAACCGCCATACGTGAAAGTGACAGGAAGTGGGAAGCCATCATGCTTCAGTATCAGACTTCCATCCTGGTTCCGAGCGTGCCCTATTCGCCGGACCATACGACCGAAAAACCTAGGAGTCCCGGACCCCAGACCTCAGCACATCTAAAATTCACAAGGGGTTAAAATAATAATCAAAGACGGTGGTCAGAAAATGCAGTTTGTTTCAAGTATATCCAAGACAAGGTCAAAGTTCGTCCAGTGATAGTGCTTTAGCTAGGGTGGTCGAGTTATGTGACGCAAGTTATAAATTTCCCGACTATTGGATGTGGATTTTGAGCGTTGCCTTCCTAATAGCCTCTGCACACTCAGTAGGCCTAATAAACTTTTTCCATGGAGTTACATGTTTCTTTTTCTAAATTTTTACAATAATCTTCTGAAATTTGAGGTAGAATTTCAACCATTCGAGATGAAAATTAAAGATGAGGTATTTATCAAATAAACAAATGTGATTATGAAATATCAATGGAAAATGTTAAAATCATACGTTCAAAATATACAACACAATTAAATCGAAGTCTATGGTTCAGCTGTCTCTAAGTCAGTATTACATAAAAATATGTAGAGCATAAAGTGTACATTGTGAAGAAGAGTCAAGAGCCTAAACTGGACATTCGTCAGGAGAAACAATCCTCTGGATGATTGGAAAACCACGAAACAGGCTTGCAGATTTGCAGAGCTTAGCCCCTTCACTCTTTTCTTCACAGTATATATTTCGATATTCTTTTATGTATTCAAAACTGTATTAGGAAAAGCTGAATTAGCACACACCTACATAGACATAAACACATAAAAGACACATTAACACATACAGTAGTACATCTTCTGATGAGTAGGCTTGTAGAGATGCAGCGTTCAGTCTCTTGACTCTTTCTTCACAATATTTATTACGCTCTTCTTAACCTAATTAGCCGTGACACAAAACGCTATATTGTTGCGAAAGATGAACGAACATGAATTTCAATCTACCGCAATCTCCAGCTATGCATAAAAGTGGCTATCACAGTAAAGCCATCATACCTCCTCCCCATTAAACATCTTTGCGCAGCAATGCAATCAAACGAGTTTTTGAACATCACTAAAACTGAATCCATCTCCTTCTCACAAACAACGTCTTCTACACTCCCAAATTTCTCACACTCCTCTCTGACATCTTGAAGGATATCGTCGTCACAATCTCCATGACTTTTTGCAGCCGAAATTACATTCTCGAGTTTGAGAATTTTACTTGGAAGAAGTAAGTTAGATATGTTATCGCAAGTTGAGTTAAAATCGAAAATATGTTGCTGCAATGCTACCTTTGCTGATATCCTCTTCGTTGGAACATCCTGCAGGCACAGGTTCACCAATTCGTTTATTTGCTGTCTTCCATCTTCACCAATTGATGTTTCCTTTGATCTTACATGTTGAGAAATTTCTCCCGGTTCCTAATAAGTTAATAAATAATGAATTTCAGTAAAAAAGAATCAACTGCAACACGACACCCTTGTTATCGTGGTGAGCGGACAGGATGGGAATCAAGTGAATCAAGGGGTACTATGGGCCTGATTAAACGAGGGGCCAGGATGCCAAGTTGTGCCAGGATGCCGAGTTACGTCTGGCCTACATTTCGTAGAAAAAGCCTAGTTAGAATCGATTTGCGATTACTCAAGGTGGGTTAGTTCTGCAACTCTACTCAACAAGGCCCCCCCTAGTACCCCTGGATAACGGATTCACGCGTCAATTTTTCGTTTATCACGCCATCACGGACCTTAAAATAGTATTTTCACGATCTTTTCGATCTTTGGCTTCAAAGCTGCAAGAAGAAGTATTTGAACAGTGGAATTTTGTAAGGACCCCGACATTATGCAAGAAAACTTTAACGACCAGGACACGTCAGGCAATCACGCACTTGAGAAACTCTTTTTCACGGAATAACGACCACATTTTCAACAAATCATGCTGCATGAAGGATTCTTTGAGCACGGATTCACGAACCAACATTTTAAAATCACGAAATCACGCGCGAAAATATGCCAAATAACGCTTCACGTACAAATATGGGGGGGCCTCCTCAACCTGGGTAAGGGGAGTGGGTTGACTTGGCTAGCTGAGCTTACGTGGGTCAGCTTTTCTCAGGTATGTGCAAACAAAGCGGGTTGACTCAGCTAGCCGAGCTCATCTACATGTGATTGCAAATCGGTGAGTTGACAACGACTTGTGTTGTTCTGCACTTGCGCATTTCTGGTTTTTTGGTGCAAAGGCAGGTTGTAAAAGAGCTGACCCCGAGCAAACCTGCATCACATTTTTCCATATAAACACAAGTCAGTTGAAAGGAGGCAAGCAGGCGTTCTAGCTCAGCATGGGTTAGCTCGCCTCATGTTATCAGGCGCATGTTATCAGGCACTCCATGGTTATTCGGTGTAATGCACTTTAATAACATGTTGATTTTGATTAATGAGGTCATGCAGCCATATTTTTCAGGGTTAATGAAATACAAATAAGAATCCTACCTTGGGTTTGCCTTGCATAGTTCTGATCATGCAGCCAAGGCTCCAAATATCTATTTTTGTTGAAATTCCTGCCTCACATCCAGTCATTGGCTGCCTTGAAACCTAGAATTATAATACAAAGTAGCTATTTTTGCAGGAAAAATGCATTATTGGCTGTATTCAATTAATACCTATATTCAAGTAATTCTCATATTGAAGTTCATATTTACAATAACATTTTTGTGTCCTTTTTTTAGTGCTAAGGCGTGGATGGCCCTAACCACCTTTACAATAAATCGCGCATTTGATATAATAAACAGCACTGTATCACAACAAAAGATTACCTCTAAAAGACTCTGAAAAAACATAATTGCAAAAAATATAATTCATTACAAAAAAAGGAATGGAAACTCAGAAAATCAATTTTAGACGAAAAATTACATGCGGGGTTTCAGTCTGAGGGTGATTACATTAAAAATTTCCGCTATTTCAAAGGCTATCAAAGTGTTTTGTCCTGAAAAGCAATTTCGATTTATTTTTTATTTATTATGAGAACGCTTCCTTATAATCTAACAGCCTCTCTAAATGTGAGCGAATCACTTTTGATCTTATGAAAGTTGATGCCTGATGCCAATCAGTCTCCCATGTACACAACAGAAAATGTAACAAAAAACTTTTGCTCCACAATCTGAATCAATTTTGATCCTGCTACGACAGTGAACTAGTCTGTATCTTTATTGTTGCATCACTTCTGCTTTGCCCTGTCTAGGTGCAAGTGATCCACACTAGTTTTGTTTGAATTCCTTACAAGGATGATTAATAACATTAAGAAGCACACCAAGAGAACTAAACAAGAGCGCATTAACTTTAAGGCAGTGGCATGCAGACTGGAGGATTATGTACATGACTATGATCCGCACCTTTTAGATTCGCTACAATGAAGACATAGTCTAAGGTTCCAAGTGACCTCTATGAGCCTAATGTATAAACGTAGCACAGATTCCACCACAACCGATTCCTATCAAATAATAAAACAAAAATGACTTTCAAAAATCGCATCGATGGAATTGTCTAATAAGGGTGAGGCATGAACCTGATTCAAATCAGTACAGGCAAGAAACATAAATACCTTACGGCAGTCACAAAGACGGTTGAACTCATTGACTTCCGGAGCACGGTAATTTTCACTTTGCAAAGGTTGAATTGGCTGAAATAAAAAAAATCATTCTCTTATTTTAGGGCTTAAAAATTTTTTTGCGGAGTACTTATTTTCTAGATAATAATTCATATTTAGTATTTGGTAAATTCTAAAAAATGAAATTGAATTAAAGCATTGTCTCCACAACCCACCAATTTACTCAGAAAGGCACTGTGTGTAAAGTCGACAATAACGAAACAGTCTCTCTGTCCACACCATAAGATATTTGCTGGTTTCAAGTCCCCATGCACAATCTCCATTTCATGCAGATACGAAAGCCCAGAGAGGACATCTTTGCAACAGCGTCGAATTAATTGGAACGGCAATTCTTCATCTTTGACTGGATTTCTGTAAATGATATCCATCAATGACCAGTCAGCACGCTCCAAAACTAGACACGCTTGATTGTCAAAAAAGCAAGATTCCATAAGCTTAACTAGAAACAAATTGTCAGTATTAATCACACATCTATATTTGAAAAGATAAGGCTGGGTGGTCTGGCGGCTTAAGCAGTCTCTTATGTGCCATGGGTGACGTTCAAGGTGGAATTTATTTTATACAGAAGAAAAACTGGTCTTACTGATTTCCTTCTCCCCTAAAATCAATTTGCAGTTGCCATTATTTGAAATTTCTTGCTACCAGGATGTAACTGTAGACATGGTAAGGATTCAAAGGTGATTTTGGACAAAGCCAGTGTTACATGGTTGGTTATTATTTTCAAGGTACTGTTACACCATCATATTTTCATAATATTGGCATGCCATTTTGGCAAAAAAGAGAAACGATCATTGTCTATGATTAAGTAAGCGCTTTTAAGTTATATTTTTTGACATAAGGATTTTGATTATGGCTGAAAATACTTTTTGAGACAGGATGAATTGGACAGAGGATGGGATTTATTGCTCTGTAATTCATATTTTACCAGCAAGCCAAATGCATACCCTTTATTCATACCAACTCTTTGAAGATATATACTGAACAAAATCATTAAATTACCAAAATTTTCATATCTAAAATTTTGTACCTTCCTCTGTTTTTTTTCAGGGTTTTGAAAACCTGACACCCACATTAAACCAAAATTGCAATAGTATAATACCCTTCATACCAAATTTAGGATAAAGAATACCTAAACCATTAAAAAGTATATACCTATTTGAGTGGCGCGTCCAAGTACCCAAGAGCCCGTTGGACATCTATGACTTGCAAATAGTTTTAAAAAAACTGGTAAGCTAATTTCCAGGCATTTACACATTCATAAATAACATCGACTCTTTTCACCAAACATGATAACATGATGCAAATATGATCCTTACAAATCAAAACTACTTTATGAAACCTGATGACCCAAGATCGTACATAACACATAAATCAATTACCAATATTTCTGCTCTGATAAGGAGTTGACGGAGCAGTCTTTCCCAAAGTTCCAACGTCTTGAAGATGTTCTAAAATGCTTTTCTCATTCAAAAAAGATTGCATGTAATCAATCTGAAATATCTTGATTGCCAAATAATCAAGTGAACTTCCCAATCCATTGGAAGACTTCACTTTTACAGTGCAGTATTTTGTTGCCTCGACATCTTGGCTTCCTTGTTTTGAAGAACAGTTTGATGTTAGTAAACGAACCGAAGCACATTTCCCTTTCCCAATCAAGGTTGATACTTCATAAAGCTCATCACACTCTGTACCAGGAAAAGGTGTCATTCTCCCTTCATTCTCCCATACTGAATAATTCTTTGTGTCAAGACTCTGCAAAATTAGATTAAAAAATTATGAAATGACTGGGAAAAAGAACAACTAGTACATAGTCACCAACTTTTGAAATTCTAATCTTAATCAAATATAGATATTAATATCAAAATATTACGACCCTGTTTGGGCTTCAGTGAAAACTAGCAGATATAATTTTCTGCTCCAGCCTGCCTCAAAGTAATGACTCACACTTAACACAAATCAAAAGAAGCTTTGAAAAGCTAGCTTGGAGCAGATAAATTGTCACATTCATGTATGAAAAATCCAGGAGTTTTTATATTTCTAGGAGAAATGCTGTGCCAGAGACTAAAGTCTAAGCGTTTGAGCCTCCAACAGGATACAATAGGGTTGGCAACTATGTGACACTAGAATTTAGGAATTCCTCAGTGGGAAAATGTGAATAGTAATGTTTTTCTGGGCCAAGAAACTGGACACCTACCAAGAGTCTCGGATTCAAGACTAAGAGTCCATGATCTAGATGATCAAGAGTCTTGGCTCTAAGAGTCTGAAGGTTCAAACTGCACTTCAGAACTGCCATATATCATGTGAGACTTTCTCAGAAATAAAAAACTCAGTTTATTTGATATAGGGATCTTTGAGTACTGAAAACAATCAATGATTCCCATTGATAAAGTGAGTGAAACATAGTTGATTTATTGTTGTACAGAGTTTCTAGCTGAGTGATCCGTGTGCGGGCTCCTAGCAAGATCTTGGCCAAAGGTCTATTGAAAGGACATAAAAATTGGTAGCAAAGTTGTTGGCTAGATCAGTTTTTCGGGGAAACGATCCTTGGCTAGACCAGATTCTACAAGAAAGTTACCCTTGCTTTACAGATAATATGCTCAAAATTGTCGAGCTAAATGTGAGAATTTGAAATTTATATTTTTCCAATGCTCTGGTCTCTAATAAATGCCCCTCCGCTTATCAATTTTTAGGAAATTTTTCTTCCAGGACATTCTTATTCCTACAAACCCCCCCTACCCCCCTTCTAATTCTGATAACGAGTGAGTAGTAAGCAAAGCAAGTGTTTACAAAGATAATAACACTGATGGTATGTATACCCTTTGTGATAATGTTTTTTTCAACACAGCAGAGTAGGCTGTAACTAAGTGTTATCTTGCAAAGTAGCATTAAGACCTTTAAGATAAGCCCTTGGCCTGTTCAAAGAAACGCTCTTACTTACTTTAATTGCTCATAATAATCAGGACTCATCTCTTCGCGACTGTTCATGACATTCCAGGAGGGAAGTTATTTCTAAGCAAGAAAGTTTGCCTCGTTTCCACGTTTTTGCAGAGCTAATTTGCAGAACAGGAATGCTACACAGATTGTGCACAAGCTCCTTTTTTAAAACATAGAACCAATTTTTCTAGAAATACCATTTCATGTTAGGAAAGCTAGGAGCTGGTTATTACATCATGTTACATGATATAAACAGGTAAAAGGAGGTGAACGTGAAATTTGGACTGGGCAGGGATGAAATTTCTTGAAAATAAGGCCTTGAGCCAAGAGTGGGAATCAATAGATTGCGCAAAGAGAAACAAGGCAATGAGATAAATAGCATTTATCATTGATTGATAATATCGTAATTAATTTTTTAATCATTGATAGTACCATTAAAGAGAATGTTTCCATGTAAGAGCCACTACTTTGTATAGGAGCAAACGTAGGCAAGTCTTATTTTCATGAGATCACTTTCATCCATGTGGTCATCATAAACTGATGAAAGACCAGATTCTAATTTCCCAGACCAAGTTGGTCGGAATTTCATGTGATCAGTTGCAACCGGTCAATCGAAATCCACTCTTAAACAATTTCGTCAGCATCTTACGAAAAAAAGAGTATACACTGCAGTACGGTACTGATGCAGACACATTAACTTTGATTATAATAATTTCTGTGTGTGTTAAGGTAAATTTAAAAATTAAACGATACTTACCTGAAAGGGAAGTTGAAGTTTGATTATAGTTCTATGAGTCATCAGCCAGGAGCGGAGGAGTTGTACGAGAGAGAGCGCTGCGCAGGAGCTAACCAGACTTTAAAGCAGTAATTGGATCAGACCATACGGAGCGAAGGAGTGAGGGTGGGGTTTATACCTCAATGCCTCTGGGAGGGCGTACAACTCCTCCGCTCCTGGCTGATGACTCATAGAACTATAATCAAACTTCAACTTCCCTTTCAGGTAAGTATCGTTTAATTTTTAATTCTATTTCGTCATCAGCCTATGTCGCTGCGGAGCAGTACGAGATTTTAAAGCATGGAATGATCCAATTACGAAAAATTCCAAATTAGAATAAAACAAGGAATGCAAACAGGTGAAGTAGAACAAAACAAGGTTGATAATATATGAAAACTAAATTAAGTACTAGTTATAGATCTGAAGAATTCAATATCACAGTTCCAAAATTAAAGTCAGTTTGATCAGGTCTGTTATAAAATCTTTGAAAAGTCTGTTCACTTGACCATCCCACAGCAGATAAAATGTCTGTCACGTTCACATTCTGTTTGGCAGCAAAAGATGTAGCAGCAGATCGTGTACTGTGAGCTTTGAATTTAGATGTGTCAACACCAGCCGAAGATAAAATGTTCTTAACCCATCTGGCAAGAGTATCTGTAGAAATGGAAGCATGTGGTTTCAGATAGCTTATTAAAAGTTGATCTGATTTCCGAATTGGTTTGGTTCTTTGGATATACTCATTCAAATGTGTAAAGACACACAATCTCTTATCCGAGGGATATTCAAGGAACCGTATAGGTTCAATGTGAAAACCAACTCTTGTCTGTTTTACCTTCTGATCAACAAAGAATACGTACTCATGTTCTAATACCTGCATAGATTCAATATTCAATAATTTTATAGTTTGACACCTCTGACCACTTAAAAGGCACAACAGAAAAGCAACCTTAGCAGAAAGATCTTTTAGACTTAATTCAGAGGGCAAACCTTGCTTGCGAAAAAAATCAAGAACAGTCTTAACGTCCCAAATGTTTTTATGTTTTGGAAAACTTGGCCGCCGTTCAAACACCCCTTTCATAAATCTTTTAATTATGGGTAACTGACCCAATGGAGTTTCAGTACCCAAGTCTAAGACTGAAGAAAGGGCACTCTTTGCAGTATTAACAGAGCTGTATGACAGACCATCTTCATGTATCATTGTTAAAAATGATAGAACCTGGGGAATTGTAGGAGCTACTATGTTAATAGATCTTTCAGTACAAAACTCAAACCACTTTCGGATACTTGAGGAATATTGGTTTTGAGTGCCTGATCGCCAGGAGGATAAAATAATCTCAATAACATTAGGTGCAATATTCTCACCAATCAACCTTTTCCTGACAAGAGACAAATAAGAAGTCTCATTTTCTTGTAGAGTGGGTGCGTTGCATTCGGATAGGTTGGGAGGGACAACAGAGTTTTCGATGGCTGTAGGGATATTGGCTTCTGGGCAAGTAGAGACTGAAGAAGAGGGTACCATGATTGAGTTGACCAATCTGGAACAACCACGATGCCTTCTGCATGATCCCTCTTGATCTTTTGAATTGTCTTCAAAATGCAACTAAAAGGGGGAAAACAGTAAAATTTGACATTACTCCAAGATATGGAGAAAGCATCAATAAACAATGCTTCTGGATCTGGTCTGAATGAACAGTAGGAGTCAAATTGCTTATTCAAGCGAGAAGCAAATAAATCCACTTCAGGTTTAAATTTCAATTGCTTCAAAGCATCTTCAAGGAAAGTGGAGTTCAACTTCCATTCTGTGTGTTGAGAGTGACATTTTCTAGATTCCATATCAGCTACAACATTGGTTGATCCAGGTAAATGTGCAGCTGTGAGCCAAATACTATGCTGAATACAGAAGTCCCATATTTTAAGGGTGATATCATTATATTGAGGATTATGACAAGTACCCATGTTGTTGACAATGCCGACAGCAGCAGTGTTGTCAATCATTATTTTAACATGTTTGTTTGATAATTCAACAGAAAAAGATTTCAAAGCAAAATATGCTGCATTTAATTCAAGAAAATTTATGTGGTTAAGTGACTCAAGCTGTGACCATTGACCACCAGTGGAGGTATTATTGAGGGCAGCCCCCCAACCAGTCAATGATGCGTCAGAATACAGCACAATGTCAACTGGTGGTTGGCAAATATTACAAAAGCTATTCTCAATATTGTTCAACCACCATAGAAGGTTTTCTTTTCCTTTCTGGGAAATACCCATGATGCTTTTGTAGTCTCCCTTATTTAGTCTGAGGGCTTCTGTTTTGTCCATTTCAAGATCACGGTAATGTAATGGACCATATTGAACACCTGGAAAGCTGGATACCATCAAGCCCAATATTCTAGCAACAGATTCAATTGCAAGATGATGTGCATTACTTAAAACAAAGTTAATTTCTTGTTTGATTTTACATATTTTTTCATTCTTTAAATAAACTTTCATCTGCACTGAGTCAATTATAAATCCAAGAAAAACCAGTTTCTGAGTTGGGGAAAACACAGATTTTTCAGGGTGTATGGCAAATCCCAAATTATCAAAAAGGTTGACGGTTGCATTTATTGTCTCCATGCAGCCATAATAAGAATCATTAAGCAAAAAGAAATCATCAATATACCCACTAACAATATGACCTTTGCTATGTAGTGCTGAAAGAGGTACTTTCATGATTTTCGTAAATTTTCTTGGGCAGAAAGATAATCCATTTGGATAACAGGTGAATTGATAAAGTTGAGTACCATATTTGAATTTCAGATATTTCTGTGAGTCTTTGGAAATAGGCACACTATAGTAGGCATCTTTAAGGTCGATAGATGCCATCCAGGACCCTGGAGTTACAAGTTGAAGTATGGAGTGTATGCTTTCCATCTTAAAATGGGCATATTCAAGAAATGTATTTAATTTCTTCAAATTTAAAATAAGTCGTATTTTACCCTCATTTTTTGGGACTGCAAAGATAGGAGAAATGAATTCTTCAAACTCATGGTATGAGGGAACAATTACATGTTTTTCTAGCAATGATGCTATCTCATTTTCGATCAATGGTGCATGTTCCTTAGAAAACGAATTATGTGGATACGAGCTTTGGGAAGGGAATTTCTGTGGGAATTCAATAGAATCACCCTCCACAGTACTGAGCACTGTTTTATCAGAAGTTATTTCTTTCCAGGATTCAATACAGGATGCTATTTGTCCTGCTCTAAACCTCTTCACTTGTTGTTCCAAATATGGAATAAAATCAGCATTAGAAACATTTAAAGTTGGACTTACATTTAGTAGTGTAGGAGTTTTCAATTCTTTGTTACTTTCCTCCCCCTGGAGGCTTTCTGCTGGAATCGGTTTTGATTTTGACTGTGTCGGGGAGGCCAATTCATCCTCCCCCTCTGACCTAAAAAAGGAGGCCTGGAGAAAGAGCTTGAGCTAGAAAAACCAGATGGTCTTGATCTTGACTGAGGGGAATTATTGGCAAAAGAATTTACTAAACGATTAGTTGATCGGATCTGTTGCATAACTTGTGACAAATCATCTCCAAACAGAAATTTGCCAATTTTCATGTTCGAGAACATGCTTGCTTGAACTCTTGACTTAAATTTGTCCTCAGCAATTCTCTCCTTTTAAAGGATAGCTCCCTGTTTACATGGCCTAGCAAGGCAACAGAGTCAATAATCTGAGCAATAAGGCTCTGATAATTAGGTGTCTCATTTTTCTGACGAGCAGATAAAAGATCATCTACCACTGAGGAGATAGCACTAGTAACATGAATTAATGTGTCCTGCTGTGTATACAGAGACATGTCACTGCGTTTAGCATGTGCATTTAACTTTTGCCAAATTTCAGGGTTTACCTTAGGCACATGAAAGCTTTCACAGTTACTGGGCACTTTATACTTGCTCAATAACTCCTTACGTTTTTCAGAGTCAAATTCCGCTTGAAATTTTGAATTTAAAATTTTAGCAAGTTTATCAGAAACAGGTGGACCAGCTTCGTCAGTAAGCAGCAGTGAATTATCAATATTTTCTAACAACTCAGTGTTATCAATAACTGAATTATTGTCTTGCTGTTCAAAATCAGGACCCCCATATAAGCTAAGGGCATCTTCCTCAGAAGACCGAAAGTGTTCACCAGATGGTGGTTGATCTGAAGGGTCATCATCGCCATCATGATCATCTGACTGAGCAGATGTGGAAGCAGACTGAGCCGCATTATTTTCTGACTGAGCAGTATAAACTGTATGAGCTGACTGAGCAGCAAGATTTCGTGCTGACTGAGCAGCTGGGGTAGCAACAGACTGAGCTGAATCTGGAACAGAATCAAGGCGATATCTTTTAAATGATGGTTGACCCTCATCATGAGCATCACCTGGTGGAGGACCTGATCGTTCAAGTAATTGTGCAAGAACAGCCTTGTTGTCATCCAAACTACTTTTCATTTTCATTAGCACGGATAAGAACAAATCAGATTTATCAGGTTCCTCCGGAACCAAAGAGTCAGGGGCTTTCTGACCGGATTCCTGTGGTGTTTCGGAATTGGAGGCCATTTTAGGCCCTGCAAATTCACAAAAGTTTGATGAAGATTTTACTTGCAAAAATTAGTTAAAGCGGAGCGAAAAACACTGAAAAGGAACAACAGAAATAAACATAAACTTATCTGATAATCTTTAAACTTCGTAGGCACACCGATGCCAAGATTCTCTGCGGATTCTTCGAGTTTTGAAAAAGGCAAAACGCTTCGTTACATCTGGCTAGCACGAGGCATGCACAACTGGTTAGCTCCTGCGCAGCGCTCTCTCTCGTACTGCTCCGCAGCGACATAGGCTGATGACGAAATAGAATATAAATCAATCAGACTGGTGTAAACCGAATAAGAAGAGACGACTGCACTTTTGTCGATGAGCGACTGGACATTGAAACTAATTGAAGGAGTAGGAAGTGGGTAGTTTTTAGGATGTATCGACCACCGTCACAGTCACAAGACCATTTTATTGAAAATCTAGGAAAAGCAGTTGAATATTACAGTGAAAAATATGAAAACTATCTATGTATTGGTGACTTTGATACAGTTGAGTCAGATCAGATGTTTCATAACTTTATGAATCGGCATGCTCTCAAAACTGGGTGAAGGAACCAACTTTTTTCAAATCCGGACTCACAGTTGTAAATAATTTTCTGGGGAAATTTTGAAACAGCATCTTCGTGAAGAGCTACAAAACGTTGAAGAAATCGTTTTAAATTATAATTCATTTTAGAATCGTTTCGATTTAGTGTTAGATCAGCCTGCCCCTATGAAAGAGAAATATGCAAGGACAAATGATGGTCCCTTTATAAACCCAACTCTTCGTGAAGCTATCATGATTCGTTCTCTATTGAAGAATCATTTAGATAAAAATCATTCCGCGGAGAATTGGGATCTTTCCGCAAACAACGTAATCTGTGTGTATTTAAGGGTGAAAAGAGAAATTTCTTGAAATTTAGACATTGCACAAGTTGAGGACAATAAATTGTTTTAGAAAACGGTCAAGCCCTTTATTTCAGCCAAATAAAAGGAAGCGCAAAAATTACACATATAGGAGATTATCTAAAGACGAAGAAGTTGCAGAAACTTTAAACGATTACTTTGTAACTATTAATGACTCACTTGGTCTCCCTGAAAACAATGACGTCATTACGAATACAGAAGGCCCAGTAGATCCTATTCATAAGGCTATTCTTAAATACTCAAACAACCCTACCATAAAGAAAATTCATAGTTTTGATCAAAACGAAAACACGTTCCATTTTAATAAAGCTACAGTTGAAGATATAAAAAATGGAAATTAGCAAACTCAATCCAAGAAAGGCAGCAACATTCAAAAATATTCCCCCAAAGATTTTAAAGGACACCTTTGACAATTGTGCTGATCGTTAACGACTACTTTTAATGGTGGTGTTCAAGAATTTTTGTTTCCAGATCAACTAAAATCTGCAGATCTAACGTTGCTCCATAAATCTGATGTAAAAACTTCAAAAAAAATTATAGACCTGTAAGTGTGCTCCCAACGGTTTCCAAGATTTTTGAAAGAATTATGGATAGACAGATAATTGAATATATAATACCACAATACTGCTTTTTTTTCGCTAAATTTTCAATACACATCATGCCTGAATTCGAATGCTTGGAAAATGGAAAGTCAGTTTAGACAATGGGAATGGGGACACTTTCGGGGGAATTTTTATGGATCTTTCAAAGAAACTTGACTGTACACAACCTCCCTTCAGCGATACTATATGCTTATGGTTTCAGCTGTGAAGCTCTATCTCTGATCAATAGCTTTTTAGAGAACAGACAACAAAAAAGAGTAAAAATCAATTGATCTTTTAGCTCATTTCAGCAACTTGACTTAGCGCTCCACAAGGATCAATACTCGGCGCTCTTCTATTTAACATTTACATAAATGATTTTTTATTTTTCATTCCACAAACCAAAACAAGTAATTATGTAGATGATACAACAATTTATGCACGTGATGAAAATCTTGGAAACGTAACATGGAGATTGGAACATGACTACAACACTATTATTCCATGGTTTTCAAATAACTCCGTGAAGTTAAACACAGATAGTGCCTTTTTCTAATGCTAGGAAAAAGGGCAAATTAAACCATTAGTATAAACATAGGTAGCAGCAGTATCGAAAATACTAGCGAGGAACAACGTTTTGGTGTAACCATCGTTAATAAGCTAACTTTTGAAAAATATATCACGAAATTATGCAAAAAGGCTGGTAACAAACTCTTTGCACTATCTCGCATGTTTCCACACATGGACTCTAAAAAACTACGTATCTTATCAAGATCCTTCGTGGTCAATTAAGAAACTTGGGTTTTTGTGATCTTGCAAAATATTTCATTAATTTTGGTCGAAAATTTCAATTTAATCATTCGTTGCAGTTGCTTGATGTTTCACTGGAAATAATGACTCAGCTTCCCACCCCTTCGTAGAAATATTTTCATTTTCATGTTCCTGGGATGAAGTAGCTAGAAAAGCAATCCTTAAAGTCATGGCCTTCATTAAATGCTTTTTGCCGAGAACGATAGCCTCAATCCGGGGCTTGGTGCTTATTTACTTGCTGCTTAATTGAAAACAGAGTGAAGTACAGTAAGTCCCGCAAACAAGACATAAACATATTAGGAATCACATCTTATCACTATTTCAAATATTATTAGCGCTATTGTGACTTTTTGTATTATTGTCGATACTTTGTGGACTTTTAAAGAGTTGTGTATGACATTCCCTTTTCTGCACTTAGTTAATAATGCACATTTGATCATTACATAAGCCCCTTCGCATAAGAAACTGGACAGCCTGATTTGATAATGTGGGTTTCTTACATGCGGCGACTTACTGTATCTCCATGTACTTGCTCCACTTTCCTTGATATCCCCTACTTTGTTGATATGGCAAACATCTACTTGAGGGATACGAGGCCAACAACCACTGCTATGACTGCCAAGATTACACCAATAAGGCAAGCTATAAGAAATGAGAGGTTAATCACAGTAAGCTAGCTTTCACAATTACAATCGATGTATTAAGGTGATCATCATCAGCTATTATCATCTTGCGGCCTTAGCCAAGATTGAACTCACCAAACCTTTCCAGTATTATCTATCTTTCATAACTGCTAACCATTTTTTTTCTAGGAATTATTATTTTTCATCTTATCCTATCTGGAAAGGTTATAATTGAAGTATACCTGGTTGCCCATTAAGTTATACCGTGGTTTGTAGACCTTTAACCGGTTATGGTCATTGTCAGTTACATCATCAAATAACTAATAGGCTAACTCAGATTTTGAGACATCAAGCACGATCATACCTACCTATTCCTCAACTTGACAACTTTAAGGCGTTCACATCGTGCGATGTTTTTATGGTGAGTACATACGAGAACCATTTACGTCAACAACATTCTAAATAAATCCATGCAGAATGTTGTTAATATTAGCAACTTTCCGTATTGTTGGCAGATTTCTATGTGACTTGATACATCTTGCTATTCGAGAGGGTCAGTGCAAAAAGATATTTACAGGATATTCCACATGTTTTCAGAGTCAAATACCTCCTCAAAAGTCTATACGATAAGTTTAAACTACAATTCTGGCAAAAATGGCTTTGAACTGTAAACTGTTTGAAACTATTCAATGGAGCGTTAGCTTCACAACAAAGGTTTCAAACAGGGATAAAGTGATGAAAATACAACTAACAAGATAACTCGCTGCCACTTAGATCCCCCACTGCTGTTCTTTTTTGGGTATAAACAATACTTTGATTGCAACAACAAATCTTACTCTGAATTAAGATTCACTACGTTTTGATAGCCACATTTAATTATGAATAAAGACTATTACGGTAACCCATTGTAAAAAATGCGTAACGACCAATAATGACTACCATAAGGAATAACTGCATGTATGCACGTATCTTGTTCTTGTACGTATTCTTGTCAGCACTGTAGGTATGGCCAAATTCATTTCCTTGCACGTGAGTACGTAAAATGGCCACTTCCACGGCTGAATGAAATGCCTATGCATTTCACTAAGCGGCAAACAATAGAGTTATCTTACCAGTCTTTTTATATGTAGTTCAATGGAAAGCTAGCCGATGTATTCACTCCAGCTGCAAATAATTTGAAGAGACTTACCATAAATGTTGTTCTTTTCGGAGAAATCACTTATCTCCAATTTCTCTGGCATTTCTCCAACTGACGAGCTAGCTTGGTCATCAAATGACATTTTCGCAACCGCATCGTTATCTAAAATCGGTAAGTGACGCTATCAAACGGAGATCTATATACAAATTTTAGGGAAGGACCACCGTAATGCCTCGATTAAATAGATTAAATACCCCCTGGAATAGGCATAAAGTCATAAACCTTCTAGAATTCGCATACTTGAGACTTAATATTGATATTTTCTGTAGATAATGTCAAAGTATTAATGGCCTGTTTGGGCCATTGCATATGTACACCAGCAGAAAATCATAGCTTTCTCAACTATACATAGTAAGGACTCCCTGTTTTCGACATCATAAAACACACTCTTCCATACATGCCATTTAGAATAAAACCTGCTATTCCAAACAAATAGAGCACTCATTAAAAATGAATTACACAGTTCTCTAATTTGAATTTGTAAAATAGCAAGGAGATAAATCATATACGCCCTTCTTTTGAAGCAAAGTGGAATCTTCGTTAATTTTTTTAAACATATTGCTTAAGAAGGATGAAAAGGTCAATAAACATCCCTATCTTTTCAGCAGTGGAATAGCTTTAGTAAGAGGAGTCTGATTGTTCCATTCGTGCTTGAGAGTATAAACACATGTTTGTTAGTTCTTTAGAACTCAACAGATATTCACAAACACAGTGCTTCAGGGAATACCAGGTAAAGAACATAGGCTAAGGAGATCTTTTGGACTATTCAAAAAGAGATTTAACTTGAAGGTGCTACACTATATCTTTTGAGCACCTGAAAATATCACAAAGAATTAATAAAGGACAATGATAATGATATCATTTAGCCGATGATAAAAGCCGTACAATTTGGTCCTGAAACTATACAGTATTGGGGACCCTAAATTCGATACAGCCTCCCTGAAGAAATAAGAAATGCCGAGTCTTATTGCTGTGCAATTTAGGTCTAGAATAAAACAGTGATGAATGTACATGTAAACTTATGTAAAACTTTTCCTTCAAACCTAGGCTACTCATGATGAATTTAAATCTACAACTTCTGACTAATTTCTTTGCTTTAGATCTTTTAATGTATATTTGTTATCATTATAATTATTAAACAAATGCTTTTCAGGAGTTTAATCGAAGCATAGTAAATAAAGTAGCAAGTTGACAGGAAGGAGAAGGTGGTGCTGTTGCCTTTAGAGGCTCAGGTTGAAGGTGCATCAGGCCCATGGTAGTACTCTTTATGCGAGTGGCCTATCAAATGAGCCCTGACTAATAATCTGATTAATTCTGCTTACCTGGTGCCTTCTCTAGAAACAACATGCTTTCCTCTGATTCTTGTAACCCTAATAGTTCAGAGAACCGTTGAATTGAATCCTGGAAGCAGGAAAAAACTATTCATAGTCAAAACATTCTCCAACAAAGCTTTACACAAAATAGAAAGGTAATGGGCCTTGATTAGGCACTTATCCAGTTACAGAGAAACAAAAACTAGGCTGCAGTCATAAGCCACTCGCCAGTAATCAAAATGTTCTTAGAATGGATAAGCAGGGAACGTCTATAAGATACAAGGGAGTATCGCAATGGTCAGATGTTGAAATTCAGGCTGAACTTGCATTTGAAGTCGTTTTGATCTTATAAAGTAAGGGACCACAAAGAGTAGAGTAATACCGTATTCTTAACTTACTAGATTTTGTTCATCTTTGAATATGTAATCACAAAATCCAACCACTGATTTATTGAGGGGTAGAAAAACCCGCGTGGGTGATAGCAGACTCCAGTTTTCAACTGTAAAAGAGACAAAATGAAAAAGTAGTTCATTGAGAAATTCCACTCTCTTCCTTCTTCGTCATATTAAGTTCGTATTCACAACGTGCGTCAAAGTCTTCAAGTCGTATTATTTGAACCATTTCTTATCCTTTCCATTTTTTACGATTGTATTCAGCTTTAAGTATTTGCAATAATCTTAAGTCACTAATATGTTAATGTCAGAAGAACACGTTTACTCTTGGCTCCGTTTCTTCGTACTTTAGTGTAAAAAAAAGCAGAATAAACGTAAGGAAGAAGCCACCGAACATAAGATGTGCCGGAGTACAGCCATGATACTACCCTCTCTAAGAAACTGAATTTACGTTGCTTAAGGGGAGGGGAAGAACCTTTATGCAGCTTTAAATTGAAATGGAATGAATATCTTTGACTGTCACAACAGTTCTGGCGAGGATTACAGTTATTTCAGTTAGATACAAAATTTCCATCGAATGAAAAACATCGTCTACATGTAGACAAACACACACTAAATGTAGAGCAAATATATCTGGTAACTTTAACAGCTACATCCGACCTGCCGATAGGTGGCTCTCTCATATCAGGGGGACTATCGAATCCACTAGTCAAGGGATATGGTTGAGTAAGAAATAAAGTTAACGAATGGTTCTATACTACATAAAGTAGATGACCTTCTACTATTGCTCTCTTTGGAGTTTTTTTCAAGTTAATAAGGATAATCAAGTTAGATGAAAGAACATCACACCTTGGTATAAATTGTTGACTTCTGCCTCTTCGCACAGGAGCTGTAGTCTTGAAAGTAAACTTCTGATAGCGTCAGCCTTCAAAGCCTGGAAGGTAGATATCATTTAAATGTCTGTGCTTGGTTTGAAAAGCTGAGGTGGTATAGAAGACTTTTAAAATCTTGTTCATTTCACGTGCAAAGCAGGTAGGAATCAAACTGAAGACCTCTGGGTTAAATTCAAGTGCCTTGGCGATTGCGTATACAGCCAAATAAATGAAGACTGGGAAGGAGCCAAGTTTGCGTAGTTGGTATGATTATTTTCATATTTTCCATTTCTCAACTGAGAGGGTTTGACTGATACAACGAATAAGTGCAGTTCTACGGAACACAGGAACGCCTGGTATCAACAGAGAATACGTAGTGGATGATGCAGATCGCAGGAATCAAACTTGCATCCCCTTTCTTTGTTAGAAACAAGGTAGCCAGTCCCCTTCCTGATTGAAACAAAGTACCTTGGTGATTGTGCGATAAGGCAAAAAAGGTATGGCTCGAAATGAGCTGAGTTCAGCTGGTTGCTGCAATGGGATATTTTGATTAGCTACTTTCTCGTATAAACTTACGACTAATGTTACATATCTCAAACCTTGACGAATTTGATAGAAGAATAACTTAGATCCAGTTACTACAACTGTAGATTGTATTAGACATACGATGATAATTCAGGAACTTTATGATGTAAATGTGTAACGTTTTAGAATGGCTGGCCTTAATTCATTATTGAGCTATTCTTGTCCTTACGACCTCGCATATATAAATCTTCATCATCGTAATCATAGAGTCTAACACAGAGAAAAGATATAATTTACCTTGATAGCCTCGTCTTTTGTAGCCTTGGCATGCAGATATGCTTGTGAAAATATCTTACCGATAAAACTGACAGTTCTCAACGACGTGTGCTTTGTCAGTTTATCGGTACGTCCAGTATTCTAGAAGTAACAGTGAGAAACAAGATAGGGATAAATAAGATACACCAGAAAGAGTCTCACATACGGTGTGTTGTATACGAGGCTAACAAGAAAATAAAAAGTAATGCATTTGAGACTCATACTTAATGATAGATATAAAAACATGGTGTTTGAATTCTGCAGAGGTAGCAAATAAATATGATAACAGTTGTTATTGTTGCTACTATGATATATATATAAAGCAGGTGTATCTACTCATTTCTTTGCACTATCCCCTAACCTGCTTTCATCAAGTCCCCATGGCTCCAAGTATAATCGAGTGTAATTGAGTTAGGTTTAATAATATAATGATTTGTAGAAAGAAAAACTCTATCATCTACATATGTGGATGTATGTGGATGTATGTGGATGTCAAAAGGTATTAGACAGAAACTTTTCATAATTCAACTGTAAAAATTCTTTGGACAACGTTGATTAGATTTCCTTCACAAACACTGAATTGAAACAAAAAAAATTGAAGAAATATGCTCAGTTTTCACTATGACAAAACCTTTCCAACCATAATCTGAGTTAATCGACCTGAAATTCAAACAACAAAGTATATCGTTGCTTTTGTACCTGAGATGAATAAAGCTCTACATCCGACGTCTTTGGGTTTTCTTTTCTTTCTTTTCCTTTACCCTGAAAGTTTGAAAGAAAACGAATTGAAAAGTATGTTGAATTGTCGATAGCTGATAGGCAACTACGCTTACTAATCCCAGTATTGATTTATGCACAAAGAAAAAAATCCCTATTGAATAGGTAGACGTATTGAGCAGTGTAACTCTGGTCCTTCCTTTCTATGTGACTACACCTCGTGACTCCTTTTTGCCTTGAAATCATAGATAGCTGGCAATTTTTCTTCACACACAAATCGCGACAATTCTGAAGAAGGTTTTGAGCCCATGCAGAGTAAATGGCTAAAATCCACTCATCTATCCATTGATATTGAACTTAGAAAATATTTATTTACCTAAAAGTGCTTTGTTCTTAAAATGCTTAATTTCTTTATTCTTAGTATATAAGAATATTACATCTTATAAAAGTAATGGAACAAGTAAAAAAAGCTGGATTAGTAGGGCCTCAGCCTGTATCGTATTTTGTAATCTTGAAGAGCTTGCAGATTATGCGAATTTATAAAACTTCCCGGCTAATATATTAGGATGCAGGACTCTCTCCTAGATCGGTAAACCTATTGAGAGAGCTCCTCCGTAAATAATTCTCTACATACAATTTACTTGATTTTCTTTTGTATAGATTTGCTGTATATTCATTTCCTGTATATATTGATATTGATTTGTGTATTGATTTGCTGTATATTCATTTCCTGTTATATTGATATTGATTTGTGTATTGATTTGCTGTATATTCATTTCCTGCATATATTGATATTGATTTGTGTATTGATTTGCTGTATATTCATTTCCTGTATATATTGATATTGATTTGTGTATTGATTTGCTGTATATTCATTTCCTGTATATATTGATATTGATTTGTGTATTGATTTGCTGTATATTCATTTACTGTATATATTGATATTGATTTGTGTATTGATTTGCTGTATATTCATTTCCTGTATATATTGATATTGATTTGTGTATTGATTTGCTGTATATTCATTTACTGTATATATTGATATTGATTTGTGTATTGATTTGCTGTATATTCATTTCCTGTATATATTGATATTGATTTGTGTATTGATTTGCTGTATATTCATTTACTGTATATATTGATATTGATTTGTGTATTGATTTGCTGTATATTCATTTCCTGTATATATTGATATTGATTTGTGTATTGATTTGCTGTATATTCATTTACTGTATATATTGATATTGATTTGTGTATTGATTTGCTGTATATTCATCTACTGTATATATTGATATTGATTTGTGTATTGATTTGCTGTATATTTATTTCCTGTATATATTGATATTGATTTGTGTATTGATTTGCTGTATATTCATTTCCTGTATATATTGATATTGATTTATGTATTGATTTGCTGTATATTCATTTCCTGTATATATTGATATTGATTTATGTATAGATTTGCTGTATATTCATTTCCTGTATATATTGATATTGATTTATGTATTGATTTGCTGTATATTCATTTCCTGTATATATTAATATTGATTTATGTATTTATTTGCTGTATATTCATTTCCTGTATATATTGATATTGATTTGTGTATTGATTTGCTGTATATTCATTTCCTGTGTTTATTGATATTGATTTGTGTATTGATTTGCTGTATATTCATTTACTGTGTTTATTGATATTGATTTGTGTATTGATTTGCTGTATATTCATTTCCTGTGTTTATTGATATTGATTTGTGTATTGATTTGCTGTATATTCATTTCCTGTATATATTGATGTTGATTTGTGTATTGATTTGCTGTATATTCATTTCCTGCATTTATTGATATTGATTTGTGTATTGATTTGCTGTATATTCATTTCCTGTATATATTGATATTGATTTGTGTATTGATTTGCTGTATATTCATTTCCTGCATATATTGATATTGATTTGTGAATTGATTTGCTGTATATTCATTTCCTGTCTATATTGATATTGATTTGTGTATTGATTTGCTGTATATTCATTTCCTGCATTTATTGATATTGATTTGTGTATTGATTTGCTGTATATTCATTTACTGTATATATTGATATTGATTTGTGTATAGATTTGCTGTATATTCATTTCCTGTATATATTGATATTGATTTGTGTATTGATTTGCTGTATATTCATTTCCTGCATATATCGTTATTGATTTGTGTATTGATTTGCTGTAACTTGTTTAATTTTCTACGTAGCTTTTATCTTGTAGATTGTATGAAGTGAATGTAAATGATACGAAACTGAATTCCTTTTCTTAGCCAATCACCTATGTACTTACAGTACATGTGACAACTTACCGACTTTGCTGGTTCAAATAAGGGCTCGTCACCATGCGTGATTCTTCCATTTATAACTGCAGTTGATTCCCAAATCTTTCGCAGCTCAGCTTGGAAACCTTGCTGTTCACAAGAAGGAAATATAATATGAGAAGATGCAGGATTTCAAAATCAATCGAAATAATTTATAGAAAGTAATTCATAATTCATAAAGAAATAATTTGTGAGGATCAAAATGAGAATGGAAATGATCAGAGTAGGATTCGATTCTCAACCCTATCCAGTGGTGGGATTGCGGCGGTCCTCGTAGTGTGGGAAAGTCACCACCCTTCAGCAAGCAAGCAAGCATATTCATTTGTTAACTCGGGTCAGGGTTTGTGACAGCTTTGCAGCAGATTTGGACCTGCAGCAAGCCCTGTTTCCAAGTTGTTAAAGAGCCCGAGTAGGTTCGTCTCTATATTCGGCGAGTGGTGCTGGAAAACTTTAGATAGATATGGCCTTTTATTTGGTCGATTGAATGGATTGCCCTGTTAACTCAGTTGGTACATGGTTGAGGCTCAGACTCAGAGGTGGTAGGTTCGAGTCCTAGTTTGGTCATTTTCATTCACACAAATCAATTCAATTAAATACTATTAAACATCAAAGTCCCATTTCTTAAACGTCGGAAAGTATTACCTAATATCAAGATCAAATACCTTAAATAATTTCTTTGTCCACTTTGGGTATTGAGTTTAATTTTAGGCAATTGCGGAGATAGAACAGAGTTTCTGTGGTATAGCAATGTCCCACTAACACTTTACCTGTTCACTCATCGACAAAGAACATGATTTAGTGGTCGACATTGAAATATATAAAATAAAATTGATAAAGTAAATTTATAAAGTAAAATGATGACTTACTAATATTTGAGTTTCAAGTCTACTCTTTTCTGAAGAGACAGGAATATGAAAATGGACGTTGACATTCAAAATGCTTCTGACCGAATTCCAAGTGTTAATGAACGATTGGTACTTCATCTCTGCCGGCTGAAATGTCGTTACTGCATCAGATAGATCCACAGTTCTACAGGTAGTTCTATAACAATGTCAAGGATAATTGGAAGCAGCAAAAATATATTAAAACAAAATGCACCAAAATACTTAAAATTTTTGACATTCTAAAAGACTTTTTATCTCGTCGATTCCAAATATTAAAGCTGATATCTATTGTAAAAGAGTTTAATCATTTGATACAAATTTTTACAGGTAGTTTGCGATGCAAAAAGCTTCATGGAGTAAAGATCTTATTGATAATTCCCTTTAGGTAATTCAAAATTCATTTCTAGTAAGCAGTAACAAAATTGTGATTCTACACACACAAAAACATTAAATAAAAAGCAGAAACTTAAAAACACAATTTAATGAAAAAACAAGGCCATGGCTGGTCTCAGATTTCATCGGGGACAGTGTTTCAAAAGATAATTTTTCTGCTTGTAGGCTTGCTGTGATGTTTGGGCATGTATTGAGGCAAGGTAAAGATACAGAAGTGGGTAGAATGTTAACAATGAAAGTGGCAGGGGCGTGGGGGAAGTAAACCAGGAAAAAAATGGTAGGATGTGTTTGAGAATGACATGAGGGTAATGGGTTCGGAGAAGGGGATGGCAATGGACAGCAAAAATGTATGAAGAGGAATCTATGGACCAATCAGCCCGTTAGCTGGGAAAACGGCCCGGGGATAAAAATCTTGCGTGGGTGTGTGTGTAGGCTTGCTGTGATGCAATAAGTTTTCATAAAGTTTTTCACAAAATTTTGAAAATTCATCAAATCTGATGTATCTAGCCACATTTTCTTCAGACTGCAGAAATAATTATGTTAAGTCATAAATTAAATAACTGAAAATAGTTAGTTGTTAGTCTTATTTTTGGAACAATTCTGTCATTAGCCACTGGGAATGTAGCCTATTAGTCAACTATTCCTAACTCTTGTATATCCTAAACAAGGCAGAGCATTTGCTTTGTAATCACAATTGGTAAAGGATACTTTCTTGTTGATGAAGATATGTGTAAAAATATCCTCTCAAGATGCACAGCAGCATTCTTCATATATTTGTTCTTCTCCGTTACTTTAGAGACTTCATTGATACAATTTCTCAGCTTAGATTGGTTTTTAGTTGCAAATTCTGGAGAACAGAAGATGAACATGCCAATGATATTCAATCCACCAGGAAGCATTCGATTTACCTGGAATAGATTACCAAAAGCTACATTTACTAATTAGATAAATCCTTTCCCTTCTAGAGAGCCTCCATTTTAGCATAAATATTTGAATAGCCCCCCATTTCCTAATCTAACCATGGATTTATTACACTAATGGTGGTTTTAAAATTGAAAAAAGTAGTCCGGGAAAAGTGAAATTAGTGGAAAAAGAAAGAAAAGGATGAGGATCCTAAGCCTTTGTAGGATTTTAAGCCTTTTTAAGGCCCAATCATTTGGCAGATTCTTTGAAGCTTCCGTGACTCTGCCCCCCAGGACCCCCACCATGACTATGTTCTAAACCAACTTGGGAAGGGGCTTGGGTTCCTTTAGCGCCTCCAGTCCTACTTTTTCTCAAATCAAGAAATAAGATATTAATTAAAAACCTACTTGTCTTGCATGCTCTGTTATCCACATTGAATTTATTTCTTCACCGGATGAAGGGCTAGCAGATTTTGGTTTTTTGTCATCTTTTTTCGGTGTTACTACATCATCTTTTTGACAGCTTTCTATCTCAGCTGTAGGAAGAGATAAGATATGAGATGGTGAGTTCATACTTTATGACATCTGAAGATGTTATTTGGATCTTTAGTCTCGTATCTTTTACCCTTGCGTAACTTTGGTATCATTTTATAGTCAAATGGACAAATACTTAAATCACAAAACACAGTTAAGGGATTCCTATAAAATATCTTGAAAAGTTGTTATAATACAGGGTTGATGATACCGGATCCCCTAAAAGTTATCAAGTTTTTGAAAAATAGCACACGGAGTTAGTTAAATTTCAGTTTTATCAGCAATAACTCAGTGATAGTACAAAAACACTCATTCAGGAGTCAAAAACTCAAGTCCAAGTCTTACCAGGCCATATTTCATTTCATGCAAATTGTCTGCTAGATGGTGTTTCTAAAACTTCTTCTTCACAAGTATTCATAAATTCACAATTAAACTTACAAATTACCACACACATATCCCAAAGAAATCTAGCCCCAGGACACCAATTGGACAGAAACCTTAAATTTGCAGTGGTAATAAAGCCTGTTACCTTCATCTTCGACAGGATCAGGACATTTGGCCAAGTGCACGATGAAATCTCTTTTGCTGCTCAGCTGTCAGAATAGGAAAAGTGATTAGACGCAAGTGTTGCACACTTAAAGGTTACATTTACCATGTGATTCAGGAAAATGTACCAATTACTATTACGATTAGTGCTTTGTACAGTAAAAGATTTACAAGGTTTTAGAGGTATTATAAGATGGCGAACTTTATTACACCTCTAAGGAAATTTTTCTGAAACAATAAAAGTATCTAGTAGTTTTCTTATGCTGAAGTTTGAAATATCAAAGGCTCCAACACGCTAGCTTATCATCTCCATATATCTGCACATTGAGTATCTTTAAAGAACTTGTAAAGTAAGTAAGTAAGTTAAAAGAGCTTGTAAAAATAAGATGTAAGCTTGTTAGCATAACTATCATGGAGAGCTACATTTCATTTCACTTAAGCCTTTCACCACCATGAGCTGGTTTAGTGGCTTTGCCTCAAAGTTCTTGAAACGCTATGAGCCGCTTTTGAGGCTTTGCACACATTTTTGATTACGTAACTTTAAAGGAGATTTAATCAACCATGTCATCACATAGATACCATTGTTATACACGAGATGATAGACAAAAAAAAATGAACAATAACTTAATTCTTCTATTGTGTGTTTATAGTCAAACTTTTTGAGATTTTGACCGTTGAACTTCCGGTGGAAACACATGGCCATCTAGTTTTCACGCAAGTATGGCAGAGAATTCTTTGTCAGAGGAATCAGAAATAGGGAAAACTTCTGGGAATGCGGTGTTTTGGGGCTTAGGCCTGTGGGAACTTGGTGGTGAAAAGGTTAATTGATAGCGTTAATATATTTTCTATTTCATTAATTGCATGCTTCTCAAAGTCCTTTAAAGAATTCCTTCAACAAAATTTAAAAAAAAATAAAAATCAGGCTGACCTGTCCAATTATAAGACCTATTTGCCATTTGCAATTCTGAAAGAGTTCATCAATTGTTTGTTTAAGGTTCTCTTCTGCAATGATTGTTCTGCCCATTCTGGTTGAATTCTATTACCTGTGAAATGAAACATCATTAATCATTCACTGATACCCAGCCCTTTTGTACTTTACAGAAAATACTTTTAATCACTAAGGTGACACTTGAATTCAGTAAAGTGATTAAGTAAATGATTTTAGGAATAATCTTTAACAGTTGGGTTCTTGGCTAGTTTATAGGTAGGGGTATGCTGCTGGTATTCAGAATGCTATCATTAGTTCGACTTTCTTTAGTTCGAAGTTAATGTGTACCCTCAGCTAGACAAGTTAATAGAATACCATCGCCCTTGTGAATAAGCAAGTAAGCAAAAAAGTGTTGTGCGTGCGTGCTGCCAAATAAGCTGCATTGCAAATAGCAAATGACCTTTAGAATAAGCAAAATAGGGAGTGCCACATTTCAAAGGTTGGAATTATCCAGATCTTAACGTGTTGTTCTATCCTCTAGTCACAGCTGTTATGACCGGGAAGTCAAGTCCTTTTAGGCCCGTTTTGCTATCCCTTGCAGAAATTTCATTGTAGCTTTAGTTATATTCAGGATACAAAAAACTTATAAACTAGCAAAATCAGTGCGTGATGTCTGTTGTCGCGGAAATTTGCGCTGACTTGAGTTCCGCGAATACAATGGGGCGTAACAGCTGTGTAGTCACAGCATTTGAACTAAATAACAAGCCCCACACTGCCTAAATCTTCTGGATTAGACAAGCATTGCAGTTTACAATTATCCCCATTTAAATGACAAGAACTGGTATGTCAAAGGTTGGATTTTTCTTGTCATCTTTTGTACGAGGTTCACAACAAAAGTTTAATTTCTATGGCTACAAGAGATAAAATTACTACTCCATTTCCAATGATACTGGTATCTCCAAGAAAAAATCTGTTAAAATTGCAAACAAGTAAGTAAGACTCAACAACTATGCACTAACAGCACTCTGCAAAATGAAAACGGCTAGGCAAGCCCTCTTAATGGCTACTTTTTGAAAACAGTTCCACCGCTCTTGATATCGACAAGCTTTTGCTTCTGTTAAGTTTTCACTTTCATAGGTCTTTTGAGAAAATATTCATGAAAATCGAGAGTGAACTTACCACACAGAAAGTTCTTCCTCAAATGCTCACAGCAGTGTTTCTCTTCTCCAACATTTACAATCAGTCGTGGCACTAAAAAGATTTAGGCCCAAAAACATCACTTGTGACGTTGCTTCCCATCACAGCCTCGTTTCAGACTGCACCAAGTCTCTTTCTGAAAGTTTCTCAGTTTCTTGACAGAGCCTGCGCACAGAACAAACCACTTAGTGGTTACCACTTTCAGAAGTGTAACTACACGTTTGAGAAGGTCAGTGTCTGTGACGAGGGCTAAACTTTTATGGCTTATCACATTTTAACTCGAGCACTCGTATTTCATTAAAGAACAATTTTTAGTTATTTTAGGGTCTTGACATTTTATGGTCTTTCACAAGCTCTGGAGTTTAGAGTTGCTCTATTGCGTTGCAGTGATCATAAAACAGATTGAGACCGGGAGGCGGTCTAACACAAGTGAATGAACGACATGGTAAATTTTATATACTGAATAAGTTGGAGGAAGAAGATCACTATCTCATAGAATGTTCTCTTTACTCGGCGCTGCGTAATAGATTAATCTCTGCCCTTGAAAAAAGGCACAAAACAATACACCAACAGACAATATATGATATTTTTGCTATCAAACGAGAATCTAAAAATAGTAAGACTGGTTGCTACTTATGTTAGTGATGCCTGTGAACTGCGAAAAACATCCTCCTCTGTTGACATAGAGGCAAAATAAAGGAAAAAGGGTGAAAAAACAAAATAGAATCAAAAACGAAATCACAAAGGAAATAGGTTCAAAAACCTATATTTCAACAACATGTTATTATCTGTATCGTTCCCTTTAGATGTTTGCTGCACGCCTACTTGTATTGTATGTCTATTTTATGTATTCTTTCCTCCTTTGTTTAGTTTTGTTTAGTTTAGTTTATTTTAGCTTATTTCATTTTGTACTCTTTGTTATGACGACACAAGAAAACCAGTTGTTGTAAGTCATTAATTTGAAATATGAAAAATATATTATGTTGTTTATCAAGCCCTGGAACCGGGGGCTCTGCCATCTTGGTTTAGTTGGTTTGATGAAAGGCTACCAGATGGCCCTACTCAAGAAAATAACAATTCCATATCTTAGGTGTATGAGATTTCGTGGTGCATTATAATTCCCAAGAACAATTGAATTTTAGGAACATTGTCCTCGAACAATCGTTGCCCCCAATGATGTTCCCCAAGCTACGGTGCTGGGTATGGGATTATTTCCTACTTTTTAGAGACGGTATTTTTCCAGCTGATCGCTGAGATTTCGGTTCAAATTCTATCACTTGGGTTGTTGAAAGAAATATACAACCATATGTCGATGGTATCTTGCATATCAAAGTGTGCCAGGGTACTAATATCCACTGTGACCTACTTCTCTATAACTGCTGTGCTGCGCGATTTTCATTGCCAATTGTATCCAGTGGCGGTTTTAAGAGCTGCGAGGCCTGGGACCGAAAAAATTTGCGGGGCCCCTACCCCCAGTAAAAATTTGGTCCTAATATTATTATATACGTTTTGTAACATGTGCTAGATATTATATAGAAAAACCAAATAAAAAGTAAAACAAACAGTACAGTATAGCTTATTTATTTCATTATGAAGGAGAGAATTTGTTTATGTCATGAAAGGTGCGGGGCCCCTTTTTTCTATTAAAAGCGTGGGGCCTGGGGCCATGGCCCCCCTAAAACCGCCACTGATTGGATCAGAACTAACATTTTCCAATTGCTTAACATTCCTCTATCCAGTACTGGAATTGCTTAAGTTTTTGTCTTGTCGAGTGTCGAGTACTGACTTGCTTATAAAGCAATTGCTTATAAAAAAGATGCTTGTAGACCTGTTGCCCACATTAGAGTACCCCCAGAACGTTGAGTGGCTTATCGTTTTATTCATTCCAGCCCTTGTTATTTATTGAAAAAGGGTGCATAGAATAAGCAGGAAAAGAAAGCTATAAATCTCACTCGAATCGTCTTGAGACTTTCAAAACTCCCGAAACGGGATACAGTAGCTCAGTTCATATTTCGGAACCAATTTTTGTGACGTCATCTTATTTACATCCTCTTTGAAGTTTCTTCAGCTCCCGGAAGCGGGAAGCCAAACTGTTGACACAAAAGGTCACATGTCTTTTCATGTTTTCCAACCCGATGACAAGATATACGATATTGACATTGTCCTTACGTGCATAGCTCTGTTACGGAATGAAGAAATAACCACCAGACAATTGGACTTTCTTTCTTCTTCTTACATTCTTTGATATTCTGGACGCAGACATGGGAAATTTTCACTTTTCAACATTCATGCTTCTCGTTGTTCTCACGTGCCAAGGTTAGTTTGTACTAGAGACGTTTTCCAACCTGAACTTTAATTTTATTGTGAATATAATCAAATCAATTTAAAATCAAATCAAATCAAATTAGAGCCAAAACAATTTCGTTCAATTGAACGACAATGTTTCAGTGTACATTGTTTAGAGTAAACAAACAAATATGTAACCATGCTAAAAATAAGAGAAATGAAATATTTGTAATCTGACATACATGTTTCAACTCGTAAAAACTATGAATAAAACCAAAAATAGCACCAAGTTAACCAATGTCTGCAGCGTATCAAAAACGTTTTTTTCTTCAAGAAACTTGTCATAGAAAAAGCAAGCCAATGGAAACTACTTTTTTGTTGTTAAAATATCTTAGCTGCTATTTTCTGTGTTTTCACTTTAATTTTAGTATGCTAAATGTTTTCGATGTGTTTTGCTTATAAATGATGTTTCTGAAATAAAACCCTAAATTATATCTACAATCATTTCAATAACCTTGTCCAGTGAATCAAAAAACGTCTAAGAAAGTTTGAGGGCAAGAAAGGGGTAGTAATTTTGAAAAGACTTGAAAGAAAGTGACATCTGACTATATAGAGCTATTCATATTCTAATACACGTTTTTTTATAAGAAGCAATTTTGTGAGAATAATGAGGCTGCAAGGCAGTACTCTACAAGACAAAAACAATTCTAGTAATGGATAGAGAAATGCTAAGCTATTCGAAAATTCTCGTTCTGATCAAAGTGGCAATGAAAATCGTGCAGCAGCTTCAGGCTTGTTTTATAAAGAACCCAGCTCAGGGCCAAGTTCTCAGGCTTTTTGGACCCTTGTACTACGGGGGGGGGGGGGGAGGGCACATCGTGCCCGCCCCCTGTAATTCTTGCTAGGAACGCGATAAAGGCCTGAAAGTTGGTAGAAATATAGAACTTCACTTGCTGTATCCATTGAAGGTGTTTTGAAAACCATAATGGCTACCAGTGACGTCACAGTGACGTCATAAGTCTGAAAAGCCATGACAACTATACTTATAAGCATTTAGCTTGTAATTGAAGCTAATCTTATGGTTTTTTCGCCTCTCAAATGGTCTATTGATGAACATAAAGCATTTTCAAATCATAATTTATCAATTCAATTTATATTTTTCTATATTTTAACATATTTTTACCATTTTTTCATAAATGTCAATAAAGTTTACAATGAAGAAAAATAAGATGAAATCACCATTCAGATTGAACAATAGAATTTTTTCTGGCTTATCTCTATTCTGGAAAGCCAAAAAAGGAATTTTTAATAAAAAAATAATTGTCTTTTATAGATATGACATCATAAACATTGATGACGTCATAGATTTTAAATTTTGCTTACGTCAGCAAATACAAATAAATTATATATCATTCAAAAGCCCTCATTAAAACAAAGCTACTGCTGCTTCAAGCTAGTCTCTATGTGGTATAGTTGCAGAGTAATGGGTCCTAAAACATTTTCTACACCTGACTGCTTTTTGACAAAAGAAGTGTCACGTGATCAACGAAGGTGTGATTGTAACAAAAATAATTTTTGTAGGTGCTCTGATAATATTGAGGAAAGACGCACAGGTTCCAGTAGAATATTACGTGTTTTCTGGGAGATACAGCATTTTTAATTTGGCGCGGGCACTTTGTGCCCCCCCCCCATCGTAATAGTGTTAAGTTTCTTATTTTGAGACCTCTTTTGACTGACCACGAACCATATCCACTTTGTATTTTCTTCCATGTCGTACGTGTTGATACCAATGAATAGAATCGTTCACGTTCGGTACAATATTTTCAATTATTTTCCAAACATATATGATTCTATATCTCTCTTCTTCGTTGGGTGGAGTAAAGATTAAGGGTCTTTAGGATTTGCCAGTAATTATTATTGCTTTTGTCCATCTAAATCTTTCGAAGAAAGGACATTGGAGGGAATCTATCTTCTTTATGAAAAATAAAGTAATCTTATAAAAAGAGGGTAAATAACAATTGCTATACAAGCACTGGTTTATAAGAAACTCTGTTATGGTATTTTCTGCAAAACAATATCATATTTTGTTCTATCATTTTTAAAAATTGAAGAAGGATTTTTTAGATTCACATGAAAATTAACATTGTTTAGTAAGTGTACTTCCAATATTATTGAATACAGTATTTTTCCGCATTAAGTAACATAAAGGGCGGAATCCAAGGAGGGGCGAAAAGGGGATACGCCCTCCCTATTTTGGTAGAAAAATAACACAATTAGCTTGATAATACCCTCTTTCTCTTACATTATCCTTGGATATGTGTGTTACGCCCCCCCCTTTCTGTGGGTGCTGGATCCGGCCCTGACATACCAAAGGGAATTTCCTGCAACTATCTAAGCACCTACCTAACCTTTGATATATCATTGGTTTTTTTGATGAAATCTCAACTATCTTCATGATTTCATTAGTCCAATGATGTCATGATCGTTACTATCTCGATTTTTCAATTTATCACAACCAAATCGACCACGCAGAGTCCGACTTTTTAGTTGTTTAACAATCATTCCATACAGAGACGATGTCTTTAGACATGTCATAATCCCCATTGCTTCCAGCCATTGAAAAGTTACATGGTCTAAACCAATTTTGCTCTGCATAATAATTGTGCATCGATTGCGAATTCGTCATCTGCGTGGTTGATGTAATCGAGATGGGGCGTAAGACCCCATGTAAAACGTCCCTTCCGAAGGTCAGCGGAGTGAGTTGTTTATTTAATACCTAGAAGGTCACCTATCAAGATATTTGCCTGTGACGACCTGTGACGATCAGTTCAATATGTCTTGATTTTATTGGCAATTGCTTCAGCCGCTAGGCCACTCACCCCAGTTAAGTTCAGTTGGTCCTACTACAATTGCCGGTAGGGTCTGTTAAGAAAGTCAAGCAAAATAGATATTCAATAAAGAAGCCATTCTGTATGGGTGCCGTTTAGATCTTTGGTTCTAGCAGGGGAAATATATTTTCTGTCTCGTAGTATTACTTTATACTGTGTTGTATGATTTCAAGCAAGTGTGATCCAATACCACACTCATTTTTGTATAAGAAACTATGCTAAAATCTTCGTATCCGAGTTTCTTAGCTTTCATCCCAAAATTATGGTAGGAAAACTTTTAAGCAAGTTTCTGAAAGTAAAAACCTAATTTTTCTTCACATACCATTGTTTCGTTATTATTCTCTTACTCTAAACATGAATTTGATGTTAAGAATAAAATAAATGCAAATTGGATTGCAAACAGCTTAAATATCTTATCAAATGTAACTAAACTGAACCATGAACAAAATAAAACAACTTTAAGAAGCTAATGTTTCAGTCACTGAACAGAAATTGTTGAACAAAAATATAAAAAATTTCTTAAATTTTTTGGTTCACACATAATCTCCTACCAAAGTTTTGAAACTCTGGCCTTATGGTTTCTTATAAAAGTTTTCTTATAAGAAAATGAGTGTATCAAATCAATTCTTTTTGAGAAGCAGTTTCATTTGTACTGAGGAGGTTTTTAAGACTTGAAAGCTTTTTGACGACGTTGTGTATTGAAAAAACTGGAGTTGCTACCAACAAAGTTTAGCCTATTGCGTTCCATATGATTTTGTTGCGAATGGAAAAAATGAAGAATGAAATATCAATATTTTCACATGTACCCCTCCTGAAACTATCGATTGATGAAAATTGGTAAGCATGTATTTGTGCTTTTCAGCTTTTGAAATGCAATATGCCATACATTTCTATATGTGTCTATAGAGCCCAAACAGGAGACCTAAAACCCCGCTAATGAGCTCTCTCTCAGCAGATCTGGTGCAAGGAGGCATTTGCTACAAAAAATACTCAAAGAAGGTGGGCAGGTGCAGGGCCAAACTTGCCATTCCAGGGAGTGCAGCAGATGTAGACTACGAAACGTGCTGTAGAACAACTGGAGCAAGTGGCTGGAAACCATCACGAAAAGATCGGATATGCATCAAGTGTCATAATATAGGTAAGTTTTGGATGAATAAATTTCAAATCAGCACAAGTGGCGTGTTTGCCCGGGAAGGGAGAGATGGACAATTGCCCCCCCCCGAAAATTAATTACTTTTACTTTACAAATTAATTAATTACTTTTGCTAGAAGAGGGCGCTAAAAGGCACTGAATTTCGCCAAGCAAATTTGAAAATATTTTATTGGATTTGTTTGTTAAATTATTAGATAACCAACCAACTCATTAACTTCCAAGATAACTCCTTCGTGGTCATCATCAGGCCCAGACCCTCTACGTTGGTAAAAATAACAGACTTGCTACCATCCCCTGTCCGAATTATTTGCATATCTTTGGCAGTTAGTAAAGCAATCTCAGAGATTCATGGCCTTCATTAAATTGCCCTTCCCGGAAAATCATTTCCTCAAACCAATGCTTGCTGCTTATTGAGTTTTTGGTTGTTGAAATTGTATCAGCAGAGATTCATTTCTGAAAATTGTGCAAGGGTTGGACTACTAAGTGCAGGATCTCATTATCTGCTAACCTGTGTTACAGACTCGACTGGTTTGTATTTTCGGGAAATTGAGTTGAATGGAAATTTGAACTCCCTCGTCCAGTAGACTTCATACCCGTCCACTCTACTGGCAGCGAAAATTCAAAATTTCCGGAATTTCAAAAATCTTCAAACTAGCTTTGCTGGTTTATTCAAAATTTCTGCATCCTATTTCCACTCGAAATTAACCTATGTATACTCTGATCGATTGATTTATCTGATTTTAGTTGACGGTGCATGGAGCCAGTGGGCACAGTGGAGTGCTTGCTCAGTTAAATGTGATTGGGGACAAAAGTCAAGGAAGAGGTTTTGCAATAATCCCCCTGCTCAACATGGGGGCCACCCTTGTAAGGATGCAGCAGACCAATCTGCCAAGTGCTACTCTGGAAAACGCTGTCCAAGTAAGTCTATATTCAAATGTAATTCAAAATTATTTTCTGGTTTCTGGACATTGATTAATTATACATATACGAGTAAATATTCAATTTGATATTTTTGTTTATAAAGTTTTTTCAATAAGGGGAAACTCTTCAGGAACATGTGTCTTAACCTGAAGGAGCTAGCTATAATATGAAAATGTTGGGCTTTCATCAAGAAACTGGATTTCAGACCCTGAAAAATAACGAAAAAGATCTTTCTGCTTTAGAAATTTGGTTATGTATCTGCTTTATCCATGAAAATGAAATCCTGGTCAGTTTACTTCTTCAAAGTTAAATGACCATATTTCTTCTCAAGATATCCAGGAACTTTTTGTCTATTGCTGTTTCAAGCATAGGGAGATGGATGTGCAAGGAAGTTTTTGTTTGGTATAAGCCTTCAAGAAAGCAAGAAAATTCGGAAAAGACAAGCCTCTTCATAAGTGAGACTTAATAACTGCAAAAAACTTTGCGTCTGACACTCATCATAGTAGTATGTAGCAGAGAATGCTAGGTTTTATGCTAATTGCAAATAAGAATCTCATTAAAGGATAATTTAGAAATATGTAAGTACTTACTCACCCATTTTCAACAAGCAACCGGAATTTGGGTCCATAGGCCTACTCTTACCGTTGCTTAACATTTTGCTAAACGTGACAGACTGGCTTGGTACCCGCTCCTACCCTAAAAAACTGCATTTTCGTGGCAAGACAAACCTAGTAAAGCGACCGAATAGAGTCATAGTCTCCACATATTTATCTAGGCCCTTGCTTTCAATACATTCTTGCACAGTTAATAGGCCTACTCGTACTCGTGATCATAAACGAATCAATTCTTTTAGTTGATGGAGGTTGGGGATTGTGGACAAAATGGAACGCCTGCTCCAAATCGTGCAAGCCTGGCGGTTCTCAGTGGCGTTCTCGCCAATGCAATAATCCGGAACCGCAGTTTGGAGGCAAAGATTGCAGCCTAGGAAGTGAAGAGATGCAAAGTTGCAATAAAATTAGAGAATGTCCAGGTAAATACAACTTAATACAACTTTTCAAGCAAAGTTTAGTTCATGATCAACATTCCCATGCTAGCATGCTAAAGGCCAGAAGAACTAATTTTCAGCAGGGGTACAGGACTCCCTGGTTAAACGTCCCTTTCTAAATGAAGTGACAGGGAAGTCCAGTTGGTTTGGTGTTCTGTTGAAAGGCTAGCCAAAGGCCAAATTTGTGAAATTAAAACTACCATTTTGAGATACCCACTAAACTTGCTACCTTTTGGGCGATCGTTTGTTCCAGATGATGGGTGAGATTTTTGTTCAAATACTAACAATTGAGGGTTGTTGAAAAAAATCATTTTAAAATGATTTTTAAAATCTTAGCCTTTGCCCTCTTTGACCCTGAATATACCCTCTCGTCAGTCAAAAACTGGAGTACTCCCGGGGGGCTAACTAAGATTTTGACACAACAAACGTTCGGCTGTACGATCAGAGTGCAGTAGGTTCTATCCCAGAAAGGAATTATGCCACACCTATCGATTGAAAGTTTAAAGGTGAGACATTTACAGGTGAGAGCAAAGAGAAACATATTTTAGAAAAAAAGTTATTGTGGCAACCAAAAAGCTTCTCGAAACCATCTTACTAGCTAAATTTGAAATACTGTATGCTTGGAGAAAAAGCACGGATGGGCTACATGAGGCCGCACCATGGTTGCCGCAAATGGAAGAATTTTTACAATTTGGATGTTTCAGATCGCTTGAGAATGCATTATGAGAAGTTTTATATATATTTTTTAATCTCTACCCACTTGTGCTTTTTAAGAAAATCCTATGCGCCTTAGTAGAGCTAACTAGCCCTGAAATACTGTATGCAAATTAATGAAACGGCACTTCCTTACCCGGCATCTTGAGGCGGCCCATGTTTGCCACCAAAGGGAAAATTTCTAAAAAATCGATTATTAAATCGCTGGGAAATGCAATCTGAAAGGTTAACCCCAAATTTGTTAACCCACTAATCATTTTTCCAAATGCAAGCAAGACCACTGATTAAAATTGAAGATCTATTAGTGAAATCCTTTACTGTATAACTTTTAACGCAGTCCATCAAAGGTGACTAATTACTTCAGAAGTTAGAAGTCAGAATATTCAGTATCTGTATTTCATTCCTGGAACGATTTTATGACACCCAGCAATAATTGCCCCTGTCATACCCTCACACCCCCCTAATGTGCGCCCCTGTGTATGATGATATATAGACGGGGAAAATAGCCCAACCATCTAACCAAGTGCCTAACTTAACTTTTTAAGGTTTATATCGCTAGAATAGGTGATTCTGAGCAATTTGAGCAAACGTACCATTCCAGGAAATGTTTCACTATCACGTGAGAGATGACGTCATAAAATAGGCCTCAATGTGTATAAAAACTGCTGTAACTTTTGACAAACTCAATATATACACATGATATTTGCATATTTGAAAACAGAATTTAAAGAGCTTTCGAATGATATATAACATATTGCGAAATGTTGACGTAAGGATTTTGACTGATGACGTCATCAAAATGTTTTCCGTTGTTTTTGGTCTTTTTTGTTTGGGCAATTTGTGAATGTGAAATCAACTTTAGCCATGGAGCATTACGTCAGAGAGAGAGAGTGCCAATTTCTAATGAGCTGCTGTTAGCTAGCCAGAATAGTACAATGCGCATGCGTAAATACTAGTTGTATGCAACATAGTTTATAAACAGGTTCTTGGTACCTTTTTAGAGGCTTGCAATATTATTTGAGATATTTGCCCCACGACGAGTCTAAATAAGTATGAATTCAGCATTGACCATCAATAAAAAGTCTTCGGTCCGTACAGAAGTTCACGATGATCGTCATGTTCTATTCTTAATCAGTATTAATGTCTTTGGGAGAAGCATTACTAACGGTTTTGGGAGATTTACTTCAACGATAATTCACCCAAAATTCATGCGAATTATTTTGTTCCGTTTTATGGTTGGGAAATTTTACCTTATAGAACATTCAAGTAGACAATTACATCAGTTCCATAAGCATTGGCTACCATAGAGCTAAAGCAGTTTTACAAAGCTTCTCTCAAGAAACTTCTTGATGAATGAATGTAATTCTGTCTCCAAAGAACCGCGAAAAAATTTGGGTTTATTGTTGGGTTGGTGGCTGTAAAGAGACATACCATGCATGGTTAAATAGTTTTATCTGGTTTCAGAAGCCACCAAAATTACGGATGTAATTCAAACGAGACTGAAAAAGGACGCCTATAGACGTGAATCTGAAATCAAAATAGAAGGTAAATGGTCTCAATCAGCTTATGCTGCAGGGCAACAAATGGTAAGAGTTCCAAAAGAATGGAGACGAAAAAGAAATGACGTGGCGTCTCGTGAAGTACTTAGGTGACGACCAAGGTATGGTTCACCTAGAGCATCCTGCTGATACATGCCTCGCCATGCATACTTAGCAAGTAGATACTGAAAATTGGTGATCATAAGATACTCCGATGTCCGCATCCTCTGACATGGGCCAATGGTCAGAAAGAATCGTTTAAGAAATATGCCCAAATATACTGACATAAGTGAAATAAGTGACATATATAAGTGACATAAGTGAAATCTGCAAATTTCTTAGCTCAAAAATATGCAGGGCTCTAACAGTAGTATATACCCTGACCAGCGCAATACAACATACTACTTATTTAGGGTAGGGAAATAAATGTGTTAACGAAGCTAATCAGAAGCAACCAAAAAACCGATTGGCTGGGAGACCCCGGACAACATGCTTTTGGTTAGTCCGTTGACTGCAAAGAAAGCAAGACAAGTTATATGCACTGGTAGCAACACTTGAACGGAAGGAAAGATATATTTTGAAAAAATGGGCCATCTGCCTGTATCAAGAGATGACGGTATAGTCTTTACTGAGTCTTTCCTTAGATCTCAGTTGGATACTGCAAGTGATGAAGTGGGCAAGCTATCAAGTTTTCATCGGGCTGAGATCCACTAAAATCAATTCCAATATGATACAATTTTCCAATAATGAATTAAAGTGATGAATAGAAAGATCTTGTTGTCGCAATTTGGTTCAAATTAACCGTTGGTATGGTCATTGACTGGAAGAATGCAAATAAAACATTATACTGCTCTCAATAAGATGGTAGATCTCATTTGACAAAATTCATGATAGGAATATGCCCCTTAGCAACGCATAGCTACAAATACTGACGGCTCGGCTGCAGTATAAACTTGCACTGTAGCACAGTTATGAAACTTTAGTTGTGGCCGTTTTAATTGTATCTTAAAATCTACCAACTAATTTTTCTCCAGGGATGTCTTCCTTTGCAAGCTTGATTGACAAATAAATGTTTAAGTTTTCATAAAAAGATGAAGAAGCTGCAAGAGTTACGGTCTAAATCTTTCGTACCCATGATTCATACTTGACGTCTCACAAAGTGTTTATATTTCAAAAATTTCTTCTTAATTTCTGGAATGAACGTTTCAAGCAGTATTTGATGCATTTTCACCTAGCTTTGGCGGATTGACTAGTTCTGTTCCGTGTTTGAAAACACTTAAAGAAATCAAAATTATAGGAAGGTTGAAGTTGTTGAACTTTTGATGCAGAAAAGGTTGATTTTTTCCTGGCCTCTGCGTGGTTCACTAGAGACCAGTTGACGATGCATAGGATAAAAAAGCACATGGAGTCGATCAAAGGCAGCAACAGCAAAGAATAAATTCGACAAATCTACAAATGATTAAAAGTCTACAAATGGCTAAAAGCAATAGGAAAGAAGGCAGAAAGTCCTTTTTGCTTACATGCGGTATTCACGCATGCGCAGTATTGTTCTACCTTGGCTAGCTAACAGCGCACCACTGAAAATTGTCAGTCTCTCTGACGTTATGTTCTATGACTTTACTTGATATCAAATCCACAAATTGCCCAAACAAAAAAGATCAAAAACAACGGAAAATATTTTGATGACGTCATCAGTCAAAATCCTTACGTCAACATTTCGCAATATGCTATATATCATTCGAAAGCTCTTTGAATTCTGTTTCCAAATATGCAAATATCACGTGTATATATTGAGTTTGTCGAAAGTTACAGCAGTTTTTATACACATTTAGGCCCATTTTATGACGTCATCTCTCACGTGATAATGAAACATTTCCTGGAATGGTACGTTTGCTCAAATTGCTCAGAATCACCTATTCTAGCGATATAAACCTTACAAAGTTAAGTTAGGCACTTGGTTAGATGGTTGGGCTATTTTCCCCGTCTAATAGATCATATAGAGCATGGATCTGGTCCACTCGATACCGTTTCATGATTTTTTTCATGATATCTTTACAGTGGATGGAAATTGGGGTCCATGGAGCCAATTGTCGAGCTGTAGTGTCACGTGTGGTGCTGGAAGGCAAACGAGAACGAGGCAATGTAACAAGCCAGCACCCAAGTTCAACGGAAAATTTTGCGCAGGAAGTAGCAATGATAGTTCTCAATGTTTCCCGCCATGTAAGTCTTTAAGTACAGTTTTTACAAGAAAAATAAACGCTTCAAATCAAATGCTCCCATGGACACACCAAAGGTAGTTTAAATGGTTCCCAAATAGACTAACTAAGATATTGACAATTTTTTCAAATTTCCAACATCTATAAGGGTTAAGCATAATTATTTCAGACGCGGTATATTCTCGATAACTAGTTGAAATGGTCGTTTGCATGGATGTAGGGCAGCTTCCTTTAGAGGAATAAAAATGAAACTTTTCGTTTATTAACCAATTCGAGTACTTCAGCAAAAGGGCTTTGCTAGATAAATTTAGAATTCCACATTTTCCTTGTCTGAGAAGATTTTGAAAAGAAAATCTGATTACATGCCGAGTTTTTCTTGGAAAACCTATCACCGATTAGAATTTTGAAACTTAATTTTTGAGTGTCCTTTTAACATCATAAATAAATATGTTGATGAGATTCCGATTTAATATTAAATTGCTCAAGATTAACTCAGCAGTACCTGTCAGCATCTTCCTAAACCTAACCCTAATGCCTTCTTGAGGCAGCAACATGTTTGCGGCCGAGGGTTGAGAAAATTTTGAATTTTGATGCTTGTAGATTGCTGCTAAATGGCCTATTTAACGTTATTTTTATTATCATAATCTCCTTTATTATCGTTTCTCATACCTAAATATTCAGAGCTGCACAAGTTTTTCTTTTGAACTGCACAACAAGGGTTTAGAACTGCACATTTTGTGTTGAACTGCACGTTAAAAAAAACCCTGTAGCATTGCAGGTAGTAAATAAAATTGTTTAATCCTTCGGAGGAGCTTTGAGATCCCGTTCAGATAATGATTCTCTAGAACTTTAGAGCAATATGAGGGATCTTTGAAACCAATTAGCCTAACTTTTATTGATCTTTAGCTCGACAAATATATAGGGAAGTATTTTTGGGCTTCAAAGCTCTGAAATTGGTGAATGCGAAGGCGGTGATAAGGAAAGGGAAAGCAACTCTTGATTTCCCTGCCCTTGACAGGAACAACTAGCGACTCGCAAAGAAGAAAACAACTGATAAGGAGACAGAGGCTTGCAGAAGAATAAGATCTGTCAAGAGGAGGGAGGAGTGAGGAAAAAAGCAATATATTCTTCGCTCCATCTCAAAAACTGCATAGATGTATCGCATAGCCAAAGTCTAGAGGGGAAACTCCCTAATCTCTTCAGATTGTAAGTTGCAAGACGCAGAGCCTTTTTCAACGTGTAGTACAACACCATTGAACTTGCACTATTGAATTACAAACGTGCAGTATTAGTATCAGAAATATCCAGTGTATTGAGAATTATCTGAATATGTGTATCTAGGGCCATCAAAGGACCCATATTCCTTTCACGACCAAATATAACATAAATTTTCCAAACCGCATTAATGAACACGTATTTTTCGATATTTCGTTCATTTATTGCTATTCCGTACATAGTTTTCATGTATTAGGCTTTATACTCATTTCAAATAGAAATATCTTTAAAGAATTGCTTATAGATATTAATTTTTTAGATTTTGCAGAACAGGCCTGGTTTGAGAATGGGAATTTCTGCAGACAACCCTTCACACCTGCCTCCACTAAATTTCAGATTTGTTGAATAACCGGAACTTGTTAGACTTGCAATCCCGGCAGACTGTGGAACAGAAGACAGGAAACCATTCCTCATGTGTATTAACTCTGGTTGAGCTTTAAATCACTATCTATTTATTGTCTCTTAGGCACAACTGAAGCACCTGATACAGAATCCGGATCCGGATCTGGGAAAGATAGCGAATCGGGATTTAGATCTGGATCTGGTTCTGGGTCCAAGCTTGAATCGGGATCAGGGTCCGAGTTGGAAGTTACAACTGAAAATGGTGAAGACAAAGACGGCTCCGGAACCAAGAAAGCCAAAACAAAGACTTCCGGATCCGAAAACGTGACCGGAGAAGGCTCGGGAGAGGGTAAGATTCTTCTCCATAGAATAAAATTTTTAATTGCCAAATAAAATGTCTTTACAAAATCATTTATTAATGATACTTTCTGCTTCACAAAAACCTATAGAAATAGGTAAATCATCGAGCTCTACAGCAGAAATAATTTTCGAAATTCCAGTTTTAAAATAATCAATCATAGGTGTCAAAAATCATGCGTTTATTTTGACACAGATGATATAGAAATGACACAGTGACGTCACAAATATTTTTCACAAGAAACGATTGGTTAAACACTGCTCATGGGGAATTCAAAGATTTCTTTCTGTGAATCCCTTACGATTACTATTCACCAGGTATTGACAATGAAGAGTCAGGTTCCGGATCAGGGTCAAGAGGAGGAAGTGGCATCACTGAAGGCAGTGGAGGCAAGGTCAGCAGCGGAAGTGGTAGTGGGAATGAAAGTGGTAGTGGGGTGAGATTCGAGGACCCAGTTGAAGAAGTCGCCGTAGAAACTGCGAAGGGAAACTCCAAAAAGGGCAAATCTAATAAGAAAAAGCCTGGGTGGGGAGAAGAATTTGAAGTAATCGATTTGAAATAGTAAAATATCTAAGTAATGTAGTTTGCTTTGTGGCAAGCTCGTATAATATGAAGCAGATTTAATGTAGTGTAATGGTATTGAAACCCGTATTCCATCCATCCATTTTCATGAATTGTTTAGATAAACTGGGCTACGTAGATGCAACTTAATTCTGTTTACACTTCAGAGACCCAGGCTGGTCCGAGGCTAGTTTACCTAGACCTGCGTCCGTCTGACCTCTACTTGAGTTGATTTGTGCTTTCGGGCATTACTAGAGCATTACGATCCTCTCTTCGTGCGCTTTGGTAGTTTTGCTCTCAATGACCCTTCGCTGGATCGCTGATCGCTATATCTTCAACCCCAGGGTTCATCTCTCTGTCTCGAAGGACAGGTATAACTCGTCTCTCTTGAAACAGAGATGTATCGTTAATCTCTTCCGAGGTCTATCTCGAAGTGTCAAGTCTTTTAGAATCTTAGAAGATTTTTAGGAACGTTTTGGTAAAATAATGGTAGATTTTCTGGTAAAGTGTACGTGAATGTTATGTTAGGGAGCAATTCTGCCTTTCAATCTATCCCTTATCAGTTTTGACAGACATAAGCTCAGCAAGACATTGTTTGCGTAAACATTTGACGAACTTGTTAAGTGTTAGCTTTAAAGTTGGGCGAATCTGCGTCAGCTTAGTACGCAGTGTGAATAGGGCTTTAGCTAGAAACCATCTGAATGTATCTTTGTTTATTAGAAGTATCGTTCAATGACTCAATACATGAAGTCTGGATATAGCTTCTTATTCAATGACTACCTAAATTCTAAAATACCTCTAATGTCTAACAGGTATCGAGCACAAACCTTGCCCACCCTATACAATGGCACTGAGCTAGCGGGCTGGCATATGTTAGGTTTGGTCTTGGGTTTGAGAGTCCAACACTTTGCCATTGCAAAATTAAGCTCTGTTGATAACAATAACAAATACCATATCGGGAATCTAATGAAATATTTCATCTTGAGCTTTTCCAGCCAAAATTCTCTCCACACGATTTGATTTAAGCATTTTCCAGGTAAAAGGGTCGATTTTTTAAATATTGCTAGAAACGGCTATGGAAATAGATCAAACTCGTACACGAATCAATTTCATGAAAGAAATTGTGCGCGTGTGGTGATTAGTATCAAAAAGCCCCTGTCAAACAATCAAAAAGTATTTAACAGCATTAAAAGTTTTTCTTATCCAGCAGAATGTCTGCCAGTTTGGTCACAAATGAAACATATGTTTAACAAAACATTTGTGCTTGTGATAATTTTCAAAACATTGGCAAAAAAATCCTGTTTTTCATTGTTTTGTTGTTGTCAAAATGTGGCCAAACCATCAAACATGGAAAGGAGAGCAAAACGAAATGTTTTCAAACAATTTTTGATCGTTTGGCAAGAGCCTAATTATCGTTAATTGGTAATTGTTTAGTTTGTTAGTGAGTTCTATGTAGCTCTTGAATAGCTATTATTATTACACCAAATTAGATAAAGTATATGAAAAAGAGTGTTAGAGAAATGAAAGCATTGAGTCTTCCAAATTTTCACTTATTATCCTAATCCTGCAATTTCGGGTCCGCATAACATTTGCCTCTATGGCAATTAAATATATATTTTTTACTAACAATTAGCGCTAGCTTCTTGAAAATATTACCTGTGTATAAGAGCAAATTATATTTTGTTAATCAATTTAGCACAGCACCATTTTTAAAACACATCTAGCATGTAGATAAAAGAATGATGTATCATAATTTTAAGTACCATATTTTGATATAAACACAATATTTATAGCTTATACTTGATTTCAAGAGATCTAAAATCCAAATTAAATCAAATTTTCATTTGTGTTTTTATTAAGATATGGTACTTAGTTATAATACATCATTTTTGCTTTCCAAAATCTAGAACCTCCTTACATATCACCTTGTCCCTAACATTTTCCTTCAGCAAGTCGACAGTAAGATATAGAAATCATTATCTCAGTGATGTGTAGCCAGTCCAAGGTAGAGAAAAATGTTGGAGGCAAAACTATATCAAAGTAGATGTGTGTCAAATAGATGGTGCCAGATTGGACCACTTTCCAATTAATTACATCATCTTAGATGAATATAATTCTGCCCCCTAGGTATCCCTTCATGCATTGTATTGTCATGGAACTTGCAAAGGATCCTAGGATTACATTTCCCAGATACCTTTCCGCTAGGAGGCAGATTCGCATACATTCAAGATGGTAGAATTCATCCTAAAGTGTTCCATTATAATTAAATATGGATTAAATACAATCTGAGGATCAGTCTTTCAGTCGTCCCAATAAAGCATCACGTACCAAGAGACTGAGAGCGGCAGATGGCACAACTTTCAAGTAAGCAGCGGTCAAACCGGCATACAGTCGTGGAATTCCACCTACCTTGATCAATGATTTCATGACAACTAATGAAGAGCTTGCTTGTTTTTTGGCAGATGTCGCTTTCGTATCAACTTGCATTGTTCGTCTCACCACATCAAGAGGATGAACTACCTAGGAAATAACACTGTGCCTGATGAATATTGAGTGGTGGGGCAGAGGCAGACATTCTCCGACAAAGGGGTGTATCTTGTGGGCGTGCCATTGAAATGTCAATATCATCTCGTTGATCTTTCAAACGAGGGAAGACTTATCATCATTACAAAATTAATTATGTGATTTAGATGGTTAATTTACAAGTTCCTTGCTCCATGGCTGTTGGACATGTTTCAAGAAAAGTTTTTAGCTAATATCACAAAGCCAATTTTCGACAGGGCACTTCGACTACAGTATGATATCAAAAAAATTATGATGCTAAAACCAAGTTTGAAGTTAGGAAATTTAGAAGAAAGATAGATGCCATTAACCCCGTCTCCCTTCCGTTACGCCACTGAAATAGTACAACACTTTCGCCTGCAAACACTCGACTGCTTTGAAACTACCTTTGACTGATTTTTTAGATAAATCATTTACAAAATCGTTAAAAGTGCCTAATTCTTGAAAAACTTGACAAAGATTATATATCATAAAACAACAACTTACTGTTTGTGCCACGGTTCCTGCCAGTGCACCGCATAGCAAGAAGGTAGAAACGTTACTGCCAAATTGACTGTTGATAGCCACGTTTTTCACGACGTCGTATAGACACTGTTGGACGGCAAGAAACGGAGCTATCGACATCAGCGTAGGAGTGAGCCCTATTCAAAAAAATTTTCTTCATAATCATAGTCAACAGTGAAATGATTTGCCATTTTCTAACGAGTTAAAACATATTATCCATCTCAAGTGCTTTTTACTAATAATATCAATTAATGAGTTCTGGAAGCCATGTTCTACAATAAGATTTTGTTTATGTTTACATGTTTTTCAGAGTAACTTTTATTTGACTGACAGCAGTAGACGCGGGCTCTTGAGACGTGGTTCTTGCGTACACTTCCTTATCTTTGCAAAAAAGTCAATTTATAAGTTTTAGATATCAGCATGTCTTCTAATGAGTGGCCCATTGTGAAACAGCACATTTACACCCTCAAAATACAGTCAAAGGTTTTTGATTCATAGGTTATCAGTTATGCAGGATGATTATAGGCAAGCAAGTTAGTAAGCGAGAAAATACCTTTATATAATGCGGATACTCCTTCTTCTTTTACAATTGTTCTTACTGCGTGTGATATTCCTTTGTATTTTGCAAGCTCTTTGGAAGAAATATCTTGCACTGTTAATCTTGCCCTCACTACATCCATAGGGTGAGTGAAAGTATTAGCCACGGCTCCCGCAGTTGCGCCCGAAAACAATCGCCATAACGGTTGATGAGGATTTTTTACATTGTCCACTGGTGTATACTGGAAGTCGAAGATATTTATTAAAATCATAATAATTTAACGAAAATTCCAAGTAGACTCAACGCTTTCTTCAGTGGTGAAAGGAAAAACAAAGAATTTCCCCAATAGCTTCGGCCCTTTTTGATACTTTGATACCCAGGGGAGTGTTTATATATCTTTAGAGTGTAAAATTGCAATATAAATTAGGTAAGTCAATACGAAGATTATTTTTTGGGTTCATGAAATTCAAAAGTAATTTTTTTGGTCTCCAAATACAGTTAAATGGTACAGGTATTGATACTTAAGACAGTAGAAAGTAGTGAAACATTCAGTAATCATTACATTCAGTAAGTATTTTTGATTTTCTGCAATGTATGATTATTCATGTCAAATTGACTTCTTCATTTCATTAATGGATACTTAGCCCTTTATAATAGGCCTATCATTTTTGGGTTCGCAGAGCAAGCAAAATTATATTTTTTTGGTCAAATTCTCTTGCTTGCAACTATTCGGTTGGTTTTATGGTTGGTACTTACACCCCTATCCTAAATATACATGAGTGCCCCCCTGAGGAAGAGAGTGAAGGTTGAGAATGAAAAATCTCCTACTTATATCCTTATACTGAAACTCAGGTAACTGAGGCTGCAGTGTCAGACCCCTTGAATAGTGCCCCCAGTTATGAAAAATGGCTAAAAAAATCGCTAAACAACCACAACTCACACAAATAAAATCTCGAACCAAAAAATAATTTAGTAAAACGTGCTTTCAGTGTTTGAAAAAGCCACCATGAGGCAGTATTTTGGAGGATTTTCAGCACTGTAGGGGTCTAGGGTATGAAGGGATCGCTAAACATGCACTGTACAAAGATCGTATTTTGTAAAACCAACGAAGTTTAGTAGGTGTTTGTTTGGTAACGGTTTAGTAAGGTTTAACAGGGGTCACTTTGGGTTCACCAAGGGTTAAGTAAAGTTGACCTTAGCCTCAGCAAGGGTGACCTTGGGCTCAACAAGAGTTTGGTAAATATAGGGGTGCAGTCAAGCCGAGGTCACTCCAGATAACAATATGTCCGCCATGAAGCCCTGAACAGGATGGATTTAATGTATGTCAGACTATGCAGTGCCGATAAAAACTAAAATATAAAGTCTGATAAGAACATTTATAAAACCACACCAACCTTAATCATTCTCGAGTAGACCAAGCAAACCATAGCAGAAGTTGGGAAAATTCGCAGCACATTGGTAAGATTGCCAGCAAACAATCCTTGAATGCCCTCTTTCTTCCAAACTGATGCAAGGCTGTCTCTTATATGAATCTTTCCTCTCTTCCCAGAAGTCTGTAAAAGATTCAGAGAAATATGTCTTTTCCATCTCAATAAACTACGGGACCCAACGCTCTTTCCGAAGGACGGCAAAGTGAGTGGTTTAGTGAGTACCTCATAAGTCACTTATCTGCGTAAAGAACTCACACGTCCATGCTTAACTTCAGTTGCGCATAACAAACAACATAAGCCATTTGGCCACCCATCCTACATGTCTATTCAAGACTCAGACAAATTAAGCAGGGAAATAGCCACAGCCATCTAGAAAATTGCCTAATCAATAATATCTCAACGGATTCGAGCTCTACACCAAATATTACATCAAAACCTGTCAGGGGCTTTTTGGGCATGGTCTCTATCTCGCGTGACCAACCACGTGTCATACGCCCGGTCTGAAAAATATCAATCGGATTTTTCTAGATCCAATGGATCAAAAGAAAAAGAATCAAAATCCATACAGAACTGTATAAAGACTTTTGTCATTGCTTTTAATGTTTATGATTTACAAGCTCGCAAAGTTTCAAAATGCCATTTTGCGACGTGCGATTTGGAGTACCAACATGAAACTTGGTATACCTGGGCAGTTTAGTATGCTGGAAAAGATAGGACCGGAAGCACATCTCCAAATTGCGCCTAAACTGCTATTTCTTGCATTGGTAAATTGGTCCCAATCCTTTTACGCAAAACGTTTTTTGTCTCAATCGAAGACTAAGACCCTGTTTATATGGGCAGATTTACTTCACCTGCTAGACCCGGGGTTGGTAAGTGATATTTCGCCCTCCTATAAAATACCATTGAAATCTCAGTTTGTATGGAAAAATAGACCAAACATCACTCAACACAACCGGTATAGTGAAGTTTCGCCTCTCATGAGGTGAAGTTTCACCCAGGTGAAGTGAAGTTTTTCATATAAACGCAAAACTACCGGCGAGGTGAAGTAAGTTCGACCTCATAACGATGGAAAATCAATGACGCATTGATGATTAATGACGTCTAGGGATCTACCTCGCCTCTCAGACCCGGTATGAAAATCCCATATAAACAGTGCTTAAGATTTACTTCACCTGCCAGCCTCGGGTCTGTCAGGTGAAGTAATTTTGTCCATATAAACGCAGCCTTAGATAGATGAGTGAAACTTGGTATTCTTGCCCATTTCGGTAGGCTGAACATGACAAAATTGAACTGTCGTGGCAGAATCATCTTTAAATGATATGTCTAGCATAGGTCACTTGATTTCAGTCCGTTTTAACTAAGCATAGCTATTTCGATTGGAAACCAAGATAAATGACCGAAACGTTGGTATTCTCCCATGATATCTTCATAAATTTAATAAATTATTATATCCAGATGTGGAGTCTGTCTTCATCAAAACCATACATCCCGTATCATACAGATAGAAAGGGTTCGTTTTTCTATTCATTTCTGCCTATTATTTGACTTCTGATAAGAAACTTTGTGTACAAGGAGCAGAGCCAAGTTTCTGATAAGAGGAGAAAGTGTGTACATAACGAATGTTAACATAAGATCTAATAACAAAATTCATGCAGTATGCACCTATAAAGTCCCGTCTACCGACTAGATGTCGCCGTACTGGCTCCAATAATCTTTTTCTATCTCGAAGTCACTAAGGTTATCACCAGAGATAATGAGTGGTGTAGAAATACTGAGGCAGTGTTTTTGCAAGCCTTTATGGCTTGCTGATCACAAAGTATAAAAGAAGAAACTCAAGTTCGTAATGGAAAGCTAAACTCTTTGTGATTGGATCATTCAAAATATATGATTCAGACTATACAAGCTTGCATTGTGCGACATGTGCAGCTCATACATATTTACGACAATGTTTGTTTATAATTTTCAATTTCTAAGGCTTCGACACCGGACAAACAATATGTTTATTTTTCCGGCATGACGCATGTACATGTGTAGTAGCTGGTTTTAAAAACTTGGCGTTTGACGTTTCGCCGCTCTTAGGCCACTAGCAGTGGTGGCGCTAGGTTTCCTCCGACAAAGGGGCTAGCACTTCCGACGGAGGGGCTAATGTTTTAGAGAACGATAGGGCTAGGGGGCGACAAGGAATTGTAAGGGCACTGGAGACCGAAGGCGAGCGTGGCGAGCCGAAAAATTGGGGGATCCGGGGGTACTACCCCGGGAAAATTTTGGTGGCTACACCCGTTAGATTGGCTGAAAATGCTATCAAAATGGTGTAATCGTGTTTTTACTACGTTTTTTGACATATTACTAAGGGCACGTTTTCCCCAAATGATTTCACTTTGAGGCTGATGATGAACGAAGAGCATCGTCGATTTTGCTCAGAAAGTCACCTTAGATACCAGAGTCTCAAAAAAGGGGCAGAACAAAATGGAGAATGGGCTTATTTGATTGGGATCTTAACCTACACTTTCTCTTCAACCTCTGGTACCCAGGTTACTCGAAAATGAAAGTTACAACAAGCTCGTTTCATTTGTTTTTGAGATATTTGCATGGCATAAAAGATCCTTTATAGAGACTTAGCTACTACTTTACTGTATCAAAATGCCATATGACTTTTAAAGTTTCAAAGATGCACCTATTTGCAAGGATTTATGGCATAATTCGAAAGAAGGCTTACTTTCTTAAAGAAAATTGACATTGTAATTCGTGTAAAAAATGACAGGAGAGTTTTACAGTTTTTAGCTAGGATGTATAGAACAGAAATCAGAAAGGGCGTTGCCAGCGTTTTACGGAGGTTTAAGGAGCGTGGCTCCGAAATTTTTTCCGGGGGCTTTGCTCCCCGGCCCCCTTTCGCTCTTCTCTCTGAATGGCCCTCCCCAAACTACAATGCTGGATCCGTGTCTGCTTTGTGAAGCTCTGTCCTTATCAAATTCAATAGCATTTTTATAATCATCTAGTTACCAAGGAACAGACCTTCCCTTGCCTGCCAAAAACTAAATTCAATATTAGATATCACCAAAACTAACGAGAAGTTTCAATTAGGGAAACAAGTTGGCTTCACATGTATTATGTTAGGGCCCTATCATTTTGAAAGGTAAGTGAATTAAGAATCGAAAGTCTTCTCTATAGAGAAAGAAATTGAGCCTCTCAACAAGAACTATGTGGGTTTGACAACAAAAGGCCACACCCAAAGGCAACGCCCACCAGTCGGTAAATTGCGAGGTTGCACCCCCTAGCTTAATGTCTCTAGCAACGGCCCTGTTATTTGGGTGATGTGTTGAATCATGGTAGAGGATGTATGAGACCATTAATGGGCAGAGTAAAGGCAGCTTAGGGGAGTTTCAAGTAATTGGGAGGTTTGCTGTGGAAGAAAACTTGGGTTGAAACGGAAGGGTAGATTGTATAAGGGGTGTGTTAGAAGTGTTCAGGAAGATAGGGCAGAAAATTCGAATGTTGGTGAGAAAGGACTGAAAAAACTTGTTTCTACAGAGGGCAAGATGCTTAGGATGAAGTTTAGTGCTACGTTGAGGGACAGGATGATTAGCCAGGAGGTTGCAGAAAGGGTGTATGTAGAGCATAGCAGGAGGTCAAGAGGGGTAGAAGCCCCCCATTAGATCTAAATAGCAAGTTTGTCGGAAAATGTCTAATCTTATCAGAGAAAGCCTTATACTTGAGGTATGGGTGTATTGATAATGATATTTAAAATTTTCCTCTCAGACTTGGCACACAACTCAACTCACATACAAATCGTTAAGTGCAGCTCACATCAATAAGTAATTGACAAACATTAAAATGCCTTAAATCTAGATTGTATGGGAGCAGTGGGGTTATCATATTAATAATTTATAAAAAGGGTTGTCGGAAAATATTCATCGTTGCTCTCCTGACAAATTTTACACGTAGAATCGATAAAAGAGAGGTTAAGAAGACAGAGGCTCCCCATAGTACCCCTGGATAACGGATTCACGCATCAATGTTTCGTTTATCACGCCAACACGGACCTTAAAACCAGGGGCGGACCCAGCGAAGAATTTGACTGCCGCACAAATGGGCTAAAATTAGGGGGTCCGGAAAATTTTTGAGGCATCGCCGTTCTCGCCGTTCTGGACCCTGGAAACGCATATTTTTTCGTCAGTTTGAGGATTCCTGCCAGCCTACGACGCCTTTTGAAGTAGCAATTGAATAAAAGATAACACACTTGTTGTTTCAGACCATCGTTAAATGAAATAAATGATTATACTTAAACGCTCTAGAATTTTCGATATTTTCTCTATTTGTGAAAAAGTTAAAAAAAAATTAGAATGAATTTCGACATGAGAGAGATTGAACCACGTTCGCCGCGGGCAGAACTCACCACAGCAAAACTTCTCGTAATTGAGGAGCGAAAATTGTAATTAAAGTTATGGAATATGTGGATAAATATGTGGAATTAACGATAAAGAGAGAGTTTGCAGTATAACATCTCTCATACAACGGAAAAAGTATCTTTATTTCCCTACATTGTAAAACTGTAATCAAAACACTCACTCGCGCGCCAAACGGCCAAACTTTACTTCATGTCTTGGTACCTTTGAGCAAGATACTCTCCTGTTCTGCCCAAAATGAACATTCAATCTGCTAGCGTTTCATATTCACATCCTGAGCATAACATGAAAGTTTTTTCCCTTCTTGATGAAGCCTACTTTTTCAAATTATCCACAGGCACTTCTGTGTGCAGAAATTACTAGGCCATAAAATCTTCGTGAGTTCAAATTCAAAACTCGAAAATTCACTTCAATTCTCGACTCTGTTCATTTGCTACATGTGCAAGATAAACAATAGGAAAGGACGTCAGTAATTAATTATGAAACAATGGGGCGGCATTTGCATAAATTTGACGCAGGCGCGCGCACGATTTGACAAAGAATTTTGAAACCAAAGGACTTTTCTTTTGTTCTTGTGCGGCAGTCGAGGCGATCTATGCTGAGAAGAGGCAGGAAATCCAATACAATTTTGACAGTGGGGCGAACTTTGGGCGATCTATGATTCGAAACAAGGGCCGCACAGATCTAATTCAATTCAATGAAGCTATAAGTAATCAAAATTGAATTCATTCAATTCAGTGAACGAGTTTTCAGAAGCTGACACACTGTAACGCAACAAACTTTTGGGAATTATTTCAAAATATATGGATATAATTCATTGAAAGTGAAGAACTTCCTATTATTTCAATGAAGAAGAACACGAAACAAGTTAAAATTGAAAACATGTTCGAGAAATTCTGGAAAAGAAATTAATTTGCGTATGAATAATCCTACTGAAAACAATTATTTTCGCCAAAGTTGACTACCGCCTGTGCGGCGGTGGCGGCACTCTGGATCCGCCCCTGTTAAAACAGAATTTTCACGATCTTTTCCATCTAATTATGCAAGAAAAATTTTTTTAACGACCAGAACGCGTCACACAATCACGCACTTGAAAACTCCTTTTCATGGAATAACGACCTCATTTTCAACAAATCACGCTGCACGAAGGATTCTTTGATCACGGATTCACGAACCAAAAATATCTAAATCATGAAATCATGCGCAAACATATGCCAAATAACGCTTCACGTACAAATATGGGGAGGGGGGGGGGCTCAAGACAGTGTTGGAGGTGATTTTAGCGTGTATTGAAAAGGGTGAACAGAAGAGGGGGAAAGTATTAACTATCGAAGTGGCAGGAATGCAAAGGAGGGGACGACCAGCAAGGGATGGAAGGATGTGGTTGATAATAATATGATGGTGAAAAGGTGAAGGAGACAGCAATCGATAGGGAGACTTGGAGAAGATGGGGGAGATAGATGCATAGACCGATCAACCCCACTAGCGGGTTAAAGCATTAATGAAAATCATGTTTGTGTATGTCTCTAAATAAAGTAATATTATGGGTAGGGGATGTTATGGGTTTTCTTATGTTATGTTACATTGAACAAATATAGTTCATCGGGGAATTAGTGTCTGGAAAATGTGGAATTCCTCCTCTGTGCAAAATTTATGTGTTCCATGTCCCAAAAATATGCTTTCTAGATGAAACTTCTCATGTGTTAAGTTGTTGCTAATTTGTTAGTAAAAGAAAATGCTTCTAGTATCACTGCAGATACACTCTTTTTCTTATAAGAACAATTTTAAAAGAACACCAGCCTTAAATATGGCCAAAACTTAAGAACAAGCAAAGAACAAACCAAAGCTGACCGTTTTTGGCTCAATATGAAAATCTTATGAAATAACCACAAGACTGAGAAATAATTACAAAACAAGCAGTTTGGCAGCACACAGATAATGTAAGATGGTCAACAGTGTCAAACTTTACAACAATTAACACTACTGATAGCTAAATAGACTTCCAACCATTGTAAAAGTAACAACAATTTAAGAACATTTTAGCCTGAAAATAGAGGAATATTTAAGAACAGCCAGCTTCAAATCAATTTTACTGGTTCTTATAACAAAAAAGAGTGTAATGCAACAAAGGTTGGCTTATTCGCCAAAAGTCTAGACAAAAAAATTGATCGACTAGATCCAGAAGACCTTTTTCCTCCAATGTTCGAAGAGCCCCTATCCGTACACTCCACGCCTCTTTAGACGATCAATGCTTAACCCATGTAAAATATTTTGAGGGCTTTTCGCCCCTACCTTGTGCTCTTGTTGTAAAATGAAATAAAACACCAGTATTTGTTTTTCAAGATCTTTGTTTGACCTTAGACTATATTCAGAAAATATTTAACATTACCATGGTAACGTTGAAGGATAATAGTTGATGGCATTCAAAATAATTGTTTTAAGTTATCAAAACCACTATATCTTAACCACATTTTAATTCCTTAAATGAAGGACTTCCTTATCCTTTCGTAGAAGTCAGTTTTATGTGAAACCAAGCGTAGGTCCTTACACCTAAAGTTTCTTACTTTTTAAGTTTCTACTGGTAATAGATTCTGTCTATTTTCTTATTTCATTCAAAATGTCGATGATCATCTACGAGGTGAATGCATGCCAAAATGGCTTTTATCAGGGAAAACTAGGGACAATTTGTATTCTGTTTTGATAAAGATTGTCGGGAAACGATGTCTTTTTGCCAGGCTTTATGTTTATACTCTTTTTTATAAGCACCCGTAAAATTGATTTGAAGCTGGCTGTCCTTAAATATTCCTCCTGAAATGTTCTTAAATTGTTCTTCCTTTTATAATGATTGGGAAGCCTTATTTGCTATCAAAAGTGTTAAACGTTTAAAAGTTTGACTCTATTCAATCTGTTTGCTGCACATCAGATTGTTTTATTATTTCTCAGTCTTACAGTTATTTCGTAAAATTTTGATATTGAGCCAAAAATGGCCAGCCTCGGTTTGTTCTTAGCTTGTTCTAAAGTTTTGGCCAAATTTGAGGCTGGTGTTCTTATAAAATTGCTCTTATAGAAAAAATAGTGTACATTATAAACAAGATAAGGTGTTTATCTATTCTAAGTAGCGACACTTTTTAAAACTTGAGAAAAAGTGAGATTTGGAAATTCAATCGAAATTGATTTACGATGGTGCAGTATTTGAAACGATAAAATATAAGTTAAAAACAATCACACGCATTTTTTATAAGCAATTGTTTTATAAGCAAGTCAGTACACGATATGACAAAAACTTAAGAAGCAATTCTAGTAGCTACTGGATAGAGGAATGCTAAGCAATTTGAAATTTAATGTTCTGATCCAATCGCAATGAAAATCGTGCAGCAGCTATAGAAAAGTAGGGAGCAGTGGATATTAGTACCCTGGCACACTTTTCTTTGCAAGATACTATTGACAATTGTTATAAAAAGACTTATGAGATAGTATTCTAAGAAACGAATCTGCAAGTACGAAAAGCTAAGCAATTGCTCAGCAATTTTGAGTACTCAAATTTACCTCTAGAATTGCTTAAGTTATTGTCTCGTCGAGTACTGACTTGCTTATAAAGCAATTGCTTATAAAAGATGCGTGTAATCGTTTGTAATTTATATTTGTAGTTTTTATAACTTTGATGTGGAATTAAACTATTGTTACATTGGAAATAGGCATTGATAAAAAAATGAAATTCCGGAACTCGACTACTGGAACAATAAAAAATCCAGTTTGTATCACCCCCCTGCAAAGAGTGAACAGTGCATGTCTAGGAGTCTAAACTCTGTTAGTATAACGATCTAATCGGACACTGTGGTAACGGGGCTGTTTTGCATTGGGGCCAAATAGACAGGGAAATACCTGTAAAAAACTAACAAATTGCCTAATCTCAATTTTTTCTTCGGATTCCAGCAGTACAACCGCTTGAGATTGATATTCCAAGATGGGCCATCGCGAAATATTTTTAGATTGCACGTGATTCATGACGTCATAAATTGAAAAAAAAATCAAAGAAAAACGCGAATATCTCATATCATATTTGTTTCATCATAATGATATATGCATATTTGGATAGCTCTCAGAACAAGCTTTCATTTGGTGTATGATAAGTTCACTTTTGCTGATGTCAGTAATTTGAGTGATGACGTCATCAAAAAAAACTTCGCAATTTTCTTCAACTTTATCCCGTGTTTCTCGTTTATGGACTGTTAATTTTGACATTTTACGCTATTTTCAACATTTGTGATTTAGAAGTGCAATATTTGGTTGGGTATATGCCTTTAATCGCTCCTTGTAGCTAATTAATCAATTACCATTATAACGATGACGTCATATCCATATTATTTTCCTGAAATTATCAACCATAAAATGTATTTTGATGATCTTCACATCATCATATACAGTTTAAAGTATATATCAAAGCCAACATAACACATTAACATATAGAATTTAGCAAAGTGGCTTAAATATTCTTCTGTAGTAGAGCTGTTTATGGAAGCCAGTCACATTCATCACTTTCATTATCGCTGTCACTGTCAGATTCACTACTGCTTTCTCTTCTTGCATGTTTTTACTGGGGTCTGAAGACTTGATTCCGTTTTCGAGCGTCTTTTCTTTTCAGCATTGGAGGTAGCTGGTCACCTAGAAAATAAGTGTAAAGAGGCTCCCGAACGAAAGGAAAATAGATAGATCAAGGAAGTTGAGTCAGCTCTCACCAATGAGAATTATGTTATCTTTAGATGTTCTTACCTGTAAACCATATTGGCACAACTATCCCAGATTCTTTCCAGTCGTTTTTTTTCCAGCCGTTTTTACTACAGTCGATTTCGTCAGGAATTCTGTCATTAAATATCCTTCATATGCTTTTTCAGAACTCTAATCTTTGAAATACCATAGAAAAACAATGTTGTGTCACACCCGGTAACTGTGTGTATTTTTGGCAATTTTAGGCATACAACTTCACCTAGGTACCTGCACACTTTCCCTATCTCAACATATTTGTTTTTGTCAATCTTCATGTACCAATCTTTTTCAGGTTGAACGACGCTAAAAGTATAAACAAGCAGTATCAGGACATCGGTATCTTAAGACACAACTACCACATTGGTATCTTGAAGACAAGCATGCAATACCATTCTTTTATCCGCTTCTTCGTGACTACATTGGAAAATCTCTGAAACTTCATATTTGGTTATCCTCCACGTTTTCTCTTCTGCAAATATCATTTCTGCCTTTAAATTGCTTCGAATTTCGGCTTGACAAAAGAGTCTGCTTGCAGCTTTCTCTAAATCACTCTTGTTTTCGATGTGATTAAAGAATGACAACCAGTCATTCCCTTGCACCATTTTCTGGTCAAAACCCTCGACTTGAATTCTTTTCAATGATTCCCCACGATTTGGTCTAGTGCCGCTTTTCACACAATTCCTTCTGTAAGTATCATTGATCATTTCAATGGATATAGCAGCAGGGTCATCTGCTGGTTTTGATGCAACTTAAAAGTGCCATAAACCATTTGCTGTATGTCTCTTTTGCTTTCAATGACCTCATGGTTGCCATGCCATCGATGATCCATCTACAATGACTTGGACTTGTCAAAGGTAGGGAATGAGATTCTTCTATGAGGTGGTTTCTGAGAAGATGCTTACTTGACTCATTTATCTTTACTCATTCTTTAATCACATCGAAAACAAGATTGATTTAGTGAAAGCTGCAAGCAGACTCTTTTGTCAAGCCGAAATTCGAAGCAATTTAAAGGCAGAAATGATATTTGCAGAAGAGAAAACGTGGAGGATATCCAAATATGAAGTTTCAGAGATTTTCCAATGTAGTCACGAAGAAGCGGATAAAAGAATGGTATTGCATGCTTGTCTTCAAGATACCAATGTGGTAGTTGTGTCTTAAGATACCGATGTCCTGATACTGCTTGTTTATGCTTTTAGCGTCGTTCAACCTAAAAAAGATTGGTACATGAAGATTGACAAAAACAAATATGTTGAGATAGGGAAAGTGTGCAGGTACCTAGGTGAAGTTGTATGCCTAAAATTGCCAAAAATACACACAGTTACCGGGTGTGACACAACATTGTTTTTCTATGGTATTTCAAAGATTAGAGTTCTGAAAAAGCATATGAAGGATATTTAATGACAGAATTCCTGACGAAATCGACTGTAGTAAAAACGGCTGGAAAAAAAACGACTGGAAAGAATCTGGGATAGTTGTGCCAATATGGTTTACAGGTAAGAACATCTAAAGATAACATAATTCTCATTGGTGAGAGCTGACTCAACTTCCTTGATCTATCTATTTTCCTTTCGTTCGGGAGCCTCTTTACACTTATTTTCTAGGTGACCAGCTACCTCCAATGCTGAAAAGAAAAGACGCTCGAAAACGGAATCAAGTCTTCAGACCCCAGTAAAAACATGCAAGAAGAGAAAGCAGTAGTGAATCTGACAGTGACAGCGATAATGAAAGTGATGAATGTGACTGGCTTCCATAAACAGCTCTACTACAGAAGAATATTTAAGCCACTTTGCTAAATTCTATATGTTAATGTGTTATGTTGGCTTTGATATATACTTTAAACTGTATATGATGATGTGAAGATCATCAAAATACATTTTATGGTTGATAATTTCAGGAAAATAATATGGATATGACGTCATCGTTATAATGGTAATTGATTAATTAGCTACAAGGAGCGATTAAAGGCATATACCCAACCAAATATTACACTTCTCAATCAAAAACGTTGAAAATTGCATAAAATGTCACAATTATCAGTCCATTAACGAGAAACACGGGATAAAGTTGAAGAAAACAGGGAAGTTTTTTTTGATGACGTCATCACTCAAATTGCAGACATCGGCAAAAGTGAACTTATCATACACCAAATGAAAGCTTGTTCTGAGAGCTATCCAAATATGCATATATCATTATGATGAAACAAATATGATATGAGATATTCGCGTTTTTCTTTGATTTTTTTTTCAATTTATGACGTCATGAATCACGTGCAATCTAAAAATATTTCGCGATGGCCCATCTTGGAATATCAATCTCAAGCGGTTGTACTGCTGGAATCCAAGGAAAAAATTGAGATTAGGCAATTTGTTAGTTTTTTATAGGTATTTCCCTGTCTAAAAGGGTCATAAAGATTCATAAAAAAAAGGGGACAATCTTCATCATAAGAACCCGTAAATTTCGAATCCATACCTGAGCGAGAATCTTTATTTTCTCCAAAGGGGCAGTTGCAGTCCGCGACGCCACTCCTCCACATCCTCCGGCAAACATAAACTGCCACAAGGACACCTCAGATGGTGGAAGAGAAGCAGGCACCTGGTCACTGCCAACATCAATGGCAAATCCTCTCGCCCATTTCTCAACCACTGCTTCGATGCTTGCAGTTGGCATATCTGCAAAAAAACAACAAAATTCCTGAAAGTTTATGACTCCATCCCCATCTTTATCCATTGCTGTTATTATAGACTTTATTTTCCTTATGGACAACGGCTTTGACAATTTGTCGAGGCATTTCTGTACCTCAAAGGCATCAAGTGATCCACTTCCGTCTGTATCGATGCTGGTGAAAACTTTATGAAGCCTAGACTCGACAAAGTCACAAAATTCCTCAAAATCTAGTCGACCATCTCCACTGGAATCGCATTTATCAAAAATTCGGTAGTCGTCTTCATCGATATTTATGTTCAATTTCTGACAACAATCTTGGATTTCTAGCCAGTCAATTTTGTGGTCGTTATTCACATCCACAGTGCTAAAAGCCGTTTCAAGTTTTTCTAATGCTCGCCCGTGCATTTTTCAAGTATGTCCGATACTTATGGGCTGCAGATATTATTATTACAACGTCGCATAACCAAGTTGCAAGCCATAAATATTAAATTAGAATTATTACGAGTAGAAAATATAACCGCAGTTACTTTGGAAAGGCTCAGAAACCACTGACCCTGGGCCCGTGGCCACACGGCCCTCCCTGTGAGGATGATGTTTCATATCAAATCTCTTTTTTTCACTAGTCAGTGCCCGAAACCAAGCTTGTTTTTCAGACTTTCGGGCAGTGGTATTGAGGCGTCTTTTTCGGACCCATTACCTTGCAGCTAAAGGAAGTCAAACATTACAAGGTCATCAAGGATTGATAGCAATATAGAGACGTTTTCCTAGCGTTTCTGAAGCCATTGCCGAAGAGAAAGATAGTCAAGAAACAAAGAGAGTCTTTCTTTTGATCTATCTTTTGAGCAGAAAACCGTACTAATCTTCATTTTGTCTTTTATGAGTTATATAATGCCGTTCTGCTTTGCTAGCAAATTAGTCACATGACCGGGCAAAATATTCCATTGTTTTCTTTTGTTAGTTAACACTCTTTTCCTGCTCTACCACATTGTTGGCTGATTCAACATACAGGATACAATGCCTATTGTTTTAGTTTCTATATTACCTCTTTAACGATTACGCAGGGGCTGTGCCTCTACGTCCGTCTATTTTGTTATAGGTTAAGGTTAATCTTTTTGAGTCTGGAGATTAGATCACAAGGCTGAGACCACCAGTTTCCAAATCTGCAAATCCACACTTTCAGCAATTACAAATCCACAGTTTTGATTTATACCTCAAAGTAAGTCAGATTCACAATACACTCTGATTTTCTATAAGAAAATTTTATGAGAAAACGAACCTCAAATTTGGCCATGACTAAAGAACAATCTAAGAACAAACCGAGGCTGACCATTTTTGGCTCAATATGAAAATTTTACAAAATAACCGTAAAACTGAGAAATATAGGCAGGGCCATGGCTGTGAAAATCTGATTTCAAGCCTAACCTAGATAATTTCAATGGTTTCCTAGACTTTCGAGCATGGAGATTCAGAATCCAAGATAAGACCAAAAAAATGTTGCCTAGTTGTCATGTGATTGATGACGTAATCCAAAAAGGTAAAAATTGTAATAAATCCATTATAACTTCAAGTATAGCTGTGTGATTTTGCTGTTCTTAGGCTTATTTGAAAGCGCATTTCTCAAGCTTTCGAATGATGTATTCAATTATTATTTTTGCTGACGTCTTCATTTTTGCTGACGTCAGCATTTTTGTGACGTCACAAGATTTTTTCAATTTATTTGTCATTTTCGTTTTAGATATGCACAAAATATCTTTTAAGATGTAACAGAGCACTGAAAGTAGTAACATGGATGGTTTTTCCCATTAATTCTTGTTTTTTAGAACGTAGCGTAGCCCTTCTTAGTTACACTATATTTTGTCGTGCTTTATATGACTCGAATAGTATTAACCATATATTAAACAAACAAATAAGAAAAAACTATCACCGAACACAGGTTAAGGGATCCATTCAAGCCTGTCATCGTCTTCATCACTGTACTAGCTGCTAGTATCACCAAAATAGATTGATATCTAGCTCCTGGTTGCTATCAAAGCAATGCATTTAGCTCCAGTATATACTTTGTCACTTTCACTAATTTCGCTCTCCTCATCTCCTCCTCTCCTTGGCTTCTTACTTTCTGTTGGGGTAGTGCTTGTTTTTCTACTTCTACGCTTGGAATGAAAATGATGGTGGAAATTTTTCACCTTGAAAATTAAAGTTATGAATTGCCATGGAATGGAAATCAAAATAAAGGGCTCCGAAAGAGAATTTCGAAACATGACATGAATTCATTTACAGTTTCTTTGCTTCGAGCAAAAAAGAATTGACAGGAAAGTGGCTTCAAAATAATGATATTTTCCTGTGTTTCGAACGACCTAAGCAGCATAGTGTCTGAGTTGAGAAGTACTTACGCTTTTTCTGACATTATGGAGATCATCTGTTTTTTAGAGGATCGTCTTATTGGTAAAGAAATATTTAGAATTTAAAGCTCTTTGGTTGCCATCTATAGTGAGGTGTATAAATGTAAAATTATCTTATATCTGTAACTCATACTGACAGCAGTCTGTCCTCAGCATCGACGTACCATCTGTTATTCTCCAAATTGCTGTTTGTAATTTCTTGAAATTGTTGCCAGTAGGATGACTGCAAAGTCTGCAAAACTTGGGTCTAGAGGCAAAGCTCCTGAGCCTTTCGCTTTCAATCCTTTCGTTAAAAATTGTATGACCGTATCCTTGATTCAACTAAACATTCTTCAAACTTGCCAGTATAAATGATCGTTTGTACGAGTCGAGTGATATCTTTTATTCCTTTCTGGCTTAAATGTTTTGTTTTTCCTATTTCATTTAGCACAAGAAGAGATTTAGTATCCTTTTTCAGTTTTTTCAAAACTTACACCTTCCCAAATCAATAGAAAAATGAAGTTGTATCACATCCAGTAATGGCATGCAATGGAGGTAAATAGGTTGAGATTCTTTCCCCTATAGAAACGTGAGGACTTTGCTTACATCTTCAAATTTTTCATGGTCTATCTTCGTGAGCAACTGTGTCTCCGTTTAACATCTTCAAGGGTTTGAGCAAAAGATACCTTAAGGAAATGCATGGTCACTATTTTTCAATAACATTGAAAACCAAACTGACCTCATCTCACTTGTAGTAAAAGTACATGAAAAGGAATGAAAGAAAAAGTAAGTTTTTGGTGCCGGTGATTTTCAGCGATAGAAAGAAACTTGAAGCTACAAAGGATAGCCTCAAGATCGTTTGCTATTGTAATAAAGTAAAGACCAACACAAGGCTCGTCCTTCATAACTGCCTTCAAGATATGAATATTGTTGTCGTATCAAAGGACACTGATTCTAGTACAGCTAATAGACCGAGTTGGCGCACGAGGACAAACCATGACAAATTTGAAGATGTAAGCTAAGTCCACACGTTCCTAGGGAAAAAACCTTAATCTACTTTCCACAATTACATGCCATTACTAGATGTGATACAACTTCATTTTTCTATGGAGTTGGAGGGTAGAAGTTCTGAAAAACCTGAAAAGGATGATGAGTCTCTTGTTTGCCGAATGAAAAAGGAGAATCAGGACATTTAGTTACCCCACGTTGTTTGTTATTCAGCAGTCTAATGGAGGCATGATAGTCTTTTTTTCGTTGAGCTGTGTTCTGCAAAGTTTTATACAGAATGACCCATTTTACCCACTGACCCGTTTTGACCCGAATAACTCTACGTCGATGCTGAGGACAGAGTGCTGCCAGTATGGTTAACAAGTATAAGATTATTTTATATATATATACAGGGCTAGATCCAGCACCCACAGAAAGGGGAGGCGTAACTCATATACCAAAGGATAATGTAAGGGAAATAGGGTATTATCAAGTTAATTGTTTTCTTTTTCCCTTCAAAATAGGGTGGGCGCACGCCCCTTACACCCCCTTGGATTCGGGCCTGATATATCTCACTATAGATGGCAACCAAAAAGCTTCAAATTCTAAATATTTCTTTACCAATTAGACGATCCTCTGAAAAACAGATAATCTCCATTATGTCAGAAATAGCGTAAGTACTTCTCAAATCAGACACTGTGCTGCTTAGATCGTTCGAAACACAGGAAAATATCATTATTTTGAAACAACTTTCCTTTCAATTCTTTTTTGCTTGAAGCAAAGAATCTGTAAATGGATGCATGTCAGGTTTCGAAATTCTCTATCAGAGCCCTTTATTTTGATTTTCATTGCAATTCATAACTTTAATTTTCAAGGTGAAAAATTTCCACCATCATTTTCATTCCAAGCGTAGAAGTAGAAAAACAAGCACTACCCCAACAGAAAGTAAGAAGCCAAGGAGAGAAGGAGATGAGGACAGCGAAATTAGTGAAAGTGACAAAGTATATACTGGAGCTAAATGCATTGCTTTGATAGCAACCAGGAGCTAGATATCAATCTATTTTGGTGATACTAGCAGCTAGTACAGTGATGAAGACGATGACAGGCTTGAATGGATCCCTTAACCTGTGTTCGGTGATAGTTTTTTCTTATTTGTTTGTTTAATATATGGTTAATACTATTCGAGTCATATAAAGCACGACAAAATATAGTGTAACTAAGAAGGGCTACGTTCTAAAAAATAAGAATTAATGTGAAAAACCATCCATGTTACTGCTTTCAGTGCTCTGATACATCTTAAAAGATATTTTGTACATATCTAAAACGAAAATGACAAATAAATTGAAAAAATCTTGTGACGCCACAAAATGCTGACGTCAGCAAAAATGAAGACGTCAGCAAAAATAATAATTGAATACATCATTCGAAAGCTTGAGAAATGCGCTTTCAAATAAGCCTAAGAACAGCAAAATCACGCGGCTATACTTGAAGTTATAATGGATTTATTACAATTTTTACCTTTTTGGATTACGTCATCAATCACGTGACAACTAGGCAAAATTTTTTTTGTCCCATCTTGGATTCTGAATCTCCATGCTCGAAAGTCTTGGAAACCATTGAAATTATCTAGGTTAGGCTTGAAATCAGATTTTCACAGCCATGGCCCTGTCTAATAATTACAAAACAGGCTGATGTACAGCACACAGATAATGTTGGATGGTTAAGAGAGTCAAACCATTAAACATTTGATATTTCTGATAGAAAAAAGGTTTCTCAATCATTGTAAAAGTAAGAACAATTTAAGAACATTTCAGGCTGAGAATAGAGGAATATTCGAGAACAGCCAGCTTCAAATCAATTTTACTAGCTCTTAAAAAGAGTATAATTTGTCACTAGTTAGCTCAGTTCATTACACTCTTTTTTATAAGTACCAGTAAATTGATTTGAAGCTGGCTGTTGTTAAATATTCCTCTATTTTCAAGCTGAAATGTTCTTAAATTGTTCTTACTTTTACAATGATTGGAAAGCATTTTTTGCTATTATTGTTGGCGCCATCTATCTTGCGAGAACATGGATGGTGCAACTCAGGTCTGCTCTTCGGGTCTGCTGGGGTGCCGCTGCTCCAGGAAGCAGTTTGTAGCGAGAAGGACTGGGCGTCTAGTTAGTCTCTTTCCTGTCGTCAGCTCACCAAAAAGGAGGTCTTTGGGGATTCGCCCATCGTCCATGCGGATGACATGCCCCAACCATCGCATGCGTCTCGTTGTGAGGATGGAGAACATACTCTGCAACCCAGCTCTGACCAAGACGTCGGTGTTGGTGACGCGGTCTTGCCAGGTGATGCCCAGGAGCCTGCGGAGGCAGCGTAAATGGAAAGCGCTTAACCTGCGCTCCTGGTGGGCATATAGTGTCCATGACTCGCTGTCATAGAGGAGGGTTCTTAAATTGTTCTTACTTTTATAATTATTGGGAAGCCTTTTTTGCTGTTAGTAGTGTTAATTATTGCAAAGTTTGTCTCTCTTGACCATTTGAAATTACCTGTGTGCTGCCAATCCTCTTGTTTTGTAATTATTTTTCAGTTTTATGCTTATTTCATAAAATTTTCATATTGGGCCAAAACTGGTCAGCTACAGTTTGTTCTTAGCCTGTTCTTAAGTTTTGGCCAAATTTGAGGCTGGTGTTTTTATAAAATTTGTTCTTATAAAAAAAGCGTGTAAATAAAGAAGAAAATGATCAACCTTAAAACTCATAGGATACTTGAATATGTACTAGGATATCTTTAGTGTTTATGACTTTTTTATGGTATAGTTATCAGTTTGTGCTGTTGAAGGAAGACCCGATATTACTTTTTAGACTTAATGTACTACTAAAGTTCTTCCTTTTCTCTGGATTTACCGAAAGACACAAATTTCATGCATTTGTGTATTTACTGCATTGCATTAGTTCTAATCTATTGATACTTTTCTTTATTGGTTACTTCTATACTAATTTTAATGTTTATTTTTGCCATAGCCTGCTTAAACTGTTTTGACCTACTTAACATATAATTTATGAATATACATGTATAATTATGTGATCAAGAGACACAATGTGCCCTTGTCATCACCATACTAGCTGTGCAGCAACTCATGAACTTGGGCATACGATGCATCGTTGCAAATTGTTCGTGTTCAAGAACCAATAAAGAGAGCTCGAATTGCACAACAAAACCAATGAGGAAAACTTAGATAGCTAGAATTCAGCTTATGATTTGTTTGCGTTTCTTGAGCCATATTCTACAATTTCAAATTTTGCTTATTGCTCTTTTAGCGATTTGAGTAGACTTTCTTTGGTTCTTGAACATCTGCAATTAGTAACCATAGAACGTATGCCCAAATTTACGAGTTGCTGAGTGTGGTGATGACTTGGAGGGAACATAGTTATAATTTGTGCGTTGTTCTTATAACTTCTTTAGCACTCTTTGTGTTTCAAGAGCCATTTTATACTATTTTGTATGTGCATGTTTGTTTAAAAGAAATTAAGGTCATGATCCAAAGATCTGTATCGCGCATCCAAATCAATCCTGTAAATCAGGGACTAGGATAAAAAGTTCGAAATTTTATCTTGGAATTTTGGTATTGGTCCTATCTATAAAACAACTTCACCTTGAAGTCGGAGATACTTTAAATGAATTGTTATTGAAGATACAAGAATAAATGGACCCAGTAGACATTTAGATTGAATGGCAAATGTAATCCAAAGGTCGCATTTCCACAGTGCACTACACAAAGGTCAAGATTTCGATCGAGGGCTTTGGTTTTCTTTGAGCAATAAGGCCAAAGGCTGCTGTTCAGAAACGTCCCTATTCAGTAGATCGTTATTAACTTCTTATTTTGGAATTCCAAGGTGCCATGCTGAAACCATTGTGTATTTCATTGGTGCGGTGACCGAACGCTGTTTATAGATATGTCACTTGCGGGGTAGGAGCAACGCTGGGGGCCTAGGGGGTACGTACCCCTGACATTTTACCCAAACATCATACAAGCCAATTTTATATCTAAGAAGAGTCTTTACTTCTCTGCATAAAGGTGGGACTTATCACTAGATTTTGGTAGAAAAGAGGCCAAAGCAAGTGTTGTTTTTGCAAAATTGTCTTGGATGGTATGAGTTTGGACCCCCTGTAGCAGGATGCACCCTTCGCGCATTCCTTGAGAAATTGCCCCCTTTTCCACGTATTTCTGCATTTTCTAGTACCCTCCTACACCCTTTTATACCAAACCCCAGTGGGCCCTTTAGAAATAGCGGCAACCCTAGTAGCAGTAGCTCAATATGATTCACAGAATATCTAATGAGAACGATTTGTTTTACTAGCGAAACAGTAATAAAACTTGCATCCTTATTTCTTGAACTTTTGCATGTGGGTTCCATATCAACCAGTTCCTTTAAAAAACTTGCAGCTGCTTTTAAGTTAAATGGTTTATCCCTCAGTTGAGCAAGGGAGTAAACTCGATGGGACTTAACAAAAAGACCACATATCTCTGTAGATTCTATGCCAAAGTTCAACGTTGCATTAAATGTAATTGTGAGTGTAAAGCTTTTCTTTACAAGTGGATTAGAGAAGGAAATGATTCAATTTCAACGTATGGAATCAAGATAAGAATCGCTTTCGTTTGAATTTCATAGCCATGAAAATACGTATAGTTGCAACTCTAACAATGCGTTTTTTGTGTAGCTCACTTTTTCAGGTGACTCAAGTACACCTTAAGAGAAGCTGACTCTGACTTACTTTAGCCAACCTGTTTCGTATTTTGAAGTGATTTTCCAGCAATTCATCAGCTCCAAACTTCTCAAAAAAGTAAAAGTACCGTACACACTTGCAAACTTTGTGGAAACCCTAAGTTTAAGAACAAAAGTTTGCTAGAGTTTGGTAGCGTGAGCAAGGGAAAAATCTTAAAACATCTTTTGCAAACAAGTTTGCACAACCTTGGAAATGAACCTTCTTCCTAAATTAGTTTGCAAAAGTTTGATGCAGTCTAGCCAATCAAATGTTCAGCTGTATTCAGTTGTGTGAAGAAATTTGCATAACAATAAAGTCCGTTATTCACATTTCTTCATCAAAGTTTTTCAAAGTTTGGTGGTGTGGACAGACACCACAAAGTTCTTAAAACTTCGGCAAACTTGGAGCTCACAAATAGAAGTTTGGAGAAGTTTGCTAATGTGGACCCGGCTTAAAATTTATTTCTTGGCAGCAGCTTTACTTTGGTGAACTTCTCTTATGTTTATCTCAAATCAAATAGTTTTAGGGACAGCAAAACATGCTGAACCGAATTTCAGAAATCGAGTTTCTAATAAAGGTTGTCTTTATAAAAAATTGTACCTTATGTTTTCTGTAAGCTCTCCATTCTTATTCATCCTGTACACGTTTTTTTATATGAAACCTAGCTTGGGTCCTAGTACTAAAAGTTTCTTAATTTTCACCAGTTTCTAGTACTAAAAGTTTCTTAGAAGTTTCTTATTTTTAGATACGCATTTAACATGAATTTTTGAAATTTTATATTGGAATCCCACCTACTAATACAAGTAGACTCAACATCCTGTGTTCCTCTAACTAAAATCGTGTAGCAAACTTAAATGAAGCAAAAATATATTGTTGACATATTACTTTCCTCTTATTTTTTTTTCCGGAGTTTCTTAAAGATATTGATATAGTTCTAAAAGTTTCTTAAATTTTTGGGGCTCTAGTACTAGGTTTCTTATAAACCTGTTTCTTATGAAAAAAACGTGTATTTTAATTTTGTGACGCATTTCTTCATTCCTCTTGCTAAGCTATGTCTTAAATATTTGTCCTGTTATTTTCAAGTTGATTGGCTCTTTCCTGTTTTGCGTCAATGAATCTTTGTTTTCAGACTGCGTCGTTGTCAGCGTTTCTTTGAAATTGAATGGTACCTGTTAACTGTTGAATTTCCCGAATCTCTCCTGCTGAGACCCTTCAGCATTTGTTTTGCTGTTCACATTGTAAATCTCCGTAGCATTCAATCTCATTCTCCGAGCGTTCAAGGCTACTATATTATTAACATGATGATGATATTTACTGCAATTCGATTCCAAGGTACTTGCGGCTAAATCAATGAACATCTACCAGCTTCAGTACCTGGAAATCTTCGGGATACGTGAATTGGGTTATACGAGGGTGCAAAGAGGCAAAAGGTTTTATCTAAAATATCACCACACAGTAGCTAGTAGTAGTAGGCCTTTTTCCATGGGAACAACTCCAATATGATAGTTATTATCATTAACGGATGAGTGTCAAATTTGGCTACCTCTTGGGCTTTGAACTCTGGCTCTAGGAAGTACTTTTTCTTACGAGACTTGCATAAAACTTTGATGGAAGCAAAATTATATATTTGTTCTTTCAAAAATCATAGGAAAACTAAAACGATGATAAGCAAATTAAAAAGATATGAAGATTAAAACCTTGTTTAAGTCTGACAAAACTGAATCCTCTTTATTCCACTGGGTGTGGTTACCAAAGTTCAATGGAAAACACCAACATCATATAAACATAGTAAGCATATTTGCCTAGCAACAACTAACAACTATCGACCAATTTGTCAGCAGAATTCTAGGATTTCTTATCAATTTTCAGTCCAATTTCTCAGGTGGAGTCAAGACAATAACCCTGGTGACAGACCCCGTATGAAACTATACTGAAGTACCCCCTCCCCAGGAGTTTGATCAAAGGTGAATGAAAATGGAAACGATGTCATTGGAGTTCTATAGAATCTTATAGAATTTACACTCTCTAGACTGTTTAATCTATTGAGATTGCAGCTTCACATGGCTGCACCATTTACTTTTTTCGGAAGATAGGGTCACTAGCAGCTTTCTTTTACAGGGCAGACATTTATAGCCGCTATTTTCTGATTGTTGAAGTTTTAATTCCTTTTATTCAAAGTTCGTGATTATCATTATTATTACCAAAACGATCAAAAAATTGCTAGGCCTATTCACATAATACTCATTTTGGTATTTTTGTTTGCACTCGGGGCTCACAAAAGCTGAATTTCTTAAAAGTTTCCAGAGCTTTTCAAGATTTAGTGCAATAATTAAACAAACTATTAGTCAACTGATGTATTATTTATTCAACTTCTCACTCCGTGTCTGCACTTGAAAGCTTTTTGCAGAGTATGGTAGTTTTCAACAGCTGTGCACGAGTAATTTCTATTGTTGGAGTTTTTAGTTTAACAGGGTTTAATTTTATTCATGAAATCTTACATCAATAGCTTAAGTTAAAATTCTAGGTCCATTCCCATATATCGATGGGCATCACAGAATTTAAATGCAGGCAGAAAAATCAAGGCCTCACATACATTGAAAAGTTTGTGAATGATTTCCTGATTATTCATCATCAGCTAGACTACAGAATATGGAAGTCTGCAACAAGATGTGCACGAGCAATTTCTATTGTTGATATCCTATTGTTCTATTCTTAAAGTCTTATGCGCAAGTACCATACTCTGCAATCAGTAGTGACAGACTAAAAAACAATTTGTCATTGGTGCACAGGTATAAAAAGTGAATGCAAGATTTTTGGAATTTGATGATAATGATGCCTTTTATGAAATAGGGATATCCACCTATGGTCGATGAAGGCCTAAGCTATTCACTTTGGGCTTTCTAAAGCAGACAATCAATTCAACAAATGTTCCAATTAGGCAATTTACGGTAGTCATTCAAATTGATAAGATAGATTAAAAACATTACTTAGTTTTCTCTTTCTGAAATTCTTATAATCTTTTTTCGAAAAGTTTTATATTCACTGGGTACTTAGCAGATAGCTGAATGATGAAATTAAACGTTTACGCACTTGTGAGTACTCAAATATGCCATCTAGCTAAGCAATTTTCAGTACTCAGCTCGAGCTGAAATTACTTATAAAAAATGCGTGTAATGGATTAAGGGCGAAGTTCCAACTGTAATGGGGAGACACGCCGTTGGCTCTCCTAATTGGTGGCATTCACTGTGGCCATGGAAATGGTATATGAGTGGTGGAAAGTGCCGTTTTGACACCTCCATGTTCCTGATGTACACCAATCGGGTGAAGCGTTAGTTTTCTTGCTGAACCGGAGGGGCAATTTGGGAAACACCTACTCTGTAGTCCAATGCAAGCGAAATTTGATTTACCCCATTATGACGTCATGGGGGCACGTTTTCTAACAACAAAATTCCAGAAATTCTTCACATCAGAATTGTGACTTAGTTTAATGTATGGATTGTGACTAGTTTAATGTATGGTAATGTATGGTTTGGTTGCTCTTTCCCTGTGATACTTGATTGGGTGCATTGGTAGTTGGATTTGGTTTGCTAGGGGTAAGATGGGGTAGGCTCGGTTTGGAGAAGGGTTGGGTGGGGCAAGGAAACCGGTTATAACATGGGGTAGAATGGTAGATGGGGTGTAGTCAGTGAGGTATGCTTATAGCTCTTCCGCCTATGACAGAATGGGATCTTTTTTTCTTGCTACAGTGTCGTTTTCAACGCAAGATAGCTCAATTTGAGGTTGAAGATTTTATAAATTCTATAATGATTTAAAAGGTTTTAAGAAATTCGGATGGATTTCGCCGGATTTCACAAAGATATGTATTAAGGATTTTAAAGATTTCATTACAATTTTAGGGATTTCCCAGATTTACAAAGGATTTGGTGGATTTGCAGGATTTTCAAAAGATTTCCGGATTTGGAGCAAGGTGTATGAGATTTCCACTGGTGATAAACCCCTCGGAAAAAGCACTGACGGTGTTGAGCTTGATCACGACGTCAGTGCTTGATCTTGATCGTGTCGATAATGATGAAGATAAATCTGCCTCTGCTCTTTTTGGATTGCATGCAGCTTTTAAGAAACCACATTGTAAACACATGCATGCCTGTAAAAATTCACGCATGCCTTGAAAAGATTTGTTTTTTGGCGCGCAAAACCATCACAACGGGGGAAACTGCGCAGGTGAAAGACGACTTGAATGTTTCGTGAAATGTTGCTTGAAATGTCACAAGCGTTTGGTCACCCTCACAAAAACAATCATGGGCGTTCAAATATTTTCAGGCAAAATTTTCATAAAATGTTGCATGCGCTCGACCGAAGCTTAAATAGAAACTCATTGTTATATTTCTGTCATCACGTTGATTGACATTTGCTTCGCCATATTAGCCTCATAAACGTTTCTATATTTATTGGAGGTACATGCTTTTTTATAAGGAACCTTTTATAATGAACCTGCATGTATGGCGTCAAAAAACTTAAGGAACTTATACTACTACACGCTTTTTTTTACAAAGAGCATAGCTCGAGGCCTAGTTCTTTAAGTTCCTTATTTTGAGATCTCTTTTGACCACTCTGTACGTACTCCGTTTTCTTTATAAGAATACCTAAAATTTTCCTGAGCCTCAACTTTTCCATTGTTTATTCTTAAATTTCTATTGTTCTTTGGCGATTTTGAGCCTCAATATTCTTATAAAATTCATTCTTATAAAGAAAAAAGAGTGTAGTGCTAAAAGTTCTAATAGTTCCTTGATTTCAAATGCTCATTTAGTGGATAGGAATTTGTATAGACGCAAGAAAATCTTTAAAATTTTACATTTTGCAATAAACTCTTATAATAAACAGAAAGAAGCTTATTCCAGGACTATTAACATTAAAGTTAATGAGAGTCGTTAAAGAAGTTGCATATCTACGCCATTGATTATCATATTATAATTATAAAGCTCCTTAGTTAAATAGTTATTGGAGCTTTAGTAGTAGAAGTTCCTTAAGTTTTTCGACCCTTTACATGTAGGTTCCTTATAAAAGGCTCCTTTTAAAAAAACGTGTAAAGGTCTAATCACTAAGGAACTTTATGATTGTAATATTACAATCAATGGTGCAGATATACAACTTCTTTAATGACTCTTATTAACTTCTTCATTATATAGGCCTGGCCTTAGGTTTGTTGTGTTGTAACATGTTTTCTTATCAGAGATCGTTGCAAAATGTTGAGTTTAATGCTTTTTGCGTAAGTACTAATTCCTATCCACCAGATAAGCACTTACAATTAAGGAACTTTCTAGACTGTTGTAGGTGTTCAGAATTCAAATTAATTTTTCGTAACAGTAGTTCCGAAATCGTACACAAAATAAAAAAAGCTTGAAATATTATTTTCGAAGATCTCTCAAATCCGGTGAAATCCTACTAGAAATCCGGAAATCCTTACCAAATTTTGAAGTATTTCAGAAATCTAGGAAATCTTGTACACTTTTTTGGCTCGTGATACAACCCTCAGTTTTTCGGCCAACGTCCGTTAGGCCTAGGTAGGCCTGGTTTATCATCATCGCTGCAACTGCCTGACCTGCTCCCTTCAAATTCTTGCCTTGTTTCCACACCATCTGTTTCATGTAAGAAGCTTTGATTTTTATTCAATCTCAATCTCCCCATTTTATTAGTTCACGAGAAAGAAAATACAACCTCGTGTTTGTGTGAATGGCAGAAAATGGCACCAAACTTACAGAAACCTGATTAGTGCGCATGCCCAACAAGGAAATGTTGTTGCGGGAAATGTTGCATGAAGCGGTCAAACACATGCAGCATTCATTGCAACATTTAAAAACAAGATTTTTTTTTGCTTGCGATCAAAATACATGCAACTTCAGTTTTCATATGTTGCACGATGCAGCATAGGTGGTCCAACGAGTGCAACAATTATCAAAACATTTTTTCAGTATCTTGCAGGAAATGTTGCACACATTTGACCAAGGCTTAACCAAGCGTCACGTAATTGTGTAATTCAAACCAATGACAGATAAGTTATTCTTTCATTCAGAAATCATTGTCTCATAAATTTCCCGCTCGATTGAAAATTTCCATGTTTTTCTAGAGGCTTGACAAGCAAGAAACAGCTTTGAAAGTCTTGAAAATTAATTTTCAAGTTTTTCGATAATCTGTTTTTAGATCGCATGCAATTCTTGAACACTTTGTGATAGGGATTATTTTGCAGTCCATGACGAGTTTATCTAAAGCTATTTTTATCCAAGAACTTCAACATTTTCAAAGAAATCGATATCAAGTTGTATCAAATGATTGACTAGGCTAAAGTTGAAGTTTCATGGCAAGACGGCAAGTACTATGTTTACGAAGTAGGTAAAAAGGCATAATTTGTGATCTTTGTTGCATAAAAGATTTCAAAAAACAACCTTATTTGTATTGCTTGTATCACTAAATTTTCTTCCAAAGCTTTTGATGGTAATTAGGATTTATCATGGTGCTAGTGTATATGACATACCTTTTTTCTCCATTGCAAATTAACCTCGATGATCTTGCTGGTAGCAAATGTATTTTGGTCGGCTTGGTATTTTGTGAATTGATAGAGAACGAGCCCCATTTTGATACATTATTATCATTTGGGTAATTGACTTACTTTGCAATTTTTTCTTTTATTTTCATAAAAAGAAAAACTCAACTTATTGCTTTTTTTTTGTGAACCACTCAGTATTCAAATAAATTTTTTGAGTATCCTACCAAACTTGGAATTTTCAATAAGAACTTTTTTTCTAGAACTTCATTCTACATTTAAGTTCCAAATAATGTTTCCACACTAATTTCTTAACAAGTTCATGTGCAAATCAGCTAGTATGCAGGAGATCAACGAAGGGGCAAGGTGAAAATCTATATTTGTGTCTAACTATGAAAATGACATTATCTAGGCCTAAAATTCAAATTAGAAGTGCTATTTCAATCTAACCGAGTTATTACAATAAACTACTGAGTAAACGAGAGAGAACGATTGCAAATTTAAATCTAAAAATATAATAGCATATTAAAAAACAAGAAAACTAAAGATACACCGTAATTCCATCATTTCATAAATCTTGAAATGATTCCAGCCTACAAGATTAGTACTAACAGACAAAGATAATCACGATGATTCTTCATCAAATCTTTCTAAAACTTTTTCTAACAACAGTTTTTCTAGGAATATCAGATTTGATTTCAAACAGATTTAAATGTAATAGTTTGTCAAACTTTCTTAATTTTATTTATTCTCAGAATGTGGTATGCTCTGGAATAAGTAATCACAATAATTTGTGTGAGGATTGAAGATGACCTGAGAAATAAGTCTTTGCGGTGCACAAAGTATGCTTATTTTAAATCCACTAAAATTTTTTGCATCTTTTTGCCTTTTTCAATTTCTCGTAAAAATGTTTCTGTAGGGCATAACAGCAACATTGCTACCCCTGTATGTTTAGATATGTTACAGGCTTCTTAGTCTATTTTGACTGCCGATATTCATTCATTATATCTATTTATGAATTATGAACTGAAATGTTTTGTTATAAATTATCTATTGAAATTCTAACAATTGATTTAAAACGAGAATATATCGAACGAGCAGTTTCTCAACCATGTTAATTTATAAGGAAAAATAACGAGACATATACATTCATTTTCTTTATAAGAAACTATGCTTAATCTTTGTACCAGAGTTTCTTAGCTTTCATCCTAATTATGGTAGAAATATTTCTTAGCAAGTTTCTTAACATAAAACCTAATTTTCCTTAATATACCTTCGCTTCTTTATTTTCGATCACTGCAAAACATGAACTGGATATAGAAAAGCAAAAGTAAATGCAAATTTCATTGCAAACAGCTCAAATATCTTATCAAATGTAACCAAATTCAATTAGGAAAAGACCAAACACATTAGAAAATAACGATGTCTTAAAAAGAGTTGAGGAAAACGTTAAAAGTTTATTAACTTCTTTGATTCAAACGAAATCTCTACCCAAAGTTTCTGAAGTTTTGAAAATCTGGTCCTACGGCTTCTTACATACGGTTTTTTATAAAATAATGATTGTAGCTTATGGCCAACAAAGATATAAAACAAAGAGTTTCTGAGCCATCTTCTATTAACTATGATACCAGCTTACTATCACGAAGCAAATCATTTTATGATTGGAAGAGATTGTACGATTGTAAATTATACTGGCTTAGAATTTATTTCCCCAAAAAGTCTCTTTCGTTAAAATCTACCTTTATAAGAATTCCCCTCCACAGTTTCTTCAATAACTTGCTCATCTTTTTCCCTAAATCTGACTGCACTTCCACTGCCAGTTCCACTTCCGCTCACGCCATTGTCCCCACTGACACCATTGCCACCTGTGACGTCAAAGTCTTCTTTTGACCCTGAACCTGAACCGGACTCTTCATTGTCATTGTCAATGCCTATTCAATAAAAAGTATTTAAGTTTTAGGTGAAGGCTTTTTGGCATCTTCATTGAGGATGCCATCAGCACTGTGGGGGATACCATCTGTACGGTTAAGGGAAACCATACGCACTCTGGGTATTACATAACAGTACTGGATACTTTTTATCTCAAATAAATAATCAAAATAAGATAATCTTACCTCCTCCCGAGCCTTCTCCTTGCACTGAAACAGATGCAGGAATTTTAACATTTGATTTGGTGACCGCGTTTTCAGCATTTTCAGTTTTAACATCCAACTTGGACCCCGATCCTGGTTCAAGCTCTGATCCAGATTCAAGCTCTCTTCCAGATTCAACTTCCGACCCTGATTTTCCAGGACGACTTGGAACGTACTCACCTAAAATACAGTAAGATAAGGAATGTTTCTTATTGGTTGACACGGAAATTGGCAGGGTGATATAATTTATTTTTGTTTTTTGTGGGATGGAATGCGAAAATCAAACATCTTATTTATCTTGAAGCATAATTTCCATCAACATAAACATATCTATCAAAATTCTAAAGAAGTCTGAAAAGTCATCTAAATAGATGGAACACAAAATATGTAACTCACATGAAGAGTAAACCTTAAAGTGCCTATCAGGTCATTTCAAAAAAATTGAGTTTAAGCTGTAAAATATTAGATAGATGTGTATTATTGCGTTTTTTCTTCAAAAAAATGTCCTTCCGTTTGAAATACCCCAGTGGCGAGTGTTTTTATCTACCCCAGTAGCACCAAATGAACGAAATGTTGCGTGCCTTGAAAAAGGCATGGGGCGAGGGCTCTGTGACGCGTACTCCGGAATCAAAAGTTTGTTTTGATTAGACCATGCGGTTGAAGGCAAGGGATTTTTCAAGTGAACCGAAGCCCAACTTCGAAGATGCCGGACAGATGTGTCATGTTTGGCTGTAACAACAATAATAGCAAGGAATGTAGAGAGAAGGGAGTTTCACTTCATGGAATTCCATATTGGAGTGAGGATAACCCGATTGCCAAGCGGCGAAGAAAGCAATGGGTTGACTTCGTGTCCGTAAAACGGGCCTAATTCAAGCCTATGAAATATTCTGCGGTCTGTAACCAGCATTTAATAGCTGAAGATTTTGAAAGACCCATCTCAACACTGCCTGGATTTTCTTGAAAGCTGATAAATACGCTGCGAAGAGACGATGTAGGCATAGTTTCTGTGCCTTCGATTTTTACAGCGCCACTTGAACTCTACCGAAGCAACTGCGATTTCACCAAGAAGCAAAAGAAGGTCAAGGAAACACAGAATGGTGAGTTATACTTAGTTTTGCTTAACTCTGAGACATTTATCACAGAAATATAATTTTCATTGAATTTCCAGCAACAGAAAAGACTCCTACTATTGTTTATTCTAAGAGACTCTTTATTTCAGGCTGTTAGATCTGAGAACGTGACCAACCTCAGTAATAAGAGGTTGAATCAGTCGAAGAAGAGGAGTTAGGGGAGCTAGAGGAAATAGTTGGAGAATATGATGTTGCCAGAAATGTAAACTTAGAACCAGAAGTCTCAACATTGTCCCATGCAACAATCACATCTAACTAGGCATGAATAAGTAGTTCATAGGCTGGTAGCATTACATTGCTAAGGCATTGGATAGTACATATTTGCTAGAATTTTAAAATCTCTTAGCTAAGAGAGAGAGGGGAGTGGGGTTACTCTAGTATCCTTATCCTAAACAAATGAGAGTACTCCCTCCCATGGGTGCCCCTAGCCCATTTCTCTGGAAATGTAGATTTGCAGTAGTACCAAGTCTTTGAGCCGTCGAAACTTCATCTAATGTTGACAAGTGTTAGTCAAATGTGCCCAATCTGAATATTGATGAGTTTTTGACAGAAGTTGTTAATATTTCCTTATTCCTTGTAGCATAAAGATGCTGCCTGTCAATCACTTAACTGCATAAATTGTAAACGATTGGTGACGAAGACCAGAAGGCTTAGAAACTTGTGGCTCGCTAAGCAGATGGAAGTGAAGAAGCTGAAAGTTGAAATAAATTCTCAAAACAAAACAAATTTCCAGATGATTGTTGAGAATACTCAAAAGAAAAAAATAAGCAAATTATACTGTATATATATCTATATAGTAGAAACTGTATTTTTATAAATTTTTGATTGATGTGAAGTAGACCTTGATATGATACCATTCAGGAAGTATAGCAGGCCCGGCGGAAGCTGTCCATAGTTAGGCCAGTTCGAAATAAAACAGTATGTCTGGAACGTACCCCAGAAGAATTTTGAAACCTAGATTCTCTCAGATACAATTTGGTGCATTTTCATATCAGAATTTATGTAAGAATGAATTAAGATTTACGGCAAAAATCTAATTTTTTTAAACAGAGTGACTTGGTCCAAAATTTTGTCCGGCCAAAGCAGTACCAACCGGACCAGTTCCGCTGGGCCTGTATAGGCATATACTACATGATTCAAAACATATGAAAACTTTTCTCAGCATATTTTTGGGCTTTTCAAATCATCATTTTATAGAAGAGTCTACTAAAGGAAAAACAGCCTTGTGTTGAAAAAACTTTTTGGATTTTTCTATTTGAATCTTGTAGTATCTTGATGTACACCATATTATTTATATTATCAAAAATTTCTCTGGTTCTATGTGGTACAAAGATAAACAACTAAATGAAGTAAATACAAGTACTGTGATATAGAATGAGCATAGCTTGATAGTGGGCTATAATCGATTCATGTCAAAGTGCTTATATTTTACTTCATTAGGTTGTTTAGAAGCTATATTAGAATTGACTCTTCATCTTGTAGCGTTTTAAGGTTCTAAGAAAAGGCCCGGAGAGAAATCAAGCATGTGCGTGTGTTCACTTTAATCGAAAACTCAAGACTGAATATTACATGTAACTAGCGTGGTTCTATTCAAGACATACAGGAAATCTCCTGTGGTTACTTACAATACTATGGATGCTATTCAATATAAAACCTTAACATGGCAATCTTCAAAACCCTTCAGCTCTGTGCCTGGAAATCTGGTTCTTATCCCATGGTACGCACATGCTAGCAATGGGATGCGTTTATTGTTACCAAGCCGTCCATGGACAAGTCTGGTAAACTCCTTGTATGCCACTGCTCTGAAGAACCTGCAAAAGTGTAACAAGTTAAGACCCAGGCCTAAAGTAGAACAGGATATTGAAATTGTTCTGCCATATGGCTTCAAAGAAAAGTTGACTTGGTATGAATAAATTGCAAAATCAAGGCTCGTGATCATACACAAGACTTGTGTTTACTTATTTCCATGCAAAGGGTAGCTTGCTGAAGATATCTATATTGCTTAATATCGCATGGCATTAAAAGAGATACAATAATACACATTTTTTTATAAGAAACCTAGCTTGGATCCTAGTACTAAAAGTTCCTTAATTTTTCACCAGTTTCTAGTACTAAAAGTTTCTTAAAAGTTTCTTATTTTTAGATACGCACTTAATATCAAATTTCGCACTTTCCCTGGCACATTTCTTGTATTAAAGTGAAACCCACCTACAAATACAAATAGACTCAACATCCTGTGTTCCTCTAAATAAAGACGTGTAGCAAACTTAAATCAAGCAAAATTGTATTGTTGACATATTGCTTTCAGGCTCAGAAAGTCTTCTTATTTATTTCGGAGTTTCTTAAAGATATTGATGTAGTTCAAAAAGTTTCTTAAATTTTTGGGGCTCTAGTACTAGGTTAATTCAGTCCATGCCCGGAGACACGTGCGATCGCACGTGCACGTGCCCACACACATGCAAAATAGTTTACATGAGCGAAAAATCGCACTTGCCAATGATACTTTTACCTGCCCATCGCACGTGCTAAACATTTTTCAATATAAAGATCGTTTCCCATTAGAATTTTTATAAGTGTATAACAAATTTTCTCCACAATTCCCTTGCAACAGCGCTTGTCTTTGAGTCACGCGCAACAAATAGCCAGGAGGCCAATTCAAAGTAAGTGACGAAAGCGGCGCTCTTTATTTGTAATCACAGCGTTGTGACACTTTTATCTCTGTTTAACTGGAATTTCATTAGTTGCTTTGCGTTTGCGAAGAGATAAGATCAAAGTAGAAGAATTGAAAGATGTCAGCGACCTTGTCAAAAAAGAAAGGAAATAAAGTTGAGTACTCAAGCTTCGTTTGTTGGGCATAGATGCAAGGCCTATGCGAACCTGCATATGTCGCCTGCTATTGTTATGGTACTCGAAAACGTCATCAGATAAGAAGACAGTAACAACAGTTAAAGCAAAGGTGAATGGGTTTTTGAAGAAATTGAATTCATATCAATTTTTGTGTCTTGTTTGCACTTACGTTGATGTGCTAGAGCTAATAACACTAATTTCCAAAGTTTTCAAAGGTAAAGGTCTGCTAATCAGTCAACTGAAACCAACACTCACTGAAAATATCACCAACATCAACGAAGAAATTGAGGTGGCTGGCACTGACGAAGAGCTCCTGAAAAGCCATTTGGCAGCATTTAGAGTTACAGAGGATCTGACCATTCAACGTTCGTTTGTTGCAGCTGACGATCGGTGTAGGGGCAACTCCGACAAACAGCAAATTGATATTGACATCAATGGGATGATTTATGATGAGGGTGAAAGAAGACAAGCATCAGTTGAACAATGTCAACCCCTTCAAATGTCAAAAGCTTGCTCCACACGAGGTTTGCTGACTTTGATGAACAAGTCATTGAAATATGAAATGGTACGACCCAAAAAACCGGAAAATTAACAGAAACTATGGTATAGACCAATTAACTGCCATGGCAGAGCATTTCAGTAATATGTTCCAACCCTCCCGATATGACCGGGAGACTCCCGATTTCAGTGGTCATCTCCCGACCTCCTGACAATTAAAAAATCCTCCCGATTTTTGAAAAAAACTTGAAACAAATTAAAAACTGCTATAAGATAAAGAAGAATCAAGATCACTGTCAACAGTGCAACCTTTTCATAACGGACAAAACGATTCTATGTGATTTAAATCGAAACGTTAGAATAGTTATGACTAGACATTGGATAAAGCCATGCGCAAAACTTTGGAATTTTAAAATACTCAATGCTCTTAACAAATTCTTTTAATTGTCAAAACTTTCCTAAGGTCAATTGTACACTTGACCTTTTGGAAAGTTTGGAGGCTTTGAGCAGGTAATTTTTCTTTTGAGAATTTCTCTCAGAGATAAAGCAGGCGCCTAAATTGCTTTGGTTGAGGAAGAAATGGCATCAAAAATAAAAAATATAAAACAAGCTGTTCTGAGGATTTTAAGAAAAGGTTTAATTTTGTTACAAAATGTTCTTCACATGTGCCTGACTATCAACACAAGTTCCATTGTACAATATGCAGTATTATACGAATACATCTCTTGCTCTTGGGGGAGCCAACGACATCACACGACATGGAGAAACACCAGGACATAAAAAGGCCTCAGAAATGACAAAATATCAGGAGCTTCCGGGGGCTTCGCCCCCTGGACCCCTATCTCTAATTTTTCGCTCGCTCCGCTCGCGAAGTCTCCTGCTTTTCCTTCTCTACAGGTTGGAAGGTATGTTTCAGTGTACCACTGTTTGCAGCAAAGTTCGAAAAACAAAAGTGCTTTCAAGAATGGAAACTATTCCGCTCGTTCGTCAATGCCAATTATTGAGGACTCGATGCAAAGCAGTCCTGGGAGAAGGTGTTTCAATATAAAAGAGCGGAATACCCAAACCTATGCATTATTGCCAACTTAGTCATGTGTTTGTCTGGATCCAATGACTGGACGGTGGAGAGGGAATTTAGTTTGCTGACTTTGCTGCTAACAGACCAACGTTTGTCTTTATCACACGACACCATTAGTGATTTAATGACCATAAATGTTAATTACAAACTGTGCTTCCCCAACGAAAAGAGAAGCATAATTAAATCTGCCGCGGCAGCCTTCGAGATTCTCAAGCGACATGTTGATGACCAACCCGCAAAAGTTCCAAGATTGGATGAGGAAGCGGAAAGCGAAGATGAAATTGAACCTTACAGTGATTTCCAAACGAGCGACAATGACGAACTTGTTTAGATATGAGACAGTAAAATTTACATAGATAAACTTCTTTGTTTTCTTCGTTATTCTTAGCTTTTGTCAACCTGGTTTATTGTTCTGTTGAAATATATAAGATTGAAAAAACATGCTTTTGATCCATGGTGCGAAGGCCTTCATTTACTTCAAGAATATGGACATGGAAGTGTTACTCTGACTTATGATTTAGGCGTTGTGAATTCCATACTATGATTGAAATTGAATCGACCAAAAGCATCAGAAATGAAAAAAAAACAAAACATTTAAGTAAGACTTTAACAAACACTTTAATATAACAATCTCTGCAATCTTTACAGTTGTTTTTTCACGACCTCTGGAATCGCACGTGCAAAAACTAAAATTTGGTTGTCACAGCACATGCAAATTCTAAGACACGTGCGAAATACCGCTCATGCATTGTTTACTTCCGGGCATGGACTGTTAATTATAAACCAGTTTCTTTATAAAAAAAAACGTGTAATCTATTTCTGGGCAGTGCTGGACACTTTGCCTAGTATTAGGGGGAATGAAATCTCCTTCATAATGTTACTTACCAAGATTAAACTGAGAAAGCACTTCATTTTGTTGTCCGTCCTCCTCTCTCCGATTGTTGCAGTCTCTCAACCAATTCTCGATGGCGAGAGGCTCCCCATGTACGGCCTATCCATCTCGGCATCGTCATCAATGGCTACCGCACCTACAAGTCCTTCGATTTCTTCCTCAAAGTCTGTAAAACTTTCACTTCCAGAATTGATTTGCTCTGCTTTTGAATCTGTGCTCATTTAAACGAAATTAACAGCGTTTTGATATTGTTTAGCACACACTGCCTTGCGATTTGCGTTCGTTTCTTCGATAGATTATGCGAATTTTGTTCACGAAGAAAAACATCCTTCCGGAGTACACGTCACACATTCCGCTCGACCCAGACTGCATGTTGCGCAACGTTCTGCAGATTGGGGCACCTTTGAAGCCCCTTTGTAGGGTATCTGAAGGTTGCAAAGTTGCAAAAGTGTTGAAAGTTCGCCATTTATGTACTTAGCTTCGATTTAAGACAATTTGTAGAAAAAAAAATTTCCGACCTGATAGGCACTTTAACATTTTTTCCCCTGATGACCTATTTGTTATACTCGCCAATATAAAACATTGTATATAAACAGAAAAAATTATTGTCCAGAAAAACAATGGATAAATGCGTTTTTTGTCACTGCTCTCCGGACACTTTTTTATCCATAAATTGTCCCCACGTAGTCAATAAATTATCCATAATTTATCCATAAATTTTGTTTTGGAAATTGAAAGCATTTCATCCATAATTTGTCCCAAATTGTTAATAACTGCACACTAATTTATATGGACGTATCCAAATATTTCAGTGACAATCGACCCTAATATTTATGGACATCAACCTACAATAATGATTCATCCACTTTGATTTTAATTGTTTCTTTTAGAGATATTGTCCATAAATGTTGGGGACACATCCAAATAATTTAGGTACAGGACCGTAATAATTGGGGACATTGACCCACTATCCACCATTGTGTGCATTTTTCTTTTTAAGATGTTATCAATACATTTTGAGGACATACTCAAATTTTTCTGGAATTTTAACCGAAATATTTGTTGCTGTCAAGCTATATATTGTTGTAATGATTTAGGCTTATATAGGCGTAATATATAACTTGGTAATAACCTATTTAAGGCAATTGACAGACATAAACACTCGGCAGGTAAAACCTTTAATTTTAATCATCAAAATAATATTTCTAACATTATTTTCTAACTTCACTCCATTATTTTTTAGTTTGTATATTGATTGTGTCAGCATTTTAAATCAGTCCGAATCGCCCTCTCCTTCCGATCTTTCCTTTTGCAAGGTATACTCTTAGGAGTTTCTGTCATAACCTGCAAGAAAATGATCTCAGTGTATAAGCCTCAGTGTATAAGCAATTTGAAATCAGTTTCAGTTCTGTCCTGAATTACTCGTCTACAGTTGAAAGTAATAATACGAGAGCCCAATTACTTAAGTTTATAAAACTCTAACAGGTTAATTAAAAAAACCCAGGCTTTTAAAAGTTTCGATAAAATCTTCATCAGTATAATAGAGGTAAGATATACATACCCTTCCATGAAAAGAGTTGATATTGTGAATCTTCTTCTGAATGGTAAAATACTTTTTGGACGTTCAAAATAAGTTTGTTCCATATTTCTTCTGAAGGCAGTGGTCTCATCACTAATAACCAGGTTCTTGTGTTAAAATCATTTCAAATTCGAAACTTTGAAATCAAAGGATGTCCGATAAAAGACCCAAAATCTACCAAATGCAAGTGTAGATCATTAAAGACACCCATTTTCAAAAAATCTTTATCTGACTCCTTGGGATGATTTCCTCGAGGTATTAAAAAAACTTAGGTACGAATATCATGAATTCATTATTCGATTGAGTAAAGACCCATACCAAAGAGTCTTTCCTAAGACCTGAGTAATAACTACCTTGTTATGTAAAAAACATCTTCAGTTTTTATCAATAATTAGCTTTTTAGATATTTGGTTGTTAGCTAAGAAATGATTTTATCCATGCTACCCATAATACCTTATCGAGAAAATGATGAACTGAGGTTCAAAACGTTTTAGTTCGAGTCTTGCTCTGACAATGTAATTCAAGGATGGTTTTTTATTCTAACCCCAAAACGTTATTTCAGAAACTGTCTCTAAAATTTATGGATAAATTATGGAGTATTTAGGGATGATTTATAGATAAATACCACTTTATGGACAAAAACTGCTCTGTCACGAAAAAGTAGGGATAAAAATCTTTACTGTGAAGGCGTTGAATATTATAACGCTGTAGGAGTTTCATCTGTGATATGATTTGATATGATATGAAAGAGTAGAACTCTAACTCGATTCCATCAGCAAGGCACCCCGGAACAGGGTAAGCGATAAGCGCTAAAATGCTATAATGGATCCAATCCTAGGTCTAAAGAGCCTCGTGGGTATGTTTAAGTGGACTAGTACTGAAAACGTAATATGTCTTAACCAGGTTGCAAACCTGGAACTTTGGTTGCTAATGGCCAGCACGCTAGAACTTGTTCATTCTACATGTCACTAGTATAAGAAGCTGTAGCCGAATCACGTAAAGATAACATTCATCAAACTGCAAACAACTGACCATGACAGGCCTGGCGAAAGCTGTTCATAGTTGGCCTGATTCGAGATAAACCAGCAGGTGTGAAGCGTGCTCCAGAAAAAGTTTGAAATCTGAATTCCCTCGGATGCAATTTGGTGAATTTTCAAATCAGAGTTAAAGTAAAAATGAACAGAAATTTGCGGAAAAATCTAATTTTTTATAAGGCAAGAGCAATATTACTTTTTCTAAAAAGAGTGACTAAGCCCGAAAATTGGTCCGGGCAAAGCTGCACCAGTCAGACCGGTTCCACCGGGCCTGCGATATCTTGAAATCTAAACAGGTAGATACCACAGACGAATTATACGAAGAAAAAATTGACTTTGTAATTTCTGAAAGAATAACCAAATTGAAGACGAAAAACGTTTTATTGTCGTCTGCACTCAGTATGAACCCCAAAAATCAAAATTCCCATTATTCAAGTGATATGACATACTCCCAAGCATAAAGAGTTTAGGTAACTAAGATCCCCATTCGTTTTCATTAATCCCAACCCTAAAATTCTTTTTGATTTGATAATATCTTATATCCATGATACTTCAAACATACGCTCTAAACTCAACTTAACCTCAGCGCCCGCAGGTTGATATTTGATAAGTTTAATCTCGATTTATCGTTATTTTTCAATTGCTGTATTTTTGTTTTGTCATCATTGTTTAAGTAGTAAATTTAGTTTTGGATATTATGTAACATGCACAACATTATATCTATCCACGAATTGAAAAAAATAAAACCTTCGCCTGATCCTTCTCTCGATCCAGACCCAGGTCTACAGCCTGACCCAGATCTAATAGCAGGAGGGTAGTTTTCTGATCTTTGACAATCTAGGGGAAAACGTATTTAAGCAATGATAAAGAACGTTATTATCGCGAATAAAGTATTTTGCCAAGGGTTTGCCGAATACGAACAGAAAAATAAAATCTTATTGTCTGGAGGAACCGAGCTAAAAATATAAGGACAGTGTCAATATTGTATAATCCTTGTCATATCTTGTTCTCTTGACGAAAAACTTAGTGATATGAGACCTCTTGTTTCAAATTCCTTATCCGTTTCCGGGAGCGGAAGCAAATCTTGAACAGGATGTGAAAAGATAAAAATACTTTTTGAGCATTTGAGCTTTGAAAGTTTTTAAAGAGTTTCTTTAATTCAGGAATAGGTTTAGACTATCTGAATGGGGCTAAAATCTTGTGTTCAATTCTTAAATCTAAGCCCATCAATAGAAATAAAATCATACTCAACACACTTAATATTCTTAAAACTTAATCATAGAATGCAAAAATACAAATCTCTTGTGACAAGAAATATTAGCAGTTTCCCAGCACAGATTTTTCCAATACTTGAAATAGCGTATTGGCCATCCAAGAATCTGGGTCTCTTATAAAAGTTTCTTTGTAAAAACGGGTATTTTTCAAAGATCAAAATATGCTATAAAGAACAAGAACCAAGATGAAAACAGGTTTCTACCCCGAGTTGATACTTTTTCATATCATCATTTCAGATTCTATGAGCTGAAATTGATTTCTTTTCAGGGATTGCTACCTGTGGTGTATGTAGTTGATGTAGAGACAGTTAAGTACACCGACTTACCTTGGCTTACGAGTAAATTTAGGCCATTCAATAACATCAATGTTGCCAAATGAATATTTCCCATGACTTGCATCTTGTATCAAAACAACAAAAGATGTCTCCCAGGAAAAATGAAAACAATTAATTAGCGAGCGCTTATCTTTTCATTCTGTAACAAAACGAGCCGGCTACTTAAGGAAAACGTGAACGAGAATATATTATTATAACCTGTTTCTTTTCATAAATGGACAACAATACGTGAAATTGATGTGACCTTTGCGAATGTGACATATGTGGCATGTGACTTTTGTCTCTCTTGTCAAAATTTACTTCCATCACCAAGAGTGGAAGAAAATTCCAGTCAGATATGAAGATTAAGTGATAAAAAACGTAATGATATTGGTTTTTTACTCTGAACTCCCTCGTTAACTTAAAAAAATGATGTCTCTGTTTTCGATTCTATAAATATTGACATTTTTCAGGTACGAATAAGTATTCAGCTTGTAAAGGACAATACGAGGGCCTAGTATCCAAAATCTATAAGATATATAAAGGTAATTCAAAAATAAACTGCATCTTAAAATATTTCGATTATGTAATATTCATCAATACAACTCATTTCATTAATAAACTGATGAATACTCGTTATGATGATGAAAATTCAAGGATGGAAAAGTTTAAAGATAGAATTTCATTTTGAATTAATAATTTTTGAATCTGGTGCTCCCGATGAATGATTTTCATATTTGATTTAAACAAGATTGAAGTGACATAAGGAGGGAACAGATAGGAATACTTCTCAATGTATTACTTCCAAGATAGGCACAAAATAAGATTGGAAGACAGAACTGCAAATGAGCATGTGTAAAGGGTTTTCAACAACATATATTTCATAATAGTCATCAAATTAAGTGAGTTTATTATAAATTCGATGTCTAGCTGCCTTGTTCTTAATTTGGTTTGTCATTTTCTTGAACGCACTTCCAAAAGAGTATTCTTCCGTGGTTTTTATGATGTAGACTAAGCCATCTCTGTCTACTTCTGTGATTTCATGCTTAACTCTTAACTGCGCATGCGTGGAAAAGCTTGCGCAGGAAAAATTCCTCTCAATCAGAAATTCAGTTCAAATCACAGAAATAAACAATGATGACCTGCTACGAAGATCTTGAAAGATTGGTTTAAGCTGTGCAGTTAAGAAAATGGACAATACAATCAAGGCAGCAGTAACTAAACATTGCATCCATGTATTATTCATAATAAACTAAAGACGCTATAAAAGAAATTATAAAAAATGATGCAACCTACGCATATTATTGCGTGTGGTTGACTGTACATAACATATGCTTACTAAAATACACTTGCCTTCAATATAAACGACTAATATGGTGGGGGTGCAGTGAATATCAATTAAAATTATGACATAAACACAACGGTCATTCCACAACTTAACCAGTTGGCAAACAATCCTGGAATCTTCACCAATCCCAAGGAAATCATCGATTTCATGGGGTTTTAGTATATTGAATTATAATATGCTGTAGTGTGGAAGTGTTCAAGCACGAAACTCAGTGTCACAGAAGAACATGTCTGCTTAATGAGTGACTCTATTATATAATTACTCTATTTCTCCGTATATCGAACCCTTTAGCCAGGATAAGCACACTCTACCCGAGTCATATTAACTATAATCATATACCTATATAAGTGATAATAATTCAAATATATTGGAGGCAAGTGAACTCTACATAAATTGATTCGAATTAAAAAGGAAACAAAATAAAATGAAAATTAGACGTAATAAAATATAACTAGACAGAAATAATGAAATAGCATAAACATAATAAATTCGTAAACTAATGACATAACAATAGAGCAGAGCAATAATTAAAAAACCCTAAATTTGGTTTGCCCATGTACCAGAGGTAGATGAGCCATTTTTTGGAAATTTTGGAGTATTGTAACGTCGACTGACTTAGAAATTGAAACTTGAAAATTAAAAGTCCCACCAGCTCAAGCTGCATGCGTGCAACAGCAAATACTGCAGCCAAGTTCAATGGTAAAAAATTAAACAAAATACCAAATCAAATTAACAAAACGTCATATCCATTTTCATACCAACATCCCAAACTCTATAATCAAAAAAGCTGCGATCTGGCATCTTGTTAGGTTTCATTTTCACTTCATAGGAATTTATGTACATTTGATTACGCTATATGCTTAAACTCTCGTCCCTCAGATATATCATTAGATTTTGTGATTTAATGTTATAAAACTAAAAAGAAGCAGGATTGGTAAAATCAAACTGATATTCCTGAGTGAGGTAAAATCAGTCCCTAAACAGAAACGCAATTTGGTTCTTTCCAAAGATAACAATTTGGTTGCAATTAGCAATTAAAGGGCGTTTAAGGCTTTCAAAGTGAACAAAACCTTATCAATAATACCCTAAAAGAATCATTATCTGGAAGTTTTTCAGATTTCATTTTCACTAACAAAACTTATTAGGCCAAAACACTACCAAATACTTCATATATGAATTGATACCACCAGAGGTTCTTTTTTCTACCATGGATAGAAATTGCAAAATTCGATTAATTATCTGAATGAAACCTTGCAATGTCTATCTTTAGCTCTATCTAAAGAGACCCATCTCGTGCTGTAATAAAATCAAACTCCTCCAAATGGTATTATTACCCAAAATATCATAAAAAACTGCGCAATTATTTTTCGTTAAGTAGAATACCTCGGACGAAAAATGAAATAAGTATTTGCTGGAACATGTTTCATAATGCCAGTGATCTTCTTGGTTATCGAGTAAAGGATGTAATGAACTGTGTCCATTTTGCTTGTCCACTTTGCTCAATTAGTTCCCTTAGTATCCCATAGTTCACACCGCTCATTCTTAGAATAAAAACGGAGCAGACCCTATCCGCTATGACCTTCCACTGACACTACTTCGCTTCAAATACGTGAGCTTTTCGAATACGCAAATAGATACGCATGGTTGAAAAATGGTGCCTATTGAATGCACCAGTTTTTCTGTGTTAACGCTTTATAGATAAAAATTTTTCGAATGAAATAATTCGAATGAGACAGTGCACTTTTGATGAAGACACTGTCTGGAAATGGGATGGAGATCTTTATATCTATTTGGAGCATGACATTTTTTATGATATTGGGTACTTGTTTTAAAACGGAGCAGTGAGAAAATGCCTTTCTTTATCTTCAAAAAAGAGGCTAACTAACACGGAGCAGTGCGAACTGGACCTTTGTAAAATACAACTGTCCTGAATGGAAATGTACCCCATACATAAAAGGATTGTACGTTCTTGAATTCCATATATTAGTTTACTCATTCATGGATGACTGGTTCAAGAAGGAACAATTAAAGGTACAGTCATGTTCCAGATGCATCCCCATTCACGACACCGACAAGTCACTTATAATGTATTGAAAAAATACACAAATACAATTAAGATACGATATCTTCATCTTAAAAAGATGGCGTCTTGATCAGATAGTGCGGCTTTACGTGAAACGGTTGTTGCAAAGTCTTCATTTGCTGCAGTTGGTAATTAGCACTTTAAATTGGTTTGCGAATAAAGAATACGTTGACATGGTTACTATTGACCGTTTAAGAGATTGGGAACGGTTCGTGGAAAGAAGCCAATTGGAAGTCAGTTGTACAGGGTGGTGCAACCTAACATTCCTAAATACTTGGGGGGATTTTTCCAATTACTTCTTCTTGAGAAGAAACAGGATTTGGAAAATTCATCGAGACGATTTGTGTGGGTGACATTGCAGTGGTTAGCAAACTAGAGTTCTAATCTTGACGTTGTGGACTCGAATCCTACTACCTGGTAATTTTCATTTACAATTTATATCGAGTGATTACTCTTTCCTGAGAGAAAAACTATGTGTGAAAATATTATTGTGATTTTCCGTCTGGTTGATTTCATCTATAAGTTTGGAAACTCCAGTCAAAGCTGGTTTATCAACACTTTCGACCCATTTTCACAACATAAGTGTCGATAGAGATCCAATACAGGCACATACAAGATGTTGCAAGAACTGTGATGACTAATAGGTTAACTGCTTATGCTCTTACCAGCTATAAAATATCACTATCATTTCTTAAGCCATATATCCTGGTTATTCACAATACAAATCAAAGTTGAAGCTAGCATTAAAGCTAGCAGTAAGCATTTTGATAAAGTAAGGAGGTTAATGTTGACGACGATTTTCCACAAGGAGGTCAGCACAGAAACTATCAACTCCCTTTCAGGGCTGCAAGTGCTGTTGTATATTGCCCTGCAGTGATCGAAATTGTTTTAAAAGCCCTTAGTACTTACAACTTACGCTCTATGTATACCAAGCATGCGTACAACAACGTTTCACGGAAAGCTGCACCCTTATCCCATTATCTAAGTTAGCACTTACTAAGTCACTACATACTACTTCTCAAATGTATAGTAAAATCCATATATAAGAACCCACATCGTACTATAATTCTATAGACCTGTAATAAACACTTTGGCCTTACATTTGCGGTTTAGAATAGTGTTAAGGCTGGGATCAATAAAGAGGTTTTGTATAAAATGTGTTTCTTCAGGCTATGACCTAATACTTGCCAAAGATTGTTGCTCGAAATTATTGCTGATGCTGACCTGGTCCTTCCAATATGGCGCCTGTTTCATTTAATTTATCGTTTTTGATGAGTAAATTTGCTTATCCAATGAGCGTCAAACTAAAAAAATTAGTTATGTTACGTCTCCGATTCTAAACGCTATGCTTACAATCACCTTTACATGAGCCAAATGAAAAGTCAAGTAAAAATAGGTCCTGCTATTTTTATCTTTTCACGGCCCAAACAAAGAAACTTCTTCTTTGCGAAGTCTGTTTTTCGATTCACTGAACAGGAGCTCGATACAATTATGTAGAGCGGTATAAATGTGCTAAGAAGACAAGACTCTTAGTGCTTAACTCCTCATTTTGACAAGGCAAAGAGTTAGGACTTAGGTATTGTCTTCTTAGTATATATGTGATATCTACTTCATGTAAGGAAACTTTTGTCTTTAAGCAAGTAGCCAATGGTGCCAACTATTACTTGTATCTGGAAAAGTGAGTTTCTCATATAAGGATGCTACATAAACAAGATCATTATCGATATAATACTAAATTCCTAAGATTCTAAAACTAGATTATATAGGCCAAAATTCGCTTGGCATTACACGTCGAAGTATATTATATTGCAGCCCCTGAGAGACGAACTACTGCTAAAGTTTAAAACTTTCAATGAATTGGTTTAACCATTCTAATTTATTGGTACCTTGAAAGAAAATAATTGTTTGCCATCAATCCTGAAATTAGCACAATGTGTAAATTGAAACCTGATTGGGGGCCATCCAAATAATCGCTAGCTTTTAAACAATTACTTTTTTAGTCGCTGAGAGTAATTTTAACCATGACTCCTTTCATAATTCAAATTAAAATGCAATTCCTTAAAAAACTTTTGATGATGATATCCTTACTTAGCTTCCAATCCACTAAAGAAGGACCCAACAAGAGCCCATTGCATACTAAAATGTCTCCCAGCAAGGATTTATTACGTTTAATATTTTTTGTATGCTTGAATTACATTGGGCTAACTCGAGAATTTACAGCACATCGTCAATAACTCGTGACATTCAACAGAATACTTTGTATTCTAGTTGTTTTGTCGTGTCATCAAATATAGTTAATTAATCTGACCTCTTTGAAAAAAAGCAAATTATAACCAAGCAATTACGCCTGTCCATAAACTCCCTCTATTTCCACCTATTTTTCACATTCTGAATTTCCTCCTCCACAAAATATGTTTGCATTGTTACTGTTCCTCTGCTTCATTGTTCTGATTAGAAATAACTTGTCCCTTGCTATCTTTATTATCATAATCCTTTTTTCATAATGTTCCTAGGCCCTACCTAAGGGGTATTCTCATAGAAGTAAAACAAATGCACAAAAGGTGTCTAGAGCTGCATAGTTTTGGTAGTACTGTGCCTTAGTAGACAGCTAATAAAATTTTATTTATACTGAAGAGCACGAAGAATGCCTAAAAATAACATTTGTCTGGCAATGCAGATGACGTTCTTTATTTTACAAAAAAACTAAAGGAAAGAACAATTTTTTAGCAAAAGCTTTTTATTTGCAGCTCCTAGTTTGTGATGCAAAAGAAACGAAAACTGCAAATATTGAGAATGCTACTTTTACAGAGCTGAAAGAAAATAATAGGGTGATGGAAATGGATATTGTTGTGCATATCTTCGCTGTACACACTTTTACTATGAAAACAGGTCCCAAAATAAAACTAGACTCCTTATCTTTGATAATCCGGTACTTTATGAAAACTTGATTGGTTTCAAAATTAATGGAAATGATGTATAAAAACGTACGGTATTGTGTTGTTGTTTAAATGGGTCTACTGCAGTGAAGTGGCGTAGTTATGAGTTTCCTTTAAGCATAGAAAAAGGGCCATTATCTCAACTTATTCACAAACAGAACATATTCTTTTTAGAAAAGATCTGCAATTTCTCGAAAAATGAGCTGTTCAGCTTCATGAGGGAGGTTTTCTCCCGTTACCCTCCACTTGCTTGTCTACGCCACTGATTGCCTTAAGGCTAGTTTTTGTGGAAAAATTTACCTGTTCAGGTGGTAGGGAGTCGCGTCCCGCATTGCTTGGAATTTTTAGAAGTCGAGATTGTTTAAACGCCAAGAATGATTGAGTAATAACGAATTAATAGGTACATACAGGCTGCACAAAGGCCTTCTCTGAATAGAATAGATCGGCATGTGGATGGCACGAGGCTGCCTTTTTCAGCCATGCTACATCTGTACTGTATTGAGAAGGAGGTAAAGGATGAACTGGTTCTTTCATTTGTTGGAATGAATCAACCAAGTGTAAGTGAGTGACCTGGGCATTCTTCTTCTTTTCAGGGACGACATTGGCACATAAACTGTCTATCGAGAAAGCAAGAGAATTTGCAGACAGTCGGGAACGTGGTAAGCCTGATGAGGATTGCAGACTACGCATACTTGATTTGCTTACAGTGCGGTATGCTTTTGGCAATGGAAAAGTTGGTGTTCTCTGGGTTTTTACACGCTGATGGTCCAGCACATGGCATTCAAGACTTTCAACGCACTGAAAGCTCTTGAGGCAGTACGCACAGCGGTAATCACTAGAAGCAATGCCCTTGCGTGGATGGGAATGTCGGATATGGGCACGAAGCGAAGCAGCTCCTGTAAAACCACAGTTGCAAGAGTAACAAACGTATGGTTTGACTGCAGGCTGGACTCTATTGCCTGTGATGCTATCTTTGGGGCTATAACACTGTGTCATCGGGGTGATGCCGAATTCCGGACTGGGTGGTCGGTTGATGCTCTGGCGAGAAGGGTTACAGTTGAAGAACTGATCGTTCGGGAACTCGTGAAAGTCTGGGGAAGAACAGGAGCTGGCTGTTATGGAGTCAATCTCAGAGTCATAGCCACCAATGCCACTGTCTCTGTCTGACGTCATGGAGACATCATCGTCGTGGTATTCTGAGTGATCAGAGACGGATGACAACATTTCTCTTCTGGACGAGCTGTGTTCTGCTTTCGACGCGATCAAGTTTTCTCCACTTGTTTCACTTTGCCCACCATCTTGTCCTGCTGAGAAAAAGATTAATTAGAAAGTCACATATTTCCATTTCCATCTGGTGGAGTAATCAACACAGCTGAGATACCCATATAGAAAATTCAATGATTCAAAAGGATATCATCAGTAATGCAAAGTGCTCATCTTGTTGTAATGTTGAAGGTGTTGAGTGAAGTGGAGGGGTATTTTCAGTATTAATTACTTTAGTTATAATACCCCTCTTCCCCATTACGTAAAACCGTCCACGTTGCTACGAGAATCCATCCACGTTACCATCTACACTACAGTGCACACCTTATCTAGGAAGATCAATAAATTGCAATTGAGCAAACTAACCTTCGTGCTTCTTCATGTGATATTGCAGATGACCTCGTTGTCCGAATCTTTTCAAGCAATGGCTGCATTGGTATGGTTTTTCTCCAGTGTGTTTGCGCATGTGCACTTTGAGATTACTGCGCAGGGTAAAGTGCTTGCCGCATGCCCCACATTGGTGCTCTTTGATCCCTGATAGGAAGAAGAATTAGTGTGGTTGAAACGCTGGTATAAATTACCTCAGACCACATTGACGGTGCTAAAATCAAGATTAAGCATCATCCAAGCCGTAGTATCATTTTTCGAGATTGAAAGATCCATCTACCTAATTTCGTATTTTTTCTCTGTTGAAGAGCGCTCTAATGGCTATGTAAAAGGAAGGGTTTGGGGTCATGATCCATATGGACCTCCCCTGTGAGCACTGTTTTTGCTCATCACTAAAGCAAGATCGAAATTTCACACTTTAGAATCTTGGAGTATGTCTGCGTCAAAACCATGGATGCAATATTGTGTTAACATTAAGAGTTCATTTTCCCATGAGTGCTCTTCCGATAAACGTCGATTGTTCATCTCACTAGACTCCCATTGATGATTGGCTGTTTCTCACTATACTAATCATCACCTCATTCTCACCGGAAAAATTCGATTCACATCTTGGAATAATAATTCGTTACGTTTCATTTTCGTTCCCTTCTTACTACTCTGACAAGTGTCAGATACAAATTTTCAGTAGATGTCATGTTTCCGGTTTTCCAGCTATTTTGATTTTCGGTCATTTTCGGACTACAATAACTGCTTCTATCAAACATACCTCTATGAATGTAGTTGATATGTGTCTTCATCTCAAAGCGACTACCAAACGACTTGGAACACTCCAAGCACTTGAAAGGTTTGTTTCCAGTATGGGTGGTCATGTGCCGTCCCAGGTGCCACGCCTGTAGGAACCCCTTTCCACAGACATTACATTGGAACGGTCTCTCAGCACTATGACTCATCACATGCCGTTTTAAATGGCTGGGGGCATGGAAACGTCGCTTGCATTCCTTGCACTCGTATTTCAGTGGTCGCCCACCGTAAGGTTTCTCTGTAGAAATAACAATGGTAATAATAAAAAAGTTGGTACATCACATGAAAAAGACGAGGAAAATTGCAAACATAGTAGGAGGTAATATCTACTGAAGCATGATAATCCGTTAGGCTTCATTTCCGTTCCCTTCCTGACCTACTACATTGAAGAGTGTTAGGTACTTAAAGATGCCAGAAACTTCAGTTGATATCATGTCTCGCTGTGCTTCCCTTCTTTTGCGCTTTCTAATGTTAACTATGCTTGATGAAAAACCAGATAGCAACTTAACCGAGCTGTTTGGGTATGATTTTTACAAAACTCAACAGGGAGCGAAAGTATATTTCAATCGGCATTATTTGTGTGAATGAAAAGTGACCTGTGTAGGATTAGGGCCCACAAACACTGCCTTGGTGAATCTTTCCACAACCAACTAAGCAATGGGAGTGCTCTATTAAGTCCATTAAGTTCTCTATTAAGACTCATCCATGTCGTCTCAATCGCATAAATTGCACCACTACTCAACAAATGTTGACCCATCCTAGTTTGAGTTCTTTAACAACTACACCGGACCTGCCAAAGAGGGACGAGTTCTTTTGTTCCAATAGATTATTTGGATTGATTTCCCAAATCTTGCTTCTTCTCAAAGATATTTCGTTCTAGTATCAAATAAAATAGTTTTAAGGTATTTATCATGGTAAAAAATTGTTTTTCTTGCAATGTTTAAGTAAACATCTCATATTTCATATTGATGGAAGTAATTTGCTTCACTTTACAGGGGCATTTTTACTACCACTGCATAGATGACTTTAAAAATAATAGACAAACAAAAACCTATAGCAGTTATTGGTGATCATAAAGACGCTAAAATGGAATGAAAAACGATAGATCCGTTATTCAAGAGAGTTGCAGGAACCGACGGGTCTCTTTCTATAGCCACACGCAACAAAAAATAATTAGCATATTTTTGCCAGCTGCAAAACCTGTTTTATTTGATAGCCTTTTTAGTTTTGAGTAATTATCAAATTATGTAAGGCAAAGTTATTTTTTAAAAAATTTTAGGAACATTCAATATTTATACTACGGGTTGGCAGCAAAGAGAAATTAATTGGCTTTATTCATATTCTAGCCTCTCTCGAGATAGGTTTAATTGCAACCCTCACTTAATAGCGCCTGTTGACCGTAGATGCAAAATGTTTTTCCTTTTCCATTATAAGTTTCCATTTAATAAATTCCTCTCAATGATTTTTTTAGGCAATTGTAAAATATTCTTCAGGAGAGATTTCATAAACCTCATATTAAGAAACTCTTTTCTTTTAATAACTATCGCGCAAGGTTCTTGGTGAAAATTCTTTAGGGATCAATGTAAGATAATTGAACAGTCTTTGGATGGTACAAAAATTCAGTATAGCCAAAAGTATCGGAAACATAGCGAAAATAACACATATATTACTTAGGCTTTTTAAGCTAAATTTGGTTAGGTAATTATAACTTTAATTTGTTTTGAGGCTGGGTAAGTTTAAAACTTGATATCATATCATTCCATTTCTCTTAGTACCAGCCCTAGGCAGAAATAATAAACGGTCCTTAGCTACATAGAAGATCTAAAGGAAACAGACAAAACTTTGCAGACGTTTGATAAGTGAATCGCCATGTATTTACCATACCAAAGAAATATGTTTCAGGTGGCTGTTTTGAATTTGGAAAAATCTAATCTTTTTTGCCCTGGGTGTTTTTAGCAGATGTTATGCAATTTCAAAAAACCCGTAAAGTATTTTCCATACATCTGATGAATGTGTAAACTAATTAGTGTTGTTATGTATGGATGACTTATTTTTCAAATACAGAACTCTTGTTACCAGGATTACGGCTTGAAAGTAACGTATGCGTAGTAGTTGTAGTAGTTGGATTCAGATTTATCTGAGACAAAGTCAAGTTGGCGTAAAACTAGAATCCTGGGGTTTGTTAAAACTCTGAGGTTAGGTACATAATGATAAAATTAAATTTACTGCCAAATTTTTTGGATAGTATTATATCAGAAGTTGACTTTTCGGACATGGAATTCTCGGCCGTCTCTGTCCGATTTCCAACCTTATAAAGATATTTCTGACAGTTTTTCTTACTCGTAGGCTTTGCAAAAATCTTTTAATTTTGAAAGGTAATAAATGCCAAAAAAGTGCTTCAATGTAAATCATTTAACATGACGTTTAACAATATTTAGTTAGGTTAGCAGGTTGCAGAGGCAAACAAGCAATAATCTAAAAATTGATCTTACTCTTAAAACAGCTTCATTAGTCATTTCTGCATAAGGAGGGCTTACATAATACGTAATACATAAAGTATCCCCAAAATTTTCGAACACTTTCTATCGAAGTTGGGTGGTTAATGAATGTATAAAGCAAAACGAACTTACTGGGAGATTTATCGGCTGGTGCAGGCATACCATGCGCAGATGAATTGTCTTCACAACTAATATTTGCCAGTGATGGCAAGTAATTCGTTGCTTTGATCACAGGGATATGACCAGCATGCTGCATGCTGTCTTCCTGATTGTCAAAATAGTTGCTGTGTTTGCAAATATCCTGCTTCATATGGAAAGCAGTCGTCAGATTTGGCTCGGAATTTTGTGCCGTGTTTGCAATCATGCTGTTGAATTTTTTATGGAGGGACTCTCCAACGTCTGTAAAGAGAATATCAAAGCAAAAATGAAGAGTGTTGAATTTGGCTCGAGATATTTAAATAAAATTCAGAATATGGAACTAACGTATTTAGAAGGAGACTCAAAAAAGTAAACCCTCCATTTCGACGAGCCTGTTTGTAGTCTTCAACTCATCAGGAGATGGAGAGTTTAGTTTCTTGAGTCTTGCCTTTTCAGCGCATTTTACCGCTCTGGTTTAATGTATTGAGCACAGTTTCAGCAAACCGAATTTCAGACTTCAAGAATACATCATTATAGCTACTAGTACCTCAGTTTATACCATTTCGAATATGCCCGTGATAGACACAACCAAAATTTAGTCAACAACCCGTCCTATATGAGATGGGCATTATAAGCATTATTGCCATTCAGTAAAGTGTCAGCGCTTTGAAAATTCGGGATGTCTGTCTTGACAGAAAAAAATTTGGTGTTAGATAAGATTTTCGAAACCAGGCAATGAAGAATCTTCTAGCAGTTTTGCAGCATTCGAGTTTCAAAGTTTTCCATTGTACGTTTGTGTCAAGAATATCAAGTCCACAAACGTTTTCCCAATGAGCAATTTCCAAAAAGATAGCAAACCTCATTACACGCAATGTATAATAGGAAATTGTATTATGTAAAATAGGCAGAAACTCTCATAATAACCCATTAACTACCGAGACTAACAGCTGCAGCATAAGATATTGAACACAGCTATGATAGATCTAGGACGTTGCAATTTTAACGCCTAACAATACACTGGGACCGGGTTTATCACTGTTTGGCATATACACCAGGTAAAGCGAGGCTATAGTTACTAAGCGCATATTACCATTTTAGAGCTACAGTAAGCGAGGCTACGTTGAGACTCGATTGAGAAATCGATTGAGAGACTGCAGGTGAAAGCTATGTTTGGAGCCTTTCAAATATGACGCCCTTAACAACAAATTGCTTTTTGTAATTAACATAATGGTACCAGCCCACACGCAGTTGTATTAGTCATCCACAGTGGTCACGGCATTGTAAACTAATCCCTTTTTGTTTTGATAAATCTTGTTTAAAAGAAAGGCGAGGTAAAGGTTTTCACATTGAAATTATTTCACGTAAAACCAACGAAATAATCTGACTGAGAATCCTTTTTCTTAAAATGAAAACAAACATGTTATTGAATCATGTCTTCGCAGCTTTAAAAGCCTTGCTTATAGATGTGAATTGTGCTGTACCTTCGTTATACTTGCTCTTGATCACATAGAGATACTCAAGATCTGGTTTTCTCAATTTTTCTTTATGGGTACTACAGTATCAGTACACCAATACCAGGGGAGCTGTGGTTGTGTTACAAAAATATATATAAATATATAAATCAAAACTATCATAATTGTTCAGTGCGCTTTTGCAATGATATGGCAATACGATGTAACTTGCTGTAAAGTTTCTTTGATTAGGGCAAAACTTCAAAATGTCTTTGGCTATTTGCCTAGTTTCCATAAACTTCTCTTGTATTGAAACCATTTGTTTGGGCTCAGTCATAGCCTTCTACTATGAATATGAATTTATCTCTAAAGAATCCGAAAGGAGGCTAGCATACTCATTAGTACAATTGTTAGTTTACAAGCTTGAATAGTTAAATAATGAAAGGTATGTATTTGACAATAATTGATAATACATTGATTTAATTGAACAAAAAATTACAAAACAAAAAAAGATATAAAAGATGATGGTTCTCATTCCATGAAACGCATTGTAGAACCATATTCTCTAGCAGTTGAATGTCACGCAATGCATGACGCTCTAATTTTGCTGCACTTGAAAATATCAAGAGCCAGTAAATTGAAGAATTTCATGCCTTAGCCGTTTGGTAGTTAATGCGTTGCTAGGGCGCAAATTCCTAGCATGCATTGCGCAAAATGAGATCTGCTGAATTTTGCAGAATTGTCTATTAGCTACGAAGTTTTGATAGTAAGGGTCAAACTAAAAAGGCAAAACGTCGGAAAATAGATCTCACAACAGCAATAGTTGGGCCAGAGGTCTTTTGTGATTCCACTAATATATCTATATAAGCTATGGCCTATTAGAATTATTGAAACATCGTTTAAAGCGAGAGAATCGTGTTAGGGTCAAAAAATGATGTTGGGATTTTTGGACAAAGGACTATCGTTAAGATTCAAAACAATCTCTGGTGAAGACATTTTTTGTCACCACAGCTATAAGTTTTGTCATCAAAGCAAAAAATTAATAAACGTTTTTCCAGCTGTACTTACAGCTAGAATTCTAGGATGCTTGATGACGAAATAACAACACTACAGTACTTAATTGATTGAGGGCTCACTAAAGACCAATACTTCAATGTGAGCTTGCCAGAAACTAAAATGAACACCCAAGTCTACAAAAAAATCTGAAAACTTTTTAGTGATATTTCTATTCTCTGTTAGCTGGCGCTGTTTTCACTGCAATTCGGAATATTTGGTTGATCTTTAGAGCCAGCTATGAAGTATCAACTCTTCACATTTAGTAGCTATTACAATTATGTGCATCAAAGTATGGATAAAAAGCATACTGCAATCAAAAGGATAAAGAGGCATCCACCAATAGGCAGGGCTCTTATACAACACACATAGTTATTAACAAAAATCCAAATCAAACTTGATATGTTTATGGCAATCCAAGCTCGGACAAAGTTGGGTGTAGTAAAGTGAGGTCTATGAGGCAAACGTTGTCTCTGTTCCAAAGTGATATAACGTTTGATGTTTTCACTGCAATTTAGAACATGTGGTCGATCTCTTCAGTGAGCTTTTAAGTAACTCTTTTTATGTAGCATTGCAATGATATACATGAAAGTAATGCAAAGAAAAGGCATGCAGTAATCAAAATAATAGATGGATATCAGCTGCACCTAAACTGCAGTAAAAACTACCCAAGCCAGAACCCAGGATACCCCAGAGGATAAAACTCAAAATGCTCACACTTCCAATAAAAACTATTATGCAACTTTTTGATTTGTATAAACGTAAGAGGATTTGTTTTTAAAATAAGCAAAGGGCAAAATATCACTGCTTAAGAAAGTATGAAATTTACGAGAATGAGGTCAGTAAATATCTTATAATAAGATCTATACTCGTTATTTAGGACCTTGGAAAATGATGATCAAGAAGTGGATCAGGGCCAGTTCTTGGCAGAAACTAGATTATAAGGTGTATTACTCCGCAAAGATCTCGTGTCTTTTATAGAATGTGTTGTCATTTCAAAATGTTATTGCAAGAATATGTGAATATGCTCCAAAAATGCCTCTGACTAGTTTCAGGTTCCCCTATTGCGTCAAGAAATACACCCCATACCACTCGTTCGGCTGCCTTTGCTTCTTCCTTTTATATCTTACTTTGGAAGAGGACTTTTAGGGGTGCAGCTGTGATTAGTTCAAGCCATGTCTGTTATAAGTGATAAAAGTCAGACCAGCTATTCTAAACTGGTCTGTAAACCTCAGTAGAAAATATCAACTTAGGCTAGAAATCAAATTAGAAAGTTATAAACCCAAGACATGCATTGTTTAGATGAATATTAACTCGTTAACTCATAGCTCCAATATCAATGGAAGTAGTATATATCGATTATAGGCTCAAACAGAAGTAAACGTTTTAAAAATTATTTCATGACCTAGACGCTTCGTTAGTCCTCGTCTGATCAAGGCCGGGAAGGGCGACTAAACAGTCTTGTAACCCATTTGTTAGAACCGAGGACTGTTGATTTCATACACGTAAGAAGCTGCATTTATAAACATTTACACGACGAAGAAACATCAGAATGAAAAGTCGTTAATGCTTACTATTTGTTGTGCAGAAACTGTTTGTTTTGCTCCCTACAATTCGTCGGGTTGTCTCGCTTTGCGAGCTTCGTTGTTTTTCCCATATATTCTAGTTGTGCATGGTGGAATACTAATTATCGCAATTGAAAGGAATGCTAATGAGGATCAAGATCAAATCTGCAGAGTACAAAGAAGCTCGTTCTACGAGAAACCTCCCGGATGACAACTATTATTCGACCACTGCTTTTGTTGCTGAAAGTAATTGAAAGAAAAGGAAAACAACTCAGTTTCGTGTCCATGGTGACTAGTTTCTAGATCGATTCAATCCAATTCCATGCAAAATATTGTTTTTGATCTGTGTTTCACCAGAAAATGTCGGAAACAGTTTCAAAAATAGGAGAGATTTGGAATCATTCCAAATTACGCTGACATGGGTCAATGACCCCACCTGACCCTTTAAAGATTTTCAGAGAGCTTCAAGTGCAAGCTTAGGGGAAATTCCCATCGTTGGTAATGGGGGGTCAGACAAAGCCAAATATGATTAATTCTACCGATTTTTACCCCTAGAAACATGCTTATTGATTCCTACTAAATAAGGAAATTGGTTTACTTAGATTCGAGCAATAAATAACATCTACTTCCAATTGTGCTAAGTAAATATCTATTGCTTAAAATATGAACTTTTTTAGCCATAAAGAGAAACACCGAGCTTAGGACTGATTTATAAGATCTTATCGAGAACCACTCGCCAAAAGTTGCTCACTATACACAAAATAGCTTGCCCAACCCAAAGACATACCGGGCATTGTTTCCGATTCTCTAGTCTCTGATTTGTCTGATATATCTGGTATCTAGTCACTACAGCCAGTTTCGAGCAGTGGTGATTTTAGAGACTGTGGATCCCGGGGTCAACACCTCGATTTTCTTATTCTGTGGGGCTCTTTTTGCCTGTATGCACTGGACCTAGGGCCATAGCCCCCCTACCCCCTTAAAACCGCCTCTGAGCATCGAGCTGTATCAAGTATCGTAGCAGCTGACGCTCGAATATTATATTGATTCTGAGGAGACTTAGCTTAAAAGTCCCTGACTAGGTAACTTTCGCTAGAAACAAGATGTTACAACAGCGAAAATCATTATTCTAAGTGCTACTATCAAAGGAGGATATTCAGTAAGTACGGTGGAGGAAAATCATCAGTACGACGGAAACATATCTTCAGTATAGTGGAAGTTATTCAGTATAGTGGAAGGATATTATCAGTACAGTGGAGTGATATCTTAGCTACGACGGTGATGAATAGCCTGATCCACGCAGGTAAGATAACGTCATAGAGAGATCCGTATTTCATCATAATAATCATAACAACAATAACAATTTACACACACATTTTAGGTTTTAAGAATCTTTTCACAATGATTAATCCCCACGAAAAGAAATTGACAAAACAGTCCATTGGGCCAAACACTGCCTGAGAATATATCGACGGATCAAGTCTGTGATTACGGAAGGGAATTTATTTCATCCAGAATCACCTTTCCATTATCCTTATAAAACAGCTGATCGAGGCATGGAAGGGGTTGGTGGAAAAAGCCGAATGCGCCATCCCTAGCTGCTGAAGTTAAAATGGCATTGAGAACCACGCCCCGATTCCTTTTATACCCACATTAAAATAAGATTTCAGCACATGCAATAATTAGCCCAACAGCAGTGAAAAACTCTGATTACTACATATCACGAAACGTGCTGCTTCAAATTTGTCTTAAATCTTATTTCATCCAACATTAAGCATGAAATACACTTGAAATAACCTATATGATTGTTTTTGTAAAATAGATAAATTTAGCCCTTTAAAATTAAGAGGGATTCTTGCGAATGTGAAAAAACCTTGAAATCATCTCATATTTCTTCATCTTCATGTTTCTTAACATCCGTAAGTTATTTGAATTCTGGCCAGTTGTAAAGTTTTTGTGTCTCATGTGATCCGTAGCAGTGCAATAGATATCTGTGTGTTTCTTACTATGTCTCAAACAATAGCTGTGTAGCGGCCCAGATGGTGAATTTCAAAGTTTTGCTGGCAAATATGCTTGTTTTACTAACAACAATAGAAACCTCTATTAAGTCTTTTCTTAGAGAACAGTGATAACTAACCGCAAGTTAACCGTCTTTCTGAAAACCAGGCTTTCAAAATGGCGTTCTTGGATATGAAGAGAAAGCCCTTTGAGCATGAACTTGGATTAATTATTATTTACTCACACTTATATTCTCTAGTGATTTCAAAATGGTTGCTCTCTATTCAGTATTTTGTGTTATTCCAATGGAATATTTTGTTTTACGCTATACATGGTTACTCAAAATGTTTATATGATAATTCTGGTACAACTTAAAACTGGCTAAGTCAAACTTCAAAAGAATAAATGCTTTGATTATTGGTTATAGTTATTAATCGAAGTTTTGCTTTATTTGGGAACTGAAAAACGGTTTAAAGAGGAGTTTTCTAACGGAAGTTCGTTGTTGTATTAACCTAATGTCTTGAATAGCTCACAAACTTATTTTGTTAGAATCTATTGTTTATCTCTTTCATTAACATGAGTTGTCGAGCCATTTTTGAAGTTGCATATGAATATAAGAAGTGGATAAAATGACGAATATGTGTATCAAAGAAACCGTCATTAGGCCTTTTGAACAGAAAATAGTTTTACAAAGAAGCAATCTAAAAATTGTGTCATTCTTTCTTGTGCTGTAATTATAACTTATTTTCTCCATATACAATAGTTCCCTATTTTCACTGGAAGGAGGGGCGGCAAATCCAGTGAAAATAGTTTTCTATTCTCACCGGGACTGCCCCTCTCTATGCCAAAACTACTAAGACTGCTTCGGAAACTTTTTTTATGCTTCATTTGTAATGAGTAACAAATTTGTAGAGAAAACAGAGATCGAAGACAGAAAAAGAAACAGAGTTATCCTCTCCATATTTCAAAAGAATACCCCAAAACCTTCACACTGCCAAAAATAAATTACTAAATTAATGGCGAATATCCTGCTAAATAATTCCTTGTCCTGAATTCATTGCCAACTCTTTCTGCTGTTGAAATACCCAGCTCAGGGTTCGAAGCTAACGACGCTAGGGTTGAGCTTATATCTGCATTCGACATTACTTTGTCAATTTGGCAGTAGTGAGATATCATCTCTGAACTTTTCCATCCGACGTGTTTCGCAACGTCGTCACAAGAAATTCCAAGCAAGGCTAGAGTTATAGAGCATCCTCCTCGAAAACTATGCATAGTTTCACCGTTGCCTATGTTCAAATCCTGCAGGTGTTTTCTTAATCGATTTGCAACGGCTGACCCCGTGGAAGGGTCTTCTTTGATGTTCCCATGCTGGTCTGTGACACGGAAAAAGTATCCTGGGCTTAAACAGATGGACATCTTTTTAGCCAGAGCTACATAATATCTGATGTTGGTAACAGGGCAAAATGAGGAGTTTGGAATGCATTTTAGGCCAAAGACATTCTTGCCATTACCCCTAAGGGTTTTACCAAATACTTGGTTGACTATAACTCCTTTGCCGTCAGCCGAAACTAATATGTCGGAAGACTTAACCCTACCGAGATCTGAAGCTCTATCTCCTGAAAAGAAATCTACGGAAAAGAAGGCTAAGTCTCTTGCTAGAATGTAGCGTTGGGATGGCTTGATGAGGGGAGTCTGAACCATACTGCGAAGATGGGTACAGAGAAGTTTAAGTTTATCCAAGAAGATAGGGAGTGCTTGAAAAGGAAACATCCTGGCGATAGTTTGCTCTTCCAATACCAAGGATTTGTATCTGTTAACAGTGTGGTGTGCCGCGGGATTACCAGTCTGTAGGTCGTCGTTCCAGGCTACTCCTCTTCCCATGTCTTTAAATATTGCTCTGAGTTTCCGATGTTGTTGTCTACTGTGCCGGCTGACAAACCTTGAGGCACTGACATGCTAGAACGGCTCCTGATGGATTTCCACAATTTTGTAAGGGTAGCACTGTCTTACCGACTTTGTCTCTCCATATAAGGAAGCTTATGATATCATTCGGATTAGCTGTTTTAAGGGTCTTTCTTTCTGCCAGTGACCAGAGGTAAGATTCGAGCTGTTTCTGGAGAGATGATCTCTGTTTTTGATATGGCTTCTTGCAATGATATGCCGTTAACTAGTTGAGTCTGGCTTTGACACGTTCTGGATCCGTGCCCACTACTGGAGGGGGGCTAGGTAGGCTTGCAAAGATTCTTTTAAATCCACACTTTTGACAGAAATTACAGTCAAAGTCATTTGGATATGTACAAACTGAACAGCTAAAGGTGGGCTTCCAGATTCTAGGGACTTGCGATAAAAGTCTGGAAAGGAATCAGAAAACAATCCTAAATGCGTACAAGTCCCAGGGAAGCTGTTTTGAGGTCCAGTTGCAAGTCTTATTTGGTGGAAAGAGGAGGACGTTGTGCTGGCCTTTTGTTCCAAGCTTTACCCGAGTGGTGCAAATGGAATTAAGAATAGGCCACCAATATTGCTTTGGTGAGACATCGGGTGCAAGAAATGTTACTCTGATGCCAACATTCCTCATGAATTTGATGGAAAGACCAATTAGGATGAATGGTAGGAAGACGTAATAGTTCTCTGTTGGGCTAAGATCTTGAGCAAATACGTTGATCCCGAAGGATCGAATGGCCGGGTGTGGTGAAAAGAAAGGCAACGGAAGACCATCTTTAGATTTACTGACATTAGATGGAATTGCAATTAAGTCGAACGTGTGGGGGCCATAAATATTTTCCAGTACTTTCCATGGAGATTCGGCAAGGGTACTATCAATATCGGAAGAGTAACGAGAAGGGGCATCTGCAGCGTTGAAATTTGATGGGACATGAAAAGTTTCAGAGAGATGTTCAATTTTAAGGATAATTGGAAAAGTCTCTTTGTTCCATTTGTTAAGGGTATGCTCCTTCCTCCTTCTTTGTTAAGAAATGCACCAAATTCTCGTTATCAACATAGGCGTCAACGCGTCCGTTGTAAACATCCCTTGAGAATGTCTCTAAAGTATTTACTAAAGCTTTTGCTTCTGTCACCGCTATCGTTGTGTCCCTCTCCTCTGCGCACCAATATCCTTTCGTCTCTTTAGAAAAGGAAGGCAATGACAAAATTCCACCCCATCCGGAGTTAGAAGCGTCAGATGTGATTTTTATGTGAAAGTGTTTTTCCTGTCTCCATGGTAGAAAACCATCCCAAGAATCTAAAAATCTCCGCTGAGATATCTCGTAGGAGAGTGCTTTTGTCATTGGGACCGGCTTGCTCCTGCGCAGCCCTTTGCTTATATTTGCGTTTATCTCCCTAGTATAAAATTTAGCCGCTGGTACAGCCAAACTGAATGAGACCGCCTTTCCTGCAAACTTTTGCAGCGTATGCACAGAAATCATTTTTGATTGCAAGATACTATCTCGAAGCGTTGCGAATGATTTCTTTTTTTCTGGTGGCAAAATGAAAGCTTGTTTAACATAATCTGAGATAAACCCGAGAAAAGGAATTGCTTGATTTGGCTTGATAATTGATTTTTTGATTCCAATGAACTACCCGCAAGCAACAAGTATGGAAGCTGTCATGACGAGACTACAATTCGCAAATTCTTCGGCAGTAAGCTTATTTCTAGCGGGATGGAGAGGCTGGAGCTGACCAATGTGACGGTCATCTATATATTGTGATAGTGGGACTCCATGAGAACGAATGAAATGGGACGGACCGAGGCCTGTACTATGGTAGATATAAGCACTTGGTGACCATCAAAATGGTTAAGTATTGTAGACAAAGATCCAGCCTTGCCAACATAGACTGAAAAATGTCTAACTGTCGTCTTTGAGAGAAATATGGTCATAACCGCTCTTATCGTCCAGTTTTGTCTGGTGGTGACTATATCCTACGTAACGGGGTAAATCTGTTATCTGATCAAAGGTGACCTTTGGTGTATTCATCCAAAGGTTCAAGAACCTTTCATCATGACACATCCTAGGCTTCTTTGGCTCAATTGTGATGGGTAGCACTAAGTGTGGGGGTTCACACTCCCCTTCTTTTCTCCAAAAAGAGAGTGAACCGTTTGCAACTCTTCCCAGTATCGTTTCAGAAATAAATTCAGTACATTTGTCACAAATTCGATTGTTTGAAAAAAATGACTTAGGAGGAAGGTCTGAGTCATATGTCGTCCCTTTGAAATCCCCCTTAAAATGCTGGAAGAACTCATGGACGGGAACACCCTCTCGGATGTATCTTAGCATTTAATCACGCTTATGAAAATCATGCACGATGCGTTCCCAGGTCTCTTAATGGTAATGTAGCTCTCCAGCGACAAAATATTCCGTATCTCGAATAATGACATCACCAGGTCTAGCTTTGCAATCCCCGGGGGCAACAGACTTAACAAGTCTGAAAGGGTCATGGGTAGATCAGCCCGAGGGCCTTGAATGTACTTCCTATTCTTCTATTTGACTTTTGACATGTAATTCTCAATTTTTGTGATGCAGAAAATTGCTAGAAAGAGAGAGAGAGGAATAGAGTTAGGATAAGAGTCCTCAAAGGCCCTCAGCTAAGAACCTTGTTGTTCTTGATCTATATAAATGATATTACCCACGATATTAAATGTGGTACTAAACTATTTGCTGATGATACTTCGTTATTTACTTCCGTTCAGAATGAAAATGTAGCTGCCCATGATCTAAATACGGATTTGGCAAAAATTAGCTTGTGGGCATGGCAATGGAAAATGCAATTTAATGCAGACAAGACCGAAGAGGTTTTATTTTCATATAAAAGGAATAAACCAATCCATCCAAATATTTGTTTGGATGGTGAAGTCATAACACCAAAATCGGAGCATAAGCATCTTGGAGTTGTTCTTGATTCAAGGCTAGATTTTAAAGGTCATATTCGAGAGGCAATTTTGAAAGCACGAAGAGGAATCGGTTTGTTGAAATACCTTTCTAAATATGTATCTAGGGAGGTACTTGATCAAACCTATAAGCTTTATGTAAGACCTCACTTAGACTATGGAGATATCATTTATCATAAATACGATCCTGATATGCGCCTAAATTTTACGCAACAATTAGAGCAAACTCAATACAAAGCAGCCTTAGCTGTTTCTGGTGCATGGAAGGGCACAAATAGGCAAAGACTATATGAAGAGCTCGGATGGGAAACACTTTATGATCGAAGGTGGTACCGTAGATTATGCCACTTTTACTCCTTAATAACAACTAAATCTCCTGATTACCTTTTTAACAAAATACCTGCACCGCGTGTGATTGAGTATAATTTAAGAAATCAGCGTTGTTATGAACAAAATGTAGGAAGAACGACGCGCTTTTCACACTCTTATTTTCATAACGCTATATATGAGTGGAACCTTTTAGATAAATGTATACAAGAGTCTCGTTCTCTCTCTATTTTCAAGAATAATTTGAAGCGAATTATTAGACCAGGGAAAAACCCAGTCTATAACATCCATGATAACGTAGGTATCAAGCTACTGACAAGGTTAAGAGTTAATTTCAGCCCTTTGAATGAACATAGATTTCGACACAACTTTGACTGTTTGAGTCCAATCTGTATATGTGGTTCAACAAATGAAGATAACGAACACTACCTCCTGCACTGCCCCCAGTTTACAACCCAGCGACATGATCTCCTTGGTCAAGTCTCAGATGTGGGATATGATGTTGCCAACATGAACTCAAGTGATCTTTGTAATTTGTTATTGTATGGGAAGCCAAATAATAGTACTTTTGTCAATAGAATTATTCTAGAAGCAACTATATCTTTCATTAAAACTTCTGGACGGTTCAATTGAAAATCTTGAAAAACAGCAGCATGCCCCCTTTTTCTCAAGTATGGCTTCTACGTTTTTTTTATTACTTTAAGATTAGTTCAATGTTAATTAGAAAATTGTAAGTGGCTTTTGTAGTAGGGACTCGGTGAGCATGTGTCTTTTCTTGCTACAAAAGTCATAGTAAAATCTCAGTATTCAATACTTTTAAATTTTATATTGATATAAAAAAAAAAAAAAAGCTAAGTCTACCCAGAACCCAGTGCAATACCGAGTATGAAGGTCCTTAGCTAGACCCCTGGCTAGAAAAAACTAAGGAAGTGATACAATTGATACAGCAGAAACAGGCAGGAAGAAATAGGCCGAGGAATTGAGATATAGGATAAGCATCAGTATGGAGCCACTGTATTTCTATGTCTATGGAAAAGAGGGTAGTTCTTATTTCTAAAGCGGTAAACTAATGAAAATCGTTATGGAGTTTGGGATTCTTTTAAAACGAATAAATAGAAAACGCCCAACCTCTGGAGCCCTGTTATCTTTTATTGTTTTCACATAAAAAACATCCTTGTATTTCCATAAAAGGTGTAAAATATTCCCCGACCAAAACACCCTAGCGAACATTGACAAATAAGCTGCAAATTAGCAAAAATACATCTTTTAATGGTCAACATGCAGTTGACTGATTAGCTTTTTATCTTTGGCACTACGATATTGGTTCCAGTCTAGTTTTAACCCTATTATGGCCGGGGGGGGGGGGGCACAAAGTGCCCGCGGCAAATTAAAAATGCTGTATCTCCCAGAAAACAAGTAGTATTCTACTGGAACCTGTTGGACTTTTCCTCAAATTTATCAGAGAACCTTGAAAAATTATTTTTGCTACTATCACACCTTTGCTGATCACGTGACACCTCTTTTGTCAACAAGTGATCAGGTGTTGAAATGTTTTAGGGCCTATATTTCTGCAACTATAACAAATAGAGACTTGCTTGAAGCATCATTGGCTTTGTTTTGACAAGGGCTTTTGAATGATATATAATTTATTAGTATTTGCTGACGTAAGCAAAATTTATAATCTATGACGTCATCAATATTTATGACGTCATATCTATAAAAGAAAATTATTTTTTTCATTTGAAAATCCTTTTTTGGCGTTTCTCAATAGAGATAAACTAGAAAAAATTCTATTTTTCAATCTAAATAGCTATTTTATCTTACTTTTCTTCATTGTAAAATTCATCGACTTGAACATTTATGAAAAAAATGGTAAAAATATAGAAAAATATAGAATAATGTCAAAAAATTCATAGATTATAATTTAAAAATGCTATTTGCTCATAAATAGACCATTTGAGAGGCAAAAATACAATAAGGATAGCTTCAATAACAAGCTAAATGCCTATAAGTAGTTATCATGGTTTTTCAGACTTATGACGTCACTGTGACGTCATTGGTAGCCATTATGGTTTTGAAAACACCATCAATCGATAGAGCAAGTAAAGTTCTATAGTTCTACTAAGTTTCAAGCTTTTATCGCGTTCCTAACAAGAATTATAGGGGGCGGGCACAATGTGCCCCCCCCCGTAGTACAAGGGTCCAAAAAGCCCGGTAGTAATAGGGTTAAAGCACTTAAGCACTACGTGTTGTGTATGCGTATGCAGGCAGATACAGTGAGAGAAAAGCATTACATCAAGAACCAGTAAATATCAACTAAATTTATAAATAATTATTATCACTTTTTGTTGGCATAACGTCTCTCATTGTTCATCCTTTTGTAAAAGTTGTGGCTAGTGTGGTTTCTGAGCCCACAATAGGTACAGTGCCTGCTCCTCCATGGTGTGCGGGGGAAATTCGGTGGGGTGGTATAGGTTTGGAAGGCAGGGAATCTCTGGGCACCTTGATTAAATTGCTGGCTGAATAACGGCTGGGGGTAGGGATAACCTTGTTTAGGGGCTGTTGTACTTGCAAATGACTTTTCAACTTTTTTGATTGTCTCCACGATTTTTTCATATTCGCAGTCCCCAAGCAACGAAAAGATATAGGCCTTAAACAATTAGGGTGAGGAATTTGGCCATTTATTCAACAACGTTGTGTGGACGCTGCTGAAGTAGTCCGCCTTTGCGTCTTTTAGCTGTATTGCCAGAGTTCTGCGTTGGTCGACGAGCTCTAAGGCTTTGTATTTGTCGAAATCCACGTTCCTTCTCGGCGTGTATTGAACGACATTCTTTTTTAGGGCAGCAACGGAGGGCTTTTGTTGCTCTTCAATAGCACTCAGCCTATCCAGAAGAGTTTGCAAATCTGGTACCTAAAAAACATTTATGTTTTATTTTCATTCCACTAGAATTATCCTGCAAGAATATCAAAATTATCTTGACGGTTAAACGTTTACTTTGAAACGAAGTTAATCACCCGTGTACACTTGCTGATTGCCGTTGTTGGGCGAATTTGGTGCTGTTGTTTGCAGTGGTCAGCGGCAGGGGGTCTGTGGGCTTATAGGCAGATAAAGACAAGGTGCAAGACTAAATTTGCAGACAAGCAGCATGCGGGAAATTGCCAAAATACCCTCCCTCCCCTTTCCTAGGGTTATTTTCCCAGTAGGTAGCAATAGGAGCTCTGTTAGCTAGTTTGTCAATTTTGCCTAACCTTTCCTGTTTCCCTTTTCTTCTGGTAATGTTTTCACTGTCCCCTCTTTTTCTCACCACACCTCTTTTCGCGGTGGGACGTGTGCATGGTCACCAACCTTAAAAGCTCATTTTGATCAGGCATTAATGGGTAGCATGGCTAGAGAGCCGGGGACCTGGGGGCATTCCCTGTTTGTGGTGGTTATAGGGGCTGGAAATCCTTTTTCCCTTCTCCAGGCACTAGCCTTTGTCCTGCAAAAATAGAATGTCTTTCATCATGTTTTATGTGAAACTTGTTCCTAAGAGCATTAAAACCATCATTCAGACTGAATTTCTCCAGCAAAAGTATTTTATTCTGAATAGATGAACGTCCCTAGCAAATTTCGCTCGAAAGGGAAATTGAAAATCATCATAGAATAAGAGAAACGCCCTCAGCAAATTTTGTTGGAAAGGGTAATTGAAAATCATCATAGAATAAGACAAGCGCCCTCAGAAAATTTCGTTCGAAAGGGAAATCGAAAATCATCATACAATAAGGAAAATGCCCTCAGCAAATTTCGCTCGAAAGGGTAATTGAAAATCATCATAGAATAAGAGAAACGCCCTCAACAAATTTCGCTCGAGAGGGTAATTGAAAATCATCATAGAATAAGAAAAACGCTCGCAGAAAATTTCGCTCGAAAGGTTAATTAAAAATCATCATAGAATAAGAGAAACGCCCTCAGCAAATTTCGCTCGAAAGGGTAATTGAAAATCATCATAGAATAAGAAAAACACCCTCAGCGAATTTCGCTCGAAAGGATGATTGAAAATCATCATAGAATAAGAGAAACGCCCTCAGCAAGTTTCGCTCGAAAGGGTAATTGAAAATTATCATAGAATAAGGGAAACGCCCTCAGCGAATTTCGCTCAAAAGGGTAATTGAAAATCATCATACAATAAGGGAAACGCCATCAACAAATTTCGCTCGAAAGGGTCATTCAAATCATCATAGGAAAAAGAAAAAACGCCTCAAGAAAATGTACTCGAAAGGGTGTTGAAAATCATCAAAGAATTAGGAAGACGCCCCTAGCAACTTTCGCTCGAAAGGGTCCTTGAAAATACGATAGGAAAGAAAAACGCCCCCCAGCAAATTTCGCTCGAAAGTATTGTATAGCTGCTTTCATTTATTGTTCAATTATTCTTGTAGCCTCGTTTATATGTATTTGTTCCGTTCTGTTGGATTAGCCTCGTTTTGTGGAAGTAGGGTTGTTAGAGCTAATGGCGAAACATTGATGATTGTTTATTCGTTTTCACACTATTTTCACTGGCGATAAGGACGAGAAAGATGAACCCACTTGCGAAAAGCAATGGAACTCCACACTTTGACTCTACTGAACATGATGGGAACACACTACAAGCTTTTACAGAATTCATAGAGTCCGGGGAAATGTGGTACGATGTGGCCTCGATAGGCGAACTCAAAGAGGATGCTACAGACGCACAAAGGAAAGAACACAAAGCAAAGGTATTTAGAATGTGTGCTTTCACTGGTGAGCGATTAAAAACGGGTCTTAAAGCTGAATACAACCAAGATATGGCCAAGATAAAATCTGCTGATTTTGATGCTATGGTAAAAAAGCTTCATGATAGATACCAGCCAGCTCAAAACCAGGTACTCCATCAATACCAATTCCACCAGCTCAAACAAGAACCAGGTGAGAAAATTGATGCTTTTATCAATAAAATATGCCAACATGCTGACAAATGTGCATTCAAATGTACAAATACATCTTGTACTGAGAAAGATCAAATTCATAAGACTTTGATAAGAGATCAAATAATAATTGGTACTAATATTGCTAGTATCAGGGAAAATGCACTTGAAAAGGAACATAATTTGGCCTCATTGATTTCAACAGCAAGAAAAATTTAAGCCACTGAAGAAGCAACCAAATTGATAGACTCTGAATCTCCTAGTAGCTCTTTTCACATTAACTGTTTTGAAAATGAAGACACCAATAAACCAATAAACAAAATTGGGACAAAAGGGGACAAATACTCCCAAAAAGCCCAAAGAAGGGAGCATTTCCAGGATAAGTTCAAACCTACCCAGGGTGCTAACAAAATTATGTGTTGCGCTGGCTGCGGTAGGAGCAACTGCGACAGAGGCCCAAGACACCACATGGAATGATAGAACACAGAAAGCAACATGGGTTGTCTTTGGTGACCAGGATCTCTATGGTAACCCTTGCAACCTGATCTCTTGCCCACTAGCTGAGTCCTTAGGCATCATCTCTTTTAATGGCCCTCCAAGCCAAGTCAGTGCGATTTCCAGCCACAGAAGTCAAAACCAACTTTGTAGCAATGACTTAGAGAGCCTCTAAAACAAATCTCAACAAACCATTGCAAGCATCCTATCAAAGTATGAGGATGTCCTTACTGGTCTTGGAAAACTAAAAGCAGGCCCTGTACACTTTCATCTTAAGCCCAATGTTAAGCCAATAATTCAGCCACCAAGACAAAGCCCATGCCACCTTCAACCAGTGGCGTTCCGTGAGTTCAAAGATAGGGTATTCTGTGGATAATTTTTTCTGACCACACCCAAAAGTTCTAACAAGGACTGGGCCACGCCCTAATGAAATTTAATGGATATCAAATTAGATGATTTTCGCTGCTTTACTTCAGCTTAAATGTTACAAAATTAGGAGTATTAAATTTATGCAAATAAAACTTCATTTAAAACATAATATCACTATAATATCACACAAAAAGTAGGATCGATATCCCAAACACAAACCCATACACATCAGATTGATACTGTAAGGACCATCTAAACACAAAAAACGATATTCTGATAAGACTACCCTAACTATCACCTATAGAACGGATGATCTGACAAAGAGTGAGAAGATTTCAGGCCTATCAGTGTGGCCTTATAGGCCCATATAGCTTACAACAACAAAAGTGAGATATAAAATATTCTTTACTTAACTTCAAGCTAGTTGCTTTCTGTCTTTTGCAACATCAGCATTAAGATTCTTAAAGTTTCCTTCTTTCTTGCTTAGACTATTTGACAAATTATTTTCTTCCCTTTATTCGATTTGTTTATGTCGTTTAATCGATATGGAAAACGCGCCTTGTGAACTTGAAGGTATTTACCAACACAGTGTGAGAGTTAAATAACAAAGGAAAGGAGATTGCGTGTACGGGTTTTACAGCGCCAATTTCAAAAACGAAATTCGACCTGAGGTGGACGCAGGATCTTAATGTGCGTCTTTTGCTAGTACAAACCTATAGGACTTGCCGCTTCAGTGATTTCGCCAGCATGGATTTTGATTGGCTAAAGGTGCTTCAAGGTTCCCTTCGGGGAACTTAGGTCAAAAGCTTAGAAAAGTATCTGTCCGCTCTACAAGCAGGTTCTAAGAGTGAGGTCAACAAATATTCCGCTGAGGCCGCAATATCAACCGCAATACATTGTCAAAAGGACATACAGACAATTACCAACTATCAAAAAGCCGCCTACTGGCCGTAACCTAAAGCCCTTTGTTTGCAAAGAAACTGTACAACACGAGAAGACGAGATGGGTTTGCGAGCGCATAAGGAAAACTTATCTGATGGCAATTACTTCAGAAATATTATGAATATGGTTTTTAACAGTATGAAAAGCAAAGCAATAAATGTTTTATTGTATCTATAAAACGAAATGATCTGAATAAGAAATTTAAAGCAGAGTAATTATTTTTTGTGTGGAAACGCTAGGGTATTCTCTGAATACCCTGAATACCCGGACGGAACGCCACTGCCTTCAACCCAGTTTTGAGAAGATCATTCAGGAGATGGAAAGGGATGATGTCATAGAACAGCACTATGGGCCAGTTACTTGGCTTGCCAATCCAGTATTAGTCCCCAAACCAGATGGCACCATGAGAATCACCGTGGATCTGAGAGGCCTCAACCAAGCCCTAGAAGACCCCCACTTGCCGATACCCCGTGTAGAGCACATCATGCCAATGTTCAATGGAAAATCGATTTTCAGCAAGCTTGATCTCAAAACAGCATTTCATCAACTTGAACTTGATGCAGTATCCCGCCCACTAACAGTTTTTCGTGACGGCGACCGCCTAATGAGATATAAACGCCTCACAATGGGTACTCTACAAGCATCCGGAAAACTCAACCAAAGGCTTCACCCCATTTTCGCGAACATACCAAGTGCTGCAGTGATTCAAGATCTGACATAGCAAGCCACAACACCTCCCTGGAACGTGTCCTTACTGCCCTAGCAAATGCGGGACTAACGGTCAGTCCAAAGAAATGCATTCTTGCTTCTACTGAAATTCCTTTTTGTGGATTCCAAGTCACAAAAGACGGCATCAAACCAGATCCACAAAAAGTCCAAGCAGTACGCTATGCAGAAAGACCGCAGAACAAAGATGAAGTTAAATCATTTCTATGCATGATTCGTTCAAATGGGCAATTCATTCCAGACCTTGCAGCAGCTACAGCCAATCTCAGGGAGCTAACAAGGGATATCAACACATTTGTATGGTCAGAGGCCCATGAGACTGAATTCCAAAATCTCAAGAAGGCCTTCAATGAAGATGTCTTACTCCGACACTATGACACAAATGCCCCAACCTTTATCTTTGTTGATGCCCATTGTACAGGCCTTTCTGCAATCCTCACTCAAGGAGCCTCCATTGAAGCTGTTGCCATAGCATCACGCACCACCACGGATGCCGAGAAAAATTACTCACAATTTGATTTGGAAGCAACGGCAATCTACTTCGGTCTTCGTCAGTTTCGTCACATTCTTGTTGGAGGCCCACTAGCTACAATTATCACTGACCAACAGCCTCTTGTGTCACTGTGGGCCTCTAAAAGAAAACCACCATCAAGAATCGAACGCATCCTTCTTCGCCACCAAGACATCAACCATCGCGTTGTTTGGCGTAAAGGAAAGGACAACCCAGCAGATTACACTAGTAGACATGCCATTCCCATTGACAAACTGCCTGCATGTATTAAAGAAGAAGCAAAAGAGCACCAGAAACTCGTCTTTCTTCTTCATCAGCCAATCAGATGTACCATCTCGGAGCAAAATCTGCATCAAGCTCAACTCAATGACAGACAATTGGAACGTCTACGCCACTTCATAGCACTTGGCCAAGCACCACAAAATGACCCAACACTAAAGGGCTCCTATAGAACCTTTAGTGAACTTTCTATTGGCACAGATGACATCATTTACAGAGGTGACAAAATTCTGCTACCACAGTCCCTCCACGACGAAATCATTTCTTTGGCTCATGCTGGATCACATGCTGGGCAAGATGCAGTAAAACGACGCATCCGCGCCCATTTCTGGTTCCCTGGTCTAGACACTGCCGTCAAACATCGCATTGAAACATGCCACGGATGCCAAATACACACAAGGAGCCCAATCAAAGTGCCCCTTTAAGCACACCCATACCAGATCATCCTTTGGATTCTGTCTCCCTTGACTTGTTTGGACCCTTACCAGACAAATCTCACATCCTTGTCAGCCGCTGTAATCTCTCCAGATTTCCAGATGCGAAAGTAGTTCGTCCCACAAGTGCTCAACACGAGCTCCCAGCCCTAGGAGCTACCTACAACAACTTTGGAAATCCACTGGAACACAAAGCTGACAACGGCCCACCCTTCAACAGCCAGGAACTCAAAGATTTTTCAACCGCAAGGTGAATATCAGTAAAGCATTCTTTCCCTTACCATCCCCAGGGAAATGAGGCTGAATGTTTCATGAAGCCACTGGGTAAAGCAGTTAAGGTTGCCCTTGACACAAACAAACCTGTGCAAGAAGCAGTGGATGACCTTCTAATCGACTATCACTCTACAGCACACCCAGCAACAGGACTCACCCCCGGCGACATGCTCTTTCGAGGAGGGTACCACTCCAGATTTCCGAAAGGGCCCCCGTCACAGAGCAGCATATCAAAGAAGCCAAAAAACGCGACAAGGAATGCAAAACGGAAGCAAATGCCAAACAAAATGCGTCCAGATGGAGGAAATATCCTAACATCATTCAAGGAAACGAAGTCCTGGCCATGCGCTTCACAGGGAAGACAAAATTCAAATCCTTCTATGAAAAAACTCCGTACATTGTGATAGACGTCAAAGGAACACAATACACACTCCTTTCATGCGACCAAAAACGTCCAAGGCAGCCAATAATCTGCCATGCATCACAAATTAATTTATATCAACAGCCTGCGCAAACCATGCCACCTCATTCTAGACCTGCTCAAACCAAACCACAGCACTGTGATAAAGCATATGATCTGCCGAGCAACACAAGACATAGAAATAATCAAACAAGTCCCACATAAATTGAGCCCCCAGCGCATCCAGCAAGCAACAACCAAGTACCCAATGAAGTCAACGAGCCACCACCCCCACCAGACGCCGTCGAAGGCCCTGCCAACGATCAACACGAAGCTCAAGCAATCGAACCTGAAATTACGTTCTGTTATCCACAACAATAAATTTTAGGAGAAGGAAGAAGTATGACTGGCAGATCAAGAAAGAACTTTAAAAACAAATAGCATCCCAAACTTTTTATGTTCAAACAATGTGTAAGAGAACAGATAGAAAAGGAGGGTGATATTGTATAGCTGCTTTCATTTATTGTTCAATTATTCTTATAGCCTCGTTTATATGTATTTGTTCCGTTCTGTTGGATTAGCCTCGTTTTGTGGAAGTAGGGTTGTTAGAGCTAATGGCGAAACATTGAAGATTGTTTATTCGTTTTTACACTATTTTAGAAGGGGTCTTTGAAGATCATATACGGTAAAGGCAAACGCCCCCAGCAAATTTTGCTTGAAAAGGGTTGAATCAACACTAAACAAAGGACCAATGGAAAAACAAGCTTCAAAACTAGAAATAAAATGTGGAAGAGATGCTTACTGGCTCAACATTCAGAGGCCGAGGTGCTGGACTTTCGTTTCCCACTTCATTTGCATTGACCGCACGTGGAGCTGCATGGTCTTGTACCTGGATAGGTTGAGGCTCTTGCAGGTCAGCTTGAGGCACCAAATCAGCCAAGTTAATTGCATTCTCTTCAACAGCTTGTGGTTGCTGGGCCATTATCAATCTTCTCTGATCAGTGGCAGCTCAAGCAAGACAACGATTTTAGTGTGCCACGGGTGATTTGTTTCATCTAAGACGCCAATCGGGGCTGTTGCATTGGCTTAAATATGGAGTAGGAGACTGGCACTAGTCTTGTGCAGGCCTACTTAGTCGGATTCCCCAGAGTATCTTACTATTTTCGTCATTTCGAGACATCTCTCCATTGAGAATATGTTAAATGTTGAAACAGTCTTATTTAGTCGTTGTAATAGAATACCAACAAACAGCTTCGCGAAGATACTTAATAAGGTAATTCCCCTTTAGTTATCGAGATTTCCCTTGATTCCTACCGCCTATTCCTCTGGAAAGTCACCAATCCCAAAAATGCTATTGGATTATGGCACAAAAACTGTATAAAATTTTTCATTAAGGTTTTTCAACAGTTCGGCACTGATCATATCAAAACCAGGCGCTTTCCCATTTTTCAAATCATGAATCATGGTTCCGACTTCCTGAATCGTGATTGGGCAATTTATTTCACCGTCAATATGACTCAGTGTTTCAATGTCAAACAACGGTTCTTGTGAATTTAGTTCCTGATCGTTTACAGATTCATCAGAATCGTTTTGTAATAAGCCACTAAAGTAATCAAAAAGCTCTATCTTACCAAAATATAAATTTGTTTTTTCCTTCCTTTGCTTAACTTTCTCCAAAATAGCTTACGTGACTCGGAATTTAGGGACAAAAGTTTATTTTTTTCTGTGTCAAGAGACGACTGACGTTTATTTTTGATAAGTTTTTTATATTCTCTTCTTTGCTCCAAAACGGCTTGACGTAATTCTCTTGGTAAGAAACTGGACTCAAAATTGTGGAAAATTCTTGAACTTTCTTGATACATTTTTCTAGTCTATGTAGACTCTGTTTCTTATTTTTGCACGCGTTATCCAACCATCTATTCTAACTGGAATTGTTTCAAATGTAGTGGGATTATTTTGAATTTTTTACCTGAACTACTGACATGTTATCACAGTGAAAGATAACCAGGTGGCTACCCATTGCTTACTCCCATATGGTACAAGCCACGACAATTGTACATTTCTGCCATGCAATAGAAATGGCAAGAAAGACCAATGTCTGGAAAGGTTGCAGGGACATTTGGAACCACCGAATATCAAAGATACCCCCATAACTAAAGATACCCCCATACCCCATAACTAAACATTCCCCCATAACTAAACATTCCCCCATAACTAAAGATACCCCCATAAGTAAAGATACCCCCATAACTAAAGATACCCCCATAACTAAAGATACCCCCATAACTAAAGATACCCCCATAACTAAAGATACCCCCATAACTAAAGATACCCCCATAACTAAAGATACCCCCATAACTAAAGATACCACCATAACTAAAGATACCCCCATAACTAAAGATACCCCCATAACTAAAGATACCCCCATAACTAAAGATACCCCTATAACTAAAGATACCCCCATAACTAAAGATACCCCCATAACTAAAGATACTCCCATAACTAAAGATACCCCATAACCAAGGGAAGGAGAGGCATCGGTGAACAAATTAAGTTAATTCGAATTTTCAAAATATGTATTAATTAATTCTAGCTTCAGACAAAAATAACGGGGCCCCTCAGATTTATCAACTGTAACAAATATTAAATTTCCCATTGCCCAAAAGTCGGTGTTCTCTCATCATTGGGGCCCCAAGTTTGGGATTTCAAATGCACTGGCCAAATGTGCACTTCCATAGCAACCGAAATAGTTGGGGGTTAGAGAAAAATTGTTTAAGATATTTTCTCCACCAATCAGTGCACTTAATGACCATGACGGAGACAGAAAATCCCCGACATAAAATGGAAAAACGTGGTACAAATTTTAAGGTTGTGGGTGGGCGGGTGAAAGAAATTGCACAGCCAAACGAAACGTCAAATTTCATCACGCCTTTGCTGCTTGCTGCGTCCTAAAGAAATACATCGTGATAAAATTCTGGTTTTAAACACCAGCGAATCCAAATTGAAAGATTTCCAGACCTATTGTATCTGGAAAGCAAACAAACAAAAGATTGAATGCCGAACTGCTTATTTCTATGCTTGAGCTGAAACATATTGTCTTCCAAACAATAAATGGGAGGTTGAAAAGTAAACAGAAAATCTGCAGGGAATAGAATAGCATAATACATTAGAATAGAATAATACTTAATGCATGTAGCTATGCATCTAACAGCTAAAGCATTGCAAAACACCAAGCACAGACTGATCGCTGACAAAAGTTTCTTATGTAAATCATAATGTGACTATGTATAAATCAACAAAGAAACAATCTGCTAAATAAGAGTGATACGTGTCGTACGCATATCACAGACATCGCAGACAAGCGATTCATAAACAAACAGGGTGGGACAACTTACCAACAAACGCTTGCAGCATCTTCCGCGAATTAACTTGGATACAAAATTTCATTCTTATCCATATTTAATTCTAGCTTCAGACAAAAATAACGGGCCCCTCAGATTTATTAACTGTCACAAATATAAAATTTCCCATTGTCCAAAAAACGGTGTTCTCTCATCATTGGGGCCCCAAGTTTGGGATTTCAAATGCACTGGCCAAATGTGCACTTCAATAGCAACCAAAATAGTTGGGGGTTTAGGCAGGGCCATGGCTGTGAAAATCTGATTTCAAGCCTAACCCAGATACTTTCAATGATTTCCTAGACTTTCAAGTATGGAGATTCAGCATCTAAGATGGGACCAAAAAAATTTTGGCTAGTTGTCACGTGATTGATGACGTAATCAAAAAAGGTAAAAATTGTAATTAATCCATTATAACTTCAAGTTTAGCCGTGCGATTTTGCTGTTTTTAAACTTATTTGAAAGCGCATTTCTTAAGCTTTCGAATGATGTATTCAATTATCATTTTTGCTGATGTCTTCATTTTTGCTGACGTCAGCATTTTTGGTGACCTCAGAAGATTTTTTCAATTTCGTTGTCATTTTCGTTTTAGATATGCACAAAATATCTTTTAAGATATACCAGATATACCAGATGGTAATACAGATGGTTTTTCACATTAATTCTTGTTTTTTACAACGTAGCCCTTCTTAGTTAATACTATATTTTGTCGTGCTTTATGTGACTTGAATAGTATTAACCATATATCAAACAAACAAATAAGAAAAAACCAAGGTATCCAGTCAAGCCTGTTATCGTCTTCATCACTGTCCTAGCTGCTAGTATCACAGAAATAGATTGATATCTAGCTCCTGGTTGGTATCAAAGCAATTCATTTAGCTCCAGCATCTACTTCATCACTTTCACTAATCTCGCTGTCCTCGTCTCTTTCTTTCCTTGGCCTCTTACTTTCAGTTGGGGTAGTGTTTGTTTTTCTACTTCTACGCTTGGAATGAAACGATGGTGGCAATTGTTCACCTTGAAAATTAAAGTTATGAATAGCCATGGAAATCAAAATAAAGGGCTCTGATAGAGAATTTTGAAACATGACATGCATCCATTTACAGTTTCTATTCTTCAAGCAAAAAAGCATTGACTGGAAAGTTGCTTCAGAATAATGATATTTTCCTGTCTTTCAAACGACCTAAGCAGCACAGTGTCTGAGTTGAGAAGTACTTACGCTATTTCTGACATTACGGAGACTATCTGTTTTTTAGAGGATCATCTAATTGATAAGGAAATATTTAGAATTTGAAGCTCTTTGGTTGCCATTTATAGAGAGGTTTATCAGGCCCGGATCCAAGGGGGCGTAAAGGGCCTACGCCCACCCTACTTTGGTAGAAAAACAATACAATTAGCTTGATAATACCCTATTTCCCTTACATTATCCTTTGAAATTTATGAGTTACGCCTCCCCTTTCTGTGGGTGCTGGATCCAGCCCTGTATAACGATATAAAATTATCTTATACCTGCTAACCATATTGGCAGCACTCTGTCCTCTGCATCGACGTACCATCCGTTATTCTCCGTATTGATGTTTGTAATTTCTTATTGTTGAAATTGTAGCCAGTAGTATGACTTCAAATGCATACAAATGATAGCTTGTGATAGTGAGTTTGGGTATAGAGGCAAAGCTTCCGAGATTTTCGTTTTTAAACCTTTATATAACCGAATCCATGTTTCAACTAAAGATTCTTCAAAATTGCAGGTATACAGATCGTTTGAACGTATCGTATAGCATGTACTATTCCTTAGTGGCTTAAATGTCCTGCTTTTCCTTTTTCATTCAGCAAACAAGAAATTCATCATCCTTTTTCAGGTTTTTCAGAACTTCTACCTTCCAACTCCATAGAAAAATGAAGTTGTATCACATCCAGTAATTGCATGTAATTGTGGAAAGTAGATTAAGGTTTTTCCCCTAGGAACGTGTGGACTTGGCTTACATCTTCAAATTTGTCATGGTTTATCCTGGTGCGCCAACTCTGTCTATTAGCCGTACTAGAATCAGTGTCTTTTGATACGATAACAATATTCATATCTTGAAGGCAGTTGTGAAGGACGAGCCCTGTGTTGGTCTCTTCTTTATTACAATAGAAAACGATTTTGAGGCTATCTTTTGTGGCTTAAAGTTTCTTTCCATCCCTGAAAATCACAAGCACCAAAAACTTATTTCTTGTTTCATTCCTTTTCATGTACTTTTACTACAATTGAGATGAGGTCAATTTGGTTTTCAATGTTAGTGGAAAATAGTGACCATGCATTTCCTTGAGGTATCTTTTGCTCAAACCCTTGAACTTTTTAAACGGAGACACAGTTGCTCACGAAGATAGACCATGACAAATTCGAGGATGTAAGCAAAGTCCACACGTTCCTATAAGGGAAAGAATCTCAACCTATCTACCTCAATTTCATGCTATTACTGGATGTGATACAACTTCATTTTTCTATTGATTTGGAAGGTGAAAATTTTGAAAAAAACTGAAAAAGGATGATAAATCTCTTCTTTCCCTAAATGAAATAGGAAAACCAAAACATTAAAGCCAGAAAGGAATAAAAGATATCGTTCGATTCGTACAAACGATCATTTATACTGGCAAGTTTGAAGAATGTTTAGTTGAATCAAGGATACGGTTATACAATTTTTAACGAAAGGATTGAAAGCGAAAGGCTAAGGAGCATTGCCTCTAGACCCAGGTTTTGCAGACTTTGCAGTCATCCTACTGACAACAATTTCAAGAAATTACAAACATCAATTTGGAGAATAACGGATTGGTACGTCGATGCTGAGGACAGAGTGCTGCCAGTATGGTTTACAGGTATAATATGTCAATCTCAACTCAGACACTGTGCTGCTTAGGTTGTTTGAAAGACAGGAAAATATCATTATTTTGAAGCAATTTTCCTGTCCATTCTTTTTTTGCTTTAAGCATAGAAACTGTAAATGGATGCATGTCATTTTTCAAAATTATCAATCAGAGCCCTTTATTTTGATTTCCATGGCAATTCATAACTTTAATTTTCAAGGTGAACAATTGCCACCATCGTTTCATTCCAAGCGTAGAAGTAGAAAAACAAACACTACCCCAACTGAAAGTAAGAGGCCAAGGAAAGAAGGAGACGAGGACAGCGAGATTAGTGAAAGTGATGAAGTAGATGCTGGAGCTAAATGAATTGCTTTGATACCAACCAGGAGCTAGATATCAATCTATTTCTGTGATACTAGCAGCTAGGACAGTGATGAAGACGATAACAGGCTTGACTGGATACCTTAACTTGAGTTCGGTAATGGTTTTTCTTATTTGTTTGTTTAAAGAGCACATGAAGCAAAAAATTTTATTGGTGGAGATGATAGGTACTGTTGAATGATAAGAAACTCTATGAAAAGTTTATTGATATCTCATTTGGTTTTCAAGATGTCCACCATTTTATAGGATTGGCTGATGACGTCACATTGTTTGAAAAAGGTCCAGAAAATATACTACGTTGACTCCATTTCCAAGGGAAATGCAATTACAATATTTCTTATCAATTAGTATGCTTTCCCAAAAATCATGCATACATAGCAAATAACCTGCATTACATTTATGCAGCCCTGCAACAAGATTTCTCGCAACTATGATATTTTTATGATGAGATACAGCTATATCCCCATATGTAAAAACTAATAATGTGCAAACATTGTGACGTCATCCTCTGATACTTCAAGTTAGTGGATGATTTTAAAACAAAAGGAGATATCAAAATAATTTAAATGGCGTTCTCTATCATTCAATAGTACCTATCATTTCCACCAATAAAATTTGTTGCTTCATGTGCTCTTTAATACTATTCGAGTCATATAAAGCACGACAAAATATAGTATTAACTACTTACCATCTGGTATATCTGGTATATCTTAAAAGATATTTTGTGCATATCTAAAACGAAAATGACAACGAAATTGAAAAAATCTTGTGAGGTCACCAAAAATGCTGACGTCAGCAAAATTGAAGACATCAGCAAAAATGATAATTGAATACATCATTCGAAAGCTTAAAAAATGCGCTTTCAAATGAGCTTAAGAACAGCAAAATCGCACGTTTATACTTGAAGTTATAATGGATTAATTACAATTTTTACCTTTTTTGATTACGTCATCAATCACGTGACAACTAGGCAAAATTTTTTTGGTCCCATCTTGGATTCTGAATCTCCATACTTGAAAGTCTAGGAAACCATTGAAAGTATCTGGGTTAGGCTTGAAATCAGATTTTCACAGCCATGGCCCTGCCTAGTTAGAGAAAAATTGTTTAAGATATTTTCTCCACCACAGAACACGTGTGTTCCCCCAACCCCCAATATCCGAGAAGTTTGAAAATACCCCGTGTACGATGAGAGAACACCCCCGACGGCAACTCCTGATTGGCTTGGCTTACCACCTTTCTTGAATCTACTCCCATTCGTATGCAAAGCATAGGACATGCACAGAAATTGATATTACCTTAAATTGATGCAAGTATCAGATACAAACCTTTTCCAAAACAATGCATTAAACGCGTGAACAATTAACCACCTCATCTTGGTGGATTTACATTACATTACGGTTATCATTTCATTTGAATGATTACCAGGTAGCCATCTCATCTAAATCGCCGCCTTATTAACTTAGGGTAACCATCTGGATGGTACCACAATTAACTTCAAAGAGGTAACGGGAAACCGTCTAATATCAACGATTACAACTGCTGCTCTTTCATGCTGAAAAACAAAACACAAACAATTAAAGCCGCAAACTGGCCCTTTTTGCTTACGAACTTGGATTACTGGGGTGATGTGACATTAGCACCTGCTTTACTTTTAAGCTTACGTACCTGCATTCCGCATTGTATGCTAACAACCTGCATTAGTGTGCTTACGTAGCTTTATATTGTACTGTATGCTAACGAACTGGCACGTTTGTGCCTACGTACCTCATATCGTATTTCATGCAGTGCCAACGTACCTTATTGTGCTTAAATAGCTTCATATTGCCCTGTCTGCTGACAAACTTGCATGTTTATGCTTACGTACCTCATATTGCACTGTATGCTAACAACCTGCATTAGTGTGCTTACGTAGCTTTATATTGTACTGTATGCTAACGAACTGGCACGTTTGTGCCTACGTACCTCATATCGCATTTCATGCATTGCCAACGTACCTTATTTTGCTTAAATAGCTTCATATTGCCCTGTCTGCTGACAAACTTGCATGTTTATGCTTACGTACCTCATATTGCATTGTATGCTAACAACCTGCATGGGTGTGCTTACGTAGCTTTATATTGTTACTGTATGCTAACAAACTTGCATATGTGTGCTTAAATAGCTTCATATTGCACTGTCTGCTAACGAACTGGCATGTTTGTGGTTACGTACCTTCATATTGCACCATTCGCTAAAGAACTTGCACATGTGTGCTTAAATAGCTTCATATTGCCCTGTCTGCTAACGAACTTGCATGTTTGTGCTTACGTACCTCATATTGCATTGTATGCTAACAACCTGCATGGGTGTGCTTACGTAGCTCTATATTGTTACTGTATGCTAACAAACTTGCATATGTATGCTTAACTAACTTCATATTGCACTGCCTGCTAACGAACTTGCATGTTTGTGGTTACGTACCTTCATATTGCACCATTTGCTAACGAACTTGCAAGTTTGTGCTTAAATAGCTTCATATTGCATTGTCTGCTAACGAACTTGCATGTCTAAGCTTACGTACCTTCATATTGTACCATATGCTAACAAACATGCACATGTGTGCTCAAATAGCTTCATATTGCACTGTCTGCTAACGAACTTGCATGTTTAAGCTTACGTACCTTCATATTGCACCATATGCTAACCAACTTGCCTATGTATGCTTACGTAGCTTCATATTGCACTTTATGTTCACGAACTTATACATGTGTGCTTACGCACCTTCATATTGCCTTGTATGCTAACGAGCTTGCACCTGTGTGCTTACGTTGTTTCATATTGCACTGTATGCTAACGTACTTGGCACGTTTGTGCTTACGTACATTCATATTGCACTTTATGCTAACGGGCTTGGAAATGTGATCTTACGTAGTTTCATATTGCACTATATGCTAACGAACTTGCATGTTTGTGCTTAAGTACCTTCATATTGCACTGTATGCTAACGAACTTGCACGTTTGGGCCAACGCACCTTTATATTGCACTGTATGCTAACGGACTTGCACATGTGTGCTTACGTAATTTCATATTGCACTGTATGCTCACGAACTTCCACAGGTGTGCTTAGGTAGTTTCATTTTGCACTGTATGCTAACAGACTTGCATGTTTGTGCTTACGTTCCTTATATTACACCATCTGTTAACGACCTTGCACATATGTGCCTACGTACCGTCATATGTGCTTAAGAGACAAACTTGCATGCTTACGAACCTGCATTGGTGTTCTTATAAAGCTGTACCTGTGTGGCTACGAACCTGCAAATTGTATGCCCACACACTTACACGTATAAGTGTACAACCCCACAACAGACCCGTGACCTTTGCATCAAGCCTGGCTAGTATGTTTTTATCCTAATGCACTTTTGTATTCAAAATTTATGGAGATAGTATCTCAGTAAAGGAATCTATAATTTAAAGCAGCTTTTTGTAATTCTTTATCTTATCTGAAACTTTGAGTTATTTCATTGAATGTGTTCATTTAAAAAACTATATTTTGAATTGTGTTTTGTTTGACAATGACTCAGCATTTGAATCAAACATTGTGAACGCAAAAATGAGAAATTCTTCTCCCAGATCTCTTCTCAAATGCCAAGTTGTCAACGTATTTACTTATTGAATAAACTCCTTATAGCCAAACTAAACCCAGGGGGTTTGCATTAGAGCTGAGCCCAGGACGCCTAAAGACACTATTTCCAATACTTTTTGACAAGGGAATCGAAATATAGCCTTTCCAAGTATGACTTTTAGTACTTGCATAGCAAATTCTCCGAAAGATAGCAGGAACTGCCTGATGCCCACCAAACGTTGTTGAAGATCTAGAATTATATAAAGTCATATCAATTTGGTATCGAAGTTACCCAAGTCAAGAAATTACGCTTAAACTGCATATACACCCTATTTAATCTTCGCATTTTACGCTTATTCGTTTCTTTGTTTAATGAACCAATTGATATTCAATAAATTGTCAAAGGTGAAACTTTTTATTGTAGCGCTATTTTGAATTTCAAAAGAATCTCATTTGCCTGTCCAAGATGTAAACTGAAAGTAGCTAATTAGATATCTTATATTTCATATTTCGCCTGGAGACTTGATGTGGCAGTATCTATGCCAAAGTGTTTCTTACCTCTTTAATAACTCTTAAATACACATTTTTTGGCAAATCAGAATGTGGCAAGACTCACCATTTGGAATCTGAAGTCTTTCATCCAGCTCTTGAGCTTTAAACTACAAGCACCCCTTCCCAAGAGCAACTGCTTTATAAGCAAGTCAGCACTCGACATGAAAAAAAAAAACTTAAGCAACTCTAGCACTCAATAAAGAAATGCGAAGCCATTGGAAATTCTAGTTCTGATCCAATTGTCGATGAAAACCCTGCAGCAGCTATTGAGAAGTAGGTTATAGTGGATACCAGTACTCCGGCACACCTTTTGTATGCAAGATAATATTGACAATTGTTATACCAAAAAACTTCTGAGATAGTATTCCAACGAACTAATCTTCAAGTATAAAGTTAATTAATCGCAAAGCAATTTTTTTTTTGACCTACCCAAATTTCCCCCTAGTTAAGCGACTCTGAGTACTGAGCTCGAGCTGAAAAAAGAAATGCGTGCACCTCCCAGTAAACTGGAACCAAGTTAAAAAATTCTAATAATTTACTACCCTTGCCTAAATAATACCAAGCATAAACACAAATTCTTAAAATTCAATTAGCATCGTGATCAAAATTCGAACGGTTAGCATTTAAACTGTTTACCACAAGATATTTAATGCGAACAACAATGGAATCAGGCTCAGGATTATTTAACTCATATCTAATTTTCAAGAGGTTTACCCTTCAAGGGGCTGCTTGATGCAGGTCATATTGATACCCAACTTCAAAATTATTTATGTAGGCCTACCTCAAACTGCCTCCAGAGAAATAACACATGCAAATGACGTACCTTGGGCATTGATCGCAAAAAATACCTGCTGGGTTTAAAACAACCCCTCATTCGTAAACATCTCCAAGTAGCAAGACCGCAGCACCTTGAGTATCGAGACTTGTTCTTCACCTTGTGTTCTTTGGTGTTAAAATCACAACTAGAGATAGATTGTAGGTGGGCAGGTGAAAGAAATTGCACAGCCAAACGAAACGTCAAATTTCACCACGCCTTTGCTGCTTGCTGCGTCCTAAAGAAATACATCGTGATAAAATTCTGGTTTTAAACACCAGCGAAACCAAATTGAAAGATTTCCAGACCTATTGTATCTGGAAAGCAAACAAACAAAAGATTGAATGCCAAACTGCATATTTCTATGCTTGAGCTGAAACATATTGTCTTCCAAACAATAAATGCGAGGTTGAAAAGTAAACAGACAATCTGCAGGGAATAGAATAATATAATACATTAGAATAGAATAATACTTAATGCATGTAGCTATGCATCTAACAGCTAAAGCATTGCAAAACACCGAGCACAGACTGATCGCTGACAAAAGTTTCTTATGTAAATCATAATGTGACTATGTATAAATCAACAAAGAAACAATCTGCTAAATAAGAGTGATACGTGTCGTACGCATATCACAGACATCGCAGACAAGCGATTCATAAACAAACAGGGTGGGACAACTTACCAACAAACGCTTGCAGCATCTTCCGCGAATTAACTTGGATACAAAATTTCATTCTTATCCATATTAAAGAAAAATTTGCATCTGTATGAGAAGATAGTGCATTTTCATATATCGATATCATCCAAAATTCCGCTTTGAGTCTAACATGATGATGGAGTTTAATTAAGCCCATTTTGAGCTAGACTATTTTTTTGCAGAAAGGCTCTATTTGGAGGGATAACTTGCCGGCAAAATTCAAGGTGATTATTAAGGGTTGAAAATCAAATAGTAGCTTTTTTCTCTGTCTACCACCTTCCAATCTCGTATACCTAAAAGTTTATCTAGGAGGAGACGGGCTATTCAATCAGCATGTTATCTCGACCCTTAGCATTGGAATTACTTAATTGCCTTATCCATAAGCGAGTTTATGGAATCATAGCCAACTTAAACCCCTCCCTGAGATCTGTGAAGAGTTTTTTAACAAAACCTTGATCTGGATGCTCCCTAAGTTCTTTTTCTGATCAACCACTGATGACAAAGTAGTTGCAGTCATGAAGCACCATCTGTAGGAAAGGAATAGTTACGGAGCATATTATTGGTGACAGTGAATTTGGGAAATTTTAGATATTTGTGAACCCTTGGTAAAATCGAGATAATAACTGTTTTGGAAAAAAGGGTGGGCAATGGGTGTTGAAGGCTGGCAAATTTCTGGGGGCTGGACGGAACTAGGGCACTGGAGTTTGGGATGAGGCGTCACAACGACGGGTCCTGCTGAGCACAATAGGGTTCATGGGAAAAAAGAGAAATGTAAGAAAAATGTGCTTTCCTGTGAATACCCGCATGCCAAGTTGTAAATTGATGACTGAGCAACGGATCTTTTTGTCGTTAGCTGCTTTCAGACAGAAAATTCGGACAGCAAGTCCGTTGGCTGATAGTTTCCATCGCTCGATTTGCCAGCAATGTTTGGTGTCATCTCTGTAGGGCTGTTTAGGGTAGGGCTCCTGAACTAAGGTTACTGGCCCTGGCAACGCTTCTCTCACCTCTTCGCTTTGTTGAAGCTTGCTTTAAAATATTGCTAGTTTTCTTTTCTTGCGTCTGGACATTTATTTTGAGCAGCTGGTTGACTAATTTCAGATTTTGAACTTTTTAAAAGATAGTTGGAAAGTGGAATCTTGGTTTTCCTGTTGAATATTCGTAGGAAGCTGAGACTAGTTTAACTCTACATACAAGTTGAACATTGCTAACAAAGTTGGAAATCCTAGAGGGGCAGATATAACGACGTCTTTTGTTCCTGTGAATGCAGCATTCAGTGGTATTCCAAACTTTTTAAAATGAGCAAAAGAATGCTGATTTTCGTCCTCATCAGAGGGTTTTATGTTTATGGAGAAAAAAGAGGGTATGGCTTGAACAACTTATATCGATTAACAACAGTTTACGCTTTGCCAGAACTTTCATTCACAAGATTTGTTGCAAAAAAAAGTAAAAAAAAAAAATTTCATATTGTGGGTAGGTAGAAAAGGCTTACACATAGCTATCAATAATTGTGCACTTTATATTTTGGTTTGAAATTACGAACCAATAAAGATTTGAATCATTGATAATATAAAAAGGGTAAACTTCTCCAAGTCGTATCAAAAGTCAAAAAGACTCAAGGAGAGTTTTCCAATTTTAATAGAGATAGTTGGAGAAATGGGTGTCAAAAATCGCTATAAAAATAGTTTTTCCACAAATATAGTACCATCCTTAAACATTGGAAAATTTTGTGAACAATAATGATTTTGGTGTACCAGTTTTTTTTATTTGATGTTGGTCATCACTTTTAACCTATTTTATGGCTTAAACAGAGCACAACAAAAAGTTTTCGGGAATTTCGATATAAATATTTAAAATTGATTGATCTGAGTCCTTGTTTCATCCTTAATTTATGTTATAAAGAGTATATTTAAGTATAGAAATGTTAGATGTTAACAAGTGAATTGTCATTTATGTGCTTCGACCTATGAATATAAATATAAGCAAAAGAATAGATAAAAAGATATTTCATTCTTCTTATCTATATTAGATAAATACAGCTGCTTTAGGCACAGCGGAATACTCGGAGGTAGGCTTTCAGAGAGAACACATATTTTTGTTGTATAAGAATGCCTGAAACTAAAAGTTATCAGCAAAATCTTAAAAATCATACATCATTCGAAAAATATTTGAATGTAGAATACGACATTTTCACTTGTTTTCCGCTTTTAAAACCTGTATTGTTATATTAAACCTATATAAAAACATACTATTATCATTCAGGCCAAAAATAGTGGATATAATAGGTCATCATTCACGTGACTCAGAGGTAATTTAACAAAATGTATCTGGGGATTTTTAAAGGTCACCATCATATCTATCAGAATAAAGCAAAAGGACAGGTAAGCGTGTTTGCTAGTTAGTGTATGGTGAGTTATAAATATGAAAACAAAGGTTTTGAGGAAATAATCAAGGAATACAGCCATGATATCTCGAATGTTGATTTAAACTCAAGCTCAAAATCTTTCTAGCAAAATACCAATATCAATGAAGCTATTACCAAATTATTAAGTATTAATCAAAAATAAATCACAAAAGATTTATTACCCTTACAAAAATCATTAATCACACAATATCAATTACAAAATAAATCTTAGATACAAAAATCAGTAATCCCAAAATTTGTTTAAAAAAAGTTTTTCATGTTTTGGGTAGATAGAAAAAGCTGACAGATAGCTATTATTGCATGTGCACTGGATGAAGTATCAAATTCCAACTTGAAAATTCGAGCTCAGTACTCCTATCAAGCGTATGAATTTGATTAAAATCAATTGCCTATTTTGCATCAATATAATTGATAGTTGATAGTTGATAAACTAAACTAAATTAAACTTATTAGAATTTCGACCTAGTTATGGGCGGTCTCCCCCAGAAAGACCAGCCTGGTCTGGGAACTATCCCCCACGCAGACGAATCCGCGTGATCATCATAAGCTGTTATCCAATGTCTTTTACCACTGTCTCAAAATCTAAATGTACTTTTCTTAAAAGCAAGCCAACAAAGAAAGCTGCCTTCTAGCACCTTTACGCTCATTATCTCCGCCTTATATTTCGGTATCCCGATTTTCTGGAGGAGTTTCAGTGACAGAGGTGCAATTGCGCCTCTCCAGTTGAAGACTACTGCGTCATAGCATACTCTATCCGTCCTTTGTTGTTGTAGTACCCAAGTTGAAATTTTGGGCGTGTTATAATAGTTTATTTTGCGCTGCCTTGGATCGTTAATATTTTGCGTGTTGTCGGCACATACGGTCAAGTCTATAACGTACGAGGTATTATCGGCTTTGCTCTTAACTATTAGGTCGGGTTTCCTTATCCCGGAGTCCGTGGGAATACACGGTTCTTTCAGCGCTTCGAATCTAGCCGGATCAAGTGACTTTTGTATGTAGTCGACGAGGCCGTCGTGTCTTTTTACCCGTTGACCGTGAGTTCTTGGACATTGTTGTAAGATATGACCAAGTGATTCTGGACGTCCGCAGCTATCACACGCCACCTGGCTGTCAGGGCGGCCTCTCGCTTGGCGACATAGTGTAGGGAGTAGGTTTCCTCGTAGCTGGGTAATACCGATAAACATTGCTCCGGTGAGCAGTGAGGTGCCGTTGTTAATCCAGGAGTGTAGGTTTGCTTCACTGTGGTGCGCTAAGCCGCGGCCGTCTACAGTTGTTACCAGGGCCTCACGTACTTCTTCGTTTAATGCTTCTTTAGATGTAATTGGAGTACGGTTCCATAGGTGGATTGGTTTACTTGCTTTGGCTTGGATTTTTCGAAATTGGGAGGTTGTTTGGAGTTGTTGGATGGCCGGGTCATCAGATGAAATGATGTTCTCGAGCCGCTGTTTGGTGAGGAGGGGAATTTTGCAGGTTAAAAGGGGGATTTGTAGGCCACCATGGCAAGTTTTAGCATGGAAGAAGGCCCGGGGGGTGTCTTTTGGCAGACGGAGCCTTGTTCTTGCGGAGGGTTTGATTGAATTATCTAGCCACTTCAAGGTGCTGGTAGTCGTGTTACATAAGATGAGTTGATGATAGAGTTTGGGAATCAGAAAAGTTGAGAGAAGGAATAATCGTTGCTGGGGTTTCAGTGGGGCCTCGGTCAGTTCTTTTAGTCCAGTATCTAGGATCTGCTTAATATTCTGTTTCGTACCTAGACTTGAGATGTTAATACCGAGGTACTTGTACGGCTGGGAGGGGTTTAGTGCTGGGATAATCTCATCCTGAATCTTTAGAAATGGGTTGTTGTTAACTAAATATTTCTTCTTTTTCTCGTCGATAACTAAGCGTAGACTTGCGGATTTACCACCGTACCCGGCACTCATCAGAAGGCCACTTTCCGCCAGATGGGAGCAGAAGGTGTCGAGCTGCTGTTGTAGCCCTCTGGGAGTGGAGCTGAATAAGACAACGTCATCGGCATAAGCAAGGTTGGATATTTTGATCTCTCCAACGTTGATTCCGATGGACGAGTCGAGCTGTTCCAGGGCCCAATCCACGACCATGTTGAACAGGTAACCGCTGAGGGGGTCCCCTTGCCTAACTCCTCTTGATGTCCTGACAGCGTCACTCGATTGGTTTGCAACGGTGAAAATTGTGCTGCAGTCGACATAGTATTCGTGAAGGTACGTGAGGAGAGGGTCGGGCACCCCAAGCCTGTACGCCGCTTTTAACACGGAATCGTGGCTGACCGAGTCAAAAGCTTTCTTTACGTCGATGAACACCAGGTTTAGTGGTTTCAGTTCTTCTTTATGGGCACTGATCAACGTCCGGAGGAGCAAAAGATTCTGTGCGACGCCGTCTCCTTTCATAAAACCTTTTTGCCGTTTGTTCCAGGCTATCTCATTTGCAAAGCGATTTCCAAGGATGCGGTGGAATAGGCGTATTATAAAGGACGATATGGTTATCGGTCGATGCTTGAGCGGGTCCCGGGTGTTTTGCTCTTTCGGGATGAAGATTGTGTTGCCTGATCGCAGGGCTTTGGGTACGTAGGCAGCTAGCATCCACAGGTTAAAGTGGGAGGCTAGGGCCTCGTGGTCGATTCTTCGCAAATCCGAGAGGGTGATCCTGTCTGGTCCAGCTGACGACTTAGCAGTTGACTTCAGTGCCTGACGGACGATTTCTGCTGTTACTGGCCTTACGAGGGACCAGTCTTCAGGTTGCTGGCGTGCAGGCATGCGTCTGTCCTCTTTTGAAGGGGTCTCCATTATCCGCCTCCACGGCTCTTCCATCTCGGCCAGGGGGATGCCGTCTGCCGATTCGTGCCTCCAATCACCGGCGAGGATGGTATCTGCACAGCGGGATCGGTTCTGGCTATACAAGCGCTGGATCCTGGAGTACTGCTGACGGCGTCTCTTTCGCGGGTTCCGGGACAGGGGCGCAACGGGGCGATGCTGTCGATCACGCTTTCTTGGAATGTTCAACGAATGCAGCCACCGGTCGAATTCGTCGTCAATCAGTGTTCTGGTAATACTGTTGGGCATTCCCGGAGTGATCTCTAACGGGTTCAGGCCACTGAGTTTCTCAACGTTGATCAGGCCAAGGAGGTCATCACACCAGCCTCGACGGGGAGGCTCAGGCGGGGATTCGGATTCGGCGTAGACTTGATCTGCAAGATTCACGGGTTCAGGGTCTGCAACGGGAGCAGCGACGCTGGACAACAAGAGGTCTGCTACCATCTTCTTATATTCTGGCTTCCGGCGCATCGCTTTGATTGCTTCAAGGGTCCGGTCGGGGAACTTCTTTGCCAGCTCCTGGTTGATAAACCGGACGTTTTGCTTTGTCAGTGCGGCTTCGGCTTTTGCATAGATGTGCAATTCCTCTTGGTTCCAGCGGGGCTTTAAACGGGCAGATGGTACGTTAGCGGCGTGGTATTCATCCGGATGAGTACGACGCATATGGACAGCTTTACCGGCTGCAGTCGAAAAGTGACGAGGGCAGTAGTCACAGACGTTGGTAACAACAGTTCCTTCGCCAGGCTGAGGAACACATAAGTCTTCTGCCGCGGAGGCAGCAGAATTCTTCTTCTTATTTGTTGTACTAGTAGCGACTTATGATACTCTACCGCGGGTTGCTGGCCCGAGGTAGAGAACTAGAATTACTCTAGTAAGGTGCACCGTAACCCCGGTGCGGGTGGCTCCTGGGGAACCTGCCTTGCCAAAGGGCAGCCCGGATTTGGTCAACGGCAGAACGCTGCTAGCCATAAAAAGGTAATGGCCCTTCCCCAATACGCCACCTGGGGACGCTCCCGATGGGTGTTATCTCACCAACACGGTTCCAGTTAATTTCTAGGGCGCCGGATATTCGCCCATACTCAGAGCCCCGCTAGTGTTAACCGGCGTGCACCAACTAGGAGGTGGGGTTTAGTTGCGTGGGAGAAGCTATATATTCGCTTGGGGTCACGTAAGCACTTTTAATGCCACCCCACACCACACCTTACACACTAAACGTTGTTTTTAAAATTATACTTATATCTAGTTTATTCTGGAGGCTTTTGCAACGAGAGTTGCTCCTAAAAAGTTCTTTCAGACATATCTACTTTGCCATTTCTAAAAATCACAAAATTGCAAAAAAAGAGCAAAAACCTTTCAAATCAATTATTCATCAGCAGCTTAAGCATGGAAGGAGAATGTGAGCGAATATCAAAGTCCTGTCAACGGAAAACACTTGTTGACAAACACTATGTTCACACTGACAGTAGAAATAGCTGAAACTTCACCAGATTTTCAAATGGGGTACATTCATTTATTTGGATTGGTCAATCCAAGGATTCAAATGTATTTGATTGGATAAAAACTGACCTAAAGTACTGGAAGCTGGTTTACCCATGCCAGCGAGAACGCAGTATCATCTGAATGATCTTTTTGTCATTTTGTAGGCAAAGGCAAAAAAGCTACAACTTATTTTTCTGCTTTCTTCAGCTTGGAAATATTTCTGAAATGGCCAAATAGATATGTCTGAAATAGATATTCCTAACTTTTAAGTTGTCTTTGAGATAAATTTCCAAGTATAGCCATATCAAGGTTGTCTATCTGGCATCGAAATAAACTAATTTTCGTTTGTTAACGGTGATATTCGATTTCATGTGGCCTACCCTAACTGTCAACCTTTCTCTGGCGCATATTATATATAGGTAGATTCTGCAGCACACGCTGAAAAGCCTTATTCTAGCAGAAATCAAACTCAAGGATCAAATTGTAATTACTACAAACATCTTACATAAAATCGAACTTGTCTATAACTGATATCAACCTGATCTAGCCTGTTTTCTCGATTTCAGCGATTTTCTCGTTAATCCAAAGTAGGTAGGCCGAGACTTTTGTGTAGAAACCAAAGCCATCATCAGTCTCCCCACATGTTGGTCCATGGCTAACGATGCCCATCAAATAATAGCTGAACGTCGTTTCACTTCTGTCGTCAGGGAGTCTTAAAACAAACGGTCCACCAGCATCTCCTTTACAAGCATCATTTGTTTTACCAAGTATTCCAGCGCAAAATGTATTTTCTTCAACCTGGGGTTCTTTTGAACACGTTTTATCAGACTGAATTTTCAATGATGTGTAGCGGAGATCTTCGGACTCATGTTTTGTTGTTGAATTTATTCCGAATCCGCTCACAAATCCCCATAATTCGGCTTTTGTCTTGTGGTAGTCTTCTGGAGAAGGCAGACATACAGGTCGGATTTCAGCAGACCATTCTACTGGCTTCATTAACTCCATTATAGCAATATCACTCTCAAGGAAGCGGGTAGGATGGAAGGACGGAAGGGTAAATATTCTCTTTACCTGGATAAACTTACTATTTAGCCATTCGTGCTCGAATTTCAACTTTATTTCACCCACGACGATTCTAAAACTGAAATGATAATATTTAATACTAATGGTTTATAATTTCAAAAGATGAACAATTTGTTAGGTAGCATATGGTACCTTATTATTTTGATTGTTGCCATAATCATTGGGTCTTAAGGTTTTATACAAGCCTCTTGGCAGCATTATTTTAAACAAAAAATCTTCATCTTCAACGATCTTGGATTTCTCTAAATCTCATATTTGCTCTTGTGGATGATGTTTTGTTAAAATCACAAGGAATATCACTAACCGTTAAATGCATATCGAATTGCAAATTATTCCTTGGCCTAATTTAAAGTATGGCCGATCTTACAAAACCACGAAAGTACCAGAATGGACCAAAGTACACGAGGTTACATAAAGTATGAAGTAACAGCATCAGACCATAATCATGTTATAGATTTCACCCATCTTGTCTACATTTTCTTTCAAGGATTTATGATCATTCAATAAAAGCAGCGATGGGCAAAATCGGTGCCAAAATTTGAAGACACATTATCATGTAAAAATAAATATTCTTGAAAAGGAAACAATTGGTTTTTATACACTGCCAAGGGAGTATTTACACTAGGGAATGCTGTTTTTCGCCTAAAACCGTTTTTTACTTCAAAACAGAAACTAAAGTAAATGACCGAAAGCAAGTGTTTAATTTTCTCATTGTTTGCGTTATCCCTTTGCATTATCAATATATTCATGTCAGAATGCAAACATAACCCCAATGTTTGGCATGTCCTTACGTAGAAAAGCATAATTTTCACCAAATTTCCCCAAAAAAACTTTCCAAGATAAAAAGTGCATCTACCTTTACAATGCAATGTATTGAACATTTTCTTGTACTTACATCCTAGCAGGCAGGAGCCTATTGCGAAGCCAATCGATGATGCAATGTGCTGCAGTTAAAACAACATTTTCTCGGATCAAACTTCCTCCACAATGATATTTAACTGAAAAATATTACGAACAACGATTACATCCAGCCAGGTAGTGCAGTAGAAACCTATTGGAGGGAAACCATCTTTCAAAAACAATAGATACAATAGGCACTATGCTGAACACAGTCAATTTCCGAAATTCGTAGGTGTATGCCTCCTACTTTTCTTCCTACAGACCTGCAACCATGGTCAATCGGTCAATCAAAAGATGTGTGAGGTTGCAGAGAAAACTTAAAACTTGGTCGGACTAAGTCGTAGATCCCCAATCAAATGAAAAACATTTTGCAAAGTAATTTCTAACAGCTCATTTCTTAAAAAAGAGATTAACTCCAAGTTACAAATGTATTGCAAAAAAACCAAAAGTCATCAAAAACCTTAATCGACTACTCAATTTTAATTCCTCTTGTGTGTTTCAGTTGAATTGAAATAGGTAAAATGAGTTTATCCAGGATATTGAAGATCAATATGATTAATAAAGATAAATATAATCAGAAGGAAAGGAATACTCACATCCCTTTCGAGTTGATATAAAGATTGCTATATGCCATGGCCACTGCCTCCCATTAATGTTACTTGCTTTAGTCCCTCCATATATGCGAGGCCTTCTTGAATCCTGGATAGGCCCACCTTGTCCACATCTGCTGTAATCTGAAATAACAAAGACGAATAGCTCACTTTTCGAAAAGTTTGTCCTTAGTGTCCAGCCAAATATGAATACCGAAGGATTTTTAATCAGTGAGCTACTTTAAACAAATCTACCACAAAACCATATCAAGACGACACTAAAATAGGCACACGTGGATTGTACGATTCAAGAAAAGCAAACAAAGTATAACAGGTCCCGGGGTAACTATGTATGATTTAGATACTGGGGAAGAGCCATAGTTTCGATGCCAATTTTTCTAGTTTCCCTATTAATTTGAATATTGGTTTTTATAATTTTGGTTCAATTTTTTATGATGTTTGTATGAAGCTGGTTTTTTGACCTTTTGGTACAAGTTTGAGCATGCTTTTTCTACATGAGTTTGGATGTACTTTTGCAACATTTTTATAATAAGTTTGAGTTTGGTTTTAGTATAAGTTCTTGTGTGCTCTTTGACATTTTGGTTTAAGCTCAGATGAACTTTTGGACCTCCAATAGGACATTCCTACGAAAATTACCCAAAGTACTTCATCGGAATTATAGAGCTATTTGAAAATAAATTTCATAAAGGATTTTAAATGTCAGTTGGCCAGGCTAGCGTGATTCAATTAATTCATCTGACGCAAGAAAATACCATATATGGCTAGTTCCAAAGGTAGGTCGTGGTCAAACAACTTGAAACTTCAAATAGGCTCTTTTTCTATCAGAAAAGTAAGTGAGTTTTCCATTCTTTAAGTGCAACCAATAGGCTATTCTAAAATTTTGTTCTCATATGAAAGAATGACTGGCAGATAATGATTTACCCATGATCTTTGATGATAGAGGGTAGCATGGGATTGATTACCTTGAGGCTGACACTTTGGAGGGATAGCATTCCACTGTAAACTCGGCAGACATACTAATACAACAGGACCTTGAAGCTGAAAACCTGAATTACATCTGAAGCGCACGACTCCCCATACTTCATAACGTTTTCCAAAGCGATGGCCATTTTCGGGGGCTTGAGGTTTCTTGCATTCCTTTCCTAAGACATAATCTCATCCTATTCAACCATCCGGTAGGTTTTGAAAGAAACAACTAATAGATTCTTATGAGCCCTAGATTAACCTTGAACTAAAAAGCTCTTCTTTACAGATTATTTATCAGCAAAAAGTTATTGAAACTAATTACTGATTATCAATAAGCAACAAAAGCAATTCTTGTTAGTTGATAAGACCCTACTTATATAATCAGGCATATAGCTGTTATCATTGATAGATATGTTCTTGTCATTAAAGGACCTCTCGGCTCGCATAATTCAAACAAGTAACTAATGCATTCGGCTAAAAGGTATCATACGGGGGAAAGAGATGGGTTATTTTGACAGAGTTTGCTTTATATATGATTAACCATGGGAAGTAACACAACCACTTTGAAAGCAAAGGTCATTCATGGCAACCTACGGCTCCATTACGCTTATACACAAAATTCGAATTCCAAAATGACGGGTAGGGCAAATACTATATGTGAAAAAAATATGGTACTACCAAGAGAAAATTTCATTATTTAGCGATTGTTTGGCGTACATTAAAATGGTTAGTGTTGTTTTTATAATCCAAGCTTTGTACATAAAGTTTAATACAAAATTAAAATCTTTTGTACTCTATCAGAAAGTTTTTCAGTACGGTAGCATTAAATAAATTCATTACAAGACTTTTTTCACAAAGTGCAATTATCTCTCAACAAAGTCCTGACACTGATTATCAAATTAATGACAAACCGTCCAATCATAGAAGGTTCAGGTTGTAACTAAAGGTTTACGTCATGATATTTATACGTCACGATAATTGCTAATATCTATATGCACTGCTTTTATATAACTTATTCCTGTCAAAAAAACATTATTTCAATTCTAATTAATTTGGGGGAAGGAAAATATGATATAAAAGCAAAGGGGAATAAAATATTTTTAACTGCATTTTGAATATTTTGTAATACATTTGTCGTTCAAAAGTGAATATCATCGAGGGCTGTACTTACCTATATTTGCTTATAGTCTCTTAGTTCTATATTTCTAACTTTATTTTCTTATTTACGTTCGATAATCTATTAATGCTTTTCATTTTCGCTCAAAGGTTTGCTGATTATTAAAAACAACTCACTGCAGACTGGTTTTCCTTGATCCAAAGGCTTCCATTTGCCAATTCCACTGCAAACCACCTTCGAAGGTCCTGACAAAGTGAAACCCTTTTTGCATTTGTACGTCAGCTCGTCTCTGAATTCGAATGAGTCCTGGTCTTCGTAAGTTTTGCCATTGAGGAAAACAAAACCTCTTCTCAATCTTGTTGCTAGTGCTTTTTCTTTTGGACATCTGTTAAACCCTGAAGAAAGTTTGTATATCTTATATTTATATGAAGATCTATCTTTTCTTATAACAATTTTGAGCATCAACCTTTAAACAATTGTTTATTGCTATATCAACTCAACCCATCCAATCTTTCAATAGAACCATATTCTAAGTTTAAAAATTTTGCTAAAGTGAAAAGAGTCTCACCAGTGAGGTAGAAAAGTTTACTTTAAGAAAATTTTATTAAAACGTGCAAAGCATAGTTTAATTCTAAATTGTACTCTATATTCTATGTAGATATATATTTTTACCCTAGCAAGAAATTGAGTATTGGTGCGTAATTCCTGACTCACAGCAGAATAAGGCCCTCTACGGTTGGTTATTACACCTTGAAATGACATTCTTGCTATGGGGTGAATAAACTCGTCAATAACCAGTAGGAAACGAATTAGAAAAGGCAAAATTAATTAAGTGAGAAAAAAGCTAAAAGGATGGGAGGTAAGGTACCAAAGCCCCTGCTTAAAAGTAAAAAGGCAAGAGATAAAAAGTAAAAAGGCAAGAGTATTACTGTAACAGAGTAATGCAAAAGTAAGAAAATAAGGTGATTTGGCGATAAATGAGTTATAGAAAGAAATTTCAGTCTCATATTTGTAAATATTCTTACCAACTCTGATACAGCTTAGACCACAAGCTCCGTCGCACAAACACTTCTTCACACGATGTTTCTTGTTTTTGCAGTCAACATTGGAAGTACATCTTTTCTTACATTTATTGTTTTCCTCTGTTCTTTCTGGGCATTTTGAGACAGCCTTTACACTCCCTTATAAAACAAAAGGAAGAAATTCGATATAAAGCAAGTATCATTTTTTTTTATTAGGTTCTCAATTCTGATGTCTATGAAATAGTGTCAATTAATGGGCTTGAAAGATTTGATAAGCAATAAAATTTGATGTAATTCTAGGTACATTTACTTCTAAGAATACTCTGTTTCTATCATGAAAAAAATCCATTGATTTTACAAGAATTTTCAGTACCTAGTGCTTTGTAGTTAGAGCTTTGATATGAAAAGGAAAAGTGTTTTTTCTGAAATATTAATTTGCCTTACAATTTTTGTTCAAGATTACTTTAAAATTCCCTTCTAAAAAAATGGGCATTGAATTTAGGAAAAATAGAAAATGTAGCACAATAATTATTTCAAGTGAATTAAATGCAGTGAAGCCCTGCGTTTGAAGATCATAACTTAGCTATAATCTATATTTGACTAATGAGCTTGTAAAATTTGTTTGAAGCTGGTTAATCTAAAAAATTCTACTATTTTTAGGCTGAAATCTTCCGATATATTTTCATAATGATTTGGAAGCCCGTTGTTGCTATCAGTGGTGTCAATTAATGAAAATTACGACTATCTTGATTTATAATAAAAATCAGTGTTCTGTGAATGTGCTTGTCCGTTGTTATTTCTCATTCTTATGGTCATTTCTTGAAATTCTTACATTGAGCTGAAGATTGCCAACCTCCGCTTGCTCGTAAGTTTCTCACGAATTTTGGCAAAATGCAGTAGTGAAATATTTATACAAAATAAAGCTTTTCAAAAAATAATATAATTACCTTGGTATGGAAGGCTTTCAGCAAAGAAAATAATAATGGAAAGCAATAAAATCGTGAATCTCACTAGAAGCATTGTCTATATGCTGTATGAACGTTACAGTTTGCTGAAGTTTGCTTTCTTGTGCTAGTAATCTTCAACTTGACTCAAGGTGATCCGGAACTAAATATTTCTTGAAATGACAACAGGAAGTCGTAAATCGCCAATATCATATATCTTCCTGGATACGGAATTCATTATTGCAAGAACAGGAGCTGTAATATTTTTTGCGAGAATAAACATTTTTATTTTATCAAAAAGCAATAAAGAATTCACACAAAAGGCTTTTACAAAATTTGCAAAAGTCCATTGGTATCGTGTGGAAGAACTTAAAAGTACTGCTAGCTGCTATTTCAAAAACTACCCAATACAATAAAGTGAATTCAAGGGGTTTCTCTGGTTAATTTAAATAAAGATCTCGTGGGATTCAAGAGGTGAGGTTTTAGGGGGGTTCAGATAGGCCTTATCAGGACTTTGAGGGGTTCAGTTCAGTCCATTTTGATAGCATAAAAGTAGCACAAGTGATTTTGAAACTTCAAAACAATCACTGAGTAGAAGGTAGGGGGGACATGTAAAACATTAGCAAAATATTTCAAAGGATATGCCAAAGAGTTCATCCTTCTACTGAAGCCCCAATTCAAGCTTCTCAGGAAACATTTGCATATCAAAAAGGTACTTCAGCTGTCATACTTCACTGGTCATCAAATGAAATTAGAAGCATTACCACCAAAACTAATTGATGTTCAGGACCAATAATGATTGATGTTCAGGTTTATTTGTTTCATGTTTTTTTCTCGAATTAAAAACCAATGGTTTTCTGACATTGAAGCAAAGTAATGGAAAATCTATTTTATTCATTTCCAGGAAGATTCATTAGGGCCTGTTCCAGTCCTTGTTCGATGATAGAGCGTGGCAAGAAAAAACTTTATTTGTAGAATACCTAGTCTCTGAACCGACAGAACGCCACTGTCCTGAATACGAAGTTCATGATAACACAAAAGATCTTTAATATTCGTCGTGAGAACAAACATTCACGTTTTATTAAAAAGCAGTTAAGAATATTCTTTTTTTTTTTTTTTTTATATATCAACTGATAAAATTTTACAAGAACTTACAAACACATCTAACGCTACAATGACGATACCCTGGGAAGCAAAAGTTCATGACTATCCCAGGGCCATTACACTAAATGATTGAAAAACATCTAAATTCTAATTTCAACATTTTTTGTAAACAATTAAAACAAAATTTTACATGGAAATTTGAAACAAAGGAACCAATAAGAAGAAAATGAAAATAAAAGGAATTTGTGGTTGTGTGGCGCGTATCAAGAGAACAAGAAATACGAATTACTTTGTTAATCAAACCGACCTGATCTATTAATAAAATGTAAAGTTAGTTCAAGTATCTTTTTATTAATAATATCAGGAAATCTTTCATCTCCATATATTAAAAGTTTTGTAAGATCATTATTAGAGAGGCTGTTTACATCAATTAACGGTCGTACTACTTCTGAAACTCCAGCGAGAAGATCCTTTCGTTGGGTGTCAAACGAGTGGCAAAACAACAGGTAGTGTTCTGTGTCTTCAATGCCATCTTTTATAGGGCATAGGGGGCTAAATGTGTCCTGAAAATTGTGATTAAATTTATGGAAATTCAGTCTGCTGAGACCAACCCTTAATTGGGAAAGGTATGATAACCCTAACGGATCATGAATTCCAAAGACAGATTTTGGAGAAGGGCGAATTAATGATAAAATCTTTGATTTAAAAACAGCGATAGACGGTGCATGCCTGATATCAGGATCAAGTTTATTCCATTCAGATGTGCAGTTGGGATAAAAACTAGACTGAAATTTTTCTGTTCTTGCTCTTATTTGCCCAATAACATTTTGATTGCGAAGGAAGTAACTTGGCTCATGACGATTCGGGATGGGCTCCTTCGTGTACAAGGGAGTAATATTTTTCATAATTTTATAAAATAAAGTGAGGCGCCGACTCCACCTTCGATAATTTAATGACTCCCACCCAAGCTCTGCATATAGCTTATCACGTGATGTCCCCCTCCATGTGCCTGTTACAGCAAGAGCAGCGGAATACTGAACGGACTCTAGTTTTTCCATTAAACTTGGTAAAGTGATGTTCTGACTAAACTCGCAAAATTTAGCTGGGATATGGTAAATAACATCACCATAGTCAAGGTGTGGCCGAACATAAAATTTATATAATTCGTTTAGGGTATGTCTTGGTAGATATTTGGAAAGATATTTCAGCAGGCCGATGCCCCTCCTCGTTTTAGAGATGGCAGCTTTAATGTGAGCTGAGAAGGAAAGCTTTGAGTCTAGAATTATACCTAGATGTTTATGTTCGTTGACCTTTTTCACGGGTATGTTATTAAAAAGGATAACGGGGTGATCCGTCGCTAACCTTTTCTTAGAAAGGAGTAACTCTACAGCTTGTTTTTGCGGATCGGGATTGAATGACATCCTCCATTGATGAGCCCATCTGCTTATTAATTCCAGATCATGATTCATGTCATCTGCAGCTGTATTCGGTTCTTCAACGACAGTGAACAAAGATGTGTCATCAGCAAAAAGCTTCACATTACATTTCAAATCTGATGTGAGATCATTGATATACACGAGAAAAAACAATGGTCCTAGTATAGAGCCCTGGGGCACTCCTGCCGATATATCTCTCCAATTAGAGCACTGACCATTCAACACAGTTCGTTGTTTTCGATCCTGGAGAAAGCTTTGGATAAGGGAAAGAAGGGGTCCTGAAACGCCACAACGTTTAAGTTTATAAATCAGACCATCATGCCATACCCTATCGAATGCTTTTGAAATATCAAGATAAACGGAGCGGACATCCAAAGGAGGGTTGCAATCAAATGCTTTGAAGATTGTATGCGTGATAGAAATCAATTGGTTGACAGTTGAGTCACCCGGGCGAAAGCCTGATTGGTTGGGGTTGAGTAACTCACATGACATAAGATGTGAGTATAAGGAATCATACATGAGTTTTTCAAGTACTTTCCCAAAAATAGGCAAAAGAGAAATAGGACGAAAGTTACTCTTTACATTCTTTTCATTTTTCTTATGCACCGGGACAACATTGGCACATTTCCATGTTTTTGGAAACACACCTTGTCTTAAACAGTTAGATAATGTAATGCGAAGAGGATTAACAAGTGCAACATCGCTGAGTTTTATCATCCTTATAGATATTTCATCCCAGCCATGTGCCTTATTAGGGTTAAGTGACCTTATGATGTTCAGTATCTTTTCTTCAGATATAGCAAAATCATTAATTGAAGTCGGGTTTGGTTGGACTTCAGATGGAATCGCACTGCCTGTGTCCATTGTCGTACACTGGAGCAAAAAATAGTTATTGAATAACTGAGCCTTCTCAGTAAGAATATTCGCGCAAAAGAAACAAACTTTAACTAAGAAGTCATTTTGCATCCTTTGAAGTGAAGTGACGAAAATTCACCAGTAACCAAATGAAATTAGAAGTAATTCCACTTCCTGGATATAAAGAGGACTAACTTATATTTTGTTGAAAAAAATAAATTCAATAAGCTGGATTACTTTAAGGGCCATATCATCCTTCCTTTTGAACATGAAAGGAAATACAATAGACGGTATGCGTAATGACGCCACACGCCCCTTCACTCGCAATGCATTTCGGGAGTTGTGGTCACACTCGTCGAGTTGCGTTGACAGCAAAGTTATTTATAGTGCAAAATTACTTGTTTTACTTCTGCCCTGCTTCACTTTTTACGCTATATAATGCTAGAGCATTACGGAGAATCGCAACGAGTTTGCTAATATCTTGGAAGAAAACCTCAGCCATAGTTTTTTTAAAACTCTTGCACGGTTAGCTGCATTGAAGTAGAACGTCGAGTTGGAAAAAGTCAACGGCATTTAACATGTTGATGCTATGCCATCAGAATTTACGGATGATCACAAAGGTTGGTTAAAGACTTTGAAGAACCTTTCAAATATCAAGAATACCACTTTGGAAAATCGCCTGATCAAAGGGTCAAGTACTGTGCTTATCATATCTACTTAACCAAAAGCATTTCGGAATAAAAAACAAGGATATCGTCTTTGGAAAGAGGGCTACGTGAAGAACATTTTTGGGAGCATTTTGTCAATTCTGAATGTGTGCTTTTCCTTGTGAAAGCCAAAGTACATGCATCAACAAAAAATACAGTATTTAGTGAATGTTCATTTGGATCAGCTGACTAGCGAAGTGGGGGATGCTAAATGCAATTGTATTCACAAGAACCTCCCGACTTCTTCCTTATCTTTTTTATTGCACCCTTGGTGATCGTGGGCCTATCATCAACACTGTTGACTTTCTCCAGTCTTTCTCCGATTCGACGTTCTACTTCAATGCTGCTACCTGTGCAAGAGTTTCAAGAAAAACTAGGGCTGAGATTTGTTTCCAAGATATTAGCAAACTCGTTGCGATTCTCAATAATTTTCTAGTATTAGATGGCGTAAACAGTGCAGCAAGGCAAATACAAAACAAGTAATTTCGTACTGTAAACAACTATGCTGTCAACGCAACGTGCGTGAACGCAACTCCCGAATGGAAGATGCGAGCTGGAAATCTTAAAGTGCAAGTCGTTTGAAAGTTATCAGTTCCTAACATAAAGTTATAAGTTATATTTGCAAAGACTGCACAGTAAGATAGACGTTCTCATGATCTAATTAACAATCAAGACTTTAATGAAGAAGAATTTAAGGGATGACCAGTTTTCAAATATGAGGATTCAGTTTAAGAAGTTAGATATTTTAGGACACCCTAACACTCACAGTGTCTCTTGCAACGCGCACTTTCAAATTGTCAACTCGGGATTTGAAGATATTTGTGGTAATTGCAACTCGCATCTTGAGTCAGACCTCGTGCTTTCAATTGAGCTCGCATCTCTCAATGAGCAACTCGCAACTCGAGTTTTATTAAAGCACTCTTCATCCCGGGCTAAGATCTCTACGTGTTGACAGTTTTCACAGATTTTTTTGTTTCTCAAGAAACTGGGCTATTTGGCAAACCGGCCAACCCATGTTGCTTGAGCAAAGGGTAGTTTTATGATCGGTGATACCGAATTACACCGTAAATTCCGGCTGGTTCACCTGGGTCGAGGAACGAATGGTCAATAACCAATTAAAATAAAAACCAACTAAAATGATCAAAAAGCAAAAGAGAGAGGGACAGGGTGGGTTGGAGAAATCGCAACCTTCCTTATCCAGAGATTTTGTTTAATGACGCTAATGCCGACCAACTTAGGAGACAGATATAATCAATCAAAGAGAAATACTGTTGCGCCTGGATGGATTACACGAGTAGATGCTTTCTGACAATATCAAACAATGCTATTGTTTGGCACCCACCCGGACATCAACTTGTAAATTGATTCCAGGGGATTAGGATTCTTGAGAAAAATAACATGATTTAAAGAACCTTGTTCTGTTAAATCTCATTTATGCGCGTAGCTGTGAGAAATCAACGAGAAAGCTTTGATTCTCTCTTGTATCTGAATTCTTCATCATTGGGCTGAATCCTCGTTTGATCGATTATTTAGGGTCCTTGCAGCTCTAATTACTTACTTTTGATCTTCTGGCTTGTTTCCATTGTCTCCTTGTCCATTCGTCTTTGAGAAGCTCTCTGCATCATCTATTTCCATCACATTTCCAGACGCCATTAATTGTCTGAGTCATCTCATTTGGGAAATCTTCATATTAGCTTAAGTGTTTCTCGGAGCTTTGTTTAAAGTTTGAAATTTTCAAAATGAGATTTTCTTTTCTCATTCTTTTCTTAGACTGTATTGGAAGTTGGTTCGGTTAACCCTCGTTAAAACTCTCGTAATCAAAATATTTAAACGCCGATGTTGAGGTGGAATACAATTATAAATACGTGCTGTTTATTTTCATTGTTTTCCTACACTTTCCTACACCTATGTTTCATTGTAGGATGACTATGTACTATGGGGGATGCCATCAGTACTTTAGAGGGATAAAATCAGTAGGAGGAATACTATCAGTACTGTGGATAATGTTCAGTACTTTGGAAGGATAAAATGTTCAGGAGGGATACTTTCAATAATGTGGAGAATATTCAGCACTGCGAGGCTATTGTCAGCTCAGTGAAAAGATACCATCAGTTCTGTAAAAGGATACCATAGGTACTGTTTCGGCGGAGGAATAATATCATTTGCAGAGATACTATCAGTATTGTGAAAGATATTTATAACTATAAGGGGTATGATCTATTTCGGTTAAGAATAGGAGGAATGCAATAAGCTTTTTATTGGGATACAATCATTTCTTTAGAAAATATTCTGTGCTGTTGATGGGCATTGAAGGACACCACTAGCACGGTGGAGGATATTCACTAATGACCTCAAAGTTCATACTGATGAGCCAGCCGGAATTTCTATTGTAATTCATTAATCATAAATATTGTAGTTTACCATACATCAAAATTTCTTGACAAACAAAAAATGATGACTAAGTTATCTTGAAAACGCTACAATAGAGTTATAGGAGTTTTCTGACACGAGTTCATTGTAGTATTTGGGCCAGGTGTCAATAATAGCTCACAAACTTATTTCGTTAGAATCTGTTGTTGAATATGTAAAGTAATAGAAGGGCTGAGTCATTATTTCTTGTATTTTAATCATAACTTATCTTTGTCATGTACAATAGAACATTAATTCAGTCATAGATGGTCAAAAGTAAATTGGCTGAAATAACGCAGTGGCTGTATAAAAAGGATCTAATTTATAAGCTATGTATATTTTCACATTAGAGATAAAAGCTTTAAGAATTAAATTTCATGAGTTAGCTACAGTAAATTAGCAATCAATAAAATGAATCCTAAAAACTATAAATTTTGGATACATTCTTCAGAAGCGATCCCAAATGATCATGCCGTACAATGAATATATAACATGGCAAAATTCAAATCCTTTATTTGCTATGCCGAGAACGAATCAGCTTTTTTCAACTGGAAGAATCATAAACAGAATTTCTCCAAGGGCCACCACACTTTCTGGAAATTTCTTTATTACACGGAATGTAGCATTCTCCATCGTCTCTCTCTCTGCTCAAGCCCAAAGAGCTTGCACAAAAGCATTGATTTGAATACTGAAGTCCAGCCAAGGCAAGATTGTTTTCTCGACATAATTTCATACAACTTGAAAGACTTTCATCCATAGAATATTTTCCGAGAAGGAATCGCGGATGATATTGATCTGTGTAGCAACCTTTGTATTTATTATCTAGAAGTTAATATATAGAATTACTAAGTTTTCCAGCAAACGTTGATCCGTAGCGGAGTCATGTTTTAGAGTTCTTTTAGTTTTAGAGGCTCGAGAGGGTTGTTCTTATTATGGCACAGTATTTTGGGGTATGCTAGACGGTACGTGTTATTTCATCCTATTGCATAACCACTGAGAAGTGCTTCCAATGTAACTGGCTTCACACCGGCACGAGTATTCATATACAACGAAACTGTTTTGTTTGGTAGGTACATTGTCTTTGCGGATAATGGGAAGGATTTTCTTGCTAGTGAAAACGAGACGGGGGCTGACTATAGTACTATTGTGATGGCCTTTTTAAAATTTTTCTAAAACGCAAAAAAGCATTGTTGATATAAGGCAGATTTAGGTAAACTGGGCACTTTTGTGAACTAATCTTTTTGTCAACCGTGAAACCAGCCAATTTATAACGAAAGCAAGCCGAAATAAGATCTGCTGGATACCATTGTCTATGATGGTATATTTCATTTATGCCTATTCTAAATTGAGTTTTGGTTCGGAAGAGATCATAAGCGCCCGGTGAACCAAGGTGTAAATTAAGTTGATTTTGATCTGTTTAGCTCCAAAGAAGTTTCAACGGGTATATAGTGTCATCAACTTAGCGAAAATGAACAATGGGTTTTTTATGTTAGTTAAAAATATCAAATCTATAGAAGCCAAAAAATATGTCCGCGAGGGCTGGTCCCAAAGAGCAACACTGTCCTTTTGGCGGTACATCTCATTATTGAAACTGAACTTCACAGAGCTAGTCCTAGATTTTATCAATTCAATGATAACCTTCCTCAGGGAACCAAGGCCTCAAAAGCTCACTTCGGTACACCGCATCAGCACAAATCATTATCATGTCATCCAGAGAAATATTTGTAAAAAAACTGCTGACGTGGAAAGAACACATAAAATGTTTTGTAGGGTTAAGCTCTAGATTTTTGATAAATTTTGCGAAAGTAAACGAATCCCAAATGGAATTTTATAGATGAAAAATTGAGAACCTGTTCCAAAACCTCTTGATACTATTTGGCTAGTTGATGATAAGCAAAGCCAACAATGGGAAAAAAAGGCCGAAGAGGGTGGGATATTTCATTTTTGAGTTTTGAGGATACAATACATACATGGATGCTAAGGACAAGTGAGCTGAATTCTATCATCAATTCTCCGGGCAAACTCCTTTTTGTTGACTAATTCTAGAAAGTGTATACATTCACGATCCACTATTACAAGATATGACTTTCATATATACATTAATTCATTAGGCTTGGTCTAACACAGATAATCAAATTATACCAGAGCAGGCAACTGCATATGCCTCCACCGGGCTTCGAGCGTGGGTTGTTGTGGACACAGGCAAGCACGCTAACCACTGTCATAAACCAGGATAATGAATTAGCACAATAACCTTGATGTGTTCACAATTCTAGGCTTATCCACGGTGATGCATTAATTTGTGTTTCGGATTAAATCCTTCTTCAGAGCCATGTGATATCAACATAAAAATCATAAGGCATGGTCTAACATAGGTTATCAAATTATACTAAAGCAGGCTAAATGATACCAGAGTATGCCTTATGAATTATTGTTAAAATAGCATGGTTCGGAAGAAGGATTTAACCAGAAACACGAATTAATGCCTCACCTGACTTTCATATATATGTATATACATATAAATCTCTATTGCGATTGCGTTGTCTAACGCAGCACCACAATGCCCGATTAACAAAAGTACAGAGCGATATAGAAGAGAAACAAGAAAGGAGACCGGCTCTCTGTAACTTAGAATTCCATGCTCACGAAATCATCAGACAGATTATAGTCTGCCTAATTATTGCGTGAGCATGAAACTTTAAGTTACAGAAAGCGAGTCTCCTTTCTTGTTTCTTTTCTATATATATAAAAAAGAAAACATTGAAGCCTGAAGAGTCTACGTCAACAGACGAAACTAGACGCGTTGTAAATAAAGAATAATAATCGTGTTACATCTTAACGAGTGAGTCGTTCCTGTGTTTCGACATATATATTACGGTAACTAGATCGCTTCGTGTTTCGCTCTATATATATATGAATATGTATATGTTAAAACAAAGAAAAGGTCTATGCACCGTTGAATATAGAGTAAAACACAGAAATGACTCAGAAGTACAAGAGACTACAACTTTATCACGCTACTAGTTTCATCCGTTAAAGTGGACTCATAAGGCTAATCTAGATATATGAATATACATGAAGTGGAGGCTTGTCCCCGGTTAGAAAATACCATGTAATATATATTGAGTAGTTGGAGATACTATATCATAACACATCAACTCATGATTAATCTTAAAAGAATCAAAACAGTAGCAAAATTTAAGATCATTTTGACTCAATAATAAGATCTTGAATATCTTCATTGTACTCCTTGATACAGGGAATAAGCTGACGAATCCAAAATCAGCTTGCTGTTTCATTCTGAAACAGCTTATATCGATAAAGTTCTGACAAAACAAAATGAATGTAAAATACCTGTTACGCATTTGGGGGCAATTCCTGTCCATGTGCCATTTGGTAAGCATTTCAGTTGTTCCTTATTCTCCATCTTGTACCCACTATCACAAGAATACAGTGCTACGTCACCAGCCTTGTACATCATTCCGATTGCTTCTCCATTAGCAATGTCTCTGGGTATTCCACAAGTTGGCTTTTCTATAGAATACAATAATCAAAAAGTACTAGGTAAAATCGTTACAAAATTGTAGAAAATCGACTTATAAACGATAACTCATAAACAGTCACTACTTTGCACGTGTTTGCATAAGATTCGAGTGTTGATTTTTAGTGATTGCATTTTATGAGGAGTGATGTAAAAAAAGAAATCTGAATGAAGCTTAGCTTCATTTCAACATTTTATATAATTAAAGAAGAATGATAAAAATGTTATTTTTACAAATATTGAAAATACGAAACTTGCTGATAAATCTTCACAAAGTGAATTTCTAGGACAGATGAGCCCTTTTCACGACCCGATAGAAGATTAGATTAAAACAATATTCTGAAAATTCGTCAACTTTATGTTATATAGCAAATGTCGAGGAAAGTCTAGAGTATGATAAACTCTGCAAAAGTCAAGCAATTTTTCTGATTCAAGCCCTAAATGAAAAATGTTACCTTCACATCCATAAATTTCAAATTGACTGCAAACTGTTTCTGCCATTTGTCTTTCTTCCCAACTTTTCTTAATTATAATTTCAAAGTAAGAGCATTTGATGGACCTTTTCAGAGTTACATTGTAAAGGCTTTGAGATTTCAAATCTACATCATAATCCTGAAACAAATTTCAAAAGTAGAAATCAAATAATTTCACTATTCAGAAACAAAGAGTTAGTTTAGGAAACAAACAGTCTGTAAAGCGCCGATGCACCAAATGAATGGTTTTGGGTTCCAGATCCTACTCATGCCATTTTCCAACTCATAAATTATTTCGATATATGTTCCAACTCCTGTCTCTTTGCGATATTTTTGACATTGGAAATATCTAGTTCCTAATCAAGAATACAGGTTTCAACTAAAATTGGGATCAATTAGGCCTATTAGGTAAATGGGAATCAAAAATTAAACATATGAAGATAAAATTGTAGACTTTGTTATGAAAGAGGAGTCCTTACCTCAGTATACGCAAATAGTTTGTTTGAGTTTTCTGCATCAAAGTAACGGAACATAACTTTAGTTACTCGATGTTTCAATAATTTTGAATCACCAGCAAACGGAAACTGAAACATAACTTTTTTAACTTCCATAACTGATTTGAATCTAATTTGCACCGAAACCTCTCCATGGTAAGTCCTAAGGAAACCACACCAGTGATTGCCATTCAGTCTCCCTTTTTTCTGCTTGAAGTTTGGAAGAGAGGCTGTCATTTTAATTTGATCATCTTTTATTGCTCCACTTTCCATTCCAAGTGCGTTTTCACCATCACAATACACATCTAAAAATTACAAAACCATCAGATTTATCGTAAACATTCTCTGAAACTTCTGAATAAATCGAATAGTAGGGGGTTATATGAAGGTAGATAGGATGTTTCTATAGGCAACAAGTTCAAATTCAGTTAACCTTATTACTACCAAGCTTTTTGGACCCTTGTACCACAGGGGGGGGGGGGCACATTGTGATAATTCTTGTTAGGAAAACGATAAATACTTGAAACTTGGTAGAAGTATTGAAATTTATTTGCTTAATGTAATGATGGTGTTTTTAAAACTATAATGGCTACCAATGACTCCACAGTGACGTCATAAGTTTGAAAAACCCTAATAATTACTTATCCGCATCTAGCTTGTAATTGAAGCTATCTTAATGGTTTTTTTGCCCCTTAAATGATCTTTTTAATAACAAAAAGCATTTAAAAATGATAACTTATCGATTTTCTTGACATTTCTCTATATTTTAACATATTTTTAAAACTTTTTTCATAAATGTTCAAGTCGATAAAGTTTACAATAAAGAAAAATACGATAAAATCACCATTCAGATTGAAAAATAGAATTTTTTCTAGTTTATTTCTATTCAGAAAAGCCAGAAAAAGGTTTTTTGATGAAAAAAATAATTGTTTTTATAGATATGACGTCATAAACTTTGATGCCATCGTAAGTTTTAAATTTTGCTTATTACGTCAGCAAGTACTGATAAATTATATACTATTCAAAAGCCTTATGAAAGAAAAGCCAAGGGTCTTTCAAGCAAGTCTCTAAGTGGTATAGTTGAAGAGATATGGGTCCTGAAACATTTTTACACCTGACAGCTTGTTGACAAAAGATGTGTGACGTGACTAATGAAGGTGTGATAGTAATAAAATATATTTGTAGGTGCTCTGATAATTTGTAGGAAAATTCGAACAGGTTTCAGTAGAATATTATGTGTTTCCTGAAAAATACAGCATTTTCAATTGCCACGGGCACTTTGTCCCCCCCCCCCCCCCGGTCGTAATAGAGTCAAAGGAAGAAACGAAGAAATATATACTACTATCAATTTTGAAAAAAGTTTAAGATACAAAATAAGAAAATCAAGCAAAATTAATGGAATTTGATATTGAGCCAATAATTGCCAAGTTTATTGAATTTGAAGTAGAAATGCTTACATTTATATTTCTATATTGCGAAGAAAAACCTAATAGATTAGACTGTATATCTCTACCAAAGATGAATGAACATCTCCTGATGAATGGGCAACCACAAAACAGCCTTGTTGAGATGCAGAGTTAGTCTCTTGACTTTTTTCTTCGCAATATACATCATGCTCTACATTATGTATCGAGAACTACCTTGGGAAAACCGCTATATGCAGACTTCCTACCTTTACATTCTGGTAGATTACTCCAAGTACCATCTTCTCGACAAACGCTTGGCTCGCTTGTCCCTATTCTCTTGTATCCTTTAAGGCAATTGATATTGGCTTTTGCGTTAAATGTCGTATCTTGGTCATTAAAAACACTGTTAGAAACGTCGGGTTTTCCACAATCAACAACTAGAAGAGAGAATAAATCAATCATAAGTTTGCTCTTGGGATTAGAGTTTTAGCATGAAACATTGGGGCACAGATGGTGTTGTATCAAGCACTGTCTTAAGAAAAGCGGATATACAAACTTCATACCTTTACATTCTGGTAGATTACTCCAAGTACCATCTTCTCGACAAACGCTTGGCTCGCTTGTCCCTATTCTCTTGTATCCTTTAAGGCAATTGATGATGGCTTTTGTATTAAATATCGTATCTTGGTCATAAGACAAGCTGTTGGAAATTTCAGGTTTTCCACAGTCAACCGCTAGAAGAGGAAATAGATAAATCACAAGCTTGCTGTTTAGATTAGCATGGTTTATAGAGGCAAGTATTTAGGATACCTATTAATTTTCGTCGCTCTTACAAATCTCATCATGGACACCTGAAAGTGCCCAACGTATGCCTCATTACGGCCAAATACGTGAATAAGTGATCAAAGGGTTTTCTCTTGTACCAAAAACGTTGGTCGTGGTCAATTACCCCAGTCAAAACGTCTCAAGCCCCCTAAGCCGGCAGTTGAAAAAAGAGCTTACAAACAATACAATAGGGACATCGTTGTGCGGATGCGCGGTTCGAAAAAAGGCACCATCTCAATTAGCAGGTCCGATTAGCCCCGTACCAATTTCAATCAAAACCCAAAGTGAAAATCGAATTTCAAATTCTGACGTCATTATAATGTCATCCGTGCATGCTCAAACCGCCAAACCACCCCAGACCGGTTGATTGTCCCCACCATAACCCCCGTTCCGAAATCCAAGTCCCACCGCGTACCGTTCAAGGCAAGGAGTAGCTATAATATTTGGATATCTAGGCCCGTTTTCCAGAACTTTATGACGGCCAAAATAATGTTATCGATTGAGTGATCACTTGCAGACCCCTCCAAATTATGCCCCTTTCGGAGCCGCATCCAACCGTCATATTCTCACACCGATACCTCTCCCCCACCAAATAACCAAAAAATCGTTTTATAGTGCGAATAAATAGAAATTTCGTCGCCATGGTAACCGGGAGCCCCCCAAACGCCTCTGAAACCCAACCAAAAAGTTTGGCCACGGGCACAAATTCGGATATACAGCCCATCACTTCAACGATTGGCCATAAATATTGAAAATGTTTGGATAAGGAACAAATCAGGCTGCCTAGTCCCTGATACAAAAGGACCTATTTAACCAACAAAGAAAAATTGAATTAGTTATTAAGTTATGATTAATACCTCTGCATTCGGGCAAATTACTCCAATGGCTGTTTTCTTGACACACACTTACTTCATCTGCCCCTATTCTCTGATATCCAATTTTACAAGAGATTTTCGTTTCTGAATTGAGCGTCGTAACTTTATCGTATAAGACACTGTTTGGAACGTCAGGCCTTCCACAATCGATAACTAAAAGAAGGGAAATCGCTGACACAATTTTAGCTTTAGAAGTAGAAAAGGTTAAAGTAAGTTTAGAGTTACGATTTTTATTTGGTAATATTATTCAATTAGATATCTAACATATCTTGTTCCGTGAGAGGAGACTTTTGTCACTTGTAATTGTCAGGCAATCGCTGTCCACAGTCTGAATTATTCATGGTAAATATTTACCGGCCTTCCAAGGATGCAACCCGAGGCTTGCAAGAGGCAGGCAATCAGTACTCATATCAAGATAGTTTAGAGGATCTCCACCTTAGAATTAAGGCAGAACTTCGCTGCAAAAGTGCCCTTAAGTGTGACTCTTGGTCCGACCCAGACAACTGCTACATAAAAGCACGTGTTATTTATGTTTATGTTACATACAAATGATCCTATTAAATACTGTAATTAATCTATAAAATAATGTAATTAAATACTGTAACCTATGTGAATCAACTACACCCTTCATTGACTCGTGATATCATTACATCGTTGTGCCCTTGTAAACCTGGAAAAATACGGTGTTATAAAATTATCGTAATTTTTGCAAACCTTTACATTGATGAGGTCCTCCACTCCAACCACTTTCCTCACATCTGCTGACATTTTCACCATTTAATGCAAAACCTCTATTGCAAGTATAAGATATTTCACTGCTGTATTTGTGCGTGGAATCATTCCGCATTAAAGTATTGGTTAAATCAACTCTTCCGTTTCCAAGAACTCCTGGTTTTGGACAGCTAATTTCTGAAAATATCATTGAAATAATGAGATGGCTGGAAGAACGCAAACATGATGAATTCAGGCTGGCATATTGCGTTAAGTGGGAATTCTTATGAACGCAAGGCTTGCTTTGATAAAAAACGTTCAGTTCCACAAGTTGCAATTTTAATCGAAATAAAGTAATAGGTCATGTAACACAATGTGAGGGTTGATCTCCTGGACCTTTACTTCCAAGAAGAGACCCTAAATCCAGATTAGAACAAGCTCTGGTGTATGGAGTAACACAAATACAGTTTATATAAAATTTAAATTGGTTAGTGAGAGAGAGGTTGGGAGGAGATTTTTTAGAAGGACTATGTCTAAAAAGCATTGATACGTTGACTTTCTAGGCTGTTTTCAGCAGCCCTGATTGTTCTGATGTCGTTTTAGGTCGAGCAACTCGATGGCAGTGCCGTATTTAGGGCCAATAACAATGCGATACAAAAATCTATACGATACTTTATCTTGTCAGACTGCATCCGAATGTTACCCTACTGAATGAAGCATTTCGGGGAGATGGAATTTCAAACTCTGAAGGAGGGAAACCTATAATTTCACAATCTCACCAGTAGGTTCCATTCCTTCTAACATTGAAAATATCTTTAGTTTACAAGAACTTATATGTCTTGTTTTAAACAATATAACCACCCACAATCTCACCGAAGAAGCTATCTTGTTTTACGAAAGACCATATTTTCAAAAATTCATTTCTATCTTGAAAAACGTCTAGTCCATACTCTGGGGTCGAATCCGTAGGGATTTTTTGCCCCCTAAATCATCTTACACTATCGTCAACTACCCCATTTGACGATCCAAAAAATAGAGGGTGGACATCTGGGGGCGTGGTAGGTCCTTCATAAATGACCTTTAAAGTTGATCCCTTTGACCGTATTTGGTCATAGTCCTGCAGCACGTTTTTGGACGTTTGAGTTAGTTGTGACAGCAATCGTGTGCCAAGTATATTTTTTGCTATTAGTTTTCACCGATTAATCGAGCTAAAACTTACAAAGAATGAAAAATTCAGCAAAAATCACTGTGCATGCGCGAACTTGCTTTAACAAAAATTTACCGTTAAAGTCCTGAAATATGGTTATTTTCTAATAGAATTCGATTAGCAGTACACTCACCTATAGGCTAGCATGTCCTCCCGTGTACAAGTTCATCTAGAACTGAAACTAAACGTTTTCCAAACCAGGTAAAAGCTCAGGAATGCAACTGAAGTCATAAATCTAGGGCCTTGTCGCATCGGAAAAATACATTGGTTCAAGGTCCCTTGAACTATAATGAGTATAGAAAGAAATTATATTTCTTAAAATAGACGTGTTGATAAATACGTGGGTTTGCCATGAATTGATCTTATGAACAAGCAACAACAAAGCAGCAGGTTTGTTTCTTCTGATCAGTCGCAAGATTCCGTCTAGTCAACCGTACAACCAGAGTTTATATTGTCCGATGATACCAGCATAGATAATATGGTAAGCATTCATCTTTGCTGTTTCATTTCTGTCAGTTTGATTTCTCTATTCTTTACGTTTGTAACATGGAAATTGCGTCTTAAAGAAGCTACTTTACAGTAACATCTGACCGTCAACTTGTGCAAAAAAGAAGGAGGAAAATAGGCTAGTTTTGGAAGAATAAAATCTTGAGCACAAACGTGTCTTTCTTGCCATATCCGTTCTTTCGATTTAGAATGGCCTTCAAACTAAGCTTTATTCTAAATAGGTTGGAAATAGCTGCCTATCATGGAAGGTGTAACTTTATCAAGGAATCGAGGAGATGATAATACCGACACTGATAAATGCATAATTTGCCAGAAAATGCATGCTTATCCAGCAACGAGTTCCGAAAATTGGAGGAAACGAATCCGTGAGGTAGCAGAAATTCGAAAGGAAAACAAGCGATTCAAAACAATAGAGGACAGTGAATTCGTTCATCACATGAGCAATGAATGCTACAATTATTGATTCGTAGTATTGATCCTATAAAAGAGTGTGCAGATGGGATACACGAAGCCCTTTTCGAAAGCGATTTTGATTTGGAGGATGGATTCTGTGATTCAAAGGATCTAGAGATGGCATGGAAGACCGTTAGCATACCAGATCTTTTGTTGTCGTTCTTTGCTACTCTGTTTGGCTTTGACAAAGCTGAATATCAAGATGGATCCTTGCAGAAAGGTGAAGCAGAAAGAAGATCATGAAAGTGGAGGAAAACCAGGACTGTCTACTTCAAAGTGCATGTACATTCAAGCTCTTTTCCAAAAAATGTATTACAACCTGCATTACGGAAAAAGGAGAGCCCCGACTCATATCATGAACAGTCAAGTAATTCATGAAACATGCAAAAGTGCTACCTTGATTAAAAGTTTCAATCGCTTGGGACTGTGTTTAAGCTACGATGAGGTCCAGCGTGTCCAAAATGCCTTGGCCAACTTCACAGTAGAAAGAAGAAGCACAACACGTGTTCCTTTTCCAACGCATTTTGATGAACAGAAGTTCACAGTGGCAGCTTTCGATAACTTTGATCATAATGAAGCGACTCTTTCTGGCGTCGGAAGTTGTCACGATACCGTTACTGTTCTTTTTCAAGAAGAGTGTGACAGTCTGCAAAGAAAACCAAGGATATCTGAAACAGAGGTCTTGTACGGGAATAGGAGTTTCAATAGAAAATTAGAGTGTAAAGATCTTCTGGAATATTAGAAACCAACAAATCATCCTGACTTGCCAAAGAATACAATGTCTCAGTTGAAGCTCCAGTGGCAAAGATGCAACTTCTCAAGGAAACGCATGTGAAGGATTTTGCATGGTCACTGGCTCGGATGGATATCCGTGAAGATGGGGATGACTTGCATGTCAACGCAAAGCCTCAACATCAGACCATGCCTTCGTGGAGTGCAGGCAATTCAGTCTGGACAAGCGAAGATCTCCCAGTGATGCAAGTTGCTTTATTATCAGTCATTCCATTTCCAGTCACAGAGTACCAAACAGTGTATACGGCCATGAAAAACCTTCAAGATGTCAATTCTCATTTGCAGCAGTCCCACTTGGTAGTCTATTGTGACGAAGGTGCTTATCGTATAGCACGTGAAATCCAGCTAGGCGGGCGAGAGGAGTTCAAAGATCTCGTATTATGTCTTGGTTCTTTTCACATGGCAAAGGTAGTTTTAAGGTGCCTTGGAAAGTATCTAAAGGGAAGTGGTGCAGAAAACATATGGATAGAAAGTGGAATGTTTGGCGTTAATGTTACGGAGTCAGTTCTGAATGGCACAAATTACGTGAGATCAGTGAAAGGAATGCAACTGCTTGGAGAATCTTTGCGTCGATTTCAATGGACTGAATTTTTCAAGCACCACAACAAGGAAAGTTACAATGAACTGATGGAGGTTCTTAGCCAGTTAAGGGAAGATGTTAGCGAAAAGAGTGACACTGCTTAACAATCTCTACGAGCAGACAGTGAAGGAAACTGGGAGCTCTACCTTCAGACTGTCCAAGATCTTCTTCCCTTATTAGCAGTAATGGATGCAACAAATTATCTACAATGGTGCTCTATCTACCTGGAAGATATGCGAAAGCTGCCATCTACTGCTCCTGAGATTCACCAGAGATTGATGGCAGGAAGTTTTGTAATCAAACGTACTGCAGGACACTTTAAAGCAGTTGGTGTTGATATGAGCCTGGCGCAGACCATAAATCGGTCACAGAAGAACACTGCTGGAATAATTGGCAGTACAACAAAAAGAATTTTGTTGCAAAATGGGAAATAGTTTATCACGAAATGCTGGGAATCAGTGACTTACATTGTCACCTGACTGGCATCAACTCTAAGGCATATATGAGCTGTCAGTGAACCATTACTTCAGCAAGCCACAGACTGCATCTGACGAGAAACACATCCAAGCCATCATAACATTCATCGAATCCAACGTAAATCCCTTCCAAGCGTCAAATAGTGTGGAAAAGCTGCACAACATCCTGACTAAGGAAATTATGACCCCCAAAATTCGTGAACAGATACTTCAAGTACAAGAGAAAGGAATGCAATGGTATAAGCAATTTCGCGAAAAAAGATTAGTCAAGAAGGAGTCGCGACTGCACGATGCAATCCACAGAAAGACTCTGGAGACATGCGCACACCTGAGATCATCAAAGAATAACGGCCTGAAATCGACTGCAAAGAAGAAGCGACAGTCAACCTCCCACCAACGTGTCGTTGATATCGCTCGTGCTAGAGGGACTGCAATTGAACAGTTGCTGCAGTTTGACGTGACGCCCATGCCCAGCTTATTCACAGAAGACGGGATGGTAAAAAAAGCGATAAAAAGTGACCTCCTTCGAGAGCTGGAGAAGTGTGTGGTAGATTCAGATCCAAATCGCAGCCCAATGCTTAAAGAAATGCCTATGCACACAACTTACATAGTCGACGTGATTGCAAACATTCGAAAATTGAAAACAGCTACTTTATCTGACTTTGGGGGTTTCTGTAATGCAGCGATTAATTTCACACAAAATTCAGCTAAGCATGCAGATAGGATTGACTTCGTAATCGACGAGTACAGAGAAGAATCAATAAAAGATTCAGAAAGAGTAATAAGGAGAGGCAGCCCTTCGATTAACCTTTCAATGATAAATGCCGGCACGCCAATTCCTGTAAAGATGAAAACGTTTTGGGCATCGAATCGTAACAAGCAGCATCTCCCAGCACTGTTACATGATAAAATCGTCAGCAATGAGCTAGAGGAGCCAACCCACACACAGAAAGTTGTCAGTCATATCCAAGGCACTCCATCATCCCTTTGCATCTCTGCTTTTCAAGGAGAGTTGACATATCTACAAGAGCTTCACGTAGATGCTGAGGAAGCTGACTCCCGTATTGTTCCCCACGTAATGCATGCTACAACCACTGGCACAAAAAGAATAATTGTATTGTCAACAGATACTGATGTCGCTGGTATCCTCCTGTTCTACTGGCAACGATTAAAGGTACATGGGTTGACAGAACTCTGGGTCAAGACTGGTGTGGGAGACTCAACTCAGTTTGTGGCACTTCATGAACTGGCAGCTTCTGTATCACGTGATATTTGTGAAGTTCTACCAGCTTTTCATAGTCTAACGGGATGTAACTACACCAGCAAAGCTGGGTCAAAGAAAGCAGCTATTGAGTGTAACCCTGTTTACTACTTAAAGAGGTTTGGAACCATTACGGATGGATTGTCATTAGAAGGGCAGATAAAGCAAGGGAGTATTTAGTTCAAGTATTAAAGAAAAACACAGCTTGCAAAACAATGGATGAACTAAGGATCTGGATGTACCACCACCACAAGGGAAGAAGTCTGGATGAACTCCCCTACCAGTCACGCTACAAGATCACATATTCTGAGAGCATTCTTTGCGACGAACGTTATGACAACTCTGTTGGATCACAACCCCTTGGTTCTCGACCCTAGAGTTCATGGATTGGCTGCAGAAGATGATCCTCTTGTCCCTGATCTAGGATTGCACCCAATTTCAGAGGAATATTCTCTATTTTGCACGTGCGGGAAGTGCTCAACGGTACGATGCACATGTCGAAACAATGGCCTACCTTGCTGTGCGTTTTGCAATTTTCAAGGCACTGCTGGAGATGGCTCTAACTTTTTCTGACACAGTTTCAGTTTGACTCGCTATTTAAGTTTGGAAAGATGGATCGTTTGGTTTAAATTTACTTTTGGTTTCAGTTATGAACGAACTTGTTTGCAGGAGGACATGCTAGCTTATAGGTGAGTGTACTGCTAATCGTATTCCATTAGAAAATAACCATATTTCAGGACTTTACCGATAAATTTTTGTTGAAGCAAATTCGCGCATGCGCAGTGATTTTTGCTGAATTTTTCATTCTTTGTAAGTTTTAGCTCGATTAATCGGTGAATACTAATAGCAGAACATATATTTAGCACACGATTGCTGTCACAACTAACTCAAACGTCCAAAAACGTGCTGCAGGACTATGACCAAATACGATCAAAGGGGTCAACTTTAAAGGTCATTTGTGAAGTACCTACCACGCCCCCAAATGTCCAACCTCGATTTTTTGGATCGTCCAATGGGGTAGTTGACGATGGTGCAAGGAGATTTAGGGGGCAAAACATTCCTACGGATTCGACCCCAGTGTATGGACTAGTCCCAAAACAACACATTTCGTTCAGACTTTGTTTGCCCCTATGTCACCAATTACAACTCTTTGAGACTAAAATGTTGTCTTGATACAACATAACACTCTTCCAAATAAAATTTTGTCAAATATAGTAATCTAATATGGAAGAAAATGGACGAACCACATTAAAAATTACATACCAACGCAGCTTGCTTCCAGTTGACTCCAGTTACCAGAAACACCACATTTCAAATAAGGGTAGTTTTTTATCATAAATCCTTCATTGCACTCATATTCAATAACTGTATTAAACACGAATTTCTTATCTTCGAGTTTTCTTCTTCCATTTACAAGGCTTGGTGGAGCCCCACATGGTCTCGCTATTATGAAAAAAATCAGCATAAGCAGGTGTCAATGAAAGTCGTCATACCGATATCGGCACATGATATGATAAGAAAAGGGTGTATGGCACATATCTGATTTCCACGGCCGCTGAAAAGGGGAGCCGAGATGTAGACTTATGCCTCAATGTTTCAGTTGAAATATTGCCTCAGACATATAGAGCACTTCCATAAAATAATTTTACTTTACAGGGGTCTGTATCTATTTTTGCTATTTTATTGAGCAAAACGAATCTCTTTAAGATGTTTTACAACTAGAAAGAAATAGCTGAAACACACTTTAGAAAGGTTGAATAACTCCAGAACAGAGCTTGAAGAGGTTGTCCTGTTTTAACATATTCATTATGATTATCGTTACATCCGAGTCCAATTAACTTCTATCTCGTTATTCTATCTTGTTTTCTAGCAATATAAAAAGAAAGAAATCATATACAAAAAGACACTGAAAGCTATCATCTCTGAGAAGTGGTGGTTTTGCTAAAATAAATGGTAACTTTTTCTAGATTTTTAACCTTGTAAGCATGGCTTAAACACGTTATTGAAGTAAAAAATCATTCTTGAAATCTCTACAGGTTTTAGTACATACATATAAAGTTTCATTTTCATATGAAAAAAGAATCGGAAAATAAAGAGGAGGGAGCGAAAAATCGAGCTTTTTTGCCCGGTTAGAATAGAGCTGAGTTTGTGAACGAGAAATTTTCAAATACACCTTACATCTGATGATGTAATTTTGAATTTGTTCACTTTCTGACTCATCATTGCTTACCGTTACAAACGGGTCTTTTCTTATCCCATTTTCCATCAGCTCCACACTTCAGACGATCTGCACCATCTAGAATGTACCCGCTGCGACACGAAATAGTCACAACTGCTTGATAGGTTCTCCCGGTTACGTTCACGTCACCATTGGCAACCCAATGCGTTGGATCCTCGCATTTTACAACTGGAAACATCAAACCAGGGATTAGCATCAAAATCAGTATCAGCTTATAACGCTAGTTTTGACAGATTTAATAAGAAGTAATCGGATGGGTTCTTTCATTCAAACGAACATAATATAGATGTTTTTTGTTTTTTCGAACACAATACATAGTAAACAAAGTACGTAGATGAACGTATTCAGAAACACAGAGCATAATAGGAGAAACCCAAAAAAAAGTAAAAAAGGAGATTTTGAGGGCTATTTAATTGGATAGACAGTCTATCTAAAGGTTAAACACTGGTACACCAGCCTATACCATCAAACTTAGGAACACACTAATCTATAACGACGAACGAGTATTTTGGAAACTCCAAAGGTATACAGAACACTACGTTTTCAATCTTTACTGCTATGAGACGGAAGAGCAAAGCTTACAAAGGTAAATCTATATCAGAACGCTAGAATTATGTGTGCTTTTCTACAGTATCATGCTCATGTCATCATGATTGGGGTCTTTCTAAAGTCTCTATAATTGATTTGTTGACCTGAATGCCATACCATAATCTTTCATCACAAAAAACAAACACCAAAAGAAGCAAAAACGCAAAGATGGACGAAATCGAATAAGCCCTAAGTAACTAAGAGCCAACTCACCTTCACATTTGGGAATGTCGTTTGACCAAGAGGCGTCATCTTGACGACATTTTATTGACTTTGCACCAGATATTTTGTAGCCAGTTTTGCAATCGAAATCAAGCACTCCGTTTTCATAAAAATAATTTCCTTTCCTTTTACCATTGCTAGGTGTGCCAGGGTCATCACAATAAGCTCGGCAAGAAGGTGCTCGACCACTCCATTTTCCATTATCCTGGCAACTTCGTGATTCAGAGCCGATTCTCACATAGTTTTTATTGCAAACATATTCGATGATTGAAGGAAAGTAGAAGTTGTTGCTGCCTTCTTTCAAGGATCCATATTTCGGAATATCTGGCTCTCTGCAATCTTTAGCTGTAAAATTAAACAAAACATTAAGTTTCATTAGAAAATAAACTTATATACCGGAAAAACAAAACCATATGACACAGTTCTGAAAAAACTTACGTCTGCAATGTGGAATATCATGAGACCAGTCAGCTTTGTGCCTTTCACATGTGATCCTTTTTGAGCCAATCATATCATAGCCTCGATTGCACTGGAAGTTAATGGTGTCACCCTCAGCATATCTATTTCGTACCTCGATTTCTTTTCTTCCATTTGGCGGAGAACCAGGATCAAGGCAATTGGCTATAAAGAATCAGAAATAGATGTCTGTGCAAATTCTGAACTAGATTTGTAGGATTCAAACTGCATTAAGTATCATATTCATTATACAAAAAAAGATGAAAATTGAACTAGATTGGAAGTAATAGAAACAGTGAACAATTAAAAACATTTACCTATACAAGTTGGTGATGGACCATTCCATTTGCCATCTGCACCACACCTAAGAGATTCGGGTCCTTTTCTAATATAATTATCATTGCAGGTAAATTTAACGACTGAAGGAAAGTAGAAGTTGCTGCTGTCTTTTTCCAAGGATCCATATTCCGGAATATCTGGCTTTCCGCAATTTTTAGCTATAGAATCAAATATAAATACAAATTAGGAATTCTAGCATAAATCACAACTTCAATACTCAACACCATAGCAGTCAGATATTCAGTTCATCTTCTCGCTTAGCTTTTTCTGCCTTTTCCCAAGGATCCACAATCTGGCTTTCCGTCAAATTGAGTTGAACAGAATGTTGAATTTTATCAAAACATCGGCTGAAATATCGAAAGTACAAAGATAACAATAGTCACTTTAAACAAAAATAACAAGAGAGAGGGTTAAAGACAACTTACGTCTGCATTGTGGGATAACATTTGACCAATCAGCTTTGTGTCTTTCGCATGTGATCGTTTTTGAGCCAATCATATGATAGCCTGGATTGCACAGGAAGTTAATGCTGTCATCCTCAGCATATCCATTTCTCACCTCAATTTCTTTTCTTCCATTCAATGGAGAACCAGGATCACGACAACGAGCTATAATAAATCAGAAACAGATGTCAATGAAAGTTCTGAACAAGGTTTGTGGGATGAAAGCTTCTTCATTCAGATGGTACCTAACTTCACTAAATTTTGCTCAATCGAGACCTTGCTGAATAAGAACCAAAGGTCTTCCCTGCGACAGTTTGCATAGCCTGAAAGGCAAGAAAATTTTGCCAGGCTACTGCTGCATGCTAGTGTTTCAAAGCTAATGTTTCCAGACAAGGAAATTGTATCAGACCTTTATTTTCCTTATGAAATATACTTTCCTCGTTTCTTATTCCAAGGACAAAGGCTGTGAAAACATTGTAAGAAAGTTGTTGAGACTGCTTCTACGGCAACACTTTTGCATTTTATTGCGTCATGAAACTTGTTTCGGCTGTTGCACACATTTATGAAAGTGAGCCAGGCTAAGTAAGTAAGTAAGTAAGTTTCCGTTTAACCTGCTTGGTTGTGTAAAGCTCAATTCCAGCAGGGATACTAGACCCCTTACGTAACGTGCCTTCTGAAGGATAGTGAAAATTTTTTAATCTACACCTCCAAGGTCACCCTTCGTGAACTTACATCGCCAAGCTTAACTTCAACTGCGCAGCGCAAATTATAACGCTTAAGGGTAAATGGAAACCTGGTATTCATTCTTCTTCAGTTTAATTTTATGGGGTTTTTACGACATTTACAACCTGATTTTGGCATTTCCTCAGAAAAAGCAATGAGTTAAAGAAGGGTAGGGCTTACCTATACAAGAAGGTAGTTCACCAATCCAATTTCCATCTTCACCACATCTAAGAGACTCGGCTCCTCTTCTCACATAATTATCACGACAAACATAATTAACCTTTGAGGGATAGAAGAAATTATCGCTGTCTGATGCCAAATAACCATACTGTGGTATTAGTGGTCTCTCACAAGATTTAGCTGTAGGATTAAAAGGGAAATAACAATTAGAAATCTAAATTCGACAGTTTTGAGTCGTTAAAACACAACGATGACAAAAGATACAATTGATACAAGGTTAACAACCCGTTTACACGAGTATGGATCCAAACAGATCTGTATCCAACCTTGTTCGGATAGACCTTGCGTTTACACAGGTAACACCTGGATCCGTAGCCATTCGGCTCTGAACCAGTTGGCTCTAAAACTAGGTCTCGTGTAAACGGCCTGGTCGGATCTGAATTGGTACAGATAGGCAACGAGGCAGCGAAATTCATGAACTCGAGGCTTTTCAAACATGCTTCTTTTGTTATTTATTGAGTCGGTGCCTAACACAGAATTTGATATAAAGTTGAATATAATCACGAAAGCATTCTTAAATCTAAGATGGATCCAAGTAACTCAAGGCTTAGTTTTATATCAGGAAGTATGTTTTTAATAATCTCAAGTTAAGTTTATCCATAAAGTTTGCAAATAAACTGGGAGTTCGAGGATGTTTTGCTTGCCTTTCACCTCAGAGGATGTGAAATGATGAATGTGAAAGATGGAAAGCGCGCATGAACTTTTTGGTTGTGAATATACATAATTGTCTAGAGCCACCTGGATCCAATCCTGTGTAAACGCAACCATTTTTGGAGCCAAACCCGTGTAAACACCTTGAAAAAAGTAGATCAGATCCAAATGGATCCAAAAACATTTGGATCCGTTCCCGTGCAAACAGGGTCTAAATCCTAAAATCAAAAGAATTAAAATTTTACAGTTTTGAATCTTTAAAACATAGCAAACGCATTTTGCCTATAAACAATGATAAATACCCAACGAAATCTTTAGGTACCGTGGCAACAATACCGTCTCTTAAAATTATAATCCCTGTCTAAAAACAATGTATCCTAACCATCCATAAAATAAGTAACGTAGCGCAATATACATCTACTTTTCGTTTATCTTTCACATAATTCATTTAACTCCACGCAGGTCAGCATTTAGATGGGTAACCTTCAAGGTTTTGACTTAACAACTAACTCAACTCTCCTTGGAAGGGATGTTAGATTATTATCCCCTTAATCTACAAACATCAGTTCGGATGGTACGTTGAGTAGCAAAAAAATAATCAAAGAATTTGATTACCTCGGCAGACAGGTTTTTTAGAACTCCAAGTGCCGTCATATTGACATACAGCAATCGTCGACTGTCCCGGACGAAATTCATAACCAGGCAAACATTCAAAGTCAAGTCTGCAGTTGTATGTATTGTTACAAGTATTTCCTCCTTGCACTCCTTTTGCAATGCCATTATCAATCGAATTGTAGCTTGCATCACATTGCACCGCTAAAATAAAAGATATGTCCTTTGTGTTGAATCAATCCCTGCATCGTCTGTACCTAGCATCCTTAATATAATATCGCAAGGAGCCTTTGAAGCAATAGGTTTGAAAATGGGTCATTTACTGCTAGGGATTGTGCCTATGACCTATTCACATAGTGACCCTCTGCCATTAAACTGATTCAATAGCTAAAAGTCGGATCTCACAATAGATCCTTCTTACATTTTTAGTATGCAACTTGATTTAGAACCTACTTGAATTCTAGATTCAGATCGATTTTGAATCTAGAATTCGAGATTTAAAGTTTCTGCAAAAATTCGAATTTTAATAAGTGACTTCCACATTTGAAGGACAGCTCGAAATGCAGTGATAACTGCTTTGAATAAATTGACAGAGTAAGGTCAAATTTCAAAATGAATGTCACATAAGGAGGCCCCAATGCAGTTCTGTGGAGTATAGTAAGTACTGTGGAAGGATACCAAAAGCAATGTGTAGGAAATATCAAAAGTGCTCTTAGTTTTCCTCCACTTGATACTACTAAATATTTTCCATAGTACTAATGGTATTCCCCACAAGTAATCTTTTGGTCATCGTATCGTGGGTGTTGATTGGTTTTCCCACACTATACAAATCATTTACCTCTGACGTATTACTCCGTTGAGTGTCAGACGAAAAGCTTCTTTTCGCTATGTTTCCAGTATTTTTGTCCATAATGAATATTCTCCATACCACATCAGTACTGATGGTATCTTTCCACAGCACTGAATACCCTACACAGTACTGCAAAGACGTGATTAAACAACGACAATGAGATCCGATATTCTGATTAGCCTGAACCACAGCCGGTTTTATTCATGAGTTAGATTTGTGTCTATTTGTCTTCTGTGTCTTAATTGTGTCTTACCCTATTGGAGGCAAAAAACAGCAATTCGGGATATCAAACATTCAGTGCAATCCAAAGACCGATTTCATGTGATGTACCTGACTCATTTGTTTGAATAGGAGCTTCACGTGATATTTTCCAAAGTTCTTATTGATTCTTACTTTTAAGTATAGTCAAACGAGAGCATAGTCACAGGAGAGCAAAATCCTAGGATAGCATAGTCATATGAGAGCATAGTCATAAGGGAGTGTAGGAAACATTGATTTATCTTTTAGTGCAGACATTTGCTTTATTTGTGATTTTCTTATTTTATTGTGTAATTTTGTAAAGCATTCAAAACTATGCTTTTCTTATGACTATCCATAGAGCCAGCACGTAAAGTTACCTTCACATTTTGGCTCATGACTCCAATCTCCACTTCCGGTACAAGTTATTTCGCGTGGTCCGACTCGATTATAACCCAAATTGCAATCAATGATCTGTGTGTCTTTGTAACGAGTGCCATAAGATTCTATCTTGCCATTGGAGACATCTCTTGGATTTCCACAATCCACTCCTTCAATCAAATGAAAATCAAATTAAAAAAAGAATTATCAAAGAAAATATGGCCCAGCTTCATTTATTTTACGATTACTACCAAAAGAAATGGCCATGAATATGAACAAAACAGGTTTTTCTTTTTGATAATGTCTGCATCTAATCAGAGCACAATACACCCTAGGATAGTTATCTATAGCTTGTCTATGCACACAATGCACCCATCTTTAAACTCCTTATACTAATTTCCGAAAGCCGTAAGTCCTAAGGGGAACAGCCATCGGCATCGCTACCTGCTATGGACTGCAAGGTACCAATAGGAAGAGTTTACGTATTAACCGGTGACAAATGTCGATCGGCATTCTATACGTAAAGTCTTTTGTATCTATTAGAATAAGGAAGTATATGTAGCTGGTACCGGCAGAGGTTTGTATCCAGGATGGGATAGTTATTATTGTTATCATTAGCATTATGATTCTCATATACTATTATCATTATCAATATCATCATTGTTATTGTTATTATTATTATTTTCATCAATCTATTCACAGTAGGTACAACGGGTAATAGCTAATAAATCACATAGGTAATCAAAATCTACAACATTACTAAGTATGTAAATTTATAATAACATAATAATAGAAAACAGAAAAGAAGGACAGCCTTCAAGTTCAGATGAGATTAGCAAAACCGAGATAGAAGACGTAAATATTGGAACAATTTACAACATTTCTTGATATGCATCTTGATAAAATTGTTTATGTTGCAACATAAACAAAACCTTTATGACCAAATTTTTCCTAAAACTTTAATGATGACTTAATTAATTAGACATTTTTAGAAGTACATGAAGTAGTATTTAGGCCTGATTTACGCCATCCACAAAACCACCCTCTTTTTGCGCTCTTCATTCAGATCCTGTTTGAGTAGAATTTTTTACTTATTTCATGTATTTAGAGGCTCGTTTGGTAAATGCATTCTGATGAAAGGAGGACTTGAAAGCCCTTACTGCGAAGAAGTTGAAGGAATATCAACGAAAGAAAATGGGTAAACTACCAGTGTATCCGGATGTAGTTGAGACGTCTACTATCTTATATCGAAGACGAAACATTTCGCCAGCTTCTTATAATAATAATGATATTAATAATAATATAGATTATTTAAACAGGGTAACCTTTTCAGTGCAATCAAGTAAAGTCATCAATTGGGGCCCTGTCTAAAATCAAAGTACTATAAAGTGATTTTAATACAATGTAAAACGAGTGAAATAAATTATAAAACAAAAATATTTGGTTTAAGGAGTATCGTACTAATCAAAGTATTTCTTTATTTGTGAACTAAATACCAAATAGAGTTTAAAGAGCAAACCTCTAAGGGGACTTCATTGTAGCGTTTAGGTTCTTGAAACAGAAACGATTTCCTCCCAGCTTTAGTTCTCAACCGTGGTGATCAAAGGGTTACGTTGTTATAATTATGACTTATTTTTTCCGCGTATGAGGAGAACGCTGGAATACTGGTTCCTTGTAGACACAGATTAGATGTCCGACTTTCAATTTCTTTTGATTTAGGATGCTGTGAAATCTGTTTTCGCTACTTCCAATTGCTTGGTAGTGGATCATTTTATGTGCCCTTTCCTGCAGTTTTTCAAACCTCTGTGCCATTGTATCCGATATCTTGAAGGCAGATATGCCTTATAAAGCATCATAAAAGTAAGCAAAATTTAAGAACATTTCAGGCTGAAAGTAGATGAATATTTAAGAACAGTCAGCTTCAAACTAATATGACTGGTTTTCATAAAAGAAAAAGAGATAAGAATCCGAATGTTAAAAAATGCTACCCTATCATCGATTTCAACCTCCATTAGAAATGAAAATGTGAACAAATAATAGAATAAAATTGATGATAATAAAAGATAAATCAAGTCTAATTAATGAAGTAATGAAAAACTGAAATCAAAAGTAAAATCAAAAAATACTTTACAGATTTTAGGTGTAACTATTAATTTATATTAGTATTTTTGGGGCTTCTTCGAAATCCAACTAAACATTATTTTCGAGCTTAGCGTCCCCCTTTTTTCCTACTACTACAATCCTACATAGACCTCTAAGCAGCCTTCATAACAATAACATCTTTGTAACAACTCTTATAGCAATTAATATCGATATTTAGATTAGCAATATTTTACCTTTTCATATTAGACAGAGGAGAGTGAAGAGATGAAGAGGTTTAGCCCGGCCATTTGCTTTGTCATCGACTCGAATTAACACGAACTCCACACCACATTTTGGCTGAACTTCGAAATCTATTTTTTCCTCAAAAACGCACATCGAAATCTTTTTTGAATCGCAGATTTATCCTATATCTGTATTTTGCTTGAAAACAGGTTTTTGTTTTGGTTTATAAAGCATCTTTGAGCTGTAAACCGAGAAATGATGACAGTTACATCTATATGAAATATTCACCTCGGACGTCAGAATCGAAAACGAGACTGAAATGAAAAAGTTGTCTTGTACTACAGAAGATGCACTTTAAGTTGCTTCTTACAGAGAAATGGGTCTCCAATTTAGAAAAAAATGTTTAACCTTTCAAGTTATTTTACCTTAAAGATATCTAGTCAGGCAAGGATCTTTTTTACAAAAACGACAACTAGAAGCTTAAGTTCCATTTTTCCTGCATTTTCGATCGTGCAACCAAACAATCATTATCTAGGTTAAAGCCAAAGCTATATTATCATTTTCTTTTGATGCCACAGAAGGCCATATACATCTCCAGATAAAATGCTCCCATTAACGCAGTGATTAAATGTAATAACCACAGTGGGAAACCGCTTGGCTACCTCTTTCTTTGTTTATGTTTTCAGTTGCTTTTACCGTACATCAATCTCCTTCAACCCTAAAATTTAGCCTGGATAATCAACAGCTTTATGTTTTCAGTCATATAGGTTATTGATTTCTTTTGTAAGACGTTTTTAGGCAGTGAATCTTTTGAGGTACTCTGAAGAGAAACTCCAGCAAATTAAAACATTCAGAGCAAGGGCTATTGAAATGTGGAGCGATCTACCCGCATCAAAAAAAGTGAAATAGTTTGCTTTTATCCAAAGCAGCACTCTAAGCTAAACTTTTATTTGCATTTTCGATACCATTTGGTAGAAAATTATTGTAAATATTCAACTATTCATTTATTTTTCATTGTAACACCCAATTGAAAGCTTTTATTTATAGTGGGATCTCTCAGTTTAAAATTTAGCTCTATTAGTGCAGACAACCCACTTTAAACATTAATTACTATCATCAATAATTATTACTGACTGTTGGGCCATCTGGTCAAATAGACCCATAGATTGTCTATCACTGGAAAAAAGTGGTACTTTTACCCAAGTGGCCTAAGTCAAAATGGGGCCCTTTCAGTATTTGTATATGTAAAAGTTAATCTTTTTACCAAGTTCATAAATTTTTTGAAAAGAAAAATAATTGAAACTTGGAGGCCCTTTTTCATGTTTTCCCAACCAGTGAAAAAAACTTTGAAAATCCCCTGTTTGTAGGAATTGAATTTACGTCCTCGCGTGCGGTGATAAAATACTTCAAAACTAGGCAGCTTGCTGCCTTATATATATATATCATTTAATGATGATGAAAATACTTTTAAACAAAAACAATATCAAATATACTTACTTTCACAGGTTGGGAGTGTTCCAGACCATCTCTGGTTTTCCAAACACCTTCTGTATGCATTTCCCCGTGTCATAGTGTAGCCATACTTGCAAGAGAATTTAACCGTACTCTCGAAAGTGTACAAGCTACCTTCCAACACACCATTCATCACATAGCCTGGGCTTCCACAGCTTTTTGCTTCATGAAAGAAATCAATTCAAAGATATCATTGAGTAAGAATATATGGGCTAAACAAATAATGGTAACTATTCAAGTCAGTGTAAGTTACAATGACTTCAATATAATTATTTGATTTTTTCATTTCTCAATTGTGGGTTTTGACTTATACAACGGATAAGTACGGTTCTGCTGAACACAGGAACGCCTGGTACCAGCAGAGAATAAGCAATGAGATAATGAAGGTGGTGGGAATGGAACTCAAAACCCCTTGGTTAGAAACCAAGTGCTATAGCGATTGTGCCAGGCGTTCCTGTGTTCAGCAGAATTTGAGAAATGAAAAAATCAAATAATTATCCGACCAACTGGATAAACTCGGCTCCTTCCCAGCCTTAGCTTTTGTGTTGTATAGCACAATCGCTATGGCACTTGGTTTCTAACCAAGGGGTTGTGACTAAAATATACATCAATCAAAATAGTTAGCCATTTTGGATAGCCCCTGAAGAATCGATAATGTATGGTTTATAATTGATCGGTAAATACGCTTATCATCTTCGTACCCTATTAGTTTAGGGTCAGAGTTCACTAGTGTGCCATTGGCACATTCATCTCGATTTGACCTCATTTCGTGACTACTACTTCGAACTCACTTTTTGCCAAGAGTTAAAAGAGCTGGCCCATTCTCTCCTCATATTTTATGTGAAAGGTCTGGAGATAGTTTCAAACCCACGACTCTTTGAACAAAGGTAGAGTGATCTGATCACTCGACTATCACCAGCACGATTCTTACTAAATTACGCAGTAGCATTTTGAATGGCTGAAATTACATAAAAACCTGGCAAAATCGAGCCAGAAAATTGAAATTGGTCTTACGATGACACGTTGGAAATCTAGATCCACGAGACCTCCAGCCATTTAGATCACAGACTGCAGTCGGAACACCACTGCGAAAATAGCCAGCTATGCAACTGAATAATACTTCATCCCCGTACTGGTATGAAAGTTGACTTCCTCGAGATATCCTCGCATTTTCTGGAATATCCGGAGCCTTACATACAAGAACTGAAAAAAAATTAAAGTCATGACTTAAGTCTGATGAAATTAGAATTACTTATTTGCTATTGCTCGTTTGTTAAGATTGACGATCGAAAATGTAATTAAAGACCTAAAATAAGGGATGATTTTCTTTGAGAAAATAAGTAAGCAATGCTCCTAAGCACTGAAAGCAGTTTCTATCTACAGCCATTCGGGACAAAATTCCATGATAAGTCATCGATCGATTAGACAGGGAATTGGCTATAACATTTCTAGGAAGCAGGGTAACCGAGCATCTAAAGGTAGTTTTGGAATCCTTGAGTGAAGGCGGTCATTTTAAGCCTTGGAGACATTCTGCGAAATGAGCCATTGTGACGTATTTGATGATGTCGTGTGACCACAGTCACAAGAAATCTAATATCCGAATATTCCATCGCTGATCACATCAATGGAAAGAGCATCGAAAACTGAGCAAATAATTATAGGACACTGATGATATACATGCGCCTCAGATTCTCGAATACCCTGTTTGCTAGAATGTTATGGTAAATTCTCTGTCTAGACTTCGGACGGCCCTTTCTACTTAAAAATAATATTTGCTAAGTTCCACAAACTGTACAACAGGGAATAGTTCGAGCTTTTAAGCCATTTCCATTACTTTAGCAGAAGTGAGCTTATTGATACCAAAAAGACCCCTTTGGTGACATAGATTTGGTCTTTTCGGGGATGAACTTTAGGCGGTGCAATTACCTTTGCACTTTGGAGGTCTAGCATTCCACTCTAAACTCGGCAGACACGTTATGGCCATGGGACCTTGACGCTGATAACCTGGGTTACATCTGAAGCGAACCACCTTTCCAACTTCATAACTTTTGCCAGTGCTGCGGCCATCTTTAGGGGCTTTAGGTTTCTTGCATTCTTTTCCTGCAACATAAAGCAATAAGATATAAACAATCAACCAAAGAAAATGTATAGCCTGATTTGAAAAAAAAAGAAGTAAAACCTAGCCTGGTAGGACTAAGATCGATTCCTTTAGTAGGCCGTGACGTGCCTAGCCGAGTGATACAAATTTTTGAGCATTTGTCACTGTTGGAACATTCGTGAAAAGCACTTAAATACGCATCAAAAACACACCAATATACCTCCCTATAGTTTGATATACTAGAAAGTAGAAAGTAGAGCAAAATTAATCTGACATACTAATTGACTAGTTTTTGACATTTGCAAACTAGACATTTCCATATTTTCTGAAAATCAAGTCGCGAAACTGATGTTCGCTGACGGTTTGAAAAATGGAATTTGTAGTCGAAAACATTGAGACGAAATATTCTTATAGACCGATACATCAAGTGACATAATAGAATTTCACTGAAAGAAAAGGGAACCAAAGTAGTCAGGTATATGTATATTAACATAACGTTCTATACTGTTCACTGGAATCGAGGGTCGATTGCTGTTCAGATAATGTAGGAAAATTAGAATTGAAAAACTTATATATGGTACCTTCATATATACTTTTTTCAAAACTCATGAAAACATGTGTAGGTTGCATGCATTCGTGTGTGCCCCTTGATTTAGATGGAAAGGGAACATAATTTTGTTCATCGTCACTGATGAACTCATATGTCCTTAAAGTGACCTAGTAGATCATTTGGTAAGGTCCTTTCAATGTCAAAGGCTGTAGGTCACTCATGATGTTGTTATCGGACACTTTTATGATGAATACATTGGACCATGCAAAATGACTCATGTGTTCAGCCAAGTGTCCAGTATCTACATAATTCCACTCGTTGGTCATCCTGCGTGCCTCGTTCTAAAGTGTTCATTCATGTGATCTGAATGCCCTGTGTCCCTAGAGTTCTGCGATAGGCGCTTCTGTATTCCCAGTTTTCAATCGTTCTATATGAATGATGCATTCTTTCGTGCGCGTGCAAGGCTGCGTTTTGCATAAATAGCGAAGCATTCGTCTTGTTAAACACTCGGGCTTCGGAAGCAAGGAGATGGACTGGTCGAAGATCGAAGGTGCAAGACAACATAAAAGAGTGCTGATTCTCCGAGAATCCAAAGACAAGACCTATGTGTGTCCAGTCAAGCACTGTGAGAACCGAACATTTTTCAGCAAAAGGGGATGCAGAAAGCATGTTGATAAGAAGCACAGATGGTACTACTATTTCGATGAAAAGCCTAGCGAGAGATTGATCGACCAAGCAATAAGACAACAACCCACACATAATAAATTCAAAGACAGCTCGAGAAAGCGTGCTGATACATCGAAAATGCCACATTATTCTATTACTGATGGCATTGGGAAAAGATACATAGAATGGCTGTGTGCTATTTGTGGAGGGGGTATGTCAGAGGTACAAGCAATGCAGAACGGAACTCGAGTGATGAAATTCTTAAAATTTTGCAGCGAGGACGATGAAGAAGAGCTCACCACCGAGCATATAGATTATTGTATTGGCTCTGCCAGTCTCATATGCAATTTCATCGAGCACATAGGGAAAGAGTGGGGACTTGGTAGCTCTGCACAGTTCGCATATTTACAAGCGATCACTGATGTCATCGACTTCAGGAAATCTTGCGGCCTGTCAAATGCAGTTCTTGGAAATCTGGCTATCTCCGAAGTCTACATCAACAGAGGCAAGAGAGCATTGGCTAGACGGAAAATTACCGAGTGGGCGAAGAATTTATCGGTGGAAGTTCTCGCTGCCAATAACCAATGGGCGACAATGGAGGAGATGGAAACGGTTGTACCACACCATCTGCCACGGTATAAAGATGTACTTTTAAGATGCAAGTCGTACCCTGTCACCTCTGTTCGTGCAGCAGAATTGACATTTGCAACTCGTTTCGTTTCTCTTTATCTCTTCACGAGAGTGAAAGGATCTCGACCGATGACTTACCAATACCTGACACTGAGTATGTTTGAGAAGTCGAAAGAAAGCGATGGCTTCGTCGACCAAACCGAATTCAAGACTGCCCAGCAATACACATTCGACTCGTTGATTTTTGACGAAACAAGCACTCGATTAATAGACGAATACATTGTGAACATTAGACCGCTGTTGAATCCGAAATGCGACTACCTTCTCGTCACACGGAGTGGCACTCAATTCAAGGCTATTGGTAATCACATGTCAGAGCTCGTCTTTCAAGCTATTGGTAAATATGTACACCCTACAAGATATCGACAAATCGTGGAAACCGAGAGCTCGCGAATACTTTCTACCGAAGAACAGAGATCGATAAGCCTGGATCAGAAGCACAGCTCTCAGGTAGCTAGGACCTACTATCAAAAACGCAGTTCGCGAGAAGTAGCAACGAGTGGAAAACTGGCCATGAAAAAACTTCGAAGCACTAAAGTAGAGAAGATGGTGAAACGAGCTGTTTTTTCCAGCGAGATTGAAGTTTCGGACAATGAAAAGAATACTGATGTAGATGGTGAAGATAATATCGTCAAAACAGTTGTGGAAGTAATACAGCCACTAAATTCTTCATGTGATTTGGAAAACAAAAGCAATGTTTCGCCTCCAATATATCAACCTCCAGTAAGGAAAGCAAGTAAACTTAAAGGAAAGTCAATTGTCAGTTCCAGGGTTCCTTATACCAAGGATGAAGACTATTTCTTAAAAAAAGGTTTAAAGGTGTATGGATTTGGCAAATGGACGAGTATGCTGCGGGACCCAAGGTTCAAATTCCATGAAAAAAGAACTGCAGATTTCCTCAAAAAGCGTGCAGAACTGATAACTCGAAAATAGACCTGCCTGCAAAATGATAAATTATTTTTAATATCACCGTCATTTTATTTTATTCTATTTTCAAAATAAAGTTTAGTCAATATTTAATCTTTTATTTTAAAAGTTACACGCTTTCAAATGAAAATGAATAATTATTTAGAGGGTCAGACAGTGTATTCGAACATACGAATATGCAAACTTTATTTGGATTTGTCTGTATTATAAAAACATGCAGAATTAAAAATAGGCGTGAGCTGAGATTATTTGTCTGGAAGGATTTGGTAACAACGTTAACAAGAATTAACAACAGTATCTAAGAAGCCACAAGGGTGAACAAGGAAATATGAAATCGAGACAACCTCGATATGAAACTTATTTTTGGAATAAAGTCTTTTTATAATCAAAGTTTATTTTATTTTTAGAATGAATTTGTTTATTTTATTTTTTTTAAAAAAAGTTTATTTTATTTTGTTTTTAAAGTAAATTTCACTGGATGCCAATCTTCAATTTCAAATTTAAAAGAATTTCAAATGAAAATAAAAAATGTATCAGTCGGTCAAACAGCAGATTCGAACATACGAGGTGAAAATTGTATCTGGATTCGCCTTAGTCGTAAAACAATTCAGAATCAAAAAATGTCCGTGAGCTTAGATTATTTTGCAGGAAGAATTTGGTAACAACGTTAACAAGAATTAACAACAGTATCTAAGAAGCCACAAGGGTGAACAAGAAAATAGGAAATCGAGGCTGCCTCGAGATGAAACGTATTATTTAAATACAATTTATTTTATTTTTAGAATTACTTTTCTTTTTTCTTATTTTTAAATCAATAGTAAATTTCACTCGATGTCAATCTTCAATTTCAAATCTAAAAGTATTTCAAATGAAAATAAAGATTTCTGCAGATGGTCAAACAGTGGATTCGAACCTATGACCGCCTGAATTGTAAAATAATCCATAATTAAAACTAGCCTCGATTTCATATTTCCTTGTTCACTCTTGTGGCAGCTTAGATACTGTTGTTAATTCTTGTTCACGTTGTTACCAAATTCTTCCTGAAAGATAATCTCAGGTCCCTTGATTTGGAAAACAAAAGCAATGTTTCGCCTCCAATATATCAACCTCCAGTAAGGAAGGCAAGTAAACTTAAAGTAAAGTCAATCGTCAGTTCAAGGGTTCCTTAATACCAAAGGTGAACACTATTTCTTAAAAAAGGTTTAAAGGTGTATGGATTTGACAAATGGACAAATATGCTGCGGGACCCCAGGTTCAAGTTCCAGGAAAAAATGAATGCAGATTCTATCAAAAAGCGTGCAGAACTGATAACTCGAAAATAGACCTGCCTGCAAAATGATAAATTATTTTTAATACCACGGTCATTTTATTTTATTCTATATTGAAAGTAAAGTTCAGTCAATATCAAACTTTGATTTCAAATCTAAAAGAATTTCAAATGAAAATAAAAAGTTTATCAGTGGGTCAAACAGTGGATTCGAACTTACGAGGGAAAATTTTATCTGGATTCGCCTGAGTCGTAAAACAATTCAGAATTAAAAATAGCCATGAGCTGAGATTATTTTTCGAGAAGGATTTGGTAACAACGTGAACAAGAATTAACAACAGTATCTAAGAAGCCACAAGAGTGAACAAGGAAATATGAAATCGAGGCTAGTTTTAATTATGAATTATTTTACAATTCAGGCGGTCATAGGTTCGAATCCACTGTTTGACTATCTGCAGAAATCTTTATTTTCATTTGAAATACTTTTAGATTTGAAATTGAAGATTGACATCGAGTGAAATTCACTATTGATTTAAAAATAAGAAAAAAGAAAAGTAATTCTAGAAATAAAATAAATTGTATTCAAAAAATACGTTTCATATCGAGGCAGCCTCGATTTCCTATTTTCTTGTTCACCCTTGTGGCTTCTTAGATACTGTTGTTAATTCTTGTTAACGTTGTTACCAAATCCTTCCTGAAAAATAATCTCAGCTCACGGCCATTTTTTGATTCTGAATTGTTTTACGACTCAGGCGAATCCAGATACAATTATCACCTCGTATGTTCGAATCTACTGTTTGACCAACTGATAAATGTTTTATTTTCATTTGAACTTCTTTTGGATTTGAAATCTAAGATTGGTATCCAGTGAAATTTACTTTAAAAACAAAATAAAATAAAATTTGTTTAGAAAAAATAAAATAAACAAATTCATTCTAGAAATAAAATAAAATTTGATTATAAAAAGACTTTATTCCAAAAATAAGTTTCATATCGAGGTAGTCTCGATTTCATATTTCCTTGTTCACCCTTGTGGCTTCTTAGATACTGTTGTTAATTCTTGTTAACGTTGTTACCAAATCCTTCCAGACAAATAATTGTAGGTCACGTGATATTTGATGACGTCTCTTTGTTTCCAATTTATGATGATGATGATGATTTATCCTGTTGTTGATGACGATAGTAATAATCATAATAAACTTAAACCCAAGGAGAAGTCATAAAATATCACATGGCCCAAGATTATTTTCGTCGATGAACATCTAAATGGATTTCACTAGTAAGGCAATTTGAGAGGGTAGTCGAGAATTGCCCACTGGCAACTGTGTATCTAAAAAATGCCCTTGTGAAACTTTGCATGATAGGAGAATACACGTATTCTTTTTTATAAGCAACCGCTTTATAAGCAAGTCCGTACCAGACAAAAACATAAGAAATCCCAGTACTGGATAGAGGAATGTTAAGCAATTTGAAAATTCTATTTCTGATCCAATTGGCAATGAAAATCGTGCAGCAGCTATAGAGAAGTAGGTTACAGTGGATAGTAGTCCCAGCACACTTTTGTATGTAAGATACCATCGACGTTTATTTGTAAAACAACTTGTGCCGTGGTTTCCTAAGAAACAAATGTCTAAGTGAAAAAAAGGTAAGCAATTGCTAAGCAATTTTAGATATTCAAATTTGCCCTCGAGCTAAGCAAATTCTAGAACTGAGCTCGAGTGGAAATTGTTATAAAAATGTGTGTGGCCCATAGAAACGCATAGTTACAAAAACTAACGAGTACAGCTTTACTGCAGCTACGATATATCTAGCCCGTTGCGGTTGCTGTGCGTCTCTAAGGAGCATAGTTACAAAAACTGACGAGTACAGTTTTACTGCAGCTAGGATATATCTAGCCCGTTGTGGTTGTTGTGCGTCTCTAAGGAGCATAGTTACAAAAACTGGCGAATACAGTTTACTGCAGCTAGGATATATTTAGCACGTTGTGGTTGCTGTGTGTTTCTAAGGAGCATTGTTACTAAAACTGACGAGTACAGTTTTACTGCAGCTAGGATATATTTAGCCGGTTGTGGTTGCTGTGCGTTTCTAAGGAGTATAGTTACAAAAACTGGCGAATACAGTTTTACTGCAGCTACGATATATTTAGCCCGTTGTGGTTGCTGTGCGTTTCTAAGGAGCATAGTTACAAAAACTGGCGAATACAGTTTACTGCAGCTAGGATATATTTAGCCCGTTGTGGTTGTTGTTTGTTTCTAAGGAGCATAGTTACAAAAACTGGCGAATACAGTTTTACTGCAGCTAGGATGTATCTAGCCCGTTGTGGTTGTTGTTTGTTTCTAAGGAGCATAGTTACAAAAACTGGCGAATACAGTTTACTGCAGCTAGGATATATCTAGCATGTTGTGGTTGCTGTGTGTTTCTAAGGAGCATAGTTACAAAAACTGACGAGTACAGTTTTACTGCAGCTAGGATATATTTAGCCCGTTGCAGTTGTTGTGCGTTTCTAAGGAGCATAGTTACAAAAACTGACAAATACAGTTTTACTGCAGCTAAGATATATTTAGTCCGTTGCAGTCATTGTGCGTTTCTAAGGAGCATAGTTACAAAAACTGGCGAGTACAGCTTTACTGCAGCTAAGATATATTTAGCCGGTTGTGGTTGCTGTGCGTTTCTAAGGAGCATAGTTACAAAAACTGTCGAATACAGTTTACTGCAGCTAGGATATATCTAGCACGTTGTGGTTGCTGTGTGTTTCTAAGGAGCATTGTTACTAAAACTGACGAGTACAGTTTTACTGCAGCTAGGATATATTTAGCCCGTTGCAGTCATTGTGCGTTTCTAAGGAGCATAGTTACAAAAACTGGCGAGTACAGCTTTACTGCAGCTAAGATATATTTAGTCCGTTGCAGTCATTGTGCGTTTCTAAGGAGCATAGTTACAAAAACTGTCGAATACAGTTTACTGCAGCTAGGATATATCTAGCACGTTGTGGTTGCTGTGTGTTTCTAAGGAGCATTGTTACTAAAACTGACGAGTACAGTTTTACTGCAGCTAGGATATATTTAGCCGGTTGTGGTTGCTGTGCGTTTCTAAGGAGTATAGTTACAAAAACTGGCAAATACAGTTTTACTGCAGCTACGATATATTTAGCCCGTTGTGGTTGCTGTGCGTTTCTAAGGAGCATAGTTACAAAAACTGGCGAATACAGTTTACTGCAGCTAGGATATATTTAGCCCGTTGTGGTTGTTGTTTGTTTCTAAGGAGCATAGTTACAAAAACTGGCGAATACAGTTTTACTGCAGCTAGGATATATCTAGCCCGTTGTGGTTGTTGTTTGTTTCTAAGGAGCATAGTTACAAAAACTGGCGAATACAGTTTACTGCAGCTAGGATATATCTAGCATGTTGTGGTTGCTGTGTGTTTCTAAGGAGCATAGTTACAAAAACTGACGAGTACAGTTTTACTGCAGCTAGGATATATTTAGCCCGTTGCAGTTGTTGTGCGTTTCTAAGGAGCATAGTTACAAAAACTGACAAATACAGTTTTACTGCAGCTAAGATATATTTAGTCCGTTGCAGTCATTGTGCGTTTCTAAGGAGCATAGTTACAAAAACTGGCGAGTACAGCTTTACTGCAGCTAAGATATATTTAGCCGGTTGTGGTTGCTGTGCGTTTCTAAGGAGTATAGTTACAAAAACTGGCGAATACAGTTTACTGCAGCTAGGATATATTTAGCCCGTTGTGGTTGCTGTGCGTTTTTAAGGAGCATATATACAAAAACTGGAAAATGCAGTTTACTGCAGCTAGGATATATTTAGCCCGTTGTGGTTGCTGTGTTTTTCTAAGGAGCATAGTTACAAAAACTGGCGAATACAGTTTACTGCAGCTAGGATATATTTAGCCCGTTGTGGTTGCTGTGCGTTTCTAAGGAGCATAGTTACAAAAACTGGCGAATACAGTTTACTGCAGCTAGGATATATCTAGTACGTTGTGGCTGCTGTGTGTTTCTAAGGAGCATATATACAAAAACTGGCAAATACAGTTTTACTGCAGCTGTGATATATTTAGCCGGTTGTGGTTGCTGTGCGTTTCTAAGGAGCATAGTTACAAAAACTGGCGAATACAGTTTACTGCAGCTAGGATATATTTAGCCCGTTGTGGTTGCTGTGCGTTTCTAAGGAGCATAGTTACAAAAACTGGCGAATACAGTTTACTGCAGCTAGGATATATCTAGCCCGTTGTGGTTGCTGTGCGTTTCTAAGGAGCATAGTTACAAAAACTGGCGAATACAGTTTACTGCAGCTAGGATATATCTAGCACGTTGTGGTTGCTGTGTGTTTCTAAGGAGCATTGTTACTAAAACTGACGAGTACAGTTTTACTGCAGCTAGGATATATTTAGCCGGTTGTGGTTGCTGTGCGTTTCTAAGGAGTATAGTTACAAAAACTGGCGAATACAGTTTTACTGCAGCTACGATATATTTAGCCCGTTGTGGTTGCTGTGCGTTTCTAAGGAGCATAGTTACAAAAACTGGCGAATACAGTTTACTGCAGCTAGGATATATCTAGCCCGTTGTGGTTGTTGTGCGTTTCTAAGGAGCATAGTTACAAAAACTGGCGAATACAGTTTACTGCAGCTAGGATATATCTAGCCCGTTGTGGTTGTTGTGCGTTTCTAAGGAGCATAGTCCTGTCATACATTGTGTGAAAAGGGATATGTCATCTTTTATTGCGTCGTCAATTAGTTTAGACAATAAGTTAAAAACAAGTTTAGATTAAGTGAATAAATAAACATTTGGAGTGAATGAACAAACAAACTAACTGCAAACTGGTTTTCCTTGATCCCATGGCTTCCATTTTCCAATAGCACTGCAAGTTAATTTGGAAGGTCCAGCCAAAGTGAAGCCCTTCTTGCACTTGTATGTCACTTGATCTCCGAATTTATACGAGCTTTTGTCTTTGAAAGCCTTCCCATTGAGAGAGACGGAACCTCTCCTCAACCGAGTGAGTAGTATTCTTTCTTTAGGACATTTTGAGCCTGAAAAAGATTTGACGGCTTTGAGACATGTGAAAACTAAACGTGATAAAGGAATATTACAATATTTCTCTGTATATCTGTAACATTTCTTAATCTCTTCTCCGTTCTGGTTCTGATTTTGTCACATCAAAGCTGATTCAGCGTTACGTAATTATTGAATAGACCCCATACCTATAGGATATACATACATTCTTAGTTGGTATCGTTTGAAATCATATCATTTTCCCACTTTTTCGGACAAATCTATTATACGTGTTTAACCAAAATTCAAGTAAGTTTTGATGTTTGGACCCTCTTTAAAATTGTGGCACCAAGACACACCAAGCTTCCCACTTGATGAGTTGAATCGAAATCGGAAGCAAATAAGGAAACGGAACACGGAAGCGAGATAAAACAACGAAAGATATTTAACCCTGCTGCCCTGAATTTGATAAGCATCGGAAGCAAATAAAGAACAGTGAAGTGGGATTCACAAAAAAGGAACATTTTTACGAAAATCAATCCAGGAGCTCAGGATCAATTGAAACAGCCTCAAGGAACTCGAAAATAACACCAACTACACTCCTTTTTTTGTAAGAACAATAGCATAAGAACACGAGCCTCAAATTTTGCAAAAACTTAAGAACAAGCTGAGAACAAACCGGAGGCCCCCCCATAGTACCCCTGGATAACGGATTCACGCGTCAATTTTTCGTTTATCACGCCATCACGGACCTTAAAACAGAATTTTCACGATCTTTTCCATCTAATTATGCAAGAAAATGTTTTTTTAACGACCAGAACGCGTAACGCAATCACGCACTTGAAAACTCCTTTTCACGGAATAACGACCTCATTTTCAACTAATCACGCTGCACGAAGGATTCTTTGATCACGGATTCACGAACCGAAAATATCTAAATCACGAAATCACGCCCAGAAATATGCCAAATAACGCTTCACGTACAAATATGGGGGGGCCTCAAACCGAGGCTGACAAATTTAAGGTCGATATTAGAATTATAGGAAATAACCATGAGACTGAAAAATAATTACAAAACAAGAAGATTGACCGCACACTGATGTATCAGATGGTCAAGAGCGTCCACATTTCAACCAATTAACACAACTGATAGCTAGAACAGGCTTCCAAATCAATATGAATTAAGAACAATTTAAGAACATTTCAGGCTGAAAATAGAGGAATATTCAAGAACAGCTAGCTTTAAATCAAATTTACTGGTTCTTATAAAAAGGAAAAGTATAAGTATTATTGCAAAAAGAGTGTATGGCCAAAATAAGTCAATATGATATAGGATACATTTTTTCAGTTTCAGATTCAGTTCTTATTTATTTGAAAATCAATCTTAGATACAATCTTAAACTATTACATACATTACATACAGCTTATTACATATACATTACTAATACATATATTACATACATTACATTAAGTTCCATATAAAATACACAAAAAGATATGAAAAAGTAAAGACTATATTTAGGATTAATTGACTAAGGAGGAACTCTCTAAGTAGCTAAACTAATGGAGAGAGAGTCCCCCCACCTAAAAACAAAAGAAAACTAAAAAGTAATCTTATTAAAAACAACAACCAATAACCAGACGAGTACCATGTTTTAGCAAGAAGTAATAGAGAGCTTGCCCTAATAATCTCTCTTTGAGTTAATAGTTGAAATACACGCTTTTTTATAAGAAACTGGTCTATAAGAAACCTAATACTAGAGCCCCAAAAAAATTAAGAAACTGTTAGAACTACATCAATATCTTTAAGAAACTCCAAAAAAATATGAGGACTTTCTGAGACAGAAAGTAGTATGTCAATAATACATTTTTGCTTGATTTAAGTTTGCTACACGTTTTTATTTAGAGAAACACAGGATGTTGAGTCTACTTGTATTAGTAGCTGGGTTTCATATTAATACAAGAAATATGCGAGGGAAAGTGCAAAATTTGATGTTAAGTGCAAATCTAAAAATAAGGAACTTTAAACAAACTTTTAGTACTAAAAACTGGTGAAAAGTTATGAAACTTATTAGTACTAGGACCCAAGCTAGGGTTCTTATAAAAATAACGTGTATCAGCGTAAATATGAATCAATAAGGAATGTTTTAAGACCTGACAGCAAAAACTGCAGTAGAGCCAGAAACGTGAATAAAAGTGAAAGTGTGTTCCAAAGTTTTGAGCCAAAACACTGAATTGTTTTAAGACCGTAATGGGTAGTGTTTTGAACGATCTAAAGAAGCCACCCCTGGTTATTTCATTTGACGAGTTGTTATTCTATGGACAGATGAGTTTGGGGTAAGTTTCATGAGAAGTCTCGTTACCAAGGCAAACAGGAAGAAAATCTAGGTCAACCACTATCTCAATCTTACTTGTTCTTGATTTAAAAGACCCTGAATTTTTCCAGTGCTCTGATGCTCTTATTTTTATTTATATTCTCAACCTAAAGATTTTGTTTTCACTATTTTTCTCCTAGGGGGACTTTAACCCCTACCCTAAAAAAACCTTGAGATCTTTGCAAAATACAGTACAAGTTTTGATTAAAGGCAGTGGTGGCACAAGGTTTCCTCCTACACGGGGTCTAGAACCTCCAATGGAGGGGCAATATCCCATAGAAATTTTTGAAAGTCACTCCAAATTTATCTTGTATTATCCATGCTCCGAAAGGGGTGCAAACTTCCTCCCATGGGGGCTGTAGTCCCCTTCTCCTCCAAGCGCCACTACTGCTTAAGGAAAGCAGAGGGATATGAGTTTTTAGAATTTCTCTGTGAGATATATATGACCAACCTACTTTTGGGAAGCTATGTTCACCAGTTTCTGTTGTCTCCACTTGTTTGAACCTCAACATTATTGTAAAAATCATTTTGATTATTCAAAAAAGACTTACGTACCCACTCGAATACAGCTTAGGCCACAAGGACCATCACAAAGACATTTTTTTACCCGTTTCTTTTTATTTTTGCAATCCTTATCACTAGAGCACCCTTTCTTGCATCTGGCGTCGTAATCTGTTCTTTTTGGACAGGTTGAAGCAGCTGCATTTGCACCTTCAAGACAGAAAATATTTGATTGATTAAAAGCCATACTTGAAAGTTTCTTCAATCTTGAACATTTTTTTAAGTACTGGTTTATAAAAACCTACATGTACCGTATATAGAAGGAACAAAGTCTAGCTTTTAGTACTAAACCTGGGGAAGGTTTGGGTAGCACAGTGGGAGTTGGTCACAATTCAATGGAAGATGATCTGGGGGATATTATCTGTATTGTGGGAAGACGCCATCAGAAAAATGGTGTTCAACGCTGTGGGACGTATACCGTAAGTACTGTAAGAGAGGCAAACAAGAGGCAAACAATTCCTTTGTTTTTGTGCCAGGTGCTTTGTGCCCATGTTTCATGATTTTTGTCCGTGCCTGTAAGTGGGTCGTGTTTTGTGACTGTGTCTAGTGCATAGTGACCGTGCCTAGTGCATAGTGACCATGCCTAGTGCTTAGTGACCATACCTAGTGCTCTGTGCCCGTGACTAGTGCTCAGTGCCTATGCCTAGTCTAGTGCCCGTGCTTAGTGCAAATGATTAGTTAACATTGCTCAAGAATAAATTTTTACTTTTTAACTTATAAAAACTTTTTGACCGTTCTAAGATATAGTACTAGAGTTTATAAGAATTCTAGCCATCTTAAGTGCTAGTTTCAAATAAAATAATTTCTTGTAAAACATTTGTATTTTTATATTGTTTCTACCATTTTTTATTCATCAGCCTGTTTTAATCTAAAGACATTTAATGATTCGAGGCTAACACTGATTATGGAGCACAAAACACTAAGGACAAAACACTGGGCGCGGAGGCTCACAGAGAACTAGGCATTGGGCACTAAGCACGGAAAGGCAGGATCTAGCTAACTAGGGAAACTTTCAGTGCACTGGAGGGTGTTCAGAATTCAAGAGATACCATCAGTACTCTGTGTGTGTGTGTGTGTGTGTGGGGGGGGGGGGGGGGGTTGATCATATGAGCACTGTGTGGATATCATAAGTACTGTAGAGAGTTTTCAGTACTAAAGAGGACACCATCACTCAGTACTTCAGAAAGTAGAAGTTGAGGCCTCCAGATAGGGCACTTAAATGACACAGTCCAGAGCAAGGTTCCATGTAAAAAAATTAGTATTTACTGTAGGAAAGTATACTCTCTTGCTTTATTGTTTAAATGCAAATCAAAATAAATTTTACCCCTTTCTAAATAATCAATTTTGTTTAATTGCTTTTTTCATTCTATTTCATATGTTGAAATCAAAGTTTTTATTTAAAGTAAATAATGTCTTTTTAAAGATAAGACAAGCCAAGGACACTTGAACAAAAATAAAATAAACTGTCGAGACAAGTGCCCTAAATTCTCTGATAGAATTTTAAGAAACTCTTTCAATCTCCGTTCTTGTGCAAAGAGATTTGTCATCAATGAATTGTACTGTAATTTTTACTGTGATTGTACCTACTAGGATCTTAATACAGAATAGCGATTGGGGCTCGAATAAGGGTTACAATCCATTTTCCCTTTTCCCTAAAATGTAGGTAGTCTCTTACAAGTAGGCTACTTATTTGTCTCCTCGTCGATTTATTAAAAAAAAATAACGACAACGGAAATGAAAAATGAACTGACCTTGGTATGAGAGATTCACAGCAACGAAAATGAAGATGAAGATGCATAAAGTCACCCAGCTTGCCAGCGACATTTTTCGTCGGCCTGATTTCTGTGCAGACGTTAAAGTTTGACATAATTTGCTTCCTATTTGTGTAATGAAACCATTTCAAAAGGAAGTGGTAAAGACGTCATCGTCAATCGGACTCAAGCCGCTCCGGAAGCGAATAGACAATAAACCAAATCTTGGGAAATTATCAAGCTGCGCAGTGCCTGGACATTTGAGGAAAAATATACACTCTTTTTTTATAAGAACCAGTAAAATTGGTTTGAAGCTGACTGTTCTTAAATATTCCTCCTTTTCAGCCTGAAATGTTCTTAAATTGTTCTTACTTTCATATGTAATGCTTTAGGAATCTGCTAGTTTCGTAGTTATTTCTCAGTCTTTAGGTTTTTTCAAAAGAAACGACACAAATAGACTGGAGACTGAATTAGAAGCCGCGAAACATATCGGAGACCTAATTTTATTACGCACAAGCCATTTATCAATTGCTCACCTTTTCCATTTCATTTATTTTGTCTCTTGACTCCCTTCTCGAGTAGAAATATTCGTCGAATACAGTATAAACCGTTTCGTGATGTGACAAGGCAGGGTTTGCCGAATGCTGATGCCATATTTTCTAAGGCTTTTCCGCTACTGCGTAACGTACATAAACAAATCAACGACTGCAAAATATCATGTGACTAAAATGCTGCTCTATAATTGGAGCAACAGGAGTTAAACAGTTGATATTTTAGATTGGATCTGATTTGCATAAATAACACTTCAAATTGTTCAACTAAATGTGCCCTAGAAAATATTGGCCTCTAAAAGGCATGGACTGCCCCTCTATCTACAGGAATCAGATAATAAAGAAAATTGAAGAAAATTTATCTTCCTAATTTTCAATAGGTTTTTGGAATCTTAGGTTTTCCTCGTCTAACGACAGGTCGTTACATCACAGTCAGCTACGCAAATAAGGGCCTGATTATGTGAGGTGAGCTGACTCAGGTAGGGTCAATGTGCACCTGGCCTGAAATACGTAAAAAAGCTTCTTAATATCAATTCTTTCTCAAATTTACATTACCCATCAGTTAATCTAACGTGGTTTTTCAGAAGAAAACATGAAAAATTTGAGCTCGCAAATGTTAAAAACTAACTGAAAAGCTATAATTATTTTTGTTCTACCGAGGGGTGGTGAACACTTCCAAGGCATACAAACAATAAAATTGATCTAAGTCTGTCAAAAAAAACTATTGTAAAAATTGAAAAATATGAAGCTACCCAAATATGATTTAGGGTATAACACAAAAGATCTGTTAAAATCATTGACAAAAATCGTTTTGTTGGCTACATTATTGGAGAAAGGACAGGTCTCCACTCAACTTCGATTTATAGGATGTTTGGCATTCCTTTTGGCTGGGATACACTAAAGATGAAAGCTCTTTTGATAAGATGGAATGCTTCAGAGCAGTGAAGGGAGTGAACAATAAGACTTGTGAGCCTTCATATCCATAATAGAGGCAACCAAAAAATACAGAAAAGGTTGATAGGTGATAGCAAAACACACTTACTATCTTCCTAAGGTATAGGTTTATGTGCAAAGCACAAAAGACCCACCAAACAGGTAGACTAGTCGAGCAGTGCGATCAGTGGCGTCTCCAGACCAAAGATACTGGGGTGGACAGGGAGCTACCTGGGGGCTGGGGGCAAAATTTTCGTCGACCACGCCCTTCAGAAGCCGAGAGAATGTAGGCATTGCCCTTTCTGAAAAAAAATGACTTGCAAACTAATGCTTAAATAGACTTTCGAACTAGGTCTGCATGTATATTTCTCATGCTAACAATTGGAATCTGTTAATGACGTCAATATGATTGCGAATACGAATGCCATAATGGTGTCATAATGACAGCCAAATTTCTGTATGATATCACATAATGTTATGTCACTTCTGTGGTCTTGCTTTACTTCTCTTGCAGCAGAGGGCTCAGGGTGCCTTAACCCCCCTTTCAATTTTTCTAAACGTATTTCAGCGAATTAGAAAATTGGCCTTTGGGAAAACTGGGGTGGACAAGTCCACCCCAGTCCACCCCGTGGCGACGCCACTGAGTGCGATCCTGGTCCTTCCTCTCGATGTAAAAACATCTCGTGATTCTTTGCCTTTTGCCCGAAATTACAGAAAGCTGGCAAAGTCTCTCTTCACACTTTAGGTGCCAGACCTGCAGATGGTTTCGAACCTGGAACCCTTTGAACAAGAGTCGAATGATCTAGCCACTTCGCCATTCCTGTCACAAATGGCACGTAAGCGTGAAATAACCTAAAGGGGCCTTAATTTCACCCAATTTATTTCAAGCATTATAGGCCCAAACAGAAAACTTATATAGAATTGCAGAGAATACCAATAGCTGTGAAGAGTAAATTCACTCTACATTTATTTAGTGCTTATGTGTGATTGACAAGGTCCAGTTGCTCCGGGAAATAAAGTGCCCGTTCTCTCAGCTGGTAGAGTATTTAGGTGCCCAAGTCAGAGTGGCAAGTTCGAGTCCTACTCGGGTAATCATTATCACAAATATTCTCGAAAGTAATTCTAGTGCAATTAAAAAGGCTAATCAAAAGCTGGGATAGAACCAATGCCTTCATATCGCTTAGATTTCCTGTACACATCTATACTCAAACATTTATAAATCTATTTAGAATTGCCAATAATCGAAGTAGATAAGTTATTTGGGTTGCTGGTAACCATTTGCTTTGAAATAAAACACACATAGACATACACAAGGGACGCTTTCGACGCAAATATATAGAATCTGCAGAATGAGATGCACGACACACTGCAATGTAACACTTCCTGTGCGCAATGAGCGCTAAGCATCAAACTAGACCATGATGATAAACCAGGAAAATTGTTACTTCCACCTCTTAGCTTAGCAACAATAAGATGTAAATAAACCCAGACCGTAGTGGCTAAAACACGGGTAAAACAGCAAGTAAACAAGTTAAGTTTTATTAACAGGTAAACGCTGCTTAATTTCCAAGAAAGTGGTAATTTTCACGTCAATAACGCTTTGTGGCTTATCTCTCCAAAAACCATATCAGCTGAAATCAGTTTCACGACAAGGTGGAGCACGAGCCTCTTTTCCAACAGGACTTCACACTGCTACAAAGATGGCGCTACAAACACCATTCGCTGACTTGCTAGGCTTGGTATAGCAGCCTAAAAGCGTCTGAAGTTCGACTTATGAACTCCGAATTATACTGGTTATCCATCTGCGGAACTTCGAGACTCGAGTGTAGTAGCTGTATTTCTCGGGCCTCCCGCAGCCTTCACTCCAACTGTAAAGTCCGAGTAATACCCATTGCTTTGAATAAGGGTCTTGGATGACAAGGGGTGCCCCGTGGTCCCCGAAACATGGCGATAAAGAAGCAGCTATAGGTCCTGCACAAAGCATGGAGTTTGAATGGAAGCCGTAAGTTGTCGATGTTTCGCAGGTTCGTCTGTTTACCAGAGGTAGATTCGCTTCCCGTAAATAGCGGGAAAAATGTCCCGGATTCTGGCCAATTCTAACTGGAATCGTTGTTCCCCAGCCTGCTACTGTCGCCAAGTGTCCTTTGTTTTCAAATATTCTTGCTTTTCGACCGCCAACAAGACAAATCTATAAAAGCAAATATAACAAATGTAACATAATTTTACTTTTCCAGGATATCTTACAAGATCCTATACAATTTTCATGTTGCGTTTAGAGTTTGGCCCTGTCCATTCCATCCCACCTTGCTAGGATATTTTCATCCCATCCTAGCAAGGCAAGATATCTCGTCTATCCAAGGGATGATACTGATTAATTATGATCGGTCTTTTATCAGTTCTCAATGTCATAATTTGTAAAACTTCAGCCTGTCTTATCTGTATCTATTGAGGCTTATTCTCAATTGCTTTAATATTGTACTTCTTGGTGTTATTGTTATCAAGGCTCAGGCTAGATACGCCTTTCCTAGGTCAGCCATTTCTGTACCAGTTTGATTGCTATATATAAAGCTTGGATTGAATTGTGTATATCTCGTGTAGGCACAAAAAGTTATAGCCAGAAAAATCGGAAACATAATGAAACGAACACATGGATTACTTAGGTTTCTGTTTCGTTCTCTTTCTGACGTATCACTCTGTTGAGTGTCAGACGAAAAGCTTAAGTAATCCATGTGTTCCTTTTCATTATGTTTCCGATTTTTCTGGCTATACTGAAGTTCTGTACCATCCAAAGACTGCACAAAAAGTTCTATTACTAATACCTTTTCACAGGACCATAAAGGAGTTGGTCAACTCCATGTTAGAGAAAACGAACCAAAAATATCACGCAAATCTAACTCTTTTAACGCACTGTAAAACAGATTCAGTCAAAGATTTTCACGACTCGGCCCTGCCTGGCCCTAATCATAATCACAATCAAGTTGATAATGATTAAGGCGTGGTAGGGCCGAATCGTGAAAATATTTGACTGAATCTGATTTGCAGTGCGTTTAAGGAGTTAAACTTACGTGATGTTTTTTGTTCGTTTTCTTTGATATGGAGTTGACGAACTCCTTTATGGCCTCGTCGAAAGGCATTCTGGCTACGCGAGTATCTTTCTCATGATGGAATTAGGCCCTGAATGGTGTTAATGCCTCTCTTTAGCTTGACAGGCGCGGATTTCTGGTAATCACAAATAATAGCATTCACCAATTCATCGAAGTTCCTTTTTTCACTAATCAATAGAACATTTGGTTCAAGAGCCTTGTTGCTGCTTACCATTTTGCTAACAACAACAGACTAGCTACCTAGCCCTGCCCTAAATATCCGTTTATTTGTATGTAGCTGCATTAAAAGCAATACCAGAGAGTCATAGTCTTCATTAAATGCTTTTGGCAGAAGAAATACCCAAAATAAAGGTCTTGTTTGCTTAATGACTTGTTGCTTATCAAAAAAGGTGTATCTCCCCGGACACTTGACAACCTGTTGTACCTGAACCGTATATATTCACTTGCATACCTGGTTTATGTATGAATTTCTTTTCTCGACAGCATCAAGTCGAAGCAATGCGATATCATAAGCCACTCGTTCGTGATTGTATTTTGGGTGGACCAATATCTGTTTGACTCCGAATTTTTGCTCCTGTCGATCAGAATAACTTCGATCATATTCACCTGTGCATGAAATAAAAGGAGTTTAATCGAAAGTAATAAAGCAGGGTAAAGGGGGAGGAGGTTTAGAGCCGACATTGTTTAGCTAAAAATCTATATCTGAGTACTCGAAATTTCTAGGCAATTGTATAGATGATAGCTAATGCTTACACCAGTATAAAAGATGGTGGCAGACCACATTTCCAGTTAAGTATTGAAAAATTGCTGAACAAGATGGCTGAATTTATTGCAAGATTGTACACTTTAACAATGCAAATATACCAAAATGACAACTGCAAATTGACTTGTAGCTGCGGCAAATCTAGGCCATGTGAATAATGGTGCTTTGCATTGCTAAGGGGCCTATTCTTATAACGCATTGCACAAAAAGATATCCATTATGATCTGCAGAATCGACTAGTAGCTCCCAGCCCGAAAAGCTCAAAGTGGTCTTCCCAAATGTATTGGCTGCACCGTTTATTGTATAAGAGCAGCATACCTAATGTCACTTTGATTTCACGTGGTAAAATCATTCTAGATCCTGAATCCATCTCCAAATGCAATTGACTGGCAACGGTCAACACCCAACCAGGCTTCACTAGAACACCAGCGAAGAATGGCAGGCGCACTGCAAAAAGAAAAAACATATCACTTTTAGCTGACAGAATGATTCAGTGTGGGCTGATATTGCTTGCAAAGCAAATTTTCACGTTAAGGTCCCTATGATATGAGCCTGGCTAACCGGGTTAGCCTTTCCCCAACTGACATCTCACTGGGAAAAGCAACGTAGATAGAGTCCACCTTGCTCTCACATGACAGTGGGATGGAATGGCCCAGGTAACTCAGATCTTAATTTCAAAAATATCATGCTTTTAGTAAGGGAGAACGGACTCAAAATGACAATAGATGGCAAAAATATAATGCACCATGACTCATGCAACTGTTTTCGGACAGCTAAACCAATCGGAACAGCCTCGAGTAATATCTACATGATAATGTGAGATGTGTTCAATAATGTTCAAGGACATTGGCAGTATTGTAGAAAGTAATGTAAAGGGAGATCATCAGTAAGGTGGGGGGATATTTTGCAGTAATGTGGACGATGTTCAATAATGTAGAGGGACATTTGCATCAATGTGGAAGGAACAGTAATGTGGAAGGGTGTCATCAGAAACGGAGAGGGATATTGTTCTATAAAGAGGAGGATATTCAATAACGTGGATGGATACCTTGCAATGCAATAGTTTGGAAGGAGTACAGAAATGTGAAGAGAGATCATCAGTCACAAGGAGGGATATCGTTCAGTAAAGTGGAGGATGCTAAATAATGTGGAATGATACCTAGCAGCAATGTGGAAGGAGAACAGTAAGGTGGAAGGATATCATCAGTCAAGTCAAAGAATATCTTTTAGTAAAGTTGAGGGTGTTAAATAATGCTGAGGGACTATTGCTGTAATAATGAGGACGTGAAGTAATGCAAAGGGATATCATAAGTAAAGCGGTGGGACATCTTGCAGTAATATGGAGGGCGCTTAATAGTGCAAAGGGATATTATCAGTAACGTGGAGGGATATCTCACAGTAAATTGGAGGTCTAGCAGTAATGTTGAGGGACTTTAGTAGTAATGTAAAGAATATTCAGTAATAAGAAAGGCTTCTTTGAAGTAATATCCTCTACATATCTTTCTCTATCAAGCTCTTTCTTTATCAAGTCCATGGAAACAGTGCAACATCGGCACATAGTCATCAGTCATGAGAAGGGAATGGTCTAGGAGTCATTTGTTAACTTTCTTTTTTTAGCATGGATGTTTGGATGTTATACTGATCTTGACTGCGCACAAAGTTTGTTTGAATCATAAGAATATGGGTGTATAAATGAAGTAAAAGAGCATCAAATAATATGCGTAAAGGAAGTTCGTTAAAAAAACATTTCAGTTCAGTTGCTATACCATGTCAAGTCAGATAAAACGATGATTAGACAGATAATTTGTCCACGGTATTTGTGGAAAAATGTTAACAATGACAATAAGGCTTCCAGACCATGCCCTCTATTGCCTTGACCTTGATGATCATGTTTAAAGCTTAATAGAAGAACATGAACACATGAAAATCACTCAATAACTTGCAAATGGATCATTTTTTTTGAATTTTTTCATGTGAACAATATCTTCGCCACCAGTATGTGTCCCAGTCACATTATTCTGTGTCCCAGTCGATCAATGCTGTGGATTGGGGACACAAGCTACACCAGATGTAACTTTACATATTTTATAGACTGGCCGATAGGTTATTGTCGATTTTCCGAAGCACAAGGTCATTCGAAATCAAATCTATTATTTCAATAACGGCCTATCTACTTCTGATGAATTTCACGTTGCTCTTTTGCTCGTTCAGACTATCCATTGTTTGATGTTAAACTTTCGACTTCAATTGTGCGACTGAGTTTGGTTTTGGTTTGAGCCACACCTATCTTAAGTTGAGGGCCAAAAACCTGTGCTGAGGATGGTAGTCAGTATTCTATCAAGGTTGCAAATTTCAGCCAAACCCAAACATAAAAGTAAGGTTTCCCGCAGAATGCGTCATGAATAAATCTTATGACGTTCTTCAGCACTGTGAATAACGAGTATTGTGAAATGTGGTTCTCTTTGTGGGGTTTGTCTGGGTTCTTTATATTTGTGGTATTATAGAAATATTACCCAATCATGAATTTTCTGGTAAATAAATGAGGATATCAGATTGTCCACATCGTCTTCATTCTTTGTTCCTTTGCATAAATTAGGCATGTATATAAACATATAAGCATGCATAAGCCATTGTGGTCAAGAAACTCCCATATCATAACACTCGTAAATTTGAGCATAGGATGCAATCTATGGTTACAAAATGAGGGTGCCCAAGAGCCAAAGAGTGTTCCAATTGCTACAAGATAAAGGAGCGAAAAGTAAAATGGGAGAGGATCACTCAAAATACGCAAATAGTTCTCCAAAAGTTAAGCTGAATGTAAAGTAACCTTTTTTCTTTACTTCAATTGATGCTAACCATGGCCATTCACCGGGATACGAGCGATGACCCCCGACAACTCTTCTAAACCTCTTCTTAGCGCCATTTGTATTGTTCTTCACAAATACCACACCGCACCGATCAGTGGAAGGTTTCAGCAAATCTGTGAAACATACAAATATACCTACATTTACTGACGTAGTGATCCTTTTTTGACAGGGTGGATGATTTCTATTGCTGAGCTATTATACAAATGTGTAAGAGTGCATTGACATCGACTGCAAGACTAAATATGAGTAAGGTTGCCTGAGTAAAACTGTACTGACAACATAATCTTCTACTACCATGTGCAAGCTCTAGTAAAAATCAACTTAGGAAGCGTTTGAGATTGAATCTTGGGCAATGTGAAAACTTCAAGGGCTGCGCATAAAAAGTGTTTTCAAGAACAAGTACTTTGAACTTTAGACTCAGTTTCGTTTGCAATTTCATCCTCTGACTTTATATATTTTAAAGAAAAAAAAAAAAAGTTGGCATAAAATACTTTTTACTATATAAATCTCAAACGCTTAATACTTTTAGTACAAGTCACTGTAATTATTTTGAACATTTCATTTCATTATCTAAACAATGTTTGTATATAAGCAGGTAGACATATTAATTAGATTTCTGCCAAATAGCAGACCTGCATATCAAATAAAATCATGTAGGTATGCAGCCAGGTATGCTAACAAGTGCGTAGACGCAATAATAAAAGATCTTGCAATTTTTAACGCAGCCATTCTATTCTTTAGCGATATCTTTTCTGGTTTATGGGTGTGGTTAATCTACATTTACAAATCTGCTTTAGTAAGGGGTAAGAGTTTTAGAGGAGATCGTTCATTTAAACCAAATAAACCAATCAACAAGCATGATATCACTTTTATATTGGTAGTTAAACCAGCTTTAGCTAAACCAGGTTTTCCATGGAAGACTCTGATTGGTCAATTCGATAATTTGAATGCTGTTGATTGGCTGTAAAGGAAAATAGTGCGAATAAAGCTGGGTTCGCCATGTCATTGTGAATGCGATATAAGCTGATGCTTTCTGTATTTATATCTTTATATCATCCAGGATCTGAACAACGCTTTACAATAATTTTGAACTCCTAATAACGGTAAGGGGCCATCCGAATTGATCGCTAAAGATCGCTTCAATCAATTATTTTTTTGAGATTTTCGATCAAAATTAGGATGACAGACCTAAGTAAGCCTTGAATCAAAACATAAATCATTTTCATAGATCTTGGTTAAATATTCATTATTCAACTCTATTTAATCGTAAACAAGTGATAGAAACTGCAACTAAATTGAATTAAGTCAATCACGTACTGCTTGCCATCATTTGACAATCCATTCCATTTCCACGAAAGCCAGGAAGACAGACACAATAATAGGATCCAATAGTATTGATGCAATCTGCATTTGGATGACACGGGTAGTGCTGCCCTTCAAGCGAACATTCATCAATATCTGAAAGAAACAAGCTTCCCCTTATTGCATTGATTTCGATAAAACTTGTGATGTATGGTATCGTAGCTATAGTATCGTATCATCTTGTATGGTATCGAATCGTAGCTACTTTATTGTCTCATATCGCAATAATGCCGTAATAGTATCGTATCTGTATGATATCGTTATGTATGGTATCGCATTGTATCAAGTCAGATTTAATGGTATCGCGTCGCATCGTATATTTTTGAATCATATTGTATCGTATCGTATCCTCTAGTCTCCTTGTATCGATCATCTATAATTCTCGTATCGTGTCATATTGTATTGTATCGTGTTCTACCACTTTGTCCCATATTGTAACGTCTCTTATCGTATTATAGTGTAAAAATCGTATCGTATCGTGTCATTTTGTATTGGATTGTATTACATTGAAAAATAGTTTGTTTTATTTTATTGCATGGAATTATAAGCATGTGATAAAGAAAACAAATTAAGGCAATATCCCTGTCATCACCAAATCGATTCAGCAGCAGTATTTAGGCATGGCATGCGCATGTACGATTAATGAAAACCATTTTATCCTATATTCTCGTGAATTAAATAATGCTGTCCCTCAAGGGAACATTCTTGACTTACTTACTAAATGAGCCAAAGTCTATCGCAATTAAAAAAGCTTCCTGAACACATAAATTACTTGGGCTGTGCATCCCCATTATTATCAGAATTTGATAAATGGAGCCACTTGCCTTGGCATTTTGCAGGAAGGCCACTCCATCTGCCAGCACGGCAAAACCGCCATTTTGATCCGATTAGCTTGTAACCGTTTCTACATGTAAGCTCGACAGTGTTTGACAAATGAGCATTTTTTCGAGCCAAACTGTGCACCGGCAATAAACCGTCTTTACATCTCCTCTGGCCTGAAACAAGAGTTATCCTATATAAATTTCATTGAATAGAGCTATAAATTCTGCTTTCAACTACAACCTTTCCCTGCTAGAGTCAATAGTGACAATCTCTTATTTGCGTTCTTTGCTAAGTATGGTTGGGGTCTTCTACAGACTCATGGGGAGCAGGGGGTAGGCTCGATAGTGGTGCCCGGTTTGTGGCGTCGAATGCGCCTAGAGATGGGGTCCGGGGGCGTAGCGATATTGGCGTAGTAATACCGTATATATTGCCCTAGAAATATGACCGGTTCATACAGACTGGTCAACCCGGTCTAGATCCACGTCTGAGGGAATATTGGTTCCCCTCAATAATTCCCCAGGCAATTTTCACAAGCATGGTTTTGATTTTTTCTGTTGTTTTTGGAGTTCGGTTTTCGAGTTTCTACCTACTGCCCCTTTCGAAATTATTTCTCCAAAGCTAACGGATCTGGTCAACTAGGGAAGTCAAATGCCAAAAACCTATTTGCAGACTGTAGTGATGATTTCTAGAGGGCAAACATGAGCAGAGTTCCTCTTGTTCAAATGGATGCTGAAGAACAACCCAAAAGTAAGGCTATCCGAATAAAAATTAGCGAGGAGCTTTCCATTCCTTTCTGAAGCGTACGAGATTTTGGAAGGACAAAAGGATTCCCAGTGATTTTTGAGGAATTCCCATTAAAACAATAGAATATTTAGGAAAAGTGTACAAGATTTTAGGGAATGATTTGCCTCTCGACGACTATAGTTGAGCCTTGAGGTTCTTTTAAAAAATAATTAGATGCAATGACAAATGAAAAGAAAATCGCCAGCTTGTCTTTTTGGGATTAGTGGTGGTATTATATAGTCATTGGTAGTCATTTAACACTTCTGTAGCTAACCACAATCCCATAATTGTGTTATTCTATACAGCTATCCCACACCATGCTACTTTTAGTAAAAATAGACCTGAACTAGGGAGAAACTTAAAGGGCATCTGTATTTTTGATTTAGTGTCGATACTCATTTTGGAGTTTCGTTTAAATTTTGTAAATAATTCTGAAGTAAGTTTGTATCATTGGAAATAATGGATTTGCTATATAGAATAAAAAGAAATTTTTGAATCAGCTCTTAGGAATAGTATTATAGATATAGTCACTAAAGACAACATTTGTGAATAAAATTTCTACTTTTCATTCCAGATGATGACGACATAATTCAAAACTAACAAACCCTAAAAGCTGCCATCTAGATATTAATTCAACACGCTAAAAAGCTTCATGCAGTGCTTTGATTAACAAGAAACAGCCCCTTCTTTTAAACACCCCCTTTTAAACAGCATCCATGGAAAGGAGGGCGTAACACGTGTATTTTAGGATTTAGTGTAATATTGAGTTAATAAGAAACTCGTTATAAAGAACCCACACTCTTGAATGGCTGAAAATTCAAGAAACTCCAGTACTGGAGACAATATTGAAACCGCATTGGTAAATTCCATATTTGAAAAATTCCACAAGTTTCACTATCGCGTAGATTTTCTACTTTCTAATAAAAAATACATGTATTCAAAACACAGGGTACACAGTACTTTAGTCTTAGCTCTTTAGAGACTAACATTTTGAATTCGTTTTGATGATTCTTTGATTATTCAAATTTCAAAAATCAAGTCTTGTTTTAATTCAAAACACCTGCTCCTAATGTTTGCTAAAATATGATATGAAATTGAATTGAGAATACATGTATTCTATTATGGATCAGGGTAGTATAGGGGGTCCTTGTTCGGAAGAAGGACCCATTCCCCTGTCCTCCTTTGTGTGGTTGTGGAAATGTTAGTATGCTCCATTAAAGATTGTGTGCTGTTCCCTGTTCCCTTATTTTACGAAAAGGCTTTTTAGTTCCCTAACCTTTATTCAGACTTGGTTTTGAAAAGCCCTATACGACCCTCTTGGTTTTTGATCATTTTTTGGAAATCTGGATGGTTACAGTGGCTATGAAACATTCTTAAATTATATTGAAAAGATCTGGCAATGTGAGAAAAGCAACAAATTTGGTTGCTGATAATCTCCTGTCAACGCATTTATCATCTTGCAAGTGGTTAAAGGTTTATCTCAGACGAACTATCGAAAAAGTTAAAATGATTTGTTGCCCTACAAACTTCTTTTTAAGAATGCTTTGTGAATGTACATTTTTTTTAATGACGAACAAGTCTTGGATTTGGGATATCATTTCTGTAACAATGCATTAAATGAATAATAATAATAATAATAATAATAAAACGAATATTTATACAGGATGTACAATTCAACTAAACTGCTGTTATTAATGTGTGTCCTGTGCCCTATGCCTTAACGTTACTGCCCTAAATATTTACAATTAAAAAGATGTACAGATATAAAAAATAATACAGATTTATAAAAAGGGAAAAGATTATTGTTTATGTTCAGAGCTTCCGACGTTATATTTCATTTAGAATATTCTTTAAGTTGTTTCTCAAACTCTCAATTTTACGAATATCGAGCGGTAATTCGTTGTACACTATCGCACCCATATACATAAATGATTTTCTGGCGTACTCTGTTTTTATCCTTGGTAGTTTTAACGTATAATTATTGTTTCGAGTCTGCCCTTCATGCCGTTGCAACATGAAATGATTCTGCAACTGATCACATGTGACAATTTGAAGACAAGATGAAGACAATTTCTTTAATTGATTGCTGGATTACAGCATGGAGGGATTAAATGGTTAAATTTTTAGGCTGGAGACCAGGTTTCAGTTCATCATTACACAATGCGTATCTTTATCAGTTTTCGAATCATTCAACGATTTCAAACCTTAATGCGCGGTCCCTTCACTCTGTTTTCTATAAGAATAATTCTAAAGAAAGAATACGGCCAAAACCTAAGAACAAGCTAAGAGAAAATCTAGGCTGACCATTTTTGCCTCAATATAAAAATTCTATGAAATAACTAGACTCTTTTTATAATAAGAACCAGTAAATTTAATTTGAAGCTGGCTGTTCATAAATATTCCTCTATTTTCAGGCTGAAATGTTCTTAAATAGTTCTTACTTCATAATGATTAGGAAGCCTGTTTTCGCTATCAGTTGTGTTGATTGGTTCAAATATGGACTCTCTTGACCATCTGATATATCTTTGTGCTGTCAATTTGCTTGTTTTGTAATTATTTGTCAAGTCTCGTGGTTATTTCGTTTAATTCTTATATTGACCTTGAAATGGTGAGATTCGGTTTGTTCTTAAATTGTTCTTAAGATTTGGCAAAATCTGAGGCTCGCGTTCTCATAAAATTGTTCTTAAAAAAAAGTGTATAAGACTTAAAAAATTATTACAAAAAAAGTTGATATACAGCACACAGATGATATTAGAAGGTTGGGAGAGTCAAACTTTTAAACAATCAACACTACTACTGATAGCAAATAAGGTTTCCCAATCATTGTAAAAGTAAGAACAATTTAAGAACATTTTAGGCTGGAAATAGAGGAATGTTTAAAAACAGCCAGCTTCAAATCAATTTCACTGGTTCTTATGAATAGAAAAGAGTGTAGTTCGTTGGTTTGTCATCATATTATTTCAATTTAATTTTCAAATTATATTTTATTTTGCTATGATTTTTTAGCATGGTCATTGATACAAAATTGGAAAAAGAAAAATTCAATTCAATAATCAGAATAACCTCCAATAAAACTAATCTGCACGTTTTATATCAAGGGACCTTTAATAAGGATTCTACAAGTAAAAGGTCGAAAAACTGAAGGAACCTCTACTACTAACGGTCAAATCACTAAGGAACTTTATAATTTGTATAATAAACTTTTACGTTTCATAGGCCAGGTCTAAGCTTCTTTGTGTTCAGACACGTTTACTTAAAACGTGTTTACATACACTCTTTTTTATAAGAACAATTTTGTAAGAACACGGGCCTAAAATTTTGCCAAATCTTAAGAGCAATTTAAGAAAAAACCGAGGCTGACCATTTCAAAGTCAATATAATAATTATACAAAATAACCACGTTACTGACAAATAATTACAAAACAAGCAAATTGACAGCACACAGACATATCAGATGGCCAAGAGAGTACACATTTGAACCAATAAATATAACTGATAGCGAAAATAGGCTTCCAAATCATTATAAACTTGGAAAAATTTAAGAACATTTCAGCCTGAAAATAGAAGAATAATAAAGAACAGCCAGCTTCAAATTAAATTTACTGGTTCTTATAAAAAAGAGGGTATTGCACAGTGTTGAATTTTAATGCTTTTCATGCGTAGCTACCAATTCCTACCCACTAAATCAACACTTAAAATTAAGGAACTATCAAGGAACTTTTAAAACTAAAAAGGAGGTCAAAGGGGGTATTGAAAGAAGAAACTTAAGGAACTAAACCCTAAACTAGGTTCCTTAGAGAAGAAAGCCTGTAAATCGAATATCTAAATACATACTGCAATGGTGCAATCTAATACGACTGAAGACATAATCAAAGGCCAAGTTTCACGCATTACATTTACAAGCTGATCTACTCCACTGTCTTTTAAGTCTATTGAACGTTTGAACTATCCCAGTCCGCAGGGTTAGGTAATCAAACCCCAGTAGTACAGCAAATCCCACCCGCTTTCAATAAGTACTACCACGTAGTGCCCCCTTCCCTGGGGCTAAATTGGTGGAGATCAATGATTAGTTTTGCTTTTCAGCTCGTTTCATAAGAAGAAAAACGTGAAGGCCTGTAAATATGTAATGTGATAGCAATCATGAAATTGTAATTGCCACGGAGAGTTTTCTGTGATCCAAAAATAAACTGCAAATATTAATCTTACTAATCCCAAAATGTGTTTAATTTATGTTATGCGGTGTGAGAGAGTGAATAGCCCAAGGGTGCGGAGAGCACAAAGGTGACTTATTGACTCTAGGAGATAACAGGCTTTTTATGAGAAACCTAGCTCCGGTCATCGCAATAACAGTTACTTAATTTTTCACCAGTTTCTAGAATTAAAAGTTTCTTAATTCTTCGCCATTTTTAGTACTAAAAGTTTCCTCATTTTTCACCAGTTTCTAGTAATAAAAGTTTCTTTCTTGCATATACATAAGTAGTAACTGATAAGATTGTGTCAGATGATGATACAATCTCTTTTTATATGAACCAGTAAATATGTTTTGAAACAAGTCTGACACACAAGGGTGTTACTCATTTGTGCTACTAATTAACTTTTAGAACTACTTAGTCAAAAGAGGTCTCAAAATGAGGAACTTAAAGAACTAGGCCCTGAGCTAGGTTCTTTATAAAAAAAACCGTGTAGTCTGAGGTTTTTGTCTTGTTCTCTTTCTGACATATTACTCTATTAGGTGTTGAATGTCAAACGAAAAGTTGAATGTCAATGCGTTCGTTTCGCTACATTTTCGATATATCGAAAAATCTTTAAAAACAGTATGCTAAAGATATGTCAGCAAGTTTAACTCAGGAAAAAATAAGTTTTATGTGTACTTTTCTCCAGCTTTATTGAAGGCAAGACAAGAGCATTGTCACTAGATTGGAGACTTCTAAGTAATTCTACACTTTTTTATAAGAAAAATTTTATAAGAACACGAGCTTCAACACGACCATATTTTCCTAAATACAGAAATTTTAAGAAATAACCCCCAAGGCTGAGAAAAATCGCAAAACAAGCAGATTGGCAGCACTTCAATCAGTCAGATGGCAAAGAGAGTCAAAATTTGCAAAAATAAACACAACTGATTGCAAAAAAACAGGCTTCCAAAGCATCATGAAAGTAAGACCAAATAAAAAACATTTTAGGCTGAAAATAGAGGAACATTTAAGAACAGCCAGCTTCAAATCAAATTTTACTGGTTATTATAAAAAAAAAGTGTACAAAGTTGATTGTGACAATGAAGAGAGTAAAACACTCGTTTTTTATGAGAGATAGTTTATAGAAACCGTAGGACTAAAATTTTGGAGTTGGGAAAGTTTGGTTCTTAATTTTAGATCTAAATGATGTCCAGGCTCATGGCTCTACACAGCTTTCTGAAGGAGATTTCCTAAAAAGGGTCTTCAAAAGGGATTTGGCCCCCCGCTAAAAATCTCCTGCGTACGGCCTTGAGCTTCATGTTCTCAACTTTCTTGTTCAGGAAAAGTGTAAGAACGTTTAAACGTTCGTTTGCACTAAATGAAACCGAACAGGGAAATGAATGACTATACACGTTTTTTTTTTAATAAGAAACCGGTTTATAAGAAACTTAGTACTAGAGCCCCAAAAATTTAAGAAACTTTTAGAACTACATCAGCATCTTTAAGAAACTCTGAAAAAACCAAGAGGACTTTATGAGCCAGAAAATAATATGTCAATAATACATTTTGCTTGATTTAAGTTTTTATTTAGAGGAACACAGGATGTTGAGTCTACTTGTATTAGTAGGTGGGTTTCACTTTAATACAAGAAATATGCGAGGGAAAGAGCAAAATTTGATGTTAAGTGCGCATCTAAAAATAAGAAACTTTTAAGAAACTTTTAGTACTAGAAACTGGTGAAAAATTAAGAAACTTTTAGTACTAGGACCAAAGCTAGGTTTCTTATATAAAAAAAAACGTGTAGTGTGATCAATTGTGATCAATTTTAGACTTAGCGGCTAGATTGCAGTTTAGCGGGCAGTCTCTTTCGCAGTTACATAGTTGAAAACAACGATCAATAACAACGTGCTCACCTTTTACCTTCATGTAGAAATGGAGGCACACACAACTAATACTGAATGATAAATAACGGGGGTTTGGGGGCGGTGGTGGTAGCCCTCAATTAAAGAAACAACTAGTTGTAGAAAAGAATAAATCTACTAATATGGCAAGAACAAGAGCCTCAAATTTTGCCAAAAGTTAAGAAAAAGCTAAGAACAAACCGAAGCTGACCATATTTTGCTCAATACAGGAATTTTAAAAAATAATCTTAAGACTGAGAAATAATCACAAAAGAAGCAGATTGGCAGCAAAATGACATGTCAGATGGTAAAGAAAATCAAAATTTGCAGCAATTACCACAACTGATAGCGAAAATAGGCAATTACCACAACTAATTGGCTCAATTTAAAAATATTTCAGGCTGAAAATAGAGCAATATTTAAGAACAGCTAGCTTCAAATCAACTTTACTGGTTCTTATAAAAAAGAGTGTATATAAGTTACTATCCACATTTGTTGTACAAACACTTTTGAGATAGTAGGTATTCTAAGAAACAAATCTTCAAGTATGAAAAGCTAAGCAATTGCTAAGCAATTTTGAGTACTAAAATTTGCCCTCAAGCTAAGCAATGTTTAGTGCTGAGCTCGAGCTGAAATTTCTTATAAAAATGCGTGTATACCAACCCTAGACTTGTTCCTTTAAGGCTTTCAAAATTCCAATTGTTTTTCTAAAAATACAGGTACTGGCTGGTTACTTATTGAAAAACAAAAATATTTACTATAACTTTTAAAAGATAATATCCTCATCCCAAGCGGGGTAGTTATCACTGCTAGCGACTGGTACAGAAGCTTCAGCATCTTATTGAAAACGAGTAAATTCTACCACTTCTGTCTATTCCATTGTGTGGAAAACAAAGCAAATGAAATGTCTTCCTAAAACAAATACCGACATCGATTCAAGCCAGTATGTTTTGTTTTTCTATAGCTGAAATCGACGTTTGAAATTTGATATTCTTAGCTCTTAAAACAACAGGTTATCCTATATCAATAATTATGTCTTCAAGAACATAGAACGAATCACCTAAATTCGAAACCAGCTATTTCTATCTCGATCTGTTTTATTGAATGGAATTCTTCCAGTGCTCATCAAACAAGGCAAAATCTACCATTGTATTGTAGTATACTGTAGTAATCCAAACCTTGTACAGTGTAAGGTAATGATTAATATGCCCTGATTTAATAATCCATGCCCTGTATGGAACCATTGAGAATATCAGGATGTTAAGGCTCTATCCAGGCTTGAGCTTGGGTTTGTATGTCATTTTCGGATCTCCAAAAAGGATAGATTTCCAGGAATTAATATGTTGTTTTGTGATTTTTACGAAAACTAATTATAAAGCCATGCGTTACTGTACTGATTGTCAGAAACTACAGTGCACGTACACGTTTTTCTTTTTATAAGAAACCTAGCTTGGGTCCTAGTAATAAAAGTTTCTTAATTTTGCACTAGTTTCTAGGACTAAAAGTTTCTTAAAAGTTTCTCTAGTACCAGGTTTCTTATAAAAAAACCTGTTTTCTTTCATAAGCAACTGCCTTATAAGCAAGGCTTTTTTTATAAGAACAATTTCATAAGAAAACCAGCCTCAAACTTGGCCAAATCTTAAGAAAAAGCTAAAAAAACAAACCGAGGCTGACCGTTTTTAGCTCAATGTGAAAATTTTATGAAATTAAACAAGACTTACAAATAATTACAAAACAAGCAGATGTACAGCACACAGATAATGTTAGATGGTCAAGGGAGTAAAACTTTGCAACAATCAAAACTACTGATAGCAATAAATGCTTCCCCACCCCGATAATTGTAAAGGTAAGAATAATTTAAGAACATTCCAGGCTGAAAATAGAGAAATATGTAAGAACAGCTAGCTTCAAATCAATTTTACTGGTTCTTGTAAAAAAAGAGTGTACAGGGAAGTAGGTTACAATGGATATTAGTACCCCCCCCATTTTTGTATGCAAGATACTATGGACATTTGTTATACAATAATTTGTGAGATAGTTTTCTAAGAAACGAATTTTTAGGTAAAAAAAAAGCCAAGCAAGTTCTAAGCAGTTCTAACTACTCAAAGTTGCCCTCGAGCTAAGCAAGTTTTAGTACTGAGCTTGAGCTGAAATTGCTTATAAAAAAATGCTTGTAAGCTGAGCATTTTGCAGTGTATAGTAAAAGCCAGGGTACATATAAGAACATGTGGAATAAGAACACCCAGGCCTGATTTTACGTTATTAAGTACCATTTAAAAACCCAATCAGCTTAAAAAACGAAAAGTTATCCGTATATGGAAAAATATCAGAGATCAGCACTACTTTTCACAGTTAACCCATTCAGAGTTCCACCCCATCATTATATGTAACTTTCGTAATTCTCCTTCATGTGCAATACTAAAATAAATCAAATTGTGGTGTATATCCTCTACATTGACTCTATCTCTTGGAAGTCTAGTGTTCCTTTTCCAAGAAGTTTTTTTTAAGAACAGCTAAGAATATTTACAATCTGATTAGCAGATTCTCACCATTTAAGTAAGAACCAAATCAGCCCGAGATGCCAAAATAGATGTTGAATTGCCACAGAATTGTAAACATCTCACTTTGTATGCCATACCTTGCATGGGGTGTGATTTTATCACCTCACACATTTCAGATGAACACAAAAATAAGAAGGAAGAACATTTTCGAACCATAATGGGGTCGAAAGTTAAGAAACTCTGGTTCCAGAATTAGTATAGTTTCTTATAAAAGATACATGTAGTACAAAGCTGATAGCAACAGAAATGGTTGAGCAGAGTGTAGCCTACACGTCCCTTTTACATTAGAAACTTTGATCCACCAATCATTGTATCAAATAATTTCTTCAATTTTCTAATTTTCCTTGAAGAAAATGTTCTATATTTCCCAATTAAAGAAAAGAACAGAACAAAGAACTTATTGTTCTTTTTCCCTAATTTAACTACATAATAAGTTTCTTATGAAGCAGTTTTTAAAAAATATAAAACTTATAGAGGCTACCCTTGCCATTTGACAAGAAACAAAACTTTCTCTATTTTAGTCAGGCAATTTGATATTTCTGTACATCATACTAGACATCATCATCACAGTACAAAAACACAAATACATATCTAGAATGCATTAGAAAGAGAAAATTTATATATCTTTACTCAGCACAAACACCCTTACTCGAAGGTTTAAAAACCGTGCTGCTTATTCAAAAAAAGGCAAAAATTAACAAAATTCGTTCCTTATTTTCTAGAATTCAATATTTGTCTTTTAAGTCTGTATTTTAAAAAGCCCTCCACAAAACTCAGCAAAATCTTAAGAGATCGTAAAGTGATTTTCGTCTAACCAAACTACAATCAACATCTATTTGTATGAAATCTAGGAAATACTGTATTGAGAATCAAATTTGCTAAAAAAAGTTGCACAGGAAAAAGCTTTTACAAAAGAAGATAAACAGTAAGATAAGATAATATCCTACTATTCTTATAAACAAACGATGTAAAAAGTTGAAACTGACCTGGTTTTGGAGATTTCGCAATCAACCCAGTTGACAAAAATCTCTGAATAAATGTTCCCATTTGATTTCATTGAATATTTTTCAAACCCGAAACCCTCATTCGATTCAATTTTCGACACTTGAATCAAATTTCGAAATTAATTAAAAATCTATCAAGTATAAGTCTATATAAAAAGCAGGCTTACCTTCAGTGCATAACGAACTGTAAATCGCCACCAAGACGAAAACTTCAGAATAATGTGAAATCTTTGAAAAACGCATCTTCTTCAGTCGAGTTCTGTCAGATCGTAAAACCGCCTGTTGCATGCAGCTCGTAGAGAAAGGAACTTGGCTCTCAAAGCCACACAAGTGATCGGTGTCACACTGAGATAACGGGAAGACAAAAATCATATAATCCAGATAGGTGACAGTTTTGATGTGCACATTTATAGCAAGTGTGGATAATGAGGGTGACACGAAACGCAGTTCATCTACATAATAGTGATTGCTTGGTGTTGAAAGCGAGAATAAAAGGTTAACTGTTAGAAAACGGTCATCTGTTGTTAGTTGTGGTAATACGGTCATCTGGTTATTACTGCTGTAAAACCGTCGTCTGGTGCTGTGCTTGAAACTGCTGAAAGATGTTGTATTGGACAGATGGGAGTAAAGATCAAAATCATGAAAGCAAACCATCAGAATAGAATAAAAGCCGACAAGACAATTAACAAAGAAGTCTGTCTTCAGGCTCATGTAATGTACCACTAGGTTTGAGTCTAGTGTCACAAAATCTGGACCCCACGGACCCTAGGATGTATGGAATGTATTAAATGATTTAAGAGCGGTCTGCTAGGTATATCTCTGCCAAAAGCAAGTTGATACTACCAAATGATCTCAAAATAAAGACTGGTTCGAGCATTGTTTTGTTTGTTGACTAAAATTTTCAATAAGGACCATGATATTTCTTGAAGCAAAACTAAAAGTTTCAAATCTTGTATTCATTTCCTAAGTCCTCAATTTATCTCCATTCATCTCTAAATTCTGTTATGAATGCTTTGCTAAGATAATTTTCAGTTCAAATTCCGAATTCCAGTTCTACCTGTATTTATCTAAGCTATTATTTGTTATGATATCTTCCAAATATGTACAGTTTCTCACTGATATTTTTGTGAGCATTGATAATTCAATTCAAATACGCGTTTACAGGCCTAATCATCTTTTCGAGTCTGTAAAACTTTCTCTAGCTCAGCAAACTTGCATGTCTTGATCGTCTTGGATGGCATGAGCATTAGTTTTTTACTATAGCGCGAATATTTTGAACGTTGAGATTGGTGGAGAGATAAAAACCTTAATCAAACTATTGGGCCTGAGGGAGGGGATACTGTAAAACATCATTTTTTCGTCAACGTCCGAATATTTCTATTACGTAGGTGGAGATACATTTATTAATTTTTGTAGATAGTTGGCATTTATTAGCAATTCTCGCTATCATTTTTCAGTCAGCTTTGAATAAATAATTGATAATGATAATGATAATGATGATAATATATTACCAACAACGATAACAACACCATCATTTGTTTATGACGTAAGATTTTATTGAAGTTGCAATCAAAGCTAAATTGAGAATTTTGATTGATTTCAAAATAATAGGAAGAGACACTTGATTTCCAAACGTGATAAGGAATCCAGGTTGAGCCATGATAACGAGAAGAGAAAGCAAAGAACGAGAAGACGAGGAAGAGGCTCGGCATGATTACCTCGCGAGCCATTGCAACGAGGTATTGATGATGATCTTAGGATTCTGCAAAGCAAAGGACCTGCTGAATTTGAGATGCACATGCCAAAGGTTAAGTAGAATATGTTATAGCAGTGAGAAAGTGTGGCGCAGACTTTGCATGGAGGACTTTAACGCACAGCTGTCCACACGCGGTCCTTTCGCCTCATATTACGACATTTATCAACTCTTGTATAAATCACGACTCGTAATGGGTGCTCACGTCTACTGCCACTATTTCGAGAAGAAACAATTTCCGAGTATACCGACCTGGTTATGGTGCATGGCGGCGCTGAGCAGTGCACCCCCCGTTATGAAATTCGGCAAGAAGCGATTCATCAAACGATGCAGTGGCCATTATTTGCAGCGCTTTTCGCAAATACCTCTAGGACAGCTACGACGCGCGTTCAATCTCACAAATTCAGAACTTCATGGCCTTTTTCCGGGACGCATTGAAAGAGGGACAGTATACTATACTTTCCAAGCCGTTAGGTTCTCATTATTTCGGAAATATAATGGAAGCTTAGGATATTGTAGATTTATTCTGAATAAATGTTATCGTGCACGGCGAGTGGTTGAAGCAAATTTTGATAAAATTAAAAACAAGACTCCAATAATGCTGAGTAAATAAATGAGAACGATTAAATATTACATTTTAACTTTAAACTCTAATTGTACCTGATAAATTGGTTATTTAGTTAGATTTATGCAAGGATTTATTCATATCTATTTTGTTAATATCTTGGGGCATTCAGCTAATGTCAGTATAAGATCAATTTCGATAGCCCACCCGGTCAGATCATAAGAAATCATCAAATTGATTTTTAAGAATGAGAAATTGACTTGAGAAAGAATTAAACAAAAGACCAATAATTTGTTGCATCCGTGCTCTACTAACTGAGGTATAGTACCTATAGCACTATCTCTAGAGATCTATGTTTCATTCTCAAATATCAGTTCGATTGATTTTCCATATCCTGCTTTTTCTCATATAGAAGGATTAACAAAGCTTATGGGGACTTATCAGAGAGGGGATCTTCTCAGGAAATTGTTGTTATTTTTGGACCACCTTTATCTCTATATGGTTTATATAACAGACTGTTATTAAGAGTCTAAAAACGTTTCCAGCCGGGGCTACATCAGTTCCGCACGTTCTAACTAGTTAAATGCCTCTCTTCTAAAATTGATAATAATGTTTGTGTCATTGCCAGCTTATAGAGTTTACCATCTGTTGATATACACTATCGACGATAAAAATAATCTAAATAACTCTTAGAAGTACGCCTACAGATCCACTTGTTAACGTAACCTCACTTGAAGTGAGTTATTAAAATTTTTGAAAATTGACGATATTTCAAATCAACAGATGATGCATTTTACTCACTAGCGTTGACACAACCCCGATTCTAAACTCTAGAAGAGTAGCATATTACCAGTGAGAATGTGCGGACCTAGTGGTAGCTACATCAATGTTGTACCGTACCAATCTGTTTAATACGATCACCTTGATAAATCTTGTTTTCATTAAGTTCTTAGGTGCTCATATACTAGCGGGTTTTAAAAGAGAGAAGAGATTTGAGTCCATATTATTCAATCCTCAAGTATCTGTGTATATTCATGGTACAAGGCATCATTGGTTCTGGTTTATATTTTGAAAATCATTATAAGACATCTTATACTGATTATAAGAGTCAAAAATCAAGCATTTCTTTTTATGTAATACATCCAGTAAAACGAACGTTTGACTCTATTCTAAATTTGAGATTTGTCTTACAGTTGATTAAACCATTAATGCAATTTTTGAAACTTTTGATAAATCTTTAAAGCATGGTTTAGAAACCAAGACAGGGAGTACCTAGAATTTAAGCACCCTTACGAGATCAGGGGTTGCTTTTGCCACGTTTTTCAAAGAGGCCTAGATGTCACTGTCAGAAAAGTGTACCAATTTCCCTATCTATTCTCCCTCAAGTTCTGAAGTACTGATTCTGTTCAAAAACTGTCTCTATTGTCAGTCATATTCGTTGTAAACACTGTACAGGGCTTTAGCAGAGAAGTAGACACCAAATGTTCCAGAGAAGATGGCGAACATTATGATGCAGAGGTTGAAGACAACAGATGTGTTTGTGAGTTCATTCCATCGGATTTTGATGTAGAATAGACTAGGATAAATAAACACCAGCAGCATTCCTGTTAGACTGCCGACAAATGCCATCATCAGACTAAAGTGAGGCACGGAGCATGCTATAATGATGGTGCTAGAAACAAGGCTAAGGCGGAAGAGAAGGTTGGGTGTGAGGAAGCTGAAACCTGCCAGCGTTGTTTCGTGGTTCTTCAAAGGCTCCAGCCAGGACGCTTGAAACTGGTTCTCCATGATGTCGAAAATCGTAAACATCGGTACAGTGTAAAAGGTAAGGGACATTATGATGACAGCGACATTGACAATGCCACCAAACACGCTATACGGAAGGTTGAGAGTCATTATCTGATCAGATTTGCTGGTGAACGCTAAAAACACGATGACACCGATACCAAACTTGAACACGGCAACTAACGTGTAGGCAAAGTCCATCAGGGGATCGAAAATTTCCGGATCGCGCATGCTTCGCTCGATTGCCGGCATGTAGGCCTGGGACGAGTACGTCACAACCACAATACCAATGCCGATGGGAATGAGACGGATGTCAAAATCTGGCATGACGTCATCATTCCAATGAGTGTGGTGGGTGAGGCTGTAGCACAATACGAAGACGCTGATGGCCACCGCCGTCAAGACAGTCACCATACTGAGCCAAGAGATTTGATGCATTTTGCGTAGAAAGGCAGTGGGAAGGATGGTCAGTGAGATAAGGAATATCCACGTCCCTTCACTCAGTTCAGTCTTGGGAAAGACATGCGCAATCACCGTCCCCGGCATGATCAACAGTAATGCGCAGTGCGAGAACTGCTCGAAAAAATTAGCAATATGAACTAAATACTTGCCGTATCCAGGCCAAAAAGCCTCACCAATATCAACATAAGTGTCCCGAACGCGCACTCTTGTGCCATCCTCTGCATACTCATAGAGCAGGCTAACAAGCTTCTTGCCAGTATAATTGCCAAGAATGCCAATAGTAATAATGGTTAGAATTCCCCAGTATCCACTCAGACGCACTACAAAGGGCATTGCCAGGATTCCAGTTCCGAGGTTGGCGTTTATGATATTGAACAAAGACGGCACTAGGCCAGCTTTTTCGCTATCATCAACAATTTTGCATTGCCGGGCCAGGGACTTAACACCGAACTTCAGCCACTCTCGGGTATTCAAGGAATTAAGCTTGATTAGCTTTGTAGACTCGCTTATTCCTTCTTCTTCCGAGTCGTCATTGCCGTCATCATCAACTAACTTATGCTCTTCTGACGGCATCTCGCTCTTCATCTTGAATCAGTAATTAGAATTATTTTTAGTTTACTCCAATCTTCTATTTCACTTCGGCAATCGGGTTTAGTTTTCCACTTGATTTCACTACGACCAATATTCAGCTCAAATCTTTTCGAGCTGACTATGATGTGTTTTCAGGTTGAATGTTTACTTGATTTCACTTCGATACCTATAGATTTCCTAACTTTATTTTCACTCGACTAACCGTTATCAGTAGAGCAGCACGTAGAATGATTACAATGCTGACATTTCCTTTGATAGAAAGCAAGAATGGTGATGTCAGGTGCAGAAATCAAATGAAGTCACTCCAAAGGCAGCTGTCTTTGCTGGGAGACGGGGGTGCAGTCAGAAAGTGACGCTCACCTTAATCCAATGATGCTCTGGCTGAATTTACGCTTTCATCTCGAATTGCGATATTTCAACGGTAAGATGACCTTCAAAAAATAGAAGATAGTGTTGTATTTGAGAAGAAGCAGGATTGGGACAATCAATGACAATACCGCAAAAGATGACAGATCTCATTTCACGCATTCATGATGGGAATATGCTCCTTAGCAATGCAAAGCTACCATTACTAGCGACTGCAGCTTGACTACAGCTATGATGGATTTCGGCCATGCAATTTTAGGGCCTAGGGAGCATATTACTATGATGTTTCGCGTGATATGAAAGTCATAATTTTTTGCGGAATGGTTTATTGGAATAACTTGCGTCAAATAAATGACCAAAGCAGAACTCGAACCCCCAATATCTGAATTTGCACACCAGTGCTCTAACCACCAAGCTACCGGGCACACTTAAAATCACGATCAAAGTCTTGTCAATAACATAAATTGCACCATCACTTACCAAACACAGAAAGGAGCGGCCGTAGTTGTTTATCACTAACATCAGACCTGCCTACGGGCAACGACTTTCCCCTACCAAGAAAGTCATTGCAGCCAACCATCACAGAATAAGGGTGATAACGATAAGTATACATTTTACTTATTACATCGCATCACAAAAAATGGAACAAAAAATGTTTCCTTTCACTTCGAATGAACAGTGCACTCCCCATTAGATACAAATCTCAAACTGATTCAGTAGAAAACTGCACAATGCCTCCAAGTTTCTGACTATTCAGGAGGCCCAATCTTCGCTATCATTCATGCATTACATAGGACATTGGGGTCATCTATTCCTTATCATCATAGTTATTGCTAGTTCAGAATATACTGGCTCAGAAAGTATCCCCTTAGCTAAATACTTTGCAAATGAGATTATGTGAAGCAGATATACGATTATAAAGCACTACATGAAATTCGACTCAAGTGAGACATTATGGGATCTGTGTAAATATAACATTTGATAGCAAATACAACTGTGCTTTCACGCAATAAAAACAGAAAAATCCATAATTCATTCTGAGTCAAGCGTTTGGTTCAAAATGTCCTTAATCTTGCTAACATATGACTGACCAACAAGTTAAGACAAAGAGTTTTGCATAAAGCAAAAAAATATTGGAAAAATAGCGAAACGAACACAAAGATTACTTAAGCTTTTTGTCTGACACTCAATAGAGTAATACGTCAGAAAGAGAACGAAACAGAAACCTAACTGATTTATAAACCTAGATGTGGATCGAAATAGGCCAATCAGAAAAGAGGTGAATGATTGGTATGGTGTACGAAAACCAATCAACATAGACGATACAGTGAGCTGACCAATAAGATTACTTCAAAAGTCCTATGGTGAAACAAACTCCTTCTGTCTACACAATAGGGGATCCCTATAGACAGAAGGAGTTCGTTTCGCCATAGGACTCTTGAAGTAATCTTATTGGTCAGCTCACTGTATCGTCGGTTTTGATTGGTTTTCGTACACCATACCAATCATTCACCTCTTTTCTGGCTACAGTATATGAAATATGGTTACAGTATATGAAATAATATAAGGGTTCTCCAACAAATCAATATAGTCGTATTCTAATATAATTGATTTCAAACAAATTCATTCCATGCCAAGCTTTTATCAATGACAAAACCAACGGTTTGTGCACGGTGACAACTTACAAAAGCTAACAATGACATACAACAAGGCTTCCAGACTATTCTCTCCATTGGCTATGGCAAGATGAACTTTTTTTACATCAACTATCAGTAGCTTAGAACCTGGTACACTTTTCATTAAATTCTGCCCTAGGTAAGATTATTCAGAATCATTTATTAAAGTGGTTCTCTTTTAGGTAGAATTGCAGTAGCAAATCCAGCAAAGCTTGCCACCTTTTTTCTGCTACGGCCGGTATAAATACAAGTTGCACCTTTACCAAAAGTACCCCCTTGAATCAAAAAGTTTGATGCATAGGTAAATGCTTATTGTAAGATTCAAGAAGGTTTTACGCTAGTTCAAAGGGATTTGAGCACTTAAGCCTTGGGAAAACAAATGTAATGAAAATTCCTTATTCTATTCTTCATAAAACGGTTCATATGTTTACATTTTCATTCGTCAATCCAATTCTAAACTTAATGAAGAATGATAAAAATCAAACATGCGACTGACTGACACGTTAAATTCAAGCCGTTAGTCTATTGGGAGGGACCAGCTGGGCCCCGGGGTACGGGCTAATTTGATGGGCCTAAACTCCGCTGAAAGAGAGCCAAGCATAAAAAATCATAGATAACTCATATAGTTCAAATATTACAGTAAAAAATAATTCATTATTCAAAAAATATATGTATGGCTGTATGTGATCACTCGTATCATCATAGAAGGACTGATATTTCAAGGGGTTCTCATAGTCTCGGCCCCTGGTAACAACCCTGTCTACCTCCCTCTAGCGTACTGGTTCGAAGTTTCACAGTTCCCACAAACGACATAGCATTTGTTGAAATAGAGTATTCGTTTTTTCTCTTACCTATCTTCCAGTGTTTGAATGAAAGATTCTCATCCTACCCACCTATATTTGAGTGAGATCTCACTCGACCGAGAAAAAACGCTTTCCATAGGGGTTTGTATTGGAGGGTAAGATCTCAGCTCAAGGGCTAGAGGGTGGGATACATTTGGCCATATAAATAGGCCCTAGCACGAACTTCCTAACAGCATCATTTCGGAATAATAAAATTAGATCATACAAAAATCTTTTAATGACGATAATATAGACATGGGCTTTGTTGGTGGTATCTTACTCGTTAATTCTAAGACACCCTTCTAACTTAAGGTGCAAAATGAACATTTCTCACATCAAAGCTGGTTTACTATACACATTTATCTTCAAATCATTTATCTTAAATATTCGACCAATCGAATATTTTCATTTCTAGTGCTTTCTAATTTTACGATCAAAACCTTTTCAGCAAAGTAAGAACAATGCTTACTGGAACACTAGATTGAACTTTCAAGATGACGCAACAATTTCTTCCTCCCCTTGAAAACGATGTTGATTTGTAGTTTTCAAGGTTGTTTTAGATAGAGAGCTTGGTTGCAAACTCGAAAGTAACCTTCAAGCTACATAAATCAACATTGTTATTGGGGAGAGGGGAAGGATACAATTTGCATGAGGTCTTCAAAATCGGTTAATTTCATTTCGTTGTTCTAAACGATACTGGCATGTATTAGGTGACAATTCTTTTGCCTCTTTAACTGCGAATCAGCTGCATGGTGGTATCTAGTAGCTGAGAGGGAGGTCAATTACGAAACCGTTTTCAACACTTCCCCCTGATTCTAATCACAGTGGCTGTTTATCGCATTTAATATCAAATGCAAAAAAACTAGATTCTGTGGTTAACCAATGAATAAAAGTTTCATACGCACAGGGAATCAGTACTGGAAATGTTAAAGTATTTATGAGAAAAACTTGTGAATTATTAATTAAAACTAGCACGATAGACCAGATTGCTAAGCCCCTACGATGGTAGAATAGTCGAATATTGCGTTGACTTTTGACATTAGTTAAAAATAGGTTGCAATCAAGGCCACACCCTTTGACATCCCTTCCTTTACTCTCGTCTTCCTTTCTTCTACTGGCAAGCGCTATGAAAATACTTTCTTCCTATTTGTGAAGTATATTGGACATCTATCTATGGAGTATGGATACAACTTAACAAGGAATACTTCCACTCTTAAGGAATATCTTTAAGTCTCAAAAGCTCTATATTTACTATTCATCTATCAATTAAGCTTCGTTTTACCATATCTAGCATACGCTATCAAAATACAAAATTCTCCTCTATCGATCTATAATCGACTTCTGTGAATAAATGAGAAAAATCAACGAACAAGTTCACACTACAGTAGAGTACACTTTAGTATTAATAGGTTATATATTAATCTAGCTTCATATTACTCTTGTCTTCATGTCTACCTCTGACATATAAAATATTACATTCCTATTTGTAAAGTTCATTGGACATCTTTCAGATTATCAATGGAAGCAACTAAACTACGAACTCGTCCAAACTACAGGAATATATGTTAGCCCCAAAGCGCCAAACTCACTCATTTATTCAGCTCCATACTACTCTTACCTTCATTTTTACCGATGCATACGGTACGAAAATGGTATTTTCCTATTTTCCAAATCAGTAGAGATAGTTTGTGTGTATGAAAAATGAGCCGAGTAGGATCATTCTCACAAATCAAAGAGATTCATTTTTCAAACATTACTTCTTCTCAAGCTTACTTCTCAATCAGTCGTTAGGCTACTACTATAGTCCTCCTGTTTCTTCATTTTGGTGAGTCGTCGTGCAATTTGTTGGATTGATGTGACTAGAATTGATCGATTGAATCAACTATCCCGATAGCTTGGTTGACAGGGAAATAACTTGGCAAGTAATAATGGTAATACACATACATATACATCTCAAAAGCGAACACGTCGACACATCAGGAACAAATTTCAGTCAAAAAGCTTCTAATTCATTTATCAATCTAGCTTCATATTATTCCTGCCTTCATTTCTACCACTCACACACACCATGGTAATACTATCTTCATATTTGTTTAGTATAGCTAATGCACTTCTTTCAGACTATGGAAGGAAGCAACAAAAAAACAAACTAATCCTCACAAAAGGAATACATTTTAGTCTCAAAGGTACCACTAAACAACAAATAGATCCAAATAACTAAATCATATTCAAGTCTCGAAGCTTCATTTCAATTTATTGATACGATATTCATGGATTCAAATAGCTTTGTGGAATGATGGAGCTACATTTAGAGAATTATCTATATAGTTTGGATTTGATAAAGGTGTAGTGGTATGAATATATCTAAGGTGGTCTTTGCAAGATTTTGGCAAGATATTGGTTTATGCACAAAGCGCAAAGGGCCCACTGAATAAGTAAACTGATCGAGCAGTGTGACCCTGGTCCTTCTCTCGATGTGACCAAACCTTGTGACTCCTTTTACCTTTTTGCTGAAAGTTACAGCCAGCAAGCAAATTATCTCCTCACACTTTATGTGACAGTCTTAAAGTAGGTTTGAACCCACAATAAGGGTTCAGGGATCTAGCCACCCGGTCATCTCATCACAAAGTGAACGGTAGAGAAATCAGCAAGTGAGTAATAGAGAGATTTTCCATAGAGTCCTAAAAGCGTGGTGAAGTGGATACACCAGCTTACGAAATGCAGCTGCAAATTTCCATAGCTAAACGAATAAATAGACAAAGAAATCGATTTGAGTTTTCGTCAATAAACGAGTGAGTCATGATAAGTGAGAGTATTTTTCAAGATTTCATTGGTATGTGGAAAGACAAAGCAAAGAGAATATCTCTTTAGTTTTGGAATCCATTTGTGTGCAAAAGCAGCTTTGCTATTGTGAACTTTGCATTATCGAGCGTTTTTATTGACAAGGGAAGTTTCTTTGAAACGCCTAAACTACTGAAGCAATTTGCCGAGTTATGACTGAGTGAATTAGTATATTGTAATAAAACCGAACAGCAGTTCAAATAAGAGATATTTTGATGTAACAAAGGATAAGATTTTCACCTGCTCACTGGCTTTGCGTGTAATAATCAAGTCAAGCTGCTCCGAGTTAAATATTCAAATTTTAAGGAGTCAGCTAAAACCAAGCTCACTCGTACTGCATTTGAGCGTGAAATAGGAGTTAGTCAAAACAGTGCAAATACACTGTGGAGGATATAAGAATTCATCAATCACCTAAAATTTATTAAAAAATAAGTGACTTTCCATAGTCTACGTTTTTGCATGTGTTCAATTGTGTTGTGGATAACGCTACGGAGAAGCCTGTTTTACATGAGAGTGAATAACTTAACTAATCACTCTAAGTGACTTCCCAAAGTCTATGTTCTGGAGCCTAAAACAGCACAATCACGCTGTGAAAGAGCCAGTTTTTAATTGGAGTTAACTGCTTAACTCAAATCAATTACTCTAAGTGACTTCCTTCCTAAGTCCATTTTTGAGCCAAACGGCACAGTTATGAGGTGGAGGAGAATGACCAACAGTCATGTAATATAACCAACTTCTTGTTTTAATTGTCAAGAGGCCGGCTACGAACATTTAGAATCCGTATATGGTCGCAAGCATCTATTACAGTCGTAAGCATCTCCGAGCATGCGCAAGTAAAATTGAACTTGAACTTGCATTTACACTTTGGTGAATTCACAATCAATAGAAGGGTCCAACCTAAGATTCATTTTCTAAGTTTCTGCTTGCGGTCATTTGAAGGTACAAATTCAGCGCAAATATTTACTGCGCACGTCAATATGCTTCCGACCATCAATGATGCTTCTGACCATCAAAGATGGTTCCAAAAATCTACGGTTTCTGAAGAACCGCCGGCTACATACGACCTGGACAAGCTTGTTTTGATGTGTAAGGAATCGAATTCAAGACCCCTTGGTGAGAAACCAAGTGCCTTAGCAATTGTGCTATAAAGGCCGAGAGGTTTATCGAGTTGGCGTGAGTGGTGTGATGAACAATATTTGATTTTTCAATTTTTTCAACTGAACATTTTAACTTATTCAACGGATAAGTGCTTTCCTGTGCTCAGCAGAACTGTACTTATCCGTTGTATAACTCAAAACTCTCACTTAGAAAAGAAAAATTAAATATGATTTTCTTCGTGTGTTATCTATCGTCACTTCGACTCCAGCCACCTCTTCTGCTTTCATTGGTTTACTTAGCCTTGAAATACATACTAAGCCCTACATTTCGAAAACATAACTCTGCTGAGTTTCTTTAATGACAAAAGCCCTCGTAGATCACTTAATTCTTGTTTAAAGGAAAGTGGGATCAAACCCCCTCTCAGACCTGTAACAGAGTGCGAGGAAGATCGCTACCTCTGTCTATTCCCAAGCAAAGAGGCAAAAGAATCACGAGATGTGGTAAAATTGAGAGGAAGGACAAGGGTCGCACTCCTTCATTAGTCCACCTATTCGGTTGGCCCTTTGTGCTTTTTACAATATTGCTCATGAATAATCAAATCAATGGTCTTGTAAAGCTCTAGGACATCCAATACAATGATAGATTCAATAAACAGGTTTTTCAATTTACCTTCAATTTGGGTATTCTGTAATGTTTAGGCCAAATTCATCCTGGAAAACCCAGCACTAATCTGGAACTTTCCTAATCTTAACAAACCCTTACTTATCCGAATAAGCACTGAGTTACGGTAAATTACTGAGTTGTCTTGCAGGAAAAACGGAATTGTGACACAGTTCAGCTTGCACTTGAGTTATTTACGCCTATACGGCTGGCGACAAAGCCCAAAATTGCCAAATTTCTGGGAAATTCAGCTCATAGATTTTCTTCCTCGATTATCCAAAATGTCAGCATTTTTGAACAGCTTGATATCAATTTGAATTCAAACCGCTCGAATAACTTACGATGTACTTTATTCAATATCTATTTTGAGTAGTTGCAGATGCCCGATATATATAAATCGAATCAATTTTGAGACTAAAAATGACACGAGCAGGATCCCAATCTAAGACCATCGATTTGGTCAATAGATCAGTGCCTTACCAAAGTGTCTATTAGTTGTTGCAGATGGGGAGTGGGAAATTGAGAGTTATCAAGTTGAATTTTGGGATTTCTACTACATGAGGAAGTCATCATAAAAAATATGTAGCCACAACGAGTTTAAAATTGCTACATGATCTTTCCAATTTGGGATCTGAAACTGAGCTAGTTGCCAAGGATTACTGAATAGCACGAGTCACACCTAGCAACTATTACCATACATTATGCATTCTGCTGTAGCAATTGCGAATCAGACAAATCAGATAATAAAGATATTAAAAAACATCAAAATTTTGATCATAAATTGAAGATTTGCGCAAGACTCACCAAGCAATGTATCACGCAGAAGGACTGTCAACTTTTTGAATGGAACTTTCAACCAAATTCAATTTAGGTTATCTCGATCTGAAGACAGATGTTGAAGAAAGTTAAGACGATATTCGGGTCTTTTGTCTAGTTCACTGATGCAATAGACAGCAGATAGACTTTTTGTACAGAAACCCTGGTGGTAGTATAATGGATGGCAGGGGTGTGCCATCTTTGACAACGAAATCTTCTTCTCGTACCAGTAACTTTGTGCGTAGGCTGCACTTTTATGTAATAGAGTTATTGAGCCAAAAGTAGCAACAAGAATGCACCAAATAGAGCTTCAACGAAAACCTTGTTTCCGCTCTAATTAAAGATCTGTAGAGCACAACTTTCCTTTGGCCTAATGCATACTCGGCAACCCATGTGGTCATATCTACAATCAGTATAGTCTTTCATTCATCAGCTGAATAAGTCAATAGTCAATTTGGGTATACGGTAACTTGTCTATATTAGGTAGTACTTATCTTATATTGTGTAAACACAAGAAATTACTATCCCCCATTAGGAATTTTTCGTTAGCCAGCCCTTTTTGATTTTGCACACAATAGGAGAATTTCATCGGGCCCAACTTATTTTATTTAATTATCAAAATTGAATAAATTTTCTAGAATTTTATAGAGACTCATATTCATTTCATCTTGTCTTCTTTCGTGTTATGGGTAAACTTCATGAAGTTGAAGGCTTAGTTGATAAACAGGCATTTCCAAAAGCCTAGCACAGTGGGTATCAGCGCATATTACCCTAAATTTCAGGATGACCTAAAAAGTTCGTTAGGGGTTAAGATTCTTCTGCAAAAATAGAGAAATTTCCAAAACGTCCTAAAATTCAACAATGTTAGCAAGAGGGTTAAACAATGATCCTATGATTCAATTACTCTATGCTACCCCCGACCAGGACCCAAACAATTATCCTATTTTGTCAACCAAGTGAGGGTGTCCTTTTTAGTTTAGCCTTGGCAGGAGCATTAATGAAAAATCATACTCTGGTCACATTCGGATAGCGCAACACAATAACTGCTGATGCTTTGCGTCTGACACTCAACAGAGTAGTACGTCAGAAAAGGAATGGAACTGAAACTTAACGAATTGTCTACACCAGATGTGTATCTATATTGGCAAAGTTCGTCACTAGGAGGGCGATTCTCCTGTATGGATGGATGCTCGTCAGAAACCGGTCAAGAAAATATTTCACGTACGATTCTGTGTCATCTGTAGGCCTCGTAGTAACTGCTAACTTTCCACTTGCAAAGAAAATTACTGTATCTCAGGTATTTCCTCCGTACAATGCATTTATGGAAATATCTAGCAAGAGACTGTTGCTGGCTATTTTAGAATGCAAATGGGTTACTCTCTCTTTGAGCAGAAAACAAGCAACAGTACTAGGAACAATTTGTATCAATTAGCGAGAAAACAACAGGTAGCTTTCAAAATCACTCACCAGTGTTCGGTACGAGTTTCCAGTTCCTCCGCAATTTTATCGACTTCCACGTTGACACAAGAATACACAAAGGCAACCTTGGGAATAACGTAAACATCAAATAGTTAAACATCAAATAGAAGTCGGTTTTTGATACCTTCCATAAACGCTTGGAGAATCTATTGCGAACTTCATTGCCAGCTTGAGATCTTTCGCATTATGCAAGCCAACGTTTTGTGAGGATGTTCGGATTAGGCTTAGGGATTTTTCAATTCTCCCAACACATGAAAACATCTGTCAATTCGATACAGTTATTAGAAGCATGCTTTTCTCAACATTTTCAGAGATTATTTTTCAACATCTAAAACATTAGGATTAAACTAACAGGATGAATAAGAAATTAAATTCAGAAATGCGCGATATTTTTTATAAGCAATTTCGATAAGATCTTAAGTTGTTTATTGAATAGACAAAATTTTCATCCCGACTTGTTTATTGCTTGATTGACTCTGCAACTCATTTCCATTAATTACACTAATTACTAGTTACAGCTTTCACTGGGATTTGCCCAAATTCGTGAAATGCAGACTTTTACGTTTTTATAGGAGTTACAATAATAGAGTAATGCGCTAGATCGAAAAGAGCTTGATGAGGGCCCATCAACACCATCAAAAATTGTCATAAAGAGCATCATCAGACATAATCAATCAAGCAAATCTGATAGAGGAATATCTTGAACATCACAACATCATCATCAGGTTGCAACAAAAACATCGTCAAAATTTGAGGATGTTCAAGGTTGTATGATGAAGTGGTTCACATGATAAAATATCTGATCTTGATCTATCTCCGAAACATATTTGGTAACGCTATGTGTGAAGTTATTTTACCACTTGAACGGGCATTGGGCCCATAATGTAAGATATGTATCGAATTACGTTTATGGTGGAGTTAAAGATCATAAATGAAATGATGAAATTCATGAGAACGTTAAAATAGCACAATGTAAGCTGAAAGAAACAATGGCACACAAAGAGGACTTCTACGATAAGGTTAGGCCTATATGATTATCATACAAGTCCTCCGTAGTAATCAAGACAATAGGGACTTTTAGCAACCAGGACGGCAACGCAAAAGAAAACTTCAAGTTTCTTTTGTCCCTGAGTATCAATAGAATGCTGGTTTCTCTAGCGTATTTTGTTCTTATCAGAGATGTTGAAGTTATTATTTTCAAATGAAGAACTTGAAATCTAACTTTTAACATGCTATTTTCGAATCAAGCTGTTGATTGGTTAATTTAGTAAAATCAATATTCAGGTAGCATTTTTCAACGAAAGAAGAGTATTTGCGTTAAAATTTCGGAAAACATGTAGAGAAAGCGCAAAGACAATCATTGTGGGTGTAATAATAACAAATGACGTCCTTACGTGAAAAACGTGACCCTAACATGACTCCAACCGGCGACCTCTAACTAGGAGTTAATACTAAAAAGTTTAAAAAAATAATAAGAGGTTAAGGCCTAAGTGCTATACGTAGATACATACTGGATCCTGAGTAACTTGCATCGTCGTGCAAAATCCAACCAGCAAATCTTTTCACTACTGTCATTATTGCCTGTGTCAGAAGTGGGAAAATCTTGTATTGGTAGATTTCATAATTTCTTTCCTGTTGTTTTATTTTAAAACTTTGCATTGCAAGTACCTGTCATGGTGGGAGCTCGGATGACCTGGCGACTATTTCCGTCATGATTGGCACAGAAGTTGTATTCTTTATCTTTCCTTTAAATCTATTATAAAAAACCCAACCTACCTAAGCTACAAAAATCATAATAAACAGAATGACTTCAAAAAGAATCAACTCTCTCGACTTACCGAGTGAATTGCATGTGGCCACCACAGATCCTAATTACGACAGCATGCAGAAATAGGCGAGCATCAAATCAAATGGCAAGCAGACTTTGTGGATTTTGAAATTGCAATCTGCAACTTATACAAACAATATGCAGGTTTAATTTTGAAAATGAAATGACTTCGGTCATTAATTTAAGAGATAATATCAGATCAGCTGAACGAAGCTAATATCATTACGAGTTTCTTTGATGAAGGAAAGAAGCAAATCGAAACACAAAGAAAGTCTGGGTCGCAGTAGATTTGTGATAGTATCCTGATTAACGGCAGGTGTAAGATACTTTAGTCTTTCCCTTTAAGTACAATATCAAATTTTATAGCCTCCCAGAGCCACGTCCTTTAATTATAGAATCAATACCGTATGTGCCTGGAAAAGGAGACTTCTTCAAGAACCGTAACACATTCGCACTAACGAGATTTCTTATAGATGCCAGATATACCAACTTACATATGGTAAGGCTGTATTGGGTTTTGCAGAGCTTTTCTCCTTACGTAGAATATCACATTTATAGCCTCCCAGAGCCACGTCCTTTAATAACACAATTCATACCGTATGTGCCAGAAAAAGGAGATTTATTCGAGAACCATAACACATTCGCACTAACGAGATTTCATATAGATGCCAGATATACCAACTTACATATAGCTAGTGTAGGGTTCAGAACTTTAGAGATAATATTTGTTATATGCTACCTCCGTCACGTCACATCAAGTAACGTCATGTCCTACTGTATATAGATGTTAACATTTTGATTTTTTTACCATTACTTTCGGACAGACAGGGTTTCACATGCCTAAAATAAAGTTTGTAAAAAAAAAAAATTATTAGTAAGTTGCAGTTTTGGTATAGGTTTGTGCGCTAGATGTAGACATACTGTATGTAAGGATACCCAGTAGAAATACAGAAGTATTACACTATGTTATGGAGGTTTCGTAGCGATTGATCTAGTGCTAAGAACGGTTATTTCTGACATGGGTGTAAGGAGACTATGAAAATTTATATCTCTAACGAGTGCAAAACAAAGGACGTCCCAGGCCCCAATTCGCAGCTAGCCCCAAAACCCAAGGAGTTGCTTGACAATTGAATATCAAAAACATACCCACGAAAAGTCCTGCTTGCCTTACTTGAATGATTCAGTCCTTACTTTGTAGACTAAGGGAAAATAAGGCTCAAGCTTATTTCTCCTTTTTTCTGAAGCTCTGTAAATTTCAAAAACAGTGAAAGAGCTATGTTTGAAATCTTGAAAGACGAAAGGGCAAAGAAATAAATAGGAGCTTTCTTTGCTTTTCGTAATATAAGAAGCTCTACAGCAACTCGAGGTCTTGAACCAGACATAAGTCCGAGTCCGGTTTCTCATGAAAAAAGTGAATACAAACCAGGCCTAGTACCGCTAAAAATGGCTATTCAGGAAATAAAGTTTAAGAACGAAACTAATTAGCAATTGCTCCACGTCTAAAGCAACCCAAAGAGTCTGGTTGCCTATCAAAAAGTGCAAAGAAAGGCAATAGAGAGCAGTTACTTCCGATTAAACCAATTCCACACCAGGCCTTAAAACCGGTAGAATTGTCAACCTGGAAATCAAGTTCGAGCACGAAATTAATTAGGAATTGCTAAAAGTTTTCTCTTGGTTCATTAAAGCAGGCTGTAAGAATGCAAACATAGACAATAGGGTCATTTCGATGTCAGTTAACCTGATACTGTCAATCGGAAAGAATTGAGGATCCTCGAGGACAGACAACGCTTGTACACAGGTGAAACCTACTAATAAAATAGGGTCAGAGCACAGTTCAGATATAGCTATTCTTGCCTCTTCTTGAAAATACGAAGGTTTAGAAAATCAAACAACAGGGAAGCCTCTTTTCCAATTGTTTCCAATTGCTTGTTCACTTGTCCACAACGCGTTCATTCAACTAAACCAACTGCAAAGTGGGCGCTGGGCCTGCATTCGGCTAAATGAGATGGGAGTTCAATTCTTTAAATCATGCAATAACCATTTTATCGACGATTGTTTGAGTAGAATGACATATGATTTGAGTGGAATTACATGATCCGAGCAGGACTCGAACCCACGACCTCTGACTTGCAAGACTCGAACCCACGACCTCTGACCCTTCAAATTAGAACCAGAACCACTCCAATCACAAAAGTTGCATCACCACTGATAAACAAAATCAAGAGGGCCGCTATTGGAATTTCTAGTGTGAAATAATTTGGTGACTCGTGTCTTAGGCTTGAAATTCTTCGTGAATTATTATTTCTTTTTCCGTGTATCGTGACTATTCAGTCCTACCAAATTTTGTTCTCTTTAATTCGTTCTTCATTCATTTTAGTTTTTCGTGAATCGTTCCTAGGACCCTACATCAAGAAATTCGAATAGTAGCAAATCCCTGAGACGATACAGCTGAAACGATTTGCTAAGAGCTAAGCTATCATTTGATTTTTTACACAATTGTCTGCAACAACATTTAGTTTTCCAAGATTGGAAATTAAAAATTTAAAGCTTGCAAAGTCAAAACAACAGCTATTATCATGTTTATTTTTTAGCCTCCAAGCAGCATGTCTACTTTAACGCTAAGCACAGCGATTTTATAGAAATGATTTAATTGTTAAAGAAACATTTTTCAAGTTGCATTGTTTGGTAAATTAAATGTATCTGAAAAGAATCAGACATGAAATTTAACAACATTTCTTTTCACGTTATGTAGTGGCGGAGGTAGGTGGTGTAGTGTGGGGCAGCTGCTTCCTTTCCCCTATAAAAAAAACTCTCAGCGCCCACTTTCCAGGAGGTTGACGCCCATTTGAAAAGCTGTTTCTTGATAGTTGTACTAAAAATTAGCATTTATCAGTGCCCCCAAAAACTACCTACCCCACCCCCCTTATGGTTTATTCCGAATCCACCTTTGACGTTATGGACAGAATTCTACGAAACGTTCTCCGGAACAAGCAAAAAAGGCATAATTCATACTACATTTTGAACTACAGACGAAGTTGCTATTTGCATGAATGATCAATGACTATAAAATCATTATTACTCTGCTCCCAAATGTAGACCTAAGGGTCAGAAATATAAAATAAATTAAAAGAAATTGTCTGAGTCTAATTCTACCGATTTTCCTCTTAAACAACTTGTTAACTGTTGGAATTTGTTGACTGTCCATTGGTTATATTCCTATTCAAGGGACAGGGTCAAAGCGAAAGCCTATTAAAAACGCTAAAAACAAGGTTGGCTTTTCCTGGCTTTGATTTAGGTTCAAATGTTATCAAAAGTGGCAAAAAGGGATATGGCTACTCAAAGTTTGAGTTCCTGCTTCTTTGGGAAGCTAATAACACAAAGAAGGGTTTCGAATGCCCCAATTTCTTTACTAATGGCAAAGATGGCTGGGAAAATGTACTTAGACTCGGGATTTGGTCAAAGTCCATTATTTTAAGATTGTTGATTCAGAGCAGCAATTTGCAGGGAAGGGGTCAAGCTGCAAGTCGAGTTTAAAAAGGGAATGACGTGATCGCTTAAAAGGGAGAAAGTTGAAATGTTGCGTAATAGCTGATGCATAAAGAGATGAAATTAGAGTAGACCAGAGCTTAGTGGTGGCAAAGAAGGCAACACGGGGTTGACCTTGTTGCACCAAAAGTTTGCGCAAGTGCTATGATACGTCCTACCTCCGTAAGTCAACGTGGCAGATGATATCGTGAACCCATTCAGCTCAATAGATTGAATGTTTACATTCAATAAACATAGGCCACATAGCGAGTTCATCGAGGAATCGTCTGTGTGTGTTGGTTGGAGAAGTTTTGCTGAATCTGGTAATGCCTAAAAAGAGAGGATTATATTTGAAATGCATTGACGCGAAAAGATGACGAGTTGGCCCGTTTTTTAATCGCTAACTACTCAAAAAGGCACATAGGTGGTTTAGTGATGTACTAATTTGCATGTTGTGTGGTAATTCAGTTTGAGTCGAAAGTATAGTACCGCTGTCACAATGGCAGGCAAATCCGTCAATTTCGAATATGTCCATGTAAGTACTGCTTCGCTGGGGGCGAACGTAAAAAAGCTATATCTTCATGTGATCACTTTCCCACATGTGATCATCAACTGACTGAAGAGCGTATTGTAAGTGTCCAACCACGATCGCCATGTGATCAGCTGCAATCTCCCAATCGAAATCAGCTCCTTGAAATCATTTTCATCAGTATCTTTTGAAAAAGTGTGTAAACTGCTATACTGATATGGACATATTACCCTACTAAACGTCGTTTCTTAATTGTAGGCTTTGATTGGTCAATTCGATAGATTGAATGCTCTGATTGGCTGTTAAGGAAACTAGAGTAAATATAGCTATGGGTAACTATGTCATTGTGGATTAAGAATACTGTTTATGTGGTATGTCACTTTGATGTGAACAGCGGGAGAAAGTGAATGCTTTTTCGATCAGATTGGTATCTAGACTTCCTTTAAAGATTGAAAAAAATCGTACAATCATGTAATAATCCCGAGAAATATAGTGAAGACAGATTTAGGCCCTCGTGCTTTGTTTCAATAACAACATTCCTTCAAACGACTCCTGTAATTGATTCTTGTAAGCCCTACATTTGTGAACGCCAACTCCTATTGGTCAGAATCAGATTCTGCAGAAAATCAAGTTCTACTTTTTATATGAAGGACCCATAATCCAAATAATTTTGAAAATTGATTTAAACACAAAAAATGAAAAAAAATAAGGGAAGTAGAATATAACAAAGTAATAACAGGACAAATGCATTATTGCTTCTCCTTTCTCTAATCATTTAACATCCGTATCCAGCGTTTGAATGCGTAGCATAAAAAACTGAACATTACTCTTACGGGATGTGACTGTGACCGTTGGGATTCTTTGTTCACACCCAAAATCACGTTTTATGCAAGTAAGAACATATGTATACATGGCGTAGAAAATCGGAAACATCGGATCCAAAACGATCGATCCAATAGTAGGCAGAGACATGTTCTTTTCCCATTGGGAGGTCTTTCGTTAACAATAAATTGTATGTCTCACTGGACTCCCGGTGATGATTGGTTGTTCTCCGTATATACCCATCATTCACCTCCCTTCTGATTGGCCCGTTTTGAGCCACATCTGAAAATGATAATTCGTTCGGCTTTCTGACATGCTGCTCTGATGAGTGTCAGACACAAAGCTTTAGTGGTTATCGTGTTTGGTTACATTTCCGATTTTCCTCACCATCCTCGAGTTCTGTATAAATATACATACATATTGAGGGAGACCAGAGGAGAATGTGCAAATTTCCCTCCACAGTACATCAACTTGTTGAACACAAGATTTTATTTCCTCGCTTGTTCTTGCAAAAGCTGAAAATGAGGAAAACAGATCTCGGATGATCAAGGATATTTGAATTTCAATTATCGAAAACGGGTACACGAGGGTTTAAATGCCAGCTGAGTGAGGATCTTGAAAATAATCATATCGTAAAAATTTGATGACGTTGGTTACGTAAAATAGTGCACATTTAGATAAGCATGAATGGCCATTGAAGTAAAATGATCAAATACGAGATAAAACATTGAAGTTTATTGGTCAAATTAAAATGTTTGAGTAAAAAGATTAAAAACAGAATGTATTGAAGAAAACCAGGAAAAGGTTTTCGGTAAAAATAAAATCTTGGTTCATAATATCAATAGCATTAAATATTGTTTTTTTTACCGAGAAGCTTTTGAAATCAAATTCTATATATTGTCGTTTTTGATATTCTTTTACCTATCACGGTACATGATTATTCTAATATAAGATGATTCAAAATATGTGTTCTAAAAACTTGATTTTCAAATTTTCTCACCTGAATCATTGATGGAAATCTTCACTCGACACATCACGGCAAAAATCTCTTTTAGTGCTGTCAAAGAGAAAGTAATCCTTGAGAAATATTGCCTCAGAAATATTATTGTAATTGTATCCAAAAATCGTTCAAGTGCATTCGTCTTTAGTGAATCTGTCTCTAACACTGTATTAGCATAATGATTTGATTAAAAGGGAAGGTGTATCCAAAACTTGATACTTAGAAGAAGGCAATCTGAGAAGTGAGCTTATTCAAAACCAAACTCTGTAGAGAATAATGGCGTGGAACTTAACAGCGCCGATTGTTGAAAATGTTTCTAATCTCAATTTTTTCCTTCTATTATTGTGCACTCTTCTTCTACTCTTTTAGCAAATCAGTCAAATGAATCAATGCAATTTTTGTTTTCCTCCTTTTCCTATTGCACTCTTTTGTTTTGCTTTTCAAGCTCGTCAGTAGAAGTAATAGTGAACACAATAGTGAATTTAGTTTCTAGACCACCCCTATCTTAAGACTTTGTTCAAAACTGATAGAAATAGGCAACCAAAAATTTTTTGAAGCCTTAAAAATAACTAATGGTCTAATTATCTACCTTAACATCTTCACTGCTATCCTCATTAGAAACTTAACGCTATCCTCCATTTCTACACCTTGTACATGAATAATTTCACAACAGAGCATTCTTCTATTAAACAAACTTTTGATTGTGCAATTAAATAAAAAAGCATCTTTTAAAGATCAGCCTTTATTGAATTCAAAATCTATTCAAGAATTTTTTCCTTTAATCTGCAAATACATTTCATTCAATTTATCTGTAGATGAATATTGTAATCAAAATAAGGCAAGAATAAACCATGCATCAAAACGTTTCGATTACAATATTTTCTTAAGTTAAAATTTCGTTACATTGATTTTGGGATCTACTTCTACAACCTACACGTTTCAAAGCATGGTCTAGTCTACTGCATATTAGATAAACTTTGGTCAACTGGCTCTCGTATTAGTGTTTTAATATGGCAGATTGTAATTGGTTCTTCTGTAGAGGGCCCCTTTTAAATGAGCTTTGCTTAAGGGTGGCCCTAAAAAAGGAAATGAAATGAAAGTAGCTCACCGCTGAAATATTCTCTTCCCTTTTCACTCTCGAAAATCTCCTGTTTCGACTGCAGCGAAACTTTGCTTGCCTTGATCGTCGATGCTGTTGAGCTGAGCACATTTCGAATGCTTGTTAGGCATCTTTTCCATTCATGTACGTGGCGATCAGATTCCTGAATAATAGCAGAGAAGACAGTAGTCTACCATTAGATTTGGAATAAGTTTGGAAAGCCACAAAGAGCTTAGCTTTCATAATCTGCTTTCCAGGAGGTGGAGCTTTGTTTTAAACTAGCCGTTTCTTGCTGGTGTCATTAACAGCGCATTAACACTGATGTGGCAAACCTAGCTTCGTTTCAGCAGTCTTTGATCGGTACAGAAATTAAGGAAGGCGAGGAAAATCAGAAGCAACAGAACATGATCAAAGTAGTGCGTTAGAAAAAGAATAATAATGAAACCTAAAGGCTAATTTCAATCTGGGTATAATTGTTCGTTAGGTTTTATTTTCGTTCTTTTTGACACGTGAAGCTATGCTTAACATTATGTTCCGCTTTGTTTCCGATTTTCCTTGCCATCCCCAGCTTTTTTGCTCTAGATTACATTTCAGCCAATTAAGAGTATTCAAAAAATCGAAATGACCAATGATTCCATTTAAAAATTGGTTTAGTTTAAGCTTGTTTGACCGTCAGTGTGACCAATTCGCAATTGTTCATTTGTAAAAATGTAATACCAGAAAAATAATTTCAGACAATAAACAAGGAATGGTTTTGTCTTGAAAGATGGAGTAAGCAATACATCCAGTGATGATAAGGGGTTAAATTTTCAGCGATTATGAACTCAGTCGCTTAAAAAAGTTAGTGATGTTGAGTTATTAGGATTTTATGATGATAAGTTAGTCATGTTCAAAATACCCAGAAACAGATGATCGAAATTTTCAAAACAATGAACGACTTGAACCCCTCGTATATTCTGGATACTTATAATGAAAGAGTTGTGAAATACGACCTACGAACAAACATTTTATGGCGATTACCAAAAACACAAACAGCAACATATGGAATAAAGTCATCACCCTTTGGAGGTAGCATCCTTTGGAACAGTCTCACTGAACAGATAAAAACACCCCTAAATGTTGCTTCTTTTAAAGGAGCGTTCAAACACTGGCTTGGGACAAGTCTAATTGCCGGATTTGTAAATTGCTAGAATTGTGTATATGTTATCTTTCTGTGAAGTAAAATTTTGTAAACAGTTGGTATTAATAAGTAATTATATTACTATTGTAATTAAACCAACTTTAAACAATGTTATATAATCATCATTAAACTATCATTAGTGAACAATTCGAGCGGTCCATTCACGGACTCTATATAGCACCGATCCTAGTTAAAAGCTGGCCTTACTTGTATTTCTCCAGCTAACGGTACTATTTTGAATGTGTATACAGAAAAGCCTCAGCTGAAATGGGGATGAATATTTAAATCTGATAAAAACTAGCAACTAAAACTTCTTTCAAAAACTTAAGCAAGAAATACTGGTCTACTCATCTACCTCAACTTCTCTTGTTCTGTCCTTCTAAACCTGAAGCATTCTACAACCCTCGTTCATACGTCTTTATCAACAATATTTTCACAATGCGTTGTCTTTCTGACCAAACTGATTATCGGGAGGGCTTATTCGGGAGGCTGATACCAAAATAGACTTCTCAAAAGGAGGCTAATTATAGATAGGGTCTTATTCAAAAGAAAGGAGTCAATCGGGTTAACACGGTTGAACAATAAAATTTGGATGCCATACCTCAATAACGCCACTCAGAGCTTTATATCGACTTTCTGCATCCACAACTGACTCGGCTCTTTCTTTCTTTTCCTCGATCAAAACCTTCTTAGGCTCGCTTTTTTTGTTGGCAATAATCTTCTCCGTTTCGTTGACACTTAATGGCTTAGCAAAACTACCAAGGAGAGCATCTCGGTTGACCACGTGTCCGTCATTGAAATTTCCATGCTTATCAGGAAATTTGCTGCTAAACTGCAAAATGTCATCTGTCTTCGAAGGGTTGAGTCCTGGATTACGAGATTGAAGAATATCCATATTGGATTTTAGTTGATTAGTCTTTTCACTCAATTCTTTACTGCTAGATGAAGTAAACTCTTCAGTTGCAGCGTGGTTTTTGCCATCGAATGGGGCATGTTCTGTAGCTTCACGCCGGCTTTCGCTCGCTTTTGGGTGGAACAAGTCAAAACTTGTGTCTTGATAGGCAGTTTCAGTACCCTTCAACGAATCATCAGTTCCAAACTCAGCAAAGTCCGTATTGTTGGGTTGACTTTGGCAAAAAATATCACCTGATTTCTGACCAAATATATCTATTGTTTTTTCAGTAATGGTATCTTTGTTCGTTGAAAATTTTGGTCTTTCCACACCAAATATACTCTCATTAGCAGGTTTCTTAGTTATATTATTACTTTCGGAAGTACCAGCAACCTTAGAATTCGCAAGCGAGAGGTTGCCGTCCAGGGAAATATCATGATTTTGAACGGGAAAGTCACAGTTAATACCAGGAATACTGGGGTGATTTGAATCGTCGTTCGATATGGATGCTTTGTTGAATGCAGGATTGGTTGAAGCATTTGTTTCGGTGTTTACAGCTGTGGGTTGAGAGAACGATGCAAAATCGTCCCATGAATCGTCCATGGCATTGCTCTGAGAATCACCCTGGGCAGTTGATATTGGGGCCGTGTTCAAAGAGGCCATTGCAGACAGCTCTGGGGAATTTTCATGCTTGGAAAATTTGTCATCCTTACCAGTCTCTGTATTGAAATGGTAGAATTGTTCTGGGTGGTTCAAGTCAGAAATATCTTTAAACTCGTTATTTCCTTGCACTGCCTGAAAATCCCCGAAATCGTCAACCTCTGGCGAGCCTGTCAAGTCATCCTGCTGTTTATGGGGCATCGGAAAATGCTCTGAAAATGCCTCATAATTTGGCTTGCTATTAAGGTTGAGGTCATTTTCAAAGCTTGAGAAATGACTCGTATTAGTTGTTTGGCTGGGAAACGAAGCAAACGATTTCGTATCTACCGAGGTACTCATTTGTGAAGGTGCAGAGAATTCACTGGGCACCCCAGCATTGGTAGTTGGTAGCGTAGAGGGAGGGATAGCCTCTTTTAGATTTCGTGGAGTCCCTGGAAATTCAATCATCTTGTTTGGTGCCATCGAAGATGATGGAATTGCAGCAGTAAAGTTTTTCTTAGGTACAGGTACATCATTGGTGTTGCTTGGAATAATGGGTAGAGCCGAGAATACTGGGAAAGTGGCGGCAAAACTTTGTGCAGGTGCAGGCACATCATTGGTATTACTTGGAAGCATGGGTGGAGCCGAGGATGCTGGGAAAAAGGCAGCAAAACTTTGTCCAGATGAAGGCACATCATTGGTGTTGCTAGGAAGCATGGGTGGAGCCGAGGATGCTGGGAAAGGAGCAGCAAAACTTTGTCCAGATGAGGGCACATCATCGGTGTTGCTAGGAAGCGTGGGTGGAACCGAGGATGCTGGGAAAGTGGCAGCAAAACTCTGCAGATTCACTGAAAACTCAGTGTTGCTTGGAATCGTAGGAAGAACCGAAGATGATGGGACAATGTCAGTAAAACCTTGAATAGGCTTTGCGAAGTCACTTTTCTTACTAGTATTTGTAGAAAGTGGAAGGGGAGGGATAGATGAAGGCATAGCTACTCCTTGATCTGCTGACTTAAAATTTGCCCAGTCAGCTTCAATCTCGGTGTTCTCTTGAATTGGCAATACTGCATGGCCGACGCTAAGGACTGTCTCGTCCCGGAGAGTTCCAGAATGGCCCCACTCTGTGTTATCCTTGGAGCTATTACTTAGCTGGCGTTCCAAGGAGCCTATGGATGCTGACCTGGCCTTTTCAAAAGATTTGAAGACGCTGTATTTGTCATTTGGATCGACGGGGGATTCGGAGCGATTCGAAGACCAGTCATCTGCTATAATCGACTCGCCACCAAATACGCTTTCCTTTTCCTGCAAAAGAAAAAGTAAAGTTTTGAAAATGAGATTGAATTATCTCAGATTAGAAATTGTCTTGTTTTTGATGAGGAAGAATATTGGAAGTTTGAATATTTTGTTTACATGGGAAAGCGCACAAGGGGAAGATAAAGAATAGGATATTTTACATAGTGCAGTAATTTCTAGGTAAAGATAAGAGGATGGCGAGGAAACAGAGCAAAAAATAATATCTACCAAAGCTTTTGCGTCTGACACTAATCAGAGTAGTACGTAAGAAAGAAAACAAAAACGAAACCCAATATTGTACATAGTACAAGACATATGTAAGGATCATGCCACACGATATCGAACAGTGAAGAAAAAACTGCCGCCATTACATGCAGGCTTGCCCATTAGCAATAGAGGCTAGTTTTTTCTTCATCTCACTGAAATTGGTTGGGTTTCATATAGTTCATCCTATCGTATTCCTTATCGTACCCCTTTGACATTTAATTTTACGAAATTCTTTGTAGTCAAAGTTTTCCAAGGCACTTCTGAAAAAACTTATTTCAATGATGAGTCTCCTAAATGTTACTTACAGTGTCAATAAAAAGATATTCGGGAAATTCAGGAATCGGTGCTGTATTGCAGGAAACTAATTTCGATATCGAAAGCTTGCTCCAACCAGCCTGAAAAAAGGATAAAATCGAAACTGTATTTATTAGAAGACGACAACAAAAGAAAACAGCCCTTTTCAAGACAAAACTGAGACTGCTTAAGCAAATTTGCTTTAAGTCAGAATAGGTAAACTGATCGAGCAATGCATTCCTGGTCGTTCCCTCCGATTTGGAGACACCTCGTGATTCCTTTTGACTTCTGTCAGGGGATTACAGAGAATGAATTTATCTCCTCGCAAATCATGTGACAGGTTTGAGGGTGAGCAAAGGTTGAGTTGTCTGTTTACTGGCCATCTCAGGTCTCTTCTGGCATATGCATACGTGAACCAACAAGATTATCTATAAACTAATGGTGATTGCAAAATAATAACTAAGGGGCTGTTAGGTGTGGTAAAAAAATCGTAGAAAAATATTACAATGTCTTTATTGTAACAAGCCCTATTCTTGAAGAAAGTAGCACGTTAAAAAAAAATTAATCACAAAACAGTCAAAGATACTACCATCTAGGATCTAATGCGTTAGCAGGCTAGCATGTCAAACATGAAATCGTTAAATTTCTCACTACTGTATATCTAAACTACACACCATGCGTCTTACCTGTGCAAGAGCTATGAGGCCAAGCACAATAAACAGCTCTTCTTCAACGAGAATACCAGGTGTTCTTCGATTCGCCATTTCCCAAATAACACCAAGTTTATCTTTGGCCACATTTGATGCCAAAAGTAATGAGTGTAGTTTACCAGTGTCGATTGATCCGTCGAGTGCAAGTGACTTCTCTAATATCTTCTTGTAGACTGTAGGCAAATGCTCGACGTCAGTACACCATGCTGGCAGGGTTGAGCCATAAAGCTTCTCAGGACTGTTAGGGTCTTCATTTTCTGAAATAACGAAATCAGGTGACTTACAATAATGTATTTGAGCCTGTATGCAGCTTTAGAGATTTAAAGTGATAGCTAACAGTACATTTCAATTTTTTCAATTAGAAAAATGCTATATCATGTTTCCTGTAAATGCATGGTACATAGTTCGTATCGTCAGTCAGAGAATAATAATAACAATAAGGATAATAATTGACTTTATTTAAGTGTCAAGTATCTAACATTGCTACTATTTGGGGACACTGTCTGTAATTACCCCAGGAACTTCGGTACTCATTTACCGAGCTCGGAAGAATAAAGAGCTGAGTTACCTGATGGCTTGTTGTTCATGGTTTCAGCCGTACGTGGATTCGAACCCATGAAGGTTGCTCTTCACCGGTTTGAAGACCAGCACTTAAACCACTAAGCTATATATAGACATGGGCTGCATAAAGACGATAAGACAGGAAAAATTAAGTCATAACTCCACTAATTCTATTATTTTCTTGGTGGTTGTTTCTGGACTTGATAGTTTTCGATTCTTTATAAAACTTTCTCTAAATGTACACCAAGTAAACATACGACAATGGTATAACAGATAGTATAACACCAAATCTTTCATAGTATCATAGGGACTCTCGTTAGCAGGGAAGTGATATACATGCAATTCCAAATCGCTTAAAATGCATTGAAAATGTGCACTTACTATTTGAGATATATCAGTTTCTATTTCCTAAAGCATATTCCATAGGGTAATCAAGCGTTTTCTAATTATTTTCTAATAATCTAACAAAAGATATTCATCATCAATTTTGATTAATGGCTCACACAATAATGTTGATGATTCCACAGATTCTAAACCAAGCTAATTCAAGTCAAATTTTGAGTTGATTTGCGCTGTTCTGTTATCTCAGCAGTTTAGGCATCAGTAGCGTTGCAAACAAAAACAGTAATGAATTTTGTTGCATACGATATTGCTACTATCTTTAATACAGCTATTTAGCGTTCCGTAATTTTTGATTACAATCTCACAACAGATATATTATATGCAACAGTAAACAAAATATGGACACATTTTCACATAAACAAATAGCAAGTAAACCCGATAAAATCGTACAAATCAATCAAAACTTTGAGCCGTATTCCCAACCAGAGAAGGGTCGAGACGTTTGGTCAAGTTAATACTTTAAGCAATCAAAACTGCACTAATTCCAACAATAAAGTTTGCACAAAATCTACTGATTCGTTAAACCCTAAATATTGTTGTGCAAACCACACAGGATGCCGCACGTCACGCCCAAATAAGATATGTGTCACTCCGCGTAGTGCGCACACATGAATGCTAAGAGTTTCGACAGAGATAATGAAGCATATTAACAGAAGATTTTAGATGCAACGCAAGGTATCGTATCACATAGCGACAATATAGAACTTGCTGTAAGAGTATTGACGTGCTGTATCATGCTGTATTTACTGCCAATTGAGTACCTGAAAACAATTCTTTACCTGGTAAATTATTTTGAAAAGAAGCTGGTTCAGTCCCAGGATCTGCATTATGCTGTGGTTGGTCGTGGTGCTGTTCTTTCCCATATTTTGGTTGTTGCCGATATTCTAGTTGCATTTGTTGATGAGGATTTTTACCTTGTTGCAGTTGCTGGAATCCCTGAGATGATGCTTGATTCATGTCTGGGATCCTCTTCATGTCAGAACCTGGCTGATTAACTGAGCCAGGACCCGAATTAGAGCCCTGATAATTGGTAGTTGAGAACTGAGGCTCGACTATGCCTTGGACTGAAGAAAATAATGATGTTGATGATGATGATGCCAAAGACCCTGAATCAAATGACTTGCCAGTGATCTGTGATGCCAGGTTTAGAAATGAAGCGTCAAACGCATCAGCATGCTTTGGTGTTTTGTTTGCAGGCATCCCTGATGCCATGAAATTCGGTTTATCATCAACCAATAAAGCGTTTGCTGTTTGACTGGATTTCAATTCAGGCAACGATTTAAAACTTTTAATTTCTTGAGCTGTTGCTGACGACATGTTGCTGGAGCCAGCTAAAGAAAATGAAAAAAATAACAAGATAATGATACTGATTTCTATTAATAGATGAGGGGCCTCCTAGCTACCCCGACAATGCTCGACAAGCTTACCTACTTGTATTCCACTTAACATGAAGAAACGTTATTTACTTGCATTATTTAAGGTTATGTTTCTAAAAAGGATGCTTATATGCACTTTATCATAGCTATAGCTAAATCAAGGTAAAAGTTGTCAGAAACCTTAGATAGAATCAAACCCACACAAAGATTTGTGACTAACAACAAGTTCGGCAGACTAAAGTGAGCTTTGTGATGTAAATGAATATGGTTCTTTTTCTTTCAGCCTATGATTGCCTTCATAGCTTAACAAGGCAAACATTATTCTTGTGTGACCAAATTTTCTCTTTAAGGGCCAACAACGGGCAAAGGGTTTGTCATATTGGAGTTTATGCTTGAATCGTATACAAGCTTTGAATAGCAGAGCAAAAGAAGAAAATCAAAATATTTGAATGAAATCAAGCAAAAACGCTATATACTAAGTGATAATGAGCAAAAATAACTATATTAGAAACTAGATAAGGAACAAGAAGACTAGCTCTCTGTTACTTAAGGTTTCATGCTAACACAATCATCAGACAGACTACAAGCAAATTATAGTTTATAGTCAGCTTGATAATAGGTAAGCAATTAGCAGTAACAGGGGGCTAGTCTCCTTTCTTGTTTCTCATCTATCATCCATCTGTACTTCTGTGCATCAAGCACTGTGAAACAGATATAGACCATGAAATGCTTTAGAGATATATTAGGAACTAAAATCTTTTTCCATTTCTGGTTTTAAACCCTCAATTTTTGTTATCAGCAGCCAAAAAATGATTGGAATAATTGGAATTATTGTTAATTTTCCGTCAAAAACAAAGTTTAAACATGAAATAGAGGCGATTTTGCCCGTATAAGATCGATTTTTGGAATCAGCGCATTCAAATTGACCAAATGCAGTTGGTCTCATTAATTCCCTCGTCGTGTGACGATAGCCCCCCTTCCTTGCATGGTCTAGTGGAGTGTCTTCAAGATTCAATATGAAAACCCTTGCTTCCAAAATGTGAGTTTTTACTGTATGAAAGAATATGCACGATTAAAAGCATACTGAAATAACTTACCTTGAAAATCTCCAAAGTCATCCTCTTGGAATGAGCTTTGCTTAAACATTCCAGGATCAGAAAATGACGAAGGAGCAGATTGAAATTCTTGAGTTGAGATGCTGCTTTGCAGTGTGGACGATCTTGTGCCCAACGGGGGAAGTTGTGCGTGGCTGAATACAGGTTGGGGAAACTGTGCTGGCGTCTGCAGCTCAGCAGATGCAGGAAAGGTAGATTGAAAGCCTAAAGCATGAAAATGAAAAGATCATCTCAAAAAAGAGAAGAAACTTTTGATAAGGTATAATAAAGCAAAAATGGCTGAAAATGTTTTAAATCAATGCTAAATACAAAGATTCCCATGGAACTTACTGCACCACTAAGTATACACGCAAAAAGCCATTCATTATTTAGCTATTCCGAAATTAATATCAACTTTCCAATTTTTAATTGAGTCAGCTGATTAGCTTTTTTTGGCTCATATGATAATTGAAGTATTGATTGTATCAACCCAATATCAATGTCACCGATTTTCCATATCATACAAAACATCTTAGCCAGCATTTGAAACTGACCACTTTTTCAATTTTTCTAGTCTTCTGAACCAATGACTGCTTCAATATCTATTTGTATTGTGCAAGTTTTTTTCCTTGGATAAACCATGAGGTTACTGTGCTTACCTATAATAATCATCCTGCTTCAGGACTGTGTTACATGTTGCCCTTTGGTGGCAATAACCTGAGTTTGAGACCCAGTGTTGGTATTTGATTATAAATTTCTAACCCCATTTTCATTTCAACCCCCTTTACCTCCATCATGATGTTGATGTTGACTTCTTGCTCCCCCAGGGTTACTTTGAGGGTTGAATGACTTTGGCATCATTTTAAGCCCAGCAGATAAATTCAAATCATTTTTAGATAAAAAATCATCAACAAGGTGCTTTCCATCTTTTGGTTTTGCTCGGACACCTCTGGAGGATATTTCTTTTAATTTTCTTTGCTGTTCTTCAAACTGTTGCTTTTTTATACTTTCTTGGGTCCCTGGAGCCACAATAGGGTGTTGCATATTTGGATTTTGAAATCGTTGGGCAGGGCTATTTCCATAAGCTGGCTGCAAGAAGAAATGGAAATAAAAACATTGGTCACGTTCATAATAAATTCATAAAAATAGGTGCAAAGGAATATACATTTTCCAAATTATGGTTCAGAAGAGGGGCCATCATGGAATTCCCTTACATGTTGAGGATTACATGAATCAAACTTCATTGATTGTTTAACTGCAGCAGAACAAAATGCTATCTTACTTTTCCCCCTAATCTCTCAGTCTCATCCATATTGCTGTATGCTCTCGCCTTACCGCTGATGGTCATGTCTTACCCCCAAAGCTGTTTATCCTTTCTAATAATAAAAAACTTTATCATTATCAAATAAGAACGGATCCAACAGTTTTGGACAAAAAATAAGATAACTGCCATATTTTTTAAATGCCTGATAAGAATGTGACAATGTTGCGGCTAACTTATAAAAAAAATCTGGTAGTACAAAATGAATTTGATAAAAAGCTAGTGAAAGAACGAGGGTTTTTGTATTATTTTGTAGCTAACTACAGGTTACTAAAGTGCGTGCAAAAAATGTGGCTAATTTCTGTGTGGCTAACTCCTCCCCTTGAAATTTGATCACACATGGGGCAAGTAGTATTTACTTCTGTGCCATCAAAATTTACATCCTGGCTGCCAGCATGTTATAGTTTACACTAATGTGCTTGAAATGTGGCTAAAAAGCATTTTGTGCAGTTTATGAGGCTAATTACCTAATTGATGCCTAAAAAACAATGGATGGAGTTTCCATATCATAAGTCATGAAATTCTATTTCAAACTATAATAATAGTATAGTTAAGTGCAATTATAATTCTAAATTCCATTTCGGTGATCTTTTTGTGGCTAATTCGTCAGCTTCACGAGGTGAATGAAAATGAATTCTAGCTATTTGGCTGCCCATAGTGTTTGCCACAACTGTAGTTTTTCAAATTGGGTCTGAGAAGTCTCCTCTTGGAAACCTGTATAGTGACAGCTATAGCTTTCGCTTGTGTAAATTAATTGTGGCTAACTATGCAAAAAGGTGCAAAAAATGTGGTGTTTAGAGGATTTTCAGCTATTTCCAGCAGATAAACCACATTTTTTGCACAGAATTGAAAGTTTGCAGTTGAAGGACATCAATAGTCAAAGTATTGATCATCCATTGATCTATGGTAAGAAGAATATTAAGGATTTGTGATTTTTTGTGGCTAACCTATCAATTTCTTGCATAGTCCCAAATTGGCCAGCTAATGTAACATTGGGCTCTTTCTAGCTATCTGAGTACCCTTTGTGTTAGCCTCAACTATAGTTCTTCGAATGGGGCTTAAAAAGTCTCCACTTGAAACAATGTATAATCACACCTATAGCTTTCATTTATGTGCATTAATTGTGGCTAACTATCCAAAAAGGTGCAACAAATGTGGATTATACAGACATATTAATGTGGGTTGAGAAGAAAGGCCTAATTCATGTTTAACTTTTACTATTTCTTAATCTTTTCAGTTTAACATTGTATTTCTTTTTTTGTGTAACATTATTGATAGTTACTGTAGCCACATTATTTGCACAATTTGCTCATCTCAGCCATGATATTGTTGCTTGTTACATCTTAGAATGTTTATTCACTTGACTTTGTTGTGACTGTTTTCATATTAGACAAGATGACAATCATGATTTATCATTCCAGCATTCTATATTAGTAAGGAGGTTAGCCGCATATTTTTCACATTTTTGTTCTTGTCCTCTGATGAATAATCCTAAACCAAGAAAACTTTCGAATTTAACGAGAAATTGTACTATGTGCAATAAGATAGACATAGAGATGAGGACATACTGGCATATTTGTCTTCAATGCTCGAGTTAGCCACAAAATTGTCACATTCAAGATTCATGTTCTATGCAGATCTATTGGAAACAATTATTCTATATTTTTATGTAAAAAAATAGCAATAATATGACATCCACGAACCGTTTTACGCATATATTCATAAAAAAGAAAACAATCTTCAACCGCAATTTTTGCACATTATTATTTGAATATCTTTCACATAACCATATCTTGGGGTGGAGTTGGGTGTCATATTTAGGAAAAATGGTAAGATTTAACTAAAGTAACCAATGTGAATATTTGCGGCTCCAATAACAAAACGGTCTATTTTGTCATAATTAGCCACAATTCTTTCACATTTTGGGAACAAAAATTTACCAGGCTAAATACTTTGCCCGAAGTTACCCTGCAAGGAAATTTGAAGCCATTTCATCAAATATATCAGAAGTTATTCATATTTCATCAAAAACACGAAAATTTTACGAAATTGTACATGTCCAACACTGTTGGATTCGTTCATAAGTACATCTTTTTGTCTTTAAAGTCATACCTGGACATTTTGAAAATTATTTGTGAGACCAATGACAGCATGATTTTGGGATTGGGGAAATTCCATGTTATTTTGATGATATGCATTTCCCTGTGCTTGCCCTTGCCACTGTCCCCTTGGCTGTCCCTGCTGAAGGCCACCTGGAGAAAAAAGGAGAAAATCAGTTGATGTGATTTGATTGAAATACATGACCCAGAGAGTTTGAAGTCTGGTCCTGTCATGGTTCATCCCTGTCTGAATTTGATGAGTGATGGTGCTGTAGTGTGATGGACATGGTTCAGGCTCTAATTTTGAGTGTTACAAGATAGCTCAGGGGGGAGCACCTCTGTGCAAAGTCAGTACTCGTAGGTGCAAAATGCTATTCAGATCATGTTATTACACAAATTATCTTGATTAACATGCTACAATGGTCAGTCTTGTGCTTTCCTTGTGATAAGAAATAAGTAAAACCTAATAAGTAGGGACGATTTCTATCTGCTCCCAATACTGTCTTCATGGGGTTATCCTCATTGTACTAAGGTCTCTATTGAATATAATTAGCTATTCAATTTAAGACAGTAATGTCATTGTCTATTAAGCTATTAGAAAGGAGGAGAGTTTGAAAGGTAAATCAAATGAAATCAACTTTGCAATGCAAACAAAACTTCTAAAATTGACATTTTTGTGGAGAATTCCTACCTACACTTGAACTTTCAAAATAACAATCAGAGAGCTAAGAGCATTATTGATAAATCAAGATCATTTTCTATTTGGTAATGAGTCAAATAGAAGTTCAAGCAAGGAAGAGAACACACTCCTGTTCGGCGTCTTACATATAGTTATACAATGAGTTGCCTGTTACAATGAGTAGACGAACAAAGAGGTTCACCTACCATGCTGTAAAAAGGCAGTACCTATTCTTGTTTGGTGCTGTTAACACTTTGCAATTCTGTAAATTTGAGCTTAGGCAGGCCCTTTCGTGAAAATACACCATGGGGGCTTTAAATTGCCTTGCAGGTAACTAACTGCTGATACTAAAAGGTCCTGTGAACAAGAATGTGGCTAGTTATTCCTCCTCAAGGGATTGATGAATTATTGTAGTAAAATCTTATTAAAAGAAAAGACTTGCATTGGTACAGAACTTGGTACAGTTTCAGTTTCAGTTTTCCAGTTTTCAGTTTCAGTTTTCATTTTAAAATTCCACAACATACAAAATTTTTCTAGATTACATACATACAAGATGGAAAAAAAGTTACAAAACACTACAATAAATACTGACAAATGAAAGATTTTTTAATTTAACATAAGGAGATAAAATTTTGTACGATGGGGAACTTCTTAAAGGAGGAGACCTCTCAATAGGTAAACTAATCGAGGAGAGATCACCCCCTAGGTTAAAAGCTTAATATTGATTTTCTGAAGTTTGAGTGGGGTCGTTATCTTCCTAAATTTAAAATAATATTCACGACTGGTAATTGACTGAGAATATAAAACTTTTTAGATCACGGCGGAAAATCATCACTGAATTGGATTGTTTTATATTAGATGGGATGTTGTTCCAGGATTGAGCACCTGCATATCTAATAGACCGCAAACCATATTGCAACGTATTCTTATGTGTCATAAAAATGTCGCCTTTGCGAGCCTGTCTTGTATCATACTGATGAACAGTTGGCAGTGTTTCAAAAAAATGGTGAAATGGAGTAGGAGAAATCAAATTGATAGATTCATACACAAAAGTTAGTAGTTTGAGTTGAAGTAGATCATTTAATTTGAGGATTTTTAACTCAGAGAAAATAGGTGTAGATGGGGTTGAAAAATGCTTAAATAAAATAGATCTTACAACTTTCTTTTGAAGAAGGTATATTGGTTTGGTATAGGTATCGTAAGTAAGTCCCCAGACAGTAATTCCATACTGAAGAAAAGAAGCAAACAAAGAGTAGTACAGAGAAACTAGAACATTAGTAGGTAGAAGATGTCTGATCTTAAAGAATATGCCACTCGTCCGTGCTAATTTCTTCGACAGTTCACTCAGGTGGTATTTCCAACTAAGGTTTTCATCCAAAAGAAGACCAAGAAATTTGACATATTTAGCCTGTTTAACATGTTGCTTACCTATCTTAATATTGACAGTTTTATTTAAAGAGTTTTGAGGAGAGTGAAAAATAACAAAGTTTGTTTTGTCTATGTTTAATGCAAGTTTATTAGAATCAAGCCATTTTTTAACTTTCTTGAGCTCTTTGTTTACCACTTGTTCTAACTTACTAAGACTGTCAGATTCAAAATAGATATTTGTGTCATCAGCAAAGAGATAAAAAGATAACTTTCGAGTTGATGCTGGAAGATCGTTTATAAAGATAAGGAAAAGAAGTGGACCGAGGACGGATCCCTGGGGAACACCACAAGAGACATTAAGATAACTAGAGTTATGACCATTTACAGATACATACTGACATCTATTGCTAAGATACGATTTAAACCATGCAAGAGCAGTACCTCGTACACCATAATGCTCTAGTTTATCAAGGAGAATCTTGTGATTAACTGTATCAAAAGCCTTTTGAAGGTCAATGAAAATTCCACATCCGAAGTGTTTGTTATCTAGAGTATTCTTAATAGATTCTGTTAAACTAATCAATGCATGATCTGTTGAGTGAGAAGCTCGAAAACCAAACTGAAGATCATAAAGGATTTTATTGACTTCCAAAAAGTTATATAAACGTTTATACATCAGTTTCTCTGAAATTTTACTAAAAACAGATAAGAGAGATATTGGTCTATAATTAGAAGCTGTCACAGGACAACCTTTTTTAAACAAAGGAACTACTTTTGCATGCTGCATTTTGTCTGGAAAAATGCCAGTGTGAAAAGACTCATTAATAATTTGAGACAGAGGAAAAGAAATGTGAATAGAAAGGATTTTTAATAACTTTATGGGGATACTGTTTGGGCCAACTGATTTGCTGGTTTTCAACAAGCCAATTATATCAGATATCTCATATGCAGTTGAAGGAGCTACAAAAAATGAGTTGGGGTTTTTATTCTCAAGATAATTTAAGGGAGATCTTGGTGATCTTGGTATTCTTTTTTTCACATCTTCTGCTACATTCACAAAAAAGTTATTAAAAATGTTAGCCATTGTTGTAGAATCTGTTACTACATTTCCATCTGCATCCTTGAGCTTCCTAATGATATTTTCTCGAGAATTTTTAACGCTAATTATTGACTTTATGCCAGTCCATAAAAGTTTCATATTTTTGCTGTTTTCATGAAAGTAGTTTTGGAAATAATTTGTTTTACTATTCTTCAATTCTATAGCAATTCTGTTTCTAAATTTTTTGTAGATAAGTCTTTGGGAAGCATCAGGTTTTTTCCTAATCTTTTTTAGTATATTGTCCCTCAGACGCATCATTTTTTGAATTCTACTGTTTATCCAAGGCTTGTTTCTTAATTTTAAATCCTTTTTAGTTAATTTTTTTAATGGAACATGGGTTTTGATAATATCATCAAGGGTAGCAAGGAATCTATTGAACTTTGTATTTACATTAGTCTGATCATCATTTAAATAGTCAAAGTTGAGATTGCTAAAGTCTGCGAGAAACCTTTCTTTATTAAAGTTTGAATAATCATGTTGAAAATAAGACGTAGACTTGTTGGTGATACCAGCTTTTTCAACAATCAAAAACTGAGGGAAATGATCTGCAATTTGTGTTAGAATATTTCCACTTTTAGTGTCAAAATCACAAACATTTGAAAAAATATTATCAATGATGGTAGAAGAATTCTCAGAAACTCGGGTTGGATGTATTATGAAAGGAAGGAAGTGCTGGGAAAGGAGGAGACTGACAAAATCCTTGGTAGGAGTGTGGGAGTCATAATTGAGAAGATTGATATTGAAGTCACCTAAAATGAATACCTGCTTATTCACAACAGAAGAATTAGATAAAGTCATTTGAATATAATCAGTATAGTTTTCAATCTCAGTGCTAGGGTGACGATAGGAACAACAAATTAGAGTATTTCTTTCTTTTGTGGTTGGAATTTCAGCCCATACGGTCTCGAAATCATTGTTGTCAGATTTTAAATCAGGCCTTGCGACAGGACCCAAGCAAGTCTTTATATAAAGACCAACACCGCCATTTTGGCTATGAGATTTTGAGGAGAAAAAGGTGTAACCTGGAATTTCAACATTGATGCTCAGAGGCCTTTCAAATGAATCCCAAGTTTCAGAAACAGCAACTACATCAAAGCTAATATTTAAGGTGGAGAGTAAATATTGAAGCTCATCAAAGTGACAGGATAGGCTTCTTACATTCATATGCAAGAAAGATAAGTCATTGTTAGAAATACTGAGATTAGATACATCTTGAATTGTATGATAACTTGAATCAATTTTAGAAGGCAATTGTTCATCAATATCATAGTCTTGCAGGTTAGGCAAGTTGGTAAGATGTGAAGTGATTTCAAATGATGGTAAAGAATCAACAACAGAGGGTTTGTCAAAGTCAAAAAGATAGGACAGTGGCTCATTTTCAATTGAACCAAAGGGGAAAATTGATTTATTATAGTTAATTGAACAATTTATACAAAACCATGGAACATCGTCAGGTTCATTAGAAAGTGCTTCATACTCCGAAACAGAAATGTTATTGCATTTTATATGATGCCAAAAATTGCAAGTATTACATAGAATACCATTATTGTTCACATTTTTGTGGCATATGCCACAAGGATATTTTGGAGTTCTTACCATTTGTGCACAGAAAAAGTTATATATGTATCAATATTTCCAATGGATAAAGCTTCTAAAAGGGGTGGAATTTCAATCATTGCGCACATCTTGTTACAAAGGGCCCGGGGATATTTACCTAAACTGGTCATAACTGAAATGAAAAAAATTAGAAAAAATAAAATAATGTTCAGGCTTAAACACAACGTTGGGCATAATGCCGAAAATTTTTGATAGTTCATTTTTTGTTTTTGAAGGTAACTTCACTATCGCTGCTGGGGCCTTCCTTTGACTTCCAATCCGGGGGCTTGTCTTTGATCACAAGCTTATCAAGGATGAAATAAGCTATTTTACCTGCCTTTCTTGCAGCTACTAGAGCTGGAACTTTCTCTTTTCTTTTTTGGATAGTGCGGTTGGACAAATCTGGTAGGAATTTAATACCTTCAGGCTTTAATTCCCTTGCTTTCTTTAGAATAATTTCCCTTTCCTTCCAATGTGACATTTTGGCAACAATTGGTCTTGATGATTCATTATTGCTGGATGCTACCCCTGATTTACGGTTAACTCTATGACAGCGTTCAATATCAAAATCAGTTTCAATCTTGAGAGTTTCTTTCAGGGCCTTTTTGACAACCAACTCAGTATCATCCCAGGATCTTTCTTGCTGCCTGTCTTCTGGCAGACCAGTGATTCGAATATTACATCTTCTACTCTGGTTTTCCAAATATTCCAGCTGAGCTTCTGCAGAATCGGCAAATTCGTTCATAGAGTTTAAATTGTCACCGTGAGTGCATACTGTCTGATCAATTTTGCTCATTGACTTTTCTGCTTCGTCGAGTTTTGCTTGAGAAAACTGCAAACTCACTTTCATGTCGTTAATGTCATTTCTTATTGATTTAATTTCTTCCTTTACATCCTGGATGAGAATTGAGAAACTTGATTTGAAAGCATCCGCTTGATTTTGCAACAAGGTCTTGACAACATCGAGAGTAACAAAATTATTAGCCATGGTCATTGACGTTGATGAAAATATGGCCTAATAAATGGCCTTCCAGCTCAACTGCATACACGAAACCAAATATGATATTTAAAAGTACATTACCAATTCTGAAACATGTTTTAATAAAAAATAAAGTAAACTTGCAAAAAGATTATTTGTTAGGTTCCATTTTCCTTCTTTTTCTGAGGTACTACTCAGATGACTAAGGAAAAAACTCTTTAGAAGTTATAATGCTTTGCTATGTTTCTTCAGACAGGAGAAGAAAGTGTAAGCAGCAGTATAGAGTTATAAGCAGGAGTAATTCGCGGAAAGGGTAACAGTAGGCAACAAGCAGCAAGAAGGATAGGAATGAGTAGCATGCATAGTAGATGGAGTAGCAAGGAAGGTGTTATTTTGTCTTTTGCTTTTCCTCATAGCTTGACAATTTAGCAGCAAAAAATAAAATTTCAAAAGTAAACCACCAAATCAAAAAATTAATAGCGAGAAAATATGTCACCAACCTTGAGGGTTTCCAAATCGCTGATTGATATTATTCATGTTTAACTGTATGAGCTTATGACAGGCTAAAAAAAAGATTTATAAACAATTTTACATCTTTTTTTACATCTCATTTTACAATTTTACATTTTATCCTTTTCTACTTTATGTTGAGACTATCTATTATCAAAGTGTTCAATTTTTTAAGGGGCACAGAATCAAAATTTCATTTGGTTTTTATGGTGCCCAAAATGAGAAGTAAAATTTATCTTTGCTCACTGCTAGGCTCTGGTCTAAGTTTTGTTCTGATAAACATTGTGCCAATACTGTAGTTTCTTAAATTTTTGGTTATTTGAAGGCTTGTTGGTTTTTATTGATCATTGAGTTTCTTGTGGCGGGGATGTCGAGTGATTAGATCACTTGACCCTTGTTCAAAGGGTTCCGGGTTCGAAACCACCTTCAGACCTGTCATAAAGTTTGAAGAGAGAATTAGCCAGTCTGTAATTCCAGGCAAAAAGGCAAAAGGAATCACGAGGTGTGGTCACATCGAGAGGAAGAACCATGTCATAGTTCTATCCCTTAAAAGCTTAGTTGAGAGGATCATAATATTCTGAATAATAGTGGACATGTGTAACCTGGCTCCATTCAGACATGATAATGGCTTGAAGGCCTAAAGACGTGTAATCATCAAAAAAAGGTTTAGGCCTAGGCCTAGGTCTAATTAAAGTTTCTGATTTGTTATTGTGATATAGAAGAAGAAATAGTCTAGGCGTCCATAAGCATGGAAGAGAATTGCGGGTGTGACCAGCCACGGTGAAATTTTTCTTACCTTTCCAAACTTAAAGAGTTCTTGGTAATAAAATTGAAAGAATCATTCTCTTGGTGAGACAGCATCGACATTATACCACGTTAAAATCTAAGCGGGGATAGACACGGACAACGACAAGAACGACACCAGATCGAATTCAGTAGTGACGTCACCGCAACAGCAACAACTACACTGCTTCATTCCCTAGAAGAGGAGGGGAGCAACTTTTCGCATACAACAATGTGACATCACACGTATTTTTTATAAGTAATTTCAGCTTGACCTCAGTACTAAAAATTGCTTAGCAATAGGGCAAATTTGAAAGCTCAAAATTGCTTGTCAATTGCGTAGCTCTTTGTACTTGAAGAGTTGTTTCTTAGAATATTATTGCAAAAGTTTTTGTACAACAAATGTCGATGGTATCTAGCATACAAAAGTGTTTCAGGGTACTAATATCCAGTATAACCTACTTCTCTGTAGCTGCTTGGCGAATTTTATTGCCATTTGGATCAGAACCAGCATTTTCAACTGCTTAGCATTTCTCTTCCCAGTACTAGAATTACTTAAGTTTTTGTCTTGTCGAGTACTGACTTTCTTATAAAGCAGTTACTTATAAAAAAAATACGTCTAGTAGGACAACGTCTTGCCTGAATTTAAACCGGTGGGGCAGTGGGGCATTACACACTTTTTTTTAAAAAGGACCTTTTATATGGAACCTACATGTCGAAGGTCCAAAAACTTAAAGAACTTTTACTACTAAAGGTCAAATCACTGATCACTGATTTTGCATATATTCATTTAGTGTAGATATGCAACTTCTCTAATGACTACCATATACCTAACTTTTACGTTTTATAGGCCTAGCCTGAGCTTCCTTTGTGATATGATATGTTTTCTTATCACGATTTTATTACCAAATGTGGAAAAATAATACTTTTCTTGCGTCGATACTTATTTCTATCTACTAAGTAAAAACTTGAAATAAAGGAACAACTAAGGAACTTTTAGAACCACAAAGTGGTCAAAAAAGGTTTCAAAATAAGGAACTTAACGAACAAGGCCCTGAGCTAAGTTCTTTATAATAAAAACAAGCGTGTACATCAGTCCATGAAACGGCTGAACAGCCAGCCCGCAGCAGTAAAAGACCCGTCTAGCCGTTCAAAATCAATATGTGCCTCCTTCTCTGAAAAACAACGAATGCCCGAAAAATTTTTTTACTGCTTTAAAACTTTTTTAATGGCATCAAAATGTGGAAACTTGCTCAAGATAAAACTCTGTAAAGAATATTTCTCTGTATGGCTATAACAAGACTCTTAGGAAATACTCCTATTTAAAAAACCAATAGAGCCACCGTTTCCTCCTCCCCTACTTTTTTAAATTCAATATTTTTCTACTTCACATAATACTGTTCATCGACCAGTAGAATGAAAAGAGAGATAACAGTCAAGTGAATGAAGAATATACCCTGACGTGCAAAATGCGTATTTCACACAATGGCTATTTTAGGGGATATGGAACAAGGTGGAAAATGTTTTGGCCAATCAGGGCATTTGTTTACTAACAATTCATCCAATCAAATCACTGTAAAGACAATAGATTTTGAAGATTCAACAGCTCAAGAGCCGCGAAAATGGCGGAAAAACGCGAAAGCTGTAGCAAAAATAGCGTTCAGGGTTCTGTTCTTCTGCCGTAAACATGTAAACAATTTGGTACCATTCTTGTATTTCTCTAATCTATGATAGTTTATCTGAATTTTTACCGCTTACGAGGTTAATATTTTACGTAATTGCTGTAAAAATCGACTCGACAGCTTGCTTGACAACTTGACAATTGACAAATTTAACGAGTCGATTTTTACAGCAATAACGTAAAAAAAATTAACCTCGTAAGCGGTAAAAATTTAGATAAACTATCATAGATTGGAGAAATATAAGAATGGTACCAAATAGTTTATGTGTTTACGGCAGAAAAGCAGAACCCTGAACGCTATTTTTGCCACAGCTTTAGCGCTGTTCCGCCATTTTCACGGCTCTTGAGCTGTTGAATCTTCGAAATCTATTGTCTTTTCGGCAATCTGAATGGATGAATTCTTAGTCAAAGACTGCTCTGGTTGGTCAAAAACATTTTTCCACCTTGTTTGGGTAGGGTGGACACGGCCTCAGGCCCCGCACTTCATATAGGAAAAAATGGCGGGAAAAAAACTAGAATCCAAATTGTAAAATTTCCGTAAACCGGAAACAAGAAATTCGATCAAATCGAGGTGTTTGGCTTCGGGCCCTGCATTCTCTAAAACCAGCACTGACACAAAAATAATAAGCGTAGCGCTTTCTAGTATGCAGTTCACGAAGAAACATTTGATATTTTAATTGAATTGTATCTTAAAGTGCCCCTGACACGAAAATTTTTATTTACGAAATAGATTGATAAAAAAAAGCACGCTGAGAACGAAAGTGAAAACCGTTTTTTCCTAAAGATTATACAACAAAAGTTATTTAAGTTTTAGATGTGCCTAGTCGATCAAAAATGAGGCTTAATTGAAACGCAGTCAGAATTCCTTCGCGACGTAAAGAGCAGGAGCAGCATTTTCCTCACTGACATTGCTAATGGCGGATTAGCACTGAGTGCATGGATAAAGGTTTCAATTTTCTGTGAATTTTGGTTTAGTAAATATTATCATTTTCACGTTAGCAATTTATTTCAATCTATTTAATATTGTTTTTGTCATTCATGATATTTCTCACGTTATATTTTCACACGTATGTCATTTTCATCGTGCTTTTGGAAGCGATGATAGCGGGATCGGATGCCGGCCTCACTTAGGCCGCGTAAGCTCTTTCCTCTGTTTTGTTTTTCCGTGTAAAAACATAATTGAAAGACACAACGATGTAAATAATAAAGAAATCGAAGCATTTGATCTATTTGAGACTATAAATATCAAATTGTAACCATCTTGCTTTCTTGTCACAATCTTTGCTCGCTCGGTTCCCTTGGTTGGCTGATTATGTAGGCCAAGGCCTATAAGGCTAGACTGGGCTTTCGATTGTTGGATTTTCTACGACGATATACTTTTTTGATTCAAAGGTAAAGGTGGCAGCAGTAAAACGATAGATAGAAGAAAAACAAATTGTTCAAGAAGTATAATTGTTCAGCAAATTTAAAAACTCTTAAGAAACTGTCAATACTCAAAATTTGAAAGTTAAAGAAACTTTCAGTTCTGTGCCAGTACATTAATTTCTTATAAAAGAATATTTGCACATGTAAAATAAATAGCTCTCATTAAACCAACTTTTCATTTTAAAAGTAGTGATGACAGCATCTTCCAGAAATTGGTTGGGTATTGGAAGATGGAGGTGCAGAGGCAGAGCCTCCAGAAATTTTTTCGCACCTTGCCCTTCATATTAGTCTGTTTAGGAAACACCATTTATTGTGGCCTAATGTTTCGTTCTATTTTCGTGCTGTGCATCTACACGTTTTTTTTCTTATAAGAAACCGGTTTATAAGAAACCTAGTACTAGAGCCCCAAAAATTTAAGAAACTTTTAGAACTGCATCAATATCTTTAAGAAACTCCGAAAAAAAATAAGAAGACTTTCTCAGCCGGAAAGCAATATGCCAACAATACATTTTGCTTGATTTAAGTTTGGTACACGTTTTTATTTAGGGAAACACAGGATGTTGAATCTACTAGTATTAGTAGGTGGGTTTCACATTAATACAAGAAATATGCGAGGGAAAGTGCAAAATTGGATGTTAAGTACGTATCTAAAAATAAGAAACTTCTAAGAAACTTTTAGTACTAGAAACTGGTGAAAAATTAAGAAACTTTTAGTACTAGGACCCAAGCTAGGTTTCTTATAGAAAAAAGAACGTGTATTGCCAAAACAATGTAGGATAACTCTAATTTTACATTTAAGAAATGATTAATATAATAGACAAAAAAAGTAAAAATAGTTTAACATAGTCATAGTTTAACATTAATTAACCAATTCTTCACCGTCAAATCTGCTGGGATGGTTCGTAAAGCTAGGCCGTCGCCGTCTTGGATCGAGCCTCTCTGTCTTCTTGCTGTTGTCTTTTACCTGCTACTGCTTCAACAGTGGCTCATTTTCGTACGGTCTATAAACAGCGTCAAAACCATTTCCTTCTCATTACAATTTATTTCTTTGATTGAATCGCATCTAGAGCTTTGGTGTGATTTTTTAGCAAAAGATCACATATTGGTGCGAAAGTCTTGCATAGAAAAAGGCGCAAAATCAACATGTGCAGTTGTTGTTGTCAAAAATCAATTCCTGCTCTTTACGTAGTTTCGTCCCCAGACCTCTTGCCATTTTTAAAGCTAAAATTTCGGACTTTGACCCCCCAAATGGGAAGGAAGCCCCCTTTCAATGAAATTAAAAATGTGATTTTTGAAATCCTTGCCATTTTTTCATTCTATATCGCTGATAAAAAATTTTGTGTGAGGGGCACTATTAAAGCTTGGCTTGTGTTGCTATTTTGCTTCGTTCTTGATTTGTTATTCATAAATCTTTTAGCTCAATGGAAGTTGTATTTATTTTCTGCTCCATAATCGAATGATTTTTTGATTGTTTGCAATTTTTGAATTGTAACATAAACAGGTTCTCCAGTGAAAAGTAGAAGGGTTCTCCAGTAAAAAGTAGAAGGTTGCTGTAATACCACTTGAAGGGGGTATCACCTGTGAGGGTTCGTGAAAGCGTACGAATTTAAAAATGAATATGAATAAACTTACGACCTTGAAGTCTTTGTATCTTTGTAGAATCAGACACGACACGAAGGAACGGATTTTCTTGGTCAACGCTCTTTGATATAAAAACCACGATTTACAGTTCTTTACAATATACACTTTTTTTTAAGAAACTGGTTTTTTATAAGAAACCTAGTACTAGAGCCCCAAAAATTGAAGAAACTTTTAGAACTACATCAGCATCTTTAAGAAACTCCGAGAAAAAATAAGAGAACTTTCTGAGCCGGAAAGTAATATGTCAACAATACATTTTTGCTTGATTTAAGTTTTTATTCAGAGGAACACAGGATGTTGAGTCTACTTGTATTAGTAGGTGGGTTTCACTATAATACAAGAAATATGCGAGGGAAAGAGCAAAATTTAATGTTAAGTGCGTATCTAAAAATAAGAAACTTTTAAGAAACTTTTAGTACTAGAAACTAGTGAAAAATTAAGAAACTTTTAGTACTAGGACCCAAGCTAGGTTTCTTATAAAAAAGACGTGTAACATGGAGCAGTTCGGCTCACAGCAGTTCGGCTTAAAATTATCTTGATACACAGAGCAGTTCGGCTCTCCTAATATTCAGAGCAGTTCGGCTCTCTAATTACTTGACTACGCGAGCAGTTCGGCTCGAAACCTATTTCAACTTAATTTCAACTTTTAAAACTAGAACTAACTTAACTCACTTGAACTTGAAAACTACACTCTTTTTTTTTATAAGAATAAATTTTATAAGAATAATGAGGCTCAAAATCGGTGAAATTTAAGAATATTTTAAGAATATTGCGAGGCTCAGATCTTATGGAAAAAATTGTAGTGGGTGTTTTTTACTTCTGAATTGGTGTGCTTTTTACAGGAATCGGTTTAAATACACTCACCCAAATTTTGATGAGCATCGTTATACAGCAAATATTTGTAATACTCTAGGTGTGCATTTCGTAATTCATGGTAATAACAACAATCTATTGCTATATCCGTGTTTTCTGCCGTAAGAATAATTTAAGAATATTCCGAGGCTCAAAATAGCAAAAAATTAAGAATATTGAGGCTCAGAAAAAAATTAAGTATTCTTATAGAAAAAAAAGAGTGGCGGGAAAAGCTAATAAACACGATAAACTAACGGAAGTGCTGAAAGTGACGGGAAGGACCATGTAGGGTAAAAAACTGCGGGTAACTAATTAAATTGAACCAATAGTAAAGCGTGGAAAACTAAATAATAAACCTAAGAGATGCGGGTGTGACCTAGCCAGTGCTAATTGTACAGGCTCCTACTCTTAATTGTTAAATGATCTCGTGAGCAAACTTAAAGCTAACAACGGAAACAAATAAGAAAGGTGTTCGTAAGTGAATGAACAACAACTAATTAAACTAGATGGCTAAATAAATTGTCAAACGTTTCAAAGTCAAATGCGCAGCAGCATGCGCGTCATCGTGTGCTCGCAAAGGCACATGGGTATCACAGAATTGCAATACTCAATACTTAGGTCATGCGAGATTGTGCATTAAATGAGACTCATAAGACCAGCTGATAAGGATTGAGCTAAAACCCGGAGCTAGAGTTCAATGGAAATATGTGGAACTAGAGTTCAGTGGCTAGCGCACAAAAATTCTGCTGGTTATAAGATAGGAGTTCTGTTTGAGTTAAGTAACAATTCCATATCAAAAGTAAAGTAGCAATTAAATTTTCTTAATCGAACGAAGAAATATCGGCGAGTTACTTTAGTGCAAACTATCTCTTAACCATCAAGACGCCGCATAAAGATATCACCTATCTAAACTTTCGAACAGTCTTTGGAATTCATGAACTGTTAGGATTATCATATCTTACCCAACTTAGAGTAGGACTTACTAAATTATGCTTTCACAAATTTAGACACAACTTTAGGGATACTGTAAATCCAATGTGTTTGTGTCCTACTTATGATGGTATTGAGACTACAGAGCACTTTTTGTTGCTCTGCCCCTCCTTTGAGGCTGAGCTTCGAAGTCGTAAATTACATCGATATGACCCTCACGACCGGTCGATTCGGTTGACATTAAGCAATGAACCACCAAGCCCACTTCTTTTTTGTATTTATCTGTTTGCGTAATTATCTATTTTTGTATCATTAGTGTATTGTATTATTTAATGTTTATTTCCAGTAGGTAGTAATGACTTTTTGCTCCTCCTGGTATCGTTTTTGTATAATGTAGATCTTTGTTTGTTATCTCTTGTAATATTTTATAAATAGTAATATTGAATAAAAAAAAACCTGCGACGGGTCATAGGTCTTGCTAACAACTAAGGGCGCTTTTCCAAGCACCTTGTAACTGAGCGTTTGGTTAGTTATACATGTCGTATAACGAAACAAACTTCAAAGTTTTTGAAAACTCTTTGAAGTCAAGTTCTTTCGAGGCAATAAAACTCAAGTTTCTAGATTTCTGATAAAGAAGGAAGCCATTGTCAGAGAATCTTCCCTTGCAAGCGGTGGTTAGCCAAACAAACACAGCAGGTCTTTTAGCTGTTATTGTGAATTGAACGATTTTATCGCCTAACAGCTTCATCGGGTCGTGTACAGCAAGCTCTGGATTCTTTAGGTGCACTTGTGAGAATGGCGTCAAATACACGGGCCTAGCAGATTCGAGCTCCCTTTGATATGGAAGCACCACAGTCATAATCAGAAAACACCTGTTCACTTCTGCGCATGTCTCATTGACACTTAGCCTAGCTGCATGCTGGGAAGACTGGGACTTGATATCCAGTTTGTACGATTTCTGGTTGAGGATGTCAAAGGATGACCATTTGTAGGTTGATACATTCAAAATGGCGTCCTGTAAAGCGTAAAGCAAATCCGATACAACGAATATCTCTACTTTACCGTTTTTAATATACGCAGAGAGGGCGAGTGGGGAAAAGAACCCTTTTGCAAAATAATGCAGCATCTTCCATCTGCCACCATATTCAATAGACGCCCACGAAGGGGCCTGCCAGATGTCATTGAGTTGCCAGTACATAGCGCCCATTGTGTGTCCTTGTAGGTTCAATACTGTCTCGTCAATAGACTTAATGCCCTGATTACCATAAGACTGCAAGTTGGGGTCTGATTGCGGTCTCCATGTGTCAAACGGCCTGCTTTTATGGTGTGTTTCACTATTTGAAATCGTGTTATATTCTAAATCAGGCAAACGTATTTTATCAGAAGCAGTTATATCATAATTTCCCTCGTTTAAACGGGTAGTTGCTTGAAACTTACGCGGGATGCCATCATCATACGTTATTTTGTGATATTTTCTTCCACTCGAAACGGTTTTTTTTCGTAAATGATACCCAGCAACATTTTCTGATCTTCTTTTGGTATATATTCGCCTCCTTTCCTTAAGCTTATTATATTTAACTGATTTCACGCCAAAGTTGAAATCATCGTCCAATTTTGATGTACTTCTGACAGACCTGAATTTCCTACGAAGAGCGCTTCTTCGCAAAAAAGGGCCATCAGGCTCACTATGGATATTACCATCGAAGTTTTCATTTGATTTCCGTTGATCTTTTACATAATTTTCAAGAATGCTCCAAAATCGTATTGTGTCTCGTTTCTCCTCTTTAAGATTCGCTTGTGCTACGGTAGGACCTCTACTTCTATCTCCATTATCGTCCAGATAATCTAGAAATCGTGACTGTCGCTGCGAACCTGGACTACTTTCATACTGATCTTCACCATGAACAGCATCACTATGAGATAGCGTCCTCGTTTCGTGATGTTCAGCAGCCAATAAATGCCCTCCATCTATTTCATTCGTTCCAAAGTCACTGAATGGCTCCAGTCTACCTTGCAGACGTCTATAATGCTCGGTTTCAAATGTTATGCATAGAGCTTGTACGATCTGAGACATGTATATCATGCGTTCAAAATATATAAAGGAGCTCTTATTGACAGGCAACTTGAAATTCATCTTTATCATGTTTTCGATTTGTTTATTTCCATCCTGATGATGCTGGCGATAAAACATGAGTGTGCTGTTCCAAGTTAAATCTTCATGTAGGGATACATTGATAAGCGATTCTATAGAAGGATATGATTGGTATCCGTATTCTGAGGCAAACCTCGGTTTTGGGAAAATATCAACATCCCAACAATTCCGGACATAATCATACACGTGGACATCGCCGTAAAAAGGACTGCGAGGTTGCTGTGCAATCCACCCTTCTTTTTCACTTTCGATTCCGTTAGATGGTGAAGATACGATAAATGGCCTGGTGACGTCGATTTTTGCAACCAGCGGTTTTACATTGTCAACGTAAAGCTTGATGTAGTCAGTTTTGTATTGGTCAAACGATTTCGAAGTACCGTACCAATTTTCCCTCAGTGCAACCTCGTTCTCGTTATTTGCACTCCATATTATGATTGACGGGTGATGCTGCAGCCTGGCAACTTGGTAACTGACTTCTTGCTTGACAGATTCAAGAAACGTGTTATCAGCTGGGTACATTGCACAGGCAAACATGAAATCATGCCAAATCATCAAGCCTAAAATACAAGATAAAATCTACCTAGCATAAGAGGACACAATAAGAACAGAATATTGAGAAAACCTCCTCAATTCATAATTGCTTTCTTCCTCGCCTTACAACATCCAACGACAAATATCAATCAATTCTTAGTTAGAAATTAGGAAATATACTGAATATTCCCCGAAAAACCGAGTCGAAGAAAGAATCAGCATTATATACAAATGTAAGTAATAGGTAATATATAAAAGGTGTATTAACGAACTTAATTTAAGTTCGATTAAAGGTGTATAATCGAACTTAAAATATGTATAGGTACGTAGCGCAATGATTATCATTGACATTATCAATTACCTCGTTTATCACAAGCCTCGTAGAAATACTCCGCCTCGTAACCACCTCCGCCCCACACACGCAAGACGTTCATATTAGCATTAATGGCTGAGTCTAGATAGTCATCAATGACGTCGTTTGTTACTCTGTCTCTCAATGCGTCCGCAGGGATCCAGTTTGAGCCCTTGAGAAAAATTGGCAAAGAATTGATTTTGAAGAAGAAGCTCAGTCCTGGTGAAGCTGAGATAGGATCCTGGATAAGCTCAACTGTTCTGAAGCCAAATTCGACTGATCTGCTTTCAATTTCATTGAGCTTGGAGTTCATCAATTTGATCTATCACATGCAAGAAAACAAGAAAAAGAATTAGAATTGAGAATATCTTTTATCAATGAATACAAATCAATACCGCTGATTCATTCGCCTAGCCTAGCTTTTACGGGGTTACATAGTATAAAATTGAAATGGGAATGTGAGGTGGATTTTTTCGTTGAAGATTCTCTAAAGATGGGTACTATATTTCTATCAATGTGATTAAAGAAATAGATTAATCATAAAGATGGGTCCAAATATTCGCAATCAATTTCAACGTAAAATGGGGTATCTTTGCACCGTTTCATTCATATCATAAGCGGGTATGCTTAGAAAAAAACTCCAGGGCAACATCACTATCCAAAGGTATTGTAGGTCATGTACCCCACGAGGCTTAACTATTTATTTATGGTACAAAGGTGCTCCAGAATCACAGCAGTGGTTAAAGACAAAATAATATAGGAACAGGTTAAATCCTTAGAAATATTGCAGGAAACTTGTAAAAAGAACTGGATATCTATCCTAACATAGAACCTAGGACGATTAAAGAATTAGTCTCTTTACTTGTAGAAGGTCGAAGTCAGCAGGCTGGCTAATATCGGTACTTGGAAAACATTATTGAGCTCTTCTCTGTTCTCAAGCCTTCATACAATGTTCAGGCCAAATAAATTCCAAAACCCTCAGGTATGTATTGATTTTAGGGCTTTTTTAACCAATTTCTTAAATGATGAGCAAACTGCTTAAAACTCGAGGTTTTTCAGTTTGTCATTAAGAGGTACTTGATATGATAAGGACTGCTTGTAACAAAATATGGCAAGCAAGCAAACTTTTAGTGGGCCTTTAAAGAGTCAACCAGCCTTATAACAAAAGCTGATGTGATAATCTTTAATAAGATCCCAAAATAGCTGAGAAGAGCATTTATATTGAATACTTTCTGCAAACTTAATTTTCAACGGAATCGAAAGTAAAATTTTAGGCTTCATCAGGAGCAAACGATAAAGAGCTTCAGCAGAAAGGAATGGTGACGAACTTGTAACTCAGCATTGATAAAACACCTCTAAAACAATAATTTGTGCTTGCTGAATGTAAACCTGACTAGACTCTACCATTGGTATCTACGGCATAAAATGGGGAAGCAAGGTTTAGCTCTATAGAACAGTTTTGAACAGTACAAAACTTCAGGATAGCGGCGAAAAAATCGGAAACATGGCGAAACATGGTAACTGCATACTTTTTGCGCCTGACACTCTTCAGAGTAATGTACCAAAAAGAGAACAAAAACAGGACCAAACCAATAAATATCTGATCAAAATTGGTCAGTCGTTTCTCATTACTCTAAAGCTCTGTACCAATCAAAGACTGAAATAAGTCCTATAAAATTTTTTGTTTTTAATACATTCTTACCTCTAAGAGATAAAGAGACTGTTTGCCGTACCCATTTGGCCACCATTGTTCTATCTTGACGTCATTTGTGTCTATTGCACATTTAACAATATTGATTCCAACATGAAGAGCTGCTTTGACCACTTTTTGCAAACCTAAAACAAGACTCTGCTTTTGATTTCTCTGATGACCCCAACATAATGGCTTAAAAGTCCTAAAATCTATCTTTTAACAGATTATCAGAATTCTCAATTACCTTTAACCATGGGTAGGTTAAACAATGTCCAAACCATGTCTAAAAGGTTAATGCTTTTGACCAGAACTAAACTCTAGTAAAGTAAGTTGGTTACAGTCACATGCATCTGACTTTTCCTTCCAGTGATGGCACCAAAGAGCAATTGGAGAGACATTCACTTTTCTTTTAAGAAAACTTTGGAGGGGAGTAGAACCATGGTTTTAGTCTTGAGTCTTAGATTAAGTCTTGACCACAGCCTATCCCCCCTCCACCCTCTCTCAAGACTGGTTTTGTTATCACTGTTTCCTCCTGTACCTAAACTAAAAAATAGTAACCCCTAACCTGTCTGTGAAATAGCAATCTTGACATGAACAGCTTCAGCATAACCCAGGCTTTCCAGCATAACATTAGCTAATAAACTCCATCCCAGAGTTATCTGACTTTTCACTGTCTCAACCAAGACATGCTTTATGCGTGTATCAGAGACACTTTGGAGATACACAGATCCTGATAGCCCCTGTGTTGGAAAGGACGGGCCGAAGTCCCAACCAAATGAACAGGGTTCCTTGCGAATGAAATTACTGTGACATTCACCATGGAGGACTTCTGGGTAGCAATCAGGAAGAACCGAGTAATTATACGCATTTCTGAATAGTTCGCTTTGAATCCTTGCATATTCAATTGGTGACTTTAGCTTGACACTAATTATATTCTTCCCAGCTCTTAATTTCTTGGTGACGTTTAAAGCAATAGGTACAAATTTGTCAGAATTATACCCAATTTGTTCCTTATTCAAGTAAACATCACCAATGGTATCAATGCCTTGGAATACCAAATTAGTCCTTTTTGAATTGAGTATTTCCGATGCTACAGTGAAGTGTTTGGTGATGAGCCAGTCTTGAGTTGAGACCCATCTGTATTTCTTGTCATTATACCTAGAATATAAACTCAAAGTCACAAATGGTGCTGAAAAAGATCTCTTTGCTCAACCATAAGTAAATATGTTAAAGAAAAAACCTTGATTGAAATATTTTTATAATTGGAAGTCGTTGGAATTTTGCTAAAGAAGAAAAAAACTAATGTAGAGGTGAGCAATTCAATTTGTACCTGACATTACAGCATTTAATATTTGCTCTATTGACATGGTCTGAGCTCCGTTAAGAAGCTCAGTGCTGAGTAAGTGGTTAGATATTCAGCAGTTAGAGCATTGGTGTTAAAAGTCAGAGATGTTGGATTCTAATTCAAAAATATGTTTGATTTGATTTCTATTTCAGTGAAGGTATCAAATTTGAAAAAAGGACATTTCTTTCCATTTTTCATTTTATAATGTCATGTTTACAAGATTTGGATTTCGTCATAAAACACACATACAACAATGACACTACAAGTAAAATAACTATAATAACAAGAAAAAGAAAAAAGTATAGAGGAAAAGGTGTTGCCAATAACTTTAGATTAAGTTTTATAATCTTGTAATTGAGAAAGGAAGCCAATCATTACCATTACCAACAGAAAAATTAAATTAGCATTATTCTATTTTTCCAAATTGAGGGGGAGACAGTGGTAATTAGCAACTCTTAAGACTGTGGTGGCGCTAAGGCCGGCGCAAATAAGGAAACATTGTTGCGGAAACCTTGTTGATCGATGTTTCTCACAATGTTGACCGGTCCTGCAAGGGATGAGAGCACAAGATATTTTTTGATGGCAGGGCAAGCAAACTAGGAATCATTTGACGCCAGAGAACAAACTGAACATGCCTGCTAATTGTGGCTGCAAATTTGCTTCTGCAAAGCAAAAAATGTTTTTGATAAATCATTTGAAAATCAAAAATATATTTCCATGCTGGATGCAAAATTTACGTCTTCCAATGTTGTTTGGCCCCGCAAACAGGGTAGCATCGAGGAAACATTCATAATCAATCAATTTTTCTGCAACAATGTTTCCTCCTTTGCATCGGCCTAAGGAATTGTTGATCAAAATCAGCTAGCGATATAGCCCTCTAGCCCCCTGGCCCTCCTCCGTAGCCACCACTAGCCAGAATGGAAGGCTTGGCACTTGCATTGCTACTTCTAATGCTCCAGGTTGTTAGATCTAAAGGGATTCCCACTTCCAAGTGGGAATTAGTCTAATGAAATAGCAGAAATAGCCTTGGATTACAACTTTTTCTTTCTATGTTTGTCTTAAATTATAATGAATATCAAAATATTACCATAAGAGAAGATAACTTTTTGGGGTGTTTTTCTTTCGAGTCTTATCTCAGGACTATCAAATGCTAGTCATGAAAAGTCTTGAAAATAAGAAGTTCCCTACCTACCTGAAGTATGGGTCACCGATGACCCCTTCCTTGGCCAGCACAGAATGAATAGTAAAGGGTGCATCAGCTTTGAAGGTTATGTTGGATTCGTTCAAGCTCTTACCGACCCACTCTTTGCTTAAATCAACGAAGATAGGCTGTTTTCTAGGAACAGTAGGAGAGGAGGAAAATACTTCCGTATTTATTAGGCCAAAATTAACAAAAACAACAGAATGCAGCAATAATGTTAAAGAAAATTGCTCCATCTCGTTTCGAATTTCTCCATCGCTTCTTTGAGAATAATTGCTGTTCTAGTCTAGTTCTTTATCCACGTTATCAGAATAGACTCCAGGTTCATGCTCGAAAAATGGACCATCTTATATTAATTGTTTTTACTGAAATTCCTTTTGAAGTTTAATTTTCATCTCAGATTCATATTGGGGGTTCATTTCATATTCAGTTTCAGATTCAAACAGTAAGTCAAAAGAGGGGTGCCAGTCCTGCGAGTCCTAGCGGGGCTCTATAAAATTCAGGGACGCTCATTTGGGTAGATTTTTGTCTACCCAAATAAATGACAGGCCAAAAATTTTAAACCCTTAGAAATTACAGAAATAACTTGAGCCCCCATTTTTACTTAGTTACTATTAGTTGTCAGGAATAATCCGTTTTTTCTACATTTTAGTTTGGTAGCCCGAAAAGGATTCAAATGTTCAATGATTCAATAAGCGAATAAAGATGAGGGACATTTTTTAACCCAAAATGATCATTTTTAACCCAATTACAATGATGCCAATTTAGAGAAACCCAAAAATGATATTTTCATGAATTTCGAACAAAAAATTGACGCTAGCATCTCTATAAAAGTTTTACAAGTGCCTTCCTGGTTGTGCGTCAAAACCTCAAAACCTTAGACATTTTGTGGATTGAGCAAGATATCCACATTGTGTACTGTATTTATATTATTAAGGATGGTGAGAAAAAATGGAAACATAGCGAAACAAAATAACCACTCAAGCTTTGCATTTGACGCTCATCCACCGAGTGGTAAGTTAGAAAGGGAACGAAGGTGAAAGCTAACTGGCTAAAACAAAACTATGGATCCGATATTGTGTAAACAGAAAGAGTTCGTTTTTCCCTTCGGGATCTTTGATTAGTAGTTATTGACCAGGGGGAGAGAGGGGGTAGGGCCTTCGACAGGGAAATTTACGGGAACTAATGAACTTGGTCAATTTGGGGCGCTGAGTTCGAAAATACAGGCGATGGGCGGGGCCTTCAGCCTATCTTTCACGTTTTATTACCTCGTTTTCATGAAAATTCCTTTCAATTTTTCATTTTTTAAGATTTAACTAAATACAAAATTTCTAACAAAAATACAACTAAAAACAACAAATACAGTATGAAATAAACATAATGACAAATTAAACATAAGATTGAAATGAAATTTTGTAGGGAGAGGAATTCTTTTAAAGATTCCTTGGCACCAAAGAAGTATAAAATCACAATAAACCTAGATAAAAGAGGACATATGCAGCCTTTCTAGGCCTTTACTATCAAATAGACGAAAACATCTAATGGGCGTGGCTTTTAGTCTCGTTTTCACGCTTTAAAGTCTTACTTTTACGATAAGCATTTTGAACACTGTGAAAGCAAAACATCACAATCCTTAATTAAAGGGGCAATTTCCTTAGGTTTGTGAACTATCGAACCTAAGGCATCGCAAACTTAGGGTACAATCTCCAACCTCGTTTTCGTCTTTTATAGCCTTCTTTTTGAAATAACCAATTTAACCATGGATTGAACGAAAAACGAAAAATAGGTTATATTCGGTTTACCAGGCTCATCAGTTTGCCAACTTTTGCTAACTAGAACAAGGCTATTTACTCCGCTGATAGTCTATCAGACCAAACGCAATGTATATAAGATTATAACTACACTAAGAAGAAAAAGACCCAAAAGACAAAACTCTCCATCTCTTCCATCTCCACTCTAATCTCTTCTCTCTCCACCCTCTCAGACTCTCCACCTCTCATCTTCAACTCTCCAACTATCCATGCCTTTTGCATCTTTTTCTTCTTAGAGTATAAAGCTGTACTCTATGTATCGAGCACTTTCATGGTAAACCGACTCACATACTTAGTGAAACTGATAAAAAAAGAGGATTTTTTATTCAATTTTGTAACTGTATGATGTGATCCGTAGCTTCTTTTTGCTGTGTCAATTTGTTCATTGTATTGTGTATTGTATAGTCTTTTGTACTCGTTTTGTGTTTTCAAAAGAGCATTTTGTGTATTTATGGGTATCTTTGTGTGTAATATTTAATTAGGCGCGAAGAAGCATTGAAGCTGGGACTGTTATTTTAGTTTTTGTTTTATGGACGTTGCTTTAGGATGTAATTTTGTTTGCTGAAATAACGGGACACTAATATAATTCAGTAAGTAATTTTCTTATGTTATTTTAATCGTTTTGCTAACTCTCGTTTTCATATGTTCTGTTCTGTTTTGTCTGTCTTGTTTTGTGTTTGTTTTGTTGGTGCTTAGCCTATTTTGTTTATCTTTCTATTTTGTAGCGAAATCGAAGCAAGAATGAATTTACCGCGATTTTAAATTGACTTGTTTATTTTGGCTGCTACATTCAGTGAATTATAAGTCACTTCAGCGAATAAAATTCCCATAAAATTTGATTATGGCAAGAAATTCTTCGGATAAAGTTTTTGGAAATTTTGGAGAATCTTTAAGAAGCAACTCGGAGTCGACCACAAACAGAAATTTTGATGAAGCTACGGCAACGAACATTCAAGATGAAGTTCAAAGCAGTATAGAGGCTCTGGATTTGTTTTGTCCTGGAGGTGATAGACCTAAGCGTGTGGTAACGTTAACAGAGAAAGGAAAGTCTTATACACGCGACCTTCAATTTCGAAATCGAAAATTGCTTCATTGTAACTTGCAGAAGCAGATGAAATTTATTACGTCTTTATTAAACTCCAGTCATAGCATAACTGTTATTCGATGTGAGTTGTCGAAATTAGATGAGATTTTTTGCAATTTGATGGCCGTACAAGAAAATTTTATTGCGTTAGTTGAGAATTGTGATCAACATGACATTGAAACCCGATGGTTTGAAGTAGTTGATAAGGAAGTCATGGATTTCAAAATAAATATTCACAATTATTTGTCTCAAGCTAAGAATTTAGAAGAAAATAAAAGTGTTACGTCTTTATGTTCAAAGAGCACCAAAAAGTCACGAAAGTCATCAAGTTCAACCGCTACGCCATCAAGTTTCAAGAGCTCAAAAGGGTCGCAAAAGTCTGGTTCATCAGTTCGTGAACGTGCAGCTGTAGAAAAGGCACGTATAGCCGAGTTACACGCAGAATCCAAATTTCTGGAGGAAAGAAGAGCTGCTGAAATCGCATCTGATAAGGTTCGCATCAAGCAAGAAATAGCTAAAGCGGAAGCTAGAGTAAAGGTTTTTGAGGAATTCGAAGATTCTGTCCGCTGTAAGAAATCTGTTACAGAAGAAGTACCAGATCAAGATGGAACTTTTCATCAAAACGAAAGAATTTCTCGCTCTTACGTCAAAGACTGGATCACTGCGAATAGAAATGTTACTAATCAGCCTCGCCTTTTACAAAGGCCAAGAATTGAGCCCTCTAGAGAACAACTTAAAAATTTGTCAAAACAACAACAACAACAGCAACAACAAGCAGTTTCACTTGGTATGAGGAGACCTGAACGTTCACAACCTTGTGTTCCAAAAATGCCCAGAGAAGAGTTGCCTCAACAACCAAATCTGGGGGTCCACTTCATAAATGAACCAAGAGAAGAAACAGAGGGTATTGATGAAAGCACTCTACATTCTGCTACACTTTACGGATTATTGAATCAGCAAAATGCACCAAATGTGGATATTGATGTTTTTGACGGTGATCCCATGGAATATCAATACTTTATGGCAACGTTTCGAGAAGTTGTTGAGAAGAGAATTACAGATCCTATGGGAAGGCTGACCAGATTAATCAAGTATACTTCAGGCGAAGCGAAAGAACTAATGAGACATTGTATCCAGTTGCCACCAAATGTTTGCTACAAGGAAGCTAAAGCATTGCTAACAAAAGAGTATGGGGATTCATACAGGATTTCAGCTGCTTATATGAAGGAGCTACGTAGATGGCCACAAGTTAAATATGCTGATGCACTTTCATTTAGAACTTTTTATAGATTTCTGGTTAAATGTCAGAGCAGCATGAAAGCTGGCGCTCATTTGCAAGCATTAAACACACCAGAAATTCTGCAAATCCTCCAGTCGAAACTTCCTGGTAATCTACAGGAAAGATGGAATCGAAAAGTCTTTGGTCTCAAAAGAGATGAATTGAGAGCCGCTGAGTTCATAGATTTTGTTAACTTGATTGAAGAAGAAACGAGACTGGTCAATGACCCATTGTATTCAAGAGAAGCATTGTCTGAAGTTCAAAACCCCTTTAAAGATAGATTTAGACGAGAAATGGCAAAAGACACGAAGCTGAGTGTTTACAGCACAGATTATTCTTCAACAGAGACGGATAGAAGTTATGTATCTAAATCTTGTTGCCCGTCATGTGAAGGATTGCATGATTTAGATAGATGTCCTGATTATTTAAAGCTTGATGTGAAAGAAAGAAGCAAGTTTCTATACGAGAAAAGATTATGTTATGCATGCTATAAGCCTACATACCAAAGCCATGTTTCAAAGAGCTGCAAGCAACGAAGAACCTGTAATATTTGTGCTGGATCTCATCCAACTGGTTTACATGGACTTAAGTTCACAAAAAGATTGGAGAATGATGAAACAAAGCAAGATAATTTGGTCTGTAATTTGGCTAGTGTTGATGCGCAAGTCATAAGTTTGTCGGTGATTCCAGTGAGACTTGGTGTCAAGAATGGGAATCAAGAATTGATAGTTTATGCTATGCTTGACAATTGCAGTCAGGGAACTTTCATACACGAGGACGTATTGAATGCATTGAAGCTGAAAGGTGTGAAGACCACAGTAACTGTGAAGACCATGACGGGTGAAGCTACGGAAGAATCAATTAGTCTTGACAATTTGACTGTATCTGGTTTGGGTTCTGCTGATAGAGAAAGGATATCATTGCCAAAAACGTATAGCAGAAAAGAGCTCCCGATTCAAAGAGATGATATACCGACACCCGATAAATTACGTCATTGGCCCCACCTGAAAGGTATCATGAAAGATCTGCAAAAAGAAGATTATGAAATTCCGGTCGGTTTGTTGATTGGTGCAAATTGTCCATTGGCTCTAGAGCCTCATGAAATAATTCCTAGTCAAGATGGCGGCCCTTATGCTTTTAGATCCTGCCTTGGCTGGTGTATTTCAGGCCCAATCATCAAATGCACAGAGAATGAAAAAGCAGTGAGGTGCAATCGTATCGCAGTCACAGATGCTGGTTCTACAAAGATTGCCGAGCATCACTTTGTTGTAGAAGATGCTGTAAAGGATGTCACAATCAATGAAATTTTGACAAAGATGTACCATACTGATTTCAGTGAGGCAAAGTCGAATGATGAAAAGTTAAGCTTTTCACAAGAAGACAAGAAGTTCTTAAAATTGATGAACGAGCAGGGTTACAAATCAGATGGTCATTATGTGCTACCGCTGCCATTTCGTAATCCGGATGTTTACATGCCAAACAACAGAGAGCAAGCAATGAAGAGGGCAAAGTGGACGAAAAAAAGGCTACAGAAAGACTCTAAATTCTACAAGGATTACGTCAAGTTTATGGAGGATATCATTGGTAAAGGATATGCAAAGAAAGTAGAAGCAAATGGTGACATCCCTGGAAAGCAGTGGTACATTCCTCATCATGGAGTATATCACCCTAAGAAACCAGAAAAGATAAGAGTAGTATTCGATTGCAGCGCTCAATACGAAGGAACTTGTCTAAATAAAGAGCTTCTACAAGGTCCTGATCTGACTAATCAGTTGTTGCGAGTGCTTCTACGTTTTAGGAAAGAGCTGATTGCCTTAAATGGTGACATTGAAGCTATGTTTTATCAAGTTCGTGTTCCTGTAGATCAGCGGTCTTATTTAAGATTTCTTTGGTGGCCAGAAGGAAACCTGGACTCAAGAAAACAGCAGATGATTCAGAGGAAGAATTCGGAAGCGACGCTGCAATGACTTTGAAAAGAGATATCTATGTTGATGACATGCTAAAATCGAAGGAATGCAGCCCATCTTCAATCGCACTGATATCAAATGTAAGAAAGATGTGTGCTTCAGGTGGATTTAATCTTACGAAGTTTGCCTCTAATGATAAAGAAGTGTTGGAATCTATTCCACAAGATGAGAGATCAAAAGAAGTAAAGAAGTGTGATTTAGCAGTAGACAATTTACCAGCTCAGCGGCCACTTGGTGTATATTGGTGTGTAGAGAATGATTTACTCGAATTTCGTATTGAGCTGAACGATAAGCCTTTAACAAGAAGAGGTGTTCTGTCTTCTATAAGCTCCATTTATGATCCGCTTGGTTTGGCAGCCCCGTTTCTATTACAAGGGAGGAAAATACTACAACAGCTTTGTAGTGACAAAAAAGAGTGGGATGACGACTTATCGGAAGACCAGAAAAATATGTGGCTAAAATGGAGACAAGAGCTTCCGCTCCTGGAAAAATTAGAGATAGAACGCTGTTACAAACCGAAACATTTCGGTAAGGTCGTCTCTGCAACACTGCACAATTTTTCAGACGCATCGCAAGAAGGCTATGGCCAGGCAAGCTACTTACGTCTTACTCATGTCAAAGGAAAAATGAGTTTTTCTTTGGTCATGGGGAAATCTCGAGTTCCTCCATTGAAGCAAACAACGATTCAAAGACTGGAGCTTACGACCGCAACGGTATCAGCAAAAGTTGGAGCTATGCTAAGAAGAGAACTTGACATTGAAGATCTGAAGCAGACGTGTTGGACAGATAGCCAGATTGTACTTGGTTATATTGTTAATGGTTGAGGATGTCAAAGGATGACCATTTGTAGGTTGATACATTCAAAATGGCGTCCTGTAAAGCGTAAAGCAAATCCGATACAACGAATATCTCTACTTTACCGTTTTTAATATACGCAGAGAGGGCGAGTGGGGAAAAGAACCCTTTTGCAAAATAATGCAGCATCTTCCATCTGCCACCATATTCAATAGACGCCCACGAAGGGGCCTGCCAGATGTCATTGAGTTGCCAGTACATAGCGCCCATTGTGTGTCCTTGTAGGTTCAATACTGTCTCGTCAATAGACTTAATGCCCTGATTACCATAAGACTGCAAGTTGGGGTCTGATTGCGGTCTCCATGTGTCAAACGGCCTGCTTTTATGGTGTGTTTCACTATTTGAAATCGTGTTATATTCTAAATCAGGCAAACGTATTTTATCAGAAGCAGTTATATCATAATTTCCCTCGTTTAAACGGGTAGTTGCTTGAAACTTACGCGGGATGCCATCATCATACGTTATTTTGTGATATTTTCTTCCACTCGAAACGGTTTTTTTTCGTAAATGATACCCAGCAACATTTTCTGATCTTCTTTTGGTATATATTCGCCTCCTTTCCTTAAGCTTATTATATTTAACTGATTTCACGCCAAAGTTGAAATCATCGTCCAATTTTGATGTACTTCTGACAGACCTGAATTTCCTACGAAGAGCGCTTCTTCGCAAAAAAGGGCCATCAGGCTCACTATGGATATTACCATCGAAGTTTTCATTTGATTTCCGTTGATCTTTTACATAATTTTCAAGAATGCTCCAAAATCGTATTGTGTCTCGTTTCTCCTCTTTAAGATTCGCTTGTGCTACGGTAGGACCTCTACTTCTATCTCCATTATCGTCCAGATAATCTAGAAATCGTGACTGTCGCTGCGAACCTGGACTACTTTCATACTGATCTTCACCATGAACAGCATCACTATGAGATAGCGTCCTCGTTTCGTGATGTTCAGCAGCCAATAAATGCCCTCCATCTATTTCATTCGTTCCAAAGTCACTGAATGGCTCCAGTCTACCTTGCAGACGTCTATAATGCTCGGTTTCAAATGTTATGCATAGAGCTTGTACGATCTGAGACATGTATATCATGCGTTCAAAATATATAAAGGAGCTCTTATTGACAGGCAACTTGAAATTCATCTTTATCATGTTTTCGATTTGTTTATTTCCATCCTGATGATGCTGGCGATAAAACATGAGTGTGCTGTTCCAAGTTAAATCTTCATGTAGGGATACATTGATAAGCGATTCTATAGAAGGATATGATTGGTATCCGTATTCTGAGGCAAACCTCGGTTTTGGGAAAATATCAACATCCCAACAATTCCGGACATAATCATACACGTGGACATCGCCGTAAAAAGGACTGCGAGGTTGCTGTGCAATCCACCCTTCTTTTTCACTTTCGATTCCGTTAGATGGTGAAGATACGATAAATGGCCTGGTGACGTCGATTTTTGCAACCAGCGGTTTTACATTGTCAACGTAAAGCTTGATGTAGTCAGTTTTGTATTGGTCAAACGATTTCGAAGTACCGTACCAATTTTCCCTCAGTGCAACCTCGTTCTCGTTATTTGCACTCCATATTATGATTGACGGGTGATGCTGCAGCCTGGCAACTTGGTAACTGACTTCTTGCTTGACAGATTCAAGAAACGTGTTATCAGCTGGGTACATTGCACAGGCAAACATGAAATCATGCCAAATCATCAAGCCTAAAATACAAGATAAAATCTACCTAGCATAAGAGGACACAATAAGAACAGAATATTGAGAAAACCTCCTCAATTCATAATTGCTTTCTTCCTCGCCTTACAACATCCAACGACAAATATCAATCAATTCTTAGTTAGAAATTAGGAAATATACTGAATATTCCCCGAAAAACCGAGTCGAAGAAAGAATCAGCATTATATACAAATGTAAGTAATAGGTAATATATAAAAGGTGTATTAACGAACTTAATTTAAGTTCGATTAAAGGTGTATAATCGAACTTAAAATATGTATAGGTACGTAGCGCAATGATTATCATTGACATTATCAATTACCTCGTTTATCACAAGCCTCGTAGAAATACTCCGCCTCGTAACCACCTCCGCCCCACACACGCAAGACGTTCATATTAGCATTAATGGCTGAGTCTAGATAGTCATCAATGACGTCGTTTGTTACTCTGTCTCTCAATGCGTCCGCAGGGATCCAGTTTGAGCCCTTGAGAAAAATTGGCAAAGAATTGATTTTGAAGAAGAAGCTCAGTCCTGGTGAAGCTGAGATAGGATCCTGGATAAGCTCAACTGTTCTGAAGCCAAATTCGACTGATCTGCTTTCAATTTCATTGAGCTTGGAGTTCATCAATTTGATCTATCACATGCAAGAAAACAAGAAAAAGAATTAGAATTGAGAATATCTTTTATCAATGAATACAAATCAATACCGCTGATTCATTCGCCTAGCCTAGCTTCTACGGGGTTACATAGTATAAAATTGAAATGGGAATGTGAGGTGGATTTTTTCGTTGAAGATTCTCTAAAGATGGGTACTATATTTCTATCAATGTGATTAAAGAAATAGATTAATCATAAAGATGGGTCCAAATATTCGCAATCAATTTCAACGTAAAATGGGGTATCTTTGCACCGTTTCATTCATATCATAAGCGGGTATGCTTAGAAAAAAACTCCAGGGCAACATCACTATCCAAAGGTATTGTAGGTCATGTACCCCACGAGGCTTAACTATTTATTTATGGTACAAAGGTGCTCCAGAATCACAGCAGTGGTTAAAGACAAAATAATATAGGAACAGGTTAAATCCTTAGAAATATTGCAGGAAACTTGTAAAAAGAACTGGATATCTATCCTAACATAGAACCTAGGACGATTAAAGAATTAGTCTCTTTACTTGTAGAAGGTCGAAGTCAGCAGGCTGGCTAATATCGGTACTTGGAAAACATTATTGAGCTCTTCTCTGTTCTCAAGCCTTCATACAATGTTCAGGCCAAATAAATTCCAAAACCCTCAGGTATGTATTGATTTTAGGGCTTTTTTAACCAATTTCTTAAATGATGAGCAAACTGCTTAAAACTCGAGGTTTTTCAGTTTGTCATTAAGAGGTACTTGATATGATAAGGACTGCTTGTAACAAAATATGGCAAGCAAGCAAACTTTTAGTGGGCCTTTAAAGAGTCAACCAGCCTTATAACAAAAGCTGATGTGATAATCTTTAATAAGATCCCAAAATAGCTGAGAAGAGCATTTATATTGAATACTTTCTGCAAACTTAATTTTCAACGGAATCGAAAGTAAAATTTTAGGCTTCATCAGGAGCAAACGATAAAGAGCTTCAGCAGAAAGGAATGGTGACGAACTTGTAACTCAGCATTGATAAAACACCTCTAAAACAATAATTTGTGCTTGCTGAATGTAAACCTGACTAGACTCTACCATTGGTATCTACGGCATAAAATGGGGAAGCAAGGTTTAGCTCTATAGAACAGTTTTGAACAGTACAAAACTTCAGGATAGCGGCGAAAAAATCGGAAACATGGCGAAACATGGTAACTGCATACTTTTTGCGCCTGACACTCTTCAGAGTAATGTACCAAAAAGAGAACAAAAACAGGACCAAACCAATAAATATCTGATCAAAATTGGTCAGTCGTTTCTCATTACTCTAAAGCTCTGTACCAATCAAAGACTGAAATAAGTCCTATAAAATTTTTTGTTTTTAATACATTCTTACCTCTAAGAGATAAAGAGACTGTTTGCCGTACCCATTTGGCCACCATTGTTCTATCTTGACGTCATTTGTGTCTATTGCACATTTAACAATATTGATTCCAACATGAAGAGCTGCTTTGACCACTTTTTGCAAACCTAAAACAAGACTCTGCTTTTGATTTCTCTGATGACCCCAACATAATGGCTTAAAAGTCCTAAAATCTATCTTTTAACAGATTATCAGAATTCTCAATTACCTTTAACCATGGGTAGGTTAAACAATGTCCAAACCATGTCTAAAAGGTTAATGCTTTTGACCAGAACTAAACTCTAGTAAAGTAAGTTGGTTACAGTCACATGCATCTGACTTTTCCTTCCAGTGATGGCACCAAAGAGCAATTGGAGAGACATTCACTTTTCTTTTAAGAAAACTTTGGAGGGGAGTAGAACCATGGTTTTAGTCTTGAGTCTTAGATTAAGTCTTGACCACAGCCTATCCCCCCTCCACCCTCTCTCAAGACTGGTTTTGTTATCACTGTTTCCTCCTGTACCTAAACTAAAAAATAGTAACCCCTAACCTGTCTGTGAAATAGCAATCTTGACATGAACAGCTTCAGCATAACCCAGGCTTTCCAGCATAACATTAGCTAATAAACTCCATCCCAGAGTTATCTGACTTTTCACTGTCTCAACCAAGACATGCTTTATGCGTGTATCAGAGACACTTTGGAGATACACAGATCCTGATAGCCCCTGTGTTGGAAAGGACGGGCCGAAGTCCCAACCAAATGAACAGGGTTCCTTGCGAATGAAATTACTGTGACATTCACCATGGAGGACTTCTGGGTAGCAATCAGGAAGAACCGAGTAATTATACGCATTTCTGAATAGTTCGCTTTGAATCCTTGCATATTCAATTGGTGACTTTAGCTTGACACTAATTATATTCTTCCCAGCTCTTAATTTCTTGGTGACGTTTAAAGCAATAGGTACAAATTTGTCAGAATTATACCCAATTTGTTCCTTATTCAAGTAAACATCACCAATGGTATCAATGCCTTGGAATACCAAATTAGTCCTTTTTGAATTGAGTATTTCCGATGCTACAGTGAAGTGTTTGGTGATGAGCCAGTCTTGAGTTGAGACCCATCTGTATTTCTTGTCATTATACCTAGAATATAAACTCAAAGTCACAAATGGTGCTGAAAAAGATCTCTTTGCTCAACCATAAGTAAATATGTTAAAGAAAAAACCTTGATTGAAATATTTTTATAATTGGAAGTCGTTGGAATTTTGCTAAAGAAGAAAAAAACTAATGTAGAGGTGAGCAATTCAATTTGTACCTGACATTACAGCATTTAATATTTGCTCTATTGACATGGTCTGAGCTCCGTTAAGAAGCTCAGTGCTGAGTAAGTGGTTAGATATTCAGCAGTTAGAGCATTGGTGTTAAAAGTCAGAGATGTTGGATTCTAATTCAAAAATATGTTTGATTTGATTTCTATTTCAGTGAAGGTATCGAATTTGAAAAAAGGAAATTTCTTTCCATTTTTCATTTTTATGATGTTATGTTTACAAGATTTGGATGTCGTCATAAAACACACATACAGCAATGACACTTCAAGTAAAATAACTATAATAACAAGAAGAAGAAAAAAGTATAGAGGAAGGTGTTGGCAATAACTTTAGATTAAGTTTTATAATCTTGTAATTGAGAAAGGTAGCCAATCATTACCATTTCCAACAGAAAAATTAAATTAGCATCATTCTATGCTTCAAGGAAAGGCTAGGAGATTTAGAATTTTTTTTTCCAAATTGAGGGGGAGACAGTGGTAATTAGCAACCCTTAAGACTGTGGTGGCGCTAAGGCCGCCGCAAATAAGGAAACATTGTTGCGGAAACCATGTTGACCGATGTTTCTCACAATGTTGACCGGGCCTGCAAGCGATGAGAGCACAAGACATTTTTTGATGGCAGGGCAAGCAAACTAGGAATCATTTGACGCCAGAGAACAAACTGAACATGTCTGCTAGTTTGTTCTCTTTAAATTGTGGCTGCAAATTTGCTTCTGCAAAGCAAAAAATGTTTTTGATAAATCATTTGAAAATCAAAAATATATTTCCATGCTGGATGCAAAATTTTGCCTCTTCCATAAATGTTGTTTAGCCCCGCAAACAGGGTAGCATCGAGGAAACATTCTTAATCAATCAATTTTTCTGCAACAATGTTTCCTCCTTTGAATCGGCCTAAGGAATTGTTGATCAAAATCAGCTAGCGATTTAGCCCCCTAGCCTCCTGGCCCTACTCTGTTGCCACCACTAGCCAGAATGGAAGGCATGGCACTTGCATTGCTACTTCTAATGCTCCAGGTTGTTAGATCTAAAGGGATTCCCACTTCCGAGTGGGAATTAGTCTAATGAAATAGCCTTGGATTACAACTTTTTTCAAGTTCTATGTTTGTCTTAAATTATAATGAATATCAAAATATTACCATAAGAGAAGACAACTTTTTGGGGTGTTTTTCTTTCGAGTCTTATCTCAGGGCAGGCCTATCAAAAGCTAGTCATGAAAAGTCTTGAAAATAAGAAGTTCCCTACCTACCTGAAGTATGGGTCACCGATGACCCCTTCCTTGGCCAGCACAGAATGAATAGTAAAGGGTGCATCAGCTTTGAAGGTTACGTTGGATTCGTTCAAGCTCTTACCGACCCACTCTTTGCTTAAATCAACGAAGATAGGCTGTTTTCTAGGAACAGGAGGAGAGGAGGAAAATACTTCCGTATTTATTAGGCCAAAATTGACAAAAACAACAGAATGCAGCAATAATGTTAAAGAAAATTGCTCCATCTCGTCTCGAATTTCTCCATCGCCTCTTTGAGAATAATTGCTGTTCTAGTCTAGTTCTTTATCCATGTTGTCAGAATAGACTCCAGGTTCATGCTCGAAAAATGGACCATCTTATATTAATTGTTTTTACTGAGATTCCTTTGGAGTTTAATTTTCATCTCAGATTCATATTGGGGGTTCATTTCAGATTCAGATTCAAACAGTAAGTCAAAAGAGGAGTGCTAGTCCTGCGAGTCCTAGGGGGGCTCTATAAAACTCAGGGATGCTCATTTGGGTAGATTTTTGTCTACCCAAATAAATGACAGGCCAAAAAGTTCAAACCCTTAGAAATTACAGAAATAGCTTAAGCCCCCATTTTTATTTAGTTACTATTAGTTGTCAGTAATAATCCGTTTTTTCTACATTTTAGTTTGGTAGCCCGAAAAGGATGCAAATGTTCAATAAGCCAATAAAGATGAGGGACATTTTTTAACCCAATAAGGACATTTTTAACCCACTTACAATGATGCCAATTTAGGGAAACCCAAAAATGATTTTTTCATAAATTTCGAACAAAAAATTGACAATGTGCGTCAAAACCTCAAAACCTTAGACATTTTGTGGATTGAGCAAGATATCCACATTCTGTACTGTATGTATATTATTAAGGATGGTGAGAAAAATTGGAAACATAGCGAAACAAAATAACCACTCAAGCTTTGCATTTGACGGACGCCAGGCGCGGATCCAGGGTTATGCATGACCGGTTTGTGGCGCCGAAGGCGCCTGGAAATGGGCCTTCGGGGGCTAAGCCCCCGGAAAATGTTTCGGACCACGCCCTTTTTATATTTCGGTAAACGCCCTTTTTGCTCAGGGAACGCCCTCCTACCCACGTGAAATGCTAGTCTGGATATCTTAAATAGCTCTATTTTACTGACATTTACTATAAAGAAAGAGAGGCAGGCTTGGATTTAAAGTCAAGAAGAAATAAAATCAGGGATTTTGGGGGCAATGATCTTGTGCCCCCTCGACCCCATGCCTCAAAAATGTTTATCTCCCTACAGACCTAGGACAGGGAAAAAACAATATTTTTCAAGACAAAAACATACCTTTTATAGACAGTTCCCTTCCAATATTCTTGTTTCTTAATTTTCAATATTCAGAATTTCTTGTTTCAATATTCTTGATATTTAATTTCGTAAAATTCCTTCTAAAGGTTTCGAGATCAGTAGCCATACAAAAAACGTACATGAGAGAAAGCAAAGTCGTTTATTCAGTCTTCCAACACCCATTCACTAGAACGCCACTGGGAAAGTGGATCGCATGTGCAGCCCTGTGTATTGCACACAAATATTTCAATTGCGCAATTTTGAGTGAGTTGCACCGAGTTCTGACCGGGTCAGAAGCTCCAAATGAATGGATGACCGGGTCAGAATTTCCTTCCCTTGCGCAATGCTAAATCCCATTGTAAGTAAAACGATGATCGTATTGAAATAAGGTACGTTGGCCTGTCAACTGCTATTCTCACTCAATCAGCAAAGATTTCATTCTCATTATCAATCGCTATGATAGCATTGAGGATAAAATAGGCATTGAAATCCAATATTGCGCCTTCGCATCGAAATATTTGCGTGGCAGGTCGGGGGTAAACGGGGTAAACTCACAATTTAAGCAGAAAAGCACAAAATAAAAAATCAAAGAGACAAAATATATATATATTGCTCTGGAAATCTGACCGGTTTCTGCAAACCGGTAAACCCGGTCTGGATCCGCGCCTGGACGCTCATCCACCGAGTGGTAAGTTAGAAAGGGAACGGAGATGAAAGCTAACTGGCTGAAACAAAACCATGGATCCGATATTGTGTAAACAGAAAGAGTTCGTTTTTCCCTTTTGGATCTTTGATTAATAATTATAGACCAGGCGGAGAGAGGGGGTAGGGCCCCCCGACAGGGAAATTTACGGGAACTAATGAACTTGGTCAATTTTGGGGCGCAGAGTTCGAAAATCGTTGGTATACAGGCGATGGGCGGGGCTTTCAGCCTCTCTTTCATGTTTTATTGCCTCGTTTTCATGAAAATTCCTTTCAATTTTTCATTTTTTAGAATTTCACTAAATACAAAATTTCTGACAAAAATACAACTAAAACGACAAATACAGTATGAAATAAACATTATGACAAATTAAACATAAGATTGAAATGAAATTTTGTAGGGAGAGGAATTCTTTTAAAGATTCCTTGGCACCAAAGAAGTATAAAATCACAAAAAACCTAGATAAAAGAGGACATATGCAGCCTTTCTAGGCCTTAACTATCAAATAGACGAAAAAAGTTAATGGGCGTGGCTTTTAGTTTCGTTTTCACGCTTTACAGTCTTACTTTTACGATAAGCATTTAGAACACTGTGAAAGCAAAACATCACAATCCTTTATTAAAGGGGCAATTTCCCTAGGTTTGTGAACTATCGAATCTAAGGCATCGCAAACTTAGGGTATAATCTCCAACCTCGTTTTCATCTTTTATAGCCTTCTTTTTGAAATAACCAATTTAACCATGGATTGAACGAAAACGAAAAATAGGTTGAATTTGGTTTACCAGGCTCATCAGCTTGCCAATTTATGCTAACTAGAACAAAGCTATTTACTCCGCTGATAGTCTATCAGACCAGGTTAAAACAACGCAATGTATATAAGATTATAACTACACCAAGATAAAAAGATAAGAAGAAAAAAACCCAAAAGACAAAACTCTCCATCTCTTCCATCTCCACTCTCATCTCTTCTCTCTCCACCTTCTCAGACTCTCCACCTCTCATCTTCAACTCTCCAACTCTCCATGCCTTTCGCGTCTTTTTCTTCTTAGATTATATAGCTGTACTCTATGTATCGAGCATGTTCATGGTAAACCGACTCACATACTTAGTAAGATTAGATAAGTATTAACTAGGTATGTATTGAAGCATAACTTTTGTTACTTGTACTCCACAACGGGTCTTCTAGGTCGAGTATCAAGCGATCCATATGACAAGGCGGGAAGAGGCTTAAGTCTACTATTTTCTTCTCTTTCTCGAACTTTTTTGCTAGAAAATGGAATACCGCAGCTCGTTGACTAATGAGGTATTTTTGTTTCCTTAAAACGTACAGACGAATTTCTGCAAACCCTGCATAATCCTTTCAGAAACAGGACAACTTCCCAGGTTTACAAATAAACGAATTACATCTTGGCGTTTCAACATGGCTTTCCAAAGTACAACCTTTCCTCCTGAAGAAGCTCGAGACATAGTCTTTGTCAGTGAAGGTTTTTCATCTCAACACTCATTGACGATGGCGTTTCATCTACGATTTTCCTACTTTTTCCTACACCGTTATCGATACGAATACAAGCCCCGTGGAAGTCATGAGCCATGAGCAGTTTAAGAATATCAATATCCCAGGAAGGAGATCGAACCATTTTTGCTTCTTCAGGAGGGACGTTAGCTGCTGGCGCCATACACGCTGCACGTTTTAAGGAAACCAAAAGTTCTCATTAGCCAGCAAGCTGACATATTCAAATTTCTTGCAGAAAATTTTTTAGAAATAGAAGAAAATAGTAGACTTGAGCCTCTTGCCGCCTTGTCGATTGAATTTGAAGCTTACTATTATGCTTGGAAATTACGTCGCATCGATTTTTAGGAATACGGATCGCTTAATACTCGACCTAGAAGACCTGTTGTGGAGTACAAGTAACGAGAGTTATTCTTCAATACATACCTAGTTATAAACTTATATACTTTGCGTTGTGTTATTGCGGTCTGATAGACTATCAGCAGAGTATGAACGTAACGAACGAGTGAATCTAGTGAATAAAGTGAGTGTATCAAGCAATGGCTGGCTGGAATGAGAGAGGAGGAGCGATTTGGAGTGGAATTTGCTATCTGAATGATGTTTGAGAGTTGCTGGTTGATTACGAAGGAAATGAAGAGAGAAATGATGTGTTACAAAGTGATTTTGAAGAAGATTTTGATGATGTGATGCAAAAAATGAAGACTAACCATGTTTTAAAAAGTTTACTTGTAGATACTTCCCAACTCTCTAGCTATTCAGACGTTCTGTTTTACCACACATAAGATACAATGCAAATAAAGGAGTCCAGAGGCCTAAATAGCCTTGTTCTAGTTGGCAAAGTGATAAGCTTGGTAAACCGAATTCAACCTATTTTTCGGTTTTCGTTCATCATCATCCTCATCATCATCATCATTGTCATAGGTCTGTGCAACCCCTAGATCTTTCCACAACCTTTCTCCATTTCGCACGGTCCTGAGCGTACTTGAGAGCAGTCTTCAAGGGCAGTCCTGTGTTGCTTCGTATCTGGTCGTGCCAGCGCTTATGTGGTCTTCCTCTGCTCCGTTTCCCTTCAAAATCTTGTGTGTGTACAGCCAGAACATAACTGGTGGGCGCCTTTCTAGCCATATGTCCAAACCAGCGGAGCCTGCGGAGCTTGATTTGTTGGCTTATTGGCAGGACTCCAAGCTTCTCTCTGATTTTGTCATTTTTAATTCTGTCCCATCTTGTGATGCCTAGAATCCTGCGGAGGCACCTCATCTCAAATGTTGACAGTTTTTGAAGATCTGCCGCAGTGAGGGTCCACGTTTCTGACGTGTATGTGGCAATTGGTACAATAAAGGCATTGTAAAGGCGAACTTTCAAATTGGTGGAGATTATCCTCTGGTTCCATACAGTTTTGTTCATACAGCCAAATGCAGCAGAAGCCATACCAATGCTTCTAGTTATTTCTGTACTGGCTTTTGGTACAGAGCTGCCAAGAGACACAAATTCGTCAACATGCTCTACGTCTTGACCATCAATGGTGATGTCATCTATTGCAGGGGATAGTATTTTGCGCTTAAAAGAATTTATCTTCATCCCCCATTTTTGACAAGCTGCTTTTAGGCGCCCAGAGAACATCTGAAGCTTTTCAAAGACTCATGCAATCAGGGTGGTATCATCAGCATAACGGATATCATTGGACAGATCTTTGTTTAGGACAAGAGCATTGTTGGTGTATTCTTTTAATTCTTTCATGACAGATTCTAAGAATATATTGAAGAGCACTGGGGAAATCAAACACCCCTGTTTCACTCCCACATCAACTGTGAACCATTCTGTGAGTTGACCATCAATTATCACTGCACATTCCGAGTTGTTGTACATGTCCTCAATGATGATGACTATCTTTGGTTCATCACTATCTTTGGTTTTTCGTTCAATCCCTGGTTAAATTGGTTATTTCAAAAAGAAGGCTATAAAAGATGAAAACGAGGTTGGAGATCATACCCTGAGTTTGCGATGCCTTCGGTTCGATACTTCACTAACCTAAGGAAATTGCCCCTTTAATAAAGGATTGTGATGTTTTGCTTTCACAGTGTTCAAAATGCTTATCGTAAAAGTAAAACTGTAAAGCGTAAAAACGAGACTAAAAGCCCATTAAATGTTTTCGTCCATTCAATAGTTATAGCCTAGAAAAGCTGCATATGTCCTCTTTTATCTAGGTTCATTGTAATTTTATACTTTTTGCTTGCATTAAAGGAATTTTCATGAAAACGAGGCAATAAAACGTAAAGAAGAGGCTGAAGGCCCCGCTCATCGTCTGCATACCAACGATTTTCGAACTCAGCGCCCCAAAATTGATCAAGTTCACTGGTTCCCGTAAATTTCCCCGTCGGAGGACCCTACCCCCTCTCTCCGCCTAGTCTATTAATTGTTCGTCTCACTGGACTCCTCAGGGCCCACGCCACCGTGGGGGCCCAGGGCCATGGCCCCCCACTAATTCGGCAAAAAATTTAATTTTCCAAATTTGACTAAATAATGCAAGACTATAACTTTATTTTCGTGAGTGCGAAGAATTTTGAAGCATTTTTGCTAGGGCACAGTAGCTGGGGGCAAAAGGGGGTGGCCCCTTGGCGGAAAATTTGTCGGAATTATTGGAAAATTCGTGAGTTTGTCGGAAATTTTATATCGCTCATAACGATGAATCTTTCAATATTATGTCGGAGTAACTGTCTAAAAGTGTTTAGTTCAACAACCATTCTTCTACGATTCGGCACAACAAAGCATCTATAGGAGCATTTTTGAAAACTGTCATGTCTAAATTTATCGGTTAGTGAGAGTAATTCACTTTCCCTCATCTGTCCTGTCAGCTCCAAGATTAACATCAGCAGTGAGAGCAAGATATACATGTCTACCCAGTGGCCTTACAAAGAAAAACAATTACAGATAACAATACTAATGCTGAAGGCTATACCAAGGTTACTGCAGGCATCAAAAATCTTTTGCTGAAAACCAGCGACTTTCCAACTGACTGGAAAAAGGCAAAAGTTATTCCAGCCCATTAGTCTGGTGTACACTCTAACCCAAATAATTATAGACCAATGTAGGTGCTTCTTGTGATTTCTAAGAACATCGAAAAAACCATTCATCGCCAACTTATAAGTTTTCTTGACAAGAGCCATTTGCCTACAAAGCTCTAGTTTGGTTTCAGACAAAAACTATCCACAGAATGAGCAGCAAACTATCTTTCTGGATCGCATTAGGGACAACTTCTACAAAGGCAGATTAGTTGAAACGATACTTAAAGACCTAAGCAAAGCTTTCAACACTGTATATGTCGCGTTATGGAGTTGAAGGCAAGGAACTAGAGTGGTTACCTTTTCTTTCGGAAATATAACAGTTGTTTCTCTAAGGAGCATGCATTGCTGACCGGAGTACCACAGGTGTCAATATTGGGACCTTTATTTTTCCTGATATCATTCAATGCTAATGTAGACGTAATTGAGCATTCTAGCATCTTGAAATATGCTTAGGACACAGTCTTGTATGTTGCAGACAAAGACATCCAGTCAATCGAAACTAAATTGTTAAAGGACATGGATTGTTTAGCAGACTGGTTAAAGAGCAACGAACTGGTTCTAAGTTTGAAGTCAACTCGAAATCAAACTGTCGCATCAAACTGTCATCAACAATACAACTGAATAAAGATATCTTGATGTTCGCATAGATAGCTCGCTATACCTGAAATCGAATTTCAATACTAGTTACAGAAAACGTTGTGTAGGCTACAACTTTTAGCAAAAATAAAATCGTATCTTGATCAAGCCACAGCAACCACAATTTGTCATTCAATGATACTACCAACGTTCACATATTGTGGCATACTGCAGTTGAAATACACCAATAGCTAGTTTAGCAGGCTCTCATCACTTTACCCACGTGCCCTCAAAATAGTCTCTGGAGATGTAAGACCAAACCAGAAGCTTATTTCAGTCGTCAATACAAACAAGACCAGGGCATGCAAGCTGGTAGGAAAATGTCTAGACAAGGAAATTTGTGAACAGCTGCAGAATTATTTCACGTTGCAAGAGCATGAAAGGAAGACTCGAAACAATAATTACACATTCAAACTACCAAGGATCAAAACTGAGTACGCAAGGAGATCATTTATATTTATGGGCGCAAAAGTGTATACTGAACTACCCCTGGAACTTCGTGAAATTAAGAACTGTTAGGAATTCGGGGAAAAACTTAAAGAAAATTTTAAATGACAGCTATCTTGACGTTTTATCAGAGACTTTGAATGTAAGTAATACTTTTTTCCTCTTTTATAAATCTGTATTCTTATTCTATGAGATTAATTTTCAACTGTAAATATTTAGGGTAATGACATTACGGCATAGGGCACAGGACACAAATTGATGACAGCAGTTCTTACTTGTTAAGTGTATATCCTGTATAAATACTCGTTTTATTATTATATAAATATAAGTTCTTATCATTATGGGAGACTATCTAAGTCCATTGATATGGAGGTAAGATTAACCTAAGACCAGCTTTCAAGAGAAATTCGGGATATTTCAGAACTCTTTCCAGGCAACAGGGCCCACGCCACCGAGGGGCCACAGGGGCCATGGCCCCTCCCATCAATGCGGTCAAAAAATTATTGATTTTCTAAATTTGAGTAAATAAAGCAAGACTAGAGCTTTATTTCCGTTCTGCATTCTGCACAAGAAAGCATCTATAGGAGCATTTTTGAAGACTGTCATGCCTAAACTTATTGGTGAATGAGAGTAAATTCGTCATCCCTCATCTGTTCTGTCAACTCTTACATTAACATAACTGACATCCAGAAAACGTAAATTAAAAACGCTTCTCGCTACGCTCGCCTTTTGTTTTTCTATCTCATCTCATTTACATGGAAGACACTTAAGTTAGGTTCAAACTCTTCTATTCGTAAAAACATGACAATTATTTCTGAAATGTACCTGCTGGTTGTAGATCATTTAAGACACAACTGAGCTTCAGATTTCCAATGGTTTCCCTACGCTTTTGTAAAAAGACCCAAAAATTTTCACTCGCTGCACTCGCAAGCATTTCTTCTACAAAATCACCCATTCAGACCTTTGAGGCTAAATCGGAGAGCTCCAAGACACCCCTAGTATAAACAATCAGTAAAAATCTTGGTGGGAGATTTTTCATTTTTGACGAAAAATGTTTATCTTTGCGTCGCTCTTGTTGGTTGAGTTCTATTATAAAAGTGATATTTGTTACACCTACGTTCAGATTTGAGAGTGAATATGAGGGTCGAGTGTCCATTATTTAAAGAGAATAGGTCATTTTCCCATATGTACATGGTTTGCATTGTAGAAGGAGAATTTAAAGCATTCTAAGCTATTTTGAGGCCTAAAAGTGGAATGCCGTACAATTTTCCATATTTAAATTTCTGGCCCCCACTACAAAATGCATGGCGTGGGCCCTGGCAACTTCAATCCTGTTAAGTAATCCATGACAAAGAAGAAAATTTGCCTAAACTGGTCGAACATTTATCAAGCAGATAGACTCGCCATGCCGCCAAGGAATCAATATCGTTTCATTTGAATGATTTTGCTAACGATGTCTCGTCTTTCCTGGACAGAAAGTGCTTATCTGCATATGCAAAGTGAAAGATCAAGATTAGAGTTTAAAGGGGAGGAAAACTGTCACAAGTAAGTAGGCGACTCGGGGACCCTTTCTCTACATAAAGAGACCCTTTTGGGGATTTCTTCAAAACCGTCAAGTATGGACAACAAAAGCTAGATTCTGAAAGATAGAGTATCAAGTAATTGCACCTTATTGAGATTCTTTATCTAAATAATCTAAATCTCTGTACGATTTTTAATCTACTTGCACTGAAATTCAAAATCGATGTTAGTTTGTCACCAAGAAAAGAGTTCAAAATTCAATCCTTCATCTTGACTGCTAGTAGGACAAGTTGTCGCACACATTACCTTGCTTCACCTCGTCAAGTGCCGTTCTCAATTTCGTGATCTTTTTTTGTTTATTTGGCCAGGACAGTACAAAGGCGTCTTTATCTATGAAGTATTTCAATCCATCTTTGACCATGATGATGTAGTCTTGATCTTTCTTGAAATTCGGATATGCACAGCTTTTCGATCTATAAACATGAAGTTCCTCGCCAGGTTTATGACCCTTCCTTCCCGTTTTGGTTTTGAATACATCCTTAACTTTCACGGTAATGCGCTCTTCACTGTTTAAATCTTTCACATCCAACACGGTGCCGGAAAAAACTGGAAATAGAAAGCAAAAAGAATGAATAAAAATACATGGCCAGGCCAGGGGCTATGGTTCTCCAACTTTTCAAATTCTATTAAAGCTATATTTATGTTTTGAAGTAATTAAAGAAAAAACAATATATTTAAACGTTTAATAAAACCCTTATTAGAGCTGGTGGGATTGCATCGAAGTTTTTAAGAATAAAGTTTATTTTTGAACTAACTTGATATATCATTACCAGAGGATTTCAGGATTACGTTATATAATTCAAACGAAGGAAATCCATAATACTAGGCTTTGTGCCGGGTCCTTTTCGATGCTTGCGGCGAAGTAAGTACATATAGGGAGACAGGAACATTGCAAGACGACACAAACAGAAAAGATGTAGATGGATTAGACATTATATATTAAAAGTATGGCCAATATTTTGCCCTGCCATACAGGGCTTCTTCAGGACTAAATTCACTAACGAACAAATATGGAGCTATATACAAAATTTGAAAAGCGTTTACAGTGATATGGTTGGTTAGTACGTCATAATGGTGCTGCTATGCAGGGGGTGGAACGATGGCAATGATTATGGTGGGAGTAATATAATGATAATGATAATGGAATAATGATAATAAGATAGATGTATTGGAAAACAGAGGAGTAGAGTATAACTGTAAATAACCTAAAGATATTTTATGCATTATCCAATAGGAAAGAAAATTACTCACGCTGCCACGTGCCCCTAAAACAGGGGAAGACAACTTAGAAAAACAGTTTTTTACCGATCTTCGAAGCGCTAGACAACGACCAAGAGGATGATTAACAGAGATAAGTTACAAAAAGCAATTAACGTACCAAAGTCTGTTACCAAGCAAGCCCTCTTCTTCAAGGATTTCGGATTAGTACTGGGTTTACAGGCACATTCACCTAGATTGAAAATGAAAATATAGCAAGCTAAAAAGAAAATAGCCAGACACAATATTTGCGAGGTACTGGCGTTTGCTGTCAATGAAACTATTATATCAAGTGTGCTAAACTCTAGATTTTATTCAAGTAGTTTCATACTTGTATTGCATAACAATATCATAAAAACATTTTTTACACTGTAATTTTTTGAGTTCTGAAGATGGAGCAAAGAACATTGTTCCAAAACGTAAACTGATTATGTCGTAACGAATTTGTCAAACTTATAACGGACTTGCCATAGGTTAGCTATTTAGATTCGTCATGAAAAAGCATATTAGGATGTCGTCCTCCTGATGTCGTCCTGCACATATGTGTATTTATCGTCGCAGTTATTGTAATCAAATTCATTTTGGAACTTCGATTTCCTGCCAATGTATCAATTGCTATAAATCTATTCACGAAATCAAAAGAATGATATGAGGATTCAATAATGTTCCTGGAAACTACACAGAACTTTTGTAGTAGCTAGCGATTTAAAGTGATGACAAGCTTGATCTAAAATTTGTCTCATGTGTGATACGATTTCATGAAGTATGGCAAAGTGACAATGCACGTATGCTAAACTATTAATCAACTAAATACCTTGACTACATTGACACTCGTCGTCATCACCAAAAATAGTTCGAAGTAGTTGACTGTTCTTCTTAGGGCCATAGAATTTAGAACATGCGTCAGCTAGGATCAAATAAACAAAATGAAAATGTAGATAGTCATTCCGAAAACCATACAATATTTGAAATATCAAATGTTCAAGGCTGCTGCTATGTTACCTAATTAAGTCTCTGTGATTATGTACGTTTCGGTTTGTTCAGACAAAAATCATATGAAAATCAGCAATTGGAAAACAGACTGCTTCAAAGATGCCAAAAGAACAGCTCTGTAAGAAAATGAAATATCAAGAATAAGATCAAAAGTACCCTGTAAGCACTAGAAATACATAATATTTAACAATCTATAAACATATTCTGAAGTCGATCTTTTGTATCAAAATTGATTTTTATTGCAGAAGAATTATAATGATTTAATACTTATCTTTATAGATTTGTAAGGATTTTTACAAACTCTAATCATGAGTATCTATAAACAATTTTGTTAAAACTACATATGTGGTAATTCAACCTTTATTCATACAAAGGAGTTAGAAATTGCCATTTGTAGCAAGGAAAAATGAGATGTAAAGCTGGAAGAATATGGAAATAGGATTTGGTAAAAGGGCTAGGCTATGGAAATCTCTGCAAGAACCAGTGATGCCTAGTTTTAAAATCTATTTATCTGCTGGTAGACGTGGTGTGATATAAAGAGCTTTTAAAACAGTTTTCCATTCAATTGATTGAGTCGTGAAGGATCTAAAAAATGAGTTTTCCACAATTCATCTATTCTTAAATAGACATTACTCATATCATTAAACTTAAGCTTTTTAAAGAATGAATTAAGCCCGTCAAAGATTATGCCTTTATTGGTGCAAGTAGTAAGTAGCATAGTGGTTAAGGTGCTGGATTTCGTATCCTTGAAGGACAACCTTCGTGGGTTCAAAAACACGTACAGTTAGAGCCATGAACTACAAGCCATCAGCCTACTGAGTTGTCCATCCTTCCGAGATCAGTTGAAGGGTAACCCGGTGCCTAGAGTTATAACTGACGGTGTACCAAATTAGGAGATATGCTAAATACTACAAAACTTATATAAAGTCCATTATAATCATTATCATAATTACGGTCAACGGAATGATACTCAACTCTAATGCTATGTTTTTTTATGCCAAAATTCCAAAATCATCTATTGCATCCAGTTTTGCTACATTATCCTCACTTTTACGAAATTGCTCGGCCTCGAGGCTGAAGATCCTATTTTCAGAATTCATTATTTCCTCTCTTACGTAGTTAGAAATTACCTGGTTCGTAGTAATCGTAAACTTTAATGGGGACAGCATGAATGGCACCAACTCTGAAATGACGATTCATTTTGACCGTTACGCACGTCTTCTTCTCATGTGAAATCTGAAATAACAAGATTTGAAATAACAAGATGTTCAGCACTTGATCTAAAGTCAAGGACACGTAATCCAAATTTGATTGTCTGGTGTACAGTATGTGCCAGAAAAAGCAGACAAGTTTGAAGAGCCACGATAAATCGGATACTGTCTGAAACGTACTAGAAATATATTTCAACTATGCTTAATATATGAACTTAGATATCGTTACTTTTTCAAAACGTTTGGAACAATAGTTTTAGTGCTAGAAAATGCTTTTTCTGACATAACGCTCTTGCCGTTTCTGAAAATCGAGAACCTTGTAGAAGTAATCAAAAAAGTCTAATTATGCATACCCAGAAGTGTTCCCAAATCAAAAGCAAAAATTCAGTACAATATCAAAACCATATCGATGAAAAACTTTGGTTTACTTGTTTAGATGATATTGTTGTCATTGCGAACTAAAGACAAAAGAAACCGAGATTTATTTCTTTTGTTCCATAATTTTGTCGCCATGGCAAAAGGGATGTGTCTGAAAAAAAACCGGTCTTCACTCTGAAATTGTCGTTGTCAAACATCTAAAACTTGATCATATATAAATTGGTCTCTTCGGAATCGATGTAAACTACTCTTAGTGTGTTCAAGGCAATATTCAATGCACAGTAACTTATCAAGCGTGTCTACTTTTTGGGCCCATTAGGTACAGATTGGAAAGTGAATCCCCCCTCCGGAAATTTGTCACATATTTTCAAATTTTTGAAACGAAGAAGCTATGCATAAAGCAGAGCTTTTACGTAATGCTACTGCCGTGCTCAACCATATGAAAAATGAGTTCGACTCAAGCTCAGCAAATAAGGGGATCGATTTACACGCGCTGTTTCGTTGCAGTGCCAGCAAGCGTTATTTGAAAAGTAATTTGTGAAAACGAGTACAAGTATTTTAGGTAAGGAAGTTTTAAGGTTAGCAAATTTGCATATTTAGGTCTCAGCTGCTAACATGGCCTTCAAATGGTCAGGTTCAGTTGAGCACAGCAAACAGTATGACGTTGAAATTAGAGTCACATCAGAGTCGATCTTGTAACAATATTGCCAAGCCAAGGACAGTAGAACAGCAGGTGCTAAGAGTTTGATTTATACGTTGACCGTGTTGGTAAACAGGGCCGGATCCAAGGCCAATTTTGGTAGAAATACAATATAATTAGTATCATAGCAACTTGTTTCCCTTACATTATTCTTTGATATGTGTTACGCCCCCCTACTCATGAGTGCTGGATCCGGCCCTGGTAAACAATTTTGTTTCATTCAGTTTTGTTCAGCATGGTCGTTGCACGATGTATAAACTAGGCTTTAGAAAACTAGTGCTGGGTCATAATGATATAGTAGCAACAACTATGTCGAAGAGACTCACCTTTCCGAGGTAGATTATTACGCTTCTGTTGTTGATTTCGTATCTATCGATTCTTGGGTTTTGATTAAGTGAAAGCAGCTAAAATGTGAGGATTTCAAAAACTACTTTAACAATATGATATATATCTGTATGATGATAATAAGTTCTAAAGAGCACTGTATAAAGCTAGCAGACTAGCTCATGTTCTTATTTTTTTGTAATGTTTTGCATTTCTAAATTTGTTTGTTTAGCTACCAATATGTTTTATAAAGGGGCGAATCCAGACTGCCACCACTGCCGCACAGGCGGTAGTCCATTTTGGCAGAAATAAGTTTTTTCAGTGGGACTTTTCATTCGAAAATGATGCTTGTTCATGACTTGTCGAATAAGTTTTCCATTATAACTCATATTTAGTTCTTCTTCCTTGATATAATACGAATTCCTTCCTTTTCAATGATTCATACTTGTATAATTTGAAATTTTTTTCAAAAGTTTGTTGCGTTACAGCGCACCAGACTCTTTAACGCTTGTTCACAGAATTGACTGAATTTGATTTTACTTGGTTTAATTGAATCTTCGTTACTAATTCCACATCAATATTAAAATTTTCATACCATTATCAACATGAAAATCCAGTGTGATAGATGCTGTGTTGGGTTCTGCCCGGGCTGAACGTTGTTCAATATTTCTCAAGTAGAAATTAATTTCGCTTTTTAACATAATAATTCAAGTATAAATTTAAGTATAATAATGATAATAATGATAATAATAATAATAATAAGAGCAACATTTACACAGGGTAATCATTTATAAAATTCATTAAAATTGTTATAAAGAGGTTCTGAAACAACATGAATTTTATCTATTGTTCGATTGTTACTTCGAAAAGTAATTGTACATAGGCTGGCATGAGAGCTGACACGAATCCTCAAACAGACGAAGAAGGATGCATTTCTGGCGTTGCCCCTAAACAATTTTTCCGAATGTAAGCCCAAGACTCCCTAATTGCAGCCCATGTTTACGGCGATCTAATTCTACTATGATCAAATTCTACGCTGGGTACGCCCCTGGTTTTACAGATACTCGAAACGAATCATACATACAGAGGAATTCCAATAGTGTAAACTCAGGCCCCTCAGCATAAAATCAACTTCCAAGAGTCCTCTCGTTGTTGACTAAATACTGCGAATGATTAATACATCACGATTATAACACAAACCTTTTTAAGAGCTTTTTCGTCCGCTTTGAAGCCTGTGACTAACCCAATATCCATGATAGTCATCGAAGACCCATTCGAAAACTTGTGTCTGTTGAAACATTGAGTAACAATGATGTTAATCTCCAATTGATTTCCTCTTACAAAGTCTGATAAATTGTTTCTTTGCATTGTCTTATTATTAGATGGATGCAAAATAATTCTAGCCAAAATATGATTTTGTATTTTTACCTGGCGCAGACCTTTACTTTTATAACATTGGGAGTTTGGTCATCGTTTTGAGGTTCTTTGGTCTTGCGCCACTTCTTCTTCTTCTTCTTATTCTTCTTCTTCTTATTCCTCTTCTTCTTATTCTTCGTTTTCATCACTGGTACGCCAAAACCAGCGTCACGCACGGTTTTATCTTTGTCTTCAACGGTCGCCACTTCTATTATATAGCCACATTGCTCATCAAGACTCGTTGGTTTGTTGTACGTTGTCACAACCTGTCAAGAACGCAGAAGAATACCTGAAACTCAATTCACACTGGTTACGGTTGCAAATTTCAATACATTTGCAAATAATTGAAATTTCAGGTTGTACGTTTTTATTTTATGAAGATTTTGATATGCAGGTCTTTAATGTGAGTTCTTGAGTCTTTTATATTCTTTTTTAGTTGCTGTATCTGATGTACCAGAAAAACGTAAACGCGTTTGACAAGCTATTGTGAATCGAATAATGTTTTGAAGATACTAAAAATTCCCAAGTTAATAACAACGTAATACCCAATTGTTGGATTTTGTGCAATATCTGGCAGATAGATAGATAGATAACCTAAGAGAACAACCTAATGTAGATACAAACACGTTTGAATTTCTTGCAACATTTGTTTCAGACTTAACTTATTCTAGAGTAGCGATCTCCTGTTTCTGAAAAATTTTATAGAGCAAAAAAGCAGAACAATGCGTTCCAGAAGCTTTCAGCTTCATAATCCTTTTCCTTTAAAAGAGGCAATTAGCTAACAAAGGCTGGATATATTTTGATGCAAAATTAAATTGTTCTTAGATAACCCAAATAATTTTTCAAATAGTCAAGCGAGAGTTATGTGCTACCTGCAACTGAGCCGTGCCTTTTCCCTTTGTGTCAATGACAACTTTACCAGGAAGGGCTCCAGTGATCTACGAATAAGAATAAATAGAAAGTGACAGTTTTTCTGCCAATAATTAACATTAGTAGCATACATTACATCTTAACATATATTTTGATTTAAGATATATAGACTGACATCACCCTTAACCACAAACTAAGTTAATCTAAGATTACTTGACAAAATATGTAAAAGAATGATAATCTCTATAGCATTGTGTCCCCTATAACAGCATCATAGTGCTCGATGTAAAAGGCATTAAAGTCATTGGATTGGCAAATCAGAGCCACCCATCTAGAAACCTGATTCAGTTGAAGCAGTTTTAGCCGACAAGAAAGAAGGAAGTACAGATCGTACCTCGTACTCTTGGCGAACCAACGCATTTTCGTGCGTCACTTTGATCGTCCTTCGGATTTCGGCGTCTTTTTTTGAAGTAATGGTGATGAAGAGATCCAGCTCTCCGCCTGAGGTCTTTGAGCAGTACTCGGAGAGAGCTTGCAAGGCAACAACTGTGTCCTGTAATGAAATTCAAATTTCTAATCCGTACATGGAATATAAAGCAGGATTGTAGTAATTGGTTTTGTGCAAATAACTCAATTGGAGACAGTGGAATAAGGAGCTTAATGTTGGTTATTATCTATACACTCGAACTTAATCCAAAGGTAATCAGCAGAGTCAGGGACGTAAGAAGCATTTCAAACTTGGGGGGGACGACACTTTAAGGGCACTTTTGCCGCTAGAAGGGCACTTTCAAATACCTTAAATTTGCGAAAATGGGGCAAAATACCTATGGTAAAAAGAGCACTTTTTCTTTTTTTGCAAAATCTTGGGGGGGGGGGGCACGTGCTCCCAGTGCCCCCCGGTTTCCTACGTCTCTGAGCAGAGTTTGTATTTTCTATAAAAAGTAGAGATATAAAAATAATTACATATAACCACGCACACATACAAACTGTATTTGCTTTCCGGCCGTTTTCCTCACTAGTGAGGGTTGACCAGTCCATGGATTCGTCTTCTCCACATTATCATTCACCATTACATATAATTACATAAAATAACTATAAGGCATACTTAAAGTAATAACATATCATATACAAAGAAAGGAATTTTTCGGAGAAATGGGTAAGGCCTGAATATATTAAGTTCAAAATCCAAAGAAAAAGAGATAATCGTAAATGCCTTTCATGACAGCTCTCTAACTTTCTTCAAGAATATTAAAAACGCATCTGTAAATCTTTTATTTTTCTCTTCTTGGTTTTTTTTGGCTCGAGCCTACTTCTTGGCAGTTTGGCTAATTCCAGATCGTTGCAATAAGTAACGAGTTAGGAAAGGGCAAATTAGGAAATGAAATTTCTATTTGTGTTTGATATTGTGGGCTTAGCCCCGAGGCATTGAGATAATTGAGTTTATTTTACCTGTGTAGAATGAAACGATCCTTTCGCATTTCTTTGCTGAGTCAACCAAATAACAAGAGGGCCGGCACTGTCGGTTTCCTTAAGATCCATCATGGTGAGGAGGGTGTATGCGGTAGCCTCAACGGTCAGGGCAGGTGCTCCATCTTTGATGTACATCACCTCACGACCTGATACAGAGCATAGTAAGATAGATTTTTGTTTTGGAAAAATAAACTTTCAAAAATCAAATTCTTTAGTGTATCGAAATTTCCCCAAAGATTTCATTTCAGTTATAAAAATCAATAAGCTATTTAATGAAAGGGATTTAACTGCAACGTTCTCTAGAAATGTTTAAAAATGACTGGAGAGAATAAATTTCATTTGTTGTTTATTATTAGATTGGCTAGAGCAACTCTATAGGCTTTGATTGTCTCCAAAGCACAAGAATTTTGATTAGATTTCACGGAATCAGTAAATTCTAATCGAAAATTAAATTCTTTGATCGGCTTAGGTTATAGAGGTCAAAATCAAATGACTCATGCCTTGGGCTCGATGGTTTCTGATAGGGAAATCTCTGTTTAGACGAGATCAAAGCAAATTGGGAAAAAGAGCTTTTTTGATTCATAAAGTTGAGAGGATGGGTTCATGCTAAATGACACGTGAATGGAAAATTCAATGTGTTATTTTATGTTAGATAGAAGCAATAGTTTATTTTAAGGCCCCTTTACACCTAAGTATCGTATTTCAACATGACGTAATATTCTTGCACTATTCTTGTACACACCTAAGAATAATCGAAGAATAATTCGTTCAAGATTATTCACTGCTATTATTCTTCTTAACGATACACAAAAGAATAATGTAGAAGAATATTTCAAAACCTCAGAAACGCGAGAGAGCACGTGGGAAACACAAAATCACATTGTAAAATCACATTGCTTGTGTAAAGGTTAGTAGATGATGATGGAGTCGGAAGAGGAAGACGAAGCTGCTTTGATTTGCTCAACTATCGTCCTTGCTTGCAGTATTGAGATAGTAAGCAAAAGAAATCGTAAGACTTAGATGAAAGAATGGGTGCGCGTTTGAAACGAGGAAGGTGTTTCTCCATCTAGTATCTTTAAAAATAATACGGCCTGGAGAGATCACTCGTCGTTTGATTCTCTATTTCAGGAAAGGTACGCTCCGCATGCGCTTCTCTCTTTTTTGCGCCAACCAGGGTTGAATTTGATGGTTTGCCCATTAATATTCCTTAAACCCTTGCTTGAGTGCAGCTTAATCCACTTTTCCATTGTTCAAATATTCTTGCGGTCGGGAATAAAATCAAACTTTTTTAGGCCTCTTTACACCTAAGAATATTCATGAAGAATAAGTATCGTATTTCACCATGACGTAATATTCTTGCAATATTCTTGTAATTTTGCACCTAAGAATTATCAAAGAATAATTCGTCAAGATCATTCACTGCTATCATTCTTCTTAAAGATACATAGAAGAATAATGTAGAAGAATATTTGAAAACCTCAGGAACGTGAGAGAGCACATGGGAAACACAAAATCACATTGCTTGTGTAGAGGTTAGTAGATGATGATGGAGTCGGAAGAGGAAGATGAAGCTGCTTTAACCCTATTACGACCGGAGGAGGGGCAGAAAGTGCCCGCGGCAAATTAAAAATGCTGTACCTCCCAAAAAAGACAAATATTTTACTGGAATCTGTTCGACTTTTCCTCTATATTATCAGAACAACTAAGAAAACTACTTTTGTTACTATCACACCTTTGTTGATCACGTGACACAGGTTTTGTCAACAAGCGGTCAGGTGTAAGAAAGTTTAAATATCCATATTTCTGCAAGTATACCACATAGTAGGTTACTAAAAGAACCATTAGCTTTGTTTCGATTATAGCTTTCATATGATATATAATTCATCAGTATTTGCTTACGTAAGCAAAATTTAAATTTCATGGCGTCATATTTATGAAATACAATTATTTTATTCACTCCAAAATCCTTTTCTGGCTTATTTGAATACAGATAAACGAGAAAAAAATGCATTTCTTAATCTGAATGGTGATTTTCTTTTACTTTTCTTGATTGTAAACTTTGAGGACTTGAACATTTATTTAAAAAAGGTAAAAATATGTTAAAATATAGAAAATGGCAATAAAATTGATAAATTATACTTTTTAAATGCTTCATGTTCATAAATGTCTTTCTTTACCGTCCTTGTTTACAGTATTGAGATAGTAAGCAAAAGAAAACAAAGAAAAAGGAAATCGTAAGACTTAGGTGAAAGAATGGCTGCAATTTCGAGATGATAAAGGTGTTTCTCCATCTAGTATCTTTAAAAATAATACGGCCTTGAGAGATCACTCGTCGTTCGATTCTCCATTTCAGGAAAGGCGCGCTCCGCATGCGCTTCTCTCTTTTCTGCGCCAACCAGGGTTGAATTTGATGGTTTGCCCATTAATCTTTCTTAAACCCTTACTTGAGTGCAGCTCAATCCATTTTCTATTGTTCAATTATCTTGCGGTCGGGAATAAAATCAAACTTTTTTGACTTTATTCACGGCAACACGAAAATTGAAACAATAGCAACGTGAGTACATAGGTTACTACGTTCATAAATTCTTCTTCGAGGTATACAGAATAATAACACAAGAATATCACTTTCTTTGAAATACGATACTTATTCTCTATGAATATTCTTAGGTGTAACAGGGCCTTTAGAAATACAATCAATAATTAAAGCCATGTGTCTTAATTGCAATGAAAAGTATTCGTTTCCTTGCGTTGCAATGTAGAGGAAAATATATCAATAGAAATACACAAATATACATCAAAACTCTATTATGATAAACGGACAACTTACTTCAGCTCCTTATATAGGTGATAAATTTAAAAAGTTGGTGTTTTCATGTGTTTAAAGTGCCAAAATGATTGGTAATGCAAGGTATCTGTGGTTAATTGAAAACTAAAATTTAATGAACAAACGATGAACAAGCCGTTTTGGACTTTATCTAATTGATTTCTTCGAAATTAATTAAGTCTAATTAGGTTAAGTCGTGAGCAATTGTAGCACCCATACACACTTAAACAACCCTAACCTTCTGTTTATGCACAATCACAAACAAAAACAGCTGAATTTAGTTGTCTGATGATTGCAATAACGTCAAACTCTAAGAAACATCATTTCGTTGTATTCTTATTGCGTTATTTCTATTACCAAATTTGATAACAAAACTTTACCCTCCACCAACTCGGATTTGAGCATTCCAACCAACTTGTTGTAGGCAGTCCTCTTCCTTGCACTGCCTGCTTTACTCAGCGCATACGCAACGAGTGACATCAAATACCCGCTCTTCATTGCAGCTATCTTGGTTTCAAGGAAAGTTGTTGCTTTGAGTACCACATTAGAATCCTGGTAAAGATAAGAATGACTTTAATGGGCTCGAGAAATAAGGAATCGAGGATAAAATATTTGAGAAAAAGAAGGGTTCAGGAATGTTGGAACACTTCGACAAATCTATTTGACCTTTCATATAAATAAGCAGTTCTTCCAGAAGCTAGTATTATCCCCTACCTAACAAGTGGATATCTGCTTCTTTTAATTGGTTCAACCTGATCTTTATCTATTAGGTTTTTACTTTCGTACCATTGTGGGTAGAAATTCTGTGCAAATAGATACTGCACGTGTCAAAATGCTCCCGATCATCAAAACCTCACCTACGGTTTCTTAATAAGTTTCTTCCCTACGTTCGGTGACTTTTTGCACAAAAAGCGACATGGCTTAGGCTGGTTGATCAAATGAATTACTCCGGTAGCTCAGTTGGTAGTGTGGTTGAGGTGCAGACTCCCTTATCCTGCCCACGTGCTTCCCATTCGAACATATTATTTAATTGATAAAGAATTCTCTGTGATAAGGGGGTTTTAGGTTCATCTATTGTCACAAAAAATACTCTTTTTAATTGTCTCCTTCTTGTAATTTTGTTGTGTGTCTGTAGCAGGCGCTCGGCTTGCTTGTGATAACAGAGAAGCCAAGTCCTCCATAGCGGTGTTAGCGATGGTAGAAATCAAAAAGAGACATAGACTAAGTATAAATTCATTATCAACATTAGTACTGATCTTTAAAACTTTAAAACTTCAGAGCAAAAAAATCATTACGATGCTACCTGTTTTTATAGCTAGCTAAACTGTGAGTTGTGTCTCTAGGCATTTTGTTCTGTAAGCTTTCTGCAGAGCGCGGCTATTTAAAAAATTTTACATAAGGAAATAGGTTTCCTTTATAAACTAATATCCAAAAAGGTGTTCACTGAATAAGAGTTGTTTTAAAATACCGATCATTGTGTCCCTTACTTTCATAACAAATTTAGATTTTCTGAAGATCGTTAGACTAGATCCTTAAGAAATGAGTCCTAAAGAAATTACTAAATCAACAAGCACAAATTCAGTGTACCTTCTTTCTAAAATACGGTGTTTGGTATATAGAGCGTCATGTGTACAGCAAAGAGTCAAGCGACTGAATTCTGCATCTCTACAAGCCTGTTCCCTGGTTTCTCACTCATCGGGAGATATAATCATCTTGCTTGCGGAAATGCAGTCTCTTGAATTTTTCCGATATGAATCAAATAATGTATCTTCAGTTTGTAAAATAGAACATTCAAAATATTCAGCTATTGTCATAAGACTTTAAAACTGTGTTTATTCCGACTTATAGTAGATTGACCGCAGCCAAACTCCAACTCCATTAACAACAAGGGCTAGAATGGCCGAAACGATGAACAGCCTCACGACTCGATGAAATGAGCAAAGCAACAACTATATTAACTATTCAAGAGCTTGCTACATTATGGAGGATTTCAAATTTGAAATTTATATATTTAGCCTTCTCTGGGGTTTTCTTATACCTGCATCATTAATAGAGTAGCTGATCTGTGCAAAGCTAACTCAGAAGGGCTATGCTCTGTTTGCTTTAAAAAAACTTAAGCAACTAATAAGCAACTTTTGAGGGCCGAAAATCCAAATCATTCAAGCGACTTTGAGAAATAGAACCAGATTCCAGTTGGTTATTGAAAAAGAGTTGTCAGAGGAGGAGCAAACCAAAGAGAAATCTGAAGTATGGAACTTACATGCTGAGGACACGTGGTTTCGCATTCCATTAAGGAAATCACAACAAACGCAGTGAGTGACAGCTTACTGGATACACCACCCTGTAAGATTCAAAGCAATTGAATTACCGTATAGGGCTCTGGTAGAGTAAAGAAGTTCAAAGAAAATCACGAAAATTAGTTTCAATACATACTAGTGCGGAGCATGCTATTTTTGAGGTTGCTTTTACTAAAGCTATAGAAATAGTTGATTGGCGAATACGCTTACTATCTTCGTAAGGTATTGATAAATGTGCGAAGTGCAGAGCATCCACTGACAGTGCAACCCTGGTCCTTCCCATCGACGTGACCAGATCTCGCCACCTCACCTAGTGACTTTTTTGCACAGAGTGGCAGAGATTTGGCAAATTCTCTCCTCAAACTTTGTGATAAATTAGAAGATGGGTTCGAGCCCACGATCCTTAAAACAGAGTTTAGAAAGTCTCGTGCTCGAGACCTGGGAGAGGTATGTTTCAATTGTAGTAGCTCACTAGTGAGAAAATGTTGATGGAAGTGGTTTTTCTTTAATCTTTAAGAATCCCATTTATTTCCTATATTCTATTATGCCTAAAAAAGGTAACAAAGTTCACTCACAGTCATCTCTCTGTCTCTAACAGCATATCCTTCTGGGAAAGAGCCGTCAGCTGCTTGAATCGACTCCAAAAACCTCAATGACTGGCACACTATATTTTCATCGATATCATCGTTTATGTAGACTTTTGCTTGGCAAAATACCTTGTTGACAAATGCAGTTAGCCTGTAAAATGAATAAAATGAACCTACATGCAGCTCGTGACTATTCTACACAAAACAGTATACTAATAACAGGCCCGGGAATTCTTCGAAGGCTTCGAAAGAGAACGGCTTTGTAGGATTATTTGCTTTTGGTGTTCTTCGAATATCTACTTGGCAGGTAACGTTGAAATTTTTGTAATTAGCAAATTGGATGATAGGCAGGACGCTGCAACAATATCTCAGTTGGCAGAGCAGTGATGCGGAGATCAGTAGTCAAGGGTTGGTATTCTTCCTGGGTAACTTTTCATTCCAACATATCATCTCGATTAATTGGAAAATTGCTATTCAGAAAATAACAAATCTGTCAAGCAATTAGCAGACATGTTCTTCTGTAATTCAGAACTTCGCGTTTGCGCACTCAATAAGTTAAATGTTTGTGAAAAATTTTAAATCTTACCATGTGCTTGCTGCAGTTCTTTGGCCCCAAACACTGTAAGAATTGTCATACCTTCTCCATTTCAGTTCATCATTGTAGCCTAGAAGATGATTACTATGTATATAAACCCATCTGTATTGCAGCATTTGTTCGAAAAACAGTGGAGGTGTATGTTTAAGGAATTTATATACAATCAGTTAGACAATTTATATACAACGCAAATAGCCATGAAAAGTATTCAAAAGCTTTGTCTAACTAAATTTGGTTTTCGATGAAATTTCTATTTTAATGTTAACGATAGAGCACTTGATATTTTAGATATTCATATTGATACAACCTTAAAATGCGTTGCTTAAAATTTCCAGAGCTATTAAATTCGTTGCAAGAAGCAATTCATGATTTCAGATTTAGCTACACATCATGTTGAAGCTAAGGTTCAATGAAGATGAATTTCTAAAGAACTGACGTAATAAAGCGAGTTGTCTATTCTACATATATTACAATTGAAAATCGTATTCAAGTCAAATTCTTTGAGAGTCAGCTAAGTTCAGTATTCAGAGTTGAGTTAGGATCAAAAGCTGTCAGTCAGCATTAATACTTTGCAAACACAACCACAGGTTTCCTGCTATGCAAAGTGTGCTTTGAGGCTGTATCCTATGGAATCTTTAAACAATAATTCATTTGCCTTGAAATATGAAATTTAACGAGAAGAATAAAAACATGAGCTAGATAAGCTTACATCAAGCTCGATGCATCTTATTTATATATCATATACAGAAAAGTGTTGCACATGGGGACTTGCCTTTTCGCATGAAATCGTAAGCCTTTTTCTCGACACTTGGAGTTACTCCATTCTTAATACTGTACAGATATTTTAGCACATAGACAAAAGGACCTAGACGGATCATCGTCTGCTCTCCACTACTAGTCGGTAACTGGATGAGTTTAGTTAGTCCCCCATTGATCATATCCTCCACAGCGGCACCCATCAAGTTTCCTGCAAAGCACAAAGAAGAGCTATAAACAGACTATAGGGGCAAAGGCGTTGATGGGATTTCTTACAGGACGGCAATAAACTTTGATTCTCGAAGAAAACGTTGCAAGCATTCCTATTTCTTCAAGACTATGAGTAATTACATCATACCATATAATTATATTTCGATTCATGTAATTATATACATTGCCCTGAAGAAGATGTAATAAATAACACGATATAATATCTCACTGTAGATAACCTGAAGCTTGATGAACCAGAAGACAACTGTACCTATTTTTCTGGTTAGGACAGTGGCTATCACGCTCTCTTTTGGTAAGTAAGGTCCCACGTTTGAGGCCTAGTGCTGGCAGATATGAATTGTGATAGCCTACACTTGTTAAATAAAATAGATTGAGGCATTTAGGATTACTTATGCATGGCTCGAGAATCTCTCATTTCCATTGGTAGGTTTACTGTATTATAATTACTGTATTATTATTGATGACTCAGCCATTAGTTTTGATTTCATTGAGGCATATAATTGCGTAGAGACAGAGGAGAGCTGGGAGCATGTGCACCCCTTCGTTATAATTCTGTATTGAACCGAAAATGTACCTTTTTTACACATCGAGTCGGATTCGAATTCATTAACTGGTACTACACTAGCACTCTCTCAAAGAAATTTGCGTCATTTCATACTTCGAATCTCTGGATTACTTAAAGTGTGGAAATGAGAATAGATCTAGCTGGTTGAAGGGTTTTCTTACCTGTAACATATACCATGACTAACTGGGAATCCTTCACATGATCTTCGGGTATTGCCAGATCAACCACATTGACCTGTTTATCACTCTTTTTAGCTATACAAAATAGAATAGCATTAGTCAAATTTCATAAGGATTTAGTTGCCCTAAGCAGACCACCACTTATAAGGGGACTTGTTTGAAAAGCGATTGCGCATCTTTCCTTTATCAAGTCTTAGACTTACTCTATGGTTTCGTCATGACCTACTTGACTTGAATTACTTGACTTAATGGCTTTATCCTCTGAAATTTTTTCAATAACTGTCAACCACTTACATCCCTTTATTTCTTTAGCAACTCGGTCAAGTAACTGCAAGGGGACTTACTTATAGCAGATAGGGTCTCATACAGCTTTAGTAAGAACAACCCTAAATCACGCCAACTAACAAAAAGAGAGCAGAACGCTTAGGTTAACGGTATCCTTAGTGACTAGAAATCCACAGTGTTCCTCAAAGGTTTGTTCTAGGTTCCCTCTTGTTTCATTATTTTCATGAACAACTTTGCATTTGCTTTATAAGTCCTAGGTCAAGTACCTAGATGTAGCCCCAGAATCCAATGGATGGATGAGGATGAGTCTAGAACAATTTGGACATAGAAAATCCAAGGGAGCATATAATGAAAGTTATCGTAAGCCTTACATGAGAAATTAATTCGTAATTTTAAGGACGTCATGAAAAAAATATTATGGATTGATGTTAACACTTTTAGTGTTCTCAAGCTAACATTTTATTCATACTGGCTTATCAATCAAGTCTTTTTTCCTCAGTGCATACGGTATTATGGGAAGCTCTAACCAAAACAAGGGCAGATTCTTTATTAGTCAATCAGCGTGTTTGTTAAACAAATTGCAAAATCTGGCGTTTGACGTCAAAAACACAATAGAAGGTATAGGAGAATTTTTGCCAGTTACTCTCCTCACTTCTTTTGGGCACCTGCACGTGGTTTTCGCAGCTTTTATCATTCTTTTTGGTTTTCCTGAACCTGCTATGTTTCTTATAGAAAATGTGCAAAGTCACTACGGGGCAGGAAAAATACTAGATTTCAAACTAAGATTTCTAACGATCTGAACGTCGTATCGAAAAGTCCTGTCGGGATATTCTAGCGAAATTGCTATTAAATCAGAAAAACCAAACAACACGATAAAGCTGCAAAAACCACGTGCACGCGCCCGAAAGAAGAAGGGGGGAGTAACTGACAAAAATTATCCTATTCCTTCTATTGTGTTTGTGACGTCAAACGCCAGACTTTGCAATTTTGTAAACAAACGCGCTGATTGACATATTACAAAATCTACCCTTGTTGCTCTAACTAAGATATAGACATACCAGCAGCTGGCTGAGATTTCTTCTTCCTATCTTCAACTCTACCTGTACAAAAGAACATGTAAACAGCTTATTCAAAGATGTTTGGCTTAAAACCTGGTTTATATATTCCTGAAATTTACTGCGCCAGTGTTGAGCCACAACTGCAGCATAGCTGTACCATGGCTTTGTTTCCAACACTTGCGCTCATTGTCTGATTCACTCCCACTCCCTGTTTCTAGCAAACATCAACAGCAAGGCTAGTATATTCTCAAATGAAAGGTTAGCCACGAGAACCCAGGTCAGACAAAAATATTTCTGAACAGTGTCAAGGCTTAGGACTAAAAGTAACATACCCTGTGGATCGAGCAGGATTGACTTGGTGATCTGTTTTTGAACTCCTTCCGGCTAAGATACAAAGAGAGAGGTTCTTTGATTTGAATTGCAGTGAATAAAACACAATTAGACCTCACAGTTGTAATACATTGAGGTTTTTTTTCATATCAAATAAGATTACTGACATCAAATACAACTACTGTGCCACTCATTGTAGGAAAGGACACAAAGTCAGCGAGTCCCCTCAATGAGTGACACCCACAATTACCTAAGAAATAAACCCGAAAGAAAATTACACAAAACATTACAAGACAAATACAAGATAAAAAGAGAAGCCTGGCCGCTGTGCCAAAGAGAGGCTGTCTGATAAAGTAGCGGACAAACGCTCTAAGTCAAACAGGCAAGCAAGCAGGCTACTCTGCAAACAGCCTCTTTTATTCGAAACGTTTGGAATTTTCAATATATTGGATGGTGGCCTCTATTATCATTCTATTACCTATGACTGAAAGGGAAGGGCTACCATACAACATTAGATGACATAGTTCTTTGGGATCTAGATTCAATGCGTCATCTTTCAATATCTCAGAGAGCTGAACGAGGAGGTCCTGGCGCAATTCATTAAAAAGTGGGCAGTGCAGGAGGAAGTGTTCATTATCCTCTTTGGCCGTTCCAAAATTACAAAATGGGTTAAGGTAGTCAAAATTATGCCGAAATTTGTGATCATTGATCTAAATTCGAGACGACATTTGGTCTATAATCGGATTCCCTGCAAATTAGCAATACCATAAATAGGATTTCCCTCTGGTCTTACATAACCAAGTAACAAACGTTTGAATTCCGTGAGCGTTGAAGAATTTTTTTGTTCTTCATTAAGAGAGTCCCATTCAAATAATGTATTATAAAAATATGTGTTTGAAAAGCGCGTGGTTCTAGCTGTACTTTGAGCATATGTGCGGGAATGTCTTAAATTGTATAGGGGAGGCCTGACGGGTGGTATCTCAGCAAACAGGTAGAGTGGAGATTGAAACTCTCTTTGTTTGAAAAATGACACAGTCTTCTAAACCATCTCCTGTCATACAAAGTTTCCCATCCAAGTTCTTTATAAAGTTTGTCTCTACTTGCACCTTTCCAAGCACCGGTAGCAGCTAAAGAAGCAGTATACTGGATTTGTTCAAGATTATTCGTGAAATCGAGGTGCATACTGGGATCGTATTTGTGGTAGATGATGTCACCATAGTCAAGATGAGGCCTAACATATAGTTTATAGAGTCGGATTAGAACATCTCTGGAAACATATCTAGAAAGATGCTTCATCATCCCAATGCCACGTCTTGCTTTGGTAATTGGTTCTCTTATATGACTTTTAAAGTCTAATTTTGAGTCTAATACCATACCAAGATGTTTGTGCTCCAAAGATTGAGAAATCACATCATCACCCAACTTTAAAGGAGGGTGATCAGGCTTGACTCTTTTAGTAGAGAATATCACTTCTGTCTTATCTGCATTGAACTGCATTTTCCATCGCCACGCCCAGACCTTTATTTTTTCAAGATCACGGGTTAGTCTAAAAGCAGTATTAGCAACATCGTTTACGATCGAAAAAAAGGATCTGTCATCGGCAAAACGTCGTACGTCACAGCTCACATTTTCCACAAGGTCGTTAATGTATATTAGGGAAAAAAGAGGACCTAATACTGAGCCTTGAGGAACACCAGCTGAAACAGTTAACCAATCAGAATATTTTCCGTTTAATACGACATGTTGCTTGCGGTTATGCAAACAATCTTTTAGCAAAGTAAGAAGATCACCAGATATGCCGATACATTGAGGTGCTGGATGAACAGAAAACAACAGCCCAAGCTTTCAACTCTGAGAATAAAGGGCGAATGTTTATTGAGCGGTTCAAGTTGGCTCTCCGAGGAAGAAACATCGTGATAAAAAAGGGATTAAATTGTCTCTGGAAAGGCAAAACGATAAATAAACCAATGAAAATCGGTATAGTACCGTTGTAAATTTTATCATTAAGTTTCTGTTTTCTTCTAAATGTGCTGAACCGAACGCAAGACATTATTTTCACTGCAAAGACATGTTTGGATAGGCAGGTCTGAAAGAAATTCTGTGCGATGAAGGGCCAAGAGATGGACCACTGCAATCAAAAGATACCATCACTGCATGAATTATTAAACAAAAACATTTTAACACAGCACCAATTTGTCTGCAGGTATAATTGCAGAAAATTGTTGCACAAATTGGTTATTGCTGCACACTAAAGTAAGATAAGCCTCTGAATAAGCGAATAAAGTATGAAAATAATTAACTTACAACTACAATAAGATCTTTGATTATTCTATCAGCTGAATTTGTTGTGAAAGCACTAAACTCGATAGGAATCCTGCCTGACTTCAGGGGTTTAACTGTAAAAGGGAACGCCAGGGCACTTCTTGGTGGAATTATTGCAGTTCGTCTTTCAGATCTTTCTCCAGGCTTGGCAATGGAGCAAATCGACTCGTGCCCTTTCATGAAAATGTTAACCTATAAAAGAAAAAAGAATTCAAGATCTGAGATTTCAAGGTTAGTTTTATAGCTGATAGATATTTAGGACTTCTATGGCACACGCGCTACTTTCTTTAATCGATTTCTATATTCTGGGAACCATCTTTTTGAAAATAAAGAAAAAGATAAAAAATCCTTGCTTCGTTCTTGATCAATCTCAAATAAGCACCTGGGATGAACTTTTAAATTAAATATTTCACACCGCTGGATTGTTTACAAGCAATAGAAAAACTTCCAAAATGATCTCGTATCGACTTTGATGAAGCAAGTTTAGTTGCTATCCGAATCGAACGCAAACTTTTTGAGCGATTTTGTCTTAAATCACTGAACAGAATTTGCTTTAAATCTATAGAAGTATAGTTTCTTTAATTCTCTTATGGTTTATTATTCTTATTTTGATCTCAACTCTTTACAACGAAGTAATAGAAAAGAAGCCTTGCTTAGCAAGCTATCATCTCGGAGGGTCTCCTAATGCTCTAAGGGCATAAGTGAAAATAGCACATGAATCACTTGAGAAGGCATAAAGATCCACCTAATGATTCATTTGAAATAACAAGTCCCGATCCTGACCGAGCAGGATACGATTTGACTCTACAATAGGGACCATGCAATTTAATGAAAATAATCTAATTCATTGAATTACCTTGGTTCTCCTTTCATTGTAACTGTAAACAACAGCGTACACCGTTATTTGCTCCATTCTTTGCACCGAGTATGGCATCTTGATGTGTATAAAGACATTTTTCGAACTCTCTAATACCAATGTATTAGACAAGCCAAGTCCGTCTTTATCATTTATGGACAGCGCCATTACTTCCCATGTAGTTATTGAATCAGGAAGCATATCCTCAAACGTCATTATACCTGTATTCCTGGATGAGAATAAAGCTAATATGAGAAATTTTCCTGAATGTATTCTTTTTTTTAGGAAATTTGACAATAGTTTCATTCCAGTTGATATGTTTCCTAACCTTCTTAAAACGTTTTTCAAACCAGGGGTGGTATGGGGGGGGGGGAGAAGGGGGTTTTGCAAGGTATTTAAAGATACCTGTTTTTTCCAGCGATGAAAAAAATTTCCGCTTTGGTATTTTTATTTAAGTTTTTTCTTTCAATTCATTTTGAATCAAACATCCACCATATAAGTAGTAATTTTTGGATGGCTAGTTATATAATCGGGAACGGGAAATATTGGAACGGGAACCAGGGAATCAGAAAGCAAGGGAAAGTTAAATCTCTAAAAAGGAGAACATCGCAATGACACTTCCTATTGCAATGGCGTTTACACCAATGGAAAGGGCTGCCCTTCTACAACCTCCACACCGAGGTCTTAGGTTCCTTCACTCTGCAAAAAAGCCCTAATCAAAGTTCATCGGAAAGTGGATTTCTCATCCAGTCCGACTTTTGTAAAAGTCTCAAACATTTTGCAGCTGTCGGCCATTGTCCTTTTTTGGCTTTTTTTAGGCATTTTAGTAAGTTAATTTGTAGTATTTTCTTAGTTAGGCTATTTAGAACAGAATGGTCATCCAGGTCGGTTTTATAAACATTCACCTTTGAGATGTGGATATGAAATCAGCCCTGCCCCCCTGGGAAATGTTTTGATATTTTCAAAGACAAAGAAATAGTTACTTGTAATTCATTCTAATGATGCGATGATTGCTGTCGATATGTTACTGGGGTCAATCTATTCGAGAGGATTCTGAATACATCATCTTTGTTTTCTCAAAAAGAAAATGATGTCGACGACAATAGACCACTATTGAATCAGATTTCTTTTTTAGGGCGCCGTGACCCCGAACTCTTCAGATTAGATTTGAATACACTAACCAAAACGTGGCCTTTCTCGTCATGAATTTTTTAGTAACTTTTCTCAAAATAAAACGTCGGGAAAGAACTGGTGAATCTCTCTCCTCTCTCAGTGAATGATTGTCCATGATATTTTGAAAACCCTTTGTTGTGAGATATATAAGACCTTGAACGAATTAAACCCACGCTTCATGAAGGATATTTTCAAACTTAAAACAAATTTATCTGGTCGTTCTCAAAGAAATACTTAGGATTTGTCTCATCATAGACCTAACCAAGTCACTTTTAGCTCCAATAGTCTTAAAGCCCTTGGACCAAAAATATGGAATAACTTACCAACGGAAATGAAATCTTCAGAAAATATTTGAAATTTTAAACGTTTGATGAAAAACTGGGACGGAATTAGATGTAACTGCAATGTATGTCAGTTTGATACATGTGGTTGACTGGGCATATCATACTAGTAAATAAAATTGGGGTGTACATTCTGAAGGGGTATAGTTTTGTCAAGTGTATTTAAAACAGTAAAAATATGTCAGTTATATGTAATGTATTTAGGGGGTTATGTAGATTTCTTCAGGAGGGTTGTATTTAATCAAATTTTAGTATATAGACATTCGAATTAGATTAGTTTCTTAATTTTTATAAATTATAAAGCTAGGTATATATTTTGAGTTAGAATAAGGTGACACACAAACAAAAACAATATGTGGTGGCAAGGGACAGATGGAAGAGGAAAGTCTTTCTGTTAGCCTCGGCATAGCTTGTATGAGTGATATAGGTAATTATCCAATTTGAGTGGCCTGAGAAATAGGAAGGGGTAAAATAAGCAATTTTAGGTAATGGAAATCTTAAGTGTGCGACAAAAAATTCTTTATAATTGTAAGTGAAAGACTGTTGACTCAATAAAAAGTAATTCAAGCAAGCTGCTAGTTTTAAGCATTTTGTTGTTGAACTTTTTTGCCTACGTCGTTCAATTTGGCGGCTCGAATTCCGGTTCTACTTCGATACATCAGCCTTTTGGTGGCTGCTCTCGGTAAACCTGAAGCCGAAACGAACTGATAATGACATCCGAGTAGCAGAGGCCACTACCCTACTACCCTGCTGCTTTACAAAAGCTTTAACTGACGCTGATATTTGTGATTTGTGCTACATTTTCGTAAAAAACCTTCCAGTAAAGCCTTTAAAGTAACTGATAGAAATCTTCTGATCAGTGCTGTAAAAGATTTCTAGGGAGGGATTGTACCACCCCGAGCCAATTGTTTTACTTTTGTTCAAACTTTGGGAATATCTAATCGAAAATGCTGCGCCCCACCCCTGTTAAACACTTATGAAATACAGCACCATTAATCAATTATAATCCTGGGGAGCGTCCGAGCAATTCTTTGGAGGGTGTTCAGTACTGTGGGAGGATACCATTAGTACTGTCGTAAGATACTTACAGTACTCTAAAAGTTGTTCAGTACTGTAGGAGATATCATGAGTACTCCTGAAGTAATACCTATAGAGTTAATGGTATTCATTTTCGTGGTTTTCCTCCCAGTTGTAATTCTAGGCACTGAGGTGTTCGGGGATAAACATCTCCTTGGGCTTTTGAATTGACCGAATTCACCGGTTTCTGTACGATATTTGACATTTTTTCTTCTTTTGCAGAGCTTTTCTTACATTAATGAAGCACGAGGCCTGAGGCCATTGCCCCTTTGCCCCCTAAGACCGCCATGATCCCCCAATAGTACTGAATATCCTCTTAAGTACTAATAGATCCCTTCACAGTACTGATGATATCTCACCACAGTAGTTAACACCCACTTCCAAGTGCTGCACGGACGTATCTCTCGGTGTTAAGTTTCAAAGAAACATTACCCAGTCTTTCCTTGTATCCATATCCAGGTCTCAGGGAAAAATTGACGAACAGCGAGTTGTGTCTCATCACTTTCCAAATCATCTGACTCTTCTGCCAACTCATCCTCGTCAACAGCACTTCGTCCAAACACTACAAAGTAAATAAGAAGGCAAATCATAAATGAACTTAGAATAACCCTTACTCCGAGGTACAAATATCGAAGATCAAGGAAACGCAAGAAGCTCTTTCAAATCATAATTTAGACGTCCAGCTAATTTGAAACCCACACATATCATTTTACAACAAAAATATGTGCCAGATCTTATCAAGCTTTGAAAATTGTTGACTAAAAACCACTCATTTCAAAATGTAAAAATATTTCCAGTGAAATATAGGAGATTTTAGGAACGCAGCACCACAAGTTCTATCAAATCGTGATTTAGACCTCCTCTCCGGCTAATTGACGAGTGACCATGTGGCTTAAGCAGTTAGCTATGTGCAGCTTAAGTCAAGCTTGGTTGTGTTAGGTCAGCATCTAGATGGATGATCATAAAAGTGTTGCCTAAACAACTCACAAAACTCTTCCTCGGAAGGAATGTTGAACTAAGAGTCCCGTGCCCCAACTGAAAAAAAACTCTCGCCTTTCATAGGTGGGAATATCAAATATAAACGTATCTACCGAGTTGTAGCCCCTAACATATTCTCTACAAAGTGCAACCAGCCCAGTAGTTTAACACCTGAGAGTATATACAAAGAATGATGTGCATTTACATACCTAAATTCCGTGTACAGCAGCGATAGAAATCCTCCCAGCAGGATGAATTTATTTTACTCTTCAGCGAACCACAGATCTGATAAGACTTCTGCTTTGGGATAAGCGGCTCAGAAATTTTCACACAGCACTCGCCTTTGCAACACTTCTTTAAAACTTTAGCTGAAAAAATAGGTTAACCGTAGTTACTACAACATAAAAGAGTAAAAAACAGTAAAGCATTTCATAGACTTAATTTTTTTCATTAGCCATGTTCAATCAGGCGTATATTCAAAGCAGCAATATAGATAGGCCTGGTCGAAATATTGTCGGCCTTGAAGAACCAGTACTCTGTCCTCGCAGAAATGAGGCTGTTTGAAATGAGCAAAAAACCAGGCCCCAGCCTATTTCACTAAACGCATTACTAGTTTTCCTAGTTTTTGCTCCCTAGCCTTATGGTCACTCCATGGAGCTGTCAATGACAAAAACAACAAAAACGAAAATAATAAAAGCAACAACAAGGATAACTGGACTTACCAACAGTAGTCTCAATTGACCTCCGCTCTCGGCTACTTCTAGCAGGTGAACAACCCAATTCTAGAGAGAGAAACATATAGATCCTTGCTTTCGATTCGTGAAAACGCACAAGTGCATGATCTTTAATTTCAAAAATGAATACCTACTAGAAAATCCTTCTATCCTTAGGTAGGTGTAAAACTATACATACAGCCTACGCATACACCTACACATACAATTTCGATGTCCTGAAACTTTCCACGTTAATTGAGTATTCAAATAAAAAGAATTGACAAAAAGATTTGAATTTAAGTTTTGAATTTCTTTTTAGAGAATAATTCTCGAGAATGAGAAAAATTCTAATCAAAGTTTCATATTTGGAGATGTTTTTTGTAAAAATGAAATAATTTCAGAAAGTAACACCTCTGTCAATACCTGGCAATGATCTCTGAAATATCTCCCCTGACAATTGTGCAGTGATTTTGAACAGTATGCAATGATTTTGGAAAGAATACCTTTTGAATTGAAAGTGCTAACACTTTTCTATCGAGACCCAACTAATGTAAGTTCTGGCAAAGTGCTAACTGCTGTTAATCGATAAAAATTGTTCAAACCACCCCCCCCCCGTTTTTCTTTATAAAAAATAAAACCCTCCGATGAGGACGAAAAGCAGCATTCTTTTGCTAATTCTAAAAAGTTTGGAATACCACTGAATGCTACATTCACGGGAACAAAAAATGTCGATGTATGTTTCCCCCTAGGATTTCCAACTTGTTAGAAATGTTTTACCTCGTGTGTAGAATTAAACTAGTCCAAGCTTCTTACGAAGATTCAACTTGAAAACCAACATTTCCCTTACCAACTTCATTTTAAAACGTTCAAAGCCTGAAAGTAGTCAACCAGCTGCTCCAAACAAATGCCCAGACGCAAGAAAAGAAAACTAGCAACATGTCAAATCAAGCTTTATCAAAGTGAAAAGATAAGAGGAGCGCTGCAAGGGCCAGTAACCTTAGTTCAAGACCGCTCTACTCTGAATAGCCCTGCAAATATGACACCGAATATAGTAGAATCCCGATAACTCGAACATGAAAGGGACGATCAAAATATTTCGAGTTATCGAATGTTCGAGTTATCGAGAATTTGATAACTCGAACTTTTTACAAAATCAACCTATAATTCGAGTTATCGGGATTTATGAAGAGAACAACAACAACAACAATAATATCTTAATAGCGAAGCAGAACGATAATGCAACAAGGAGATTTGGAAGTCAAAGCAAAATGAATATCTGAATGTCCGTTCTGAACCTGAAAACCCTCTAAATAAGTATGCTGTTTGTGTCCTGAAAAGTGTAGATATTGTGGGACACTTGAAGAAAAGAGATACTGGATACAATTTCCTACTTTCTTCGAAGTCATTCGGCAGCTAAGTGCGTTGCCAAAGTCACTGGAAAGAGTTGCAATCAGGGGGATGGAAAGGGTGCATTTGTCGCATGCAGCCTTGAAGTCACTGGACATAAGAATTTTGTCTCTATTTCAAAACAAAAGCTTGATTCAATGAAGAGTTTGTGATTAAAATATCGTTGTCATTGTTTTTGTTAGTACTTTGGCACAAAAATTTCGAGCTATCGAGAGAAAATAGCCGCAGCGAGTATAAAAAATTGTTCGAGTTAGCGAGTGTTCGAGTTATTGGGGTTCGAGTTATCGAGGGATATTCATATGTAAGTAGTGTTGAAGGTTCAGGGGGAATGCCAAATCTGTTCGAGTTAGCGAGAGTTCAAGTTATTGCATGTTCGAGTTATCGGGATTTTATTGTATTGCTGGAAATTCGAGCGATGGAAGCCATCAGCCAACGGACTTGCTGCCTAAAACTTCTGTCCGAAATCAGCCAAAGACAAAAAGCTCCGTTGTTCAGTCGTCACAAAATCCAGTGCCTTAATTCCGTCCAACCCCCAGAAATCTGCCAGCCTTTAACACCCATTGCCCATGAAATTGGGTAGGCGTCTGATACTAATCACAATTGGTATATAAAATTTTAATTTCAAAGCTCAGTATGTATCTGGTATCTCCAAGGAACTTCTCTCTATCGCTTCAGGAGAACAGTTCTTGTCAGCTGACCCCAAAGGCCCACTGTCTACCAAAATGAGCCTGACCAGCATTTTGGTGCCCTGAAAATGGCCTAGGAAATGTTCCAACAACTTGTTGGAGAAAATAATGATTCGTATCCTTACGTCATCAGCAGAAGTCTTGTGAGGTCATGTGACTTTTACATTATGACTGAAATTGGTTATCAAAAAGTACCTGCTGCACGCTTTTGTTATCATTCTGTTCTTCTCAAATTTTCAAAATGTAGTTGCAAGTTGTGTTTGTTGCTTGAACTTGCAGTGGTTTATTTGTATTATTCTGCAGTGCCTTCTGAAATGCCAGTTCATAATATAACAGGTTATGGGCCCAGGATTACTCGAAATGTTTTTATTACTTAAGTAAATAGAACGAAGTATCGACTCTATTCAGTCTTATTCGTTTGAGTAGGCCTAGAGTTCAACGATGGCGACTTTGATAGAGTAAAGTAATTTTAGAGTTGAGAAACTTTACCGAAAAATTATTACTCGTGGAAATTTCAAATGAGGATGGTTCTCATTGGTAAGGATATTTGGGAAATTGTAACTGCTGAAGAAGTATTGAGGGAAGCAGCTACACAAGACGAGCGTAGAAAATTTAAGAAAAGAAAAAATCTGGCCTTGGCGACTATTTGTTTATCGGTAGCCACAAATATTCAAATTTATGTTTGCTAAGCCAAAAATGCCAAGGAGGCCTGGCAAAATTTAGAGAAACATTTTGAAAAGAAATCTCTTTCGCAGAAAATTTTTTATCGCCGTAAACTTTATTCAGCAAAAATGGATAAAGGAGTAACTATGCTAGAATATGTCAATTATTTGAAAAAATTGTCGGACGGATCATTTGGAGGCAGTTGGAAATCCCATACAAGAGAAAGATCCCATATTGATAAGCAGTTTAACAGAAGATTTTAATAATTTAATGGTTTTATTTGTATTTTCCTGCAGTGCCCTCTGAAATGCCAGTTCACAATTTAACAAGATTTTCGCTCCCTTCCACTCAAAATCTTACCAAACAGGCAAAAATGTTTTTTCTAGACTCCTAAACTCATCTTCAAGTCTGGAAATTAGGGCCTGCATATCCCACCACAATGAAAATTGTATCATGCTACTTTACTACTTTTCTTGCCAAAACAATTAAACACTCCACCATAAAACCCGATCTCGCCGCAGTCCGGAATGCTCACCTACAGCAAAACATAGAGCTAATTGTAAGCAGTTTGAAGAGGCTTCAATAGCTTGTGCGTGGCATAAAGAGGTTTAATGGCATACGGCTACACATTGCCTTTAAGTTAAAAAATACAAATAGCACTTACGATTTCTCTTCGCTGTCGTAAAAGCTGTGTTTGTTATAGCTGAAAGACCAGCATTCTAGAAAAAGAAACCAAATTATATGAATCGCCTGACATTAGAAGCTCAAAAAAAAACCAAACTGCTGTGAAAAGGACTGCAATGTAATGTCCAAGCAATTTTTGAATCATTATAGGAGAGGTGCAGCATTTTGGGAGCCTATGATCAATCCAATGTTGTTAGAATTGTAATCCGAAGACATGTTTCTTACCATGTTCTGTGACGGAGATATCTGAAGAACAGTTCATCAAAAAGCTAATACCGACCAGTGCCCAGTGCTACCTTGGCAGAGGGTCATGTGCTTTAATCAAAAAAAGGTTGCAAATGGATTAATCGCTTATTTCATACTCGAATCAGCAATCAAGGAGATAAAATAAACGATTCTGCAAATGAAAAACTTTGAGTTTAGTAATAAGATCTGCTGAAATCATTGATCGAATTAGTCTATAAGAATGAAGTGAAGAACCACTGAAGGTGAAGAACCACCGAATTCTTGCATCAATTACCTACCAACTGAGCTAAAAAGATCCTGCTTGTTCTTAAGTTTGAATCATCAATATCGGCGATCAGTTTCGAAGGCCCAGATTTTATGTTGCATCACTAGAGAGTAAAATAGCATCTTACATGAAAAACATCTCTATTATCTTTGCCTGCACCAACACCGCAGCCGAGATCGAAACCGTTGATTTCTTCAAATACCTATGAAAAATAGTGAAATAAAGATCAAATCGCACTAATTTCTAATTGCAAGAAAAAGGAACAAGGGGGACTATAAATTATTCAAGACGGTACGCAAAAACATAGCAGAACTTTGATGATAACTTTCCTCGTGCCAGGCACAAAACTTATGTGGAGTGGGGTCGCAATTATTGTACCGTTCGTTCTCCAGTAAGTCTTCGATGCACGAGTGAACAACTATACGTGAAATAAGAACAAAAAATGTAAGGTATATTCAGGGCTCAGTTGCCTGAGTGGATGGACACCTTGAGCAGCTTGCTATTTGTAGCTGAAGTTAAGCTTAGTCGGGTGAGGTTAAAATCTGGATGGGTGACCTTCGAGGTACTAACTAAATAACTCAAATCATGCTTTGTTATATTGTGGTATGTCTAATTCAAATTATATGCAGATTTAATTTGAGTTATCCCCGTACGTCTAGGGTTTTAGTGTTTGGTTTTTCCCACTGATCATCTACAACGTTGTTGTTGCTGCCCGGGTTTTTCCCTGGGACACTTGTTTACAGCTCAGTTAATTCCCCGAGTTTTATCGTGACTACCTTATATGGGAGGTGTTAATTTGTTTCATGTGCTGCAGCATTGATCCTATGGCATGCTTTGTTTATCAGCAATGGAGTTCTTCACTGACCAAGCATAGAACTATTTATTTGATATTTGTATTTGCACTATTTTCTGCCTTTCCTTTTCGAAGGCCTACCATCTGGCTCCTGTTTAGATGGAAGGGGTGCATCGGCTCAATGTTATTTGCCGACGGGGGCCTGGAATTATGTTCCCTATTACGTCACCGACTTAGAGAATGTTATTCCCTGGGTAGGTAGGGTTTGTGCACCTTCACAGCCCACTCCCAAGTGTCTAGAACTTACATAGGGAATAAACAGGGGATTCTGTACGGAAGTTGGGCCTCTGGCCTTTTGCAGACTAGCGCGCTAGAAATGAAGATACTTGCCATCATTCATGACCACATCGATTTTTGAATCCTGCTTCTTCTCAAATTTAGGTATTCAAAGCCAGAAACGTCTACTTACCAAAAACCAGGGGAAATTAAGAATGACTGGAACACAATCGATAGAGCTATCCATAGAACTATCGGTTACGCGTATCGTAAAGTTATCATGAAAAAATAAGAACAAACAATTTAAGGTATATTCAGGGCTCAGTTGCCTGAGTGGATGGACACCTTGAGCAGCTTGCTATTTGCAGCTTAAGTTAATCTTAGTCGGGTGAGGTTAAAATCTGGATGGGTGACCTTCGAGGTACTAACTAAATAACTCACTCAATCATGCTTTGGGTGGTATGTTAAACAGGGGATTCTGTACGGAAATAGGGCCTCTGGCTTTTTGCAGGGTAGCGTTTTGAAAATCTTATTTTCATTCATAATCACTGCAATTTTCAAATTTCTGCTTCTTTTCAAATGTTCATTTTCGAAGCCGGAAACGTCTACTTACCAAAAGCAATGGGAAATTAAGAATGACTGGATCACAATCAGTAGATCTATCGGTAGAACTATCGGTTACGCGTATCGTAAAGTTATCATGACATCATACAAACCTTTTTATTGGTAACTCTGCTTTTATTTCGCAAGAAATACACACTCTGATCGATACCAAGGAGTCCAATCACTGAATTCCTTTGACTTGTGATAGTAAACTCGACATTTTTCGAAGGGGCAATTCTTTCACTTGCCTTTGATTTTCTTTTAATTGACACCTGAAATTTGGAATCGTTCTATTTTTAGCAATTGTTGAATGAGATCTAATATGAAGTTATATAGAACGCTGTTGTATAAAGTTATATGAAAGCACTGATGACAAGTGGCAAGGGGGTTGTATTGATAGAGATCCAATTCTATCTTAAAGGCGAATCTGCAAGCAAATGAATCTCAGCGATTAGCAAATAGGAAGCATGCCCATTTAGTTTTTGCACCATTATGCGAGCAATCTCAGTGATTCACTGAGAACATGAAGGAATCTATATGATACACCATTAGTATATCTTAAACCAGCATGTAGAAAAACAAGCACTACCCCAACTAAAAGTAAGACGCCAAAGAGAAGGAGATGAGGACAGCGAAATTAGTGAAAGTGACGAAGTAGATTCTGAAGCTAAATGCATTGCTTTGATACCAACCAGGAGCTAGATATCAATCTATTTCGGTGATACCAGCAGCTAGGAAAGTGATAAAGACAATGACAGACTTGACTGGATCCCTTTACTTGTGTTTGATGATTGTTTTTTCTTATTTCTTTGTTTTATACATGGTTAATACTATTCGAGTCATATAAATCACGACAAAATATAGTCTAACTAAGAAGGGCTACATAGTATAAAAAAAGAATTAATGTGAAAAACCATCCCTGTTACTACTTTCAGTGCTCTGGTATATCTTAAAAGATATTTTGTGCATATCTAAAATGACCACGAAATTAAAAAATCTTGTGATGTCACAAAAATGCTGACGCCAGCAACCGTGAGCAAAAATGATAATTGAATACATCATTCGAAAACTTGAAAAATGTGCTTTCAAATAAGCTTAAAAACAGCAAAATCGCACGGCTATACTTGAAGTTATAATCGATTTATTACAATTTTTGCCTTTTTGGTTACGTTATCAACCAGGTGACAACTAGACAAAATGTTTTTGGTCCCATCTTGGATTCTAAATCTCCATTCTCGAAAGTCTAGGAAACAAGTGAAATTATCTGGGTTAGGCTTGAAATTAGATTTTTACAGCCATTGCCGTGCCTAAAAGACGAAAATATTAAAATCCGCTTTTGGCTTACTTATTCAAACACAAGATAAAACAGAGGCCCGCTTCGGTACGGGGACGCTATGGTAATTATAATATGGTAATATTAAAGATGTCGATTCGGACAACCAATTCAACTACTGACGGTTAAACGCCAAGTTTGAACCGAGGTTAATCACTCACATACGCTATTGTTGATTACCATTGTCAAAGGTTATATAATTTATGTAAGGCCTTGCCTCGAATCAGACCACTCTCCAAGATTGCAGACTAACAGCGTAACAGCAACTAGTTAAAACACCCTTCCCTGGGACTGGCCTTCAAATGGGAAGAACGTTAGAGCTCTGTTTAGCTAGTTAGTCGATTTAGCCCAACCTTTCCTGTTTTCCTCCTGGCAATGATTGCTCTGTACCTTCAGTTTTCACCGCATTTATTTTTGCGATGGGACGTGCGCATGGTCAAAACTCTACATATATATTTCTCATCGCCATGGACAGTGAGATATACCTTATAAAGAGATAGATTTAGGAAGGAAACATATTTCATGATTAGAGATAATAAAGATGAAAATATGTCTCCCTTCTGATAATCTAAATCTGACTTTAATTTTAATGGCTTCATAAAGAATACAATACACATTTGTTTCATTGTTTAGAACAGAACAAATGTTTAAAAACACGGCTTTTTATGGAATATCATATGAACGAATACAGCAACATGAGATGTATGTGGATTACCAAATAAAGCAATAAAAGAGGGTTTACCCTAAGCTGCTATTACATGACCTGAAAAATTGCAAAGATTCTAATGACCCGAATCATTGATTAAGCGTTGTTAAAATAGCTACGTTTCAAACTATTCATTTTTGGTTTTTTGTCAAGAACCGACAATTCATATGAGTTTGATAAAAATGAATGTTGCATTTCTCAGGATGAGTGTTGACAAAATTTTTTATGAATGGAATTCGCTACATTGCAAAAATCCAAGAAAATATGATACGCAATATTAAGCTATTCTGAAAAAATGACAATGTGCACTTTTCAGCCCTACCTGTGCGGTCATGGGAATTTTCTTTGTGATTGATGATTTCAATCATATGTATATTGGAACTCTCAAATGTATTTTCGGAGCACATAGTCCTGATCAAATCACTGCTTGATGAGCAGATCGGAGCGAAAAGGTCCCATAACATGTGCCTGAAAAAAACTGCACCATGAAACCTTCAGTTTTTTTCATTTAAGGGGAGTTTGCACATCATATTTTGTTTTCTTGTCAATCATGGGTTGTTGAGAATCTGGCGGAAAGTCGATTTAAAAGCTGCAAAGATATATTTGCCCTTATTCTCAGTAAGATTCAAGCCAAAGACATAATTTGGCCTAAAAGGACTTCTTTTCCTTCCGTAATGAGTTTGATCCCATTTCCTAAGAGAGCCAGATTGCACCAACATGGCTGCTATTTTCTCAAAAACCTTACCGGGAAACCAAATAAGAAAATTAGTATTAAGAACTAAATTATATTATCGTTTGATAAAACATACGTGCAAATTTTGGGAAGTTTGCAATCTTTGAGAAAAACTGATTTTTACCACTCCAATATATGTCAAAATAATGTTAGACGTCATTTGACCATGGTCAAAGAAAATCCAACCTCCGAATATTCGACTGCTGATCATCATTAGAAATCATCAATCATTAGAAAGAGCATCAAAAACTGAGCAAATTATTCTGTTACACTAATGTTATTTGAATTACCATTCAAAAGATATAACGTATTGAAAAGTGTGGAAAAAATCAAAATGGAGGATTTGTATTTAATGAGGGAACGGTTTTTTTTAATTGTTACTGTATTATATAGAAATGAAAAAACATAAAAATAGGAGGCACTGAGTTGAAATTTAAGCGAAACTGAAAAGAGTTATTGAATTTATGTTTCAAACTCTATTGTCAGTTTATTGCAGCCGTTTGGCGGATGAATCTAAACCAGGTTATACTGAAAGTAGGTACCATCAACCCTATTACGACGGGGGGCACAAAGTGCCCAGGGCAAATCAAAAATGCTGTGCCTCCAAGACAAGACAATATTTTACTGGAATCTTTTCAACTTTTCCTCAATATTATCAGAGTACCTAAAAAAATTACTTTTTGTTACTTTCATATATTTTTTGATCACGTGACACATGTTTTACAACAAGCGGTCAGGTATAAAAATGTTAAAATGCCCATATTTCTGCAATTATATCACATAGAAAGTTGATCAAAGCACCATTAGCTTTGTTTTTATTATGGCTTTCATATGAGATATGATTTATAAGTATTTGTTGACGTAGGCAACGTTTGAAATTTATGACGTGATATCTATAAAAGACAGTAATTTGTTTCATTCATTCAATTATTTTTTTAATTCATTTTCTGGCTTCATTTACTATAGATAAATGAGAAAAATCTTATTCTTTAATCTGAATGGTGATTTTCTCTTGCTTTTCCTCATTGTAAACCTTGAGGAATTGAACAATTATGAACAAAATGGTAAAAATATGTTAAAACATTGAAAAATGGCAGTAACAATGACACTGGTAGTAATAGGGTTAAGGTGGAAAAATTCGAACTACCATTTTCATATTCCCAGACACTCCAGTATTTAGGAAATGGCGGTAAACGAGCATCTGTGGGGGTTTAGGGGGTAAATATGGGAATTCAATAATCAGAGATCAAAAGGCTTGCCTTTGTGGATGAGGAAAACTCTTTTTCGCCTTTTCACAATCAATAATGGAAGAAAAGCCTAGTTTTTCACCATAATGATCCATATCGAGTTTAAGATGTTATTAATATACAAAGCTAAGTGATGTGACAAGCATCATCCCCTCTACCATATATGGTTAGTTTATAATTTTCCTGAAAATATATTTATATCTTTCAAAAAAATCGAGTTTCATACCTTAGATAATTAAAATAAGGCTGATCGTCCTCTTGAATAAGTTTTAACAAGTTTAAAAAGGTTATAAATGTTCAAATATAATAATTTTATATGTTCATTTATGCATTAATCGGATTAGAGCCTTTGGCAATCACAACAATTAGGATAAAAACTAAAAAAAATTGAAAGCATTTTGTGGAGTAAAAGCAAGGAAGACACGAGAGTTTGCTTCAAATATATACATAACTATAAACCTATATACTTTGCGTTGTGTTAACGTAGCCTGACGGACTATTGACGGAGTATAAACGTAACGAGTGATTCTAGCGAGTAAATCAACGTATGATTAGAATGAGTAATATGAAAGGAAATGGGATAAGATACTTAAGGAGTCTTGTAGCTAAAGAGATTAACTGTTTTAAAGAGTCTAAGTACTAGTAAAGCATGTAGTCACTCTGAATTCTTAACACATATTATATTCGTCAATCAGGATTCAGAATAATTACCACCGTGAAATTTGGAAAAGTTGAGCACTTATTTGAACGATTCTTGTATAATGTTGGTAAAAAAACTATTAATGGTTAATAAACGAATGTAGATATTAAGTACTTATCCACTTTCGCACGTATGTGATCAATCAAATTAGAGGCCAATGCGAGGCTAATTTGGTTCCTTTTCTTTCTCGCTTTCTTCGTCATCTTCATACACCTCCTCTTCTTCTTCATTTAGAAGCAGCTCTTCAAGCTCACGAGGGAATCTCTTTTCTATCCATTTGACTCGATTGTTGATTATCCAGCCATGTTGAGCAAGGTCTTGCATTTAAATACGCTTTTCAGCGAATAGTTTCCAAATTCTCGCTAAAACTTTTGAGTGCAATGCGTAAAGTCTCAGCAATGCTTGAAATAGGAGCAAAAGTTACGTATCTATGCCTTAATTCTTGATCATTTATTTCGCCTCGAATAATGTATTGTAGATGAAATATACGTCTTTTTGCCGGTGTAGTATGCGGATGTGCATGGCATGCGGATGTGCATGGGCTGATGCGCTTATGCACTTCACGAGAAACAGCGATTTGTGAGACGCTGAAGCGCTTATGCGTTTCACGAGACGCAGCGCTTCATGACACACACCTGCGCTTGGTAACGGAAGGTGAAACACAGTGCGCTCAACTTTGAATTTCCCAATTTGTAGGGGGTCAGTTGAAATCACAAAACGTAGGAGATAAGTTCAAATCACAAAGTAAAATACACCATTCTAATCAAGGAATCGGGGGAGAGAAAGAAAATTAATTTTTTTTTCAGCAAGATAGATTTACGAACTACAATTTTTCGATAAGAAATCAAGTTCATGATACAAGATATCGGAATACACATACTTTTCATAACAAAGTCGTTATATAATAACACTCTCGACTGACTAAAGTTTATGAAATGCTGGAAACTTTCTTTCTAAGAAAATTTAACATTGATGCTAGAGGGGTAGGGGGCTGTAGCTCCTCTTCTTAGAAGGTTAGATTTTACTGGACCATTTTTTATAAGAAACCATTTATAAGGAACCTACATGTAGAAGGTCGAAAAACTTAAAGAACCTCTACTACTAAAGGTCAAATCACTAAGGAACTTTATATTTTTTTCAAATATTCATCTGTTGTAGATATGCAACTTCTCTACAATGACTATAATTTTCTGTTACGTTGTAAGGATCTGGCCCAAACACATATGACACCGGTAACCATGAAGGTGCAAAAACATTCTTCCAGATTTTTTATCCCCTCTTCCGTCAAACTTGAAACACATCTAAGAGCGGTAAACGTCGATAGAAACTTTTCATTTTATCTAAAACTTTCCAGCAGGCTGCATTACCTTTTCAGAAAACAAGGAAATATAATTACTACCTGTTAAGGCATGAAAACCAATCAACCATTTTTTCTTTCGTTACTCATTTCTATTTCACTCAATTCAATTCCTTTTCGATGCAAGCGAGTTCCAGAGTGAAACTAAATCTATAGACACGGTGACTCACCAGACAGTATCACCAAGAAGTCTATGTCGGCAGAATGTGATCGAATAATTACGGTTTCTTGGGGTATCTTTCTAAGGCGTGTAGGCACTGAAGCAAAATCTTTGTATCGCCTTTTCCTTGATTACTCGATAGTTCATTATCTTCTCACGCAGACGACAAAGCTAAACTAGTGCAGTTATTCTAGTCATAACTTCTTTCATTAGCGAAATCAGACGTCTTTTTTCTCCATTCTGAGCAAGTCTCCGAAATAACGTAATGCTTTGGATGCAGCAGATTGTATCATTATTTTCATACCACTCTCTCTTCCCTCGCTCACCAGATGAGGTTTCTTGATAGGTGTCAGGAACAATGTCTATTCGCAGGTGTACTCACTTTTTCAAGTATCTGGAAATTCCGTTTGAGGGTGAAGCTGACCATCAAATTAACGATAAGCATTGATACTTTTATGGCTTTTCGCTGGAGGGCTTTCTCTTGGATACTGTACCGGCTATTTCCAGTACTTTGCGATTATACTTTGTAATTTGCTCTTTGCAATGCCCTTTGGAGAACCATCAGGATAGCGAAGCGCACTCTTGAGATCCACTGCTCTCCCATTTCTGGTTAATGTTGCCAGCAAAGTCCAAATTATGTTTCTATTTGATTCAGTGGCTCTTTCCTTTGTGCTCTTTATTATGGTTACTTTTCTATATAAATTATCGAACGATTCAGTAAACAAGTAAAAAACGTTTTAAAGCAGCTTTTGCATGGGACTTTTTGGAGCCGTTCCGAAGGGAACCAAGTGAACTTACTTAAGGTTCCAAACGGAATCGACTTCGTAAGTGGGCCCATTAGGCACAACTAGCAGTTCTTGAAACGGTTCCAGTCAGTCGGTCCCGCGTAAACGCAAGGCCTAAGCGTACTTGTTTAGTTACGATTCCAAATAGAACCGAGCCCGTGTAACCGGTGCCTATGGTTAATGATCAGAGATTGAATGATCAAATAGTAGAACGAAAAGAAAGCTAAAAGATGTAGGTTGCCTAGTCAAGGTTAACAACCAAACAAAAAAGAAAGGGGAGCGGATAGCTAACGAATTTCAGCTATATTTTATTTAATTCGATTGTATTTTATTTAAAGCAAATAAAAAACGGATGGGGATTATTGATACCATTCCAATTAATTTCATATTTGCTGGCCCAACATGAGTCATTAACAAAAGTTCTAAGGAAAGTCTCAAAAGATACTGTAAAGTAGGTAAAAGTGCAAAGCAAGCACCAACTTCGAATGAAATCACAAATTTACCATATATATTAAAGGGGGCAATAATAGTCACGTGACTTAATTATTGATTATGAATATCATCTTAAACTCAATATTGATCATTATGGTGAAAAAATAGGCTTTTCTTCCATTATTGATTGTGAAAAGGTGAAAAAGCGTTTTCCTCATCCACATAGGCAAACTCTTTGATCTCTGATTATCTAAACCCCCGTATTTACCCCTAAACCCTAGCAGATGCTCGTTTACCGCCATTTTCCTTAATACTAGAGTGTCTTGCAATATGAAAATCATAGTTAGAATTTCTCCGCCTTGAGGTGGTACTAACCTCTAGTATAACCTGGTCTAATCGTAGCTTGAAGAGATATTATACACTTCCCACGCATTTTTTCGTTTTTCGTATCACCTTCTAGACTGATTACACAAGCCGTAGTTATCGCTATTGATTAATTCGACGAACGCTCAAACTACGACTTAAAATCAAACGCTTTTTGAAACCAACAAAACCAACTCTCATTTTGGTAAGCCGTTGTGGAGGAGCAATATCAAATTCAAAAGCTTCCAAGCTGCAGCAAGTAAAGGAGAAGTAAAATTTGTTCTTGTTCATTATTTACTTTATTATCATTTGTAGCCTACAGTATAACAGAGTAAACAATTAGCGGTATTACCCTAACAAATAATTTCCTATTGTTCTCCTTTATTTCTTTATAAAATAAAGTAACACAAAACCCCTATAGTTGAAAAGAATATGATATCCGCACTGGTGAAATAAGCAAAAAGAACTTAGACAGCGTTTTTCAGTTGCCCTTTTGTCTTCAGAATATGTGTTAAAACATTACTCTAAGTTATAAAACAGCCTGCTTAGCTATCTAGTCAAGAATATCAAAAAACATAACATAAATCACCTGGTCTATTGGAATTGCACGGAGCATAATAATTCACAAGTATTTATTTGCATGCGTGATATTGCAAAATTAAAAATTCTTCTGTTTTTGAAGAGTTTTTTCAAATGATGATATTCTTATTAGTTTATTATTTCCCAGCAACTGTTCGTGTCTTGTTCTTGGTCTTCCTTTAACTTTTAGTTTGAAAATGAAAAGGTTTATGAATCTATGAATCTATCTATGTCATCATCATGAAAGTTGAAAAACTTCAGTATTTTAATTGACTCGGCTTTTAGTCAGCTGACTTGTCCCCTTCATTCACGACTTCAATTGTTTCATTGAGCAGCGTTCGGCTGTAAGTCTAATTTCTAACATTGATGAAAAAGTAACTGTACCGCTATAACATATTCAATTCACCTCATCAATTGTATTTCCAGAATCCTGAAGGCTTTACACTTTAATGAAAGAGTGCGATAAAAAAGAGAAGTGAAGTTTTCCTCCCTCATCGATCGACTTGCTGGCAAGTAAAAGACATCTTTGTGCAGTCTGTAGAATACTGATATTTGAAAAAAGTTAAATACTGTTGCTTGTTTCTCTTCAGTTTCTGCAACAAACTTTTCTTCATTGTTGTCAAAGAAAATGCCGAGATGAAAATAAAAAGCAAGTGCTCAAGGCTTTCTTCTCGCAGATCGCATCCACAGCTTCAAGCTCAGCTCTCCAGCTCAAGAAATTCGCAGCACCGTAGCCTCGGTCCCATCTTCGACAGGAAAAGCTGTCATTTTTGGCACAGGTTTTGTCACGTTAGATTATGAGTCCCAGTTTGAGCAGACTCGGTTTAGTGCTAGCCTCAGTTTTGCGATGAGCGATATCTGGGATTCATCTAGTAAGACTAATCTGTCTTACATTTCCATCCTGGGTAATGCATGTACACTACAGTAGAGGATATTCAGTGCGGTGGAGGGATATCATCAGTACGGTGGGAGATATCAATATACGACGGGAGAACTCTTCAGTACAATGGAGGGATATCATAAGTACTAAGGAGGGATACTGTCAGTACATCGGACAATATTCAGTATATTAGAGGGATACCATGAGTACGGCAGAGCGGATTCAGTACCGTGGAATATCCTCCATCGTACTGAAGATATCCCTCCAATGTACTGACGATATCCCTCTACTGTGCTGAATACCCACGACAGTACTGAAGATATCCACCCATAATACTAATAATATGCCTTATTGATACTGACGATATCACTCTGCCTCGCTGAATATACTCTTTCTTACTGCCCAATCTCCATTGCACTGCACATACATTTTCCAGCATAATTTCGTCATCTGCATCTATTTGCTTGGTTAAATCAATGCGACCTTCTTCCGAATGCGTTTTTCCTTTATGGCCTTTATTTTGCATGGTTCTCCCCTTTGCACAAAACAGCCACAAAAAATACGGTTTCTCCATTTCATGTCCTCCATTTCATGTCCACCTATTCATTTCCTTTGAGAAATTTAGAATCATTACTCCAGTGCGGTGAAACTATTGAAATAGCTGCTGATTTACCCTTTAGATGGCTCCCTCTGCTCAATCTAATTCTTGAGGAATGAAGCTAGGCGATTTCACTTTCAGCTCTTTATAGATTCGCAATCTGGTTGTTACATACGTTTCAGTTGTCTTTCCATTGTAGAAAACGAATCCATGAATGAGTTTTAGTTTTTCTAAACTTGATGGTGCTAGAGCTCTCACTCGATAACTTTTTTTAACTTAGCTTAAATTTCAATTCAGTTGCTCCTATTTTTATGTTTTTTCATTTCTATACAGTAACAATTAAAAGAAACAGTTCCCTCATTAAATTCCGTTCAAATAACTGAAACAAACAGACTCATACACTCAATTGGTATCTTTCATTTTGAGTTTTCTTCACTTTTCAATACGTTATAACTTTTGAAGGGTAAGTCAAATAACATCAGTGTAATATAATTATTTGCTCAGTTTTTGATGCTCTTTCCAATCAACGAACAAATATTCGGAGGTTGGATTTCTTGTGACTGTGTTCACATGACGTCATCAATTGCGTCACAATGCCTCATTTCCCAAAATGTCCCCAGGACTTAAAGTGCCTCTTCACCATTTTTTGTCTTTGCGTAACTCGATTTGATGCGTGCAAGACGACAGGGTACTTTTCATTTTCAAATGTGTCCCCATTCTATTGTTAGAATGGGGTGCAATGCTCCATTGTTATTCATCTCTAAGGTTCTTAGTGCAGTAATTTTGCTCAGCATATTGACACAGCAATGAAACTTGGTTTTCACGTGATTTGCAGAAAAAGATGACCTGCCAGCCCTCTTCAAGCTGTGCCCCTATTGCTATTGTTAGAATGGGGTACAAGTTCCCAGGTCCCTGAAGTAATGAATCTGTAACTTTGCATAGCAATGAGATACAGCAATGAAACTTTGTATCTTTAAGCAATAGAAGAAAACTAAATAGTTAAAGATTGTCTAAAGAATAAATGATATCAAGTAAAAATAAAGTCCACTAATACATTTAATTCTGCACACAAAATGATACATTTAATCTGAGTCAATTGCTGCTTCCTTGATATAACCAATCACCTCGCCTGCTTCAACTGAAAATGCTATTCATTTATTACTTCCCAAGTATTCATACATCAGGGAGTTGAATTCACGATAGGATATACTTCGTAGAGATCTATAATGATAGATGTATATTTGATAAACTAGTGCAGTGAATTTAAAATACATATTGCTTTCCCTTGAGAAACACAAGTGAAATGCTTATTTGGAGAATTGAAAAATGATAACAAGTTAGCAAAGGATACTGAGACTTATAGAAGAGGCAGATGAAAATAATTTTTATGGTTAGCACTAACCTGAAGACAATTCTAAATTTGAAATTCAAGAATGTATCAAATAACAGATAGAAAACCATTGTTATATATTTTGAAAGGTAGGTCAATAATTAATTCTCTCTTCTTTAACTGTATGTCAAAGTTTTGATTCGCCATAAGACATTGTGAACACCAAGGAAAGTCACATCTTAGGAGGGTTATTTATCAAAAGGCCGGACAATACAGGGTGAATGATTACCTTGCTTCATGTCTCAAGCCTCAAAACCAAGCTCTCAAGTCTTGATGTCTTCGGTGACCTACATTTTAGCTAAAAATTATTTTTTTCCTTCCCCACTTCTTAACTCCAGCCTGATCAACGAAGCTCCTTCAAAAGTTTAGAATTCTAAATTGTACCTGCCTTACAATATCTTATTTCTACTTTGTTGAATTGTTTATTGGTTCAAAAATTAATAATATTAGAAACAGAGAAAAAAGACTGGCCTATGAAAAGCCTATTTACCAACATGTCACAGGCTTTCACTTCTCAAATCGCCTTTTCACCTCATTTTCTTTTTCTAACTCTTTCTCCACTTCCCATTCCTGATTGACGATGAACTGCTCGTCTGCAATGGGGTCAAACTGATGTAGGCCATTATCATTGGCACTACTGCTTTCATCAGCGCTTTTGGCTGAATTATTTGCGCGTGGAAACTCTCTTTCTTCTTTTTCCACTTCCACAGCATATTCTGAGTTGCTCCAATTCGAAAATTTGTTTTCCTAAGACGAAGACTTCGCGAAAAAAGATGGGCCTAACAGTTGAAAAAGCTGATTAACACGGAAAGAGAGTGAAATATTGCATGTTAGCGCCTGAGTGACAGTTGATCAGTTGATTAATGTCGGCATGTGGAGGAGCAATATCAATATAGTTTTGTACTATGACATCAGAGATTCGCTCGTTCCTAGGATGCTCGTGAAACACCACGATGGGGTACAAAACTACCCATATTTCATCAAATAAACCTATGATTGTAAAATGTTTCCATTCTCGAAACTAGCGCATTTAGATCTGTCGAATAACGTGAAGTCGAAAAAAGGTGAAGAGGCACTTTAAACTGACTGCGTCCTCGAGGATTTCAAATGTACCTTCAGATTTCAAGTTACCCAATTTGCTAGAATGTTATGGTTAAGTGTCTGTCTTATTGGGGTAAGTACTTAAAATATTGCTTTCTTGAGAGAACTCAAAATTACTTTGCAATTTTTTATTTTTGTTCTTGTTTTTGGAGGATGCCAGGATGCCTAAAACAATATCTTTCAATTTTATTCAAAACAAGGTATTATTTAATAATTAGTTCAGGCTAAGGAGTGGGTGTTCTTTATCTTTTTCAAATAAATTTTCTTATAAATGAAAGAAAATGTACAATGAAAAGTTTACCATAAGGGTTTAAGGGGTGATTAGAAAATTTCCTTGAGAAATAAAGCAATTGAATCATATCATATATATTATAATGCCCACCCATGACCACTCCTCAATTTTGAGGCTCTTAACCCCACTGCATACAACAAAGAGTATGTTTGTTTAGTCTCATTTCTTCTCTTCTATAAGACCTGGTGGTTTTTGCTTTCCCTCATCCAAAGAAATGTAAATTCCAATATACTACATAGGTGTTAGACTTGGTCTGGTCTAGGCCTATCTTTGACAGTCAAGAATCCTTCACCAATGTTTTGAAGACATAACCCAGACTTGATATTTTTCTCACACACTCAGCTGTACGTAGGGTCATCAAATTAAAAGGATAAATGAAAATCTTCAACTCAAATGGTGCTTTCATTCTTATACTGTATCTTTCACGTTGACTTCGATTTTCATCCTCATCCTGTCATTTTTGAGAAACTGCAAAGCTGTGGAGCATTTTTTCCACCATCTGACGTTTGCTTCCGTCGTGGCGCAAAATATCAACCTCGATTTCAAAATGCGTGCGCATGTTTTCAGGTTTCCCTCTTGTAATAAAATACCTTTAAATTAGTTCCTGAATTCTTTTTTTTTTTACTTTACACGACAGTAAACTTTTTGAGAGCTATATGCTTACCTAAGAAGCAAAGAAATTGAGTAGATTTTAAATAAACAATACCTTATTTTGGTAGCCATCTTCAACATCCATTAACACAGAGTCCACAGCTACCTCCCCTCCATTCTCATAATATACCAAAATTCTGCACTTTGGAGCCATTTCAGCAGTAATTTTCAATCTGAAAGATGTCTCCACCCCAAGAGTTTTTAGAACAACTCCTTGATCTACAATTCGGCCGCGGCTAACCACCTAATATTCAAAAATACATCTTTTAACCATCAAGTTATATAGAAAATCTCGTATATATCAAGTGTGTAATGTATGATCCTTTAAGGCACACACGCAAGGTTTGATAGTTTGGCAGGTCAATTCAAAATTTTGAACAACTTGCTTTAGACATGCAAGAAAAGTTGAATTTCTACAATCAAGATTGGTTTCAAAACAACCTCATTACTGTGAAAGAGTTTCAAAACAGCCTCATTACCAATCTTGTATTTCTAATTTTTCTGCCTTGTTATGAAATTTTGAGGAAGCAAATAATTTTTTTTTCAAATTCTAAGAAAGAAATAAAACAGTAGTTTCCAACGTTCAGGCCCTGGCATTGCTATTTGGTGCATTTGAGCAAGCTTTTTGCCATCCCTAGTAAATTGCTCAAGTACCGAAAATGCTTTTCTAATTTTCCAGTGTTGCACGTTTCAAGAATTGTTTAGAAAATAATTGTTTTAAAGACACAGGCATAATATTACATGATATAAAAAACGAGCATACAAAAATTAATAATAAATTTAGAAACTATTATTTTCCTAGAGTGTCCATATCCGTATTTTGTTTAGCCTCACGCCTTACCCAAAAAAGTTTTTTTTTAAACTGACTTCGATATTTTGCAAACCTGGCACTAAAGATCTAGCTACGGGCCAGAACATATTCAAAAAAAGGTTGGTCGACCGCATTAGGAGGTGAATCAAGGCTCTTTTTTCGTTTGTGACTTTTTTGTAAGATGGGTAATAGTACCAATATATGATAATAACATAAATTTATGCCTGTCAAAATTGACTAATAGTCGTCACTATATATTTATTTATGCATGTATGCATGTATAAGCAGAATGAACCCATTAAAAACAGACATGTCCTTCTGTTACTCACGAAACTCAGAGTAACAGAAGGAGATGTCTGTTTTCTAATGGGTTCATTATCCTTATAATCACTCTATACTCAAGTATATCGAGGACTTTAGCCAAGATAGGCACTCTCCTCTTGAGTTAGATGTATGCATGTACATATATTTCATATACTTTCAAGATGAACAAAGAGAAAGACGAACAGGAATAACTAAATACGGATTATTAATATCACTTTTCATATATTTTCATATATTTTCATATATCTTTTATATATTTCTAGGTATTTGTATGGATGTTTGTACAATTTACCAAGTAAAAACTAGCAAATGGAAGTTTCATGATAATATTTTGAAAAAGGAAATTCTAGCTTCAAATTCAAGGCTAAAATTACAAATGCTAAAACGTTAATGAATGATGTTAAAAACTTAGTTATGAATTTCAGAAACATTATGAAAACAAAAGAATACCACTGGAAAAGATGCTTACCAGATAACTCAATTGATCGATTTCTGCCCTTTGCCTGGTTTGAATAAGAACTCTTATAGGTTTAATTTCACCAATCTACAAAAAATCGATCAAAGACAGTTTGTAAAATCATACCTGCCATAAAGAAAGGTTTGTGGGACTGATATTTGAACTTTCTTCTCTATTTCTAATCTGAAATCCACTTTTATCGGTATAATACCGAAATCTAAACAAGTTATTCAAAACAAGTACCCTACACGACCCAAGAGAAGCAAATGGTTATCGAGACTGTGCAATAAATCAAAGTCTAAACAATTGCACTCTAAATTTATAGATAAATTCAATTTTTGTCTCCTTTTGTTAGTGTGCACTCTCGTCTTGCTCTATAAGAGTGCTAGTTCAGTTAGAATCATAAAATGGCTATTGTTTTAGTTTTTAGGCTGGTACATCTCTTATGACTGTGAATATGGTAAGCAAGATCATTGGCTGATGCAACAAAATCTAATGTCTATGGTTTCTGTTACAAGACTACCAACCTTACGACTATAAATAAAAAACACTGAGGTGATTTTTTATCTATCAATAAAACGCAGCGCTGCACTTAGTACATTTGAGCAAAATTCCCTTTTGAAAATCAAAGTCTTTCCTTGACTGATGGGGTGGCTGTTGGATAGATTGATTATCTTAAACAGCCGTTCATATTCATCATTGAAGATATCTGAGAATCTCTGCAACATACCTTTGGTAAAGTAACGGGTGGTCTGACTAAGATGTAATTCCCGTTAGCCGACTTGTAAGGTTCTAACGACAATTTAGACTCTGTATTCTTTTCGTTATCCATTTCTGTCTTCACCTAGAGAGCAAAAAAGTTGAATTGCAATTTTTGATATACTTGAGCAGAGCACAGTGGTAGCGTTCTAGAGTACGAATCTGTAGGTCATGGGTTCGTGTCCTATTCGAGTCATTTCTATTATCACAAATTATCCGGACTAGCTTTGGATATAAACAAACGAAAATTACATAAAGAGGATGCTGCCGATTTAGTGTCAAAAGTATCGAACATTTCAGAAAATTGTTCCTTCGTCAGACGCCTGAGACTTTTTGCTTGTCACTTTGAGATGAAGGAAAATGTAACAATAAAAAATAAGAAGTCACGGGTAGCATTTTTTAAACTAGAACTACAAGGAGACATTCTACAAATTCTCGTAAGCCTGACATTTTCCCCATGGTAAATGTATCGAGTTGGCATTTTTGGACAATTTGCTAAGGGCAAATAATAAAGAAAACTAACAATAGTTTGTCTTGGAACAAGCCTACCTTATCATTATTTTCAAGTGATTTTTCAATAGCTTATCATCTCCCTCTTAGTTGAAAATTATTTGTTGCGTGTGTTACCACAGTAAGACAAATAAAAGAGACCAAATGTATAAGAAGTACCATATGATATGATTAGAATTAGCACTAACGTTTGAGGCGTATGCCCGTTATCAAAGTGATAGGAAAACGGTTGGGTAGAAGGGAAATAAGGAATAGAAAGGGTAGTTCGAACGATGGAAGTTAGAGTGGGAGAAAAGATGTGACGTAGCATAATAATGGAATGTGCAGAGGACAAGGTGTAGAAGAATGCTAAAAGAGTTACACAAGGTATTTAATTTAAATATCAGAATTTTTTTATAATTCCATTAGCATGGAGTGCTTGTAAGTTGAATATCAAACGTCTTTCTAGTAATCGTGCTAAAAATACATTTCAAAGCAGGGGCTTTACGTCGTTTGATGTTACCTTTTTATCTCGTATGGTTTTTGAAATACAGTCAAAAACTCGAACCCGAATTTAAGCCTGGTGTTTCTTACCAACGTTGTTATTGTGAAACAAAAAAACGTGTAGCTTTACCGTCACATCAACTTTGGTATTGTCATTCACTTCGTTAGGCATGTTTAATGTGAAGAAAGCTTCTCCTTTTTCGTTTGTTTTCGCTAGGTTGGATGAGCCACTACCCATCAAATAGGGCCTTGCTGCGCCTTTTGCACTATATCGCAACGTTACGTCCCTGGCTGGCTTTTTATATGGATAAAAAACGCTAACCTAAAAGAAAATAATTAATTACAAAAAAATATACACAAATTTTATGAGTGGTGTCTTAGTTTTGCAAATCAACCAACTTATGAATTTCCCAACTCTTTTTATCCACATTCAAACTTAGAAATGTTTCAGTAATATACGATTAAAATACCTTTTCATGCTTTATTTATTTTTGCGAAATATTGGTGCTCCCAGTATTTTCTTTTTTACCCTATGATTCTTTTTTCAAAGTTTATTTTGTCTTTCATTGTAGTTTCTTTTGTCATCGAAATTTTTCATTTGTAACCCTTGTTGAGTTGCAACAGATTGAATGCTAAATCTGCATTTGCATCAATATTTCATAAGAAAGAAAATCATCTTAGTATCTTAAGAGCAATGGCAAAGAAATGGAACTCACATTTAACAATGGATTAATCCAGGTATTCAACGAGACTTGGAAAAATGAAAAAATAATATGAGCATTTAGCTCAACTTTAGTTCATTTTTACCAGATAATCTTGTTATTAAGATTCTCAATTAATATGTATGTTTTTCTGAATTACTTATTCATTTGCACGACCATAATCGAAATAGAGATGGAAAGGTTATCAAATAACAAAATTGAACCAAAATGAGTCGGAAGTCGAATTATTATTATGTGATTGATTTTGAACTACTAAATGATGATGTTCACTTTTTCTGTGACTGAAAGAAAAGTATTCCCAAAAAATTGGGTTTACAAATTACTCTACATATCCCTGTCTGATTTCGAAAAGATATATAGTTATTCAAAAAAATTCTGGAAACAAGTCATACATGGTGTGCTTAACTAATTCCTTATTAATTTTCTTACTGTGTGGAACTGATTATAATCGAAGGTTATAACCGTTACGTTTATGGATTTAATTTTTCTTTTCGTACTTCAAATCAAAATCTGCTTGCCCCCTAGTAGGTGATACATTGATAAAATTGGATATTGAAATTTGAAATATTTTGTGACAGAGTGTGAATCTAGATAATACCAACAACTTACTTTGACTTGGAAAGATACTGCAGGCTTGAAATATTTGACAGTATTTTCAAAGCTAATGGTGTAGGGAGTGTCTACAAGAACAGTAGACGAATCTGTCGCCGCTTGCATCGTTCCCGTTGCTCCTTCAATGACCACAGCAGATATCTTTAAATTTCTTCCCGAGGGAAAGCTTGTGATTGCCTTAGGTTCAAGAAGCTTATCCGTTTCAAAAGAAAAGCTATGTTCCCCATTGATCTATAAAAGATCAAAGAAATCATTTTGAATGAAGTGAGTGGGTAAGCAAGCATTTGTTTAATGTGCTCACTTGCCAGAGGTCAGAGACCGTATTTCCAGCACGGGTACGGAATCCTTATTTTATGGTCTCTACCTAAGGCCAATGGAGTGAGTTGTTTCGTCGACGCCTCAAAGGTCATCCATTCAGATGCTGACTTCACACAACCAAGCCTAACTCATTCCACTCTCACTTGCTACAGCTCATACCCCAAAATCACTTAAAGCACAATTGGTGTTGCCCGACGACAATGTAAAAGTGGAAAGGCGGTAAAGAGAAATAACGAGAAAGGTCCAGAGGTGAAAGGGAAAGCCTATGTCCCATCTCCTGTAAAGAGAAAAACACTAAGGGATGTATTTGTTGAATATTGTTAGTAGATACATCAAAAGACAACTATGAGTTTCAGATTCGATAAAATAACAACAATTGTCAAGTTACGGTATGCTGGAGAAGCTGGATGAAACATGGGGAACTGTTCACGTCAATTAACTTTTCCCTTAGTCCCCTCTTGTATTTGTCTCGTCTAGCAGAAAACATTTCTACTATTGGTAAAAATCAGGGTTTCATATTTTCTAGAGAAAAATTACAATAAGCACTTACCGAGTCAGTCTTATTGCAGATGCTAACTTCTTCCCCTTTACCGACTAAACTCAGTCCAACTCTTAATCGTCCTCTAAGAGCTTTACCGTAGCTGTACCTAAAAAGAAATGCTCTCATAAACCTGACTAAAGCAGTCTCGAAATTTAAATTATCGAATCAAATGGCACAACATAATATTTTACTAGTATGGCACGCCTTGGTAAAATTTCATAGTAGAAATGGTAGCTGATAAATCAATGACATGAAATTTATGCGACTTAAATGGCTGCCTAATTCTAACTCTGAATCCTATCTGACGACGAGTCATACTGGAACTTTCTGAAATGTACACTCATGGTCCATTCTTACATTTTGGGCTCAAAAAGGTCAATGGGATGTAGAATTAGATAACCATCACTGGTCAAGATGTTTACTTCGTGCACATTTCCAGTTTGCTGTCTCGCCTTAAGCAATATACTTGCATCAATTTAGAAACTAATCATGCAGAACTGACTTACTTTGCGCTGATTTTGATCGATATCTTCCTGTCCTTACTTGAAATGTAGAGTGGGGAATCGATCCGAACCATAAATGTCGGGAGAACTGTCAATGCAAATACATATTTATTTCTTAATAATTTTCAAAATAATTCATTAATCGTGTACTTAAAATTCTGCACGATAAAAACAAAACTTGCTCCTTTTTGTATTTTCTATATTAGGCAACTTGCAGTGTTGGCTTTTTAGCTTCCTTTGGCCTCTCGAAGTGGGATCATTCCTTACGTGTACTTTTATGCAACGTGTCACCGTTTGATGAGACAGTTCGTAAGCAGATTTGTTTTGTGACACCTACACATTCAAGACTATTAAAGACTAACAAATAAACTAATTAGGACACGGCTGAAAACGATAGGAACAAAATTAAGAAATTCCATGCATTGAAGCAAACTTGATAACCAGGTTTGTAGTAACTTTAAAGAAGTGTAGTAACTGCAGCACATTTTGTCTTACTATAAAGGCGAGGGATACAGGACAAGATTGGTACAAGTATGTGCAGCTCGTATTGGGTTGTTTTTCATGAAAAAGCTATAAACATTGGTTTGATTTTTTAAATCCTAAATAAATTGGTATTAAACCTAAGATATGTCTTTTTCATAATTATGTCATTTATAACTTTTAGTACGATTTCAAAATTAGGTGCATTTTAAGTGCTCACGAAACCTATAGAAATAGAATTTATTTCCGAAACTTAAATTTGGTACGAGTTGAAATAGTGTAATTCAGCTTCAATTAGTTATTGTAGCGTGAGCGAGAATTTTATCAAACAATCTTAATTTCATAAATCCTGTATACAGAAGTGGATGACTCCATAAGAAACTGAACAACTTTGAAGAGCCAGACAGACCAAAATTATTTATACAATTTTCAGAAAGCCATAATTGGTGGCTTATGAATCAAATGAATTTTACTATTATCTTAGTGTTATCATTTTTAGATGATATGGAATTGTGGCATGGGAAAACTTTTTCAATTCGCAGTTTTGCCATTATGGTCACAAAATGGTGGCAAATATGCCAGTAAATCAAGTATTTTAAAACTAGCCCAGCGGTTTGTGTTATTTGTATCCTTGATTTCTTTGGGTGATTAATAGCGGTAATCTGTATGGTTTTAGCTAATTGGTGTTCATTGAAAATCGGATGTTCTGTTTGCTATTGTGCTGATCGTGATCGGTTGCGCCTATTTGTATAGTTCTAGGCTAATTGCTTGTTGTGTAATTCTGATGTCTGTGTTTACCTACGTGATGTTAGCATTGCTGTTGTTGTCTAGGACAACGGTTTACGTATAACTAGGGTCCATGTTCAGGATTCTAGTCATTCAAGCTTTGCACACGTTGTTTATAGGTTAAAATATTTTCTCCCCCCACCCTGTCCCTCTTTCTATTGGTTGTTTGAGTACATGATTTGTTTAGTATTTTCTTGTTTCTGGCAGTGTTTCTGTCAGACAGGTGCATTGGCCGGAAATTTGGCTATTTCGGATTCAATCGCATACCGTAACAAGCTCTAGTGTAGTCGCACGCAAAACCAGACCAATGCATCGCACGCCCAATTTTTCCTGCAATTTTACTAGTTAGATTTAGTTATTTAATCAAGGCTGGTTGATTACACAATGAATAATAAGATTTTATCCTAGGATCTAATTTGTTAGGGTAAGTTATTGTCCGGGATATGTTTTAATCCCCATCAGGCAGATGCTTGAAGAAAATCAAGCACTCATTTTCTCCTCTTGAAATAGATTTTCTAAACTTTCAAAATAACTTCTGAAATAGTGAAAGCCTTACCGTAATCTTTAACGACGAAAGTTGCCGAAGAATTCATTAGATTCTAAAAGTAAGAAATTATGCTATGTATCAAAAAAGGGGGAAAGTAAAATTGAAAAACCCTACAAGGCAAAATCACATCCACTCTTTCGGTTATGAAAATCGAGCTATGCTAGAAATTCACAGCTTGTATATTGACAATGAGGAAGGGGGAGGGAATATTATTGATTTACAATGAACTTCTGTAGTAACTAATGTTACAGACGTTTCCGCTTAATGATTTGAACAACGATATACCTTGATCCCGAAATGAGCTGTTATTTTCCATGTTCCATGAACTGGGATATTTCCAAGAGCGAAATAAATGTTTTTGAAACCTGATGAGGAATAAAGGTGCATATACGTGATTAATCTTTACATTCTCTCCATTTTATCGAAGATCTTATCATAATTCGCCTTCCGGCCTTTAGCATATTGCGCACAACATGTCCCAACTTTACCCGTAGATTGGAAGGTATATTGCTAAGCTAATGAAAAGCTTTATTCATAAAAACCCAGTATTGACCAACGAAGCCTATGCAAACATCTGAAGGCTGGCTCCCTCAAAAGTTTTTGCTGTTATACTGTCAAAGAAGCTTTCCAGAAAAGGGCTTTCAAACATGAAGGTCAACTTGGACTTGGAGGACCTTTAAACTTCAGGATTGTAAAGACCTTTGCTCCCTTGTTAACCTCATTAGAAATCAAGACAAAGAAATGAAAAGGCGTCTGAGTTTACTGATGATGTTAAGGCAAACAGAGCTATAAACTTTGTTAACCATTCCACTACTAGTGACTACCTAACAGTTAATAAGCATAAAACATTGTGATTTATTCTAAGTTATATGCTTTGACTTTCCACTTTGACACTTTGATCAAATTCATAAAGTGGTCTTTGTGAATTTCCGGTCATTTGACCTACAAATGTTCAACTTCAACATAGAATATCTCCTGACGTGTGAGATTTCACGAAACAAGCTTGTAGGGATGAACGAGTATCAACTTTTCTCTTTACTGCTGATAAGTGTTAATGTTCAACTTCAATTTAATTTTTTTCTTAGCTATACACAGCATCTGATCATATCAGACTCTTAGCTTTTGCGTAGATAGATGCAGTGCTCTGGTCTACAGTGGATTCGCAATGAGGAAATTTCATTTTGGCTTCTGGAAACTTAGGATAAAAACATCAAGGGTGAAAGGGTATTACAGTATCAAAGTAAAGATAACGCATTTAACTAAATACAATAATTTATTCATATAAAAGATGAGATATCAATAATTTATTAGAAATTTAGCAACCTTCTTTCCAAGCCTCTACATCTCTTTTTCTAAACACACGTATTCCGTTTGGATTCTAAATGACAGAGGATGAAGAAGTGTCATACATCGAATAAAAGATTACACCAAAGCACTTCCCTATAGAACGCACGAAAGCCGTATAGCCTTTTAACATTATTCAAAACTAGTTTAAAATAGAAGCTATTGAAGAATAAAACTCAAAGTATGATTAAGTGATCATTACTTACTTGAATAGAAAGGGGTAGACACTATGGACTACTACTGGAAGGAAAACAACATTTTTTAAACTATGTTAAGGTAGAGAAACAAGTACGTAAAAGGTAGGGGAGGAAGTACATATTTTTAGATTACCCTATCTACGATCCTGAATGTTCCCTCTTTGAAGGCTAATTACACAATCGTCATGCTAATGTCATGAATATTTCAACTTTAGAACAAAAACATATTTATCTAATGACTTATTTCGATATCAAATACTTATAAAGTTTAGAAAATATGTTTCCTAAATTTAAAAAAAAGCCTGAATTCTAGCGATAACAAACAAACATGTTTTATATCTCGTTTAAGTAGCTTTTGAGGCTGAGTGCGGTGAAATTTCTTGGTGATCTTGTTGTTTGTAACTTGCTATTTGGACTGATTTATTTTAATATGTAGTGGAAGTTTTAGTTGTAGATATAGTATCTATGATATTGTGTCGAATTAAAAGAAAAGAAAATTAATTTTACCAGTTAAAAATCTGGAAATTATGCAGAGCTCTCCAAAGAGAGAATCAAAATGATCCTTGTTTACTGATTTCTGAGGATTCAGCTACACGTTTTGAAGTTGTTTGAGGGTGTTCAAGATGTTGTCAAGGGAAATTGATAGTGTATGTTTGTCTTTTGTTAGCCGGGATAAGGACATAAGGTTGATTGAAAATATTTAATTAGGGTAGTTGAAGAAAAAGGCAAATAAATGTGAAAATAGAAACTTACTGTTATCTCAACCATGACCTGAAAAAGAGAATTCAGGACATAAAATTTGATTAAACATGCCTTTTCCATCAAGTCATGGATTTTATTTATTTTCTTGAAACCCTTAAAAAAGACTATGACTCTATTGGATGGCTTTCCTTGCTCCCTCTTGCCGGTTCATGCAAATAAACTGAGACTGTGATCGAAATTCCTAATGCAATGTGGGCAGATTTGCTACTCAGTCTGTGTGATGATAAATTTGCATTGGGTCTCTTGATCAGATGCTTCATCCTTGTATTCAGCTTGTTCTCAATGTAGCTTATAGAGCACTCTTTGTCTGTCTCGAGCAATATTCTACGATTTGATTTATAACTCTGGTAGCAATTCAAGCACTCCTTGGTTCTTGAACACTACACATGGTATACCCAAGTTGGTGAATGTCACTGATTATATACGGTCGACCCTGGGAAATTGCAGTCATCCGTCTAAGAGGAGAAATAAATCTGCAACACATTTACCTGGCTTTCATAAAAAATTTATATCGTCAAAGCAATCGTAAGATATTATCAGAGTTTGAAAAGAAGGTGCACTATAGTTAACATGTTTTGAAATTGTTGTTCAGTATTCTAGTAACTACGCAGTGTTAGTAAGCTGTACGCGAATAATTTTTCTACCTTTTGTTTTAATGGACGGAGATCCAAACCAACAGGAATAACTCTGTATTGTACTAAAAAGTAAAGGTAGGGTAAAAAAAGACCCACAATATAATGCTCTTTATGGTGGAGTGAGGGGTAGCATTAATCAAATTCTGATCAAGAAAAAAACCTATTTTCATGTGAAGCTACTTTAAAAGGTTGGCGGAGGATGTATTCTCCAGAAGAAAATTGAAAATCTGCGAGAATGAAAAGTCTGTCATTTCAATAACAAATTACCAAGAATGGGGAAGTATTCATAGGGTTTTAATGTATTTTGAGAATGTATACCTAAACTTATGAGAATATACGATGCAATTTTGGGGAAAATGGCAAAAAACCGCAATTGTGCTCAAGGCCAATATTACTTACCAATTTCCCTTGGACTGTAAATAGGTTTGTCAGTCTGAATGAAAACTGTTCCACCTCGAGTATCAACTAGAATTTGGGTTTCTTTTTGGAATCCAGGTCCTTTGGCAACCAAATAGAAGTACACCTTTCTATTTTCCCAAAATTTTGGCATATCTTTATCAGTTATCTAAAATTCAAGAAATAAATAATCTTCCATGACAATTGCAAAGTCAATATAGTCTGATACAATGATCAAATTTCATAAGAGGGTGAATATCAAATCCACCAGAAACTTAAGGAGGTACAGCTGAAAACGTAATATTTCTTGCTTCAAAACGTGATCTAAAATTCAAGTAAAAATGAAGCATTTGCTCTGATTCAATAAGGTATACTATGGTTCTAAAGATCTAAAATATTTTAAAATTTTCTAATTCGTAAGGTATTTATATCTCAAAAGTTGTTAATAGCTCCGCTTGCAGGATTATACGATGAATCTACTTTATCAACGATACAACAAAGTTTTGGAAAGCTCTTCAAAACAAACGTTTAGAGCAACTTTCATTTCAAAATATTTTGATTGAGTTCAACATCCAACAATAAAAAATGTGTTCCGGTGCCTAAAGTGAATTGCTGGTTTCAACAAAACAATACATTTTCCCTATCATGTAAATTCTATAATTGGTATCATTTGCAAACTTGAGAATTTGCAAATATCTAGCCACCAGTCAAAAGCTATAGCCCCTGGTTTGAGAGTTCCTAGCTCTACCACTTCAGGCGAAAAACACTACCACTTCTGCAATGTTTGATTTCATCAAGCTTTCCCGTTGAAGAAAATCTGATGAAAATAAAACGGCTAAGAGTAAAATAAAAACGACATATCCATAAAACTGGTTTCAATTACGGTTAAGAAAATCAACCTGATTGAGCCCTCTAGTATGTCACCTCAATTTAGCTCTGCTTAAAACAGGAATGATAATTTTATGTATTAGATAAACTTTACAAACCTTCAATTTTGCAAGTGCAGGCTTAGTTCCCAGTTGATCTAAAAGGCCAATCGAAAAATTAATGAGCAGCGAGAAAATATTTACAAACTTGAAAAACTCGAAATCAAAAGATCCATTTGAATCTTTATTCTAACACGTATTATGCATGCTTTTAGTGACTCGACTAAACATTTCCTTTAAGATTTGAACAAAATGGCGCATAAGTGGAAAATGGAATAATCAAAGAAAGATTGATGATATATCAAATAAATATTCTTCATATGAAAGAAGGATAAATTTGAGGAAGAAAGTCAATGCAATATGTTAGCTTTACTGAGAATTCTAGCGAAAAGATATTTTTACAGGAGGTTATAGATGGACTTGAGAAATCCCTACCCAATTAGATTCCTTTAACACAAAAGGAGACTGCAGGCTTCAAAGCTCTAGAATACAATACATTATACTATTTCATACCATATTATATCATACTTTGCAATTTTATTCTATACCCTTTGGGACCTCCAAAATTGTCTATTTGGGTGCTTTTTCTTACTGCACTTCATGATTAAAAACCTATGTTGACCTTTGCTGCATTTTTCTTATCCAAAATTATTTGAAATGATTTACTTACTGGGTTCAAATGTTGTTTCCACAGGACTAACGATCTTTGACCTCTTCTCGTCTTGCAAGAAAAGCTGTATTTTGGTAGTCTGCCATACCTGCACGGAAACTGTTTCTTCAACATTCAGTCGAAATACATTTGGTGCAATGATGAAGTACCTGACAGTAAAAATGCAATAACCTAACATTAAAACCCAAGGGCTTGTTTATATGAGCATGAACAAGAGGGAAAAATGTTTTCAACCGCTGACTATGCACCCGTTGACTCTTTTTTATTGACATGCTTTAATTGCATGCATTAATCAGAGCGGGGAGGACTAAAAAGTAAAATCGCCTACTTCTGTGGCTTACTCTTTCGTAGTTATTTTTTTTTTCATTTACGGAAATCTCAAACATAACTTTTTCAAATGTATAAGTGGGACATGTGAGAAAATTTGCGATCATAGTTTTTATTCGTGTCCATCTCGAGTAGTTGAGAATCTGACGGTATGCAGGTTGAATTACCTACAACGATGTTTTTGGCCATGGACTATCTTGGAATAGAATTAGTCGGCAAGATTTGCTTTAAATTGATGGTTCAGACCATAGTCTCACTAGGTCCTAAAGAAATTATTTGGTTTTGGTCTTTATAAGGATGCTAGCCTGCTTTTACCAACTTGGTTTTTTATCGCGTTTTGCAACGGAGACAGATTACTTCAACTTGATCACTATTTCCCCCAAAACACTACGAGGAAACCAAACAGATACTTTAGATATCAGAACTAGGTTATATCATCGTTTAACAAAACATTTGTGCATATTTGGAAAAATTAGCCATCGTGGAGAAAAATTGATTCTTAGCTCTCCAGTATTTGCAAAAATTACGTTCACTCTTTCTCATTAGGCATTGCTTCATTGGTCACGTGACTTAGGCTAGTTGGGCAAATCAGCAGCCAGCTTATCGTCTGAAATTGTGTTTCTAGCTGATAAAATGCAGATTAAAGTGTAATCTAATCAGCAAGATGAATTGTGTAGCCCAACCTTCTTAAATTGATAGGAATCATTCTATTCACTTTTACTTATAACGTCTTTGCTATCAATTCTTATAAAATCTCATAGTGCATAGTGCTTGGTACTTTGCTTTCCTGAGAGGCAAACTTGAGCATTCAAAATGTTTTTTCAATCACTTTTTTTCTTGTTTTTGGAAAATGCCATAACCAAAGCCTTTCACTTTGTTTCAAAACGAGGTATCAATTAGTAATTACATCATGCAAGGAAGAGAGTGGTTTTTCATTGTTTTTTCAAATAAGTTTTCTTAACTGATAGACTTTATGAAAAAGCCGTTATTTAGATTTGCTAAAAAATAACATATTCAATCTATTACAGGAATCTATTACAGAATCTATTCAGATTTGCTAAGAAATAACATATACAATCTATTCCAGCATCAGATGAAGAGTTGGCTATGCACTTAGAAAAGACGTTGCAGAAAACACAAAAAAGATGTAGCTGCCTTTGTAAAAACCAGTTCGTATTTGAGATAGAACTCCTTTCAGTAAAACATTATACATTATACACTTGAGAACGCTAAAGAAAAGAAAACACATTTTGAAAATGTTATATTTTGATTGAAATGCTCAGGACCACCGAACTATTTTGAGATGGTCTACGCCATTGGATAAAAGGTCCTTGCACAACAATAATCAGCAACAAGTGTGTTTCTAAAGTGTAATTTCTTCTTTTCTAGAAGGCTTAGTTGTTCTTGCTTTACCTCATTCAAAGACAAACAAGTTCCAATACTCTATATAGGTATTCTAGGCCTAGTTTATTGCAAAAGTCAAGAGTTCTTTAACGATTTTTTGAAGACCTAAACCTAGACTTGATCTATTTTCCTTACATTCGGCTTTCTATTTATATGAAGGGTCGTCATATTTAAGAGATCAAAGTCAACATCTTCAACTCAAATGGTGCTTTCATTCCCATACTGCATGTCTCAGCTTGACTCATGTCCACATCGAGGGTATGTATACCAGACCCTACAATCGACAATGCAACCAATTTTGACGACCTAGACCACGAAGAAACGATCCTATCAGAAACTAAAAAGCTAAAAGCGAAGAAAAAGCGAGCAGACTTTCTCCTCGTTGCTGCTAACATCGAACGGCAGCACGGCCTAAGTCAGTCAAGCACGCATCAACGAATACTTAGTCTGATTTTGAAGGGCAAAGTTGAATATTCACTCGCAATTCCTAAAGGCACACAGCAAAAACAGAGCATACTGATAGAAGATAGTTCGCAAGATGGTGACCCGGTTGCTACTCTCATTAATCGATTAAATTCGAAAAAAGATTTAGATAATACATCAACAAAAAAGAAGTCGATCAGCCCTGAATCAAAAATTTAAAGCTTTCAACATCTTACGGGACTTTTAGAATCTGTAAACGAGCTGGCAAAAAGTCTGCAAAAAACTAACGATATGTTAAACATTGAACGGGAAAATTCAAATAAATATATGAAGGAAAATCTCAAGTTAGAAATGAAAATCAGAGACCTTGAGATACATCATCAAACTCAACGAATTCAAGCAACCCTCAAGAGATGCGACGCTCCAAGCATCAACAAAGAAAACAAGAAAAATGGAACTTTTACAATCAGTCAAGGAGAAGAAAATCATGCCTCGAACAATAAATCTCATCGAATTAGAAATGCCCATTCTAAAGCCGCGAAGAAAAGAAAAGCAGCTCAAACAACAGTTGCAAGAAACAACTCAACCACGGAAAACACAAGTGACGAGAACAGCGAGGTAAACAGAAGAAAAAGAAAAGAACCCCAAGATATCGAAAAAAGAAAAGTATTGATAGTTGGCGACTCACAGTTGAGAAAAATCAGTGGTGAAAAATTAACGAAAGACCACCATTCTGTCAATGTCAAGGCAATGCCCGGTGCACAAATCTCGAAGATGAAAGAAGTCAACATTGATCAAGATGTGAATGTAGTGATTGTACACGCGGGTACCTGCAATATCCGAAAACAAACGAACCCAGAGAAGCTTTCCGATGAAATTGTGTCCACACTAAAAGGTATCAAAGCAAAGCTGCCAAAAGCACAGGTCGCCTACTCAAGTATCTTAAAACGAAACGATGATTTAGAGTTGAATGCACGAGTTCTTAAAACAAATCAAATGCTGCAAGAAAAACTACTTTTTAGTGGACTCGACTACATAGATAACGATAATATAAGGTATGGTAATATTTCTTTTGATGGCCTTCACATCAATGAAGGTGGTGTTAAAATTCTTGCATCTAATTACAGTAAATATGTTAGGTATTGTTAGGGAACCCAGAGATTTCCAGATTACTCCGTCAGCATAACAAAAAAAACCAAAAAAGGAGTTGAAATTGCGTAGTTGAACATTTTATCGCTAAGGAAAAATAAATTAGAATTAGCTAAAATAATCAACGATCATAAATTAGATATACTTGGCCTCAATGAAACCAGATTGTCTTAAGACATATGCGACAATGAGTTTTCAATCGAGGGCTATGATCTTTACAGGCAGGACAGGGACACCTCGGGTGGTGGAGTAGCCATTTACTTAAGAAACACGCTTCCCCATCACAAACGAGATAATATTAAAGACTCCAACCTTGAGATAATAGGACTAGATATTACACCAAAGCACGCCAAGAGCTACATTGTTCTTTGTTGGTACCGCCCACCCACGGACAATGCAGACACTTCCACCTTTCTATCATTAACAAAACTAATTAGAGATTTGGATTCAGAAGGGAAGGAAATCATTCTAATTGGCGATACAAATTGTGATCTCAAAAAATCAAAAGATTGTAACACAAGAAAGCTTAAGCTTGTATATTCAGAATTTCAATTTGAACAATTAATTACTGATTATAAAAGGGTTGCTACTTCAATTTGCTCTAATGGAGAGACAAATACAACAAGAACATTAATTGATCATCTCTCTACGAATAGGCCAAATTTCATTTCCAGTTCTGGCGTCATTAAAATAAGCATGTCAGATCATTATATGATTTTTGGCATCAGAAAACTTAGCAGCAGAAGTCAGGTCGAACGGAAACAAATAAAAACCGAGTTTCGTTGTCTGAAAAATTATGATCGGGAAGCGTTTCTATCCGACCTGCAAAGCATCAACTGGGAAATGGGCTACCCCCACAACCTGGGATGACCCCAATATATTGGCAAACAACTTCAACAATCTCTTTCACTCAGTCTTAGATGTGCATGCACCGTTAAAAACACGAAAACACACAACAGTGCATGCACCTTCTCCCTGGATAACTCCAAATATCAAAAACTTGATATGCGAGAGAGACCGGGCTAAGAGAAAAGCTGAAAGAGATCAATCAATCTGGCCACAATACAAACGCCTAAGAAACAGGGTTAACAGTGAACTCCGAAGAAGTGTCGAGACCTACTATCAAAACTTGATAGATGAGAACTCCAATAACCCTAAAGAGATGTGGAAAACGATAAACAAAGTTCTAAATAAGAATCAAATTCCAACACTCCAAAGTTTGTTATGTTTGAAGGTCAATTGATTGAAAAACCAAATGAAATTGTAGAAGCTTTCAACAATCATTTCACTACTATAGGCCCAAAACTGGCGGATAAAATTGAAAACAGAGACTCCTATGACCCACTAAAATATTCATCCAATATAGGAGGGTCGACTGATCCATGTTTCGATTTTCATACCATCTATCCTAGTACTGTAGAAAGAGAAATAAAAAATTTAAAATGCTCCAAATCTGCAGGGCATGACAAAATATCTGTTAAGCTAGTTAAGGATGCAGCAAAAATTTTATCAGAACCACTAGCTATTATATTCAACACGTCTTTCAAAAAGGGCGTTTTCCCAGATATCTGGAAAATAGCTAGAGTAACTTCAATTTTTAAGTCAGGTTCGAAAAGTGATGTCAGCAACTACAGGCCTATTTCCGTGTTATCCGTGTTTTCAAGATTACTAGAAAAAAATAGGACATGACCAATTTTCCAAGTACTTGAAAGAGCATAAAAGATTTGCGAAATGCCAACACGCATTTCTAAAAATGCATAGCACTCCCACCTCACTTCTTAGTGTAACAGATACATGGTATTCAAACATCGACAAACGCAAACTTAATATTAGCATCTTTCTCGACCTAAAAAAGGAGTTCGATACCGTGGACCATGGAATTCTCCTATGAAAGTTAAGTGAGTATGGGGCAATGGGGACACCACTTCACTGGTTCACATCTTATTTAACCGACAGGAAACAATACTGTCAAATAAATGGCCACAAGTCCTGCCTGAAAAATGTTCTCTGCGGCATTCCACAAGGGTCGTGCTTGGGGCCCTTCTTATTCATACTGTATGTAAATGACTTTGAGCAATGCCTTGAAAAATGTGCAGCAAACATGTATGCAGATGATACCAGTGTAACCTGTTCTGCTGAAGATCTTGTTGAGTTCTGCAACGATTTAAAAACAGAGGTTGACAATATAGCAGAGTGGTTAAGACAAAATAAGTTAAGTCTCAATACTGACAAAACAGAGTACATGGTAGTTGGTCATAAACGACAAACCAACAGTATCTCTGACCCAATTGAGATAAAAATAAACGAAGAGCCAATCAAACGAGTCCAGAAAGTAAAATATCTCGGAACCATGGTAGACGAAAACCTTACGTGGAATGAGCAATATAAAAGGCTCAAAGGTAAAATGAAAATCGCGCTCTCGTCTCTGCAGAAATTAAGAAACATTCTTCCACAGTCGTAACTGGACCAGATGTATCAGGGGCGGATCTAAGGGGGTGCTAAGGGTGCTCGAGCACCCCTCAATTTCCACTAAATAACCTTTTTATAATCAGCTTTGATAACTCTGTATTCTGTTTTTAATCATCTATACCAGGCCCATGATTATGCTCTAAAAATCTAAAGTTCTCGCAAAATAAATTCGACGTCCGTTATTGTCGCTGTTTTTGAGTCCTATTATCTAATGATCAAAAGATCCAAGTTTTTGGTCCGTGTTTTAATCTTCCATCTTACTTAAATGCAAGATTTGAGCGGGAGCACCCCCGTTGATTTGAAAAAGTGCTCTTAGCCAATAAGAATCGCCCATTAGGGTTCTCAAGAGTTGCTCAAAAAGCGCGGGAGCACCCCCGATGATTTGAAAATAAGCTGTTAACCAATCAAATCGCTCATACAGGGGTGCTCAAATTCATTCCGAGCACCCCTGAGATCGATGGAGAGTTGCTCGTGCAACCTACTGACCAGCCTCTGTTCGCCTTCTCGTATGTTTTTCAATCATGGCTGCCGCTCTCAAAAGGCAGTAAACTAATTGCGTCCTCGTCGAAGATGGCAAAGCAAGTCATGAATTGAAAGAATCTGCAGCTTCAGAGTGACTTTTTTTTTTGAATGAAACTGAATCTTTCTTGAAGATAAAGGCCCAAACATAACAAGGAGAGAGAAAGACACCACTGTTGACCGGCTAGCGTCCAAGGGCCGTAGGCCTAGGCCTAAACTAAAAGCAGTCGACGACTCCTTGAGTTTGCGATGCTTCGAAGTGAAAGCCTCTTTGAAAGAGAAAGAGCTAGAATACTTCTAGGCCTACCCGTCCTCTTGTAAATGACTTATTTCTTATTGACATTAATCACAGCCTTCGCATCCCAGTAACTTGCAGGGCAATGTTTAGTCTACAGGGCCTCCTTAAGGCGTGTTTATATTTCGCTGAAGACATAATATCTGACATCCAGTCCTTGTCAGTTGATTTTCCGATTCTGCTAGCTTGATGACGATTAAAGTCTTTCAAATTTCGTGAATCAATATATCTATTTTTATTTGGATTTTTATCAAGTTGTAAGGATAAACCTATGAGTCTGGTCAACTGTGAAATGTCACTTCATTGTGATGGATTGGATATTCATGGTGGAACCTCAACTGGTTAGGATAGGGTAGGATTTTCTTGGAGGATATATTACTTATATTTAAGCTAGTAAAATATATTCTGTAATTAAGGATAAAGTTTTCAAAATATTCATATAATTCTTGAAATGCCAAACACCTAAGGTGGAAGGTAGGCTGGAAGTTGGGCAGTTGGGTGAAAATGACAAGATCTCAACTAACAAAGAATTGTTTTTACAGAGTCAATAAAGGTTTTCCTCTGCCAGAATTGAGTAGAAATCATTGATAAAGTGTATAGAAGGGTCAACCCCGGCATTTGGTACCGCGCTGCCCTGAAAAAATTTTCTGGGGGCTGCGCCCCCACACCCCTGCTGAGCACCCCTCATTTCCAAAGTCTGCATCCGCCCCTGTGTATAGGGCGCTGCTCGAGAGTCATTTGCGATACAGTGATGAGTTATGGGGCAGTCTATCAAATACAAAACTTGATCATCTCCAGCGTCTTCAAAACAGAGCACGGACGCTGATTGAGAGCTCCAGATTGAAAGATGGGTGAACTTGCAACTGGCTCTCAGTTTCCAATTTAATCAAATTTGATAGGGCATTAATGATCTACAAAATCTTAAACGGGAAACTCATCACCAGACCCCAGATTTCAAAATACCAAACAAGAAATCAGCAAGATTTAGGCATCCCAAGACTCAATCTTGAATTCTCTAAAACAAGTTTTTTCTATACAGGTGCAAAGGCATGGAACGAAATTCCATTGCAAATAAGGTTAAGTTCCAATGTCTTCACTTTTAAAAAGAGACTGAAGGAATTCCTCCAGAATTAAAATCCTTCCCCTAGCACGAACCTCAGGAAGATCAGCAATCTGACAATCTCATATATTTTTAATAAAAAAGCTTATTAATTAGTTATATATATTTGTTTTTATAATTTAATTTGTAAAGCTGATGATTTTTCGTAGATAAAAATGATAAAATGAAAAAATGAAATGGGTTGGGACGTCAGCCCCCAATTTTGAAAAGTTTTTCTGAAGATAAGGCTTTCTTTTCTATCCCCCTGCGCTGATGACTATGAGCATACCCTTACCCCCTCAAACATATTTCTTATGGCCTTTGGTCAATGTGGTCAATAATGTCTTTGAGCAAAAGTGGGTGAACTAGTCCCCCAAATACTCCGTCTTGGTGCTGTAAAGGTTTATTTAAGGAGAAACGAAACAGCAGGGTAAACGGCGAGCAAAATTTCAATAGACAGGTATCCTGAGGGGGTACTGGTCCCAGTTCCTTGTACTGAAATATCTAAAAATCCCAATCCCGATTGAAAATAGAGAAATTCCCAATAGTGATGTTTTAATAATCCCAATCCCAATTTACTTCTTCAAAGCCCAGTCCAAAGAAGTCTAATCCCATTTTCCCACTTAGAAAAAGGCAAACCCCAGTTCCCATTTAACCCTTCACGACCCTCTTACAGATCAGAGACACACCCAGGTCTTGGTGGACAAGATGAAAATCGCATAAGCGTAATGAACGCAATGATCAGTGCTTTTTTTTGATAAGTGCTTAACTTTAATGCCCAACGTCGTTATCCAATTAATTTCATAATTTATTCATTTCAAATGATTTACTTCAATCACAGTTTGCTCACTTTGCTCACTGAGTTTGAAATCTTCAACTGTATCCATACCGTTTATTCAAATCATTTCTAGTTTTGAAAAGACTGTGTGAAATCAGTTTGATTTTTCTCTTTGCCTAAGATTTGAATACGAATGTCAAATGCATATAACCATTTTCAAAGAGCCTATGAAACGGAAATTTTTTTAACTATTCTATAGAACTTTCTAGAAGATGAGGTTCGAAAGGCAATCAGCAAGATGAAAAAAAGCAAGGCTGCCGGACCAGACGATATTCCAATAGAGTTGATACAGGCAATGAGTGATACAGGAATTAAGGCAGTAACACACCTCCTCAACGCAATCCATGCAACTGGGTGTATTCCAGCAGATTTGGAAAAGTCTGTATACATAGCGCTACCCAAGAAACCAGGCACAGTAGAATGTGACCAACATCGAACAATCAGCCTAATGAGCCACATAACAAAAGTCTTGCTTCGAGTATTGATGGACAGGATGAGAAACCAAATCATACCTGAGATCTCAGAAACCCAGTTTGGGTTTATGGCAGACAAGGGTACCTGAAACGCCATCTTTGCCCTAAGAACTGTGATGGAAAGGGCCATAGAGGTACAAAAAGACTTGTACCTCTGTTTCATAGACTACTCCAAAGCTTTTGACAAAGTGAGGCACTCAGATCTGTTGGAAATTCTTCAGGCAATAAACTGTGATAGAAAAGACCTGAGAGTGATCAGGAATCTTTATTGGGAACAAGAAGCAGCTATCAGAGTTGACGGCGACTGCAGCGAATACAGACCAATATGTAGAGGAGTAAGGCAAGGCTGCGTTTTCTCATCAGATCTCTTCAACGTCTTGAAATCATCCTACGTAGATGCGCAACATAGAGGATCACGAGGGCATTAAATCTGGTGGTCTCAACATAAACAATCTGAGGTATGCAGATGACACAGTTCTGATTGCGGACTCGGCGGAAAAATTACAGAAAACCCTCACAACTGTTGCAAGAGAGAGCGAAAACAAAGGCCTCCAGCTGAATACAAAGAAGACAGAATGCATGGTCATCTCACAGCAAAAAGACAAGCCGATATGCAACATTTCATGCAAAAGAGAACAAATCAAACAAGTAGAAACCTTCAAATACCTTGGTTTCACAATAACTCCAGATGCCCGGTGCGATGTAGAAATAAGAAAAAGAATCGCTATGTCCAAAGACACCTTCAGTAAAATGGAATCCATCTTCACAAACAGGAACATAGGACTTGGCACCAAAATGAGAGCTCTGAAAGCCTATGTATGGTCAACATTACTGTATGGAAGCGAATGTTGGACATTGACCAAAGAATCAGAGAGAAGGCTGGAAACTGCAGAAATGTGGTACATAAGAAGGATTTTGAAAATATCATGGACAGAAAGGAAAACAAATGAAGAAGTGATGGAAATGGCAGGATACACAAGATCTCTCCTGAAAGTCATCAGACATCGACAAATGAAATTCTTTGGGCACATCATTAGATCAGACAGGTTGGAGAAACAACTTCTATGCGGCAAAATGGAGGGAGTGAAGAGCAGAGGGAGACAGCGGACTAAATACACCGACAGCCTGAGTAGTTTCATGACAGGGAAGAAATCTGCCATCAAGCTGATAAGACGAACCGCTGACAGGGATGGATGGAAGGCCATGATCGCCGATGTCTGCAACAGACCTGGTACATGAAGAAGAAGAAGAATAGAACTTTACTCATTATTATGATGAAAACCATTTTTCGATAACCGACTTTTAGAGTTATCGTTCATCAAATTCCTGAAAAAAAAGTGCCTAGGCCGGTCAAAAAGTGTCCTCTCCAGAGCGCGGTCAGACCGCTCTGCCCCAGACTCCACTACGTAAAATATTTGCCAAATAAATTTTTTAGCAATGATAACTATGTTTAAAACGGAATCAATCGCATGTTTTTGGCGTATTTTTAGCACATAGCTTAATAAAAATGATTGGAAATATTTAATGAATATCAAACTGAATAATTATCAAGTGTTTTTTATAAGAAGTTCATTTTTCATAAGAAACTTCTTATAAGGAATCAGTTGCTTTTTGCATTAGACTAAGGTATTAAACAATTTTATGGTTAGAGGTACCATGATGAAGCCACCTGAATCATTCCCAATTATTAGAATAAATCTATAAGTATCACAAAATTTAGTTATCAAGTATTTCTCCATCATTTCTTTTTAAGGAATTAGCTCTTAGTAACCTGACCGTTCCAGGGTCAATATAAGAGTTATACGGAATAACCATGAGACTTACAAATAATTACAAAACAAGCAAATTGACAGTACACAGATATATTAAATTGTGAAGAGAGTCACATTTGAACCAATTAACACAACTGAAATTGAAAACAGGCTTCCAAATCATTATAAAGTAAGAACAATTTGAGAACATTTTAGGCTGAAAATAGAGGAATATTCAAGGGCAGCAAGCTTCAAATCAAATTTACTGGTTCTTATAAGAATTTGTAGTTCTTAATTTTGAAGACTTCTAAACATCCACTTTGGTGAGCAGGATCATCTGACAATATTTTGGTGGCCAATCTATCCATGACTACAATAAAGATTGATCTCTCTGCAACATTCGAAATGATCCCCAGGCATGAGATTAACCCTCCGTATTCTTACATAAACCTACGTATAAAAGGACCTAGATTACAATCTTTTTTTCTATAAGAAAACTTTTATAAGAACACGAGCCTCAAATTTGGCCAAAACTTAAGAACAAACTAAGAACAAACCGAGGCTGACCATTTTTGGCTCAATATAAAAATTTTACGAAACAACCTGAAGACTGAGAGATGATTACCAAAAAAGTTGATGTACAGCACACAGATAATATCAGATTGGCAAGAAAGTAAAACTTTGCAACAATTGATACTACTGATAGCAAAAAAGGCTTCCCAACCATTGTAAAAGTTAGAACAATTTAAGAACATTTCACGCTGAAAATAGAGGAATATTAAAGAACAGCCAGCTTCAAATCGATTTTACTGGTTCTTATAAAAGAAAAAGAGTGTTTGTGAATTGAGAGGGAAAAACACTTGAAAAAAACAGATTTAATGAAACGACAAAGTTTGAAAACTTCACGAAATAAACTACAAAAAGGTAAAATAAGTACCATTCTTGTAAGAAACATCCTCTACCAAACGAGATTCAGATCAACTGACCCTTTTGTGAATTTCAAGGCAATCTTCTTTCTGCTCTCAGCTCAATTAAAAATGGAAACGTTTTGAATTTTAGGCCTAATTTATGTCATTTTCATAGTAAGATACAAATATAGATTTTCCCATTGCCCCTCGCTGATCACCCCATACGAGGTGCATTGCTCACTGATCACCCCATACGAGGTGAATTGCTCACTGATCACCCCATACGAGGTAAATTGCTCACTGATCACCCCATACAAGGTGAATTGCTCGCTGATCACCCCATACGAGGTGCATTGCTCACTGATCACCCCATACGAGGTGAATTGCTCACTGATCACCCCATACGAGGTAAATTGCTCACTGATCACCCCATACAAGGTGAATTGCTCGCTGATCATCCCATACGAGGTGAATTGCTCACTGATCACCCCATACGATGTGAATTGCTCGCTGATCACCCCATACGAGGTGAATTGCATTATTCGGAGCTTAAATATAGAAAAAAGTTTCAGAAAGACAGTTTTTATTGAAAATTGCAAGTGTGGTGGGGTTCTCAAAAACCATATTTGGAGACTAGTGGTTCACAAACAATAGCAATAAGTTGAGTTTTTTCTTTTTATGAGAATAGTAGAAAAATTGCAAAAGTAAGTCAATAACCTAAATAATGATAATACATCGAAATGGGACTCGTTCTCTATCAATTCACAAAATACGAAGCCGACCAATACATATTTGCAACGAGCAACATTATCAAGGTGAATTCGCAATGATAAATAAAGGCATGTCATATACACTTGCACCTTGATAACTCTTTATTACTGCCAAAAGCTTTGGAAGAAAATTCAGTGATTCAGACGATATGAATAAGGGTTTCCTCTGATGTCTTTTATGCATAAGAAAGATCACAAATCATGCCATATAACCTGCTTCATAAAAATATTACTTACCGCCCTTTCATGCAAAGTCAACTTGGGCCTATTCAATCACTCGATACAACTCGATATTAATTTCTTTGAAAACGTTGAAGTTCTTGGATAAAAGTTGCTTTAAATAAACTCGCCATGGACTAAAGAAAATTCCCTAACAAAATTTTTTCAAGAATGGCATGTGACCTAAAAACAGCTTATCGACAAACTCGAACAATAATTTCCAAGACTCTTGAAGCTGTTTTTTGCCTACGGAGCTTGAAGAAAAGAATTGAAATTTTGAATCGACCGGGGAGGTTTTGAGACAATGAAAACAATTTCTGAATAAAAGAATAATTTCTCTGTCATTGGTTCGAATTTCACAATTATTAGATTGACATTTGCTCCACCATATTAGCCTCATAGTCGTCTCCCTGCATATTAGAGGGCAGAGTAGTATTCCTATAAACAATAGCATTTTTGCCAGCCACTTTACGCCACTTGTCATAGATCCCGAGTAACTTTTCAAGCCTAAAATGCGGTCATTTAGACTGGTATAGTGAAATATCTAGATAGACTTCAAATGCATATTTAGCTGCTATTTTTGAAATCAGCGTTATTGAAATGCTCTCACTGTCATGAAATAATTTTTGTTTCATATGCTCTTTAAGCCTCGGAAAGAAAAGATCTTCTGGAGCTTCAAGGGTGATGCCCTGGACTTTAGTTGCCTCAGGCAATGACTCTGATCATTGCTGATATGCCTTTGATATGCCGTATACATACGTCTCTAATGGCAGAATCAATAAAGTTCTTTAAGCATTAGGTTTTCTGATTTCATCCTAATTCTTTCTTATCTTAAGATTTGAGCTTTTCCAGTCTGAAATACTTTCGAGGATAGCGAAACATTCTTACTCAAATTTCAGCCTGGTGATTTTTTATAAGAGCAACCTTTTATAAGAGTCCTTTTTATAAGAGTCCAAATCTCCATAAAAGCAACATACCTCTGGAATTGGGTAAAGCTCCTACACTTTAATGTAAAAGCAACTCCTTTATCGTAAAATGTTAAGTCTATCTTGCAGCTAAATAAAAAGTAAGTGCCTTTCCAAAACGGAAAAAAATGTCCTATTTCAAACACATTTCGCAAGAGTGAATTTACTTCCTTACCTTTGTTGAGCTTCCGTCTGCCATGCAAGCACTGACAACAACCAAAAAAGCCCGAAAGCTCCTCTCATGGTTGAATTTTCAATCTTTGCCAAGCTTCCTTTATTTCTTCCACAATTTATTGCCTTTTGACTCGTTGAAATGTAAAACTTTCCGCAACGTCTGACCGGAGTAAAGTTGTGAGTTTAAACTAACCTTAGTTTCACGGCCAAACTATTGACGTCAGAAAATCGGAAGTTTTTGAGATTAGAATTTGATATCGTCTAGCGGATATCCCGGTATTCAAATATAAATTATGTGCAAATTTGATTTAAGTTATCCCCGTAAGTCTAGGGTCCTTGTGTTTCGTTTTTTCTACAGATCATCTACACTCTTTTTTTTATAAGAGCCAGTAAAATTGATTGGAAGCTGGCTGTTCTTAAATATTCCTCTATTTACAGCCTGAAATGATCTTAAATTGTTCTTACTTTTACAATGGTTGCGAAGCGTTTTTTGCTATCAATAGTGTTAATTGTTGCAAAGTTGACTCTCTTAACCATCTGACATTATCTTTGTGCTACCAATCTGCTTGTTTAGTAATTGTTTCTCAGCCTAAAGGTTATTTCATAAAATATCTATATTGAGCCAAGAATGGTCAGCTTCGGTTTGTTCTTAGCTCGTTCTTTACTTTTGGCCAAATTTGAGGCTGGGGTGTTCTAATAAAATTGTTCTTGCAAAAAAACAGTGTACAAGGTTGTCGTTACAGCTAGGGGCTTTTCCCTCGGACTCTGTTCAATAGGTCAGTTATTTGCCCAGATTTGTCGTGACTACTTTATGTTGGAGGGGTTAATTTGTTCCATGTGCTGCAGCATTTATTCTATGCCTATAAGTTCTTCATTGACCGAGCATACAAGTCTCACTATTCTTTCGAATTATTTCGATCATTTGTTCACGTTTATTCGGGAGACAAAGGCCTCTTTGTCTTGGGTTAACGATTGCAAGTGGAATGTTTGATCGAATTGCTTATTAGAATAAGTTAAAATATAATTTAGTGTTACACATCGTTGATTTTAGAGAGTTCATCAGCTATAGAAAATAAATGAGATCTTTGTGCATATATTGTACTATGTCTTAGTTTACCATTAGGGGGTTTAAGGAATGCAACACCGTAGCTTGGGAAAAATTATTGGCGGGCAACCATTTTTTGAGAACAATTGGGAGCCTAGGGACCATTCTGTGAACAGTCGAATTTTCGGATCACACACTTTTTTTTATAAATAATATAGCTCAGTGCCTAGTTACTCATTTTGTAACCTCTTTTGACCACTTTGTAGTTCTAAAAGTTCCTTAGTAGTTCCTTAATTTTAAGTGTTTAATTAGTAGATAGGAATAAGTATCGACGCAAGAAAAGCATTAAAATTCAACATTTTGCAATAAACTCGTGATAGGAAAACATGAAGCATATTATAACACAAAGAAGCTTAGCCTAGACCTATAAAACGTAAAAGTTAGTAACATAGTCATTAGAGAAGTTACATATCTACACCAAATGAATATATATGCAAAATCATAACGTTTCTAAGTGATTTGACCTCTAGTAGTATAAGTTCCTTGAGTTTTTTGACCTTCGATATGTAGGTTGGTTATAAAAGGCTCTTTATAAAAAGGAGCGTGAATTGGGAAGGCAAATACCCCACGGCCCCCCTTTCTACGGGCCTGAAAGGAATTTAGGCATTTTGCCTCAAGACTGTTGTTAGCTATTTCGCTACATTGTTCAAGCACTGAGGTACCTCTAAAAATGGTACATGCCCGTAGCCCGCTACCATATCCTTGTTAAGATACCCGCTCCGACCCTCTGGGGTTCTTTGTATATTGACATGTTGTTAACCCTATTTGAGGCACATTTTGTATGTTAGTCATACTACAGCCTTTTGGAATACGTTATGGAATTGGAGGTATTGCATAGCCCACTAGGGGCTGCGACTGCAAAGATGGGGGAGAGAGTAGCCAAGGCAACTGCACCGGAACGATAAAGTTTTGAGTTTTTCATTCAGTGTCATTAAGATATAACAGAGCTAGGCCCGTTAAAGGGCCAGAGAAAATTCAATTTTCTTTCTGCTCGTTTCTTTCTAATGATATCACAATATATTATTTAGGCACAACGAGACACAACATGCGACAATGAGAACAACCACTTCGCGCCTCTTAAACTAGCTAAATGAACTCTAAAAAATGACTCTGCTATAGGTCAACATTTGCTCGAAAACCCAGAACGTGCTCAAGCCTACAGTGAGAATCGTTTTCGAATTTTGGCAGAGCAAGGTCTACATTTCATTTAGCTATTTTGGAGTCTGTGTTCATAAAAAACCAAGGATCACCTATGGTGTAGACAAAAAGAGTACGTTTTCACCTTAGGACTGTTCAAGTAATCTTATTGGTCAGCTCGCTGTATCGTGGGTGTTGATTGGTTTTGCTTTATTACACCAACCGTTCACCTCTTTTCTGATTGACCTTTTTCGATCCACATCTAGGTAAAATAATCTGTTAGGTTTTTGTTTCGTTCTCTTTCTGACACATTACTCTGTCTGAGTGTCAGTCAAAATAGACAGGGAGATTACCACAACCATCTAGCAAACTTCCTAACCCTAAATTTTATTTCAGATTCAGTTCCTCCATGTTGAAACGTATATAAAACTGCCAGGGGCCATTTTAGGCATGGCTGGGATCCACGTAATTGATGACCACACCTACTTATGGTAGTATTTGCTATGTATATGCTATGTAATACTACATATTTTGTAAAGACAAAGAACGACGGATCTTTTCACTTGTCTCTCTAATGCAAGGTAGGTCCATCAAACATTTATGCCCCTCTTTGTCAACTTCCGTATATTGTCTGGGTTTTGACATTCTCAGAGTGACTTTACGAATATTATCTTTTATACTCATTCGTTTTAAGGAGGCTTGAGATCCTTTTGTATTCGCAATCTAGATTTTCGAGACTGCTTGTGATAGATTTCGCTGTGTTGAAAAGGGAAGATATGAAAATGTTTTTGACACTGTCAATGTGATGCGAGCTAGCATTCAGGTATTGGACAGTGTGAGTGGGCTTCCTATACACTGATACGCTTAGACTTTTATTGGCCTTCTGCTGGAGTTCAGTATCCAATAAGGCCAGTTTACCGTCCTTTTTTACCTTCGTAGTGAATTTTAACTTCACATAGGAGGAGTTGGTGCTATTGTAGAAGTTTTCTATCTTTTCCTTCTTTAATATAACGAACACATCATCAACATATCTTTCCCATACCTTTGGTTTCTCAATGTATGTATCAAGGACAAGAGATTCTTTCTCTTGCATAAAAATCTCAGCGACTACAGTTTATTTGAATATCAAGGTAGTTAATTGAGTTACAAATCATCAATGGATGGAAATTCCGAAATTTTTTGCTAGCTCTCATCTGCTCCGTTTAATAAGGCTTTCTCTGGGTTTAAGTTAGTTTTGTTTCATCATCAAAATCATCGTTTCCTCGCTATGGCTTCATTTAACTTGTTTTTTGCGTTATCGGACGCCTTATTGGAAGAACAGAGTTGTTAGTAGGAATTTGCTCTTGTATGCAACTGGCTTCTAGTTTTTTTAAATCAATCCCTTTACCTTCTGGTATACACGGAACTCTCTAGCTTTGTAAAAATGGAAACCCATGTACCCTTCTTTTCGAGAACAGCATTGGACACACCATTCCAAATAGATAGCTTTTTCGAGCATTGCCAATGGTAAATTTATTGAAGGCTGCTTAAAGTTGGAAAGGCATTTCAGATTTCATCCATCTTTGTATGTCTGCCAGGATCTCCCACCTATTTGCATATTTTTGAACGTCTGATCTATCCTATGATGAATTCGATGTAATGTACACGAAGCATAACATTGACAGTCACGACGACCAGTGAACCGACTGGTCAGATAAATGAGTCTTCTTAGGATGAACATTTAGATATTATTGAGTCCTAAAGTCCGACATCTTCTTGCGAGATTGCATTCAGCTGCCTTTTGTTTGGGTATTTCATGACTACAATTAGAAATAATAAATATTTTAAAAGAGTTTCAAAAGCTCTTTGCAAGTGAACAAAACATGCATAGAGCCCAACTCAGACCCCATGTGCATGCAACTGTAGTAGGCCTAATATTGTTACAAGAAAGCAAGTGATAAGAATACCCCTCGCATGGAGCAAGTTATAACAGATCGGCTGGCTGTTGTTTCTGACAGGAGGTAAACATCACCTAACGCTTCCTTATACCATCACATCAGCACTTCATCAGCACCAACTTTATAGGTTGTCACTAATGGAATGAAAGAAATCTTCCCCTCCAACCCCACTGAAGATGCGCGTCTCTTTTTGCATATGTTGGTTGCAGAAAGTATGTAAATAATTGTAGCAGAGGATAATGATGTTCTGACTTGTGTCTTAATGGTTGGTGGATTTCTGAGTTTATGGAAGAGAGATTTCTTCTACTCTGTTACCAGCACTGTATTGTCTGATAGGATGAGATCAAGGTCAGACTTTTGCAGATCTAGAGAGGTCCGTGTTGATTGAAAGGTAAGGAAGAGATTCAAAGCAAACGCAAACGAAAAAGTTATTTAAGATAGAGAGGAATTCATCCAAGAAATTTCTACAGCGGTAAAGCAAACTAGGCTGTTAGTCCGAGTAAGGGCACATAATTCTTTGGTCGAGCAACCAATAGTGACGTTCTCAGAGCTGAGTAATATAAGCTGTCTCAGCAACTTGCTCCAAATAGATACGTGGCAGCAGCAGCAGCTCATCATGGTTTCAAGTTTGAATTCATCTTCCTTTGGTCGAGCGACCAATAGTGGCTTACGCAGAGCTGAGTAATATGTACAGTATAGTGGCAGCAAATCGTGGATTCGAGGGCACATGATTTTTGGTCGGGCGACCAAGTGCTTACTCAGGGCTGAGTAATGTGGCTATGGCAGCAACTGGTTTGGGACAAAAAATTCTTAGTTAGCAGAAAAAATAACCAACTACTAACATTTGGCCTTTTTGCTACCTGTGTGTGTGGGGTTGACGCTTCTCCTCCTTTGTTCGTTTTATTTGGTATTTATGAGTGTTTGTGGGCTTAATGCCTTAGGTCATTGTTTTCTGCTCTGCTTATGGCTTTATTTTGTCTTTCTAATTTAATTTTTTTGGGTCGGGAGAAAATTTATTTAGAAAGGTTTTTTCGTAGAATCAGTTTTATTTTTCCAAACATTTCTTGTACTTGTTCCGATTGCGATTGTGGGGTCAACACTCATGTTTTTCTTTGGGACAATTCAACATTCGTGTTGCTTTGGCGCAAATTTTGCTATTCCGGTTTCGATTGCCGACCGTGACAAATTATAGTGTATTCGCAGGCCAAACCGGGCTAATGCATCGCACGCCCAACTTTTCCTGCAATTTTACTACAATTCTCGCCAAAATGTTGAGACAAATCTTTATTACACAACTTATTGACTTGCAGCCCTCCCCCTCACCCCCATTTCAATGTTGTTTGGGCAACTCATATGAAATTTTTTTCCCTGATACCCTGGCAACAAATTTAACCAACCTTCTACAGGTGGCAAGAGGGGGACCATTTTTCTCTATTTTTTTAGAAAGATTATTACATACTGAGCCTATTTTTTGGTTTGTCTCAAGAGGTTTTGGCGCCAAATCTTCTTTCCAACCATGTTGCAGGCACCGCGGAGCGGTTTAAAAGTGGGGGGGGCTAAACGGAGGGAGATTTTTTCAAGCAATGACCGAAGGTCGTTGCCAACAACAGCTAGGGGTCTGGGGGGCGCTGTAAGCCTCCCAGCGGGTCCAGGGCAGAGCCCTGGTAGGGGTCCAGGGGGCTGAGCCCCCGGAAGCTCATGAGATTTTACTATCTCGGAGGTCTTAAAATGGCCCAGAATCAAAAAGAATTCTCTTTCTGCATGGTAATTAAATAACACAAGAATTACGGATATAGCCTCTCTACGAATATCTAACTCATCATCATTTATTCAAGCCACATAGCTGTATGCAGTACGGCCTCTAATTATCAAAATAATAACTCGTAAAATCACAACTACACCTTATATTCCCACCCCTAAATTCGCCCCTAAAGCTCTTTATTTTGAATTTGTTTCTTATGCTAATTTTCATATCAGAGTAGTGAATACATAACTATAAACATAAACAAAACAATTTTGATAAACGTCGACAAAAAATGTTTAAAAATGTAAAAAGGTGCTCCTTCAGTTTTTAGTTGTTTTTATTTTCCTCATCTTCTTTGGCAAACCTTCCAAAATGTATGTGCCTGTTTTCATTACAAACAAGTATATTGGCAACTTCTTTTAATGTTAAAAAGTCAGTTCTTTTTTTAATGCGCATTTAAAATAGCCAAATTGTTAAATCTTTCCTGTGCCATTGTAGATCTTAGCCAGGTTTTAAGACGTCTTGCCATGGAAAAAGATCGCTCTCTCATTATTGAGGGATTGAATGATCCCCCATGACCAGCACAGTAAACCAGCCTTCTCTTCAAGTTTTTTTTGTCGGTATACAACAACAGTGAAAAACGTTTTACATGTTTTAGGACTAATCATCAAATCAGCTCCAGAATCAATATCAGAGCTGTGATAGCAGATCAAATGAACGAAAAGTAAAAATGCGGCCAATAATTTCTTGAACATATTGCATTCACAAAGTATTGGAAATGTAAGAGAGAACTCAATGTCCAGCACATGGATACAATGTTGTGTCTTTGGGTGTGTCACCTGTGCAAACCACTATAAGAAGAACTACAGCTAATTGACTATTGACAGAAAATCACCAATAGCTATTGGATTGTTTTCCTTATTATGAGAATATTATTGTTAAGATGACCACAAATTAATCCCTGTGATACAATAGCTCAATTTAAGTTTTGGTTTACATTCTGACCCGAGAAAACAACAGCAGAAAAAGTTAATTGTTGGTTTCTTATGTTTACTTTTTTTAGCAAAAAGTGGGGGGGCTATAGCCCCCCCAGCCCCCCCTGCTCAGCGGTGCATGTGTTGACTCGGGTTTCTCTAATTGTGCACTGTTTTGCATGAGTAATCCACACTGCTGCGGCTGTGTCTAGGATAAAAATCTGGGCATTAGGTATTTCTGCATACGATACCTCCTGTAGATCATCCAAATCACACTGGTACAATTTTCTCTTTGCCGATTTTCTTATAGCTCCATCTGCAGTGGCAAGAGACAGAGGAACAGGTGACAAACGATAACTTAGAGCCTTGTCAAGATCAACTGTGTTTTTGTACGACCTTGCTACTAGAAGCGAAAAATCATGTCGTTGTGCCACAATGTTCTGTTGCTTTTCTTTTCCATTCTGGATTTTGAACTTCAAAGCTTTCTTTGAAGGTTCTGTATTCGGTGAGTTTTGATTTGATCGAAGGAACTTCTTTATGTCTAATTGGCTGTCATTCCCAGTAAATCTACTAGTAAACCCTTTAAGCTTAACTTCTCCTTCTTGTCTTATATCAAAAGGATTCGAATGTATTTTGCTGTCGACTGGCCTTCCGGACACGGTAACGTATACAATATCTTTGGGGAGATCAGCTCAGAAAGGACGGACGAAATTTTCCTTAATGATCCCTTGTACTCTCTTGACCATTTCCTCGCTTTTGATGATCTCTGATGGTCGAAGACATTTTCTTGGATTACGAATACTTTTTGACAAGCGCGCCTCTAAGGGGACCATTATGGAAATAAGGATAATTTGACCTTTTTAATGCTATCCCTACCACCGTAGTTAGAGGTGTTTTTAATATTCAAGTTAATTTTATCTTCCGGTGCTTTTATTCTTTGCATTTCTGTAACTTGCCTAATTTAATTATCAATCTTATTTTATTTTCGTATTCCTGTAATTTAATTTGAAGTGGCAAATGAATACTTAGTTACTTACTTACTTATATATCTCAATCTCCTCGTGGGCCCCTGGATAGTTTGCATCAAGATGCTTCATCAAAAAACTGTAATATGTACCATACCGGGAGTAATGCTCAATCAAAAAGCTGTAATATGCACCATACCGGGAGTCATGAACTTTGTTCATCATGAACATGAATGGTAACCAAAACTGCCACATTTGCAGGCGCAAATCAAAACTATTGTTGGATATGGGAAACCTCAATCTACGTAAGGATTCAACTGCAACAGCGTATTGCATCCAAAATTGCAGAGTGTTACCAGACTCCCCTTCAAGGCATTCCTTCTGACAGCGATTGTACTCTTCGATGTAATTTCTCGCTTCATCATTTTTCAAAATCTTTCAAATTTCCTTGCATCGATCCCAATCTCCGTGGTAATATCTCCGTTACTCTTTAGGCAATGTGATGTCACAGCGTCCCTGAAACAGCCTAACTATAGCCTCAGCAAAATATTCGTGAAAAATCGATGCTCTGTTGTAGTGATTTCCTTTCATAACACCATTTAGGCTCCTAGATGCACACAAGCAGGCTTCGAATATTATGTCTTCAAAACGACTCCCTGCTACTGTGGTGCCAATAGAATTGAAAATCTCCCCCTTATTGATTTACTTTCTTGCAACGAACTGAGAGATTTTTCCGTTAAGCAGAGATACAGTAGAATCCCAGTAACTCGAACAAGCAAGGGACGATCATAATAGTTCGAGTTATCACATGTTCGAGTTATCGTGATTCTACTCTACTTTCTTCCTTTGTATTCTTGTAGTGCACGACATAGGCGATTTAACCACTTTGATTTCCACTCATTCTTAACCCTTTTAATTAAATGCGATTGACATCTTTCAGTAAAACTACATGTTTCGACACTGTGTAGACCTTATAATTGAGTTTCATATCAAAAATGCAATATTCCAAGTGAAATTGAAAAGTTGAACAACATCTGTTTGTTATTCCAACACTATTCAAAACTATGCAATACTAGATAGTAAGATGGTTCAAAGTTTATAAACAAGTTTATATTCTTGCTAAAATTAAAACATTATTAATCAAATAGGTATATAAATACAACATTTCAGATGTTTAGGAGTTCTAAAGAAGCAGCTTTCAAATGTTTAGAAGAGCATTCTAATTCTAAGCATATTTTCCATTTTAAGAAGCAAGGCTCAGTATGAAAATAAGGCAAAATATACTTCCGAAAAACCCATAAATTCTAATTTAGCATCCTTTATTTGCTTTGGTCTAATTTTAACCGTAATACATACATATTTTAGTTCAAAGAGTCTTCTCCCCGATTCTGATGGAAAACGGGGTTTAAAATTGAAATACGAGGCTGAACGCGGCCACGCCCTTTGGTATAACAACCATATTCCGAATCAGCACCCCGAGATTGACCAAATCCAACTACTGGGGTATAGTTCCTTCGACTTTGACGATACCCTCCTTCTCGCCTGTTCAATATATGGAGGTATGATCAACCTCGGACCAGCTTTCGAGAGAAATTCGGGATGTGTGAGGGTTCTTTCCGATGCAAGCTCGATCCTGTTTAGTAATCCATGACAAAGAAGGAAATTTACCTAAACTGTTCGAACATTTATCAAGCAGATAACTCGCCATGCCGGTGCACTCTGCTCGCCAAGGAATCAATATCGTTTCATTTGAATGATTTTGCTAACGATGTCTCGTCTTTCCTGGACAGAAAGTGCTTATCTGCATATGCAAAGTGAAAAATCAGAACTAGAGTTTATGTAAACGGGAGGAAAACTGTCACGAGTAAGTAGGCGACTCGGGAACCCTTTCTCTACATAAAGAGACCCTTTCGGGAATTTCTTCAGAACCGTCAAGTATGGACAACAAATGCTAGATTCTGAAAGATAGAGTCTCAAGTAATTGCACCTTATTGAGATTCTTTATCTAAATAATCTAAATCTCTGTACGATTTTTAATCTACTTGCACTGAAATTCAAAATCGATGTTAGTTTGTCACCAAGAAAAGAGTTCAAAATTCAATCCTTCATCTTGACTGCTAGTAGGACAAGTTGTCGCACACATTACCTTGCTCCACCTCGTCAAGTGCCATTCTCAATTTCGTGATCTTTTTTCGTTCATTTGGCCAGGACAGTACAAAGGCGCCTTTATCTATGACGTATTTCAATCCATCTTTGACCATGATGATGTAGTCTTGATCTTTCTTGAAATTTGGATATGCACAGCTTTTCGATTTATAAACATGGAGTTTCCCTTTAGGTATATGATCCTTCTTTCCTGTTTTGTATACCGTCTTAACAATCAAGGCAATGCGCTCTTCAGTGTTTAAATCTTTCACTTCCTTTACGGTGCCAACAAAAACTGGAAATAGAAAGGCAAACTGTTTTTATCAAAAGGAATGAATGCAAATACATGGTCGTGGTAAATGGCCCTGCAACTTTTCAAATTCCATTATAGCTATATTTTTGTTTTGAAGTAGTAGAGAATAAACAATATCTTTATACGTTTGATAAAATCTTTATTAGAGCTGGTGAGGATTTCATCAAAGTTTTTAAGAATTAAGTTTACTTTTGAACTACCTTGATATATTTATAAACTTGGGATTCAAGGCTCATGGTAAAGTTAAGTTTTTAGTTTTATTTCGCCCCCCCCCCCTCTTTTCATGCGTCCCTTGAATACAGGATGAAGATGAATGATATACTTGTTATACTATGTATAAGTAGAATAACACTTCACAGCCTATAGTATTATGGTGTGACTGAACTTTAGTGAGTAAATTGCTTCAAAATCTGTATTTTGACCATCAAGCTTTCTATATGATGGACCATGAAGGTAGCAAACAAGCTTCACCACATTGTCTTACTTAAGATACTGTACTTTCTGACACCTACTCTGGGCTTATTACTAAAGCCTGGTTTCTATAAAAGTTGCTGAGGTCGCTGGGGTCGTCGGGTCGCCGAAAAACGAGTTCAGCGACTCCAGCAACAGTCTGTCTCCATTTGATCGCTGAGGGTCGCTCGAGTCCAGAACAACCATTTTGAAACAAAGGAAGTCTACTTCTAGCCATGCGCTGTGCTTTCTGCCAGTAATATTTCTTTAGATGCACTCAACCGTGGGTCGCTGAGGGTCGTTGAGGGTCGCCAGCAAAATAAATTATTTTGTTTCCATAAAGTCGCTGGGGTCGCTGAACCCGTTTTTGAGCGATCCTGGCGACTTCAGCGACTTCAGCGACTATATGGAAACCAGGCTTAACTGCTCACTGAAATTCAGAAGCTCAAATCTTTGAAATGATTCAGTTAAAATTTCACTTGATGAATTATTCAAGAACGAAGAAATACTGATGATTCTCCTTAGCGCTGATGCCAAAGTTGCTAATGGTGCGTCATGTAAATTTCTTCACTGTCCACGTTCTGATTTGAAAGCTATTATTGACTTTCTGGGTATGTTTAATACTCCAATTTGTGCAACAGACAACCCAAAATAGAAGATCGAGAGGTCCAGAACAAAAGATGGGTGGACTTGCAACTGGCTCTCAGTTTTCAACATAATCAAACTTGGGACATCAATTATCTACGACATCCTCCATGAACTTTGCACAGAGAGTTTCATGGGAAAACTCGTCACTAGATCCAAGATCTCGCAGAACGAGACAAAAATCAGCAAGATTTAGACATTCCTACATTTAATCTTGGGTCATCAAAAGTGCAAGTAAGGCTAAGCCCCAATGTTTTAAAAAGGGATTGAAGGAATTCCTCAAAACCTCAAACCTTGGATAAATGATGCTCAGGAAGATCGGCAATCTAGATTTCTTATTTCACATGTTATATTTAATCAGGTAGTTGTATATATTTTTTTATTTGATATGTAGCTGATGGGATCTCGTGGTTAAATATCATGAAATGGAAAATGAAAGCTCGAGTTTCAAACGACTCCCTCTAGACAGCGACCGAACCTAAGTCTGCAGGTAGTTTCCCGCCGTTGCATTCAAATACAAAAATAGCTAGTCTCTGCAGATTAATGTTTTTTGTTGAATCACTGTCACAAGAGATGAATCAAAGACTTCATAGTATGGAGCCTACCACAAAAGTCTTCGTATTGACTATTGCATCAGTGAGAGAAGTTAGCTTGTTCATTAGAGTAAAACGAAAGTGCAAATCAACAAAAACAACAATAAAAGGATCAAATAGCTTAAAGATATTTTATGCGATATCCAATAGAAGAGAAGTTTACTCAAGATGCCACACGCTCCGATATCAGGGGAAGGGAGCTTAGAAAAAATAGTTTTTTACCGATCTTCAAAGCACTAAACTACGACCAAGAGGATGATTAACAGAGATACAAAAAGCAATCAACTTACCAAAGTCTGTTGCCAAGCAGGCCTTCTTCTTCAAAGATTTCGGATTAGTACTGGGTTTATCGGCACATCCACCTAGATTGAAAATGAAAATACAGCAAGCTAAACAGAAAATAGCCTGACACAATATTTGCGAGGTACTGGCACCTGCTGTCAATGAAACTATTATATCAAGTGTGCTAAACTCTAGATTTTATTCAGGTAGTTTCATACTTGTATTGCATAACAATATCATAAAAACATTGTTTATATTGTAATTTTTTGAGTTCTGAAGATGGAGCAAAGAACATTGTTCCGAAATGTAAACTGATTATGTCGTAACGAACTTGTCAAACTTATAATGGACTTGCCATAGGTTAGCTATTTAGATTGGTCATGAAAAAGCATATTGGGATGTCTTCCTCCTGATGTCGTTCTACAAATATGTGTATTTATCGTCGCAGTTATTAACTAAACTTTGGTAGTAGCTAGCAATTTAAAGTGATGACAAGCTTGATCTAAAACTTGTCTCATGTGTGATACGATTTCATTAAGTATGGCAAAGTGACAATGCACGTGTGCTGAACTATTAATCAACTAAATACCTTGACTACATTGGCACTCGTCGTCATTACCACAAATAGTTCGAAGTAGTTGACTGTTCTTCTTAGGGCCATAGAATTTAGAGCATGCGTCAGCTAGGATCAAATAAACAAAATGTAGATAGTCATTCCGAAAACCATACAATATTTGAAATATCAAATTTTCAAGGCTTCCACAATGTGACCTAATTAGGTCTCTGTGATTCTGTGCGTTTTGGTTTGTTCAGGAAAGATACCATATGAAATTTAGCATTTGGAAAACAGACTGCTTCAAAGATGGCAAAAGAATTAAGCTCTTTTTAAGGAATCAAAATATCAAGAATAAGATATAAAGTATACTGTAACTTCTAAAAATGCATAATCTTTAAGAATCTATAAACATATTCTAAAATCATTTCTTGTATCAAAGATGATATCTATAGCAGAAGAGCTATAACCATTTCTCCATTTACTACTTACCTTTATAAATATTTAGGGTTTTGGTTAACTCTAAATACCAAGGAGTTAGAAATTGCCATTTGTAGCAAGGAAAAATGAGATGAAAAGCTTGCATGGTCCATGCATTAAGTAGCCTAGTGGTTAAGGTGCTGGATTTCGTATCCTTGAAGCACAACCTTCGTGGGTTCGAATCCACGTACAGTTAGAGCCATGAACTACAAGCCATCAGCCTACTCAGCTGTCCATCCTTCCGAGATCAGTTGAAGGGTAACCCGGTGCCTAGAGTTATAACTGACGGTGTCCCAAATTAGGAGATATGCTAAATACTACAAAACTTATATAAAGTCAATTATAATCATTATCATAATTACGGTCAACAGAATGATACTCAACTCTAATGCTATGTTTTTTTTATGCCAAAATTCCAAAATCATCTATTGCATCCAGTTTTGCTACATTATCCTCATTTTTACGAAATTGCTCGGCCTCGAGGCTGAAGATCCTATTTTCAGAATTCATTATTTCCTCTCTTAAAAAGTTAGAAGTTACCTGGTTCGTAGTAATCGTAAACTTTAATGGGGACAGCATGAATGTCACCAACTGTGAAATGACGATTCATTTTGACCGTTACGCACGTCTTCTTCTCATGTGAAATCTGAAATAGCAAGATCTGAAATAACAAGATGTTCAGCACTTGATCTAAAGTTATGGACAAGTAATCCAAATTTGATTGTCTGGTGTACAGTATGTGCCAGAAAAAGCAGACAAGTTTGAAGAGCCACGATAAATCGGATACTGTCTGAAACGTACTAGAAATATTTCTCAACTATGCTTAATATATGAGCTTAGGTATGGTTACTTTTTTAAAACGTTTGCAACAATAGTTTTAGAGCTAGAAAATGCCTTTTGTGACATAATGTTTTTGCCATTTCTAAAAGTCGAGAAGCTTTCGAGAAGTAATAAAAATAGTCTAATTATGCGTACCCAGAAGTGTTCCCAAATCAAAAGCAAAAATTCAGTACAATATCAAAACCATATCGATGAAAAGCTTTGGTTTACTTATTTAGATTATATTGTTGTCATTGCGAACTAAAGACAAAAGAAACCGAGATTTATTTCTTTTGTTCCATAATTTTGTCGCCATGGCAAAAGGGATGTGTCTGAAAAAACCGGTCTTCACTCTGAAATTGTCGTTGTCAGACATCTAAAACTTGATCATATATAAATTGGTCTCTTCGGAATCGATGTAAACTACTCTCAGTGTGTTCAAGGCAATATTCAATGCAGAGTAACTTATCAAGCGTGTCTACTTTTCTGGCCCATTAGGTACAGATTGGTAAGTGAATCCCCCCTCCGGGTATTTGTCACATATTTTCCAATATTTGAAACGAAGAAGCTATGCATAAAGCAAAGCTTTTACGTAATGCTACTGCCGTGCTCAACCATATGAAAAATGAGTTCGACTCAAGCTCAGCAAATAAGGGGATCGATTTATACGCGCCGTTTCGTTGCAGTGCCAGCAAGCGTTATTTGAAAAGTAATTTGTGAAAACGAGTACAAGTATTTTAGTTAAAGAAAGTTTTAAGGTTAGCAGATTTGCATAGTTAGGTCTCAGCTGCTAACATGGCCGTCAAATGGTCAGGTTTAGTCGAGCACGGCAGACAGTATGACGTTTAAAACAGAGTAGATCTTATAACAATATTACCAAGCCAAGGACAGGAGCACAGCAGGTGCTAAGAGTTTGATTTACACGTTGACCGTTTTGGTAAACAGGGCTGGATCCAAGGCCAATTTTGGTAGAAATACAATACAATTAGTATCATAACAACTTGTTTCCCTTACATTATTCTTTGATATGTGTGTTACGCCCACATTTTCATGAGTGCTTGATCCGGCCCTGGTAAACAATTTTGTTTCATTCAGTTTAGTTCAGCAAGGTCGTTGCACGATGTATAAACTAGGCTTTAGAAAACTAGTGCTGGGTCATAATGATATAGTAGCAACAACTATGTCGAAGAGACTCACCTTTCCGAGGTAGATTATTACGCTTCTGTTGTTGATTTCGTATCTATCGATTCTTGGGTTTTGATTAAGTGAAAGCAGCTAAAATGTGAGGATTTCAAAAACTACTTTAACAATATGATATATATCTGTATGATGATATTGTCCATTGTGGCAGAAATAAGTTTTTTTTCAGTGGGACTATTTAATTCAAAATTATTCTTTGTCATAACTATTCGAATATTTTTTCCACTATAACTTTTATTGAGTTCTTCTTAGTCAATATAATACGAATTCCTTCCTTTTCGATGATACATATTCATGTATTTTGAATTTTTTTTCCAAAAGTTCGTTGCGTTACAGCGTACCAGCCTCTTCAACACTGGTTTATTGAATTGAATGAGATCTGTACAGCATTTGTTACTCATGATACATCGCGCAGAGTTCATCTCACTCTTAAAATTGTATTTTATTTCCTATCTTTACTTAGACAATCTTTTGGTTCCAAATCCTTTGTTAAATCATGCGCAAGCCTGCGTCAAATTTATGCAATTACCGCCCAATCGTTTTATAATCTATTACTGACATCTCTTGCTTTTGTTTATTTTGCATATGTAGTAAATGACAGAGGCCAGGGATGAAGTGAATTTTTGAGTTTTGAATTAGAATTTACGAAGATTTATTGGCCTACTTTTTGCACACAGAAGTGCCTGTGAATAATTTCATTAAGTTATGCTTTATCAAGAAGGGGGAAGACTTTAATGTTTTACTCAGGATTTGAATATAAAACTTTAGTAAGGTGAATTTTCACTTCGGGTAGGACAGGAGAGTATCTTGCTCGAAGGTAACCAAGACATGAGATAAAGTTAGGCGGTTTGGCGTGCGAGTGGGTGTTTTAATCATTGTGTTACAATAAATGGGAAAAATATACTTTTATCGTTATATGAAAGATGTAATACTATAAACTCTCTCATCATTACTAATTCCACATTTTCCACATCAATATTAGAATTTTCCTACGACTATCAACGTGGAAGTCTGGTGTGATGGATTCTGTGCTGAGTTCTGCCTGCGGCGAACATGGTTCTAATTCTCTCAAGCAGAAACATATTTTTGCTTTTTAATTTCTTCGAGAATAGAGAAAATATTGAAGATTCTAGAGCGTTTAAGTATAATTATTTATAAAATTCATTATATAATTCTTATAAAGAAGTTCTGAAACAACAAGAATTTTATCTCTTATTCCATTGTTACTTCGAAAAGTAATCGTACATAGGCTGGCATGAGAGCTGACAGGAATCCTCAAACAGACGAAAAAAGGTGCATTTCTGGCTTTCCCCTAAACAATTTTTCCGGATGTAAACCCAAGACTCCCTAATTGCAGCCCATTTGTGCGGCGATCTAATTCTACTATGCTCAAATTCTACGCTGGGTACGCCCCTGGTTTTACAGATACCCGAAACGAATCATACATACAGAGGAATTCCAAAAGTGTAAACTCAGGCCCCTCAGCATAAAATCAACTTCCAAGAGTCCTCTCGTTGTTGACTAAATACTGCGAATGATTGATACATCACGATTATAACACAAACCTTTTTAAGAGCTTTTTCGTCCGCTTTGAAGCCTGTGACTAACCCAATATCCATGATAGTCATCGAAGACCCATTCGAAAACTTGTGTCTGTTGAAACATTGAGTAATATTAATATTAATCTCAAATTGATTTCCTCTTACAAAGTCTGATAAATGCCCATTTTCAGCTGAAAATGTTATTGCTAAATGCTGCTCTGTGATAAATGCTGCCCTTATAAAACACCGTCCCTTCAATTGACCGTTTTCGCTAAACACTGTTTCTAATCTGATAAACGTTGTCTTGAAAAAAACTGCATTTTTCAGCTTGGAGTGTGTGTTAAAAGTTGCTCTCTGTTAAGCGCTCCCCATGAACGATGCATCTTCAGCTAAAAAGTTGTGTTAAGCACTGCCCGATGATAGACGCTGCACTATATCAAAGGCTATATCTTGAAATGAAAATACTTCCTTTTTAAGGAAATACTATAAATACCTTTCGTCGGGAATTGGCTATCATAGCTTAAATGTCATTCTATTAAAGATAACTGCATAGACAAGACTTGTGATTATCATAATTTGGAAACAGAATCATTAGAAAAACAGAGTTCCTTGGATCAAATTATTGATGTTGATAAGTTAGCAGCAATAAAATTTGATACAAAAGTAAACCATTTTTTCTTTGCATTGTCTTATTATTGGATGGATGCAAAATAATTCTAGCCAAAATATGATTTTGTATTTTTACCTGGCGCAGACCTCTACTTTTATAACATTGGGAGTTTGGTCATCGTTTTGAGATTCTTTGGTCTTGCGGCACTTCTTCTTCTTCTTCTTATTCTTCTTCTTCTTATTCTTCTTACATTTTCTCGACTTCTTTTTCTTCTTTTTCACCTCTTGCACGCCTGCACCAGCATCACTCACGGTGTTATCTTTGTCTTCCACGGTCTCCACTTCTATTATATAGCCACATTGCTCATCAAGACTTGTTGGTTTGTTGTAAGTTGTCACAACCTGTCAAGAACGCAAAAGAATACCTGAAACTCAATTCACACTGGTTACAGTTGCAAATTTCAATACATTTGCAAATAATTGAAATTTCAGGTTGTAGGTTCTTATTTGACAAAGGTTCTAATATGCAGGTCTTTAATATGTGTTTCGAATAATGTTTTGAAGATACTAATAATACCCAATTTAATAATACCGTAATACCAGTTTGTTGAATTTTGTGCAATATCAAATAGATAGATAGCCTAAAAGAACAACCTACCGTAGATATAGACACGTTTTGAATTTCTTGCAACATATGTTTTAGATTTTACTTATTTTAGACTAGCGATCTCCCGTTTCTGAAAAAAATACAGAGCTTGAAAACAGAACAAATGTTTCAGAAGCTTTTAGCTTCTTTATCCATTATCTCAAAAGGGACAATCAGCTATCGAAGGCTGGGTGTATTTGATCTAAAATTACATTTTTCCTTAGATAACCCAAATGATTTTTCAAATAGTCAAACGAGAATTATGTGTTACCTGCAACTGAGCCGTGCCTTTGCCCTTTGTGTCAATATAAACTTTACCAGGAAGGGCTCCAGTGATCTACGAATAAGAATAAATGCAAGTGACAGTTTTTCCGCCAATAATTAACATTAGTAGCATACACTTAACATATCTTTTAAATGGAAGATAGATCGACTGATATGATCCTTATCCGCAATCTATGTTAATTTAACATTACTTGACAAAATATCTAAAAAAAATTATTATCTCTACATCATTGCGTTCCCGAAAACAGCATCATAGTGCTCCATGTATGAAGGTACAGAGCTATATAGATAATAAACAAGAAAGGAGACTGGCTCTCTGTAATTCAAACTTCCATGCTCTCATGATCATCAAAAATATTATACTCTCTCTATCTGATGATTGCGAAAAGATGAAACTTTGAGTTATAGAGAGCCAGCGTCCTTTCTTGCTTCTCATCTAATAGAGCCATCCATCCTTATTTAGTTGAAGTAGGTTTAACTGACAGGTGGAAGGCAGTATAAATCATACCTCGTACTGCTGGCGAACCAACGCATTCTCGTGCGTCACTCTGATCGTCTTCCGGATTTCGGCCTCTCTTGATGACGTCATGGTGATAGAGAGATCCAGCTCCCCACCCGCAGTCTTAGAGCTGTACTCGGAGAGAGCTTGCAAGGCAACAACTGTGTCCTGAAATATAATGAAACTTCTAATCGGTACATGGAATATAAAGCAGGATTGTAATAATTTAAGATGCTTTACGTTGGTTATTATCTATACACTCGAACTTAATCCAAAATTCATTATCAGAAGATGTATTAGCTATAAAAAACAGAAGAGATATCAATTTCATAAAAAGGTACCTCAATGGAATAATTGCACATATTCTATAGATATGATTATCAAAAAGAGAGGCAAAGAAACACAACTGTAATACCGCACACTTAAGCCCTGGCCAAACAATGCAATGATTTTGCCTTGTAAATTTTAGGTTTTTGCCAAACGCTGCAACATTTCTAGTGCCACATTTGTATACATTATCAAAAAGTGAACTGAAAACAAAGCATTTATGTTTTTTCTATGGTTTAGCCGCGAGAAGCACTCACTGTGCGCATCTGTTCACGTAACAAATGTTGCATGACCCGGCCATACGAGATAACATCATATTGCACGGTGCAACAATTTTAACCGTCTTCAAACTTCTAGCAGCATCGTGCAACAAATGTTGCACAGTGCAACATGATTGGCGAAACGACGCAGCATTGGGTCGGCAAGAGATGTTGCATCCAAATTTTGCATCTTTTGGCCCTGGCTTTAGGCCTTTCGGACTTGTGCCATAAGTAAAATCATAAAGCCCCGGCAAAAGGATGCAATATTTGGATGCAAAATTTGTTGCCAACCCGAAGCTGCGTCGTTGGACCACCCATGTTGCACTGTGCAACAATTCTTGCTTGATATTGCAAGAAGTTTGAAGACAGTCAAAATTGCTGTACTCAGCATGATGTTACATCATTTGGCCGCATCGTGATTTGTACCCAGTTAAATTTTCAAGAACGGAGACAAATTTTGCACTGAAAATGTTGCATCGTTTAGCCAGGGCTTACGTCGCACTCTAAGGAGGACATAAGTCCAAAAGGCCTAAGTGTGGTGTAAAAGATATGTTTCTTTGCCTCTTTTTTCGACCAATTTAAAGTTATTACAAATGCATTAACTATGAAAAGTAGTATGCATCCCATTAAAACAAATTTTCGCCGAATTGGGTTGCGTTTGAATATATGAAATTCAAAACCCAACGAAAAATAGACACTCGTAAATTATTTTTCATGAAAGTTTTTCTGGAAAAATGAATCTTCATAGTATTTGCTTTTGCTGACTGTTTGCCTTGCAAAAAGCTCTATGGATGGCAGTATGGCCGATTTCAAAAGTGGGGAAATAAGGAACAGCGTAACAAAAGAGACATAAAGTAAATTAGGTATGTTTGACATTATGAGCTTAACGTCAAAGCATTAAAACCATAGAGTTGATCTTACCTGTGTAGAATGAAACGATCCCTTAGCGTTTCTTTGCTGAGTCAACCAAATAACAAGAGGGCCAGCACTGTCGGTTTCCTTAAGTTCCATCATAGTAAGGAGGGTGTATGCGGTAGCCTCAACGGTCAGGGCAGCTCCCCCATCTTTGATGTACATCACCTCACGACCTGATACAGAGCATAGTAAGATAGATTTCTGTTTTGGAAAAATAAACTTTCAAAAATCAAATTCTTTGGTGTATCAAAATTTCCCAAAGAATTCATTTCAATTATAAGAATCAATAAGCTATTTAATAAAAGATAATTTACTGTGACGTTCTCTAAAAATGCTTAAAAAGGAATGGGTGAATGAATTTCATTGGTTGTTTATTAATGGACTGGCTAGAGCAACTCTATAGGCTTTGATTGTCTCCAAAGCACAAAATTTTGATCTGATTTCGCAAAATCAGCAAAATCGAATCAAAACTTAAAATCTTTGATCGGTCAGATTCAAGAGGTTAAAATCATATGACTGATGCCATAGTCGATGGTTTATGATAGAGAGATCTCTGTTTAGACGAAATCGAGGCAAATTACGAAGAAGAGCTTTTTTAACTTCATAAAGGATTTCAGAGGGTGGGTTCATATTAAATGACATGTGAATGCAAAATTGAATGTGTGATTTAAGTTAAATAGAAGAAATAGTATATTTTAGAAATATGATCAATAATTAAAGCCATGTGTCTTCATTGCAAAGAAGAGCATTCGTTTCCTTGCGTTGTAATGTAGAGCAACATACATCAAAGGAAATACACAAAGTATACATCAAAACGCTATTATGATAGACGGACAACTAAATTCAGCCACTTTTACAGCTGATAAATCCAGAAAGTTGGTGTTTTCACATGTATGAAGTGCAAAAATTGTTGATAGTACAAGGTATCTGTGGTTGATTAAAAGCTAGAATTGAATAAGCAAATAATCAACTAGCCGTTTCGAACTTTATCTAATTGATTTCTTCGAGATTAATTAAGTTTAATTAGGTTAAGTCGTGAGCAATTGTAGCACCCGTACACACTTAAACAACCCTAACCTTCTGTTTATGCACAATCACAAACAAAAACAGCTGAATTTAGTTGTCTGATGATTGCAATAACGTCAAACTCTAAGAAACATCATTTCGTTGTATTCTTATTGCGTTATTTCTATTACAAAATTTGATAACAAAACTTTACCCTCCACCAACTCGGATTTGAGCATTCCAACCAACTTGTTGTAGGCAGTCCTCTTCCTTGCACTGCCTGCTTTACTCAGCGCATATGCAACGAGTGACATCAAATACCCGCTCTTTATTGCAGCTATCTTAGTCTCAAGGAAAGTTGTTGCTTGGAGTACCACATTAGAATCCTGATAAGAGATAAGTATGACTTTTATGGTCTCAAAGATAAAGAATATTTGAGAAAAAGCAGGGTTTAGGAGAGTAGGCAGCAGGATATCTGTTGTTATTTAAGATCGCGTATAGGTTCGTCTCTACGTTCGTTGAGTTAAGGTTGAACTGTGCCTTGTCTGACTTATAGTAGATCCACCATAGCCAAACTCACAATGCATGTTCAGTGCTTTATGCTAGACATGTTTCTAACGGACCTAAACTCAGATCGATCGAACTATCATAAAACCCCATGAGCCCTAATTAAACACTAATCGGCCCTTCATGTTTTCCCAAACTTATTCTCTAAGCAAAAATCAAATTGAAATGCCATAGAATTCTTACATAAAACTTGACCATTAATTTGGACTTTCCCAACACAAATGCAGGTCGGAACAAGATATCCCGATTGTGGACATTAATTGCAGTGATTGGATACTTGGGTCATCAGTATTGAGGGTTTGGACAAACAAAATCTGCCTTGTAATCTGTTACATTTTATTCAACACATAACAAGTCCATTTTAGGGCATGAATGGCTAAAACCATAACGAGAATCGATGAAATAATGAGGCAACAACTATGCTAAAAATTCCAAAGCTTGTTTGATTATGCTAGATTTAATATTAACGATTTATACATTCAGCGTTTTTAGGGGTTTTACTTATATTTGGATCATAAATCTTATCTGAACAAGACTTATCTTCATAAGGCTTTCTCACAATAGTTATGCTTTGTTTGCTTTCAAAACTTAAACAACTAATAACCAACTTTTGAGGGCTGAAAATCCAAATTATTCAAGCGACTTGTACCAGTGTCCAGTTGGTTGTTGAAAAAAGTAATCAGAGGAATAGTAAACCAAAGAGAAATCTGAAGTATGGGACTTACATGCTGAGGACACGTGGTTTTGCATTCCATAATGGAAATCACAACAAACGCAGTGAGTGACAATTTGCTGGATACACCACCCTGTAAGATTCAAAGCAATTGAATTACCGTATAGGGTTCTACTAGAGTAAAGCCGTTCAAAGAAAATCACGGAAATTAGTTTCAATACATACTAGTGCGGAGCATGCTATTTTTGAGGTTGCTTTTACTTGAGCTAGAAATTGTTTATCAGCAAATACAATTACTATCTTTGTTAGGTATTGATTCATGCGCAGAGTGCAAAGGGTCCACTGACATTGCAACCCTGGTCCTTCCCCTCGATGTGACCAGATCTCACCACCTTACCTAGTGACTTCTTTTACACAAACTTTGTGACAAGTTAGAAGGTGGGTTCGAGCCCTTGATCCTTAAAACAAAGGTTCAGAAAGTCTCGTGCTCCAGACCTGGGAGAGGTATGTTTCAATTGTAGTAGCTCACAAGTGAGAAAATGTTGATGGAAGTGGTTTTTCTTTAATCTTTAAGCATCCCATTTATTTCCTTTATTCTATCATGCCTAAAAAAGGGTAACAAAGTTCACTCACAATCATCTCTCTGTGCCTAACAGCATATCCTTCTGGGAAAGAGCCGTCAGCTGCTTGAATCGACTCAAGAAACCTCAATGACTGGCAAACTATGTTTTCATCGATATCATCGTTTATGTACACTTTTGCTTGGCAAAATACCTTGTTGACAAATGCAGTTAGCCTGTAAAGTGAATAAAATGAACCTACATGCAACTCGTGACTATTCTACACAAAACAGTATACTAATAACAGGCCTGGGAATAAGAGAACGGATTTGTAGGATTATTTGCTTTTGGTGTTCTTCGAATATCTACTTGGCAGATTACGTTGACATTTTTGTAATTAGCAAATTGGATGATAGGCAGGACGCTGCAACAATATCTCAATTGGCAGAGCAGTGATGCGGAGATCAGTAGTCAAGGGTTGGTATTCTTCCTGGGTAACGTTTCATTCCCACATATCATCTCAATTAATTGGAAAATTGCTATTAAGAAAGTAGCAAATCTTTCACGCAATTAGCAGACATTTTCTTCTGTAATTCAGAACTTCGCGTTTGCGCACTCAATAAGTTAAATGTTTGTGAAAGTTTTTAAATCTTACCATGTGCTTGCTGCAGTTCTTTGGCCCCAAACACTGTAAGAATTGTCATCCCTTCTCCATTTTAGTTCATGATTGTAGCCTAGAAGATGATTACTATGTATATAAACCCATCTGTATTGCAGCATTTGTTCGAAAAACGGCGGAGGTGTTTATTAAGGAATTCATATACAATCAGTTAAACGCAAATAGCCATGAAAAGTATTCAAAAGCTTTGTCTAACTAAATTTGGTTTTCGATGAAATTTCTATTTTAATGTGAACGATAGAGCACTTGATATTTTAGAAATTCATATTGACACAACCTTAACATGCGTTGCTTGAAATTTCCAGAGCTATTAAATTCGTTGCAAGAAGCAATGTATAATTTTAGATTTAGCTACACATCATGTCGAGGCTAAGGTTGAATGAAGATGAATTTCTAAAGAACTGACGTAATTAAGCGAGTTATCTATTCCATATATATATATATGACAAGTGAAAATCGTATTCAAATCAAATTCTTTTAAATTCAGTTTAGGTAGAGTTTAGTTAGGCTTAGAAACTCTCAGTCAGCATCGATGCTTTGCACACACAACCACAGGTTTCTGCTACGCAAAACATCAAGTAGCTTTGAGGCTCAATGCTGCAAATTTAGGCCGGCCTGAATTATTCAGTGGACGACCGATGGAATCTTTAAACAATACTCTATTTGCCTTGAAAAGATGAAATTCAAAGAGAACAATGAAAACCATGAGCTAGATAGGCTTTCATCTTGATTGACAGTCTTCAAGTTCGTGTTTAATACAGGGCTGCAGGAGCTCGATGCATCTTATTTTTATATAATATACAGAAAAGTGTTGCACATCGGGACTTGCCTTTACGCATGAAATCGTAAGCCTTTTTCTCGACCGTTGGAGTTACTCCATTCTCGATACTGTACAGATATTTTAGCACATAGACAACAGGACCTAGACGGATCATCGTCTGCTCGCCACAACCAGTCGGTAACTGGATGAGTTTAGTTAGTCCCCCATTGATCATATCCTCCACAGCAGCACCCATCAAGTTTCCTGCAAAGCACAAAGAAGAGCTATAAACAGACTAAGGGCAAAGGCGTTGATGGGATTTCTTACAGGACGGAAATAAACTTTGATTCTCGAAGAAAACGTTGCAAGCATTCCTATTTCTTCAAGACTATGAGTAATTACATCATACCATATAATTATATTTCGATTCATGTAATCATATACATTGCCCTGAAGAAGATGTAATAAATAACACGATATAATATCTCACTGTAGATAACCTGAAGCTTGATGAACCAGAAGACAACTGCACCTATTTTTCAGGTTAGGACAGTGGCTAGCACGCTCTCTTTTGGTAAGTAAGGTCCCCACGCTTGAGGCTAGTGCTGGCAGATATAAATTTTGATAGCCTACTCTTGTGAAATAAAATAGATTGAGGCATTTAGGATTACTTATGCATGGCTCAATAATCTCTCATTTCCATTGGTAGGTTTACTGTATTATAAGATTATTGATGACTCAGCCATTAGTTTTTATTTCATTGAGGCATATAATGGCGTAGAGACAGAGGAGAGCTGGGAGCATGTGCACCCTTTCGTTATAATTCTGTATTGAACCGAAAATGTACCTTTTTTACACATCGAGTCGGATTCGAATTCATTAACTGGTACTACACTAGCACTCTCTCAAAGAAATTTGCGTCATTTCATACTTCGAATCTCTGGATTACTTAAAGTGTGGAAATGAGAATAGATCTAGCTGGTTGAAGGGTTTTCTTACCTGTAACATATACCATGACTAACTGGGAATCCTTCACATGATCTTCGGGTATTGCCAGATCAACCACATTGACTTGTTTATCACTCTTTTTAGCTATACAAAATAGAATAGCATTAGTCAAATTTCATAAGGATTTAGTTGCCCTAAGCAGACCACCACTTATAAGGGGACTTGTTTGAAAATTGATTGCACATCTTTCCTTTATCAAGTCTTAGACTTACTCTATGGTTTCGTTATGACCTACTTGACATGAATTACTTGACTTAATGGCTTTATCCTCTGAAGATTTTTCAATAACTGTCAACCACTTACATCCCTTTATTTCTTTAGCAACTCGGTCAAGTAACTGCAGGGGGACTTACTTATAGCAGATAGGGTCTCATACAGCTTTAGTAAGAAGAACCCTAAATTACGCCAACCAACAAAAAGAGCAGGACGCTTAGGTTAACGGTATCCTTAGTGACTGAAAATCCACGGTGTTCCTCAAGTGTTTTTTCTAGGTTCCCTATTGTTTCATTATTTTAATGAACAATTTTGCATTTGCTTCTTACGTCCTAGGTCAATAAGGCACAAGTAGCCTCAAAGTCCAAATGATGAACGAGGATGAATCTAGAACCATTTGGTCATAGAAAATCCAAGGGAACTTTTAATGAGTACTAGATTAAACCTAATACCTAAATTGCATCAATGGTAAGCTATCGTTAGCCTTAATTGAGCGATTTACTTATCAAATTTATAATTAGATGATGGAACTTATTTGTCCTGTTCTCTGAAGGTGCATTATTTCTCACAAACAGTAATTTCAATGGTAACATTTCGTTGAAAAACGGTCAAAGATAAATCATATCATAGTTCATAGAAAAATATGGTTTAGAAACCTATTGTTGTACGTCTTCGTTTCACAGTTGATGTTGAGCAGTACTTGAACGTGCACAACGTATGTCTTATCCTCTCTCTTTCCTTTTAAAACTTTAGATGTGAATATTGCCTACATAAATATGATGCTGAATATCATAAAATATTTTCTAAATAACGAATATTTCGGGCTGGGGAACCAAAAGAAGCGTTTTGGTCTATTCGCTCAACCATGACCCTGTTGGTTAAACAATGGCGAAACAAAAGACTTTGCACTCTCAATTTTGAAAAACTTGCACAAAAAGATACAACAATAGGTTTCCACACCATCTTTTTCTATACACTTTGATCATATCTAAATTGGCATATTTGGACATCGTTGTTAACACTTTTAGTGTTCTCAAGGTAATATTCTATTCATACTGGCTTATCAAGCAAGTCTTTTTTCCATATCGCATACGGTATCATGGGGAGTTCTAACTACGATATAGACATACCAGCGGCTGGCTGAGATTTCTTCTTCTTATCTTCAACTCTACCTGTACAAAAGAACATGTAAACAGCTTATTCAAAGATGTTTGGCTTAAAACCTGGTATATATATTCCTGAAATTTACTGCGCCAGTGTTGAGCCACAACTGCAGCATAGCTGTACCATGGCTTTGTTTCCAACACTTGCGCTCATTGTCTGATTCACTTCCACTACCTGTTTCTAGCAAACATCAACATCAAGGCTAGTATATTCTCAAATGAAAGGTTAGCCACGAAAACCCAGGTCAGACAAAAATATTTCTGAACAGTGTCAAGGCTTAGGACTAAAAGTAACATACCCTGTGGATCGAGCAGGATTGACTTGGTGATCTGTTTTTGAACTCCTTCCGGCTAAGATACAAATAAAGAGGTTCTTTGATTTGAATTGCAGTGAATAAAACACAATGAGACCTCGCAGTTGTAATACATTGAGTTGCTGGATGAACAGAAAACAACAGCCCTTTGCTGCAAAGTTTTAAGTTCTGCCCTCTTATCATGCCTAATTACAAGGGAAATATTTGCCACTGTTTGTTTTGATGAATTATGCAAGCGTACGCAGCATCCCTAGGTAATTGTTGTTGAACGCACCATCCGCAACGGTCTCTCTTAAACTAACATCAGTTGTTTGGATTTGGCAAGTGAAAAATGATACGATACAATAAGGTTATATATTTGGGGACGATGCATTAGAATAGAAATTACTGCTACATCTCTTAAAAAAATGTTGATGTATAATGGAGCTTCCGAATCTGAGAATGAAGGGCGAATGTTTAGTGATAAGTACAAGTTAGCTCTCCATGGAAGCAAACACCGTATAAAGGAAAGGAATCATATTGTTTCTGGAAAGACACAGCGATAAATAACCAATGAAAATCGGTATAGTACCGTTGTAAATTTTATCATTAAGTTATGGTTTTCTTCTAAATATGCTGAACCGAACGCAAGACATTATTTTCACTGCAAAGACACGTTTGGATAGGCAGGTCTGAAAGAAATTCTGTGCGATGAAGGGCCAAGAGATGGACCACTGCAATTAAAAGATACCATCACTGCATGAATTATTAAACAAAAACATTTTAACACAGCACCAATTTGTCTGCAGGTATAATTGCAGAAAATTGTTGCACAAATTAGTTATTGCTGCACACTAAAGTAAGATAAGTCTCTGAATAAGCGAATAAAGTATGAAAATGATTAACTTACAACTACAAGAAGATCTTTGATTATCCTATCAGCTGTATCCATTGTGAAAGCAATAAACTCGATAGGAATTTTGCCTGACTTCAGGGGTATAACTGTGAAAGGGAACGCCAGGGCACTTCTTGGTGGAATTATTGCAGTTCGTCTTTCAGATTTTTCTCCAGGCTTGGCATTGGAGCAGATCGACTCGTGCCCTTTCATGAAAATGTTAACCTATAAAAGAAAAAAGAATTCAAAATCTGATTGACGCTATATGACGTCATAGGTACTACCCACGTTTTCGAAAACCCTAATTTTCAACCTTGTGGTCACCCTAATCTTACCAAACAAGTTTTATTGTGGTCACTGATCACAGAAGTAATGAATTTTCTCCTGCCCTATAGCTTTTTTGAATTGTTTTGGCAGCCAATGCGTGATTTCAAGTCAAAGTGGATTTGTCCTATACCCTACCATACAACATTTTGGAATGTGTAGTCGTTAGACGTCACAAACGGACAAAATAATTCGCATTTTTGATGGCCAAAATCGCATCATTGGGAGCTGGTTTTGATTCTGTTTGCAGTTTCGTGGTCACAGTGCGTTAAAGGAAATCAGATAATGTAATAAAATCGATGTTCATTTTTTCGTTGCATAAGCCCTTTAATGATCTAAGGGCATAAATGATGATAGCACATGAATTACTTTAAAAGAACCAAGGCATAAAAGTCCATCATATAATTCATTTGAAATGACAAGCCCCGATCCTGCCCAAGCAGGACACGATTTCTGACTCTACAATAGGGACCATGCAATTTAATGAAAGTAATCTTATTTATTGAATTACCCTAGTTCTCCTTTCATTGTAACTATATACAACAGCGTACACTGTTATTTGCTCCATTCTTTGCACCGAGTATGGCATCTTGATGTGTATAAAGACATTCTTCGAACTCTCTAATGCCAAGGTATTAGACAAGCCAAGTCCGTCTTTATCATTTATGGACAGAGCCATTACTTCCCATGTAGTTATTGAGTCAGGGACTGTATACTCAAACGTCGTTTTATCTGCATTCCTGGAAGACAATAAATGCTTATATGAGCAATTTCCTGAATTCATTTTTTTCTAAGGAAAATTTGACAATGGATCCATTCCAGTTAGTGTGTTTCCTCACCTTCGTAAAAATGTATTCAAAACTTATGAAATACAGCACCATTAACCGATTATCACCCTTGAGAACGTCTGAGCAATACTTTGGAGGCCGTTCAGTACTTTAGAAGAATCGGAGATACCATCAGCAGTATGGGGATACACTAAAATAACTTTAAAAGTTGTTCAGTACTGTAGAAGATATCATCAGTACTATGGAAGTAGTACCTATAGAGTTAATGGTATTCATTTTCCTGATATTCCTCCCAGTGGTAATTCTAGGCACTGAGGTGTCCGGGGATGAACATCTCTTTGGGCTTTTGAATTGACCGAATTCGCCGGTTTCTGTACGGTATTTGACATTTGTGAGGCTCTTTTTACATCAACTAAGCGCGAGACTTGAATTACTGAACACCACTTCCAAGTACTGCGCAGACGTTTATCTGGGTGTTGAGTTTCAAAGAATCATTACCCAGTCTTTCTTTGTTCCCATATCCAGGTTTCAGGGAAAAATTGACGAACAGTGACCTGTGTCTCATCACTATCCAAATCATCTGGCCCTGCTACCCACTCACCGTCGTCAACAGCACTTCGTCCAAACACTACAAAGTAAATAAGAAGGTAAATCATAAATGCAATTTGAATCACCCTTACTCCGAGGTACAAATATCGAAGATCAAGGCAACGCAAGAAGCTCTTTCAAATCATAAATTTAGAACCCCGGCGAATTCGGAACCCAAACAAATCATTCTTCAACAAGAATATAGGCCTCATCTTATAACGCTTTGAAAATTGTTGACTGTAATCCACTCATTTCAAAATGTAAAAAAAGTTTCCAGTGAATTGTAGGAACGTAGCACCACTAGCTCTATCAAATCATGATTTAGACCTCCTCTCCGGCTAATTGACGAGTGACCATGTGCCTTAAGCAGTTAGCTATGTGCAGCTTAAGTCAAGCTTGGTTGTGTTAGGTCAGCATCTAGATCATCAAAGTGTTCCCTAAACAACTCACAAAACCCTTCCTCGGAAAGAATGATGAACTAAGAGTCCCGTGCCCCAACTGAAAAAACTCTCGCCTTTCATAGGTGGGAATATCAAATATAAACGTATCTACCGAGTTGTAGCCCCTAACATATTCTCTACAAAGTGCAACCAGTCCAGTAGTTTAACACCTGAGAGTATATACAAAGAATGATGTTTATTTACATACCTAAATTCCGTGTACAGCAGCGATAGAAATCCTCCCAGCAGGATGATTTTATTTTACCCTTTAGCGAACCACAGATCTGATAAGACTTCTGCTTTGGGATCAGCGGCGCAGAGATTTTCACACAGCACTCGCCTTTGCAACACTTCTTTAAAACTTTAGCTGAAAACATAGGTTAACCGTAGTTACTACAACATAAAAGAGTAAAAAACAGTAAAGCGTTTCATAGACTGAATTTTTTTCATTAGACATGTTAAACCAGGCGTGTATTCAAAGCAGCAATATACATAGGCCTGATCGAAATATTGTGGGTCTTGAAGAGCCAGTACTCTGTCTTCGCAGAAATGAGGCTGTTCAAAATGAGGGAGTCCGAGCTCTAGCTTATTTCACTAGACGCATTTCTAGATTCCCTAGTCTTTGCTCCTCAGCCTGTTTCGTCGCTCAATGGAGCTGTCCATGGCAACAACAACGAAAAACAAAAATAACAAAACACCAACAATAATAACTGGACTTACCAACGGTACTCTTGATTGACCTCCGCTTTCGGCTATTTCCAGCAGATAAACAACCCAGTTCTACCAAAAAAACAAGAACAATTAGCCTTGCTTTTGATTTGTGACACGCACAACAGCTTGTACTGCCACAAGTCCTTTTGTTTTTAATAAATGCATTCCGCTGCAGAGATCTCCGATTTCAAAAATGAATACTCACTAGAAAATCCTACGGTCCTAAGGTAGATGGCTGCTAATTCAAGAAAATCTTTTTAAGATAACACATACAGCCTCAATTCAATTTCAATATCCTGAAACTTTCCACCTTAATTGAGACTTCGAATCTTAAAGTATCGACAGAGAACAACTTTTGAAAGTGATTCATCAAAGTTTCATTCTGGAGATGTTTTTGGAAAGAATGAAATAATTTCGGAAATTGATACTTCTGTCAATACCTGGCAATGATTTATGAATTATCTCCCCTGACAATTTTGCAATTTTGCAAATAATTCTGAACAAATTTGCAATGATTTTGAAAACAACATGTTTTGAATTTACAGTACTAACTCGACCACTGCCCTATTAATATCCAACAACAGTACCTTGTCATAGTGTTTTAGTGTTCATCAAAGTGCGAATCATAGTGTTCTAGAATCCATACCGTACAGATCTCTATCACAAAGAAGCTGGTTTATAGGCGCATTCCACTCCAATCAACTGACCGTTTGAAAATAATTTTAGCTTAAGCCCTATTCACACGACACAAACTAACCCGGGTTCGATCTGGGTTAAACTAACCCGGGTTAAACCCTGCTGCGTTCACACACAAAATTGTTCGATGCTTGTGTGAACAAGAACCTGGGGCGAACCTGGGTTACGCTCAACGCCCGCATGCGTAGTGGTATTTTTCTCTTCTGCTACACTCGTGTTCTGAAAAATCACCTCCCTCCTCCAACTTTTTGGTCATCTTCTAATGTATCGGCCTCTGGAGATGGGTTAGTTTAACCCGGGGCGAACCCGGGTTAGTTGCGTTCACACACCAAGAAACTAACCTGGGTTAGTTTAACCCAGGTCGAACCCGGGTTAGTTTGTGTCGTGTGAATAGGGCTTAAGAATGTCGCAAGAGATTCCGGTACACATTGCCTTTAAGTTAAAAAATACAAATAGCACTTACGATTTCTCTTCGCTGTCGTAAAAGCTGTGTTTGTTATAGCTGAAAGACCAGCATTCTAGAAAAAGAAACCAAATTATATGAATCGCCTGACATTAGAAGCTCAAAAAAAACCAAACTGCTGTGAAAAGGACTGCAATGTAATGTCCAAGAAATTTTTGAATCATTATAGGAGAGGTGCAGCATTTTGGGAGCCTATGATCAATCCAATGTTGTTAGAATTGTACTCTGAAGACATGTCTCTTACCATGTTCTGTGATGGAGATATCTGAAGAACAGTTCATCAAAAAGCTAATACCGACCAGTGCCCAGTGCTACCACGGCACAGGGTCATGTGCGTTAATCAAAAAAGGTTGCAAATGGATTAATCGCTTATTTCATACTCGAATCAGCAATCAAGGAGTTAAAATAAACGATTCTGCAAATGAAAAACTTTGAGTTTAGTAATAAGATCTGCTGAAATCATTGATCGAATTAGTCTATAAGAATGAAGTGAAGAACCACTGAAGGTGAAGAACCACCGAATTCTTGCATCAATTATCTACCAACTGAGCTAAAAAGATCCTGCTTGTTCTTAAGTTTGAATCATCATTATCGGCGATCAGTTTCGAAGGCCCCAATTTTATGTTGCATCACTAGAGAGTAAAATAGCATCTTACATGAAAAACATCTCTATTATCTTTGCCTGCACCAACACCGCAGCCGAGATCGAAACCGTTGATTTCTTCAAATACCTATGAAGAATAGTGAAATAAAGATCAAATCGCACTAATTTCTAATTGCAAAAGAAAGGAACTAGGAGGACTGTAAATTATTCAAGACGGTACGCAAAAACATAGCAGAAATCTGATGATGACTTTCCTAATGCCAGGCACAAAACTTATGTGGAGTGGGGTTGCAATTATTGTACCTTTCGTTTTCTAGTAAGTCTTCAATGCATGAGTGAACAACTATACGTGAAATAAGAACAAACAATTTAAGGTATATTCAGGGCTCAGTTGTCTAAGTGGATGGACACCTTGAGCAGCTTGCTATTTGCAGCTTAAGTTAAGCTTAGTCGGGTGAGGTTAAAATCTGGATAGGTGACCTTCAAAGTGCTAACTAAATAACTCACTCAATCTAGCTTTGGGTGGTATGTTAAACAGGAGATTCTGTACGGAAATAGGGCCTCTGGCTTTTTGCAGGGTAGCGCGTTGAAAATCTTATTTTCATTCATAATCACAACAATTGCCAAATTTCTGCTTCTTTCCAAATTTTGATTTTCCAAGCCGGAAACCTCTATTTACAAAAAGCAATGGGAAATTAAGAATTGCTGGATCACAATCAGTAGATCTATCGGTAGAACTATCGGTTACGCGTATCGTAAAGTTATCATGACATCATAATTACCTTTTTATTGGTAACTCTGCTTTTATTTCGCAAGAAATACACACTCTGATCGACACCAAGGAGTCCGATCACCGAATTCTTTTGACTTGTGACAGTAAACTCGACATTTTTTGCAGGGGCAATTTTTTCACTTGCTCTTGCTTCAATTGACACCTGAAATATGGAATCGTTCTAGTTTTAGAAATTATGGAATGAGATCTAATATGAAGTTGTATAAAAGACTGCTATATAAAGTTATATGAAAGCACTGACGACAAGTGGAAAGTGGGTTGTAATAAGCACTGATAGGGAGCCATGTTCATCCTGAACGCGAATCTCTAAGCAAATAGGAAGCGTGCGCATTTAGTTTTTGCACATCATGCGAGAAGTCTCATAGATTCGCTAAGAACATGAGGGAATCTTTATGATACACCATGAGAATGTCTTAAACTAGCAAAATTAAATACTGAATGTCCACCACCAACAAAAAGTTAGTAATAAGACATACAAAGGCAAATTGCCCTGTATCCCTACCTATTCCCTACTTCCTTTAAAATTCTAAATTTACTCTACCGTATGAGATTTCCCTGGCGAGAGACAGTGTTGGACTTTGAGCACAAAAACTGGTTGAACCAGAAAGACGAAAAAAACAGGAAATAAAGAATCTTGAGATCATGTCAGGGAGCAGAAAGTCAGAGAATCAGGGTCCGCTTGATTTTTGTGCTTAAAGCGTTTTCTTTGGATAAATTGCTTGCAGACTACCTTAAATTTAAATTCATATGGGATGCCATTTGAAATTTTGAAATTTGGGCGTTCAAATGGGCGTGTCTTTTATGATGTCATACAATCAATTTCTACCCAATTTGTCATAATTTGAATGCAGGAAGAGAGAGTAAAATTGGTTTCTTGATGAAAGGAAATATTTTCTTTTAGAATTTGCGAATCTGAATTTTTACTAAGCATGCGTAAAAAACTTTTAAAAGTCTTTTACATGGAAATGCTTGATCTCCCTCCTTGAAAAAACAAATGTTAGAAAATTTCACCCTATCATCTCACTATCTCTTTCTATGAAAGGAAATGTCTCTCACGGGCACTCGTTCATTGCTCTGAATGAAAGAATGAGATCTCCTTGAAAACGAGGCTGGCAAAAAAGGCGGGAGAACTTTGCACATGTCAATAGGCCTAAGTCATCCGAAAAGATGTGATGAAGCAGTGAAAGAACCGTTGGCCTTTCAAATTTGAATGAGTCAAATAGTAACTGTGCAGCTAGCTAGAGATTCCCTGGATATTGACTTCAGCTTATGTTTGATTTTTCAGAAGAAGAGGAATGCTTCAAGTATCCTGCGAAAAGATGTCTGTTTAGAATCACTGGAAAAACTCAAGCAATATTCATCACAAAGAAGCGATTATGGAGACCATCTCTATAGAAAACTTTGTTTACTTTTTAACAAAGAAGACCCTAAAAGTATTTTAGAAGCTAGCCCTGTGTATCACTAGTCGTGTTATTCTTCTCTGGTAAATGATAGCAAGTTGCACAATGCCAGGAAACGATTTCTTGCATTTTCTGAAGTTGGTGAAGTTTTGCCGAAAAAGAAAGGTATGCCTACTCGTTTTTACAGCTATTGGAGAAATCTATGTACGTCGGGCGTTAAAAATTATATTTCAGTGTAGTTACAATGTCTTTTTTTCATTTCTTTGCAGGGTCGCGCAACTCGACACGCTCAATACCAAGACGACACGCTCAAGTGTGCTGCAATTCGGCAGTGAGCGTTGCATATTTTGTCAGCTCGAAAACAAGGATGAGCTGCATTCAGTATCAACAGCTGAAGTTGGTAAAAAGCTATTAATGTTCAAAGAAGGATCAAACGATGAATTAAAAGTTCGCCTGAGCAGTATGATGGACCCCCTAGACGTAGTGGCATATGAAGTCAAATACCATAAAGCCTGCAAAAGAAGAGAGGAGCGACGTACTGTCACTGATGTTTCCGAGTCAGAAGAACAAAAAGCTGAAAGCACTGCAAAATTTGTTGCTGACCTAGAAATCATAAATCTGATAAAAACATTAATTCAAGACCCTTCCGATATCTTAACAACAATCAATGACATAGCACATGAATATGAGGAAACATACAAGGAAAATGGAGGAAAGAGTTCGAGGGATTGAAAAAACACATCAAAACACTTGTAGCTGAACATGTACCAGAAGCTGAATCTGAATTTGAAAGCCCCCTTCAAGAAATAAACCTCACCTAGTTTATAAAGTAGCTGCAATATTGCGCGAAAACGTTTTACAGTGCTCAAAGTGGGGTTTTCAAGCGGATTTCGATAACTTCGAGGCACCTAAGATTTTGTAAGTTTTCTGTGAATGGGTTCTTGTGGAAAACAGAGAGCGTACCATGCAAAATGAGCGGAGAGATAAACAAGTCAAGAATGATGCAAATGACATCGCTCAGTATATTTTATAGTGCACAAGAACAGAACGGCAATTCAAGTCAAAAACAACAAAATATCTGCAACGTCTAGTTTTCAAAGGCATTTCCAAACACCTCTATCCGTGGGACTTAGTTTGATGCTCTACAAACAGTTTAGAAGCCGAAAAAAAAATAATAGACACCTTGCATGAATTTAATCTTACAGAGTCATACGATCAGACCAGAAGAATCGTAACAAAAATCTCAGATGAAGTACTAAAGCAAATAAAAAATAGCCCAGGGGGTTATTATTTGCCACCATTTCTTGTAAAATCTCAACCAGTTTTCTTTGCAGCAGATAATAAAGACTTAAATGTTCACACACAGGACGGCAAAGGTTCACTACACGGAACAGACATCATAGTCGCTCAGAAAAATGTCCGGAATCGGGAAGTATGACAAAAGTGTTATAGCTGGATTCAACCAGTCATCGTCGAAGTATTTTCGAAAGTATTGATATAAACTTCTACGATTGCAGTAAGCCAAAACAACTGGAATCATTAAGACCCAGCTTTGTAACAGGAACATATGACGCTGGGAAACAATTCCAGAATCAAGTTGTTGTATGTGCGTCTTCGATGTATGTAACGTCTCTGGACTACTTAGTAGAAAGGAACAAGACCCTACCATCATGGGCTGCGAGTAATTCATTAATGTTGCCAAAAGAAGTACGGAAAACGAATGTTGGGGTGATAGCACCAATTATACGCAAATCACCTACTGATTGGTCGACACTCTTAACTGTCCTTAAACTATGCCAAAATATCAATGTTCAAGTGAATGGGCCAAGCGGGAAAACCGTAATCACTCGCGATGGACAACTATATAACAACGCAGTACAACTAAAAGATTACCGTTCTGAATTTAGCATTCGTTTGGGAGAATTGCATACTGTTATCTTATCATTGAATTGCCTGGGGAAATTTATCGATGGAAGTGGCATTGACCAGGCTTGGGAAGAAGCGCAGATATATTCTTCCACGGTTACCAAACAGATCATAGATGGCAGACATATAAAACGCGGAAAAGAGGCACACATGATGACATTTCCGCAAAACAATTTAAATGGGGACCTGGTTTGCACTTCTGTCGTCTGTTAAAAATCAACCAAAATTATTTGGGTTTAAAAAAGATTGCTAAAACATAAAAAATCAGAAAAAAAAGAGTACTCAGTTCGCACATGCGCAAGAAATGATCTTCGAATTACGTGTTAAATTGCCTCGATTTATATTAAATAAAAGTTAGGAAACAAATTAAGCTTGTTTTTTCAAGTATGTGACAGGTAGATCATGTCATTACTAAATTTAACAACAGGCAAAAGTAAGTAATGGAATGGGCCTAACACTCGTGATGGGACACGCCCGTTGATACTAGCGAAACCAAAATTTTCAAATGGCATCCCAGCCTAAATTACCATTTACAAGCTAATAAAGCGATTTGTGCAAAAAATACTTTGAGCACCGAACTCCAGCGGATATACTGCATACTCCCTGACTTATTAAGAAGGAAACATGAAATAAGGTTTAGGGATAGACTTGATATAGAAATTGATACATATAGTTCATCCGTTATTCTAAATTAGTTCATGAATCCATTTTTCTTACTGTAAACGATAAAAAAACTTTTGAGAGCTATTTGCTTACCTAAGAAGCAAAGAAATTGAGTAGCTTTTAAATAAACAATACCTTATTTTGGTAGCCATCTTCAACATCCATTAACACAGAATCCACAGCTACCTCCCCTGCATTCTCATAATATACCAAAATTCTGCAACTTGGAGCCATTTCAGCAGTAATTTTCAATCTGAAAGATGTCTCCGTCCCAACAGTTTTTAGAACAACTCCTTGATCTACAATTCGGCCGCGGCTAACCACCTAATATTCAAAAATACATCTTTTAACCATCAAGTTACTTAGAAAATCTCATACATATCAAGTGTGTAATGTATGATCCTTGAAGGTGCACACGCAAGGTTCGATGGTTTGGCAGGAAAATCCAAAATTTTGAGTGGACATGCAAGAAAAGTTGAATCTCGGCAATTAAGATTGGTTTAAAAACAACCTCATTACTGTGAAAGAGTTTCAAAACAGCCTCATTACAAGTCCTGTATTTATAATTTTCCTGCCTTGTTATGAAATTTTGAGGAAGGAACTGCCATTTTTTTCAAATTCTTAGAAAGAAATAAAACAGTAGTTTCCAACATTCAGGCCCTGGCATTGCCATCCCTAGTGGATTTGAGCAAGCTGTCTGCCATCCCTTGAATATTGTTCAACAATGCTCTACTAGTTGTTCAGTGTCATACCCTGAAAGAACTATTCAAAATATGATTGGCACAGGCATAATACTACATAATATAAAAAACGAGTATTCAAAAGTTTTCAAATCAAATTGGAAAGTATATTCTTCATCCAAAAAAGTTTTTTTCCTACTGACTTCGATATTTTGATACAACCAGGCTCCAAAGACCTGGCAACAAGCCTGCAAATATTTAAAAACCAATAAATGATAATGTTATGAACTTATGCCTGTCACATTTGGCTGACAGTTGCCACTATGTATGTATGAATGTACGAATGTATGTGCATTTTCACGTATGTGTGTATCTATGCACGTATGTAAAGTTTTACCGAGTAAAATCCAACAAATGGAATTTCCATGATCATATTTGAAAAGGAAAAGTTAAGTTATAAATTCAAGGATGAAATTATAAATGCTAAAAAGGAAATGCATTATGTTAAAATGTGGTTGGGAATTTTAAAAAGATATCATCAAACGAAAGAGTACCACTGGCCAAGATGCTTACCAGATAACTCAATTGATTGATCCGTGCCCCTTGTTTTGCTGGAATAAGAACTTTGATAGGCTCAATCTGACCAATCTAGAAAACATCGATGACAAACAGTTTAAAATCACACCTACAAGGGAACGAAGTAATTTGGGACTGGTATTAATCTCTTCAGTATTTCTAATCTGAAATCCACTTTTATTCGTAGAATACCAACATCTAAACAAGTAATAGAAAATAGGTACCCTAAATGACCCAAGACAGGCAAATACTTGGTCGAGTTTGTGATAGATTTAGTTTTATCTTTTTGTGCTGAAAATTGTACTAATTTCCATTGTCTAGTTTTGTTAGTGTGCACTCTCATTCTTCTCTCCTAGCAAATAAGTGACATGACTTAATATAATTTTTCATCGCCTCTCTTTTTAGTGTATAACATCTTCTTGGGATATAAGAGCGCTAGCTGATATCATGAAATGCTTATTATTTTGGTTTCTAGACCGGTATCTCTCTATGACAAGGAATGTGGTAAGCAAGATTGCTGGCTGATATAAGGATAACAAAATGCCAATTGCTTTGGTTTAAAAACTACCCCTCTTGTGACTGTGAATATGGTAAGCAGCATTGGCTGATGCAACAAAATCTAATGTCTATGGTTTCTGTTACAAGACTACCAACCTTACGACTATCAATAAAAAACACTGAGGTAATTTTTTATTTATCAATGAAACGCAGCGCTGCATTTAGTACAATGGAGCAAAATTCCCTTTTGAAAATCGAAGTCTTTCCTTGATTGATGGGGTGGCTGTTGGATAGATTTATTATCTTAAACAGCCGTTCATATTCATCATTGAGGATATCAGAGAATCTCTGCAACATACCTTTGGTAAAGTAACGGGTGGTCTGACTAAGATGTAATTCCCGTTAGCCGATTTGTAAGGTTTCAACGACAATTTAGACTCTGTATTCTTTACGCTATTCATTTCTGTCTTCACCTAGAGAGCAAAAACGTTGAATTACAATTTTGGATATACTTGAGCAGAGCACAGTGGTAGCGTTCTAGAGTACGAATCTAGAGGTTGTGGGTTCGTGTTCTACTCGAGTCATTTCTATTATCACAAATTATCTCGACTAGCTTTGGGTATAAACAAAAGAAAATTACATACAAAGGATGCTGCCGATTAAGTGTCTAAAGAATCGAACATTTCAGAAGATTGTTCCTTTGTCTAACTCGGACGCCTGAGACTTCTTGCTTGTCATTTTGAGATGAAGGAAAATGTAACAATAAAACATAAGAAGTCACGGGACGTAGCATTTCTTCAAACTAGAACTACGAGGGGAAATTCTCGAAGCACTGGTAAGCTTGACGTTTTCCCCATAGAATCGTTTGAAATGTATCGAGTTAGTATATTTGGAAAATTTGTCAAGGGCAAATAGTGAAGAAAACTAACAATACTTTGTCTTAACACAACCCTGTGTTTTCATTATTTCTTAAGTGATTTTTCACCAACTTATCATCTCACTCCTTCTAAACAATAATGTGTTAAAAATGCATTTCAAAGCAGGGGCGAACTACAACCGAACTACAACCGAGCTACAACCGAGCTACAACCGAACTACAACCTGGTGTCTCTTACCAACCTTGTTATTATGAAACAAAAAACGTGTAGCTTTACCGTGACATCAACTTTGGTATTGTCCTTCACTTCGTTAGGCATGTTTAATGTGAAGAAAGCTTCTCCTTTTTCGTTTGTTTTCGCTAGGTTGGATGAGCCACTATCCATCAACAAGGGTCTTGCTGCGTCTTTTGCACTGAATCGCAACTTCACGTCCTTTGCTGGCTCTTTATTTGGATAAATAACGTTTACCTACAAGAAAATAATCGATTAAAAGAATATAAACATACATTTTACAAGCAGTGTCCGAGTTTTGCCTATCAGCCAATAATTCACGGATTTACAAACTCTTATTTTCCACATTCGAACTTATAAATGTTTCAGTAATATTCGATTAGAATTCTTTTTCACGCCTCGTTGATTTTCGCAAAATCTTGGTGCTCCCAGTATTTACTTTCTTACTCTCTGATTCTGTTTTCAAAATCTTGTTTTGTCTTTCATTGTAGTTCCTTATATCATCGAAATTTTTTATTCATAACCCTTGTTGAGTTGTAATAGATTAAAGGCCAACTTTGCATTTGCATCAATTTTTCGTAAGAAAGAAGATCATCTAAGTAACTTAAGAGTAATGGCAAAGTAATGAGAGCTACATGTAACAAAGCATTAATAAAGGTATTCCAGGAGACTTGGGAAAATCACAAAATGATAAGAGCACTTACAGCTCAACTTTAGTTTGTTTTTACTAGATACTTTTTATTTAGATTCTCAATATGTATGCTTTTCTGAATTACATATTTATTTGCAAGACACACTATAAATCAGTCTTTTAACTGTCGTTCATACCATACCTTAATAATTTAAAATGAAAGAAATGAAATGAGAGACTAAAATTATACTAGCAACTTAAAACGAAATTCTAAAAGCATATATTGAAAATCTTTTTCATTCATGGGCAATTCCAGATTTATGTCAACCAAAATGTCTAGAAACACTCATTTTCAAAGTTCTCGATTCAAGATTGAAAATTGAAAAATCATATCACCAAGGCATTCAATAAATCAAAAACATAAATTCCATATTCCGTAATACTACTTTTCATTGACTTTTTGGTGTTTTTCCGAGAAGGTATTTTCATGTGAAATTCTAATATGGAAAAATAACATACAAGAGATTCAACATTTTGAAGCAATGAATGTTCAGCAATAAATATTATGTTGCTCTATCGATATCAATTGAAAAGATTGATTGATATTTACTAAATTCAAAAATACTTTTCTTTTTCTCACTTCACATTCGAACCTTAAAGTTGGCCTAAATAACAACTGTACGTCCGTAACGAAAATCATCATTTTTTTCAAATATTTGTTGGATTAACAACTGGATGCTATTGATATCTTTTAGACTTCGTAATTCTATGCCAATTAACACGGCAACATCAATGGCTTCCAATAGATATTTTCATTTTATTCGTGAAAGGCGTTCCAGGTGTACAAATTTTCTGTACGTCTGTAACGTATGTCTGTAACAGGTATATAGTTCTCACTATAAATACTTGCCAGAAAGTATGGTTTCAGTATCAAAATTAAAAGTCATGATTCTCAAGCTGATGTTAATAAAAAGTTTAAAAAACAAATATTCCAGATACTTCATGAGTTTTTGTGACTTCTGATGGATTTTTGAAAGGCGTTATGATTTTTACGGACATACAGTTTCATTGATTCTAAATTTTGAAAGAAAGTAATCATTTTTATCAATAACTCTAACTTTCAAAAGATATCATGTGACTCATAATCTGATTCAATATGCAACAAAGTGGTGAAAACATTTCCAGAAAATGCGTTACAGACATACATTCACACATGAACTTCGCAATATACGTCTATAACGTACGTCTGTAACAGGATTTAACTAGTTTTAATGTTAAATCATTTATTACTATGTAATTTTGGCCCAGTGACATGCTAATTTGATTATTTATGTATGTCTACACAGTTTCAGAAAGAAATTTTTCATATCAGTTTCTTTAGTTTCAGAAACTTTTGTGGTTGAAAATTTTGCTTCATTTGTTTACTTTTTTCCGCGTAAGTCTGTAACGTGTGAATTTTCCTAAATACTCTGAAAACAATATTGCTTAGAATGATTTTCTTTATAGAATGAGTATAATCTTAGAATCACACATTCACTGAGACACAAATATTGAGACAAAATAAACAAACTAAAATAGAATCGATAATCTCATTCTGAGCGATACGTCTGTAACTTTGAAATTGCCTAGTTTCTAGAAGAATTAGAGTCCAATTGACAAACTATTAAGTGCCCATAAATATAAAATAGAGACAGGAAGGTATTCAAAAAAAGAATTGAAGAAAATGAGTTGGAAGGCAAATTATCATTATTATTTGATTACTTTTTAACTACTGTCCCAAACAAGTAGATGATGATATTCAATTTTTCTGTGACTGAAAGGAAAGTATTGCTAAATAAGTTGGGTTAAGAAATGAATGCACATTTCCCTGTCTGAATTCAAAAATATAAACATTCTGAAAATAAGTCGTGCATGGTGTGCTTAACAAATTTCTTCTTGGTTTTCTTACTGCATGGAACTGATTAAAATGTAAGGTTATAATCGTTATATTTTACTGATTTGATTTTCATTTTTCGGCGTTATCTAAAGATTAAATTTGTATTTCGTACATTTATTTCAATTAAGTACAAGCAAATTACAATCTGCTAGCCCCTAGTGGATGATTCATTAATACAATTAATACATTGAAATATTTAGGGACAGAGTGTGAATCTAGATAATACCGATAACTTACTTTGACTCGGAAAGATACTGCAGGCTTGAAGTATTTGACAGTATTTTCGAAGCTAATGGTGTAGGGAGTGTCTACAAGAACAGTAGACGAATCTGTCGCCGCTTGCATCGTTCCCGTTGCCCCTTCAGTGACCACAGCAGATATCTTTAAATTTCTTCCCGAGGGAAAGCTTGTGATTGCCTTAGGTTCAAGAAGCTTATCCTTTTTTATGTAAATGAGACGTTCCCCTCTGATCTATAAAAGAGCAAAGAATTTATTTTGAATAAAGTGAGTAGGTAAGGAAGCATCTGTTCAACGTACTCACCTGCTAAAGGTCAGAGACCGTTAACCAACAGGGGTCCGGAATCCCTATTTTATAGTCTCTTCCTAAGACAAAAGGGGTGCTTTGTCATCCATTCAAATGCTGACTTCATACGACCAAGCTTAATTCATTCCACTGTTACTTGGTACAGCTTATGCCCCCGTCACTTAAAGCACAATTCGTGTTGCCTGACGACAGTGTAAAATTGGAGACGCAGTAAAGAGAAAATATCAGAAAGACCCAGAAGTGTAAGGGAAAGCCTATGTATGTCCCATCTCCTGTAATAGTAAAACACTAAGGGATGTATTTGTTGAATATTGTTAGTACATCAAGAGACAACTATAAGTTTCAGATTCGATAGAATAACAACAATTGTTAAGTTACGGTATGCTAGCAAAGCTGTATGAAACACGAGGAACTGTTCACGTTAGTTAACTTACCCCTTAGTCCCTTGTATTTGTCTCGTCTAGCAGAAAACATTACTACTATTGGTAAAAATGAGGGCTTCATATTTTCTAGAAAAAAAAACAATAAGCACTTACCGGGAATGACTCATTGGAGATGCCAACTTCTTCCCCTTTACCGACTAAACTCAGTCCAACTCTTAATCCTCCTGTAAGATCTTTACCGTAGCTGTACCTATAACGATTGTCATAAAGAAACGCTTTCATAAAGCTGACTAAAGCAGTCTCGAATTTGAAATTATCGAATCACATGGCACAGCACAATATCTTACTAGTATGGCACGCCTTTGTAAAATGTCATGATAGAAATGGTAGCTGGTAAATCAGTGACGTTAAATTTACACGACGTAAATGGCTGCTAATTCTAACCCTGAAACCTTTCTGAGTCGAAAATATAACGACGAGTCATACTGGAACTTTTTGAAATGTACACTCGTGGTCCATTCTTACATTTTGGGCTCAAAAAGGTCAATGGGATGTAGAATTAGATAACCATCACTGGTCAAGATGTTTACTTCGTGCACATTTCCAGTTTGCTGTCTCACCTTACGCAATATACTTGCATCAATATACTCGCATCAATTACGCAATATACTCGCATCAATATACTCGCATCAATTACGCAATATACTCGCATCAATATACTCGCATCAATATAAACACAGATTATACAGAGCTGACTTACTTTGCACTGATTGTGACCGGTATCTCTTTGTCCGTACTTGAAATGTAGTTTGGAGCAGAGATCCGAACCGCAAATGTTGGGAGAACTGTCAATTCAAATACATATTTAGATCTTTATTGTTTTCAAAATAATTCAATGATCATGTACTTGAAATTGTATACGATAAAAACAGAATTCTGCTGCTCATTACATTATCTACTTAAGGCAATTTGCAATGATATTACTTGGGGGGTGATTGGGGTCACTGTTTAGTAACTTTTGACATGAAAAATTGAATGAAGTATTGGCATTTTCCTTCTTTGGCTTCTCCAAAAAGGGTCAATTCTTCCCTTTGCTTTCATTATTGTGTCAAGGTTCGATGGGACTAAGCAGGAAACAGACATATTCTTGCGACATTTACACATTCAAGACTATTCTAGACTATCCAAGAAACATTCAATGCTATTCATAACAAATAAACTAATCAAGACACGGTTCAAAACAATAGGAACGGAAATAAGAAAATTCCATGCATTGAATTAAACATGATAACAATGCTAAAGAAAAGAACTGTGGTGCATTTAGTCTTACTACAGAGGTGAGGGGTACATAATAAGATTGGTACGGGAATATGCCGCTTGTACTGATGGGATTCTCAAGGAAAGTCTCTTAACATGGATACGGTTATTAAATCCCAAATAAATAGGGATCAAACTTTTTACATTAATATTGGTCTAAATATTTGTTGTATTTGTGAAGCGTGAGCATAAAATAAGGTCTCTTGGTACAGTTTTGTTTGTAATATTTGGTGTCATTTCCAAATTAAATGTATCATAAGAGAGGAGTGATTATGCTTACGAAATATAAGGATCTAGTTTTATTTCTAGCTTCTTAAATCTAACATGAGTTAAACTCGCGTATGTAATCCAGCTTAAATTAGTTTGTGTAGCCTGAGCGAGAATTCTATCAAACGATCTTGATTTCATAAATCCTGTATACAATAGTGGGCGACTCAGAAAGAAACTTAACAACTTTAAAGAACCAGACGGACCAAATCAATCTATACATTCTTTTGGAAAGCTAAAGTGGTGGGTGGTGAATCAAAAAATTTTTTTTATTATCTTATCATTATAATTTCTAGATGATATTGAATCGTTTCATTGGCAAGACTTCTTTCTGTTAGCATTTTTGCCAATATGATCACAAAATGGTGAAAAATTCCCCATCAAACAGATGCTTTAAGAAAATCAGGCACTCAACTTTTCCTTTCGAAATAGATTTTCCACACTAAACTTCTAAAATAACTGCTGAATAATGAACAGCCTTACCGTACTCTTTAACGACGAAGGTTGTCGAAGAATTCATTAGATTCTAAAAGTTAGAAATTATGTTATGTATCCAAAAGAATAGATAAACGAGGAAAGGTAAAATTGAAACAAATTCTACAAAGCAAAATCAGGCTCTACTGTTTGCAACGATTTTAGGTTACAAAAATGGAGCTTGGTTAGAAATTTACAGCTTGAATATTGAAAAATGAGGAAGAGGGATGAACGTCTACAGTAACTATTGTTACAGAGGTTTCCGTTAACCAATATGAACAACGATATACCTTGATCCCGAAATGAACTGTTATTTTCCATGTTCCATGAACTGGGATATTTCCAAGAGCGAAATCACTCGTTTCGAAACCTGATGAGGAATAAAAGCGCATATTCGTGATTTATCTTAAATTTCTCAACATAATTCGCCTTCCGGCCTTCAACATATTGCGTAACAAAATGTGCCAACTGTCCCTGTAGATTAAAAGATACATTGCCAAATTATCAAATAGCTTTATTGATAGAAACCCAGTATCGACCATAGAAGGCTTTATTTCTAGGTTAGCTCCATCAAAATTTTTCACTGTCATACTGTCAAGGAAGTTTAACAGACAAAAGTTTTAAAACATGAAGGTTGACGTTAGTTCGGAGTACTTTTAATCCTCAGGCTCGTTAAGCCTGTTACCCCCTGTCAACCTCATTAGAAATTGGGACTAAGAAATTACAAGGTGACTGAGTTTACTAATGATCTTAAGGCAAATAAAGCTATGAACTGTGTTAACCGTTTCTCTACTGGTGACTGCCTGAGCAGGTAATAAACAGGAAACATTGTCATTTATTTTAAGTGATCTGCGCTAACTTTCTAAATTTGATCAAATTTATATAGTGGTTTTTGTGAATTTCCGTTCACATGACCTACATAAATGTTCAACTTCAACTTAAACCATCTTCTGACGAGTGAGATATCAAGAAACAAGCTTGTAGAGATGAACAACTATCAACTTGTTTCTTTACTGCTTATAAGTGTTAATGTTCAACTTCAATTTTTTTTCTTAGCGTTACACAGCATCTGATCATATCAGACTCCAGGGGCGGATGCAGACTTGCTCAGCAGGGGTTTGGGATCACAAGATAATTGGACTCAAAAACAGCCACAATAATGGACGTTGAATCCTTTTTGCGAGAATTTAACAGATTGCGAAGAAAATCAAAACTCTAGATTTAGAGCATAATCAATAGCGTGGTACAGATGATTAAAAACAACAATGCAGAATTATCAAGGCTAATTATAAAAAGGTTGTTTAGTGGAAATTGAGAGGTGCTCGAGCACCCTTAGCACCCCCTTGATCCACCCCTGGACTAAAAGTTTTGCGTGGATAGATGCAGTGCTCTGTGGTTCAGTCGTTAGGGAATTTTCATTTTGCATGAAAGGGTATTAACGCATCAAAGTAAATATAATGCATTTAACTGATTACAATGATCTTTCTTTATGAAAGATGAGATATCAATTATTCAAAGAAAATTAAAGCTACCTTCTTTCCAAGCCTCTACATCTCTTTTTCTATAGACGCGTATTCCGTTTGGATTCTAAAAGACAGAGGATGAAGAAGTGTTATACATCGAATATAAAGATACAAAATAAATGATTGCACCAAAGCCCTTTACCTATGTACCATTGCCGTTTGCCATTGAACCTAATTTACAACTAGTTACAAATAGCAGCTATTTAAGAATAAAACTCAAATCATGATTAAGTGATCATTACTTACTTAAATAGAATGGGGTAGACATAATAGACTACTACTGTAACGAAAACAACGTTTTTATAAAACTTGGGAATATGAGATACAGAAGAAAGAATGTTCACTTTTAGATTACCCTAACTTCAATCCTGAATGTCCCCTCTTTGAAAGGAAATGACACAGTCTTCACCCTGACTTCATGAATGTTCAAACTTAAGAATAAGAATATACATTTATCTAAAGACTAATGTAGGTATCAAATACTTAGGAAGTTTTGGAAAATTCGTGTTCCACCTTTATGAAAAACGTCTGGATTCTAACGATAACTAACAATATATTTTTCTACACCTTGTTCATGTAGCTCTAGCGGCTGGATGCTATAGATGTCATTATTATCTTGTTTTTTGTAACTAACTCTTTGACCTGATTAGATCTGTAGTAGCAATTCATATATGATATTGTGTCGAGTTAAAAGAAAAAGAAAATAAATTTCACCAGTTAAAAATCTGGAAATTGTGCAGAGCTTTCCAAAGAAAGAATCAAATGATTTTGGTTGGCTGATTTTTTAGGATTTAGCTACACATATTGAAGTTGTTGGAGCGTGTTCAAGATGTTGTCAAGTGAAATTGATAGTGTATGTTTGTCCTCTGTTAGCCGGGATGAGGACATAAGGTTGATTGAAAATCTTTATTTAGGGCAGTTGAAGAAAAAAGCAAATAAATGTGAAAATAGAAACTTACTGTTATCTCAACCATGACCTGGAAAAGAGAATTTCAAGACATAAATGTGATTATTAAGTTTGAGGTATATACTATAGTTAACATGTTTTCAAATTGTTGCTTGCCATTCAAAAGAGACTAGCTAATAATTACACAGTGTTAGTAAGCTGTCACGCGAATAATCATTCTACCTTTTGCTTTAATGGACGGAGATCCAAACCAACAGGAATCACTCTGTATTTTACTAAAAGGTAAATAGTAGGGTAAAAAGGACACACAATGAAGTGCTTTGCATGGCAGAGTGAGGGATAGCATTTACAAAAAATTCTGCTCAAGAGAAATATGTATTTTCTTATGAAGCTAAATTAAAATGTTGGTAGAGGAAGTATCCTCCAGAAGAATTTTGAAAATCAATAGAGAAATCTGTGAGAATGAAAAGTCCGTCATTTTACAAAAAAATTACCAAGATCAGGGAAGCATTTAAGAGTTTCAATCTAATTTGAAAATATATACATAAACTTATGAGAAAGTACGATGCAATTTTGGAGAAAATGGAAAAAAACTGCAATTGTGCTCAAGGCCAATATTACTTACCCATTTCCTTTGGACTGTAAATAGGTTTGTCTGTCTGAATGAAAACTGTCCCACCTCGAGTATCAACTAGAATTTGGGTTTCTTTTTGGAATCCAGGTCCTTTGGCAACCAAATAGAAGTACACCTTTCTATTTTCCCAAAATTTTGGCATATCTTTATCAGTTATCTAAAATTCAAGAAATCAATAATCTTCCATGACAATTGCAAAGTCAATATAGTCTGATACAAGGATCAAATTTCATAAGAGGGTGAATATCAAATCCACCAGAAACTTAAGGAGGTTACTGCTGAAAACGTAATATTTCTTGCTTCAAGACGTGATCTAAAATTCAAAAAAAGTGGAGCATTTGCTCTGCTTCCATAAAGTATACTATAATTCTTAAGTCTAAAACATTTTCAAATTTTCTAGTTGGTAAGGGAATTAATTGCTCCGCTTGCAGGATTATACGATGAATCTACTTTATCAACGATACACCAAAGTTTTGGAAAGCTCTTCAAAACAAACGTTAAGAGCCACTTTCATTTCAAAATATGTTGATTGAGTTCAACATCCAACATTAACAAAATGTTTTCCAGTGCCTAAAATGAACTACTGGTTTAAACACAACAATGCATTTTCCCTATCATGTACATTCTATATTTGGTATCATTTGCTAGCTCAAGCATTTGCAAATATCTAGCCACCAGTCAGAAGCTATAGCCCCTGGTCTGAGAGTTCCTAGCGCTGCCACTTCAGGCGAAAAACACTACCACTTCTGCAATGTTTGATTTCATCAAGCTTTCCCTTTGAAGAAAATCTGATGAAATTGGGACAGTTAAGAGTAAAACAAAACGTCATATCCATAAAACTGGCTTCAATTACGGTTCAGAAAATCGACCTGATTAAGCCCGTGTGTCACCTCAATTTAGCTCTATACTTAGAACAGGAATGATAATTTTATGTATTAGATAACATTCTACAAACCTTCAATTTTGCAAGTGCAGGCTTAGTTCCTGGTTTATCTAAAAGGCAAATGAGAAAATGAAAGGCCAGCGAGAAAATATTTATAAACTTGAAAAGTTCTAATTCAAAAGATCCCTTTGAATCTTAATTCTAACACGTATTCTGCATGCTTTTAGTGACTCGACTAAACATTTCCTTTAAGATTTGAACAAAATGGCGCATAAGTGAAAAGTGAAATAATCAAAGAAAGATTAAGAAAAATTGATGATATATCAAATAAATATTCTTCATATGAAAGAAGGATAAATTCGAGGAAGAAAGTTAATGCAATGTGCTAGCTTTACTGAGAATTCTAGCTCAGATATGTCAAAAGCCACGTAATATTGCAGTGAGCAGATATTTTTACAGAAGGTTAAAGATGGGCTTGAGAAATCCCTAACCAATTGGATTCCTTTACCATGTAAGGAAACTGCATGCGTCAAAGTTCTAGAATACAATGTTCTATTACATACCAGGTCATATTTTGGGCAGGCAAGATTTTCTTATCCCTTTGAGGCCTTCAAAATAGTCTTTTTGGCTGCTTCTTTTTACTGCATTTGATGTTTAACAATGAATTTTGATCTTTGCCGTATTTTCCTTACTCAAAATTGTTTGAAATTCTTTACTTACTGGGTTGGAATGTTGTTTCCACTGGACTGATGATCTTTAATTTCTTCTCATCTTGCAAGAAAAGTCGTATTTTAGTAGTCTGCCATACCTGCACGGAAACTGTTTCTTCAACATTCAGTCGAAATACATTTGGCGCAATGATGAAGTACCTGACAGAGAAATGCAATCATCATTTAAAACTTTTAAATTTTTTTTAGAAAAAAGGGCTCATGCTGGCAAAATTTTGCCCTTAATCAGGCAAAAACATTAATAACATTTTTTTTGGTTAGTCCCCTCAATTTGTTATGCCCTGCCCCAATAACCATGATCACACCCTTACCCCCTCAAAAATGTTTCCTTTGGCATCTGGTCAATGTGGTCAATAATGCCTTTGGGCAAATGTGGGTGAACTAGTCCCCCAAATACCCTGTCCTGGTTCTTTGAGAGGTTTATGAGAAACGAGACAGCAGAATTAACTGTGACCGTGAGCAAAATTTCAATAGACAGGTATCCTGAAGGGGGGTACTGGTCCCAGGTCCTAGCACTGAAATATTTAAAAATCCCAATCACGATTGAAAATAGAGAAATTCCCAATATTGATGTTTTAATAACCCCAATCCCAATTTACTTCTTCAAAGCCCAGTCCCAAGAAGTCTTTACTTCTTTCAACATTGCTCACTGTACTCACTTTGCTCACTGAGTTTGACATTTGTAACTTTATCCATCCATACCGCTTGTTCAAAGCATTTTTTTTTGAAAAGACTGTTAGAAATCAGTTTTTTTCTTCTATTAACCTATGATTTAAACTTACTATACTATTCTATTTAAGTTCAATATCCTGCGATACCTCTATACCTCCCTCGCTTTTAAGATTTTAAGATTTTGAGAATCCACAAAAAAGATTAAAGTTATGTGACAAATAAGAAAATTTAAAAAATGGGAAAAAGTGAGATAGGGCGAACCCGGACAAACTACCACAACCGGATGTCTTTTTCGTAGAAAAATTCTTTTTCCTGTAAGTAGGTAATTTTGATATTCAGATATTTTATTTTTAATCCGACTTCAAAAAACTATATCTCCATTACCAATAATTTTTCAAAAAGCAATAACTAATACTGGAATGTCCAAGGCCAAAAATTACATTACACAGTACACAGTAAGCAACTCGATCGAGGGCCCGCTGAAAAAGTTTTTATTTGCGTGGGTGATCTCCATAAAAACAACATATATAGCTCTGGAATTCAGCAAAGCTCCTAAACCTTGATTTCAAAGAAATTTCTTTATCGTAAGAGATAAAAGTCAATCTGACAGGTAACAGCTAAATAGAAAATAAGTGCCTTTCCGAAACGAAAAAAGAATGCCCTTATTATTTCAATCACATTTCGCAAGAGCTAATTTACTTCCATACCTTTGTTGAGCTTCCGTCTGCCATGCCAGCACTGACAACAACCAAACAAGCCCGAAAGCTCCTCTCATGGTTGAGTTTCAAATCTTTGCCAAGCTTCCTTTATTTCTTCCACAATTTATCGCGTTTTGACTTGTTGAAATGTAAGACTTTTCACGACGTCTGATCAGAGCAGAGATGTGAGCTGGAACTAACTTTTCATGTCAAGGCCACACTCTTGACGTTACAAAATCGGAAGTTTTTAGAACTAAAATTTGATATCCTCTACAGGATATCCCCGGTATCAGATTTCGCAATAGATTCCGGCTCTTATCTGCTTCCTATGAATTCTCTCCCTGTTCCCTTTCGTATTTGTTGAAAATTTTTTTCTTAGAATACTATCTCAGAAGTTTTTGTACAACAATTGTCAATCCTATCTTGCATACAAAAATGTACCTGAGTACTAATATAACCTACTTCTCAAAAGCTTCTACACGATTTTCATATGCGTGTAGTACTCGATTCGTCAAATAGTTAAGAAAGTTCAGTACTGGAAAGAATTGTTTTCGACCTTCGATATGTAGGTTCCTTATAAAAGGTTCCTTATAAAAAAGCGTGTAAGAGATAATCTGAAATAATGTAGGGTGGTTCAAGACAGTGATTTCCAGAATGTGTTTCAGCTTGTTATCAATACACGCATTTCTTTTATAAGCAATTTCAGCTCAAGCTCAGTACTGAAAATTGCTTAGCAAGATGGCACATTTACGTACTCAAAATTGCTTAGCAAGTGCTTAGCTTTTTTATTTAAAAATTGGTTTCTTAGGGTACTATCTCACAGGTTGTTGTACAACCAATGTCGGTGGCTTCTTGCATACAAAAGTGTGCTCGGGGTATGTGGGAAATATCGTGAACATGGATTAGAAATACATCACAACTTCATTGATTTTAAGAAAGCCTTCGATCGTGTGTAGCATGAAGCCTAGTGGTGAAGGATGCGGAAATACAACATCCATTCAAACTTGATTCGGCTGGTGGAATCTTTGTAGCTACAATGAAACTACATGTGGGGCTTTGTGTGAAGAAGTAGTTGGTGAATGGTTTAAGACCACGGCCGGGGTAAAACAAGGGTGTCTGCTATCGCCCTCTCTATTCAACTTTTTTCTACTAACAACTTGAGATTCGCTGATGATATTGCTCTGATAGCTGGGAGCTCAGGAGAATTGACAGAGCTCACGGAAAGACAAGACAGAACATCGTCTCAGTTTGGAATGGAAATCAGCGCACAGAAGAGCAAGATTAATCTGACGCCAGCAGAACCAGAGGATCAGGTGGACATCAGGGTTTGCGGCGTCCTACTTGAGAGAGTGAACGACTTTACGTATCTGGCAGTGCATATTCCACAGGATGGTTCATGAGAAAGAGAAGTGAAGACAAGACTTGCCATCGCCACTGGACATCTGGCAAAGTTTAAGAAAGTCTGGATATCAAAAGATGTGAGCACCAAATCGAAAGTCAACATCTTGAGGGCTGTAGTACTGTCAACGGCATTCTATGGATGTGAAGCATGGCCCTTAAAGAAAGATCTGGAGAATAGGATTGGAGCATTTGAGATGCGATGTCAAATGCGATGCTTTAGAAGTCTGCTGTGCATTCCCTATACCGCACCGCACACAGAACGAATGAATCAGTGCGACAAGAAATAAGATCTTTGGTGCATACATACGAACCACTTCTCGAGATCGTCAGAAGGCGAAAGCTGCAATGGTTCGGTCAAGTGGCCCGCCATCCCGACACCCTATGCCATACCATCTTACAAGGGTTCGTGAATGGCAGGAGGAAGAAGAGAGGACGACCGAAGACGATCGCCCCACGGCTACAGGACCATGATGATGATGATGATGAGGTGCAAAAAGGTGCAAAACTAAGCTGATGACGTCATCATTTTAGAAAAGATACGTTTTGGCCGGTCCACCCGACAACATGAAAACGGATAAATTTCTCTAAAATACGTTTTCAAAAATCTCCACCTTGGGCACCGTTTTCGAAAAGCTCCGTTTTCATCATCGTAGACTCCGGCTACGTTTTGGACGAAAGGCAAAACTAAAACGGATAAATAAATGTGTTTTAAAATATCCGTATATACGGGGAAGAGGCCTAAATCTGATAATGTTATTGTTATTTCAACGAGGCAACAGATCAACCAATCGAAAGCTGGGATGATTCTGAGATTTTTGTTCAGTACTTTGCATTTGAAGATTTTGGGCCTATTTCGGCAAGTCACACATGTTGAAACTCTGTCAAAACCATACCTATAGGTGATGGATTCACGCGAGCATCCAAGAGAATTGATTGTGCTTTACGGCTCGCAAACAGGTACAGCTGAAGAAGTGGGGGGAAGAATCGGAAGAGAAGCAAAACGACGACATCTCGTTTGTAAAATTTCTGCCCTGGATGATTTTGAAATCGTAAGCAGCTTGTTCTTATTACCTAAGTAAGAAACTTCATCATGAGCCTGTTTAATGTGTGTGTCTAGACCATGCTATAGGTATACTATTGCAGCATTAAGATATAGAAAGCACCTGAATGTTAGGCCTTGGAGAGGAGACAAATCGTACGGAGTAGGAGAGGAATTTCTGATTTTTCAGACTCTAATTCCCAGATTCACTCTATCTGTTTGCCATAACATAACCAGGAGCGGCGGGCAGCACCGCAAAAGAGGTAGTCAACTTTTCCGAGCGAAGCAATGAAAGATAATAAGGGGTCCGGGGGCGGAGCGCATGGACAATTTTGCAAGACCATGCCCTTTCTTTCCTCCGTGAAACGCTCATTTCTATCAAAGATATCTTTATTCCAACACGCCTACATTCAGTGGTGAACGAATCTAATTGTCAAAATATTGCTTCGATTGTAGCAACGGAAATTCCCACCACAATTGTCTACGTGTGCTTATCTTCTGGGGAACCTACAAGATATTTGAATCGTTAGCATAGTGTTCACATATGTGCTAATGAAACTGCTTGAAGAATGCGTGTTTAGTTAGGCCGCAGGCTGGTATGATGGTGGCCTGTCGGGCTCTAATAAATAAAAATAAATTCAAGTCTGGTCTGTGCGGCTCCCTACCCTTGGCCTCAAAAGGGTAAGGTAATCAAACTCAGCCGCAACTACCTTGACTTGTTTTATGAATGTTGGGTGATTCAAGATCAGTTGTCTTGGCAGTCTTCTTTCGAAATTTTTGCATTATATTTATACTTTTGTTTTACTCATTATTTGTGTGCTTAGTTATACTACTGAGTGCTGAATTTACTCCAGTTTATAATTTTTACCTGGGTTTTTTTCATTTTAATCTGGTATTTTTCAGTAAAACATGATTAAAACTTGAATAATGATACATAAGTAAAATATTCACATATTTTTGATAGACAAGCAGTTAAATATTTCTTTTCCTTCTTGGTTTTCTCCGCCACATATCACTGAGAATATTCATTCACTGAGGCCCCCCATATTTGTAATTGAAGCGTTATTTTGCATATTTTAGGTATTTTTGGTTTGTGAATCCGTAATCAAAGAATCCTTTGTGCTGCGTGATTTGTTGAAAATATGGTTGTTATTCCGTGAAAAGAAGTTTTCAAGTGCGTGATTGCATGATTGTTATGCTGGTCGTTAAAAAAAATTTTCTTGCATAATTTCCGTCCGGCGTGACGAACGAAAAATTGATGCGTGAATCTGTTATCCAGGGGTACTATGGGACATGGAAATGGTCCGGCCGTCCTTATTTAAAGGGAATCATTGCTCCGTGATTTAGCTTGTTGATCTGCTCCGAACGCAGTGAAAAAATCTTCAAAACACCCCACTTATACGTTTCTCAAAACAGAATCCTCCACATATTGTTAAACTTTGAAGAGCGACCAGCGATAGTGCCGAGGTAATCGTTATGTGATCTGTATATGTTGCTGTGAAGGGCTGCGGAGGAGCTGTTTGTTTTATAGCAATATAGCTGAATAGAATGTTAGGCAAGAGCCTTTGTTAGAAGGGATGGAATATAATCAGAAAGAGCCACAATTACCTTGTAGCCTCACCCAGTGTACTAAGGGCTGCTCTTATCCCTGATGTCAATAGTTATCATATTCAACAAAGAGAGTGTGGGTAGGGCGGATTAACACCTGATTATTTGTTGTCTCTGAAATAGCCAAACCATGGATAGGTCAATGAGGCCAATATGAGTCAAATAAAGTTCATTCGAAGCAACTGACGGATCTCTCCTTTTTAACTTTACAAAAAGAGTTTTATTTTCTATTTTTTTTACTACTAATAGAAAAAAGCAAAAGATATTCCTGTAAAAAATAGGTAATCACTGATTACCTTGATTACCCCCCAGCGCCGCCCCTGAACATAACATAATGCACATGTCACCAGCCTCCCTAGGAGGGGGGACCCCAGGCATTGTTGGAGAAATATCCTGTAATTTGGTGTGAAGTTTCCCCATAATGGGGTTTCGTCATCACATAAAACTGAGCTTTTCCCGACATTTGGTATTTGTAATGTAAGGCTGAGCCCTGGGCTGAGGCAGAGTGGTACAGCCTCGGACCCATGATCAAGCATTATAGACCATCATGGAAATTTTCACATATCTAAGGCCTATTCAAGAAGATCAGGAAGTGCCTGAGGGGGCTTGGATCCAATAGACTGCTAACCTTGCTGTGCAGTTTATTTTTATGACTTAGAATAGCCATGGGGTGCTCAAAATCTGTTTGGATAATTGAGGTTCAAATAATCAAGGATGTACTGTACTTTGCTTTAAGGAAATTGGCTTTTCTTGTTTTAGATGTATATTGCTAAATAGCTTCACTTTTTTAGATCACCTGGTAGATTAGAATACCGTTAAGTTTATATTATACAGATTAGATAGCCACTTGTGGTGTTCAAAATACGCATTCTGACTCTTATGCATCCACATTACAATATTTGCTATGCAAAGAACTTCAAATTCTGTTTATTGCAACTGGAAATTCACATTATTGGAACGGCATTTTGAATGAAAATTTGTGGATCTTTCCTGCCCCATAGCCAGGGATTGTTCAATTTTTCACCCATTTGTATCCCAGATAGTGGGGAAATTTCCAAGTTTTATTCATCTTTCCCAATCTGCCATGGAAAAAGGCTAGAATTAGAAACTATTGATTAATTTTTCCCAGTAGACCCGGGGTCCCCTCCGTTAGGAAAGCCAATGACAAGTGCATAAGGCAGAACCAATACTAGGCCCTCCGTAGAGCGTGGATCTATAAAGGGTTGATCCGTTCAAACTCGTATTAACCCCCATAATTCAAATTCAATGTTTGCATTGTTTCATTTATTGGCCTCTCTTTTGAAATGCACGTGAAAAACAATCAGAACGAATGAGGAATTTCTTCAGTATATCAAAATTGAGAAAGGGGGAATTAGCTTACCTCTCAATTTTCTCACTCAATCATGGGATTTGGCAGAATTGGACTGGTAATTATTGGTCATTTTTAAATTTGTTGGAACTGTGACGCCAAAATTTGATGATGAAAGATAGAGATTTTAAAGAAAACCTCTGGTTATTTAAAAAAGGTTTGCTAAGATGTGTTAAGATTCTGAGCCTTAAATTGTTAAAATTGTCTGTTTCAGGGAGAACTAATAAATAAGAAGTTGGTGATATTTGTCGTTGCAACAACTGGTCAAGGCGACCCCCCTGATAATATGAAGGTAAGCTCATTGAGACAGAGAGCGCAGTGCCCCCTGGTTTTTCCCAAATGACAAATCAAATTCTGTCGTTGTTTAATGATACCAAGTGATCATAGCAAGTATGTGCCAAAGGTCTTGGAAATCAAACTGAGCGCATGATACGTATTGCAATTCTCCCTATAAGGCTGCCGTTCTTAAGTAGTCCAAATGTTTGTTTGCAGAATGTAGAATTACTCATAGATGGTTAAAAAACCTTTTTCTAAATTTTGCAGAAAATTGTCTGACAAATATTGCAAAATTGTACAGAAATTTAACCAAGAATCCAAGTAAGAAGTCTGAGTTACAAAGTTTACACACCTCTCAACTCTAACATATTATGCATTTGATTGGATGAATATTTCTTTGCTCCATTGCTTCAAAACAGATATTTCATGATTAACTGGTCCGTGCTGGCAGAGGAATTGAGGTACCTCCACTTTTGTAAATCACATTTGATTAGATTTTCAAAAATCAAACTTTCAAGGATCGTAAATCTTTCAATTCTCTCTGCCAATTTTCAAGGCTTAAGTAATCATTTTTTAAATTTTATAATTTATTTTGATATGTTTTAGAAATTTTGGAGGTTCATATTGAGGAAAAATTTGCCGTCTTCATCATTACAAAATGTTCAAGTTGCCGTTTTTGGACTCGGAGATTCCAACTATGTCAAGTAAGTTGCTGAATTTATTTCTCAGTGAATTAATGAAAAGTCAAATAGGTAGTAAATCTTGGGATACCCTCCTTCCAATAAAACGGTCCACACCCTTACCATTTGTCAAGTTCTCAGAGATGCAATTTAGTGCATGTTTAGAAAGTAGTTTGCTTAAGAATCAACCGAGAGTTACCGTCAACATCTATTGTTTTGTAAAGCATTATTACATTTTTGACAAAGGAGAGTTTTTACCCAAAAGTTGGTTCGGCTAAAGCTGCACCAACCGGAGCAAAAAAGTGCGCGCAAAATGTGAATCGTCTTTGCTTTGCCAACCGAGCCACGAATAAAGAAAAGCAAACGTTAAATATCGAGTCTCGGAAAGCCAGACAAGAAGAGAGGGGACCTCAAAGTAAAAGAAAAGGAAAGCCAAAAAATTTGAAAGAGGACAAAGGTAATTGATATCGTTTTTACAATGATTTTACACGTATTTTTATAAGCAATTTCAGCTAAAGCTCAGTACTAAATATTGCTTAGCTAGATGGCACAATTGAATTACTATCTCACAAGTTGTTGTTCAACAAATCTCGGTGGTATCTTGCATATAAAAGTGTGCCGGAGTACTAATATCCACTGTAACCTTCCTCTCTAATGCTTCTTCACGATCTTCATTGCAAATTGGATCAGAACTAAATTTTTTGAATTGCTTAACATTCCTCTATCCAGTACTGGGATTGCTTAAGTTTTTGTCTTATGGAGTACTGACTTGCTTATAAAGCAATTGCTTATAAAAAAATGCGTGTAGTCAATCTAGACTTTTAGACTTGGTGCTTGCGAGAAAGAACTTCTTTCTTGGACAAAAGGCAAAAAGGTAGGAATAAACTTTAAAGCAACAAGGTAACCGTCATCTTTATGTTTCGCTTTTAAATTTGAATTGGAATATTCAGGTTTCCATTTTTCCCTTCTATCCAGATTGGGTTTCGATTAATTGAAATGACAACGGAGAGGATGAAATTGAAGATCTTAAAGACTTCGAAGCTAAAGATTTGGCTGAAGATGAATGCGTTGTATGCAGACGGGAAATATTACGAATACATTACTACTAACTATTAACTTACTACTTACTATCTACCAATCATTTACTAACTTCAAAGCGATATGATTAAACTACTTTTGAAATGCATACCAGTACCAGCAATGTTTCATCAATGGACCGTCAAATTTCAACTGGAGCTGCGTTGAGCCTTTCAAGTATTTTCTTCCCCGAAATTCATCACCCAGTGATGCTATTTGATATTTCTGAACATTCTCGACTTGTTTTGATGAGCTTTAAATGGACATTAGTTTTTTTTGCCATCCTTATTTCACGTTCACGACATATGTAGACAAAATTTAATATTTTGTGACTTTGTTTGATGACAGAAAATTGTTTTATACAGTATCTTATTAGAATCTAAAGTGTATTTGACATTGACGTTGGAATAGATTTTAGATTTATTTTCATTGATGACTTGTACCTGCGTGAACAGGTTTTGGTATACGTAGCATCCTTGCAGTTTGATAGCATTACTACAGCTACACTCTACAGCTTTATCAACCTGCTGAACTGCACATTGAACCTCTCTTTTCTCCCAGGCTTCTCGGCATTGCCCAGATTTTCATAATCCCAGCTTTCCCGGGATTCCTAGCTTTCCCAGGATTTTTGCTCTTTCGCCCAGCCTTTTCTTTGCCAGGAATCCCTGGAATTTCTCAGCTTTTGTGAATCATAGCTTTCCTGGGATTCCTGGGAATTCCCCACCTTTCTTTAGGTGAATAGAATGATCTGAGCTTTCCCGAGATTCCGAGCTTTCCTGGAATTTTCGCTCTTTTCTCCAGCTTTTTCTTTCTCAGGAACGCCGTGAATTATACTCAGAAAATTCCTAGGATTTCTCAGGATTTTCTAAGCATTCTTTATGCGGGATAGACCTCCGTGGATCTGAGTTTCTATCATCATTTTAGATCACCTGGTGTTTCATCTTCTTGGGCATCTCAAAGTTTCAATTTTCACATTTTTGATGGCTCATTTTAGCTATCCAAGTTCTCTTACTTTAAGCAACAAAGTAATTTATGAGAATAAGAAGGTCCATTGTAGGATTTAGATCAATGATCCCGAGTCTGCACCTCAACGACCCTACCGACTGAGATACCGGAGAAATCAATTGATCATCCCTCCCAAGAAATATCAATCTTAGTAATTACAACACTATTCACAGAATATAAAGACGAACCTATCGGAACTCTTACCTATAATACACCAAGCCTGCTGAAAAAGCAATAATTTCATTCTCACAAATCATTTCATTTGATGTTCCAAATCTTTCTTCTCCCCAAGATTCTTGGTTTTTTGAAATTTGGCAAATAAGTGTGCTATAGACAAGAATAACTAACAATGTCTATCATTTATTGAAAATTGTTACTTGTGGCAAATTCTAGTTGGTTTTCATTCCCCTGCAGTCTGCTATCGAGTAGTTACGGTAACAGGAAATGCTTCTGCTGTCATGAATTATGATTCATTTGTTTGATTTATTCGCAGGTTTAATGTCATCGGAAAAAAGCTGTACCGACGTCTCATGCAGCTTGGAGCTGAGCCAATAGTTCAGCCAGCGTATGCTGATGACCAGCACACTCTTGGGTAGGTCTTTTGAGATCTCTTAAACAAGAAATAGCATAGAATGTATCAAATATCTTGTCATTTTTCTGATCTTGATAGATTGTTTAATTTGTAATTATCATTTATAAAGTATTTCAATCTTTATTATGGGCCTGTTTATATCAGCCTACTAAATGGGCTTGATTTTCCTTTTGTCTTTATGGAGGAATAAGACCATCTTACACAGACTGGATCAAACAAAAATATTGCTTATATTTAATGCACAGAGACAAACAATACCTCTATCTGTCATAAGGCTGGTTATAGTGTTCTATGAAACCCTCATGCCTGTGCACTTCAGATAAGTCCAGACTTGTTGAACACTTATTGATTATTTTTGATGGATGAGATGATTAATTAATGGTTTTGATTAGTCATTATATTCATACCTTGGTTTTCTTTTTGTCTATATGGCGGAATACGACCATCTTACACAGACTGGATCAAACAAAAATATTGCTTATATTTAATGCACAGAGACAACAATACCTCTATCCATGATAAGGCTGGTTATAGTGGATAGAGTATGTGGTAAGCCTGTCGAGTTGAATACACCTTAAGGTTTTTGTTCTAGCTTATTGTTCTTGCTTAGCACAGTGGTATAACCAGACAGCTATGAGACCTGGCAGAGGTATATTTCAATTGCAGAAGCCTGATGTGGTGAAATTAAATTTCTTGTGTTATACCATGTTTTTTGCATTCATATTAATATACAGTGCTCTGAAGTAGGATTTAATCCGAAACGCGAATTAATTCCTCACTGTGGATAAGGGTGCTGATTTGCTGCCCTGGTTTAGGACAGTGTCTAGCGTGCTCACCTTTTGTGGCAACAACTGGGTTCGAGACCCAGTGGTGACATATGTCAATTGCAGTAGCCTAATCTGGTCAAAATAAATTTTCTGTGTTACACCTACCCTCAATTAATACTATCATATTTAGAATATTTGTTATATTGAAGGCAATCAGTATTTTGGTTATTTAGACTATTAGATCATCATTTATTGCTAAAATTTCTAAATATGTTTCTCTTACCTTCTTAATTCAAGACAAACCTCAATCTTGCAATCGGATTGATATAGATCTGACATGGCGTGTCAAGGATAATGCATTTTTGGTGCATACTGTATCATATTTGAATATTTTTAGTGTAGATGGGACCCTTGATCCTTGGCTGAAGACGTTATGGAGTGAAGTGCTTAGAATATATCCATTACCTCTTGGGAAAGAAATCATTCCATCAAACATAAGGTAACAAAATATTTTCATATGCACCTTTAAATAGTTTTCGGATACTTTATATAGCCTGCAATGAGACTATTTTTGTAAGTCTTTTTACAGACTCTTATCGGTGCAGATTTTCAAGATAGCCAGAAATGTATAATCACATGATAACTACTGAAGTTTTGCGTCTTACACAGATCGGAGTGATAGTGCGGATGATACCAGGAGTTGGATCGAAACTGATAAATCAAAAATGAGGTGAATGAATGATATAGTGGGAAACTCCTTGTCATCATCAGCAACTAATTGGACAAAAATGAATTATTGATGGAGCCGTTTTGGTGAAACAAACTTTGCCTGTCTATACAATGTGGGATACATCGTTTCGATGTACACAGACTCCAAAATTTTGAAGTGAAATACCGACCTTGCTCCTCTAATGATGCAAAAAAACTACCCTCACTATTTTTATTAATTACATTCTGAGCTGCTTATGTTTCAATAAACCATTCATGTTCCTTTTAAAATGTGTTATTTATTTCCACTCAGGCCTCCTCCAAGGTTCAATGTTGAGATACTTGAAGATTCAGAGTCGGTAAACCTTCAAACTTGCAACGACGTCAAAAACAACGGAGCTGGATTGATGTGTGAGCAGCCCTTTAATGCCAGAGTTATCAGCAACGAGAGAGTGACTTCCCCAGAACACTGGCAGGATGTCAGGCACATCAAGTTTGATATCAAACATTCCGGCATAAGGTAAATCAGCAAATTAAACAAAACTTCATTCAGGTATAAATGAAAGTGTACCATGCTCGGACTTAATGCAAGTCGGTCTATTTCACCTGGTCTAGAGGGATCCAACTTGTGCGACTTTGACTGTTCACGACCTTGACTGTTCACGAGTTTTGGTAAGAGTGAATCCATTGCTGGAACTTTCTTTGGAACTTTCTATCTCAAACTTTCCTAAATCCCTCTTAGCTTTGACTGGAACAAATTAGTGCAGGCGTGCAAGGGGACCGACAATCTCCGCAAAGAGATGAGTTTATCATTACTACGGTAACTGTCCTAGCAAATCTTAACCGTCTTTCTTTTCTGCATCATTTATCACCCTGAAGGACACTTGTAGTACTGAACATGGTGCTTACTACTGTAGAGCATGTGCAGTCTTATGAGGGGGTACCATCAATACACTAGAGGGTTTCCAATACGATGGGGGCAATGCAAAGTACTGATGTATAGATTATTCAATCAGACTTTAAGAAACGTGAAAAATGCATGTTGTATTCAAGTTTTGACTTATCGAAAAGTCTCCAAAAAATTAGTTGAAAATTAATCAACATCCAATCCTATACCAGCCCTATTGAATGCTTCATCTCCCGGTTATAATGAAATCATTAAAATTGTTTTCTATAATTACTTTTTCCATTTCCAATCATAAAAGAAATTGCAAAAATATCCTTTACCGTTTTTCTTGTTGTGTTTTACTTTTCTAAATTCATTTTAGTTTTCGTCCTGGCGATGTTGTTATGATTCAGCCAGAAAACGTGACGTCATTTGTCGACAAATTCATCACACTTCTGAATCTGAATCCTGAAAAAAGGCTATGGGTGACTAAAAGTGATACAGGTAGGACCATAGAGTAATGAACCATTCCAAACTGTTCTTGGGGAGGACATATCACATGCCCAAATTATCACATTGACTACTGCATCTCAATGCGTGATTCGTGATTCCTGGCTCTGGATATGGCCAGTGCAGTATTGCTTTTAGGGATACATTTGCGGATTTTGAAGAAAAAGAAGGAGTGGGATCAATTGAGATGGTCGCAGAAAATCTTTGACTTGAAATGCCTGCAGAACATCTTTTGAAATTGCTCATTTTTTTCAAAGCAACAATAGCAGCAAACCATTATAATATGAGTTTAAATATTGGAAGCTCATGGTAAATTTTAAACTACTGGCACTAAAGTGCTTTTTTGGTTGCAGGAAGAAAAAGTATTTTATGCCTTGGATATATACGTGAAAGAATGTGGTGTAAGTTGGGTGCTGGTAGCAAGGCCAAAGCTGTGTTTGAGCCCCATGACCTCTGACTTCGCGTGTCAATGTTCTCATTACTAAGTGATCAACGCCTACCTTCAAATCGTAAACAGAAAAAAACTTCGACAGCAAAAATAACTCATAAGCCACTGATACATATTTATCATTTAATTTTGATGTAAGAAAGCACCACATCTTTGATGTGAGGTTAATGTGTTTGTGTTCACTTAGAAAGACTTTCTCTCATTCGCCAATATTCAGGCCGAGGTTAGAAAACACCAGAAAAAAGCCACAGATTCAGATGCAGTGAATTTGTAAGCAAAATAGTTAAACATTACTACATGAAAACTGAAACTGTTCAGAAAGCAACCGTGTTCGATAGGAAAGCACACGAGTGTTCACAGTTCGATTCTGCCCAGATAACCACGCTCACGAGGAGACTGGGACCGATTTCATGCCATAATATCAAACAGGTATTGCAACCATAATGGCGCTTAGTATTTTCCTCTTTTACCAATGATTGAATAATTTCTTACTTTTCAGATCAGAAACTGCCAACACTCTTGCATAGTCCAGTGACAATATACGAACTATTTAAGAGGTATTTTGACATTCAGGGTGTCCCAAAACGATACTTCTTCGAGCTAGCATCTTTCTTCACCTCGTCTGAGATGGAGAGAGAAAGATTGCTCGAATTTGCTTCTGCAGAGGGGCAGGTGAGTTCGCAAATATCATTTCTTTTTTTATTTAAGAATCGTTAAAACTTTGAGTATGCAGTTTAATGAGAAAAATGATTTAATTCAACTCGTTGCAATTTACTCGCAGATTGTTTGATAATCATCACTGAAAGTTGTTTCAAAATCGCTGAAATTTGCTGCAAGTGGTTTGAAAGTCGGTAAAATCTTTCCTCGACAGTTTCAAGTCGATCTTTTTTCTAATCGTTGCAAATTATTTTCAAAATTGTTTCAATTCATAACGATTTTATATGTACGCTCTGCATCACTTACTACAGCACCACCAACATCTTTTCCAAGCGGCTTATTTTTAGGGACAGGGGGAAAGAAACATCTGCTTAAGGGTTGCAGAAGTACGATAACTGAGTCCTTTCGTTAATAGACACCATAGTGGCTGAATCGAATCATTATGCCAAGCATTGATAAGCTTACGAGGATGTTACGGTTTGGTATTCTTTATCATGTTTTTTCCATAGGAAGAATTTTACGACTACTGCTATCGACCAAAGCGAAATTATTACGAGGTAGCCTGCTTCTGTTGCCTTATGTTTGTATTTCAGTATTCTTGGCCACATAAGAGCGACCGATAAATCACTTAAATTACTCCCCACACTACTCGAGGAATGTAACGGGATTCCAGCCAACCAGATTATTCAACTAAATTCTGGTTCGGGTTGGATTTCGTAAAAACTAGGTGGATTTTGCCAAATTTCTTGATTCTATTTAATCAAATAGAGTGAACATGAAATAGCTAGTTGTTTGTACTAAATAAGGTCAATTTTTTTCTTATACTTAGCTGTTTTAGCTGCCTTTTAAAGGCCCTGTTTCCAATCGTTTATCGTATTGCTCTGAGCATGTATACCGAAAATCCACGAGGGAGCTCCCAGCTCTGAATAAGTAACCAACTGTAATGCTATTTTTAAAAATAAGCCTCCCCTCGAGAGGGAAATATCATTACAGAGTAGTATGTTATTTCGAGAAATCTTACAAAGAACACAGCTATAAAGTATTACCACCTTCACCTGAAGACAAAATAGGAGCAAAAACGTAGGTTTTATGGTTATTATTGCATTCCGTGGGACCCATTTTGTGTCAATATATGAAGAAAATCACAAAATTCTGAATAAGCCCACCCTCCGATAAAGCCCACCCTCCGATTAAGCCCCCCACCCTCCGATTAAGCCCCTCCCTCGTTAAGCCCCTCCCTCGATTAAGCGCCTCCCTTGAATAAGCCTCCAACCAAAAATTAATTTTTGCAAGTAAGCCTCCGCGGATTTATTCGAGGATTTACAGTTTGCAATTTCCCCACAGATTTAATTTCTGCACCACTTTTCATTACTTTACCATACATTCCCACATTAATTCACATACGCTGTATGGGGATAAAGTCTTTAGAAGAAAGGGTTGATTGCCTGACCGCAGTGAAACTTGCTAAATTATGTTGCAGGTATTTGAAGATTTCCCGAATCTTGCTGCCAACATCCCACTGGAATACTTGTTTGACTTGATACCTGCAATGAAGCCTAGAGCATTTTCAATTGCATCAGCACAATCGGTAAGCCGATTTTTTGTTTCCATTTCTCCTCATTTAGATCACCATAACGCAGCTTTGAACGATGAAGAGAACATGCGTTCATCCTACAGAGTTCTGCATAGTAGTATCGTGGAGAGAAGTAGGCAGTGTTGGCATGTTCCACCCCAAGTATCGAAGAATGGTCGAAAATTTCGGGATATTGGTCTTATATTCTACTTTCTGTCCTTGTGTAAGGAAAGTGCATATACATTAAACTAACTTTTTCTCTCTACACTGTTTTAGCCATAGGACTCTTGAAAAAATCTTATTGGTCAGCTCACTGTATCATGTGGGTTGATTGGTTTCCTATACTATAGAAATCATTCACCTCTTTTCTGATTTGCCTTTTCCGACCCAAATCTGGGTATATAAATCTGTTAGCTTTTTGTTTGATTCTCTTTCTGACATATTACTCTGTTGAGTGTCAGACGAAAAGCTTAAGTAACCAATGTGTTCGTTTCGTTGTAATGTTTCCGATAATTCTGGCTATTTTGTAGTTGTTTATCAATCAAAGACTGTTCACATACAAATTAGCACGTTAACGGGTCTCATACAGCTTCCCTATTACTTCATCACAAGAATCTGAAGATGATGAAGCAAGGCCAGGTTTGGGACAAGGGTTTATAGATTATGCCTACATGGTAATGGGTTAGGGGTTGAAAAGACGATCAACTTTTGAGAACAGTTCCAAAAGGGCATTTTCCTAGATTAAGGTCTCGCTAAACGTTATTTCATTTCACTCTGTCCCTCTGTACAACAAATTGGTAGATGTACAAATTTGCAGAACAGCAAATGTGCAGAATTATTCTGGTAATTATTTTGAATCTGATCCATCAATGTAAGAATTTTCGTAATTCATTGAAAGGCACACCCAGACGAAATTCACATTCTCATGGCTGTCGTCAAATATAAAACGAAGATGCAGCTGCCTCGATGTGGTGTATGCTCGAATTGGCTTGCCTCGTTATCGCCAGACTCCAACGGGGGGCAAAATGTACCAATATGGATTGCAAGTGGAACAATAAATCTTCCGAAAGAGCTGCACACTCCCGTTCTGATGATTGGTCCAGGTACTTATGCCATATTGAATACGACGCACTTGAAGTCTTTTATTAGGGCCATTTTAAACGTCGAGCCGTGCCGTGCCAAAACTGAAAATATGTGGTTCAGCATTGGAACGACACGTGAAACGCCTTGGTTTTATACAGTCGTGCCGCAGTCGCGCCGTATCAAGCAAACCTCAAATGCGCATGCGTAATGTTGTGTTCATGCGTATTTATGATTTGGCACGACACGGCACGGCATTGCGTTTTATAAGTCGAACTTGGCCGTGCCGTGCCGTACCGGGCGAGGAGCTATAGGCGAATGGTTCGACTCAGTCGTACCGTGCCGAATCAAGTAAAAATTTGGTTTTATACAGCCGTGCCGTGCCGAACCAACAAGAATTCACTCGATTCGGCATGGTACGGCTCGACGTTTAAAACGGCCCTTAGTTCCACGTCTTTGATTATTGTTTTCAACTGTGACTGTACAAAAATATTTTCTTTGTCATTGTTTCTTCTATATTTCCATGGTTGAGAAATCAAACCCAAATACTTCATTTTTGCTGTTTGTTCTTTATTTTCCAGTTAAAATGATTTCCATAAGTTTCAATAAATAATCCAATATACCAATTTTAGATCAATTGTCATGCAATTTCTAACGAGCTCAAACAATTTTTGTGGACGGTTAAGACCTGCTCAATATCATTTCAACATCTACATTAGAACAAGGTATGGTAACAATAGGCTTCTGAACTATACTATCAACCATGCTTATATGGTGTTGCCTTTGTATTCAAATTGATCTACTGCATAGAAAATGCAGCTTTTTGGTGAATATGAAAAGAAGACTGTGAGTTCTAGTTTTCATCTATTTTTAGTTTTCTTTATACCTGTTAAGTATGCAAAACGATAGGGCAGTTCAGACTTGACATAAAAAGGAAAACTTGAATTCGAATAATTGTCTAAAAGATGCTTCACTTATTCATCTTTAGATTGCTTCGAGATATTCAAAGTATTCAATAACACATCTCGTCTATCTTATCATTTATGATTGTTTATCTTGCATCATTTGCATCTTTTAAGTTTGCGAATTTGGGTATCCTAGGTGTAACTTTCGGTGTTATAGACAACAACCCATAAAATGATGAATCGATGGGGCACGGTGATAACCAAGACTGGTTGAATAGTAGAATTTCAGGCCTTAGGCCGCTTAGCATCATATTATCCCCACCACGTCACACCGCCTCTGTGGAAGATTTTTCATATAACGTCAAATCGAAGTATTTCCATTCAGGGGTAGATCCAAAATAAATCTAACTGGGGAAGGTAGTTCATGGGGAAACAAATAAATGCTATTTTTAACAGAAATATCAGAATCAGCTCCTCATATGGACACCAACCTTCTTGAAAATAGATGCTGAGAGTTCTTTTTATAGGTGAAATGGTTGGAGCAAGTGCCCCTAACTGCATCCCCCAAGTCTTCCACTGTTTCGATTTGCTCATTCCTAGAAGTTTAGCACTTTTCAACATCTTCGTCACTTAATTCTAAGCAATCTTGCATTCCCCTACTTCTGTTTTGTGTGTTGTTATTTACTCTGAATAATGAGCTATGAGTTGATTTAAAATGCCTGCATTCTTCACTCATCTTCAGCCAACGAGGTAAAAAGAAATGTGTTTTAGAGGGCCTTCACTTCAGAGCCACCCCTGAACCCAATTTGTTGCACCGAAAAATGTGTTTGGCATGTGAAATAGCTCTTATCAGCATTGATTGATTTGATAAGTTTGTTTCTCTTACTGTAAATATTGTATGTTGAAAGGAATTAGAAGCTAAAATAATAACAAAATATCTATAAAATTAATAAAAAACTAGTAAGAGAGTAATTTGCAATGCGAAATTCTAGTCTCATGATAAGATGCAGTTAATTCCCGCATAGAAACTTGAATCATCAAATCAGGCTGTCTAGATTCTTACACAGAAAATATTTTTTTACGATCAAATGTGTATTAGTACCCAAGAGAACAGCCGTAGGTCATAAATAGTCAAACATTGTGGTTAATCTTTCATAGTCCATATGATATTGATGATAGCACAGAAATGATCATAGAGAAAATACTGTTAGATATGGCAGGCTGCTGTTTTTTATATGTCAATTTTTTAATTACAGCGACCAACTGTATAGTAAAGAACTCTAGTCTGGATTCTAATGTTTTTTACCTTATTGCCTGGAGTATCTTATTACAATTTTGTTTTTCAGGGACTGGTGTTGCCCCGTTTCGATCTTTCATACAGCATCGAATTGTCAACGGATTTAAAGGTACTCTCTGATATTCATTCATGTAACCACTTACTGCTTTGTTACATTAAAGGCCCTAAAACACATTGCATCCCTGGATATGTTTATGAAAGCCCCCCCCCCCGTGGAATCGATGTTGTTTAAACCCTTTTTAGAAACCCTGTATCAGAAAGTTTTCAATTGCCTAGTGGTCAAGGCTATATCTATTGAAAGAAAAACCATTCCCATACCAGCATTGTCATATGTGATACCCTCTTGGCTAAATTGAACTTGTAGTCGACTCTATGCTGTATTAGAAGCCTGAAAAAGTATACCTTCCAGGCGAGGCACATTCCTAACTTCAACTTACTATGAAAGATCTCCCGCCATAGATTCTAGTTTTGAGACATCTCTTTTGCTCCCAGATAACGTGTTGTTCTTTGGATCAAGGAATAGAAAGGGCGACTTCTTTTTTGAAAATGAGTGGAAGCTTTTACAAGATGAAAATAAATTGGAGTTATTCACCGCATTTTCTCGGGACCAGGTAAGCTTATTTTAGCGTTGTTACGGAAACAATTTATTCTAGTACGGGTTATGAATTATTTTGGAAACCAGCTCAACCTTTTTCTTTATAACTGTTGGAAAATCTAGATATTTTCAGAGAAAGGACTAATATCTTTCCCAATTAGTAGTTAGTGATAGCTTACTTTGAAGACTTATAGAATGAAAAAGGTCTTCTTTACCTATCCTTTCTCACAAAAGTTCACATTTTCAGCGTAATTTTTGGAAGTAGTACCTCTCGCAAATAAACTACCTTTAATTTCAATACACTCTTTTTTTATAAAAATACTTAATTTTTTTCTGAGCCTCAATATTCTTAATTTTTTGCCATTTTAAGCCTCGGAATATTCTTAAATTATTCTTACGGCAAAAAACACGGATAAAGCAATAAATTGTTATCATTGTCATAAATGCCCTAAAAACGCACACCTACAGTATTACAAATATGGAGGCTAAAGTTATAGAACAATATCCTTATTTCCTGTAAAACAGAGCTCATCGACACTCGCTAAAATTTTTTTCCATGAGATCTGAGCCCGCAATATTCTTAAAATATTCTTAAATTTCACCGATTTTGAGCCTCATTATTCTTATAAAATTTATTCTTATAGAAAAAAAAAGTGTCTCAGTTATATCAGTATTGGTAATCTTTTCTCCTTTTCGATTAAGCCGTCATCTCGAAAAGAAGCTTTTTTAATAGTATGATGTGCTGATGTCCATTTTCCATAATTTCGATCTCAGGAATCTAAAAGATACGTGCAACATGTTTTACAAGAACAGTCTAAATTGATATGGGATCTGATCCACCAAAGGAGCTGTTACGTCTATATTGCAGGGTGAGTGTTTTGTTTTACGAACTTATCAGTAAAGTCTTGCTTAACATATGAAATATTCATTTACAAAGCCTCTTGTATATCGGATTTCTAATTATAACGCACAGATACTCAGGCTCTAATCTGAATTTTCGGGGAGCGATTCACAGGGATAATTTTTCGGCGAGCATTTTCTAGCATGGGGCTCATGTTGATATTTTTCATCCCTAGAAACTCGAAAGACATGCCTACAGATGTGATGAATGGATTGAAAAACATAATTAAAGAGCACGGTTGTCTGTCAGAAGAAGAGGCAGATAATTATTTCAAACAATTAGAAATTAAACGGCGTTTGCAGTGTGAGACATGGTCTTAGTGTTGTGGCCTTTAATTGCAGTAAGCAGACAATTCTGAGTGATATAGGCCTGAATGTTAAGTCCCAGTACCATAGCTTGGCAGATGTAGATCCATTATCAATGTTTGGGTGGGGCTATTGGAAATAGTATTGGAGTCTGTTGACGAATCCGCTGGGGAAATTTACCATGAAGACGCCCTTCCGACCCTCGTAAAGATTGGACAACTTTTTTTTCAAATAGCGTGAATAAGATCTATTTACTTAACTGCTATAAGAGAAACTTGTCCTCTAACTTATTGTTTATACTGAGCTAACATAGGATTTATAATGGGTTATATTGCGAAATCATGGAAGTTACAGTTTTTCTTCTATAATTACCCTATTACGACTGGGGGGGGGGGGGGGGGTACAAAGTGCCCGCGGCAAATAAGAAATGCTGTACCATCTCGTTCATTCAAAAATCCTTCTTTGCTTTATAGAATATAGATAAACTAGAAAACGATATATTTTTAAATTTAAATGGTGATTTTCTCTTACTTTTCTTCATTGTAAACCATGCGGACTTGAACATTTATGAAAAAAAGTATCAAAATATGTCAAAATATAGAAAAATGGCAATTAAATAGATAAATTATACTTTATAGATACTTTTTGTTTATAAAGATATCATTTGAGTGGCAAAAAACCCATAAAGATAGCTTCAGTGACAAGCTAATTGCTTAAAAGCAATTATCGTGGTTTTTTAGATTTATGACGTCCCTCTGACGTCATTGGTAGCCATTATGGTTTTCAAATTACCACCAATTGATAGAGCTTATCAAGTTCTATTGATCTACCAAGTTTAAAGCTTTTATCACGTTCCCCAACAAGAATAATGAAGGGCGGGCACAATGTGCCCCCGCCCACCCCCGGTAGTACAAGGGTCCAAAAAGCCCAGTAGTACAGGGGTTAAAAGTCGACTGATCTAAAAAAAACAAGTCAGCAGCCTTTTGGTTACATATGTCAGCTGATAGCTGTGCTACAATGCTTTCGTAGTGTTGTGTTTAATGTTTAAAAGCTGGTATTGATTATTTTCTTTAAAATTTCATTTAGTAATTTGCCTTTTTAATATTTCATTTAGCTATTTGGGGTCATGCCTGTAGCTTGTGGATTCATGGCCTTATCTTGAGCCCCGCCTTTCATCCCTAGTGATACGAAATAAGCTGAAATAAGCTCATTCATGGCAAAATCGTGGATTGTTCTATGTTTGTTCTAAAAAAATATTCTTAATATCAACTACAGAGAGATCAGACATTAAAAAATTCATTGATACACTCTTTTTTTATAAGAATACTTAATTTTTTGAGCCACGATATTCTTAATTTTTTGCTACTTTGAGCCTCGGAATATTCTTACATTCTTTCGATCAGTAACATCCTCGTTTCCCGTCGTTTCCTGTAAAACAGAGCTCATTGACACTTGCATCAAGATTTGGGTGAGTGTATTTAAGACCTTTTCCTGTAAAAAGCACACGGATTCAGAATTAAAAATACACGTCAAAATTTTTTCCATAAGATCTGAGCCTCGCAATATTCTTAAAATATTCTTAAATTTCGGAGTGTAGAGCCCTAAAGTTTTACGTCGTCAAAAATAAGTTTTATAATTTCTGGAACTTAATTCCATAACCTTGAATAACGTAACAAAATAACACCGCGTCAATGTGGAAAAACTCTTTTTATTGGACTGGTAATACTAAAAATGCTGCTATTCCGTGAGGTAATTTACCCCTATGCGATGAAGATGTCTCAAATAGTGAAGATTCTTTCCAAACAAGTTGGAATCAAGGCCAGTGTAAAGTCATACTCACTGACTTCCCATCTCAAAATACAGAACGGATCAAGCAACGGCTGTTTTTTCACTGAAAAATGTATATTTTCTTTCTAAGCATAACTTTTGCAACTCTAGCATATTTCATGAAGATCCTAGTACATTTTCTGCTCTGAGATCTGGTCACACTGCATGTGATCAGTGTAGCCAATAAGTTGGGCAAGGAATGTTCGCGTTCCGTTTCCACGCCTTTTTTATTAGCCATGCATGATAATTCTGCTCCATCTATCCACTCGTTGACGGCAACACAACATGACTACATGTAACTTCACGAATGAATTCTTTAGGCCCACCACCCATTATTTCAATAGCTTATCTAAAATCATTGTCACAACTGTAATTTGTTTTTATTTCATAAATGGTGTACATGTCAGTATGACCGTTCGTTGTTGCCATGCAGACAACCATGCCAACTTGAATAGCAATTTGAAGATGATTTGCAGGTCATTTTGCTTCCATCAGACAGCTTCTTGAGATCTCGCCATCAAAAGAAAACCCAAATAGCGATGATTAGGAAGGCCAGTGTAAACTCCGTGTAGTAGAAAGACAGGAGACAAATTAAAGTCATGATAGTGAAACCCGTTGTTGCGATGTAAAGTCTTCTTGTGTCGCTGCTTCCATACACGAAATCCGTTGAAATCGTCTTAACGACGAAAATTAACTCATCGAGAGCCATTTTCGTTGAGTTTTGTATTCAGTTTACTTTTCTGCGACACTGTTTCGGCTGATTAAGATAGAAGCAAAAGTAGGGCCTAAACCAACACAAATATTTGCATTTTGCATTGTAGAAGGCCGCCCTTTTCAGCTGTTTCCATGGTGTTCATTTAAACAGTGAAGGAACCTGCTTTTATTTGTTTTCAATTTTGAAGGAAAGCTAAAAATTCCCATTGTTTTGCGACGTGAATGTGGTCTTTTGACTGAGTTTGGTTGAGTTTCACGATAATAAGATTGCCTATTTTGGGAATTCTTCCAAGTTCCAACATGCCAAACAATGTTAACCTTTCTATCATCTCGTTGATTTATGTTTTTTACATGGTAGCCACTATAAAGAAACTTGTTGATCACTTTTTCAGAGACGCTCCATTGCCTGTGTTGAGTATTTTTGTGCACATTCTATTATTTCTAATACAACAATTTTGTTAGAGCTTGAAATTTTGCCGAAATTTAAGAACGAGCTCAGGAAAAGCCGAGGTTGACGATTTTTAGATCAATGTAAGAATTTTAAGAAATAACTGTAAAACAGGGAAATAATTACAAAACGAGCAGATTGACAACACACAGACATGTCGGACAGGTCTGGTAGAGTCTGGGAGAGTCATATTAACACAACTGATAGCAAACACAGGTTTCCAAATCATTATGAAAGTAGGAACAATTTAAGAACATTTCAGCCTGAAAAATAGGAATATTTAAGAGCAGCTAGCTTCAAACCAATTTTAATGATCCTTATAAGAATACTGAGTGTAATTCCTTTGATAAAACTCTTCAAAGTAACCTTTTTTGTTCTCTTACTCCCATCATGATAAGATTTCCAAGCGTCCATTGAGGATCATTTCATACATTCACATTTTTTATCAAATTTCTTTGGCTTTCCATGCTTTTGTTTTCTGTTTATATCTCCTTTTGTAACTCATAAACAAAGAAAAGGAAACTACTATGATGATAATGAAGGACTTAAGTTCTTATGAGAATAATGGGCACTCCACCTTTTATATGTCGAATATAAACCTTTGATGTCATAGTAATTCCTTTAATATAAGAAACAGCTCTTTCAACATCATTTCTGCTGCCTTTCTGATGCTTCTTAATTGAAATTTTTATGTTCTTCGTATAAAATGGGTAGTTATGAATAAAACCTGGTCCTGTTTTTCGTAAATAAATTATTCTTAAGTGAAATTCTTTGTATTCAACCTTATAAACTTCCAAACCCCTTGTCTTTTAAAAGTTTTCAAATCATCAAGAATTTGAACAAGCACAGGTAAATCTTTATTTTTGGAAATAATGTTAAATCAGATATGATGTCGGCATATAGCCTTGGAGAAGAATTTGGACTTAGACCACAGTAAAATAGCCCCAATGTACGTGTGTAGTACGACTAACTGCTCTATACGGCTCTATACGTCACTTCCTTTAGCCTTGTTATCGAATCAGACGCTAATGTGTCGGAAATGAGTTAAATATAATTGGAAAATAGATGTTCAGTCTTTGATTCACATAGAACTTGACAATAGTGGGAACATAGCGAAATATGATAACTACTAGAGCTTTACATCAAACACTGATCAGAGTAGTAAATCAGAAAGATGGTAGAATATAAGATGGTAAAAGGATATAAAATAGATGGTAAAAATTTTCATGTATTCATTTTCCTAGTTAAGCAATGCAAGGAAAAAGGTGTTTATCCTTGATCCTTCACAATACTTTTAAATTGCATACTAAATTGCATGATTACTTTTTGAATGCTAGCTACTACAAAAGCTTAAGTAAGGTAATTTCAAGAATGTTAACTGTCTTTCAGTTCTTGCTGGTCTGACATTTTACTAAGAAAAATTATTTCTTTCTTGCATTGAAGTACGTACTTGGCAAATGAATGCAGCTCAGTGTAGCTTAGTCATCGAGTGGTTTTGCTTTTATGATGTATATGTCTTGAGTTGGTCTGCAACACAAACGATCAATAATACTTAAAAATTTATTTTCTTTTCCTGTAACGGTAATGTGAAGAAGTAAAATTTCCCCAAAAGCCGGTTCGAATACGATCATTGGAAAAGTGTGTACTGCATAACTCAATTGAAAATTGCAGAAAGACTGTAGCTACAGTAGAGTTATGTTTGTATCAGAAACTGTAGGGCCTAGACCCTAGGACCCAGACCTCTACTAACCGGCGTGTTGAAAGCGTTCGAACGATTGTGTCGTTGGTTGAATTTGGTTTTGATTATTGAAGAGACTGGACCTTCGAGGACGTTAGATGAGTTGTAAAAAGTTTGTTTTAGTATAAGTTTTGTTGAAAGATATTATTCGCCTTACAAAAAGTATAAAGTTGTCCTCATTCTACTCGTCTGCGGCCTTTGGTTGTGGCAGGCTGACTTGGAATTTCGATAGGTAAGTAGCTACATGGATGTAATAGGTTACGATGCAATGTACGGATTTTGCCGTTGTCTAATTCTGGTCGTACATCGTAAACGGGTGAATCTGGATGCTTCCTTTTGATGACAACATGGATTTTGTCTTCCCAATGAGCTCTGATTTTTCCTGGGCTTCCTCGATCGGAAAGATTGCGGACAAGCACTCTGTCACCAGCACTAAGATCTGAATGATGGACTTTCTTATCGAAATGTTGTTTCGCTGCCTGTCCTGCGAGTTGGGAACGTTCACTTGCAATCTTATAAGCTTCTTCCATGGCTTCCTTCCATTTGGCGATGTAATCACGATGGCTTCCGGATGGGGAAGGTAATTCGATATTAAATGCGATGTCAATTGCGAGTCGAGGATGGCGTCCAAACAGTAAGTAGTATGGTGAGTAACTCGTGGACTCATTGCGCGTGCAATTGTAAGCATGAATGACTTTGTTTAAATGGTCCTTCCAGTTGGTTTTGAAATTTTCCGGCAAGGTTCGAAGCATAGATAACAGTGTCCGATTAAATCTCTCCACCTGGCCATTGCCTTGCGGATGATAAGGCGTTGTATGAGATTTCTGGATGCCGAAGAGTTGTTGTAACCGTGAGAATAATTTGTGTTGCACCAGGATACTCGGTACATCAGGCACAAATACCAGCGACAGTGATGAGCTTTCAACCCATACAGCCTCGAATACCGAATACGCAATACTTCTTCTCGCCATACTACGCTGCTCCGCCGCTCTTCAACAGCTCTCCGAATTATCCGTTTTTGATATAATACATTTGTTGACTATTTAGAACTTCGTATATTCGTCTTTTATGTTCTTTTCAAAAAAAAAAAAAAATTGGTATTCACATGGATCAGTAAATTGCTGAACGTCACGAATGAATGAATATTCAGATTTATTGACATTGATTATATACCAGACCAGTGTGTCTACGTCATATCGATTATCTACGGGACCAGTGCATCTACGTCGTATTTTCTATATACCGGACTAGTATGTCTACACAATATCGATTATATATCAGATCAGTCAGTTGTTTCTACCACGTCATGCAGATATCAAAGCCAGAAGTAAACATTTACTAAAGCGAGCGTCGATTTATGCTTAACTCAGAATATTGTCGAGGACGACATTTAAAGAAGAAGGGAAGTATGTAGGGCCTAGACCCTAGGACCCAGACCTCTACTAACCGGCGTGTTGAAAGCGTTCGAACGATTGTGTCGTTGGTTGAATTTGGTTTTGATTATTGAAGAGACTGGACCTTCGAGGACGTTAGATGAGTTGTAAAAAGTTTGTTTTAGTCTAAGTTTTGTTGAAAGATATTATTCGCCTTACAAAAAGTATAAAGTTGTCCTCATTCTATGAGCCTGCGACCTTGGTTTCCGACGATTAATGCAAGCCCAGTTCAGTATTTGGGAGTGCAATATCGCAAGTGTAATAAAACCACCTTTTTCCACCAATTCTATAATTTCATACCAAAAGCTTATCATTTCATGCATCGTTTCCTAAAAATGTGCGTAATAATGGTTTTTTGATTCAGTAATGTACTTTAGTTTTCTTCGGATTCGGTAATAAATGAATAAATGATTGTGCAAAAAAAACAATTCTCACACAAAATCTTGAATGGCACATTTTTGAACCAAAATTGCTAGGGCCAAGGAAAAATTCTTTTGAAGCTTGGAATACATCAATTCCTAACAACGAAAAGAGGTCATTCCATGTGAAATGTCATGTAAAGTTGCAATTTTGTAACCCGCCCTTTCAGATTTTGCTCAAACTTGCATACCTTTTAGTCATCTATGAAAATAGGATACCCCGAAAATTTCAAGTCAATATCTCAATTCTGTCAAAAATTATGGCCCCTTGAAAAACGGGCCAATTTAGGGCGTGGCCGGTCTAAAATATGCTTTCGGTCACAACTAGCAATTTCTTCTTGCCGTTAAATCTGAAATATACTAGCGAATGATCCAAAAACTCTAAGAATCTAAGAATCACAACGAAGAGCTCGTGAAAATAGCCGACCACAATATTTCAATGGACCACTTTTGGGAAAAATTTTTGGAATGTAGGCAACACGGAATGGCAACAACCATGGATAAAAATTGTATATAAAAATGAGTAAGTATATACATGTTGAAAAAATTGCATTTTGATGTGTTATTTTCTGTCGGAAAATTTTGAATGTTCTATTAAAATATATCATTAAATATATGATTTAGCTACAGTTTTACTTACAGTACTAAATCTGGATCATACTAGGAACAAAAGTTGATTATACACACTATAAACTATCACTACCAATTTCATTGTGGATCTAGATTGCTGCCAACGATATTGCAAGGATGCTAGGTTGTGATCACAGACCGAGTCCTCTCATTTCAATGATATGAGCTGACTCGCTAATAACTCAAGAGCTTAACGACTGTGGCCTGGAACAATAGGGCCTAGAGGCCTGGACTAGTTTTCTCAAAATATTTAAGTAGACCTCTGATTTTCTACTCTTGGAGGGACCTTTGCACTATCACTACCACCATAAATTAATGTGCGACCTTTGCCCTCAGACCCTACAAGTTTAGCTTGAAACAGACCACCTACTGACAGCTTCCGCCGGGTCTATTATTGTAACTGAAAGTCATATAGTTAAAGATATAACAGTCTTTGTATGGTACAAAACTTCAAAATAGCCAGAAATATGGGGAAAATAGCGAAACGAACACATGGATTACTTAAGCTTTTTGTTTAACACTCAACAGAGTAATATGTCAGAAAGAGAACAGAACAAAAACCTAACAGATTATATTACTCTATTTGCTACCCTTAACTACCCTAACAAATAATCAACCTGAAATTCAATTATATATTTCAATAGAACATGCCACATTTTGATAAAAATCAATATTTAAAAAATGCATAAATGCCAAGAGGAAATTGTATAAGTTCCGACAAAAATGTAATTTTGACATAAAAATGCAACTTTTTCAAAATGTATTAACTTTACTCATTTTTCATAAACAAATATACAAGGTGGTTTTAGATAGCCCAATTCATGACCTTTCAGAATATATAACTATACTTACCATTCCATGCTGTCTACATTCCAAAAATTTGGCTGTAAAGTGGTCCATTGAAATATTGTGGTCAAATACCAACAAAATTAAACTGCAGATATCTTAAGTTAGGCTATTTTCACAAGCTTTTCGTAGTGATTGTTGGATTCTGCATAACAGATATACCCTGGCTACTAAGATTTTATAGCAAGAAGAAGTCGCTAGTTTTGAATGGATGCATAATTTGAACCGGCCACACCATGAATTGGCCCGTTTTTCAACTGGCCATAATTTTTAATAGGAATGAGATATCGACCTGAAATTTTAAGGGTATCCTATTCTCATAGATACATAAAAGCTATGCAAGTTTCAGCAAAATCTGAGACAGTGGGTTTTATGACAGAAAAATATCACAAGGAATGACCCCAAGGCCAATTGTTCAAAGAAAAAGTTTCAATACAAACCTGTCATGATTATCAGTAGGTATCTGGCTAATCTTCTTAACAGTTTCCATCCCTCTGTGTATGCGTCCAAATATGGTATGTTTGCCATCCAGCCATTGAGTAGGGGCTAGCGTGATGAAAAATTGACTGCCATTTGTGTTTGGTCCACTGAAATTACAATAAGAAAGTGTGACTTCCTGCTTCATAAAGCTGCTGACCATTTCAAGCAAAAGGAGACAATTGGGTGTTTGTCGAGTCTATTTATATCACCTTGTGGGCGGACCTTTGTATATACAAGTCTCAAGTCCAAATTTTCAAGGCACCAGGTTTTGAAGCTACAGAACAGTTTTTTAGTTTAAGACACATGCTGCTTCTAAGACACGTGCTGCTTGATCGAATAATCGCCTCGCTCCTGATATCCTTTCCTCATAATCAAATTCTGTACCAACAATAGTTACTGTGCAAGCCTTTTGGTCAACCATTGATTTATTCTAATTTAAATTACTGTTTATAGCCAATGATGCAATAAGCTATGACCATCATTTCTAAAATGTCTTAATAATGATTCCGTTTCAAACCTTGATAATGATGATAGAGACCCTGCATATGACACCTTACCCTGGCTCATGATATACATCACTTTCATTAACCCATTCAGTATAATTAGATTTTAGAAATGATAATACCTGTTTGCCATTGACAGAATGCCAGCACCAGTGTGTTTCAAATCTCTATGTATTTCGTCTTCAAATAATGGTCTGAACAAAAAAGATTTAAACCATTTATTTCTTAATTATTTATTGTGTGTGATCCTTTAAGGAAAAGCTTATAATGAGGTTAACTTTTTCTTCAAAGTTTGAATTTGGCGCACAAGTAGAGGCAACTCATATCGTGGACCACTAAGAGCCATTTAGAGATCATATGGAAACTTCATTTGTTTTTTGAAAGTGCATTATATATCCTCGAAGAAGATTTTTAGAAGTTCCAATATACTAGACACACAGATGTAAAAGCCTAGGGTTTGGCAGACGTTTTGACTCTCCTGATTTCAACGGCAGACTTCCAGTTTGTCCTTTATAGATCAAAGTGAGGGGCAATGAAGAACAATGTAAATAAGTTCCAAGGTCTGATGCTTGACCACTGTAGACTGGGCATATCAAGGTCTTATCTTATCAATATGATGGTCATTTAAATCATCTTAAAGAAATTCAACACTGCACATCCGAGGTCTGCAAAAACCATTGTTGACACCACTACTAAGTAACTTTTATTGATAAAAAACACACAAACCCATAAATTGATGATCCACCTCTTCCCGTGCCAGTGGGATCCCCAGTCTGAAGCATGAAGTCCTAGGATTAATCAGATACAAATGATGCATTTATAAAGAAAGATGGAAAGACTGAAATTTGACAGGTTGGTAAGTCGGTTAATATATTCAAGAATCTAAGAAGGAATAGGAATTATTTTCATCTTGAACATTTAATCAACCTATACAGTTTATTGAAGTCAGTTTTGCCTCAGCTCACTTAAAATGTAATATAAATTAATAGAGCAGGATGAATTACAACCATGAATTATTCAAGCACACCACATAACAGTGAAGGGATAATTATCACAACTACCTGAAGGTCATTGACACAGTCAGTGAATTGATGAAAAAACTGGACAATACAACCCATATAAGATAACACAAGATCCAGTATACTATTCCATGTAATTCTTATAAGACTTCATTGTACTTACCGAGATAACTCGGTGGAACTTGATATTGTCGTAATATCCTCTTCTAGACTATGAACAAAGCAGATAAGAACTTCACTAAAAATGCAACTAAAAGAACCAGGGATAGATAACCTAAATATTTGGCTGCATACAGCAATCTCAAACAGTTATCTAGTACAAAAGGTATCATAAAAAGTGGCTGCTTGCAAACGATAGGAATTTTTTCCCTGTCATAATTCTAGATCTCTCTCCTTCAGGTTGGTGATAAGCAATACAAACAATGTATTCAAAAGTGTAGCCATAAATTCAGGAGTTTAGACATTATACTCAGATTAAAGTACAGAACATCAAAGTGCACACTTATTTACTAAGTTGAGTTTTACTCTCTGGTCTAATGCTTCAGATTTGCTTCCGATATAGTAATTTGCTTCCAATGTTAGAGGGACAGGATAAATTTTGATTAAAAGAAACATTAACAAAGATGAATAGCTTAGACAGGCAAATAGTGAAATCTAAACCTTTCCAATCACAGAAGATTGACGTTATAGAGAAATAAGACCCCTTCATCTGAAACCTTACCAGCTCTGCAAAATTCTTGCATGTTTTCGGAGCATGATGCCAGTATAGTTCACACTGCACATCACCCTGAATAAGAACAATAGAAAGCCTTGAACAGCAAAAGTTATATTTTTGTCTTAAACTTATCAGGTTGGAACAAAAAAGCTATTTAGCCAGTCTGAGGAGAATTTCTCCTCCCTATAAGATCTCGCATGCGCACAAACGACTTGCTAATAGTTTTATCCCATTGTTTTATTGTTCAACTTGAGCGTGGAAGTTTTAAACTTTAAAGTCTGCTAGACCAATGATTTTTAAGGGATTTCCGTTATTACATACCCTGGATCAGAGTATTTTTAGTAAATTTTTTGAAAAAATAAATTTGAAAAAAATAAAGAAAAAAAAAGAAAAGAAAAGAGGAGAAAGGAAAAATACTCTGGAGACATGCGACGGTAACCTCGTTCTGGTGTTTAGTAAGGAAATGGGCGGAAATTTGAAATTCGATGATCAAACAGAACATGCCCACGTGAAATGGCCTAAAAATAGACGATGGAAGGAAGAACTACTGTCGTTACACCGCACACTGTGCCCAGCCATGGAAAAAACCTATTTTTTGACTTTCAAATTGAAGCTCAATTCTTAGTTTTAATGAAAGAGGATATGATGAACTTTAGAACAAAAAAAAATTTAGGTCAATAACTCGAGTTAAACCGATTTTATGACCTTTTGAAGTTGCTGATTTGTTGGGAAAATTATTTTCTTATTTCAAAGCCTCGTGAAATTGACAACAATTACTAAAATGGCCCAGAAAGCAGTCAAACTCAAACAACTGTAACTTTAGAACCACTCCAGCTATTATTGCAAACAAGGGTTCAAAAGAAAGGTAATTGTATAGGCTTTAATGTTCATTAAGAATTATTTATTGTGATAATCCCACTTTCGCAAATCTCTCACTCAATCCTCGACTGATTATAAGTCGAGAAAAGTCAAAATATTCTTACAATTTCAACTAAATTTCAATATTTGAGAGAGAATTTACTTTTTTGCCGCAAAATGCCGCCATGAAACCCTTTTGATTTTGTAACTACAACATGTAAAGAAGCAGAATTTGTATAGATTGCATTGCCTGACTTTGCCTGAAAATACGAAATTGGATTACTAATAGTTGATCATCCACTGAAAAACATGCGAAAAAATTTTTAATTTCCCTAAATTCAGAGATATTTAACCAACTATTACTTTTGAACCATTCAGGCTATCATTGTAAGTAAAGACTCAAAAGAAAGGTAATAATGTAGGCTGTTTTTTTGGAAATATTTGAAATAAAACGCAAATCATTGGTGAAAAAATTGGAAATAAGAGGACTATATAAACGACTTTTCTTTGCTCAGAACTGAATAGTAGTTTATTGGATATGATCTTGTAGTATGTCCATAGCTTTCACATCGACTGCACTGATCAATGTTTTTCTTAGAGGGCTTTTTATTAACATGTGGGTGAAAATATCCAGTGTATTTAAGCGAAAAGAGCATTGCCGAGCTCCTGCTGCAGGGCCTGATTTGTAGGGTCAATATAGGAAATATTTCCTTCCTCAATATTACCCCAAGTGGCTTTCATTTCATCAACAGTTTTCCCCAAGTTAAAGCCTTGGAGAATACATGTTATATCATTGCCTTGATTTTTCGTTACTTTGCAGTAGTGGCAAAAACTCCCGGAATCAACTTGAATGATTTTGAAAATTTTGCCGTCAATCACCGAGAGTCCACTGTCTTCTGGAAGGTCTATCTCGATATCACTAATATTGAATTTAGATGGAGTTTCCATATCATGTGCAGCATCTATATAGGGTTCAAAATGTTCTAAAACGCTCTCTCTGTTTTCTTATTCTCTGAGGAGACACAAAGGACGACAAACCAGTACAGAGTTGGTAGCTTGTTTTACCAAATAACTTTCTCATTCGAAGTAACCGATAGAGGACACCAAAAAGAGCCTATGTAACTAGTCTCACAGTTTTGTCGATAATTATCATTTCCAGGTTCATCATTTTCAGCGAGTTGGTGACATATTTGATGAGACCCAGAACCATCTATACCAAACTTAGCATCAATATGAACTCGATCATTCGGCTTTAAAGGAGGACTACTTAACGCTATAAGAAACCTTACTGTATCCACAATCAAGTCGTTTCCTGGGCCTTCCACCAATATCTATTTCAACTGGTTTGGCAAACACAAAATCAAAAGTCTCTTTTCTATAATTTGTTTTACTTGATTGACTATTTTGGAAAGCCTTTACTTTTCCTTTCAAATGAACCCTTTACATTTTTCTAAATTTGATTTGAACCCAAGTTATGCTCGTCTTTTAGATTTGAGCCATTAATGCCCATTTAAGGAAATTTGTTACCAGACCCCTAGTTTTTAAATCGTATGAATTCTTTTGCTATTTCTAGAAAGCCTCTACTCTTACCTTTCAAATGAGTCTTTAACCATGTCTCAAACGTGATTAAAACCCAAGTTATGCCCTTTTTTGAGATTTTGGCCTCTAATGCCCATATAAGGAAATCTCTTACCAAGCCCCAAATGCTGAATATTTTTCAACTAATTACTTATATTCAAAGAGCCCATGTTACCATTGTTCAAAAAAGTTATTGACCGATTTCTTAACAATGTTTAAACCCAAGTTATACTTGTTTTTCAAGAGAATCCCAATAATGACCAAATAAGGAAATTCGTTCCCAGGCCCCCCATTGCGATCATCTCTAATTTTGTTTGCAATTTTCGAAAAGCTTTTGTTTTAAACTTTGTGATGAGCCCTTGACCTTTATGTTCAGGCTAGTATATCAAAAGTTATGAGGTTTTTTCCATATTTTTTGATTCTGGGCACACTGTGCACCGGTGAAAGTATATTTACTAAATCAAAATTCGTTAAACATCAAAATATGAATTTCTTCCCTTTCCATTTGGTGTATCCCTTCTTTTCAAGCTCTTTGGACTTTGTGATCGAGGGAATGAGCTGATAGTGATAGATCAGCAATTTCCTGGCTCCCGTTGGGAATATTGCAAATACATCCTTTCCCCAAACAACCCTTTCTACGCCTCTATCTGATGCTCTGTGGTATTCTCAATTTCTGGGAAGAATTTTGCCAAGGAAATATTCACGCAGCTTTCAAGGTCAACATCAAATTGGTCGGTCGCCATTTTGGAAACAGTCTGGTTTCTTTGTTTGCCTCGTTCACCTCGTTCACAAGATCACGGCCATTCTCAAGGCTGTTGGCTCTGATTGGTCGAGAAGACACAAAGGAGGTCGCATGTCTCCAGAGTATTTTTCCTTTCTCCTCTTTTCTTTTACATTTTTTTTTATGTTATTTATTTTTTTTCAAAAAAATCACTAAAAATACTCTGATCCAGGGTAGTTATTACAGTAAGAATTCCACGAAAAGTATACTATACACAACTTTTAGGGAGTGATTTGAGATAGACCACGTATTCAATCCTTTCTGTTCTTGAGTCATCAGTCAATCCAAAGAGCAGAAATTCACAAGAATGAAAAACCAGCCTGTATTTATAACACTTTTTTCTTGTTGGTTAAGAACCAAACTGTTTTTGTAGGTATTTCAATTTTTTTGCTAATTTAGTTGGTAGTTAGTTAGTTGAAAGCTAAACCCTGCTTGCCCTGCCCATGTTCATTCACACATCTAAACTCACAGTCAACTTACAAGAGATGTTTCCAGAGTGACAATTGGAGGCTTCCATGACTCGGGTGGCATCGACATTATTTTAAGACAGAGTTGTGAGTTTTCTTTCAATTCCTGCTTTCTTACATTTCAAAAATGGTGCCGTACACGTTTTAAAGATGGCGCCAGTTAAACCTCGATCTGGAAAATCAAAAATTGTAAGAGAGGTAGGTCCATGATGGAGTTCTTAGCAACTGGCAAAATGTGTTTATTTATGTGATTTTACTCGCAGCTGATAACATTATAACAAGGAAGAAGAAGAGATGAATAATTTGTGCGTGCGATGCTCTTTACATGTCGGTTACATGAATTATTGAAAGAAGCTATCCAGAACCTAATCTGTTGCTAGGCTTTTATAGACTCATGTTTTATACATGCAAGATTGCAAGGAGGGGAATAACATAGTCTCTCAAGCAAGCAGAACAACAACTTCTAATTCAAACTGCCGGGAAGAGTTAATCTTCATTTAATGTTGCAACCTAGGGGCAAACATAGAGCCAGAGTTAGACCAGAAGATTTATGAAGATTGTCCAAGCCAAAGAGAAATAAAATATTAAATGATTAGCTGATTGTTAGCAAGCGATAAATTTGTGGGAAAACATGCCTGTTGCTGAAGATCGTCTACAGCAGCTTCAAGTTCTAAAACTGCTGCAGTCAGTGCGTCAAGAAAATGCACCACAGATAGAAAAACTAACAACAAATGGAATACCGAATCTCATAAATTACTCAGGTATAAACTAGCCTAACTCTACTAAACCCATCTCTTCTAAACTTGTTAACCCTTACTGAGACTGACCCTTTCTCCACAAGAACTGCTCAGAAAACGTTTGGAAAATGTATTGAATTCCTGTTTAGACACTTTCCTGATCAAGGAAACTGTAACTTAAATATTTATCAGAATAAATTTGATTTTAAGAAAGTCAAATCTTGACCGAAACTTTGTAAAACTGCCACTTTAACACCATCGCATTCAGCTCATCAGTGCGTGAATTCATTAAAATTGTTCCTTACCTTAGAAAAAACTCTGAGATGAAAAATCTGATATTTCTTAGAGATCCTGACAACTCTCACTAGTTTTTTTCCTTGCCAAACACTGATATTCATATTGCTGAGAAAAATATTGATTTTTTATGTAATTCTTGTAGAACCAAGTAATGGAGAAACAGCTTTGCACTTGGCAGCATGTGCAAATAACGAGAGTATTATCTCCCATTTGATTAGCCTTGGTGCAACTCCAAATGTCTCTGACTCACTTGGAAGAACCCCATCAATGCGGGCTGCTGAATATGGACATATACAAGCTCTGCAGTTGCTTGCCGATGCTGATGCTGATCTAACAGGTATGTAGGACTGCCCAAACAATGTGTAAGATACTTGCATGAAACATGTCATAACTAATTATGATATGTTTGAAATATCATATAATCATGAAATTATGAAATCACTTCTAATAAATGTGGTATTGATTAAAAAGGGAGACAAATCTTTAGGTAAAGGATAACTTCAAATGACACCCTGTTCATACTATCAGTATTAAGCTTAATGAGGCTGTAAGTATGCATTTTTTAGCTGTTGAACTCAAGGTTGGTTACTTATACAGGGCCAGATCCAGCATCCCTAGAAAGGGGAGGGGGCGCAATACATATATCAAAGGATTACATCAAAGAAAATTTTGTATTATTGAGCTTATTGTATTGTTGTTCTATCAAAATAGGGTAGGCTTATGCCCGTAAAACCCCCCTTGACGGGCCTACTTTAAGATGTCTTTTGAGCCATAAGTTCATACTGTTATTTTCTCTGAACTACAGCAAAAGACAAGGAGGGCAAAAACATCCTCTACTATTGCATCCATTCAACCAGAAGGCATGTTGAATGTATGGAGCTCTGTCTGAAGTATGGTGCTTATCAACATAATATCGTAAGTTTCCTATTATCTAGATTTTTCCATTACTGTATTTTGCAACGCTGCCTAAAGTTTGTTATTCACGCTTTATAGGTAAGTTCTCAAATCATACCAGTTTCCCTAGTTGGCTCGTACTAGGAACTCTGTCTGAAGTATAGTACAGTGTGGAAAAATTATGATCTCCTTAGTTCCCATATCATATTAATTTTCCTTTGAATGTAACTTTGTGCTCCGTCTAATGTATGGTTTTACATCAACTTATTGTCATAAGTTCATGCGTCTCTGCCCTCAATTTAAACACACTGGACTCAAATGAGGAGCTCTTTTGTTTTAAGTTAAAGTTGTAGTAAAGGGTTTATCAATGAAACTGTATGATAATGCTATTTCCAATTTCCCCTCCACTTATCAGTTATGCACCTATCAAAGACCTATATAACAAACGGACTGGAATATAGGGTCATTCAGCGATATCAAGAGATAATTAAGACCACTAATCCTTAGATGCACCTAAAACAAAGTACGATGTACATCAATTTGCCTTATTACACAGGGTTTTATGTCTAATCCTATGCTTTAAAAGTTACTGAATCAGAATCCAAGACGGGCGACCTAGAATTTTGACTAGAAGTGCTCCTAATCAGCGTCTTAGATTGCACTAATTGAGTGAATTATCAAACTAATCATCTCCGAAAAATTGATTTTCTGTCATATATCTAACTCGATGAGAGAATTGATATCCTGGCTATAGTATTCGATATACTTGTGTATAGAGCAATTATAAAGCACAACAAACACATTAAAAAATATAGGTAGAAGGACATGTCTGCTTTTTATATGTTTTTTAATGTGAAGTCTTGAAAAACGGGAGGAAATATCTGCTTTAAGGCCTGTTAATATTTGAATGCTGAACAAAACCATAATTTACTGCATCTCAATGTAAGCTTTAGATTTTGAGGTAGGAGCGGATTGAAAATCTTGTGACGTTATCAAAATGGCGTCACAACGATATTTTCAAAGGCATTCAAATCGATGATACTTAATCTTCCTGGCCGGAACAAGGCAAATAGTACTTGTATGATAATTTTGACCAAAAATTTTGTAATAGTCTCACCTTTTTGATGGTTAAAACTTATAAAAAGCTTTATTTTCATGGCACTCTATGTAACAAACCAGTGAATGAACATTCACTTCGAAGACGATGATACCCGATTAGTTTTGTACGCTAGACTTATAGATATCAACGTTGTAGTGGTTTCATACATACGGATATAGGCGTTCTTATCCTAAAATTTTTGGCTAAGACCAGTATGTGAATATCTAGAAAAAATGTTAACTACCTTGGAACTGACACAGCCATGATTCAATCTGTCATTGGTTGTGATACCATTTCTTACCTGTACGGAGTAAGCAAATTGTCTGTCCTCTGCAAATGTATCAAGAGTAAACAAGCAACATCACTGCTGGATGTGATCGGACAAACAAACGAGTTAAGGGAGAATGCAAAGGAAGGAAAGCGTCATAAAATGCACACAAACAATGTGGCATAGTGGTTAGGAGAGTGAATTACTATTCAGTACTCCAGTCAGAATATAAAAGACAAAGACCAAATCTTCACAAGGCTTACCAGCTAACCCAGATTCAATGAACCAACATAAAAACAAATTTATTACCAAGTTTTTTACTGGTCGCAGTTTCAAGATTTACCAATCGAACAAATATCGTTTATTTAGAATATGATGTAGAGAAGAGACTTGCATCGACCATTAGAAAAGAACTTCTGCCTCCCCTGAAACGACTACAACGTTGGTATCTATAAGACTTGGGTGCCAAACTAATCGAGTACGAGTTTCCGGGCCAGCAACTTTAGGAATGATTGATTAAAATGCCTTTGGAAATATCGTTGTGGCACCATTTTTATCACGTCACAAGATTTTCAAATGACTCTAACTAAAAATCTAAAAGTTATTAGATATAGTAGATTACAATAGTTTTAAGCATTCAAAGGATCTATGATGCAAACTCATAACACAAAGTGCTATACGATAGGCACATTTTGCAAATCAGCATCTGGATAATTGACTTAATCAGCGCTTGTTATATGCTAATTAGGACCGCCCCTGTTCAAATTTCTAGGTGGCCCATCTTGGATTCTGATTCAGTGACTTTCAATGCATAGGTTTCATTTAAAGACCTATGGTTACCCACTTTGCCAGATTGTTACAAGAGAAACCCCGTCTATATGACCTGTTTCCCGGGCTGTGTTTAGTTTTCGAAAATGTAACGTTAAATGCATGCCTTTTCCCTTTTTTAAGACAATCTATACACTCAGTTCCTCTATGGTGTTCGTTTTCTATTTCATCCAATTCATCCTCTGGATTGTTAATAAACGTTTACCTGGTAGGAAAATGACTTCGCTAAGAAGCTATTTCTAAATTCAAAGTAATAATTATGGAGTTGTTATAAGGCATAAAGAACTCGTCTTAAGAGGTTTTTTTCTCTTTTATTGTTATTATTTTTATTGATCATACCCGATACCTAATAAACAACTCTCCCTTAAAATCCTTCTATCTTACTTTTAAGGAGCTCAATAACACAGAGTCTCGCTTAAGCTTTGGGATCTAACTCAGGTAACTGCTTCCTGGAATTCAAACGATTCTTTGCACTATTCTTCTTAGGGTGTGGATGGGAACTCTCTTGCCATCGTTGCTGCAAAGGAAAAACTCTCAGAGCAGATGAAAATCTTGTTGGATGCTGGTGTGGACCCAGATAAACAAACCCTGGTAATCACAACTTTTATAACTTATCGTATTGAAATATCGATCTACTGAGACTTATCTTTAAAAGTCTGGAATCTTTGTAGACCTTTTTCGGGATTTTAGCATGTGAGGCAAGCAGATGTGGGTTTTCCTACTTTCTGTACCGCTATCTTACAAAATAAATGCATTTTCTTTCTTCTCTTTCTTCTAGAAAACTGGCGAGACGGCGCTGCATATTGCATGTGCAAATGGATCAATTGAGTGTGTTAAAGCACTTCTTGAACACGGAGCAGATGTTAATGTCGTTGATAATGCAGGAAACCATGCATCACACGGGTAAGTTGAATTTTAGTCTGGTTTTCTGTTAGCAGATTTCAGCAACACACTCGTTTCACAGTGGTCGGGTCTTGTTTTCAGCAGAGGAACAAAAGTATGCACTACATTACTACATATAGTAATAAGGTTTTCAATTCTTTTTCATTTGTGAATATGTTTTTCTTAACAAATAACTAACCCAACAGGTACAGCTAGACCCCTCTTTCCCTAAATATATTTTTATTAAAAGAACAATTACAGACAACCAGCGCTTATTTACTATTATTTTGGGCGAGGATAGGTGGTAGAATGTGAGGACATGTGAGATTATCGAAGTTTTGCATGACTTTTGACGAGGAGTGTAACGGATCAATTTAAAAGTCATAGACTCTGTCAGACCACCAATCTTTAGTTGCAGCCTAAGCAATATGGGAAATGCTGATCTAGACTAAATACCAGTCTCTCTCCTACGTTGTTGTTGTTGTTATGGACAATTCGTTTGAGCGACCTAAGTAGTGACTCCAAGGCTGAGCTACCAGCCTGAGCTACCATTAGAGTCTAATGCTAAGCTAAGATTGAATTCCTTGCAATACTTGGCCATCAAAACTTTCGAAAGCTATTCAAATACTTATCTTAGAGACAGTATTAATCTAGCCGCATCGTGTCCAACATGTGCTGTTTTACATTCAGAAAACATAGTATGGAAGCCATCAAATCGTCTCCGAAACGAGCGAAAAAGACATATTTTGCATTAAAGAGCCACTCCAGTGCACTTTTTTTATTTGATGAGTAGACCAATTCTGGCCTGAAACGAACGAATCCGCAATTATTTTTTGTATATCTCTTACCGTTTTCTCGCAATAAGCATTTGTATAACTCTTATTGAATTGAATTGTTTTTGAATAAGTTTTCGGGTGCTTTTCGGATTGACGTCACACAGATTTTCGACACTCGAGAAATTTCTCGTTGTCAACTCTCGCCCCTGTCGTTTTTCATGCGCGAAAGTGAACAGCTCTGACCGCTACTAAACTTCATCACCTCAAAAAATGCAAAATGAGAATTGCAGCGAGAACAGACCATCCAATTCGGGAAGGTTGTCTTCAATCTTCAAACAATGTTCACATTGGAATGTCTGCATACTATGCTGAGTCAACTCTCAACATCTGGAACAAACAAATCACAAACGGCTTATTGTGGACTTGAGATCAAGAAGGGAGGATAGAGTAGAATGGTTTAGGCCAATGCCAGGGGCCAAGCGTGACAGGCCATGGAGCAGCAAGCAGCAGAACATCAGAAGGAAAAAGAAACTGAGGATTTTTTACAGACGCAAGACAATGAAAATCAGAGATGTGCAATGGTTAGTTCTTGTAAAGTGTATTTCACTGAAAAATGTAGTCTACAATTAAGATTTTGCATAGACTTTAAACAAGCAATATCATTTTCCACATGAACTGGCAGGACATACAGCAGGCAGAGAGCTAGGGGTTCAGCTTCTATCTATTTCCATAATAAAAGTTTTATGTTGAATTGATAGTTTAGTAGCATACACGTTGTTTTTTTTATAAGAAACCTAGCTTGGGTCCTACTACTAAAAGTTTCTTAATTTTTCACCAGTTTCTAGTACTAAAAGTTTCTTAAAAGTTTCTTATTTTTAGAAACGCACTTAACATCAAATTCTGCACTCTTCCTCGCATATTTCTTGTATTAATGTGAGACCCACCTACTAATACAAGTAGATTCAACATCCTGTGTTCCTCTGAATAAAAACGTGTAGCAAACTTTTAAACCAAGCAAAAATGTATTGTTGACATATTACTTTCCGGCTTAGAAAGTCCTCTTATTTTTTCTCGGAGTTTCTTAAAGATATTGATGTAGTTCTAAATGTTTCTTAAATTTTTGGGGCTCTAGAACTAGGTTTCTTATAAAAAAACGTGTATACAAGGACGTAGGGGCCAGCCCAAGATTTTGCGAAAAAAGATATGATGTTGTTACTTTAGTTACAGAGATGGGCCCTGGTGCTTTATGAATAAAGTACCTTTGAAGTGTTGTACCCCCCCCCCCCCCAAAAAAAAAATTTGAGATGCTTTCTAATTTCTCTGAGCTTACTAATTTAATTCAATTGAAAGTCTATGCCTTGCCTATTTTACACTTGGATGGACGCATCTCGCAGAAAAACATCTGTCCGTAGAAGATATATGTGATAATATTTTTGTCACCCTGCTTGAGGGGTTGTCAGGGGAGTGACCAGATTCCAGCCCTTTTATTAGGTTGGGCAAGAGAGATAACATGCTTTTATATTCTCATCACTTCTATCTTTATTTTGAAATATATAAATCTTATAATTCTCCTTTTTAGGTTTTCATACAGTTAATACAAGATAATGATGCCAGAGAAAGTAGTTTTGATATCATGATGTACTTCAAAAAAATATGAACTAGAGTTGATACAATTCTGGATGATTTTAGCCACTGGATTCATGTTTTTCTTTTTGTTGACTTTTTCCCTAAAAGAAATTGAAATATTTTATCTATTGAGCACCATTACAATAGATATTGCATCTGTTAATTGTTTCCTGGTGTTTTTAAATAGTTTAGAAAACCATAAACAAGTAATTGAGCAGGGGCGTGGTGGCCGGGGGGCAAAGGGTGCCATGTCCCCTCCTATCAGAGCAAAATCTGTAGATTTTGCGGAAATTTTTGCGATTTTTCCACTTTTTCGGAAATTGTTGAGCATTTGATCCCCTTTTTGGAAATTTTTTGTGTTAAGCCCACCCTAAAATTGAGGTCCCACGTCGCCCCTGTAATTGAGGTGTATTGACTTCATTGTGCAAGATTTTCTATGCAAACAAAGCAAAGGAAAATAAGCAAGGGAAAATACGGCAAGAGGGAAACAGCTTTAAAACAGATTAGATTTACCTTCCCCCAGAAGTACAAAATGGAGGGGGCAATTAAACAGGTTGGGGTTTCAGTTGGCACCCTTTAGTATTACAATGCTGAATTCATGAAAATATAGAAAGGTCTCCCTTACTGCAGTGGCATAAGCACCAAGCCCCCAACTTTCAAGCCAGAAATTATGCCCCTGTCACATGTCTCAGAAATTTTGCTACTTTTCTTTTTTGGATATCTGATTTCTCGCTAAATTCTTGTTGAATAGAGGCCATGAGAGCCAAGGTAGCTGCTTTTAAGTCTAAACCCTCTATTTTGACCCCTGTATGTAAAAGCTTCCTTTAAAAGGTGTCATTTTTTCTTATGCTCCTCCTTTTTCCACACGCCCCTGGCCCTCACTTTCGGGTAATTTCTAAGTGGGGAATTACATTAAAGTCAACAGAATGAAACTAGACAAACTTAGGCCTACTCACCCATCTCTAAATGCCCCATGTGTCTCTGCTGTGAATGGCTCGATCAAACAACGCGACTGTAAGCCAAATCTTGTAGCTTTTTAATCATTCGCAACCAAAGTATTGCAGTAATTGTGAACACCAGCATAGCTCGACTTTAAACTACTAAATTCTGCAACTTTTACAACGATACTGACGGACACGAAGGAATGAGTTGATCTGTTTATCGCTTCCACTGCTTCTTCGACTCGCAAATCCAAACCTGGTGCAAGTTCTGCCAAACACCGAATCACAAAGCGAAAAAAGTCGTTCTCCTCGAAACAGCCGAATCTCTCGACGGCAGTTTTACAATAGATCGGAAAGGCGAAGGGGGTGCCTTTGTGACGTCACAAGGGCACCCCTCACCGAAAAAATTTGCTCGTTTTTTTTCGGTGAAACTCAACTTTGGACGCCTATTAAAGCAAGAAAATATAATATTTTTCAAAAAAAAACTTTACGATGGCTTCAAACTCACGACTAACTACCATATTACGTAAAAATCTCAGAAATTTTTTTTTGGCTGGAGTGGCCCTTTAAATTTTCGACAACTGAACGTAGTTGCAGAAGACCACATAATCCCAAATTATAGCTTAGACCTTTAAGACACTGTTAAGACTTCCACTGGAGATTAAATGGCCAAGGGATCTTATGATATATCGCTTCTAAACTGTTTGAGAGTTTTTGCAGTGAAACAATATAACTTTACAACGTGCTGATTCAATAAAAAGATTAAGCTCAGGCATAAACAGGCGTCAGCAGTGTTTCCATTTAATTGCATTGATATCATAACATGATATTGTTGTGTAAGAGAGGGTTGGGTGGAAAATCTGTTTGGTACTGTGATTTATAGGTCTGTCCACGAAATGGGTCAGCGCAGTGAAGCTGGATAGAATGGGCCACTTTCCAACTAATTCTACAAACTTTGGAACGCAAAGCTTATTGGGAAATATTATCCTAAAACCGCTTATATGTTCTAAAAACGCAATGACCCCTCGCTTTTTCAAGCTTACCTGCCTCTTGTAAACATGCCATTTTACACAGGCCCACAGAAACCGAATGAAGCGAATCACCTTCAAAACTTCTTCACGGTTTCTTCAGTGTGTTTTCTTTTTACTTATCCATAGAGCTGCTTTGTATGGCCATTTGAATATCCTCAGAGTTTTAACGGCGTATGGTGGTGAGATGGGGAAGGTGGGAAGTGGCGGGAACACACCGTTGCACTTGGCTGCCACATCAAAAGGATCTGGTGCAATATGTAAATTTCTTGCTCAAAGAGGTAATGAAATTAATACTGAACATTTTTTATAAAAGGTATGCAATTCATGTTGAGCTTGACTTCTTTAGAAGTGTGTATACATAATGCGTATGGTGTTGAGGCTAAATTTTCATTTGGGTTGTATCTTGCTGTTCAACCTTCGGCCTGTGTCTACATATCCCACACATTCAGAGTTCAGTGGAGAAAAGTGTGATTCGATCGACATGTGATGTGCGAAGAAAAGAAAGATGATACTTCTGATATCATCAAAAACGTCAACTGTCTATGATTCACAGACTCAGTTTTAGGAAAAATTCTATATTTCACTCATGTTGATTTCTCTGAAATAAAAGTAATTTCCATCAATTTCATCACCATGTACATTTGAACTCATGGTTGTGATTAATGAAGAAGTTGATTTTCTTTAGGATGTCCAGCCTCTCTGAAAAATGCAGACGGAAGAACAGCTCGGCTGGTGGCGAAAGATTATGAAAACAAAGATTCTATGAAGGAATGCCGGAAAGCAGAGCGTGCAAAACCCGGGAAACCCGGAACTGATCTTTGGGCGGTCAGAGTGAGTCTTATCTCGTACATTTTCCACTAATCTGTTCAACATCATGGCACTAGAATCCCACCTAAAACAAACTCTATATTTCAGCTATAACTAAGAGGTTATGATCATTAGCAACATTGTAAGATACTTAAACTAGAATGGATGGCCAAAAGTGGCATGATTAAGTATTTCCAGCATTTTTGCTTCCATAATGTGTTTCATTTTTTACCAGAGTAGTTTTTTTAACGATATGACGTAAGAGTTCTCTAAATTGCTGAAATGTTAAGTTAGAGGCTCCCAAAAGAAGTGTATCTTATATGAATACGGGTAATTACTGGATGGCCATAATGCTTTAAGTTTTTTTCCGCTATTTTACTAAAGATTGATTAATTTCTTTGTATAGCTGTATGATTGGATGATACATAATAGCAAAATGCTCACAGAGCAGATGTGGGCGTTTGATCCTGAAGTAGATGGTGCAAGGAAAGGGAAGATTGCCAAGCCAGATTTCATTTCAATCCTCCAATCTGAAAGTAAGCGATGCTTTTCAACTCAATGTACCGAATCTTTTACTATCTACTTATTTGTTACTTTACACTTTTCTCATACCTGCCGGGTGACTCATGGCAACGATGCTCCCTTTGTGTAGAAATATCTGGGCCTTGTCACTGTACCTCTGTCAGGGATTGAGTGCAGATATTACATCGGTTTAATCTCAGCTTTTGCGGCAATTTTTCGTACATTCTCCATCCAAAACTATCAGCAAATGAAATAAAACCACACTTCCTTATTTACCGTTTTTGTGGATATTTCCGCACAAAGCATTGATTTGTACTTTTTTGCTTCTTAGATGCTCCTATAAGCGAAGACAGATTGAAGCAAATCAGCAATCTTCATGATGCAAACAAAATTGAAATGGTTGATTATAATCTATTTTTTACTGGAAAGAAATTCATCAACAAGGTATTCATCCAGCCATTTCTTTTTATCATCTTATACAAAGAGAGAGATGCCGATGAATTATCACTTGAGAATGAAAACGAACTGGGATGATTTTGAAAGGACTTTGCAATGATTTCAAAAATCTAGCAGGATTCGGAACGATTTAGGAAAACTTTTTACGGATTTTGAAACGATTTGAATCGACGCGAAATCGAAGTGATTTTAGCGATTATGAAAGGTTAAGAAAAAGCAGGATTTAGAAAAATAATCGAGGTTATTTGTATAAAGAAAGTGAACCAAGTAGGGGATTCAAACGCACGGCCCGGAAGTTCGCACCTCAACTACTCCACTAACTGAGCTACCGGATCAATCCCTTTGAATGACCGAGCCGAGCCATATCAATCACACAAACTGCACCACCGGAGCTAAACCGCCCAAAAGACTAAATACTCCTGGCTGATAGTGAACGGACCTTTATAAAACATTGGGCGTTTCCTGTTGGATAGGACATTGAACTACGGGTACCATAATATCTGGCCAAAGACCTGCTCCCTTACCCGGTTTCTTACTAGATAATTAACACTCAGCTATCTGTTTCTCTTTCTCCTGCTCTTATCGATAGGATATCTTCCCACTTAGACATTTTAAGCCAAATAGAGATCAGGCTCTAACTTCTTATATTGACTTCTTCTATTTCTTAGTTAGTGGAGGAGAATAGACTCACATAGTCGAAGGTTTTTCGATCTCACGCCAAAAACTTGAGTGTCAACAATAGAGTTTACTAGACATATCTGTTATACATTTTTTTCATTGTTAATCTTATTTCATTGATTTTTGTCTCCCCAGCTTTACATGATTGACGGTGGAAAGGTAGGAATACTGATATTTTCTTCCTCTTCGATAAATTTGAGGATTAAAGCACAGCCTGTAATTCCATTGCATTAAGAAAGCAGCAGGAGATCCTATGTCGATATTTCAGAAATTATAGCCATACACTCTTGGGATGCGATCCTTTTTCTTATAACATAAGCCTTGAAATGTCTTATCAAACGTCGACATAAACTTCAATCAAGGATAGAGATACTCATACTTTTATTGTACTCAGTGCATTTTATGTATTTCCAAAAAAGGTCTCCGATATGGTATTGTTTGAAATCTCTTCAATATCTTGTTGCTAAACTTTGAAAGAGAGGTAGAAATCTGAAATACTTGGTCTATCTATGTGCTCGAGTGAAAACTGAGTCATTTATTAAACAATTCAGCCAACGAGTATTATCCTCCAACATATGTTTTATCTGAAACTGGACTTAATGTGTAAATCTTAGACAATGTTAAGATAAGAATTAGAAAGACTTGCATCTGCAGGCTATGACCTGATATCTATAGAGTCTAACCAGCATACTACATATATTCACATACTGGGTAGATTGAAATTTTAGAATTTTTGATTATCTGTAAGACGTCTGATTACATGTAAGTAGTTAACAGCATTCATACAAAATAGATCGGGACACAAAGTGGATAGAGTTCAAAATCAAGAGGGCTGGGTAATCTCTGTTCTTTAACAAAAACAGAAAATAGAGTGAGATATATCAGAAATATAAACAGTTATGTTGTAACCATTATGTTTGTTTGACTGCGATTTAAATTATATCTATTTGTTACAGAAAAAGAAGAAAGGAGGCGGAAAAAAGAAAGGTGGTCGAAGAAAAAAGGTACTAGAATTAATTTACAATTGATATTATTTTTAGAAAAACGGGGTTTTTCTTTTCTATTTTTCTATCAGGTTTTTTGTCTATATTCAAAAGAAGCATGGTGACGTTTGAATTGATCGGTGATAGATTCAAGAGTGATCATTCTTTACTTTGATTTATCTCAGAAAGTTTGGCCAAGAGTCTATAGCAGAAGATATGGAAAAAGTTTGATACTTTGCCTTTTTCTTCTAGCTTTCATCAGGCATATCATATAGGCACTTAGAAATGACAAAAGTGCTGTTACTCAAAATCTGCATGATATCTCAGAATAAAATCTGATTGCCTGGAGCCAATATCTAGCATATTTTAGCTGTATCATCCTCCCAACTAATCTTGTCGTTCATATTTCATCAATTTCAGGGAAAAACAAAGATTGTGATGCCAATCTGCATAACTCCTGACGGACCCAGAACCAAGAGAGGAGGCCCTCCTGCTAATTATCTTGAGAAATATATGGTGAGTCGAGTGAATTCTCAGGAGAAATTGCAGTTCCAAACGAATATTGTTGAAACATTTCAAAGCAAAATAAAATGAACGATCAAAGCTTTTTGCCTGACAATCCTCGAAATAGTACATTAGAAAGAGAACAAAATTATTTATGAGATTTTGGTATTTTCTCTCCTTGTGACTCCCTGTAAATGATATCCTATTGAGTGTCAGACGAAAATTTTAGGTTCCAATCATTTTTCATTGTTATTGATAATCTTCTCTATCAAAATAAGAGATAAAATCCAAAAAAAGAGATCATTTTTCAGCTTCCTAGTTAAAAAGTTTTGTGACAAGATGCTACAAATTATAAGTAAACAATCATTTTCTACTAGCACTTCACAGATAACTCGCGGTTCGATCGTGACAATCCCCCTGACCACCCTATCCAAGATGACTCCGCATGGTATATCACCTATCCTGGTAAGTGTTCCAATCTATTCACTATTACTAATCATTTTAGAAATTTCAGAGAGATATCTTCGGAATGGAAGAATCCAGAGCGTTACAAATAGTAGCGAATCGCTCCACAATTGAAGACTATCGTTTCAGTTTCGGTGTAAATCATTTTAAATCCTTTCTCAATCGTTCGAGATTTTTCCGAGGTACGATAGAGTGTTACATTGCCATTCCAAAATCCTTATGAATTGATGTAAAAGATCTTATCTTTCTTTTCTTTTTTAGATAAGACATACGTTAGTGTCACCGGTGCAGCAAAATTCGGTGACATTGAAACACTGAAAAACGCCTTGCTTCGTGGAACGCATGTGGACCAAAAAGACCAATATTACAAAACGCCATTAATGTCAGCCTGCTTGGAAGGGAATCTAGAGATGGTGAAGTTTCTCATTGAGCAGAAGTAAGAATTCGGTTTTAAATTTTGAATTTGTTACTCGCATATCTTGTACTAGGGACTGGCTCGTATCATTCTTGCTAATTCCTTTAGTAAAGTTTCTAAAGTCGTTGAAATGAATTAAGTGAAACTATTTCATTCAGACTTCAACCACCTTTATCGTTTTATAATCCTTTCATAACCGTCAAAAAGTGTTGCAAGTCGTTTATAAACGTAGTATCTTCACAATATGACCAGGAAATTATCAATTCAACCCATCATCCATGTAATTTTCTAGAATTTATCTTCGTGTTATAACCAGTCAACCATTAGATTGTGTTATATAATACTTGTTCTCATGGGTTTTGTAGAATTCTTCCGAAATCGAAATTCATGATCTTCCAAAAATGAGAATTCTGAAAATCTGTGACCTTTTACTTCAAAATTGTTGTTTTTCCTGGCTTCAATCATTATTTATGAATTGTATACTTTATACTACCTACCAGCTTTGCTCTAATTTAAACTTGAAATCTCTTGAAAGTCTCAGATACCTCATTTTTCATATTGATGGCTTTGGAAAATACATATCCTGGGCAAAAGAATTTGAAACAAGAGTTTGATTATGAGAAAAAGCCTTAAGACCTAAGACACGTTACTCAAGGAAACAATCCTAAGTGCAACCTCTCTAGAGGAAATTCATTCATAAGGCATGGTCTAACACGGGTAATTGAAATATCCTAGAGCCAGCTACTGCAATTGACATATGCTTCAACCGGGTCTCAAACCCTGGGTTTTCGCAGAAATAGGCAAGCATGCTAACCCTTATCCTAAATCAGTGGTTAGTGCGCTCGTCCTCTCCAAAGAATGTGTTTCTATGTATAACATACAAGCTCTTTTTGTAGTGCTGATGTGAATGCTAAAGACAATTTCAAGTGGACTCCTCTCCATTTCGCTGCGCATGCTGGTCAACTTGACGTTGTGAGATTTCTCGTTGAAAAAGGAGCAGAGATGGACGCCCAGACAACAAACGGAGGAACTCCAATCATGAGGGCGATCGAAAGCTCGAGAGAAGGGGTGGTGCTATTCATGATAGAAAAAGGGTATGTATAGTAGACAATAATTACCGTTGAGGCGACCGACAGAAATGGGTTAATAATTATCTGCCTGCTTTGACAGCGGCTTTCAAGCATAGACCAAAACCAATTCATATGTGATAGATAAATGATCATATTGACATACTGGTCACAAAGTAAGGCTCCACACTATAATTACATTCTATTTTCAACATTTTTCTGATCCTTAACTTTTCCTATCGTTTATTCTTAAATTTCTATTGTACTTTGGTAATGGGGTGATGCCTCAATATTAATATACAATCCATTTTGATGTAAAGAAGAGTGCATTGCAGGAATATGAACCTATAATTGATGGAGTAATTGCAGGATATTCTGATCCAGCCAAAACTAAAATGTTTGAGACTTGCGTTAGACTGCTCATAAGTCACAATCTTGGTGCAAATAATCATACTGTATATGTTTTGAGGCCATACCAAACAACCATTGGCGAAAGCGAACTGAGAGAAAATGCCTAGTTGCTGTATTGTAGTTCTAAAACGTAAACGTTCCCTCTTCAATCAAATTTTCAGTCCCTACAATGTGTGATATTTTGCCGAATGTGGGTATGTTTTCAGGGAAAAGCAGCGACTGCCTGAATTCATTGAAAGCTATGGTGCAGCCCTAGATAAGATATATGCATTACAGCAGAGTTCATTGAAGCTAAATATTTTCAAATTCAAAAAAGACAGACAACTTCCCAGTTGATTTTTGATGGCAAATGTATCCTCAGAATTCCTTATCGTAGCATTTTAGCATTGTTAGATGCTTATTCTCAGTTAAGATTTTGCAAACCAGTTCTTCATTACGCTTAGAGACTTTTGAAATCAAATCAAAATTCCAGATGAATTTGAAACACAATGAATTATCAGGAAGAGTGACAAAAGTGAGTGAACATGACTCGACCCAATTACATGCCTGACTCTGGAATAGGAATGTGATATTTCTGTTTTGAATTGAGGCTGAACCTGAGTTTTGCTTTGTGCAGGGCAAAGATACAGTTGGAGAACAAAAAGGGCCAGACGGCACTCGACATCGCAAAAGCTTATGCAGACCCAAGAATCAATGCTATCGTGCAGAAGAGGTGGAACGAAATACCCCCACCTGTTGATAAGAAGCGTAAGTAGGACGTTTGATTTATGGTACTTTAAGCGTTTTTAACATCCAACACTGTCATAATGACATCCGAAATAGAAGATGTACTGTATCCTTTATAACAGCTTGAAAGGAGAATTTCAATTTTTGTTGATATATTGCAGTTCAACTGAAATCGTCCTTTTTCAGGTTCCAGGGGCTCTCGTAAAAAAACCAAGTCTGCTTCTCCCGAAAAGAAAGCGAATGCTGCGAAAGACAACGCTGTTGACCCAAATGAACATGTAAGATTCTTTCTTTTAATCAGCGATCAGTTAATGTAATTTGATTTGATTTCGACTGTGGTGTAAACAGTTTTCGTCAGACGAAGACATTGCGAAAAAGATGGGCCTAACTTTTGACAAAGCTGATTAACGCGGAAAGAGAGTGAAAATATTGCGTGTTCACGCCTGAGTGACGGTTGATCAGTTGATTGATGTCGGCATGCGCTTTACTGCTATGACACCGCTCGTTCCCAGACTGCTCGTGTAACACCACGATGGGGTACAAAACTGCCCCTAGCTCAACAAATACACCTCTGATTGTCGAATAACGTGAAGTCAAAAAAACGGCGAAGAAGCACTTTAAGAAATATGGTTGGTAGCCTTGACCAAGCCTTGCTTGACCAAGGATTGTGAATAAACGGAGTCGACGGAAATTGTTTTGAAATCAGTTGCAAAGTTAATTTACCGCATGCTCCATCTCAAAAAGTTGGAAATTTTATAGTGCTTTGCCAGAATACTAAGATTGCGAAGCCAAGGCCGGTCTGCAGACTTGGTCACGAGCAATTCAGGATTTTCTAGTCTCGGTCAAATATGAATGTTCTTATCAAGAGAGAATGATTCACTTGGTGAAAAGTGGAAATACGAAAGCCATGATGTTCTCAGTATTTTACATTCAAGTAATTATGAAATTAAGACATAACAAGTACTTAGGTATTTGACCAAAAGTCACATTAAGACTGTTCTAGTGCGTTTCGAATCAAAGATGATTAATGATTAACCCGATTTTCTGAAAGTCAACCTAGCTATTTATCCAGAAATTTCTAATTATGCACAAAGTAAAAAATGTATTTATGTAAATATTTTGAAAAGGGCCTTATGTGAGATTTTAGATGCTCTGAGATCCAAGAGAGAGTGCACAAGAGTTTTAGATTGATGTAGGTAAATACCAAACAGTATTTAAGTTGCTTACAATTCGAAAATAAACATAACAAATATCATATAAACAACGAACATATACTAAGAAGATAAAACTCAAAGACTCGACTCTTCATCTTGACAAGCCTGTTTCGTGATTTCCCACTCGTCAGAAGACGCACCTGTTTATAAAACTCTCTACTTCAATGTACCGAGTTCAGTTATAGTATGTTATCTCTTTTTCGGTGAATCGGAATATAAAACTTCGTAAACAAATAACTATACTAACTTCAACAAATGAGGGGAGGGCGGAGCCAACCAGTGAAACCACGGTGGTTGTTTGGTGGGGTCAACTATTTGAGATTTATGATGAAATAACATGATAATTCTTTCAAAGGTGACGCAAGTGGAGGACTCGCAGAAAAGAAAGTCATCTGTATTAAGAGCGGCGTCGGTTATTGGTATGGCCCATGAAAGAGATGACTCTATCACATTCATGCCAAGGCGTGCATGGGTCGCACAGCCCAAAACGGTGAGCAATGAATCCAATCTTCTTCATTTGCGTAAAATTGGTGATTCAAAATTGATCCTTGAATTTACCCTGATACTATACATCTTCCTCCTCTCCCTGTCTATCCGAAGCTCTCTTTCAAATCATCATGTCACGTAAGACATCTTAGGAGGGGGAGCTGTAGCCAATGTATTTACTCTTTCATCAGAAGTGTTAAATTACAATGTTCATATGACCTCCCACGCGCTCAACTTAGCCTTGGTGAAACCCTCTCGATTTTCATTGAACAACGCTCGACCAAAATCGATGGCTGGAACTGTTGAGCACTGTCGTGTGGGATGTGGCAACGCTCTTCGCTATCTCTCGTGCGACGGCCTTGATTCACCTGGCTTCATTTTCAATTTTTTTTGGCAAATCTCTCTCTAGATATGTGCATCAAACTCACAGAATGTCAACCCTTCGCTGGCATCTTAGACATTGATAAATCCCGACTCGAAAAAGCCGAAAAACAATTATGGCTTCCATTTTTACTACTCGGCTTTGTTACTTAAAGGCTTCTGCAGGTATAAAGGCAACACTAACAAGACTTTCTCGACAGGAAAACTTGTAATTTTCAAAACTTTCAAATCATACAAAACTAGTGCAAATCCTACAAAAAAAATTATACAGGCCTAAGTATTCGTTTATTGTATCGGTTTCTCTGAGTTTTTCGTCCAAGTTGGCTCTCTACACCTGTCAAACGAGAATTCTCTCCATTTGGTGTTATTATTCTATCTTGTATATTGTAAATTTTCAACTGTTTGGTTTTTGCTAACACATCACCAAGAGATGAGTTTCCCAGGCCTAAAACGTTAACCCTGCTCCTGAGCCTCTGCTAATATTGCGAAAACCGTTTTCACTGTTTAGTTTCAAACACCTTCTTGGTTGTCGAGCAAATGATAACCTGATCGGAGTCATTTTTCTATCTATTTCTGTTTAAAGGTACAAAATGGTTGTTCTCGTTGCAGAAAGGTTATATGGCCTCCATTTTCTTTATGGCACAGGCTTCAGAGCACGTGCTGTTTGGTCCTATCGCACAATATCTTATTTTTCATTTCAAAGCAAGCTCTTCAACGTCCAACCCAAAATCGGATCGTTGACTCTCTTTTCACACCCTTTGTGCCATTTACATGAACCTTCAATCAGTTTGGCCATTAAGACATGTTGTATGTCACTTTGATCGGGCTTCCTTGTGTCGTGCTGATTCAACACAAAAGCTCCACCGCGCGAATTATTTGTTTCGAGATGCGGCAAAAGCGGAGATATAAGAATTCTAAGCAGCTCGTGTTATCATCGGTTGAATTTTGATTTTGCGGTTCATTCTTCCCAAAACAGACCCAGCATGCTCTCATTTAAACTGTGTAGCTACTGGGAAAGTAAGATTAATTATTTCGTGACCATGAGAAATCTCGTGAGACCTTTGCAACTGAAAGAGCTTTTCATAATCTTAAGATAAACAGAAAAATCAGAGATCCTTGCTTGCTAAATGTTGCTATATTATCTATCAGTTGTCGTAAGCCAAATATTTATTTTGCGATTTCTAGGTCCAGTGTAACTCTACTTTGTTAATTCGAAAGTCTAAAAGTCAATGTAAAGCAATCAATGACCTTTTGGTTAATGGTGCAGGAAGAGGAAAAACTCATGGTAATCGTCAAATCGAAATCAATAACCTTGCTGTAAGGTTTAGAAAATTAGAAAAAAATGACGATACACCCTCAGCAATTATTGTGCACCATCAAAAGGTTTTTTCCAAACATTGATTCGTTGCAATACCATTATTCAACGACTGGTCTATTAACTCCTGCTTATTTACAAATATTTGTTAACTCGGGGTAGGGGGAGTAAAGCTGGTGTGACAGAGAGATGTCTGGAAAATATTAGTGATGTTGTTGCTGAAAGATTATTTTTATGACTTTTCACTATTTATCATTCTTGATTAGATATCAAAGCAGGTCAATCACCTGGCAATAGTCGAGAAATAGCGTAAAAATGAACAGCAAACTGAATAATCTTTCCAATTCAAATCCTGAGCAATGAAATAACTCCCTGACTATTTCTAATCTTTGATTTTAACCTTAGACTGACCTCCTAATTGCTAAAGAGATTCGTCGACAACGATTCGGTTACGAGGTTGATTTTCCTGACTACCAGCCTCCATTCCAAAAATCAGTCAATTTCAAAGCTGCTGAAATCGAAGCTGCGGAGGGAAACACGTGACTCTTCTCAACCAATGACAGAGTGACAATGAGCAAGCAGTAAAGTACAATGACACGACACCTTGCATTTGCTCACCAAGCTCACCTTTTTACCTGGAAAGGACATCATAATTGACGCGAAAGGGTATCATTAGTAATCTAGAGCGTTATCTTAAATAACGTGATGGATTATCGAAAAAAAATGGAGAGCAGGATTGAGTGAAGTGGATGTATATCAACAGTAACTCTGAGTGATATTATCCCACGTGCATCAGTTATCAGGAGAAACTTAGATGTATAGTTACACAGAAGTGTATCATATTGACGACTTGCGGGTATATCGTTAGTTACGTTAAAGGATGTAATCAGTAATTTTGGTGGGTATCATAAATAACTAAGAAGGACATCATCAGAAACTTAAAGGGATATCATCTGTAGCACGGGTGCTATGATCAGTAAAGTAGAGGAGGTACCCGTCAGTAATGTTGATAGGCTATTGCTAGTAGGGGTATCATCATTGGGTAACGTAGAGGGCTATCATCATTCGGCAGTGACATGGAGGGATGATATCACCAGTAGCATGGAAGGACATAGTCAATAAAGCGAAGGAAAAATCATCAGTAACGTTATGGGGACCAGCAGCCCTCTTTCTCCTTCGTTCATAAATCTTTCCTTCTAAATTCAATCCACTCGTCAATAAAAAGATTTAAGGGCTGCTTTCCATGATCTTGTCAAATGGGAAAACATATACTAAAAAAGTTCATTTGTGTCTGCACCCATATTTACACTGCTAAATGAAAACCAAATAGCGTTCAATTTTTAACAGCGTCATGTTCAATAATCCCATGAACTGTTTGCTCTAATGCATACATTTCAGTTTTTTAGTAAAGTTAACTGTAAGTATCACCACTTTCAAACTATTTTAGGAATAATTGAGCGTCACATAGATTTCAGTAAAATTTAGACTTTTAGAAGTGTATTTAAGAAAAATATTGTGTCCTTATTCTTGATAACTATGATTGTATATATATTTTTAGAATGTCATTTTGTAAGCATTCAAGTTTTAGAATGGTGTTCAAATCTCTTTATTTGTTGTTTGAAATGCCTTGAAAGTTCAAAAACCGTTTAGATTAGATAGGCAACCTCTAAATTAATCCCAATTTTTATTGATAGTCACATTTCAATCAAACAATGGGTACCCACCAAAACTTTGTGGATGAAACTGAGCTTACATTCACTAACAGGCAATATACGACCCTACCGATCAGGGTAGATGGCCCCATGATATTACACTTTAACACCTTCTCAGTTCTCATATAGGCATACATACTCCAACAAAAGTCATTGGGGTTGCTAAAAATATTTGCCGGAATTCCCCCATTTTTTGCCCAAAAACTTAATGAATGAAAATTTCGATTAAAACCAAAAGTTTGAAAGAATTTTTCTTTATGCAACAGAGCCTGGATGATATAGGCTACTGATGTAATTTCTAGTGAGGTAGATTCGAATAAAAGTGCAAAGTTTATTTCAAACCCCAATTCTCCAAAACCTATATCGGCAAGTGTGCCCGAATTCCTCAGTCTTATGAAAATATTGATGGGATATCACAGCCCTTAAGCCCCACTCCAGTATCTACGTACCTGAGCCTTCCGGTCTTCACATTTAATTGGAAAAGGTAAAGATTTTCATTGAGGGAGCAAATCAAAAGAAGAAAAGTCAATCAAAAGAACTAATCAAAACGATGACAGAAATATAGACTAATCAATCCTTATATGTCCAATCACAGAGATAATATTTATTTATTCAAGAACTGTGCTTATTGTTCAAAACTCTCCCGCTTGATTCCAAACAGCAGCAGGTTCTAGAGTTGTAAAAATTATTGCTTAAGTCTGCTGACAAAATGTTTTCAGACTCCATGCCATTCTTAAACATTGTTTCTCTTACATACTTCTTAAGTCCATAGTGAGTTTGTTTCGAGCTTTTATTAGCTAAGAACTTGAGAAATCGGCATAACGTTGTATCGAGTGATTGACTAAGGCCTACTTAGGCCAAATTTGAAGATTTTGGGAGGCAGCTTAACTAAAATAGAACGAGCCTCAGGCCCGTAGTCTTACGTCATACTGTAAAAAGTGGGGAATTCGTAGGTCCAAAATTAGAGCAAATTTCTCCTCTAAATGTCCTTAATTCAAATTTTTCCGTTCGTCAGTTGAAACTGACTGTTCGTCTTAAAAAGGGCACTTTCCCCGTCCTCTTGCCCCTCAGCAGAGAACAGGAATAGTATTTTTCCCCTGTGTCTCTATAGATTACCATTCCTTTTTACCAATTTGATTTGGCTTGATCCTGACAACGATCAACATCCATAATGGTTCAAGGCTTGCTTAACCAATACTAAATCAAATAAGATTATGGAATGCAGAAACAGCTTCAACGTTATTTAGGAGCATCTAGTTAAATACAAAACATATATTCTTAAAAGAACTAAAAACATAATTAATTTAATACAAAAGATATTAAATATGAAACACAAATGGATCCAAAATATCTAAAACTCAAAATCATAATCTGGGTAATACTAAGTATACAGTTTATCAATCATCCATTCCACCGTTTGTGATTAGAAACTTTATGAAATCCGTCAGCATTGAAATTCTTTTTTCTTTTATTCAGATTAAAAATCTTTCAGCATCAAATTGAAGTTTCCGTGCAGAAATAGCAAGAGTCAAGGCTCTATATTATGAACCAAGGGTAGGTGCTGGATCACATTGACCTTGAGGATGGGTTGCTATGTCTGCCCTTGAGACCTTTCCCAAATTAACAAAAGAACCATAAATCTATGTTTTAAACGGTATAAGTGTGCATATTCATGACGGTTTCTCAAATTTAGGAAGGTGTCAAGATTAGAAATAGAAAAACATAATTGCTAAACAATATGACATAATTTCCTCAAAATCGCTATGATGAAGTGTTTTCCTTATCACAACATGAGTCAAAATCATCCTTGTTTTATTTTGGCGTATAAATTGACGAACAGAGCAGTTAGGGGTCTTCAACTGCGCGAACTTTTGAAAAAGCTTCAGATTTTAAGAAGGAGAATGGCTGTCGATGTTTCAGATATGCCTAGGTGACATACGCTGCGTTTGCTCTCTAGTTATTTTAGGTACCTAAGATGGTACAAACAAGACCTCTATGAAATATTTCTAATTTCTTGCTCAACCATGAATATCAAAAACTGGCAATCTGGAAGATTTCCTAAAGATCTAATTGAAAAACTGCCTGCATTGTGATGAGAAGCAGCTTAAAGCCCACATATATAAGACTCCTAATGTTGAAGAATAAATATTGCTAGTTGCAAACAAAAAATCTGGTCCTGTGCCGTTCGCACAATAGCAAAGAGTCATATAGGACCACGGGAACGAGCCCAAAAGTAGTCCAGGGTTCATTTAAACGTTGAGGGAAAGTGATTTGCACAAATGTTTCCAGGGTTATATTCAGACATCTCCACCTGGTAACATATCCTATGATAATTCTCAAAGGGAATGGGGAAGTAGAATTCCTTGTTGGGTCACTTTAGGAAAACGTAGAATTACTCTTAGCTTAGGTACCAACAAGAAAGTTGTTTAATCATTGAGTACTGCCTTGTTATCATTATTCTCTACGTAGTAAACAAACTACACATCTGATTGAACGATCTTCTAGGTCCGTACCACAAGCTTTGCCGTGGCAACTTGCTTCAACAGCGCTCAATGTTGCAGACATACCATCATAATGAGGCGCAGTCGACTTTACAGCCTCTCTATCAACACAGATGTTATCGCTTCTAATATGATTCCAATTTTCTGACATGACGAAACCATCGTATGCTAGTTCCCAGTCCGCTGGGCATTCAGTGACACCTTGTAGCATCAGCATAGATTCGACGTGCATAGAAAGACACTTGACGCAAGGAACCTCGGAACCATGCAGATCCTTGCCTTTGAAAGGAGAATGGTGCTTCACTCGGTACTTGACTGAGTACTTCGAATCCATTAATCGCAACTCGGGGAACATGTGGAATCCAGGTGACTTGACGCTGGAACTGACTTCATCCAATTCCGAGCATTCGTACTGTGGGTCATCTTTCCCGTAGTCGATTGTGGTACGCCCTGCCAAGTTCATATAGGCAATTAATAAACATTAATACAGTGTAGGCTCGAAGAAAGTACCCACGCTAACAAAGTTCTTTGAGAGAAGGAAGTTTCCAAGGTAGAATGTTTCTAAAGTTCCATATACCGCTAGATTTCTAAAAAACTTTCTCGAAGGAACAATATATGATACTTCACAATAAAACACTTAAAAGGTAAAACCGAGATTTGGTAAAAGTCGATGAACCATGAAGAATATTCATTCAAAAGTAAATTTTCAAAGAGAATTAATTTCGATTCACAAATAATCGTTTTCTGCAATATTGCATTTTGTTAATATTTTCATCACTAAAACTCTCAAGACGCTAATGAGAAAGATCCTAGGTCTCCTATTGAAAAACGCAATCTTCGAGAATTCTAAATTATCCCTTATTTTGCGAGAATGAACTTCTGCAAAGCTTGCATTTTAGAAATGTTTGCGTTTCAAGACTTTCTAATCCAAGTAAAAAATCGTGGAATTTCATCCCATTAAACAGTTATCATGAAGTATTTCATAAAAGGAAACTATTTTCCAAGATTAATGACGTCAGCCTAAGACTAAGTAAATCACACAACATATAGCATCTGGTAAAGCAATAGTGTACAAGCGGCGTACGAAAATTCAAGAAGACAGAAACGGCCGAATGTATGGAATATCAAAGACGACAAAGGGGGCTGGTCTGAGTCTCATCAAGATGTTATCTGCAAGATTCATTTCAATATTTGAAATAACAATAAATTTGTTGTTAAAGACTATCATTATTAAGACTACACGCTCAGTTAAGTCAAGCCAAGACTGGATGTGGGATACTACTTTCAGATACATTCTTTTGAAACATGGTCTCCAAACTGAGTTGTCTGAAAGATTTGAATCATAGCTATGTTTGATCGCTGATCTTATCACAACCACAACGAAGTTAGAGTAATTTTTGATGACGATTATGAGAGGAGTTTGTGGTAGCATACTTTTAATGCAATTACCTTTTTGGTTTCATTACATGTGACGAAGACCGCCGAGTGGTTATATCATTCAACCGCTGTTTAAAGGGTCGTGGGTTCAAGCCCACTTTCAGCCCTGTCACAGTGTGGGGATAGAATTTTCCCACCATACCCACCAATTTTAATGAAGTTTTATTGCAAATTCATGCGTTAATATTTCGAGCGTATTGTACCTATGCTTATGAACTATCTTTTAGGTGGTATAGTAGGTAACAGCACTAATTGGATCGTGATTTGCGACCATAAACCCTAGAAAGATGAACAGTAACAACAGAAATGTTTGAAGAAATGACTGACTAACATGCAAGAAAAAGATATGGTATAACCATGGTCTTACCAACTTTTCTGAGGTTAACTAGATTTCACCAGTTGAAATGATATCAAGTGGGTGTTTTTAGACAATAGGCCCCTCTTTTGTCATTCAAAAACAGTCTTTGATCGGTACAGAACGTCAGGATAGCAAGAAAATCGGAAACTTTGCGAAACATGATAACAACTGAAGATTTGCGTCTGGCACTCATCAGAATAGGACGTCAGAGAGAGGACGACATTGAAACCTAGTATCCTTCCATCCTTTTTTCATAAAGACAGCTGACATTTAGCATCCTGACAGATTTCAATTCGAAGTTAAGTACAGTTACAAAGTACAGTTATTGTTGTATAAAGGAATTAAACCGACAGACAAGCTACATTTATTTCAATGCCAACAACGGAGATTTCTCTATTAGAGCACAATAAGAATCCGGTTGAGCGAGCTCATCTATTGCAAACGAAAAATATCCGGCTTTGGGGTTTAAGGCCTCATTCAATTTCAGGATTAGGTGGTTATACTAACCTAAGTGTTGAGAAGAATGCAACTCTCCAAAGTTGCTAGACACAGTGATATTTGTTTTCATGCTGAATGCTTATCAGTCTTGAATGGGAACATAACTTAATAAAAGCGATAAAAATATGGCGAAATGTAATGATTAACAAAGCTTTTCATAGGAATAGTGCGTCAGAAGTGCAATGTTCACATAATTAACTGTTCGCTCGATTTCGTTCACTTTCTCTTCATGGCAGGTTTGATGAGTGTTATACAAGTTTATTTATTTCTCTTCGTTTCCTATTTTTCTTGCAATACTAGAGGTTTATCAATATCATTTATCCTGATTGAGTTGAGTTAAGAATGGAGAAAGAATATTTTGATAAATTTCTTGCATTTCACGCCGACTTGATGACATTACTGTAACCTGGTCCTCCTCCTCGGTATGCCTGCACAACGCAAGCCTTGTGACTCCTTTCTATTCTTTGATTACAGGGAGCTGAAAAGCTCTCCACCCACTCTTGACAATGTTACAGGTTCCCAGGGCCGGATCCAGCACTCATGGAAAGGAGGGGGGCGTAACACACATATCAAAGGATAATGCAAGGGAAATAGGGTATTATCAAGCTAATTGTATTGTTTTTCTACCAAAATAGGGGGGCGTACGCCCCCTTACGCCCCCTTACGCCCCCTTACGCCCCCCTTGGATCCGGCTCTGGTTCCAACCCCCATGTGAGATCAAACACATGACATTTCGAACTACATTTGAGTAATCTAACTTCCCTGTCATCTCTATCGTTCAGCACGATAGTAACATAGTAGAGTAGCTACTTGAAGGGAAGCAGGACTCATATGGATGGGTCAGTGGAATGACTAGGTAATTGCACGATTGTGTATTGTTCACACACAATTTATTTTGGTTTCGAAAATTGCATGATTGAAAACCAAGACTGCTTGCTGTGATTTCCGTGATATAAGACAGTCATCCTGGAGGGGTTAAATACCAATTAATTATTTACCCATTCTCTAATGAAAGAGCAAGGGGATTTGAAATTTCATGAAATTCATGAGCATTTCAAATCATCAGTCGAAATACTGGTTTGCAGAATAAAGCTTTTTTTGAACTTAAGGAGGTATGATACCAGTCATTTTAGCAGAAGGTACAAGAAAGTAATGATAATAAAGTTATTTAAGACAGAGTCTTATTCACGTGAAAAAGTTTGCAAAAGAGAGTCAGGCTTAAACTTAAAACAAAACCCCTTATCAAAATCAAAACCCATAAAATGGTGGCATTACTTTGGCAGCCCTACGTTTAAACTGAATTTTCTGTCCTTTTTTTATACTTTGTTGAAGAGATTGCAGTAGCCAAAAATTATTTGTATAGTTTTCAATATTATATAGTTTATTCAGTAATTGTAGTAATTAGGTTAGTTCTCACACTTAAGTTTATGAAATTTACCATATTAATTTCGTAGGCTGTATATATTCAGGTGTAGGGCCCCTCGAAAATCAGTATTGCTGAACTAGGCTAGCCTCCCTTAATAACTGAAGTTCTCATCATTATCATTGTTATTACTTCCTTGATAAAACTCCCCAGTTCTAGATGGCAGCTAGACAGTAGGAATATCATCTGGACACTGCGAACCATCTCATTTGAAAATGCACGCATGCGTATTCAATGAAAAATATCCAATAAAAGATAGCATACCTTCAGATAGAGTAGTAACACCGTCAATTATTGGGCACTCTGTGCTGCCAAATCTTGTCAGCGTTACATTTTTGAAGGCGATCTTTGTGATGGTTCTCTTGGTCCTTCCAGTGAAAGAAGAACCATAGCCCCCACCAAGAAAAGCAGACATGTCTTTGTTTTGGCACGCACAGTCCCTCCCATCTCTTCCTGGTATACCGTCTCTACCTGACAGTCCGTTCAAGCCATCTCTACCAGAAGGTCCTTTGTCTCCTTTTGGCCCAGGGAAGCCACGTCTTATTCTAATCAAACTCGAGCAGCGTTTGGAGAGCTCACTGAATCTGTAAATGAAAAAGTATAACTTCATGCTAAATTGACAAATGTAAAACATGCTGATTAGATATGTAAAATATTTCAGGCTGGTTTTATCTCGTTTAGACCTTCTTGAGGCTGGCATCAAAAGAGGGAATCTGAAGACACATTTTCTATTTCTCACCTATGGACATCCCAATCTTCGGGAAGTTGTGACACCCCAGCAATGCATCAGAAATCGGTCAACTAGTTGAATCAAGATTTTTCTAGTCCCCTGGCAAATTTTGAGGCCTTCAGTTAAAAGCTGGTATAGGTACGGTAGAGGTATGATTATTTTCATAACCAGCCCACTTTTTTTTAAGGCTATGTACGCTCGTACGACTCAATAGAAAATTTACAGTGCCCATATACATTTCCTATAACTAATCGTAGATTTCTTGTGGCCACACAGACGATTTAGGAAGAATGTAAGTTCTTTAATTCCGTGATGAGGGTAACCGTAAAAAAGCCACACAATCATTTATTCAGAGCTTGATTGAGGAAAGTAAATGGGACGTTACGAATTCAATGTCAAACCTACCACAATTGAGATCACAACACCGATTACTTATCATTACATGATATTCAATAAGATATTTATTTGAGGCCTTCTTAGATTTGGCGGGCTGAGGGCTCCCCGAATTTTGAACTGAGACACTTGGCTAATTTCGAGTTCGACTTGGGCTTGTATAATCGAGGGCACTGGATTGGTGCGTGTTAAGATAGCACTTAGCTAAAGGCATGTTTTTATAAGCGATTTCAGCTCCAGCTTGGTACTAAACATTGCTTAACTGGAGGGAAAATTTGAGTTCTCAAAACTGCTTACCGATTGCTTAGCTCTTTTTACTTAAAATTTGATTCTTAGAAAACTAGCTCACATGTACAACAAATGTCGATAGTATCTTGCATATGAAAGTGTGCCGGGCTTCTAATATCCACTGTGACCTACTTCTTTATAGCTTCTGCATGATTTTCATTGACAATTGGATCAGAACTAGAATTTCAAAATTGCTTTGCATTTCTTTATCCAGTACAAGTATTGCTTTAGTTTTTGTCTTGTAGGGTACTGCCTTGCTTATAAAGCAGTTGCTTATGAAAAATGCATGTAGCCAAAGAAAGGGCGCAAAAAGTACACTTTCCAAACAATTCCTACTGTTTTACCAAAATTTCTCGATGAATACATTACTTCTTAAAAACACTTCGTACATCTAGACCGAATGATCGCTAAGATATATATATGGGCCTAATACAAACGCCGTCTAAACCGTGCCCTTCCTTTCCAAGCATGGTACAAGTCCCTACGCTAGGACACGCCCGTTCGATATTGGCCTCATGGAAAAACAATTTCACCTCAGGCATTGCACTGTTTTGAAGTTAAGAAGATCCTTTTGAGCCTTACCGTGCTAAAATTTCCGCAGAAACAAAACTATGCTTTCCTTTAAAAGGCGTAGGCTCATTTACCTCGTCGTTCGGGCATTCTTTGGCTGAGCTGTATTTTGCAACTCTCGGTTTCGTAAAGGCTAGGCCCAGAGGCACCAATGGTGTAAATGCGGTTTTTCCGTTCAGTCACCGCTGGCTGTTCTACCCTTGGTTTTAAAATTAGAGGCAAACAGACGGAAGCAAATTAAATAAGGCAGAGTAATTTTCAAAGTTGAAAGCTCGACAAATCATGCAACACGAGACCATTCATGTTTATTTGTAATAATGGTAAATTAATTAAATCCAACTGGGTGAAATTGAATTTCGATCTTATGGGCTCCTCTTATCTAATTGAATATCTAACATTATCTGCATGCAGGCTCATGTGCGTCTGGATCTGGTTTTGGGTCGAGTCAGTCGGCCCAGCTCTGTGACAGTGTTCAAACACCATAGTGGCTCTTCTCGACTAGCAGCGCATGCGGAAGTGACGTCTTTGCTGCAAGGTAGGATATTGCCCACTGATCTCTTAAAAATTGGATAGAGATTCCTATCGTTGCCAGTCAAACAAATTAGTTGCCTAGTAAAATCTGAAATTCGCCATTTTGGACACTTCCACAACATGTGTTCCACAACCACCCGATCGGAGAGCACCGCTTACGAATTTTCCGTGAACGGCAACACTTTCCTAACCCCGCGCGGCGTGGACACATAAAACGCGTTAGGATGGAAGTGAGAGAAGACCCATGTTGAGGTTGCACGAGAAGCACTGGGTGATGCACAAAAACCTCATTCATGATTGAAAATCCAATCAGTCGAGATAACTGTTGCGAACAAGATCCCCGCGGTTTCAGGGCTCAGCTTGAAACAAAGAAGATTTCATTTGGTGGAGACGTGCAAATACTTAAATCCAGATATGCAAAGCTTTTCTTTTGTGCCCAGATTATGGCGAGAATTCCAAACAGGTTGACCATAATATTCTGTCATCCGAGCAAGGCAAGGATCAAGCATATCAGTGTGCTTTATAAAATCCTCAGGTTGATGACATCATTTTGAGGAAAAGAAGAATTAGTTTTCTAAATTCAACTAAATCAGTGTTTGGTTACTTGGCCATCGCATCGTCTGGAGTTTTTTTCTGATGATGTAACTATTGAAATCGTTTGAGTGCATCAAGTCATCAAGCTTGCTCTTGCTTGCATTGCATACACTAGCCAAGGCCAAACGATCCTGCCTGCGACTTGTTCAGGCTAGGTCACTTTGCTAGGCCCTAGACTCTAGGTGAGCAAATGAATCTAAAGACTAGAATCGCGAGAATGAGACGCCACTTGGCACTCATTCTAGCAGTTGTATGTTGATGATCTCATGTAGAAAATTAGGGTGTATGTATTTAGCTGCAATGTCTTCGAAAGGAGAGCCAAGCTACCCTTACTCTTTTGCTTCTAAAGAATTCAAGGGAACCTTTAAAATTCAAAAGATCTTTCGAGAATCTAATACAATTTTTTGTAGGCATTAAGATCGTTTTCTTGAAGTATTTCAAGGCACTGTACCAGTACTTCTGACAGTACCAAAGAAGCACGTGGCGGGGGCAGTATATGTCGAAAATTTTCAATTAAAACCTTGAAATATCCTGTAATATTAACTTGAACTGCAAAATATATTTTCTCGTCTTTGTTGGCTTTTGTAGAACTTGCTGAAAAAATACAGGTTAGATAACTGTTTGATAATTGCTATTCAAAAAAATCCACATTTCAACACCTTCTGTCGTATCCCTCACACAATGCTTGTGCTGATGGGTTGGGGCATGCTCTCAAATCCTCTTGCGTCTATCGCAAAAAGCATTGTTTGCCCAAGGTGTTGATATTCCGTCAACCAGCATGGAAATTCTCTGGCTACCTATACCATACCCTGTAGCAAAAGAGCATGATCCTGTTGGGAGTCTGAGCCTTACTGAGAAAAAAAAGGGAATTGATGACCTAAATGTAAAACATCACAGAAGAGTATAAAGAGGTTACGCGTTTGGCTTTGCATTAACAAACTGAAGACAACGGTAGAAACATCTCTGACAACTCTACTGCCTCAGCTTTGCAAATGTGGGACGCTTCCTTTCTAAAGAGAGTCAAACGAGCAGAGCACTCCTAACATCCCAACGCTTGAGACCGACACGAGATAGAGGTTGAGGTAGATGAGATATCCACTTGAGTGGTTAGCCCTTCCAACTCAGTACAAAATGCAGTGACGAGCGTGTCCGTCAGCATGTGGATTTCAACATGGTGTGGCAGACTCCACAAAAATTTCGATTCCCACCTATATCTTTGAACAGCGTGTAGCATTTACATGAAACGTAAGTAGACCTGAAGAAGCCTTCTATGGCAAAGCGAAATATTGACAATGTAATTGTTTGGTTGTTCTTGCATTTCATTTTGCTGTGTCATTTAGTGTTCATCACGCAAGAATTTGAAAAGATGGCTACAGTAGCTACAGTCTATAGTAGTGGTCTTCCTTCGCAAAACATAAAACTCCTACCCGCTCCTATCGATCAAGTGATGCAAGATTTGTACCTCACCAGATGCAAAACCAAAGCCGATATATATATGATCCTTTCAAGCATACGCCTGGATCCTCCTACATTTGATACTATACCAGTATAGCTCCTAATACAAATACCGTAGCTTTGTGAGCTGGAGAGAGAGAGACAGCAAGAGGGCTGGGTTCGAGTTTAGCTAGTCTCTGCTCGCATTGCGTCTCTTACTCCAGCTAAGTTGCCAACGATGGATGCCAAATTTGGTAACTTTGACCGATCTTTTTTTTATGCAAAGTTACCGTAAATGTATTGATACATATGATTTAAGTATTAGTATCATATTATCATATTATTGCAAAAAATACATTTCTTCCTGTAACTGAACCATTGTTGATGTTTTAAGTTCACTTTAAACCAAAAACGTGGGAAAAATTGTAAAAGCTGCAAATTACATGCACTCTTTTTAATAAGAACCAGTAAAATTGGTTTGAAGCTGAATGGTCTTAAACATTCCTCTATTTTCAGCCTGAAATATTCTTGATTTGTTATTATTTTGAAATGATTTGGGAGCCTGTTTTTGCTATCAGTCTATCAGTTGTGTTAATTGGTTCAAATGTGGACTCTCTTGACCATCTGATGTATCGGTGTGCTGTCAATTTACTTGTTTTGTAATTATTTGTCAGTCTCGTGGTTATTTCGTATAATTCTTATATTGACTTTGAAATGGTCAGCCCCGATTCGTTCCTAGCTTGTTCTCAAGTTCTAGCTAAATCTGAGGCTCGTATTCTTACAAAATTATTCTAATAAAAAAATGGTGAAATATTCATTGTAGCTCGCTTCGGCACCAGTACAGATAAGAAATTACATACAGTAGAATCCCGATAACTCGAACAAGCAAGGGGCGATCAATATAGTTCGAGTTATCGGAATGTTCGAGTTATCGAGACTCTTTATAACATGAATAAGGCTCAAGGGGAATGCCAAATCTGTTCGAGTTAGCGAGAGTTCGAATTATCGCATGCTCGAGTTATCGGGATTCTACTGTAACTACACAATAATTCATTTTTGTGGGACTTCGGAGCCACTTCAATTTAAAATCCAACACTAGGCCAAAAGCTCAGAAAATTCAGGTTACAATTGAATTTAAGAACAAATAAGAAGGCTCTATATTGCAACACACAATTCATGAATTTGTGACAACTTTCTGTCCAAAACAAACATTTGACCCACTTTTTCGCTAAAAGCGTGGTTGTCGTAATTAGACCACGAGGTTTGGGTGGGGGAGCCCACATTAAAAGATTTCCAATACCGATGACAAGACACTCTTTTACAAATTATCTTATACAAAGACTCCATCCGAATAATTTTCTGAAAACCGATACGCTTTTATGATATTTCAATTAAGACTCAGGATTTAAAGTTCCCACAAAAGATCTGGAAATCTTTTCAAGACATTTGAAAGCCTTGAGCAATTTGGGCAGAACCATAAAATGAATCTTCAACATTTGTTTTTTAAACAAACAAAACCACATTCTTTCAAAGGAAAATGTTCAACAAATCACCGAAGCTTTAATTTTGCAACTAATTCTTTGAGCAACAATACACATTGTAAATTGCAAGCTATGATCCGTGGGAAGAATTAAAATATTTTTTAGGCCTAATTGAACTCTTTTTTGCGCACACGTGTTTTTAAGTAGATAAGGCAGGAAGTGGTCTACATTCTGAAAAATTCTAGTTGTTTAGAGACTTTCTGATAAAAAAACTTGCACACGATGTTATAATCCCAAACTTAAGAAATTATCAGAGAATCGATCTCATCAAAAGAGAATAAATGTAAATTCATAAGATGCAAATCTCATTCTAAAAACATTTGTTTGAACTTGTCTGAGAACAAATTAACTTTGATCTTCGTGTTACTTTCTAGTTAATGAAAAAATCCAATAATATCCTTCCAATCTGTTTTAAAAAACAAAAGATCAAAACTTAAAGTAAGTCAGTAAATCAAAATTTTCCTAATTATTGTTATTGATAACTATGTAATAAAAGCAACTGTAAATCAAAATTTGTGACATCAATATCTTCGAAATATTCTTCACAACATTGTCAATCAATGCTAAAATGGTTTACTTCTTAATAAAGTACTTATGAATAGGAATTTCATTGATATTTCTATTTAGATTAAACTCTTGAGGCTCGAACTAGTCCTGACTTGATTATACAGAACAAGAGACTTATAAGAAACATTTGAACTATACTAAGAACCTTGTGACAGATTGAATAACTTCTAGTACTCGGGGTTTTACTAATCTAAGTTTTTTAGGATTTTTCTAGGAAACAGGTTCAAAGCAAGAATAAAGATTTTTCATCCCCCAAACCAAATAAAGTTATGAAAATTTGTGTAATCTATTTTTCTTTTCAAATAAATTTTATTGAGCAAACAAAATCAAAAACAAAACAAAATCATGTGCTCAGCTGTTCAATTGAATGATAAAACCTTTGTGAAACTTACATTGTGCACCATTTTTTATAAAAAACCGTTAACAAGACACTATGGATTGGATTTCCAAAAGTAAAGAAACTGTAAGGAATTTTTATGCGAATCAAAGAAGTTGAGAAACTTTGTATGTTGCCTTTAGAGAAAAGACGTAAAAATGTTAGTGAACTTCATAGGCTCAAAACTTTAACGTGTCTCACTTAAACTAGTACTATCTTGGCATGTATAACTCGCATAACAAGTGATTTTTAAATTGAACAATTTCATTTTTACATGAACATGAAATTAAGAAAAATCAAGTTTTTTTAAGAAATGTTTGGTACCAAGATTGGACTGAAAGCTAAGAAACTCTGGTACAAAGATATTGCAAAATTTTGAATGCACTCAATTTTGAAGATCAAAACTTTTTACCAAGGTCTCAAATTATAGCAAATAATCTCAAGTTAAAACTTACCTGTTTTCGAGATTTTGTATTCTTCGTAAAAGCATAGAGTCAGCAACATAATTGGACGAATCTTTTGCTAAAGCCACTCTAACAGTTACTCCAGTTGAGAATAAAAATAGAACGAATCTTGAGACCCAGTCCATGTTGCCAAAACCTGTAACATGCGAGTAAAAATTCGATTTGTATCGCTCCGCGTTGAAACAAGATAACTTAGTATCACTTACAGAAAGATATCAATCAAGGAACTTTGATAGCGTGCTTAAAAATGCCCTTGTGGCTGAACTGTTCGAATAGATAAAAGTCTTCTGTCGTCTGCCCCAATGAAAGAGTTTATCTGTTCTTTGCTGTGGCAAACTGTAGTGTAATGCTTTCAATTGCACAGTCAGTTTATATAGCGTTCATTCCAGCGGAGCGTTGCCTTGTCTCGCTCGCGTTTCTTTCAAAATGTGCAGACTTGAAAGGAATTGCCACGGTGGTCATTATCTACTAGCTTTTGTCCCCTACAGCGTTTTCTTTAAACTCCTATCTTGTCAAGTTTTAAACTTATTCTACTCTTTCGATCTACTTATCAATGTTACTTACAGTACTTACAACTGCTTAAACATAAAGTAATCGTATCTTTTATAAAACAATCTTTAAAAAATTTGCGAATCTTTTTAAACTCCAGCAATGGAAAATATTCTAGGTCTACACTTTCTATCTTTCATGATTTTCTACTTTTTAAAGTGTGTGAATCGGTTCTCCTTAAAAGTGCTCAAGTCATGTTAGAGCTATATTCACTTAAAAGAAAGAGACTCAAAAGAGATGGAGAGCTTTGCGTTTTGAGTGTCTTTCTTCTTAATAGATTCTCTATTTCATATATATTCTGAGAACTATTTATGGAAACGAGTTAAAAATTTTACCAAATTTCTAGAACAAACTAAGAACAAGCTGAGGCTGGCCATCATTTTTTCAATAAAAAATATTAAGAAATAACCGTAGGACAAAGATATAGATAGGATAGGAAAGACTTTTAGGATTTTTGAAATCAGGTTATAGAGCAGGACCTTTTTTAACACTAATACTGGGGGGGGGCAAATGCCCTCCCATTCTTCAACTTTGCCCCTCCAGTCATGGCGTTTTTGACCCCATAATATTATCCCTTTTCGTACTGATAAGTTTGAAAAAGTCTATTTTGACCTTATTTCTTTGAAATCATGAAGGTGTGGTCAATAAGTTTTTGGTATTCAGCCACTTATATCAGCTACTTATACAGTGGAGGTTCCTAAGCCATTTTGAGACCTCAAAAATGACAAAATATCAAGAGCTTCCAGGGGCGTCGCCCCCTGGACCCCTACTAGGGCCCTGCCCTGAACCCGCTGGGGGGCCTAGTTCCCTATATTGAGACTTGTTTTAACCACTCTGTAGTTCTAAAAGTTCCTTGATAGTTCCTTAATTTTAATTCCTAACTTATTGGATAGGAAGTAGTACCGACGCAAGTAAAGCATTAAGATTCAGCACTTGGCAATTCTAACTCGTGATAAGAGAATATGTTTTAACCTTAGGCCAGGCCTATATGATGAAAAGTTGATAAGAGTTAAAAAAGGAGTTGTATATCTACACCATTTATTACAATATCATAATTACAAAGTTCCTTAGCAGTTTTACCTGTAGTAGTAGAAGTTTCTCCTTTGTTTTTCGACCTTCTACATGTAGATTCCTTATAAAAAAGGGTGCAATTACAATACCTTTACTCTTTTCTATACGTTATCTACAAAAGTTGCGTTTAATTATCGTTTACTGTTTCTTTCGTTTACAGATATTACAGAGCCTGTTAAGGGCTAATCTATATCAAAAAATTCAAGATATACGCCACCGATCTCTACTACACTCTTTTTTTATAAGAACAATTTTAAAAGAACACGAGCCTCAGAATTTGCTAAATCTTAAGAACAATTTAAGAACAAACCGAGGCTGACCGTTTCAAGGTCAATGTACGAATTATACAAAATACGAGACTGAAAAATAATTACAAAACAAGCAAATTGACAGCACACAGATATATCAGATGGTCAAGAGAGTCCACATTTGAACCAATTGACACAACTGATAGCAAAAACAGGCTCCCAATACATTATAAAGTACGAATTAAAAAAGAAAATTTCTGAAGAAAACTTCAGGCTGAAAATAGTGGAATATTTAAAAACAGCCAGCTTCAAATCAAATTTTTTGGTTCAAATCAAATTTTCTGATTCAATTCAAATTTTCTAAAAATCACTCTACAACCAAATTGGATGATACATTCGAACCAAGTGCAACATGTTATTGTCCCGTGCGTTTAACTAGCAACGCAATACAAGAAGTTAGTCTCCATGAGAGTTCAGAGGGGTCCCCTAAAATGTGTTCGTTAACTGTAGGGAAGTCTCGCCATATGTGGAAGCACCGACTCAAATTGTATCACGGTCTATGCGCACGTCATCCGCATGATTTGTCCAAAGAAATTTCATGGACAAAATGTCTTCAGATGGTCCTTTATCCACTTTATTGAATTTTGCCATTAAAATGAATTTAATCTCCACAAATTGAATGAATTCAATAAGAATTACCAAACCTTTATTCCAAAGAATGAATTCGAATTAATGGAGCATGTTTTTTCTTCCAACAAGATTTGCACCATTACGCACGGCATATATTTTATCGCGCGGAAAAGCAAAATTAAAGTGCGATTGTTGATAGTTGAAGAAAGGCAGAGGAGCTTAACGTCACAAGAAATGACGGTTAAACGTTGGTTTGAACCGATGCTAATTCCTAGAGAACGTACCCTTAGCGCATCTCACTCTGGTCCAGTCCTCGTGTTGCATACATAGATGTTATTGATTTCCAGCCTTTAAAATTGCATTAGAAGCTAAAATCTCAAAAAACAACATATTTTTTCCCTGGTACCAGTAGTATAGTACGATATCCCCTGTCTCTTTAGTTGAATTGTCATGCAAAGAACAACTAAGAGCTTATTGTCCAATGACTTCTTCATTGCCAAAAAAAATATCATTGTCTGGACCAAAATTGCAACAAAATAAACCCTTACCTGGACTAAGACTCTGAAAAGTGTACTCTCTACATCGTTTAATTCCCAGGTATCTTTATGATAAAAGAACCAACGCCTAGTATATTGTTTAACCCTAGTATAAAGTGTTTTAACCCTAGCAGAACCTTCCGTGATCACTTCATAGCTCGATCTTGAAATCACGAACGATTTAAGCTCTTAAATCACCAATGATTGTCGTTCTTACTGTAACTCGTTATATCATGCAATCACGACATCTAAATTTTGTTTAGGTGCAATTGGGATTTGCATTCTTGAAAGCGTACGCGTAGCAAATTTAAAGTGGGGTGATCATGGGCGTTATGGACGACCACGCCCCTCTGCCCCTTCTTTTGGTGACAATCACAGTGGGAGGGCCAAAATACAAAATATCCCCTGACACTCATCGGATATTCAGATTTAAGACTTTGAGAAATACTTATTAACACGAATTTTGAAACCATAGTACACCTTAACAAGGCATTACAGCGTTAGAAAGGCAAAACACCATTTAGAAAAATCGAAAAATTTGAACCGTTACATATAGGTAAGAGATACTTTTCATGCTTATTTTGAGTTTTCTATCCTACAAAATACCTAAATGCAGAAAAATACCCATAAAGAAGACGACAGGCCCCCGAGAAGAAGTACTACATAAGCCCCTCAGGGAATATCAAAGCATTTATGATTATGCATATGAAGTATTCGAACAGTGAAAAATTGGAGATCCCTACTTTTATCACGCCACTGCTTTTTCGTTGTTCTTTGAAAACTTTCCCATGCACTAATACCGATGTTTAGTAAGCCAATGATGTTTGTTTTCGACTCTGTGGTCTCATGCCTATTCAAATTAGAATGGATAAGAGAATTACGAACTTCAGTCTCAATACCACCATAGTAAATCTCTAAAATTGATTTTGAGATTAAAACAATTCACTGCAGTTTGGGCTGAACATCGCAAAACCAACAAGCGGTGCTGCAAAGGGGTAGATGCGTTCCTGACGATTGCTCAAAATCTTAGATGGCCTTAGAAGATACCGTTATGATAACAGTAGCATGATTTAACATGGATGTTTTTGCAATCAAGATAAAATGTACAGTATCGCCGCATTGCTTAGACTGATTAATCGACTTAAGGCCTCGATAATATCTGTTGCATTCATTTGTCCATGTTTCAAATAAAGAGTGGTATGGGAGTGGTATAAGTAAACTTGCAATGGAAGATCGTTATCGCAGCGGAGTGACCTTCATATTGTATAATTGATTTTAAAGAAATACAGAACCCCCAACCACACCAACCCGATGTGCACTAGATGCACTATACTCAGAGTATATGTGCTATAGTTACACTACAAAGGGGCCAGGAGACTTCAAAAAATGTTTGTTAGCTTTCGCTCCATAATAATTGTTCGGTAGAATGGGTAAGCCTACGCTCGCAGGTAGCAATTGCACTATTCTTACTAAGGATCTTACTTACTAAGGATCTTACTTAATCTTACTAAAGCTCTCCCCCTTTAAATTGGTTCCGCTATACAAGCAAGATAAGCACAGAAAATAATTGCTTGGGCTAGGAAGGTATTTCTCAGCTATTGAATTTGTTTTGAGAAAGAACTTCTTGTAAGCTGGCAGAATAATACTTTAGATGAGCAGAAATACTCAGCCCCCAGTCCTCGTGGCTAGTTTTTGAACATCGAAGAATTGGTAACCAAAATTTAGGCTCGAAATAAATACGGGAAAATAGCTTTTTTGTTTTAGTAGGTCAATGACCCGGATATTACCAAACCAATGCAGCAACCAGCAAGACTGCCTTATCCTGGTTTGGAAACTACAGCATTGAATAGGCCGGATGCTGTTCAGACTAAGTTTAGCAGCCATCATACACAGGGATGACCGTGTGGTTTGGTCATTCCAACCGTGTGCAAAGGGTCGTGGGTTCGAGCCAACCTTCAGCCACATCAAGTCCACTGCAAAATTTGCCGAGTTTGTCAGCTCTCTGGAACTACAAAAAAGGCAAATCAAATCGTAAGGTGTGGTCACATTTAGAAGAAAGATCAAGATTACACTACTTTGCTTTGATCAACTTTTTAGTGGACCCTCTGTCAATACTGCACATTTTTGATTGCGTTTGTTTGAAGGGTTTGGTTTGCATTTTGCAATCTAGCCTTGCATAAACCAGACGTGCGCAAGCAAGTTTCAGGACGCGAAAAAGCAAACTGATCCACATTTCAAAACTATGTCCAAAACAGAACAGATAGAGATAAACAACTTTGCTAAGCAAACCATGAAAAGAAACGTGGCCATTCATATTTGGTGAAAAGTAGAGGGCTCTGTATGGGTAGTGGAAAATCACATTTTGTCTGAAAAAGCAGATGTGTTTGTTGTGGGATGGCCCTGAGTAGATATTCCAACCAATCCGAACATACAATATTCCTCACAAAGTGTGTAATACTGCACTCTATATAGACATAGCTAGTTTTCTCAAGTACTGACTTTTTTCTTATAAAATTGGGTACTTTTAGGTCTGCAGGTTTCATGAACAACTAGGCGGTAGAGTAATGTTATTGTGCTTGATAGAATATCAAATGCCAAAGTTTGGAGCTTCACTTCCAAAATTTTGAAAAAGACAATGAAGTACCCTTTTTACTTCCAGAAAGTTCATCTTAAGCTAAATGAAAATAGCGCACTTGAAGCGCTTGTAGCTCCAAAGTTTGAGATGCTTCATACTTTTCCTGTGAGAAAATTAGTCTGTAGGTTGTTATATTTCTGTTTTCATGTTAGCAGGGTTCACCTGCATTTAGCAAAGCAGTGTTTGTACTAAGCAGCATTCTCTCTCTCTCTAAGCGTACCATATCTTATCAAGAATATGCAAAAAAGTTATATCTACAGCTTAGCTCTTCAGCTTCAATAATATATCTTACGATGCAAATCAGGCTTCGCAACTCTTTAAGAACGTCGCCAGTTTTGTTGCAAGAACAGCTGGAGCACATGTAACTTGCAGAAATGGTTTTTTTATAGTCACGCAATGAAATTTAAAATAAATTATCAAATGCTGCAAAAGTTGTTACTAAGCTATTTAATTATGATTGATCATCCTTAAATTTGAAAGGGCCCCTAAGTATGTCTATAGTGTGCCGTGCTCTTTCAAATAACAGCCTCGTTTTCAAAAGTTTGGAAATGTTGTACAAATCAGTCGACCCAACATTCAGATAAGCCATAAGACATAATGCTATGTCTACGTACCATCTCCTGACCTACAACTACTTGCGTACGAGTGGATATTACTTGCAAAAAGCCTCAACTACCCCCTATCCTATTTTCTCAGTTGATGGCAAAGGCGAATTCCAGTAGCCAATTTACCCTTTCCTCGTCCTCTATGAATTTCCAACCTTATAGAAGCAAGAAAACTACTCTCAATCCTGGAGAGCCCAATCCTGGGATGATTGAGTTTAATTTTCTGCCTAGTTACAATTTTCAAAGTTTTTCGAACGAGGTCTTATATTGCAAAGGTGCATACTCGTCGATCAAATAATGGGCAGTTATTGAAGGGGTGAAACCAAGAGGTAAAACCATAACATCATTTTCTAAGAATATTTTATTATCGTGAAGTTACTCTGGAAGTAATACCTGAAGTACTAATGGGTCCTCTATAGTACTGACTATCCAAACAGTACTTATTGTATCCTCCACTGCACTCATGGTATAATTTCCCTCCAGCCCCACCCTCCACAGTACTGACACCCCTAAAATGCCGGATGGTATTTCTCCTCAGTACTGATAGTATTCCTCAAATGTTATGGTGGTTTCCTCCACAATACTCATGATTTCCCCAATAGTGACCAATATCTTCCACAATACTGCACACCCCCAGAGTACCGCACACACCTTGCCTAGGGTGTTAGGGAAGCCTGGGCCTCGATAAGACCATAATCATTCTTTTGATTAGGAGAATCACCATCACCATTACTTTAATTGCATACATCGTAATGATTGTGATCAGTTGGCAATGATAGTGGTAAAAACTAATTACGTTTGATAACTTCTGTAATAATGTTTCAGTAAACTCTTAGCCGCTAACAAAAGCTCCTTATATTCATCCTTCCGATGATAAAATCTCTTTATTTCTAATCCCACCCCTCCCTTGATTTAACAAGATCCCGTATGAAGATTAATGTGATTTGAAAACAAATGTTGCTAATCCCTTATGCGCAACTAACTGATGTTTTCGGAATGGCAATCAAATCCTAAAATCCTATTAGTTTGGAAAATTCAGGGACTTAAACGGCACTGGCATCGTCGTTAGTGTGCCTTTGATAGCAATAAAGTGTGTCTTTACTTTATTACTGTAAACAGAATGCACCACAGCCTTATCACATTGCAGGGTGTCCATAGATAGTTGATAGGCAAATACGCTTACTATATTTGAAAGGTATTGGTTTATGAGCAGAGCAAGAAACGACCCAGTAAATAGGTAAACTAAAACGAGCTGCGCGACACTGGTCCTTGATCTCAATGTAACCATACCTCATGATTCCTTTTGCCTTTTTGCATGGAGTTGCAGAGTGCTTTAGAACTCTCTCCTCCCACTTCATGTGGCAGGTCTGAAGGTGGATTCAAAATCAAATCTACGACCCTTTGAACGATATAGTCCTAGCAAATATTACATCCGAAGAACATTTCCAGATGTAATTCGACATTTTGGAGTTTGCTATAAACCCAGAATATCGAAAGCATTCAAGAAACTACCGCAGTATATCACAACATATACCATTCAATCGTCAATCGAGTTCTTGAGATGAAGAAGCAGGGAATATGTTCATTCGGTAGTTGTTGATTACAGATCTGTTAAGCTTTATAAAACTCCTACCTGATAGGAATCTCTTTGCCGCCTTTTACTTCACTTCTAATTGTTCTGTCAGCCAGATGGGAAGTCATAAAAACCCATGTTTTGATATCGGGACGCCTGGCGATATTGTTGTATACTTATTTCTCAACAATAACCAATTCAATAACTAACATGCAATAGAATGGCCATAACCTTAGTCAAGGCTTACTTGTAAATTGAAACAAAGAAACCAGACAGTTCAGCAACCATACAAGAAATGGCCTTGCTCACATTGTGTAAAATCAACTGCCAAGGGCAATGAAGATCGCAAAGTGTCATGAGGATAAAGTTTGTATACTACCCTCTCACAAAGCTGACACCAGTCTATCACTCATAGGGGGGTAAAAAAATCTAAAATTTTCAGAGCAAATCGTTATAAAATTCAGACAACAGGCTTAAATTTTCGAATTTGCTCCGTCCAGCCCCTTACTTTATTTGGCCCTGCCCTCTCATAAGTATTGCAAAGTAAATCCAAAATAGTAGTATTGTTGCAAGCTGTGTCTGATTGTTGGTTTGGCCCATACTAGAATGGCAATAACTTGTGTCAGACTACTCATAGCAACATGCCTTTGGCGGGAAAACTTGAAGCTGCCATTCTGGGTAATCAAAAACATTATGAGATTAAACAAAAATGATTTTATAGTTTATCCTGTGCGTCCAAATGTAATCTAAGCGATTTCGCAAATCGAAATTTGTAAATAATTTGCATTCTTTGTTCCTGCTCTAAAATCCAAGCAACAATTCAATAACTTTATCGTCATTTTGAAACTTTTCTCCAAAGCCTACCATTAATTTAAATGAAACAGGGACATGACATGAGATATGATATATATTCATTGCTTCCTTATTCAAAATAGCTGAAAACCAACAATATTTACGTAACTTGCAAGGTTAGGTCAAAAGAAGAGCCGCTGATTTATAGAAAGAGAAATCGAAGAAGACAAAGAACAGAGGGAGTCAGAAAATAAAACCAAAGATATTAAGAGGAGCTTTTGATCATACAGGATTTCCTGGAAGGTCTTATGTTGACACCTATCCGATAACAGCAGCCCTCTGGCATGCTAGACCATGTCAAATGAGTACAAAACTGAGTCAATGTTATCAGCAATGGTCGATCTATCTTTGTGTACAAAAGATTCAAAAGTCAGCACAAAGCACATCCTAAATCGTTTAAAAGCGTACAAGATAAAACATTTCATTGTGCAGTAGAATTACGTGTTTGAAATGAGTAAAATCATCCGTTAGGCCTAGGGGCTATGAGGAACGCAAAGTTTATTGTATTTGTTATCATGAACACTATCCACTCACGTGCATACGAAACGTAGATTCAAAATGGCGGCACATTTACATGCTGTGATGGTTGTTTAGGACCAGACTAAAATAGCAAGAACTAATGTCAGACAGCTTACAGTAACATAGTTTTGGTGCGAAAATTCAGAAAAAGTTGCAGCTACTTATTCGATTATCATAGAAAAGAAAATAATAGATTGATTGCAAAATTCTTTATGGAAAGCAGATTCACGAAGAAGGGGGTTTTAAAGAAGAACTTGTCTAAATAGACAAGCTTGTCCCTGTCATAAAGTCATTTATCAAGTAAAGGGCTTTGTAATTCGCTGTCACTGTTCTTAGAATCTTCGAAAATTTCCTTCCAGCTGTGCATTTGATCTTTCCCTCTTTCTTGGGTGTAAACGAGAAAAAAGGAGGAAGGGTGATAAATTTGTTAAAATCCAATTGGCATTTTTCAAAATATGCTGAGTGTTTCTTGTACTGAGTGTTTCTAGTACTGAAAGTTTCTTCATTAACTAGGATTGCAAATTATTAAAATCTAATATCAGTTTCTTAAAGCACATCTGAAACATTTGTTGGTAAGTTAATGAAGTTTTATGGTTGAAAGGTGAATCACAGTACATCACACTAAATATGATTACAACACAGAAAAAACAACTAGCTATATTACTTTTCCAGAACAATATTGAAGTTTATTTAAACGAGTTTTTAAAAGAAAAATACGATTAACCCTGTATTGAATTTAATTATCAATGTATATGCCTTGCAAAGACTGCCGAGCATAGCTTTGAAGCAGTTGGTTCGTTTCTGAGAACTGGCCATATCTCTTAACACTGACGCTATGAGTCTCGATGATGCCGTGTCTTTCGCTGTCCTGATTATCTCTTTTCCATTGATCCTAGTCTCATAGCTGTGAGTGGGAACGTTACGTCTCTGAGACGTCAGTTTTCGCAGACATTTCGAAATATTCCAGACATGACTGACAATGCGATAATAATGCAAGACAAAGAAACAAAGAACAGGAAAATGCTGGAAAATTTAATCTTTTATCTTCGTATTACGGCTTGGAATTCAAGGCTTCAGAAAATGATTCAAAGAAAGACTAAGCCCCGAATAAGCTACGCTGTGATCACTTAAAAATTCTCTTGATATGAGATATTGATAGATTGATAGGCAAATACACTTGCTATCTTCGTAAGTTAAAGGTTTATGCGCAAAGCACAAAGGACTGAATAGGCAAACTAATCGAGCAGTGCGACCCTGGTCCTTCCTTTCGATGTGACCACACCTCGTGATTCCATTTGCCTTAAAGTCTGGAATTATAGAGAACTGGCAAATTCTCTCCTCACACTTTGTGACAGGTCAGACGGTGGTTTTGAATCCGGAACCTTTTGATCAAGGGTTGAATGAAGAGCCACTTGGCCATCCCCGCTCCTATGATATTTCAATCAAGTCAGCCTAAAAAGGGCAGGTTTTTGGTAAGGTTCATTTAAGGGAAGAGCTCAGGAAAGAGAGCTCGGATAAAAGAGAACCCGTAGATTATTGATGAACCAACAAAACCCCCCTTACTACATAGATGTTGCTGATTTAGCTCTAACTGCAGACATATAGAGGTATTTCCACACAAAAACGCCCTACAAACTCGATCGTTTTACGAAAAAAAAGGATATTTGAGATTCCGAAGGACTGAAAAATTGAATCCCTTAAGGATTGGGGATTTCAGGGTGGGGGTTAAGTGAGGCTTATTGTGATTGAGATATTCCCTTGGGAGGACACTGGTTTGGAAGGAGATCCCTTTTCGAGAATGAACAAAATTTTTTAGAATCTTCTGCAACTGAAACAATTCTGAAATATTTCCCTTCGTGGAAATTTCCACTCAATTCATCGTTGGGTATTTTGTGAAAAAGGATTTCTGGATCATCTCGGGATATTGTTTCTAGCCTGTTCTCCACTGGATATTTTGGGTTTATATATAACAATCTCAACTGATTAGTGGACATTCAATAGATGGAACATCGTGTGCAACAAAGAAATTGCATAGAGTAAAATGACGTTTTGGGGTTTTTGGGGTCAAACTCGCACCTTTCATCAAGTAGATATAGAGCTCTGTACCATAGTCAGGAACAATGAATGCATTTTATATAGCTATTTCAAATGAATGATCTACAAGTTTCATGATGAATAACAAGAAAAGACAGGGATGAAGTCATAAAAAAGTTAGATGACAATATTTCTGGAGACTTTGTTGATTTTTTCTTGCAAATTCAATGAATTCTTAGCCTTTGTTGATGTTACTGACTCTTAATCTAAAATACCTTCATGCAAAGCTCGACCTCAATCACTATCAGCATCTGGAAGAAAGAAAGATTTGCTCTGATTATACCTACTATCTAATTCTACCTACTTTTTACTTCTACGCATGAAGAAACATGTGCTCATAATTGGGTGATATTGTGAAATAGCTCCTATCAAAGAATGTAGCACTTACCAAAGCAGGCCACCAGCATCAATGATGGTCCCTAAAACTGGCATTACAGTCAGGATTTTATCACATATATTCTAAATGCCAGGCCCTTCATTATTCTTACTTTCCTTTTTTCAAGATAGAAATTTGGTATAAGATGTTGCTGAATGGTCAAAAGGGCAGGAATGTACTCGCCTCTAGCTCTATAATACTGATATGTAGTTGATAGGAAGTTCTTCTTGAATCGGGGTCTAGTATATTTTAATTTTTACCTCAAATTAGGACATACAATAAATGCAGAGCAAGAAAATACACTCACTAATTTACTGAGTAATAGGTCACACCTAGAATCTCTCCTTAGATGTGTACATAACATGTTATTTCAAATAACTTCAATTAAATAATCTCCTTTTAAAAGAGAGAAGTTTGTTATCAAAGTAAAGAGATAACAACTCCTTTTACTAAAATGTGGACCCACCCACAAACACAATAAGGTGTCCACTTAAAAAAGAAAATTGTTGCAAATCTCCAAGAAGAGAAGACCAACAGAAGAAGATTATGAAATTCTCACCAATTTCACCCTTGGCTAATGAGTTATTCTTGCTGTGTTTTTGATCAGTATCGGGAACAAATTGAATACCTTCTGAAAGAACCCTTGTAACCTTCCCACCTTTCTCAGCTATAATGTCCTCAATGTTCCTGTAAATGATCAATAATGACAACATTATAAATTCTTTAAGGATAGAATCTAAAGAGGGCAGTTGACCTACTTTTAAATTGCAATTGGAAGCTCTGATAATATGATAATTGGACAGAAATGCCAGAAGTGTGACAGAAATGAGTGAACTACACAAAAAGAAAATATCATGAAATTGGTAGAAAATCTGCCACTTTAGTAAAGGGTGCTATTTTTGTAAAATCCTATCTAAAGAAAGTTAACTAGCGGTATTGTCAAGTATCTGTGGTGCGGACTCAAAATCCTGTCAGAATTTTTCAATGAATATATTTAATCAAATTAATTTGTGAGAATGAAAAATTACCGGATCAGGATTCAAATACTCCGGGTTCGACCAATTTTTTTGCAGTTTAAATGCAACTAGGGGCTTCTATGGGAGCCTGCTAAATGGACTGGCTAGGTAAACAAGTAAGATTTTCTTGTCTGTTTGTATAAAGAGACCTGGCTCATATACCGAGATAGAATCTTTCGATAAAAAATACATTTTCCCATCATCTCAGTAAAGCTGTCATCAAGTTATCAATGAATTGTTTCCGTCTGGACAATTCATGTCACTCAAGCCCCGCAAGTTAGCTCTTTTGTATCTAAATATTTCATACCAGCAAGCGAGATCTTAAAAGTCTAGCGATATCCTGCTTCCCAGGCTGGCTCACTTTTCCGAATAAACAAACTCTGCTTTTCCTATAGATTTGATTATCAATTTGAGATCTTGCTAAGCAGTGGTTCAGTGGGCTCATATAGACAGGCCCTAACCTAGGTTAAACTAATCCACCTCTTTCGGGGGATTGGTTCCACATTAACCCAGTTTAATTTTATGAAAATGTTAAACTTAGGTGAACTGGGTAAATACACTTGAATACCAAAAGAATTCAAACAACGACAAAGAAATGGCCACTGAGCATCCTGAACCCACACTAGGCCGAGACTAACAAAGCAATTCAAGACCACTTAACATGATATGGTGTGATATTTTTGGGATGAGATAAAGGCAATGAACATTTGCTTTCTTTCAGAAACAATTGAAGTGAGATTATCATATCTTAATTCATTTCAGGCCAACATTTTCAGCCACCATTGATGAATCAAAAAATGCAAATAGGAAAGGATATACATGAATAAAAAGTGTCAAAATTGGATATAAATTTTGGAATTTTTGTTTTCATCTGCAGCTCATGATGTGCAGTAATAAGAGATAAGTTTAAAGTATTAAGATGCTGCGTAAAAACTTGAGCAAACCTATGAAGACAGACAAGAGGCTTCATAAAATTGACTGAGATTTTGAATAAAAGTACTTAAAAAGTGAAGATGAATTGGTTCTTGCAACAGAAACTCTGAAAAAGTTTTTTGAAATTGGAATTATAGACTTTTACTCAAAACATCTTGAGCAACATTGATTCAGACATTGCAAAATACAGAACATTTCATTTCTAGGATGAAATATCAAAGTTTAAAATCTAGCATTCATCTTCAAAGACCTCTTTTTATTGTCTTTCACCCATCAACTTTGCTCAGGATTTCCGAACTTTGAGACAAAATTCTGAATTGCAAACTTACCAGCTTTTGTATAATTTGAAGCCATAATTTGTAAAGATTTCCTCTGAAAAATCCAAAGTCCATGACCGACATTTTAGTGAACATTGATTCTTTATTTGAAATTTTGTTTACTGGCCTTATCATTTTTTTTACCAGTAGAAATTCTCACAGCGAACTAAATTTGCCCTGTTTGGATGACACAAGCAATTTTTTAACTTAAGCTTGAAAATTTTGAATCAGGAGACTGGGGACGATAAAAACTTTTAACAGACTTTTAAGCCTAAGGGAGGATAGACTATAAACTGCTATTTTCTTGTCCTCGTTCAAAAACTTTTAATACTTAAGTGTACTTATTTAGAGCATGTTCACTCATGTTGAAAACCAACTAAGGCATCAAAAGAACCAACTGGGCTTAAACTAACAAGGTTAACTTATTCTGGGTTATTTTGTGTAGTGTAATAAGGGCTTAAAATTGTGATCAAATTTCTGATAATCTAGTTTTTAAAGAAAGTATCAAGCACCGACGACGGCATAATGATCCAGATTGCAAAGTTTGGCTTTTGCGTGTGCGAGATCCAGTCTGCAGAGCATGGCAGAACTCGACGAGATCTCGCGCGTGCAGCGCGAAATTTTCGGCGTGAACCGCGTGCAAGTAGGAGTTTAGGCCGAGTATTTCCCCCAAAAATGTCTGCAAACCCACTGAAAACCCCACAAAAACCTTCGTTTTATGCATATTTGCGTTTGCAAGGCCTAATTTTCGGCGTGCACTTGCAGCTGCTGCCAAATTGACTCGCGCGTGCAGTCGCCATACTCTGCAGACTGGTGCGAGATCATTTCGCCACACGATAATTGCGCAAGTGTGCGCGGGTCAACTCACAATTTTATTATGTTACCAACTACGTGGCTTGAACAATGTGCCCGGCTAGTGCAGGGTCAGGAAAAATTTTACAAACGGAGCTGTGCGGGCAAGATCTCGCCCGCGCAGGCCAAACTTTTCAGTCTGGATAATGATTAAATGGAGTGGTTGTTTACCTTTTGTCATCATAAAACCAGCCCAAATTATCTGCTATCAAATGATTATTGTCACATCCAGGACATTTAATGATGATGACACCTTCAGAATAAGCTTGCTTGCTGATGACCTTGGCTGACCTTTCATTGCAAACATTGCAAGTAAAAACAATTTGCATTTTCTCTGCTTCAATTTTCCCAAGTGGTAGAGATGATGAATATCTTGAAAAACCTTTGAATATCTTATTGATTCCAGTCCTTTCTTTAAAACTTTGAAAGATGAAAGACCTTGGCATTCTGAGACTTACACTTGCACGTTCTGATTTTAGGCCTATATAATTTTGTCCACTCAAACATGAAAATGTCTGCTTTGAAAACTGACGGGTTGAAGTACGAAAGCCTGGGCCTTGGAATTTTCTATGAATACATCTCATTGTTTGAAAGTCGCTTCTTCTCCAGCAGTAAGTCCATTCCCTCTTTAAAGCACCATTTAAAGGCGAGAAGAATATTGTTGCACTCCTTGGCATCGCCATTTTTTTCTTGATAAAGAAAATGCATTGAATTGAATTATTGCATCATTTTGTTGTTGCAGTTGTTGCATAGTCAGCTTGTTATCAGTGAGCAAAAAGGAAGTGTTGATTCGTGCTTATTTTGTGAGTTAATCTTTTTGCAGTCCCTGTCACTGGACCGTAGTGCTGTGATGGTGCTGTTAATAGAAGAAATGAAGATCTTGGTATAAATTCAATTGTGTTAAGAATGAAGAGAAGTATGCTCACTAAACTGGTAAATGAATTCACATTGTTAATGTATGTAAAAATATTTTTTAGGCCTAACCAGTCAGGACCCCCTTTATATACTTGAATATGTTGCTGGATTGCTTTCTTACTTCCTCACGTTTACATCATATGCTAATTATGCCTTTTATTCTGATACGTATTTATGTGTCTTATATACTCGTGTACACTCATTTTTTTATAAGCAATTGCTTTATAAGCAAGTCAGTACTCGATTGATTAGACAAAAACTTAAGCAATTCCAGTACTGGATCGAAGAATGCTAAGCAATTTGAAAATTATTGTTAAGATCCTATTGGCAATGAAAATCGTGCAGCAAGCTATAGAGAAGTAGGTTTTAATGGATATTAGTACCCTGGCAAACCTTTTAATGCAAGATACCATTTACATTTGTTGTACAAAAACTTGTGACATAGTAATCTAAGAAATAAATCTTCAAGTATAAAAAGGTAAGCAATTCCTAAGCATTTTTTAATACTCAAATTCGCCCTCTAGCTAAAAAATTTTCAGTACTGAGCTCAAGCTGAAATTGCTTATAAAAAAATGCATGTAGTGAAACAATTATGATTAGTCAGTTTTACATCTCAATCCAAGTCTCTTGTCTTTACAAACTTCTCTGGTTCACTACTCAAAAGAAACAGGAACAAATACAGTTAAAGAGATTGTTTGTGGCACTTGCATAACCGAGTTAAACAATAAAACAATAGAAAGAACAATATAGAATGGCTCATACAACCCCAAGATCTCGTAGACTACCACACTCTGCAGACAGACCAGGGCTGCCATCCAGGGCATGAGTTCAGTGTGTCCTGAGTTGAAGCTACAGTTGGTGTGCCCGTGCAAACCCCCCTATTTGAAGTTTGTGCCCAATCCCTTTATGAAGAAAGCTCTTTACCCTTGGAATTTTCAAACAGCGAGTAGATGGAGAAGGAAGTTCTTGCTAGTATACGTGCAAAGATTCTGTTCAGGCAGCTCTTTTCGATCTTGACCTGTCTCCAATTCAACTTCACTCGATGACTGGTCCCTCAATGATAAGTCGTGGTAAAAGAAAGATGCAACAAGTAGGCTCTTTGTTGACAAATTACCTCTGCTATAAAGGTAGATGAATGATTATTTCTGTCGGAGAGTGAGGAAGAAGCAGCAGAAGAAAATGAACAAAAAGCTTCTGATCTTGATCACTTGGTACGGTTTATGACAGAGAAGCTGACCACAGCCACTAGAAGACAAAAAAATTTAATTCTGATTATTACATTGAGTCTTCAGAAAGCTGCCAGTGAATTTGAAGTTTCTAAGGGAAGTGTTCAAAAAGCGGAACATTTTGAAGGATGAAAGAGGTTTTCTAGAACTTCCTGACAAAGTTGAAGGAAAGGCTCTGATAAGTGACATATGCAAGACAGTTAGAGATTTGTATGTTTATGATGAACACATACGTCAGCTTCCCAGGGAAAAAGACTGTGCCTAGTATGCTTTGCGATTCAAAAGAGCTTAATGGAGGATTCAAGTCCAAAAATGCAGATCAAAATTGGATTTTCAAAATTTGCCAGCCTTCGACCAAAATGGTGCATTTTTGAAGGCCCAAAAGGAATGCATTGAGTTTGTACTTGCACTACGCATCAGAACTTCAAACTCAGGTTAGCTGCCATTGAATTGGAAGTGGATTACCATCAGCTCATTGAGATGTATCTCACGTATACTTGTTTGCAGAAGAGATTCTAGAATATGCATGATCCACAAATGCAGTTCTTGCCCTGGCAAAGATTTGTAAGAATCCTATTTACGAGATAGTATTTGAAGAAAGCTGACTTTATTGCCTTTAAAGACATGTCTGTATGAAATGATTGCTCAAATGCCAGTGACAGTGAGGGTGGAATTCAAGAGCAGCAAGTCTTGTGCAAGCAATTGACTACAGTTGATAAGTCTGAGCTAAATACGTACTCAGTCGCAGCCAATGAATTCATCTCAATTCTTTCCAGCATACTGCTACATTGCTCGCTCTCAAGCGGCATATTTAAAGCATCTAAAGGAATATGTTTAGGAAAATAGAGTTACAATGCTAGGCGACTTAGCTGAGATTTTCAAGCTTGTCATTCAAGATGAAATTCAGTTGTACCATTGGAATCAACAGCAGTGTAAAAATATCTTTGCGGAAACTTCTTTAAAGTTTGCAGTCTTATTCCTAGTTTTACTTTGGTCATACAGGATTTTCGATGTTTGGATTACACCTTTCCATCAGCAGAATTGATAAGTAAGAGCTATAAAAATATCAAGAATTTTATTTTGTTTGCAAAGTCCAAATTGTGGATTTAATGAAAAACTGGAGCGCTTAAGGCCGAAATTGAAATGTCTACAATTGTTCAACGAATCAAGATAATGAGCTGAAATTTTCAGGGTGTTGCTCTTTCAAGGTGTGTAACTTATGGATTGAAATTAAGATATTCTGAGGATGTGCATAACATGACAGTCCCTTTTCCATATGGAATGACCTCATCCCTTTTTCAAGCATGCATTGCCCCTAAAAATGTCTGGTAGAATTTCAGAACTTGTATTGAGGAAAAAGAAAACATCCTTCAAAAGCAGTTTCTTATTTTCTGAAATGCACAACATGATTCCTCCCTTGGTATGCAGGAGCGTCCCCACAGAGGATGAGGTATCTCTCCCCACATAGTAATTTGCCTGTTAGTCAAAAATTCAGGTTTTCTCAGCAAGTCTAAAAAAATTTAGTTCAGTATGTTTTTCAACTATTAGTTCTGGTTCAAATGAGAATCAAAGGCTTTTCCAGTGCTCTTGCAGCAGGCGATTTCAAGTGCTGTGGCAACAGCCACTTCTCAGGTAGCAATATGATGGTAACAAGTGGAGATTATTTTATGGTAACATCTTCAAATTATCTGATTGTAAGATGATTTAGGGATTATCAGCTTGTCTGATTGCTACAATCCCATAACTAACTTATGTCTGTTAAGAAAACTGTTAGAACTTATATACATTCCTGCTGGGAAAAGGTAGAGGTCATAAGATTATTATTTGCTTAAACTATTAACAAGATATTAAGTCAGCTCTGGCAAAGTCGTTTTATTTGATCTAAGGCTTATCAAGACAAATATTGTTAGTTCATAAAATCAGCTTGAACCAAGGACTTTGACTTCACCATCCCAGGTCACTATGGTTTATGATCACTATTGTATAATAAAAAAAACTGTCTAGATGGTTTTCAACGCTATAATGCTTTGTTGATTTCATAACTCATGGTCAGTAGATATTCCTAACACACAAAATTAGGATCTTGTAAAACACAAAAAGAGGCGATTCCCTATCCCTTCTTCAATCGTATCACAAGTGCAACACTTTAGTTGCACCACTTAAATTCCCCATTCATTCAGTGAATTTCGGTTGTTCTTACTATCTCCCATATCGATTAATAAATAATTTTTATTCTCTATATGTTAGTTGACCAACTTGTTTTACAAATTACGACAGACTTCAGTTAAGTGTATGGCAGATTTTCTAAGGGGAGATTTGGATATTTAAGTTGGCAAATGCAAGCAACAATAAAGCTTGTTTTTCTCTAATTTTGCAACTTTTTAAACCTCTGTTGAGATATTTTTTTAGTTGAAGTGCCTTTTTCCAAATGCCCCGCTTCTGAAGAATCCTTAAAAATTTCACTGACTGTATTTAGATGGGAGTAGGAAACATATAAAAACTGGAACAAAAGATTATAGTGGTTCACAGAAGTGTCACATTTCATTCTGACCCATTTGCTAGATTTTAGAATTACTCGATGTTTGATTGTTTATTGATCGTTGTTAGGTGAAAAGAGAACCTTCAGCCCAGGTTTTATTCAGAAATTCTTTTCGTAATAAATGATCGGGTATGCTCTACCCTTTTCCCAACTATGCTTTTCCTGAACTAATCTAATGCCTTAAATTTTCAGATTGTTGGCCTAGGCAACTTGCCGATGATAACCACAAGACATAGTATTGGGATGGCAGTGTTGAACAAGCTTGTTGAGGACCTCAATTTACCTTGGCACTACGAAAGCAGGTGTACTGGATTCATTGCTCGCCTTTCGACTGAAAATCACGACACTGTCTTCCTGAAGCCAAAAATACCTATGAATATCAATGGCAGAAGTATTTTGAAAACAGGTAGTAGATTGAATCCAGACATTTGTTATTGTTCAAGTAAGCTCTTTCCTACATGGAGTCAATCAGGATAAGAAGGCAGGGAATACCCTCATTATCAAAATTTGTAAGTTACCATAATTCACACAATTTACTTATAGGAAATAGCTTCAAATCCTTATTGGCTGCTTTATAAGATTTTAGAAGTGGCAGAGGCTTTGCAACTAGTCAGGACATTAATGCATATGTTGGGAAAATCAAGATTTATTTCTAGCAGTTGGAAATGCTTTACAAGAAAACATGTGAAACACTATTAAATGAACGGACTAAGCCATGATATCTGCTTGAGACTGCGATGTCTTGTTTCAAAGTTCAATTTGCTGCTTGTAGGGTTGGTGTGATATTAAAGACCTTTCAAACCTTTCTCCATGCAACTAATCGCATCGTGAAAGAATAGAAAATTTTCAATCATCGAGCTATATCCTAAAAATGGATAACAACTTAAATCTTTCCGTTTCACTTTATACTAGTAGTCACTTTGCTCTAGTAAGAGTTCAAAGAAAATGTTGTGTTTTGCTCATACGTCGTATAAGATAATTTCAACTGCTTTAATCTCCAATTCAATATCTGGTTGGCTACGTCATCAAACTTTTAGAGCTACTTATTTGTTTGTGAATGTCTCTTTATGTCCTGGTCAACGAATACGCCCCTTTGTAATAAGCCTTAAAATATGTTTTGAAATGAGCTTTCGCCCTCGAATAGCACTCGTTGGGGGTTAATCTAAGCAGATAAGTCGCTTTCTATCTCTAAATTCCATATCGCCACATTCCTCATTTATCAAACTTAATCAATGCATTCCCTAATTCACCTGAATATTAGCGTTTCCATGCTTTTATATCCATAATCTTGCTCGGTATGGCTTTGAAAACCATAATCGATATTTGTAGCGTTTTAAGCTTATTGTAAGTATTTCAGCCACTAGCCTAAGCTGCAAGTAGATAATTCCCCATCTGGATAAGCCTAACCTCGAATAATTTTAAAAGTATCAAATTTTTCACATGCCTCTGATACTCGATACCAGACTATGAAGCCCATATCTGAAGAATTCAAAAATTAGTTTTCCTAAGATAACTAGAGGGATTAGCAATTAAGAAAAAAAGACCAATGTGAGAATCTAAAACCCCATCCAAACCGGCTCCCATTCAGGACAGTGTATTGATTCACCCTCTATACACACTTTGTTTACAAGAACAATTTCATAAGAACGAGCGCCTCAAATTTTGTCAAATTTTGAGAATAAGCTGAAGCTGGCTATTTTTGCTTATTTTAACAATTTTTGGAAATAACCATAAGGCTTTTAAATTAAATGAACACAAAAAAGCTAATTGACAACACACTGGCCAGGAATGTAGCAATTTGCAACAATGAACACAACTAATAGCCAAAAACAGGCTTTAGAAAAACAGGCTTTAGAAGCATTATAAATGTAAGAACAATTTAAGAACATTTCAGCCTGTAAATAGAAGAATATTTAAAAAAGCCAGCTTCAGTCAAACCAAATTTACTGGTTCTTATAAAAAAGAGTGTTATACTTCTCCAGATAATATTCGTCTCGCGTACCAAAAGTTTCTTCCAACTAGAATCAATGAAATTTTGTTTTTGTTCGAACTCTTGCATGTCTTTTATAACTAAATCCTCGCACATTTCAATAAATTGGTAAAAATAGTTTTCCAGGGCATCTTCATCAAAGTATAAAAAGACCCGATCATGTGACCAGTCACTAGTTGCAGGAATTATTTTCATTTAAAAATCTTGCAGGAAATGTTTCAAAAGTCAAATTTGAAAATATAAAAAAGACAGTACACGGATTGACTATTTGAAACTAATGCACCAAATTTTTAAGAAATCCTTTGGATAAAAAACTAGATTAATGGTTTAAAGTGACAGCTAGGTCCTCAAAGGTGGTTTCTTTTCTGTGGATTTTTAATAGAACAGTCTTTCTACACTTCAGTTGAGAAATTTAGATTTTTTTCAGTAGATGCAATATGCTTTCTTGGTCTAACGAGTGTATTTTGAGTTTTTTTTTGGGGGGGGGCGAGATATTTAGATATTTCCTGATTCTCAGCAAGAAATGCGATAGGTATTACATGATTTTTTTACCTCAGGAAGAGAAGGATGTTTTCATCCCCAGAGTCAGCTAGAAATATTCATAGCCCCTGTCTGAGTTCGTTTGCTCTATAACAAAATCTCAACTATAGATTGTTAGTGATTCCTTATGCTATAGAAGCCTGGAATACATACTCTTTCTACATTTACATTTTCTTTCAGTAACCAAATATGATGTAAGTCCCTCGAACATTTATCTGCTTCATGATGACCTAGACAAACCATTAGGAAAGATCAGGATTAAGTTAGAAGGCAGCGCAGGGTAAGAAACTAGAAATTTATATTTGATTTTCATGTACGAACAAATAAAACGACAGTGTATGGCCTAAACAAGTCAATCTTTCAAAACGTGAATATAATTCTTTTGAACTGATGAAGAGCTTTCCACGGAATCGCAAATTGTGAAACATGATCTTTGGAACAGTTCTCAGTGAACAGATTTGAATTCATAAGAAAAAAAGATATTTTAGTAGTGGTGTTTAATCTTTAGAATCAGGATCTTGTCGTTACTTATTCATTTGAATAAACGTGACAGATAGAGGATTTTGATTTATTTCACATGAATGATGTTATGTTGCTTGGTAGCTTACAGTTGAAAAATCTTACATTTCAGTGGACACAATGGTGTGAAATCTGCAATTGCGAGTTTGAAAACTGATGTGAGTGGATATTTATCTCTTTATATCTCTATCCATCTTTTTTATGATGATGAAATAAATCTAAAAACTTGAGTGAAATCTAAATAATTGGGATGAAAATGACATGGATATGACTTAGACCCCAGACCTCTGAATCCGTATCTCTTCAAATGAGCTGTAACCTGGGTATCAGTGTTTTTCCTTGGTAAATCAGTTGATAGAGCGAGGAAGGTGTAAACTCTTGGGTCGTGATCTTTTAATCCTACCTGGTACAATTTGATTTTGTTGTTGTTAAAAATAGATAAAATTGTACCTCAGCTTAAGCAAATAAGAAAAATTGTTTCGACTGATTTCCCAAATCATGCTTCTTCTCAAGATGATTGATGGCTGAATCTGAGTTGAACCTATTTGGCGAATGGTTCTTTCTCTTGTTTGCATGGCTAGTCCGCGTGGCGTGATTCAGCACCTTCGTATATTACACAAATCCAACTGTTAATGTATCTACATAAACCTTGAAATTTACAACCTTGCAAGTAAGATGACAGTGACCAAGGCATCTTGCTGTAAGACATCAGCTTTGCAGAGTAAAACAAAGGACGCTTTGGTCTTTAATCAAGAGTTGCTTTCCCATACCTTGCCTTGAAAGCTATCATTTTTATGTAATTTGTGTAGTTCTACATAAACTATTATGATGCAATTTGTTAGTATTATTTTCTAAGTAATAAGAATTCTAATAGAAAACCCCATTTAAATGAAAAAATGCACCAGAACCCTCAGCCCAATCCTATTCTCCTGTATACTTGCTGAGCCAAGAAAAGTGTTAATGGTTTATCAGCTACAAAGTTTAGCACCAAATTATCTCAAAATCTACTTTTGTTTGAGAAAAATGAACCACCCGCTTCTGAAATTGATTCTAATAAAATTATATCGCTAGAGATCGATAAAAATTTGTAAGCATATACTAACAAATGTAAATAAACTTAAACGGTGGGTGGGATTAGTTTTTCCGTCTGGTATTGTTAGAACCATCATAAATTCTACTTAAAGTCAAATCGCGTTTGAATTGCATGCAGACAAGATTGATGCTAATTTCGGATCTTTGCATTATTGCCTGATAAACCCAATTACGTTTAAGTCAATTTTATTGAAAGTTCAATGAATATCAAAGAATGGTATTTTCAATGAAGATAAATAACGATAAAGCAAGATCATGTTGATAAAGAGGATAGTTATGGTAAGCCTATGTTTACTTTGCCAGCCTTGAAAGACCCAAAGCCTTATTTCCAGCAGGGGCAAGGGACCCCTAGTTTGACCTCCCTTCCCAAAGACGATGGAGTGAGTTGTTTAGTCAAAATTTTGACGGTCACCCATGCAGATGTTGTCCTCACACAACCAAACTCAACTGCAGCTGCACAAGCAAACAGCTGGAGCCGTTCATCCACTCACCCTTCTAGCTTGCGTTGTTTTAGTATGATCTAGTATCTACCTTATTTGATAACTTTTTCTAGAAAATCAAGCGCTTCAAGATTGGAATTGATCGACCATCCAGCAGAAATGACGTGGTCAAGTATGTTTTGCAAGATTTTAGAAGGAAAGAGCTGCCATTAGTTGAAGCAGCCATCGAGGAATGCGTTGAGCTTATCAAAGATGAATTGGACATTGCTCTGAGCTTTGAAGGTTTGAACTCATCTGATATTCTAGAATGTTCGGATGATGAAAAGCACTCTCCAACTGAACATTCAATAATCAATGGTAATATAGATCGGTGACCTTAAGTTGTAGCTGTTACCCGGGGAGAGGGGGGATACTTGATCATATTTTGGATAGGCACGTGCTCCCCAAGAACCAAAATGTATACCCATATTTTTGCCAAAATCTAAAAAGAAAACCCAAACGTATATCAAGGCAAAGCCTGTTTCTATTTGGCTTCATTTCAAATTACAATGTCGGGAAAAAAAGTATTAGAGAAATTTTGAATACAAAGTATACCCATTTGGGCAGTATGTCCCCAGTACCTTGAATAAACTAAGGACCTCTGGTAACTGTTATGCGTGAAAGACTCTCAGTCAACAGGTTTCTGCTTTGTGAACTCGTCGTTTAGTGTGTGGTTTAGGGTGCAGTCTTCAAGAAATTCAATGACGGACGACAAGAGGAGAAATAGTGAAGAAAACATTTAAAGTTTACTTATTTTGCCATAAAATTGTAAATTTGATTGAAGGAATAGAACAATTCTGAAAAGTAAGCTTTCATCTTGATTGTGACTCTACAAGCAATTACCGTTGGCATCTACAATGCTACAGCACGACGCCATTTATCTTCAATTCATTTAATACGAGTAAAACCAAGCACATAAGAACCTACATAATTCAGGTTTACCATAAAAAGGTTCTTGATTTTAAGGGACATTTCTACAGATCTGCATTGGGAAGGGTGATCTTAAGTGTCATAGTTTTGTACTTTTAGCACTCTTCTGCTTCCACAATATATTTCATATTTCATCAAAGTAGTTTAATGAAAAATCAAGAAATTTCCCCTAAAAACTAAAACTCTAGGCTAGATGTGGTTCCCTCAAGCAAGTTTTTATTGTACCGTATGGAATCCAAAATAAACAAATATTTTAGGCATTTGAATTGCATATCACAATCTTTTCAATGCTGTTGAATTCTGTGCTGGGAATAATTGAGATTTCTGTGTTATAAAACTTAAACGCTGCAATCTTTACTTTTTTCAGCTATGCCTTGCTAAAGGGCATATTTCTATAATGTATTGCATGAAAGAAGATCTTCCATCATTTGAGTCGTCTATTGTTTCGTATCAAAGAAGTTTTTTTATAATTTTTTCAGAGTTCTGAATGTCTCTGGGTGCAATATCCAGCCTTCAGAGGCTCATTCAATTAAAGGTCACGAATTTTACTACTATTTCAAGTAAAAAGACCTCCGCCAGAATCATAGGCCTGCGGGCCCGTAATTTCGGGGGGGGGGGTGGACTTATCTTTTTGCAAAAAAAGAGAGCGGCAAGCCCTAGTCAACCAGCTAGTGTGCTTATTGCTTTAATCGATAGCATGTTAAATTGCTGTATCGTCAATAGCCTGTTCTTCCTGGGCATCTCTGACCTCTTCTTGATCTTCTTCAATATAGCGCCAGGAAAACCCTTTGCAAGTCACGCCAATCTCAACGTACTCAGTCAAATTAACAAACGAATTAACAACACCAGAAATTTTGCTTAGGCCGAAAAATAAATCCAGCCCGTAGAAATTGATAACAGCTGCTGGCCCTATAATATCGCCAAATCCAATTGTGGTAAAAGTTACAAAATAAAAATATGTTCAATGCAGCCACGATTTCAGCATACCTGGCACGAATATGAAATCCAGCAATGAAATGATTATGATGATCCACATCAATATGAATATGTAGAAACATTGCTTGATGCTTTTGTATTTCAAGTGCTTGATCCCTTTCAGCACCTTGTGTACACACTTCATCAAACTAGAGGTCCACTTGAATACGATTGAGTCAATTAGGTATGCCAAAACCATCGGGATGCCAAGCATAGCATAAGGAATAACCATCATCTTCCCATTGTCGGTTTTTGGGGTTATCGAGCCAAAACCTGTGGAAGAATTCAAGAGTTTTTTCACACAGTAAACATCCGCGTAAAGGAACCAACCATTTTGAGAATCAATAAATCTAGGCACCAACTCGGCACCAGTAAGGAGTTGGTCGACATGGAAGCTAAGACGAAAGCAGGGTGGAGAAAGTCGAGGCTCTGGAGCAATTAATACATTACTTTACTCTAGTATACGATCATATCCAAGAATCGGGATGTTTTTCTTCCTTAATTATGTTCCTGTAGGTAGGATTCGATCTACAAAATAACTTTAATTTATTGTAAACATCTCTATTGCTGCTAAAATAACTAGATAAGATAAGAGGTCGCCCATGGCCATACACATTGTTTTATAAATGATTTCACCGATTTCACAGTGATGTTTCAAACCGTAATTGTCGAGTTCATTATCAAACTAAAATTCCTGTTTGGTAATAAACTCGACAAATACAGTACTCACTTCAATATTCATTTGTGGGCATCTTTCAAGATAGATATATTGTAGCTATGGATACATCAAAGAAATTAAAAAAAGCTTAATTTACTAAAATTCAATGTTTTTGCTAAGAAAACTAAACAGCTCCATAAATAATAAGAATAATCATAATTAAGTTATAGCTCGATTGGGAAATAGTAATCTGGGGTAGTGCTCTGGTTTTCTGCTCCAAGAAGAGGACCTAAATCCATGTTTGGGAAAACCCAGATAAAATTCAAATAAAACAGAAACTAAATTTCCTCCTATTTCCACTTGAAGGACAATAAACAAATCGGAAAACGAGACTCTAGGATGTACTCTTTATGCACGATGGACAAAATCAATTACTGGAGAGCAAAGCGATGGAGGGTGTTGATCTGAATTACTTTTCTATATTCATGAGACATCGCAGCAAATTTAAGATTCTGGGGATCGCGAGTGAAATTGGGAACATAGCATAGCATAATAACTACCCTCTTTAGAGTTCTAAGTCTGATACTGATCAGAGTAGTACGTCAGAAAGAGAACGGAAACGAACCCTAACGTGACGGGGACCCATAAAAGGTCACATTTCCATACCACTTCAAGGGACCGAGTCGCCTCGTTGTATGACGGTGACACGTCCCAGTCGCCAACGTCACAAGTTCGGGACCTCAGACCTCATTAGAGAAATGAAATATCTTTGTTTCTGCCTGAAACAAGTCCTTTTTATTTCCTTTTCATTTCTGGGTTCATGATAGCCATCAAAATGTATCAAGAAGCGAAGGTATGAAGTACATCTACTCACTACATGGCATATGTGCAATCAGTATGGAAACCATAGGTACCTAAATCTGGCCTACAGTTGCTTCGATTTTTTCTAGCAATAAGATTTCTTTGTATGTATAAGTATTATATTCAGCAAATTGCTAAGAGACTTGCTAGAGCCGAGCAGAAATCTCAACGACAGCAACAGGCAAGGAATAGAATAATACTCAACTGCAAGCATACTGATGACTTAATATTTTCACATTTCTTATGCCTTATTTGCATATTTTTCCATCTTAGAAGGGCTGAAAATGATATCAGTAGACGAATTGCTTTTCAAATTCAGTAGTACTCGAACCCACGACCTCTAGATTAGTACTCTAGAACGCTACCTCTAAATGAAAAAAAATTATTGATATTTTAGCCGGACATTAGAAGAATATTTAAAACAAGCAAGCTTAAACCCGAGTTAACTGGTTCTTACAAAGGAAAATGAGTGTATATTACAAGGCTATTCCACACATCCACACCCCTTTGCTCTACCACTGTGCAAGGGCTTCCTTTTGTGGGTTTCATGAAGCCTTTGCATCGCACACGCATCCGTAAAAAATTGCACAAGCCCTTAATAAATGAAAAACAAACCAACTGGAGAAAACCAAAATATTTTGATCGACGAAAATGACTGCTGTCAGTTTAATTGCAGTAATTTAATAGCATCGTATTCATTACTCAAATTGATTTCAGGGCCATTTGTTAGATATTCTTGTAAATAAGTTAAATGATGAGCCAAAAACTTAAGGTGAATTGACATGACCATATGGACTGGCTGTAATAAATAGTTTGCACTTTAGAACGATCTTGGAAAAGTATCCTGGGTGTAAAACTTTATTGTACCTCTCTTGCAGTAATGAACGAATTGGTCCTGGCAACTACCAATTAGTAATGTTAGCGCGATTGTCAACTTACTGACATAGGTTCCGATAGGTTAGCAACACTTGATGATAACAGCCTAGTGAGTCAGTTGACACCATATGCCAGCCTGACTGTAATGTTGACTGGACATCTTCTTTTAAATCTATTCTTAAATGTGCATACCTTGTAAATCTATTTTATAACCCCTTCTTACTTTATGCTGCTCAATTGTACCATCAAATCTAAACTGAGGGATAAATTCACCAAACACTGGAATGACTGCCTCTCTGAAGCCTGGGAGACAAGGGCCTGAGCTAGGTTCTTTATAAAAAAAGCGTGTAGATATGTTAGATGGTCAAGAGAGTTAAATAAGAATGTAAAACAGGAAAAATTTTTAAAAATTTCAGGGTCAAAATAGAGGAATATTTATGAACAGCCAGCATCAAATAGATTTTACTGGTTCTTATAAAAAATAGTGCTACCTTTTTATCAAATCAGGTGTACTATTCCATAGTATGCTACCCCTAAACGTTATCAAATTTGTACGGATTTATGTTGCCTTGAGGTGTGAGAAGTGTGTCTGGGTGTGTGTAACCTAGATATAGGGAGAAAATTTGTTACCCTGGATATGTCAAAAGTAATAGAATTAAGAGAAAATCATAAAGTAGAGTTGATGTAAATGGAAGAACCAGAAGCCTAAAATCTCCTTAACCCTATCAAGCCTAGGGTATTTGAAGCTGTAGGAAGCCTAGGGGGGGGGGCTGATTCGGCCCCCCCCCCCTCTTTTATTCCTTTCTTACACACCCGATAGACTTGAAACTTTGCATGACTATAGTCCATAGCAAGATGCAAAAAACTGACCAATTTTTTTTTAGAAAAGTCACGTGATATCTTGATGACGTCATCATATTTTCCTTTTTTTTGAATTTTTTAATATTTGATTGTATGAATTCCTGGAAGGGATCTGAAACACAATTTTTTCTTCAATATGGATGCATACAGGCTTAATAAGTACTTGTAGATCATTTATATGAATATTACACAAAATTTTGATGGAATTAGGTATACGTCTTTGCGTCATGTCTAAGCGCGCTCTTATCCCCAGCAAAATGAATCGCTCTTATTTCATATATTTGAGTTGTTTTACCTGTAAAGGCAGTTTTGTTGAGTAGAATACATGTGCAGGGTCGGAAAATGTAATTGTGAATATATTTTCTATAGCACAAGGGTCAAATAAAAATGCTGACGTCAGCATAAAATGTGGGAGAAAAAATTGCGCATGCGCAGTGAAATTGCACAAAATGTTGTTCATCAGGAAGAGCATAAAAAATAGCCTACAGCACTAGTCCAATATGCATTTTCCATGTCTTGTGTAACTTTTATAAGGACGCGTTTGAATTTTGATGCTTACTGTTTTTCAAAATGACCTGTGTTGACCCCCTGGAACGAATTCAATTTTTTCAAAATATCACTTTTTAATTATTAGGAAGAAAAAACTAAAAGTCAGAAAGTTTGAAAGTGGCAGATGCCATTGATAAAAATACACAGCAGGAAAACTGCTAGGGGGGGCTGATTCAGCCCCCCCCTAGGCTTGATAGGGTTAAGCATTTTTGAAAGACACTGTAAAAGTAATTCGTATTGGTTATAATAAAAGATAGGCTCGAGAAACACCCTGAAGCAATTTTTTTCCTTTGCCACACAGAATGAAACTGCAGGCGTCAAAGTTGTTGAATAGAATATCATTCATTTTCAACTTTGTGTACACGCTTTATTTATAAAAGGAACCAGTTTCTGAGGAACCTAGAACTAGTATTTCTTATAAGATACAATGGATTTTTTTGTTCAATTGTTTCTTGTAACAATAGAAAACGATGGAAAATTTAAGGAACTTTTAGTGCTAGGCATTGAGGTAGGTTCCTTGTAGAATGAAAAGTGTGTAAGCCAATTTTAACCTTTTCAAGTCCTATTGATTCTAATCAAATGCACTCTTTTTTATAGGAACAACGTTATAAGAACACGAGCCTCCAATTCTGAAAAAACTTAACAACAAGCTAAGAACGAATGGAAGCTGACCACATGTAGATCAATACAGGAATTCTAAGATATAACCTTAAGACTGAGAAATAATCACAAGATAAGCAGATTGGCAGCACACTGATATGTCAGATGGCCAAGAAAGTAAAAATTTGTAACAATTACCACAACTGATAGCAGAAACAGGCTTCCAAAGCATTATGAAAGTAAGAACAATTTAAGAAAATTTCAGGCTGAAAATAGAGAAATGTATTTAAGAATACCTAACTTCAAACCAATTTTACTGGTTCTTATAAAGAAATTGTAGCAACTGAAATTTTTAACTTCATACTAAAATATGATCCGACACAACATTTGAATATTTTAAGCTCTCACTGGCTTGACTATTTGGTAAATACATTTTCTCTTTGATCTTGGATTTTCGCTTAAACGGAAGAAAACTCAAAAGCTTCTTGACTCTGGCCACCGGCCAGACTGAGTGTGTTTGTCTAAGTGCCAGGGAATGACCCCCTTTTCAGACCCTCGACTATGAATTTTGTTTTTCTCCTGATGAACAGTAAGTCATCCTATGTTATAAATGAACATTTACAAGACTATAGCCTGCCAATTAAAACAATATATATTCTATTTCGATTAATTTTGCTACGATCAATATAGCCTTATTAGCATTATTTTACACAAGTATTTCATCAATAGCCTCTTTAATTACTGATGGATCTATGGCATTATTTTCTGTCCCCTTCGGTAATAATAATGCACATTTGAATATGGATTAACTCCTTTGGCTTAAAAAAATGATAGCCTGATTTGACAATTCAGTTACTTGTATGCAAAGATTCGCTGTATTTATTCCTAATCAAAATGAAACAATAAAAAGTTAAAAACTAAAATATTTCTTTATTGCAAATATTCAGTACAGCAGAGAAAATGTAACACGAGGCGAAGACGTGTCTTGTATTGAAGGAATCCCCCGATGTTGGAAGTAGTTTTTTCCAGTCAGGGACTTGAGGAATTTGCTTCCTGTTCGTAGTGATGTTGCTATAAACATTTGCCATCGACATTCATTCTCCGGGATTTTGGTCAGGGGTTAGCCTCACCAAAGTTTGCTACAGCAAAAGTTTGATTTTAAAGGTAAGTAACATTTCATAAAATTTCATCGAGTTTCAATAAATCTTTCTCCTATATGTTATGTTTTTGCATGCATTTGTGAAGAATTCATTTATTAGGGATAGAGTCGAAAACATTACGGTCACACGATCATTGAACGGAAAAGGGTTAACAAAAAACGAAGGAATTGAGAAAGGATTCAAACATATTTAAATTAAATGGTGTGAAAGTTCCGTTTAATAGCATTGTAAGGTGAAGTGGTAGATTCTAGCTGCATTGAAGTCTTGATGCTTTTTGGATTATTTGTTGAAAATGATGTTTATCTGTCTCTGCATGGAAATTATAACTTAGTATTCTTTGAATACACGCATTTTTATAAGCAATTTCAGCTTGAGGTCAAAAATGAAAATTGCTTAGCTGCAGGACAAATTTGATTGCTCAAAATTATTTAGCAATTGCTTACCCTTTTTACATAAAGTTTAGTTTCCTAGAATACTATCCTATCTCACTAATTGTTGTACAATCAATGTCGATGGTATCTTGCAAACAAAACTATACTGAGGTATTTGCTGTAACCTACTCCTGTATAGCTGCTGCCCGATTTTAATTGCTGATTGAATCAGAACTAAAATTTTCGAATCGCCTAGCATTCCTCTATCCTGTATGAGAATTGCTTAAGTTTTTGTCTTGTCGGGTACACTCTTTTTCTATAAGAACATAAGAACCAGTAAAGTTGATTTGAAGCTGGCTGTTCTTAAATACATGTTCCTCTATTTTCAGCCTGAAATGTTCTTAAATTGTTCTCATTTTTACAATGGTTGGGAAGCCTTTTTTGCTATCAGTAGTGTCAATTGTTACAAAGTTTGACTCTCTTGACCATCTTACATCATCTGTGTGCTGCCAATCTGCTTATTTTGTGGCTATTTCTCAGTCCTATGGTTATTTCATAAACTTTTCATATTTAGCCAGAGATAGTAATCTTCGGTTTGTTCTTAGATTGTTCTTAAGTTTTGGCCAAATTTTAGGCTTGTGTTCTTATAAAATTCTTCTTACAGCAAAAAAGAGTGTACTGGCTTGCTTATAAGGCAGTTGCATATAAAGAAAATACGTTTATCACCTGACCTAAGCGAGGAAAAGCATTGGCCCGTAAATTTTCTCGGAAGAAGATTAAATACGTTTCTAGACTGTAATGTTGTGGGGATATGATCATAGTCTAAACAACAGAAGCAATGGACGAAAATAAACGGGGGAATACTGAATTCTTGCTAGATGTGGATTTTCTTTCATCTAGAACATTGTAGCAATGTATTTCTTTGCAGAAATGAAAGAAAAGATGACGAGGATTCTGTTATTTATTACTTTCACTTTGATTTGCCCTTCAATTCTTTCTGGTAAGTGCTTATGTTATATTTGTATCTCTTGATTTTGTCCAAACTTAGATTTACCAGTGTAAAATTCACCGATTTTACCAATTGAAGTAATTTTTATAATTGCATCAGATATATTATCTATTAAAGAATGAATATTTACATTTGTTCTCTGGTAACCAGGTTTTGATCAACTTTTTAAATTTTGATATCAGAAGCTGTATTTATGATTGCTCCTATATTTTGAGTGTTGAGATGGTTTTTGATATGATATGATACATTTCGGTAGAAAATTGAAAGTTGGATTGAAATTGAACTGTTATTACTTTTATTACTAAAAGTCCATTTTTTGAATATAAATTGTAGTCTCTTGCGAATTGGAAGGTAGGCCTCTTACAGGAACAAATGGTGGTACAACCGTATGGTCATTATTGAATTCTTGTAAATGTGAAGTAATTGTAGAATTTTGTTGAACTTGAGCCTGTAGCATTAATTTATTGTTAGAATTTAGCCTGCGGGAAGATACAGGCTGAAGAATCAAGAAAATCGAGCCCATGATAATGTTTATCATTTGCTGCATTCTTGAAGTCTTATTTACGAGTTGAAGTATGTCCATCATTGGATAAGGAGTCTACTAGCGCTCGGTGGTTGAGGGCTGAATCAAAATTAGGCCACAGCTTTTACAAGGATGGGAGAATTGATTTCTTCCCTCGCAAGGTTTTTGCCTTGACGTACTCCCTTTTCCATGAAATTTTTTGTTCTTAGAATTTGCAATTATCCTATCAAAAGATAGTATCATTTAGATTATCATTTGAATTTAATTGTTAGGTGCACGGCTATGCTGGTATCCCATTACCCTGCCCATTTCAAAAACAAGGAAATTACCCCTTTTAAATCAAGTAGGGCTGCAGCTAGTAAAAGAGATCTGATTAGTTCTTTCATTTTAATGAATATAATACACGTTTCTCGTTCTGAAGAACATAATAGAGATTCAAAACTTACAGGGTCTAACTTGAAAAATGCCCATACATGTCTTGATACTACTCTACTCTTAACGGTTGAAACTGCAAAGAAACCTGTAATGTATAGTTATATGCCACCCGATTTGGTATTTTTCCAATCTTCCTGATTAAGTATTTGGTTAAGTGACCTGTTTTATTACTATTTTCTCCTGCACCCGTGAATAATGATATGCATTTCTTCAACTATTTGAAAGTTGTCTGACGATCTTGAACTATTTGCACTAGACATGTGGACAAAGCGATCTTACACAATGGCGGGATTCGATCAAAGTCAATCCAATGTCTGACACGATGCCTTAGTGTTGCACACTTAAGTTTTGACATGGGATTTTATTCAAGACAGGAAATTACCACCTTTTATAAATCACAGCCGAAAAAACTTGCTATTAATGCTTATTCATTGCTTTTAGTACAAGAAAAAGTTTAACGAATGCTTACCACGATGCAATTAGTGTAAACCTTCAAGATTAGTTTGACATATGTTTTCACCATTAGATTGAACGTAAGACGCAGCATTTCTTTGAGATAGCCGCTAAAATTTTTCATTTTTTCTAACATCAATTGAAACAAACGAATACATTTTGATATGCTGCTGGCATTGAGAAAAGTCATAACGTCATCTGGTCTCAATGCCAACGACATTTACAATTTCAGCAGAATACATTTGAACAAAAATGTAGTGAAAAAATATTGTCGTGGTGGTGAAAAGGCACTTTATTTCATCGTCTGAAATTGGACGTTGCAAAAGTTTGCAATAGTGTCAATGTTGAACAAGGCTTCCCGTTTGAATAGAAAACGATTTGGAAATAGTGTTTATCAATATTTAAGATCTTGAAAATTGGATATGATTGATATAACTTATATTAGAATAACTGCTCTAGATAATTATGAATTATATATACTAATTAGCAGCTACTACCAAGAAGACAATAACAAGCAAAGACCCAAGAACAAGCAGAGAGCCACTAACTACCAAGGAGCCTACAACCACCAAAGAGGACATTAGTACCGAGGAGGTAATAAAGACCAAAGAGCCATCAACTTCCAATGAGCCATCAACTACCAAGAAATTGGTAACCACGAAGGAGCCATTAACTACCGAAGAAGCCCCAACAAAAATAGCTCAAGCAACAACCCCAGTTTTGTCAACCAAAGAACCAGAGGTGAGGAAGCAAGGATGTGGAAGTGTATTTGGTTGCTGTCAAGATGGTCTTGTTCCAAGCATTGGAAAGAACTTCCTTGGTTGCCCAGGTTCGAGATATATTCTTACATACTTATTGGCATAATGTTCTTTATTGTTCACTGAGATCGAGGGTCGATTGCTGTTCAGCTTGCTGTTCAGCTTGGAAAGCCAGAATTGGAAAACTTATATGTGGAACAATCAGGTGTACTTTATTCAGAATTTCAACTTTTTATAGGTAGTTCTTCTCGCTGTGGAACAGATTTTTACCTCACTGGACTCCCAGTGATGATTGGTTTTTTTCTAACTATACCAATCGTTGAACTTGGTTCTGATTAGCAAATTTCGACTCACATCTAGGTATGACTATTCGTTATGTTTCATTCCCGATCTCTTTCTAAAGTACTTCTCTGGTGAGTTTCAGACGCAAAGCTTTAGTAGTTATTATTTTTCGAAATGAGTGACGCTTGTGATGACTTCGAGATTTGAACGAGTCGATCAAGTATTATTTGCTATGAGTTTGGTAAGACGCAGAAATCAATGTGTTATTTTTTGCTGTAGAACCTCAAAAACTTTGCAAAAAACCAACTTTGACGAAAAACGCAGTTATAGTTTACAAAAAGACAGGATTTGGAAATTCCTTGATTATTGGTTCGAAAATCCTAACGAAGTGCAAAAAAGGATTTCTGCTCTTCGGGAAATGGAGAATTAGGTGCCAAAAAAACCTAAAGTGGACGCATGAGCCGCCTCTATGTGTTGGTAAGCATTTTTTAAAGGTGTTTACTTTGTCTCAGATTTTTGTTTTGGTCTACAATTTGTGGTAGATGGCTTCTATTTTGTCTTTATCTTGTATCTATCAAAGCATATCGTATACCGTATGTGTGGAAATATAAGCTTACACTGTTACACTCGATGATAGATTTTCTACCATGACGATCTTGAGTAGTTATGCTGATATTAAGTCACAGGAAAAAATGATAAAAGCGAAGAAATTCCAAAACACTAGGCTCTTTGCCGGATCCTCTTCGAATGCTTGCGACGAAGCAAGTAAAATGTAACAGTGAAGAAGCCCTGTATGCCAGGGCGAAATATTTATACCAAAATGCTTAATTCATCTGCGTTTTTCTGTTTGCGTCGTCTTGCGTTGTTCTTGCCTCTTACTTAAAAATAATTACCCTAAAATCTTCATTTTGATAGGAGTAAAGGGCCGATTATTTGATAATTCAAGATTATTTTTGGTTAAAAACACTTATTACAATTCAAAAAGTTACCTCTTAGTAAATCATTACTCGCTATTCTGTCAACTTTTTGAGCCACTGTCGAGACGAGCCAAATGCACTGCTTATATCACACTAGGATGCCTATCTTTGGGGAGGCGAACCTTCTTGCTTTTAAACTCTATTCTTGTTACATCTGTAGTTGCATTTTACTGTTTGAAAACAATCGGTACCCCAAAACCACTATCGACCCTATACCTCTAACAACCAACATTATTAGAGAGTTGAAACTGCTAGGATGGCAATTCAACTCCAACGTAAGGTTTCCTTTGTATTCAATTAGCTGCACCAATCGAGTTTTCCCTTTTCATGCTTTCTAAATTCCTTTGAGTGATATTAAAATTGTTCATTTCAAATGTAAAACTCTTAAATTTCATTTCTGTCGTCTTAATCAGAGAATTAGGCAAAGGAATGGAAATTTCGCTAGATTCAAAAATTTGGCGATAAAGAATAAAATGGAAGAAAGAATAACGATAAATCATTGGCATTTTTGAACAGAAGAAGAAAATCGCTGCCAAATCATTTGATCAACATTTTGACGTAATGTATTGTGAATAACTTTCGATCTCATCATACGAGTGACGTTCATACTGTCCTTGCGGCCCTCGCTGACTCGATTCTAACTCTATTTTTAGATGCAAACATTAAATGCCCAAAGCCAGCCCCTATTGTCAATGGTTTTGTGAAGGCATCAGGAAAATTGAAGAGTAATGCAAAATACAGATGCAAAGAAGGGTATAAGATAAAAGGAGTAAGAAAACGCAAATGTCTGCCCTCTGGAAATTGGAGTCACGAGGAGCCAACATGCATAAGTAAGTTTCTGTTATCTGCAGTGTCGTAAATTTTCATAAAAGATGAGATATTGATTTTTGGAAAATCTGCTCTTTTCTCTGAAATGATCTTTGCAAAATTTTTAGATACTAACAATAGCTATCTTTGTTGTTCTGTTTGGCATTTATTCAAAATATTTCAAATGTGTTTTAGACAACATTTGACTTATGATGGCTTATCAAAGGTGTCTACTTTTTCTAGTGTATGCGCTATCTTGAACTGTTTTATGATTCAATTAGTTGCATAGTACGCAATGTAAACACCTTACACCAAACATAACACCGAATGTATTTACTCACCTTAGACCAAGTCTCGAAGCATCATATCAAAGGTGCAATTAGAAATTATCATTGCCTAATCCATCATTCTTGGGATATGTTGAATGTTGATTAGTTAATTCCCTTGTTTCTGGTCTGAAATCGTAGATTACTAATAAAATGATGGATATGAATCGAAATTGCTCAATCATAAATGTTTACAAACAGTTTAATATATGTTTATTCACACAAATAATCTTGATCAAAACGTTTATTAGCTTTTTACATCGTGAAAGATCCATGAAAATACAATTTAAATTATTCAGCGTTTATTTTGTAGACATTAACTTCCTTAATGATTCACTCAGGCTCGGTGGAAGCGGTCCGGTGTTGTGGCCTTGGCCGGACCAACGTTTGGGCAAAAAGATCCTCTTGTCAAAAATAACATTGCTTTTTAGAACATTAGATTTTCACTATAACTTTCGTTTCATAAATCACTTTCTAAAAATGCACCCAATAGCATCTCTGAGAAGCTAAATTTTAAAACTTTCAGGGGGTATGCCCTCAGGTCCCACAAGTTAAGCTTGAACTGGACTAGCTATGGACATTTTCCGCCGGGCCTGCAACTTAATTGCAAGATTTTCGAATAGCTCGTCAGATATTGTGCATTGTTGGACCCATTTGAAGTTACTTAATCTAGATCAATTAATGTATTGTAATGAAAAATGACTCGAGCAGAATTAGGGCTCGCGTCAACTGATTTTGCACGTTATAAATCCAATAACTGAGCAATCGGCGTCGGTCGATTAAGTCAACTGCTCCGATATGTTAGTTAGTAGAGTAAGTAATTTTTCTTGGGTCATCTTTCATTCTAACAAATGAACTCAATTCATTTTCCAAACCTTGCTTTTCCTCACTGTTTTAGAATAAATTTGTACGTCCTAAAATCTTATTAGAAAGATGAGATGCTGTTACATTTTCAGGAAAAAGCTGTAAAAGACCAAAAAGGCTTTCGAGCTTCAAGCACGGGTCTTTCGAGATTGAGAACAGCAATTTTGAGATTGGAAGCTCGATCACATTTACTTGTGATGAAGGGTACTACTCAAAAGCAGAAGATGCCATGACTTGTATGCAAGATGAAACTTGGTCACCGCGTCGTATGCCCAAGTGCAGTCGTGAGAATAATTGTTTTTTTTATTTGAATTTTATTTCATCACCAATTATTTATTCATAGCACGGCTAAAATTATATATACATAAATTGCTTTACAAGCTGCTATGTAAAAAGAAAAAAACAAATCCTTGAAATTTACCATAAATAAGATAAAATGATAAAGTAAAAGTAGTCAAAAGTTCTTGATCGAGCAAAATAAAATGTGTTCCTTGAAGTTCTGGAGTTTTTCAGACTGGATTTAGATTGTTTTAGATTTTTAGTTAATTTCTATTTTTTGTCTAGGCAATTCCATAATTTCAATCCTCTAAAAGAAAAGTATTTTTCACAACATGTTGTTCGTAATAATGGAATATGTATTGGTTGGGTTATTTCGAAGTTCCTAACAATGTTTCAACATATCGATATTATTTGAGTGATAATTAAGATGATGTGGCTTGTTTTTTCTTTAGATTAGGAGATTGCAGCTTTGTATTATTTTAGGTATCAACTGTGGGAATCCTGGAACACCTCATGGTGGCATAAGATTTGGAGGAGATTTCACAGTTGGAAAGACTGTCAAGTTTAGATGTATGAAGGGATACACACTTATTGGATCAAGCGAGCGTACTTGTGGATCCAACTTCCTCTGGAGTGGTGAACTTGCAATTTGTAGCAGCAATTATGAAAGTAAGAGAGCTGGTATTTTTGGATCTGCATTTTTTCCAATAAGTAACTGGTCTTTAGGTCCAGGCCCTCGTTTTTGCTTGACAATTTGCATGGGTACTGAAAATTTCAGCAGACAGCGTCACGCACTCAATGTGAATACAAGCCTTTTTGATGTGAAGTGGTTTGTCGTATCACACTGGAAAGTGCTGCATTGTGTCTTATCTAGTGTCAACGGAGTATAAGCCAGGCGTAAAAATTAGGTTATAAATTTCAATAAGAAGTCATTCCTACTCCTTTACAGAGTATGACTGCCCAGATCCAGGGACTCCTGCTCACAGTACAAGAGCAGGCAACAGGTTCAACCGGGGAGATAAAGTCAAATATCAATGTTATTCTGGCTACACGCTACAGGGCACAAAAGTAAGGAAATGTTTAGGGAACGGAACATGGACGGGATCCCCTGTTTACTGCGAAGGTAAGTGAAATAGATTTTATTAAATTTCATCTGATTCTTCTTGTTATCACTCACAGCTCTGCAACTTGCACGAAGGTTGTTATTTTGTCTATGATCTTTGGGCAAATTTGCCTAGGACATAAGACGGGGCGAAGATTTCGTATAGAGAAAAGTTCACCTCGTTTCAAATTGCAACTTTTCGACAGTGAATTTTTTGACAGGGAAGATCTTTTAAGTAAATTTTTTAAGATATAAATCAAAGTTAAGCTTTAAACTTACAACTCTCTGTTGCATATTAGTAAAGGATAGACCGTAATAAAGTATACTGAGATGCAGCGATACATCACATAACCTGCATGAAATTTCATATGCTGATTTCAGATTAAATTCAAATTTGCTGACTCAATGTGATATTTTTGCTTTTCAACTGAAATCGGGCCAGAGGATGCCCCACCTCAGGCAACCCTGACAAATATTGGCTCAATATAGTTAAGGTTCAAGATATTGGGAGTGCATTGTTGTGGTAACTGTGGTACCCTTATCAAACTTGAAATGAATTTTATAGAATTTCGCAGTATAGCTCACACTCAATAAAAAGACATATCCTGTTACCCCAAGTTTGGTGCTTGCGGACTCGTTTTTGCAGACTATACCAATCCAATATAACAATTTTTTTCAAGATTTTCATACATTTCAAAATTTATTTTATGTTTCTGCGTGGAAGGGAACTATTTTTCCTAGCCCTGATCAACTGTATTAATTTCTTTTACCTTAACAGATGAGACAAAAGTGATTATTCCGCCATTGAATGAAACAACTGAAAAATTCCAAACCAATTTTGTGAGTAAGCTGAGTCCAGTGACGTGCTCTAGCAACAGCAACGGAAAATGCAACTTCCCAAATGTGAGAGGGCGCTCGATTGACCTGAACCACCCGGACGGTCTGGAGCTCATCTTTCTGTTCGACTCCTCCACTAGCATTAAGATTGAGGATTTCCAAAAAGCTTTGAATTTTGCATGCGACATGGTTAAGATATTGGGCGTTGACTATGGGTAAGTAATATTGGCTTTAGGTGAAAAAAAGAAAGGAGACTTTCTTTCTGTTAATCAAAGTTATCAGACGGACTGTACAAGATAAAATAGAGACTAGAGACTGGAAGACTAGATTATTGACGGTCAAATGATTAAGTAAACATGAAACTTTATGTAACAGAGAGAAAATCTCTTTCCTTGTTTCTTATCTATCATCGCTCTGTATTTCTCTACATCGAGCACTGTCATGCAGGTATTGACGAAGCAATCCTAAAGAGATAATGTTATCTTAAGATATTTTTTAAGAAGGCTAGACTGTACTTCAGCGGATCACATTGCAAAAATAAAAATTATCTTGCACCAATCAATAATGGAGTATCAATGGTTGATAACATGAAATTCATAAAGGTACATTTTCCTGCTTTAGACATCTTGTAATTTTTCTCCCAAACCTCTTCTCATACCTGAGATATTATGGAAAAGTTTCTTTGTGCTTCAAACTATGGAATACTTTGCTGAGCTTTTCATTTAAGTTGGTACCTAAAATTAAAACTTTTTCCTCTGGTTTCTTTAATTCAGGAACTCAAACATGAGTCAAAGTATAGAAATTTCAAAATTTATTCTACCCTTCAATTTCTGAAATTAATCTAAGAATATGAAACTTAGAAACATGCCTTGATAAAACCATAGGAAAATCTCTATTCCCATAATTGTCTAGGTATTTTGCTAGTCTTCCTTTCAAAAAGAAGGATAGAAGAAAATTATGTAGTCAAATGTGATATCATTACATTTATGCACTTATTGTTTTGATATTTTTGATGATATTTTCCTTTTCAACTGTGTAAAAATTTAGTAAATTGCAAAAATAGAACCATGGCCTTTTAGTTGTTTACAGTTTTGGCAGCCATTTTGTTGTTAGGTGTCCCAATAGATTTTGAACCTATTTGTAGATGTGGTAACAATTTGATAAAAGGCCTAAGAAAACGAAAAATTTTTGTTAACTCCTGCTAAAAGAAGTGTTCTGAGTTTAAGAATTAAACGTTTTTCTAATGTTTTTCTCTGCTCTTCGTTAATGTGACGACAAGTAAGACAATTTGAACGGCCGCATGCAGATGTACCTGTAACTCCGCTTCTTTCAGCAAGACGAGACTTGACAAGTATCTGGTAGAGATTAGTATCACGTTGAAAGGCCGTGAGCGGTGATGACGTGAAAATGTTCTTTGTTTCAGTTTCATTTTGGAGGACCTTGAAGTTGTAGTAAATGATTTTCTTCACTGGCAAAGCAAAAAGATGATTTGTCAGTGTAAGATGAATCCTATCATTGCTTTCTGGCCGATTCTTTACTTTGAATGAAGTCAATCTGGTATATCTGGTGTTTCTTTGAAGGGATAGCCATTTTTGGCAAAGAAGGTACACATTTCTTGGGCTTTGTTTTAGAAGTCATGGTCATTTGAGCTCCTAGTGGCTAACGAAGAGACATGCATAGATGGGACCAAGTTTACTACCCATTGCCACAACACCAACTTGTGCATAAAATCGATCGTTGAAGTAGAAACTATTTGTTGTAAGTACGAGCTAAGCAAGTCGTAAAAGGGTTCATGTTAGAGAGTTTTGAGAAGACTGTTGCTCAAGGAAGTGCTTCTGCGCAATAAAACCATCAGCGTTTGGAATCACTGAGTACAGGGATTTCACATAAAAAATAGAATGCGTGTGGTACATTGATTGTAGATAATAAGAAATGATGTATTATAACTTTTGATACCATAATTTGATATAAACACAATATTTTGAGCTTATACTCGTTATCAAGTGTAAGCGATAACGGGTATAAGCTCGAAATATTTTGTTTATATCAAATTATTGTACTAAAAGTTAGCATACATCATTTTTTATTAGGGATTTCACATCCATCTCATCCATCTTAAAGAGCTATCGTTGCTCTGTTCTTAAACGAATGGCATCAAATATACCAAGGGTGTTAGGAAGTACTTGAGTCAGGACCTTAGAATGAAGAAGACGTCTTTGAGTTTTATATTTCATATTCCTAACAATAACTGACCTTTTACAAACAATATACAAAAAACTTTCGACTTTCACCTAAGACTAGCTTAGGAAATTATTACACACCGTTGACTTCTGTGTGTGCTCTCAACACTGCATTTTCACAGTTGATTAAAAAACGTGGTTAAAACGTAATTACAACAAGTGATTTGAAGGGTATCAGTAGAATCCCATTTACCCTAATCAGTATCGAAATCTTTAAATTGAAAAAGTTTTTTCTCTTAACAACTAAGTTTGTATGTATGTATTTATCATATTTTCACTTTTAGAAACTATCTACGATACTATTCTTAACCATGTAGATTTGTAAGTTGAAAAACTAAATATCTTTCGACAAGATTTAAGAAATTAAAAAATTAAAAATTCTAATTATGATGGCAGCACCAAAAAAGTCCTTATTCCCATAATGGTCTCTTTGGATGTGTAGACTAACCGTCAAATGCTATAATGTGTCCAACACGTAATATTTGTTTTGTGCCTGCGTAGATTGATTGTCCCAAGCATGGCGTAATCTTAAAAATATTTGTTTAATTAGTTTGAACTAGGTTGAACTATGTAATAATCATGGTCAATTGCAAAGACCTATCCTATTTTTAGAGTGTTGATCGTGTATGTTTTTTGGGCGAAAAATAATCTTGAATCGAGAAGAATTTTGAGAGGAATGTATAGTCCTAAGTCGTGGAGACATTACAGCGTTTACTGATAAGTATGTACAGTCAAAGAAACTGTAGAAACTATGGTTTTTATACTAAAATATGCAAAAGTGAAAAATCGACATCTCAATTATAACTATATAGATATCAACTTCTTCTTTTCAAGGTATTAAAAGAAGCATTTTTAAACTCTATGCTTGAACGTATTTGTGTCGTTGGTAGTTTTGAATTAATTTGAGAGATTATTCCAAAGTTTAGGTCCTATAGATGAAACAGCTTTTTTCTCTTATTTGTCTTTTGGACGATATTCTCTATATTCGTCTTTTGGACGGGTAGCTACAATAATAAAAATTTTTAGGAAAGTCATACGTGTTGTTAAACTTGCAAAACTTTGTCTCCTTACAGTAGTAATTCATTCTTTGTTGTTTTAAGTATTTTCGTGGCAAAGATTCACAACGTGATACACAGGCCAGCATTTCTATTACAAAGCAATGCGAAAACACAAGCGGAATTCCAAAAATGAATAATCAAGGACTTAAAAGCTAAGAAGGTGGAAAAACGCTCATATATTGAAAATAGGGGTAGTTCTATTATGCACACACCATACCAGAGTAATGACAGAGATATTGTGTTTTAGACCTGGTGGTACACGAATAGCTGCAATAACGTTCAGCACCAAAGCTACCATTGTATTCAATTTGGGGGATGAAGATATTGATTCGGTTGCAAAAGCATGCAAGAAACTCAAATCCATTCACTATTCAGGCGGAGGTACAGGAACTAGATATGGGCTAAGTCTTGTTCTTGATGACGTCAAACCTCTTTTCCGTCATGGAAGTAACAGGGCAATCGTTCTGATTGCAGATGGAAAATCAAATTTTGGCGGTGCGTTTTTATCAATTTCTGTGGCTCCAACTAACTTTTTGACATTTTTATAAATTATTTACATGCAGTACTAGCAAATACTTTTTCTTTCTCTAACCCCTCTCTCTCTTTATCTCTCTCTCTATCTCTGTCTCAACTTAAACTATATTTGCTCTTAACTGATCTAACCTGATCTAAGCTCATCTATGTATCCTGTGTAGCCCCTAGAGCCGGGTCTTGATTTCTAAGATTTTCCATATAATGGTTTAAAGATAGGTGTGAATTTTTTATCTTTTTTGTAGAGCTTATCTTTTAAAATGCTTGGGTTTTTGAAAGGAAAGAAACAGCTTTATATGACTAATTTCATATCTTTAGGACGCGTATTTATGAGAAATAATGATGATAGAAACAGAAAAAGATGAGAGGAAAATTAAATATCCTCGCAGTATAAGATTTTTCCACTTAGGCCAAGGACCCATCACCCTTTCTTTGCGCAAGAAGATGAGGCGCTCATTAGATTTGTGTCTTTAGACACGTTAGAAGCACCAACGAGAGGGGATTGTTTGATCTCATTTTCTTTTCGTTAAAATAGGAAGTCCAGAAACAACTGCAAGAATTTTGCGAACAAAGCACTCCGTTGAGATATTCGCAATTGGAGTTGGGAAAAAGGTGAACAATAATGAACTGAGACTAATCGCATCCAGTCGAAAGAATCATGTCTTTAATCTACAAGAGTTCAAGAGTTTTGGAAACCTCAGTGAAAAAATCATAAAATGGGGTAAGTTTAAGCGGTATATTTTGCCAATATTTGTCTTTACATTAGAGGGTAAGAACAGGCAGGCAAAAAAATGTCAAAGCAACTGATCTTACTTGAGTGATGCTAATATTTGGAAAGACGAATATCTTAACAATTGTTCAAACAAAAATATATATAGAAATGGTGATGCAAGACTAGAGGATAACATGTGACAGCAAAATGAACTTCCTAGAGATCTATGATCTTTATGCATTTTTGTTACCCAGAAGAGACAGCATTGCACTCATTTTACATAAAGAATTAAATGTAAAATATCGGTACCGAAGTTACTAAGTAAGTAAGTATCCATGAAACATATATTTTAAAACTGCAGTAATAACATTGGAAATAAGAAATCACAAGTTTTTTGAGACAAAAGTTATCATTTGATTTAAGCATCTCTAGTCCTCCCTCTGGTAGTCTCAGCCCTCTTTAGCCGTAAGGATAAAGTGTCATGACGATATTAGAGACCGCGCCTTCTTACGATAACCACACCTCAGTCTCTATCCAAATTTCTTTATTAGATGGTCTAATTTTAAAGAGCATTTTTCGAAAAGTGGACTTTATCCGTTTCTCTGGCAATATTGGGGTTCTTTTAAAGCTTTTCTTTTCTTGCTTTTAGACTATAGTAAATGTGGAAAGGGAGGTCCTGATGGTTCTAGGGCCCGCATCTTTGGTGGAATAAAGGCCACAAATGACAAAGGCTCACAGTGGCCTTGGCAAGTAGCTATCTTTAGATACAACAAAGAGAAAAGTGGGTATTATTTCACTAGATTATATATTGTACCGTCGTTGTACCCTTTTCTGTGTCACGACATTAGCTTAATTTTGGTTGTGCCTTTCTATGCCTGTTGTATGTGACCATTTTCAGATGTTTAGGTACTTGAGCTCATCCTAAAGAAAATACAACGGCTATTTTCAACTCTCATGAGAGTCAAGGAGACGATGAAAAACAAAATCATGCACGGAAAGGAAGAAGGAAAAAGAAATAGAGGGAGACCTAGAACAATATACATAGATGACATCAGAGACTGGACAGGAATGGACCTTACAAAAGAAGTAAGAAGAACTGAAGACAGGAAAAGATGGAAAAAGGTAGCGCTTAGATGGGTGCACCAACAGCCTACCAGGCTACGGTTATGATTACGATGATGTTGATTTTTAACTTAAGGAATATTAACTGGCTACCTCTGATGGACTGCTGATGATGGCAACAGTGCTGGCACCGGGTTTTGTCCAACAAGGGGGCTAGCACGTCTGAAAAAAGGAGCTTGTTTGCTTTATGCGAAAAGAATTGTAGGAGTAAGCTTCATCAATGAGGGAGGGGCTCTCTTCCTCCGACCCGAGAGGTACCACCACTTTTTGGCAAGGAATCACACCGTGATGGCGGAAGACCTATTTTTTCTGCAAATTGTCTGGAAAAGTCAGGAAAATAGAGATTGTTTAGCAGAAAAGATGAACTACGCTTAAAAACATACTAGTTTTAGCAATGAGAACATCCATGCCCCATAAGATCTTGGTAATCAATATCATGATATTCTTTCATGAAGTGCCGGATGCCATACTTCATGTAAGACATGTGGCTTCCCTTATTCATCCTTGAGGCAAAACAATACTTATTTTCCTTGATACCTCCAGATAGAACTAGATTCTACTTATTTAGGTTAGATCATTTTCGAATTGGAATAGTTTCTTTTCTTGCAATCAGAAGCTAGCTGTATTTTTCGAATTTAGAGAAGTTAGCAACAACGACAAAAGGCCTATCAGTATTTTAAAATGAGCGCCTATCAAAGCAATACAACTCGTTTAATTTGAGAATTATATCATTACACCCAATATACCCTTAACATATTCTTCCAACTTGACCGGTACACTACCTAAAACTTTAACAATAACGCAATAACGGTTGTGGACATGAATCGCTACTATGCTTTATATTTTTCACAATTGTATGCAAAGGTCTAGGTTTTCTATTTTCTTGTACATCAGCATTATCACCAAAACCCCACCCTGCGTCTTCATCTTCATTATCACCAGCGTCATCATTTTAGATTAAGAAATATGTTTTTGATGATGGATGACCAACTCACTCAATTACCCATTTTAAGTAATCGTAATCTGTGTCTTTTTTAGCCAAATTGAAGTTGATATGTGGAGGAAGTTTAATACGCAAAAATATTGTAATAACTGCTGGGCATTGCATTGTGAAACAACCGACAAAAAACCAGCTTCTTTCCAACGATGAGTAAGTAAAAACAAATTTTCAAGCTTATTGAGAATAGACTAGGGCGTGATATTAGAAAAGGTTAAAAGGGTTAAACATGACCTACGGAATTATTGATCTATATTTTTTCTCGGGGAACCAATCATTTTGCACTCCTCTATTTAAAGAAATGACTGAAAAATCAGCATCTTCTTGATAAAACACAATTCTTTTCGTAAATCTTTAAAAACACAGCATTAACTAATGAAAAACTAACGACTCAATTGTTTTTGGAAAGTGAATAAACAAGAATCATGCGCTCGCTTTAAACCTGTTTTGGGCCTATCATCTGAAAATTCAGGCCATGATATATCGATGTTATCCTTTAGTTTTTCAAAATAGATACATTGGACTAAACCTGTAAACTGCCTTTCCTTTGTTAGAGATTTCCGACCTTGTGGATTATAAGCCACTATTTGCACGACTTGAGGGTTTTTTATTGTTTCAAATTCAAACATTCTGTAGCTCAAAAAGGTGCAGTAGAACATGCCTTTACATAATGCTACATATTCTAATTGGCAGAAAAGAAACAGGAAACTACACGTTCATCTCGACTAGCCTGTCTTGTGATTTCTCGTTCACCAGGAGATGTACTGATATAGCACTGGCTTTATAATATTAGTACATATATTGATAAAGTGCATGCCACCACGCTCCTGCTGGAAAAAAGGACAAGATTAGTTAAACAGAAAATCAACTCGTTCTTTCTCACTAAATTCTTGAAGTGAAACATTTTAACCATTATTTTACTAAATAGTGCATTACTTATTTTCATATTACTTGATTTACATCAATGTTGATTAAAATAGTTGCTTCTTTAGTTTCAGAATCATCGTGGGTGAAATAAAGTTAACTCTAGGAAAAAAAAGTAGTCAAGATTGGATAAGGGAAAAATCAAAAAAAGTGAAGACAATATACACACCCGTGAAATACAACCCTACTCAAGACCTTAAAAAAGACATTGCTATAATAGAGCTAAAGGAGCCGGTTGAATGGTCTGCCAAAGTCCGACCTGTATGCCTGCCTTCTGCAGAAGACTATCACAAGATAAAAGCCAAATTATGGGGATTTGTGAGCGGATTCGGAATAAATTCAACAACAGGACATAAGTCCGAAGATCTCCGCTACACATCATTGGAAATTCAGTCTGATAAAACGTGTTCAAAAGAACCCCAGGTTGAAGAAAATACATTTTGCGCTGGAATACATGGTAAAACGAATGATGCTTGTAGAGGAGATAGCGGTGGACCGTTTGTTTTAAGACTCCCTGATGCCAGAAGTGAAACGACGTTCAGCTATTATTTGATGGGGATCATTAGCTACGGACCAAAATGTGGGGAGACTGATGATGGCTTTGGTTTCTACACAAAAGTCTCGGCCTACCTACGTTGGATTAACGAGAAAATCGCTGAAATCGAGAAAACAGGCTAGATCAGGTTGATATCAGTTATAGACAAGTTCGATTTTATGTAAGATGTTTGTGGTAATTACAATTTGATCCTTGAGTTTGATTTCTGCTAGAATAAGGTTTTTCAGCGTGTGCTGCAAAATCTACCTATATACAATATGCGCCAGAGAAAAGTTGACAGTTAGGGCTAGGCCACATGAAATCGAATATCACCTTTAACAAACGAAAATTAGTTTATTTCGATGCCAGATAGACAACCTTGATATGGCTATACTTGGAAATTTATCTCAAAGACAACTTAAAAGTTAGGAATATATATTTCAGACATATCTATTTGGCCATTTCAGAAATATTTCCAAGCTGTAGAAAGCAGAAAAATAAGTTATAGCCTTTTGCCTTTGCCTGCAAAATGACAAAAAGATCATTCAGATGATACTGCGTTCTCGCTGGCATGGCTAAACCAGCTTCCAGTACTTTGGGTCAGTTTTTATCCAATCAAATATATTTGAATCCTTGGATTGACCAATCCAAATAAATGAATGTACCCCATTTGAAAATCTGGTGAAGTTTCAGCTATTTCTACTGTTAGTGTGAACATAGTGTTTGCCAACAAGTTTTTTCCGTTGGCAGGACTTTGATATTCGCTCACATTCTCCTTGCATGCTTAAGCTGCTGATGAATAATTGATTTGAAAGGTTTTTGCTCTTTTTCTGCAATTTTGTGATTTTTAGAAATGGCAAAGTAGATATGTCTGAAAGACCTTTTTAGCAGCAATTCTCGTTGCGAAAACCTCCAGAATAAACTATATCTAAGTATAACTATATTGATGCCAAATAGGCAATTGATTTTAATCAAATTCATACGCATGATAGGACATTTTGGCTTCATGCCGCAAAGATATTCTTTATAGTGTATTCAAGGCATTATTTCATTCGTAGTATGTTATTGAGTATTTTAATATGTCTACATTTTTGGTGCAGTATAATTGGCGGAGTCTGTAGCGTATGCTTGGTATTTTTGGTGTGAATGAAGAGACGTACAGATAGATGTGCAGGTGTATTCAACTTTATCCAAGCTCACAGATAATGCAGGTGATAAGAGTCGAACCCAGGACCCCTTGCTTGAAAACCAAATGCCGCAGTGAATTAATATAGAACACAAAAGAGAGAATCACTGATAAGTGCTAAAGTCCTGGACTAGTTCTTTGAAGCTAAAAGTAGCTACCAAGCCAAAGTTTCATTTTAGCTTTTTATAGAGCATATCGAATAAATCGGCGCTCTCTTTTTGATATTGTATTTCCGGTAATCTGATTTATTCACCTTTTATTTTCTTTTGTTTTACATTTTCAATTTCTTTCAAAAGCAGAGTATGAGTAAAAAAATTTTTTCTTTAAGTTAGAGTTATGTGCAATAAATGAAAGAGAGGGTAAACAAGGAACAGATAAAATGATGAAAAAAATGAAAATTAATCTACATATGGAAAGAGGGTAGTCATTTCTTTCAAAAGCAGAGTATGAGTAAAAAAAATTTTTTCTTTAAGTTAGAGTTATGTGCAATAAATGAAAGAGAGGGTAAACAAGGAACAGATAAAATGATGAAAAAAATGAAAATTAATCTACATATGGAAAGAGGGTAGTCCCAACCACCCAGCCCTACCCCTGTCCCCCCCATAGCCCCAAGCCCCAACCAACCCAGCAATGCCATAATATCAGGGGATTAGTATTTCAGATATTTAGACCAGATTGCAATTAACATTTAGACTTTTATAGTTTATCTTTTCTTTAGCTGATTGTAAGGTTTCTCAGGGAGAGGGTAATTATGTTGACATTTATAGCCGTCTGTTAATAGTTATAATTGCCATTACTCCTAAGGTTTTATAGATGCAAATCATCAGCCGATACCCTAACACAGACATTTCGGGGCATTTAAATCAGAATGTCTTGTTGTGTTAGGTGCCCCAGCAGACCCGCGTCCGGGACCACCTTTGCATCTTTGTTATGTTTATTGCTATTCTTTATTCATGGGTTTATCTGGTAAATCTGGAATGAACCAGGACGTCCTTGAAATTTTTATGCCTTTTAAGTGCCAGAAAAGGAGGTGTGGTCCAAATGTCTTTTAGATTCTCATCCTTGGTTATCAGGTGCCAATGTTTCTTCAATATTGCTCCAATTTGGATGGTTGTGTTATCAAATGGTACAATAAAGGGGAGAAGTCTGGATGTTTCATTATTTGGTGGTTTATCTTTGAATATTAGTTCATGTTGAGTGTGCTGGATAGCTTTGCTGAATTGGTTCTGAATATTGGACAGGTTGTAGCCCCTCCGAAGTAGGTTGTCCCTCAGTTTGTTTAGTTCCTCTGTTAGTTTTTCATTGTTCGTAATGATTCTCCTATATCTCAGGGCTTGGCTGTAAATTCTTTCAAAAGCAGAGTATGAGTAAAAAAAATTTTTTCTTTAAGTTAGAGTTATGTGCAATAAATGAAAGAGAGGGTAAACAAGGAACAGATAAAATGATGAAAAAAATGAAAATTAATCTACATATGGAAAGAGGGTAGTCCCAACCACCCAGCCCTACCCCTGTCCCCCCCATAGCCCCAAGCCCCAACCAACCCAGCAATGCCATAATATCAGGGGATTAGTATTTCAGATATTTAGACCAGATTGCAATTAACATTTAGACTTTTATAGTTTATCTTTTCTTTAGCTGATTGTAAGGTTTCTCAGGGAGAGGGTAATTATGTTGACATTTATAGCCGTCTGTTAATAGTTATAATTGCCATTACTCCTAAGGTTTTATAGATGCAAATCATCAGCCGATACCCTAACACAGACATTTCGGGGCATTTAAATCAGAATGTCTTGTTGTGTTAGGTGCCCCAGCAGACCCGCGTCCGGGACCACCTTTGCATCTTTGTTATGTTTATTGCTATTCTTTATTCATGGGTTTATCTGGTAAATCTGGAATGAACCAGGACGTCCTTGAAATTTTTATGCCTTTTAAGTGCCAGAAAAGGAGGTGTGGTCCAAATGTCTTTTAGATTCTCATCCTTGGTTATCAGGTGCCAATGTTTCTTCAATATTGCTCCAATTTGGATGGTTGTGTTATCAAATGGTACAATAAAGGGGAGAAGTCTGGATGTTTCATTATTTGGTGGTTTATCTTTGAATATTAGTTCATGTTGAGTGTGCTGGATAGCTTTGCTGAATTGGTTCTGAATATTGGACAGGTTGTAGCCCCTCCGAAGTAGGTTGTCCCTCAGTTTGTTTAGTTCCTCTGTTAGTTTTTCATTGTTCGTAATGATTCTCCTATATCTCAGGGCTTGGCTGTAAATTATTCCTTTTTTGCAGCTTTCTGGGTGGAAGGAATCATTGTGTAAGAGAGTGCATATATCATTCGGTTTTACATACAGTGTACTCTCCAGACGACCTTGATCATTAAAATAAATTGTTGTGTCAAGGAAATTTACATTAGATAATGACATCTCCGCAGTGAATTTTATGGTAGGGAAGCATCGGTTCAGGAAGTCCAAAAATTCATTGAGGGCAGCCTCTCCGTGTCTCCAAACTACAAATATGTCATCAATGAACCGTTTCCAAATGAATGGTAGTTTATTGTGTGGCGCATGGTTAAATATGTATTCCTCACAAAAGTGCATGAATATATTGGCAAAGTTTGGAGCAAATGGAGAACCCATTGCGGTACCATGGATTTGTCGGTAGTATTTGTTATCAAATTCAAAGAAGTTTTGTTTCAGAACAAAGTTAAAAATTTGTTTAAGGTATTGGATTGGTATTGGTAATTGGTCATGGTAGTACTCCTGAAGTGCAGTTAGACAGTATTCAATGCCCTCATCCTGGGGTATGTTTGTGTAAAGGGATTTGACATCAAGAGTGACAAGATAGTCTCCCTGGTTGGCTTCTTGTCCAAGAGTAAATATTATTTCTAGAAAGTGATTGGTATCTTTGATGTAGGATGGTATCTCTTTCACGATGGGTTTAAGATAAAAATCTAGGTATTGAGATAGGGCCCGTGTTGGCGACTGGCAGCCAGAAATAATTGGTCGGCCAGGACAATTTGGTTTGTGAATTTTTGGTAGCATATAAAAAGTAGGGGTACTTGTTTCGGAAGAAGGAGAGAGGAACTTATGACAGTCACTGTCAATAGTGCCTCTTGTTTCAAGGTGTGTTAAGAATGTCTCAATCTCCATTGCAAGCCCAGGGGTGGGATTAGCCTCTATCTGTTCATAATGGAGTTGATTGCCTAATTGTTTATAGGCTTCTACTAAATAAGATTGAATTGGCCAGAGAACTATTTTACCACCTTTGTCCGCAGGTTTTATAATGAACTCTTTATTGTTTTTGAGGGACAGTAGAGCAGTTTGTTCCTCTTGGCTGAGGTTCCTTTTCTTTCAAAAGCAGAGTATGAGTAAAAAAATTTTTTCTTTAAGTTAGAGTTATGTGCAATAAATGAAAGAGAGGGTAAACAAGGAACAGATAAAATGATGAAAAAAATGAAAATTAATCTACATATGGAAAGAGGGTAGTCCCAACCACCCAGCCCTACCCCTGTCCCCCCCATAGCCCCAAGCCCCAACCAACCCAGCAATGCCATAATATCAGGGGATTAGTATTTCAGATATTTAGACCAGATTGCAATTAACATTTAGACTTTTATAGTTTATCTTTTCTTTAGCTGATTGTAAGGTTTCTCAGGGAGAGGGTAATTATGTTGACATTTATAGCCGTCTGTTAATAGTTATAATTGCCATTACTCCTAAGGTTTTATAGATGCAAATCATCAGCCGATACCCTAACACAGACATTTCGGGGCATTTAAATCAGAATGTCTTGTTGTGTTAGGTGCCCCAGCAGACCCGCGTCCGGGACCACCTTTGCATCTTTGTTATGTTTATTGCTATTCTTTATTCATGGGTTTATCTGGTAAATCTGGAATGAACCAGGACGTCCTTGAAATTTTTATGCCTTTTAAGTGCCAGAAAAGGAGGTGTGGTCCAAATGTCTTTTAGATTCTCATCCTTGGTTATCAGGTGCCAATGTTTCTTCAATATTGCTCCAATTTGGATGGTTGTGTTATCAAATGGTACAATAAAGGGGAGAAGTCTGGATGTTTCATTATTTGGTGGTTTATCTTTGAATATTAGTTCATGTTGAGTGTGCTGGATAGCTTTGCTGAATTGGTTCTGAATATTGGACAGGTTGTAGCCCCTCCGAAGTAGGTTGTCCCTCAGTTTGTTTAGTTCCTCTGTTAGTTTTTCATTGTTCGTAATGATTCTCCTATATCTCAGGGCTTGGCTGTAAATTATTCCTTTTTTGCAGCTTTCTGGGTGGAAGGAATCATTGTGTAAGAGAGTGCATATATCATTCGGTTTTACATACAGTGTACTCTCCAGACGACCTTGATCATTAAAATAAATTGTTGTGTCAAGGAAATTTACATTAGATAATGACATCTCCGCAGTGAATTTTATGGTAGGGAAGCATCGGTTCAGGAAGTCCAAAAATTCATTGAGGGCAGCCTCTCCGTGTCTCCAAACTACAAATATGTCATCAATGAACCGTTTCCAAATGAATGGTAGTTTATTGTGTGGCGCATGGTTAAATATGTATTCCTCACAAAAGTGCATGAATATATTGGCAAAGTTTGGAGCAAATGGAGAACCCATTGCGGTACCATGGATTTGTCGGTAGTATTTGTTATCAAATTCAAAGAAGTTTTGTTTCAGAACAAAGTTAAAAATTTGTTTAAGGTATTGGATTGGTATTGGTAATTGGTCATGGTAGTACTCCTGAAGTGCAGTTAGACAGTATTCAATGCCCTCATCCTGGGGTATGTTTGTGTAAAGGGATTTGACATCAAGAGTGACAAGATAGTCTCCCTGGTTGGCTTCTTGTCCAAGAGTAAATATTATTTCTAGAAAGTGATTGGTATCTTTGATGTAGGATGGTATCTCTTTCACGATGGGTTTAAGATAAAAATCTAGGTATTGAGATAGGGCCCGTGTTGGCGACTGGCAGCCAGAAATAATTGGTCGGCCAGGACAATTTGGTTTGTGAATTTTTGGTAGCATATAAAAAGTAGGGGTACTTGTTTCGGAAGAAGGAGAGAGGAACTTATGACAGTCACTGTCAATAGTGCCTCTTGTTTCAAGGTGTGTTAAGAATGTCTCAATCTCCATTGCAAGCCCAGGGGTGGGATTAGCCTCTATCTGTTCATAATGGAGTTGATTGCCTAATTGTTTATAGGCTTCTACTAAATAAGATTGAATTGGCCAGAGAACTATTTTACCACCTTTGTCCGCAGGTTTTATAATGAACTCTTTATTGTTTTTGAGGGACAGTAGAGCAGTTTGTTCCTCTTGGCTGAGGTTCCTTAAATTCACCCTGGGATTCTGGATTGCCGCAAGGATGTCTTTCTTAATTGCTAATAAGAAATTCTGTATAGATAATTGATTATGGTTGGGTGGTTGCCAGTTGGATTTCTTACGGAATTTCTTAGGAAGATAGTTGGTCGGGTTGATGTAAAAGTGATAGTGGAGTAGCATACGTCTCCTGAAGTCAGAATAGGCCTTTGAAATATCCCAAACTGAAAATGATTTTGGAGCACCAATAAAGCTAAGTCCAATTTCTTTCAAAAGCAGAGTATGAGTAAAAAAATTTTTTCTTTAAGTTAGAGTTATGTGCAATAAATGAAAGAGAGGGTAAACAAGGAACAGATAAAATGATGAAAAAAATGAAAATTAATCTACATATGGAAAGAGGGTAGTCCCAACCACCCAGCCCTACCCCTGTCCCCCCCATAGCCCCAAGCCCCAACCAACCCAGCAATGCCATAATATCAGGGGATTAGTATTTCAGATATTTAGACCAGATTGCAATTAACATTTAGACTTTTATAGTTTATCTTTTCTTTAGCTGATTGTAAGGTTTCTCAGGGAGAGGGTAATTATGTTGACATTTATAGCCGTCTGTTAATAGTTATAATTGCCATTACTCCTAAGGTTTTATAGATGCAAATCATCAGCCGATACCCTAACACAGACATTTCGGGGCATTTAAATCAGAATGTCTTGTTGTGTTAGGTGCCCCAGCAGACCCGCGTCCGGGACCACCTTTGCATCTTTGTTATGTTTATTGCTATTCTTTATTCATGGGTTTATCTGGTAAATCTGGAATGAACCAGGACGTCCTTGAAATTTTTATGCCTTTTAAGTGCCAGAAAAGGAGGTGTGGTCCAAATGTCTTTTAGATTCTCATCCTTGGTTATCAGGTGCCAATGTTTCTTCAATATTGCTCCAATTTGGATGGTTGTGTTATCAAATGGTACAATAAAGGGGAGAAGTCTGGATGTTTCATTATTTGGTGGTTTATCTTTGAATATTAGTTCATGTTGAGTGTGCTGGATAGCTTTGCTGAATTGGTTCTGAATATTGGACAGGTTGTAGCCCCTCCGAAGTAGGTTGTCCCTCAGTTTGTTTAGTTCCTCTGTTAGTTTTTCATTGTTCGTAATGATTCTCCTATATCTCAGGGCTTGGCTGTAAATTATTCCTTTTTTGCAGCTTTCTGGGTGGAAGGAATCATTGTGTAAGAGAGTGCATATATCATTCGGTTTTACATACAGTGTACTCTCCAGACGACCTTGATCATTAAAATAAATTGTTGTGTCAAGGAAATTTACATTAGATAATGACATCTCCGCAGTGAATTTTATGGTAGGGAAGCATCGGTTCAGGAAGTCCAAAAATTCATTGAGGGCAGCCTCTCCGTGTCTCCAAACTACAAATATGTCATCAATGAACCGTTTCCAAATGAATGGTAGTTTATTGTGTGGCGCATGGTTAAATATGTATTCCTCACAAAAGTGCATGAATATATTGGCAAAGTTTGGAGCAAATGGAGAACCCATTGCGGTACCATGGATTTGTCGGTAGTATTTGTTATCAAATTCAAAGAAGTTTTGTTTCAGAACAAAGTTAAAAATTTGTTTAAGGTATTGGATTGGTATTGGTAATTGGTCATGGTAGTACTCCTGAAGTGCAGTTAGACAGTATTCAATGCCCTCATCCTGGGGTATGTTTGTGTAAAGGGATTTGACATCAAGAGTGACAAGATAGTCTCCCTGGTTGGCTTCTTGTCCAAGAGTAAATATTATTTCTAGAAAGTGATTGGTATCTTTGATGTAGGATGGTATCTCTTTCACGATGGGTTTAAGATAAAAATCTAGGTATTGAGATAGGGCCCGTGTTGGCGACTGGCAGCCAGAAATAATTGGTCGGCCAGGACAATTTGGTTTGTGAATTTTTGGTAGCATATAAAAAGTAGGGGTACTTGTTTCGGAAGAAGGAGAGAGGAACTTATGACAGTCACTGTCAATAGTGCCTCTTGTTTCAAGGTGTGTTAAGAATGTCTCAATCTCCATTGCAAGCCCAGGGGTGGGATTAGCCTCTATCTGTTCATAATGGAGTTGATTGCCTAATTGTTTATAGGCTTCTACTAAATAAGATTGAATTGGCCAGAGAACTATTTTACCACCTTTGTCCGCAGGTTTTATAATGAACTCTTTATTGTTTTTGAGGGACAGTAGAGCAGTTTGTTCCTCTTGGCTGAGGTTCCTTAAATTCACCCTGGGATTCTGGATTGCCGCAAGGATGTCTTTCTTAATTGCTAATAAGAAATTCTGTATAGATAATTGATTATGGTTGGGTGGTTGCCAGTTGGATTTCTTACGGAATTTCTTAGGAAGATAGTTGGTCGGGTTGATGTAAAAGTGATAGTGGAGTAGCATACGTCTCCTGAAGTCAGAATAGGCCTTTGAAATATCCCAAACTGAAAATGATTTTGGAGCACCAATAAAGCTAAGTCCACGGTTCAGGATATCAATTTCATGGTCAGAAAGTGAGAAATTACCCATGTTGTATATGTTGTCAATAATAACCTTTTGTTTGAGCTTTGTGTGCAGGTGTTTCTTAAAAGCATTCTTGCCTTTCTTCTTTATATGTGAGTATTTCCTATTAACCCCTAATACTTTCTTAAGAACAGGAATCTGGCGTGAGCCATGATTATGTAAAGATGTCACCTGAGAATCAGCATCATCTCCAACAGGCGTTTGTATCCCAGTTTCCATCTGGGTTGAGAGGGGAGTATTACCAGATAAACCCATGAATAAAGAATAGCAATAAACATAACAAAGATGCAAAGGTGGTCCCGGACGCGGGTCTGCTGGGGCACCTAACACAACAAGACATTCTGATTTAAATGCCCCGAAATGTCTGTGTTAGGGTATCGGCTGATGATTTGCATCTATAAAACCTTAGGAGTAATGGCAATTATAACTATTAACAGACGGCTATAAATGTCAACATAATTACCCTCTCCCTGAGAAACCTTACAATCAGCTAAAGAAAAGATAAACTATAAAAGTCTAAATGTTAATTGCAATCTGGTCTAAATATCTGAAATACTAATCCCCTGATATTATGGCATTGCTGGGTTGGTTGGGGCTTGGGGCTATGGGGGGGACAGGGGTAGGGCTGGGTGGTTGGGACTACCCTCTTTCCATATGTAGATTAATTTTCATTTTTTTCATCATTTTATCTGTTCCTTGTTTACCCTCTCTTTCATTTATTGCACATAACTCTAACTTAAAGAAAAAATTTTTTTTACTCATACTCTGCTTTTGAAAGAAATTGAGACATTCTTAACACACCTTGAAACAAGAGGCACTATTGACAGTGACTGTCATAAGTTCCTCTCTCCTTCTTCCGAAACAAGTACCCCTACTTTTTATATGCTACCAAAAATTCACAAACCAAATTGTCCTGGCCGACCAATTATTTCTGGCTGCCAGTCGCCAACACGGGCCCTATCTCAATACCTAGATTTTTATCTTAAACCCATCGTGAAAGAGATACCATCCTACATCAAAGATACCAATCACTTTCTAGAAATAATATTTACTCTTGGACAAGAAGCCAACCAGGGAGACTATCTTGTCACTCTTGATGTCAAATCCCTTTACACAAACATACCCCAGGATGAGGGCATTGAATACTGTCTAACTGCACTTCAGGAGTACTACCATGACCAATTACCAATACCAATCCAATACCTTAAACAAATTTTTAACTTTGTTCTGAAACAAAACTTCTTTGAATTTGATAACAAATACTACCGACAAATCCATGGTACCGCAATGGGTTCTCCATTTGCTCCAAACTTTGCCAATATATTCATGCACTTTTGTGAGGAATACATATTTAACCATGCGCCACACAATAAACTACCATTCATTTGGAAACGGTTCATTGATGACATATTTGTAGTTTGGAGACACGGAGAGGCTGCCCTCAATGAATTTTTGGACTTCCTGAACCGATGCTTCCCTACCATAAAATTCACTGCGGAGATGTCATTATCTAATGTAAATTTCCTTGACACAACAATTTATTTTAATGATCAAGGTCGTCTGGAGAGTACACTGTATGTAAAACCGAATGATATATGCACTCTCTTACACAATGATTCCTTCCACCCAGAAAGCTGCAAAAAAGGAATAATTTACAGCCAAGCCCTGAGATATAGGAGAATCATTACGAACAATGAAAAACTAACAGAGGAACTAAACAAACTGAGGGACAACCTACTTCGGAGGGGCTACAACCTGTCCAATATTCAGAACCAATTCAGCAAAGCTATCCAGCACACTCAACATGAACTAATATTCAAAGATAAACCACCAAATAATGAAACATCCAGACTTCTCCCCTTTATTGTACCATTTGATAACACAACCATCCAAATTGGAGCAATATTGAAGAAACATTGGCACCTGATAACCAAGGATGAGAATCTAAAAGACATTTGGACCACACCTCCTTTTCTGGCACTTAAAAGGCATAAAAATTTCAAGGACGTCCTGGTTCATTCCAGATTTACCAGATAAACCCATGAATAAAGAATAGCAATAAACATAACAAAGATGCAAAGGTGGTCCCGGACGCGGGTCTGCTGGGGCACCTAACACAACAAGACATTCTGATTTAAATGCCCCGAAATGTCTGTGTTAGGGTATCGGCTGATGATTTGCATCTATAAAACCTTAGGAGTAATGGCAATTATAACTATTAACAGACGGCTATAAATGTCAACATAATTACCCTCTCCCTGAGAAACCTTACAATCAGCTAAAGAAAAGATAAACTATAAAAGTCTAAATGTTAATTGCAATCTGGTCTAAATATCTGAAATACTAATCCCCTGATATTATGGCATTGCTGGGTTGGTTGGGGCTTGGGGCTATGGGGGGGACAGGGGTAGGGCTGGGTGGTTGGGACTACCCTCTTTCCATATGTAGATTAATTTTCATTTTTTTCATCATTTTATCTGTTCCTTGTTTACCCTCTCTTTCATTTATTGCACATAACTCTAACTTAAAGAAAAAATTTTTTTTACTCATACTCTGCTTTTGAAAGACAATGAAAAACTAACAGAGGAACTAAACAAACTGAGGGACAACCTACTTCGGAGGGGCTACAACCTGTCCAATATTCAGAACCAATTCAGCAAAGCTATCCAGCACACTCAACATGAACTAATATTCAAAGATAAACCACCAAATAATGAAACATCCAGACTTCTCCCCTTTATTGTACCATTTGATAACACAACCATCCAAATTGGAGCAATATTGAAGAAACATTGGCACCTGATAACCAAGGATGAGAATCTAAAAGACATTTGGACCACACCTCCTTTTCTGGCACTTAAAAGGCATAAAAATTTCAAGGACGTCCTGGTTCATTCCAGATTTACCAGATAAACCCATGAATAAAGAATAGCAATAAACATAACAAAGATGCAAAGGTGGTCCCGGACGCGGGTCTGCTGGGGCACCTAACACAACAAGACATTCTGATTTAAATGCCCCGAAATGTCTGTGTTAGGGTATCGGCTGATGATTTGCATCTATAAAACCTTAGGAGTAATGGCAATTATAACTATTAACAGACGGCTATAAATGTCAACATAATTACCCTCTCCCTGAGAAACCTTACAATCAGCTAAAGAAAAGATAAACTATAAAAGTCTAAATGTTAATTGCAATCTGGTCTAAATATCTGAAATACTAATCCCCTGATATTATGGCATTGCTGGGTTGGTTGGGGCTTGGGGCTATGGGGGGGACAGGGGTAGGGCTGGGTGGTTGGGACTACCCTCTTTCCATATGTAGATTAATTTTCATTTTTTTCATCATTTTATCTGTTCCTTGTTTACCCTCTCTTTCATTTATTGCACATAACTCTAACTTAAAGAAAAAATTTTTTTTACTCATACTCTGCTTTTGAAAGAAATTGATATCCTGAACCGTGGACTTAGCTTTATTGGTGCTCCAAAATCATTTTCAGTTTGGGATATTTCAAAGGCCTATTCTGACTTCAGGAGACGTATGCTACTCCACTATCACTTTTACATCAACCCGACCAACTATCTTCCTAAGAAATTCCGTAAGAAATCCAACTGGCAACCACCCAACCATAATCAATTATCTATACAGAATTTCTTATTAGCAATTAAGAAAGACATCCTTGCGGCAATCCAGAATCCCAGGGTGAATTTAAGGAACCTCAGCCAAGAGGAACAAACTGCTCTACTGTCCCTCAAAAACAATAAAGAGTTCATTATAAAACCTGCGGACAAAGGTGGTAAAATAGTTCTCTGGCCAATTCAATCTTATTTAGTAGAAGCCTATAAACAATTAGGCAATCAACTCCATTATGAACAGATAGAGGCTAATCCCACCCCTGGGCTTGCAATGGAGATTGAGACATTCTTAACACACCTTGAAACAAGAGGCACTATTGACAGTGACTGTCATAAGTTCCTCTCTCCTTCTTCCGAAACAAGTACCCCTACTTTTTATATGCTACCAAAAATTCACAAACCAAATTGTCCTGGCCGACCAATTATTTCTGGCTGCCAGTCGCCAACACGGGCCCTATCTCAATACCTAGATTTTTATCTTAAACCCATCGTGAAAGAGATACCATCCTACATCAAAGATACCAATCACTTTCTAGAAATAATATTTACTCTTGGACAAGAAGCCAACCAGGGAGACTATCTTGTCACTCTTGATGTCAAATCCCTTTACACAAACATACCCCAGGATGAGGGCATTGAATACTGTCTAACTGCACTTCAGGAGTACTACCATGACCAATTACCAATACCAATCCAATACCTTAAACAAATTTTTAACTTTGTTCTGAAACAAAACTTCTTTGAATTTGATAACAAATACTACCGACAAATCCATGGTACCGCAATGGGTTCTCCATTTGCTCCAAACTTTGCCAATATATTCATGCACTTTTGTGAGGAATACATATTTAACCATGCGCCACACAATAAACTACCATTCATTTGGAAACGGTTCATTGATGACATATTTGTAGTTTGGAGACACGGAGAGGCTGCCCTCAATGAATTTTTGGACTTCCTGAACCGATGCTTCCCTACCATAAAATTCACTGCGGAGATGTCATTATCTAATGTAAATTTCCTTGACACAACAATTTATTTTAATGATCAAGGTCGTCTGGAGAGTACACTGTATGTAAAACCGAATGATATATGCACTCTCTTACACAATGATTCCTTCCACCCAGAAAGCTGCAAAAAAGGAATAATTTACAGCCAAGCCCTGAGATATAGGAGAATCATTACGAACAATGAAAAACTAACAGAGGAACTAAACAAACTGAGGGACAACCTACTTCGGAGGGGCTACAACCTGTCCAATATTCAGAACCAATTCAGCAAAGCTATCCAGCACACTCAACATGAACTAATATTCAAAGATAAACCACCAAATAATGAAACATCCAGACTTCTCCCCTTTATTGTACCATTTGATAACACAACCATCCAAATTGGAGCAATATTGAAGAAACATTGGCACCTGATAACCAAGGATGAGAATCTAAAAGACATTTGGACCACACCTCCTTTTCTGGCACTTAAAAGGCATAAAAATTTCAAGGACGTCCTGGTTCATTCCAGATTTACCAGATAAACCCATGAATAAAGAATAGCAATAAACATAACAAAGATGCAAAGGTGGTCCCGGACGCGGGTCTGCTGGGGCACCTAACACAACAAGACATTCTGATTTAAATGCCCCGAAATGTCTGTGTTAGGGTATCGGCTGATGATTTGCATCTATAAAACCTTAGGAGTAATGGCAATTATAACTATTAACAGACGGCTATAAATGTCAACATAATTACCCTCTCCCTGAGAAACCTTACAATCAGCTAAAGAAAAGATAAACTATAAAAGTCTAAATGTTAATTGCAATCTGGTCTAAATATCTGAAATACTAATCCCCTGATATCATGGCATTGCTGGGTTGGTTGGGGCTTGGGGCTATGGGGGGGACAGGGGTAGGGCTGGGTGGTTGGGACTACCCTCTTTCCATATGTAGATTAATTTTCATTTTTTTCATCATTTTATCTGTTCCTTGTTTACCCTCTCTTTCATTTATTGCACATAACTCTAACTTAAAGAAAAAATTTTTTTACTCATACTCTGCTTTTGAAAGAAATTTATCTCAAAGACAACTTAAAAGTTAGGAATATATATTTCAGACATATCTATTTGGCCATTTCAGAAATATTTCCAAGCTGTAGAAAGCAGAAAAATAAGTTATAGCCTTTTGCCTTTGCCTGCAAAATGACAAAAAGATCATTCAGATGATACTGCGTTCTCGCTGGCATGGCTAAACCAGCTTCCAGTACTTTGGGTCAGTTTTTATCCAATCAAATATATTTGAATCCTTGGATTGACCAATCCAAATAAATGAATGTACCCCATTTGAAAATCTGGTGAAGTTTCAGCTATTTCTACTGTTAGTGTGAACATAGTGTTTGCCAACAAGTTTTTTCCGTTGGCAGGACTTTGATATTCGCTCACATTCTCCTTGCATGCTTAAGCTGCTGATGAATAATTGATTTGAAAGGTTTTTGCTCTTTTTCTGCAATTTTGTGATTTTTAGAAATGGCAAAGTAGATATGTCTGAAAGACCTTTTTAGCAGCAATTCTCGTTGCGAAAACCTCCAGAATAAACTATATCTAAGTATAACTATATTGATGCCAAATAGGCAATTGATTTTAATCAAATTCATACGCATGATAGGACATTTTGGCTTCATGCCGCAAAGATATTCTTTATAGTGTATTCAAGGCATTATTTCATTCGTAGTATGTTATTGAGTATTTTAATATGTCTACATTTTTGGTGCAGTATAATTGGCGGAGTCTGTAGCGTATGCTTGGTATTTTTGGTGTGAATGAAGAGACGTACAGATAGATGTGCAGGTGTATTCAACTTTATCCAAGCTCACAGATAATGCAGGTGATAAGAGTCGAACCCAGGACCCCTTGCTTGAAAACCAAATGCCGCAGTGAATTAATATAGAACACAAAAGAGAGAATCACTGATAAGTGCTAAAGTCCTGGACTAGTTCTTTGAAGCTAAAAGTAGCTACCAAGCCAAAGTTTCATTTTAGCTTTTTATAGAGCATATCGAATAAATCGGCGCTCTCTTTTTGATATTGTATTTCCGGTAATCTGATTTATTCACCTTTTATTTTCTTTTGTTTTACATTTTCAAATTTAACTCTGGTCTTAATTAGTTTATATCTTCAAACTGAACTCGAATTTTTTCAAGTTGGAATTTGATACTTCGTCCAGTGCCCATGCAATAATAGCTATCTGTCAGCCTTTTCTATCTATGCACAGCATGAAAATCTTTTTTTAATTTTTTATTAATAAATCTGGTGATTCCTGACTTTTTTGTATCCAAGATTTATTTTTTAATTGATATTGTGTGATTAATGATTTTTACAGGTAATTAACCTTTTTTAATTCATTCTGTTATCAATACTTTGTAATTTGGTAATAGCTTCATTAATATTTGTATCTTGCCTGAAAGATTTTGAGTTTATGTCTAAGATTTATTTTGTAATTTATATAATGTGATCAATGATTTTTGTAAGGGTTATTCTTTTGTGATTCATATCTTAATCAAGACTTTGTAATTTGTCATTATCATTGATTTCAATCCTGCGCTTAGCGACCATTAAAGATTTCTGAAAGTTAACCACCACCTTAGTAAGTTTTATGCGTCTAAATTTTATTAGGTTTCTTACTAAAGCTTTGCAGTTAGTCTAGGTTTTCTCCGTTAAGGTAATAGTACCACAAAGGCTTCGAATATACCAGGTGCATCGAAATGTCATAGACGTTAGTGAACAGATGACTATACGTTTCTCATTTTGCTGAATACCTCGAACACTCAGAGCACGTTATTCGTAGCACTCACCAGGAGTATTTAAAACCTTGAAACCCCCTCCCCATCTACAGATTCTGGATCTATCCCTCGAGAAATTAACTCTTTTTCAGAAACACTAATAAAAGAGTAAAAAAGAGACAAATTGTATTTGAAGTACCAAGTAATATCATTGAAAAATAAACACTGACGTTTAAGGCGTATGCCCGTTATCAAAGTGATAGGAAAACGGTTGGGTAGAAAGGAAATAAGGAATAGAAAGCATGATTCGAATGATGGAAGTTAGAGTAGGAAAAACGATGTGACGTAGCATAATAATGGAATGAGCAGAGGAAAGCGTGGAGAAGAATGCTGAAAGAGTTACACAAGGTATTTACTGTAGATATGAGAATTGTTTATTGAGTCCATTTGGGTAGAGTGTTCGTAAGTTAAATATCAAGCGTTTTTCAAGTGTTTTTCGTTTCTGGTTGTCGTGAGGTGTGTACAGAAGTCCAAGAACTGACATGTCGGCAAAAGAGTGAGAGGGTGAATTGAAATGTCTTGATACGTTGCTATCAGGATCATTCACATGGTTTACATCTTCGTGTACCTTGTTCTTTACATTGCGTAGATGCTCACCAAAACGGTTGTTGATTTGGCGAGAGGTCTCACCAATGTATAGAGCTTGGCAACGGGTACAGATGATGCAATAAATCAAACAAGATGATGAACAGGTAAAGCCGGACTTGATCCTGAACTTTCGTCCATGGTTGGTAATTGTGGTTTCTGGGTTGACGTAGGAGCAGGTTTGGCAAAGGTGATGGCGACAGGGTTGAGTACCGGGGTTCTGTGCAGTGGAGAGGTTAGTTCTAACAAGAGTGTCCTTCAAATTTTTGTCTCTGCGATAGGCAAGGAGGGGAGGATCAGGGAAGTCTTACCAAGGTCCTCTGCCGTGTCTAATAAAGCGTTACATTGACGACATCATCGGTGCTACATCCCTACCTCTAACCGACCTACAGAAGTTCATCAACTACACGAACAACTTTCATCCTGCATTGCAATTCACCTACACCATAACTGAAGCTAGCATTCCTTTCCTGGACATTCTTCTAACTATATCTGACAACCAAATCTCCACCTCAATTTATTACAAACCCACAGATGCTCACTGCTTCCTCGACTACAATTCTTCACACCCAAAAAAATGCAAGGACTCAATTCCATACTCGCAACTACGCTGTCTCCGCCGCATCTGTTCTAAAGATGATGACTTCAAAATCAAAGCGGATGAAATGACCTCTTTTTTCAACAACAACCACTATCCAAAAGAAATCTCCGACAACGCCCTTACCAAAGTCAAACATCTTTCCCAACGTGACGCTCTGGCTCAATCTAATCAATCAGCTTCAAACAACCGTATCCCACTCACACTTACCTATCATCCTCTCAATCATCGAATTAAAAAGATCATCTACGACAATTTCACCCTCTTGCAACAAGACGCCACCACTAAAGATATCTTCCCTGATCCTCCCCTCCTTGCCTATCGCAGAGACAAAAATTTGAAGGACACTCTTGTTAGAACTAACCTCTCCACTGCACAGAACCCCGGTACTCAACCCTGTCGCCATCACCTTTGCCAAACCTGCTCCTACGTCAACCCAGAAACCACAATTACCAACCATGGACGAAAGTTCAGGATCAAGTCCGGCTTTACCTGTTCATCATCTTGTTTGATTTATTGCATCATCTGTACCCGTTGCCAAGCTCTATACATTGGTGAGACCTCTCGCCAAATCAACAACCGTTTTGGTGAGCATCTACGCAATGTAAAGAACAAGGTACACGAAGATGTAAACCATGTGAATGATCCTGATAGCAACGTATCAAGACATTTCAATTCACCCTCTCACTCTTTTGCCGACATGTCAGTTCTTGGACTTCTGTACACACCTCACGACAACCAGAAACGAAAAACACTTGAAAAACGCTTGATATTTAACTTACGAACACTCTACCCAAATGGACTCAATAAACAATTCTCATATCTACAGTAAATACCTTGTGTAACTCTTTCAGCATTCTTCTCCACGCTTTCCTCTGCTCATTCCATTATTATGCTACGTCACATCGTTTTTCCTACTCTAACTTCCATCATTCGAATCATGCTTTCTATTCCTTATTTCCTTTCTACCCAACCGTTTTCCTATCACTTTGATAACGGGCATACGCCTGAAACGTCAGTGTTTATTTTTCAATGATATTACTTGGTACTTCAAATACAATTTGTCTCTTTTTTATTCTTACTAAAGTAGCACACGCAACATATTATAATTTTTAGAAATATTATAATTTTTAGCTACTAATAAAAGAGCTCTGTAAAAACAAACAAAAATAGGTTTCTATTTTCTGGCTGAAGTTTTCTTGGACCGCTTGCAAGATCTTAATGCCTCTAGAACTACTGCCTCTATGAGAACATAGAAAAGAGTCTAAAAACTTTGAAAGCAGGCTAGAAGCCAGTTAGAACTTGGTATACCCAGTTTGCTAATTAGTCGCAAGATATTCTCTGCCTACCTAGAAATCTTATGTGACCAGGAGCCTCAAAATTTACCAATGTTTAAGGGTGGTACTATGTTCGGGGAAAAAACTGTTTTTATAGCGATATTCGACACCCATTTCTTCAACTATCTCTACGAAAATTGGAAAACTCCCCTGAGTCTTTTAAACTTTTGATACGACTTGGAAAAGTTTACCTTTTTTATATCATCATTGATTCAAATCTTTATTGGTTCGTAATTTCAAACTAAAATAAAAAGTGCACATGCATTGATAGGTATGTGTAAGACTTTTCTATCTACCCTAAACATGAATTATTGTTTTACTTTTTTTTCAACAAATTTTGTGATTCTCGATTTTTGTGTCTAAGATTTATTTTGTAATTGATATTGTGTGATTAATGATTTTTGTAAGGGTAATCATTCTTTTGTGATTCATTTTTAATCAATACTTTGTAATTTATGATTTTCATTTATTCAAATCCTGTGCGACCTTATAAAGATTTTTGAAAGTTAACCACCATCTTAGTATCAATAATAGTTTCCATGGCTAAAATCAAATAAAAACATCTCTTATAATACTTTATCAAAACATGCGTCAAGATAAAGGATTCCTCTATAATTTTTTTTAGACAAGCACAAAAGATATTATTGTTATTTATAGAGATATGTAAGCATAAGAGGTTTTGCATTCGAAACTATTGGCTGAAACAGATAAGAAATATTTGCAAGAAAGTTTTTGAACGGAGTAAAAGTTCCAATAGACAAAATACTGTGTAATAATTTCAAGTCACGTGTCTATGTATCATCCTTTTGAAAACAATCCTTTTTATTGAATCGTAGACTCGGTACAGTGAAAACAGTGGTTTGAGGTCTGACTGCTGTAAAAAGGTGATCTTTCCAAAAGAATACAAACCAGAAGTGGTTATGAATAACAGCCAATGAAGCAACGATTATCAACTGCATAATTGCACAATGCTAGTACGCATGAATAGAATAAAAGCGCACACAATGGTGCAGTGGCATTAAACAGAAAGTACAGCATCTTTTACATCTTCAAGCAACAAGATATGTTTGGGATTTCAGTGCAATTGAACACGCAGCATCTTCAAAATGCTATTTCATTATTCGGTGAGTCGACAGTATTTTTGCTAAAGAGTTTAAAATTGTGCAACTTTTACATCGTCTACAATTTTGCAAATCTGTGTATCTTACGAAATGGACATCGGCAAATCAGTAAATCATCCGATTTACGTAACCAATACCTAACGAAGATAGTTAGCGTATCTGCCTATCCACTATCAATAAATGCTTTACAGCCATGACCACCGAGAGCGAGGCTAGGCTCCGGAGCAATATTTGGATGTTGGCCCTTTGAACTGTTGGTTTTCAGGTATAAGGGTGCCGAAGACACATATCCAATGAGCGAAGGTTATTGTTAAATACTGCCGGGGGTCTGAAGGCACTGAAAACCGGCCACCTGGTCTAGGGCGGGGAACTAGTGGGGGCCCAGGGGGCGAAGCCCCCCGCAACTCTTGAGACTTTTTGAAAAACTCTTTGAGAATTTCTTAGATTTCCAAATGGCAATGGATTCTTTAATATCTCTTTCTACATAGCTATGCATGATTGAGGTTCTCTTGCTTTTGCAACGCAATGATCGCAACTTTTCAATAAGATTATCGCAACATTCCAATAGAATGATTGCAACTTTCCAATATAATGAAAGCACATTGCTGTTGAATTATTCAATCTCTTCTACTAGTCATTGTAATGCACATACAATTTTTGATAAGGTTCAACTTAGAAGGTTCTACTGAGGGGATTGTAACTGGGCGTTCCAAAGGGTTGGAAATATCTTTTCAAGTTTAAATTGAAAGACTCTGTTTAACAGGCGAATCGACTTGATGATTGGCGAAAGGAATCAATTGTGATTTCACGAAAAATTTGATTTTCCTTGGCACGATAACAGGCCCAGCTCAATGATATCAAAACGACTTATGATAGAATAAAAGGTGCATTTTTCTGGGTCCCCTTTAGGGCCCGGGCCTTCAGGTAGTTGCTCTGGCCACCCACTCTCGGCCGTCCTGTTTATAGTTCTCCCATACAGTGAACACCTATTCTTAATTTGCACATAAACAAAATAACTTACAATAACTCACTTCCTAATAGTAAAACTTTCAAGCTATAATTGACATTCAAAATTTTTGTCCGTTTGGTTAATTCATGATTAAGGTAACTTTACTGCATACTAGCGTCCTGCATAAGCTCGAATCCGTGGGAAAATGTATGTAGTCGATTTTGTAGGGGCAACCAAACGCAGAGTGTTCTATGATAGAATAGAAAAACCACTACAAGGTAATGTTTACATATCAATGTTTACCATTTGAATATTTTTGAAAAAAATATCAAAATAATCCAATGTCTTAACAAAAACATATAGGCCTAGCTATCAGCTATGGTTGAAGCTAGACTGACTACATGAGCCGTAGCTCAGGGCCCACGCCATGACTTTTATAACAGTGCTTGCTGTTATTTATGAGTAGGTCACAGCGTATTGAAGAGCGTGATAAGAAACGTGCTACTCGTGTAGAGATGTAAAACTGACTAATCATAATTTATACACAACACGAATATAAACAGACACGGAAATACGTAACAGAATAATTAGCATGAATTAATGAAGTAACGACATAGTCCTGTTACACTTTGGTTGTGGAGGGGATCAAAGTTGAAACATTGTATGGCTTACCCTGTCCCTTGGTATCTCTAGGTATACTGCAATGACCAAAGGTCATTACCCTAAAGAAATAGAGGTCTAGGGTGCTGTAAGCCCCTCAGCTGGTCCGGAGGGAAATGCTCTGGCGGGGACCCCAGCTTCTGAAATCTTACAACTTTTAGTCCTTAAAATGGCTTAGGATCCTTGAAATTTTTTTCCTGTGTAATAATAGGAAACACAACAACCACAATACGTTAAAGCTCTTGGATGCCTAATGCATCAGTAGAGGTCTAAATAACAAAACTCAACGAACAACAGCGACATTCCAAAACTTTTACTAGTTACGACTTATAAGTCAGAGTTAGTAAACTTTTAGAGATGCATTGTACGAATTGGCTTATTTTTTCACAGAGTCCTTTGCAATATTGACTAGAGAAAGATTGTACACCAGGTCTTTGTGGTCATAAAATTTATAAAGAGTTGAATCTTTTCTATCATCGATGATCGCAAAAAGGTTTTAACTCCTCGCTCTAACGAGGACAAACGCTCTGGTTTGGCTTAATTACTCAAATTTGAAAACCTAATAATTTGTTAGCCAAATTAATGGGGGGCCATGGCCCCTGTGACCCCTGGTGGCGTGGGCGCCCTGTAGTTATCGCTGTTGGTTATTTTTACAAACGCTCATAGCTCAAACCAATGGTATAAAGAAAAAGTAATTAGTAACTAGAGCTTGAAAATACCTAAAGTCTGACCCATGACTCTGTATGAACCACCATTTGCCAACCACCAAAGTGTTATATTGTGATATGGACACCCTATGACTCATGTATTTAGCCTCGTTGTAGTGTTGTTATATTCGGTTGTTAATTGTAGTCCAGCTCGAGAACATGTGTTTTCTGTGTTCAATCTTCTAAGTATGAAAATATAATATTGGCGACGAAGATGGGATACCAGAGACATTAATCAGTGATAATGGACCTCCATTTCAGAGTGAAGAGTGGGCCAACTACATGAACACATGGGGTATACAACACAAACCTGATACTCCATTATGGCCTCAAGGTAATGCTGAAGCTGAATCATTCATGCGACCTCTAAAGAAACTGCTTCAAACATTCCAGATCGAAAACAAGAACATCAAAAAAGAACTGTATCAATTTCTGTTGAGCTATCGAAGCACACCCCACTGTATTACTGGAATATCCCCTTCGCAACTACTCTTCAACAGAACAATCAGAGCAAAAATACCCCATTTACCAGAGAGTCCTACTCCTGTTAATAAGCATAAGGATTTAGCTGAGAAAGAGAGGAAAATCAAAGAAGAGTCCAAAGAATATTACGACAAAAGAAATCACACAAGGAAATCGGAAATTAAGATCGGAGACCAAGTTCTGGTGAGACAACAAAAGAAAAACAGTCTTACTAGTAGATACAATGCTACTCCGTATACAGTAACAGAAATCAAAGGATCGAAAGTTATTGCTCAGAACGACAAGCATCAGATTACAAGAAATAAATCATTCTTTAAAATATTCAAAGGAACAGCCAATGTAAACAATGAGTCTGATGATAGCGAAAGCGAAGATGAATTTGTTGAACAGGATAACCAGGAGAGAGTGCAACCTCGATTTCGATATCCAGTACGAGACCGGATGATGCCTAACTTTTATGGAACAGTCGTAACGCATTGATTTCGCGTGGAACGATCTTATAACTTTTGTTTTGTTATGTTCAAGTTTTATCCAGAGAAGAGACATTCCGAAGAAAGGGAGAGATGTTATATTGTGATATGGACACCCTATGACTCATGTATTTAGCCTCGTTGTAGTGTTGTTATATTCGGTTGTTAATTGTAGTCCAGCTCGAGAACATGTGTTTTCTGTGTTCAATCTTCTAAGTATGAAAATATAATATTGGCGACGAAGATGGGATACCAGAGACATTAATCAGTGATAATGGACCTCCATTTCAGAGTGAAGAGTGGGCCAACTACATGAACACATGGGGTATACAACACAAACCTGATACTCCATTATGGCCTCAAGGTAATGCTGAAGCTGAATCATTCATGCGACCTCTAAAGAAACTGCTTCAAACATTCCAGATCGAAAACAAGAACATCAAAAAAGAACTGTATCAATTTCTGTTGAGCTATCGAAGCACACCCCACTGTATTACTGGAATATCCCCTTCGCAACTACTCTTCAACAGAACAATCAGAGCAAAAATACCCCATTTACCAGAGAGTCCTACTCCTGTTAATAAGCATAAGGATTTAGCTGAGAAAGAGAGGAAAATCAAAGAAGAGTCCAAAGAATATTACGACAAAAGAAATCACACAAGGAAATCGGAAATTAAGATCGGAGACCAAGTTCTGGTGAGACAACAAAAGAAAAACAGTCTTACTAGTAGATACAATGCTACTCCGTATACAGTAACAGAAATCAAAGGATCGAAAGTTATTGCTCAGAACGACAAGCATCAGATTACAAGAAATAAATCATTCTTTAAAATATTCAAAGGAACAGCCAATGTAAACAATGAGTCTGATGATAGCGAAAGCGAAGATGAATTTGTTGAACAGGATAACCAGGAGAGAGTGCAACCTCGATTTCGATATCCAGTACGAGACCGGATGATGCCTAACTTTTATGGAACAGTCGTAACGCATTGATTTCGCGTGGAACGATCTTATAACTTTTGTTTTGTTATGTTCAAGTTTTATCCAGAGAAGAGACATTCCGAAGAAAGGGAGAGATGTTATATTGTGATATGGACACCCTATGACTCATGTATTTAGCCTCGTTGTAGTGTTGTTATATTCGGTTGTTAATTGTAGTCCAGCTCGAGAACATGTGTTTTCTGTGTTCAATCTTCTAAGTATGAAAATATAATATTGGCGACGAAGATGGGATACCAGAGACATTAATCAGTGATAATGGACCTCCATTTCAGAGTGAAGAGTGGGCCAACTACATGAACACATGGGGTATACAACACAAACCTGATACTCCATTATGGCCTCAAGGTAATGCTGAAGCTGAATCATTCATGCGACCTCTAAAGAAACTGCTTCAAACATTCCAGATCGAAAACAAGAACATCAAAAAAGAACTGTATCAATTTCTGTTGAGCTATCGAAGCACACCCCACTGTATTACTGGAATATCCCCTTCGCAACTACTCTTCAACAGAACAATCAGAGCAAAAATACCCCATTTACCAGAGAGTCCTACTCCTGTTAATAAGCATAAGGATTTAGCTGAGAAAGAGAGGAAAATCAAAGAAGAGTCCAAAGAATATTACGACAAAAGAAATCACACAAGGAAATCGGAAATTAAGATCGGAGACCAAGTTCTGGTGAGACAACAAAAGAAAAACAGTCTTACTAGTAGATACAATGCTACTCCGTATACAGTAACAGAAATCAAAGGATCGAAAGTTATTGCTCAGAACGACAAGCATCAGATTACAAGAAATAAATCATTCTTTAAAATATTCAAAGGAACAGCCAATGTAAACAATGAGTCTGATGATAGCGAAAGCGAAGATGAATTTGTTGAACAGGATAACCAGGAGAGAGTGCAACCTCGATTTCGATATCCAGTACGAGACCGGATGATGCCTAACTTTTATGGAACAGTCGTAACGCATTGATTTCGCGTGGAACGATCTTATAACTTTTGTTTTGTTATGTTCAAGTTTTATCCAGAGAAGAGACATTCCGAAGAAAGGGAGAGATGTTATATTGTGATATGGACACCCTATGACTCATGTATTTAGCCTCGTTGTAGTGTTGTTATATTCGGTTGTTAATTGTAGTCCAGCTCGAGAACATGTGTTTTCTGTGTTGAATCTTCTAAGTATGAAAATATAATATTAAGTGCAACCCCAACTCTTTTATGAACTGGTATCTTTTACCGCATATTGGTCTCCTCTTTCAAAATAAATCTATGTACAAGATTACAACCGAATCAAATGCCTCAGGGTTCATGCGATAATGAGAGATTCGATAGTTTGGATCCAGATCTCTGCTGATATCTAGGTCAGCCCCATAACATACATCAAATTCGTTTTGCTTTCTACGCATCCTGATTTGTCTGCTTTGCTCAAGTTGAAGCACAGCGAGAACAAAAAAGATGAATATTTCTTCGGTAGACATCTTTTTTGACTGCTTCGCATTCAGTTGCCTGTTTGCCTCCTCGAAATATGCTGCCATTGATCAAAGAATGACTTAACCCCTTCCTTGTCTGCTGGTTTGATGATCGTGTATTTCTTAGTTTTGGGAGCAGTAATTGCTCCCGGTTCAGTTTTAATTAAATCACTATTATTATCTTCCAGGCTGGCCAGTAACATTTGAATATCGCTATGCACTGTGGTCAAGTAATTATTCAATGGTGTGCAGTTTAGATTGAGTGGTTGCCAACTTGATTTTTCGCGGAATTTCTTAATTTTATTGTTTGTAGGGTTGATAAAAGAATAATAACGCAAGTGCGTGCGTCTTTCAAAATCATGCCAACCCTCAGATAAAATAGTGCCCTGTTTTTCTTGAGGGGCTATGACAATGCTTAGTCCCTTATTCAAAAGTTATATTTCATCCTGGCTTAGAATGAAAACTCCCCTGTTGTGAATATCATCTACAGTGGATCCAGCTTCTTTAGATATAGATTGATGTAGATGTATTTTAAGACTTTTTCGACAGGGTTCTAAATTTACGTGGGCATCCAGATAATTTGTTGAGAGTTGGTATAGATGCTAAGTTTGAACGAAAGGTTATCCTCGGTCTTTCTCTGCTCCGTTTCATTAGTCGGGATCTTTTAAAGCTCTAGGTTCTTTTAAAGATCTTTTAAAGGACTCCGCCAAGAATTCATTGATTTGTCTGTCATCAAATGCCTTTTTGGCATTTTCCATTTATAAATTGATGTTATTGGGTTCATGTCGGGGCATTGCCAAAAATTATCCGCATGGAGGTTGCAACTATCAACTTTAAGTTTTATAATGAGTGAATCCGACTTCTTAGAGCGAGTACGAGTGGGCCCATTATGACGGTCCGAAGAGAATGGAATAGTGGTCATAGCAGAGAAGGGGCGAAGACGAAGCCATGAAAGATGGGTACCCTAGTGCGGTTGAGAAGATAAGATAAAATGGAAGAAGAAAATTCTTCATCAAGGAGTAGGGATCAGGAGTGGGAAGTAAATCAAGACTGGGTAACTGAGGGGGGGGCAATAAGGCCAAAAAGATCAGGAGTAGGAGGTAGACCAGCAGAGGCAGGAGCAGTAGAAGTGGAAGGAATGTTGGGAGGCTTAGGAGGCCCAACTCTGTTACTCGCTCCCGGATTGGCCGCACCCTTATGTAAACTGAGACCAAAAATTATTTTGTTATTTTGAGTGATGGTGACGATTGTTTCAATTCATCTTCTTCTTCAGTATCTGTGTTGTATATTACTTTGTCGTCTTGCGGAGGTCACACAGACTTTTGTTGTTGATGTTGTTTTTGCCGCTGCTACTGTTGTTGTTGAGATGGTGAATTATTTTTACCGTTACTCTGGATACTCTGGATAGTGTTGTTTGTACTTGTAGTATTGTCTTTAATTGATTTACTGTGCTCTGTATTGATCGGAGGCTTCTGCACTGTTGGTGTGTTAAAATATGGAGCTTGAATAGGCTGGACAGAAGTTGGGATGAGGGATGATAAAAATTTAGCTTGTCGAGGAATGCATTGGATGATGAAACATATTTATGTTTGCAGGTGTGGGGTATGGTGGTTGTGGGGATTGCTGTTTGTTACTTGTTTAGTTTGCCATGGATACTGTTTCTTGATCTCACTCATGTGTTGATATGTGTTGTCAAGAGTAACAGAAGAATAAGTCTGTTTTCTTATGTGTTCATTCTGCCTTTCAGCTCTAGTCTTATCTATTATTATTATCGCTACCTTACACTTTGTCAACACAAATAATGCTTTTTATCTTTATTAAAGCTTTCTTGGCCTGTTTATCATTTGGTCAGACGTTAAGCTTCGATGCTTCGCCTCAAGAAGTTTTGATCGACAAATTCTTTGGTAGGAGTCGGCTGTTGAGTGATGTTCCTCCTAAGAAGAACTTGTCAGATCCAAAACCTTTGAAAGTTCACTTCACCTTCATCATTTCCAATGTTTTCGACATAGTAAGTGTTCGAGTTTACAATGTTACATTATCCAATACTGAATCATTACACTCTTTTTCTTTATAAGAATAAATTTCATAAGGATATTGAGGCTCAAAATTGCCATAGAACAATAAAAGTTTAAGAATAGAAATTGAAAAGTTCAGGAACATTTATTTCTTATAAGAAGTAGTAAAATGTATTTGAATCCGGCTGTTCTTACATTCTTCTTTATCTTCAACCTGATATTCCTAAACTGTTCATACCTTAACCATTAATTAGAAGCCTGTTTTTGCTATTGATATATTATTGTAAAGTTTGACGCTCTTTGTCCATCTGACACAACTGAGTGGTGTTAATCTTCTTATTTTGTAATTATGTCTCAGTCAAACGTATTTCCTAGATTGTTCATATTAAGTTGAGAATGATCACTCTCGGTTTTCCGCCGCTTGTTCTTCGATTCTGGCAAAATTTGAATTTTGTATCCTTATAAAAATGTTCAATGAAAAAGAGCGTATCTCGAGAGCCGCAGTGACTGCATTAGTATGCCGCTAGGATGCTGCTGAGCTACCCTTACTTTTGCACCATCGCAGCTCATTTGTCGCTGTCGTGTCTTTAGTGCATGACTTGCAATATTGTTATTGATGTCTTTCTTTTTGATAGACTATCTTTAAATCAAAAGTCATTGTCAAAGTTTGTGTTTTATGTGATTGAAACTGGATGACCTTGTGTGTATTTCCAACATAAAACGCACAGCTGTATCCAGCGGCGTGGCCAGACGAAAATTAGTGGGGAGGGAAAACCCTAAAATTTTCAAACTGGGGGGCAAAAAGGTATACCCAGACATTTTTATTGTGTTTTTCAATTACAATTTTGGTCAAGTTTTGAAAAGTGGGGGGGCAATTGCCCCCTCATACCTCCCCCTGGCCACGCCACTGGCTGTATCATATTCAGTTTATCTTGAATGTTACACTAACGTTGGATACTCATATCGATACAACCTGCAAAAAGGCAGCAGAAAGAATTAATCTTCTCAGGTGCATTCTCAACTCCATTGATACACCAACAGCCATGGTAATCTACAATGCAATTAGCATGCCCCCATTCACGCACTGTAAATCAGTTGGGATGGTCAGAATCAAAATTAAAGCGTTTGCGTAGTATCGAGAAACGAAGTATGAACATTATCAAATCCAAATATCCACCTAAAACTGATATGTCATATATAGAAAATCAAATAAAGAAAAGTATTTACGAATTTTTTCTCGACTGCCCACAATGTATGTGACCCGTAAGGATTATTTCAAAGTAGCCAAACCTGAAACATATACACGAAACAAAAACCATACTGCTAAACTACCACATATGAAAACAATAATTTGGCAAAAATGTAAAGCTTATGCTGGTGGAAGAATTTTCAATAATTTACCCCTCGAGACTAGAAAGATTCAGTCCAGGATTGGTTTTTCATCTTTTTTAAACGAACATTTTAGTCAAACAAAATTTATATTTTGAAATCTAAAAACACTTTATACAGCTATTATATATATATAGATATTTTTAACTCTTAAATTTATGTCAGGACCCTTAAGATAATAGCATTTCAATATGCTGATAGGCTATACAGTATAAATATTCGTGTACCTACAAGACATTTCACATCGCATCTGTCAGTCTTGTTGATACTTTGAAATTGAAAAAGCCGTAAAGGCTGGCAAAGATTTTTTCAGAAAAATAGCGAGAAGCATTGCAAATATATATAAATTTTATATCGGAGGGCACGTACTTTCATAATAACAATAAAGTACCCTTTTTGCTGTCATATATTGTCCCCTTGGTTAATGAAAAAGTGCCTTTAATGCGTTGTACCCCAGACCCCAGCCCCCAGCCTCAAGGTTGAAATGCTTTCTGCGTTTCTATTAAGAATCATTTCCATATGACTAAATACAAAAGGAGACCGGTATTCTTTCCAGTTAAGAGTACATTCGAATATTCAAATATGATTCATTGAACTAGAATGCGTTGGACAATCAGCAGAAAAGAATTGTTTAGGACCAGTCGCAAGAGGAAATAGTTACAATACTAAAGTTTGGTTCACAGTGACGGTGGAAATAAGTTCACGATGGCATACAACAAAAGGCGTCCACACAATTCCCTCTACTGACTATGCTTACATTAATGTTGAATGTCGATATGTTTTTTATCATTTACTCTTAAATTTCAGAAGTTGGACGAAGAAGAAATAGATTTGGGCATCTGGGTGGCTATGGTGAGTTATTTTCAGACATTTCATCGATTTAAAGACGATGTGCACAGCTATGTAATGTTTGTATGCAGCGCCATCACCCTGAAGAATATTTTTGCAGTGCTCTGAGGGATACTCAGTACTATAGGAGACATCATTAGTATTTTGGAGAATACCATATGTACTGGAGTATATATCTAGCACTAGGGAGGGAAACTGCAAGTATGTAAGATATTACTTCCACAATACTAATGATATCCTTCAACAGTTCTAAACACCATCCACAGCACTGATGGTATCTATCAAAAGTACTCTTGTCCTCCAGAGTACTGATGGTATCCCCTCACAGTACTGATGGAGCATCTATAGAAAATGCTACACAGCACTGAACACTTTCAAATGTACTGATGATATTCTTTCATATAACAGAACATTCTCCACAAAACTGAACACCATTCACAGCACAATACTACAAAGACGCTCCCTAGGGCTTGGGTGATTTGCAAATAATCCCGAAGTTTCTATTAATTTCATCATAATTGCATTGCATTTACAGATTTGAAACAGATCTCCAGAAAAATTTAGCTCCTAGATTAAGTTTAACCTTAAGCCTTCAAGAAATTGCCGCCCCCCTTATTCTTGATAAAGTACCCATGAAGCGTCGTGCCCCAGCCTCCAAGGTCGAGATACTTCATACGTTCCTATGTAAATTCATTTCATGTTTACATGAATAAGGAGATCTGCAATCCTTCGAATTATTGATTCAAATATTCTAAAATGATTCATTTGAACTAGAATACGTTGTACAATCAGCAGAAAATAGTTATTTTGGACCAGTGGTGGACTGGCAGGGATGCTAGGTTGCGAACGCAACCCGGGCCCTTACAATCTCGTAGAATCCGGGCCCTTGCTTGAGAAAAATCGAGATTTGCAATTAACAATTTCTGTGAGCAAGAAAATGACACTCATCCTAATATAGATACGGATATGGGGATCAGGATTGACTAGGATTCTAGGCTCAGGTATCCGGTTCCTCTCCATCTTGCAGCTTTTGTAATCCTGCAATTTCTTGCCCGGTATGTTATAATGCTAGAAAGTGATTTTTGGCATTCTTAAAAATTTGCCTTCATGAAACTTTCACAACATTTTCAAGACTTCCATTTTAGGGGTAGGCTGATATTGCATTGTGAGAATCGCTCTAAGACTAAGGAAAGGGTGCATACGAAACATTTGGTGACTTGATGGGCCCAAAGATGATCCTCGAGATTCCGTTAAAATAGAAGAGAAAATGGCAGGGTATAGGTTGGGAAGAATTTTTCAGAGAAAAGCTTGAAAAGCAGATGACGTAATGGCAAGATTTTGGTAACCGGCTTACGTGATGGCATTTTGTTGTGCCTTATTGATTCGAATGATGGCAATGTGATCTAAAAATGTGACCTCCTAAGCCAAAGAAAAGGACGTTTTTCAAAAAAATTTTCTGATACCCTGATTTATCGAATAAGTATCAAATTAGCAAAATTTCCTTATTGCTAAATGCCAAGCATGATGCAGAAAGATGCATTCTAAGCCAAAGTAAAGACGTTTTTATAAAATTTTCCTAGCACGCTGATTTATCGAACAAGTATCACAAAATTAGCAAAATTTGCTTATCGCTAATGGCAAGCAAGATGCTGGGCGATGCATTCTAAGCAAGAGTATAGGACGTTCTTCAAAAATTTTCTTGGTACGCTGATTTATCGAATAAGTATCACAAAATTAGCAAAATTTCCTTATCGCTAATGGCAAGCATGATGTTGGGAAAAGCATTCTAAGCCAAAGAGAAAGTTTTTTCAAAATTTTACTAACACTCTGATGTATAGAATAACTGTCGCAAAATTATCGAAACTTCTTTATCACCAATGGCCATAATTGGAAGATGCTTTGGCGTTCTAAGCCAAAGTTCTGGCCTAAAAATATGCCTGGGGGCTTTGTCCCCAGACCATACCATTTCAATGCCTTCTTCACTCACTTGATTTACCGTGGTCACAATGTAGGGTGTGGTACCCCGCAAAACTGCGGGCCCTTTGCTAAAGGTAGCAACCCTGGGATTTCTATGCCAGTCCGCCTCTGTTTTGGACCAGATGCTGAACTAGGTAAATTAAGACGAAAACGTTACAATTCTAAAGTTTGGTACACGATAACGGTGACATCAAAGTTGTACTTGATGTCTTACTGGATCAGATGCGACGAGATATGATGCAGTGTGACAATACATCAAACTCACAGTGTATTTGCTTGAAAAGAGGGCAGGCGTTGGTACTCAATACTGCAGTAAATTTTGTTTATTTGTAAATTTGAATCATTTTTCTCCTGGCAGCATTGGAAAAATGAGTTGGTGAGCTGGAACAGGAGTGAATATCGTACCGAATTTCTTGAAGTTCCGGCCAGAAAAGTATGGATTCCTTCCATCATCATTCAGCAAAAGTAAGTTGCAAATTTCACTTTGATTATATTTTAGGTGGACTTACCTCTAAGAGTTCATCCAAAGAGGGGTCCACTAACCCCACTGGTTGAAAAGTCCCTTGATCGAAAAATTGGAAAGGACACCGATGAGTGCCAAACGCAATGCTTTAGTAGTTGTCATGTTTTCACTATGTTTCCGCTTCTCCTTCTTGCCATCCGTATTATTGCATATACAGATTTGATACAAATATCGCACAAAACCTAAGCTTTTTTTGGTACAAGAAAATCCGTCTTTTTCTCAAACTTTTGGTTTATAGGTTCGGTTCATAAATATACAAAGCTTGTATATGCTTTGAATATAAAAGGATGGATTTGATATTTTGCTTGTTACGGGTTCAATATATATTACACCTGTTAGACTATGATGAGGGTATCCTCCCAGGAGTATGATGTTTTGGATATGAGTTCTAGATACGCTGTCCGAATAGGCCATTGAATTTCACAGACATGTGCAGCTCACTAGCTAAAATTATTATTCCTTCTAGGGTAGTTACGGAAAAACTGGTACCAACTGGCAATAATGCAGTCGTTATAGTTCACCCAGATGGCGTTACGACCCTTGACTTTGGGACAAGAATCAAACTGACATGCTCCATGTCTGCCTGTCTCTTCCCTATCGACACACATAAATGCCCCCTCACTTTCATATCGATATCCCAAAACTCGGACATGGTGATGCTGGTTCCAGATTATCAAGCGCGCAGATACTATAGCGAATTTTCTCAAGGTTCCACCGGCTTGTGGCAGATCAAAACTCATGATTTCGAAGCATACACTCGCTATCTGATTATGACCGGGGGATATTTACGTCATCTTTCGATCCTGGATACTTACCTGACCTTCAAGCATAAACCGAATCACTACTGGCTTCATTTGCTTTTTCCGATTGCCCTGATATGCGCTGTGACTTTTTTTGCCGCGCTTTTCCCAAAAGAAGGCGGAGACCGTACGGCCCTACTGATCACTTGTTTTCTAGCCCAATTCTTTTACCTGGATACAGTGCTGCGCATCGTGCCAAAAACATCTGATTACGTGCCAATGCTGATTATCTTTATATATGTTGTACTGGTGTTTACTGCCGCTCAGCTCGGGCTCACTGCTATCACTGCGTATTATGCCGAGAAAGCAAATAAAAATTCAGTTCTCTCTCCGTGGCATCAAAAAATCATCATGATTTTGAGCAAGATTTGCCTACTGGGCCTATTTAGCAACAAAAAGAAGAATGATGTAAAATTGGCGAAAGAGAACGGTGGTTTCAGTAACGAAATCAAGCTAGCATCGACCCCTTCCTTGGAAAGTAACAATGCACCCAGCCGAGCTTCTATCTGCGATACAAAAGAAGATGGCAGTATTGAGGGAAACGCTGAAAATGAGGCTAAAGAAAGTGAGGCTGGAGATCAGGTTAAAATTTGCAAAACAATGTGCAAAGTAATTGATCGCTTTTCCGTTATTTTGTCATTGATTGTGGTTGTTGCCACTCCGATGGTTTTCCAGTTCATTTATGATGGCACCATAAAGTACAAATGCAATAATTTGTCATGAAGACTGAATATTCTACATGAGGCGGAAATCAATTAAAGAGTTTGCTATTGCAAGATTTGTCAGTTGTAACCACCTTTTTTTTAGCTAAAATTGCTTTAAGACTTTGGGTTAACCATAGTCTAAAAATATCTTTAATCGCCTTCCTTTTTTACGTTATTCGTTGTTTTCAACTATCTTATGTTGATAAACACTAAGAGAGCTTGGTTCGAAGACTTTTATAGTTAATCTCAGTGTCCTTCGTAACATTTATTGTAACTTTACAAATAACTTTCATTGATTCTATTTTCTAGTATGGTAATTTTTCATGTATATTAAAAATTCTTGCCTGTAAGATTTTTGTTCAATTAAATGGAATTGATTGGATCTTTCTACAAAAATATGTATTACTGTCACTGTTCGAAAATTTGAATATCAGGCCCCGTCCACACGTATACGTTTACGTTCATAAACGCATACTTTTTTATACGTTTACACCTTGCGTCCACACGTAAACGGCGTTTCAGTTGACCCTAAACGCATACTTTCGAAAACGCTGTCCAAAGTGGATACTTTTGAAAACACTGTAATCGCGTCTTGGTGTGGACGGTCGTAAACACATACTTTTGTAAACGATGACGTCATAGCCTCGGTTCTTATTTGTCAGAAGAGGCTATTGTAACAGAGCCACGCAAAAACAATAATATCGGGCTCTGCGTCAGTCGGTTCTTTCTTGCTTGCTGTAATTTCTGCTTTGATTTCATGTGCTCAAGCCAGGATTGCATTAATAAGTTTACATGCAGACTAAGTCAGAAAAAGGATCAACATGATTTCTACCAATACTGTTGTGTCTTGCAGAGATGGCAGCCGAAGACATGCGAAGTCGGCGCCAAAACATTGCAAAGGCAGTTTACGCATGCGTAGCCTCTTAATGACTTTTGGGTACGAGATTGTGTTAATATTTAACAATCGTTTTCAGTCGTTTCAGCGTTTACGTGTGGACAGGCGAAAACGCTCTGAAACTGATCAGTGAATCCGTATGGATGGAAAATATTCTATGAGTTTATAAAACGTTAACGTATACGCAGTGGCGTCGCCACGGGGTGGACTGGGGTGGAATTGTCCACCCCAGTTTTCCCAGAGGTGAATTTCCTAATTCGCTGAAATCCGTTCAGAAAAATGGAAGGGGGGGGGTAAGGCACCCTGAACCCTTTGCTGAAAGACAAGTAAAGCAAGACCAGAAGTGACATGACATTGTGTGATATCATATAGAAATGTGGATGTCATTATTACACCATTATGGCAGTCGTATTCCAAGTCATATTGACGTCATTGTCAGTTTTCCATTGTTAGCATGAGAAATATACATGCAGAGCTAAGAGAAAAGGCTTGCAGAAAGGGCGTTGCCTACATTCTCTGAGCTTCTGAAAGGCGTGGTCGACGAAAATTTCCGGGGGCTCCGCCCCCCAGCTCCCAGGTCCACCCCAGTATATTTGGGCTGGCGACGCCCCTGCGTATACGTGTAGACGGGGCCTAATTTGTTCATATTCATTAAGTTTCAACACTTTCCCTTGCATTTGAACACCCTCAATAGTACTACACAGACGTCTCTCATGATGATAATGTCAAAACTTCATAATTTCAAATTTGTCCTTCTTTACCAACAGGACTTCAAAGCTCATAGGCGAGATGAATATCGCAAAATAGTGGTTAATTTTCTTTGTTTGTTCAGCCTCGGAAACTAGCTTCAATAGTTTTCGATACAGTTGGATTATTCTCTTCCACCATGATTTAGCAAAGGTTGACAAAATCTAGCACGGGTATAACAGTCCGAACTTATCACCAAATAAAAAGTGAAGGAAAATTATCTTAGGAAATGGTATACGTATAAAGTTACGAACGTCAAACTCTTTCAGTTTGTTAGCGGAATGAAGGAATCATTTTGGGACAGGTAAATTAACAAAATATGAATATCAAATAAATCCAAATACCGACAGTGACAGAGAGTAAGTAATCAGAGATTTCTGATACCCAGTGCTTGTGGAATTTTCTTCTTATCATCCACATCATGAACTGGAGAGTTACCACATCTTTCTGCCCATGGTTGGACAGAGAGCAGTGAGATGGTTAGAATAGAAATGGCTTTCCCAGAAAATATAAAAGATTTGTTTATGGAGTTGGATAACAGTGACGATGAAGACGCAAATGATTTACTGGGAATGGACAATAGCACTGATGAAGACGAATAATTAAAAGGTTAATGATGGGGACACAAAGTGTTGATATTTTAAGTTGAACTATTATATCATTCGCTTATTTTTCACGTTGCAATCTGTGCCTATATGGGATTCAGATAATAATGTAACAATTTAGATGGTGCCAAAGCCAGTATCAAACGATTTTAGGTCATTCTAGTCCACTATCCTGCTGAAAATGTCAAAATGTGAAAAATTCCACATTAGGAAAAGGGTGAATTTTGGTCATGTGACCAAAATATGGGTGTGTTTACCTTACAATATCAAAAAGACCCAAACATTATATACTTAAGAATGAAATTAATTGCCAAAAGTTGTGTAGCTACTTCAGAGAAAAGGATTTTATTGTCAGCTTCTCCACAGAGGTCAATTGTCTAAGAACCTAACTGTGACCCCGTATCTCCCACACCCACCCCCAGATCACCAACACAAGAGCTACATGAAAATCATAGCGGGATAAACTCCGCACAGAATTGTTACCTACCTCCACCACAGCCTGGTCTATTGGTTCTCTTCTGACGTACTACACTGACGAGTGTCAGACAAAAAGCTTTTTGATTAGTAGTTATCTATATAGCAATTGCGCTATAGCGAAATATATGATAAACAAGGAAGGAGACTAGCTCTCTGTGACAAAAAGCTTCATGCTTTCGCAATCATCAGTCTGATGTGAAGGGGTCCAATCTCCTTTCTTGTTTCTCATCTAAATTAATAGCCATAAGTTAGGTTTTCGCAGTGATACTCACACCGACTCTTTATTTTCCTACCTATTTCTTTCAATGAGGGCTATTAAACTTTTGTGAAATTTTGGCTGGTGTGAGTGAGCCTTTCTTCTCTATGATAGAGCGTTTCACAGTAAGTAAGTTAACTTCCCTCTCGGATCATTGTTGTATATCGACAAGGCTGAAAACAAGTTGTTTTATCCCGTTAGATAAACATAAGGAGCCTTGTCAAGTTAGCTTATCTCCCTCTCCACATAAATTCTTATGGAATTCCCAGTCTGAGCAAACCTTTATTGCAAAGCTAAATAGCAGTGCCACAACTGACAAGTTAAAGTCATTTGATAGTTTGCCTTTTACTTCTAATCAAGAGGGAGTAAATAATGCAGTAAATCAATTATCTAACATTATACTAGATGTCGCAAACTCCTCTATAACCAAGAAAAAATTTAGCCCCAGACAACGTAATAAGAGGTCCAGCAATCACAAGAAATGGTTTAATAAGGAATGTAGTACTACTAAGAATAAGCTTTCAAGACTTGCCTCTCAAATGAAGCAGAACCCATTTAATCGTGATTTGCAAGAAAAATACCGTGCTTTATATTTACAATACAAAACTTTGATTCGGAAAAAATCTCGAGCATACCACAACCGTATTAAGGAAAACCTTTTATCTGTCGAAAGTAATAATCCGCGAATGTTTTGGGAAATAATCTCGAAAATGAAATCTGATGATAATGTTAAACACAATGGTGAGCAGCTTGATGATTTGCCACAAAAAGCTGAAAAGTATATAAATTATTTTAAAAATCTTTACTCGGCAAAAGGTGCGGCTGAAGATCATATAGGATCGGTATTCAAGTCCTACCTCAGGTCGGATCAGCGAAGTGAAAATATTATGAAGCACCTTAACTCGCCAATTAAATGTGAAGAAGTCGTTAATGGTATTAAAAAACTGAAATTAGGTAAAGCCGCAGGTATAGACCTTATTATGAACGAATTCTTGAAGTCTGGCAGTAATGTTCTTGCCAAACCCATTACCAAGCTGTTCAACCATATTCTATTGTCCCATAGCTACCCTGAACAGTGGTCAGTAAATATTCTTTCGACTATTCATAAAGGTGGTTCTAAAGACAACTTAGATAACTATAAAGGTATCAGTGTTAGCTCTTGTTTTGCTAAATTATATGGTGCGGTACTCTCAAGTAGACTTGAAAAAACAATATCAGAATTTGATCTTAATGGATCCAACCAAATAGGTTTTCTTAAAGGACATAGAACCTCAGATCATATTTTCGTTGTCAATTTACTTATTAACAAAGTAGTAAAGAAACTGGGGAAAGCTTTATACACCGCCTTTATCGACCTTCGTAAAGCTTATGATACGATTAATAGAAACTACCTTTTCAGTAAACTCTGGTCATTTGGTTTTGAGGGCGAAGTTCTATATAGCCTTCAATCAATGTATAAGTGCGTGTATCAACGTATAAAGCTTCAAAACAATCTTCTAGAACCAGTCGCTACAGAGCTTGGGCTAAGACAAGGTTGTAACCTTTCTCCACTACTTTTTAATCTCTTTATAGAGGATATCAAATTTGAGTTCGATGCTAAATGTGATCAGGTTTGCCTGGCCGACAAACAACTCAGCCATCTCTTGTATGCAGATGATCTCCTACTCATATCCACGTCCCAATCGGGATTACAAAGATGCTTGGACAAAATACAAGCTTATTTTTCGAGATCTAAGCTCAGTGTCAATTTAAAAAAGAGCAATATTATGGTCTTCAATAAGACAGGGAAAATACCCAAACATCTTTTATTCTGAATTGGAAAAGATCAAGTTGACTTCGCAACAAGATACAAATATCTGGGTACACTCCTTTCTTCTTCAGGATCTTACAAACCTGCTATTTAAAACTTAAACGAGAAGTCAAGGAAAGCATATTTTTCACTATTGACAATCTTGAAGAATATAGATTTTGATCAAGGAGTCTGCCTCAAAATCTTTGATACTGCAATTAAGCCAATTTTGACATATAATAGTGAAATTTGGACGCAACTTAGCCCTCAACAGATCAAAATTTTCAGGAAAATCGAAAACGTCACTGGTCAAACGAAATTTGTTTTTGAATCATTACTCCCAAATACTGACACTTTACATCTAGAAATGTGTAAAACTTTCCTGGGAGTAAACAGAAGCTGTTCCAACTTAGCTGTATTTGGTGAACTCGGGAGACTCCCAATGGTTGCCAATTGCATTAAAAGAATGCTCTTGTTTTTTCACCGTCTTATAAGCCTAAGCGACGATAGCCTTTTAGCCAATGCAGCTATAGAAAGCATTTCCCTACACGAAAAGGGAAAATTAAGTTGGATGTCTTCAGCTCTTGGTTTTCTAAAGGCGCTTGGAATTGACCCAGATATTAGTAGAATAAAAAACTTGCGTTTTTCCACCTTCAAGCGCATGGTCAGTGTTTATTTAAAGAATTGTTATGAACGATATTGGGCTAAGAATATCAAGGATAGTACTGGTACCTCTAATAAAGGAGGAAATAAACTGCGCACTTATGCCATCATTAAACGTATTTTTCATTGTGAACCTTACACGACATAAATTCACATATATTTTATCGTGTGAAAATATGAATATTATTAGGCGGTTAGTGTCCTTTTTAAAAGATGCTTTTGCTTCGCGATCTGCAGCGGAAAAGTCTCCGTAAAGCTTCGGCAGCTTTACCTGATCACATTTAGTACAGTCTTTTTATCTTATTGCTGTGTGTAATACTTTATGATTAGTTTTGTTATTGTTTTTACTTTTATGTAGTGTAGTGTAGTATGATGACGCTCCAAAAATTTGTGTAGCAAATCATTATTAATAAAATAAAATGAAAATGAAATGAAGGTGTGTTAAAACATCACTATAATTTACAATAGTAAAGATTGAATTGGATTTAGCATTGAATTGAATATCAAGATAAGAGCTTATCTGAGGAAGCTGATCATGGAAATAATGGCGTCGGAAAGTGATGGCTTAGATACCACATCTGTCGCTGTTAACAAGTACCCATCATTCCAACTCAAGCCAGGCAGACAGAGGAGGAAGCCATTTTTGATTGGTGTTGCAGGTGGAACTTGTTGTGGCAAGGTATAAGTATGAAAGTATAGCGAACCTGTACGACTTACTTAAGAACAAAAGTTCTTAGGTTTCCATGAGAGGAAGGCCTAATCTAAGTAGATACCTTATCCTTTTGTCTTGTCTACCCTCAAGACTGAATAGGCCCAGCCGTTGCCCGTATTCGCTGTTTCCCTTGTTCTTCTTAACCTTGATGCTTCAAATCCAAACTGGATAAGCCACCATAACTTAATAAGGCCTTGCGAAGAAGCTGCTTCTGCTGTAGATAGAGGCAGGGATGGCAAATGGTTATATCCCTTGACCTTTTTTAGAGGGATGTGTGTTAGAAACCACCTTCAGTCCTGTCACATAAAGTGTATGGAGAAAATTGGCTTGCTCTCTTGTAGTTTCAGGCAAAAATGCCAAAAGGAGTCAGGAAGTGTGGTCACATAGAGAGGAAGGACTAGGGCTGTCCCATTCCTTGAATAGTTTACCTATTCATTTAGGCCCTTTGGGCTTAGCGCATGAGCCAATGCCTTAAGAAGATAGTAGTGCTATTTGCCTATCAACTATCAATACGCTACTTATGATTAGTTTACCTATGGGCCCTTTGTGCTTTGTGCATAAACCGATGCCTTACAAAGATAGTAAGTGCATTTGCCTATCATCAAGTTTCTCAAGGAGCTTGGAAAGATTAACTTGAGGGGTTAGGCTAAATATTTTCAAAAAGCTAGGGATGGCCCATCTGCTATTATTGTTGATCATTTGCTATCAGGTGCCAAACACTGCAGAATCCAAGTAGATTTTATTTGTTTATATGCCAAAGATCTTTGGAGGGAAGAATGGTTCCCGCTACCAAGGTACTTCATTTTTCCTATCTCTGTTTTAACTCAATTTTATTTTTCATACTTTTTAGTCTGAAGTCTGTAAAAAAATTCTCAAAGATTTGGGTCAGACCAATATTGAATCAGAGAAAAGGAAAGTGATAATACTTGGCCAAGAAAGTTTTTACAGAGAGCTGACGAAAGAAGAATCTGCCTTGGCTGATGCAAATAATTTCAATTTTGATCATCCAGGTAATATACACTTGGGTATTAAAGGAATTCGAGCCAGGATGATGAAATGGCTACCAAGAGCTTTTGGAAATGTTTATTGAAATTTGGAGCATAGGAAACTGGCTTTCAGTCAAAACAATTAAGACCGAATTCATTTAGACATTACCAAAATAAATACCATTTTATTTCTTGGATCAAAAAATCAATAAATTTTGGATTCATCTTCAAAGGCCTCGATTTATTTTCTTTCATCCCTGAACTTTACGGAGGATTCCCAAACTTTGAATCAAAATTCTGAATTTTAAACTTATCAGCATTCGTTTTAGGTCATTATTTGTCAAGATTTCTTCAGAAAAATCCCCAGTTAATGACTGATATTTTAGTGAATATTGAGATTTTTCTTGAACAGATTGTTTACCGGCCTAATCATCTTTTTAAACCTGTAGAACTCTTAAAACTCTCACAGCAAACTAAATTTGAGCACTTTGGATGACGCGAGCAATTGTTTTTACTTTGACGCGAAAATTTTGAACAAGGAGACTGGGGAATGGAATAGAAATTGTCAAAAACGTTTGGGCCTTAGGGAGGGGGAGGGGGGAGACTTTAAATCACCATTTTATCATCCTCGTCCAAATACCTTTTATAGGTCAGTGTAAAACTATAAATTGTTATTTCTCTTCAAAATTATCATGATTGGCAATTCAAAAGAAAGACGGTGGATCTCATATCACACAATGCTTGATAGGAATTTGCCCCTTTGCCACAATCATGATGACCTCAATCTGTTATAGTTGCAGTCAAGCCACAGTTTTATGTTTTGGTATCTTAGAGAATATGTTAACAAGGGGCATGCTATGTAAACATTGATTCATAAGGCATTGTCTAACGTGGGAAATTAAATCTGCAATTGACATTTGTCACCAATGGGTATGGCTCTGGAGAAGGATTTGATGCAAGACACTAATTAACACCTCACTGTGGATAAGCCTGGAATTGTAACACATCAAGGTTACTGTACCAACTTATTGTCCTTGTTTAGGAAAGTGGTTAGTGTTCGCCTTTGGTTGCAATAGCCCCGGTTTGAGACCAAATGGAGGTATTATATTTCAATTGCGTTAGCCTGCAATGATAAAGTTTAACGTTAATAAGGGACATGGTCATATCATGCATTGTGTGACATGAGGTCAATCTGTTGAAGAACTGTCCATTGTTGCAAGATCCAAAGGATTCAAGTAGAAACTGCAATTTAGAAAGACCCATTGAAATTTACCCATTATACATAGAAACTAATTTGAATTTTTACTTAGATAGTAAATAATTTTAGATAAGCCATATTCTATTTGGAATGAAACAAAATTTGTTTTTCTTAGCACCTTAAAACCTCTTGTAATACAGATGAACAATTCGACAAAGCTACAATAGAACTAAGCAGCTCTGATAAGATATTTGAGATATTGTAATATTCACATTGTGAAAATCATCCATCTTTTGCTTTAGGCTCTGTAAAGCGATACATGACCTCCCAAGGTTTTGTTTCCAATCATATGAAAATTGAAACAACCAATTTTTGGTATCTGTGTGTTATATGAATTTCATGCATTTCATCTTCTTCAAATCTTTAGGTGCGTTTGATGACAATCTGTGTCTGAAAACACTTGCAAAGCTTCACAAAGGAGAACAGGCTCATATCCAAGACTACAATTTCAAAACGCACTCTGGGTAAGGTTATCATGTTTTTATTAATTTGGGGCAGGCAAAAACAGTACGACATTATTAGAGAGTGGAGAGGGTAGGGGGTACTTTTCAGGGTAGGGGTACTCAGTGACTTAAGGATACTAAGTAATATGTAAGTATGGCAGGGGGGAGTCCATGTGGTGTAAATAAGAACAAAACAGGAACATTTGAAAATGAACCCTCTTGGGTTCCTTATTGCCAGGGACTTTTGTTGAAAAGTAATCCTCGGGATTTTCCAAGGGGTATAAAAAATGGCCACATTATTCTTACTCCGAGTCTGGTTGGACCCCCTTTCTGTGCCATTGCTCCTGAAATGAAAGTCAAATACATGGAATGGAAGATTAAATTGGTTAAAACTGTTTTGGCAGCCTTCTATCCTCATCTCTTCCTAACAATGCTGTTGATGAATTTGCAACTGTGAAATCTATGTCCATAGGGAACCAGAATACAGAGTGGTATACCCAGCCGATGTCATATTATTCGAGGGGATTCTTGTGCTCTACAACAAGCAGATACGAGACTTACTTGACATGAAAATATTTGTTGATACTGACAGCGATACAAGGCTTGCTAGAAGAGGTATATAACTATTATCCATTCATACCTTGCATACTTATAGATGATGATAGTTTATAGGCACATATTTCAATATATAGGTTCATTTCTGTTTCATGTAATGGATTCCTTTCACACTATTCAAAGGTAACGAGAATAAAGAACAAATACCAAAGTTACAATGAGATTGCACACTGTTAGAGAAATTCAATAGATTGATAATGGAACAATAGATCCATCATGAAAATTAGGCAGAGCTCTCTCAAAAGGTAGACTCATTCAGGAGAGAGAGACCCCCTTCCCTTCAACCCTTCAGCTTTGTGAGAATCTGGCATTGGAACCGATTGGTCCTGTTGGAATTGATTTCCTCATAATTGTGGTAATGCTCGTGCTAGTAGCAACGTAGTTCGACATTACTGATTGTTCTTATATCCTTTACTTCAAGTTGGTATGATAATGATAGCTATTCAAAATACATAAGCCAATTAAAACCAACAAGAAAAGTAAATAATTTTTCAATAAGAACCTAATAAAAAGTCAATAATTGTAATATTAAAAATGAAAATAACTGATGTGATGTAAGTCAAAGTACTGAATAGTAAAAATACTAAGTGATGATCAAAATGACTGATTCCAAATTTACTATTTTAGTTTTGAGAGACATACTCGAGCATGGGAGAGATATTGATAACGTGTTGAATCAATACACTAAGTTTGTCAAACCGGCGTTTGAGGATTTCACGTTACCGGTAAGTCTGTTGTTTTATTAATTGTTTTATTATCTGCTTTAGTCAGTTGTTTTGGGTTATTTTAATTAGTTAATGTTGATTTATTTTTACAGAAATATAGCAAATGTCTGCCTCAAAGAATCGAAAGATATGGAAAGTCTCTGAATAGTATTCGACTGGTGACTCCAAGGGGGGTACATGACCGAACTTCACATGAGGTTATGCCGCTGAGATTCTTCAAGCATACCCATCTATGATACCAGTTTTAGGGAAATATACCCAATATTATGAGCGAAACGAAAATGTCGTAAAAGCATAGACCCATGTTAAGATGTGCTATGAAAAGCTACTTATCAGATTGCATATCCAATTACATAGGATTTGACAGAAAAATCGTACCCATTTTTAGAGATTTTTGAACAAAAAGCACCTATATGGATGGCACACCCCCCGTACCAATTTTATGCTATGCACACCCCCGGGGAATGACTGCCTCTTACCTTTGATGATGATGATGATGGTTTTACTTTTGTCAGTCTGGATCAAGGTAACAATAAGGTGTAATCACGAAGATTTGTCAGAAATAAATATCTCTAAATCGTCAATAAACAGAAACTCAAGTTCCGTTGAAATTTAAATTGTCTCGAGACTAAGTTACAACAACGACAGTTATGATGATGATGATGATTTTCATGATGACCAGGATAATACATAATTAACGAAATGCCGGATAACATAAGGTAGCATAATCAGTTTGTCATATATAGTTAACTGTGAATGCCACAATCGAGTCATTATTAAAACTTAAAAATTGGTAATTGGTAATCAATGCCTCTCAGCGTTCAAATTAGGTAAGTGGGGTAAGTGGCTCTTGAGCCAGCGACAGGGGCTCTACCCACCTCTATCTGAAAATATAGTAGCGAAAGAAATAGGAGCTTTTGGGTCCCCTCTGAATCCACTTGACCATCTTACTCTTACATACTATGATTATCTGTTATCTTTATCACTATCTGGGTGCGGCCCCTTAGCTTGGGTAACCTTTGTTCAAGACTTGAGTGAAGGTAAAAGCTCAAATTATATAAGCTAGAATAAGACAGAGTATAAGACTCTTTTACTTATGTTCCCATCCAGCTGTCTTCAATGAGAGAATATCTACCTTTAGGTGCAAGTGGTTATTAAGGTAAGACATGTGAAAAGTTTCAGAGCTAAGTGGGAGCTCATCTGGTTTAAGATGGTTTATCAGCATGAATAGCTGAGGCTTAAGATTGTTAATTGATGAAACGTGATAATTTTATTGGATCTGCCAGACCTCACGTCCAGATTCCAGATTCAGATAAGGGAGCTGAGATGAATAATTAACTAGTAATCATATAGAGTTGATTTATATTTGTACTGTAAGGTCACCGCTATATATTAGAAGGCTTCTTACAGTAGAATCTACACTCAAAAGCAGAAAATCTTTTGTGGATTGACTGTACTATATTTTGTGTATTCTGTGTAGACTCTGCTGTATAATTGCTCTATATAAGGAGACAATCTATTTAGTGCAGATTCTACCGTATAATTACTCTATATAAGGAGACAATCTATTTAGTGCAGATTCTACTGTAAAATTTATTTTATATAAGGAGATAATTCATCGAGTGCAGATTCTACTGTAAAATTTACTCTATATAAGGAGACAATTAACGAGTGTACATTCTACTGTATAATTTACTCTATATAAGTAGACAATTTATTAAGTGCAGATTCTACTGTATAATTACTCTATGTAAGGCGACAATGTTTAGAATGTAGATTACACTGTATAATTGCTCTTACAAGGAGAAAATTCATTGAGTGTACATTCTACTGCATAATTACTCTATATAAGGAGATAATTTATTGTTTGTACATTCTACTATATCATTACTCTATATAAGGAGATAATGTATCGAGTGTAGATTCTACTGTATAACCGCTTTTTTTAAGGGAAAAATTTATTTTAAGTGTAGATTCTACTTTATGATTGTTCTACATTCCTCTATATAGACATGCTCTGCTTGAGTTAAATGTAAGCTTCTTATATATCTTACGATCTAACAGTCCAACTCTTGTAGTTTTAGTCAATATTCTGTTATGCACCCTTGACTTTAAGACCTGATTACATGGGAGGAGCTAGTTTTGTAAGCGAGATGGCTCGTTAAGCAGACCTCCAAAGTCAATGTTCTAAAGATGTCAATTATCATCTGAATGTGTTCTATAGATGTCAATTATCATTTGAATGTGTTCTATAGATTTCAATTATCATTTGAATGTGAAGAACTAGGCAAATGCGATGGCCCTGCCTAGCCTGTTGTGCTCTCGTAGGAAAAAAAGTGATGAGATTCGAAAAAATGCTCCTATATGCTTATAATCTTATGTTTTCATTCTTCTTTATCATAGGAAAAAAATAAGAAAGAGATAATAGGGAAGTAGACAATAATCATCATAATGACGTAATAGCTAAATGGCCAGACACAGTATTGTGCTTCAAACAGCAGTTTCATAATATGTGTCGTACCTCTCTTGTCTTTGAGAATTCTCTCGCTTTTGAGAATTTGGTCTCCTTTGTGAGTTGTGTGTGTGCTTGTCAGTGATGAGCGTATTGCACCTCCGCGATGAGCTGATTTTCTCATTCCTTACTCCTTTGCTGCAGTTGAAAAAAGATTCCGCAAATCCCCTGTGCAGCCTAGCATAGACGAAGCAATTGGTGACGGTACTGAATACCACCAGTATGGCCAACCAGTCATTAGCTTCTTGATACAGTGGTAGCCTATGCAAGCTCTTTAAAATTTTCATATCCACAACTAACAGAATGTAAAATATGTTGTATGGGAGAGTGCAGACAAGAAACAGGGCAAATGCGACTTTGAGAATCAACAGAAGAGTTACCTCCTTGGTGAATTTTTGATTCGTCATTCTGCGAATCAAGTTTCGTTCTTTTAGCGACTCTGCAATCTTGCTGATGGTGTAACACATTATGCCGAGCGGGATCAGGCTTTGCACGCACAGGACCGTGATGTTGAACGCCAGTTCACCGTACGGACTTCTCCAATTCGACAGGCAGTGCTTTCTTTTGAACGTGGTTGAGGTCGAATTGATGTACGGTATGTAGAATATTATTGATGCTACCCATATTATACATACCGTACTGTGTATGCGTATCCGGCTGTATCTTCGTCGCAGCGGAAGGACGATGCCCCGATATCGCTCAATGGCAATGCTGGTCAGTATCCAAGCGGAAGCATTGACGGTAATGGGCTCGATGGCTGATATGGCTTTGCACGTAGTCTCGCTGAAGGATAGACCGTTTTTGAACATCAGCATGGATAGAATCACGCGAAAAGGCGTGAAAAAAGCGGCTAACAGATCGGAGATTGCGAGGTGTATTATGTATGAGTCATATAATGTCTTTTTCACTTTTCTGCTGAAGAAGCAGATGATAGTGATGTTCCCAGTCACGCCACAAGTAAATATCACGCTGTAAATCACAATCAGGACTATCACATGGGCTGAAAATGCGAATGTCTTTCCTGCTACCTGGATATTGCTGGCTTTGGTGGAAGTCAGGTTGTTCGCTACAGATGTGAGATTGGCTAGTTGGGTGGTATTCATGATTGCTAGTGTGGAGAGTGTTTCCTCGTGTGTGGGATAAGTTTGCTTGAGTTTGATCAGCTCTCTGTGTTTTTGCCACTGTCTTTCCTTATTTTTATCTGACGAAGTCCGATGAAAATACACCTTCTCTTCATCCACGTTAGGTGTAAAGCCTGACTAGATGATTATTCATCAAAGTAATTTCTCTTATCTACACTTACTTAGCCAGATAAATGCTTTACCTAATTACGGGATGAAACCGTTGACTCGTAGAACTTTCAAAATTGCTTTGATTTGTTGGCTCGCAAACTACAGTCAAGTCCTTGTATCGGCCGTATTTTGAAAGTCAGGCTTTAAGGCAAATACAATCGTGTCAGAATATTTTTAGGCTTACCACCTAATGATTTCCTTGCAAAATTCTGTTTGCGCTCCAACAATCTCTCCGAAAAGATACCTCTTGTGTATTATCGTAATTCCACTCATTAAATCTCTTAGTTTCTTCTGTCATTTAGAAATGCAGAGATAAGAATTAGTAACAATCATTACTATCGATCTCTTCGCGTCTCTCTAGCCAATATTCATTTTCGCTCTATCGCTGTACCAAGAAACTCAGCTGTTAGTTTCAATTGCGTAGCTCCAAGCTTCTTATATTCTCCCCAGTCAGCCAGGATGCAACTCAGGTGTTCAGGCATAATTTAAAATCATGCAAATTAAAGCCTTTACGCATGATTTAAATCACAAATTTTAAAATGTAACACAATGAAACCACAAGAGTTCTGTTTTGCAAAACCGCAATTAAATACCTTTGCGAGTTAGGTTTTCTTAACAGTAGCAATTATTTCTTGCAGCATAGTGTATAACTGTTTCTCATTCGATAAGTTGGCTCAACAGTTAGTTGCAATAGCGGTTTCCTTCCAAAGTGATTGGCGATATGTTTACAAATGCAATTACTGAAAGTCAAGGTGTTTCTTTAATTTATGCATTAATTCGTACATAGAGTGTCATGACTCTTTTAGATTAATTTTCAAGAAAAATCGTGTGTTTTATTTATTAAGAATTCTGTTTGTATGCCACTCGCCGTTGGTTGTTATTCCCCTCAAGTGTCGCGAAAGGACAACCACGTCGACAGAAGTCACCAGAAAATCAACTCCGGTCTTAAGATTATACCAGGTCGGCGTAGATGCTATCAATTACAATGAAATAGTTTCCCAGATTTAATCTCCCTTGAATTAACATTTTTACCGAGTTTTGAATTATTCATAGAAATTATTTCATCTTGATTTGTTTTCAGTGATTTCTAAACAATTCTTTACCACTTGGTTGAGTTGCTCAATCGACTTAAGCCAGATTCTGAGGATAGCCATAGCCTGTCACTCCCCTTCCTAAGTGCCTTCGCAAACCGGCCCGTTCCCGCTTACCGGTGCTTAATAATTTCCTCTCAGAGTGTGTTTCATACTTCCACATAAAATATTGATATAGCGGCTGTATAGTTGGGCAACCTCTTGGGAGCATTGTAAACACATTAAACCAGGGCGTTTCGGTTCTTAACTAAGGAAAAACTTTCACGAAACGAGTAGGAGAGGTTCTAAAAGGTTCTTTAAGAGTTTCTTAAAGTTCTGAATTCCTTGCGCTAATAGTTGCCTTGTTTATCCTTGGAACAAAGCAAGAAAGGACGTTTACGGGCTGCTGCTCCATAGTAAACCAACCATTGAAAAGGCGCAACAGAAGTCGCTTGAAAAAGATGTTGTCCTAACGGGATTGGTGTTGCCACTAGATTGATTGGTATATTTTCCAAAATTATCACAAATATGTGTGACATTGCCAAACTGGTTAACCAATATCAACTACATTATTCATCAAATTCTCACAACATGTATTTCTTTAAAAAAGAGTTATTCTTTAAATTCAGACAACAAATCCTGAATAAGGGAGTCCTTCCTCAAGTTCAGACTGAAAAGGTTCTTAAGGCCCTTGTTTGAAGAGGCTCTTTTTCACGGGTTTTTACTGTATTTTGTATCACCTTGTGTGGCAGTATAGAGTTTACTACTGTTCAAATGACTACAAGTAATGCCCCCCACTATTTATATTCAGGTCGTATCTGAACATCATTTTCGCAGACGTGTGTTGTAGTACTTTCGTATTTTCTATTTTAGACGAAAAAGTATGCAGATGTAATCATTCCAAGAGGCGTGGATAACAACGGTAAGTTGTATTTTTTGGTTAGTTTTATGTTGCAGTGCAGGACTCAGTTATTCAAAACCCTGATTAACTTAATCTGGGATTAGAGACTTATCCAGGTTTAACTCCTTAATCCCCAATTAACCAATCGGGATGTTAATCAGTGCTGTTCAAAGGCATTTTAGCCCTCGATTAGCTAATCAAGGATTAAGTATTGCTAATCCCCGATTAACTCTGCAAAAGTTTATAGAAAATGTAATGGTGGCCAAACAAAAACGAAGCTGTGGAGGAAGAATTTACTAGAATGCCTATGCCTCTCTTTAATTCTAAATTAATCCAAGTAGACAGGATATTGAATTCTTAAGTATGGTTTGAAAGAAATTTTGAAAAAACAATTCAAGCACAGAAACTTTAATGCATCCATATTTGTGAGAACTTTGCAAGAAATAAACAAGAACCTAGCCTTTGAAAAGCCAAACGAGAGTATGGGAATTTGCTAGGGAAGGGGAACAGGAACAGTTTGCGATTAAGAAGCAGCAAAGACAAAGCGTTTATTTCTTATTTAGTCGTACAGTTGTTGAAGTCACTCAACAAAACGTTTACAGTATCATGCATATTCGTTCAATTCGATAAATCAGATGTTTTGATGAATGAAACTGATGATGCCGTCATTGAATAGTACAGAAATTCAAAATAGCAAGAAAAATCGAAAGCATAGTGAAATGAAAACATACATTACTTAAACTTTTCGTCAGACACTCAACAGAGTGATATCTCAGACAGAGTTTTGTTTAGGTATTTTGGAATCTAACTACATAAAAACCAAGGATCCTCTATTGTGTAGACAGAAAGAGTTTTTTTTTACCTTGGGACTCTTATAGTAATCTCATTGGTAAGCTCACTGTATCGCCGATGTTGATTGGTACTCCTACAAGCGGTAATCAGATTCACAGCAAAGAGTCGAACGCGTGATTTAATTCCGTGGGACGGCACCTACGGTCGTGGTACTCATTTTCATCACATTACTGCATAGACTCGTTTGCACGAGCCGCGAGTCGACGAACCACTCAAATTCTTCTGTCTTATAATCGCTATGCTTATTTCAGTCGCCATTGATTTGATCGTTCAACACATCAAAGATTTGTTATCGGAGAAATCAAGCAATACACTAAACAAAAGAACACGCCATCAGTCGGAGAGTGGGACTAGCGGAAGTAAAATCAGGCCTCACTAACAATCGCTCAAGCTTGCGTTCGCCATGAATTATGTAATATTTGAACACTATGAAAGGTTTGGTGTGCTGCACAAATTATTATTGTTTTAGATTTTAGATGATCAGACCTGCTACAAACTAATTACTATTTTTGTAGAGAAAAAGATCTAGTTTTTGGTAGAAAACTCGAGTTGACAATTAACATACTTCTTCCTCCTACTAATAAGTTTGTAAACTAGTGGTGTCATTTTCATAAAGTTTCTCTAAGTCTTGCAATTTCATTTACTTAAAAGACTTTGTTCTAAATTATTACCAAATACAAATATTTGAGAAGAAGCAGGTTACGATTAAAATAATTTATGCAAAGGAGAAGGGAGAAAGTTGTCGCTTTCCGGTAGATCCTATGTTTGTAGTTGATTAGCTAACTAAGCTTTTTGTCCCACTGAGGGAAAATGTTGCCCGAATGGGCCCCATTTTCAAAGAAAAATTTTTAAAGTTAGGGGAGTTGACAGTGTTTTTATCATGTCAAAATTCATATTCATTTGGCCATGGAAGGAATAATGGGTCTTAAGATGGCCCTATATAGACTATGACAAATCCCAATACTGCGTGTCCGTAGTACACAAAATGCGTATTACTACACATCAGAATAGGCCCTGCTTGAGTTTAAAACATGTTTTTCGTTGCGAATTTCATACATCAAACCAAATTAATTCCATAGAAGATTAATTCCAGTGACTTCACTTCCTGAAAAACTATGTCCTTCCCAAGCACTACACTCAGACATATCAGCAATCTGCACTCTTATATTATTATCATGTTATTCATCATAGCTATTTAAGTCTTTAGCCTTGTAGTATTTAGCCAGCTGATTGGAGTTTCTATAAAAATGCGATAAAGGAAATGAAATGAAAAATGAAAAGTATCAATCTGGATTATGATTTCTGTTTTCAATACTTATCAACTGAAGTCAAGTTAATTGTGCCGCTTCTTTTTCAATGAGTCATTCGTAAACGAATCCATGTGGGAGGTAATATGTTAAATAAGTAGATTCTTAAATATCATTTTAAAAACGATTTTAGACCCCTTTAACACTGGTGACTAAACCAGCATAAACTAGAGTAGATCGATAACCGAGAGACTCTGATTGGTTGATTCCATAGCTCTAATGTTCATGATTGGCTGCAAAGGAACCTATATCAAATAAGTTGAATTAACCATGTCAGGATTACTGTGGTATTAGACGGGTTGATGCATTGTTCCGAATGGAACGAGGTATTAATATTGATTCTTGCCTCCTTTTCCTTTTTAAGCTTAATTTTCAACCCTTCCCGTTATCTGTGGAAAATAGTGAATACTTTGAGATACTTCAAACATAACCTTCATTGTCAGGTAGCTTTTGTTTAGATTTCCATACAGAATTGTGAAAAACGTCATTGTTTTCCTTGTAACACCATGCGCGCAACCGCCACCCCATGATCTATAACTTACAAACGTCTAGTGAAGAATATTATACATTTAAGCATGCTGTAGTGAAGATAAAGTTTCATGTTTTTACCACAATCAGACAGAATATCTATATACTATGCTGTTGTAAATAATTTCTTAACTGTGAATAACAGGTCTAAGATAAGAGCTTGTTTACAGCCTAGTTCACAAAGTAAAAAGTGGAAATAAGAAATAAACAAATATCTATAAATATAATAGAAAATTATCAAAAACGCCGTAAACTACAAAGCCAGATTTCGAATGAATTTGTGAGATTGATTTGTTCATAAAACGAGCCTTGCTAAAAAGACCTAAGGTTGTTGTGTTCTTTATATGGCACGGTAAGGAGCTGCATATCTTAAGGTTAATATCAATAACCTTAAGGCTTTTTCAGCCAGTTTCACACTTGTCGTAATTTACATAGAAATCGGAGGAAAAAGAAACCAGTTCTATTTGAAGCCGGATAGTATGGAAACTTCCCCGGTTCTTACGCGAATTACGACTAGTGTGAACGCTGTGCAGGCAAGTCGTCGACGCTTTCTAATTACCAGACCTCCAGAACGCGCTCCTGAACTACAATCAAAATTGACACACAGAAGAGTTTCTGAATCTACAGAAGATTACTTGCTTTCTCTGGCTGAAAAAATGAAAAAATGGTCCACCCGAAAAAGTATTCTCTATCAAACATTTTCAGCTCGTGAAAAAGAGTATGAAACTGTCCATGGCTCAATCTCTTCTTCAGATGAGGTTGAAACTGAAATCTTTGCTTTATCCTTGATTTTTTGCTTTGTCACTTTAGAACTATACTCAAGCGTATCATAGTAATGTGATAGAACCTTTGGTTTTTGGTTGGTGCGGCGCAGGACGTGACAGTCGGTGACTTGCTTGACAAGTGTGAACACAACTTTGCCAAAAAACGTAAGAGGCAGGAAAGTCGCTGACTTCCCTAATTTTTACATGAATTACGACAAGTGTGAACCAGGCTACCAGGCTTTGACTAAACCAGTTTAGGTATTTATGAAATATGAAGATGACTGGGGCATTGTTAAGGACATGTCCGGTTGCATGTATACGACGTCTTGCTAAATTACAATTAGCATCTACTGGTAGCTCGAAATGATAACAAGCGTTAATTTAAACTTATCTCAAACAATGGAATTAATACAACTAAAATTGAATAAAAGTAAACAAGATGATGTTATAAGTCGTGAGATAATTGGAATAGGAACAAATGAAAACTCGAGGCTTTATTATTGAGAGCAGGTTTATCACGTAGAATCGGGCTACTCTCCTTAATAAGAAGATCAAAGTTATTTGGGCCTTTCTTTGGAATATAAACATCACCAGGCGAAGCATTGTGTCCCGTAAAAAATTTGTTTTCAAAAAAGCAGAGGATCAAGAATGCCTGTTCTTCCTATTCTCAAATGTTCAATCAGTACCCAAATGACTGGAAATTTCCCATAGTAACTAGCATTGTAGCTTGCACACTTAAATTAGTATACAACACTTGAACATTGAACAACTCTAGAACATAGAATACGTTCTTTTAAAGAAAAGAAAGAAGAAATATATTAAGACGGTTTAGAAATTAATCTAAGTTCAGCGTAAGGGAAATTTACCGAAATGATTTTCCTAAGCTTTTTCTGGATTTGTAAACTTTGGAAACTCTGAAATGCCAAGGAAAGAAATATGAGTTGTTTGGAAGCGCCCAGTTTGGTTATCTTAAGGGGTTGAAACTGTTTCTTAAGAAACTTTTGAATTACCGAGTCGAAAAAACCTTGTGGATATTTGTGAGGACAAGAAAGCTCTTACCACGAGTTAACATGAAAATCAACATAGGAAGAACAGATGCGAATACGAATTTCTGTCACTGCTCTACTGTTTGCATCAAATCATCAACATGTTTTAGTCGCTGTTATCGTGCTAAAATCTATTCTGAACCTTTGCTTCCCTAGAAGTAAACCTATTTCAACAACTCTTGAAGATGTTGTTATGGCTTGATTTTCTCCAAGAGTCAGTACGTGTCGAACTGCATAAAATCCACGTGACTAGCTAACGCATCTTTGGCTTAGTTAGACGTTCAAACAATTGGGAGAGGTGCGCTGAATTTAATCATCATTGTAGACTCGATGATTCTGATGTCACTGACGTTTCCATTGAGATCAATGGAAATGCAGCTCTTCCCATATCCTCCTTTATACCACCAGCCACCACCATACTTATTTGCGCAACTTATATTATCTAAGTCGTTGTCACGGTCGCAAGTTGAGAACTTCATGTCGTTGTGAAACTCCAATCTATTTGTTGTTCTGCTGATCATTCTGCCAAGCGTCAGGTTATACCCAGCTGCCTCGTTCGAGACCTTGAAACTCTCGTATTCAGCCACCACTGGTTGAGAGCCACTTTCTCGGTAGGAGATCAGCAGAGCTGTTGTTGCGAGGGTTGTTATCTGGTGCAGCTTTTCTAACCCAAGCCAGTAGTCGCCATTCAAATCACCAAAACCATGCTTGTACTCCCTCCATGTGTTGGAGAGCGCAATATGGCTTGTTTTTCGTTGTATGACCAACCAGGAGGAGTTTGCTTTCGTACTATTGCAAAACCCTCTGAATCTCAAAGTCGGCTTGGGCTGCAGAAAGAAAATTCCATTTTTTTTATCGGAATTGCTTGCACTTTGGCAATCCATCCAAGCTGCAATGAAAATGATACAGTCCATGAATGGGCGACGAACTCCATCGTACAAATGATTTTCTTTGGATAACTTATGATATCTTGCCGATGCTTGAAAATGAGCTAAACCCATACATGAATCTATTTGCTGGTCAGAAAGGTGTCCAAATTAATAATTGATAAAAAGAAATAAACTTGATATAAAGGTGTTAAAGCGTGTAAGTATAATGGTGCTATGCATGCTACTCCACTGAGAATCCTTCGCATTGTAAAATCTTTATAACCCTTTTATGCAAGACATTAAAGAACTATATATTCAACATATCCCTCATAGAGTTAAAGTAATAACCTCTACCGAAGACCAAATCAAGTCAGATTTGATGCCAGTGGTCTGCTATTATAGGGACCTCAAATCTGGAATGGAGTTCCAAACGACATCAGATTTCTAGGAAATCTGAAATGTTTTAAACACATGATCCAAATGGGGGAAGGCCCATAAATTATTCTTTAAGTAGGAAAATTGAGTATTTTAAATTTACCTTCGCAATGGATGCCGATCTTTCCTTTGTTGCATTCATTGCACTGATAGCCAGGACACACACATGTATCTTTGCATAAAACGCCAGCTTTGCAAGGGTTCAGGTTTCTGCAATTCTCACCAATCTGTGTAAAAAGATTTCATATGAACTAAAAACAGCCAATCATCTGGTCCTGCAGTAACCAAATCATACTTGGTCAGATACTGCCGAGACTGGAAGAGACAGGTTTCTGAAATAAATGGGGTAGGTGGAGAATTATTCAATTGCTCTTAAAGATGGCTTTAGGGTTATAGGCAGTATTCAAAGAAGTGATTGAAGGGTGTTGCTATGTTAGGGTTCCATGAGCAAAATGAATGAACAATTGTTTTCTTCTCTTTTATGAACCTCGAAAATAAATTGATGATGTCTAGATTAAGGATGCATTAGGATGGTTAATGAAAAAATAACAGGTAGGGGTGGGTCTACAAGCGATATACACAGAGTCACGGAAACATTACGTGCTTACAGGGAATGATTGGAGAAGGCCAAAAGAACTGAGACGTTGAGAAAGAACTCGAACATATTTGAATTAGTTAGATGGTATGAAAGTGCCGTTCAACAGCATCGTAAAGTGCAAAAGTCATTGAAGATTTCTAAAATTACTTGGTAAAAACGGTTTTCATCCATCTCTGCAGACAAATCAAAACTTCGCCTATACAACTTTACCTAAGTGAAAAAGAACATACTGGAAGTTTTACCTGCAGTAAGGTTTGAGGCTTTCCTGGACTCTGGGTATACCAGAAACTCAGGCAAAAGCATTTCCATTTAATATCAACGAACTATGAAAGTACAAACCAGAAAGTAATCTTTTAGAAGCCTAAAGATAGTGCAAAGCAACCATCTATTAATCTAACAAGTGTGTCAATGGATCGTGACATCATGAAAACATATTGTATGAAAAATGTTGTGCTTTCTGAATATACTTACTAGTGCCTCGGAGTAATTAGTAGTTAGAAAGACCCATCCAATTCTTCGCCTTAACTTCACTCTATCCCTGACATCTTGAGGTGTTTTTCCATTCAACTCACACATTTGCTTCCCACCTCTTTCATAGTTGATTGACTTGCAGTGCAACTCCATCAAGCACTCGTATTGGCATTCGTATTGCGTTGTGCCGGTGATGCTTCTTATCAAGGAGCCATTCAATGCTTGGTTTTCTTCAAAAATGCTAAAGTTGGCATATTGCTTGCACGACAAGCGCAGAATAAGGGAGCTCGTTGTGGTTAACCAGTGAGCTAATATGTATCTGAAATATGAAATCGAGTAATTGGCGTACAACTAAGCTATCTTATAGGGTTTGTTCGAAGAAAATTGCTAGCTTAACAAATAATCGTTATAATCATATGAATGTAAATTGCTAAGAGTGATGTAACTTGCAATGACGCAATGACGATCGGGCCAATAGGCCTAGGCTTTGAGTTCAAACGAAATACATAAGTAGAAGTTATAACAAGATGTGGTTGCAGCTAGAAAAGGAACCAATGTCTCACTACTCAATTAGTACTTGGTTGGTAAAGAATTCGAGGATGACCGAGGAAAATCAGAAAAATAGCGAAACGTCATAATTAATCAAGCTTCGCGTCTGACAATCATTCGAGTAGGCAAGTTTTTCTTGAATTAAGAGAAGCTCTTTCAGTGCCACAAGTGGTTGTGGGCTCGAATTGTACCCTGGTAATTCTCTTTTCAGCCAAATCATATCTATTGACTAACAAAATCTAGTCACAACTAGTTATAACTACACTAGTAGCTATGCAAAAACTTGTAACCCTTTGCAGATAAAGATGCCCTTTTGGGGAAATATTTAACATCATAAACAATTGCAAGTTTCTATGAATAGTAAGTGACACTCAGATGATAGTATTCGCTTGTAACGCCTTCGTGTCGCACGCGAATCGTGTGCTAAAAGCATTTAGTTTCGCCTCTCTAAATTTTTTAGCTGATCTAAATCTTTTGAGTATTTGTATCTTTTTTCTTTTATCCTAACAATTTAATGAATTTATCTATATATGTATATATATATATACGTGATAGGCTATATAAAATCTTACAGAATTATATCCAGTTTCTGATACATCACTGGCCAATTCCGCGACAGCTTAATGGTTTGACGAGATAACAGTCACAGCAGTAACGCATTTTCTTAGATAAAGCATCCACTATCAGAACCTTTCTGGTTTTTACTTAAAAAACCTAATTCTATCTTCGATATCTCTACGATATCTAAATCATTGAGCGGGTGGCAACCATATTACCATACACAGCTAATTCTATAGTGTTGAAAACCCGAATCTATAATGCATGAGGTATTTGGCCAAGACTTATAAAGAAATTTGGTAACAAATATACATTGACACAAAAATTCATTTATAAGCTTTATTAAACGTTGGAAGTTGGGGAAGGAAAGACGAGAGTCTTCTTTTATCAATAATGCCGAAACTAGCAGAGGAAACTTTGAATGAGGTGTTTCTCTATAAAATATTTATGATGGTATTCTCTGAAATGATATACAAATACTTGATGATTGAATGTATGATGAATGAGCAAGCCTGTCCAGGGACTGGTTTATAAGAAGAAAATGCTTCTGTCTGGCTCTGGGCCTTGGGCCGACCGTTAAAGTAGATCTCGAGCACTCTAATCTAGGAGCTATTTCCATGTCTGAAAGGCAAGATAAGTCCCCCATACCATACGTCTTTCTTTCCGTATTTTCAAAGGAAAGTAACAACATCAAATGAGAATTCCCTGTAGCTGTGTATTGTGTATGCACAACTGGGGTAGTGATGGAGTTCGCTATATAAAAACCTATCAGACTTTCGAGTTTAATAACACTGATCTCAAAATAAAGACTGGGTTGAGAATCTGCTTTTCTGGATTCAAATGTTAGAGCTGATTACTCCGGCTTGCACTTGGCCTCCCAATGTGGCTGCCAAAGAAATCATATTGTCTGCATTCTTCGCTAACAATGCAGGCTAACAATGCAGCATATATTTTCTGTATTCTTTGCTAACAATAGTTGCGAGATTATTCAGTCTCGTACTGAGCACTCATAACATTACAATGATTATAAAAGAAAAAAGCAGCCCCTGGAATCTCTATGTATATGTATTGAATTGGACCTACCAATATGGCTCGCCAATTACTACATTTCAGAGCGGCAGATGCTCGATCAAGTTAGTTTTAATTTTGAGATCAGTGTTCAATATCCCCAGGGGGAGTACTCGAGCATTTCTTTGACAGGGATGCTCGTCCGAGAAAAAATTTCAGCTACCCAAAAGAATAGAATGTCCCTAAACTCAAACCCCAGAAAAAAAGAATTACCTGAAATTCTTCAAACTCTAGACCCAAAAAGATAGAATTACCCAATATGCACACTGTCAAAGAAGACCCTGAAGTAGCTGGAAATCTATGAGACCCAGAAAAATAGCGCAAATTTAGCGAAACCCAGAAAAATAGCTCAAAAATTTGTCAGCCCAGAAAAATAGAATCTGGCCAAATTCCAAAAACTCTAGCTTTTATCGCTATTTCGTCGATCGACTTCATTCCCCTATTGGCAGTGTATGGGGTTCCTACCCCCTGGCGTAACTTTTGTTCTAGGGGTAATCTCGCTTGGAGACTAAAATTAGTCAAAGGTTTGGCCCAAATGCTACCTTTTCAGACAAAAACGGGTGAAATATTCCAAAAACTCTAGCTTTTATCGCTATTTCGTCGATTTACTTCATTCCCCTATTGGCAGTGTATGGGGTTCCTACCCCCTGGCGTAACTTTCGTTCTAGGGGTAATCTTGCTTGGAGACTAAAATTAGTCAAAGGTCCAAAATGAATTTGAAAATCAATGTGAAAACAACTTCAATGCAGTCGCAGATTCGCAAATTCTCAGACTCAGGATATTTAATACGTATTGCTTCCCTGTGTTTCGCGCATGGCAAATACAAATTTCCCCATTGTTGGAAGGGGGATAAAATTGGTTTCAGAAAGAGAAGTTGGTTGAGAAACACCGCGACGCAAAAAACACACAAATAAGTTTGATTAAATAATTGTTGTTTCTAATATTTCGCCCTGCTAGGCAAGGCTTTCTCTGAGGATGGTTAAATGTGATCGAGAAATGAACGGTTAAGTAAAATAATTTGAATTTGGTAGGTAAGATATCATTGGTTACTGGTGGATTGTTGAAGATTGAATATTATTGGTTACTGATCGTTGGCCTGCTGTGCTTTGATGGCTGTGATGCAAGATGCAAAAGGTAACGTGATGTGATAGGTGGCAGTGTGTGTGGTGGGAACTTGATAGGGATGTTGGATAAGTGTGCACAGCAGGCCAACGATCAGTAACCAATAATATTTAATCTTCAACAATCCACCAGTAACCAATGATATCTTACCTACCAAATTCAAATTATTTTACTTAACCGTTCATTTCTCGATCACATTTAACCATTCTCTGAGGAAGCCTTGCCTAGCAGGGCGAAATATTAGAAACAACAATTATTTAATCAAACTTATTTGTGTGTTTTTTGCGTCGCGGTGTTTCTCAACCAACTTCTTATTAATTTCTTCGCCGTATTCAACGCAGCAGTTAGTGTAAGTGGTTTTTTCTTTCCTAATAATTTCAGAAAGAGGTTGTTTCAGAATAAGGTTGTTTTGATGCATCCTAACAATTGCTGAACAGTCGAAGAAGTGACTGTTTCGACTACGCTCTTGGAGTAGAACTTGCCAATTCCGTCTAGATTTACCAAAGAAAGAATTGACAATGAGCACATCGTATGTAAGAAAAATGGCTATTCTGAGTGCCAAAATCTTTGGGAACCTGCCAAGGCCAGTTTCAGAAAGGTGAATAATTTTCTCTTAAAAGTTAATAGGACAGACTTTTTTTAGGCCCATTGTGATTGCCCATTATCTGTGCCCAATACTCTAGACTATTGAAAATTGCACAGGTCGATTCAAATAGCACGTCAATTGCAGTCCTATACAGCAAACTTAAGCCACTTCAAGAATCGGGTTTCATGGTCTTATCCAAAGCCATATGTCTCAAGTTACCCATTAAAATATCAGTGACATTCCAACAATTAGAATATCATCTAGTCAATACCAACTGGCAGAATCGGTCTGTTTGACTGATGGTTAACATTTGATCAGTCCAATGGTGGACTAGTTGACTGATCAATGATCATAGCTATTCAAATGATAGGATATTCAAATATTTGGCTCAAGCAAATAACCCTTACACCTCACTGCTATTTGAATAGTTCACTGCTAACTGAATAGCTATTATTTGACTTCCGTGTGGACAGCACTATCAGGCGTATTAAGATCAGAGATATTAATATTTGGCAATTTAGGATGTGACGTATCAAGTTCTGAGAAATTCTTAATTTTCCTTGAGTACCGATTTTTTAACTAGAGTAACCCTCAGTGGCAGGCCATCCAATGGGGCTGGTGAGTAGGTTCCCCACTTAGCATTTTCACAAAATGATTTTTTTTTACCTATTACATTGTTTGAGAACTTTCACAGAATATCATTGGCCTATGTTCAATTTCAGATTTTGTGCACGCATTACATTCACAACACAATACTGTGTTTGATGCCCTAAATTCTAGGAAATATAGCTGTCCGCCCAAAATCACTACTGAATTGACCACGTGTCAACAAGGTTAGATTACACGAATAGATCTAATGGTCCCCCAGACTTTGATCAACTCAGGAAACATGAACCCCAGATTCTAATCTCATGGTGGGGCTGGCCCTGCAGTATGTAATCTCTGACCAATCACTTTCAAGTGTTTGGTTTCGTCAAATTGCTTGTGACTAGCCTTTTTGTGATGAGCGGGGCACATTTGAAAGTGCCCCTAAAATAATTCAATATAATTCTGAAAAGTTCATAAGCATGCAGCTCTGATAACGTGAACCATAACAATGCAAGTCTGATGAAAAATGACAATGTCTGTCATCACAAATGCCATGCAGTTCATCTAATTGGCTCTAACCTTTTGTGTGACCAACTTTGGGAAGTTGTGTAGTAAGCAAGTCTGTAAGTTCTCAGTCAGTATAAGACTTTTAGAAATAAGATTATAGGAATTTAAGAGAGAGACCAAAGTATGTTTTTGCTTTATCATCAAATATTGGTTTACAGGCATTTTTTATAAGCAACTGCTTTCCAAGCAAATCAGTGCTGGACATGACAAAAACTTAAACAAAATGTTTTAGTTCTGTTCCAACTGGCAAGCCGTGCAGCAGCAATATAGAAGCAGGTTACAGTAGATATTCGTAACTAAGAATACTTTTGTATGCAAGATACCATTTAGTTGTAAATAACTTGTGAGTCAGTATTCTAATAAAAACATTTCTAAGTAGAAAAAGCTAAGCAATTGCTAAGCAATTTCAATTACTCAAATTTGCCCTCTAGCTAAGCAATTTTGAGTATTGAGCTCGAGCTGAAATTGATTATAAAAAAATGCGTGTTTCTTAAATGAATATCGTAGATGGCCTATTGGAACGTCCGTTACTCTGTTCAATTTATTATCTGCCTAAGAAAAACATGAAGTGAAATATTAGGCCCTCACTTTTTTCTACCTGACTGTGCCCCACCTAGCAAATTTCTCAGCGCCGCCACTGGTAACCCTGAGCTTGAATATACTCAGGTCCAAACGTAGTACTATGACATCATGATACAATGATCGTAGTATACTTAGATGTTAACAGATAAGAATGTAGTAAACTATGATTTCTTTTTTAAAGTCAACATGTTTGAAGATTAAGAGCCGTGCACAAATTTTAATGCAGTAAAACGATGACCTTTTATGTTATCTTTAATTCTATCTTTGTAAAAGGAAATCTTTCCTTACTTTCTTTTTTATGCCAAATTGAAAATGACACATACCTGCTTATCCTCTGATTTCAGACTAAAAAGGATGGCAACATATACATTTCCAAATCTTGCCAGTGCCCCCATTTCCTGCAGAACATCAGAATACGCTTCTAGAGCTTTTCTGAATATGTTTGGTAGAGATAAAAGCTTCTCAGCACTGATTAGGCCATATATCCTCATAAATATTGTAGTATACTTCTTTGTTATGATTAGTCTACATTTGGATCTGACTGAATAGCCCACTAGACTCACTGAATAACTTTTAAAAAATTATATAAAGAAAAGTAATGGTAAAGTAATCAATACGAAAATAGGCTATTTTGGCCATGATATTGAGGATGTCCAGGGATCGTACCATAGGGAAACATGATAACTTCTGACACTCAGCGTAGTTCGGAAGGAAAATAACAAGAATGAAACATGACAGTGTATTTTATCTAGGATGCGGATCGAAATTGGCCAGCAAGTCAAGGTGAATGATTGGTATAGTGAAAAACAATCATCACCAGGAGTGTAGAACATTGTTTCTCTTGAAAAACTCGTAAGATATTTCATTTGAGAAAATTCAGCACTTCTTCCCATCTTAGGCTCAATCTTAGGCAACGATTCTGGCCAGTAATATTGATATTTATCTGCAAACTGAAACCGAGAATAGAAACCTATAATTGAACTGGTTTGAATTGCTGGTGCTTGAATTCATTCGCAAAATTAAGACCCGAGCTGAATAAAATATATTTCTCATCAGGGGCCTTAATTTAGATTTTTCAATAGCATTGACTTTTGATTCAATTGAATATCTTGTCTGGATTATTCATAAATGGATTCTGCGTAGAAGTTTCCATTTATGTGCATTTTACAATGAATTTGTTCATGAATTGAAGCTAGATCTAATAGAATGCGATATTATTCTTCAAATCAAACACTTATTAAGAGTGAAAGAGTTATTAACAATGGGCCAAAAGCTACCCTCTTAGCTATGCAACTACATAGCAGCCCCGATCTTGAACACCCCAAACAGCATACTTCAAAAAATAACTCAATATCAAGCTATCTATGTAACTAGCCTTTCACAATCTCTCACCTTCTAGGATCTATATCAATTTCCAATATCAAAAATCATTTCAGAGGCCAAAATAAGTTGTTCAATGTAGTTTTGAGTTTCAAGTACCACATATCTTATTTGCATAGGGGATATAGACTATCTTAAGATTCTTATCTTTATGACAGGTCAGCAAAAGTGATAGAAATATACAAAAGTAAACCATATGGCCCTGCAGCTGTTGATTACTATCCTCCTTTAAAGAAATTTGGAATTCTCATGAGAAGGCTCAGGCACCTTGGCATATACCATGATGAACACTTGGTAACTATTTTGAAATTTGCTTTCTTTTTCTGGACTTTTTTTGTTTGATAAAAGGGTCTATCATAGGTGGTTTGCCAGGCCCAGATATATTTGGAACGGAAGTATTGTCATTTGAAAGGCCTGTTTGACAATCTATTGCATGTTTATTAGCAAAAACGGTTTACATGGAAAAATGACTTGGCTACAATGAATAGTGAAACATTGGAATGTTGGTTGGTGGTTTGGCGGTTATAAGGTACCCTCTCATAGACCCGCAAATAAGCTAATAGAGCTTGAATTAGGAAAGAATTGAAACTACCTTTTACCTTGTTGATTAGATCTCCAGACATGGTCTAGAATGAAAATTTAGGTTAGGTCATTTGAAAAATTAATAGAGATCTGGGGCAGCATAACCGGAAATATTTTGTTGTCATGCCTTTTAGAAGGTAGGTCACTTCCTTTTCAGAAAGTTTGTACTAGGTGTAATGGGGGTTGTATCGCATCCTGAAAAATGCTTCCAATTCTTTATATTCTGATAACTAACAACAATATACTTGGTTATCAGCTTGGTTTATGCTATACTACTACTACGTTTCTCCAAGAGAAAGTAGTCCTGTCCTTAAGTGAGGACTGCTTATGCAAGATTTCATGAGAGAATTCGAGTGAAGTACTTAGTACTTGAAAATAAGTATTCATGAGTTATTAGTAATCAAAAATGCCTAATACCTAAAAGGAACATAAAGATGTGACAAGCCCCCCCCCCCCACCTCTGGGCTGCAACATCACACTTTTGATTATCCTGTTTTAATATCAATCAAATTAATTTTTGAGCATGAAAAACGACCCGAGGATTATTCAAATCCATGTGATTTGGCACATCAGTGCAACCAGCTGAGCAATTGTGACAGTTGATCTTGAATTGACCAACCTGAGTCACGTCAATCTCAGAAAGATATCGTTAGAGGTGTTTAAGAATCTAGAAGATCGGTAAGTGGGAGAAACAAAAATAGCATAGAAGCTAAAACATCAATAATATTTGATGTTTCTTTGACATGAGCAGCGTTTTGTTTGACTATTCAATGACGAAATTAGCCCACAATAATGAATGAGCTATATTTTCTATAGTTAATCTACATCCATAATTTATGTAGTTAATCCATTATTCTTGTTCGAATCTTTGGATATAGGAGATATTTGAACGAGTTCATCGAATGAGGCTAAAACCGTGTTTCGCTGTTTTTATGAATAGAACATTTGAGTATCATAATCAGAAACTAAAACTGAGTCAGTGAGTTTCTGTCAAAGATGCCAACTTGACTAAGGCTGGGCTTTGTCTTTAGATTGGGCACAGCACCCTCATGCTAAATTAGTACTTAAACTAGTACTACAATTAGTGGAAGGAGGCCCTATCACCAATATGTGCTACAGAATGTTACATACTTCAGTCCTCCGAAAAAGGTCAAAATAGGCCAATTAATGTTCAATATGATTTCCTTAGGTAGTTATATAACAGAACTGAACATTAAATCTTTAGAAGGTTTAGTTTCCGAGTTCTTTTCATAATGCCAATTTATCGTAGGATTTTAAAGAAGAAATGGCTGCTCGACGGAAAGCAAGAGGGAAAGTACCACCAAAGAAAGGTATAGTACGCTATAGTTTTTGTTGAGCCAATGGAGTAAAATGGTTTTGAAGGAAGTAACTTTTCGAAGGTATAACTAGTTGAAAATAAACTCCTTAAATAGAAAATTTGAAGCAATGAAAAATCCACATTTTTAAAATCTACTTGAAGAAAATGATGTCATATTCTAGTGATAAGGAATAGCTATTCTTTCTCAGTTATATATATTTATGAGAAAAGAATTAAGAGACTAAACTCAGAATCTCAACCAATCAGGTATAGGGTATCTCACTCATCAGGAAACATACTAATCTTTATCCGTAATCTTTGATTTTGTTCCCATAGGTGAAGGAAAGCGTTCCAAAAAGAAATAGATAGATGTCTGCAATGAATTGTATGGAAGTGTGAGTAGCTGATGATATGTCTGGGGTATCTTTCTGCTTGACAGCAAACATTGAATACATGAGCAGTTCCTAGCGGTGCGGTTGCAATTGAAGTTTACGTCAAGAACCGTGGCAGAGACACCATTAGATGAATATTTAGAACGGAAAGTGTATTAAGTGTGATTTCCACAGCTGCTATTGTTGGCACAACTGTCAAGTGTGAAGATATTTTGACTGTTTTTGCTACAGGAAGCCATAACTTGAGGATGGCAATTAGAAACATAGCGACACTCGATAACTACTGAAATTTTGCATCTGACACTAGGTGAGTAAGAGAGTGTGTGTGAGTGTCCGACGCAAAGTTTTAGTGATTATGTGCTTTGCTATGTTTCCGATTCTCCTCGCCCTCTTAAGGTTCTGTACCGATCAAAGACTGAAGCCCTTACTGAAGAATATACTCTCTCCCTTTCTTCTCCTACTTTGTGAATTGACAACTAGATGCATAAAACGTTGTATTACTGCAGCAGAGTGTTTGTGTTTCAAGAGTTTCTGTAAGAGCTACCCAGGCCATTGCCTGCACTGTTTCTTAGGTAGAGGCCTTCGGAGGGTCACTGAATGTTTTTGAAACATTGAGAATAAGTTTTGAAAAAAACTTTAAGGGCTTTGAATTCTTAAGAAACATTTTAGGAAAATTGAATTCATACTACAAAAGTAATATTGAAAATATATTATTATAGAAAATTTGCCTTTTATTTTTAATCTTTCTCTCTAAAATATCACTTTATCTCAACCAAAATTTAATCGGCATTGCATTATAAAAAATGATTTTATATTAACTATACCAATCTTAAATATTATCTTCAATTATCACATCTCTTTTACTACCTTTTCTAATACAGTTGTCAATAGTACCCAAGGCAATTTTTAGTCTTCTATCCAGAGCGAATAAGTGTTTTTCATCAAGAACTGGAGAAATTGGGTCAGTGAGTAGAGATTTTCGTAGTCTGGAACTCAGGGAGTCTGGTGACGAACTGTTGTTTGGTATCTTACGTAATCTTTCAAAGGTGCTCTTTCGTATCCTTGAAAAGTAAAATTAAATTTTTTCATTTATTAGTACTTTTCTCAATAAAGGTATCTAGACGAAGATAGCCTCTAACCTATTTTCATACAACAATAGAAAAACAAACACTAATACAATTTTAAAATACGAACGCAAACTAATCATTTTCAAGTCAGCGAAAGGAACAACCAGTAATTTTAATACACAATCTAAAAGCAACGCGTTCGCAAGGTATATTGGTAAAAAAATATTTCCAACAAATGATCAGCCAAATGAAGCGATTGTTAGCTTACAATTCTTGAACTTTACTGTTTAAATTCTAACAGCAAAAATGATAGAAGTAATAGTCCCAAAATATCATTCTATAAGCAGGCCATTGCACTAAAAGGCAAGAATTGGATTTCATAGCAAAATTTGCACTTTACGAAATTTCCCAGCAATCATTTTTTCCTCTGTAGCTATGTATGTATATTTCATTTATTTTGCCACTTAAAACTTCTGACAATATTCAAGTTGTATTAAAACAATGAAGAGATATACCTCTAAAAAATGTTAGTCATTTAGAAATGCATATTTAGGTGTAACCACTTCAGCATAATGTTGAGCTATATCCCAAAGGACCCGGGTCATGTTCATTATCACAAGTTGCTTCGATTAAATAACAAGAACAGAAACAAGCCTATCGAGTAAATACAGAATAAGAACCATACCTACAACATTGCAAAATAGGAACAAGTATTGACATTTCATCATGCTCGTAATTCCCAAAGCTGTAAAAAGATTAAGATTCATCACCTTGCATCTTTAGTCCAGAATTTACCAACAAATACAAATAGCAGACAATTTCTAAATCATTAGTTTACTACAGTAAGCTTGAAGTCAATGGCAGAGTTATTGACAAGAAGAGGCCTGTCGAAATCGTGGGTTTAGGCACGGTGCTCACAGGGGCAAAACTAGAAAATTGGTTTGGTGGGTTACAAATTCAAAACTTGTCAACAAGAAGAGTATGGTCACAACGAATCTAAGTGACATATTTGCTTATAGCGTGCAATGTGGAAAGAAAAGTTACTGATGTGGAAAACATCATGAAATTGTTGACTTTGTTTAGTGAAGTGGTTTCTCTTCTTTTACCAAGGCATCAATAAGGGACGGTCGGAACAGGATAGAAGTGGTAGACGGCAGTAGGAAATCAGCTGGAGTAATTCCTCAAATAATCAGTCTTCCTTATCATCTTTCTCGCCTAAAGAGGCATCAACGGGGTAATTGAATATATTGAATAGTTCACGAGAGACACCCACCTTTTTGCGTTATCTAAATGAAGCAGCATTCCATTAGATCCACCTTTTTTGAAAGTCTCATAGTGGTGACGGTCGCCGTTTCCTAGAGCGGGAAATTCTCAATATTTCAGATTTGAAAATGAAGTTCATCAATTGGGCAAAATAGAACTTACTTATGATATATATGAATGAATTTCAATTGAATTTAGTCAAATTTGATTTAAATGAATACCAAGATTAGCAACTAAAGATGTTCATGTGACTGTTCCGAAACTTTTCGATGAAAATATTTTTCGGGGAAACTTTGAAGATCAGTCCCTGGCCTCTAAAGTGATGAAACTGCACTACTCCATTGCGAAACTATGCTGCTACTGTAAAGTCGTAGGAGTAAAAGACCTCTTTGGTTTCAACGGCGTGTTACCACTTTTCATTCTGAATGTCTTGGCCCCAGCAAGAAGCAAGTGACTAATCTTAGTCATTTGCTGCAGATATTTGTTTAGGGAATAAAACTTGATAGAAATTTTTGTTATTTTCTAATTCATTACACTTAAACGAAAATAACTTTATTTACTGATCAACAATATTCTCTAATTACGTTACAAATACTTAAAGGTTCAACACAAGATATAAATATTACAGTTCAACACAAGGTATAGTAGGCTCAGTCTAGTGAAAGCATGCAGACGTAGTGTCGAGTACCATTCTTAGCTTCCGAAACACATCCGCTGTCAAAATATGGGTTTATGTGGGTGGTGGGGGGGGGGGGGTAAGGGAATCTGAACTACAAAATCACTATCGAGCTGTGAAACACCTTGCCTCGTGTCAACCTTAAATACTATATATTCCCTTGGGTCTCTCCTATGCAGCGCTGCATTCTGCGGAACTCTATGGGACCCTTTTCCACTCCTTCGATCTCATGGGATCAGTAAATTCATTTTCTGTCAATACCTAGTGATAAGTATCTTCCATGAAAATGTGAAGGAACCATCTAATCTACTATCATTCTGAGAAAAAGCTCATTTCAAGTCACTGACTTGTACTATATAATATAAAATATATATTGTACAAAATTTGACATTTTGCTATTAGGATCCATCTAGTTGCAAACAGCGCCAAACCTCAATTGTTTCAACGAGGAATGAAATAATCATGAATAATTTGGTCCTTCTCTTAATTGATTTGCTGCCAATGAAATCTCACTAGCTGCCTTAGTAGGTAATTGATGCACCTCATTTGTCGTAAATGTAAGATCTGTGCGACTTCTAAAGCTGCTTATTATTTGTGATCTAATCCCTTTGGAAATAAACTTACCAATGAGAAAATCGAAAATTGCTGTATCCATGATATCAAGAAGTCTGGGACCTGAATCATATGGAGGCACTTTCATGATGTCCAAGCAGTATTTTGGATCACGCTCCCACCTGAAATGGAAAACATCTATCGGTAAATAGAATTAATTTTGTCATCAATGAATTTTTTTTTGGTTTTCGCCTACTTAAGCCATTCAGGGATATAGAGCAAAAACAAATCACCTAGGGGTCCCTTTTCGGTGCCTTGTATTACGCTAAATATTGAACTCTGATGCTTATTATTTGTGGTTGATAATCTAATCAAACTCTCTAGTCTAAGCAGGTTCCTGGATAAACTGCAGTTTAACAGCTGTAATAATGATGGGTAATGGTGGTTTGTAGGTCTTTGGGCACTCCTTAAATACATTTTTATTGTTGGTTAAAATTTACAACTTTGAAACTTGAAATATGTAATTTTTGCCGTAAAATATGGTCAAAATTTTAAAATCTTAGGCTTAGGCTACGAGGTTCTTGATTTTTAGGATCTTAGTTAAGGGTTTTTACTGTATTTTAGAGTTCTTTTTGTTTTAGAGGTTGGGGCAATTATTTTACGTGTGGTACCGATCAAAGACAGTCTACAATTTCAATCAATCAAACTCGTTTCTTACGCAGTATTTCTTCTAAACCCATCTCAGTGTATACGAACACAGAATCTATTAAATTGCGAAATTGTGGGATAGCCAACTGAGCTTGGGAACAATTAATTTTGTTCATTCTTTTCACCCACTGATATTTTTCTTTCTTGTTAAGTAAATATTTGAATTTCTTTTATAATGGTTTATACAAAAAGTTTAAAATCGCTTTGAGTAATAGGTAGTTTGAAATGGAAGTCTTTCCACAACTTCTGCGCAGCAACCCATGAATCATTCAGATATACCGAATCGATCCCTGATTGTCATTTCCGTCACGCCCAATGCCCAGCACAATACCAGCTGCACAATTGAATAATTTGAAGGCTTTGGACTTCAACCAGAGGTACTTTTTGGACCTCCAAGGTACTACACGTGTGTAAACGAAGAAGAATGACTGGTAGATTGATACGTGAAAGATTAATTAGATCCTGTAGCGAAATTAATTGGCTGTGAGGTTTTATCCTAAGCGCTCTCCGACTTCTTCTCGCAGTTTTTCATTGATTGTCTTTGAGTTGTGTGATCATTGATTAAATTCCTTATTTGTTTGACACAAGCCACTCCTTGCCAGAAATGAAGAGCTGTTTTAGCGCGAATGTCAATCTCTGATATCTTAATACCTGCTCGCAATGCCAAGTCTCTTCTTGAGAAACTGACTTGATTCCCAATGACAATACTACAACTCGTTTAACATGCAAGTGACGCTGGCAAAGTTGATCGACATCTTCGGAATAGTCTTCGCCATCATCATTATGACTTTGGGAATATGCGGGAACATTACGATCATCTACATTCTCAAATATCGCATGCGCAGTCCACTATCTTCTTACGATACGATTCTGGTCTACCTCGCTGTGAATGATTTGCTTTGTGCTGCAGTAGCTCCCACTGTTTACGTGTACCGAACGGTTACGAATTTTAGAGAATGGCTACTTGGTGACATCAGTTGTAAGGTAGTCATGTCTGCCCTTCCAGTAAATACCAGCATATCACAAGGATTGCTTGTTTTGATCTCGCTTGAGCGCTATAAAGCCTTGACTAAACCGCTCGAACGACGGAACATTGGACAGAAAAGGATTGCACTGGTTTTTGTCTGCATTTTTGTCATTAGCATTATTCTGGTGCTGCCTCGGATGCTTGCTTCGTCGATTGTAATAAATAAGAAATACGAAACGAGCACTTGCACATCATCAAGTGATAAAAATATGCACATGCTGGTATACTCGGTGATAAGCCTGATCAAAGATCTTGCCTGCACTCTCGTCCTTGCCTTGACGGGTCGTTTGATCTCGAGATTTTTAAAGCAAAACGCCCTTGCACAGGAAAGTTATTCACAATCAAGACGACAAGAAGAGCTAAAGTTATCGAAGCATCGCTCAAAGATGCTCCGTAATATTGTAATCGCGTTCATTGTCTGTACTATTCCACACGACGTTTATCAGTTGTGTGTCTACACAACCTTCCAAATCCTCAAAGACAAGATACCTCCAAGCGTCTATTCATGGCTTCGCAGTATCAACACTGTCCTTTACCTATTGAAAAACTCAAGCGTTGCTGTTAATGTTTTTATCTACAGCAAAAAATACGCGCCGTTCGATGGACTGTTTCGAAGGGTATCAGCGATTCCGAGCCGTCTTGCGCGCACGATCTCATCGCGATATGTCAGTGCTGATTTGGAAACCCGTTCTTACCAAAATGAAATCGCAACCATCCGAAGAATTGTAGAACCGGATGCAGCAGAGTCAATCATGTAAGGTTAAGTGAAACGGAGGCATACAATATCGGGTGAGAGGGAAATGAGGAGTGGAAGGAGTGTGTCACGAAGTCTATCTACACAGAAAAGGACATAAACAGAAGGAAAACGTTGGCAGTCGATAACTAAAAAAACTTAACAACTTTTTAGCAGCGAGGAAAATTGCACTAAGGTCAAACTGAGAACATTATAACTGCTTATGTCGCAAGCTTACTGTGCACATTGATGAAAAAAACTCGAAAATGATTTCGAAACGTAGACAATCAAGTGCCTGTTCATATGGACAAAATCATCCTACCCTCCTGCCTTCCAGCTGAGAGGTGAAATTTCACTTTCCCAGTGAGCTCCAAGTTGTCATTTAATTACACTTCTAAATGTAGGCTTATTCTGTGCACAGGCTAAGGAAGTAAGGTTTCGGGCTTTTAAATCTTTCCATAGCACAGCTAGTAGTACATCCTTAGCTTAGCTTTCTAGGTGATGACGTAATGAAGAGGATACATTGATTTTTGACAGGAAATACTTGCAAAACAGGAGAAGTAACTAATTTCAGACATCGCAAAGTGAACTTGTTATAGAAATTATTCACTCAGTTCTTTTTGACCCCCCTTGATCCTATTTAAGTATGTTTGAAATGAGAACTTGCATTTAGTGCCTTTTTGCCCTACTAATTCTTGAATTTGAGCAACAAAATCTACAAAGGAACTAATGCATGAAATATTTGAGCTTCTTTGTACATCCACTACGCCCTTTGCACCTTCGTGATCTGGCATTACCTTTTGATTGAAAAGAAACTATAATTCACCCTTCCCCGTACCTGATGACAGAACATGGATCTCTCCTACTGTGGGTAACAGACTCTCAGTTTAAAAGAGATGAGATTTTTAAACTTTGAGTCTTTTACTGAGGGTAGATCTCCCCTAAAATTTTATCCTAATAGGTATCAACGGCTCATAATGATTAGTAGCGCATATCATGTATAACAAAATTGTTCTCACTATTATGAAGTTAACAAAACCTTACCTGGCTTTTTTGTTTTTCTTGTACGTTCTCTGCCACGGATGCCGATTGTTTTTAAGTTCCCATCCAGCTGGAAGCCAGATTGTGACTGATCCTTCCATGATCTGCCCATCTGCACAAGCAGCCTCTGACTTCTTGCAGTAATAACAAACTCCATAGAAGCAAACATCTCCATTCTCTAGATTAAGACAATCACTGAGATCTTTTGACAGATTACGCAATCATTTTAGGACTTCTAGTTATCAAATTTATACTAATAATCTACGTATAATACTTATCCATACTCAGAGATGTAGGGAGGGGAGTGCTTGAATAATTAGTATACCTAGTCTTATCTGATATAGCCCAAGCACCAAACTCAGGGTCACAGAAAAATATGTATTGATTCCACTACTAAATTTGGATTCACGTTCTTTTTTAGTTATTCTTCGAAGTGAAAAATCCAACTACAATGGTCAAATTCTGTCTCTCATTCTTGTCTGACAGTCAATTGTCTGACAGTTTTTCTCGTGTATGATATAAGGAGCCTTTGTTTTTGTTAAGAGAAGTGAAAAGAATTATTGCATAAATATGTTTCTTTAAGATCTGAGAAGTGTGAATATTTGCCTTTAATTAGGGATTTAATTGAATCATTACGTTTGATTCAAGAATTCTAGATTTGTCCTATTCTTTCTTTCTTACCATTAGTGAAAACTGTTTTCCACAACTTTTTCTTTACCACTGGTTTCATTTCTTTTTCCAAATCTATTCTCCTCCCAACCACCGGCGGGGCACGGTAGAAACCAAGAATTCTGCAAGACAAGGCCAAGAGTATTATTTGAGCAGTTGAGAACTATAAAGTGGCAAAAGAAATCAAGAGAAGATGAGGTTTTGGTGACAAAAATTCGAATTAAAGATTCAATGTCTGATTAAGACAATCTCTTTATTGGCATATGGATGTAAAAATATAAGAATCCTTCTCTAATGATGACGTTTAAGCCCTGATACTTGTTGGTCTCAACCATCGTAAAAGGGGGGAGCAATTGAGTGTCCACAAAACCAGGATCAGTTAAACATTTAACTTTATACCAGTCTTTCCTTTGAGATCCACTCTGTCAGAAGGTTTTTGCCAGGGACCAAAAAAAGTCTTGCATAATATAAAATAGAGATACGCCAATGGGGATTTACAAAGTATGAATCTCATGGAGGGATTTTGAAATAGTTTTCTTAATGAGTTGACCCACTGATATTTTGATTTCAAATGAACATTGATTGTAGATTCCACATGGGAAAATATAACAATCACAATCTATACTCTAAAAAGTACAGACCTATCAAGATGGAAAGCAGCTATTTCACCATTATGTCTATCAAATCCATCATAAACTTTTCCTTGTATGACATGTTGTCTTGAATATCTGGAAAATCAAAATTGAATAAGTGGCATTAGTTTGTCAAATCAAGTATCAAAGGAAAAACAGCCTGATCTCAATTTATACAAGAAAAAATGGTTGTGACGCATCAAGGAGCTAAAGATATTTGCTGTTGCCGTTTCATCAAATATAAAACATAGATAGTAAAATATACACTTGTCTCCCAAAATTACAGCAGTGGAAAAAAATATTTTACTTTCTAGGACCAGAAAATTTTCATTTCCGAGGGTATTTTCTGAAAATATAACCAAGATACAAGGTATCTCTTATAATAATGCCATAAGATCATTTTAAGGAAAGGCAATGTATCCCTTCTTGTACCCATTAAAACCCTTTGCTTCATAATGTTACTCTGGGAGAACAATAACAACAATGAATTCATAGAGAAAAGGCATAAATTGATCATTAAGTATGTCATTGAGAGTTTGTAGTGACAAGTTGGAAAAAGCAACATGGATGTGAGACTGCGAGTTGAATATTGATCGAACGCAAATTATTGAATGGTAATTCGAGCCTTACTGAATGTTACACTCTTTTTTTATAAGAACCAGTAAAATTGATTTGAAGCTGGCTGTTCTTAAATATTCCTCTATTTTCATCCTGAAATATTCTTAAATTATTCTTTACCATTTTACAATGATTTGGAAGCCTTTTTTGCTATCAGTAGTGTTAATTGTTGAAAAGTTTGACTCTTTTAACCATCTGACATTGTCTGTGTGCTGTACATCAGCTTATTTTGTAATTATTTCTCAGTCTTATGGCTCTTTCGTAAAATTTTCATATTGGGCCAAAAATGGTCAGCCTCGTTTTGTTCTTAGCTTGTTCTTAAGTTTTGGCCAAATTTGAGGCTCCTGTTCTTATAAAATTGTTCTTATAGAAGAAAAAGAGTGTACCACCCATCAAAAATAAAGTTTGACAGTTGCTGCTTATAGATGCAGTCCAAAAAACTTCAATGATAAATCATTTCTTCCTGAAAGGTTCTACAGATACACAAAGAAATAAGATAAACCACTAAATAAGTTCGAAATGTTCATAAATAAATCCAGCGAGCTAGAAATGTTTTACCTCTTTGGCTTGAAAACAACTTTTTGATTTTCTGGTCCTTCCAATTCAAGAGCCACTTTCAACTGGGTACCTCCTGTACCAGTTGTTGCCCCGACAATCGGTGCTGTTGCAAGAGCTTTCAAAACTTTATTCATATTGTTGATATTTTCAGGGGTTGTGACGTATCTCTCTGTTACCATGGACCACCAAATATCCCAAGGATGAATATCCTCTTTCAGCAAATTAGTATTGTCTTCTTCAAGATTCTGTTTATCATTATCAGATAAAATATTGTTTACATCATCTGCTTTTATTAACTCCTTATCGTCCATTATCTCTTTAAAACTATTTCTTTTATGAGCATGGGAAATTTCTAGGTGAAATCGTTCTCTTTGATCCTCATTTTCTTCACTTACTAAATAGTCAATTGCCATTGTATTCCTCTGTCTTGACGCCTTATACTTGAAAAACAGAAGAATAAAACAACTGCCAAAAGCAACCAGGGCAACTCTTTCCTTTAATTTCATCATCAAATAAAAAGGAATTTCCTACAGTATGATTTCTTGACTTGCTACTTCAGTAGGCTGAAGCAGTTATCTTAATACAATGACCATGAAGGTGGCCTAAATAATTTGTTTTCTATTCAGCCCTTGCGTTCATGAGTTTGAATTTCGTTTCTTTTTGGGCGTTACTCTACTTTTAGTTAGGCTATCACCATAACATCCACAAATCACCTCTTGCTATGATATACAAACCTGAATGATAATAATCTTTCCTTAAAGAAGATTAACTTCGCTTTTTCTATTTCATGCCCTAAAATCGTGGATCGCGCAAGTCGAATACAGGTACCAGAGATCCACCATTCCATTTCTTCGCTGTGTCGTGTTCAGTTTGTTATGTTTTGCTCACATGTTAACGTCATTACGAGGCCATTTCAAAAGAGCTACTGTGGCAAAATGAGTTAGAACGACTAGTATGCATTGAAACCTGTAGGGATCTTAACGGTCCACAGTCACTGTTCACAGTGATTCCATTTGGAAGGATTTTACGATTTTACCCTGTTCTCGAGAAAATTGGCTGATTGGAAGGATGATAGAGGGAGGATTTACAAATCATAAGGAAGTTAGAAGGATTCGGAAAGAATTAGAATCTTGAAACATATTGTATAAATACGAAATAACATATAAAATAAATGTTTTAGAAAAATGATAAGTCCTTTACCGCAGTACTGTTTGTCTGTACTTACTCGTGTTTTGCTGTTTTGGCCTTTCTCAAAAATCTCTTTTTTTGCACAGCTCCATTCAACTTTTGCTATTGATCATTTGATATCCTCACTAATCGCATTTTTGTAAATGCTCGTTTGATTTTGCAATTACTTTTTAATTCATAGTTTTTTTTACACAATTTATCATCCCGTATGAAACGTTTTATTACTTAGATAGGGGGGGTCTTTTATTGCTGTCTTGTTTAAAGTAAATGTTATATTCTTTTTATATTTTTAAATGTTGTATTACACTCTTTTTTTATAAGAACCAGTAAAATTGATTTGAAGCTGGCTGTTCTTAGTTAAACATTCCTCTATTTTCAGCCTGAAATGTTCTTAAATTATTCTTACTTTTACAATGGTTGGGAAGCCTTTTTGTCTATTAGTACTTAGTGTTAATTGTTGAAAAGTTTTACTCTCTTGACCATCTGACATTATTTGTGTGCTGCCAATCTGCTTGTTTTGCAATTATTTCTTAGCCTTATGGTTATTTCATCAAATTTTCATATTGAGCCAAAAATGGTCAGCTTCAGTTTGTTCTTAGCTTGTTCTTAAGTTTTGGTCAAATTTGAGGCTGGTGTTCTTATAAAATTGTTCTTATAAAAAAGAGTTTATTTTCATCATTTCTGCAATAAACATGAAGAAAACACAAAATAGAGTTAGTATCAAGATAAATCGTCAAATTGAGTATAAGTGTCGAAGGAAATAAGACGGATTGAGATTTTCCAAATATTTGATAAGGAATATTCAGCAAAAATAAGGATTTTTCAGGATTTTCGTTGAGCAACAAGTAGAAGCATGTAAAGTAGGTTTTGATGGATACTAAATATTGCTGACCTGTGGAGACATTGCAGGATTTAATCAAATTAACAGATAGCAGCACTAAATTTCTTCTAATTCAGTTGGTTGGAAGGTGGAAAACAAATTGTCTGTTCACGTAAGCCTTACCTTTCTTGATTTACCTTACAATCATGTCGTCTGGAGGAAGCAGTCAAAAATCAAATGGTCCAGCAGCTTTCACGGGGGCAGTAATAGGTGCCCTCAAAGCCACGCAAGAGCTTCAGAGCAATGTTCACAAACTGCTGGAAACTTTCACTTCCTGGAAAAGTGGTGAAAGCGAGGCCTCAATAAACTCAGTCAAAGCAACCATCAAAGATATCCAATCTTGCCAAAGGTAAAATGTTGTTCTTTTACGCCCACATGTTCTCTCACCTCTAATAAATATGGAAACGTTTATGAGGCTATGGCAGAGCAAATGTCAATCAAAGTGATGATAGAAATATAACAATAAGCTTCCACCAAGGGTCAAAATATTGTAAAATATACCTAAACCAATGACAGAGAATTAATTCTTTTATTCAATATGTGGTTTAATTGTCTCAAGACTTTCCCGCTCAATTCAAATTTTTTTTCTCAAAGCTTGGGGGGCAAAAAAAAGCGCAATTCTTGAAAATTATTGTTCCCATTTTGATATATTATCATATTTAGGTTATTGAATTGCTTTTGCAATTTTACTACTATTTTGATAAAAAGAAAATCTCAACTTATTGCTATTTTTTTGTGAACCTCAGTCATCAAGTAAAATTTATGAGCATCCCACCACACTTAAGTTTTTCAGTTAAGACTCTATTCTATAACTTTATTCTACATTTGAGCTCCAAATTAAGTTTCTACACTAATTTCTCAACAAGTTGATGGGCCATTAACCTCGTATGGAGAGATCAGCGAGGGACAAAGAAAAAATCTATATTTGTGTCTTACAATGAAAATGACATAATTTAGGCCTAAACTTCGGCCAGGTCAAAAACTCGGACTCTCTGACTTTCTCGGACTTCTCGGACTTTCATTTTTGATAAAAGTCCGAGAAGGCCAAGTTTTTCGTCTTCACAACCTTGCGATGTTAGGCGTCATAAAAGTTTTAAAAGTCCGAGAAGTCCGGGTTTTCGCTTTGTAGTTCAATTTGTAAAGCAAAGCATGGTTTTGTTTTGTTTTTATTTCAAAATCTACTACGGCTCAAACAGTACTTGCTGTTTCGCACTGCAGTGTAGTGGGGCTTTTACCTGTCTTCAGTGGCAGAAGACTCTTCTATATCTTTGTACATTTTTATAAGAAACTGGACTGGCATGATAGCATCGTGCTAACGAATACTACAAAAGGCTTGCTGTATCGTTTGTAGTTGTAAGTTTTTGGATGAAAGGCTTTGGACAATTTTTATCATTTTAACAGGAATTTCGTAGCAGTCTGGAGCTTTGAACTCGTCCAAGTTTCTAAGTTGGTCTAAGACTTCTGCCTCTAGTACAGGGGACAGAACAAAACTGTTTTCCAAGGGGTTTTTTAAATAATCACTAAAAACTCTGTTTGAATTCCTAATCTTACTTACCAAATTTTTTGCGATTCCGGTAAAATATTCATTGAATTCATTTGCAATTACTTTTTGGTCATTTATTAATTTACCATTAATGTTAAGAGAAATGTCGTTTGCTGATTTTTTATTATGTTTATTAATTAGCTCATTAATACCATTCCAGATCTGTTTTGAATGGTTTTTACATGATATAAAGTAAGATCTATAGTGGTTTACCTTGCTACGCCTAATAAGACGACTTAAAGTGTTTCTATAATACTTATTGATCATACCAAATCGGATTTTTGGATTTTAGAAACTTTTTATTTGTTTTTTATGGATTTTAAGATACCTTTTGTTATCCAAGGCTTTTGTTTCTGTTTAAACTGTTTTTTAGATATTGTTCTAAATGGAACATGCTTATTTATTTTATCCAATATTAATTCATTATATTATATTGTATTTATTAATATTTATCATTATATTATATTTATTAATATTTATTATTAGTGCGAAACAGCAAGTACTGTTTGAGCCGAATTAGATTTTGAAATAAAAACAAAACAAAACCATGCGTTGCTTTACAAATTGAACTATAAAGCGAAAACCCGGACTTCTCGGACTTTTAAAACTTTTATGACGCCTGCACTCTTTTCTTTTATAGGAATAAATTTTATAAGAATAACGAGGCTCAAAATCGGTTAAATTTAAGAATATTTTAAGAATATTGCGAGGCTCAGATCTTATGGAAAAAACTTAGCGAGTGTACTTCTGAATTGGTGTGCTTTTTACAGGAAATGGCTTAAATGCATACACCCAAATTTTGATGCAAGTGTTGATGAGCTCTATTTTACAGGATAAATATTGTTCTGTTAGCCACCATATTTGCAATACTCTAGGTGTGCCTTTTTTGGTATTTATGACAATAATAACAATTTATTGCTATATCCATGTTTTCTGCCGTAAGAATAATTTAAGAATAATCCGAGGCTCAAAATAGCAAAAAATTAAGAATATTGAGGCTCGGAAAAAAATTGAGCATTCTTATAAAAAAAAAGAGAAAGAGTGTAACATCGCAAGGTCGTGAAGACGAAAACTCGGACTTATCGGACTTCTCAGACTTTTATAGAAAAATGAAAGTCCGAGAAGTCTGAGAGTCCGAGTTTTCGACCTGGCCCTAAACTTCGAAATATTTCCATATTTATTGGAGGTGAGAGTATTGCTAGAGCTTTAAAATTCTCACTCTTGAGACGGATATAAGAAAACAAAGACAATAATGAAAATAAATCTCGCTTTCGTAACTGAATACTATCCCCTTCCTATGTGCATCTATGATTTCAATTCAGAATTACAATTTGGTTCAATCCAGATTTCAAGATAAGTTGTGTAGAAGACTACATGCATAGAAGCATCAGAGTTTCAAAGACTTCAGCAATATCTGCACCCACGCGTTCGATCTAATCCAACCATTTACTATCTTATCCAGACAATAATAGGAACAAAATTATTGGTTGACTGCATTATCAAAAACGGAATTTTCATAAAAAGCAATGTGAAATAAAATCTTCTGGATGGCTAGCCATGTGGAGAGAGAAGAGTTCATATTGTCACATCTATTATTGAAGATGTGACAATATACTATTTTTACGCAAACGAATATCATTTAGTGTCTTTCGAGAAAACCATAGACTTCTCTGAGAACAAAGGTTTGGTGAACAAAAGCGCAAGCTGCATTTGAAATACTAAGTATTTTCCCTCTTGGCCAGAAAGATCTACATGTTTTTTCTCCATTTTGTTTAATTGATTGTCAAGATAATTTTTTCTTCCAAAGCAAACTTGAGAAGACATCAAACGCCTTTCCGAAGCTTCCAGATGCACAGCCTGTATCCCTTGGTAATTCAGGGCTGATAACTCTGGACTCAGGAGAAGACAAGTCCACCCTTTATCGAGATCTACTTCATGCATATTCTTGGGTTTCTAAGGTATCTAACTACATTCAATCCCTTAATTTTTATATTCATGATAAGGGACATACGAGTCTACGAGTTTAGGAAACTTTTAGTTATCACTTTAGCCTCGTTTTCCAAGTACCATAATGCTTTGCTTTCTTATGATATTGTTAAATGTTTAAGTAATTGACACCCTCTCTTTGTTCTGAGGTAATGTACTGTCAGTTACTTTTGCTGCAGTTTAGGTTTTTTTATTAATCTCTGAAGCCCGGTCTGGAGTAACCACTTTTTGTGATCGCTGTAAATATTGTAAAAGTATATATAAAAGTGTCCCTGACACATAAGCCTTAGAATTATTTATTCGTGAAATAGATCAACTATCGCATCACTTACCAATAGATCGCATCATTTACTAATGAATCAGGTCTTTTACCGATAGATTGCGTCATTTATCAATAGATTGCATCATTTACCAATAGATTGCGTCATTTAACAATAAGTTTCGTCATTTACAAATAGATAGCGTCATTTACTAATAGATAGCGTCATTTACCAATTAATCGCGTCATTTACAAATAAATAGCGTCATTCACCGATAGATTGCGTCATTTACTTATAGATAGCGTCATTTACCAATAGATTGCGTCATTTACCAATTGATAGCGTTGGATAACATTATGCAGTGGATTTAGACATGCTACAATTATTTCTTATACCTAGTGCGGTAGCTGAAAGTGGGTAATACCACCAGACAAGGTAACTTATGAGACCTTGTGATTTTGGTCAATATCGGGGCGTAGAATTCAAATTTCGATGTTCTTTTTGTAGGAGTGGGACCGTTTTGGAGATATGGGGGCTAATGCCCCCAACTTTAACGAAAGCATGTTATTGTTAAAACTGTCCTTATACCTCCTAAATGTTTGATTTTCTGGTTAAAGGGTATTGATTATGGTCCGATTTAAGGTTTATCCAAGGTTTCATTTAGGTTTCAGGCTATTTTATTGAATTCAAGGGGTAATAATGCTTCTGAAATGGGGGCAACAAGGCAAATTGACTCAAAAGTCAGTAGAAGTAACTTGTCTGATGAATTCGAGGGCGTAGAGTCCGAATTTCGATGTTATTTTGATGAGCGAGGAGCCCTTTTTGAGATTTAGGGGTAAATGCCCCCAAAACAGGGGGTATAGTGATGTGCTGTTCTCCAACTTTCCCATGTAACTTAAAAATCTTGTTCTTTAAGTAAAAAATCGATTGTGATACCATCAAATTCATCGTCAACTTAGTTTATGCTTTAGGTAATCACCTCCTTTTCTGGGGATGTTTCTACCCCCAAATGGGGGCAGCGAGGAAGATCATCTATTTTCTTTCTAAGAACGTCATTTCACGAATAACGGGCCTTATTTCTGCTATTCATTGCATTAAACTATGATAGAATTAAGTACTTACCAGAACTGTCATGTTAGAAAAATTATCATTTAGTCATCATCGCCATCGCTGTCCCTGTAACTGCTCTCTTCATCTGAACTCAACATATCGTAATTTACGACTGTCTCTTCATATCAACAGCATTGCTATCTTCTATGAGGAGCTTGGCTATCTCCTCTTGATAGCCCTTCTGTGTCAAATTTATTGTAATATCTGGGAGCCAAGCCAACCATCATTGCATAGATCATCCAACGCGAAAATAGGATTTGATGCATTTTGTCACATCTTTGCAACAACATTTGCTCGCTTGCTATGTAATTCCAGACTAGTTTGGCATGGTGGTAGGAGACACTGATCAATGACGTTTCCATCTATGATTGCATACGTGGCAAGGGGTTAGCTCATGATCGAGAATAGAATAGCAACCAATGTACCAGAGCTAGAGAATGATAACGAAGAAGCAGATTCTAAAATAGCTTTCGTGATCAAGCATGCTACGAGAGAAAACAGTGAGGGTACAGTCTGTGTGGTCCGTTCCAGCTCAGGTGATCTCATTAACATACCTCTGATTTTAGTACCAGGAGAATTTAACGCACGTAATGATCGAAAATGAGGCAGGATAATACCGCAATATTTTAGACGTGAGTGCTTTCAAACTGTCAGGAAAACAAAAGAAAGCACTGCTTGGGCTGCACTACTTTACCGGCAATGACTTTGTTTCGAGCATACTTCGCAGAGGGAAGCAACTTTGCTGGAAGCAGGTAAAAGATAATTCAGCATTTCTTGACTTATTTGCTACTTTAAGAAAGGGTCAATGTATAACTTCCGGCCAGCTGGCTGGATTGGAACATTTTGTGTGTACGATTTTTGGATGAAGGCAGCAGCATTCATTGAATTAAGCAAGGAAAGAAATATTTTGGGAGAAATTGGAAAAAGATGGAAAGGTCATTGATCTGCATCTCCTACCACCATACCAAACTAGTCTGGAATTACATAGCGAGCGAGCAAATTTTGTTGCAAAGATGTGGCGAAATGCATCAAATCCTATTTTAGTGTTGGATGATCCACGCAATCATGGTTGGCTCCCAGATATGACAATAAATTGGACACAGGAGGGGTATCCAGAGGAGATAGCCAAGCTCCTCATAGAAGAAAGCAATGCTGGTGATATGGAAGCAGGGCTGGATTCAGGGGGGGGGGGCGTAAGGGGCGTACGCCAACCCTATTTTGGTAGAAAAATAATGCAATTAGCTTGATAATACCCTCTTTCTCTTACATTATCCTTTGATATGTGTGTTGTTAGGCCCCCCTTTCTGTGGGTGCTGGATCCGGTCCTGGGAAGAGACAGTCGCTAATAACGATATGCAGAGTTCAGATGAAGAGAGCAGTGAAAGGGACAGCGATGGCGATGATGACTTAATGATAATTATTCTAACATGACAATTGTGGTAAGTTCTTAATTTTATCATAGTTTAATGCAATGAATAGCAGAAATAAGGCCCGTTATTCGTGAAATGACGTACTTAGAAAGAAAATAGATGATCTTCCTCGCTGCCCCCATTTGGGGGTAGAAACATCCCCAGAAAAGGAGGTGATTACCTAAAGCATAAACTAAGTTGACGATGAATTTGATGGTATCACAATCGATTTTTACTTAAAGAACAAGATTTTTAATAAACATGGGAAAGTTGGAGAACAGCACATCACTATACCCCCTGTTTTGGGGCATTTATCCCTGAATCTCAAAAAGGGCTCCTCGCTCATCAGAATAACATCGAAATTAGGACTCTTCGCCCTCGAGTTCATCAGACAAGTTACTTTTACTGACTTTTGAGTCAATTTGCCTTGTTGCCCCCATTTCGGGAGCATTATTAGCCTACCCCTTGAATTCAATAAAATAGCCTGAAACCTAAATGAAACCTTGGATAAACCTTTAATCGGGCCATAATCAATACTATATTTTCTCCATCATTCATTTGCTATTAGAACTTCCTCTCTCAACTTTTTGCTTCTCAAAGTTCTCTGCGTCATTGCCTATCTTATTCACTCTGTTATTGTCGTATCATCTTCCAACTTTCTGAGAGTCAACCACACGTCATCTATTCATCTTTGGTAGAGTTCCTTTTTTTCAACTAGTATCTGACCTTTGCTAATCTCTGTATCATCTTTTGCACTTTACTGCATACTTTCAGCTTTGATCTTTAACCTAGGATTATACACCCTTTCGTTATTTGTTATCCTCTAATAACCACAAGCTGCGTCATTCCATATATCGATTTACTTTCATTTCTAAATATAACCTTTAGATATTATATTGTAATTCATCTCAGTAGAGTTCAGTAGATGTTAACAAGATAAAAGACGACGTGTCCGCTTCTCTCTGGCTCTCTGTTCTCCATGTCACCCCTTTGTGTGTAAAACTATTGCAGCATTGGATAGTTCTCCTGTAAGGTAGACAGGCAAGATTGTTAGTTGAGGGATAAAGAACTCGCTTCTTGCCCATCACTAAAAATATATTACGTCATTTACCAATAGATAGCATGGAATACCAATATATCGCGTCAATCATATTTAAGTCGCGTAATTTACTGCATATATCTGGTCAATTACCAAAAGACAGCGTTGAATACAGGTATATCAAGTTGATTACCGTAGAGTTGCATTGATTACCATAGCTATATCTTGTCAATTACTAATAAAATGCGTCAATTACTTATTTTGCATATCGCATGATGAGAATGCGCTCAAATAAAGTTAGCCTAGATTTTTTTAATGGTCCAGCCGCAATAGACCATGATATCATGAGATCAGTTGCAGTCTGTCAATAAAAATCAGCTCTTTGTAAACATTTTCTTGTGCATGTTTGAAGTGTATGTACACTGCTGTACATATATGGACTGTAACGGCAATGAAATTTTAATTGAAATTATTGTGAAAAAGTACATCTTAATGAAGATGAACTGTTGCAGAAGGGCAGTAAAACCAACTTCTACTATTCAGCATGGTGACACATTTAGCTAAGTTTAGCAAGGAAAAACATATGCTACCGCCCAATAATAAGTTTAGATTGACATCTATTTGAACAGAACTGCTATGAAAACAAATCAAAACTGAGAATCGGATATTGTTGATAAACCATTCCATATACCATGTAATAACGCATTTGACCATATCATGTTAAACCGTGTTAGGCAACTGTGTTAGACCATGACTTATGAATTCATATAATTGATATAAATATCTTTACGTTTTTCATTTCCCTAGCTCAACGATGATGCTAATAAAGCGCTTAGGCAGCTGAAACGGAAATATCCTGAACCAGAGCACTTTCCTGAAGCACCTAAGAGATCAAAGGACCCAAAAAGGTAAACTGCACTGATGAACTCTAAGCACATTTTCTTTTTCTAACAACAAAAAATGCCAATTGCTCGTTTCATACAGGATTGAATATGTTTGAACGGCTTTTTATGTAGAAGCCTGGGTTACTGGTTTGCTGGTAAGATAGTGTTATAAACTTCTTAAATCTAAACGACCCTCTATGTTAAGGTTTTACACGACACCAGATTTCTACCGAATGAATTAACTAAAACTAATTTAAACACAAAACAAATGAGACAGTGCAACGTAGCAGCTAAACTCAATATTTAGTCGAGCATGCTAGCATGACGTTGACCAAGAGAAGCATATAAGATAGAAGTTTTGTGTCTGGAGAATTCATAGTCCAAACCATTCTGTTTCTAGATTTCACTTCATCAAAGATTCGTAGACACTTGTAAATTAAGCCAATAGAAAAAAGTTAATTTGTGAAGAAGCAGGCTTTTGAAAATCAATGGAAATTTTTTGTGTGAATGAAAATGATCCAAGTAGAAATTGAGCCCTAGATCTTTGATTTTAGGCGTCAAAATCAATAATTGGTGACATGATTGTCAAGCTAAATAAACAGAAAAACATTAGCTACATCCAAAAGTTGCACCATTATCCTTTTGATTGTCCTTTTGCACATGTATTGGGGTCTTGAAAGCTTTCCTTTAGGATGATAGTCAACTTGTTCCTTATTGGTACTTGGCATCCATATTTGAACTTCCTTAAAGTATTTCGTGGGCCATAAAATGCAAGAATGTTATCTCTAGAATGTCAATTTTGTTTCGGCTCCTTTCAGGTTTGGGGCTTATTTATGCATTGTTGTTTATGGTGTTATTCAAAATTTGCATTGTCCTTTTAGGCTTTTGGAAGACTTGTGCCCTGTCTTACGAGCACAGAATCCTGATCTCCTTATAGAAATTGCAGGAAGCCCTTCTTCTTGTTTAAAGGTAACTTTTTTTCAGGTGGCTTAGAAAAGGACATATCTATTTATCAATCTTACAAGCATATGTACTTTTTCTGAAACCGTGGGTATAATCTGTGTAAAACAAGCTCAAATTGTTTTTTAGATTACCTTGAAGGGAATCCTATATGCCTTCATTGTATTTTCTGGAGGAAAACTGAATAGAGCGATCATCAGAAGTTCTTCAAATGACATTTGTCCCAAAACATCTGATGTAAGTATATCTCAAGGCCTTGGTAGACAAATGCTGACTCGTCAAGGTTGTTTCCAAACATAGTCTGCAGAGAAAATTATTTGAAAGCATTTTCTTATTCTAGTCTAGATGTTGAACTGGTATTCACCGTTCACCCATTTATCTTGCCTTCCTCGAGTTCTGTACCAATCAAAGACTGTCCCATCAATATCGGAAAGTAAAACATTTCTCATTGCCCAATTGATAAGGTATAGGCAGATGATTCAATTCAGGTAGAAACAATATAATTTGGAATGTTTTGACAGGGTTGTTCTCTTAAGACATTCACATGCGTCATGCATTGATTAGTTTTAATTCAATTTTTACCCGCCATTATAAAGCTCCCTAAGAAATAGGTCTTTAATATTTTCCAGTTTAGAATTTGTTTGCTTTCTGTTTTGAATCCAAATTCTTTATACGAAATTTTATTACATTTTTAGGATTTATGGACACCTTCTAAATTCATTACATTCAGAAAGGTATCTGCAGTTTTCTTATCATTTATCTAGTCTCAAAAGTCGTTTTGGTTTATCATGCAAGCTTAAATTTGAAAATGCAGCCTTTTTTGATACGTTAGACACAAGTTTATTGATCAAACAAGTGCTTTATTTTACACGATTTTTCAGCTAAGTCTCAGTGTGATGTTACTTAACTTCAGACATGAAATACCATTCAGAAAAATTTCACGTCTTGGCTTAATGCTGAATTTTGAATAATGAATTATAAGCAATTATGTTTGGTAAATGCTGTATGCTGCATTAGTGTTACCGCCTTCTTGATGTGCTCCTCCAAGTAAATCCACTATTTGAGATATGCCACTTGTAAGCAATACTTTCCTGTCAAGATGATATACCGCTTCCTTATAAGAATGACTATTATGATTATACCTCCATCTCATTTATTTCCAGATCACAGACGTAGCCCAGTTTGCGATTCTACGATTCTCTTCTTCTGCCGAACCAGAAAGATCTTCAAAGGAGTTTGTTGTAAGGAAACTATTTTTCTCTCTTTAAGTAAACTTAAAAAATTCAGTTTGGATGATTTTTGATGCACCGCATTAATTTTTGTGATTGGTATTTTGATAGCTTTATCTTGAACTTAGGTTTGCTGTAGTTGAATGAAAACGGACAATGAATACTGCTCCATAATTGAATGAAAATGGAGAAAAACCTATCCGTTTCTGCCTTGCAATCACACTGATACGCTTCAAATACAGAGCTTTCCGAATACGCAAATATGCACGCAAAGTTTTGAGTACACTCCGTTTTCATTGGAAATGAAATTAGAAGCATCCTATTTGCCTTTAGCAGTGCGAAAACTTCATCGTGTTCATTGAGTATTTGTTTGAAAACAGAGCCGTGTGAAGAGAAATTGATTTTCGTCTTCAAATACGGAGACAAACAATTAGCTACACAATGTAGTGTGAACGAGACCATAGAATTTAGACAAAGAGCATTATGATTGATATTTTTGAAATCACTGTTTCATCTCAGCAAAACACAAAAAATATCTGTGAATTTCTCGCCTGACTCACAATAATGCATGTTTAGTTCACTCCTATTTTGATCACTTCGTCTTGCCTTTGTTTGTCTCACTATAACCATGCAGCCTGGCCCATCTCGCTAACCAGCATAAAACAGTTTCCCACGGTCTCAGATGTAGACTAGTTTTAGGGGTTATGTTTGCGACAGCTCTTGACAAGCAGAAAGAGGCAGATATTCTTTGCCATGGATTCTTACTTGTAAATGTTCTCCAGAGAATTCTTCAAATTTCCTTCGGGTGAAATTTCCAGTGACCAAGACCCTTCGTAGTTAGGTTACATACTAGGGAGATTAAGTTGTATGATTAGTATACAGAGAAACATTATTTTTAACCAATAACCAAGAATAAGCTTGAAAAGCAATTTTGATACAGTTAGAATATACCATTTTACAACTCTATTTAACGGCACCTTTATGCCATTTAATTAGAATATGTTGGAGTCCTTCCCCCATTTTCTCAGTTTTTTCTTAACCTTATGTTTTTAAAGGCTGATAAACAGTCGCAAAATAATAGTTGAGCCTGCCAATTATAACATCGTGTTTATCTCATATTTTAGAATTGGCTATCATATTACCAGAATCTCTTCTCAGAAAAATGCGAACAATGCAAGAGGCATCTCAAGTCAGATACAAAAGAGGGACATTTATTGCCACCCCTTTGGAGGGATATTGAGAATGGAAAGGCTTACCACCTTACATGCAGGTAATATTTGAACCAATCAATGTCTCCATTGTTTATTGTGGATTTATTGGTTGTTTTTGTGCCTATTGCTACTGAAATTACGGGTGCTGAAAAATACCATCACAATAAAAAAATGGATGAAAAGTAGGACGCTCGCTGTCTCTGCATTGGAAAGAAATTAACTTTCAAAAGTACAGCATGCAGATGATATTTGTATCAATCGATGCTCCTATCGTTTTCCTGTTTAACTAGCCGTTATTTTTGTGCCTTTTGCTCCTGAAATTACGAGTTTTGAAAAATACCATCACAGTAAAGAATGGGTGGAAAATAGAACATTCATTGTCACTGCTTTGGAAAGAAAATGAATTTCAAAAATACACCGGGCAGGTAATATCTGTAACGATCGATGTTCCGATTATTTCATTGTGGAAAAATCGGTTGTTTGTGCCATAGCTCTTGAGAGAAATCATGTGTGCTGAAGAACGCCATGACTGTCACAATAAAAGATTGGATGAAAAAAAGGACATTCACTGTCACCGCTTTGGAAAGAAACTCAATTTCAAAAACATGCAGGTATACTTGTAGAATTGAGTACCTATTGTTCAATTGCTAATTTTTGATATCTTAAATGCCGTGATATTTAATTTTTTAAGCCATTACTTGTTGGTTTATTCATCGAACGCCATTTTGAAATTCAGTTGTAAGTTGTTTGTAGAAAACAAGAACCATACACCACTTCGACTAACCGCGTATTTGGGGAAATGGGTCGAGTTCTGGGGTGTGAAAAGCTCTTCTTTTGCCGTTTACACCCTTCTTTATGTAGGCATTGTGCAATCAGCTATCAGATATTACATTTCCAATCAAATCCAATCAAATTTTTGCAATTTGCCACTTTTCATTCGTTTGTAGGATAAGAGTCACTTTAGCTTCGCTTCTGGTTCAACCAGGCCCTTCAAGAGGTGTTATCGAACATGGTTCATGTTAATTCAGCATTCTCCGTTTATGAAAATAGTCAATATTAGTTGAGAAATGTCAAAAGCCAGTTTTAAAAACCCCAGAACTTGACCCAGTCCTTCAAATGTGCGGTTAGTCGAAGTGGTGTATTGTTCATCAATTTTGATGTTAAGTAATACATTTAACTCGGATGTAGTGCTTTTTTCGTCTTTTCGTGGAACTCATTTATATTAGGTTTGCAACATGACACGCAAGCATTTAACTAGGGCCTTTGTTTTGTGATTCATGATACCTCAAAGTATACCTCTTTGGTTTGGTATAAGGCATTGTTTCTAGTAAAAAAAGGTAAAAATGAGTGTTACTCAAAGTGATTTTAATTTACATTTTTGTTGATGGTTATCTGAAAGGTCTGTCTTCTAGTTTTACTTGTGTCTGAAACTGTTTGCTATTCAAGGTCCCTGTCAAAGTCTTTCAAGTTATGGATATTCACCATTGGTTTCTAGTGAAACACGTTCTTCTGTTGTCTAGTAGCTTTAAACCTAGAGTCTAGAACAAACTGAATTAACGCCATTCTACCATCAAAGTGGGATGCAAACACAGAAATCCAACAAAATCTTGCTTTTCCGTTTATCCTCTCCTTCTGTTGTTTCCCGTCATCCTTGTTTGTTTATGAACATGTGCGTTGTTTAACGCTAATTTCATGTTTGCAAATACATATCTTTATGGCATAGTCTGTCCGATGAGTGCGCAAGTACAAAACTCAGGGTTAAAAAAGAACGTTTCTCCTTATTCAGCGTAGATTCTACTGTAACAACGTGGCTACGTATTCTCTTTTGGAGAATTGCAGGCTACAGTGCTACTCGGTTCATTTTCATTCGCTAAAATCTCAATTTATTCTCTCTCTGCAGATATCTAACGTTTTGACACTTGATACAGATTACTGGTTCTAACCCTACTACATTTCCTACGATTCCTAGAAATAATTTCCATCTCAATAAGGAAAATAGATTAATTCTCAATATTGACTTGTTTAACAATGCTCATCCCTATTTGCCTTTTCCTTCCCAAATCCCTGTCCAAAGAAGCCCAATTACATTTTACCAGTTAATAAAAGGGCAAAGCCCAGTTCCCAATTTACCCCTTCGTCGCCCTCACTTAAGGCTATTAGAGATGAAATTGTGCCTCTATTCAACTTGCCAAACAGTTTCATCTCTATTAGTTACCAATTTCTATATTAGTTTCCAAGATTTCTATTTACTAATGTTGTCTTTCTTTCAAGAAGTGCAGAGAAAATCACAAATTACTTTTTACAGGACCTTGCCAGTGTCTACATTGAATCCGTGTAGACACTGTAGACACTGAAAACTATTCTAACAAGACTCTCCTAAGACTCAGTGAACGGACTTAAGTTCTTACCAAGAATGAAATAGCGTATTGTATTCTCTTTTAAAGTGAATTTCTATCCGAAACACGAATATCTTTCCGAAACACTTTATTAGAACATTAATTTCTATCCGAAACACTTTTAAAGTGAATTTCTATCCGAAACACGAATTAATGCCCCACCGTGGATAAGCCTGGAGTTGTGAAGACATCAAGGTTACTGTGCTAACTTATTGTCCTGGTTTAGGACAGTGGTTAGCGCGCTCGCCTGTGTCCGATCAAACCCGGGTTCGAGACCCAGTGGAGGCATATGTCAATTGCAGCAGCCTGCTCTGGTACAATTTAATTGCCCGTGTTAGACCATGCCTTATGAATTAATGTCTCTTTTAAAGTGTGTGTTCTTTATAGTATAAAGAACGAGGTAAACATTGACCCTCGCTTGCCTATCCTCTTTTGATTGGCGATTTCTTTGTCCACCTTTGGCTAATCTTCAATATTAGTTTAGTAAGTTTAACAAAGTTGGAGATAAAGCAAATAAACGCTGTGTTGCCTTTCTCATTCGTTACCAACTGTAAGTAATGAACATATAAAGACACTATAAACTTTTTTTAATAGGACACTGGACTCTTGTCCCTGCGCTCAAAATTGCTCGAAAAATTGTGGTATCCATTTCTCAAGGTTCACAGGATAGCGAAGCAGTATAACCATATACACTCTTTTCTTTATAAGAACCAGTAAATTTGATTTGAAGCTGGCTGTTCTTAAATATTCCTCTATTTTCAGCCTGAAATGTTCTTAAATTGTTCTTACTTTTACAATGATTGGGAAGCCTTTTTTGCTACCAGTAGTGTTAATTGTTTAAAAGTTTGACTCTCTTAACCATCTGAAATCATCTGTGTGCTGTACATATGCTTGTTTTGTAATTATTTCTCAGTCTTATGGTTATTTCATAAAATAATAATTTTGAGCCAAAAATGTTCAGCCTCGGTTTGTTCTTAATTTGTTCTTAAGTTTTGGCCAAATTTGAAGCTCGTGTTCTTATAAAATTGTTCTTATAGAAAAAAAGAGTGTAGCTGTATAGTTCAACATTCCAAACTGCTATGGTATGGTGCACCATAGTCGTAATATAGACTAAGGGGGCTCTGGGGCTCCAAAAACGAAAGAGAGATTCACATCTCACTAATTGCAAACCTAAAGCCGTTGACGATAGGCGACATTTCTCGTCTTCAGCAATGCATGATCATCCTCTAGAACGGTTATCAAAACTATCGAGATAGCATAAGTTACCACGTGTTAGCTCTTGAGTTGTATTCATTATCTGCCACTATCAAACATGCAAACCCTTAAGAAATATGGTTTTCGTCTATCTATCTACAATACTTTAGAAATCTGAAATATGATTCTTTGAGTTTTCAAATCTGACATACATAATCAGACAAGGTCTGACACATTTAGCACAGTTGTTTCCATTCAAAGTGTCTCAAACGAGAACTTATCCAACTCATGTCTAGGAATACAGCTTTTTTATAAGAACACAGCTCTCAAAACGCTAATGATATGAACATCTACAGATGGCCATGGCTTGACTTTTACGAATATTCAATTTAGAAAACTCCTAATGGTAGTTCTAGGTAGGGCCCTTTTAACGTACTAACTGGGATGGTAATGACCCCTCCAGCCCTTTGACCTTTCTATTGTTTCAAAAATTATTCCTTTGTTCTAAAAACACAATTGGTTGCTCCCCAGTTATGTGCCCTTGACATTGGGTAGTCTCCGAGGGGCATTTAACTCTCTCTAAAGCACACGAGACTTTTTAAAGAACAAAAGGATTTCCTGAGATTTTTAGGGGATTTCCATTACAACTGTAAGGTTTTGTTGTAAAGTGTACGATATTTTCAGGGCGTGATTTGTCCCTCGAAACTCTCCCATGTGATCTAGAAAACACTCTCGAGGACTCCGAATGTTCTTAAATGGTCTTCGAAAAAGAGTAAAGGAAAAAGATGTTTAATCATTCATTGATCATCACAGGAGCATACAACAGATTCTTTGAACGCCAATTTCAGTGTACTGATTTGATCCTTCGATATCTGAAAACCAGTTGAAATTGTATATTTGTAACCATTGGTGATTGTCAATTCCAGTCTTCTTCCGGGATTTTGTTATTGTCATTGGAGCTTGTCTTGTTTGCTCATGGAATGTCGCTCATGTCACATGCGAAAAGAAACTGAATTTCTCAGGGCATGAACTGCTGAGTAACTCATCCTTCACAAAGCTGTTTCCCTTGGTAATCTCAAAACTTTCGGATTTTGATTTATTCTTGGTGGATCACAGTACAGCCGATCATAACAGGGAAGTCTGCGGAGGGGTTTGTGGTTTGACATTATATGGGTATCATTTCACAGAAAAGACAACATTGTTATATGGGAGCAGAGGAAATACCAGGAAGTTAAACAAAGTGCATTAGCTCTCATGGGATGTGGTAGCAGCTTCCCGAAGAAAACAAAAATTGGTAAGGAAGTTCAGGAAATTCGTATTTGAATCGGTTTGAATACACTCTTTTTTTATAAGAACCAGTAAATTTGATTTGAAGCTGGCTGTTCTTAAATTGTTTTCCATTTTTAGCCTGAAATGTTCTTAAATTGTTCTTACTTTTACAATGCTTTGTAAGCCTGTTTTTCTGTACCTAATTTTTGTTGAATTGTCAAATATTCAACTTTTTTTGTCCCGTCTGACACACAAGAGTGTCACCAATTTGATCGTTTTATATTTATTTCTTAGTCCCATGGTTATTTCTTTTAACTGTATCTTGATCTAAAAATGGCCAGGTTCAGCTAGTTCTTTGGTTGCTCTTTACTTTTGGCAAAATTTGAGGCTCGTGTTCTTATAAAATTGTTCTTATAAAAAAAGAGTGTATTACGGATCTACTATCAACTGAACTGGAAGCGGAAGCAGCTGCCAAATCCTTTTCTCAAGAAATGTTTTAAAATGTTACTTACGATTTTTCAATAAGCAACTTTTCCCTCGTCCCATCTCTCAAAGTTGCTTAGATGATTTAGATAGCCATCCCTCTAAGTTGCAAAAAAGCTATCAAGACATTGGCAAAAGCCAGATAGCTTTGACTTGTCACAAACATTGATTTATGGGGAACATGTAAGAAGACCCTAAAAATTCTGAATTTATGTGATGACCACCATAATAAAGCCTTCGTCTAACCAGGCCTTGTTTTTTTGTTTCAATAAGCAAATCAGTACCCAGCATAGGAAACAATTCAGCAATTTTAGCACTGGTTTGGAGTATTCTAAAGGCTGGTACTCACTTGGCGATTATCACGATTATCGCGATAACGATTACTGCGAATAAATTCTTCAAATATCTGGGTGATAAAGGCTGGTACTCACTTGACGATTATCACGATTATCACGATAACGATTACATTTAATCGTTTTAATCGTTAGTGAGTACATGAAAAACTATCGCGTTAATCGGTTTATTCGTGATAATCGTGTCACGATTATCGCGAAATGATATCAAAATTTTTTGATATCATTTCGTGATAATCGCGATCCCATGCGGCCAAGTCCTTTGTTCAAAAATATTTAAGGAATTAGTCAAAGGAAAACGAGTCTTCGACTGAAAGGAAACTTAAAATTGTATTGAATTTAAGAACATACATTTTTTTATAAGCAATTTCAGCTCGAGCTCAGTACTAGAAATTGCTTGGCTGGGACGGGGCTTTTTTGCTTAGAAATTTGTTGATGTCTTTCATATGGTAGCTATCTTACATGAAAAAATGTGCCGGGGCACTAATAGCCACTGTAACCTACTTCTCTATAGCTGCTGCACGATTTTCATTGCCAACGGAATGGAATCAGAACTAAAACTTTCAAATTATTTGAAATTCCTATATTCAGTACTTGAATTGCTTAAACTTTTGTCTTGTTGAATATTGCCTTGCTTATAAATTTAATACATGTATTCGGAGTGCGTTTTAGACGATATTTTGCTTTTAATCTTCTTTGATAACAGAAACTAGAAATATCAAAGTCGATGAAAAAAGCGATAGTGAAAATCACAGTCATTTATTCACAGCTCTTGAAGATAACCATTCTATTCGCTAGACGTTTTCTTCTTAAAAATTTCCCTGACCCAGAACCTTCTGTTTCTCTGCTCATCGCTATGAACAACGCCAATCATTGCAAAAAGTATTTTCTTTAAGTGAGGAGCCATTTTTCCTTGTGTGAGGAGCAAAGTTGCGATAAAAGCGATTGATAATGAGTACATGCTAACGCTGATGACCCAGATATTTGAAGAATTTATTCGTAGTAATCGTTATCGTGATAATCGTGATAATCGCCAAGTGAGTACCAGCCTTAAGCGTTTTCATGTACTCATTATTAATCGCTTTTATCGCAACTTTGCTCCTCGCACAAGGAAAAATGGCTCCTCACTTAAAGAAAATACTTCTTGCAATGATGAGCGTTGTTCATATCTTACGACAATGAGTAGAGAAAAAGGTTCTGAGTGAGGGAAATACATAATAAAACGTCGAGCAAATAGAATGGGCACAGTGTGTTTTGCTATCGCTATTTTCATCGAATTGGATGATTTTAATTTCTGTTATCAAAGAAAATTGAAAGCAAAATATCGTCCAAAACTCACTCCGAATACACGTATTAAATTTATCAGCAATTGCTTTATAAGCAAGGCAGTACTCAACAAGACAAAAACTTAAGCAATTCTTGTACTGGATAGAGGAATTCTAGTTAATTTGAACATTTTAGTTCTGATCTCATTGGCAATGAAAATCGTGCAGCAGCCATAAAGAAGTAGTTTACAGTGGCTATTAGTGCCCCCAACCCCTTTTTGCATGTAAGATAGCTACCATATGTAAGACACGTAAAATAAATTTCTAAGCAAAATAACTAAGTAATTGAGTACTCAAATTCTCCCCTCAGCTAAGCAATTGATAGTACTGAGATCGAGCTGAAATTGCTTATAAAAAATGCGTGTACCTAAAAACAATACGATCCAAAGTTTCCTTTGATTCGAAGACTCGTTTTCCTTTGACTAATTCCTCAAATATTTTTGAACAAAGGACTTGGTCGCATGGGATCGCGATTATCACGAAATGATATCATAAATTTTGATATCATTTCGCGATAATCGTGACACGATTATCACGAATAAACCGATTAACGCGATAATTTTTCATGTACTCACTAACGATTAAAACGATTAAATCTAATCGTTATCGTGATAATCGTGATAATCGTCAAGTGAGTACCAGCCTTAAAAGCAATTCGAAAACCTATGGGAAATGTTGCCTTTCACCATCTTATTTACTGGTGTAAGCATTATCTACCATCAATACTAGATTATTCTCCATAGCTTCTTATCAATGCTATTGAGGCTTTTTATTCACCTATCCTTTTTCGAGTCTATCTTCAAAAGCCACCAACAAATGGTTGAGCAATTATTGCTAAGCGATTTTGATTAATCGAAAGCCCCCTTCCAGCTTAGCAATATCAGTACTGTGACTAAGCGGAACTTCCTCATTAAAAAATGCGTGCACTGCTTATTGAGAGAAAAATCATTCGCCAAAATTCAATTGAAAGAGCGAAGATTCCAAGATACATTTTGCCATTTCTTTGCATCAATCTGACAAACTACTGTGGTAGGTTTTATTTACTCCCTCAATACCAACATGAAGTAGCCAAGGATCGGGGTAGGGGGAGTTGGGTACTGAAAAATAGAAATCAGTAAATGGGCATCTTTTGATGAGGTAAAACCATTGTTCTGGTAATTATTAGCCCCAACCATGCTTCTTATGGGCCTGCAATTGCGCTAGAGGTTATAGTCTATCACTAGATGACCTCATATGTATCAATCGATGATTAATTCTTTAATTATTACGGTAATAACTGTTTTAGGAAACGACTACTTCTGCTAGTGGACTAAGCATCCGCTCGTTCAGAGACTTGATGCAATACAGAAATGTAGGAAAGTAATTCGTAAAATGTGAAATGTAAAATGTGGACAATGTGAAAATTGGAACATTAGATGATTCTATTTTCTTTTCAATCTTAGAGCGATTCGATCAAAGTCATTTCAAGTCGTCCATAAAAAAGCCTAAAGACGAAGTGAAATACTCCATCGAAGATGCTCGCAAAAGACGCCAGGAAAATGCGAAAGAACGCACACGTCGAGCGAGTGTGATGGGCCTACTCGAAGCTGAGAAACTAAAGCAGCGAAAGCTTTCAATCGTCTCGATTAATCCCATAGCTGGTTGGTCCAATGTTCTCATTTTCTACCCTTCCTATTCTACTGCAGCGTAGTTTTGTATCAAATTTCTCAGCGTACGTCTGCAGCAGTCTGCTGTTCACCTATCAAGATCCGCTTCTCATCCATACCGTGATCCTTTTCGCACCTAAAAAGTGCCAATCAAGTTCGTCACATGGAACGCATTGCATGATTCTAGGACCTTCATTATATCTCAATATCGTCAGTTTAAGTAATGACTCAGCACGGTTTTGTTCGAAGATTGAGTGCGTATTTCTTTTTCAAATGGCTGCGTTATCCCTCCAACCTTCTACTGAATCCACTTCACGAGATAAAATATTCATTTTCATTTACAGATACGACAGCTGAAGAGGACACAGATGACTCGCTTGATGAAGTAGACCCTCGTACTGAAATGACTCGTTCCCAAAACCAGATGCCAGTAGATCACAAGGACAGCAACATGAAAAAACCCATTCAAATTGTTATCAGCTCTGGCAGTCCATCCAATTCATCGCTGAAACTTACAGCATCAAAAGACTTTGAAAACACGAAAGAAAGCAACAAAAGAAAGAATCTGATAGACGATGCAAGCAAGGATAGTCCTGCAAACCAGTTTTCTGAACAGAGTACGAGGGAGATTCGAGCGAAGGAAGTTGTGAGTCGTGTTATCAAGGACGCCATGAACAGTAAATTTGACAATGTGGAAACTGATTGCCGATCTCTGTAACAGGAACGTAGGGGTGATCTTATTGATGGGGAGGAGTACAAATTTCGGTAAATGATGCACATGTCCCACAAACTGTCAAAAAGGGAACCTTTCAACTGTATAGGAACTACTTTTAAAGGTTGTCTTGATAACTATTTGCATTTTCCCTCTGAACGCGCTTGTTCCCAGTAACTCTTTCGGATAGTTCTCTATAATAATTGAATTCTAGTCTCTCGAAACTCTCTGGTTCGTGGTTTGTCCCAAGAACTCTTTCTAGTTGAATATAGATCCCTAGATAACTGGCATCATGGTACCTTGAAACTCTCTCTAAGATCTCTGGTTTCTGCTCTGTAAACTAGTTTGGAAAGAAAAGAAAATAGTACAGGCACTGAAAGGGGAAAATTCTTTTTCGTGAATGAAAAATGGAACTGTATCTGCAATCCTGTAAATCATATTTTATTAAGCTTTGTCGTCTTCATCTCTTTCTTTTCCCTCATCCGATTTCCAAGACTAAGAAGGAAAATGTGTGCGTTGCATCCTGTCTGAAAGTTGTCCGTTTAAGGTGACAGAAAGTCAAGTCCCCAGCTGTCCCAGGTCTTTTAGCTAAACAGTTGTTGATTTTAGAGAATTAATTTTGAAGTTTAGGTTGGTATTCAATATGATAGCTTTTTAATACCTGCTAGCTTTTACTTGGTTGCCACTTGGCAAAGATTGGAATAACTGTATCTTAGCCTCTCAGAACTCTCTGGTTCGAGGGCATCGCATTGTATGGAGGCCACAAATGAATTGTTTACTTGGACCACTTTTTCTTTTGTCTTATCCTCCTTATCAAAATCAAGGCCACTAGAAATGTTTAGATTTTTTCATTTTCAAGAGTTTTGACTTACTAACTGCAGCCATTTTCTTTTCCCCAAAAATCGAAAAAAACTCTCCCACCCATTCGTCCAGTGAGTGTTTCCGCCATTTCCCCCTTAAATGTGCGGGAAAAGCCATTCAGTCTACAGCGACAAAAATTGCAGTCCTTGGCGACAAAATACCTGATCTGCGGTAGGCTTAAATTTGCGTTGCGTTAATTCTCTTTGTTACTAGATCAGCAGATGCTGCAGATTCAGTAAAAAAGATGGCTTTTCGTTTTATTAAAAATAATCATTCCCTCAATGTGAAAAGAGGTGGTGTTGGACTATAGGTCAAAGATTCACTTACCTCAAAAAATCCTCCAGACCTTGTGTCCCTGAGTTTATGTATGTGAAATTCAATTAAATAAGAAAAAGTATTTTTAGTTGTAATCAATAGAAGCCCCAGTCAGAGTAATTATGAATTTGACGATTTCATTTTAACTTTGAATTGTTGCTTTCCAGAATGCAAATTGAAAATCCCTTTTGTAATGTTCTCATCGGCGATTCAACGCCCAATGATGGGGACATGATGTTGGAAATAATGAGGGAAGAGAATTTGAGCCATTCATTTATGAACTTGGTTTACATGAATGAATGTCAGAAAGCATATACTGCATTGTTGATTCTAAATCGTACATTGATTTAATTCTTACTGATCAACCAAATCTGGTTACTGAATCTGGGGTTCACCCTTGATTACACGAGAACTGCGACCGCCAATTATTCATGGTAAATTATCAGTGTCAAATTTAGCAATACCTCCTTACACCCAAAAAGTTGGTTCTATAACAGGGCTAATCTCGAGTCAATGATGGGAAGTATTTCTATATTTGTTGGGAACAAATAACATTTTTAAATGAGTCCCTTATAAATAAGTGCAAGTTTTGGAAGAAGTAATGTCTTATACGTAAAACATTAGAACTAGAATCGTTTTTTATATCTGAGTTACGTCTAGGGAAGTATAAAAGTGAAATATGAATCTAAAAACATGTATGATGTTTTTAGGCACACCTTGTTTTTTGACAACCCATACAGGACGCATATTACTCAAAGAAAAAGATCATGAGCAAGGTGAGGGTTTTGGCATCTTTTGGGATCTTAAGATAGCGTCTAGAAAAGTTCAGATATTCAAAATATTGAGAAAGGCATAGTCATTTATTGATATTTTGGTGCACCTAGTCATTTCGAAACTAATCGAAACTTTCTTATTGGTATTTCCTAAAAGGAATGGGGCAAGACCAACTATAGAGCTTTTGCATCTTAGAAGCCCGCTAGGAGAAGTAAAGTAAATCTTAAGTTTGGTATAGTCTTTCTGACAAGTGTGTAAGCACGAAACTCACAGTCACAAGAGAGCAAGTCTGTTTTGCCGGTGTAGTTTCTACTAAAGATCTGAAAATATTATCACCATGTATCTCGAAACATGTATAATCCTTTTGGTACACCCGGTACTTTCCGTTTGTCATCATTTCCTACCAAATTGTATGGCGAAAACAACAAACAACAACTGCTTTTTGAGAACTTTCCCATAATTAGTTAAAATTGATTGATTTGGGTCGTTTTTACGCTTGAATTGCAATTTTTTTGTCATTGCAAAATGCCCGGTTCCGTAACCAAAAATAGGTATCAACAAAATTTAAAAAATCATACATAATTCGAAAGTTCTTTTAAAACGTAGATCACAGATCTGTTATTCGTTTGCCGGTAGTTGGAACTAATAAAAAGTTATCAATGATTAATCAGCATCGAGTTTAGTGCATGAAATTACGTTATCAATCACATGACAAAGGCAATCGGCAGTTTTTTGAAGCTCATCACCATATCTAACAGAACCAAGCAAAATCAAAGGTTATCATGTTTCTTAGATTGTTAGACTATATGCTCTGTCTGTAAATGTGGGTCTCGAATTTAAAAAAAATAGTTCGAATTCGGGTTTAGGTATTCATTTTTAAGGCTCAAGTGTACATTTGGCTATACATCTTCAAAATTTTGGTATGAATATGGCTAATGATTTTCAGAATTTTGGTATAGCTATGGGTATACATTTTTAGAAATTTGGTATATCGATAATTATGGGTATACATTTTGATTCTCTGGCGGCACATCCCTAACTGATTAAAGTACGCCCCCGAGGACAGCAACTAAATTTTCATGAAATACAAAATCTTTTTTTAGTCAAAATCATTTTCTTAAGCAACAAAAATTCTCAAGGCTGAAAAATCTAATCTAAAAGTGAAGGAGGGTGCTAATATTTGGCAGGCTGAAGTTTCATAAGCACCGGGTTGGCAAGTACTTCAGTTGGCTATTTGGCTCACGATTTGGCTTTCTTTTCACGAGACATGGGAAAGAGGCCTCGCTCCTTCTGTGTTTTGATTTCCCATTTTATGTGGGCAGATAATAGACATCAACGGTTAAAACAAGGCGAGAAGGAGATTCTGTAAAAATAATGTTCCAGGGATTAGAGTTATGTTGGAGGTTCAGGGCTAGGCTTTGGGGTTCAGGTCTATGGTACGGGATTAATGTTCGAGGTTAGGGTTCGGGTTAGAATTCGGGGTAAGGGTTGGGATTAGGGTTACAGCTGTTGGGGTATAAACTCAGGGGTTAGTGGTGTGGCGAATTCCTTACAATATCTTGCTCAGAACCCGGACCATAATGTTTACGGAATTTAATGTTGACCTTCTTTTACCAGTTAATATCACTCACTAACGTATGTGTGGGCAGGTAGCTGGATGGCAACAACTGGAGGACAGGGATTTCGTAAAGTTCGCAAACAAACATTTGCGAAACTACCGAGTCCACATAGAACTCATATCAAAGCCAGGTAGAAACAGAAGTTTGTCCACAAAACATTCAAGAAACAAGACAAGATTGATTTCCAGCAGGCATTCCGTGCGTTTGCTGAGCGAGAAAGTGAAGATATAGGCCTGCTGGCTGGGCCTAAAAAAGGTTATTCATTTTTTTGCAGAGGACAACAACGAAAGCTACATTATGGAGGGAGGTTTGTATTGATAGCTATTATCTTTTTCCTTGACCTTCTTTTGAGAACCAACGATTCGCCCTTGAATGATAAAATCTAAAACGTACCCGGACCTAATACCTAAGGCCTTAAAAATGGTGGTTTCATCGTACCACCCTTCAAACGATCGAAGATGAAATTCTGCGTACAGTACAGCGTACAGACTTATTTACTAATATGTAGTTATACACTATATTTTCTTGTGCTGATGGCATAAGCTCAGCTGTTTAGCATAATAAATTAAACCAAATTTTTAAAGGATTAAACAACAAAAAAACTTACAACAATCCTCGCCAACAAAAACTCTTGAGACAAAGCAAAAAACAGGCTCAATTTGTAATACTCTTTCTAAAAAATAGAGAAAAATGCCCTCTCCCCTTGTCCCCTGTACAATGTTGGCTAAATTTATTGCCAGGGCATCAGGGATCAAAAATGCATATGAGTTGTCCAAACAACATTGAAATGGGGGTGAGGGGGAGGACTACAAGTCAATAAGTTGTGTAATAAAGATTTGTCTCAACAGTTTTGGCGAGGATTGTAGGTATATAAGTAGGGTTGAATTTAAAGAATTCTGTGCAATCTGCAGAGTATGGTAGTTTTCGACAAGACCTCCAGTGTGAACAAGCCATTTATTATTGTTATGCTATTATTAAATGCATGTGTCCAAGTGCTGCGCTTTGCAGTAGTGCCATGCCCCCTTATGTCCATACACAAAACTGATCGCTTCAAGTGTTATGTAAAAAGCATTTTGAAAATCTTTAACTGTTATTTTACCCAATGGTAGATTATATATCTGCTCTTACAATTACATATCTTGTGAATTAACAAAATGAAAGATTGCTCTCTGAGCACTGATAACTTTTATTTGATGGGTTCGTTTGTCTTTGAATAGTGCTCCAAATAAATTTGAAGTGATGATTAATTCAAAGGAAACAAAAAATTAAGTGAACACTGGATGTCAGAGTAGAGAACCCATTTTTATGCTATCTGGTTTATCATTAGATGCTGCATTCAGCTGCTTTGCAAAATGTTTGATACCCACTAGCTGCAAACTTGAGGGCACCTGCTATTTCCTAATTTATGATAACTGATTAAAAATTAAATAGTCGTTTTACACAGCTTGGTGGCTGTATAGACTTCAACTTTGTGCTGGTTAATAGTTTTACTGCAAGCAGGTTAGGAACTGAAGTGCGTTCTCCATTGGAAATTTCAATTTTTGATAAAAAGCGTGATTCTGGAAATCATTTAAAGATAATTTTTGTAAAATCATGACTCAATCCCACAACCGCCAATCTTGTCAGCACTCTCTACACTGAGATATTTGGAACATCTGCTTCTACTTTGTAGGACCCTCTCCTTGAGAATGCAGGTTTACCTTCAGTCAACTCTGACATGCCTCTTTATCTGGGTGTATAACATGATGTAGACGCATGATTTCTCCAACTCAGCCACTTTTTATCTTTCTATTAGTTTTTGAGTTTATGGCTTTTATCATTTTTGTTGCAGTTGGCCATTCCCTGGTCATCATTGCCAGGTTAAAAAGGCACAATTCACTAATTCAGTATCATCGGCCTTTAAGGTGACATCTCTTTGCTCATGCAACATGGGTTGGCCATGCTATTAGCAAAGTTTCTTGAGAGAGAGAAATAAATATGATAAATTTCAGTTTGAAAAAAATATTTTACATTTTATTTTGGAAAATACTTCATTATTTTGAGGTAAATAAAGAAAATTCAAATTTTCATTTTAAGAGTTCTCCTAAACATCTAAAGTCAAGCTGCAAAACCCAGCCTTAGATACCTTTGTGAATGTCTGAGCACATATAATTTTTGTAAACAAATTTCTTTCCAGGCTCACCAGACCATGATGAAAGTAGATATAACTCCCTAACAAATCTCTACATAGAGAAGAAGATAGGCAAGGGACAATTCTCAGAGGTCTACCGGGCAAAATGTCGAATGGATAATGAAACTGTTGCTTTAAAAAAAATTCAGGTGATTATTTCTCTTATCTTTTGCTATTCATTCTTCATGGAAGTATTCAAAATTCACCATAATTGTTTAATAAGTCAAAATGACGACCAGTCCCCAAAAGTTGTTGAATAATCATGTCAAGCTACGAACGGGATGGGGTGGTTATTCCTATTTTTTGTGACACAAAAATCATGTTTACGATGGTTATGGAGCATCATTCATTTTGGTGGTTGGCCATCATTTTTTGGTGGTAGGTCTCCTGGATTAACTGTTTTAGCCCAGGCAATCCTGTATATTCCCTAGCATATTCATAGATGTCTTAATGCCTTCATGTTGCTAGAATCCATCAGAAAAATGACTTTTAAATATTGTCTCTGTTATGAAAACGAGAAAAAAACCTGAAAACAAGATAAGATTGTTGACTAACCAGTGAAAGGATTTCAAGTTGTACATAATTTGAATGATGTTGAATAATTTGGAAAAAAAAATTGAAATATGTGACCCCCATTACTCACCAAACTATGTGTCTTATCTGTTTTGCTCCCCTGCGCTGCCAGATGTTAATGATAATGATAAATAATTTGTCTCAAGTTAGCTAGTAGATATTCATGTGTAGCTAGTTGCCTAGAACTTTTTTACCTCTCAGTTATTTTTACCAGCATTTTAATCTGTTTTTGCTGTAGATATTTCAAATAATGGATCACAAAGCTCGTAGTGATTGTATCAAGGAGATTGAGCTACTCAAGGTATGTATACAGGCATAAAAAACCATTTATTACCATTTCAGGTGTTTCAGACTTAGCACTAAGCAAATGGTTTCAAACAAAAGAAATACCTCCAAGAATATTCAAATAAGGGATAGAGAGCAGTGAATTCTAAAAGTCTGTTTTTCAGAACCTGATGGTTTTTGATTGAGCAATAAAGATCTACCCAGAAAATGACTGCAACATCCCAAATTCTACTACTCTGATAACTTCATCACATAAAGTTTCCTCTTTTGTTATTCTTTTTCCCTATATTTCCGATTTTCCTTGCCATCCTCAAGTTCTGTGCTAATCATTGTACATACCAAACTACAAACTTTTGTGAAATACAAAATTTAGTGTATTGCTCATGAAGACTAAGGCAATTATTCTTTCCAAAAACAAAATCCTTTTTGCTAGCAATAACAGTATATTTACGTGATCATTGGTTAGAAATAGAAAACGAATTGGAAGTGTTGAAAGTGCAAATACCAAAACGATGCAAAATAAAAACGAGTCAAATAGCTCTCTTACACAAAATTTTGCAAGGGACACTAGGTATTCCTAAGTTTTTAGAGAGAAATTTGATGATGATAATGATCACCAGTTTCCAACACATGAAATATAGAGTCTAGCTTGATGCCTCTAATAACTTTACCCAACAAAATTGACTTCTAGTGATTGTTCCAAAATATGCAGAACATTTCATAAGTAAGCTTCTTTATTATTATTTCCTCATTTTTCTTCTGTACAGTATGAATTCTACTCTTCTTCTCCTCATCGGGGTTCCCGAAATTGATTTTATCAGTATTCATTTGCTTGAAATTACAGGCTTTTCACATTACGTTTTGTTAAGGATCAGAAATGTCCATATGATTTTTAATTGAAATATGGTGGTGGTAGGCTGCCTGGCTAAAACGGTATTGGGCGCCCAATTATCACTTGGGTGGACAATATCCTAAAATGGTGTGGTGGTGCTACCAATGCACGGAACATGGCGACTGAATGCCTACGGCTCCCCCAAGCTTTGGCAAATTTGAACTGAACTGAACTTTTAGACCCCGTTTACACAAGCAAGGATCCGATCTAGATCGGATCCAAAAGTGGTACGGATAGGGCTTGCGTTTACACGGGACCACTTGGATCCTTATACTTTTGGATCAGAACTGGATCGCTTTTGGGGTTGCTTTGCGATTTTTGACCAAGCAGGTAACAAATATGCGAAAGCCACTATTGGTAGAAAAACAACTGGCAGTGACACTGTATTACCTCGCAGATGAAGGACGCTATAGAAAAGTAGCCAACGCTTTTCGGATATCAAGAAGTGCAGTGTCAATAGCAGTTAGAAGGGTATGCCTTGTGATAACCAAAGAACTTGGCCCAAAATACATCAGGCTTCCAACTACAACAGATGAAGTGGAATTTCTTGTGACAAACTTTTACAAGGCTCACGGTTTTCCTCAATGTATAGGTGCTGTGGATGGGACACATGTTTTTATAAGGCAGCCATCAAGAAACCCAACAGACTATATGAATAGAAAACATCGATACTCTATAAATGTACAGGCTGTATGTGATTACCGGTATTGTTTTGTTGATGTTGTGGTGAAATGGTCAGGCTGTGTGCATGATGCACGGATTTTCACCAATTCCACAATAAATGCAATGTTGAAGGATGGTACTATTCCTCCATGCCCAAAGGAAGTTGTTGATGGTGAAGAGAATGTGCCTGTTTGTCTTCTTGGTGACCCTGCCTACCCTTTGTTACCATATGTGATGAAGGAATATCCTGGAGGTGGAAATACAATTGATGAGAAGTTTTTTTCTTATCGTCTCTCATCTGCACGCATGGCAATAGAATGCTCATTTGGCAGACTAAAAGGAAGATTTAGTGCCTTACGTCGTGAAATGGATGTGTCTCAGGATGTTTTGCCAAGTGTAATTTATAGCTGCTTCATTTTGCACAATTTCTGTGAAATGCAGAAGGAAAAGTTGGCAGATGATGTAGTTAAGGGTGCAATTCACTATGAAAAGGAATTTCAACCTGCAGCTTTTAAGAACAATTATTCATCAGGAGAGGCAGAAGGAAAGAAAAACAGAGACATTTTCAAAGAATATTTTAATAATCAATAGAATCACGTAACATAACATAACATATTAACATAAACATCTGGTTTAGTTTTAACTTAGATCTGTGTAAGACTTATCATATGTTGGTTCATTTGGAAACTCTGTTGCCTTCGTTCATGGATATTCTGTGACCCCCACCCATTTGTGAAGCCTGGTGCAGGTGGCTGAAATTGCATGGGCCCACTTTGCTGAAACATGTACATCATCATCTGAAAACCTTCAGTCATGGTTCTTGACATTGTTGCAGAGAACTGCTCCATTGACTGATTAAACTGCCTTTCTGATGCTTCATATTGGTCTGCAAGTCGTCATTTAATCTTCATATCTTCTGCTCTCATTGCCACATCTTCCTTTGTCATTGCGAGCATTTGCTCTTGAAATGATATCTGTTTCGTTGCTTTGCTAATTCGCCTTTCACTGAGAACTTTTGCAAGCTCGTCTCTTTTTGTTTTCATCTTCTTTTTTAAGGGTTCAATATCAATCTCTTCTGAATCATCTTCTTGCTGTTCTGTAGATTCTGATTCTGTGCTTCCGACAACACTAGCAGGGGCTTCTGAAGGACAACTTTCGGTGCATGAGCTTTCGTCTTTATTCGTCACACTGATGTTGTTAACAAAGGCCGTCTCAACCCCCTCGGGAATGCTTTCTGCTGCTGGGCAACCAGCCCAGATTTCGTAGGACTCGTTGTACAGTGCAAAAACTACTCTGCCACCACCACTCTGTCGTCCACTATCTACCACTTTTCGAAACTAGTTTTAATTTTTTTTATTTTAGCTGTGAGCCTTTCTTTTGAAAACTCTTTCTTCGTTGCCAGATGTGGAAATGCAACACTGTCAGCTTCTTCGGGATACAAGGCCTGAAACTTTGACGTGATATCCTCATACTTGGTCCTGACAGTTTCCCAGTCTTGGCCACCTGCCAGTTTTGATACTTTATAATCCAACACCACTTTTAGCAGAAGAGCTGTTTCTTCCTCTGTCCAGGAAAACTGAACTTTTTTTGATTTTTCAGCAGCCATAATAGGCCTACTGTAATATATTGTTGTGTCTTCGAGTAAACTGAACTAATGACTTTTTATTGTTTTTGTTTGCGCGCCAAAATCTGGCTTTACGCGTATGCTCATAGTTTCTGGATCCGATCTGGACAAGCCTCGTGTAAACGCAAATAGGTTTGGACCCGATCTAGATCGGATCCTGTATAAACGCTTTCAAAAATAAGGATCGGATCCGAGAGTATCCGGATACTTTTTGGATCCGTTCTGGACCAGCTCTCGTGTAAACGGGGTCTTAATACACACAAGTAAACAAAACTGATAATCAAGTATCAATCATATAATTTTGAAAAAAGCCAACATGAAAGCAATAATAACAATATGACAATCTTTGGATCTTATGGATGAAGAGCAAAGATGAAATTAAATCTGAATTTACCTTAGGTTTTTCATTGTCACTCTCTTCAGAGCCAACTACCATTGCATTGTGAAACTCTGTAACTCCCCAATCCTAACAAGCAAAAGCATAGGATAATAGGAAACTTTCATCTTACTTGAAATAAGCAATACATTTCATCAAATATTCACATGATGAAAGTCTTCTGGTACAAAGATAACGTCAACATCAGACAAGTCAAAAGTGGAGCTAAGGAAGGACTATCCTTTATTTATGCCCAGGGGACAGGATCCCCTATTTTTGTTAAAGCGTGGATATTGTTGACTTATCGTTTTCTACCATTAAAAGATATCATTATTTAATCATAGGCCTATTTGCTTTTTCGCTCATTTCAGACCTGACTGACATTTTCCCATTCTGCGTGTTTCTGATTAGCAGTTGTTATCAATTTCAATTTTCCTTGGAGGAAGAAGGAATTTCATTGAATAATGGAGTGGGTTGCTTCTTTAGCGCTATAGAGAATGTAATTTTGATAAAAAGTAAAGCGAATTCCAGAACTTACAAATGTATACCTCACTCTGCATTTGATACCCATAAACTGGTGGGAAGCGTCTTGGGTTTCCTAGAATGCGACAAGTTAACACATTATCCATAAAAAGATTGTTATTTGCAGAGACAGAGCTTCAATTTATTGAAGTTGAAGATGATTAGATCAGCTGCATCTAAACCATCTGTGTGTGTGCTTGATAATTGTGACAGGGATTGGTTAGATCACTCAACCCTTGTTCAGAAGGTCATGGAATCGAATACACCTTCCGAAGTGTCACATTAAGTGGGAGGAGATAATTTACCAGCTTTCTGTATCTCCAGGCAAACGGAGCTACGAGATTAAGAGGAAAGAACAGGGTCATACTGCTCGAGTATTCTACAGATTCAGTGGGCCCTTTGTGCTTTGTACATAAAACTACTACCTTACGAAGTTAGTAACTGAATTTTCCTATTAACTATCATTTGTACATAAAACTAATACCTTACTAAGATAGTAACCGTATTTGCCAATCAACTATTAATGCACTGCTGAATTAGTCTACCTATTCAGTGGCTCTTTTTGCTTCGCACATAAAGCCGATACCTTACGAAGATTGTAAACACATTTGCCTATCAACTACAAACCATCGACTAGAATTTGGGAGCCTTTGAATTGAATTGTAAGTCGAACGTGAAGAATGAACAAGGGTAAGTAACCCTTAATTTGGACTGAAGCTCTTTGAAGTCAGTGCAGTAATGGTTACTAAGAAACAGCAATAAATTAACGAAATACCATGCAACTAGACACATTGCGAGTAATGCTAAACCACAAACCTCAACTCACTCTAGATCTGTTATGGGTATTTTGCGCTGATAAGAATTGCAATGGAAATAATTTTATAATTACGTTTTCGAGAGCGTTGCTTCTGTTTTTGCTAACTGGAACCTGACACTCATCTGGTGAAAATTCTTGTAAAAGTCTACTTTTCTTCAGTGATAGTAAGCTTTCTACAACGAAAGAAACATTTCCAATGTCTCACTGTTACGACAAAATTTTAGAGTAAAATTATATAAGCTCTTCTGCTAAGAACTCTTTTTGCTTGTCACCCTGTAGCAGGTGCCTACTTTAAGAAAAGATCACTGCAGAAGCAACTTTTTGTCTTTTAGACAAAAGGGACAATATGATATAGTCTAGAACAATTGGTGGGCAAATGGGCAAACAGCTAGAGGGTCAAGTTCCCCTAGTCAAGGCCCTGTTACTGAACGCAAGAAATCAAAAATTGAAGAATGAAATAAAGCTTTGTGAATGATGTCTTGTAATATTTCTAGTTTAACAAACTTTTAAGAATTTAGGGATCTTCCAATGTCAAAACCATCAAAATATTGTATTGTTTTGAAAAAAAGAGTTTGTTTCCTTACATTGCCTATTCCATCCATTCAGTGGCGGATTTAGGGGGTTCATTTTGGGGTAGTTGCATTCCCCTTGACTGATTCAACAACTCTCAGCACCTTACTTGTAGTTTTGTGGCCATTTGAATATCAGATTCAAAATTTCTGTAAAAAATAGCATTTATTTGCACCCATATAAACCCCCTCCAGATTTATTCTGGATATACCCCTGCATCAAATGAGTGGTCTGACAGAATTTAGAGAAAGTCACTTCTGTCTTGCATCAGAGGTGGATCCAGATGGTTGCAATGGTTGCAGCTTTAACAGTCAGATTTCTATTTTATAAGCACTACATAATATCTTTAAAAAAAGGAAAAAATGCAGGGAAATATCATTTTGAGTTTTCCATAGTGATGATAAAAAAATATATACATTTCTTGCAAAATAAAAAGGGCATAAAGCCCACGTCCCTCTGTTACTCCATTCTGTTGCAGGCAGTAGAAAAGCTGGATCTGCCCCTGGGAATATTTTACTCCATCCAGTAAAGAAATTAATCTATACCACGCATGTTTGTATTTTCAAGTCTAGATTTATTGTCTGCCAATTGTTGTCTGATAATAAAAATATTGAAAAGGAATGAGGTTTTCTGTATCAAATTCTATCAATAAACAGTATTTTCCATATAAAGATAGCAGAATTCAAACAAATGTGTACAAACTTACCTTCAGTGACTTGGATCAAATCAGTAACATCTTGTTTCAACAGAAGTAATTCAGCCTTACTCTCTTCATCACAGCTGCAGAGAATGTTCTCTATCTGTGAAAGCTGCAAAACAGCAGTTTATGTCAAAATCTTAAAAAATTTGCATTTTTGAAATAATTGCATTATGAATCATTATGGCAAAGGCATAGCATAGTGGCAAAATGATTTGCAAGTTTGGTCAAAAGTGCATATACAAGAAAATGACTGTCATTCCTCATATCAAGGCAACATACAAATTTACAAACAATATATGTCTCCTACAATGTGGTCAGTATTGCATCAATTTAAATAAAATATTTTCATAAAAGGTGTAGTTATTTTTGTTTTACGCCAACTCTTTTTATAAAATCTATTTGCCTTTCCGTGGTTGTAGTTAAGGGTATGGTATTAATTGTGTTGTGGTTATTGGTAAGGCAAAGTACAGCCCCTTCCTTTAAAAATTTATAGAATGACATTTTGAGATCTTCTCACTCCTCATGCGTGCCAATCCTCCAACTTCCCATAAAGCTTCATTATGTCTCAGTGAATTTTGATATACAATAGCAGTTTATGGGTAGTGCCTAATCTTTATCAGTCTAGTACCTTAATGGTATTACTGCTTAATATGCGACAGATAGATGGATTGACACACACTACACCATGCACTCACTGCATTCCAACGCAGTCAGGGCCAAACATAGATGTAGGAGGTAGACACGGGGTCTGTCTGTCTGCAGGAGGTATTTTCGAGATTTTTGCGCAACACGGCAAAACCCATTGTTTTCTAACGTTTTTTTAACATTAAAATGCTCAAAACTGATAGGTAAGTCGGTCCTTATTGCGTTGTTAGTCGGTCAGAAACAAACTGTAAGTCGGTCGCCACCGCAAAGTCATCCAGCTTTACCTCGCAATCTACTCTCAAGCAACTGTTTTGGCGGGTATTTTCATAATTTCTTGGTAAAAGGAATCTTGTATGCGAGCTAGTGATCCAAGTGAATAAAGTCGAAATTCCGTATTGAAGATGAATCCCAAAAGGCAGACAAATCAAACGATAAAAATAGCGAGGCCAAATGCAAGTATGCTTTTTCTCGTTTTTCTTCTTATTTTAGGCGTAAATCTACCTAAAATTTAGGACTTTGGTGTGTCTGAGTGGCCGGAAAACTTATACCCTCATTTCATCTTAGATTAGACCAGCACCAAACCTACGAATACCTTTGTAAACAGTTTTGCTCAATTAATTTGATTTCATAGTTTTACAATTAGCAGTAAGCAGTAAAACCACAGACTCAACAGATAGGAACCTTACAAATCTTTTCTTAAAATTATTTACCAACTAAGAAACTTTTAATAAATCCCCAACAACATTTGGGGCTTGTAGGTAATTTTTGCTCATTTTGCTCATTGTTCTAAGTGAAGGAAATGGATCCCATAGGGCCCTCGCCACCCTTATGATCATTATCAATCATCCCTATCGATAAGAATATAGCAGAGTTGTATTAATTTCAATCAATTTTAGTGTACCATGGGGGTAGCCTGGAAATTTTCCAATGTCTGGTTGAACATTTCACCCTTTGATGCCCAGGAGCTTGAAGTATCCTTAGGTCCTTAGATGATTCCATCCTAAGTTTTCATGACACTTTTTGGTTTACAGTGTAGAACAGTGTAGAAAAGATGCTAGATTCTAAGCCAATTTTATGCCTTAAAAACTGTCAAATGTTAGGAGCTTCTGGGGGTTTTGCCCCCAAGATCCCACCAGGGTTCCACCCCCAGACCCCAGCTGGATTTTTGTTTGTAAGTCTATCAACTTCTAGTCCTAGATCCGCCCCTTCTAATAAATGCTATTTTTTAACAGAAATATAAAAAAATCAGCAATTTGAATGGGTGAAAAACTTCTGGAAAGTGGGCACTGAGAGTTCTTTTATCAACGAAGGGAGGGCAACCCCCCCTAACTGCAACCCCCTAAATCCGCCACTGAATATAAAAACCTATATATATATATACTATGTTGGGACCGAGTGATAACCTCTTGTTGTCTCTTATATGACTGAGGACAATCTTGTCAAAAAGGCTTTTAACGAGAGTTGCCGGCTACAAAGGGATAATCACTTCAGCTGGGTTATCTCTTGCTCTCTTTATCTCGAGACGTTTGGGATAGACCCAAATCTCAATATGATAAAAAGGATGAAATTAGGTCACTTCAGGTCTCTAGTACACCGGTCCCTAAGAAATAGTTACGAGCGCTATTGGGCTAGAGAAATTAATTTGAAAGTTGGCCTGTCAAATAAAGGGAGTAATAAGCTAAGAACTTAGGCTTCATTCAAGGGGCACTTTCAATGTGAGCCCTATACTAAAATGACTGATAAATCGTTAAGGTGCTTTGCAAAGTTCCGTTGCAGTGATCATAATTTGCAAATCAAGACCGGTCGGAGAGAAAATTTACCTGTAGAGGACAGAAAATGTTTAGCGTGTAAGGGCGTGCATGAAAAAGTTTAGCGCGTGCAAGTAGGAGTTTAAGCCGAGTATTTCCCCCAAAAATGTCTGAAAACACCTGAAAACCCCACAATAACCTTCGTTTTATGCATATTTGCGCATGCAAGGCCTAATTTTCGGTGTGCACTTGCAGCTGCTGCCAAATTGACTTGCGCATGCAGTTGCCTGTACTCTGCAGACTGGTTAGTATTGTTAATATTGTTATATTTTAACTATTTTTACCTATCTTCTTAGCAAACTGTTTATAACGACGCTCCTGTATACAGTGTAGAAAGTTATTATTATTATCATTATTGTAATAAGTGTAACACCGTGAATGTAGATGAAAAATTGCATGCCCTTTTTATATTTACCTGTTCTTTATAATCACTTATAGCTTTCTCCATCGATGCTTCGTCCATTTTATCTCGCCAAGTAGAAATCAGAATATTCAAGGTTTAAGTCATCATACAAACATTTTAAAACTAAATCAATCAATAAAACAGATTATTATCTTAGAAATGTGAATTAGAAAATTGAATAGAATTGATAGCCTCGATCTGATTGCAGCCTCGTCGGCGTCAAGAGTGAAAGTGAAAGAGATAAGAGATTCAAAGAAACAGCAGAGAGGGGAAGAAAGCAGCGTTGTCAACTTTCACTGACCTGCCTCTCCCTCCTTCTTTCCTATTTCAAATTCCATTAGGTAAGTTGATCTTTTATCTTCGAAAAACATGGAATCATTTCATAGTCATATTTCTGTGCTGATCTTCTGGGCTACACAACCTCACAAATCCAAGCTCTCCAGCCAGGTTTCTTTAATGGTTAGCAGATACACATCAATAACCACCATATGCAGTCACATTTTACATAGTCTAGATGTCTTTCAAGAAACAGGTTCAATGCTCTTCCCTTTGATTTTTGCCCTACTAACATAGCTCTTAGCCTGCCAAACTAAAGCGAATCGTATGATTGCGATACACCAACATGAAAATTGAAAGGGTATGTTAAAACGACACTGGCTTACTCACCCTCACCTCAACAGCAGCATTTGTGCACCAGACTGCAAAGTTTGGTCTGCCCCAAGAACACATTCCCCGGGCAACAATATCTGGCTCGTTTTCCCTTCGCGCAGGTCTTGACTGAACCCAGTTTGGGGCATTACCCGCGTAGTTTTCAGAAAGAGTTGGTTTAGATTAATCAATAACACAGTTACAATTTACAGCATTAGAAATCCTTGCACAAATATTTTGCTAAGAAATTTTTTTGTGCAGTTATTTAGAATTAAAACTTGAGTTCTCTGCACAATAAAATTTAATACTTTAGCACATGACCATTTTATGTGAGAAAGGGTTGAATGCAAATATTGACAATAAAGTCATGAGTGTTAGATACCAGAGATAACCGAATCATAGTTGTTAAGTTTCACAGATTTGGTGCAAGGGAGTCTCACAGATTCTTAAATTTTATGTACAGGTCTCTCTCCATAAGGATTTTGCTGAGTTGTTGATCGCGTACATCCCTGTGGGATTTCCCGTCAAGGAGCACGGTTTTCGTAGGTGAAAACTCCACCAAATTCATATTTAATTGCAATAGGCTACTATCAATGTTTACATTTTACGCCTGTTAGTTTTTTTTTACTGAAAAGTTGACATTGTTTTGATTGTCAAAAGGTATAACCTTTTAGTATTGTCCTATTTTGCATTTCAAAAGAATCTGATTTGCCCCTCCAAAAATGTAAACATTGAAAGTGGTTTATATTTCCTTCATATTTCATCTCTCTTTTGTCTGAAGAAGCAGATACCTCAAAGGGAATGGAGAGGTTAATATAATCCTCAAAGCTTTAGTCTCTAATTTCTTGTACATTTTTCCTCATTCTTTGAGCTTGTAATAATGAAGTTTTAGTGAACAATTCAGCCAGGGGAATCGTCTATTCCGTCATTATCTGATATTTCCTAAAAAAGTTTGGAGCATCTATAAGGTTTACCATCTACCTCCACAACGATAACATCCATTTGGAGTTTATTCCTGAAACGGTGTTTATACCACATTTCAAAGAACTTTGAGAGTCCACTTCTGAAAAGACATGCAGAACAACTTAATTTCAAACTGCAAATCACATCACTTATAATAGGAACCTTGAAAAAAAAGCATTCAGTGTTAAGATATATCACATGTTTGTATTGAATAACCATATACAAAAACTACTAAAGTGCAAGGATTGTGCAAGTCTAAGAGCTTGCAGTTTCCTAACTTTCACAAGCTGCTACAAATTCGTAACTGAAACCCGTAACTCGTAGATTAGACCTCTGATACCAAGGTGTGTGTTTGGTATCTCCAGGAGATGGAGGAGAGGGATAGAAAGCGCTCCTCATTCATTCTAGGAGCGTGTGTAGGTGCGCGCGCTGAAAGAAAAGGACTCCCTTCTCCCACCAGTTAGTGCAACAAATTGAAATTTTTGCTGTTACTCCCCAGGAATATTACAGTCATGGATGACTTATGAATTGGATACCTTAATGACGGCAAATCCAGATTTGAAAAATGCTTAATTAAGCAATCTAAACATACTATGAACATTCTTTGCTATGATATATTTTTCCCTTCCACAGAAATGGCTGTTGTTACAAGCTTGGGTGTTATTGCATCACTTTTAAACCTCAAATCTTACATCTTCGGGCCAAGAGTGTTCAGGATATTTCCTTTTGGAGGAGGAAGTTCTGTAAGTAGAAACTTGATTATGATCATCTAAACTCAGCAACTGTATGGATATGTCTAATTCATTTGCGATACCTTTAGAGACATGGTTTGAACCGCTGAAATTCACAATATGAGCAGAGGAAATAGGACTGATTTGTTACAAGAACACAAACTGGGCCAAGTAAGCAACAGCTACTACAAAGTACTTAAATACCTTGTTGTGCATATCAACAAGAATCAACATGATGCCTCAATCTGATCCATCACTAAGTACCAATTTCCTTGTCTTAGGATAAGATGGTTTTCAATTACAGATCTGACAAATGTTATTAAATTGCAAAATTTCTAATTTTGTCGGTTATTTATAAGCTGAGAATCATTTTTCCAGACATGAATTATTTGTTTGAAAAAAATCAATCCAACTGTATACCTCTTTATGGTCTGAAATATTGTACCAATATAAGACCAAGTGTTTATAGCATCTTAACAAATGCCAATATCAGGAGCTAGGCTACTACAATGAAAACAAAGTTTCCAATTCATTTCTCTCCTCTGAAGGATTCTCTTCATTATCCGAGAATAACCAACAATTTAACTTTGAATTTATTTTGCAGGGTAGAGAATATGATGCAAATAATCTGGAGTATGTTTCTGACGCTTTCATTAAAACTGTAAGTTTTGTCTTGTCGTTTTATAATTCATTCTTATGGATGGTTCTGTATGAGGTGCATAGTTTCACTGAAATCTTGTCTTAGGGCCTGTTTATATGGGCAAAATTACTTCACCTGCCAGACCCGGGGCTGGCAAATGATATTTCACCCTCCTGAAGAAAACCATTGAAATCTCAGTTTGCGTTTATATGGAAAATAAAATTTAAATCCACACTACCGGTATAGTGAAGTTTCGCCTCTCAGGAGGTGAAGTTTCACCCAGGTGAAGTGAAGTTTTCCCATATCAACGCAAAACTACCGGTGAGGTGAAGTAAATTCGAACTAATAACAATGGAAAATCAATGATGCGTTGACGATTAATGATGTCTAGAGATTTACCTCGCCTCTCAGACCCGGCATGAAATGCCCATATAAACAGTGCCCTTGAAATTTACCTCGCCTGCCAGCCCCGGGCCTGGCAGGTGAAGTTATTTGCCCATATAAACAGGCCCTTAATCTAGATTTTCTTTATTGGAATATGTTCCCTCTCAAATGTGGCATGTTAAAGCTAGAATCAATCTTATTTTTCTGCCCTCTAGAGTTTTTGTGGGTTTTCAAGCCGACGTTGCAAGATGACTTTAGAAAGTTCATGATTAGTTTCTATTTCATATACTGTATTTGTTTATGCGGTTGATAGTTCAATTGAGAACTCTATGAAATCTTGAAAAATACTTTTCTATAGCTTGCAGAAGCATTTGCATTTTCAAACCCTTTTATCAATATCAATATAGGTTGATAGTTGATAGACACATACGCTTACTATCTTTGCAAGGTATGGGTTTATGTGCTAAGCACAAAGGGCCCACTTAATAGGTAAACTAATCGAGCATTGCAACCCTGATATTTCCTCTCGATGTGACCAAACCTTGTGATTCCTTTTGCCTTTTTGCTTGGAATTACAGAGAGCTGGCTAATTCTCTCCTCACACTTTATGACAGCTCTGAAGGTGGTTTCGAACCCGGGACCCTTTGAACCAGGGTCAAGTGATCTAACCACTCCGCCATCCCCGCCACTGTAGATAAATATAGATTATTCTTTTGGCATGATATTTATTTCCCTTTCAGTTTTCATATGCTCTATCTCTGTCGACCTACTCATCTCCGTTAGTGGCATATTACGTATACAAAAGAGGTGATAATCTGTTATATTTTCATAGCTTGTCGTTGTGACTATACCTTGCTATACATCAGGTAATGAGAAAATTTTGCTGTAAAAGACAGAAATTTTCTTATGTGTAAACAAATTATGTTGAGAATTAAGTAGGATTTTAACTTAATCTCCAATATACAACTCCTTATGCGAGTTTTACAATGAATTTTTGCAGTCAGTTGCAAATTTAGAGATCACATTTCTAGAATAAAGATGAATATCTATTCTACGTATTCAGTCATTTTTCGTTGCCATTTTGGAACCAAAAAGAACTTTGTCCATTTTGTAAAGAAAAGAAACATTTTTAGGAGGAAATTACTGAACATCATTCAAATTAGCATATTATTTGATATTATTTGACCAACTCCAGACTTGTCCTTTGGCATAACTTGAGTGTCGATTAAGTCTTTGCCTTTCCACTTTTATTTGATGAATTTTGATAAGCATGACAAGTGTCATTGTGAAGTAAATATAGTTTTCTGGCAGTTTACAACTGCATACTTCAATTGTTGATTAGTAAAGCTTGTAAGGAACACACCAGTCTGAATAATCCAGAACTAGGTAAGACGAATGAACGCGGTCGAGTATTGAATAATCTAATACTATGATGCACATGGCCTGCAAAGAATTTGACAAGCACAGTGGAATGATATGGACTTTTGACGACATGTGACTTTCAGCGTCCAACATAAGTATGCGAAAAACTAACTTGTTGCGTGTCAAAAAATTGAAGATAGTGAAGTTTGAAAATATGGAGAGTTTTGGTTTTTTAAGCTCTTCTCACTATTACAACTGCGAAATTCAAGTTGTTTTGACAAGAAATACTTTTCATTTCTATGGAGTAGCGGTGTTTGGAAATAAAACATCAAAACAGAGTAATTCAAAAATAAACTATGCCTCTTTAATGTTTCGATTTCATCTTCATTGGTAAACTATTCTAGCAATGATCATTTTAGTGATGGTTGTAAAGGAATCCTTGTAAGAATAGTTCAGTGATGAAGATGAAATCGAAAAGTTTAAGCAACATGGTTTATTTCTGAAATGCTCTATTAAAGTTCTACAAACTTAGGAAATTGGGCCCTGGTATTATCACCATCCAAACATTGATATCCGTTTGAAATGATGATGAGAAGGGCAGGAATGAAATGCAGACGAGCACCCATAGGCCAGTTAATAAGAGTGTTCACGTACGAAATCAGAGGTCGAAGGCTCGCTTCTTAGAGTCGGTTCATGTTTTTTCATACAAGATATTGACTTCTCCAATCCTGGTTCTTGTAAAGGTGCTTCTTGGCCCTGGACCTTGTAAGTAGGCTTATTCAAGTTATTACCGTAGCCATGAAAATGCGATAATTTCATTGGCTCTTAGACAGGCTTGACAACAAAGGAAACTTGGAGTTGTAGTGGAACTTTCCGTCTCGGCATATTGTCATGTATTAAGTTAAGTTTACTGTTTTTACTCTAGGTGTGATGACTGCAGAAAACTTGCTTTACACATCGAGACTTCTTGGAACATTAGCCACAAGTGTAACAGTAGCCTTTCTCTTGCGAGGTAGGTTTTTTATTCAAATCATTTGATGAAGTTAAATGTAGAATCCATTGATTTTCCAAATCCTGCCTCTTCTCAAGTAATAATAACTAGTTGCGATGGTCCTCCTATTGTCCTCGCTCTGCAGGCGATCTGGTCTAGCTGTTTAAGAATTGCAATGGCTTGTCTCTACATTTAATGAGCGGTCTGCGATTGACTTGTTTCGGGTTGGGATTTCATGTGCACGCAAGTAGTATGCTGAGTTGAATTCCACCAATGGGCCGCTAACCCTATTTAACTATTTAATCAGCCCCTAAAATTATAAATTTTCTTTACGTTTTATTAGGTATTAGCAGATACAACAACACAGATTATGAAAGGTTTATAAAGATTCTTAAAGAAGCAAGGAGTAAACCAGAACAGAGGGTGAATATTTGTTTGATATGATTTTTTCATACTCATAATTTCTTTCAAATCATTGAATGGGCAAAAGGAAACAAATTCAGTTTACTTTTAGTTGATAACCTTGTATTGTGGTTGTAAGTAACATATTATTTTGTTGATGCCAGTGCTTAAAAAACCTCTTCAATTATTGCTGCAACTTTTCTCTTTTCTAGGCGCTCCTTCAGACGTACGATTTTGAATTCTACGCCTGGCCAGTGGATTTCAGGTCGGACGAAAGCAATATCAAGAGCCGTGATGCTGACTTGCCAAGGCAGAGAGCAGCAAGTGAACCCCTTATGCGGAAAATACTGCAGCTGCCCAGGAGGCTTCTAGAGTAAGTTGGCAATTGAAGTTATATTCTATAATCTGTTAATAAAAACTTAGGAATAAAAACTTATAGGAATATTAAAAATTCATTACCTATATGCTACCTTTTGGAAGCAAAGCTCAAAGGTACCTCAGGGCAATTGCATGATATACTTAAAAACACAGATATTAGGCACTAGCATAAAAAGAGACGAAAAGATACTGCAAAAAGATAGAAGGTGTTGGAGGATGTTCGTCATACAAAAGGGTCAGTATTACTGATATAAAAGCTACTTGACCAGAGGGACTTGTATTGCAAATGATGTCCCATAGCAAACCATAGCTACCAAATTTAACCTCTCCATATCAACTGCAGCCACAAAGTATCAACCCGTTGAAATTTGTTAGCTATGCGTTGCTGAGAGGCATTTCTCTTTCATTGCATTGCATGTAATGAGATCTGCCATCTTTTGCGAAATCGTCTATTTTGTGATGATAAGTTTTGAATCATGATGGAATTGGTTTTACCTTTCTTCCAGTATTTCCATTGTCTGAGGCATCTTAATCTTTTGAGAAGACACCTGATCTGTATATTGTCCAAATCTTGTTTCTTCATTAAAACTTTGTTGAAAATTAATTGTACAAAGTATTTTGTCATTGTTTTCAGATACGTAATTGCTCATGGCTTTGCAAGACCTATGGTTTTTCCGGGATCTGTAAAACTACTGCAAAATGCAATGGGTGAGAAGATTGACATTATTACAGGTCTTAAAAACTGATATTCTTTTGCGCGTATGTTAGATTCTGCTATGGGCAGTTCTGATTCATACTATCGAATTTATAAACTGACCAGAAAAAAATGCTGGATTTTATTGTTATCTGATGTATTTTAACATCTTATATGTAGATGAGATTTACAGTTTTTGATCAGTACCGAAGTGCAGAACTTTATAATCAGAATCATAGCATATTCATAATCAAGCTGTTGACTGACTCTCGTTAGTGTTATATACGGAAGAGATTGCTAACCAAGAGAACAAAATACAGACTTAGCAGATTTATACCCAGATATGGATTAAAACGGGCCTAATGGGCATATAACTGAATGATTGTTATCGGCCAAAAGACCAATCGTTGCTGGCGATTTAGTGAGACAACCAATAAGGTTACCAGAATTGTTCTAATTAAAAATGAATTCCTTGGTTTTTATATGGATGCAAGATTTAAAGAATTAAAAATTAATTTCACTCAAGGTTTCAAACGAGATTTTGATTTTTGATGTGTTTTTATACGCAACTGTAATTTTTAACCGACTTTCAGCTGGACCTTTGGATGCAGGAAGAACTTCACTCATTGAAAAGGTATGGCTGTTAAAGTTGCATTTTTACGCGATATTATGGCTCAATTCACTTCTTTGGTGGTCACTACTTTGGTGATCACTACTGAAATATGACCACCACCCAAGGATGGCAAATCATCAAAGTACGCATTTAGTGGGCACTACTTTGGTGGATAATAACTTTCAAGTTTTATTTATGATTTTAATTTCTTTCTGACAGAAAGGTCGCCGAGCAAAGCTCCTGTCGAAAGATGGTATTGAGTTGGATACAATGTTTTTGGACAGACGAAATCTTGAATCCAACGGTGATACCCTGGTGAGAAATTTTCCTTTTTTGTGCGATACTACTACATAGCCAAGAGTTGAATGCTGTTGCACAACATCCGTTTTCTTTTCTCAAACACATTGATTTAAGACGGGTAAGGCAGAGTTGCTAGATCACTCAACTCTTGTATGAGTTTCTTTTAAGACTAAACATCACCCCAGTCTATCCAATCATAGTCATAAGAGAAAGCTATAGTCTTGAAGCTAAGAAGACTCTATTGTTCTATGTTATTGTGCGGAAATTTTTCGTGCCCAGTCCACTTGAAGGTGCATCAAATTTGTGTCGTGCTGTTGCAAATGGCGATTCGTACAACGTTTGCGTCGAAAATGTGCCGGTTTTAGGCTATTTACGTGGGAATGCCTGGTGCAAACTGCTCAATATACGGATGTCACACGTCTAGAAATAAGAAATATAAAGGAATTGCGATATTTAAAGTTCCCTCGGCAAAAGACGAGTTCAATACGAGCTGGAGAAGAAGACTAATTCACGTGGTCACTAAAGATAGGGTCATCGACGAGAGCTTGAGGAAGCAAATCAATGAGTGTAACCTGTACATATGCGAACAACATTACACTGCTGATCAACTTATTCACCGTAAGTATTATGATTTCAATCTTACTTTTTACTGTCGCCAGGTTTACACTCGCAACTTCATGCGCCAATGTTTTTATTTATAGGCCTTCATGCGCCAATGTTTAGGCCAAGCCCATTTCCCCCTGCATGAAATCATGATCACGATTTTACCTCAGAAGATTGAGTTACAGTTAAAATTTATTGATAAATATGAGGTGAATTTTAGATCTTCCATTAATGTGTGATTTTAGTTATTATAAAAGAGAGAGACTTGAAGAAAATTTCTAAATTTTGCAGATGGAGACAGAAAGACATTAATACCGGGATCAACACCAACATTAAATTTACCAAAGAAGACTCATACTCCTGGCAGGTAAGGATTTTTGAAATCTTTGTCAGATCTAAAAACAATTACACATAGTTTTTTATAAGAAACTAAGAATTTGGGCCAGTACTGAGAGTTTTTTAAAATAATGAGATCTGTTGCCGCCCCTGAACATTTCAAAACAAGGTTTTTTGAAGCCTTTCCTATGTTTAGAATTTACTCAAGTACTTCCCGAGTAATATGATACAGGAAACAAGTGAGAATAAAGAAAAACATGCCGAAGTTTCTTAATTTTTTTGGCGATCTGAGAGTTGAGTTTCTTATAAGCAGTTTCTTATAAAAAAAAATATGTGTATTCCATGTTGTTTGGTAGTATGTGCTTATACAGTACACTCACTTTCTTACTAGCTGGTTTCTTAAATTTTAAGGCACCTTCACTACCAAAAGTTTCTTGTGAGTTAATTGCATTTTTGATACCCCTGAGTGTCGAGTTAGTCTACTTTTGTTTGAATGGCTTCCAAGTTACTTAGTAAAATTTCAAAAACAAGTAATAACACAATTTGCACCCAACCATCAAAACAGTTGCTGTTGTACAGTGTCAAAGCATTTTTGAGTGACCTGAGAAAATTAAAGCTCCCGGTTTACAAAACTTTCTTTAGCATTTTCAGTTGAGGTAAATTATTTTAAAAGTTTACCATTCTTTTGCAAGGTATATTCTTGTGTTCCTTATTAAGTCTGAATTATTTTCCTTTCAGTCATACAAATCAACCAAGAAGTTCAGCTGAGAAAATTGCCAGGAAGCGTCATACTGACCCCCCAACAAAGTTGCATAAATCGTTCTATGGCTCCCTGAAGGAATTCAAAAATCGAGCATTGAACTTAAAGCTTATCGGATGGATCATTGACAGTGTAGATGAAAGTCATTTGAGAATCACAAAAAATGATGGAAAACACTGTGTTCCATCGTATGAGATTCATGTTGATGACAGTTTGTCATTCACAATACGAATTTATGGGTGGAGTCTTCCAGACGACCATCAGATTTACCTTACTTACAGAAGATCTGTACGAAATGTAACTCTGTCAAATTTGATTGCTGCTCTAACAAGTTGTTACATTTGCCCTGGCATTACAAACCCTAGCCTAGTGAAAAATGTTGTGTTGCTTCAACATTTTGTTCCAAAGAAATTTGTGTTGTTTCCAGAGGAAGATTCCTCCAACCCACTCTGCCAAACTGAGTACTATAAATCATCTAACTGTAGAACATTGATAGATGATGCACAACAATGCCAAAATTGCAAAGAAAGAGAGAACACAGAAGCTGTCCTACTGGAAAGAAAGAAGAAAACATTACAGACTCCTGCAAAATTGAAAGCTCCCTTGAGTCAAACATCAACAGAACGAATCAAGTTGGCGATGCAAGCTTATCGAATCGAAAACAAGGAACTGCAGGATCAGATTTTGAAAATGAAGGAAGCTATAGCATCATCATCAGTTCCTATGAGCAAAGAATTCAGCAGTGACTTTGTCTCAATAATCAAAGATGCTGACCCCAAGAAGATTCCCCCATTCATGAAGCTGTTTTGGGAAGAGCAACAGAAGTATTTGCAATCCTCAAAGTCAGGTATTAGATACCACCCCATGGTTATCAAGTTCTGTCTGTGTTTGGCCTCAAAGTCACCTGCAGCATATGAGGCCTTGCGGTTTAATGAGAAATCTCAATCTGGAGTCTTAGTTCTGCCAAGCCAAAGAACCTTGCGTAGCTACAAGAACTACATAAGACCAAAACAAGGTTTTAACAAGGAGATAATAGGAGAGCTTTTGGAGAAAGTTAAAGAATTTTCTGATATTGAGAGATTTGTTGTCCTTCTTCTTGACGAAATGAAGATTCAAGAAAATCTAGTATGGGCAAATATACAGGGGAACTTATAGGTTTTGTCGACCTTGGAGACTTAGAACTGAATTATGCCACATTGGAAGATGTTGAGAGTGTGGCAACGCATGTCCTTGTGTATTTGATTCGAAGTGTTGTAAACCCGTTTAAATTCAGTCTGGCAAACTTTGCGACAACTGGTGCAACATCAGCACAACTATTTCCAATCTTTTGGAAAGCAGTCAGTATATTGGAGCTAAGATGCAAGTTAAAGGTTGTTGCTGTAACTTGTGATGGTGCATCAGCAAACCGCAAGTTCTTTAAAATGCATTCATATCTACTTGATGAAGAACAGCCAAATGATGTTGATGTGACATTCAAGACCTTGAATATGTTCGCAGAAAAGCCTAGAAATATATATTTCTTTGCTGACCCCCCACATCTTATGAAGACTGCAAGAAATTGTCTTGCAAAATCAGGCACAGGAAAATCAAATCGATTGCTGTGGAATGATGGCATGACTATGTTGTGGACCCACATCTCTGATCTATTCCATGAAGATCTAGATTGTGGTCTAAAGCTGCTGCCCAAGTTGAAATACGATCATGTGAAGCTCAACCCATTTTCAGTTATGAATGTCAAACTTGCAGTACAAGTTTTGAGTGAGTCAGTAGGTAAAGTCCTTCAGACATTTGGACCACCCCAGGCTCAAGGCACAGCACAGTTTTGCTTGATGATGGATAAGTTTTTTGACTGTGTCAATGTAAGAAATACAAAGGAATGCACCATTAAGAGGAAAGATTTTCTGAAGCCATTTTCTTCCATTGATGATGAGAGATTCTCCTGGTTGAGGGAAACCTTCCTTAACTATTTTGAGAACTGGCTCAAATCAATTGAAGCAAGGAAAGGAAACTTCACAAAAGGTGAAAAGAGCAACATGTTTCTGTCATGGCAAACTTTTGAAGGATTAAAGTTGACAGTGAACTCCATGATAGAACTGACAAAGTACCTCATTCAAAATAACATCCCCTATGTGCTAACAGAAAGGTTTTGCCAAGACCCCCTCGAAAATTACTTTGGTAGACAGCGAGCTATGGGTCAGCGCAAAGACAACCCTTCACTGAGAGATTTCGGCTATAATGACAATAGCATTCGAAACCAAAAATCTTTTCTTCCAGTAGTTGGAGGAAATTGTAGAAAAGACAATGCAGATAGTAGTGACATGGAATTAGATGAGTAAACCAAAAGTATCGTAACTGCACAAACATTTCTTATGGAGGAGATCATTTTATGAAAAAAGCAGGTTAAGATTACTAAATTTCAAGGAATTCCCATAATCTGTCAAAATAAACGAGTACACAAATCAGTGAAAAAAGTTCAATTTTAAGAAAATGTATACAAATGATGATCAATCATTTTGACTAATGTCCTTGATGAAGGCAGCTTGATTTTTTCTTGATTGAAGTCCTCAAAGATTTCTCCTTTGCCTTTTTTGACTTAATTTTATGTCTTTCTTGGCAGTCCTTTGCATATGAAAATGCTCTGACTCGTATGTACAATGTGAACATATCCTCTAAAAGATCCATAGCTATGTCTTTGTCAGCTTTTTGTTCTGCCCTGCCACGGACTTTTGAAAACTGAGACAATATTTCTGAATTTTGCAGGAGCACATTAACCATATCTTTAGCATCAATTCTATTGTACGTAGAACAGGAGTGTGAGCGAAAATGTGCCTCAACAATGCTGAATATACTTTATACTTCAGAAGACATTTTCCAAAGCCCTCCTCTGTTCCTCGCATCAACAAGTGCATGGGGGGTATTTGATTCATCATCAATGATGGTTGACTTTCCAGCCAACAAAAGTGATAAGCACATTTGACTTGTGTTTGTATTCCATTTCCTCGAATGGCGAATGCGTCTGTAAAAAGTGCTGAAAACATACCCACTCAGATAAGAAATACATGCTGTGTCTTTCTTTGAGAAGCTAGCTGGGTCAAATTTCTTAGGATGTAACTTTTCAGAATATTTTGAGTCATTTAAATGAGCTAAGATATGGTTTGCCAGCTCAAATCCAACTAGCAAGCAGCTGTGCCTACTCAAATTCCTCAAAGGCAACTCTTGCGATACACATTTATAAAAATGTGGGTAAAATTTTTCAGCATTTCCATTGAACTCTGTTATGGCTGGTTTGATACATGAGTAAGCAAACAGTGTATCATCTAAGTTGAAACTGTAAGTGCTGAGCTCTTGCAAAATATCTTCTGGATAACACTCATCTTTTGCCAGCTTGGAAACACTAACTTCAATCATCTTCTTTAATTTCAAAGGGTGGAGAATTGATTCTGCTGCTTTCTTTGGGTTGCTTGTTTATCCTCGCCAACTGACGGAATGCTCTCGTTTTTATGCTTGGTGGTCTTGTGACGACCCAACCCACGTTTCGATTTGCACACTTTTTCACATAAGTCACAGGGGAAATTGTGTTCTTCTTCTTTCCCTTCCTCGCAAGGTCCTTCATTCTAAAAACAAAAGTAAGGGTTGAAAATGCTATATGAAACTACTGTTCAGCCACTCTCAAGCAATTCATGAGAATTTAACTACCTCAACAGCCCTCAACAGTCGTCAATTTTGCAGATAAAACAAGAAACGATCGTTCGTAACGAAAGGTTTCGATGGGCCTAACTAAATTTAAAACGCATTTAAAGGTTCAAATTCAGGATATAAAATAGCTATACAAACCTCAGACACGCTCTTGTCAATGTAAGAAGCTATTTCCTCCTGTTGTTCCGTCAATTCTTCGTCAAAAAGGGCGAAAATGGCGTCCAAATCATCTCCACTGAAGAAATCTTCCTCGCCGGCCATTATGCTATAAGAATTTGATGCACTCTCATGATCACGTGACAGGTCATTTCAACATCGACCAGCGACACAAAGCCGGGAACAATGCGCTTTTGTTCTGCTTCAAGACTATAGCTTTCTCTTATGACTATGATCCAATGAAGTTTCTAATGCGTTAATTACTTTCTGATTTATGAAGGATTTGCTTTGCAGGTTATCAGCTCTGAGGGTAACGCGGGTTTCTATGAACTTGGCTGCATGATCACTCCTAGAAATGGTTTGTCCAATTGTGTTATTTACCTTGTGTCTATCGTATACACTCCCTTACCAGATGAATATGCTCCCTAGAATAGCTTCATTGAGAACATTCATGATTTCTTTAACTGATTACGATATTGATTTTCGGGTACTCCTGAAGAAGTGTCTGATGGAGGCATGTTCTTCCTTAGGCTTGCATACCAGAGAAATAAGCTGATTTGTATATTTATCTGCGGACACTCCTAATGTTAATTTCTTGTATGATTCATTTTAAAGAACACAAACTATTTGCTTTTTAAGAGTTTAGATATATATTTTTAAGAGTTTAGATATATTTCTTTAAGAGTTTAGATATATTTCTTTAAGAGTTTAGATATATTTCTTTAAGAGTTTAAATATATTTTTTTAAGAGTTGAGATACATTTTTTAAAAGTTAAGATAAATTTTTTTAGAGTTTGTATATATTTTTTTAAGAGTTTAGATATATTTTTTTAAGAGTTTAGATATATTTGTTGTTATTCTAGCCGGATACTCGGTTCTTGGTTGGAATCACCCAGGCTTCGCTGGCAGCTCGGTAAGATTTGATTTCCAAGGTCTGTTTGCAAGGCTTTTGAGGCTGGATTGGTATTTCAGTTCAGTGTGGAGGATGTCTCGCGATTTACCTTCATCCAATGCCTTCAAATCAAAGTTAGATTTCATGCCTGAATCCCAGTGGTTTCATATTCAGCTGAAAATGTAATCTCATTTTACGTAACGTTTTGCTATCCAAATCATGACCTTGACATCAAACTTAAGATATATTTCTCAGCGTGAGCTGAAACTCTTTGATATCTAAGTTATAGATTCTAAATTCCCAATACCAATGGAGGGGCTTTCATTAACATTAAGGATGGTCAAAATGTAGGGCCTTGTTCCTATGCCCTGGAGACTAGTTGACAAATCCGTTGTATCAAATCTGTACCGTAATTGTTCCTAAACTTCTAACGATACTAAATTGTAATGGCTAAAATTAGAATTGAATACGCTGAATTATGACATAAAACAATTTGCGCTTTATTTTTCTATCTTTTGTGGATTTGAAACCCTACCTGGCAGAAGGTGCGCATCTTAAAAGCCCGATTCAAAGTCAATTATCTTTTTGTTTTTGCAAGGGTGTTCCTGGCCCGGAATCTGAGCAGAATGCGATTGATGCGGTAGTGAAATATGCGGTGGAAAAACTTGGTTTCCAAATGAAAGACATTATTCTATTCGCTTGGTCAATCGGTGAGTGTATTGTGCGAATCCATTCGTTAGGTACCCTCCACAAATTATATCTAATTGATAGAAACGTCTATGCAGTAAATTGTCATGGATTTCGAAACTGTTTTATGATTCAAATGATTGTTTGAGAAAAAGAAACAAATCTTTTGTAGATATCTTTTGATATCATTATGTTGTGCAGAACAATTCATGTTTAGGGATTAGAGGCGGAATGACTAGATATGGCGGGGTAAAGTATGCGGATTAGCACCTTCATGGGGCAGAAGGTTTTCGGTAGCATTTTCGAAATCCCAAAGATTCTTGAGGTCGAGAAGGACGTTCCTAAGTCTCTCTCATGCTAGAGAGGATTTTAGAGTCTGGAAGACCTCTGCCTTTAAGCCATGCTCGTCTCTTACTCTTAATCTGATGTCTGAACCCCCATGGTACAAATGCTATTCAGCTGAAAATCATTTAGCAATATTTTTTCATATTTCTTCTACTTATTTCTTTTCTTATGCAGGTGGCTATGCTACGTCCTGTGCTGCGGTGGCGCACCCTGATGTGAAAGCTGTGGTAGGTGAAATAGAAATTATCAACTTTTTGCATTACAGCTTGAAGCCTCATATGGGCAGCTAAACACATTAGTCATAAAGCTTGTGTTCTTATGAGCTGCATTAATTACATTTTCATTTTCGCATTTTAATTTTCGCTTTGTCATTTTCGCTTCCGTTGAAATGCATCTAAATGTAAAATATTGAAGAATCTTTTATAGAACTTTTGAAAGACCTGAACAGTATGCGTCCAATATAGTCAAACTGATACAAATGCGTTTTATAACTCGCAGATTTTGGATGCAACTTTTGACGACGTAGCTCCTCTCGCGGAAGCTAAAATGCCTGATGCAATATGTAAGATATCATATTTCGATTTTTATGTTTAACTATTTTGTCCCTTGTGTCGAATTTAGAATCACGATAATGCATTACTAGCTCCCTATATTAGTTATGTTTATTTTTTTGCAAATATACTTAAAATCTTGGTATGCACTTACTCTTAAATTATTTTGCCCCTCCAAGTTTCCAATTCCTCTTTTACTAAATATTTTTGGCTGTCAATTTCTTAACTCAAATATATGGTCATCAGACACTGTATAACTGTACATAAGACCTTTGATTTCATTTTAGCCGGAATTGTAAAAGGAATCATTCGAGATTATTTTCCTCTTAACGTCGTAGAGAATCTAATCAGGTTGGTTATATTTTAGCTACTTGATAATCACCATTACAATGTAGACATTATATTGTAGACGGATGTTTTAACAACACTATACAGAAGACCAATATACTACAGCATTACACCTCGTCATATACACATTTTTCAACATATTTTGTATTTGCACCTACTATGCATTGAAAACTTTGCGAATTTCAATTTTCACCCGAATCGCATTGTGCAAGCCCGAAATAATTTCTGGGAACTTAGTTGCCAAATTCCGATACTTTTTGCAGCTCTGTATGGAAATATTGAAAATTAATATTTTGATTGTATATGGTTCACAAACAGTTTGGATTCATGAATTATTTTCAGGAGTATCCCTTTTATGATCACATCATTGTTATAATTTCAGTAATGTATGAAATTATTGCCGCAACTTTTAGCTTTACACTTCATTTTATATGTAACCCTTCATCTGTGGTTTTTTTAGACTAAGGAATGGTCTGAAAAGGTAATGAGCTTGCATGGGTGGAAACAATATTTAGCTATCTGGGACCATTCTTTATTTTTTCAATTTCTGCGAGCTTATGGAAGAAATTTGTGGTCGAAATGGTGATTGTAACAGTAGTTATCGATGCAGTAAGGAGTCAGATGCAGTATTTGCCTGTCATCAACGACTAACAACCAATCACCCAATCCTTATAGCAAGATACTTTCAACAATCATATACCTAAAAAGGTCTGTGGTGTGTCCGAATCTCTTTTAGGTGATTGAGCGACACACAGGGCCATGTTTGGGAGAGGGGTCTTAACACTTGAAGGACTTAGCCTTAATAACAATGCCTGGGTGAAATATGGATCCTTCTTTCTTTCTGGAGACCTGTATATTATCTTGGACCATTGGTGCTGTGTGTCGCTCAATCACCTAAAATATGACTCTGCAATCGTGCCATCATTCAAATGAGATGGCTTCTTCAGATGTCTAATTACCTTCAATTTATTAGTGTGATGATATCTTCTGCCAAAGAGAAGAATTGACAGTAAAGCGTTGGCCGTTTTAAGAATTAAAAACATATATTCAGTGAACATCATGATAATAATATGCAATAGCTTTTTTGGAATATGTTCATCTTTAGTACTTTGCTTTATAAGTATTGTTTATAGTACTGAAGGAGGACATATTCCGAAAAGCCTTTGCATATTGTTATCATAATTCTTACCAATAGATAAATGTTTCAATAAAATGAAGAACTGTTTTTATTATAGATACCCAGGACCTATTAGACTTGTTCGCAGATTCCAAGAAGAGATCATCACTACACAGTGCGTTAATTTTAAATCATTTATAAATATCGTTCGGTCCATATGTATGCCTGTATGATATAAGTTTCATTTGCAAATCATATTTGAAGGCTTCTTTTATAGTCCTGACTAGAACAGCACTCAGTAGCATAGCTTCCAGTAAGGGTTCTATAGCATGCACTACAATCATTACAGTAGTATTAGGTACTTGCATGTGTGATTGAAATCGCACTACATATGTTTCTTATTTCAAGCTCGCACTCGATTTGTGCACTGGCTTTGTCATGGACGCGGGAGTAATAAATCTTCCCCAGTTTTCCTAGAGGCTCATTTTCTAACGTAAAACAAAAATTACATCGTATATTGAAATTTCAAGAAACACAGCGTAATTCTTGTTCAGCATTAGTTCCCTAAACATTTTTTGCTACAAAGGTGTTGTCTGCATCATCCAAGCTTTAAGGGCGAGGTCAATAAACTTTTGTAGATGCTCTATGACTCATGAACCCCCATTACGTTTTGTCAACTCCAATAAATTTGATCTGGCGACACCACTGGTTTCGTATTTGCAAAGAACTTTTCAAGTGCACCATACTTTGCGGAAAGTTTGACTTCGGATCCATTCTACCTCGATCGATTCATCATTTTCAACATCCATTCCTATCGACGTGATTTCTTGTGCTTTCAAACAAAACGTATTATAAAACAAGAAAAGTTTGCTATCAAAATGAATGTCAATTCTGCAAAAAATTTGCTATTTTATTGTGTTTTATCGCCACAGCCCGAAAACCTGAAACAATGTTATGCTGCAGATGAAGTGTATTTTAGATTGATAGCTTATATACGATGTTTAGTCAAGGGGGCGTTAGGTAAGGTGTTTAGATCAGCGAGTTGGGTTTCTTTCACACCTGCAAGTAAGTAGTCATACTGTGAATGCGTCTCATACCGGTCATAATTCTTAGCCAGCAGGTTTATAGGCTCATGCCAATGTAATGCAGCATTGTATCAAATTTTGCACAACTTATTTAGAAATTTTTAGTTGTTTTTTTTTAGTAATAAGTTGCAATCTCTTTCATGCTAAGATAATAGTTGTTGTAACCTTTCTTTCAGGCAATATGTTCCTGCTACAAACCGCGGCAACTTTTTACTTCTCCGATTGCTACAGTTTAGGTAAGTGAGTGTGCCTTCTATGAGCAACTATAAGCATTGTTTGTTTCTCCACAGCATGGCATCGCACCTGCCTTATTTATGTCTGCCGATATGGATTCTCTTAGCTGAGACTACCTGCACCTTGTGTTGTCTCTAGCTCTAATCTGTTGCTGTAAACCACTGCACTCACAACAGATCCAGGTTCAAAACATGCTGGTCGCACTCATGTAAAAGACCTTCTAGCTACATCTACTGCCCTACCAGGAATAACCATTGTTATTGCAATGCATGATGAATCTCGAGTTCCATTAAATTTTCCCTATATTTTTGCAGGTACCCTAATGTAATGACAAAAGAAAGTTCTCAAGCCGTCATGAATTTCCTCAGTGCAGAGGATGCGAGTGCACAAGGTTAGCATTACATTGTATTCTGTTTCAATCGGCAAGCAAATTACTGACCCCGTTGTTAGCAGAAATCTGTCCTATTCACACTGGTCAAGTCACAAAGCGTTGCGTTGTATTGTATAGGCTTGTGTCATTTGCCAAGATATCTGTCTATCTCTGTTCCCAAAGATAAACACTCGTATTTGATCAAGTATGCTATTTAAGGAAAATTATAATGTGGCAAACAAGACTTAGAATTGTAAGACTTTTACCACAGATATCCCAGGAGATAGCTGAATCATGCAAGTTGCTATTGACGTGAATTACCATTTGAAATTCACAACGCAGCGCACCGTGGTGCTACGTACTGCTACCAACACAACGCAACACATTGCCTCCCTTGTGATTAATAGGCAAAGAAAAGTAGTTTAGGCTGCAGTGGCGGGCTGAGTACCAATGGATGTGTCTATGGGGTGCAAGAAGCGATTCGAGCTTTAGCATTAGAAATCTAGTGTGATGTGATTAGTGAATGCAGCTCTTTTGAGAACTACCATGGAAGAATTGATTAAGTGAAAAAATGCATCTCTTTACACTTGATGGTTGAAATACTTAATCCCCTAAAAGATTCCTCGTTAGATTGAAATATTCTTTTCTTGAATTTGATTCGATCTTCCTTGCTTTGCAGGTCTAAGCCTAACTCTATAAGGGGAGCAGTTACACCTAGCTCTAGGTTGAAAATTACTTGTTGGGTGTGTTTGTGCTGAGCATATTAACATACGAGAGGCAACAAGGACCTCATTTCTAAAAGGGGCTAGGTAGCACGCACTACATCACTACATAGGCCTACTACAAAAAGTACCTGTGAGGTCCCACTGAGACCGTCCTAGTATAATAATGTTTCAAGTTTTGCAACAGAAGTTTGTATTTGAATTCGACTGCTCAGTAAACAACATTGGAAATGACACTGGTTTCTTACCAATGCTGCCAAGAATCTCTGGCACCAAAAACCAGTTGGTTTACAAATACATGCCACCACCCCCGCTTTCCATTACCAAGTACCTGTTGAAGTTCATGTAGTGCCTGTGATAAGCCTATAAGAGTTAAAGCTTTTAGACAGCCATAAATATTTGTCGCGGTATGCTCCAATATTCTACTTTCATCATAATAAAATTCTTTGCAGCGGGAGTGTTGGCAAGTTTTGGCTACATGGAGGATCTTTGTGAGGTGACTGTTCGCAACTCGACTGCAGGCCAATGGCCTCTCTTTCCCTGTACTATCGGTGAGTTCCGAAATTCTTTCATGAAAGACTTTTCTGTTTTACTGAAGGATATTGCACCGTGATGATAGTAAATTTGATGATATAATTTGTTTATAATTTGGTTAGAATGCGAGTTTAAAAAATTGTGCAAGACAATGATATGCAGCAACCAAGGGATTGCATTGATTTACTTATTGTTTTTTTACAAAAAGAACATTTGTGTTTATTTTCAAGAAAATGATTTTTAATAATTTTTTTAAAACTTTTGGTTTTTTGAGACTTTTATTTTCATCAGGTAGAGAATTTCATATATTTGGTCCCTGATAACATAAAGATTTAATTCCATAGTTAGTTGTTTTCACCTTTGGAATCTTGAGAGGATCAGTAATACGGAGATCATGACTCATTATTTTTGGTGTGAAATAGTCTCTCATGAAAGTAGATTAAGGTTTCGAAGAGTTTTAAATACTTTCAGAGCAAGGAGTCTTATTGTATGGAGATGAATTGTGGTCTCCTTTGACTTTGAAAGAAGAACTGCGTATGAAGAGTGGTAGTCGGAATAAACTAGTCTTAAAGCTCTCTCGGTTATTTTCTCTAACTTGCCTTCGGTAGTTTTACTGCATAGCATCCATGTAAATGGACACTGGTTGAAATGGCATAGTATAAACGAATAGTAAATCATCATTTTAACTCCTGGTTTATTTTAACTCCTAAAGCCAAGACCAGCCATTGATAAGTGAGTCGTTGTGCTCACAACATCTCCATCTATAGTCAGAAGCGTTTCTTTACAATAGGTGTCTACAGAAATCCAGTACCGACACTAGCCAGACCCCGTGAGAAGTTTTCAGTAGCACTCGCAGGATCTTTTTGATGAAATCCCTGCCAACTCTAAGCAAAAAGATTATAGGGTAGAATATTAATGTTAAATGCATCATATTAAAATCAGAGAAATTATTACCTTGGATATTTATTTTTCAAGGCGATCAATTTTTCTTTTACATTATTTTCTGTAGGCCAGCAGTGGGATTCTGAGACTCGCATTCAAGTTGCTTTGTTTTTGGTAAGTTTGAAGTTTGAGGAAATACAAGAATACTCAATTCTTACTCTTCGTATTTCATTGTCGAAAAAAGAACTTTAAGTAAGACACTTGAAATAAGTCTCTTGAATTTTGAATTCAAGCTGCTTTGTTTTTGGTAAGTTTGAAGTTTGAGAAAATGCAAGAGCGCTAAATTCTTACTCGTCTTTATCGTATTTCATTGTCGAAAAACGAACTTGAAGTAAGACGCTTGAAATAAGTGTCTTGATTTTCGCTTCCCTATTTCTTAGAAGAAGGGCTCTGGATTTTCTCAAAGAAAATTAGTGCGATTTTCTTTGGGTATTATTTTCAGATTTCTTGACTATTTACCTACAAGTTTTAGCTTTACAGATCAATATTCACTGATTAGCTATCGGATGCAACGGATGCGTCCAAGTAATGCATATGCCGTAAAAATCACGCTTTTCGCATTAGACAACTCTTTAAACTGTATTGAAACATTCGCCCTAAACTTTATCCGGTTTTGCTACATTGATAGACTAAAAGATATTTTCCCTGCCCTTTCTGCTTTTCTCTACATTGCTGTTGTTATTTTGATCTTGCCTTCTTTTGTTATTAAAAAGGAAAATATTAGTAAAACTTCATCAATTTATTACGCATCTTATTATATTTGTAGACTTTAGAATAAGACTGACAAAAACAACGTTAGTGAGGGCATATAGCTAGAACGCTCTGTATGGAGTTATTTTCAGGTGTTCATCAACACTATATTCTCATATTGAGTGATGTTTTCTTACACAATTCTATCATTCTCGTTTAGAATTCAGAGTGTGGCTTTTATGGATTATTCGTAAGCGTATACAAAAGGATTAAAGATATTTCATGTACTATTTGAATTACGTGTAATGAAGGGTGTGTCCTGCCCTGAAAAGTTTTTCTTTGAAAGAGGTCAAAAGTTTTGAGTCATTTATCTGTACTAAAACGTAAATTTTAGAAAAAGGTTTTACTGAATTCTTGTGGTTGGTGGCACATTCAAAAACATTTAATAATATGTTAGACAGTGATAAATTCATAAATTAGGAATGTATTTCATTGATGAAAATATGATTAGATTGAAATTGGAAAGCTGAGCGAATTATTCTTTTTCGCAGGCGACGAGATACATGGTCGACTTCGATGCGACCCACTGCACGCCACTGCCGACGTCCTTCTTCCAAATGCCATGGGAGCATAAATGAGACATTTCGCAGGTTAAACAACCCAGGGAAGTCACAAAAGAGCTGGGTTTTTCACCTAACTAATTTTCATATGATTTGATATTCTCAACGAGATACCATCACTAAAACAAGTATCTTCAAAAGTACCTTGACTTTCAAAAAAGGCCCGATTTTCAAATGGTAGTAGAAAACCAAATTCACTCAATTTGCTATCGAACAATTGAGACTTTTCTTGCGGCTATTTGCGGCCTTTTGGATGATGTTTGCACAACTTTTCAGATTTTTGAACACTTCTAAGCCTCTGAACTGTAATGTATAGAAGAATGAACTTGCGTTGTTTTTCAGGAGTTCGACGAGAAATAATCGAAACGCTTCCAAATTTGGGTGTTTAATCTCCCTAAATAAGGTGTGAGAAATGTGTCCTCAAACCGACTGGACCTCCCTGTTGGGCCATAATGAAAGTAGCTGCAATGGTCTGGTCAGTTCCAGTTGGCTCATATTTCTTCCAAAAGTTCCATGGATTACTAGAAATTTATACATTTGGCTTTGCATAGAGAGATTGTGTTTATTCAATCAAAATTTTTGTGACTGCTTGAGATTAACAAAATGCAACCTTGAAAAACATGTTTGCACTGATAACCTTGCACACAACCAACTGTATGCACTTTTCTTTTATGTGAACCACAATATTATTGTCATCGAGCCTTAAATGTTTTCTGCTCTGAAAAATGAGGTACGATTTTCTCTATTGTTCTGGGTTTAAAATCGTGCCTCAATGTTCAAATTCTGTTCTAATAAAAAGAAAATAGTGTATCTGAAAAGGCCTACTATCAATATTACGAGTTAAACGTATTGATGGCCTCACAGGCCAAAACAAAGATAATCATCGTAATTAAAAGTTGTTTGTACTGACTGCAAAATTTAATTAGATGTAGATTTAGCTAGTTTTTACATTCATTTGTGGTCTGCATTTCGATTAGATATAATTAATGCGCTGAGAGCTTTTCATAAGCCATTTATCATAGCCCCATCTAATCCAATTCATCCCCGTTTCTGATGTTTGTGTGTGTCTAACCACTTACTCTCAAACAAAGAAATCGAGATAAGTTTCTTTGGCCTTTATGAGTTGAGATGTTTATTGAGAAATCCCTTTGCTTATCTTCTCGAAGACAACACTGTGGCTCCGCATATCTCCGCAAAAGGCGGGCACTTATGACCGAATCGATAATCGTTCGCAGCAGTTCGTCTATTCGATGACAATTTGCAAAGCAAACCCAGGCTTCTGTTGGCCCCCAGCCTCTGCCAGCCTCTAGCCTAGGCTTGTCTGGATCTGGATACTCAGACAGAGGATCTAGTGTAAAAAAAGGTCATGGGAAGGAGTTTGGAAATCAATACTTTCAACCTTGCCCTGCTAAGCTCAGAATACAAGTGCTCAAGTTACTTCTTATCTGAGTTTTTAAAGAGGCGTTCCACTTGCGAAAATAGCGGTTTTTTCAACAATAAGATTTCCAGATATTTCTTGAGACTTGAACAGGAAGCGATGGAAAGTGTACGATAGATTGTGGGTGTCTGGTTTGAAAGGTTGAAATGTTTCATTAAAAGCCGTACAAGGATTCCGAAATTGTGGGGTTTTTTGGATTACTAGATAACTAGAGTTTCTTGGAGAATTATAGAGCAAAAATCTCTTGAGATTCCTGGTAACTCATGAAGAATCTTCAGGTTTCAAAGGAATTATTTTGGATTTAGATAATTTATTCTGGATTGAAGGGATTTTTATTGGTGACTTAGGGATCGCTGGTGGATTTTTGGTTGAAAAGTGTCCGTTATCTATGTCAGTGCTGTGCCCTCCAGCTTTACCCTAATTATGTTATGTTTAATTATGTTATGTTTAATCTTTACTATTAGAATAGTAGGAGTGTTGATAAATTAAAGAACTGTGGTACTGGATAATTCTATCCTTTGGAACCATGGCCTCGGGGTCGTGGCTTAGGGCTGGGCCGCTGCTCTTAAATTGGGATGTCATTTTCGTGACACTATCAAATATAGGCTTGAAAACAGCAGGACATGTTAGTGAACCTGTGTAAACATGGCAGGAGAGATTTTTGCAGCTTTCAGGACGATTTTACTTTTCATATCAATCTCCTGGCTCAGTGTCATGTACTTGTTGGTTTACAGATTCCCTCGTGTTGGTCGAAGCCAAGAGGATGAAGCTAGCCTGGATCAACTGGCTAGAATATTTGAGAAAAATCAAGTCAACGCGAGGAGAAAACTGCAGTACGCAAATCCAAATCTATCAAATGCTAATGATGCTGAACAAATATTTGATTATCAAGATTATAACGGGGGAAATGACAAACAAAATTCTAATTACATCAATTTCAACTGCGCTGATATGGATAAAGTGGAGCTGAAAGGCGTGCTGGGACAGGGGTATACTAAGACTGTTAGAAAAGGGGTACTGAACGGGCAAGAGTTTGCATTGAAATATACAACAGAAGATAATCACGATATTGTAGAATGTAAAAAGCAGCGCGAGAAATCACGGCATTTTGAATGCTTCAACTTGGCGAAGTTCAAACTGCTGAAAGAAGCGCTGCTTTTTCAACAATTGAAACATCAGAGTATTGTCAAGGTGAGCTTTTGGTCACTTCATTTGTCTGACTCATGTTAATCCCGTTTTATGTTTCAATATTAGAATCGACCGCCCTCGGAAATGTACACTGCATGTTTATCGTCACTTCTCAGAAAAGATGAACCAGAGAGGCTTCGATGATAAAAATTTGGTTGGATGTACACGACCCGCTTGAAAACTCAGATGACACTTCTTCATCCTGCAGTTTTTGCACTTGCAAATGTTTCCCTTTGCGCGTCAGCATCTTAATCTTACCATTTTGCGTAAGAGCCAAGACGCATTTTTCCCGAGATCTGTTTGACTACGATCCTCGATTGCATTAAAATAATACATTACGATGTATTTTGACGAATTACGAAATTTTCTACAAAAATGCATCATTTGGCCCGAGTCGAAAGCCCTAGGTCCCCATCGAAAGATTTGCAGTGTGATTTTTGCTCCAAATATTTAATCTATGAAAATAAAGCTTTTCACACATAACATATTACGTCTTTAACAGAAATGTCTATAACAGAAATATACATCTTACCAACGACAGACAATTTTTCAAGCCCAGAGAATCTCATCCTATGCCATTCCTTTGCAACACTCTTCAAGGGGGCAAAGAGCAATCTAGTCTTAGGGTAAACATATATTTACGAGCCTTTAGTTTGAAGCCACCTCAACTCCTTTGGAGCAAAAATACATGGGATGGTAGAATACTGTGTGATATTTAAGAGCCTTTTCATAGACCGTAGGCTGCTGCGTTGAAGCTACACAAGGACATTCAAATATTGATATCACCTGAGTATTTTAATACACACAATAGCTACTAAACTTATGATAGTGAGAAAAATTGGAAAAACTTTTAACCGTGCGTTCTGGTGTTATTTACGTATAGATCACTGTTTGAAGCTTTTATAAGCAAATGGAATCGATTTTCCAAATCCTGCTTTTTCTCAAGTCTAAAGATTAGTTTCTGAATTAAGCCTATTTTTCGTTGTTTTGGACAAACCAGTCTTCCATAAGGTTTTCTTTGATTTCAGCTCTATGGAGTTTGCCCCTGGAAGCCGAGTGAGGTAGAAGGTTCTGAAAGTGTTGTGACTGTCGTGACAGAATTAGGAACACCTCTAAACATGATGAAGATCATACAAACGCCGTGGGACGAGAGATTTCAGGTATGCACTTTCCTTTTCCTTATTAAAAACACTTGGCCTCTGTTTCAGCCTGCTTCTTTCTTATTTCTGAAGTAATTTTTCACCTAATCAATAATCCATCCCGATGTGATTTTTTGCTGCGTTCGGGGGGGTTCCTGATAATTAACTTATCAATATCGTCTATGTGTGATATCGTCTATATCTGTAGAAACTATGCTCCTGAAGAAACAATAGATATTATTTGAGAGTGGCTATTCTCAAGTATTCTTCCATTTTTCAAGCTGACATATTCTCAAAACGGACTCAAGAAATATGTGCCACTAATAAGCTTTGATTTCATATTCAAATTGACTCGGCTTTAAATATTTCAACGTAACAATCTAGCTGAAATCAACTTAATCAAGACTGAGCGAATACTTGATTAAGGTGATTTTTTGACTCAAAAGTTTCCTGTCTGGTGTTTATGGGCTTACTGGCTTATCAGGGTTACCAGCATTTTACTTTTACAGTCTGCACGAAACAGCCTTTCCCCATCGTTTCTCATTCGCTTGAAATTGTTTCAGATGGCGGTTGATTTGGTTGATCTGATGCTATTCTTCGATACTTCACCCTTAGGAAGCCTTCGTGTCCGAGACTTCCGGATCGACCAGTTCATCACTGTGGACGGACGCATAAAACTAACAGATCTGGACGATGTCGACGCCAAACGGAGGCCGTGTAATTCGGCTGCAGACTGTACGGTTGGAGGCCGTTCTCACAATACGACGCTACCCTGTCAGAGCGGACATTGTGTCCGGTATTCTTCCACGTCCAATTTGCATGAGCTCGATAAGAAATTTCTGAATCATTTCTTTAACTACGATAACCCGGATTTGGTACGAAGAGATCTGAAAACCCTTTCTCAGAAGTTAGAGAATTTCTCGATTGGTTTTGTGGAATTACAAACAGATCTCAGAGCTATTGTCAGAAATATCAAAACGGGGGTTTACTCCAGAAAATTTGTAGAAGATGGTAAGTTAATTTCAGAGCCTATTCACTCTGACTAAACTTGATGCAGGGCATTTTTACCATACTAACTGGGGAGGTGGCAATTGCCCCTCCGGTTCTCTTGGTTTCGTATTGTTGTGAACAATCGCATACTGTTGATGTTCCCATAGAAATTCACTTTCATTCCGTGAGATTGCAGCACTCCTGAAATACCTGTGGGGTCTGCTACCCTCCCCCTTGTAGAGTTTAATGTCCGATAATTGTTTGAAATTCACTCCAAAAACATGTCAGTGATGTTTTACATTGACACAGCTTAGTGCATCTCCAGATGAATGGCGAACCATGAAATAGGCCCGCCGAGATGCGCACTCGTTTATTGATTCACATTTATTGAGCACTGTCTTTTGGAAAAGCGAGACACGGACTTTGTATCTGTGACACTTCTATATTCTTTCATCTCTTTAACAAACGCATCATAGTATCAAGTTGGACAATCTCTTTTCATTATCCAGTAAAAGATCTCAAGCTCTAGACAATCTCTTCCTCGCAATGATTGGACTCTTTCAGTGACAATTTGTTGTTCATCTCACTAGACTCTCGCTCACGATTGGTTGTTTCTCGCTTTCTAACCTAACCAATCATTCACCTCCTTTCTGATCAGCCAATATCGATCAGCATCTGGGTTTGATTATCGCAAGGTTTCGTTTTCGTTCTCTTTCTGACGCTTCACTCTGATGAGTGTCAGGCGCAAATCCTCAGTTGTTATTTTCCGATTCTCCTCACCATACCCAAGTTCTCTACCGATCAACTAACAAAGATGGACACAAAATAAGAATTATTGCCTCGAATGTGGAGAGTCTGGGAGCTAGATAAAGCAGAAAGGAGTTAGACCGCTTATTTATTGTACTGATTAGGACAGTGTTAGAAGTTGGTGACGGGTAAGGTGAAAACCTCAATACACAGCGTTGCAACAAACCAATGTGAGTCTTTATGAAAAGCTTTTTTCTCCTTGCAGCTAAAAATCAATCCCTGAACCTAGAATACGAATTATTTGAAGATGCAGCAATCGTTGGTGGTGATTATCTTTGCAGAGAGTCGAGGTCAACATCATCCTGTCAGCTTGCTGTTTACAATCTCAGAGAGGCGAAGATCATTTGCTCCCGGGATAGAGATTGCAAAGGCTTCGTTCTCACTCCCAACACCAACTGGCTTGGTAAGATTCTCGTATATACAGTTATTAGACTATATCAGAACAGGCTACTACCATTGAAACCACCGGGTCTCGAACCCGGATTGTTGCAGACACAGGCAAGCGCCCTAGTCACTGTCCTAAACTAGGACAATAAGTTAGCACAGTAACCTTGAGGTGTTCACAACTCCAGGCTTATCAATAGTGAGGTATTTATTCGTGTTTCGGACTAAATCCTTCTTCAGAGCCATGTTAAATTAACGTTGATACATAAGGCATGGTCTAATATACACTGATATACATGGTCTGTAGATTATCGATATTATGTATTAATGTTAATATTACATGGCTCTGAAGAAGGATTTAATCCGAAACACGAATAAATGCCTCACTGTGTATAAGCCTGGAGTTGTGAACACCTCAAGGTTACTGTGCTAACTTGTTGTCTTGGTTTAGGACAGTGGTTAGCGCGCTCGCCTGTGTCTGCAACAACCTGGGTTTGAGATTCGTATATACAGTATATATATATTGTACCAAAGCGGACAATCCTTGACGGTTGTAGCTTATTCTCTGGAGCCCAGCTTTTCTTTGAACGGCTTTGATAGATACTCGTTACTCTCACTCGTAGCCATTGGGTGTCTATATCCGGTTTTATGTTTAGCATTACCCCTCCCCAAGATAATTGTTTTTACTGACTTCAAAATTTTGCCATCCCGGCTCGTAGGCCTTGCTACGGGTCTGTCGTTGTTTTGGAAAATCTTAGTTACCTTATTAAGAAGAGTAGATTGTATTTTATTGGAATTACATGTGTGGTAGAGTAATTCTGATATATTCTCATTTTCTTGTTTGCAGGTCAACATATAATAACCCTGAAGAACAACGGACAAACTCTTACTCCAGTAACAAAATATTCAAGTTTTGTGCGTTCTTTATGAAGCTATAATAAAGCACTTGGCAATGCTTTCCCCAACTATGCTTGGTTAGTAAGTAGATTAGTTGGTAGACTGCAGTCGGAAGCTATCGGAAGGCTCCTCTTCCCCTCGCTACTATAAGTTCAGATAGGGGTGGACGCGACTCCGATTTCTGGCCAGAGAACAACCTACCCCTAATCCATCTCTTTATTATGAGTGCTTAGCAGAGAGGCATTGAGTGCCATTTTAAGTCTTTGGCATGACTAGACCAGGATTTGAACCCACGACCTTATGACACAGTGGTAAGCACTCTACCACCAGACCGTTAGGCGCATGAATATGCGTAGACTGGCAAAACCACCTTGAAACTGGTTCACTGCATTCGAGCAAGTTGTGTCGTGAAGATTGGAGGAGTGAGCGTGAAACATCACAAATTAGAAATAGATCTCGTCAAATCAAGCGAACTTTTTAGGAGTCAGCATTATATGCATTGATAGTTCATGTAAGTTTATGATGATTAGATAAGAGAAAATTTTAAGGATAAAAATATTTTTAACACTTGGAGTGATATGTTGTGTAAAAACTTGAGGAAACCTTAAACAGAATTGATGAGCCCTTTCAGGACTGCAAGGAAATCAATTAGCTACTAAACTAACTAGCTACCAAATGCAAAGCTCTGAAAGTTTTATTTTTAAACGGCATTTTTTCCAAAACATAAAGAGGGTTATAAAAAGCTCCATAGTAAATCTGAGGGTGTAGTTTAACAAGATCTTTGGCACACAACAAAGTTGAGGATTGACTTTGACGCAAGTTTTGACGCAGAAGTGCCAGATTTTAGTGAATGGCATGCATTTTGATACCAAAAATGATAGATTACACAATTTCAAGTCAAATTTTGGTGCAGAAGATTATAGAGGAAAAAAGTCTTTGGAGCAGATGGAAACTCATATTCACCCCGAAACGAACTTGTCCCAGGGGGGCGTGACGTGGGAAGTTTAATTCAACATCTCCCAAAAAGTGACCCCCACCAGTACGGTGGCTTACGAATTACGACTGTCAAAACAAATTTCGTTCTAGTACTTTTGAAAACCAAGTGTAGTTGATAAATGGGCTGGTTATCCCGTTTAGGCTTAATAGTTCAAAGTTTTTATCTCTTACCCAGGTCTCCCGATTAAATATTCTTGTGCTGAAGTAATGAGAGAAAACTTTTGGTGACTCGTGGTAAGTAGCAAGTAGTTTACATCTCATCGAAATCAAACCCAACATTATGAATTAAATGACGCAATATCGTTTCAATAATAAAAATTCGAAAGATCTAAGAAAATTTCAATACCCAGGATACTCTTAGTTTCTTAATAGAAAAAAATACGTGTACTTTAGAGACAATGCTGTTATAAAGGAGCGTGGGATTAATGCTGTAAAACAAGCCTTGACATGCGTTTCTTAGAATAACAATCAAACCGATAACAATCACAATCCAACTGAGAATGCGTTAGCCCTCCTTTTGCACGTGACCCTCACCAGGCTTTCGCCTCTTCCTCTTGACAATAAAGACAAATTTACCAATTCGAAAAAACCTGATTTGATAAGTGAGAGTTGCGCGACGATCGAATCGAAATGGGGATGAGAATACCTTTCCGAATTTCGTTGATAACAGTTGAACCAGTGGTATTCTTCTACATGACAACCTCCACATTGAATATTGTATGTTTGCCTCAGCTTCTCTTAGACAACATTTGCCTGAGAACGTACAGCAATGCGACTAAATGTGCAGCAATGGGAACGGGTTCCTTTCAAGCCGAGTATGAAAACATTCAGCAAAGTTCTGCCATGTGGTTTTCTGCTTCTGTAGGTCTGGTAACATCAATAGTATTGTTTACTATACCCACGATCGGGGCAGTAAGTGACGTGATCGGGAGACGAACAGCACTGATTGCGAGTCCAATAGCTTTGATACTGCAAAACACATTTTTGATAGCAATCGTAAGTTCAGGATCAGCCTTTCCTACTTGGCTTTTATTACTGCCTGATATCATACCAGCACTGTTCGGTGGCTTGAGTGGTGTATACGTGCTTGCAAATGCATATATTTCCCTTATCACTTCAGACGACGAGCGCAGCATGCGCATGACACTGGTAGAAGCAGTTCTTCTTCTAGCTATGTTTGCTTCTACGATGGTGAGTGGGTTTATTATTGAGCAATTTGGCTACATCGGAGCGTATGTTCTGAATATCATACTCCAAGTCTTGTCGTTTTTGTACGCTGTGTTGATTCTGAAACCAGTGGCAAAATTCAACGAGAGTAGAGTTGCTAACCGCAAGGGTGGTACACAGCGTGGTATTTCTGGAGGAAGAGAGACTGCAGTTGCAGGTCTTGCTGTTGGAGGCATCAGTGAGACTGGGAGAGGATCAGTCCTTCATATTGATCCGCAAACAAATACTGCAATATTCGGGGTTGATGTTAACTCGGAGAGAGGAAACCTTGTTTCTACTGATTCTCCTTGCAGCAAAAAAATTATTGACAGTGAAAATAAGAATTCGACTTCTTCAACAAAACCTGAAGATAAACCATTACTTAATGTTATTGAGTCTGAGAAAGACAACCTTACTTCCATTGATGCTATTCCCAGCCGAAATGACTTCGACAGTGAAATAAGGCAGCTGACATCTTCAAAGGCTTCCCGAGTGACAGAAGCAATACCCGTGAAACAAAAGTCTATCATTGATGACATCAGCTCGTCAGACAATGAGAAAGAAGGCCTAATGCCTGTCCACGACAAAAAAGTTATTGCCAACCGAAACTCACCCGTCTGTGAATCATCGCCGCACGCAGGTGACGTAAAGATGTCGATAAACGAAATAAGAAAAGTTCTGAATCCGCTAAAAAACGTGAAAGCAATGATTTCTGCCGTCAGGAAATTGAAGCACAGAAAAGTCTCCCTTCTGCTTCTACTGGTTCTCTGCCTTTGCACGTTTGCATATACTGGTGAGGAAAGCATCATGATATTCTACCTGAAATCAAAGCCGTTTTACATGTCGGCTAGGGATGTAGGATTCTTTCTTGCGTATCAGAGTACCTTGTTGGGAATTCTAGGCCTTGTCGTCTTCAATTGGCTGCTGCAGAAAGTTTTAAAAATGCGTGACACGACTCTCTTGGTACTAGCCACGGTTGCTGGTGTCCCATACGAGATCTTGCTTGGCATTGCCACTTCAGCGGTGATGCTATACGGAATACAGATACTTCTTGCAGTGTTGGTCTTGAGTATTCCTACCATTCGCTCGTTCCTTACCAAAATGGCAGAGCCGGAGTCAGTGGGCACCGTATTGGGGGCGATATCAATGGTGGAGACCCTAGCAGCACTAATCTCGAACCTCGTCACTCCAATGGCGTATGCTGGTCTTTTATCGTTATACAGTGGTGCTGCGTTTTTCTTACTGGCAGCTGTGCTGATAGTAGCTTTAGGAATCACTCTATTCTGTGCTCATAGCTTCGCAAAGAGTACTGTGCAGTCAAATCAAGCTGAGGACGACATATAAACTTCAACATATCTAAATAAGAATAGCATTTCACTTCATTTTGTGCTTGCAGCTTCTATAAATATGTACCTTGCAAGCGAAACAACCTTATGATGGTGCGAATAATAGGAAATATAGCATAACATGATAACTACTCAGAGTTTTTGGCTCAAACCCAATGAAGTACAACATCAGAGAGAGAATACGAATTAAACCTAACGAATGATTACTGCCAGAGGGGAATAGAAACCTACTCAGTTGTTGAGTGTCAAACAAAAGCATGAGTAGTTGTGATTTTCCATTAGAGATAGATTCGTAATTCAAGAAAACCAGGCTATATCTTCACTTCTCTCGCGATTACAGCAGCTCTGCGCAGTGGACATTTCTTCACTGCCATTTATGTCTTATTTTTATGTGAAACTATTCCTTCCTGTTAGAAGAGAATTTCAGAAAAATCCTTCACCCATTAATGAATACTTTACACGACCTGCCCTACTTAGTTTTAGATATTTCGGGACTGCGAGGTTTCTGAACGGATATCCATTGAATTATCCAAGGGTTCTCCAGTGAGCAGTGATCACTTACACACTGAAGATGTTGAAAATATATATAGCGGGTAGAACAAGTAAATGTGCAGAAGTTTATCAACAAATCTGCAAGGCTGCTAATTTCTTTTTGCAGTTAAGGGTCATTCTATTGAGTAAGAAACTCATTATAAGGAAGTTAGACTCTTGTATGGCTAAGAATTCAAGAAAGACAAAGTACTGCACAAATAATTTTGCCAAGAAACTTCTGGAATGGTCCTCCATAGTTTGTCAATGAGGAATCGGACTAACAACCGAAAGGTAGTGCGTTCAAAACAAAGCCCTTTTGAATGGAACATAACATCCTTTTGCAAGGTTACCCTCAAGTAAATTTTCTTCTGTTTGAAAAAAAACTGAAATTGTTAGAATATAGAATCCTTTTGAATTCAACATTGCGAGGAATGCATATCATGACATGAATCCTTTGAAAACCATATGTCTGAGTGATTCAGTTATCATAAATCAGTGGCGAAGATAGAAGGGTTCAACAAGGGGTGGAAAAACTCCCCTGCCTGTGGAGGTAGTAAGCCATTTTTCAGAGCATATCTGACCTTGTCAGTTTTTTATTTTCCGTTGGCGTGGAGCCAATGTTTTTGATTTCGTATCATATCCATAGTTTAGACTGAGAAATGTAAATGATTAGATATTTTCTGCCGGAAAATCTTTTTTGAAACATTTTCCCTTTCTGGAAAATTCATATCCACGCACTGTCATAAATAGAATTATAATGCTGTCGGCTTAAATATAAACCTGGAAATGTATATGCTTTCAAAGATTTGGGATGATATTTTCGAGTTTGTTGTTGTAGGAGGATGGTGAAAGGGGGGGTTACTGGTACTGGGTACTGGCTCCTGTGATACCTGGTACTGCCACCTTTGGTACCGGGTACTGGTTGGTATGAGTGTGGTACCGAACAAAATTTCCAAGAACAAAAATGTCATCAGTCAAAGAATAACCAACAAAATTGTTTAATATATGTCTATGACAGTGTAGACTGTTCCAGATTTTAGGTCCTAGGAAGCAGAGATCACTTTGCCCTGTGCTACTCATTCGAAAAGGTTGATTCAAATTGTTTTTAGATCTCCGAGTGATCCCCAGGTGACGAGGTCTCTTTCCCTATGTTTACAAAGAAAGTTCTGTTTGTTAGGTAAGATCTAAACCAAAATATTACTGAATCGGCAAAGCCAAGGTGTATTATTTTTTAGAGGAAGATTTCATGATCAATAGTGTCAAAAGCTTTTGTAAATCAATTGGTATTATGCCGGTAAACATGCTGTGTTCAAATCCTTGTTTGATTTTGTCACATTGTACTTAAAAACGGATTATTTTAATCAAGAAAATGTACTTCTCATTCGCGTTCGCATTCGAGTTTCGGTGCCACACAGAAGACATTTTAATGTTTTAACTGTGCATATCTGTAGTCCCTGGCTCGGAGAATTTCGCGCGCTTTATTAAGCCTCGTTTGAAAAATTGCTTGGCCTCACACATTCACATGATGAGAACACCACACTTCGTGGTATTGACGTTAGTTTTGTTTGGATTGCACCACATATCCTGCATACTACAAAAAGGTCTTGCCGAAGAAATTAATTTCTTGACTTTTATTCAGACTCTAGCTGATTTCTTTCATCACATTTTTTTCTATTGTTGGTACTGGCTATGTTGAAGGTGTACCTGGTACCTGGCTCTATGGTACCGGGTACCGATCACAGTGGTACTGGGTACCTGGCCGTTTGGTACCTGGTACTGCCCCCTTTGTACCGTAGTACATTTTACCTCGTTTTACCTGTCACCATCCTCTTGTAGTTTGAAGCTTTGCAAAATGAGGAAATGCCTATATTACGTCACGTATTCGATCAAAAAGAGGTCAGCCTCTCATAAATGTGTTTTCGTTTTCTTTTTCACGTTCTCAAGAGCAATGGTGGATTCCAGTGCTCGGTACTTTCCCACACTATGCTATTGCTGTGTCACGATGGTACTACGTGCAATTGATTCAGTGGGATAAGAGAAATCCATTAAAGTCACTACAACATGTCATTAAACCTACCTTTGTTCTTGTTTGACAGGTGATTCCATCGATGCAGTCATTGACAGAGTTGCAAGATATATCACCAGAAAATGGCCTAACTGAACATCTCAACAACGACGTCTCTACTTTGACGCTTACTGGATATTCAGGGCCGTTTTTTGCTTTATTTCACCTCCTGAACTTGTTATTCCATGGATTTTGCATCGCAACTTACAAACTTTTCAAGATTCTTCATTTGCTGTTTGGTTTTATCGACATTGTTTTGAGATTCCTTGAAGGTGCACTGTTCTTTAATTACAATTTGGTGTCAAGTTTCTTGAATTTCTTTGCAGTAGCCTCAGATCATATTCTGATTTATTGGAGACTAGGGTGTCACGAGGCCCAGAACTTTGCGATCTCGTTGATTTATATGGTTTTGAATCTACCATCTGCATTATACCAGCTTGCAGAAATGATGTTTTTAACAGTGCTTAGTACGTGTTACCATTTGGTATCATCCCTCTGTGGAAGTTTGGCCTGGATCTTTGGTATCGTAATAAATCTGATCCTGAAAGTTGAACCTATTCTGTTTGGTCTTATTGATATTGTTTATAAAGCCATGCAATTTGTTTACTTTATGGTTTGCAATGTGGACTATGTCCTTATACCCCTCTTGGACTATTTTCTAATGCCTCTTTACACAGCAGCAAAATATATAATCAGCTTGATCCCGCTGTTTTTTAAAGCAGTTTATGAAATGCTTCTGCTGGTAATTACAAGTCTAGTGACTCTATCAAGTACCTTGCTTGAGCGTTCTTACTTCATCTTCAAGTTAGTTCAAAACGCATCAAATTCCCTCCAAAAACTGGGTCATAGCTTTGTTGAGTTCATCATAATGCCATTTAGCTTGGACAACATGATACATATTTTTGAGACATTTTTCCAACTTATCAAGTCAAGCTTGAGCTTATTGATGAGCTCAGTATGTGTGGCTGCTAAAGTGATTATCCAACTAATAAATTTTGTTATTATTGCATCAATTGAGATTGGGCATGGTATTTTCAGAGCATTTGGATTTCTGGTACAAAGTGGAATATGGATTCCTATTATCATTTCTATGTTCTTCGTTGTGCTCATTGCAATCTTCAAAGCAAAGTTTATTTTGAGGAATTTGACAGACTTGATGAAGCAAATAAAAACCAGCTTAAGAAGAGAGAGGTACGTAGCTCAAAATGAAAATAACAGACGAGAGAGACGCCTAGAACGGAGAGAAGACCATTTTGCCCAAAATGCAAACATCAGACTCGGAGAAGAAATACCCCTTGAAGTAAGGGGTGGCCAGAGACGTAGAGAGCCAGTTGCCCAGGATGAAAACGCAAGAGAGGAGAGATCTAGGGAGCCAAGAGAACATGACAAGGAGATAGAAGAAGCTGCTCCCAAAGCAGAACAAGAAATGGTTCCTGATGAAGAACCGCACATCTGTGTTGTCTGTCAAGAGAACCAGAGGGACACACTAATACTACCATGCAGGCACTTATGTCTTTGTCATGTTTGCATTGAAAAGCTCCCGGGCCATGACATTGGAAGGCGGTGTTGTCCCTTATGTCGGAAAGTTATTCAAGACACTTTGAAAGTTTTTATGTAGGTAAAAGTCCAATTAATGTGATTTTAGGGAAAGATATTGGATTTAAATAAACGTTTTTGCTATGAAGATTCATATCAAATTTGGAATCAAAGTATAAGGCCTAGTTACAAAGAACAGGCAGCAGGTCTACTCTGAAGGTTAGCTCTGCAGTTTATATGCTAATATGAAAGTGTTACGTCAGAACACATGGGTATTTATTATTGATTTGTTATGTGACTACCAGGAGGGGTACAGGACCTGCAATTTTGATGTGTATACTGCTGGGATTTGTAAGCAATACTTACAATACCATTTTTCGAGAATATGTGCAACATTTTGAATGGAACGATGCATAAATTCCCCATTTTACATTGAAATCTAACCACTTTAGCAAAAATTTAGATCCATCTTTATGAAAAAGCTAATCATTTGTTTTCATACCCATTTTTATGTAATAGACCGATGAATTGTATCATATTGAGAGATTTTTGATGAAAAACCCATCAATATGATTATGAATGGCGCACCCCAGTACCAATATCATATTAGCTATGCATCGTTGTCACTTCTTTAGTATGTTGATAGTGCTGACCTGCAGAGTTAATCTTTATGTGCGGATGCAAATTTCCTTATTTCTTATTTGTTATGAAAGGATTGTTGTATAAGTTCTTAATATTATGTTTGATGCCCAAGAGTGGTACCACAGCAAAATAACGCAGTAATCGAAATAGTGCAGAGCAAATACTGTGTACTCTGGTTTTAGTCAAACAAAAGTTTTTTGTTAGTAATGTGTTTTTAAGTGGAGTGTGACTATATGCGGATTTGCCTTGGGGTGTAGATAACAGGTAGTCTTGCAGGGATCAGAAACCTTCTGCAATTGGGTATAGTGCAATGATAGATTAAAGTGCCCTGCCTTTCCATATAGTGTTGCAGTACCAAATACTGCAATGAGTTGGTATGAAAATACTTCCACAGATCATGTAAATATGCTGAATATGACTAAAAAATAGTATTTTAGGGTTTGGAAATATAGGAAGTAGTGATTATATGCTGGTTTTGTGACTTAAAGAGAAGAGATTGTAAATGGAGTTTGTTTTTAAGGATTGCACAAGGCGTGGAAATTCAGAAAACATTAATCATAGCTAGATAGACTATGACCAGACTCGACTGTAAATGTCATCAGGAACACAATTTAAAATGAACATGCACTGGCCGATAAAACAATAGAATTGCTCTCAAAGCTGATGTGACATGAACTAAGACAAATTTTTAGGGTTTGCTTAAACTGCACTAATTGGGTTTTTTGGGTTTTTTGTTTGATTATATTCATAAGAGAGAGATAGTCTTGAAACTAAGATATTACTATAACTAAATCCACTATTGCATCTGCCAGTAAACTCGAGAAGGAGAAGCAAAACCAAAGTACAAACTGACAAAAAAACGATGGGGAATTGCAGCTAGTCAAGCCATGTTACTGGTGTGCTAGTAGAGCAGAACCAAAGTGCTCACTGACTTAAGGGAACACGTCATGCGACTAGTTTCTTATAAAAGCAGAACGAGGGTGCACAATAATAGGAGTAAAAATTGAAATTAAAAACGACTTGAAGCTTAGAATATTCAAACAAGTTGCTAATGTTCGCTCCAAGACTATCCTTCCCTTATGATTGTGGTGTGTAATGAGATATTTCTGTAGATTTCTTTCCAGAGAATGATTTATATAGTAATAGTAGTGTAAAGTCCACAGAACACACCACACTTACTAAAGTTGCGTTTTACCTTGTCTTGAGTTTTCGTTAGGCTTGGTGTAGATTTATTAAAAATAAGCATGCTTTATTTCGGAATTGTTCGATATACATTTAATGAATTTAGGCAATGTGGCTCTCGTATTATCATCGTTGAAAATATAGATATTCGAATTTCTCAAAATGCAGCTATACGATTTCTGAGGAAATTCTCCATGTCTACTTGAGAGCAATACAAATTCCTCTGCAAGGGCATTCGACCACTCAATTCTACTAAGTACGGAAAACTTCTCAAACAATCTGAGCTTCGACCTAACTTTGAATTCCAACTATATCAATTCTATCATGCCGATTCCAAAGTCGAGATGGGCCCTTTGAAATTTTGACCGGAAATTACAATTTTTGATGACGTCACAGATGACAGTTCTGATATGTGAAAACAGGCTTAGCCTTGACCCCATACTAGGAAAATGCATGAAAATGATACCAATATATAGTTTTTTTTGCATGCGACTGGAAAGATACAGTCGACTCCCGTTATCTCAAACACCGTTATCTCGAACTTCCCGCCATCTCGAACAAAACCTATTTCCCCTCGTTTTCACGCCTTTTTTTATATAAGCAATTTCAGTTCGAGCTCAGTACTGAAAATTACTTAGCGGGAAGGCAAATTTGAGTATTTAAAATTGCTTAGCAATTGCTGAGCTTTTTTTACTTCAAAATTTTTTTCTTAGAATACTATCTCACAAGTTGTTGTACTACAAATGTCGGTGGTATTTTGCACACAAAAGTGGGCTGGAGTATCCTGTAACCTACTATTCTATAGCTGATTAGCTGCCCTGCAATTTTCATGGTCAATTGGATCAGAACTAAATTTTCAAATTCCTTAGCTTAGAATTGCTTGAGTTCTTGTCTTGTCGAGTACTAACTTGCTTATAAAGCAATTACTTATAAAAAATACGTGTAGTTATGTACGCAAACGAAACCTGTTACCTCGAATGCCGTTATCTCGAACTTTTCGCTATCTCGAACAAGATTTCTCCCTTGTTATCTCGAACATTTATGACACTAAAGTTGCAATTTGGAGCAATTATACGCCAATAAAAGTTTTTCTAAAACTGACAAAAGCATTCTAACTTCTGTAATTAACCACGCCCATGGCAACTCATTTCTTAAAACAGGAAAATGTTTTCCAACAAGAAGTATTTTGCAATGAACTCTGATCCCTTGACCATCTCCAAAGTACTGTCGTGCAGGAACTAAACTCTCCACTGAGAAAAAGCACAAGTTGGTCTTTACAAATCAGCAATTCTGCCCTTTAGATAGATGTCCTATTATTGTGTCATTTCTCTTCACGCAAAATGCATACTTGTTAACTATGTTGTTTAGTTCCATCATGGCTTTCAGCTTTTTCCGATTGACTGCTAAACAAGGTGCCCTTTGAAGAGCCTTTGATAAACTTTTTTTAGCGAAAACCGATAACCCAGTTACCCGACATGCGAGCATTTATATGGCAAAACTTTTTTCCCACCTTGCCGAGATCTTCCTACTTTCCCAGGATCCAAGCAAAGGAAGCCATCCGCCTGTATCAAATAAACACTATACCGGGAGACTAATGACTTATTGTTCAGATAAATGGCGTAAAACAATGCATCTATTGTTTACACTCCAGGTATCTCTCTCGCAAGACATAGACGACACCGAATAAGATAGCTATAAAATGAAAAGATGATTAGCACAGAAATACTAATATAAGGAGAAGAGGTAAGTTTATCGTTGAAATCAAAAAGCAAATATTTTTATCATTATATAATATTCACAAAACGCTAATAACATGAATATAAAATTCTAGACGAAATTATTTCCCAACTTGGGATTTTCGTCTACAATCGTTCACGAGGTTAATTCGTTTAACTACTCATAGACTTGAAGTACAGTAAAGCCCGCCTTTAAGAAACCTGTTACACAAAAACAGCCTGAGTGGTTCCTTAAATGATGAGACATCCTAAACAGGGTTTATGTACCACGTTATACAAAAAATCCAGGATAAACTTTTAGATGCAGGTGGCAAACAATGCAGAATTAGAAATTTGTCATTTTCATACGTTTTTGCGTGTTTACCAGCCTTGACTTACCATTTTTGAAGAAAGTAGGCTAAATCGTTTTGTCTAGAGGTCTGATAAACTCAACAACAGAGAACGTTAACTCTTACTATGTACCATTCTAAAAGAAACAGTGAATCAACCAGGAGATTTTCTATCAGAAGGGTGTTTTACTTACTGATACAAGGCCTGAGATTCTTACAAAGCGGTTTCTTAAAGGCGCTACTTTACTGTATATTAGTAAATGTACTTGACTTTGGTACCAATGTTAGGCCTGCCCAGTAAACAAAAACTCGTCAAATCGTTATTTCTCCAAAAACCTTTGATTCTAACTTGAAAGGTAGCAACAAAGAAGATATACTATTTTGATTTCTTTTCTTCCTCAGTAAGCGATTGCTCATGTTTATGGCCTATTTCTAAACATGCCATTTCGATACTTATTTCTTCAAAACGCAATTCCATTGGTTCGTTTTACGCATGTTTTTAATGAATCCAGAAGGCTTTCTCTTCTTGGACAAGCAATTTGATCATTAGCGTTTCTTGCCTCTTTAACACACTGATAAGTTTCTTTCTTAATTTCTTGAGCAAACATTTTGATCCTTTAGCTTTTACAATAAGCATTCCAAGTGATTATTTAAGGCTAGAATTTCGATTCGTTTCATCCCTTCGAAAATAAATTTGACCATGAAAAGGTTTCTAAAATTGTGTTTTACCCAAAGCCCTGGGGAGATCGACAGATACATGATAAAACGGCGTAACGTACGGTGATTAGGACCAGAACAAATCTAAAGGCCTCTGCTAAGCTTCTGGGGGCCCCAAATTATTTTCAAAGGAGTACATAATATGCCAAGCTTCGTAGGAATATTTATTCAGGGAATATCGAACATGTATATAGAAGTTCCTTTTCTCTACACTCGAGAAGCGATTTTCGTGAATAATACTGACCTCAAGTACTATGGTAGTTAAGAGACTCGTAACTTAATGTTGCCTGATAGATTATTTCTTGGTGGCGAGTACGTGTCGCTAAAATAAGTAAGTATTTTTTCACAATTTTTGTACTTTTTCACGTCTTGGGTATAAACATGGATCTCGATTCTTTTTAAACTGGCACATTTTCTAAATTTTGGTACAAATATTACTACATACGTAAGAGAAAAGAGTCAAGGGACTAAACAAAGGATCTCCACAAGCCGGTTTCGCGATTGCTCACCCATCAGGAGACATACTCCTGAGTTTGTCAATCAGAATTACTACGCAAGTATATCTCCTGATGAGTGAAGAAACAGGCTTGCGAAGACGCCGTTTTTGGTCTCCTTGCGTATTTGTTTTGCTCAACATAATTCATGCAACAAGTTTTGGCCTAAGTGGGTAATTATGGGAATACATTTTGCTTTTAGTTCGGCACGTCCCTACAGGACCTGGTCTAATATCCCCTGGGAAGCAGTCATGCCGAAATTGTCAGCTCTAAGGGAAGCTCAATAATGCCGATTCTATCGCATTGAATATTTAAAACTCCAGTGACACAAAGCATTCCTAGCGCTAAAAGATCTTTAAAGGTCTTATATCTAACAAGCTCAATCGCAAAAAAACTTTATAAACCGTATTTGAAACCAGCGCCTAACTACGTCGTAATCAAAATGTACAAAAGAATCTAAGGTTGACCTTGACTTGTTGAAAAGAGTCAAAAGAGTGATCAACAATTGCTGAAGAAGCGTTTTGGGCCTAATATCGCAAAAGTTTGAGCAACGAAACTTCTAAATACACAAAATTTAGCAAGGTCTATTCACAAAAAATATGCAAAATTTCCAACTGAAATCTTTATCGTGAGTAATTAATATTCTCTTGTAAGAGACTATGCAATTTTGTCAAGAAAAATACCATTCCAGGGAACCTACAAAATTCTTCTATTGATATTCTTGAAAATGACTAGGGAAGATAAATGTAAAAATCTACTGTTGAGTTTTTTCAAAGATTTTGCGAACTGAATTGCTCGATAAATTAAAATTCACATGAAAATGTATTTTGAAGAATTGGTTTTTACTAAAAAGCGAAAGTTTATCCTTGCAATAAATCATAATTGCTCGTTCCGCGAAACTTTCTTCTCAGGAAATATTCAGTCATGTACTAAATGCACCAGCTTCTTTCATTGACATTAAGACACAGTAAGTTTTCTTGGAAAAAAACAATTGAAAAGTTTAAGTAGAGGCCCATTTTGAAGATACCGACGAAAAATGTTTGGAATGATGAATCAATTAAAGGATTTCATGGTATTTTCCATGAAATATTTCTACAAAAGGCAACTTCTTTTTGCTAGTGGATCGTGTTTGGAACCAGTTGGTTTAATACTTTAAATCGACTACAAAACTGGCCGCCATTTAATTTAAAGTACTCCAATACTTTCTTTCAACAAGTGCAAGGTATAAAGATTGAGATTCTAATTTGAGATAACATCAAACTTGGGCAATCTGTTGCCTATTTCATGGTGACAAAGATCACCATATAATTATTATGTTGTCTTGGACACATAATTTCTTCATTAAAATTCCGTATTCGTTTTGAGTAAAAACAAGACGTTCAATGTCATTGCTATCAACCAAGCAAGGTGTGCTGTCTTATTGTCTCTTAGAGTTCTTTGACAAGAAAACAAGTGTTTCGTGCATTCCACAAGAACCAGAGGATGCCTGTCCTACCCAAGGAGCTTGGCGATGCCATCCATCACACGATGATAAGGAAGTGCATGTCTAGCCGCTTGCATTGAAGCCTGATTCCCTTCTCTGTCGGGTGTTCACCGTCAGTTCTGTTGAAGTCTTCAGTTACCGTAGATGGTCTCGTCGATGGTCTGTGTATAACTGCCAACAACAGTGAGTGTTGTTTATGTCAACGGCAAGTCACGATTGTCATTTCCGTCGCCTGACAGCTTTCTTTATCGGTCGGTGAGATGCCGCTGGAGCTCCAGATGAGAACACTGGCGTTGAGGTATTATTTGTATTGCTTGAGAAGTTAAACCCCCCGGCAGCAGGCACGCTATTTGTGAAACTCGATGCTGGCGACTGGATGACTGGTGCCTGATTCGGATTAGGAGAACCAGACCCAAATGCATTAGCCCCCGTCTCAAAGGCTTTAGCACCAAACTGAAAACCGCCAGAGGCTGCAGAATCCTGGTTGAGGACAGGCGCGAAGATGAAAGGCTTAGCAGAAGAATTCGAACCAGAAGTTGCATTGCTAAAACCAAAACTAAACCCAGTGCCAGCAGTAGTATTATCTGCTACTGGATTAGGAACGGCGGGTTTGTTGAAGAGTCCTCCAGCAGCAGGATTAGAGTTCAAGTTATTCCCAAAGCTGAATCCAGAAGAAGGGGCTGCAGACACATTCGTGCTAGGTGCTGCAAAGAGATTCCCTGTTGACTGGGCATTAGAGTCTGGGGTTTTGAATAGTGAAGAGAATTCAGGTTTTACTGGGTTAGCATTCATGTGGTTATCTTTCTGAAACAAGCTAGTTGACACATCATTTCCAGCTGGCTTCGTAGCATCCTGGTTATTGCTGAATTTAAAAAGACTTTCTGGCGGTTTTTGCTGCACCTGTGATGCACCAAAAGAGACTTTGGATGCATCAGATGTAAAACTAAACGGCTTCTTTGCGTCTACAGATTCCTTATTGATACTAGAGTTTCCAAATAGATTTATAGATGAAGGTGCATCGCTACTTCCAGAGGGAATCAAAGGTGGCTTAGCTGTATTTTCTCCGACTTCTTTCGGCTTTTCTGATATGCCGCTGGCTTTCTCAAAGCTGAAACCGCCACTCTGAACTGGCTGCTGCACAGTGGAAGATGGAGATGAAAAGTTGAAGCCTTTAGAAGCCTGCCCTGCTGCGCTGCCACTGCCAGAGCCCAATCCAAAACTGAAACTTTTTGAAGGCTCAGATTTAGTTACTTTACCAAAACTGAAAGATGGCACCTCAGATTTTGGCGCAACAGTAGCACTTGAAACGATTGGCTCAGAGGATGACAAAGATGTTGCAGACTTCCCAAATGTACTGGAAACAGGTCCATTTGACATGGCACCAAATGAAAACTTTGGTGCCTCATGGGTTTGACTTGATTCCTTATTCATACTCAATGATATTTCCCTTTCTTGAATTTGAGGAACTTTCAACAATCCAGCTTGTGCTGCCTCTGCTATAGTGGGAAAACTTTCAGACTTTTTCTCGATAATTGGCATTTTACTTTCAGTAGAACTAGGGATGACTTCTTGAGATAGTTTGTTATTATTTTCCTCTGTTTTAGATCCTAAAGATTTGTTCAACATTGTCTTGAACGCATTGTTTTTACTGGGTTCATTTCCAAACATAATACTTTTTGAGCCGCTACCAAAGCAAAATTCCTTGCTATTGATATTTGTTTCCTTATCACTTGGTGAATCAATAATTTCTTTGTTCTGAGTGTCATTTGTTTTTGCTTCTTTGTTTTCACTTATTCCAAAGGATATTCCCTTAGTAGTGGAACCGAAAGCTACACTTTTATTATCAGAAGCATTCTGTCCTTCACTTGCACTTGAACCAAACTTCACGCTACTGCCAGATCCAAACTTAAAACCACCATTACTACCAAAAGTAACAGAGTTTGGCTTGGCTGTGTCAGCAGCTACTCCAAATGTGATTTTTGCAGCGGTGTTACTAGACATAGTAGATGCTGAACCTGTCGGTGGTGCAGCTGCGCCTGGCTTTGGGGTTGTGCAACAAACACATGCATTTGCTTCTGGTTTATTATTCACCATACACACTTCACAATCCCAAGAATTTGCTGAAGGTTTGAACTTAGCAAATACATCAGAAGAGGCAGCTTTATTATCAGTAATAACAGGAGCCGGCAGAGGTACAGTTCCAGAATTAGTGCTAGGCTTATTTGCGGTGCAAGCTACACAAGTGCCACTTTCTTCTTTATTTCTAACCATGCAAGTATCACATTCCCAACTTCCTGGTGCTGGTTTAAATTTCTCTGCAAACAGATTTATTTTTGTGTCTTTTGTTTTGCTAGGGTTTGCTAGTTCCTTCAACAGACCTCCATCAGAGGATTCTCCAGAGCCAGTAGTAGCTGCTTTCTCAGACTTTGCTGGCGATACAGAAAACGATGGTTGCTTGCTGGTGGCTTCTTTTTGCGATTGGTTCTCATCCTTTTTATCCTTGGTTACAGGCGCACTAAATTGAAAAGTGCTCTTCACAGGTTCTGATGGCAATTGTCTGTGACTTTTGGTAATCTTTTCAGGTTGAGCAAATTTAAACAAGGAGGACGAGCTTTTAACATGTTCATTTATGACATTTTCAGAAGACTTTGTTTCAGTTATATTTCTTGTGTCAGGCTGCTTAGCTTTTTGATTAGACAAAAAGTCAAATTTCGGTAACGATTTAACAGGAAGTGGTACTGATTCCTTGATGGCTGGCAGCTTATTTACTGGCTCTTCCTCCTTGTCAGGAGCAGCGGATGCATAATGAGCTGTTTGTCGCTGTCGTTTCATTTTCCCACTTGATCGGTTATCGTTTTCTGGCGAGAACGAAGTGGGCAGTCCACGGGATTTAAAGGTGCTGACTGAAACTCCGGGTCTGGCTTCTCCTGATGTAAATTTATTAGCAAACATATTTGCCCCATCAGATTTGGTTGTCTTCCGGATTTTAAACATGCTTGGGGCAAAAATTGATTGAGTGGGAGGCTGGTTTGGTTTTGGAGAGGCTCTGGCTGATGATTGACTTAAGGTGAAGTCACTTCGTCTTTTCATTGGGTTAAATAAAACAGAAGAAGGGGAGCTTGGTAATTTTGATGCCTCACGGACAGGAGATGACATCCTTTCTAGAGCGCCAAGAATTTTGCGCGCCGTTTCACTTGTTACTGCGCCCATTCTGGCATTAGGTAAAGACTTTGGTTTAACGTTGGCCTTTTTGGTAAGAACGTTTGCAGCAACTGGAGAAACTCTTTGCCGTTTTATGCTCCTTTGTTGAATAGAAGACGCTCCACCAAAAGAAGTCTGCCCCGGGTAAAATGCTGAAGAGGAAGATGATCCACTTGGAATAAAGGTACTTGACGAAACAAAGCTTGAGACTTTGAAAGATGGCTTGTTCCTTACAGCCAATCTTTGGGGAGTTTGTTTGGATGCTACTCCAAGACTAAATCTTATTGGGGCGCTTGTGTTGATTTCACTTTCTCCCTCATCAGGTTTTCTGGTTATTTCCAAATCGTCTTTAACAGAAAGTAATGATCGACCATCCAATATAACAGGCTGTTCTTTTGTATCGGTGGATGAGCCCTCTTGCGGGTCCAGTATATCTGATTTCAAGATACTGAATGGTGCAGGGTTTCTGACCATGGGAGTGGATGTCAGATTTTTCAGAGCATGTTTGTGATTAATGTTATTCCCAGTTACCTGAAACTGTGTCACCTTTACAACCTTTTGGGGTTCTGACTCATCACAACTGCTGTCTTCACCTGAGGACAATTCTTGCTCACATGTCTCCTAGTGAGATAAAAAAACGAAATATCTATAACCATCACAAATTGCAAAGCTTAATGGACAGATATTCAAAATTAGAAATGGTGGAATCAGTCAGTTTAACTCAATGTTCAAGGTACATCACAGCAGTGAAACAAATTCAACCTATCTAACTTAACAAGGCATTTTTGCTAAACTAAAATAATTTAATTATTATGGCTTTTAGCTCATCGAAAGAGTAATGGTCCAGTATTTCTAAAACGCAAGAAAAAAGAGTTCTTAAAGACTCTAGTTGTCCAGATTGACAACCAGTTTACTCTGACCTGAGGAGAGAATGAGTGAGCAGTGAATGAAAAAAGAAACAAACAGTGCTGAGAACTAGGACAACGTCTAATGGGTAGTTACGGGCTTTTATTTGGCTACGGTTATCTGTTTCCCTTTTCTGATTTAAAATGTGACAGCTTTCTGGGTCCTTTGGTGCTTGTTCATTAGGGCTAGGAAAAAATTTCAACTATTTGAATATTTGTGTACAATTTTTACCAAATATCTGGTTATTGAGGTGTGGCTTAGAAAAATATGACGTCAATAAAGCTTTAGAAAAATTTGAAATAACATGGCAAAATTTGGCTTCTTTTACTCTATCCAAAGTCATGTTATTATAACAAACCGATCAATGGATGAAAAATATAAAGAGAGCCTATTCATTAAGGTCTTGTTGTTAAATTCAAAGTCTATTCTATCAACTCATGCTGGCTTTGTACATTTCCTGATTTTATTTTGCTGATTATAAAAAAGCAGGTAAATTGCAAACCTATGCAGCAAAAGCAAGCCAGTTTGAGAATCAGGTTTCATGTTTCTATCCAAAGCCCTTTGCCTCAAGTTGTCCATTAAGGAATAAGTGACATTCCAACTATTGGAATAGTCATACCAACTGGAAGGAGTCTATTCGATTTATCATTTACACTGAATCAGTGGAATAGTTGACTGGTTGACTAAATTGATCAATCATAGCTATTGGTATAATTTGGATTATTGGCTTCAAGGAATTAATCATTTTGCTACACCTCTATTTGAATACTTTGCATAGCAATATTTGTCCTTCCCTGGACTGGCCTATTGTTTGTGTTCACATAAACAATAAGTAGATGAGTGATTTATAAGGGCAACTTTTGCCTCTTGATATTTTCTAAATAAGGCATTCTTATTGAGAAAATAAATTACTATGACCAATTCAGCATAAAGAAGGACAAACTTCAATTTACTACCAGTTTTCAAAAAAATTAATATATTATCATTATGACCACACCCAAACCTTAACTATATTATTAATTCAACTATAATACTAATTTGTCAAAACTATTTAACTTATCTAAACTAAAAAAGATAAAGGTCACAAAGGAAAACTTAATGAGTGAAATATCTAGAACAAACTTAAGTCATTTTTTCAATCTAGTAGCACTGATGATGGTTGTCACTGAGAGCAGTTGCTAAATCTAACGTTAATGTGGTGGTTTGAAATTAAATCAATCAACTACGGCATGTAATTATTCTAATAAAAACTGACCACAGAACAAGTAAATTTCTGTACTTTTTATGGCCAGCCATCTGCAGCAGATATTAGACATATATAGCAGCTATGGGTTTGAATAGTCATCAACAAGGTAATTAAGAAACTAACCTTTTTATTTCCTGTAAACCAGCTTGAAATCCAATTAGGAACAATATAACTGGAGACCTTTTCAAGAAATCCCTGAAAGAGACAATAAGGTGAATAAGATTAGCTGCATGCCTTTAAGATATATCAGCCAATTGCTCTAACCTATCCTTTCCATTCACTGTATTGGGATTACAAATACAGTGAACTACTTACAATATATAGTGAGCACAAAGCACAGTTCAGTGTTGTAAGAAGTGTAAATCTATCAAATTGACAGTTCTGTGTATTTTCCCATGGAAACTCCAAATAGACTTGTTACAAGATTGTTATCTGGACAAGTTGAATGTTTGAGCTAACTCATTTGAAAAGCATGGTGAAACCGTATCCCAGTTCATAACAAAATAAACTGATGGTTAAGCAACTTCTTTTCACTTTATACTTTTCAAATTTAAGGTTTATAGTTCAGATGTTTGTGTTTTGACAGCCCATACGGTATAGCAAGTAAAATCAGAGAAATAGTGAGACATATTAATAAAATTCATTGAGCTTTCTTGTGGACACACTCTAGGGTATATTGTGAAAGAGAATAGTGAAAGAGAATACAAAAACAAAGACCTGACAAATTGTTGTACCTAGAGGCGCATTGCAAAGAGCCAGTCCAAAAAGAGGTGAAAGATTGGGACAGGGTAGAAAAAACCAACCATCAACGGAGGTCCAGTGATAAAAACATATTGGAGACACAAACATTAATTCACAAGGCATTGTCTAACTAGGGTAATCAATTTATACCAGAGTAGACTACTAGAGGATACTGCAATTGACTTATGCCACAAACGGGTTTCAAACCCAGGTTTTTGCAGACAAAGAGGTGCGTGCTAAAAACAGTCATAAACCAGGGCAATAAGTTAGCACAGTAAACTTGATGTGTTCACAACTCCAGGCTTATCCATGGTGGGACATTAATAATTAGTGAGACAAAAGTACTAGAAGGACTCAGGGCTGGATAACCTAACTCCTTTTGTCTGAACAAAATGGGCAAACATTTTTCTAAGTAAATGGCAAGGTACAGTGCCTTACCTTATTCACCAAATAAATACCAGACCTAGCACTTTTGAAAATATGGATGTTCTGTGAGAATTCTATTTCAAGTGATTCTGTTACATTGATCTCCTTCTGACAAGACTAAAGGAACATTTTTCATTCTGGCACATCTAAACGAACCTCAGTAAAGGAACCTAGATCAATGCAATGAAGGCTAATTGACATGAACAGAATCTCACAGCGCAGTATAGTAACTTTACTCAAATCTTTTTGTCCAATGCATTCTTTAGCTGGGCATTTGTAAGCAACTTTTTTGTGTGCATGGAACCAAAGAAACTTGGAGAAAGATTTGCATGCAGATTGTCCTACAAAACCTTTATGTCTATTGTGTGGAGATGAATCCGTGCCGGCTCAATGACAAAATATATCAGAATGTGCCTGCAATAATGTGGCTCATGTGGCTGTGACTACAGGTCGCAGTGGTCCAAGCTTTATCAAACCCTATTTTTGAGAGGACCTAACACTTTGTTTCCTGGTCAGGCAAGAGTTTCCCAATAGAGTAAATTCTGTTGTTTGTTGTTTTTTGATAAGAGAAGCATTCCCAAAAAAAAGGAAATGTAAATTTCTCTATTTTGAGACTTTTCTTCCACGATATCAAAATTATGTATAATACCATTGTACTTGGAAATCTTGTATACCACACACAAAGCAGTTGACAGCACATGCAACCGGTGCTCTAAGATATCAGATATGATTCCAGAGTTTTGCGTTTTACAAGGACAATCGCCCCCCATTGCAAAATCAGTTACCAGGGCCTTGCAAAAATCGTATTTCCTTCTCTAAAACTTATGATAGAAATTGAACCTGCCCAGTTCCTAACTCACTTTTATTTAGCACTGTTCTTTCCTAAAATCACATACAGTTGACTTCCGCTATCTCAAACTCTTAAACGAAATAATAAATTGTTTGATTTACCAGAGTTTTCAGATAACAGGAATTGAAGTTTTCTTTGACAAGAAGGAGGCTTCATAAGTAAGACCATTGTATAAAAATCACGTGAAAGAATATTTGCTTCTGAAAACTGTGAATAAAATCTATAAGCCACTGAACAGCTGACAGTCTTAGCTAATTATAATTTATCAAAGGACACTTAAAGTCAATTTGGCAGCCAAAAATTGGGAAAAACTGAAAGCCATGATGGACCCGAACAACATAATTAGCAAGAATGATGTTTGCTTGAAGAAAAAAGGACACAATTGTGGGACATCTACCTAAAGGGGCCAAATGGCAAATTTGCAAAGATCATCTTCTTTTTTCTCATGGTGAATGAATTTAGTTCCTGTACTACACTAGATAAATGCAATCGTTAAAGTGTCATACTTTTCGAGAAAACAGTATTTTTTGCTCAGAGAAAAATTTGGTTCAAGATAGCAAAATGTTGAGATAGCGGTGTTCAAGATAACGGGTCTTATTTGCGTACTTAACTATATTGGAAAAGGAGGGGAAATAGGTTTTGTTTGAGATTCCAGAAAGTTTGAGATAGCAGGAGTTGACTGTAGTCATTTCAAACACAACTCTTTCCATGAAGAATTTCAAATGTCCCAAGAATCCCAAAGTGTTCGTTTGAGTTTGGTGCAACCACAAACCCAAACAAAAATGTTGCACTAAAACATCTTAAAGCTAAAGATTAAGATTAAAAAATTCATCCTCCTGCCCATTCGGTTAGTATCTCTAGACTGTGTAGGAGCCTATGTGTACGAGACTGGAAAGTTGCGATTTTGCGCGGGAAAGAAAAGTTACGTGCCCATTGTTTTTTATTGTTTCTTCGCATGTACGCAGGCAAGTTATTGCCCGCGCATGGCAAACTTTCCAATCTGGCATGTGTAGGAGCCCATGTAAAGAAAAATCTTGGCGGAGCAATCACCCTCCTAAAGTAATTCACCAGGGTGATTTGCCATCCATTGGTATATTTTTCACAAAAATGCCTGATGTTTCATACAGGAGCCCCTGGCTTGGCTTTTGAGCTCTATTTAAAAAAAATGCCAAACTCCAACAAAATATATTTCAAGACCTGGCAACCTTAAGTAGCTGGTTACTATCGTTTTGCTGTTCCCTAAAAAGGAATGTAGCAATTCAATCATGAAGAAATTGCTGCATCGTTTCTTGTCTGGGGCTAAGGGCCTGTTGACCCAGTACCTCATGTCAGCCATGCATGTGATTTAGGCCGTGTGCGTTTGCATACATACTTCCCTTTCAAAAAGCCAGAAATCGATACTTAGAATGGTAAAAACCCATCTCCTGGCAGTTTGAGGGATGGAAAATAGTTTTGAATCTCCAAGTCGTATTACCTGCTCGTTATTATCGTCTCGATCTTCTTTTTTAGTCGCTTTTGACTTCCTCGCGTAAGGTTTTCCCCGGTTTCGCCCGCCATGACCGGCACGCACCCGGATCTTACCAGTTGCTTGAGGCAGGGAGCTGTCCTCGGCATCCATTTACGACGTCAAAAAGTTGGCTCTACGTGTTTCATGTGTTAAACTATTATTTTCGCACTCTTAATCAGTATATCACAGGCTAAATTCTCGAGAAATAACTCATAAAGCAAAGTACAATCACATTTTCAACGGAATTGCTAGCACATTTCGAAATTAGACATGGCGGCACTCTCCTCCCACAATGCATTGTAGTAAAGGCGCCATTTCAGATATCTCGCGCACCCCGAGGAATTTCTGCGTTTTAACGCGATAAAGAATGCCAAGAGGTTATATCACCCATCACTCAGCAAGAGGGCTCACAGAAAGAGAACTATTGACGAAGCCAGATCTCATCGCTGGTTTAAAGGTACTTTTAAAGACGCTGACTGTGTAAATGAACCTGATGAAGAAGAAGTCGCTTTATCTAAAGATGGGAAAAACTCGACCATGATGTTGACAAGTCCACATATTTGGACTTTCAACTCCACTTTCCAAATTCACAGATCCAGGAAAACCCAATGAATCCAGCTTACAATAATCCCTGCGATCTTAAGCCAACTGTGACTGCAACTTTGTACAAATTTCTTAAAATTCGCGCACTTGGCAATTATACTGGGCAATTTAAAACCATTTTGGGTACTTGAAAAGTGTTCTACGGGTGGCAAATAGCTTGCTCGAATTGTACTGGGGTTCGCAATGCTTGTTATGCTAGGCCTGGTTGCTAAGGTTTTTTTAGCATACCACTTGTAATAGCTACTTTTCTCAAATAAAATACCCATATATAAGGAATGAGATGATGAAATGGTACCCAATCTTACGTAAAGCTTTCTGTATTAATGGTTAATCAAGGGGAAATAATGGACCCATCTTAAAGAAAAAACCACGTTAAGAATTCCACTCTTTAGAATTCAATGAACACTTCTCCCTCCTATGCTACGGCACACACGTTGCAGGGGGTCTAATTAAGTTTTTACCAATGGAGAGATTAATGCACAAATCAACCATTGGCTAAAAATTAGAACAAGATGGTTGCCTATTGGATTGGTGCCTGTTTCAAGGGACATAACCAGGAAGGCATAGAAAAAGGGACAAAAGGCTATTTTTCAAATCTATAGGAAGACTAAAGGGCAATTGCCCTGCATCAAAATATGCCATGTAGAAAACAAATTCGGGTAAATTCTTTACAAGTAAAAGCATTGTTAAGTGGTAGCAAATGGGCCTATCAAGGCACCTTGACGAACACTAAATTAGCACTTGTCTCATTTATGTAAATTGGTTTCGAGAATCCGTGTTTAAAGACGGCTAAACGCGAAATATATTTTGACGAAATGTTAATTTCCTGAGCAGCATTATACCAATAATCAGTCCTAGAACCGTGAAGTAGGAGATTTACAATAAAAGTGCACTGCAAGTGGATTTGCCCACTATTACAAATACGAAGGGAAAAATGATAACATTTCGAAATGAGAATAATGACCTTAATTCAGAATTCACAAACAGTAGGTACAAGTTGTTGACACTGACACTGATAAATAAGAAGTCGAGAAGCCAGTTAAATCCTAGGCGATGGAGAAAGATTATCTGGAAACCAAAACAATGGGCACTTATCCCTATTATATCAGCCAGCGACTTAGGGGGAGGAGAAAAGTGCTGCGGTTTTAAACGAAACTCGGAGTTACAGAAGAACTTGTCTGCTTTTTAACGCGTTCATTTTGCCTTAAACAATTGCATAAAGTCATATGACCGATTTACTAGTAAAAGCATAAAGAGAGTCAAAATGCAAATTATGAGAATGAAGTTGGTATGACTTCAGGACAAAAGGTCTAAACTGTTGCCATGTTAGTCTCCAGACGAGTCAAATAATGCATCTACAGGGTGTGTAGCTCGGTCCAGGGACGAAGCCAAAAGGGGAGCTTGGGGGAGCCAAAGCTTTTCCCCTTTTAAATAAATGTCTACAAATGTTACTAATGGCAAAGTGATGTAGAGATTACTTTGTATTGATAACTATTCAAAATTGAGTATGTGATTGTGGTCTTTTGAATACTTCAATGGCAATGTCTAAAAATTATGATTGAGTCACCTAGAGTCTTGGCAATGTTCCTTTCTTCCTTTTCGTTTTTCATGCAATTTGTTAAAATCTGTTGCGTATTCTATTTTGGAAATTGTAAAACAAGTTTTCAATCATAAGTTTTGAAGAAGATTAGAAATACGAAATTTGAGAAGAGGTACAACAAGGATTATTTTCACGATTTCGAGGCTGGCTACCTTCAGGCCTTCTTGGATGTGATGCAATTAACATTTAAAGTTCAGGATGGCGAGGAAAATTAAAAACATGACGGAACATTATAACTACTGAAGCTTAGCAAGTTTTTCAGTAGTTATTTTGTTTCGTTATGATTCCAAATTTCGTCGTCATGCTTAAGTTCTCTAATGATCAAAAAATATTCATTTCAACAACAGGATCAGTTTGTCTCTAAACGAGTGAGTAATCAAGAACAGGCTGGTCCAATTGGCTATTTGAGTCTCTTGGCTCTTTTCTCGTTTAAAACCGCAAATTTCTTTTTCCTTGCTGATTTTGCGCGAGTTTCGTCGATCTTTCTCGGATAAATATTTCCAGTTGGAACTTGGGCAAAGTGTTTTATCAAACGTAATGCAGAGTGTGTAGAAATTTATCAGTTTTTAGGCCCAGCTCCTCTTTCCCTTCTCTTATGTGCCAATTTGCTGAGTATACGAGTTGATGTAAAGTTTTGTTGTAAAATCTTCATTTATTCTGGCAGGATCTTGCTTTTTCTTAAAACACCGAAGGACACATCTGAAACGATAAATATTGCCTGTCTTCAAACAGCAAGTGTTAAGCCTGTTTCACACTAGTGAAGCAGACACAGGCGCAAGTGAGGTAAGCATGCGCAGTGAACAAACGTAGTGCATGACGAACGCACTGCGCATGCTTATCCTTATCTCACTTGCGTCTGCGTCTGCTTCACCAGTGTGAAACAGGCTTTATATGATGTGGTAGGCCTAATCATAGTTATGAAAAAAAGAGTGGTCTATCTACAAACCAAAACGATAGGAACTATCTTTGCATCAGTACACTAACAAACTAACAAAAATTGCATCAAGTCAGGTGACACATTTGCTAGTAGAGCAGAACGAGTGTGCACACTAACAAAACGAGACAATGAAAATGAGTAAGAATTTTACAACTGCCCTAGTTTCAAAACCATCTCGCTCACTTATGACTATGCCTAAATCACTCTTAAAGAGATAATATTATCATGTAAAATAATTATGATCTAAAATTTAGCTCTTCCTTGAGAAAAGCTGAGGCAGAAAACAAGTCCTGGCTTGCTTACTTTACCTGGGCCTATTCTAGAAATATGAGCAAGGTAGATTAACATGCAGGCTTGTTTGGAGATACTAGCAGGCTCTACTCCAAGAGTACAGACTATTGCCCGATGAGACATATTATTCGTTTAAACTTTGTTCAAGGATCAGAAAAGTGGTGTTTTAGAGACCGCCTGTCCCAGGGCCAGACACCTTGATTTTTACCGACTTTGATGTTTTCTATACGGTATTCATCTCCCTAGCCGTATATATAAACATACATAAACCGTCACTGGATCAGCCATTGAAAGAATTTAGAGAGTTTCAGATCGACAGCGAGTTTGAGTACCAGCCGAATTAGTTAATCCATCGCACATCCTACTCTGCATTATTAATTCACAAGGCATGGTCTAACACGGGTAATCAAGTTATACCAGAGCAGGCTACTGCAATTGACATATGCCACCACCGAGTCTCGAACCCGGGTTTGGGCGGACACAGGCGAGTGCGCTAACCACTGTCCTAAACCAGGACAATAAGTTTAGCACAGTAACCTTGATGTGTTCACAACTCCAGGCTTATCCACAGTGAGGCATTAATTCGTGTTTCGGATTAAGTCCTTCTTCAGAGCCATGTAATTTTAACATTAATTCATACCATGCCTTATGATTCATAAGGCATGGTCTAACACGGGTAATTAAATTATACCAGAGCAGGCTATTGTAATTGACACTACTACTCTGCATTATTCAGGTGCACTTTGATCATTGAGCAATAGAGGCAATGTTTTATATTGAAAATGCTACTTCATTATTTTTGGCAAAATACAATGTACGGTACTCCCCTGCCTAAAGGCCTTATTCAGGTTAAATTTTACTCAAATCTCGCGCTTAATGATAATTATCATTTGAAACAGAATTGTGAGTGGGGAAGAGTGAGCTGTGGCAGCTATTTTCAATAAAGACGGCTGTGTGCCAAAGCAACGGCTTCATCTAAACGTTAAGTTTATTATTTATCTGTTTTTACCCGCACCCTCGCTTGATTTTCGAACTCGTTTCTGTTCTTAACGAGTCTGAAGCCAAAATAAACATAAGGACCAGTGCGAGTCTGCCAAATGGAAGTTTTGGTGGAACTACTCTTTGTTGATCTGAAATTTTGATGGAAGTCGTTGTTGATCTAAAGCTCTCTGTCATTCAAACCATAACAACATTTATTTATCTGCAAAAATGCTGAAATTGATCAAACAGCAATCACCAATGCTGATCACACGTAAAGTGCTCTTAAATTATTTGCATTAAATCTCACATTTTGTCTGACTTTATGTTTAATCACACGTTAAACCAATCGCAAGATCATCGAGCCATTTACACAGGCCTTGGCATAGCAATATATACCACACGCAGCCAATTAGCAAGGATAAATGTTTGGGCAAACATTGCTGAGAGCAATAAAAGCAGCGGGTATTGGGGAATATAGCAATAGCAACATGTTTTTAGGATTATTTGGGTTGCCTCCTTGGCTTAATGTCTGATAAATGTTTAACAGTGCAACACCATATCATCATAGTTTAAAAGGAAGTCTAGCAATTAATGTGAACGATTGCTATTCATCGTCCATGCAATACTCCCTTTTGTTTAACTAATGCAGTACTACAGCCCTACCTCTCAAGCAATTTCTTTCTTCCTTGGGTTGGTTGACTAGATTTGTTCACAACATACCGAACAGGGACATGGGGGCGGGGAACCATGGCCTTCCCTATCAGAGCAAAATACTAAAATCTATCGGAAATGTTTTGCTATTTTTCCTCTTTTTTGAAAAGATTAAGCGTTTGACTCGCTGTTTGGAAATTGTTCGTATCTAGCCCAGCTTAGAATGGAGGTCGTAGGACGCCCCTAATTCTGGCAGCACGCTGTCGAGCTAAGTCGGGCGTTCGAGATACTCACGTGAGAGATACGTCGCAGTTGCATGTCTTGTTGCACCCCATTAAGCAGTCCTTCACTCGTGACTTCTGTATTCCTCAGCAGACATCCAGTGCCATACAAATGAGTCGTCACTTTATTCAACAAAACACATCTGAGTCTTTCACCTTCAACATGCCGAACATTAAACGACTTGCAATCCCGTTGCCGATGGCAGAAGTCAAAACACTGGTAGCTCGTGAACACGAACTTTTCTGCGATTACGTGGCTTTCGCATTTGTGCCACTTCAAAGACTCGCGAGTGATGAAAGTGCTTGGAAATCGTTCTCCTATTGATAGGGTCTCAGGATCACAAAATTCTTTTTCCATCCATGCTTCAGCAAGAAGTACGCTACATATAAGGAAGAGCACCAAAGTCGATGGCAATGCATGCATTTTCGCTGGCGTCCGTCAGTAAACCTCAGTAGCTACTCTGAACCCAGTTTCGTTTCACTTATCAATGTCGTGAATTGTTAATGCGTAGAATAATTCATAATTTTCAAGGAGCACATATAGTTATTATGAGTAAAAATAGATCTCTTGAAATAATCTTCAGCTTTTAGCTTTTTAGTCTTTATTCTTATCCCCTCTATATGAATTTGAAATTGGAGGTGGTTCGGTGTTTATTTCAGAACAGTATAGTAGCAAGCTATCATTCGTGTTTCCATCTTAGTTTCTCGTAGTTGGTGTGTAACATTGAAGAACTGTCTTAAAATCTTCGTTGTTGAAGTAATGCACCTTGACACCAATACTCTGCAACGCTTTATGCCCCTTGTAGTGCTCAGCGTCTTCTTCTTGTTTATTCTAAGCAAAATCCAAGCTATTTTGCAATCTATAAAGCAATTGTAAATATTTAAACATCAAAATTGCCGAACTCTCTCAAAATCTTTGGTGTTCTATGAACAAAATTGTAAATCTTCAAACATTAAAATTGCCAAACTCTCTCGAAATCTTCGTTGTTTGAACAAAATCACCTTGAAACCAATACGTTGCCTTTATGTTTATCGTATAGTTCGTGTGAATCCCTCACCTGTATTCACAGCTATATGTAGCTCAAGCCTTAATCCTTGTAATGCAGTCACTCGTACTGAGCTGCAGTCACTGATGTAGAATTAAGCGCATACAGATCAACAGAAATTGAAAATACAAACAAACCTCTGAAAACAGTTTCTTCCACTGATCATTAAACGCTGGAGTAATCTACGCTGAAGTGACGAGAGCTGTTTTGCTGCGTTTCACTCGTTATGGTTTACGACAACCACCACCACTCGTGTGAAAACAGATTGATGGTTCCCACAAGAACCAGAAAATATATTGTCAAGCTTGTCTAATCAAACTCAATGATTGCGTTTGCTGGTATTTGTGTGATATCCCGAAAAGAATCCAACTGAAGGTAAAAGTCGATTCAAATCATCCGTTGCGATTATTATTGTTTCGCAGTGAGAAGAGAAAGCGGGTAGTTCATGTGTGAGCTCAGCACCCTGAAGTGATTAACTGTGATTGGCCACTGAAACAACAGACTATCATAACAGACGTCTCATTGGCTACTTGTCGTGTAAGACTACGAACCGATCTGATTGGTTAGAGGCAAAAGTATGGGTAAGTTAAACCAAACTTTCACATTTATGTTAGCTTTCACCTATTCCTGTTGTTTAGCGCATATCCCAAAAGTCCATACAAATATACCTAAAGTTCTGTTCATAAAAATACACAACAGATCTATATTCGTTTCAGGTTAAACTATGGTCGGGTGTAGGCCAGTTTTTATCAAGTTGGGTTAAGCATCCTTGGGAGGGATAACGTTAATCAGCTCTGACACAAAACGCGTGTGTGGCAGTGTAAAGGATTGTTTGATAGTGACTAGGGCTATAACAAAATAGCTAACTACTGGAGCTTTGCGTCTGACACTCATCAGAGTAGTAGCTACGTCAAAAAAATGAACAAAAATGGTTATTTGTAGGTTTCATTTCCGTAAGACGCAAACCTTCAGTAGTTATCAAGTTTCGCTATGTTCCCTATTCTCTTCACCATTCTTAAGGCACTGGTGCAAGACTCCTCAATCTTATCGAATTCATTTAAATGCACAGATCACTTAGAAATATCTACTTGGCGACAGGTGAATTTCTATGTTAACAAGACGCGCTTACATTATTGACTTCAGCTAAAGAAACATCAACATGAAACTAATCAAGAAACTGCGAGTTTGATTAACGCAACGCGCTTTTGGTGTTGTTTCGCTGTTACCACTCTCTGTTTACTCAGTGATCTGACGAACCTTCTATATTCTAGTACGGCTTAATCATTTGAGCCAGAAGAACTGAATTTGAAATCATGACTAAACACGCAACACTCAAATCGACATTTTCAGGCTTATACCTGCAAAAAGAGCCCTTGATTCCCTGTGCCCTCAGAAATCCTGACGTCACTCCTTTTTAAAGATGCAAAAGTCGGATGGTATGATATGTTTGATAAGCGTTTAAGGTGCTTTATAAAATTGAATCGATATCATAATTCATTCCTCCTCACTCCGCACCACCAATCTTCTTTTTCAAATTATTTCTCATTTATCAAATGTATCTTTCATTTAGATTTACAGAATAGAAAAGAAAAAAGATGAAACAAGATATCTCTGTCGACATTTAAGACTACAACAAAGGCTATCGATACTTATGAATAGAAACCCAGAGGGAGGCTGGATTCTTAGGATATTCGCCCAGAAGTCATTAGATAAATCGAACAACAAAGAAGAGAAATTCGAAGCGCGCATAACATAGATTTAAGATTAGAATCGAGTTTAAAATTTAATTTTTATGATGATATCACGAGCCATGATGATTTGAACATGGCACGCTTCTCTTCCTGACGTACTACTCCGAAGATTATGGGACGAAAAGCTTGAGTTGTTCACCATGTTTTATTGTGGTTCCGATTTTCTCGCTATTCTTACATTAAATTTTTCACATCATCAAAAATGTTTATATGTTTCCTTATATCTGACTCGAGTAGAGCTTGCCTATTCTGGCTAAAGTGAACGATCTACGCTAGGCATAGAGTAATTGTTTAGTAGAATTAACCCTTAAAACAGACATACTTTCTGTGTCTCCGAGTTTCGTGCTAGTGCTCTCATCAGACAAATAATTTCATTAGCATGTCTGTCTTTGAGTGTGAATTCTAATGTAAATTTTCTTATGGGAACATCACATTAGGAAGATACTTGAGGTAATGGTAGGTTAAATGGCACGAATACCTAAGAAGATGTTCCAAAAACATGTGACACGGCGAATGAACGATTCCAGATCAAATCAAATGGATAAGAGACACGAGGGGATCAGAGTGTGTATGGATGTGCTGACAAACAAGTTTGACAGTGAGTAAATACACTCAGCCGTTTCTAACACAATATTTGACATTGATATTTAGTAAGGGTAACATTTCGGGAGGGATCCGTCTCCCATCATTGGGCAATGAGAAATGAGCTTAACTACATTTAGGAAAGATACCACATTTCTTAATGCTCAATGATGGGAGGTGGATCCCTCCCAAAACGCTGCCCCTACTAAATATCAAAGTTTGTTAGGTTAGAAATCTCGATCGAGGAATACAAGGAGACTGAGATATTTTAAAAATCACCATGGTCAATGTGTGTGCTTTCCAAACTGCACCGTTTATAAATAGATTCAATAAATACTAAGATATATAAATAAATCTAAAATTATTCTCTATTATTTCAAGTGTTACATAATTCTAATTGATATGCTTAATTTCAACTACTATCCCAAAAAGACTGAACAACAACGTCGTTTGATTTCTAATTTGTACTATCTAAGAAGTGAATCTCAAAGGTGTGAAGATGGAGGTTTTATTTACACGATAGTGATATGGTAGTACGGTACTTGCAGTGATCAAGAAAAGAGTGGCAGCACACAGGGAATTTAAATCGCTCTTTTTAGCAGTTCGCGTAATCGTGTAAGGGGAGTCTAAATCCTAAACATCATTGTATTGACCCTATCATCAAAATACTCCTCAATAAGTTAAATCATTTGAGATAAGGTCAGTTGCGTGTGGTGCCATACAACACAATCACATGTCTGAATCTAATGTTGACGCATATTTGGAACTCGTATTTATTCCAAAGTAAAAGGAGAAATAAGAATTATTATTGATCGTTTCCCGTGATGACGGGTTTAAAATCAAATATTTTACTTTCATTTGAATAGTTATTATATATGTGTTTTTTTGATAAACCAGTCTCAGTCTATATTGACACTTTGCAGATTTAAGCAGAGGTTCCTGCAAAATAAACATCTCGTGTTGTGTGATGTGTTTTAGGGAGCAGCTATGCAAATTTATGAATTGACTTGGCAATGGACCACAATGAAAGACTAAATTGACCAGATTTCCTTCAAATCATTAAATTCAAATGGAAGAACCTGAGTAATTATCCAATACAGTTTTTTAGGTCATAGACCAGTTGTAATGCAAGCCTTCATTTTGATTGAGAGCCTTTGATGGATTTTAATTAGTGGTGGGTTAAATATAGAATAAGTAAAGGTTGGAAACCTCTGCAGCCCTAAGGGTGCGAGTTCTTACGGGTCAGAATATTGAGAAAAAACGGTCCTTTCTTTCTTGCTTCAGATTGAAAATACTCAGCACTTTATGTAAATTCAGTAGCTTTCCTGCTAAGTAAATATCAAATTCGCCTGTTTCTTCTCAACCTATAAGGAATCAGATAGCCTGGTTTTGGAACATTCAGTTTCTTAGTGGCGGAATATTAGTAAGAGAATAAGTGTAGTTGTTAACTTAACGAGTTCTAAATTTTCCAAACTATCAAGAGAGGAGTAGGTTGGTTATGGTAGGCATGCAAGTATCACACAGTTCCAATGAATCATTCTCCTCTTCTTGAAAGGCCTCTTTCGATCCATATGAGTGTAAAATATGTCGGATTTCTGATTATTTTTCAGGCTTTTCAATCTATCTTTCAAGAGCTGGACGTGAATATAACATTACATGTCTCGCTATATTTCTGATTTTTCATGCTATTCAAAATAAGGCATTGTTCAACGACGCAATTCTAAAACCCCTCCCCGAAAAGAGTCTTATCAACTTTATAAAGCTTGGAAAATACTTACAATATTAGCAAAAGTGTCTTCAGCTAGTACCAAAAAAGTCAACCGCCTTTCCTGCAACATTTCTTTGCCTTCTGACAAACGAACTAAATGACGAAACACAATTTCCGATGAAATAAGTGGCTTGTGACATTATGGCGATGTCTACGATGGGGTCGTCTTTTTCGTCATTGTCAAGCCTTCTATGGAACGACACCTAAAAAATAATTCCCAATTCAACAAGAGCAAGAGAGATGGAATATGTATTGTTTTATCTATAGAAATATAAAGAAATAAGGTCTCGTTCATACTTTATCGGATAGCTTTCGGAGCATCTCGATTTCCATGCGTGATAGATAGGGCTTTCGTTCACACTACGCCAAATCTATCTGGTGCGAAACGCTCTGGATATCAGGGTGTAAAAACATTCCACTCTGGTAGTGACACGAAGATCGACCCAGAGTGGTTTTTTAAAAATTTGAATGGGGAGTTTAGTGTGAAATTATTTCTGTTTCCAAAATAATTTTTTCAAACTATTATTCATACTGCCATTCAACATGCTATCAAGCACTAAGAGATTCGCGTTTCTCGACTAAAAACCAAGAGATGATAAAAAGGTCAACACAGGGAAATGACACTAAATAACCGAGTTAGCCATGTATCAAAATCATTCTAAAGGCAACAAGGGAAGAGGTAAGCAAACATGTGTTGTCAAACTAACCTCCATATCTTTGAATACCTTTTTGAAGTCTTTAATCATCGGATCATTGTCAGTTCCGATAAACAATCTTTTAACCTTCAATTTCTTTAAGTATTTCTTCACTTTTCTTATGATGTTCTTTTTCGATGGCGCACACATCTCGTAAGTTAGTTTCTTTTCACCTCTATATCCAGTGCACTGCTGTGAGCAGAAAAGCGTCGGTAGATCTCCTTTCTTGATTTCCTTGCAGGCGTTTAGCTGTTGAATATAAAGTTCGATATCATTGCATCATAATCATACAGTACGTGTCTTGATCATAACTAACCAAACAAACCTAATCATACATTATCATCACTCCCTTACAGGCCCTTACACACATGCTGTCTGAAACCACCAGTTTTACACCAATATTCTCTTTATCTGTTCAGGTCTGAATGGCTCAGTGATAACCAATTTGTGCAGCGAAAGATCAAAAATGTGCTGTGATAAATGTCAAATTGTGAAGAGTAAATGCAAGTTTTGAGAATGAAAAGGACCCAGGAAGCATTTAAACACACGACCTCTAAGCCTACGCCACAACATGATTTCCTTTGCATCTTTGAACACTACCCAGCTCATTTTCATTTAACAAATCATTTTGATTGAGTTTACAATTCCTGCTTATTCTCTTTAAGTACTCTATCACACCATTGAACTAGAATTATCTAGATTCCCGAACCATTTTTAAGGCCTCAGAAATGGAAATACCCCATAAGCTCCCAGGACTTTGCCCCCTAGAACCCTGCTACATTCTGGCACTAGTAATTTGGGAAGGATTAGATTTAAACTGTAGCAACTGGCTTCAGGCATTCAACTCTGAAACAACAGGATGCTCGATCCAGCCTTTGTTTTGAGATAAATGTTTGGGACTCTAACTGCAACTCTAAAAATAACAATCCTAGCTTCAGTAGTCTACATTTTGATACTAATTTAAACATCAGAATCAAGAAGTGTTATTCTGTATTGCCATACATCTGCAAATTCAGCAGATGCCACAAATTGTTAAGAACAGAAAATGTAAAATGTAGTGGCTGGTCTTAACGGATTGGTTACACAAACTTAAATGGACCAATTGTAAAATCACTGGTTTGTCATGGATGCATACAGCTTTCTCTTCATATCCTTATAAGAATGAAATGAAATGAAATGAGCCTTATCGTCGCAGTATTAATCTTCCACTTCAGCATATACTTCAAGTTGTTAAGTGCTGAAAATGTTAAATGTAGTGGTTGGTCTTAACGATTGGTCATTCTAAAACAAGGGTTCCTCGCATCACATAATATTGACTATCATAACTTTAGAAACCTACCATATCTCGACCATTTCGAAGGTGAATAGCAACAAAGTCTCCACCTTTCATCTCTTTCTTGATATACTGGTCAGATAACTTTCTGAGAAGAATAGAGAATTGAAGAAACTTTTGAATGTCTTGATTGCTTTCTCTTGAGGGGAAGTCACCAGGTGCGCCTTGAAATGCCAGTACTGGGTATTGGTTTGGGGGAAATCTAAAAAAATAATTATTATCATATCAATCTAATTAATTTCTCAGAATGAAATTTCAACCGAGAAGTATTCGAACCTACGACCACCGATTAGGGCAGTTGAAATTAATTGAACAAAGTAAGTCATATCATTCTCACCAATTGCACCACCACTCACCAAATGTAGAGACAAACCTATTAGGGCTCTTTAAAAACTACACCAAACGTAGAGACAAACCTATTAGGGCTCTTTAAAAACTACACCAAACGTAGAGACAAACCTATTAGGGCTCTTTAAAAACTTCACCAACACCAAATGTAGAGACAAACCTATTAGGGTTCTCTAAAAACTACACCAAATGTAGAGACAAACCTATTAGGGCTCTTTAAAAACTTCACCAACACCAAACGTAGAGACAAACCTATTAGGGCTCTTTAAAAACTTCACCAAATGTAGAGACAAACCTATTAGGGCTCTTTAAAAACTACACCAAATGTAGAGACAAACCTATTAGGGCTCTTTAAAAACTTCACCAACACCAAATGTAGAGACAAACCTATTAGGGCTCTTTAAAAACTTCACCAAATGTAGAGACAAACCTATTAGGGCTCTTTAAAAACTACACCAAACGTAGAGACAAACCTATTAGGGCTCTTGAAAAACTTCACCAAATGTAGAGACAAACCTATTAGGGTTCTCTAAAAACTACACCAAATGTAGAGACAAACCTATTAGGGCTCTTTAAAAACTTCACCAACACCAAACGTAGAGACAAACCTATTAGGGCTCTTTAAAAACTTCACCAAATGTAGAGACAAACCTATTAGGGCTCTTTAAAAACTACACCAACACCAAATGTAGAGACAAACCTATTAGGGTTCTCTAAAAACTACACCAAATGTAGAGACAAACCTATTAGGGCTCTTTAAAAACTTCACCAACACCAAATGTAGAGATAAACCTATTAGGGTTCTCTAAAAACTACACCAAATGTAGAGACAAACCTATTAGGGCTCTTTAAAAACTTCACCAACACCAAACGTAGAGACAAACCTATTAGGGCTCTTTAAAAACTTCACCAACACCAAACGTAGAGACAAACCTATTAGGGCTCTTTAAAAACTTCACCAACACCAAATGTAGAGACAAACCTATTAGGGCTCTTTAAAAACTACACCAAATGTAGAGACAAACCTATTAGGGCTCTTTAAAAACTACACCAAACGTAGAGACAAACCTATTAGGGCTCTTTAAAAACTACACCAAACGTAGAGACAAACCTATTAGGGCTCTTTAAAAACTTCACCAACACCAAATGTAGAGACAAATCGATTAGGGCTCTTTAAAAACCACACCAAACCTAAATAAAGACAATGACTTTCCCACACCAGGAGGACTATCGCATTCACACCACTGATAGGGTTGAGGAAGTAAAGCAAGAAGAAGCAGGATTTGGAATATCAATATTCGCATGGTTGCCTTCCAAGCAATCAACCAGATTTGACTCCTGACTGAGGCATATTTTCAACCGTCATTGGATAGGGTGGAGAAGTGGACTTCAGATGAAGCAAGATTTGGAAATTCAATTTTAGTTGGTGACACATTGTCCCAAATGGATAGAAACACCCTGGAATCAAATCCAAGAAAATTTGGGTAATTTCTTAACATTTCTGAACATTTTATTTTTTGGCGATTGTGTCTAATAAAGAGTGTTAATTCATTAGAAAAAGTATGGTACCTTTGAAGCCATTCTTTAACCACCTGAGTGTCATCTGTGTTCCATAATATCCCTTTGTGATCAAAGTAATTGTCAAAGTTGATTCCGAAACTATCCCAAAACGGCCCAAACGGATTACCTTCCTTCATTGCACACAATTTTCCATTCCTGAACAGGTAACAGAAACCTGCGAATTTAATTGCAAAATTATAGCTAAATAAAGAAGTTTTTCTTTTTGAAGATTCAGGGTTAAGGATATACAAAAGATGAGAGGGGAAAAGTTTGGAACATTACGTTTCTGATCAGTTTCATCAGGACCTCCACTATTGAGTGAGCATAATCGAAATTCAATCTTTTATATGACTATTGACCTTCTACAAACACTTCAATTGGAATACATGTGGAAGACTTTTTGACAAAAATATATAGTGAAGCAGTGAGTGTTGTGGCAGGCACCCTAAACCTGTTTTTCTCAAGAGATTCTGGACAACGCAAGTTTTAAACAAATATGCATCAAACTTAAAGTCTAGTAAACTAAATCATGTTTAAATCTAGAAAAGGGCTTTTTCAGAACTGTAGGATGTATGGGGGAATCAACTTGCCTAATATCACATTTTTTTAAGTATAGTAATATTGTCTCCGTACCATATCGTCTGCCTTTAGGCCAAACTATTGGGGCCAGCTTTTCCATGAAGTCTTCCATTGCAATGACCTTGTGATATTGTTTAAGATTGTCGACATCAAACCATCTTGAGAAGCTGATCAACTCCTGTTTAAAGAGTATGTGCACATTTTATTCAAGAGGAGACAGTTTGCATTGCTGCAGTCCGCATTACAAATTAGAGCACACAACACACTATCTCCTTGTCTACTACTAAAAGTATTCTATGTTGTTTCATGCATAAAAACATAATGAAAAGAATATCTAACATGAGAAGGAAGTACCTATAGTGCTTGATATGCTAGATATCGAGGCATTAAACAGCAGAATTAACAAATCAAGAAAATACACCATGTCTATTTCTTGATGTGCTCATTCTACTTGATGAAAAGACAATCTTCAAATCTGGCAAATTCATGCAGAATCCCTTAGTTTTAAGAGCAGAAGGATTGGAAGGTGCTTCGGGGATTCAAAGGGTTTTGAAATGAAAAGATAACTTTCCAAGAAGGACAATAATTAAGTACTTACTGAACGAAAAGGACTGCTTGATGGGTAGACGATCCATGGAGGTAACACAAGAGTCCTATTTAGGCCCTTTGCAAATGCCAATGAACCAATTAGCTGCTCTGCTTGGTTACCAAACCTTCCTACATGAGAAAAGAATGTAAACTTCAATCTTGGCCTTGATAGGTTTGTCTCTACCTTGTGAGTGGTGGTGCAATTTTGGAGATTGATGCGTGACTCAAGTTGATCAATCATCCAGATATATATCTCAGTTAGTAGAGCACTGTTGCATTAAATCAATGAGTGGATTAGAATCTGGTTGAAATCATTCTTCAGTTTCACAAATCAGTTTGATTATATAAACTACAATGTAGTATCACCTGCTGTATTGGAATAAGTGTTTTATGATTTCATATAAATTTTAGAAATGCATTTTCAGAAACTTTTACTGATATGAATTGTAAAAACTCATGTATATTGTTTGGTAAGACGTTTAGTCTGCGTTAGTGACGGATTATTCATGTTTAATCAAACAACATCTGAAGTGAAGTCAGTGAAAAAAGTTACAACACTGTATAAAGAAATAAAGTCAAAATGTTGTAATTGTAAAGTTAAATGTGTAAAGGCAAATGTATGAACTCAAAATTGTGTAAAGTCAAATTATTTTGTGTTAAGTCAAATTTTGTATTAAGTCATTGCGCAATGTTCATCTGGGCATGTGGCCCTTACATTTAAGCTCCCGACTTCTTCATTCTCAGTTAATGCATCATCAAAATTCTGCTGTAGATTTCAATGGTTTTATCAAAATCTCCCCATTCTTTCTTCATGTATTTGAATCAGCGGTTCACTAGGTTTCTGCTAATACCCCACCCCCCATTTTATTTGAACCTATCCTTTCAAGGAATATTGGCTTGTCTTTATCATAGGGGATTATTTTGAAAATAATTGTATAATTGTATTGTGTAGTGTTTGATGTATTTAGTAGTGTAATTAGTTTATCGGTGTTTTCTTATGAGTACTCAAACTATGCCCAGTCACATCTTCTTTCTAGACTCCTCTGACTTAGACACAAAATTTGACTTAACACAAAATTTGACTTTACAATTACAACATTTTTACTTTTTATGTTTGATTTTGGTATAGTATTCTAACTTTATAAACTGACTTTACTTTGAATATTTTTTCACTTTACATAAATAATCCATCACTCTTTTTATGTTGCCAAACAATATACATTTGTTTTTACAATCTAAACTCTTTTTTATAAGAACCAGTAAAATTGGTTTAAAGCTTGCTGTTCTTAAACATTTTTCTATTTTCAGTCTAAATGTTCTTAAGTTGTTCTTACTTTCATAATGCTTTGGAAGCCTGTTTTTGCTATCAGTTGTGGTAATTGTTGCAAATTTTGACTTGACCATCTGACATATCAGTGTGCTGCCAATCTGCTTCTTTTGTGGCTATATCTCAGTTATGGTTATTTCTTAAAATTCCTATATTGACCAAAATAAAGTCAGCTTTAGTTTGTTCTTAGCTTGTTGTTAATTTTTGCCAAAAATGGAGCCTTGCGTTCTTATAAAATTGTTCTTATAAGAAGAAAACAGTGTAAATGAGAAAAAGTTTCTTACAATACATTATTACAATTTATATTAAACCATTTGACTTCTGTCAGATATGGCAGGGAATCATCTAGCCATTAAAGTAAAATATCTATAACAGTTAAATTTTCATTTTATTGTGCTGTACTATCAAGTAAAGTGTTGCAAAACAATAATAGGAACTATACTACTGTATGGGTTTTAAAGTATCGAGAAACAATGAAGTAGACATGGATGCCAAAGCTGTGGCCCAAGGGTCCTTGAATTTTATTGGCGATTTTTGACCTTGTGAAATGTTTGCGCTTCAAACTTTCCGGACAAAAACCAAAAAAATTCTCTCATAACCTACATGTATCACAAAGTTTATTTCCTTACTTCTAAAAAGTGTTTGAAGGCCAAGAGGTCAATCAAGTACGAAGAAGGGGGATTGTAAATCAATAAGGAGCTGTATAGTAAAAGTTAATCGTAAACTACTGATTATTAAGGAATCCATATATTTGCTGCTGAGACGAATTCCATGTTAGTTTAACTTTACAATTTCAAGACAAACACAAGAGCCTAGGAGTCAATAACAAAAAGCGAATATTCATCAAATAAACTTTACTGTTGAAATGGAAAGTTTCAAAACCCCCCTTTTCAGTCCAACAATACATTTCCACATTACTCTCTAGTTTATCATAAGTTTCTAGCTTCAAACTTTATTCTTCAAGAGGCAATTTCACATCTCCTATTATTTAATATAAGTTTTCTTTCAAGACTGTTTTGAAAGTTTATATCATCTTCACTTTAATTTAGGTGTTCAGAATTCAAATCAATTTTTCATAGTGTTCAATCCTTGCCCTAAAGCATCTTGATTTGTTTCTCAGTCTTCAAGCATTGACATTTGGATAAAACCCCCATTTGAAGTAATATTTCAAATAAAAATCCTGAACTGTATTTGAAAGCAGAATATTGAGGAAATGTTCAAATTTTACTAATTTGAATTACACTGCTTAGTAGTCACCTTCTCATATTTCTGTGGTTCTAAACCCTCACACCTTGGCTCTGTAAAAATGACTTTAAAAGGATTAAGTTCCTCTAAATTAATATTTTCTGATACTGTTCATTATTGTTTTTATATTTCTGATGATACCTATTTTTCATTTATGATGTTTCTAGGGGTCAAAAATCATAATAGGGAGTTTAAGGTCTAAGCCCAGCCCTTGCCCTAATCCACCATATTTACGTCATTATTTCAATACTTTTAAACCCATACAGTACATGGAACCTACCTACCCATGCATGGGCAGTACAAAATGTAGCCATTTTTGTCTATCTTTTGCAAAACTTCCTCTTCAGTTGAAACACTGATATTGTAGGCCGCAGAGAAATCCTTGACATTATCAACAGAAATTCCTTGCTCTGGATGAAAGAAGTCTATCACATCTTCACTGTTTCGTCTCTCATCGGCGTGCACAGCCAAAGGCAAAGAAACGGTCATCAAAATCAAGATGGAGTAGCCTAATAATAAGGGCCTAAATTTCACACGCGTTTGTATTTTGTTTGACAACTTATTTCCATGTCCAGAAATCATATTGTCGATTCAACGAACCAATGCTAAATAATGTCTTTCCAGATTTGTGATCATCTCGATAAGTTTTGTTGTTTTCTGGCAGGTATCTTCCTCAGTTTTGGTACCTGTTCGCATAAGCTGTGGCAAGATTGTCCGCCATTATCTTAACCTTTCACTTTTATCAAAATGTTTCTCAAAACGAGATTTATTTTCCAGAGAACCGAGGCTAATAGTCTTTTCACAAAGAAGCTAATTGTGGAGTTGAAGTTAGGAAGTTAGAACTTACCTGAGAGTTAAGTTAAAATATTCAAACATATACATAAATATAAACCTATATAAATTACTTGTGTTAACGTTGTCTGAGGGATAATTGACGGAGAATAAATGTAGTGGGTGATTCTAGCGAGTCAGTTAATCGACTGAGCCAACGAACAAGTAGAACGAGTAAAGGAAACGGGATGGGGATTACATACTTAAAGACCAACTGTCAACCAACAAAGCCAGTGTTGTCAATTTAGTGTTTACAAACAGTGGCCTTCTTTGAATGTTAAAGGATTCGGTGGCCATTTTGTTTTTGTTTTGCAAAAACAAACCCCTTTTGTCTACACCACACCTGGTTTTTCAAAATCGCAATTGCTCAGCCAATTATGCGGAAATAATTCACACTATGCTCAAGCCTGCAGTTGGAATGATTGTTGCACAATTGGCAGGGCAAGGTTAACATCTCATTTAGGGATTTTGGAACCTTTCTACGAAAAAAGCAAGGATCTATACACGCATGGTTTTTGTATGCAATTTCAGCTCCAGGTTGTTACTAAAAATTTCACTGGAGGGTAAATGTGAGTTCTCAGAATTGCTTACCAAGCGAGCTGCGACAGAAGAAAAAATTTTGTGATCGCGATTTAACAAAAACTCGATTTATTCTTGAAAATAGTTTTAAGAATTTGCCACTGGTTGTAAACTGGCTCTTTTAATCTTATCTGGTGTGTTGGAGCCGGTGGACGTCCTCGTTTTTGCAGCATGCATATTCCAAACACTACTGGGCCTAAACTCGTATCTCGTTGTTGCGTTGCTGAAAGCTACGTAGCAGCGCAATTTTTAATTTCTGACACAGAAAAACATGTAACTGCGTAGGCGCGATGTTATTCAACAAGGAAGGCTCCATAAAATACAGGGGCTGCTTTGTTGGTTGACAGTGGGTCTTTAAGAGATAAAATAATCTAAAGAAAAGAGTCTGAGTACTAGTGAGTATAACTAACTTTCCAGCCAGTTGTAGTATACTAAAACTAGAGAACTAGACGTAGCCACAAAAACACTAAAATGAGGCTGATGGGCCCTAGAATCCCCGTAACACATCAATTTTCGAAATCAGCACCCTCGGATTGAACAAATGCACTTAATTCTCATAAATTTCCCCCTCGAATAACCATTTTGTCCAATAATTACCACTCCAATAAAACATAGATTTCCCTTTGATATCCATCACTCGCCACCTCGTTGCCGAATGGAGTTGACAAAAACAATAAGAAGGCCAATAGCATAATGAACAGATTCTACAGTTAACCCTAGTAACTTACTTTTAATTTTTTGATGTAGAATCTAATGTTGGGGACACTAGCAGTGGTGGAACCCTCAGTGAGCTGACCTATTGATTACTTCAAAAGTCCCAAGGCAAAAACAAACCCCTTTTGTCTACACCACACCTGGTTTTTCAAAATCGCAATTGCTCAGCCAATTATGCGGAAATAATTCACACTATGCTCAAGCCTGCAGTTGGAATGATTGTTGCACAATTGGCAGGGCAAGGTTAACATCTCATTTAGGGATTTTGGAACCTTTCTACGAAAAAAGCAAGGATCTATACACGCATGGTTTTTGTATGCAATTTCAGCTCCAGGTTGTTACTAAAAATTTCACTGGAGGGTAAATGTGAGTTCTCAGAATTGCTTACCAATTACTTAGCTTTTTTTACTCAGAAATTTGAATTTTAGAATAATTTCTTTTTTTTTAAGAACAATTTTATAAGAACATCAGCCTCAAATTTGGCAAAAACTTAAGAAAAAACTAAGAACAAACCGAAGCTGACCATTTTTGGCTCAATATGAAAATGTTTATGAAATAACCATAAAACTGAGAAATAATTACAAAGCAAGCAGATTGGCAGCACTCAGATAATGTCAGATGGTCAAGGAAGTCAAACTTTGCAACAATTAACACTACTAACAGCAAAAAAGGCTTCCCAATAATTGTAAAAATAAGAATAATTTAAGAAAATTTCAGCTTGAAGATAGAGGAATATTTAAGAACAGCCAGCTTCAAATCAATTTTACTGGTTCTTATAAAACAAGAGTGTACTATCACACAACCCTACTTCTCTATAGCTACTCCACGATTTTCATTACCAAGTGGATCAGAACTAAAATGTTCAAATCAAATTGCTTGTTAGAATTCCTCGATCCACTACTTTAGTCATCTCTTATATGCTGATGATCTTGTACTGCTCTCTACATCTGCGGTAGGCCTTCAAAGGTGCCTCAACAAGGCTGAGGCATATTTTTCAACATGGAACTTAAAAATGAACCAAAAGAAGAGTAATGTGGTGGTTTTTAACAAAACAAATAAAGTACCAAGGGGTCTCTCTTTCCAGAATGGGGGTGAGGACATTGCAATTACCAACCAATACAAGTACCTTGGCACGCTACTCTCATCTTCTGGGTCTTATAATCCAGCTATTGAAAATTTGACTGACAAATCGAGGAAAGCATATTTTGCTCTAAGAAAAGTCCTTAACAAAATCAATTTTGATCCACATATTAGCTTTAAGATTTTCGACACTGCTTTGAAACCGATCTTAACATATAACTGTGAGATCTGGTCTCAACTCAACCAACGGCAGGCAGTGGCGGCGCCAGGGGGGGGGGGAATGGGGGGGACTAGTCCCCCCCACTTTTTCAGAGAGATGGTATCTGAGATCCATGCAAATCCGATGAGAAAATGGGGGGGGGGGGGTAGGCCTACGTCCTGTGAATTGTGTGGATGTGCTTGCCCTCACTGTTTAATGTCTTCAGCAAGAACGATCTCCTAAATTTCTATGCTGACTTGTTTCGGATCATCACAATTGTTGCTACTTTACCTGTTACTGTGGCATCATGTGAGCGCACACACAGCAAAGTAAAGATCATCCATAATTATTTGCGGGCAGCTATGTCTCCCGACAGGCTTGAAGATCTTGTTTAAATTAGTAGTGAACCTAACATTGCCGACAATATCAAGCTCAGTAAATTGGAAGAAGTTTTTAAGCTAGCTAACCTTCGCAAGCTCCTGTTGTAACAATTCGATTTTTAAAATGTTACATCACTAACCAACTTCAAGGTTATATCTGTGTCTATAAAATTAAAGGGAATTTCCTAATGTAAATAGAGCTTTTGGCGAAAGAACGTTTCCAGCATTTAAAAAGGCGTTCCTAGCGTTTACAAGGGCGTGTCCCTGGTTTTTAAAGGGCGTGGCCCTGAAAAATTTTCCAGGGGCTCCGCCCCCAGGCCCCTGTCGTGCATATGTCTCCCCCACTTCTTGGCGGCTGGCGTTGCCACTGACGGCAGATCAGGACACTTAAACAATTTGAAAATACGGAGGAACGTGTTGAATTCATTTTTGATTCAATCCTCAAAGGAACTGAATCACAACATTTAAGATTCTGCAAAAGTGTTCTTGGCGTAAATAGTAATTGTTCCTCTTTAGCAATTACTGGTGAACTTGGGAGATTTCCAATGAAAATGTATTGCTTACAACAGCACCTTTTATATTTTCATCGTCTGCTGAACGCAGACCCAAACAGTCTCCTGGGTAGAGCATTTAATGAGAGTTGCTCTTTACACACGGCCGGAAAATTTAGCTGGGTGTCATCAGCACAAGAATATCTTAAAGCATTTGGTATCGAAACTAATGTCAGTGTATTGAGAAAATTAACGACAAGGCAATTCAAATTCATCCTAAGTAGTTAGGAATAGTTTTGAACGCTATTGGTTCAAAAAGATAAGAGCGCCTATTGGTACAACAAACAAAGGTGGTAACAAGTTACGCACCTATGCAAAATTTAAAAATCGATTCCACTGCGAACCATATACGCAAATTCCGGACAGGTCTATCAGGAGATGTTTAGCAAAGTTCAGATGTAGCGATCACAGATTACGGATCGAGACTGGAAGAAGAGAAGGCATTCCACCAGAAGGTAGAATTTGCCAATATTGTGATGGAGGGGCTGTTGAGGACGAAATACATTTCTTGACAACTTGCAGCAATTATGAGCAGTTGCGGGTACAACTTTACGAACACATAGAGAAAGACGTGAAACCATTTGTTAGTCTTTCACCAGAAGAAAAATGTATCTTCATTTTGTCAACTGAGAATCTGCAAGTCATTAGACGTGTAGCCTCTTTTATAGAGAATGCATTGGCAGCGCGGTGACCTCTCCCCAGACCTTTACAAAATTGACCTGGTTACTATTGCCCATATAGAATAAGGAACAAGTTCCTTGTTTTATCTTTGTGTTATTACCTAAAATTTTTTCTCGTTAACTTTTTGCTGTAGTTTATGATTCTTTTTATAATAGTTTTTTTCTGCTTTAGTTTAGTTTGATTTAATTGTAACGACGCTCCTGTTGTAAAGTGTAGCAAGTTGCTTTTATTAAAATATATGAAAATATAATATATATAAATATATGAATATACTACTAAAATTACGTAACTTTTTGTCTTGTCGAGTACTGACTTGCATATAACCAGTTGCTTATAAGAAATATAAGTGTATTGTGTAGACTGAGAGATTCGTTTTCGCCAAAGAAATTGCTCTATAAAAAATGGTGTAAGGCTTCTTGGAATTTTTTATTGACCATCCTGCTTTACAAGTGGTTGAAATTCATCAAGTGATGTAATTTGAAATTGAATATCTCATGAAAAGAGGCTTTAAATCTTATGCAAGTCTGACATAGCTGATCCAGTGGATTACAACTCATGTTACCAAAGAGGAAGTTGAATATTGTATCTGTCATTGTTGGGCTGCTTATCTAGTAAATCCCCAAACAACATGACAAATCTACATCTAACTCTCAGATCAGGCTGTTTGGTTTCTTTTAAAGAAGTCGAAAGCAAAATGCAGGCTTTAGTTTCTTGTGTGCAAATTCAACCACAAAACGCATTTGGGCTTTCTTCATTAGGCTATCAGAGATTGCAGAAACCTAGTGCAAAGATCCCAAGGGATTTCTTTTTGATGTTGCAGAGCTTCACATTTCTATCTTTCGTTACTTGTTATATTCATTAGTTGTTTTTCACAAGAAACTGACTCTAATTTTAGACTTCTTTGTTAACTGGGGGGTGTTGTGGTGGGGGGAGGAGAATCCCCCTTGAAAAACTAAATCGTTTGATTTTTGAGAAAATTTTTCGTTTAACACAAACTCCTCGAAGATGTCGAGTTTCGAATGGCTATTTTCAAATTTTGGCAGAAATTTACAACATTTCACCCCAGTCCCTAAAACTACATAAGTCCCAGACCTCTATGTATAAGACAAGAGCCATGGGCAGGAGGAAAGTAATGCTACCGTGATACCATGTGACTGTAGTGGTAGCACACCTCGGCTATACTAAGCCCAATACCTACAATGCAGCGGATAGAAACTCCGGCTTGGATGCAAGACAAAAAGCAGCACAAGACTAAAGACAACAGCAAAAATTCTTGGAATCTATCTTGTGCCATGTTGTTCTGTAAATATCTCTCACTTGAAACATGATATCAAATATTTCATGTCATTGGTTAAACAAGGTCGAACTCAGGGTTTGTGGTTTTACAAGACTCAGATCTGATTGGCTGCCTTTAAAGGAAACTGTCAATCAAAAACTTATACAATGACATACATGATAGTTCGTTGTAGGCTTTTGGCTTGGGGCTCAACCCAGGCAGACGTTCAAAATGATTTCGCTCTTGTTATTTGCATGTTTACTTGCCTTTCAAGTTGATCTTGGCCAGTCGGTAAGAATTTCATTTAGATTTACTTGCCAAATATATACTCGATAGACTCGTTGCCTCCTAATTTCACAGGAAATTAGCCATCTTATCTCGGTCCCATATTGCGTATGCAAACAGAAAGAGTTCGTTTTGTCACCAAGGGCTCTTTCAATTGCATGTTTTAGTTTCTACTCCCACTGATGATTGGTGTGTTCTCACAGTACCAATCATTTACCTCCTTTCTGAGTGGCCAATTTTGATTCGCATGTTGGTTTGATGATAGGTTTGGTTTCATTTTCGACTCCTCCCTAAGGTACTTCTCTGATAAGTCTCAGACGCAAAGCTGTAGTTGTTTTTCTTTCGCTATGTTTCCTCCTCGTCCTATCCAATCTAGCAACTTACAATTGATCTGTAACAGGACCTTAAACCCGGAGATAGGAAAACATTACGGTCGCACGGTCATTGACCGGAGGAAGGTTAAGAAAAAATGAAGGAATTGAGGAAGGATTCCAAAACATTCAAATTGAATGGCATGGCATGAAAGTGCCGCTTGATAGCCTTGTAAAGTTGTTAATGCTAGCAGCATAGGATTATTCAGTAAAGATGATGCTTACCTATCTCTGCATTAAAAAGTTACAACTTGCCTCCTTGTATATAACCTGACCTAAGTGAGGAAGAACATTGGTGTCTGGCAAATTTACCCGGAGGAAGATTGAAGACTTGTTTCCACTCTACTTAAACCTTAGATTCAAAATGCTTGTTCAGAAGAATTTCCCAAGAATTTATGATAAAATGTTATATGCCAAGCACAGAAATCTCATTGCACCGAACACAATCTTAGGTGGGCAGGCTCTTTGTCTCAAAACAATCAGATTCCCCTTTTTATAATGAAATATCCCATTTGATGGATATTCCCACCCTACAGAAAAACTAGGTTTGAATCAGAGTATAGGTTGTAATGAGCGTTTTTGAAAATCTTCGTTGGCTGAAAATAGAGAAATGTTTAAGAACAGCTAACTTCAAACCAATATTATTTGCTCAAATAAAAAAAGAGTTACTGGTCATGCATTTTGGTTTTGTAAAAAGAATATGGTTGCATCTCAAGTTTCCACAGCTCCAGGCTGAACAAAAGTTAAATTTTTGATACTATAGGATAGTTACCCAGGCGATAGGTTTCTTCAATAATCGCATCTTTTCCCTTGCAGTATCGAAGCAATGCGTCGTTCGTTCGAGTTACAGCAACGCCGTCTTATGAGGTTTGTATTCTTCATAATTCATTCAATGATTTTTAGGCAGCACTTGAAAATAGTTAAAGCCTCGCCGTCGCTAAATCTTGTTACTTGAGAAACTTGAGTGCATTATTCTATGTCTGAACACACAACCAAACACGTGAAGAAAAAAACAACGCCTAAGGTCACATAGCTAAGGTAATCGTGTCCAGTAAATATATGATTGCCTGCATTCTATGAACCATCAGCACCAGAAAACAAGAGCAAATGTTATTACTTTGGAAGACACATGTTCTTCTTGTTACTTATGTTTTTTGACGAGGCCAGAAAGGAACTGGTAAACTTCTTTTAGTAAATAAGTTAGATCATGAATAGGGCCTTACAGGGTCAAGTCTTGAAGAACTGCTTTATTAAAAGTGCGTCTAAGGAATAACATATGTTCTTCTTAAACTTGAATATTGTTCAGTTCTATTGTGTCCACTAAAGGCTGATCCCATAAAGAAGATAAATCCCCTTCAATGGTCTTTCTTCGAAAGATTAATAAGGACAAAAGCAGTGATAATCACATGTCTATACCGAATACCTAAAGACTCCTGCAATCTTTAATCCACCTAACGAAAAGAGAGAGAATTAGAGTCATTTATTTTCAGAATTAATTGAAAATATTATACCAAATGTTAAATTCATTGGAGAACGTCTGCGATTTTTCAAAAAAAAACTCGACTTGTTACTCCAAACAATTATAGATGAACGGTAGACTGTGAGATATACAGCAAGTCGAAGAGCAGACACACAAACTCAACAATTTACATGATAAAATTTTCTACCGTGGGAACGGCGCACACTGCCAATCGTTAAGAATTATTTCGTAGAAAACTTTTAATAGGATTCAATGGGATTACACCTCATGATGCAAGAACTTGGAGTGGGCTCGATATACCCGAACATGACAGACATATATTACATAGTACTTCATTACTATTCTGTACCCAATGATACTGTCGACTGTCTTTGATGCTATCGACTCTCTTGTGTTTCAAAATGAGCCTCGTAATCATGCGGATATGTGAGAATTATCCAAGACTCAGTGTTCAAAGGGAAGTCTTCACCCAAAAAATGAGGTTTAAAAACATTATGCTCTTAATTGTGGTGGTGGATCAAGAAGGAATCTATAAGGGGAATTAGCCCCCCATTAGACGAGTTGAGATAGTAGGTTATTTCTAACGTGCTAGCCTACGAAAGATCATTTTATTCCCAGAAAGGCATATCAGCATGCACTTCATCACTACAAATAGTAGTAAAGGTGTTTGATGCTCCCATTTTTGCAACTGAAAATCATGTTTCAAACGATTGCCCACTTGGCAAACCCTGAAATTGAGCCGAGAGGTGGTTTTGAACCTAGGCCGTCCATCGAATCTCTCGCACCAAACCAACTGATACAAAGATACCCTCCCGTCTGACGCTTCTCTTCGACGCAGATATTCAAGCAGATTTTCAAAGGGGCTGGAAACTGCCAGAGAGGGGATTCCAAAGGCTGAAAGACCCCTTGCCTGTTTGATGGAAGGGTGCTCTTCATTCAGTGAACTAATTTTCTCCTTTTTGACCCCCTTTTGATTTTTGAGGCTCCCCATACATCACTTATAATTAAACTGAGACCCATCATATGTTTTATGAACACGTCGTCAATCACACTGCGTACTCATCAGTGAGTGAAGTAGGAGGTCTGGGGCCCCTTGCCAGTAAATTTTTCAGTTGTATACCCGTAGGGGGCCCTTAGTGGTTCGTCCTAAAGGTAACCACCGTCGGCTACGCCAGTGGTAACCATCTGATTTATCCTTAGGCTCCTAACTTATCTGAGACCCGTATCTATTTGCAGGAAGGCTGCTCTTCATACAGCACGCTTTCGGATGGAAGCAGATCAATCTTCAAACGCAGCTATTGGTGTCAAGGAAATGATAATCATCTCAGCGGCTGGTATCGATTCACTGGTGGAGCTGGCGACAGAATGCTCGATCATTGCCCTCTTGGCCGCCTCAATGGAAGCTACGCGTGTGGAGCATACCAGATGGGGTGGATTTCAGGCCATGATCCCCATCGCTCAGAAGGGGCTGTTAAGAGAAATGTATCTTTCGCACAGGGGAGCAACTGCTTTGCAAGCAGTCAATTGATAAAGGTGCAGAATTGTGGTGGATTTCTCGTCTATCAGCTGCGTAGAGCCGGGTTTTATAGCTGTCACCGGTACTGTGGTTATAATGGTACTTCCTCGAAGGAAACATCATCTTCTGTGCCACCAGTACAACCAACAACGCCTGTGTCACAAAAAACAGATGGGTGCGCCGCATACCAGGTTCTTTCTGACCGTACAAGAGCAGTTACATATGGTGATTGGAGCTACGGACGATGTGATACTAAGCTTTATGGTTGGTACCGATTCACAGGAGACGCAGGAAACCGGATGCTGGATTACTGTCCCTTGTCAATGAGAGGATCGAGCTACAATCGATGTGGAACAGCGATGCAAGGATGGATCACGTCAGGATCGATGCCGAGCAAATACGAAGGCGAGGTATCAAGAATGGTCTGCTTCTCACACTCGAGCAGTTGCCGCTGTCAGTACCAGAAGCAAATCAAAGTGCGAAACTGTGGGACTTTCTATGTTTACTGGTTGGAAGGAGTGCCCGTATGTAATCAGAGATATTGTGGTGTCAAAGGTGAGGATGTTGATTCTATTACTGTCAGGGTTTTCTACATTGATTACCTATTTTCATCCTCCCCTCTGGACGGTCTAGAGATTAGATTCACATGCATGAAAACCCAACGATGTAAGCAGTATTATTTTTCAATCTATGATTGATTTCTATCAAGCAGTTAGGAATTTTGATTCTTAACACAAAAACATCAATTGGAAAGAAGGAAGGACGAAATCACGATGTAATGGAAGGACTAGCCATGGAAGCCTCTGCTTGCACCTGCGTGTTTCAAAATCCTTTTCTGCTTGTAGATTTGTTGTGATCTAAATCAAACCACTTTATATGCAACTCATTCAATTTTGAAAAAAAAAGAATGAAATTTCCAACAATTTAGCTATTGATTGAATGAAAATTTGAGGATGAAAACTAGCCCGAGATGGCTTTGAAGCCACGACCATTAATTTGGCACATCAGTGCTTTACCAGTTGAGTTATCGGGGAATGTGGCACTTCCGGATGTTAGGTTCGATGCTCAGTTAGTAGGGCACACATTGATGCCCCAAGTCAGTGGTTGTAGGCTCGAGTCCTCCCAGGGCAAATATTCATTCTCGTATTAAAGAATAAATAACATATATGATCTTTGAGGTCATTTTAAAACTAAAGTTTAGAGCCTTTGAGAGATTGCATACAGAGAATCTACGAAAGTTGTTATAGTTGAAATAGTTTCCTCGTTGAAATAGTAACCCGTGAATGTTTTAGATAAGAGTGCGACCGTATCCTGCAGCGAGAACTACATGAGAATCGACCTGGAAAGAAACGTGTTCAACATATCGGCCTACTCCGCAATTACGCTCAAAGATTCGAATTGCAAAGCAACGAGCTCAAGGAGTTATATCAGCCTCGGTACCATTCCAAGTCGATGTGGCTCTAAGCGCGAAGAAACGTATGACCACATCATATACAAGAACGAGGTTAACATGATAGCGAAGCCAACTAAAGGGTTGATCACCAGGGAGAATAACATGAGAATCAGTTTTATGTGTTCGTACAAAAAAACCGGCAATGTCAGCTTCGTGTCATTCAAGCCTCTCTCTGAAGTTAATGTAACGGCAGGTGGTAAGTATCGATTAATATTTTGTTTGCCACTTCAGTTTTATTCAGATTTTATACTTTATGTTATTGTGAAACTGCTTTCTTTTCTTTAACAAAATTAGTACCAGAAACAGCATGCATTAAAACATACGGAACGTTTAGAGTTGTACTTGTTTTAAAGTGTGATAAAGAATTATGATTTTTTATTGCTTACTATGAATAAATACTATTGCTGGATTATGTTTATAGCTTGATTGAGGAAGATGGACCTTAAAGATATTCTCTAAAGTGATTAAAACCCTAAATTCAAATGTTTTTTAAGTTCAATTATTTCCCAAAACATCGATATAACCTCGAGTTATTAATAGACTATATCAATGGAAGATGTATTTGAAATCTAGAATATTTGAGTAGAATTAGGCTAGAAGGCTAATCCACTATATACCTAGTAATCCTAAAAACAAAAATTAGTGAAAATTACTATAACATTTTTAAGAACATAAAGCCACTTAAAATGCAATTTTTTCAGGGTTTAAGAAATTTGAGAATGATTCCCCTTGCTTAAAGTTTCCACTCTTGGCTTGTTTCGCATCTGTCACAACTAATTTTCTCTCTCGCCCTTCATAATCGGTAGCTCTTGCTAATAGGCAACTTTTTTTTACTTTACAGTTGGTTTCGGTAGCTTCACATATTACTTCCGGATGTATACAGACAGGAAATACACCACAGTGCATTCATACTTCCCTGTGCAAGTGAAACTGAGAGACTGGTTGTATTTTGAAGCGTATGCCAGTGTGGCTGATCAGAGATTGGTGGTACTGATCGACCAATGCTACTCAACACCAACAATGGATCGGAATCATCCGGATAAATACGTTTTTATCAATGATAGGTAGGCCTAGTTAATTCTTATTGCTTATAATGACACGTGTTTTAAATCACACGTGCCATTAGTGTTCTTAGGCATTTGCCAGTGTGTCTGATCAGAGATTGGTGGTACTGATCGACCAATGCTACTCAACACCAACAATGGATCGGAATCATCCGGATAAATACGTTTTTATCAATGATAGGTAGGCCTAGTTAATTCTTATTGCTTATAATGACACGTGTTTTAAATCACACGTGCCATTAGTGTTCTTAGGCATTTGCCAGTGTGTCTGATCAGAGATTGGTGGTACTGATCGACCAATGCTACTCAACACCAACAATGGATCGGAATCATCCGGATAAATACGTTTTTATCAATGACAGGTAGGCCTAGTTAATTCTTATTGCTTATAATGACACGTGTTTTAAATCACACGTGCCATTAGTGTTCTTAGGCATTTGCAAGTATGTCTGAGCAGAGATTGGTGGTACTGATCGACCAATGCTACTCCACACCAACAATGGATCGGAATCATCCGGATAAATACGTTTTTATCAATGATAGGTAGGCCTAGTTAATTCTTATTGCTTAAAATGACACGTGCTTTAAATCACACGTGCCATTAGTATTCTTAGGCATTTGCCAGTGTGGCTGATCAGAGATTGGTGGTACTGATCGACCAATGCTACTCAACACCAACAATGGATCGGAATCATCCGGATAAATACGTTTTTATCAATGATAGGTAGGCCTAGTTAATTCTTATTGCTTAAAATGACACGTGCTTTAAATCACACGTGCCATTAGTATTCTTAGGCATTTGCCAGTGTGGCTGATCAGAGATTGGTGGTACTGATCGACCAATGCTACTCAACACCAACAATGGATCGGAATCATCCGGATAAATACGTTTTTATCAATGATAGGTAGGCCTAGTTAATTCTTATTGCTTAAAATGACACGTGCTTTAAATCAAACGTGCCATTAGTATTCTTAGGCATTTGCCAGTGTGTCTGATCAGAGATTGGTGGTACTGATCGACCAATGCTACTCAACACCAACAATGGATCGGAATCATCCGGATAAATACGTTTTTATCAATGATAGGTAGGCCTAGTTAATTCTTATTGCTTATAATGACACGTGTTTTAAATCACACGTGCCATTAGTATTCTTAGGCATTTGCCAGTGTGTCTGATCAGAGATTGGTGGTACTGATCGACCAATGCTACTCAACACCAACAATGGATCGGAATCATCCGGATAAATACGTTTTTATCAATGATAGGTAGGCCTAGTTAATTCTTATTGCTTATAATGACACGTGTTTTAAATCACACGTGCCATTAGTATTCTTAGGCATTTGCCAGTGTGTCTGATCAGAGATTGGTGGTACTGATCGACCAATGCTACTCAACACCAACAATGGATCGGAATCATCCGGATAAATACGTTTTTATCATAACAGGGTTGTTGGATTAAGATGTGTTTAAATACTTCTGCTTTTTTACAGTGACTTGAGTGCACTGACAGACAATATGGACAAGAACATTCCACGTTCCTCAATTATCATCCTTTTCTTTATGGAAATGATTGCCTTAACCTTAAATTACAGTTACTACGTAGAATCTTATAAAAGAGGATTGAAACATCACCATCTATGAGTTGAATTTCATGCAGAGCAAAGCTGTTAGTTTGTACAAAATTCCACCAAAAACACGTGCTGTTTTTATCTCACTGTTCAACTTTCGCCCTGGAACATGAATCACGTTGCATGTTATCTTATTCATCTCTTCAGATGTCCAACAGACAACACTGTGCAATTCTACCAATCCAGACCAAACAGACAGAGATTCAGTTTGCAATCGTACAGATATGCCAAGAAAAGCACGGCCATCTACATCCATTGCGTTGTATTCATTTGTCACAAGGCTTCGGAATCGGACAGATGCAAGGCAGGGTGCAATGGAAACAATATCAACCGTGTGAAGAGGGACCTGGAAGGAGGTGCAGGCTATTCTCGTAATGATGAAACGTATACCAGATATACTCTAATCGAGGTTGGCCCCATTGCTTATGACACAGGGATCGACGGGCCAGGTGAGTAATGTTTGTAAGAATCAATTTCCTGTTGCAGAGGTCGGATCGGAGGCGGCAATTTATCTGGTTTTTCTTTATACCCCAATCAGCAGGCAACTTTGATTATTTTTATAAACTTTGTACTTTGCTGGCATAAACTATGTTCTGAAATGCGTAAAGCACCAACCACGCCACCAGAGTTTGCTCTAAGAAAAATGTCAAGATCCACAAATTTTCATAATAATCATGATAAGGTAATAGCTCAAGGGAAACACAATGTGGGGTAATCTTCTGGAAGTCCAGTTCCGAGAAGAGGGCCTGAATCCACGTTAGAAAAATCCATACACGCCACTACTCTTTTACTATTTGTTGCTTGCATTTTTATCAAGCTATCGGTAGTAATTGACAGTTGATAGGCTACTATCTCAGCAAGGTATTGGTCCTTGAGCTAAGAGAAGACTGCCCAGTGAGACTAATAGAGGCAATACGACCCTTGTCCTTCCTCTCGACAATCATCAACTATCAACATCATCATCAACCATCTCGATATGACCACGGGCGATTATTTCATTTCTTGCCTTTCTGCCTGAATATACGGAAATTTTTTCACTTAAAGGAGATAGGCTCGAACCTACGACCGATTGAACAAGAGATGAGTGATGTAACACTTGTACGTATCCGTCACTATGTGGTAATGATGAAATTATTTTTATTTTCCAGCGAAGAGCAGCGAAGGTTTTTCGTTCTCAACTACAACTCTGCTGTTGATCGTTGGTGTGGCGATCCTGGTGGTTGTGGTTGCAATCCTCTTGGTGAAAATGCGGAGAAACAGAAATGCATCTGGTGACACAGCAAGGAAGACCGAGCTTGAAATTGGTATTGATCATGCACCGGGCGGCAGAGAATACGTCGTCACGGATGAAGTGAATGGCGAGACAAAGGATGGGAAAAGGCAGGAGGAGAGTTTATAAACAGTGTTCATTATATCACGAACAAGATAGAAAAGAAACTTTGTTACTTTAAGTTTTTCATATATCGTTAGGTTTACTTCATCGCGGGGCAAATCACTCAAAAAATCTCGTGCACTATGGCTAAAAATCTTAAAAGATCTTTACAAATCTTTCAAATTCTGAAAAATTTTAAAAAACTCAAAAAACTTTAAACATTTAGCCAGAAAAATCTAAAAAAACCTTGAAAAACCTCTGAAAACTTAGAAATCTATAGGAATCATAATCTCTCTGTTAGTCTTAAAAATCTTTAAACATCTCGAAAAACCTCGTAGACTTTAATTGAAGTGATTTTCCCCTGAGTTTCATATTATCATACTAATCAAAGAGTAAGAAGTAGGTCTGATTAAAAGAGAACTTTAAAACTTTTAATTATGATTTTTGTTAATCAAACTTTTTTTATACATGTCTAGATATCGTTTTATATACTTTGTGTTAAAGGGTCGTTCAATTGTTACTTGGTTACTTGCTCACTCACTTTATCGAATTCCAATTACACACATGAAAGATTGTTTCCAAGAAAAAAGGGTTGAAAACCTAAAGGGATTTCAATTAAGGAGGTACAGCCCCTTACAAGAATGTTCGTCTCAACAAATAAATCGATAAGAGAGAATGTGTCAGGGTTGAATATCGAACTCACCACTTGTTCAAGATTTACCATAATTCGTTTTATAAAGAAATCTTTAGCACCCACTATGAAGCAGGAGATACAAAATAGCCGAGCTGCAACCATCCTTTAGCCTGGTTCTTGCTGCTATTTTAGCTAAGTGATATATATTATATTGGGATGTAATAACACCAGAAAACACATAAAATCTAGCGTTTTCATGTACTCATTATCATTCACTTTTATCGAAACTTGGCTCCTCACACAAGGAAAAATGGCTCCTTACTCAAGAAAAATACTTCTAGCAATGACGAGCGTTGTTCATATCTTACGACGACAAGCAAAGGGAAAAAGTAAGACAAAGGCCCGGTAGCACAGATGGTTCTGGGTGAGGGAAATTTTTAAGAGTAAACGTTTAGCGAATAAAATGGGTTGCTTCAAGAGGTGAGAATGAATGACTGTGAGTTCACTATCGCTATTTTCATCGAATTGGATGTTTTTATTCTCTGTTATTAAAGAAGATTTGAAGCAAAACGTCGTCTGAAACGCAATCCGAATACCTAAAATCATAATGATCCAAAGTTTTTTTTGATTCGAAGACTCCTTTTATCAATCAAACATTTTGCAACAAAGGATTTGACCGCATGGGATTGCCTTTATCACAAAAGGATATCCAAAAATTCTGAAATTATTTCGTGAAACGAATATTTTTTTCATGTACTCACTAACGATTAAAACGAATAAACGCAAACGTTATCGTGAAAATCAAGATAATCACCAAGTGAGTGTGAGTACCAGCCTTTTGGCAGCCATATTCAAAGGTTTAGCTCAAGCCTTTGGCCATTGGCTTTAAATTGCAACATTAGGCTCGAGAAACAAAAGAATGCTTGACCCACTCTTTATCTTTAGATCAGTAGATCAAACACACGGGCATCTTTATGAAAGCCTAAAAATTAACAAAATTTAGCAAACAGCAGGGTTCAAGATTTAGCTACCAACCCGAGGAAATTTAATCGGTGATGACATATCTGTATCTGATGTTTTCAATTAAAGCCTCCGAGCAAGCTCCCCTATAATACACGCTCTTTTTTATAAAGAACCTTTTATAAGTAACCTACATGTCGAAGGTCGAAAAACTTAAGGAACTTTTACTACTAAAGGTCAAACCACTAAGAAACTTTATGATTTTTTTTATATTCATTTGGTGAACATTAATTTATAAGGCATGGTCTAATACGGGTAATTAAATTATACCAGAGCAGGCTACTGCAATTGACATATGCCTCCACCGGGTCTCGAACCCGGGGTTTTGCGGACACAGGCGAGCACGCTAACCACTGTCCTAAACCTGGACAAATTTTCATTTGGTGTAGAAAAGCAAGTTCTCTAATGACTATCTAACTAACTTTTAAGTTTTTTAGGCCTAACCTAGGCTTCTTTGTATCATAATATGTTCCATGTTTCCTTTAAGGAACTTTTAGAATTACAAACTGGTCAAAAGAGGTCTCAAAATAAGGAACTTAACGAACTAGGCCCTGAGCTAGATTCTTTATAAACAAAGGCGTGTACGCTCAGGGAGACAGAAAACAACAAAATTTATGTACCAATGAAAGACTGTTCTTAACACTGAGTGCTAAACAAGGAGGCATGGGGCCCAATTTCTGGTAAGAAAAGAGTGAGAGAGTAGACCAAAGAACAGAATGGACTTAATAGAATACATACCTATGTTGCTGATTCATACTACCTTTACAGTTGTACTGAAAATAAATACAGGATAGATGTTCTTTGATGTTCCGGTAATAGATAAGGAAACGAATTCTCGGGAAACAATAATCTGATAAAATGATGCCCCAACAAGCCAACAACTACTACATTCAGTGACTAAGATTCATTTTCACTCAGGGAGTTTACATCGAAATCATCGATATTTTGCATGACATTCTTCAGCTCCTCCGACAAGTCCAGTGACATCTCAAACCCGTTTGTCATATCCGGAATAGAAACAGAGTCGAAATCATCGGAAGCCAGACCAAGTTCGTTATCTTTGTGCCTTAATGATCCCATTTGGAGATTCTTTAGTTGTTCTTCGCTATTCACGAATAAAGTAGGAACTTCTTCAAATTCTAAATTCGGGTCAGTGAGTAATCCAAAATGTGAATTTGGGAGATCATTTTGATTCGAAGCATCATGAATATTTCCACTAATATTTTTCAGATTTTGAGATATTTCTCCATCATCAGATATATCTGACTGGTTTTCTTCTGTTTGACTATCATCAGCTTGAAACCCCGTTTGAGTAGGTTCAGTAATTACCACACTTGTTCCACATTGATCAACAGTATTCATTTCGGCGTTGCATTGACTGGATCTTGTCGCAATATCCTCGGTATCATTTGCATCATTCTCAGTAACGTCAGTATCACAGCCATCATTATTTTCAGCGTTCACTTTAGCATTGTCAATTTTGCCATCTTCAAGTGTTCTGCCTAAATGAATATCATCATCAACTGTGGCTTTAGAACCGTGATTTTCATCGTCAATTTCATTACCATACCTTTTGGCATCGGCATCGTCGTCAGCAGCATATTTGATGATAGCAATTTCAGCATTGTTATCAGCTGCATTACTCTCCATCTTGGCAACGTTACCATTACTAACATCCTCCATCCCCGACAAAGCATTTATTATCATGAAAGTCTCTGCACCTTTATCCATCGCCAGGTTATTTTCAGAGGCAGCCTCCGTCAGCTCATAGGGCGTCGAATTAGGCACAGGTAAAACAATATGCAACTTATCTGAATCTGGATTCGGTTTGCGATTCGCATCATTATCTGAAAATCGCTTGGGATCGTTTGCTCTCAGCAGAGCTTCATATATCTCGTAAGATGACATATGATCAAATTTCGTCTTCGTACTTGGGTGAACTAATAGCTTCTTATCGACGTATAAAGGCCCTCTTTTTGCTATATCCATGATGTTATTGTTACGATGACTGGGTCTTAAGTTGCGTATGCTGAGCTCTGATACATCATACGTTTTATACTGTCTTTGCGTGAGTATGGCGTTCTTTAACGCTCGCATCACCGCAGGTTGTGGGCGCGGGTGCATGGCATATCTCTGCATGATTTCGGAACCTTCGTAGAACGGATGTGGGAGTGAACGCTTGACGTTGTATGTGGTATTTGCCGGGATTACCCTCGCATTCACTGGTTTGTTCTCGATTTCTCTCATCATGTCCGCTCGTGCGTCCTCCAGGCTGACCCCCGCTGACTTAAAAGGGGTCAGAGATCGGTATTTCTCGTACGTTTGTCTCATGATGTCTTTATTGCTAGGCCAGTCATTAAGGCTGGCTTTGCTAGGTATCGGAGAGGCATTCAAAAGTTCTCGAACATCTCTCCCTTCATGATTGCAAGGCTTTGCATTAGTTTCTGAACTCGTTAAGCTCAGTCCATGCTTCATACTTTCATTTGGATTTCTTTCTGATATCTCCTCCACTTTCTCTGTTACACTTTCTGCTTGTAAATTCTGTTCTGGTTCTACTTCACCATCATCTTCCTGTTGCTGTTGTTGTGGTTTCTCTGGAATGACATCAATGTTTTGGGGTGCAACTGCTTCGAACGTTCTTTTCATTGGGCTTGATGGGGTGGGGGCCGGCGCACGAACGATTTCTTCAGCAGCTTGCCTAATATAGAAAATAAGATATTCTATCATAACAACTCTATGCACACAAAAACAAGGAAAATACTTTTCCAATTCAATGAAATTCAAATTATAGGGAAAACATCTTTAAACTTCATATTTGAAATCAAGAATCATAAAATTATCAAACGTTTATCCTTTGACGCACTTTATATAAATCAGTTATAAATGATCTTCGAGATTCAATCTTAACAGTAAAACAGTAAAAATCATAAATTAGTTCGATCACGAATAGGGCTTGATATGGCCGAATCTTTTATAACCGGTTTATTCAAAGTGCGTCAAGGAATAACGTTTGATATCTTTATGATTGGTATCTTTAAATATGAAGTTTACAATTCCTTCATGGCCTCATCAAGAATCGTAAGTAACCTCGTCGAGAATCGTACGTAACATCGTCGAAGATTGTAAGTAACAAGAACATCGTTACAATTTAAGATGTATAAAAAACAGATTTTACCTACACAATCCAAGAAAAAGTAGAGCTTATCTAGTTTGGACCGCATAAAGCAAAATATAATAATCTAAGAGTAAATTTAAAGTACATGGCTGAATACGCTATAAAGATATAACATGATATACAAGTAAGAAGGCAAAATTGAGCGTGAACTAGTGACTGGTCAGTATACAAGGGAGTATCACGAAGTTTAGAGTGGCAACCTTTGGTCGAGTTAAACCAGCCCCGTCCCTCAGCCGGAAATTCATTACTGCAAGTAAGTCCCTTGGAGCTATTCAAGAATTACAGTGACAGCCATACTTACCAGTGAAATACGAGACTTTCTGCCAAATCCTGAACAAGTCTTTCATCCAAAACTTCAGAGTCCAACATTTTCACATAATCTTCGGTTGAATATGGCGGCTCCACAGTCAAAGAATCCTTGAAATTCTTCACTTCTTCACTGATGATCCGATTAACTAAAGAAGAGCAGGGGGAGCAAGAGGGGGTTGCCCCAGTACCCTCTATGGGCTGCATCCGAATATCTCGCATTTGGTGGCTGGGAATTGAATTCCGACAGTGATTTTCAATCGGTAATTGTTTCAGTTTGTCTTTCGGTACCGATACTCTGGGTAAGGCCAATTCTTCACGCTTCAAAGGTGGAATATCAGCAGGGACACTGGGTTGAGTCATTTGACAGTCACAATCATCATAATCAGATTTGAGTTTCGGCTGATGACCGTTCTGTATCACAAATGGTCCGTCTGCTTCAGTATCGACATCCCGAGGGCCCTTATTTTGTTTCTGTAATATTTTCTCGCTACTTGTTCCTTCCAGGGCTGTATCCCCTAAATGACCAGTAGCCAGTCGGTCGGATGCGCGGGTATTCTTTGGCGTGGCAGGGACAAAGCGGCTAGTTCTTTTGGGCTCGTTTTCCTCCCTGAGAAGACCATCCCCGTGAAGTTGCATCTCACTTGCCTCACCTCCTGCTGCAGGGCGTCTACAAGATCTGGTAAATAAATTTTGACGGATAAGCAAACTACTATACTCGAGTTCGGGTCTTTTGAGGGCAAAAACATGCATTCGTCCTTATGATATTATAAATATTCGTAACGAAGAAAAAATAGAATTTGAATAAACATTGGATTTCATCAACATCGGTTTTATTGGGTTTAATCAGAACTAATCCAATCTGACTGATTCCAGAAGCAAAAAACACATCTTGTGTAACTGATTACCTTGTACCTTCCAAAATATCCCTTGTCATAGGTGGAAGTCTTCTTGGATACAATCGACTGGGCGAAGACTGTGAAATGTGAGTCGTTCTTGAGAAGCTTCTTGATGATTTATCCTGAATGAATATACATCTTTGATTTTAATTCATCTTCAATAAAAATCTTTATTTCTAAATATAAATAGCTTTTGCCTTAAGCCGTGATAAGCTCAAGAAAGCAATGAAGAGAAGAATGAGATTCATACCGTGGGATGCACTAATAGCGCATTCCCACGGGCATAACTAATCCAGTATTATTTTCTCTAGGTTTTTAAAGCCAATAAGAGCATTCGCATCATCGAGTCGACCAATCAGAGTCTTCCATTTACAATTCTAGTTAATGCAAGCTGGTTTAACTGCAAGTGTGAAGGCAGTATAATAAACTAATAAGCAAGCTACTGAGTAAATGTCTTCAATGGTGAAAATATCAGAAAAAGGTAAATTCTAATTACACAAAAATGTAAACAATTATCCCCCTCCCACTTATGTGCGAACGCACACATGGACCCTTGAAGACCACTTATTCTAAATTGAGTCCTTCCCACCATCTCCTTGTTACGATAGAAAAAAACACTGGAAGCCAAAAAAAATAAAAGCAAAGAAAAATTATGTTGAATAGCGAAAAAACAAGATTAACCTTGCATTAGAAGGATAGAGGCAAAACATGGACGGAAAAAGAAAGGGAAGGACAGGAAGATGCTTTGCTAAATATTAACGTCTTTGAAAACACTTCCCTAAAGTTTTAATTATACGTACATGATAGGCACAAGCCTTGTATACAATTATTCTAGTTTAATATTGGAAGAAGCCTACTTTGTTAGTGCAAGATTCCAAACACCAAATTGGACTTACTTGATTAAAAGGAGTTTCCAGAAACCCGAAATCTGGGTTGTTGCCTGTAATAGTCTTCATGGATACCTTGGCTACTTCTGATGTGCTACAAATGATTTGATTGAGATCAATATGATTGTTAGCTTTGGTTGCAATTCTAAACTCACAAACTCCTAAAATACAAGCGCTTGATGTTTGATTTAGGCCAGCATAACAGACGAAAAGAAAAGCCACTTAATTATAAATGCAAACAATACACAGTACGTCTATAATTACGTTTGTCGTACCTCTGGCCATCAGCAGACTTGCACTTCTTTCGTTTCTAAGGAAAAAGTCGTTACATCAGTACATGCAATACAAAAAGCAGACAAGATGGAATTCGATATGAAGGGTGTATAGCGAAAATGAGGCAAAGTGTTTCGTTCTGATGATTTCCTTCGATTTTGATGATAGCTGTTGTAAGGGTGAGGGAAGCAAGACAAGGCTTTGAAGGCAGAAAAAAGCTTTCTGTATCACACTTAGAATACGTTTCTGGCTGAAATTTGTACGAGCTAAGAATTAAACACTTTTTGCTATTCATTACAAGTTATTATAAGTTAAAACATTAATCTTATATCGCTGCCTCGTAGGATATTGCGGGGAAGAATTTGTCTGAAAATGATATTCTCCTCAATGGAATAACAAGAAAATATCTTTATTTCTTTGCCTAATATATAGTTTACTCTGCGCTTTTTGCTTTGTTGAAATAGTTATCCGTTTTCATAGCTTAGGTACCTTTTTATTTTTTGAAGGAATCCAAATCATGTAGGGGATGGGAGAAATATTTTCCTCATTTGAAGAATTCTGGCACTGAATTTGTGTTGGTTGAGTTTTCCTTGCTTTGTCCTTCTCTTTGAAATTTTCAAGCTCCCTTTCTTTCCGGTGAAACTGCTGTTTGCTCCGTTGCCTCAGTTTTTTCAAGTACAGTGAGGAGAATGAAGGAGATGGACTCGCACATGGAGCTCTTGGAAATCTTGATGCTTTGCCAAACTCCCTGAAAAAGTTGCAATGTCATGAAGATTTCCATTCATCTATTCAAAATCAACAGAACAACCTTTATAAGAAGCAACAGGCATTGCAAGTATAGATGTTAGTATTCATGTTAGTTCTCTCTCCGACATACTACTCTGATGAGTGTCAGACTACTACTATTTCTAAGAAGTCACGCAGCTAGTATGACACGTCTCATCGCATCGCAAGTTCTTTCTGTCCCGTGTCAGATCAGAAACTCTATTCGATATATGTGCTTCTCTTGACAGATCCGGTTTAATTCCAATGCGTACTGAATCATGCCCGAGTTTTAAACGCAAAAGCCTTTAGTCGTTATGTTTCGCGATATTTCCAATTTAGCTGGCCATTTAAATTGTTATTAACATGATTTTATGATACAGGCAAAAATACAATTAAACTTGATTTTGAATTAAACTATCATTAATTAGTCTCAATTATATATATATTAATGGAATATATATTAATCTTACTAATATATATTAATCTCAATTGAATTTAATCATGAAATGGCCTGGGTTTCTTGTAGCCCCGGTTTCGCAGTGGTAGCGTTCTAGAGTACAAATCTAGAGGTCGTGGGTTCGAGTCCTACTCAGGTCATTTTCATTCTCACATATCATCTTGATTGATTTTCCAAATCCTGCTTCTCCTCAAGTAAACTTAATTTTCCTTACTTTGTAGAAGACAATGGAAATGTTGTTTCCCTGCTTGGCGGGACAATTGGAACGTGATATCCAGCTTGGTATCTTTCCGAGGAATCATCATCTGAATCAACGTCTTCATGCAACAAGTTCACAACTTTTAAGGTTGGGAGTGACCCTGAAAAATAAGACATTCAATTTTTAAGTTCTCAACTTGAGTAAGAATACAGTTATGATAACTTAATGTCATGATAAGTTGGTGATAGTGTTTTTTGGTAAGTGATAGGTGATAGTAATAAGTGATAATGGTAGGTGAGCAGGGAGATCGAAATCAAAAGCTAAAACACATATCATCTCTTAATCTAAGCTAACAGGAGAGTACACCAGACTTATAAGTCATACTATCTTTTTGAGGTTTGCCATTAGGGATTTATGCCCTATTAGCCCTATGTTGCAACTTACAGAAGACTTAATTTGCATAGCAAAAAAAATAAGAAAGCAATATGTAAAACTTTTTTTCTGCAAAAGAAAGGAAAGCAACTGGAAAAAACTGCTATACCGCAATACTTTGATAGAATACCTGGGTCGTACATTTAATTTTCAATCGAGATAATTTGTGAGAAGGAAAATGACCCGAGTAGGACTCGAGCCCACAACCTCTAGATTTGTGCTCTTGAGCGCTACCACTGCCCAAACGGGGCTTCTAGAAACCCTCACACTAACTGCAGTACCATTAACCGAATGCAGAGAAGAACCTATACGGCGGGCTCTTTAACACTACACTGGACCTGCCGAAGGGCGACGACTTTCTCACACCAGGAGGACCATTGCAGTCCAGTCACTGGTTGGAGTTGCAGGAGTAAACTTGAGGAGAAGCAATATTTGGAAAATCAAGATAATCAAGAATATTTGTGAGAATGGAAAGTGAGAAAGGTGTGAGAAAGTCGTCGCCCTTGGACAGGTCCTGTGTAATGTTAAAGACCCTAGATAGCCCGGATAGCCTCCCAATATCTCTGCATTCGGCTAGTGGTGCTGCAATTTGTGTTAATGAAATGACCTGGGTTTCTTGAAGCCCTGTTTGCGCAGTGGTAGAGCTCTAGAGTACAAATCTAGAGGTCCTGGGTTCGAGTCCTACTCAGGTCATTTTCATTCTCACAAATTATCTCTATTGATTTTCCAAATCCTGCTTCTCCACAAATTTAATTTTCAAAATTTTCAAATTTTTTTTTGTTTATTTATAGGGGGGGGGGGCATTAGGAGGAGGTATTAATTGAATTTTCTTCTAATCTTCCTTATTCAAACATATATGATGATTGCACTGGTAGCATGAAATTCTGAGTAGCTACTACCATGTAATTCGAATATCGAAGGGGTATAGAACAAATTTTCTTAATGTTCTATAAATACAAATCTATTAGATGGGTATGTTTTAGTAGTGGGAGGTCTTCATGAAAAAGGATTGTATAGGTTTTATGGGGGTAATTTAAAGAAGGGGTAGTTTTCTTGAAGCATTGTACGGTATGTGCAAGGATTAGGTTTTCAGCACAGATCTCAAAATTAAGACTGGAGCAAGCATTATTTGGTATCTGCAATATTTGAAGCCATTGCTTTGGCTCGCACTTAGCCTTCCAATATGGCTGCCAAAGAAATTACATTGACTTAGTCCATTGTTAACAATAGCAGTTAAATTAGTCAGTCTTGTGCTGGTCATTCATAACATTACAACAATCATCAACGACAAAAGCAAGCCTCAGTGGAATTTCAATGCATTGAAATGGCTGCCAATAGCTTCAGTTTAAAACAATAGATACTCCACTCAGTCTGTTTAGAGATCAGTGGTTTTTTTCATGGATTTTAGATCTAACCATTTTCTTAAAACATTTCTAACCTAGTTTCACTCTCGTGGGGTCTAAAATTGATGGGTGTTTTTGTTGGGTAGATTGCACGTCAAGCATGCTGAGTTTACTAAGGGAGAATCAAATTCAATAGTTTTTTCACTATTGATCAAACGCGAACTCAAACATTTGTTTCCTCTTTTGTGAGAACCGCTGATTTGGCTCCCTGATCACTGAGCCTTATTGGCCATCAATATTGTGCATATACAATTATCAGCTCTTTTTTCAAAATGAAATCCTTATGGTTCTTTCCTTTCTCTTCCTTACTTTTTGCAATATGCTACCTTTAAAGTTGGTGTCTCACATTTTGATATAGGCCAATGTGTCAGAAATTCTGCTGAAAACAGAGTTCAATTGATTTAGGTGGTAAACATATCATTCATCAAAACAGAACAAACAGAACTCACATGCGTGAGCTAAATTGCTTACGACGTTGCAAACAGTGAGCAAAATGGCACAAATGCCAAAAAATATCTAACACATTAGATATTTTGCTTTCTGATAGAAAAGCAAAATTGATTGCGGCTTTACCACCGCTCACTGAAGAGAATTGCTTAAGCAAAATGATATGAATGAAACTTTGCTTAAGTAAAATACTCTCTGTGGCAGCAGGTAGGCCTCTCTAATTTGTTTATTATGGCACCAGAAATAAGAATAAGCCTCGAAGAAAAGGTTTTGTTCTACTTGCCTGTCCATGAACTACTGTTGAGATCACTTAGAATTGAATTTTTCAACGATTCTGCTCTTTTATCCAAGTGTTTCGACATATCATTCTTGAATGCATGTCGATGTTGTTGTTGTTGCTCTGATGGGGAAGAGAGGAGAGGATCGAATATTGTTCCGATGGGCAATGTTTTCTTGAACGCGTTGATCATGTCAGCCTTTGCACTGCTCCAGCAGCAAGGGTGCTGGCATAGTAATCCACAATTAGTCCCCTCCATCTTTTACCGCCAGTTCATCGAAGGATGATTGTGTTCTGCATCATAACAGTCCTGAAGTTCTCATACCAACCTACAGTAGTCAGTTGTTCTTTTGACAGTTCTCTGTTCTCCGTTCTCCCTTCCAAGCAACTGTCGCTGTTGTTGTTGTGTTGCTAGGAAATCAATCTGAAACGAGGCTATGACTACACAAAATGGGTAATAACTATATGTCATGGGAGTCAAGGAGGTTATTAAATATGCGTGATGTCATCATCTATGACGGTTAACGAGTTTTCAATTCAATTGACCGATTCTTTTTCGGCTTGTATTCTCATCGTTCAGTGACGATCACCGACCAAGCGCAGCTCCCTCTGATTTCCAAGATGGCCGCGAAGAAGCTCGAAGCTTGCTAGCCCTTAGCTCTAGACTATCAATCTGAGTCTGACTGACGGTGGACGATGGTCTTCTCTAAACTTTGTTAAGCAATGATGGTGAGTAAATTCATATTTCATATGATTGATAGCATCTATACGAAAATTAGATCCGGATTCTCAAGATCGATGATTGATGTTTAGGCCACCATCCAGCATCCGCATCCTGATAAACTGATAACATTCTACATCGCAACATTACACAGGATTCATTTAAGGTATACCTAATAAGATGTGGTGCCATCTGGCAGGCTACACTTTTTCTTATATATTATTATATTCTTAAGAGAGAATCCTTTTATTTAGGTAGTAGGCTATTAAATTTTATGATTGTCATCTTACTAACTTAAAAATCCCGAGGGCCAGGGGCACTCAGTATCAAAAGGATGGTGAGTTCATTCCTTAAAACATGTTTCTGAATCAGCATTAGAAACAAAGGTCAAAACTGGCATTAGAATTTTTAGAGGCCGCTGATGCTAAGTACCCCTTTTGAGGGGCATGAAGGGCATTCTTAAAGAAATTTCTACTGCTGGGTAGATTTGTGAAAAGAGCCCAACCCTATCAATTATAGCAGTTTCCAGTGTTATGTTCAAAATCTGGGACTCAAAAGAATGACCAAATGACAAAATAACCCTACCAGTCTATCATCTGCCATCACTGCATCTATTGAATTTTAACTATCCCTCTCCATTTTCTCATTCCGGACGAAATTAAACCAACCTTCTATAAATGTATACTTGAGTATTAAAAAAATTCGAACGAGGATGATGAAATGGCTACCGAAGCGTCCTGAACTCACACTAGGCCCAGATTTACAAAGTAATTTAAGACCACTTTACATGATGATACAGTATGTTTCCTGATTGAAATAAAATCAATAGACCTTAACTTTCTTTAAACAACAATTAAAATGAAATTATCATGTTTTTAATTCAATTCAGGCCAATATTTTCAACACCATTTGATAAAATTTTAAAACCATGATATGAAAAGGGGCACATCAATAAGAGTTTCAAAATTAGGAGGGAATTCTAGGCTTTTTTGTTTTCATTTGTTATAAGGATTTGCAGTAAGAAATGAGTTTCAAAATGATGTTATTTCATAATAATTTGAGTATTAAGATGCTGTGCAGAAACCTAAGCAAACCTATGAAAAACGGACAAGAGTCTTCATAAAGTTAATTAAGATTTTTACTGAAAGTACAATAAAGTTCAAATAAATCGGTTTTGCATCATAACTTCTGGAAATTTTAATTAAATTTAAAGCATAGGAAACAGACTTTTAGTCATAACATTTGGGACAGAATTCTATCATTCATTAACCAAATAAATTCCATTTTATATCTTGGATCAGAAAGAAAAGCTTCAAATTTTGCATTCATCCTCAAAGGCCCTGAGTTACTTTCTTTCGTCCCTCAACTTTGCAAAGGATTCCCAAACTTAAAATTCTGAAATGCAAACTTACCAGTATTCGTTCAAGCCATTTTTTGTCAAAACTTCTTCTGAAAACCCCCAGTTTATGACTGATATTCTAGTTTACATTGACTTTTTATTTGAAATTTTGTTTGACGGCGTAATCATCTTTGAAAACCTGTAGAACCTTTCAAAACTCTCACAGCGAACTAAATTTGACCACTTGGATCACGGGAGCAATGGTTTTTACTTTGAAGGGATAAAAACTGTCAACAAAGTTTGAGGCTAAGGGAGGGAGCATACTTTAAACTGCCATTTCCTCATTCTCGTTTGAATACTTTTAATAGGTCAGTGTATTACGGTAGTAGAGCTAACCCTTAAATACAGTAAAAGGAAATTGTTTCTACAAACTGAACTGAATGATGAAAATAAACATTACGTGTTCCTCATCTTATAACGAGTGTCTTCTTACTTATTGCAGGCTGAACAGATCCAGGAGCATTCCTCTCTAAAAACCTCCTCAGGTATTTTTTCACAAGATTTGTGAAACCATTCTTTGCATCGTTCACATTCTGCCATTCTTTCTGATCTCCGTGCCATATATGGTTTCCTGCATGTGCAATACAGCTCTATGGTCTTTCTCTTTTTCGAGCGATACTGAGGCGTACTGTAACCTTTTAGCTTGGGAAATGGTGTCAGAACATCAATTTTCAAGCACTGAACCAAGTGCTCCCTCATTTTGGCTTCGTCATACCTGATTTTGGAGGGATCTTCAAAATGTGCTAGACTTGAGGCATATGCGATCGCAAAAAGTCCACAGTTTGTTCCATTTGTTTGCTGTTGAACTGGCTGGATGTCCACATATATCTCTGGCAGGTCAGGGCAATATAGTAAATCAGCAATTTGCTTCTGAACTTCGGAGTTAATGGTTCCCCGGCTGTTGAGGCTGTCATATAGATAGACTGTTCCATCAGATGAAATTTGTGTTCCATTGTAATTTGAAACACAAACCCAGTGAAGTTGGCCTGTGTGGAGAATCTGGATGAATGGCCTATCAAATTTGTGTTTCGAGAAGTCTGGGATCATTCCAAGAGTTGTATCCTCCAAGCCAGTGAATGCTATAGTTTTGGCTAATAATCTATTCTGAGCAATGTTTATTGTTATGTCAGTAAGCATATGTCCATTAGTTATTTCTTCCTTTTCAGTTCTTGTAAATTTAAGGTTCCAACGGTGCTTTGGAGGTGAAGGAGGGTCAGTTGGTGGTGGAACAGTACCAGTAATTCTGACATCAGCCGTTTCGGGTTTGGAAGTCTTCTCAGTAATCTTCAGTGCACTTGAATGCTTCTTATTTTGCATGAGAAAGTTTTGAGGATGACATTTGCGATTAAGGTTTGGTAGACGTTTGTTATCTTTTGGTACTTCTGCTTGTGCCTTAGCCTGTTTGGGGACTTCAGCAAATGAATTCTGTTTAGTGGATGCACTACACAAAGGAGGCAGATTGACTTTGGTGTCAATTTTGATAGGTTGCTCATTCTCCTTTCCATCATAGTTGGCTGCTCTTTCGGCAACGCGGGATAAATTCAAGTCACCTGGGTCCGTATTCAACGCTGCTTTGTTTGAAGCGTCTGCCTGGAGATGAATTTCAAGAAGATTTTGGCTTTCTTCAACATTGTAGTCTGGAGCTTCATCTGCAACTTTTATCACCAGGTTTTTAGCTGCACGTTTGGCCGATGCTCCTGCTCCAACGCGTCCTGAAAATGCCCTCTTCCGGGATTGTCTCATCGGTATCTTAGAGGCAGTCTTCTCACTCAGTTGGATGGTCCTTCTTCTGTCTGCGACTGCTGGCTCCATGTGCAGGCCATCTTCTTGCGGAATTGATGACTTAATGTCTTCCCGAAGATCGATCAAGCTATCTAAAAGTGTAGAGAGGCATTCATCGTCGTCAATTAAATAAGTCATAGATGACAGCTGCTTGATGACTTCTCTGCACGCAGAAGCTTTGCTACGTTTTGGGTACGACATCTTCGGGAGATCGTGAACTGTCTCAGTAGCCATAACACTTGATGTTGAATCAGCTTCCGTCAAGTGGTCTTCTACTTCTTGCTTCTCAGTCTCTTTAATGACCTTCCCATAGCTTACATCTTTATCCAGTGTAAAGAATGGTGAATTGATGTAGGATGGAGGGAATTTTTCCCAAGACCAGTTACTGTGAATTCGAATTATGGCAAGAAAATGTTTACATGGCATGAACGAGGAAGAATAGTCGGGGCATGAACAGCTCGGCATCGTGTCGTTATTGCCGAATTGCAGATTATACCAATCCTCACCTATGTAGCTTTTTACTTTGAAAATGCCACACTCTCCATCGACAACAACGACGTCCTTTTCAGGGATGTCTTCTGAAGATGTCATTCTTCTCATGCAATGGGTAACAAACTGCCTTGGTCTGTTCTGGAGGAATTCAGGAACACGGGAATTGTATCGCTTGTATTCTCTCGAGAATCTGCTGTTCTCTTCTCTGTACCTAATGAAAAGAAGAAAGAGATTAATGTTGATATTTGTTTGACAAGCTTCTAGTTTTGCATATATTTAGATAAGTGTTGTCAGGACCAATATATTTCCTAATATCGCATTGCTGCCTTATTTCAGCCAATTTCTGTGTGTTTGAAAAGAATAATCCAAGAAAAATACTGATGATTGTCATCACTCAACAATGATAAGTAGTCCCTTTTTAAGGGGGTTATAAACTAAAAACGTTCAATACTTTAACGCAATTTTGCTCTCTAGGAGCAAACCTATCTAGTTATTTTACGGATACCCGTTAGAGAAGGTTGAGTTCATAGAATTATTTTGTTCGTAAAACCATTCATCATCAATACTTGTAATTTTTCATTAAAACTTGTTGGCTAGAAAATTCTTTCTAGAGATCGTTACGTTCAGCTACAGTTTAGGTAGTTGATCTTGATTTGGGACTTATCCTAGTTGACGAACAGAAAATATATCAACGTGTCTGACGAAATTATTTTGGAACTATTCTTTTGGAAAATGTAAAATGAATATATATTCTCACTTTTCTATAATGTAACAACACATTTCATTGCTTATTTTTGTTATTGCAGGTCAAGTTGTCTTTAATGGCGAAAAAGCTTTTTCAATATAGGAAAATTGTACGTCTGCTTACTTGGTCCACTTATCAGGAAGATAATCTTCTACCAACACTGTTATGAGTCCACTAAGAGACGAGTCTTTGTAGTGCCGTAAGTATCCATGCTTTAGCTCTCGGTTCTGTCTTTCAACGCCATTATTTGTTCTCACCACAATGTTGAACGTCGCGTCTCGAAATGCCCAAACCCATTTCTATGAAGAAAAAAGATGAAAGTAAATAAAGGAAGAGTTAAAGGATTATTTTCATGTTGTTTACATTATCCCAGTCATAGCCAGGTGAAATATCATTGTTGAGACATCTTTGAACTTACAGTGAATCTTCTTACATTCTCCTAGGGAGATTATTAAATGATTAAAATAATATTTTCACTGTAAATGCAGTGGGTTCCCGATTTAAGAAACTTTAGCGGGAACCAGAAGAGTTTTCGTTACATAAGTGCTCTTTAAGGCGAGATAATTATAGGTAATGCAGAATCCAAAAACCAAATGTTTTGTTCATACTAGGATTTTAGCTGTATGTAGAGATCCCGCAATATTGGGACCCCGCGGAATTATTCAGTTCTATTTGAACCAAAAGAAGTATCAAACGAGTGATATATGTTGATAAAGTCATATTTTTCTACAAGGAGAGATATCACAATTTGTTCTTTTTTATATCATTATATGAAATGAATTATGAGTTGTTTTACCTTGTGTTCAGGTAGCCATGTTTTCCCAAACCATTTCCTTAATTTTTCGTTGTTTTTCCAGACATCGCTATATTTCAGGTCATCAACTGCTTTGTGGAAAGCCTTTTCACTTGTTGCTACGGCTATTCTTCTGAGACGACAGAGGACTTCTTCTCGATAATTTCGGACACCATGCTCTGTTAACGAAACCCATCTTTCCCATGCTTGTTCCCGATGGAAATCACATAGATGAATGGAGCAATCTGAAAATCGAATGGACAGTGGTAAGAATTAAATCTAGTTTGACACATACCAGAAATAATTGATTAAGCGCTGCAATCAAATAAGGGTGGAAAAGTTGAAAGTGATTATATTGTTCATTCTTGCTGCTCAATTTAAAGTTAAACAAAGAAATGTATACAATAAAGTTTAAGCGTTCTTAACAATCTTTGAAGTCAATTAAGTGCCGCATCTAAAAACCCGGTAACTTTGATAAACCCCGTGGTGCTTATTTGATCATTTATTGTATCAACTTCATATTTATTCAACAATGTAAACAGCTTTTCGTCTTTTGTAGTTAGTGTAGCATGGAATTTAAGTTATGTAGACTGTATATCTCATTAAAGAAAAACAAAGGATTGAAATACAATCAGATCATTTATGGTGTTAACTTCATATTTATTCAACAACGTAGAAAGCTTTGATGAAATGAAAAATGAAAACCTTCGCTTTTAACAGTTTTGTGCGTTTACATTGATTTGCAAAATGTGAAACAAGAGACACAGAATGAAGTCGGAGCTTAAAGTTGTGTTTAATTATACTACCTGGGAAAACAGATGTTATGGCATTGATTTCTTCGTTGCTGTTGTCAACCATGAAGTATCGTGGACTCCACTCGGGACACCAGTTGTGCAGTATATGCAGAGCTTCCATTATTGATTCTGTGTCTTCATCTTGGACGACGAAAGAGCCTACCATCTGGTAATCTACATTGCTTTTGACTACAAGAAAGAATAAGGGCAGCGAATACCTAGTGGTCTTGTAGGTAGCATCTAGAAGGCTTAACTCATTTCCGTATTTTGCAAGTAGGCGTTTTTGCCACGCTGTCTGATATACAAGGAGAAGATTTTTTCGACACGTTTTTATTGTTTTTACATCTTCAGCAGTGTCAACTTCATTTTTGTCTACCCCCTGTTTTAGGCTTTTTTCCATGTCAGCAAGATCTTTGGCGTCGGAATACTTTCGGAAGAAGAAATTGTCATGCGGATTCCCCTTTTTCCATTGATTGATTTTCTCCTCAACATTTACTTGGTCGATCTTTGAAAACCGAAGTCGTACGGTTGCAAGATAAATATGATTTCTGATGGTAGCATTTTTCGGATAGTAACGTCGGTTAGTGGTAGATGGGCCATTTTCGTTCGCAAAGAGCTCTTTTTCAACAAAGAACTTCAGGTGCCGTTTCATCTCTTTTACGTTCCTGACTCCATCGGAAACTCGCTGATGAATGAAATCCACAAGTCTTGAATCAATCTGTTGGTTTAACTCTGCTTCCTGAAATAGATTTAATAAACTTGATCGTCAAATCATGCAGTCTATCGAATCCCAACCAGCGCAAGAGGGTCAAAGAAAGAGTGGACGGATATGGCAGATTGCCCCACGACGTCAACCTGAGAAAGTCTCCAAATTTTCTCGATGGGGCTCGTCTTTCTCTCGGGGGAGGGGGGCCTGCAGTACAACCCTACTGTTCACTGTAGTATACATATCCCAAAATTGCGTGTCAACTGAATTCATTTCAACTTTAGCATTCGTCAGTTTGCGTCTTGTGTTTCCAATGTTATACTACATTTCAGATCTGTTGGGGTGAAAATAAAATATCTAGACGATTGTCGCTACCCATTTCCTACGACATGTAAATATCAATTTGGATGGTACCACTACCTACAATTTGAATAGTTTTGATTTTCAAAACCAAAACTTCGGGTTTTTAAATTGATTCGAAATAGGGTGCGCCGAAACGTGGCTGTATGTAGCATAAAAATTGCAGCTAAAATACGATTGTAAGAGTAACGTTTTCTCTGAACTGGTTTAATTTAGATACCCAATGCTTTGTTCCCTAATATGAACTTTTCTTGTAGTACTTATCAATTAGGAGCATACTTACGGTTCCAACAGGATGACCTTTATGATCTTCAATTTTTGGAAGAGAAATGTAGATTCTTCTTTCGAATTTTATTTTCTGTCCAGTTTCCAAAGCAGCTCTCAAACGTTTTGACGCTGTCTTCTTACCATGCTCCGAATCACTTGTTGCCTATAAAAAGAGGAATATAAGAACATTTCTGATATGGATGCCAATACACCATTTTATAATTTTCTAAGCTTTTAGAAATGCTGTATGGAATATCAATAGCCTCAATATGATGTGCAGATGAATCCCGAACCAAACTAACGTCTTTACGAAAAATATCTGTTACGATACGACACACGGTTTCTCTGTAGAACAGTCTTTGGATGGTACAAAACTTCGGGTCGTGGGCTCGAGTCCTACTCGGGTCATTTTCATCCTCACAAATACTTTTATGTTTATTGATATTTTGCTTGTTGTCTTGCAGTGATTTGAGCACTTATTTGGTTCTTGAATACCAACAATGTGAAACCGTTCATCGTTTCGTTTGCCCAAGTTTATGAGTTGTTACGCAACCAATGTGGTGATAACCGTTGGGTATGATATATAATCAAACAAACGAGGACGTATCAGGCCCGTAGGAAGCGGGGGCAGGAGGGGCACTTGCCCCAATAATGCTAAAATTCAATTGTTTACAGCATGATCTCTAGTCCTCCTATAGTTCTCGAGCAATGGTTGACTCCCCCCCCCACAATTATCTATCCCAAGCTACGGTGCTGCGACGTATCTATGTATATACCCAACTACGAAATATAAAAACTCTTGCCCTGTAATCAGGGAATCGTATAATATCCTTCAAAAAAATTTTCGCAGGACAATCGAATTTTTTGGTGTCTTGCACATGAAATCGTCGTTTTTTATGGAATGGCAAGTCTGGATTTTGTACCTACAAGGAAAAGAAAGGAAGTCGAATCAAACTTTTGAATGGCTCCAAAAGAGTTGTGCCATCGAAATAATAGGCAAATACGTAGGTATACAGTAAAAAACTCGCATTCAGGAGTTCTGTCCTTGCACCAAACGTTCTAAGGATAGAGCATGAATGATAATATCCATCCCATTTAAACATCAATAAAGCTATTTCATTCGTCATTCATTTTTAGCATTTTATTCAGAACATGGAACCCTAAATTCTTGAAAAATAAATACCCATTAGACAAGAACCCGGCAATTCTAACAGGAAAATCGGTTCATATATGCGGGTTTTTACTGCTTTATTAAACCTAAGGTTTCATGCAGACAATAAAACCTGGATAGCAGATGTATTCAAGTTTTCAATTTATTATCCGTTTGCACAATTACTATATTCCTAAACAATATTATTTCAGATCCCTGTAATAATTAATACACTCTTGAATTAATTTAAAACGTATGGTAAAATTTTTAAACATTTAAATATTATATATACAGAATAGCTCACATTTTCATCACGTTGTTTTACTATTTTTCTCCAAGCGTCGTGCTTGTCTGATCCATGTTGACAGTCATATATTGCTTCGCCATTTACGATAAACGGTACTCCGTCATAAAGAATTTTATGTCTGGAATCTTTTGGGAATCTTTTTGACATTTCTTGCCATAGTACTCGATGGCCAATCAGTGAAGGATCTGTTATATATTGAAACAAAGCTTCATTAGATATATTTAAAGTGAACGATGGACTACATCATTATATATCTGGTGAGAATTGTTGTTGAAGCAGACTGAAGCAACCAACAGGAATATTAAGAAGGCCTACCTTCATTACCAAACTCTTTGTTCTTCCTCCATGCCACAAACTTTGATGTAGTGGAATTCTCGTAGTTTTCAATTACTTTGTAGGCCTCGCCGCATTTTTCAACATATTTGGGAAATTCGTTGCGAGACAATGAACTGAGATCTTCACCTTCTAGTGAATCTGAAACATCGTCAGCTGCCATCTTCTTTTGAAATTCAACTGAGATTTGGCGCCAATTGAAATTTAGCGCGCATTCCTTCTCCCTAAAATGAGGTGCTACACGCTTTTTTTTAAAAGAACCTTTTATAAGGAACCTACACGTAGAAGGTCGAAAAATTTTAAGGTACTTCTACAATTAAAGGTCCAATAACTAAGGCACTTTATAATTATAATATCATAATCAATGGTGCAGATATGCAACTTCTTCGATGACTCTCGTTAACTTTTATGTTATGTAGGCCTGGCCTAAGCTTCTTGTGTTGTAACATGTTTTAATATCAGAGCTCTGCAAAATCTTGAATTTTAATGATTTTGTTGAGAATTTGAAATTAAGGAACTATTACAGAACGTTTAGAACTACAAAGAAGTCAGAAGAGGTCTAAAAATAAGGAACTTAAAGAACTAGGGCCTGAGCTATGTACTTTATAAAAAAGGCGTGTACCCCCACTAAAATGTGACGACTCCTTGAGAACCATGAAAGTCAAAGATTTTCACGAATAACATGTCATGGTTCTCAAGGACGACGAACGACGAAGTAACGAAAACAAAATCGGATAATCACCGACGTCAACGCTCGGGATTATCGTGAAAGTAATCGGAAAGAATTTTCGTGCATATTTAATGACCTCCTTGACTCCCATGACATATAGTTATTACCCACAAAATGGAGCTTAGCACAACAACGAATACGGCTTGTTCCTGCACGACTATTTCATTGTTCGGCCCATAAATCGTCAATTAGGCCATACACAATCTCACAGTGTATTTGATACACATTCTCATAATTTAGATAGATTGCGGCTTACTTGACGTGCGGCTTAGTTTTTACTGTCTTAATTAATCATTGCTTTTGTAGCCTGTTCACATGTTATATTCCTTTGACGCACTTTCTCCATTAGTTACTTAAAGATTTAAGTAACTAATTGAGAAAGTGCGTCAAAGGAATATAACTGTGTGATCTTTATGATTCCTATTCTTTGCAATGAAGTTAACGAATTCCTTTATGGTCTCGTCCAGAATAATAAGTAATAGAATTTTCATTTTGCGTTTACATAGGAGTTTCATCCCGTCTCACTTTGCAGGAATGATTTCATCAAGTCTCTTTCATCAATCAAATCGCGAGATATCCAGTCCAGCTGGCATGATTTCTTTATGTAAACAGGAGCGGGTGAGAAAGCCTGCTTTGCCGGGATGAAATTAGCGTTAGTGCGCATGACATGATGATGAATCTTTTGTTTAGCTTTTGATATGGTAATCAAGAAACCAAATTAGTGGGACTAAATTTTATCCGGCTCCGCCTCTGTTTCTCATGAAAACGCAAAGAGAAAAGGCAACGGAAAGGACTCCGACTCTCGACTCGCGGACTGTGTTACAAGCATTAAGGTGTGGCTTGGAACCCAGTACCCTTTTATCAAGGGTTGAGTGGAGATTTACCACTCGGCCATCCCTGCCACCGACAAGAGAGATTTGAAGTTGATGTCATTTTCATTCAGAGTTTAGAAATCTAAGGTCTTACCTTACGAAGAGTCGAACTATTGTCCGAACATCTTATGCCCTTAGCTTAGTCTATTTTGCCATCCTCTTGACGAGAGAGGAAATGACATTTTTACCAAACAAGAAGTGAAATCACTGTCATTTACACAACTTCCACTGGTAAGGAAATCTCCTTCTAAGTGAAAGCACTAAAAACTATGGGTTAACCATTAGGCTTTTTCCCAATGCTTGGCTGATTTTGAAAGAAATTTTCTTGGTGATTTTATGCATTTTTTAAGACTATTATAGCCCAATATTGGTACCTGATTAGATATATCCCTAATAGACCAGGCGGAGAGAGGGGGTAGGGTCCCCCGACGGGGAAATTTATTGAAACTAGAGAATTTGGTCAATTTTGGGGCGCTGAGTTCAAAAATTGTTGGTATACGGGCGATGGGCGGGGCCTTCAGCCTTTCTTTCGAATGAAAAAAAGATGGAAAAAACGGACGGAAAAAAACTGACGAAAAAAACTGATCGTGTATTTTAGCCTTTAGATGGAGAGTTCCGTCTTTTGAGTCTTTTCTTCTTAGTGTATGCATAATTATAAACCTATATATTAACCTATAATAATTATTAGCACATCTCCTGATGAGTGGGAAACCACGAAACAGGCTTGTCGAGATGAATGAGTAGTTTCTTGTCTCTTTTCTATCAAATAGTATATATCACGCTCTACTCTATGTATTGAGAACTCTCACGGAAAACCGATATACAGACTTCATAATTATAAACCTATATCCATTGCACTGTTATAACGCACTCTAATACACTATAAGCTAAAGAGTCTGAGTACTAGTGAGTATATGGAGTATATCACTCTGAATTCTTGACACCCATCAAGCATTGGATGGCTGGGAAGGGAGAAGCGAAGTGATGTGGAGCGGAATTTCCCACCCCGATGATGTTTGCAAATTGCTGGTTAATAACGAAGAAAATGAAGACAGAATGACGGGTGCAAAGTGATTTGGAAGAAGACTCTGGAGTTGGATAGAGGATGATGAAGGCTTACCATATCTTAAAAAGATTACTTGTAGATACTTCGATAACTCTCTAGCTATTTAGTTGTTCTGTTTGAGCACACATAAAGTAGAAGCAATTATAAAGGGGGTCCGGAGGCGTAAATAGCCTTGTTCTAGTTAGCAAAAGTTAGCAAAGTGATAAGCCTGGTAAACCAGTTGCAACATATTTTTCGTTTTTCACTCCATGAATGACTAAATAGTTTATTTCAAAAAGAATACTATAAAAATGAAAACGACGTTGGAGATCATACCTCAAGTTTGGGATGCCTTCGGTTCAACGGTTAACAAACCTAAGGTAATTGCCCCTTTTTATCAAGGATTGTGATGTTTTTGCTTCCACAATGTTGAAAATATGGATGGTAAAAGCAAGACTGTAAATCATGAAAACGAGGCTGAAGGCCCCGCCCATCGCCCGTATACCAACAATTTTTGAACTCAGCGCCCCAAAATTGACCAATTTCACTTGTTTCCATAAATTTCCCCGTTGGGGGACCCTACCCCTCTCTCCGCCTGGTCTATAATACGAAAACATTCATCTTTTGCAAATTCTGATCAACACCAGAGACCATCATATTTTTTCCAAAATTTGTGCACTTTTGGGGAATTTGCTTTGGTGATTTTTGTGTTCTCTGGTGTAATTATGGCCAAGCAGTGTTTGCAATAACTTGCAGGAGGTTTTGCCTACGTCAACATGGTGTTCAACAAATAAAATGGATGGGTAACTAAAGAGAGAATACAATTGAAAGGGGCACCTAAAAAGAAATAGTGGCAGCTTTAACAAAATCAATTAGTTTTAGAGACACATGAACAAGAGCGTTGTGACCATTTTGGGACCAACAAAGGAATGATAGCAGAAAATCCATCAAAGAAACAACATGAAATAATTACTTGGATTCTTAATTGTAACATCATTATTGTTGTGGACATTACAAAAGTATAGAACACACAGTCACCCTATATATTTAAAATTTTGGAGAATCAATAAGAGAGGTGATAATTTCATTTGCTAATAGTTGCTCTAAATGTGCTTAATAATGTCTGGGTCCCTCAATTGATCATGCTTGATTAATTATAATCATTTAAAAGTGAAATTCCTCAGGCTTCTTTCATTCCTCTAACTTCGCCTAGATGTCTTTGCCTATTTAGCTCTTCTTTGGTCTCTGCCTCTATTTTTCTAATATCCTCAATGGATAAACCGTGCCATTTATCCATCCAACAAAAGACTTGCCTGTGGAAGTTTAAGAGTAGCCTCTTAACAGCTTTCATTATCATCTTTTGTACTTGTGTTTGCAACCCATACCATTTGAACTCTACTTTGTATAGCTTGTAGCAGCACATGTTTGGCTCACATGTCTTGTACCATTCTGCTCCAGCCAATGGTCCTCGACCTAGGTTAAAAAATAATTTTTCAGTTACCATATGAAACAAAATATTGAAATTCAAATCTTAGCAAGCGCATTTGGATACTGAAAGAAAAAACATGAATTTCAACATTCCCTGAGGGATCCCTTCTTCACCAAAAGCATATGACACTTCAAGAAAAAGGAACAGTCTGTGCATAAAGGAGAAACTCTTTATGATCTGTTGACTGTTTTTTGCCAAGCTGAACAATAGGAACAAGCTTTTTCATCTTCCTTCCACAAAAATAAAGAGTTATTAGCCCTCAATTAGCCGAAAAGGGACCAAAGACAACTACCTGAGACTCTGAAAATAAAAGTTGCCTAAACACCTCTACAAACAATTATAACGTGTAACAGCAATCCGAATAACTTGTAAGCTATGCTCTACTTATCTGCTCTACGAAAATTGCCACACCGGGGGGTAGGGGGGCATAGCCAAATATAGGAAAAAGGGCCCCACAAAATAAGATATAACAGTCTTTGGATGGTACAGAACTTCAGTATAGCCAGAAAAATCGGAACCATAATGAAACAAACACATAGATACTACTTAAGCTTTTCGTCTGACACTCAACAGAGTAATACGTCAGAAAGAGAACGAAACAGAAACCTAACTGATTTATATACCCAGATGTGGATCGAAATAGGTCAATCAGAAAAGAGGTGAATGATTGGTATGGTGTGGGAAAACCAATCAACACCCGAGATACAGTGAGCTGACCAATAAGATTATTTCAAGAGTCCTAAGGCGAAAACGAACTCCTTCTGTCTACACAATAGGGAATCCCTGGTTTTTATGTAGACAGATTCCAAAATAGCTAAGTGAAAGGTAGATCTTGCTCTGCCAATTATTCTAAAGCAATTCTCACTGTAGGCTTTAGCACACTCTGGGTTATCGAGCAAATGTTGACCTATAGCAGAGTCATGTTTTAGTATTGAAAAGGCTATTCCCCTAGCCCCCTCCTTATTTCTATGGGCCTGAACTCTGCATAGGAGGGTGGCAAACACATATAGGGAACTTTCCACATTGGTAAAGTTTAAAGATTCAATTCAATTTTTAATCATCTTATAACTTTATAAAAGACCAGGAAATTTTGATCTCCATAATACTTAATAGGACTTATGATGTACTAAGCCTTTCAGAGTACGCACAAAAACAAACAATATTGATTTACCTGTCTTCTGAGATGTGAACTTGGTGGGGTCTTCTTCAGCTTTATAGTCGGATGAAGTGACTGGATCATTAACAATATCTATGAATTCCACAGTTCGCTTTTGAAGCTCTTCGGGGGTCAATTTGTGATGCTTGTTAGCATTGTCGCCCTTCGTGACACGGTCAGGCTTGTGCCAGGTTTCTATCTCAACACGAAAGTTCTCCTTCATGTACGACTTGTTTGTGTAAACCGTCTTGCAGTATGGATACGCATTCCAGGCCTCTTCCTCTACCTCTAGAGACCCCTTAGGAGCTAGTTTCCTCAGTAATGCGGGCACCTTCTTCTCGAGATGCATAATCTTGTACGTGTACTGCCCTGATCCGCCATGTTCCGGGTCGTCGGTGTACGGTTTGTTTTCGACGACTTCTACGCCATCGCCTCCTCCCGTCTCGTTTTTACTTGCCTCCGCGACTGAATAGAGCTGTGCAATGTGATATTCGTCAACCGTTATGGGCAGGGGTATCCGGTATTCTCTGACTATAGACATGGCTGGTATTAGGTGCCTTTCTGCCTCGCCCTTCAAGCATGTGATAAGCGCTTTTAGGCCTGTTCTTTCCCACAAACCAGTGCGTAATACATAGAGGCCTGGGTCGAGAGCTATATGAAGGGAGCTTTCAGAGAGACCGAAAGAGGGGGCAAAGTGCGCAACATTTTACACTGTACAATTTTCAGTGAAAATGTTTATAAAAAAAATGCGAACTCACGAAATTTCGAAAAAGTATACCTGAACTGAACATGTACAACAATTTTAAAACCCAACGTTATTCCAAAATATATAAAGTCACTACACTCACATTTTTTATAAGAAAATATGCTTAATCCTAGTAGCAGAGTTTGATTGTACCTGAACTTACTGAATACCAAAGTCGTAGAAACCAATATCCAAACTGATACCAAATTGTGAAAATCGCTACCCTTTCCTAAATTGTACCAAAATTGTGAAAATCCATACCCTTCCCTATAAAACAAGATTGTTTTTTTTCATTTCATTTCATTAATTCAAACACATAACAAAACTGTGCAAATTGCTACCCTTCCCTAAATAATACCAAAATGTTTAAATCGAATCCATACCTGGAAGCGATGGCACGTTTACTAAAGTATACATAATAGCCCCAGGCTGGGCTGGCATTGAAATCAATGATGGGCAGTAATTTAAGTAATTTAGCAGCTAAGCAGCACAGTTGCGTAGGGTGCAGTTTTTGTGTCTTCAAATACAAAATAAAGGGTCCCCAAACATAAATTACCGTTCTAAAAGGGGTCTGAAAGTTGAAATCAGCCAAATTTAGGGTTTATATACGCATATCTTTATAAGCAATTTCAGCTCGAGCTCAGTACTAAAAATCGCTTAGCTGGAAGGCAAATTTGAGTACTCGAAATAGCTTAGCTTTTTTACTAAGAATTTTTTTTCTTAGAATACTATCTCAAAAGTTGTTGTACTACAAATTTTGATGGTATCTTGTATACATAAGAGTACTGGGGTACTAATATTCACTGTAACCTACTTCTTTATAGCTGCTGCACAACTTTCAGTGCCAATTGGATTAGAACTAGTTCTTTTAATAAGCTTTTTTACCTAAAAGTTTGTCCCTTAGAGTACTGTATCACAAGTTGGTGTACACCAAATGTCAATGGTATCTTGCATATCAAAGTGTACCAAGGGTAATATCCACTGTAACCTACTTTTCTATACATTCTTTTTTTTATAAGAACAATTATAAGAACACGAGCCTCAAATTCGGCCAAATTTTAAGAACTGAAGCTGGCTATTTTTGCTCAATATATGAATTATTAGAGGTAGCCATAAGACTGAGAGATAAAGATAGACAAGCAAATTGGCAGCCTACTGGTGTGTACAGATGGGCCAGAAAAGTGGCAATTTGTGACAATTAACACAGCCATATCAAAAGCAGGCTTGAAAATCATGACAAAAGTAAGAACAATTTAAGAACATTTCAGGCTAAAAACTGAGGAATATTTAAGAACAGCCAGCTTCAAATTTAATTATTCAATTTTGATTTAACATTTCAATTTAATCAAATTTACTGGTTTTTATTAAAAAAGAGTGTAGTTTCTTTGAAAAGACATGCAAATACAAGAAATGAATCAGCATTTCAATTTTTCATCATTAATTCAATCAATCAAAAAAAAGAATTTCACAAACCTGACATTCTCAAATAATTTGATAATATTTCAAAGACAACTGACTAGAATCAAACAATAAAATCATGTCTTGTTGGATCTATGTTTAAAAATTCAACTGTATTATTCAAATCAAACTAAAAATGTTTGTGAATGACAGGGCCCAGTAAACTCTGCACTGATTGAATATTCATATATAATATTGCTCAACATTTGTTTTTATTTTTTTCCATTGCTATTCTTATACTTGTAAAATCCCTCTCCAGTTTTCTTGCCAAATTTGCCGTCTTCAACAAGTTCATTCACTTTTTCACTTGGATTAAACAGAGGAATGTCCGGATAGATCTCATGCCAGCCATCTATGATGTACTTGGTCGTGTCAAGGCCAACATAATCTATGAGCTCAAATGGCCCCATTGGGTATCCAGCTCCTAACTTCATGGCCGTATCAATATCCTTTGGAGACGCCTCGCCTCTTTCTGCCATGCGTACTGCTTCCATCATGTAAGGAATGAGCAAGCGGTTGACAATGAAACCAGGTGTATCCTTACAGGCAACGGGGCTCTTTCCAAGATCTTTCACAAACTTGAAGAGGGCCTGGTATGTCTCATCTGTTGTCTGAGGGGTCTTGATTACTTCAACGAGGGACATCATCGGAACTGGGTTGAAAAAATGAATGCCACCAAACTTCTCTGGTCTTTTGGTCCCCTTGGCAATTTCTGCAATCGACAAAGATGAGGTATTGCTTGCAAAAATTGTATGGGCAGGTGAGGCATCATCTATTTTTCCAAATAAGGTATGCTTAATGTTTATGTTTTCAGTTATTGCCTCGATAACCAAATCGGCCTGCTCCACTGATTTTTTTAGATTGGTGGATGTCACTATTCTGCTCAGGGTATCATCAATGAATTTCTCGGCACCCTTGGGCTCGTTGGGGAATTTTTTCTTTGTTATTCTATCCAGGGACTTCCTAATGGTGACCATTCCTTTCTGAAGATACTCATCTTGCTGATCGACCACAGTGACACTGAAATTATTCTGTGCAGCAACCTGGGTGATCCCAGCCCCCATCAAGCCGACTCCGACCACTGTGACGTTTCTTATTTCGTGTCCTGCATTGGCATTCGCGGGGCTTGTGGTCGAAATTCCTTTCGAAGTAACTGAATACGCTAAGCAAGATGTCGGCCTAAGCAGATTTGAATTCACCTCTCTGAAAAGCTGTTCGGCACGCCGCAACACAAACGAGCCTCTTGCCCCAGCAGTGAACATGACTTCAAAGCAATGAAACAGCCCTCGGATGTCTCAAAGTAGTTAATGGAGTCGAATATCAGCTAGGCTACGTGTTGTAAGGTCAGTCGTCTGAACAGTGAGCCACCTGAAGTCTGAAGTCTTCCGCAAGTTTTGATGTTGTGCAATTGTGCAACTTGAACTCAACTCGGCAAACTAATCCGTATTGAATTGAATTACAAAGCATTGTTTGTTGTGGTCACTTTCTGGTCACAACAAAAACAGATGGCGTTAAATTTCAATAAGATTATAGTTAGACTTCTCAAATTTAATTAATCTATCTTACAATTATTATATACTAGACATCCACTACATTATTTACTTAGCTATTCAAACTGAAACACTTCAAAGAGGCGTGTTTGAACTTGTTCGGGAGTTACCTCCTCCGCCAGGCTAGGCCAAAAAAGTTTCAGGTGGCCTAGCGGGTCTAACCTGTTCGCTTTTGTTCTAGTTGTTTCTTTCAAATAAACAACATCTTGATGATCGAGGTGTCAAAACAGTGCAATTAGGTAGATAGATAGGTAGTGATTGTAAGTTCATGTTGAGTTAAACTTGCGTGACGAAAACCATTAACATATCGCGTGGTCAAAACAGTAAGCAATTTGAATCGTTCAACATATCGCATCTTTCTACACGTTTTTTTTATAAAAAACCTAGCTTGGGTCCTAGTACTAAAAGTTTCTTAATTTTTCACCAGTTTCTAGTACTAAAAGTTTCTTAAAAGTTTCTTATTTTTAGATACGCACTTAACATCAAACTTTGCTCTTTCCCTTGCATATTTCTTGTATTAAAGTGAAACTCACCTACTAATACAAGTAGACTGGCTCAACATCCTGTGTTCCTCTAAATAAAAACTTAAATCAAGCAAAAATGTATTGTTGACATATTATTTTCCGGCTCATAAAGTCCTCTTGGTTTTTTCGGAGTTTCTTAAAGATGCTGATGTAGTTCTAAAAGTTTCTTAAATTTTTGGGGCTCTAGTACTAGGTTTCTTATAAACCGGTTTCTTATTAAAAAAAACGTGTACTTGCTCAATTCTGGTTATGGGGGCAGATCTTATCCAAAAATCTCTTATTATCTTAACGCAAGCCCCTAAAAATCTCAAGAAATCCGTTCGTTCTTGAAAAATCAGTCCTTGGTAATTGATTAGACGCCTTCCGTATCAAGATGTTTGTTTGACCTGAGGTATCCCGTTTACTTGATGGTAGAGGAAAATATGTTTTGCAATGCGTAGATTCTGAACTTATTGTTTTTTGCTGTGGTTGAAGCTGGTAAGAGTGGTTAATTATCTTTACGCACGATAAGAGCATACTTCCCCACAACATTGTTCTGAAATGCTTTGAAATCTCAACTGCACCATTGTTCAGTTCTTATCAAATGTACACAAGTCTCCATAAAGTCTAAGGACAAATTCGAAATTTTGCGTGACGTTGGTGCAAGAAAAAAAAGTTTAAAAAATTTGAGCATAAATTTCTTCAAACCCTTGGACAGATTTTGTAAAAAAATTTCACAAAAATTTTTCTCATTACTGACATATTTTTAGGGCTTGAAAAATCAATTTTAAGTGTAAGAAAAAAAGTCAAATCAACGTTTCTTGTCAAGCTGGTGGAACAAAGGTCGATAAATAAATTTTTGAGCAAAGATAAAAAACTACCAGCTAAAAGAAATGTTATAGCTTCTGTCAAACCTAGTAAATCAAAATATTCGTAGACTCTTTCGCTTTTGAAATTAACCAAAGAACTGGAAATCCGTTATGTACAATACAAAATATATGACAGGATTGAATGACAGGATTTTCGTCATCACGCCATTAACGGTAAAATGTTCAAAAAGTTTGAATATCAAAAACAGTTTATGCATCAAAATACCAGAAATGCCAAACGCAAACAGAATTCTACAAGTATCATAAGGACAAGCAGATCAGAATAACGCCAAAAATCCCCAATGTGTATGTTAATTATTATCAAATTGAGCTTGTAACTTCAATCTTTCGATAGATTGCAAAGTCGTCCATCTTAGGATGTTGAGTTTGGGTCGAATTAGAGCAAATCAGTGACTTTTAATCGAGTTTTAGGTCAAATGAAACTTTAAACATTGCTATATTTGATAAAGTTTACAAGCTTGTTTAAAATGATAGATTTTCTGTGGCCTAAGAGATCTTTATTCGCTACGAATTCAGTCTTCCAATCGGTCCTTAGACTTTATTGAGTAGAGTGTATTTTGAGCCTCGTCCTTTGACGCGAGGTTAGAGTGTTAACCCCATACTTTTTTGATTTTTCAAATCTTTATAATGTTAAGCTTAATAAGAATGAAAAAATGTAAAATTCTGTCATCAAGTACATAATGCAGACGGTTAGAAAACGCATTTTTTGTGAAAAACTGCAGAAGGCTGGGTCGAGTTACATGATGACGGACAAGCCAGCGTATGCTGCCGCGCTATTTGCTTCAGTACTGGATTTTAAATGTTTTCAACTAGATTTCTCGCATCGAAAGGTTTTACCTTGAGCGTGGAGTGTAGGGTTTATCAAAACATTAAGTATTCAGGTAGAATATTGATATCAGAGGCATACGCAGGGGGAGGGAATGAGGGTCAGGCCCCCTCCACTTTTCAAAATATGACCATTAAGATTTTTACAAGAATGCAATAAAATTTCTATCATAGTGGAATTGAGGGGAGTGGCTTTGCAAAATTTCCCTGGAAACGCCCTTGACCACCCCACATTTGGAGACTGCCTTCGCCACTGATTAATACACAATTGTTTTTATTGCATTATGGAAATGATTTTAATGAAAAATGCCCCCTATCCCTCATCCTCTATACCAGCTACTAAAAACGCTAGTAGAGGGATGATGTCACGGATTGGAGTTTAATAGAAGGTTGAAGGTGGTAAGAAAATGGAGGCTAATAATAAATGAAAGCAATCTCTAGTTGACTCACTGCGATTCCATTTTAGGAAAAAAACTTTCTTTATTCTTAAAAAGAAAAGGGTCTGAGATTTTGAAAAAAAATCGGTATAAACAGATTTTTTTTACGAAACTATCTTGGAAGAGTTCAATGAAGTCAAACAATAATATCAACAAGCTCTTTTGTGATTTAATGAAAAGTTTCTATTTTGAATTGCCGAAAATACATTGAACAAATATAGTTATGACTTTAAAGTAGTACAAATAAAATATCAAGCAAGTAGAGTCAAATAATTTTAGATCAGGAAATCAGTTAATTACCATACACCTGTCAGACAGAAAATTTTGAGGTTATTCCTGATGCTTCCATCCACTAGTTTCACCATGAAAGATAAAAGTGATATGCTTGTCTTCAACTTTTCAGCACCTTGAGAATCTGACCTGCACATTCTCCAACCTTTGAGATAAAGTGAAAATATTCAGAGCAGGTTAGGGGTTATAAGTTGATGAAAAATCACATCAAAAATAAGAAATTAGAGCCAAGTCTTTTCATAAAAAACGTATTTCGAGGTTATTTCTATTTAAAGGGGCAAGCAATTAGTAATAGAACTCATCCACAAAATATTTATTCCAATCAGAGCGAAAAAATTTCCGGAATCCTTCTAATCTATGAATTTCGTTATTACAAAATCATTCGGCCCCGACTTTTAACTGTGAACGTCCCACTCACTGTGCTGTGGAGTTCCTTGATTGATACAGAACTTCAAAACAGCAAGAACAATCAGAAAAAAGAGCGCGATAAATCATAATACATTAGTTTTTCGTCTGAAAATCTTTTTAAGCTCTTCTGTATCGAGAAAAACCATCTTGCGCCTCTAAAGCTATTATCTTTTCGAATCTTATTGTTCTTATTACTCTTCGAAAAATCCTTTTATCTTAACCAAATACGCTAAAAAGTTCATCCTATCTCTATGTTCTACAAACATCATCGCGAGAAGAAGCAGGATTTGTTCTCATGGCCAATGATAGCAATCATCTTCAACATCGTAATCATGATGACAAGAATCATTGATAGAGCTGAAATGATCACCCTTAGAATTACTCAAACAGGTCAATCAAATCAGTATCAGGCATACCTTTTGTGGGTCTTTAATATTCTCTAACTTTTCCAAACATTCTTCACTGCCTAAAGACTTTGCAAGGGAAGTGCAGTTTTCATCCCCCCAGAGCTAAAAAGAAGCGAGATATCCTTACATTTGCAAGTATAGGAGCAGCAAAAGAATTTGATATCAAAGAGCCGACTGTCAATAGGCTTGAGTTGACATACTGGTTTGAAATCGAAGCAAAGTGGTTTGAATATCGTATAGAGTTTGCATATCATATTCATCAATAATGGTATTGTTTAACAGCCCTTGATTGGTATAGAATTATATTATATTATATGATGACGAGAAAAATCGAAGACATAGTGAAAAATGATAACTAGTAAAGCTTTGCGCCTAACACTCGTCAGAGAGGTACACCCGGAAAGAGAAAGAAACCCAACTACGTTTGAAATAAAGCTTGACCTCAAAACCTTGTTTTCTTTCTGATGTACTACTCTAATGTTTGTCATACGAAAAGCTTTAGTTGTTGTCATGCTTTGCTAATGTTTATGATTTTACTTGCCATTCCAAATATCTTTAAATGAACAAAGAAAAATGGCTCACCAAAGTCCCGAAAGCAACTAATAATCTAAACTGTGATTCGCTATCGACTGCAACCTTCAAGATCTGAGAATAGAAATACAAACTATCATTTAACATTAAAAAAATTAATAAATGTTAAAAAAACTGAAAATCTATTCATATTTCTTCAAATCTGACAACACAAAATGTGCAACTTACATTACAAACTATATGAAGCAGAGGAACTTGATCTTCGAAGCTTCCATGAGATTTCAGGGCAACACAGTAGCTGAAAATAAAGTAAGACTTTAAGACTGTAGTTGAAAATAAAGTAAGACTATAAGACTGTAGTTGAAAATAAAGTAAGACTATAAGACTGTAGCTGAAAATAAAGTAAGACTATAAGACTGTAGCTGAAAATAAAGTAAGACTATAAGACTGTAGCTGAAAATAAAGTAAAGTAAAGTAAGACTTAAATCTTTTTTTAACATCTTAACAGATGCACAGCTTCTTAACCCTAATTAGTGGTGGGGCTGCAATGGTCTCCTAGTGTGGGAAAGTTGTCACCCTTCGGCAGGTCCTGTGTACAGTTAGGTAAGAACCCTGATAGGTTCGTCTGTACATTTAGTGAATAGTGGTGCAATTAGTGAGATTGATACGGCTTGGGTTGGTCGTTCAAATCTATGCCCGGGTGCTCAGTTGGTGGAATGGTTGAGGTGCACACGCAGAAGTTGTGTGTTCGAATCCTATCCCGGTCATCTTACCAATTATTTTGATCGATTTTTCAAATCCTCCTCAAACTAATATTGTCATTATCATTATCATTACAATCATAATTAGTTATAAGGCGAAATCGGCCTCTGATTTTCAAACTTGATTCCCTTGGCGCTAAGCCATGGTACTTCAGCTCGATTACTTATTTTTTGATACTTTTGTCGTATGATTTTTCATATTGGAGAGATTCAATAACGTATCACTGCCAAAATGTCAATTTATCGTTTCACATTGTGAATCTAATAATGCCCCAAAATGTTTTATTTTTTGAAAATAAGCCAGCAAATTTACCTTGGGTAAACTTACTTAATTGAACTAACTACTCAATACACACAACAAGTGAACTCGCTTAACTTAAATGTGAACTCACTTAAGAATAACTGATGATGACGCAACCATCCATAACTTGTTACTTGACTGGAACGACTGCTCTGCATGCTCTAAAACCTAAAGAATTAAATGCCATGGTTAACAATAATTAACAATTTCCATTGCTACCATTTTTTCTAATATCTACATCTTTCTAGGATTGTGATGTTTAGCAAAAGACTGCAATTAATTCGAAATTTTCAAGAATACCTATTTGAGCTGGTATAAGTTTGCAAGATGAGCCCCTCAAAATGATCACGAAGATAACCCCCTATTAAGCCAACAGGATATAAGTGGATTCAATATACTATCTTTCAAGAATCAAACAATTTCAAATACTCTACCAAAACAGGTTGTTCTAAAGATGGCACATTTTTTGTAAAGCTAGCTCTAGTTCAACTAGTAAAAAGCTTTTTAAATGATCTTCTTTCTATTGTTAAACTAAACAATTGAAAAAAGAGCCTATCGTTATTTTACCTAAAGTCAACAACACATATTTTTATAAGAACATCAACATTTATAAAAAATCACCTCAAAAATAAGAATAGGCAGAATGAAATCAGAGGCAAGTGTTCTTATAAGAAGAGAACGTGCAATATGACAGTAGTTGTTTACATTAATTGCTATTATTATGGCACATGGACAATTGCAAAGGCAACTTTCCATCAAATCTATAAAATAAAGATCAACCTATTAATAATTGTTTCACTTACTTTATCTCTATTGCCTAGCATTTGCTCTAATCCTGTCGAGCTGCGGAAACAGTTACAAAATATTCGCTGAACCAACACAGAGTTATTGATTGGTTTATCTGATCTATAAACAAAACAACAATAAAGGATTAACCTATATCCGTTCTAAATCATCCATAAAAGGCTTGTTATCAAACAATTTTGAAAATATTTTTGATTGGTTTGAAGTCATAAAAAAGATTGACCTTTCAGGCAATTGTATCTATAAAAAGATTTTATCATGAATAAAAATGATGCGCGGAGAAGTCTTTTTCTTTCGCTGTTGTTGGTTTCTAAACTGCAGTCAGTCAACTTTATTATTGATAGCCGAAGAGTCGGTTGACATGTAAAGCGCTGAATAAAACTTTCTCACGCCTGTCCTGCAAGTTTCAAAAGTAACGAATTTCTTTATTTGTGTTGAGTTTGAAAATACTTTTGATAAAAGTATCTTAACTCAATAAACTTTAATATGAAAGAAAGCTTGAAATCCTTATGATAACAACATGCACCATGTTTTTCCACTTGAAACTAGTAACTATGTCCTGCCTCAAGTGTAAAACTTAAAATCCATTTACTTATGCTTCGATTTGAGATAAGTTAAATAAGGTAATCATACATACTTGGCGTTATTGAGCAGTGCTTCTACAAAAGAAGTTTCATTATTTCTAGTGACAACAGCCTCGCTGAACATTTGTAGTCGCATCAAAAGACGTATAGCATCTAAACCTGAAAGTAAAGGAATCTTTATAGCTTGAAAGCTTTATTTTTTAGAAGTTCTAAGCAACTTTAAATACAATTAGCTCTGAAAAACTTGTAGCAGAAAATTCCTCTTCTTTTGAAAATTCATTTGGTTGATTGATCGATTTATTACAAGTTTACTATCTTTGCAAGACGTTGGTTCAAGCACTAACGCGCAGAGGGCCTACTCAATAGCTACAGAACAGACGAAACAATGTGATCTGTTGCCTTTTTCGACTAGTATCATAGACAGCATAGCATGGATATTCTCCCTATACACTTCATTTGATGCGCTTGAAGATGGGCTCGAATCCAAAATATTGCGAATAAGAAAGAATAATCCAACCAGTCGGTCATCTCTGGCACAAAGATAAGCTACTTCACCAACATTTCTTACAGTTCTTATCTTACAAATCTATTACAATTGTTAAAGCTAGGGCCATTGAGTCAGAACAAACAATAAAGCTCTTATTCTACAATATAGGTTGCTCAGACTATTTTGATGCCTCTAAAAAAGTTATTCACTTTTAAAGTAAACATTTGACGTTTATCATCATAACTTACCAGGAAAAATGAACTCAGCAGGCCACTTTAACAGCTTGTCCATAATTTGAATAATATTCACTTTGCTGTTCTCATCAAGCAAAGTTCCAGAACTAGATTTTTCTAAAACATCTGAAACATAAAAATACTGAAATTTTGAATTTTATATTTCTATGAAAATCGATAGGAGGATTCGGTCTTTTCAAATATAAACTTTATGATTTAATCGTCAACTTTTTTCTTTAAATCCTAAAAAATACTTGCACAGTTTCATGTGCCTAATTCCCACTATATTTCTCTTGATTAACTGTAGACTAGATATTGTGCGCATTTGATAATACATGTTAGAGAATAGAAGCGTCTATGATTGCTTTTTATATGAAACAGAGCTTTTCTAGATATGGTAGACTATATGACCAGTGCAGAATTTTAAGATGGCAAACAATTTGCAAAAATTGCAAACATACAACTGAAGCACTGCGTCTGACACTCATTGGAGTAGTACGTCAGGAAGAGAACGAAAATTAAATCCAATCTTATAAATTACTTTCAGATATTGCCGTAATGGCTCAGTAAGGGTTTTTTTAGTATACATTTCTCGAAGAAGACATCCTTCTCAAATCAATTCTGAAAAGAAGATGACTGTTTTATGATTCATCTGAATCGATAATTGAAGATAGAACAAACAGCTACAGTACCTGATAAATCTTCGAATTCTGAATTGCCAAGTCTGATATCCTGGAAGAGAAACCTCAAAATAGTACAGCAACGATGCACTTTCGGTTTATCATAAATACCTTCTCAAAAATATATATTTTCTTCTTTATAAGAACCCATTTTATAAAAACACTGAGGCTCAATTTCAAATTGAGAACAATAGAGAAAACAAATCCCTTATTGTTTAGAGCAAAAGAAAAAAAAGAGCATTTGAACCTCGTCCAAAATTTACTGGTTCTTATAAAAAGGCAATATTGAATTGAATTTTAATTTTGTGTTGAGGAAGATAATTCAAAGACATGCATTGCTTTTAAACAATGTCTTGAAAAGATTTGTTGCGAATAAGAGTAGAATTAATCTCCAATGAAATAAATGCTGGACAGAATGTTTAAAACAACATCTTAACAGCAGAAAATACTTTGTTAAACATTATGAAACTAAAAACTTACATCGTTCAGGTTAGAGTTGAATTCTTTTAATTTTCCGATGATGGCTGCAGTTTTTCCACTGTCAAATGACAAGTAGCCTGTCTGAAATAACACGAACCAAAATCAAAGGAAGCTGTGTAAAATATTTCACAACTATCAGATAATATCGTATGAAAATTAGATAATTTGCTAATCCTTTCAGTCTTTCGTCTAATCAGACATTCGACTTTCATTCACATTAAACAAAATGAGACTTAGAGTATATTCCGCAAGATATGGTCAACTTTCGTACGACACTTAGATGTCAACCGAAATCCAATAATAACTTGCACGGTCCTGCAAGAAATGCTACAATGTTCTTCTATGCACGTTTGGAGGGCAATACAAACCACTCTAAAGAGGGGTGGATTATTAGAGATAAAATGGAAAATTGCCTTTGCAGTGTACAGAGGGGTATTTTTACATCAACGTTAAATTTAGGGACCAGAAGAATGAAAAATAAATTAAACGAATTTTTGAATGTACAGCTGTAAAAGACTTTAGTATACCTTTGGAAAATATGACGATTGAATCATTGAATTCTGAGCTTGTTCTGCCTTGAAGAAAAAAAGAAATGAAAAATCAGATAAATTTAAGAGAATGCGAGCGTATTTTGTCGTTTCTCTGGATATTTAATTGGATAAATGTGGACAGCTTGCAAACCTAGTTTTGGGGTTCAAGGTTGATTTCAGGGCAAATATATGATGGTCGAATTCCTGGAAATTAAAACTGTACGCGTTAGGCAACGAAGGGCGAAATATTCGAGAACGAGGATATTATGATGTCTGCTTGAATAAACTATCTGATACTTTATCATCTCAACAATATCTTAATGAAATATCATAGTAATGTTTTCAGACATAGATTTATAGACAAGTTGCAGTAAATAGGCTCGTGAAACTTCCACTAACAATCAATCTGAAGTTGTCGGAGTTGTCGAGTAAAATGCTTTCATCAGGCCAGCTTTCAACCTTGTCAATTCTCTATGATTATTTGTTCTTCAAATACTTGTTTAATGCCCATTGGAGCTATTGATAACGACAAAAACCGAAGAGATACTTCGTTGTGAAAATGTGAAAAATGTCAAGTTGCTTACCCTCTGTTCATTCGCCGGCTGATATCTGTTTCCACCTGCGAATCAAGTAACATTGTATTAAGCAGATGGCATGATGCACATAACGAGGAAACCGAAGAAACTTACCTAGGTAAGACTTAGAAGTTGAAAATCTCTCAGCCTACCAGGGGCCAGTAATCAAAGCAAAGGCATAAACCAGTAAAAAGTCATCCAATCTCCACTAACCTGTGAATGGATCTTGAAATGCGGAGAGCTGCGGATCACTGGCGCTATTTGTTCCACCTGGTTTATATCTGTTGCCACCTTGAATACAATGCAAGGGACACATAAGTGTTCGGCATGATAGAGATAGCAAAAAGAACCAAAAGAAACTGCACAAGATACAAGAGTAAATTCTCAAAATTAAATGCACAAAGCTTCAGAATAGCTTTCCTTCTGAAAATGCCAATAGAAAACTCCTATGTTTTTGCAACTTTCAATTGGTTTCTTATAAAGAAATCAGCCTTTGAAGTCCAATAAAATATTTTTGATATATTATTGTTGATAAGGCTCAGTGAACGAAAAAATGGATTTATTGCTTATCCAGCGGTCCTCCGCAGATGGGATTATATCGAAGAATTTAAGTTAGTGTATCTATAACTCTTTGGTTTAAATCAGGCTCTTAAGTTGGGTTCTAAACTGATCCTAAAACATTGACCCGCGAGGCTACACATGATGAATCAAGTTGTTTAGGTATATCAGAAGCCTTTGCCAAAGTCACACTGCAATATCACCGTAGCAGTATATAAGCTAGTTGCATATTTTTTAACAGATGGCTTCCCCCACACCTGAACTGAATAAAAAACGAGCAGAGCCAAAGACTAGTTACCAGTGAATGGGTCTTGGAACGCGTTAAGTTGAGGATCGGACGTCGAAGAGGTAGATCCGGGTACATAGCGAGCACCACCTTAAAGAAAAAGGAAATTATGAACGCGTTTTACAAGCAAAGAATTCCGTTTTTTAGGTTCTTGCCAGGGAGTTACATATCTTTTACATTAAACTTGGTGAATTTTCAAAATAGATTAAAGCATGTTTTCTATTGAAGTTTTCATGAAAGGGAATGAATCAGCATAAATTTCAAAACTTGCTAATTTTCCCTAATTTACCTAAATTTGTTGATTTTCCCTAATTCCCCAAATTGGCTGACACAACAGATTGAAATAATCTACTGTGATTCGTTGGTTGGAATTAGAGCACACGCAGTCCAACATCTTAAACAGGGCCTGACAGTCAAACAATTGCTGATCACATGAAATGGCCACGCTTCATCAATTACAGGCTCAAAGTCTTGCTCTTTGCACTGGCTCATTACCTTTAATCAACACTAAAAATTTTGAGAACTCAAGACTAGATTACAGAAGGAACTGTCGAAGACATAAATTCTTACCGGTAAATGGATCCGAGACATTATTCTGCGGTTGACCGATAGTGACACCGGCTGTGTTTTTGGTAATGAAATTCGCAACTTGATCCAAAAACAGCGGACTTATGTCATTGGCTTCTAAGAATTTATGTGCTGCAGCCCACGGGTCGTCTATAAAAGAGGAGTGAGAGTTTGTTACACACAGACTTTAATATAAGATCATTAATAGACCAAGGCTCAGAAGGATATATTCCGCTATCGAATGATAGAGACAACTTGGGCACAGTTACTTTTTGGCGGTCTTCTTGCTATCAAAGGGTCAAAATACCAAACACCACAAAAGGTGCAAAGGGGAAAGGTATACACTCAGTATTACTCCCTTAATTAGAACTAACATTAACAACTTTAAAATTCAAAAGTGGGATAAAAGAGTCAGTTGCGAAGTCCTTTGATTTGATTAAGTCAAGTGTCGAATAGAAGTAAACACGAACCGGTGATGTTATACGGCAGCTTCAGAGGTGGTTTCCCTTCTTCTATGTCCACATCAAACACGTAGTCGTATTCCTGACAAAACAATATTACGACGCTCATCAAATATGGAAATAATAGATTTCCAAAAAGGAAAAGGTGAAAGAAAAAGCGATGGCTCTTAAAATTTAGCTTGTAAAACCTGTTGAGAAGAAAACAAGCTTTGATCGATTGATAGGCAAATACGCATACTATCTTCGCAAGGTATTGATTCATGTACAAAACACAAAATTTCACATTTTCTTGAAATAAGTTTACCTTTCCATTGAACATTTGCTTGTTCGAAGTGCGAGAGCTTCCTTCGCTTCCAGCTGCACCAACGACCTCACCAACCTTTTTGATAGAAATCATCATAATAGCAACATAACAATCGATACAAGGACATGCGGAAGCTAATTGGACAAAGTACATGATACTTGTGCGATCGTCAGGGATTCTTTGCTATCATTGAAGAAAATGTTGAGGCCCGTTTAAATAAACAACAAATATGAATACTCTGCTATGTAACTAACATTAGAGGGACATTGCCTCATTCTCATGTGCAATGAGATTACGATACAAGAAGTATTAGAAATATGACGAGTAGTACTCATGTGCAGACTTTTTGGAAGTCATTTTTTCTTTTGAGTCTTCTCTCCTAATTTCTCTAAAAAAGACTCGAACGATGTTTGATATTCAATCACCCATCAAATCAAAACTTTCTATAAACTATCAATCATAAGAAAAGGTCAAATGATTTTGTGAACGAATGATATATCTCCGACTTGAGTTGCACACAGACTCACAATTCAAACACAATATGCAATACCATGAGACTCAACAGTAGAACGATGAAGTGTCTGTCAGTGAACAAGATTACTTCTGTAGCGGAATGAAAGTAAGGGGATGGTTGGCTTAAATCTACGACACGAAAAACGCATAACTAGGATTAATAATCTTTAGGAAAAGCAAGGATTTCTATATTTTCTTGTTTTGGTCCCGTCAGCTTTTATGTTTCCGCGCAAAAATGTTTTCGAAAAATTGCGAAGTCTTGTTCTGCGTTTATGCTGTCGTAAGTTTCGGTCTATCGTTTCCATACTTTCATCGCCCTGCATTGCGTACCTTCTGCCATCTCTGCTGAGTTCCATCCCACTAAAATGAATAAATCAATATCAAATGGTGTCTATCATGTGAGTGTACACAAATCCAGTAGCATGCACCTATAACCCACTGCTGCTCGGTGCTGGAGACGGGTTTTAAACCTTTATGCTAAACACTCTAGCAGTTATCCAGCAGGGAGCAATTTTCAAATTGAAGTTAAGTCTTCTTTTAAGAAAATTGTTGTAATAAACACACTACTACCAAATGTACTGATGAAGTGCTTCCTTGTAGATTTCATTTCAGAAAAGCATAAATGAGAATTTGAAATATTAAATCATTATTTACCTGATGTGCTTCAACAACGGCATCTCGCTTTATCAGTTTAGTTTGTCCATCCTTCGTTCCTATTAAAAGGAGGCAAATTATTTCACATCACTCTAAATAAAATTAAATCAAAAAACCACCAAGAAACATGAAAATAGAATAAGTAACACTTCTGCTAAAAACATTGAACTATTTTGAAAAAAATCTCCCAAATCCATCTGATTTTTCTCTCTGTGAAATTTCGTTTAATTGACGAATAACTTGTGACGTAATGTGTAACTCAAACAACGATATTAGTTTGATAGCTTTAAAGTGTGAGTATGATATATATAACTTGATATATATCAAATAACTGCAAAGGATCGTGTCTTTAATTAGTGAGTGGTGTTGCAATATGAGTGATTGACAAGATTTGGGGTTGTTTTTAAAGTATACTCTGGTAAGTCAGATGTCGTGGGTTCAAGTTCTACTCGGGTCGAGTTGATTCACACAACTTATGTCAATTGATCTTCCAAATCCTGCTTCTTTTCAAATATGCTTTTTTCAAATATTATCCCATCCTCAATCGCCTTAGTACTAGATTGATACCAGGACAACGACAGGATCACGTCAGTAAGCAATATCAAGGAATATTAAGAAATATTTCAGCGATGTCAAAATGGGATATAAAAACGTTTTAGATCCTTACCTGGTCGTAACAACGCCTCGGGTCCGGGAAGTTCTTCCTTTTTTATTTCACCAAGATCTAAACTGCAAACACAAGGTTTTAAATCCATATCAATATAGCTTTTCTCACCAACAAGAACATGTGTGAAGTAATATTGTGTTTTGTTATTGTTGACTTACTTTGCAGCAGCAGGGATAGCTTGATTTGCAACTTCATCTTCGAATTCCTAAAAAAGAAAATTTCAATCAACATATTTTACTAGAAAACCATCCCGTTAGATAGAATTTGAACACCAAAAAAGGCTGCTCACTCAAAAACACAACACTTCAAAAACATCAATTTTAGGATGTTCCTGCAAAGAACATTGACTACCTAAGAATCATTACGCCCCAGCTAAAGTTTGGCAGAGATTTGACATGCTATCCGACAAGAATAGGAACATTTCCATGATAAAACAAATTAGCTCGATTAAAAACAATTCAATTTTTTCGAAATATTTTAAAATATTTACCAAAACATTTTTCTTCAGAGAAAAGCTTTGACGAAAAGAAAGTAAAAGAACAAAGAAATTAACCCAAAAATATCCTTCTCAAGCAAATAGTCGTCACTTCTTTACATGTCTTGTATTATCAAATCATATCAAGCCAGAAATCAAAGTAAAAATCTTTGCAGAGCTAAAAACTTACCTGTAATATGTTGGGAGGTGCGAATCTTTCTTCTGAAGACGTGAATATACGAGCCAAGCCATCGCTGTAAAGACAACAAAAGTGACGAGAGAAACCTGCAGGTGACTCGTGACAGTGTATTCGAGCCTGCACTAAGCTTTTGAGAAGATACGATAAGATTTTAATGACGTCTTATCTAAATGCACTAAAATTAAGACTTCTCCTACAGGTGGAAGGAGGGATTTTAACAAGTGTGGTAGCAATTAACAAACTGATTCGCAGTGGCTTTGAAATCTTGTACAAACCAGAGTTCACAACAAGGACTTAAACCACGTAATTTGATTTCTGTGGGATGACGACATGAACACGGACGAATTTCCCCCACACTTCAGCATAGACTCGCTTGTACGGGCCGCGAGTCAAAAATGAGGAGATATAACATTAAATATTGTCCATCATGATTCATGAATGGTTAATATGATGATTTCGATTTAACATGATTTCGTTTGGCAAAGTTCCTGGTATCAAACTCCATTAGGAAAGTGTAAGTCAACTATCAAAATTAGTTACATAATGCAGTTTTTGAATGATAAGCTAAACCATCATTCATACTATTAAACTAACCTTGATCCAACAATGATGTCGCCGTTTGAGAGACAAGCAACAGCCCAGACTGACTGGCAGGGCATCACGATTGTTTGGGAACAAGCATTATCTAAGTGGTAGAAGGGATTCCAAGTTACTTCAACAAATATGTATAAAAAGCATTTACTAATTTATAAAACGAGTAGCATCGGGTTAGCAACGGGCTGTGAACGAGTAGAAATGGACTGAAAATTAGCAGGAAATGAAAAGAAATGACCAGGAAACTAAAAGGCTGGCATCATGTAAAGATCCACGAATAAGGGAGAGAACAGATTAAGTCCTCCTAACAAACACTGCCCGTTTCTACTCATTTCTCCTAGCTCCATCACTAACTTAGTAACAGCCATTATTAATGATCAAAGCTCTTCGTCTAGAATTTCAGTAATGAGAAGCATATTTCAAAACTGAACAAACACTAAAATAGACTCAGACAACTAACAAATGAAAACTAGGAAGAAGTGAAAGGAAAAGCAATCAAACTCTACCTTTCCATATTCGAAGCGTTCTATCTTCTCCACACGTTGCGAACGAGCCATCGCCAAGAGGCAGAGCAGCTATACTAAAAAGAAACAGGAAATTTCCGTCTGCTCCACGGTGGACAATCTCTGCAGTTTTGCAGTTATGAATATAGATATTGCGTAGCCTTTGGTGAGTATAAGACCGTTCAAGCTCCCCAAAATAGGAGATCTACTGAAGAATATTCTAACAAGAGAACATTACAAACAGGTCATAACATTCTAATTTCATATTAAGTGTAAAATTTAAAGATTTCCCCAGGATAACAACAAGGCAATCAACGGAGGAGAGGATAGTTACTCACCAAGGAAAAAACAAACGCAACCCGTGGTGAACTAAATGGATCATGTCAATTGTGATGGACGGAACAAAACCAGATGGATTTAAAGAAAATACTCCAACCATTTCAGGGATGAATGAGGAGAATAAGATAGTTCACGATGCAGATGATAGTGCAATAGAGAGAGGTGGTTGAACTAGAAACACAAGGGACGCTAGGCTAGTTGTTGGAATCCTACATGGTTTATCTACAACATTTAAAATGATAACAAAAATACCTGTAAATATAGTTAGTATGTCCAGAATATACTTGTAAGCATTCTCCCATTGTGCTCCATCGACGAACGGTGCTAGAAAAACAAGATGAAAGATAATTCTGATTAGCTCCTTCTATTTGTAATCATGATGATGATAACAACAGCTAACACAATACTACCACCACACTAGAAATTCACATGAACCTTGGATTCATTACTTTTCAAAGGCAAACAATAGGCTTAATCACTTCATGGATATTTGATTTTTGAAGAGGTCATTTACGCATTTAAGTAAATTTAAAATCATGTGAATTCTAAAAAATGAATCAAAGTAAGAATCGTTTGATCATCAATCATCAGATGAAAGTATTTCATGTAATTCTGATTCATAAAAGATCTTCCAACTCACCAGTCATTGGCGCAGGATAGAAACTCAAATGACGATAAAACAGCAAGGCCCCTCACGCAGTCAGTATGTCCTGATATCGTTCTTTCGCATTTACCAGCCTTCCACATCTTTATCAACTTATCAGCCGAGCCTAAACGCATTATTGAAATACAGCTTTTGCAAGTACTGATGTAAAGAATAATGAAAAATGATATATGTTGAAATTGGCTCTTATAGAAATGAAATTGAAATTGGCTCTAAAATAGCTTTCACAGCATGGCCTAGAGCAAGGTCAGTATAGCTAATTTTGAAATTGAGTTTATCTCCATCAAAAGCATATCTATCATTTCCAAGACAAGAGGAGCTTGTTTTCCAACAAGGAATCTTTAGACAATTTGTCATCAGCTACTGAAGATCGGTTGCTTGTGCGGTTTGCCTCTTCTGATTGGTCAATTTCAACCCACCCCTAGATATGATAACTTGATAAGTTAAATTTTTCGCCTCTTTGATGAGTGTCAACCGAAAACTTTCGTAGTTACTGTGTTTAGCTATTTTCTGATTTTCCTTGCTACTCTGAAGTTGGGTAGAGATCAAAGACTGTATTAAAGAATGTTCCGCGACTCAAACATCAGTAAATAGAGGTTTCAGCCACACTGTATTTCATGAAAAGGCCTGTTACATACCTGTGATCATGATACCATGCTCTGGCATCATTTGAACTGCCCAGACAGACGCATCGTGTCCTTGCAGCTCCATCACGCATTGGCCATTCACCCACACTCTTGCAGACCTACAGTGATCATGATTACATAAGAATAAGAAGATGATAAGAAAGAATAAAAGCAAAAAACACAGAAAGCCAAAGGACAATTAATCTTTGTGGTTCTTTTTTTCTTTTTGTTAGAAACCGTGCAGAATGATCGGCTATGCGTTTAGCCGAATTTAGCCGAATTTAGATTTTTCGGCTAAAACCAAATTCTTTTGAAAATATATTAGCTATTTTGAAAATTCGGCTATTTGCCAGAAATAACCAAATTAAGCGGAATATTGATAGCCGAAAAATAGCTGATCATTGTGCACGGTCCCTTAGCACTTGATGCTCGTTGTCCTTTAGTTTTCTATATTTTTTGCTCTTATTCTTTCTGTTCATGTACCGCAGCTCTTTAAAGGGCACGTTATTATTTATCATTTGTTTGTGTATTTCTTTATCATTCCCCATTTCCTTTGTGTTGTGTCCTGTGTCCTCACTGTTTTTCTATTAGTGTTTAGCTTTATTTTCATTTCTAAGGTGTTACAGCAGCATTTCCAACCAATTAAAAAAAGTTGTCACTTTTCTGGACTTGTTAACTTATCTATGCTTTCTCAGCCCGACCTTTGTTCTATTTTTAGTCTAACTGTTATTGTAGGTCCTTGTTTAGGCTTATCCCCTTGTAACCCTGTGCTTTGTAAATTAGGTTTTTGAGTAAGTCCCCAAATCATTGTAAGAAAAGTTTACTGATGAAGATTTTATCAAAACGTTAAGAAAACATTGTTTATTTTTGAATTACTCTATTAGAATATTCAGGTTAGAATATAAGGCTGATCAGAAGGAGTAAACTTGAATAGAATGTTACTAGACTGTATCAACTCTATGAAAGCATCTCACAGATCATCTATTAATATCATACTTATCCCATGAACCAGAAAGCAATGTGCCAAACTTTCCACTAGTCAAGCAGCTAACTGCAGCGGTGTGACCTTCTAACTTGAAAACAGGCTCTGAAACAAAAAGTAGGCCGGTTGTTATTTGATAATCTAACAATTTTCTTAAAGATAATGGCTAGGATACTTTGTTCACAAAAAAAATTAAGAAAGGTTGGTACTGAGATTTTCATACCTAAGAAATTTCTTAAATCTTATCCTAACTAGAACTTTTGATGGATTTCCCATTCTAATGATAAGGCAAGTCGAGTACTTTACTTTCCATATCAAATACCGTTGTAGGATAGTTTTATTTTGTCCTTTTGAAGGTTTCATAAGAAAAAGACTGGGATGTTATATTAATCAGATGTTTCTTATTTTCGTTTTGTAGCAGTTTCATTTGTAGCAAGGATTTTATTTTAAATTCAAAAGCTACATTTATACATTGTTAAAAATCATATTGTATAATAGCTCACCCCAAGGATCTTTCATTTTTTCATCCTTTATTGCAAACAAGAATCCCTTTGGAAATATTAGGACTATTATCATTGACATAGGTATTATTCTTGCTGCAGTTGTTTCTTGCAAAACTAGCTTCAGAAAACTTCCTGCTATCATGAATTACATTGAAATATAATCATAATAAAACTTCAAGACCTACCTACAGATTCCAGACAGAAAACCAGGATTAAGTTATCATGCCCACCAGTCGCCACAAGTCCTGCAGAGAAGAAAATTTTTAGCTAAAAACAAGAATGTGAATATTTTTTCCTTGAAAAAGATTTCAGAAACTTGAGTTTTGGCTGTGGGGTGCAAAAGATATGTTTTCTTGTTGATTTTTCATAATCAGGTATACTGCAACTTTCATGGTCAACTTTGTCAAGTTTGCTAAAGCCACTTACTTTACCAATTCAATATTGAATTTCTCATTTGATTGCTTTTGTGCTAATATTCTGAAGATGTAATAGGTTGCTTTGAAATTTCAAAACATAGCAAAAACACTGTTGTGAGCAGTAGTGCAACTACTTCATATTTGAATTAGGTTTGGTATGGGCCTCTATGATAGTTAGGACAATTTACATTTGATTTACAACTTAGTCATTCTATCAATTATCTGATGAGAGCTAATCCCTTGGTTCTGCATCTGTTGAAGTTAATACATCGTTATTGATTTATTCATTTTATGAAAAGTTATAAACACACTGATGAAGATCATAACAAATATTTAAAGCTTAGGGTTAATTCTGAATTATCTTTAAAATTTCATATCTTCATAGCCCTTGCAACTATTTATTGTGCCGACTGTGAAAATGAAACCTTTAGGTACTCTCCCCTTGCAAAAGTTTGGAAAAAAGGGAAGGCAAAGATGGCTGACCAGTTGTCCATCAAAACTCTTCATAGAGATATGACAATGGATCATCACGTAATCAATGGTCAAATCATATGGGAATTTCAACCAATTGTAGCAGATTATCAATTTATTCAAAAATCACTCTCATTGTTTGAAAACTTTCCTGGTTTATTTGACTTTTTTATGTTTTGTTTGGTTTATCTAAGTAGCTACAATAGCTTATAAAATCATCAAAAAATTACTGCTTAAGTTTGTTGACAAAACTTTTTGACATAGTTATTTATTCTTCAATTATCCTTTCAAAGGTTGTTTGTTTGGTTTATGGAGAATTTATTTACAATTGTTGTTTTAACATCATACATCAAAAAACGCCAAGCTGAAGTTTTACAGAGGGAACAGCAAGCAGAGTTTCAGGGCAAAATTCACAATCTTGTTCCCTTTTTGGCATCTATTAACCCTATTACTACTACACATTGTGGCTGCCCCTCGTAATTCTTGTTAGGAATGCGAGAAAGGATTGAAACTTTGTAGAACAAAAGAATTTGGCACGCTTTATTGATTGGTGGTGTTTTTGAAACCATAATGGCCACTATTGACGTCCGAGTGATGTCATAAGTCTAAAAAGCCATGATAATTGTTTTTAGGCATTTAGCTTGCAATTGAAGCTATTTTTTGGTTTCTTGACAATGAAATGATATTCCTTTGCATCTTCAGCACCCTACAACTTTTGATAAATAACTTTCTTTCCGTTAAACAATTAAATTTTATTTCCATACTCCTCGTTAAGTTTCAAACAATTTGATGAATAATGGAAGTGGTTAAAGGAGTGACAAAAAGCACACAACATTAAATTGCGTTTGATCAAAAAGAATTTTCAGCAAGGCCTAAAAATCAAAAGGATTCTAAACTTTTGCGAACCATCTTTTTGTGCCATTGATCAGCGCTATTCACTTTACTATTAAGTTGATCTGCTTAATTGCATTCTTCCCATATGTCTATTATTCAGCCATTATCAACATATACTAAATAATTTCAAGATATGAATAAGGCAGTGTAAAATGTTTACGGTTTGGTCCGGATTGCTTTTATTAAAAAAAATATCTTAATATAGCTATAGGAACAGAAAGAATTGTATAGGCCTATATTTGATTGAAGAGAATAATTGAAATTTGAAAATGATGCTATAAATAGGCACTAGTTTGGTTAATTTGTCTTTTACCACTCGAGCACAATATCAACCATTAAAGCGAGGCATTATTTTAATCAAAACATACCATGTGGATATTTTTCAGATGGTGGTAGAGTTGTAACTGCAGAAATGTATCTTGTATGACCGCTGAAAATGTGTCCTTCGGAAAATAGGCCCGATTCGACTCCTTCTCCGCTGGGAACCCAGAGTCTGCATGTCTGATCTCGTGAGGCTGTCAAAACCGCTCCATCTGGAAAGATAGCAGGAAAAACTGCTCTCACGTCCGACTCATGGCCGCGAATAACACTTCTTAATTTATATGGCATTTCAGTTTTTAAGCAATGTCGAAGTTTGCTTGCTGGCCTTTGATCATCAGTCAGCAGTTTGGTTTCAATTTTAGGCCAACTGACAGATTCCCTTTTGTTTTGACCTCGTTTTGAATCAAGGAGCCAAGGACAGGGAAAGGACACTCTTCAGGAAAGTAGCACCGAAACTAGGACACCATTCACAAAAGCAAAGGGGTGCAAGCAATATATTGGTTCTAGAGCTGAAATTGTGTACAGGGGAGGAATTCGACTTCAATTCCCGGATAAACTCTAAGTGTTTGTCATAACAACACAAGAAAGAGCCAACACTAACCTCTCTCTAGAACATGGATCAATGTTTGAGTTGATCTATTCTTATAACTGTGTCCAGCCCCATACTTTAATTTAATGTTTTGAAATTTCTGGTAAATGGGCCGTTCTCCTGAAACTTACAACGCGAACCATACAAAATAGATGTGGAATTCATCCCCTGTATAAACTCCTTAAACTTGTACTCACTGTAGACCAGAAAAACGTTTTTATGACTCTACCAAGTGGAGAAATCAGGATAAAGCGAAGCATCCCGAATTTCATTTTATACTGTTGTGTTTTGTTTTGCTGTGTTTGTGGAAAGTTTGTGTAGTGTTTATACGTTTTTCAACTCTTTGGTTTTTCATACGGTTCATACGATTGCATGCAACTGTAGCAAGACAATACATTATTCCTTTACATTAAATTGGACAAACAAGACAAATAAGTTTTAAATCTACCTCAGCATAAATATTTTCCCCTTTTTGGTCGCTCTGGAACAATTATCTTTAACATTTTCGGGAAAAGCACGTCTGCTGTGTATTCCCAGAATCGATTGTACACGCGTAAACATTTCCAATGCTTTAAACAGATTTTTCGAGTTAAAAAAAATCTTACAAAAGTTACAAGCAGCAGTTTTACTTTTGGAGCCAAATGCGAAATTCAAAACATGAATGCAAGTTACATGGGAAACAGCTGATAAATTGAAAAATCATAGCTATAGTCTTATGCCTATGATTCTATCCCAAGGGAATAAATCTTACTAAGACAGTTAAGAAATATTAAATACATAAACATAAGACAGAGAGAAATTCAAATTCTTGATATGATCAATTTCAAATGTCCATTCTCATATTTGAAAATAAATGTTTCTTTTCAGAATTTACAAAATTTATGCACAACATAATCACAACATATTACATGTCAATCACGATATAAAAACATTTTGGGCACTTGTGGAAATGATTGCACTCTTTCTTGCAAGAATCTTACAACAACAATGATGCTCAAAATGTTTACAAAACAACAGAAATAAAGAAAAATGAAAATCAAAAGACCAAGGCTCTGAATAAGAAGGATTAATTATTTGAGACTGGTCCCTCCCGACAATGTGACCACACCTTGAAATTCTTTTGGCCTTTTTGCCCAAAAACTAAAGAGCTATCCTCAAACTTTGTCTGCTAGATCTGAGGATGGCGTTGAACCACAGACTTTTTGAAAAACATCAAGTGATCTCTAGCCCTCCTCATTCCTTTCACTATCAATTATTACGTTGAGGAATTTTCTGAAAAAACAACCTCGATCAGGGACGAGTTACTTATTGTTATAGTGAAATATTGAAAAAATGTTTATACAAATTCAATATCTTCGGGCTTCAATCACAATTTTTGATAGTTTATTTCTAAATTTTGGTGTTGTTTCAGAATGAGGGCTTTGATGAGAGAAGAATATGACCAGAGTGCACCTTAGCATGCAGAGTCTATCATGCAGTGAATTGAATTCTTATTTCAACAGCCTGCGACATCGCCTGTTCTGGCCCTCTACAGCCACCTGTTTGACGTGAGTTTTAGGCAGTAGCTTCCAAGAGAAGCTGGTTAAACTGAACAACAGCATCAAAAAGTAATCGTGATTATAACTAATACCGTTAATCTATCCCTATTTTGTTATTGACTGATGACATAAAAACTAAATTCAAAATATTTCACATGTAAAATCTGCATGCCGCCTCAAGTGCACTAGTTCCGAACAATTCTTCCGAATTCTATTTCCAGGAAAATCAGTTTACTAGTTGTAACGAATCACTTGTCGCAACAAGGTATTCGTACCAGTTGTCATATTAAATGAAATAATCATGGGTTTAGCATCAGCATCATTCAACGGCCAAAATAATTAGGGTAAATTCGCTGATTAAAAACGGTTCAGATTTAACGTGTCCTAGTGAACACCACACCTCCCATAGCCAAGTATTTGCAGCATACTTTTCATTTAAACAACTGTTTTCCATTTAAAATGCTAGAAATGGTAGAATGTGCAGTGTAAGTCTACTGGGAACAAAACCAATCATGCTCTCCGGGCCAGAGATTCCAGAAACTGTCGACTGAGATTCTAGTTCTCCAAATGAGCTGAAAAATACGAGGAAATCAGGAAGATAACAAAAGATTTCAGAGGGGTTTTCAGTAGTAAGAAAGAAACAAACAACCTTCGAGGGCAGCTTAAGTGACAGAGGATTTTTTGTTCTGGAGAATATAATATAAATTCCTTCTCGTTCTTTAGAACACAAAAAGATATTCGAAACACAGTGCTTCAGGGAATACAAATATACAAAATAGCCTAAGAAGATCTTGTGGATTATCTAATAGAAGAGAGTTTAACAAGAGACGCTAGCTTCATGCCCCATCTCACTAGAAGCTGTTAGAGTAGAGAGTTGCGAAGAAGGGAAAGGTAACGCAGACACGTTAAATCAGTACTACTCACAATTTACACACACAATCCCCATTTCTTATGCTTATCGTAGTCGTGTGTTGTGGCACACCAACTATCAAACGAATCCACGAACGTACACTGCTTGTGAGTGACTCCTTTATACTTGAAAGGGAATACACAGCAGTCTCCCCTCGAATTTCCACCTAAAGTCGGAACTCCACCGCCGCAAGCTGCAACGGAAAGTGGACAAATAGTTAGAATTTCAAACAAATAGCACAAGTCTAGTCTTGGAGAAGGGATCCAGCTTAGTGACAGCCCAATAGCTATCTTTTCAATTTGGACCGATTTGCTACAATTGGGTAACTGTCTGCAATGGATTTTTAATAATTTTAGAAGGCCTTTGATGATTTTAACAGTTTGCGATGATTTCAATACATTCGACCACACTTTTCCAGCGATGAACAGCGATTCTGCAAAATTTCTGTCCCTCATTTCGTGCAATGCAATGAATAATAGGTCCGTTTAGGACTACCAAAAGTAACGACTCTAGCATATAATCCTGAGAAGAGCCACGACCAATTAATGTCAATGCGATTTTCTCCCAAAATCTACGCACTATAGTAGTTGGTAAAATAAATCGTAATAAGAATAAGTTCAATAAGATTGATAAATTAACACTTACGTTTTAATAATGCATGCCCGCTTGCAGAAACTCTTTTCTTTGGTATTGAAACCGCTTTAAAAGGAGCTTTCGCCACTTTATGCCTCTGATATGGGTATTGAAACTGCTGCCGCCTTGCGTACAGATTGTTCTGGTATCCGCTGCAACAGTGTGGGGGACACGAAGCAGCACAGTTCTGCTTACAAGAAGCGGGACATGCACTGTTCAGGTTGTAGGTGAACGAGTTGTAATACGGGTATTGCTGACGGCGTGTATCGGGTGAATATGATGGGTGGTAGTATGGCGTGATAGGAGGGGGTGCTGGTGGAGGGGAGGGAGGTGGAGGGGGTACTGCAGCAGGAATAGGTGCCGGGGCAGGAGCTGTGTATATTGGTGCTGGTACTGGTGGTGGTGCTGGGGGTACAAATGTGACAGGCGGTGGAGGGGGAGGTGGCGGCGGTGGTGGGGGTACATACATGACAGGTGGTGGAGGAGGAGGTGGTGGAGGAGGAGGTGGTGGAGGTGGGGGAGGTGGAGGTGGGGGTGGTGGTGGAGGTGGCGGGGGTACTGTTAGAGTACTTGGTGCCTGACAGCACCCATCGTCACAAATCGGCAGACAGTGGTGTGAACACACAGGCTGGCATGCAGGCTCCTTTGGTTGTGCTGTCGAAATGAGAAGCTCGACGGGTGGTGGAGGTGGCGGTGCTGGAGGCTGGTAGCTCAACGCTAGAAAGAAAATAAACGGAAGGTTCTTCAGACCTCATCATTAAAAATATTACAGAAATCATTGTAATATTCTAATACGTTTTTTTGCTCTTTAGGATTTGCATTACCAGATTAAGCCCTACTTGAAATGACAGTTGTGTTAATGAAAATCAAGCGATTTACAAGTGAGACGTAATGCGTAAAAAATAAAGAGACAGATGGGTATAGAGTAGTATAAGGCGATGAATAATGACCAGAGTAGAGGTCCAGCCTTTAAATGTCACGAGATTGATGAAAAGCTTTTAAATGGGGTTGGTGAAAAGCTTTAGAATAATTAGGCTATGTTTCCAATTTTTCTCTGATATCTAATTAACAACTCATCTACTTACAAAGGCAATTGCCCCATTCTCCATCGAGGTCATAATTCGAGGTAGTGGCACACCAGTTCTTCGTGTGATCGTTCCTCGTGCATTTGTTATAAAGCGTGTCTTTATAAATGAAGGGGAACACGCAACACGCTCCTTTCGCGTTACCGCCATGGGTTGGATTGTCACAATCTAGAACGAAAATCAGAGACAAATGTGAAATTATTGTTTCCTAAATGATTAATTACAGAAGGTACACCTTTCAGTAAGTTTATCACATGATCATCCATACCTTACCTAAAAGGTTTCTCTAAACCGCAAAGGCAAACTTCCTTTTTAATCGATTTACAATCTCTGCTCTCCTTGAATGATTAAGTGCAATTACAGTCTATACGTCGATTTTCTATAAAAATCATCACATTTTCATTCCTCTGTACGACAGTATGATTAGTTAATATAGATGGTGCAATTGTGGGCACAATCAGGCAACAAAGCGAAACATAATAACTAATATAATAATCATTGCGTCTGACACTCATCAGAGAAGTATGTGAGAATGAGAACGAAAATGAAGCCCAAGAAAATGTTATACCCAATACTGGATCGAAATTAGCCACTCTGAAAGGAGGTCAATGTTGTGTTCCATGATAGTTATTATGAAAAAATTGCATAATGGTTCATCACATTAAAATAAGTCTTGATTGCTCAGTCAATTTTTAGAAAATTTGATCCAACGCAGGATACTTTTCCTCGGCAATAATTATGCAAAATTCATTCAACAAGTCTAGGCGCCATCCCTGGAAACAAGATTTCCTAACAATGATTTTACTTTATCTTCAATGCCCGCCAAAGGTAGCTGGAGCACCCTTGTTTCTCTCAACAAATAACTACTTTTTTGGCTTTCATAGAATTTCATTTCAAATTCAACCCCCCTTCCCGTTCAAAACAATGTTGTTTTCAAAAAGAACTTTATCAGACTACACAAAACACTAGATGGATTTTATTGGGCTAGTTTTTAGTATCAGATAAGAATATTGTACAGGGGGACAAGAGGGGGAGAAATGTAGGAAACGGTAAAATTCATGAAAGTGTTCCAAGACTTTTGACGGGAATTGTAGATTACCCTAAAGGCGGATTTCCACTTAACAAAACTAATACGCGTATCGACACGAATCGGACGTCGGACACAGTACGCGTATCACAGAAACAGTACGCGTACCACTGTATTGGCGCCAACGTATTATTGGCGCCAATTTTCGTTTCTCAAGTTTTTCTACGAAAAATATCAATGATTAATGATGCCTGTCTTTAGTCGACGAACAATTTTGCTCCTACTTTTAAAAAGAAGACAAGAAAGACGAAAGAAAAAAAGAAAAACCTGGATTCGTAAAATATTCAAAGAAAGAAAAGAGATAGGAGAGTTTCATCAACTGATTTATGACCCACGTTTGCATAACTCACAATACTTTTTCCTGAACTCGATTCAATATGAGCATCTGCTGCTTTGCGATATTTGATTGCTAGGCTCTTGAGTCGCCATGTTGCAAACCAGTGAGAAGATACGCGAACTCCGTGAAAAAGTTGACTTGAAACGAACTTTCAAAAGCGATACGACGAATCGTGCCATACTACGCGTAGTGCCTCTGTTTTAGTTTCTGCGCATGCGTTGTGGTACGATTCGTGTCGATACGCGTAGATTATTTTAAATGGAAATCCGCCTTAAGTCTCTGCACACTTGAAATGCTTTAAATATGTATTCTTGAAACATGCGTTCTACTTTTGCTGTATATTGAATAGGCTGATGTTTGTAGGGTCTTTCCGGTCTCAGAATTTGAAAATAAAAATGGCTGAGAATTTCGTGATCATTCAAACCTTGGAAAGGCAGACCCAAAAGAGAATAACAAAATCGAATCAGATTCTCGCCACGTCAGAGCCTGAATGATTGGAAAATCAAATATTGAATTCACACTAAAAATCATTAAAAAATCACATCACATGTTTCTAAAGCCTTCAAATTAGTCCCAACACAAAAATGTTACGATTCTCTACATTTCTTAACATTAATCTTACGAAATTCAACATTTACAATTTTGAAAGAATCAAGACGCCTGTTAGACAGATTTAGAAAACTACGAAATACAAATAAACATGTAAATATGAAATCAACATTATGACAGTAGTACACCCGAGATAGGAGCTTAGATAAAAGATAAGCTGGGATAAAAGAGCCAAAACAAAACTAAACGAAAAAAAGCAGCTAATTAAATGAGAGAACGTACGGTGGCCCACAAGTGTCAAGGCAAAACTCTTTTTCTCAAGGCAAAACTTTCTTTCTCAAGGCAAAAACTTTCTTTCTCAAGGCAAAACTTTCTTTCTCAAGGCAAAACTCTTTTTCTCAAGACAAAACTTTCTTTCTCAAGGCAAAACTTTCTTTCTCAAGGCAAAACTTTCTTTCTCAAGGCAAAACTCTTTTCTCAAGGCAAAACTTTCTTTCTCAAGGCAAAACTCTTTTCTTCAAGGCATAACTTTCTTTCTCAAGGCAAAACTCTTTTCTCAAGGCAAAACTTTCTTTCTCAAGGCAAAACTCTTTTCTCAAGGCAAAACTTTCTTTCTCAAGGCAAAACTCTTTTCTTCAAGGCATAACTTTCTTTCTCAAGGCAAAACTCTTTTCTCAAGGCAAAACTTTCTTTCTCAAGGCAAAAATCTTTTCTCAAGGCAAAACTTTCTACAGCCAAGCCCTGAGATATAGGAGAATCATTACGAACAATGAAAAACTAACAGAGGAACTAAACAAACTGAGGGACAACCTACTTCGGAGGGGCTACAACCTGTCCAATATTCAGAACCAATTCAGCAAAGCTATCCGGCATACTCAACATGAACTAATATTCAAAGATAAACCACCAAATAATGAAACACCCAGACTTCTCCCCTTTATTGTACCATTTGATAACACAACCATCCAAATTGGAGCAATATTGAAGAAACATTGGCACCTGATAACCAAGGATGAGAATCTAAAAGACATTTGGACCACACCTCCTTTTCTGGCACTTAAAAGGCATAAAAATTTCAAGGACGTCCTGGTTCATTCCAGATTTACCAGATAAACCCATGAATAAAGAATAGCAATAAACATAACAAAGATGCAAAGGTGGTCCCGGACGCGGGTCTGCTGGGGCACCTAACACAACAAGACATTCTGATTTAAATGCACCGAAATGTCTGTGTTAGGGTATCGGCTGATGATTTGCATCTATAAAACCCTAGGATTAATGGCAATTATATATATTTTCTAAGATAAATTTGTAAATGTCAACATAACCATCCTCTCCCTAAGAAACTCTATAATCAGTTAAAGAAACAATTAAAGTTAAAATTGTAAACACGATCCTGCTCAAAACATCTGAAAGACTAATTCCTTAATACCATGGCATTGCCCAGTTGGTCGGGGATGGGGGGTCTGTGGGGGGAACAATGGCTAGGCTGGGTGGTTGGGACTACCCTCTCTCCTTATGTACATATATTTTCATTTTTTTTATCATTTTATCATTTCCTTGTTTATCCTCCTTTTTTCTATTAGTATACATACTTACAGCTTATTTTTTTACTCTACTCGGCTCGTGAAAGAAATTCTCTCCTTATGTACATATATTTTCATTTTTTTTATCATTTTATCATTTCCTTGTTTATCCTCCTTTTTTCTATTAGTATACATACTTACAGCTTATTTTTTTACTCTACTCGGCTCGTGAAAGAAATTCATCTCGTGGAAACGTTGGCTGCTACGCATGCGCAGTATAGAAAAAACGCGGAAGTTTTGTCTTGAGAAAGAAAGTTTTGCCTTGAAAAAGAAAGTTTTGCCTTGAGAAAGAAAGTTTTGCCTTGAGAAAGAAAGTTTTGTCTTGAGAAAGAAAGTTTTGTCTTGAGAAAAGAGTTTTGCCTTGAGAAAGAAAGTTTTGCCTTGAGAAAGAAAGTTTTGTCTTGAGAAAAGAGTTTTGCCTTGAGAAAGAAAGTTTTGCCTTGAGAAAGAAAGTTTTGTCTTGAGAAAAGAGTTTTGCCTTGAGAAAGAAAGTTTTGTCTTGAGAAAAGAGTTTTGCCTTGAGAAAGAAAGTTTTGCCTTGAGAAAGAAAGTTTTGTCTTGAGAAAAGAGTTTTGCCTTGAGAAAGAAAGTTTTGTCTTGAGAAAGAAAGTTTTGCCTTGAGAAAGAAAGTTTTGCCTTGAGAAAGAAAGTTTTGCCTTGACACTTGTGGGCCACCGTAAGAACGATATTTAGAATTATCTGATCTGATGGTATCACGATTCAGTGCAGTCTTGTGGCTTGGATAGGCAGCCAGAGAACAAGCACATAGAATAACCAAAAATGGTATCATAATCTCCTAAATCCAAATCATAGTCCCTTCCGACTTTGGAGGTTGGATTAAGGACCTGACAGAATCTTTTAACTGTATATTAAAGTATAAGATAGATAATCATTTGGGATACATTTGCATGTTAAACGGCTTTCTAGAGTTTGGAGGGGTTAAGACTTATCTGAAATATTCTGGAGAGCTAACTTGTAATAATGTTGTGCAATACGATTTAACTGGCAACTTGAATTGGCGGGTATTGGCTGCTGTTCTTCCTGCTAGAAATAATCTGTTAGAGTGGTCAGACTCAATTTATAGCTAATCACAGGTTGCAAGCAGAGTTTTTATAACACAAAAGTTTGGCCGTTGAGGCTTGTGGACCGTACCTTCTAGCTGTTCGCGAGAAACGGCTGAATACCTAGGGGTGCATCACCAAGCTTGAACTGCATTGGGAAAATCTAAAAATAGTATGTTCTATGAGATACAGCAGTGTTTCATCTTTCATGAGAGTAAGATTGTGTGAGTGTTTCTATAGGCTGATTTATAATCAAGTGCATGATAAAAACAATTAATGATTTCTTACAGGATAATGACAGTGCCTGCATTGAATTGAATATCTGGGTACTGGGGACCAACTGGGTGTACTTGTCGCCACTTTCATAAACATGGGTATTTTTCTTACGATTTTGGTTTGAATGCAGGTTTGGGTATGTATTTTCAAGGTACTGCTGTACATTTAGGTATACATTTTCAAAATCAAAGTCCCTACCTAAAACTGGATCAAGTACCCCCTCAGGGGACAAGCCACCGTTGTTCCTACGTCCTTAGCTGGAAAAAATGTCTGGCCTTAGTCAGGCGAGAACTTAAAACAGTATCTCAATCACTCAATCAGTACAGATATTGCCTGGGATAGATATAACCAAAGGTACTACCCCGGGCAATATTCCCTGCAAAATCCCATAGAACAGAAATACTGTAAAATCTATTAGATCTATTAAAATACCCAACATGGATAATAATGATGATAATTTCAATATGAAACATCCCGATCAGTCATCATCATCATCATCATCATCGTCATCATCATCATCATCGTCACCAGTCGACTTATGTTTGTAAAAGTTCGACATCTCGTCTATCCTGTCATCATCATCGTTCTCTAGTTGACTATCACTGAACTGGTCATCATCATCATGATTATTAATGGCAAACATAGTCCGAGTTTGGTCACTATCCGGGGCATCGTCCGGTTCATCTTGCGCAATTTCCGTGATTCCGTCTTTCTGGACGATCTCACGATCCGAGGACGGATCGGCCTCGGCGACAATTTTCCCGCCTACTACAATACTGTTCGAATTTGAATGTAGGGACGAATGATCATCTGACGTTAATGTGGTGGGATCAGACGAATCAGTCTCTCCCTCTGCACCCCCTCCATCAACCTCCCCTCCTCTACCCGTCGCAGAATAATACTGCTGATCGTAGTTGTCTGCAATTTTCTTCACAAAGGCCTTCTGCCTTGCCATGGATTGCTGAATGATATTCGAAAAGGCATTCGACTGGATATTCTTGACTTCACTCAGAGCATTATCAGCCTCGAATTTCTGCAGCTGTAATAACGACTTTGCCTGCTTCATCCGGTTCGTTTGATCTTTCTTGTTCATTTGATTGAGGGTATTGGCGCTTTCTTGCATCTGCTTTTGCTGTTCTGTGGGCACGGCGGTTACGTCTACTCTTCTGGCAGTAGCGTAGCCGGGTACCTCGGCGTGGTATTCAGGCATTAGGCTCTTGAGATCTATGACATTCGAGTCCATGTTTTCAGCGTTATCTTCAAAGCCCTTTGAGGCAGTAGATGATTCAATCCTCTTTTTATCAGTTTCTTCGCTGGCCTTCCCTCCACCGTCGTCAGTTGCCTTACCTTCGCCATCGTCAATAGCCTTTACTCCGCCATCATCATTCAACTCCTTATCAAGTTGCTTTTCCATTTCGTCAATCAGATTCAGTGAGTCGTTCAATTTTCGTTTCCTGCCAACATCTGCCTTACCCAATTTATGTTTACTCGCCATGACGTTTTTTACAAGATGTGACAGCTTCAGCCCATTCCTCGTCAGTCCATCGTCTTTCCGAAACTGATCTTCATTCAAACTTTTTGCCTTGGCATTTTTAACGGCAGCTAATTGCTTCAGACCTAGTTTTTTCTTACCAGCACTCTGGTACTCAAGGCCTTGGAATTTTCTAGTGGGCCTAGTATTTTTGTCATCCTTTCTCGAGTGATTATCATTAGGTGCAGAGGAAGGATATGCATCTTCCTTTTCCTTTATCAACTTCACATTACTACTTTTTTCGATTCTATCAATCTCAGACATATTCACGCTTTTCGCTTCAACCTTTCTTTGTCCTGTCATCTTACTTATGGGCCTTGGCGTGCTTACACTTGTCAGCAAAGTTTTTCCTTTACTTGTTGTCTTACTCACAGGCCTAGGTGTATTTTTCATCCTGTTGGCCATCAAATCAGACTTTTTCTTTCCAACGTCAACATCTTTCTTCGGAATGAGCTTTGGCAGGAATTTCGAATCACCTAACTCTGCAGCCTCCACTTCATTTACGATATCCTCGTTTTCGTGACCTTGCAGCAATTTCCAGCCTCTCTCCAGTTTCCCAACGTCATCAGGGAACGAATTTCGATCGTCTAGTTTATTTTGCTGCTTAATCTTGTTGGCTATCAGTCGCAAAGTATCCTTGCTGCTTTGCAGTGCTTGCGTAGCAAGGTTCTCTCTTTCTCCTGGCGTATCAAATAAATTCGGATCTGTCTTTTTCCCAGAAACGTCAAACTCGCTGGTATCATCTTGGCTGAGGGCTTTATTGATTTCATTCAGCTGTTTAGTTGAGTCCAACGCATCTTGGCTTTCCACCTGTGACACGAAACTCTCTTTCGCATTGTCCATTTCTTCTTGCGAAACAAACGGCTTCCCTTCCATCATTTCAACATCGTCGACGTCATCATCTTCATCTTCAATATTATCAACATCATCATCATCATCGTGATAAGCAGTTACGTCATCACTTGCTTTTCGATCTTTCTTCCTTCCTTTCAATTCATCATCAGAACCAATCACACTCTCGTCATCAGCCTTATTACTATTAGTGACATCACTTCCGGCCTTCACCTCATTGTCATTTATGGCGTCGTTTCCGGTTGCTGCTTCATTACTGTCACTGAGACCACTATCACTGACGTCATCTCTGGTTGATGATGACTGATGGTGTTTCATTGGTTGCTTGACCACCTCTTCGAACCAATCACCGCTCTCAGAGTCATCGCCCTTAGTGTAAAGCAAAACATCATTGGGCTCGACCACCTCGACAGCTTGGTCAGTTTCATCAATATCATTTGAAATGTCATCAACGGAATCATCTTTATTTTCATCATAATTACTCGCTTTGTTTTCCACTTTAAAGGTCTTCTGCAATTTTCCACGAGCCTTTTCGTTCTTGATTTGTTTCACTTTCAAATTACTCTTCGGTTTGTCTATTTTAGTTTCTTTCTCCTTTACTTCAGCAGTGTTATTCTTGATTAAACCAACAATGGCTTTATGCTCCTTTTTATTCTTCACTCTACTGACTTTATCATTACTTTTACTAGCACTTAATTTACCAACATTATTATGATCTTTGTTGTCATTTTCTTTCTTCCCTTTGTTCTTCATTCCTCCATCTTTCTCCTTCTTCTTCTTCAGTTCTTTTGAGATTTCGTTTGACTTCGCCTGCGTCACTTTCTTTTTATCATCTTGTCCTGTTTTATCAGCTCCAGATTCCGATGCGGCTTCAACCTCTCCGCCTTCAGCACTACTTTCGTTTGCTGCAAAGCGCAGAGTATCTGTGTGATTATTCAATCTGGACTTTCCTGCACTCTGATCTACAGTGTCAAACTCTGAGGACCCACCCACGTTCTGGCTCTTATTCACCGCATGCCGCGCTTCTCCCGTCATAGTCTGGTTATGAAGTCCTAGCTTCCCAACACTCTGATCCAAATCGTCCAGAATCTTGCCCAGATCATCCAGACTCATCTCATCCTTTCCGTGCACGCTGTTGTAATTCTGAATAGCTTCCCTCTCGGCATCAATCGAGTCATGCTCCATCGAGTCATTCGCCGCATCCAAAGCCATCGATTCGTTTCCAGCGAATTTCTCTAGATTATCGGATATTTGATCACCGAATCCTAAATCGGAATCATTGACGATGTGACCTTCATCCGAATCTGGATTGTCTTTATCATCCGAATCTGAGTCTGAGAATTCCTTTGAATCTGGGTCTGAGTCTTGATCTACAGTCATCGTCATAATGGATCCTGTCGGGTCGTCTTTCTCGACTTCAATCGAATCACCGTTCGAGTCTACATCTTTGTAAATGTTTTGTGGGTCATACGATGAATCGTTGAACCCTTTGCTATCTTCCTCGGATGCAATTTCTTTGTAAGCAGATTCGGGCTTTTCTGGTGGTTTACTTGCATCTGCTGTTTCTCCCTTAAGGTTTGAGACTTTTTCATTCTTGCTTCCACCGCTTCCTTTCTCTTTCTCGCTCTTTTCTTTGCTGGCATCTACATTTTTGTCTCCCTTATTGTTTTCACTGATTTTGTTGTCGAGGGCCTTTATTCCTCCGTCTGCATGATTGTTGAACTTTTTGCTTTCATAATCGCTGTTAGTTTCCTTTGTTCCTTTCGGTTCGATTCTGGTGTCACTGTCTTTTCCGTCTTTTCCTTCTTTGTTGTCATTTCCCGTTAGTTTCTTTTCGATTCCCTTATCGCTTTGCTCGGCTTGTTTTGTGCCTTTGTCGCTGGTCGTGCTTCCCTTTGTGTCTTTGTCAGCACCACCTTTAATATCACTAACTTTGTTATCAGTCTCCTTTTCCTTTTCCTCTTTCTTCTTTGCTCCGTTTTTCTCATTGTCACCCGTTACTGTTCCATTGTTACTTTTTACATTTGCGTCCTGGATGTTACCAACGTGCAATTTAAAACTGCTGGCAGAACTTCCCACATTCTTCGAATCCACAACGATACTGTTGATAAAATCTTCCTCATTTTTGCCATTCCGATGTTTGACTAGCCCCTCTGAAGGGACTGCTCCAGAACCTGGCTTCGACCCAGCAGCCGCTTTAAATGGCAGGTTCACCACAACTGCTCCATCGTGACCTTCAACATCGCCATTCACAGAATTCGACGATGTTGTTGGAGAGTTGCTGGATAATTGTGCAGTTTTTACATCCTTCTCATTTGAAGGACTCAATGTTTTTGAATCATTCTGTATCTTTTTCGCTCTACTGTCCGTTACTGTCTGTACACTGACCGTATTTCCTGGTGCTTTATCTTTGGCAAATTCTTCGGGCCTAGTTCCATTTACCTTATTCACACCTTCAGTATCCTTTTCTTCCATCGAGTTCTTTAGACCACTTGTGTCCTTCTGTCCATACCCCTTACCCTCTTTTTCATCTGCTGCAGTACTCAATCCACTTTCCTTAGCTTCTTTTGCATCATCAACAACCTTCTTTGCGTCACCATTGATTTTGCTTGAAGCTTCCTTCGGCTCTTTCTCATCATCTGTAGCCTTATTTTCATCATCCTCGACCTTGCTAGCAGTTTTCTCCTTATTTTCATCTCCCTTTGCCTCAGTTGCACTTTGGACAGCCTCTTGTCCATCATCCTCAGTCTTCGTTGCACTCACTTCAGCACTTAATCTATCTTCATTAGCTTCGTCTGCCCCCTCTGCAGCCTCCTTCTCATCATCATCTCCTTCGTTTTTATATGAGCTGGTACTTTGAATGGCATCCTGCTCGATTTCCTTCTCCGAACCCTTTTCTGAATCTTTCGACGACTTTTCAGATGAAGATTTGAAATTATCTAAAATAGAAGTCGGCTTGTCCTTTGAGGCATCATAAGTAGATTTCTCATCTGACGGTTTCTTTTCATCTTTAGCTGCTTCATTTTCTCCTTTTCCAGAATTTTTGTCATTACTTTTATTTTGCTCGACCTTGTTTTCTGGTGGCGAACTTTTATCATATTCCTTCTCATCTCCATCATCTGTAGAGTTTCCAATATCCGAATAGGCCCGTTCTGGGTCATTCACCTTTTCAGTGGCATTCAACTGATGCCCGATGCTCTTATCCGTTTTACCATCCATCTTCGACTGTGGTTCGTTCTTTAAAGATTCCTTTTTGTCATCAACTTTTGAAAAGGGATTCTGTTTCTCTTCAGAGTTTGAATCCAACTTGACTTTCGGAACTTCTACACTTACATTAATTTTTCCAGAAGTTTCCTTCGCATTGTAGTTATTGACTAAGTTTCCATGTGAGTCATTTGCATTCTTTTCAGATTTAACATCCTTTGATGTTTCTTTATTCCCATTCACATTTTCGTTTTCCGAATTCTTGGCGAATTCTTTGGCTAGTTCACTTGAAACCACATTATTTTCAGAAGCAGACTCAATTCTGAGATTCTTTTCCGACGAGGCTGCACTGGATACATGCTTTACAGCTTTCGGCAACATATGATAAATATGAACATTTCCAGATTTTGAATCTTGATTTTTTGAATCTTCAGTATTATCGTCATGAGAATTATCATTGTCATCAAACTTCTCAGGCGAGTTGAACTCAGAATCTAGATCTGCGTTCTTTTGGTGGGCTTTTCTTCCAGCTGATTTCGTGTCTTCACTTACAGCAGCGCTGTGTTTCTGCAAATCATCGACATCAATAAACTCAACCTTCTCCTCTTCCCCTCCTCCTTCAGTTTCATTTAAATGAACTGTGTTATTCATCTTTTTTATCATTTCTTTGCCTTCAGCAATTCTATCATCGTCCTCATGTTGGTTTTTCATAAAGTCTTGATTTTTCATCATCAAACTCTCTGGCTTATCATGCGATTCAGTCTTCTTTCCATCGCTGTGGTCAGCTCCCTTCTCTTGAAAGAATTCAGAATTTCCTGGTTCACTCTCATCGATAACTACCGTCATAGAGGCGTTTTTAGCATCTGCCGTCTCACGCTGCACCTTGGAGTTATCACCCTTATCCTCTTGCTTGCCACTCCCCTTCGGTTTCTCTCCTTTACCCCCATCACCCTTATCGTCATCATCCCCAATAACCTCAACTTTTTCAACTTCATCATCATTATCGCCATCATCGTCTGTAATATCTTGAATCTCTTCTCTCCCATCCAAATCTGTTTGTCTCGAACCTATAACATCTCTTTCCTTCGTACTCGAGCTTCCGTCTTTTCCGGATTCAAAACTCTTTGTTGACTCAGCATCCACATCTTTTGCTCCAATCAGATCTTCGATCACTGCTTCATTTGATTTGTTGATTCCTGGCCTAATAGCTTCACTCTTCTTACTCCCAGCTACACTATCATCATCATCATCATCATCAACGTAATCAACGAGCTCATCCTCGTCCTTTAAACCTGAATCACCAAGCTTTCCACCATCAATTACAGTTCGAAGCTGTTTGCCGATCAGCCTGTCTTTCTTGAACTTCGACGGTGTGTCTGGACAGCCTGAGCAGCTGGTGACGCAAGAGTTTTTCTCCACAGAGGAAATCCCACTCTTCTTGCAGACAGTTTGGCACTCACAGGAACGTTTATGACGTTCGTGTCTTAAAGCCTTGTGATGACGATTAGCCACCGTTTTCTTACTGCTAATAACTTTCGACTTTATTTTCCTTTCGTTTGCCTTTGCAACTGTTCCCTTTTTATTTGGTCTGGGAATTACAGTCTTCAAAGAGGCCATTTGTTCTGCAAGGTGCTTTAATGACGACTTGGCCTTAGGCTTATTTTTTCTCAAGCTTTTAGACCTTTGTTTTGGCTGTTTTTTCCGCCTGTTTCCTTTTATAAATCTATGCTTTCTACTGCCTTTGATTACAGAAGCCTTCCTCATTCGATACGGTAAGGCAAGCTGAATTTTAATCCTATTTCTATGGTTGCTATCAATGTGTTTCTTGGATGGAACCACTTGCCCGTTGGGGTGAATGATAAAATGGCTTTGAGACACAATCACTCCATCATCTGACACTGGGGAAGGTTGAGGTGTTGTATATTGTTGCTGTTGTTGTGGCTGTTGTTGTTGTGGCTGTGGTTGTTGGGGCTGTGGTTGTTGCTGTGGCTGTTGTTGTTGTGGCTGTGGTTGTTGCGACTGCTGATCTGGCTGTGAGTTGGCCGTGACAGAATTCTGATATGGCAGATTAGTCTGCGCATTATCAGCACTGGTAGGAGATGAACTCAGCCCTTGAGATGCTTGCGAGTAAGAGGCAGGCTGAGTGAAGCTTATCGTATGAGATTCGCTGCTTTCCGCAGCCGTCATCTGCTGCGGGGTGATATCACAGCAGGGAGCAGGACAAGATGAGGTACAGTTAGTAACACAAGGTCGCTGGCACACAACCGTAGATTGGTCTCCGGCAACATTATTAATTTGTGCATCGCAGCATTCTTGTGGGCAGCTCCCTGAGCAGCGTCCCACACAGGCTGCGGGGCATATGATTATATTGATATTTTGTGATTGGCTATCAGTGACGTTATTTGCTGTCTCGAGAGGGGTGACTGAGAAATGTGGTGCTTTAGGAGCTATCGTTATTGTTGCTTGGTTCGGTTCGGTTTGTGAGACGACAGCGGCAGATTGAGTGTTGCTCGTTGCAGCATCTTGGGTTTTCAGAGTTGTTGTCGCGACGACATTTTGCTGCGCAATAGCAGGCTGCGCAATAACAGGTCTGGCTTGATGAACCCGATGAACGCGATGCACTGGGTGTCCATGTGAAACTGTTGGAGCAACCATATAATGTCCAGCTTGAGAAACAGAAGCCTCTTGGGATTCGCCGAAAACCACTGGGGCTTCACTCAACACTAACCGACTTGGCTTGTGCACAACTTTCAACGGTTTCACAATCTTCACAGGTGTTGTCACAGGGTTGATTGGTTTTACAATGATGATTTTTTGTGGCTGGACTTTCTCTTCTGTAGAAAACACCACTGGTTTCCCTGTGATCTGCATTGGGTGGTCTGTAGTGTGCACAGGGATTCCAGATGCTCCAACCTCTGTAGTTACGTAAGTAGGTCCTGGAATTCGAGAAAATTAAAGAGGTTAAGAAAGACAATAATTTGACAGGATATAATTAAGCTCATTAAAAGCGTAGTAAAACTCAATCAAAGCAAAAGCAGACTGATGCTTCAACTTGCTTCAAGTTCAGAATCGACATCTTCATAGACTCATATACTTATTCTAATCCTTCACAGCACTGAAAATCATTCACAGTACTGATGATATTCCCTCACAGTACTGCTTTTCTCGTGATCACTCTACTAGATATGAATAACTATGCTCTTATGAAAAGCGAGCAAATCTACTAAAATATGCGGGAAATATTTTCTACTTGTATCTGTCGAAAATTGGATTTCCAAAAACAATCACATAAAAATCAAGGAGGCCATTCGTTGCTCCGACCAGAATATGAGGATACAAAATCCTAGTTTCTGTTTCCTTTTCTTAGTTGATATCCCATAATAATTGGTTTTCTTAGAAAGAATTAAATGCGTTTTTAGGATTCCTAGAAAATTGGCTTCAGCGTCTGGTTACTTTCACAAAGATTGGCAGACTAAAGAAAATGCGATTGTCTATCTTTAACTCGAATTAGATCAGATTGATTTTGATGGGTAAATGAAGCCAAATCAAATCTAATCGAAATTGAAGCAAGCCAAACCAATCATGAATACAAATAATGAAACTGATAGAACAACGATTGGGACATAAGTAAGCCAAAATGAACATACCTTAATCTCCACAACTCTGAAGGCCCTTCTTGATTGCAAGTCCCAGCATTCAAAACCGTCATGTCGGCACTAGACAGGTTGTCTTGTATTGAATACGACACGTGGATAATAGGAGGCTTATTATTGACGATTTTTCAGAAACATTTCGACAAGTTGGCGCGAATTTCATATGAAAAGGCATGGGCACGAAAACTGAGTAGTGCTGACATGACGTCATGTCCTGAACTCACAAAAGAAGGGGCCTTTCGAGCGGAGAGATCTCGATATTGATTGGTTGACAACACAATTAGATTACAAATATGGGCATTAGATAATGAAGAAGATGAAATGGCCGACAACGACGTCAGTACACATCTGCAGTTTCCGCACCAATGCTATTTTCAATGAAGGCTTAGTATCCACAGCAGGGCGTTGGCAATTCAACACCGATTTAAATAAAATAACTTTCTGGTGAAAATGAATGACTTTTGATTCTAGACTCAGCCTGTAGCTTACCATTGCTGTACAAATTATAGAGGGATGTCTTACAAGATTTTTGGCTTTTCGACAAGGGTTTAATTACACAGCGTAGTTGTCAAAATATTTAAGTTTATTTCGTCTATTCAGTACTGCATCCCAGATACACCCATAAATGAAAGGAAAGCTTGACTCGACATCGTTCTGTCAAGACCTAACCTTGCAGGTATCATAGCATACACTATCACGTGTAAAAAAAGACCAGTATGTGGTTGAACAGTTCAATAGTTAGCTATTTAGATGGAATTTCGTTTAAAGAAATTAAAAAGATTAGAAGTAATTAATCAGGAAGAGTTAAATCGAAGAGGCTGTACCACAGTTTGTTTGACAACTTCTTAATTTCCATAGAATGGCTATATCACTTCGTATCTTGTTTGAAACTGTACTGTGAAACTAAATGAAGGATATAAACATGCTCCTAATATTTTGAAAATTTGTGATACAGCCCCCGTCGAACGTTAAAAGTAACAAACCTTGGGTTAGGATATTAGCTTCGCCACCACCAACATCATTGGCATTGGCAATAACTTTGTTTACAGGAGAGTTAGTATCGAGGTTAATCACGTCTCCACCAATCACACCGTCAGGATTCACCACGTGGCTAATAGCTCCTTGTGACGCGAGCCCATGATGCAACACCCGGCCATCCTGAGCAACAACGAGCTTTCCTTGCTTGGGATTGAGACGCACTGTTAGTTCTTTATCGTCAGTATCGATTACAGGACGGGTGTTATGTTGGATTTTCAACTTGCCATCATCGTCAATGACTAGCTTGGCGGGAGACAATTCGTTAGAGTTAGTGATTATTGATCCGGTGGCCTCGTCGACGTAGCTTCCGGTGTCCGCATTGTCAACGATGTCTGAGGAGACGCGGTCAAGGTTATAGGAGGCGTGCTTACCGTTCTGTGTCACCTTGACTTTTTCACTCCCGGGACTTGGTTTTCCACCTAAGGAAGAACGCGTTGATTAAGGAGGGAACACGAAGAAAGGGTAAGAGAAATAACTGCTTGGAGATACAGGAAAACATGATAGTGGGCCTAGAGCAATCAGACTAATCCGAGTAGTATCTATTTCCAGTTGGTTATTAAATACGCCTAAAATATTTGTAAGGCATTACTAGGTATGGAAAACGCACTATCTTTGTAAAAGTATTTCATATTATATATAATGCTTATTCAAGAATACAATACTATTAGACAAAACTAAGAAGCATGCATGAAACTGTACTCAAACAACGCCAAACCTTAGCAATTTTAGAACGCAAAATAAAACTAACTTAATCAATCACTCATTCTCTTTAGAAGTGATTTTTGAAATGTGATTTTAAAAGTTCCGAGTCACACAATAAATGTATGAACTCCAATAGCTTTACCTCAAATCAAATGCTCTTATATTCAATTTCATTTTTGACGGTCAAAGTTAGGATTTAGGACCCTAAATTGCAGACTTAAGTTGTGAAAATGCTGACTAAAATTCTGACTAGAATATTTACGAAAGATATTTCAGGGAAACTATTCATTTAAGCCAAAATTTCGACGAGAAAACTGCTTCAAGACATAAAGAAAATATATAGTTTATATTATTTTTGTATAGTCTGTCTGATGAGTGCGTAAGCACGAAACTCAGAGTCACAGAAGAACATGTCTGTTTTTTAATGTGTTCATTCTACTTTATGATTGCTCTATACTCAGGTATATCGAGCACTATAGCCAGGATAGGCACTCTCTTCTCGAGTTAGATATAGTTTATATTAAAAATTGTATGCTTCTTGGATATGAAATTAGAGAATTGCTTTAAAACCCGTTTAGAAATCAGGCTGAATTGTAATCATTTGCCATTCTGGCCCCATGGTGTATCATGAACTTACCATTCTGCTCTTCTGTAGTCACAAACACCGTGATGTAAGTATCTCCGTCGAGAACAGGTCTGAATGAAATGGATTTTTGACCATCGAATTTCACAACACGATTCGCACCACTAACGTCGACGCCTTCAAAAGTAACCAGTTGTGTTAGCTTCTTCTCGTCTTTGTGTCTGAACACAATCTTCAACTTCAAGGACTTGGCGTTTAATGGGTAGTCCTTGTCTTGACCGAGCGAGGAGATGATCTTTACGCAGCATGGAGCGTTATTGATGAATTTAACTGCAACGTATTTGACTGAAAAAGTAAAATAAAGATTTAAGAAAGTTAGATTTCTCATTTCCCGATAATGATGGGATATGGATCTCTGCATAATAGCATCCTAACTGAATATATAAAAGGCTTACCATGATGAGTTCAACAGCCGAGTATTTGAAAGAAAACGCTAAATGAAGAGTTTTAAAGAAATTGAATTTCTCATTTCCAGATGGTGGGTGACGGATCTCTTCTGAAAAGTTGTCTAGCTATATATCTTAGAGCTATCACAAGGAATGTTTACATCATGCCTTAGGATTCCGCCCGCCGAAAAGTTCGTTAGGAGCTTTGTGCTTGCTTACTCATCAGACTGACAATTCCTATCATGGCTTATATAGTGAAGACTTCGAGTTGTATAAACGATGAATTTCTACCAAGCGTTTCTAGCTAATCGATTGAAATATTCAAGGATTAAAGACTTCAAACCAGCAAGGTAGAAAAATGTCCTGGCTAACCAGGGCATTTGTTTATTAATAATTCGTTCAATCAAATCACTGAAAAGACAATAGATTTCGAGAATTTCGAGATTTCGTTCGGGGTTCTGTTTTTCTGTCGTTAACACGTAAACTATTTGGTAACCTTCTTATATTTCTCAAATCTATGATAGTTTATGTAAATTTTTACTGCTTACAAAGTTGATATCAAAAACAATATTAGCTTTGAATTGCAAGTATGACATAATAAACTAATATTTTAACTAATGATTATTAGTCAAAAAAATGCCCTGGTTGGTCGAAAACATTTTCCCACCTTGCTCTTTAATAAACCAGCTTTGTGGTGAAAGCGAATTATTCTTTATCAAGTAAATGTTCACCTGCCTACAAATTCTACCTTTTCTCCTGAACGTTTATCGGATTTATATTGGATTCTTTAATTAGCACTGTTGATAAACTGTCTAAGAATGTATAATGAATATTGACCCTTCTAACATGCCCAATTAATTTTGCAGCTCTGATTCGTAGTGTTCGAGCTACCAAAGGCATGGCATTTCCACAGATCCAATCCTAATTTTTATAGGTAAGCAGTTCTTGAAATCTTTCTAAACTCAATACTTAAATGATATTTAACTCATTATCCACCAAGCCTAGAATCATCCTGTATTGCAAAGTTTCTAAACGTTTTCATAAATTAAAAAGTTATTATGTTTCAGACCATAGCTTCAGAACTAAAAGAAGGTTTCTGACGGTTCTAACATACCTGAAACTGAGGCAGTTGCAGAAGAGGATGCAGAGCTTGATGCTGATGCAGACGATGATGCAGAAGAGGACGACGAAGAAGAAGCCCCCGCAGCCCCTGCTGCCCCTGCTGCCCCAGATGCACCAGCTCCCACTTTCGATGACGATCCTGCAGATGCCTGACTAGAGGATCCGGCGCTTGCCCCTACCGTCGCGTCTTGCTGGATTTTCAGCTTCCCGTTCAATGTGATTGCATTCAAAGCTAATTGGGGATTGATCTGGGAGGCCAAACCTAAAATATGACATCAAATTATTTCATAACATAGGAGGGGTAGTACTTAGTGCATTTCTAATCCCTGCATGCACGAAAGTTTCGGAAACTTGTCAGAAAGCTAATAGAAAAATTGCAAACATGTGAAACTTGATTAGAAGAGAAAGTGAAGATATCTGATAAAACAAATTGAATGACTTAAAAGTAAAGATTGGATCGTAAGACCTTGATACAGGGACTGCTTGAGATGAAATCAAGGTGGTGACGCACGTGGTGCGTATGGAGAATGGCATACATCTGAAATGATAATAGCAGCATGCAAAGATTTGTTGAACTACAACACGCAGCAAACTGCAGATCAAATGCCGGGCTATTCAATGTGTTTCATCTATAGTGAGCACAGGCCATGAGACAATACAGTGACATGGAAATATCTTAAAATCAACAACAAACTCACCAGTATTCAAACCAATCTTTGCTGGCAAACTCAGAGTGTCTGTCAGTTTAGAACCATACAGACCGAGCCCTTCCAGGCCAGCGGCGCCAGCAGCTGTATGAAGGCCAGCCATTGCGCCTGCCGCTGCGGCACTTAGCCCTCCTGCGTTATTCGCTCCAGTGGCCCCCGCAGCCGCAGCTTGTAGTCCAGCTGTACTCAAAAGTTGTTGAATTTGATTGGAAAGTGGAGATTTCTCATCCGGCTCATCTTCGATGTCACCACCATCTTAGGATTGATAAAAATAAATGAAATAAAGTTACAGGAAAATGGCATGCAAAAGAATGGGAACCCTCTAGAGCAACAACTAAAGAGGACAAAATTTCAAAATTTGTATTTTCGAGTTAATTCATATCATTAGATGATGAAATTAAAAGGTAAACACTTTTCTTTGGTTCTTACTATAGCTTAGTTTGAAAAATAAACCTACTCAAAATGTTATGGAATATGTTTAAGCAGAGATGCGATTCCTAAAACTGCACACAACAAAATAACGTAAAGGTCTCTTAACCCCAAAAATATGTTTTGAATACACATAGAGTGGGTTTAATCTACTCTGGTGTCAAAATTTGAACTGGAGCGAAAATTTGAATATGAGTAATACCTTCTTTGCCACCATCAGGACGATCCAGCCAGTTGATGCCTCCATCTGTCTTGCCATCACCTCCCTTACCTCCTTTTCCATTTTTACCCCCGCCTCCAGCAGCACCACCGGCAGCACCACCAGCAGCACCTGCAGCTCCGGCAGCACCTGCGGCCTCTGCACCTTCTTCTTCCTCGGCAGCTGCTTCACCTTCACCTTCACCTTCACCCTCAGCTTCCTCTTCCTCCGCCTGTGCTTCCATCTCCTCGGATGTCTGCCCTGCTTGTGCTGCTGCAGCACCCGCTGCGGCTGCTGCTGCTGCTGCTGCCTCCTGCTTCTCCTCTTTCTTACAGTAGTCCACACACGATTGCTGTGCCTTATTGTGGTCCAGGTCAACCTGCACTGCGAGGAACAAGCAGTCCTTCGTGTAAGCAGCTGCCTGGAGGTTGGCAGTGCCTCCGGCGTGGCACAGGTATTCACCTGTTGCAATTTTGATGGCATCAGAGTCAGGGTAGTCTGTGCCTTTATGCTCGAATGTGAATGATGATGATGCAGCTGCAAAAAAAGGAAAAATTCTAAAGGAAATCTGCAATCGAAGGATTATTTCAGCCTACGGGCCTATTCTATTGAAACTTGGTGAGTGAAGGGGTATGACATAAACTCACTCAACTCAAGAAGTCTGGAAATTGAGAAGGCTCTCAAAGACAGTCCAAGAGCTGCGGTGTCTTTTTCACGCATCATCAATGAAGATACTGATAGTTAGCGACCCCTTGTGCCATACTGGAAACAGTAATGTACACAAGAGGGATGTCCCTGATTTTAAGATAAACCTTGAGATAAACCTCAAAAATTGCAATGACAACTTAAGGAGGTTGAGAGACGTGATCTTCCAAACTTTCCTAGGAAGGGCCCATGACCACTCAGCTTTTTAAAGGCTGCACAACCCACTAATTTCGATTTCAATCTAACTCACCATAAGCTGTAATACTCTCCATTCTCTGAGCGACAAATTTTACTCCATCTCGCCTCAGATAATAACCCCTGTGTTCATCAAGCTCCAAGGAAAACGAAGAAGTAGCACCATCTAGGCCTGGCTTCCGAACGATGAATGTCGTTGCGTGTTCTCTTGCTTCCAAATGTAGCGAGTAATCATCTTGGTGAATGGATAAGGCGTATTTACACACGTGACCGTAAGGCTCTGCGCAAGGGAAGTTAGCACTGTATAGTCTGATCTTCAACACTAGAAGTGAGAAAGTATAGTATCAATGAAAAAAATAATGAAATGTTACTTCAGCTGCGGGAATGTCTACCGTTAGTTCAGAGAAAAAAAGAGACAACATATGTAAATAAACTGAGACACTCAATTTTAGAGACAATCATGGGTTATAAAACACAATGGGCTTTTATTTTCTTAAGGGTGCACAGTTATATGCACCAATGAACTAGCTTTTTTGACTAGAGCTTCTATACAGGGTGGGTTCTCAACCACCTTATCAAACTTAAAATCGAACGGTTTTCTAAGAGTCAGTCATTTTCAAGTAGAGAACGTCTGTAGCACAAATAGGCGCAGTTAACGCTCATTAGGACTCATACTACTATTTGTAGTGATGTAATGCATCGTACTAAGCCTTTGCAGGAAATAAGATCCAGTTAAGCTAGCACGTTAAAATCGAGACTACGAAAATATTGAGTTAGGTCTAAAAGAAGTAGTTTCTTCAAGCTCAAGTCCAAAGTCGATCAGCGAGACAGGGAATACTTGAGTCTAATGAAAAATGGATGAAAATAGCGAGTCACAAAGATTAAGTGACATTTTTGGACAATGACAAGGCCCTTGAAGAATAACAGCTCATCAGACTGGCACAAGGAGAGCGCTGCCGCACCAGAAAGTCTGATGAAGCCAACCATTACAATACTCATCTTAGTTCATGATAATGAATAGGCAACTTGAAATCAAACTATTTTGTAAATTCACTCACTGTATTTCTTCATTTCCTGAGTTCTATCTGCAAATGAAAAATTCAAATATTAAAAAAGAAATAAATGATATCATACACCATGGGGAAATAAGTATTTTGCATTTATAACGTTTCCATCATGAACAAAAATCGTCCACCGAAATCACGAGAAGTACACCACAAATGGAGGGATTGCAATACGGCTCGTCCTATCCAGGTCCTATCCAGAAAATCAGAACCAATTGTATTCATCAAGGTAGGGAGGTAGGTATCCGCTGTAAGAAGGTTGCTTTTAATGACTATGTGAATTTTGAGACCAAAGAATCTGTCCGTTGTGTGGAGGTGTCTTTTTTATAGAGTAGAGTAGATCTATTTAACATTTCCCATTTCCTGTTTCATTTTGCATATTCAGTTTTACGTTTAAACTTGTTTGCAAGTTTAGTGATCGGAACCTCATCAGTGTGATGCCCATTATATGGGCTTAACTAATTAACAAGGTAGATGTAGATGCAGAGGTGTCTGTTGATGGAGGTTCAAGTGTATTCAGAAAACATATGGTCACGACCGCGTGAATTACTATCAAGCATAATCAACATATATTATCATCATTAATATCAACAAATGTTTTGAACTTACTTTTCATAACAATTATTATCATCATTAACATCAACAAATGTTTTGAACTTACTTTTCATAGCCATTATTATCATCATTAATATCAACAAATGTTTTGAACTTACTTTTCATAACAATTATTATTATCATCATATAATATCAACAAATGTTTTGAACTTACTTTTCATAGCCATTATTATCATCATATAATATCAACAAATGTTTTGAACTTACTTTTCATAACAATTATTATTATCATCATATAATATCAACAAATGTTTTGAACTTACTTTTCATAGCCAACAACTCAGAAAGTGGCATTCCAAGAGCATCAGCTGCAGCTGCTAGTCCGGCTTTTTTACCTGCCTCCTCACCGGCTTGCTCGCCAGCCTTTTTACCTGCATCCTGACCGGCCTTCTGACCAGCATCTACACCTGCCTCTTTTCCTGTAATCAGGTAACGAAAAGTTTTAATCACCGGAATACAGTACTAACCCACCAGTAAAATGGAAGGGTTCAAAACCAGACAGCCAGGTTTCTTAAAGGTTGGCAAGAAAAAGGTGAACAATTAGATATACTCAGAAGGACAGCCACTGAATTTGTATGTAATGCTTTTTAAATCACTTTCCATAACAATATGAATTTTCTAGCTGAAAAATATAATGATTGAATATAGATGCACAACTATTCTGCAGCTGAAGTTTCTTAAAATTTAGTTTCTAAACGGGTTTATCCTGAGATTACAACAAAAGTCTTCAGTGGTGTTGCATAGGCCTCATGATACTGACCGGAGATCATCGGTGTCAAAATATCATCTTTTACTCAGGTCTATTGGACAGTAAGTAAGAAGTTTTTACAGCTGGAGGCCATTAATTGAAAGCCAATGATTATTTCAAGTTTTCAGGCTATTCTGGTAAATGAAAGAAAGTGACATTTGCAGTAATGAAAAATTTTACGAACGTTAGCTGTTTTACGAACCTGCTTTTCCAGCCGCCCTCTCTGCAGCCTCGATGGGATTCTTGGTGGTGTTCACCTTTGCTGCAGATGCTGCTGCTGCTGCCGCTGCCTTTTTCGATTCAGACGATGCTGAAATGACATCACAAAGATGAATGAAACATCGACAAATATACCGAGGTCTCTTTTAATGATCAATTAGTTTTTAGTTGTATTGTATGTTATTTTTGTTAGTCCGAAACATAGTAAGCATTTCATCAATTTAGACTAATATAACTAACATAAGCAACTTCAAAGATTGCATTAGAGACATCATTTACTACAAAATGAACAAGCACATTTGTTTTCAAGGAACCACGTTTTGGTCAAATATTTAATTTTTCAGTATTTTGGGCTGTTTTCATATAATCTGGAAGTGAATCTAAAAAGTGAATAAGTGAATCAAAACAATATCCACGAACTTCCCACCATGGAAGATCAAACTAATTTGGCATGTAAGATCGAGTTGATTTGCTGTTTGGGGGAGTGGCAGAGCAGTTTAGTGGTTTGCTTTGCGCAGCTGAAGTCGAGCTTTGTTGGAAGAAGTGAAGGTCTGAAAGGGTGAAGCTTGAGGTGTTGACTTAACAACTCGTCATTTGAAAGGCACATTAAACTAAGGGATCCAAGCCTGCGCTGGAGATAAGGCCTTTCTAAGGCTAGCACATTAAACAAACACTTTCTTATTCAAGACCAAGCTATTTCCATGCTGAGGGCCTTGATACTTTGTTACGTGCTGATACACCATGACTATGACATACTTAGTTTCATTAGATTTATGCAAGGTGTCTTTGTGCTTGTTTTACTGAGAACTGCTCTCACTTAATTTGATGCAGTAGAAAGTGTATGCAAAGGTGATGAAGGAGTGGAATGGATGGAAAACGTTGATAAACTTCTACTTACATGACTTGGTCCACAAGTACGAGTGGGTAATAGGAAATATTTTCTCGCCACTTGGAACAACAACACCAACTTCAAAATGATGTTTGCCATAAAGTTGCTTGTGAAGTCCTTCTAGGTAATACATGGTGCCTGCTTTAAGCGTTACTGGCGAAGACTTCTGATTGGCGAATCTAGGAATTAGCAAAATCATTTGTCAATAATTCGCAATCTTATGGAGGGATATCACCAGGACCGTGGAGGAACACCTTGCAAAGTAGGGAGTGCACATGCAGTAATGTGGAAGTTAGTCTCCGGACTACTAGGAGAGTTCCTCCTAAGAAATTTCATTTATGTGCAAATAGACTGAGATTTAACATTTAATTAATATTGATTTACATTGCATTCGTTTTGTTGTATTGTATTTAATTGTATTTATTAAGCTTTGTGTCTTTTGTATCAAAATGGAATTTTAAATTAAATGAAATGAAATGGAAGGACTTGTATAGTAGTGTGGAGAGCGTTCCGTAATGTTAGGAGGATATCAAAGTACTTTTACATATTAGCTACTTTTGCTATTCCTAAACATGGACTAATTAAACAAAACAACATCAAGTCTTGAAACATGCTTAGTACTCAAATTACGAGTCTCTCGACAGTCTGGGATATCTGCTCTCAAAAACAGAAAAATTAGGAGATCTGCCGTTTTCAGTCAAATTGCTTTGAGAAATTTGTAAAAAAGCCAGAACAACTCGGTTAGAAGAATGCCTTCTTACGACGCTACTGTTACTTCGCTTTTTCAAATCCTTCTCTGCTTCAAATAAGTAAATAGAAATTTGATAAAATAATTTGAAAAATCAATCTCTTACTTTTCAAATTCTCCTTTCTTCATAACTTGTCGACCAATTGTTCCAGCCATCTTGACAAGATTACCGGGGCTTTCATCCGTACTCAGTGAGAATTCTCCCTCAGCATTACTCGCTAAAATTCAATTGAAAATAATCAGATAAATATGAAAATGATATATAAAAAAGATATTTAATATAATAGTTGTACATCCTCTAAAACTCAAGAAAAATACTTAAAATTCCTTTCTGATTTGAAGGTAACCGCATTTTTTTCAAAAATAATTTCTGTTGATTCAAAGGCATCTTGCATTTGCTTGAGTCCTTCTGCATAAATGTATTTGTTGAGACTTTTTGAAAAAGCTCAATTTGTCTGAATATTTTTTTGGCAAAGGGTTCTTACATCATCTCGAGAACGAAAAGTATTCTGGTCAAATATAATATAAAGTGAATAAAATAGTAAAAAAATGATTGAAAAAACATAGCGAGAAACTCACAGACATAAAATGTATATTGCCCATCTTCAATTGGCTTGAAAAAACCGAATATCCTAGAGCCATAACTTTCATCTGGTATGCTCCCTTGCTCGTTGAAATCCTCCAGGGTTAACGTCTTGTCAGGGGTGTTTGGGTACTTTGACGCATTTTTCAGGTCTGAAACCATGTAGCCATCTATCTTGTCGAAGATTTGCACGGTAAGACCCGGAACGAAGTCTAGAAAAGGATGAACTTTTGAAATACAATGATAATACGAGCAAGGTCGGCGTTGCTGGTTAAAGCGCAATCGTGTAAGAAGAAATCTATCATCTGCTTTCGGGAACGTGTAATTTGGACAGAGTTTCGATGTCACTCGAATGTCATTTTTATCACATAAAGCCAAGTCTATTGAATTCGTTGTTCATGCCAATCGATCCTCTGGGGAATTCACACATGGCAAGGTCTACTTATTTCTTCTATAATCATTAAGGCAGAAATGGCCCTTAACCAACATTGATATTAATCAAAATAGTCATTAAGTTACACCACATGCTTAAGCTACTCACAAAGTTCTAAAGCCCAATTAGGCCCTGTTTACACGAGCCCGGGTTGACTGCAACCGCCTCAGAGGGTCAGCCCTTCTCCAGTCAAATCTCTTCAAACGTTTACACGAAAATAGCTGTCAGTCAATCCGGGTCAACCCGCCTAGGCGGGTAACCATTCTGGAGGGTAGGGTTGACTCTTGTAAACGGGTTAACTTTTTATAATTCTTTTCCATGTGAAGGCGGGTTGACTCAACCCGGGTTCATTTTTATTGTCATTTTTATCGTCTCCTACGTATGCGAGGAGTAGCAAGCTAACCCAGGCTGAGTCTACCAGCTGCGGAAGAAGCCACCCGGGTTCGTGTAAACACTCTTCAAACAAATCTTTTTATAAAGCGACGAGCCGTCCTGGGTTGAGAGCCAGCCCGTGTTCATGTAAACGGGCTCTTACTTGAATACTAATAAATAGGAAGATGCTGAAATAAGAGCAATAAGAGCAGAAGAAAAAGACAATCGAAGAATGAAAGTCAGTTTAACAGCTACGTATTCACTTACAATGTCTTACTGTGTTCCTGATTTCTACGACCATGTTTTATACTGATCAAACACTCTTCCTTTTATTTTCTCCTTCAATGGGGAATATAACATATCTTCGACAATGGATTTCTACAAACATTTGGTGTCAATTAAGTAAATAAACAAGAATAAACAAAAACAAACAGACAAATCTGGCGAATATACCAACCATTATCCGCATCTCGTTTCCTCCTGACTATCTCGCTGTTTCTGTAGTTGGACGCTTCATCGCTTCTTTTCGATAATGCTATCAAGAGTAATCAAGCGTTTTACTGCAAGGTTTTATAGAAAAATAAATAACGTAAATAACAAAAAAGCACAGAAATCGATGCTTGTGAAGGTCATCAGAATGTAATTCACTTGGTTCCTTTCGAAATCATGTCAAGTAACAAATTGGATGCAACAATATGCAACCATCAGGCTTCTCGTAACTTCTTTATCAGATATTATTTAGAAGGGAATAGTTGGAAAACCTTCTAGTACGTCTTTTCTCCGTTTTATCGAACGTGAAAGTGCAAGAGCCCTTCGTCTAATCATTATTTCGTCTCAATTGGCATGAATTTATCAAATATATTTCATCTCTGTTGCTTTTTCGATATATTCTTGCTAATCTCGATATTTCGTCAAATAATTCAATACGAAACATTTCAGTTCACCATGTATCAGTTTTCTGACAAATTAAAACAAATTTTGTGAATCGTTGAAACCATTTCAGCAACCAGACTAAAACGGAAAGAGCTTCCCAACCATTAAAACCTAATAACTATCTCAGGGGCAAGGGCAACTCCTACCCCTTATTCCAGAGGAACTTACGGTAGTTTTTTGGAGCTCAACGAAAAAGGCTTTATTTAGCCGTTGCGTTCGTTAGCTCGATAATGCAGGGAGAAATTTGTCTCTTAAGTCCTGAGGAAACTCATGGAAATCGTGTTGAATCCAAGGGATTTTTAACAAATCTACAGAAAGCATATACCAATTACGAATTCAAACAGAATTTTCCAGAGTAGGCCCGGCGGCAGCTCTCAATCATTGGTCCGATTCAAGCTAAACTTGTGGGTCCAGGGTGCGTGCTCCCTTACAATTAAGAAATTTAGGCTCCAAGATAAGCAATTTGGTGAAATTTCTAGAAAGTGATTTATGCAAAAATCAATCGACAACTACCGTAAAAATTTAATGTTTTACAAAGCAATATCATTTTTGAGAAAAAAGTGTTTTGGCCTAAAAGTTGGTCCGGTAAATGCCGCACCAACCGGACCGGTACCGCCGGGCCTGCAGAGATGTTGTATTTAATTGAAGCCTCGCACACTGTTGAAAGCATTCCTATAAAAGTCTCTGAAAATGCTTTGAAAATCCTTTTGAAATCTTTTGAATCCAAGGTGGAATCTCTAAAAATCCTTTGAATCCATATACATAAAGTCTTGCATTAAGTACAAACTCTATCTGAACACTAAAATGTAAGATATGAATGTATATGAAATCCTTTCAAAATCATCGAAAATCCCTCGAGAAAAATGATAATGAATTCTCGAAGAACATTTTGAACTGTCCATGTATAAGAGTCTAAAACTCTGAAAATTGTTTGTGGTTTATTAGGCGAAAGTTTGCCGAAAACGATTTAGCACGCTGTCACCATCTTATTACGAGCAAAATATAGCTACGCCATACAACACCATACACCAACTAGAAACTAATACTTAATGAAAAGGACGGTATTGCCAGAAATAGAAAAACTTAGGACGACTCTGAGCTATTCAAATCAACAATTGAAAGATTCCAATAATTCGTCTGATCACGGTGGTTATTTTGCACTGATCGATGGTAAGAGATCAAGGGAACATAATACAAATGCTTTCAATACTAACAGGTGCATATAACCCAAATACACTATATCTAAGAAAAACTAACATGCAAATTAAACTATAAATACTTTGACAGATGCGAATGAAACAAACAGCAAGCAAGATAAGATATCTCGGTTAAACTTACCATGTGAACTCGGAGTAGGCCTCAATTTCCCACTGATTTGCCCATTCTGAAGTAACACAAGAATCACAGCTAGGACTAAGACAAGATCTTTACAATTCATTGCTCATCATAAGAAAGCGACTTCTTCTTCAAGCTATCCAGATTGGAAAAATCTTTGCGGCCGCGATAAAAGAAGAATTATGATGGCTCCCCTGCAATATCTGCGTAGCAAGTATTGTTTGGCGTAAGCTCGTTCTGGGCTCACTCACTTCGGGTGGTGCAATTCACCTCGGCAAGAGGTCATGCACTTCATTAAACTCGCAAATAATCTGATTACCACGCTGGACTGGGCTTCTATCGCGCAACTCAATGTCCATTGTCCTAAGCTGAAAATGTTTACTATAAGCACATCTTTTTAATAAGCAACTGCATACGAGGACTCGGCAATACGAGAAATTATGCAACACTAGACAGAGGTGGGTAGGGCATAAGGAGATCTATAGATAATATACCTATCTAATATGAGGTGAAACGCATGCGCAATGCAAAGCAAGGGGATGCGCTGGATATAACACAAGATTCTAGTCTTGTTTATGTAAACGATATCGAAAATCAACAGAAAATAAACCGACGGACTCTAAGCAATAAATAACGAGTTTGTAGAGCTAGGATTCCTCATAAAAAAATACTGTATAAGAAAAGCGAGACAATGGATACGACCGAGGCTCCTAATGGTGATTATTCCAGGATGTTACGGATCAGCGAGCACGATTGTCCGCTTTAATTTTCTACAATACTTGCAGAGCACCTTTGGACCCCTGTGGTTATTTGTTGCATTTAAACTGCTAGCTTCAAACTCGGCTTCAAACATCGTTCATTGATACACAGATGTGAGAATGTAAATAATTATACGGCACTGACTCTCTTTACCAAGTCCACTAAGGCGAATTGCTGAATGACATCAGTTTTGGCTATTTCGGAGCAATCAAGAGTGTAATACAAAATATTCCTAATTTAATACCAGACTCAGATTTGCCGTTGACCCAACGCGGCCCGGCCCTAGAGGCCTCCTAAAATCACTAAAGCTAGGGAGCCTCGGACATTTCGATAAAAGAATCATGGCGTTGCGTTTTTCAACGTTTTGTTGAGGAAAATTGCCATAATATGTTGTGCTACCCTCTCTCTGATAAAACGCCTTTAAAAGTCTAACCAATCTTTAGAATACTCGTAAACAACAAGAAATGCCTAAACTTTTGAAATGTAACTTAAAGAACACCCGATATGTTCGTTTTGAATGAGTTTGTCGATGAAATATTGACATGACTGGAAATTGCCTTGGGGTCGGCTAAGTCACATGACTCAGAGAAACTTGAATGAATTTACTTTATTCTAAAGACAAACGCACATGGAGGAGATATGTCGTTAGAATCGGAATTTCAAGTTATTTCGCTCGATTTCGCTTCACAAAAAACTAACAAAACAATTCAAAAACATTACAATATCAATTTATAAAGTGATATTTAAAAGTCAAAGAGTGTTCTAAGAGTCACTGACCTTCGAAAAAGATGTCAAGATTTTGTCATGTGGCCATTACTTTTAACTACAGCTTTAAGTCTTGCTTGCATCGAATCGTGAAGTTATTGTAAAAATAACTGGAACGTCTTCCCAAACGTTAAAGCTCAGTTTTATTTTTTGGAGGATCTTTGGTGAGCTTCATCTTCATGTAAGACCTCTCGATAAGAAATCTCGATTGGATTCATATCTGGGCTTCAGAATGCTTCTTAGTTGGAAATATATCATCGTATATCTTGCAGAACGAGGTCTAACAACAACTTGCTACAATATTATAGGGTAATCTTTATTACCAAAGCATTTTTGGATTGATGAGGGTAAGTTTTCATCAATTATCTCACAATACTTTGTGACATCAATTTTACCATCAATTACCACCAGCCGGCCAACACTAGCTTTTTGCTATTGCAGCCCCACACCATAACAGAGGGCCCTCGTAAAAACTGGCTTGTGAAAATTTGGGTTGTTTGTTTCCTCCCTTTCTTCCATTCTCTACGCCTGCCAGCATCATGTTGCAGCCCAAACCTGCATTCATCGGAAAAAATGACAACTACCCAGTCATCCTGACGCCATTCCTTGACGGCTTTCACCCATTGGAGTCTTCGACGACGATTTATTTTTGTAAGCAAGGAACACTTTTTCGGATTCTGCTTGAAAATTTGTATATTCACAAGAAAATATGATCTCTCTAACAAATTAAACCTGCTGTTCCGCAACTCCTTCAAAAGGGATCCTTCGTCTCTTGGGCGGCCAACCCTAGGCGAATTTTTCACAGATCCTGCGCAACTATACTTTTTCTAGATTTCCCAAGCTGCATTTCTGGGGCATCCAAAAATGGAAGCTATTTAGCGATAACTTTTTCCATTATTTTTATAAAAGAAAATATCCAAACGCTTTTCGCAAGAAATTTCCTTATTTTTGAAAATGCCTAGGCCTATGTTTATGTTTTAAGGCCTAAAATCTTTTCCAAGTTATTTTCCTCAGAACTTTTGGCGTTATTGCAGAATTCGAAATATAAACGAAATTTTCTGAAAATGTCATACAAATGTATTACTTAGTTATTTAGTCGTAAAGAATTAAAAAGGGGCACTACAATATTTGTTTACATAAAACATCTTCGAAATTTCCCAATACATTTTGAACCTATGTGTACTAGCGCCATATCATTTTCGGGGGATTCCAGAAAGGACCAAAGAACCTTTGGGTCCAGGGCCCGAGCAAACGGAAAGCTCTGCACAGGTCATCATATTAGCACCCTTATTCAATATCTCCTAAATCTTTGCGTTAGGTCGACTGTTGTAGCAGTTAAACAATGCTTGAAATATCTCGAAAGCATTTTTGAAGCTAGCGATGAACCTAGTTTATTTTCCCTCTATAGAAAGCACAATATCTATTCTTATTGCTACAGGCTTAAGATTTTATTCACAGAAAACGTACATTGTAAGTTAATCGAGATATTTTGCGAGAGTGGAAAATGACCTCAACAGGATTCTTCAGGATTCACTGTCACAAATCCTGTCGATTTATTTTCCCATCCCTGCTTCTTCCCTACATTGCAAGTTCTGTACCAAAGACTGCTCGGGAAAAAATGCAAAATAATCATCAAGATTCGCTTATTTCATTTTGATATTGACCATCGAAAAAAATTGATGAGAAACTAAAAAAAGCAGCTGCTGCAAGTTGGCATTGTGGTTGCTAAATCATAAAGGAATCTACCAAGACACCAACAAGAACGTTCGCAATACAACTTTCGAAAAATACTTTGTCTGCTGATTATCAAAACAATGAAAAGTATTTATTCTGATCAAATATAAGGCAATGAAAATTAAGGACTTTGGTTTAGAAAGCTCGATCAATCTTGATTTGAGGAAAAATCAATCAAAACCGTGTTTGGATTGGACTTAGCAAAAAGCTGTTTTGACCACCACCCCGTCACCCTTACACACTTTTGAGATAGCTAAGGGTTGATGTTCGATTGTTAGGACTCAAGAGAGTATACCGTTCTTCTTTTTAACAATGATGACTTCATCAGTTACGCATCTCGACGAGGCTGCACTAAGCTGAGTGTTTTTCATAGAGTTAGGAACATAAAACACTTTATCCAGTGGTGGGACTGCGATGGTTCCCCTGGTGTGAGAAAGTCGTCGCCCTTCGGCAGGTTCAGTGTAGTGTTAAAGGGCCCGGATAGGTTCTTATCTGCATTCGGTGAGTGGTGGTGCAATTTGTGTGAGTGAAATGGCCTGGGTTCATCGAAGCCCCGGTTGCGCAGTAGTATCGCTGTAGAGTACGAATCTAGAGGTCGTGGTTTCGAGTCCTACTCAGGTCATTTTCATTCTCACAAATCATCTCGATTTAATCAGAATATAAAGAGTATTTATTCAGTTCTACTATAAGGAAATATGAAACAAGCACTTTGGTGAGGAAGGCTCGATCAATCTCGATTCGAGGCAAAATCAATCAAAACGTTATTTGGATACGTCTTAGCGAAGAGGTGTGAACAATTTGATCTTCGAAGATCTTAACAAAAGAGGCACGAAGAGATTTTGGTCATCAGAAGATGAAAACATAACGCAGAGAGCAGAGCTGACTAACGATCATTCTTTGGTAACCACTCGCTTCAAGAAAAAAATAACTTGTTTGTTTCAACAAATCTCACAAGAAGTGGCATGAATGTGTTTCAGCCTTCAAAGTATCAAATTTTAAAAACTGAATTAGAATGTATCTCAACAAACAGAGTATATCATAACAACTGAATCTGGCTACTCGAGATCTTTTTATTGGCTGCCGAGAGGGAGTACCCTGAAGACATCTTTGCGTCCAACATTTGTCTTTTTTATCAAATGAAATTGATAAAATGTCCAAATCTTAGAGAGAATCTAGGATGTTCTCTGTTTTCAAAGGATTGATAGAAAGGAATGAGGCAGAGGTTTCCAGCAGAATGAAATAACTCATTCATGAGACAATAGCAAATAAAGATAAGTATAAAAAGGTTTGGGTGATTTTCATACACTGGCCGAAACATGACGACAATCGTAAATAAAATGATGAGAATAAAAAATTCGATAATTTAGAGCTAAACATAGGTAGCCCCTTAAAAATCAAAAACAATACGTCCTTGATTATAGATATTTGATTTATAAATTACAAAGAATAAGAATTCCAGGCTTATCCACAGTGGGGCATTAATTCGTGTTTCGGATTAAATCCTTCTTCAGAGCCATGTAATATTAACATTAAATATTAACATTAGACCATGCCTTATGAATTAATGTTAATATTACATGGCTCTGAAGAAGGATTTAATCCGAAACACGAATTAATGCCCCACTGTGGATAAGCCTAGAGTTGTGAAGACAACAAGGTTACTGTGCTAACTTATTGTCCTGGTTTAGGACAGTGGTTAGCGCGCCCGCCTGTGTCCGATCAAACCCGGGTTCGAGACCCGGTGGAGGCATACGTCAAATGCAGTAGCCTGCTCTGGTACAATTTAATTGCCCGTGTTAGACCATGCCTTATGAATTAATGTTAATATTACATGGCTCTGAAGAAGGATTTAATTCGAAACACGAATTAATGCCCCACTGTGGATAAGCCTGGAGTTGTGAAGACATCAAGGTTACTGTGCTAACTTATTGTCCTGGTTTAGGACAGTGGTTAGCGCGCCCGCCTGTGTCCGATCAAACCCGGGTTCGAGACCCGGTGGAGGCATACGTCAATTGCAGTAGCCTGCTCTGGTACAATTTAATTGCCCGTGTTAGACCATGCCTTATGAATTAATGTAAAAGAATAAGAATATAATACGGTATAACTTCAATAAAAAAGCGAAACATAACGATTTACATCTACAAAGCTTTGATTGAATTTGACCGAAGAGAGAGGTATCATTCGAAATCTTAAAAATGGATTGCCCCATCCAATTCATCGTCCCATTAACAGACACTATAGGCAATGTCTTCTTCGTATTAATAAACACAATAGTAATGATAACTTCAGTATTGGGAAATGGGATTGTCATGTTCGTGATAATCACAAGACAGCGACTACATCAACCCACGTACTACTTAATATTCAGCCTTGCCCTTTCAGATTTCATAACAGCATTATTCGGACAGAGCACATATACCATTGAAGTGGCATTCAAGGATTATACCTCTTGTACTGTAGACAAAATAATTGCACTTTTGAATGGAGCAAGTGGCAGTGTAAGTCTACTGCTTCTCTGTATGATATCGAGAGATCGTTGGCTGCACGTGGCAAAGGGGTTGAGGTACAGCGAGTACACGAGTAATAAACAGGTTATTAAGATATCAGTGGCCTGCTGGTTGACCAGTTTGAGTGTTGCACTGTCATTTTTCTTCGAAGTCAGCTATGTGCAGGTTGTCTTCATGCTTTTGTTTGTTGTTATTATTATAACCTGCTTTATTGCTATCTGCATCATGAATGTTAAGGTCTACAGACTCGTCCAAAGCCACTTTGATGAGATGGAGAACAACAGACAGGATGATGGCCCAGTCAATGCGGTCCATGGCACAAGATCGCAGCAGAAAGAAGAGAGAGCCAAAGTGGAGCGATCAGTTAATCGATCCATTATCGCTGTTATCATGATCTTCAGCGTATTCTGGTTCCCTTGCATCATCACAATGACAACTGTCGTTGTACACAAGTTACATGACAGTAAATATAAAGCGCCGAAGTTGCGTGTAGCTTTTGTATGGGCGATAACCATGTCCTACTTTAATGGGGCCATTAACCCCTTCATATACGCATATCGTTGCGATAATATTGGGCGTGACATTCGTGCTTTTGTGTCAAATTTGAAAACAAAGGTTTTCCCAGCCTGAATCAGCGAGTCGTGCTGAACATCCGAAGAGTAAATGTTCTTCACTGATGATCGATCATAGAATAAAGAGACTCTCGTATCAGCCAGTGTATAAAAGAAGCCCCTTCAAAGCAGCCTATAGTCAAAGAGGTTTTAGCTGAACTCATGAACATATTTGCTCAAATACACACTTAAACACGCAAAATTTCACTTCAGACTATTTTCACTTTTACCTTACAATGTAAGAAAAAAGGGTTTCTTTTAAACATGAAGAAAACGTTTTTCCAGGGATGACATGAAGGTTAGAAACTTGAGAGTGGATTATCTCTACTGACTATAGTGACAATATAATAGCCAATAAATCAAAAAATAATCAAGTATACCGGAGATTTGAGAAAGAACGATGAATTGATACTCGAGCGAACAGAAACGTCGACATGGATGGCAGGGATAATTTTGAGGAGGAGACAGAGAAACGAGTATTTATAAAAAGTCAGGATTGCCATCATTAGGGAACAGCTAGTGGATGCAGACTTGAGTGGTGTGGGCATGCGTCAAGGAGGGAGGACAACTATGCAGCGAATGCGTGCGAGACCAAAGTTACGTCGCAGAAGCATGTTGAAAGCAAACATGCAGGCAGTAAGCGTGACGACAGCAAAAACAATGAGCAGATAACAGCAGGGACAATTCATCCGGGCGTTCAACCCAACACCAGTGAGACCGGACTTTCGTCATAATGGGAGACGGATCTCTCCCGAAACATTGCCTCGCCAAATATCAAAGGCTTGTCAATGCTATACAATGCACTGCTCGAGATTCATTTTAAAATACAGTGATTAGATATGGGATAATTTGTCGAACACAATGAAAGAGCATCTTCAACGTCTAGAAATTAAGCACGAACATTAATAGAAAACTCTAAATCAAAGGATGGGTGATGCAGTACCCAAACTAAGTTTAGCAGGACAACAATGTTCCTTCAAATAAGAAATGGTCTTAGCCATGCAAACCTAACTAGAAGACTAGAGACTAGTTACCAGACCTCAAATTTCCAACAAATCAACAGGAAGTCAACTAGACTCGGATAAGATTGAACATTAAGTTCTCAAAAGGAATTTTTAATTTCTTCGTGCAAAAATATGAAATTAGACTCGATTGCCGATGAGAATGAGTTGAACGTGAAATAACTTGAAGACAAAACTAAATGAATTCTTGAAAACATGACATCGTTCTCAGAGCAAGATCCTTCTGAACACCAGCAACCAGCAAGAAAAGCTGTGGTATTTAGATCGCACATTAATTCATTGTGTATAGAAACATTAATCATAGCTGAAAGAGATTTATGACAACTCATGATTAAATGGAAAAATAAAACCTAAAAGAAGCGTTAGCATAATTCATTGCAGCTGAAATCTGTTTTTTTGTTGCTATGGTAAAGATTACATTATCAACATGTTGTAGTGTAATATTTCTAAGTTGAAAAGATCATGACGACCAAGTAATACAGCTGTGGAGATGGGTTAGCAGCCAGGCGAAGAAAAGGTTAGAGATTTCATTTCTCCTAATCATAAAGATAGATAACAAAGAAGCAGATAATAACAAATAGTTTCAAAGTGAAACATAACCATTTACATCTACAAAGCTTTGATTGAATTTAACCGAAGAGAGAGGTATCATTCAAAATCTTAAACATGGATTGCCCAATCCAATTCATCGTCCCATTAACAGACACTATAGGCAAAGTCTTCTTCGTATTAATCAACACAACAGTAATCATAACTTCAGTATTGGGAAATGGAATAGTCATGTTCGTGATAATCACAAGACAGCGACTACATCAACCAACGTACTACTTAATATTCAGCCTTGCCTTTTCAGATTTCATAACAGCATTATTCGGACAGATAGCATACACTACTGAAATGGCATTCATGGACAATACCACTTGTACAGTCGATAAAATTATTGCATCTCTGAATGGAGTAAGTGGCAGCACGAGTCTAATGCTTCTCTGTATGATATCGAGAGATCGTTGGCTGCACGTGGCGAAGGGGTTGAGGTACAACGAGTACACGAGTAATAAACAGGTTATTAAAATATCAGTGGCCTGCTGGTTAATCAGTTTGAGTGTTACACTTCTGTTTATCATAGAAGTCAGATACATGCGGGTTGTCTCCCTGCTTGTGTTTGTTTTAATTGTTATAACCTGCTTTATAGCTATCTGCATCATGAATGTTAAGGTCCACAGACTCGTGAAAAGCCACTTCGATGAGATGGAGAACAACAGACAGGATGATGACCCAGTCAATGCGGTCCATGGCGCAAGATCGCAGCAGAAAGAAGAGAGAGCCAAAGTGGAGCGATCAGTTAATCGATCAATTATCGCTGTAATCACGATCTTCAGCGTATTTTGGTTCCCTTGCATCATCACAATGACCAATGTCGTTGTACACAACTTGAACAACGGTAAAGCTAAAGCGCCGAAGTTGCGTGTAGCTTTTGTATGGGCGATGACCATGTCCTACTTTAATGGGGCCATCAACCCCTTCATATACGCATATCGTTGCGATAATATTGGGCGTGACATTCGTGCTTTTGTGTTAAATATGAAGGCAAAGGTTTTCCCAGCCTGAATCAGCGAGTCCTGCTGAGCATCCGAAAAGTAAAAGTTCTTCACTGATGATCGATCCTTAACCTCAAGCTGTCAAATATCTCATGTATTTTGCACCCCTTTAATGAAGTCTATTGTAGGCATCTTGAAGATTCAATTTTTTCCACATCTTGAATAAGGAAGATTTTCCTTGCATATATTTCTAGAAAAAAGCTGAAAATACTCGAGGCATGGCATCCTCTAGCGAGGAATTACAATGGAATAACAAGTACATTGCTCGGGTCTTTGAAGACAGGCCTTGGCACAGGTTTCAAGCTTCAATCGCCTAAGCAATGGCTTCAAGTGCTCAAATAACGCATCCATTCCTACCGTCAAACGTTTATTGAGAATATTCAAATCAGTGATTTCAACAATAAATGGAAAGGAAACCCTGCAATCTCCAATTAGATCCAAACATGGCACACTAAGGCAGTTGAAAATTCTGACAACTATTGAAAACGATTCTAAATATTGCTATGTTTCCGTTATAAATCAAGCACACAGGTATTTGTAACTAGAGGATACGCAGAAAACCTAAGCGTGATTTATTGTCTTCACGACATTCAATAGAACAGCAGCGATCGTATATTGCCATTTATTAATGAAAATATCTATCCAAACACCATCTATATTAAGAAATTTGCTGATTAATTTTGTCAATATTTTTCTTTAATTGAGCTTACTTTTTTACTTTTTCAATTATTGAAATACAGATTTTTGTTGGTTTTTCTTTAAATTGGTAATTAGGACCAATTTTCAATCTACAATAAATTTTCAGTTTTATTTGGATTGGTTGATTAAGGAACTTTATTGAAAGACTATTATTATAATGCATTGATCCTTTCTCCGCATTTGCAAAGAGCCTGTCGTTTCTTAACCAGTTAAAGTAAGTCCGGACTTAGATTCGCAAGCATTATGTAGTCGTTGCTTTCTCTTCAAAGGCTTTTCCCTTAAGGGATTACATTTCTTAACGTGTTTTTCTGCGGGTGGATGGTCAAATAAGAAGGTGGGAGTATGCAATACTACAAAGTGTTTTAAGATAATGCTCTAGAATCACACGCATGGTTTTTGGGTAATTAAAATAGGTGAATTAAATTCCTTAAACTTCAACATGAAATCCCTGACGTATTTCTGAGCATGAAAGTTCGATAGTGAAGTTACCTCAATTTCAACTGAAGAAATATACCGAGTCTCTCACTTGGTTCAGATCAAATGTCCCTGAGAAATGAAATTGAAAATTGAATAAGCAATTAATGACTAAATCAGTCATTATTGATTCGGATGATCTAAAGATATGGGAACAATATTTCAAATAAATCATTTTTTGTGCTTACCTGGAGTTGGCAAATTGTCAAATCTTGAAATAGCCTTGTACTGGCCTTTTAAAGGTCTTGTCATCCTGTTAAATCAAAACGCTCCGATTAAAGAATAGAACTAAAAATATAACCTTAATCAAATCATTATTCATAAGACATGGTCTCCAACGGGAAATAAGTCATTGTCCTGGTTTAGGAAAATGGCTGGCGCGCTCTCGCCTGTGGTGGGTAAAACCCGGGCTTGAGCCCGATGATTGCGTAGGACAATTAATTAATAAAATCATATAACCTTGTTTATTTAAAAAGTGGACATGATCTCTTCGTGATGGGTAGAATATGCTATGAAGTATGTTACCTGAGACCTCCAAATTTTTTTTCAAAATGCTTTTGCAACTCTTCAAGTATGGGCTCCTCGTGTAACGCTACAAACTGCTCTCTGCATATCTAGAAATAAGTAGATCAGTTATTGATACGCCCTCATTAGGGTCTGATTATATGAGGCGAGCTGGCTCGGTAAACGGGCTGGCTCAGCAAACGGGCAAGCTCACTTCCACAGTCTAATCCTCATAAAGAGTCAGTTGCTATTATATGCAAGTGAGCCAGCCCGGTAAGCGAGCTGGCCCGCTTTGATGCAAGCGGGCTGGCTCGCTAAACGGGCAGGCTCGACTCCATGCAACTCCATGTAATTGCATCAAACCGAGCCAGCCCGGCAAGTGGGCTGGAAATACACAATGGAGCATGCGCAGTTACTTTTCATCAACGTGTCGCAAATATCAAAATGGCTGACAAAGTTAGTAAATCTGCTGCAGCTGCTACTAAACATAAAGCTAAAGCCTCCGAAGAGAAGTCAACAGCAGCAAATTTAACAAGGAATAATGAAATGGTCGGGGCATTGCTCGATAGCTTGAAAGAATTCAAAGCAACGATGGAATTCAAAAATTTAGACTTTAACGCCGACAAACCCAGGCATTACGATTCACAATACCCGCCCATTCACATGCGATGCGCAGAACTGCGAAGCGCAGGCAAATACAGCTGGGTTTGCCCGCTTGCCGAGACAGCTCTTTCACATATAATACTAACCTAAATTCCATCTCGGCAAACGGGCCAGCCCGTCTACCGGGCCAGCCCGCTTCCATATAATCAGGCCCTTAGAATCAATTGGACAGAGAGGGATGAATGGTTGTATAGATCACTTCACTTTTGTTGGAAGGGTTGCAGATTTGAGCTCGAATCAAGCCTGTCTTATAAAGCACGAAGGTGGGGAGAAAGGCGAGGATCCAGCGGAAGGGGGAACCTAAACTGCAAAATTTCATGTTAATACAACGAGATTTTGAACCAAATCTAAAGGAAAAAAATTGGTCTTAGCTCCTTCACATAAAAGAAAATACTAATCGAAAAAGGCAAATTGCTATTCATCACTCAAAGGCTGTTATTCAATAAACGAAACTGGCTTTTCTATATCAGCTCTTATATGTGTCCTATAAAACTCTAAACAACTTGATTTCACAATATAACTAATCCTAAATCCAACAAAATCTTACATAAACACATGGTGAGAGCACTACATAGTTTCCTCTGAAAGACGTCTAGTCAATAGGTCTTGTGCAAGCTTGTTTAAAATGGGAGTGACCCACCGGGGAGCTCGAGGGGTGTAGCAATGAATATTTTCCGCGGCTCCGCCTCTAAACCTGACTTTTTTTCTAAGTGTCCCATCCAAAGTTTATGCAGGATCTATAATTCAGGTAGTGCAGAGTACATCCTGCCCTGTCCACATGAATCCGGGACAAAACGCCGACCCGAGGAAACGACCGACAAAATCTAACCAAGAGTAAAATTACCTTGCTCATGATTGGAACTGTTGACGCGTGCGTCCAGAAGCTGTCATGCACAGATGCAAATGTTATCCCTTCTCGCTGAGAATATAATGACGTCAGCATCATGTGACAGGAATCGAGGGAATGTACGAAATTTGGGGCAAAGCCTCCTTTCTGTTTCGTCAAATGAGGCTGCTTAGTGCTATCAAACATTGTCGTCAAGGCGACATTCTGAACTGGGGTAGGTATTTCTTCTGTCGTTTCCCTGTGGTATGGCTGAGTGACAGGCAGCCCAAGAGGTGTAACCCAGTCCACACAATGTCCGCTCAAACATATTTGAGTGGCAGCAAGAGTCAGCCAATTCTAGAGAGAAAATATGAATTCTGATAAAAATCTCAGAAATAAATGTCAGAAAAGCCAACAGAGGGCACAGTTTCTTTAGCTTGAATTTCTAACATTTATCTTTAACTAGAGAACGGAATCCCAAATGTTCTTCGCTATTAAAAAAGGACGACGAGGTGCACTCCTCGAGAAAAACTGAGAGAGCGTAAGAAAAAACACAACACCATTTCTGGGTTCATATCTTGATAGTGCTTAATAGTTATTTGGAGAAATGTTGTAAACATAACAAGCTACAGAAGAAATATGGAAAAGTATCAAACCTGGATATTTCTAGCTGATCTGAACAGTTCTCCGATACTTTTGAAAACTTTTTCAGTGAGATATGTTGAGCCTTTAAACAGCAATTGATCTGACACATTTAAATCTCGTAGCTGCTTCTCTATTTGCAATCTTCCACCAACAAACGTCACTCCATATACTATCGTCATCACAGTTTGTTTCACAACTTTCCTGTTCACTTTTCCTTCAATATAACATAAGAAATATTTGAATATTTGTGCACTTTAGTAATAGCAGTAGTTCCCAGTTTTCGACTCGCTGATTTGTTATTCAAAATCAACATTCTCATAGTAGGTCTAAGGGATAGATTACATAAGAGTTTTCAACCCAGCTGACCTCTCCAGTCGAACCCTACCCGGCTTCTTTTTTAATTTCATGGAGTCATTTCGAGTCATTCCGGGTGTAAGGACATACCCAGTGGGTTGAACTTTCATCCCACCTTGAGCAAACGGAGGTGAAATCTCAAGGTGTTGATCCCAATCGATTTCAAACCATCAATTTTCATACATAATGCAGCAGCACGTTTATTTCAAATCAATCAGCTGGGTTGAAACTCAACCTTGGGGTCGAAAACTCCCATGTAACCATCCACCTTGAAATAAGGAATGTACTATTGAAATGAGCAATTAAAAATCAATTCATCACGAATTTCATACTTGAATTAGTCATTAGTGATATTTCCAATACTTTTAAGCAATTTCATTTTAATCATGAATACAAGAAGCAAAATGATACGAAAACTTCTACACAGAAAGACAATTAGAGTTACGATGAGGTCTTAACCGTGCTTTATAAATTGAAAAACTGAAAACCGAAAATTCTACTTGTATTTCCTATCAACTATTCCCTATGATTTCCTATTCAAGGTAGGAAATTTCCTAAAATGATGAAAATTAAATTTTACCTTCTAATTGAAGGGCAATATCATTTCCTTGAGCTGCATCAGCAACCCTTTTCTTTTCAACCAAGTTTGCAACTTCGGCATACAGGTCCTGAGGTTTCTCACATGGAATCAGATTAACTTGCCTGGCGAGAAAATAAGTTACAAATCAGGTCAACAAGTTAACGCAGCGGCCTTCGGGGTTACCCAGCTGTAAGCTTATCCACAGTACTAGATGCATTAATTCGTATTTCAGATTCAACCAGATTCATCAGAGCCATGTATATAATTACATAAATAAATTACACTGCAACTCTATTGACTCTATGTCTGAGTCTATGTGTAACAATATCGACTGTATGTATGACTATATGTGTAGCATTAGCTCGAGTCGACCACGAACAACAAACGAAAATTGTGAATGCAGTCATTATTATATGCAGAAAGTTACCTACATAGCGCCTTCTTGATCGTGTCCCATTGCTGCATAATGCTGAAGTCCGTTGCAGGAGCCATCCTGATGCACGGGCAGGTAAGAGATGAACTTAGTGGGATCGGGAGATCTTATTGCGTTCGTTATTTCAATACAAGAAGCCAAACATTGCCAAGGCTCGTCACCTTTTTGCCACCACTTTCTTCCCTGCAAAAACACATTTTTGTTAAGATGGTCAACTTAAAAAAGTCATATAGCCTTGTGATGCCCTGACCATCTCTAATTTCAAGGATACTCTATCTTGATTAATATTTCAGGGTATACCAGCATCCTTAATCAATTTTCATTAACTGCAGCCGGTCTCTTAAATGACAACGGTAGTTGCTTCGATGTAGCTTGAGAAAATAATCAACAAATCTATGTAATCGAGCAGAATATGTTTCACAATAGACTTTACATTATCTGCTTTCCAACACGAAATAATTTAAAACAGAGCTTCCAACTCTGGAATGATGGTTCTCCAGGGAGGCAACAAGACCAAAATAAACAGATTTTCAAACTTCATTGCTTTGACATTTATTGAAAATTTACTTCTGGATAAGATAAGCATGTCTGATAGTAATGGCATAAATATTGTCTACATTATCTACAACCTAATGGTATCATCCCTGCACTCTTACTAATGTATCGTTGCACCCAAGCCGTTTATCTGAAGTATATCTTAAAACTCATGTTAGAATCTCAGCTTAATGATAATATTGATAAATTGTAAATGCATATGGCTCTGCAAACAACACTTAACCTTAACGAGTCATCCGTTAGCTAGACAAACGCAACAACGTAAGTGATAGTAATGCTTAACCTCAAATCTGGGATAGACGGGAGTCTAGAATGACCATGGAGGGTAGAAAATGTCCCGAGTCCCAATAAATTGGAAAAGTTAGGATGTGTGGATATTTTCCCTGAGTTGCTTCTTCATTTGCAACTAAAAAGAACTGCATTACATCTTTTGAAGAAAGAATCAACGGAAATAAATTAGATCGTTACAATATAAAAACACACCATTCCTCAAGTTTATCATGAGCTCTAAAAATATAAAGGGATTATGGAACAAGAAAGAGAATTCATTCCCAAAACCTTGATAAGTGGGACGTGTGTTATGCTAATGGATATAACATATTTAGCCACGTACATATCAATAACAAACCTTAAGATCGTGTACGTAAGTTAAATACATTGTTCAAAACATTGTAGTGAACAATTTCTAGACAACAAACTTATTTGGTTGATTCCCAGACAACATGCACAAAAATTTGCGAAATACAAAATTTTGGTCTTCGTACTCGATCTAAAGGTCCGTAATAAAGCCAAACTACCGCCGTACCTCCATAGGATGATCTGCAGAGTCCATGATTTCATCCATCATCTCATCTGCATACTCAGCCCTCTCCTTCATCGATACCTTTTTCTTAGAACCATGAAGATTGACAAGGTGAATTTTCAGCCACTCCAGTCCTTTTTCTCCCAAGGGTCTTCCCCTTCCAAATACCAACATTCCTCTTGCTACGTCACTTCCTGTCAGTTCATAAAAACAGAACGATAGGCTTCTATTTAAATATCTTAGCAAATCATTTTAATTCTAATAGCTACCATTGTGATTCCTGAAACCAAAACCTTTTGCAATGCCTAACACGCAACGCATGTGGGAGAGCCACCAAGTCAAACTTAAAGTCCTCTTAGTGCTCCAAATTGTCCAGCCTGGGGCAGTTTTCAATTTAAGAGCTTCTATAGCATAAATCGATATATTTAGGCCACTAAGACCTGATATACTTACTACATAGAGAGAGGATACATGCTACCGTTCTCTTTCTCCTAATGTACCATCGCAGATTAACACGTTGAGCATAAGTTCACTCGCTTGTTAGAAAAGAAAGATTTTCAGCAACAGGCTTAGCACTTTAACTCTTGCCCATTGGTCATTCGCGGTTTTTGATCAATTCAATTTAAGAGGTAGCCTCTGTATTATTCTACACTTTTCAGGGTAGTAAAGAGCTGCAAAAAGCATCGGAGCCTGGGAGCTAGGTACCAAGAAATTGTTTTGAGCTTGCAAAGAATTGCTCAATGCGATTTGGGTGAAAAATTGAAATTTGCATAGTTTCCAATTCATAGATACAAATACAAAATATTTCTACGCCACAATATGATTTGGTGCAGTTTTCTGTAATCTGACAACATTAAAGTGAAGAATTCGGCAGCAACCAATTCCCCCACTCGACAGCAGTAACCAATCAAAGTGCTGACTCTGTCAGACCGCATAACATTTCACTAGGCCCCTTCTATTCCTTAACCACGTACCTTCAAGGGACATCTATGTTATCTATGTTAACTCTAATAAGAATTCTTCATCGGGTTCTAGGTTCCCAACGAAAAATATATTTACAACTCTGGGGTCACCTCTCCAATCTTGACTCGCTAGTTCTTCATTGCAACATGGTTGTCTTCATTCTTTGGCTTTCTTTGATTAGAATTTCAACTATGATTAAGAGTTACCATAAAAGTTGAAGTATAAATGAAAACCAATTTGGCATTAAAATGAAAGAAAGGTGGTGAAAAAATTACCAACCCATATGACAGCAATGATGAGGCACGGGGTATGCTCTTCCCCTAAAGTCCATGTTACTGGGAAGCCAGAATATTTTGTCTCTCAGGTGATTCGCGACAGAGAGTTTGTAAAGCAGATCCATCCTCAAGGCGAATGTTTCACTGTTCAACTTCTTCACCATTCTCCTTTCCTTCATTACTGCCTGTCGCTCTTCGTCAGTCATGTCTTTACTAAAAAAGAAACGAAAATCGCTAAAAAAAATCAAGGGCTTTTGTACCCCCATCTTCTCGTTATTTATTAAACTCTTTCATTATATTGAAAATAATCATTACAAAAAACGAAACGATGACAGTTAAATAAACCGGAGAGACTACTTTGTGCTTGTGTAAATAAAATTCATTCAAATGCCTACATTTGGAAATCAGTTCAGACCTCTAGTTTACTAGTTTCAGTTTTGACGTAATTATATGAAATTTCTCGGTGGGGCTTCTGGTTGCAATACCCTTCCGGTATGTGCGCTAGGGCTAGATCAACTATTTCCTAAGATTTTGTTGAATGGACTCCTTCTTCTTTCAACTTCCAGATATGTTTTGAAAACTACTTCGAATTTTGCTTCCTTTCTTTTCTGAAACCATAGCTAAGCTGTACGACCGCTCTTTGAATTTCTGTCAAACAAATGTATTGGACGCCTTCATCGTATGTGGATGCCGCTTATTTCGAAACAGTAGATGGTCGGAAGCATCCTTGATGGTCCGAAGCCTCTTGAAATGCACAGTAAATATTATTTGCGCAGAATCTGTACCCAAAACGATGTCTAAGAGTAGCAACTTAAAAAGCAAGTGTTAGGTTGGACCATGTAATGATTTTGAATCCAGAAAATCACAGATCCACTCATTAGGATGGGGACAGTATAGGACTTGGAAGAATCATTTATTCATAGCATAGGTCAAAATTATCTTCGAAGTTTAAAATTTGAGCATGCTTAGATATACTCCCGACCATCTACGGGTTCTAAATAAGCGACGTCTTCATACGATGAAGGCGTGACATTTATAGATGACAGATTTCTCCTGATATTTTCCATCAAGTATGGGTGTTTCTACGACAATTGCGTAATTCCGCTGAAGTGACTTGTTTTTCAAGACTTTCCTATTGTGTGATGATATAATCGAAGATATGTTCGGGAGACTGCTAAATCACTTTAATCACTTATGATAATAAAATTTGCCAATTATCACATCCACAGAATAAGAAAGAGAAGAACTTCTAAAAACAATAGGTAATTGAACTCAGCAAACCTGGTTTTGATTCTTGGCAGAAGTGGAAAATCCGGACCAAATATTTCAAGCTTAGCATCTCCCTTGTCATTGAATATTCCGACCATGATATCCAGAATTCTGGTGTTAACTTTCCAACATGTCGTGCCCAGGAAATTCAAAGAATCATAAATTGCGTTGAGTTGTCCGTCCTTCGCTTTCTCAGTCATTTGCGTCAACCGATATCTGTCCATGATGGTCCGTACGAAGGGAACTACAATGATAATGATTGATGACTACAAAGAAGTCCATGACAGAGTGATGATCTAACTACGTTTTAAGAATAAGTTCTACAAAAAAGAATGGTTAACACCTTGACGAAAACAGTACCCTTAAGTTATAAAGTTTCAAAGAAAAAACTTTCCTCATATAATGTTGCTAATTAAGGTCCTGTTTAAATGGAAGAAGAAGGCTAGCCCTCTCAGTCGTGATTCATGATCTTATCCTTCAAATGATTCTCCGCTTACATGAGATGAGGGCAAGATATTCAACTCCAGAACCTACTAATGAATTTCCCTCGTAAACGCCATCAAAAGGGCAAGGACTCTTCGGGATTCTCATGTTAACTCGAGATGAAATCCAGCTAGCTTAGGAGGGTTTGCTAGCCCCTCTCGTGTAGACAGGCCCTAAAAAGAACAAAAATCATATATTTACACACTTCCTAAAAACGGTAAAATGAACATTCAAAACTTACTCGGATGCACGAGATATCCCCCTTCAGTTATGGAAGTCCATGGCCGAGGAGGAATAAGCATGGGGACTTTCTCCGTTTCCATGGCGATCTCCCCTTGGTTAGTCAAGTAACTCTTGTAAATTCTCGCCATCGCCGGATGCATTTTTAGAATGCCAAACCTCCTTCCTTCGTATGAGCTGTACGCATGCGTCAATGCTGATATATCATCGTCAGATTTCAAGTTGAACAGTTTTGTGTTCACCTTGGCGTTACGGATAAGCAAGTCTATCAAAACACCAGCTACCTAGGGGGCAATTAGACAATCTTGATTAATTTCTTATTTTCTTCTCTTTTCGAATATTTTTATTTAGTGATATGTAAACAATGTGTCCTTTTAATGGTTTCAAAACTGCAGAAAACTTTTGGTTTCCCAGCCCTTCCTTCGAGTGCGATAGATGAAGGGTTGATTTGTGATTTCCTTTTCCCTTATTAGGTATTCCCCCTTGCATGCTTTGTTTCGTTTTAGTTTATATTTTTAAACCATTATTTCCATTTGCTGAAGATGATTCGAGTCAGTGTCGAAACGTTATTTTCCAGTTGTTACTAGGCCTTATGCCTTAAATAATTTTAACAATGGATATTTCTTTTCTTATCACCGTTTTACCCTTGAGAGAGTTATGATGATAATAAAAAACCGAGGTAATCTAAAAAATCAACAGTTAGTAATAGACTTTGCAGATTAATTCGCAACTCACCAAGACTTTGACTGTATACGGCCATGTTGGCGCATTGACATTTAAAGACACCAAGCTTTTTGCATCCTGTTCTATCGAATGCCACTTTTTACGAGGCACCTCCTTTGCAGTTGCGTCTACTGACACTGCATATTTCATGTAATTCCCGTAAATCTCTTTCACCTTCGAACAGAAAGGGAAAATATTTCAATTTACGATTCAATATTCATTTATCTGTCTTGGTGGTGACCTCAAGTTAAGGTATGGAATGGCTGCTTCCTTGTTATTGAATGGCTTCAGCTGCAAAATATCTCAGAACATTGACCTAAGCTGGTAATATGATCAGAACCATTTTTTAGGGCATTTGAAATTGCAATGCTTGTCCAAATTAGAAGAGTCTGGCAGTATGGGGTTAATACTTCATTGACAGGCGATGACCTAGCAGATAGAACAATACCTCAAGATTTTAGACTTTGGTTTATCCCATGCGGATTATCTGCTATTTGCAAGCAGCTTATTTTGCAGCACGTACGCCATTGCTTTTTTGTGGCCGCCCATCCTGCCTTGCTTTATTGCTTATCGGCCTATTTTTGAGCAAGGGCTTATATTCTAATATAAAGTATTCGGCATTTTACAATAAGCAATGGAGTGCTTTCAGTTAAATATGTAATACTGTATACTTGTATTTTCAGTACCTGTGGTGTAATATTAACAGTATAATTTGTATAATTTTGTGATGAAATGTTATACCCCGTACTGGTGTCTTTTTTGACTTTCCCTGTTTAGTGATATCAGATTCTCTTGTCCAGTAACTTAGAGCTGGAGTTTTGATATGGCTAGAAACATCAGAAACATAGCGAAGTGAAAACATGAATTACTTAACCCTCTCGTTGGACACTCAGCAGGGTACCATATCAGAAAGATAACGAAAATAAAGCCTAACGGATTAATTACACCCAGATGTGGTTTGAAATAGGCCAATCAGAAAAGAGGTGACTGAGTTTCGCATCTGGTCACAATGCTACGGCATGGCACAGTCTTAAGTGTACCGATGAGAGCCTTTGGTGCACGAGGTTCTGGACAGTGAGGATTCTAAACAACTTATCAACGTGGTTTCAGAAGCACTGGGTTCTGAATCGTCAAACATCAACCGCAGGGTTGTCTAGTGGAAAGTTGTTTTCAAACAGACTTGCACAACATATGTAATGATGTAATGCGTGCTGCTGTGCGCCTGCTAGAAACAATACCTGGCTTTAGTCATGCGAGAAAAAGAAAAATCAGCAAATACTCCCACCCGGAATAATTGCATCAGCGGAAGATAAACTGAATGGGAAAATTCAAATGCTCCTTTCATTGGCTCAGATATTTATCAGTTTGTCTAGATCTTCATAAAACAGTCATTTGTACTGTATTGGGTATTTCCAAGCCTCGTATTAAACATTCAAGCTTCATAATCCATGACATAAGTTTACTTTAGAACGAAACGAATTACCTTTTTGATAACACCAGCTTCTTCCTTAAACTTCATAGAGTAACTGCCGTGTATCAATCCACCCAAATACCGACAGATATAATTAACAGACACACCCTGGGGTTGCGCACACAGAATGGGGACAATATCTTTAATGACGATTTCTGACAGCTTCTCCGGTTCTACCAGTCTCAAGTAAGGAATAAACTTGCTTTGCATATCTGGAATCATCAAACAAAAATCAAAAAAATAATGAAGAACAAAATAAAGATATGAAGAAAATCAACAAACCTAGCTATTAGAGTTAAAAAAAGTGGGAAGTATGTTCGTAATGCTCTTAATGTGGGCTGCAGGTATGCAAAATGTGATTATGCCTGTTTAATGCTATCAAGTACCTTTGTAAAATTAATGGGCTGTGAATACAAAATTACTACATCAAAGCTGTTCTATCTCATACTGGCTTGCTACTGTTGTTGGGGCATACTAGTATAGGAATTGGAATTTTCCTCGTAAAAGTAAAAATCATTTTCAATTCTTTATTGCGATAACGGGAAATATTGTATAAAATTCATAAAGTTCATATCAATTTCATTTCTATTTTGCTCATATATATTTTTTCATCTATCTACAAAAAGTTAAAAAGTAGATTTAAATCCAAAATATCGATAAGAGTTAGAGTTAGCGAAATTAGTTAGCGATTTCAAATTTGATGTAAATGAACTTACTTCATCCACTTCATCCATTACCGGCTTAAGGGTAGAAAATTGGAAAAGGAAACAAAACATACTTTTAACAGCTGAGTATTTGACATCTTGATCCAACAATCCATTTTCGATTTCGTTTTTTATTGCTAGCGTCATTTGTTTGCCCCAATCTTCACAAATCTTCAAGTACAACTCTTTTCGCTTTTTCTCTTTTTCCGATATATTTTTCTTCTTCTCCACAGACGGAAACATTATGTAACCTATGAGCAAATCAGAACCAAACAAATTTACACATTATCTTATCTTTATCTTCTCCTGACCTTATCCTCCGCGGTGCATAGTAGTTATCTAAATATGCCATCATCACTTTTACTATGTGATGGGCTGTTTTAAAGATAGTACAACACTTAATGCTATGTCCTTGATAGAAAGAATAGCGAAGCAAGAGATAATTCTGTGAATAAATCACGAAAATCTTACCTTTCATTTCGTTGTCAATTTGTTCATTGCAAAGACGACTCAAATCACTCACATTCAGCCGAAAAAGAACAGAATCATCCTCTAAACTAGGCCCACCATTTTCAGCCAAGCCTTTCAAAAGATTCGATTTAGGCTCAGGGCTTGATCTCAAATCTTTTGGAATTTCGACTGCGTAATCTCGATCCAGACTCTTTAACGCTGCCCAGATAGCATCTGCTTGGGATTGAGTCAGACAACACTTATGAAATAAATTCGCAGCCAAGTAACCCTGAAAAAACAGTTGATACCATATTTATGATTTTAATATTCATTTAACGTATGCCTAAATAAACAACCAGTTACAAACATCTTATTTACATTTAGAGGCATTTCAGCAGGTGCTGCGGCGGGGCAAACCTATAGACCAGCGACTTGGTTCTAGATATAAAGATATGAGCCTTCATAGTTAGGTTATGTATAAAAGCAAGCCTCTGCTTGATGCAAGCCTCTGCTTGATGCAAGCCTTAACTTTGGTTAGGTTAGCACATTAAGCAAAAATGTTTTTTGTCTTTTTAGTTAATTTCTCAATTTCTTGGCTTTTTTTTAAAACAATTAAAATGGAAAAGAATACAACTACTGCGCCAGTTATGGTGGAAGTAGATTCAAGGTCACCAGAGCTCCCACCATGAAAGGCACTTGCGACTCAAATCCACAGCATTCCAAATAAAATCACATTGAACAAAAGGTACTTTTTCTTGGCTTCAGAGTTACTTGCTGATGTTTGGTTAGAATATTCAATCTCACCCGTCAAATAAAACTCATAAGTCTATCCAGCATCCTGGGTAAGGTCTTCTAGATAATGCATAATCAGACAAATTTTCAAACCAAGATATGTTTCTATCAGAGAAGTCCATAGATGTATCATATCTAATCATTTTCTTACCATTGAGATTAAAAATCTTTTGACGAATGCTTTAAAATAGTTCAACCGTCGAAGTACACAAAATATTGATCAACTTTGATATGTATCAAATGTCTTAAGTTTGAAACTTAAGAGTTTTGTTGATTTCAGGTTTTGAATCAAAAGTTATCTTTGTTGTTTTGCGGATTCAGTACTCACATCTTTTTCCATTTTCTCAACGATAGTTTCAAGTTTTCGCTGCTCTCCCTGATGCCAACATGCTTCAATTAAGGCTGCGTAAGTCTGGAAGTTTGGAGCAATTTCTTGTGACTTCATGCTGTGCAGTAAAATATGAACTTGTGGCCAATGCCCATATTTTGCTATTCCGTGCAGCAGTTGGTTGTATGCTTCAATCGAAAATTTATGTCCTTTCCTTCTTTGCTTGTTGAATGATTGGAAGGCCTCATCAGACTAAAAATCAAAATAGATTTTAACAACCAAGCAAATAGACATAGTGATCAGAAATGTGACAAAGAGTAAAATTCCCTTCATAATATGCGTTGTTGGACACCTGTTTACTAGTAATAATTACCTCAATAAACATTTGTAATCAAGCAACAAAATTAATTTAGTCAAGTGGCTCAAAGGCTCTTTTTTGTTTGCCTCTATGTTTCCAGATAATGCAACTCTTTCCCTGGCTTGACAGCGATTTCTAATTCATTCAACCCTTGTGCCATGATGCGCAATGGCATTAGATACCATTTCAAGGCCTTATTGTTTTACGATGACATGCCCTTTTAAAAGCATTAATGAAGGCGTTAAATTGCGCTTGATAGTTGATAGGCAAATACACTAACTATCTACGTAAGGTATTGTTTTATGTGCAAAGCACAAAGGGTCACTGAATAGGTAGACTAATCGAGCAGTGCAACCCTGGTCCTTCCTCTTGATGTGACCACACCTTGTGATTCCTTTTGCCTTTTGCCTGGAATTACAGAGAGCTGGCTAATTATCTCCTCACACTTTACATGATAGGTCTGAAAGTGTTTTCCGACCCGGGACCCTTTGATCAAGAGTCAAGTGATCTAACTACTCGGCCATCCCCCCCACTACTCGGCCATCGTATTTTGAAAACCATAGAATAAATAGGCCGCCGCCAGAGATCTTGCAAAGAAGGATTTCAAAAATGTTGTAAGCAATCAAAAGTTTTTATTTTAGTCTGGTGTAACTATAAACCCAAAAAAACATGCCATACTCAAACAACTTAAACACAATGATTAAAATTCAGAAATCATCTAAAATTACAAAACCATCCTACTGCCCACCTGGTTAATATATCTAGCCTATATAGGAACCAATAAACCAAAAAAATGAGACAGGCAATCTCCCGCCTTACCTCATTTACCAGGTTGCTTTTGCTGCCCAGGGGCTGTATTTTTCATGAAAACACCTGCCATTTCCAAAGTCTCTTTTGGTATGACTCTGGGGCCGGAGCTGGTCCTTGACAGCCCTGCAAATAAAGTTTTCCCCTAAATATTTAATATTCTCTTACCCTACCCAGCTGTATAAGAGCATCCATCTCAGCAAAAACTTTAATTTCTTCTACAAATGTCAACTGCCTGCCATCAATGGTTTGAGAAGGAAGGGGATTCTTTGTCTTTTTCTTCCTTGCTTTCGTCTTTGTTTGTGCTTCTTTGGCTCCATTTTCAGCAATTGAAAATTCTTCATCTGGTTTTGGAGCATCTCCGATTGTTTCCACATATGGTGAAGATACTGTAGACTCACATTCGAAATCATCAGTTATTTCAACTTGAGTTGGTGTGCTTGTATGACTTTGTGTTTTGTGAGATAGAACTTGTTTACAACTTGGCATCACAAATAGAGATCTTCTTGAGAACTCAAGGCTTGAATAAAAACGCAATGAGCTTCGACATGAGCCATGAGCACTGCGACCTGAAAAGTCATTATTAAGAAACATTTGAAAGATTTAAAGCCCATTTCTCTCCTGAATTCATATCATTTCAAATCATCATGAAAATATTCATATTTGGTTGGAACTAATATTGTGGATCCATGGTGTTTATTGAGGACCTTATTCCCTTTTACATATATCATACATGCCAACCCTCCAGCAAATTGCGGGAGACTCCCGCCATTTTGAATGAAAAATACTCCCGCACGCAATTTTGAAAATGAGCTGAATCTCCTGGAAATGTAAAATTTCCCCTCCTAAGTGCTGTATTAACCTAATTACATGGTTACTCGAGAAAGCAGTTTACATTGGATACACCTCGTACATGTTCTTACGCAGAGAATCGGTTTCCTTTTCTTCTCCCAACGCTTCTATCCTCCTTCCATTCCTCCTCATAAAGCATGTTGCTAGCTAGGGAACTGCACCACGCATGTGTAGTTGATTTTCGGTTAAAAAATCCAATGTCCTGTTTGTCATTGACTTTTTTATCATGTATATAACATTTTATGAGTTAGTATCTTCGTTGTTGTTTTGTTAATGAATTTATTGTTTTTGTTTGCTTCATTCAGTAGCTGTTTAAAGTATACATAATAACATGTACTAGGCTATTGTTTGAAAAAGAAATCTTGAAATCTTGAAATCTTGTGTGGTATTTGGCTTTAAATATGGAGGATGCAGAGGCAGGTGACAGACAACAGCCAAAGAAAAATGAATATCTCATCAGATTTGAATCGAGACGTGAACAATGGATTTTAGTTTATCACTTTTTAAGAGAATCTAAAAGGGGGGAGAATGATGCTCATTGCAGCATTTGCAATACAGATTTCAGTATTGGACATGGTGGAGAAGATTATATCAAGAGAGATGTCGCTCAGAACAAACATGTTCAAACAATAGCTGATCTTAAATCTACTCAGAATTTTTCTAGTTTCTTTGCTGGAAGTTCTTCTAGCTGTACTGAGGTTAAGATTAGATCTTATGTATTACATATATGCCGGATCCTAAGCCATTTTCAGGCATCTAAAATGGCAAAATCTCAAGAGCTTCCGAGGGCTCTGCCCCCTGGACCCCTACCAGGGCTCTGCCCTGGACCTGCTGGGGGACTTACAGCAACCCCAGCTGTTAGGGGGCAAGGACCGGCATGCTGCGTTTGAGATTTCCAAATCTCCCTATATCTCTTTTATCAATGTTGGTATGTATGATATATATAAAGAAGTATATCTAATTTATTTATTTTCATGCAATATACGCCAAAATTGTATACCCCAATAAGTTGTGCACTAGAAATGTAGAGCAATTGACATGTTACTGTTCTCTTCACTGTGTTATAGTTTGAGGGAGCACCTCCCTTCCTGACAAGATCTTGCACATGCACTAGCCACTTACTATTGTTTTATCCTATTTGTTCTAGTTTTAAACTAACAGGTGCAAGTTCCAAGAGCGATATAAGGCCAAAGATAAACCGCTTGTGTCAAAAATGTATGGCAAATGTGAAATAAAGGAAAATCATGAAGAATGCTGCAAAGATAGTTGTTTAAAGTAAACCTGATATATATATTTAGGGCTAAAAACATATCTAAGCTATAAACGGTATTATTGAGGTTAAAATAGAAATTGTATTTTCAATACCAGGCCAGGTCTAAAGCATGGGTTGGGATGATTGCAGTTTAGGGGAAAGCAACCATAGGGAAATAAGATTTTCAGAGAGCCTACACGATCACTTCCCTTAGGAGTGGAGTTTTCAGAGGACTAAGTAACTGCAGAGGAGGCTGCCTGCTTAACTGCAATCCAAGCAATGGATTGGACTTACTCAAAAGTTGATCTTACTCGTTTTCTCAAAAGTTGGACTCAGGGACCATCAACATTTACGTTTTGTCTTTCATTGCGGCTTATGGCTAATTTTAAAATTTTATCAAGGAATTCTAGCTTTGAATATCTTTTCAATTCTTATTTTACTCTTAGAAATTGCATTTCATCTGTACTTATTAAGTTTATGCAGGCCAGTCTGCAGAGTATGGCCTTTTTCAATGAGATCTCGAGTGCGCTTTAACAACTTTCCATTGTTCTATCCTATTGTTCTATTGTTACCTCAGGTGTGCAATTGCCCAACTCTGCAGAGGTCTAAGTAATCTGTAGGGGTCAACCAACTTGGGTTATAGGTTTTGGTGCATAGAACAGATAACAAACTGTTTTGCAAACTGCGATTTCACAGGCAGAAGAAAGATAACAAAAAACAAGCTGAAAATTAGCACAAAAAAACATTTCATGAATAAAGCAATCAAGAATGTGGATGCTTATTTATATTCCATTCTTGGTTTTGATTATAAGATCATAGTTGAAACTATACACACGATGCCTTCAAAAATGCTGCTGACGATCCAGTCTGCAGAGTATGGCAACTGCACGCACAAGTCAATATCGCAGCAGCTGAAAGTGCCACCAAAATCTAGGCCTGGCACACGCAGATATGCATATAAAGGTATATTTTCAGACATTTTTAGTAGAAAAACATGCCGAAAACTCCAACGTGCACGGGGCTCACGCCGAAAATTTTGGTCTGGACGCGCGAGATGTCGTCAAGCTCTGCCATGCTCTACAGACTGGTTGATGATGATTCAAGGTCTCCTGTTTTGAGATTTTTTAGGCCCTCCTCATCTCGGACGAAAATTGACCAACTCACAAGAGGCCGTGATTGGGGAGGGGGGAGTAGGGATCAAACTATTGCGGCCAAAGGCTGCGATGAAAGACGAAATGTAAATGTCAATGGTCCCTTAGTCGTTTTTCAAAAGTTTGCAATACAAAAATTAACTATGACAATAGACACAATATAATACTTACTAAGTCTCAATGTTTCTCGTCTCAGTGAAGACTGCAATGAGCTGCACTTTCGGCAAAATATTGACATATCGTTCATTGGAGAGACAGAAAGGTGCCGTCCAGTGTCTGCAACTAAAACGGGCCTAAGCAGATTGTATGTAGTTTTTCTGCTTAGATATTGCATTTTTTGTGCACTAACTTACTACTTCTTACCAAACTAATTTAGAAAATGGACGTTTCATCAATAAATTGTATAGTCTATCGATTTCTTAAGTTTCTAAAGCAATATTTCTGTTCAATAATTTCCATTTACACAGCAAGAAGGTGAAGGTTCCGCCATTTTTCAGGCTGCACATTCGATTTTTTGAACTTTTACCACATGCGCATTTTTCTGTGAGGGAGGCTACGCTAGAAAATTACGTAAGCAACTATACACCATTATTAGGAAAGAAAAAACCACTTACACTAACTGCTGCGTTGAATACGGCGAAGAAATTAATAAGAAGTTGGTTGAGAAACACCGCGACGCAAAAAACACACAAATAAGTTTTATTAAATAATTGTTTCTAATATTTCGCCCTGCTAAGCAGAGCTTCATTCTCTGAGGAAGCCCTGCTTAGCAGGGCGAAATATTAGAAACAATTATTTAATAAAACTTATTTGTGTTTTTTGCGTCGCGGTGTTTCTCAACCAACTTCTTATACACCATTACTCTTTTCAAGGAACTATTTGTGACCAAATATTTAATTGTTTAGAATTTTGAGCTAAGTGCATTCCAAACCTTGGAAAAGTAGAGACTTGATTCCATAGTTTGCAGTTTTCAACCGATTTGAGAGTCTGGTGAAAGGCTACCAAATGGTCGAATAGAAACCATTTGGATGTACACGCTTTTTATTTTATAAGAAACCTACCTCAAGGCCTAGTACTAAAAGTTCCTTAAGTGCCTCTTCACCGTTTTTTGACTTCACGTTACTCGACAGATCTAAATGCACTGATTTCTGGAATCAAATAATGTTTTACAATCAGATGTTTATTTGTTGAGCTAGGGGCAGTTTTGTACCCCATCGTGGTGTTACACGAGCAGTCTGGGAACGAGCGATGTCATAGCAGTAAAGCGCATGCCGACATCAATCAACTGATCAACTGTCACGCAGGCATGCACCCGCAATGTTTTCACTCTCTTTCCGCGTTAATGAGCTCTGTCAACTGTTAGGCCCATCTTTTTCGCGATGCCTTCGTCTGAAGAAAACAACTTTTAGGATTCGAGCAACTCAGAATATGCTGTAGAAGTGGAAAAAGAAGAAATAGAGTTTCCTCGCGCAAATAATTCAGCCAAGAGCGCCGATGAAAGCAGTAGTGCCGACGACGTATTAAAAGCTGAGAGTACACATGAAAATTGAAATTGAAATTATGATGGCCCACATCAGTTCGACCCAATTGCAGACGAGCAGTTTATCGTCAATCCCGAAAGGGAAGTGGAGAAAGAGTTTGAAAAAGACACTGAATTGAAGAGGCGATTTGAGAAGTGAGGGCCTGTGATATCTTGGTAAGTCTAGGCTAAGGCCTTTTTAAGTAGGCCAGTCTTTTTTCTCTGTTTCTGATATAATTAATTTGAACCAATAAACAATTCAACGAAGTAGAAATAAGATATTTTAAGGCAGGTACTAATTAGAATTATAAACTTTTGAAGGAGCTTCGTTGATCAGGATGGAGTTAAGAAGCGTGGAAAGAAAAAAGTAATTTTTAGCTAAAATGTAGGTCCACGTTGTTAGGCGCCATTTTGAAAGTACAGTAGCTGGAATTTCATTCAAATTAAAAGCAAAAGTACAAAATAGTATAAAATAGCTATAAAAAACATCTAAGCTAAAAACCTATTCTTAAAAAACTCTTAAAAAGCAAGCAAAAGGTTCGATAATAAGGTAAATTATTTGTTTCTCAAGAAACTGGGCTATTTGGCAAACCGGCCAACCCATGTTGCTTGAGCAAAGGGTGATTTTATGATCGTTGATACCGAATTACACCGTAAATTCCGGCTGGTTCACCTGGGTCGAGGACCGCATGGTCAACAACCAATTAGAATAAACAACAACTAAAATACTCAAAAACCAAAAGAAAGAGGGACAGGGCGGGAGGGAGAATTCTTGACCTTCCTCATCGAGAGATTTTGTTTAATGAGGCTAATTCTGACCAACTTAGGAAACAGATATAGTCAACCAAAGAGAAATACCGTTGCGCCTGGATGGATTAGCACGAGTATATGTTGTTTGACATTGACAAACAATGTTTCTGTTTGGCAACAACTCGGACATCAACTTGTAAAAGCCTACTTCTTTATGGCTGCTGCATGACTTTCATTGCCAATTAGATCATAACTAAAATTTTCAAATTGTTTAAAATTCTTATATCCAGTACTTGAATTTTGTCTCTTTGAGTATTGCTTTGCTTATAAAGCAGTTGCTTATAAAAATACGTGTATTTGGAGTGCGCTTTGAAAAATATTTTGCTTTTAATCTTTTTTGATTAGCCAAGGGGAGAATGCCATTTTTCCTTGAGCGAGGAGCCAAGTTGCAATAAAAGCGATTGATAATGAGTACATGATAACGCTAATCACCCAGCTATTTGAAAAATTTAATCGCAGTAATCGTTATCGAAATAATCGTGATAATCGCCCAGTGAGTACCAACCTTAGCGATTAAAACGAATAAAGATAATCGTTTTCGTGATATTCGTGATAATTGTCAAGTGAGTACCAGCCTTAAAAGTAGATTTAACAGAGTTTGGTTACAGAAGATATCCCAAGAGATCAAATGCAGACACTTGCAAAAGCCTTCAATAAGTTGGTGTCACGTTTCTATATGCTCATTCAAGAGAAAATTTCTGTAGCAATATCAATTGACAAGTTTCCTTTGTCTGTGGATGAATATTTTATATTTTCTTTAAAGCCAAAAGTATTTGGTCTTGTCGATGAGCATCAATCTTTTTGGTAAGCCTTTGTCCCGAAGACATTTGATTTAGCCACAAACTGCTTTTTGCTCTTCTTTCATAGGCCAACCTCATTATATTGATAAACAATCTTTCCAGGAATGTTCTGGAAGGTCAGATAACTTTTTAGAAAGATTGAATAGATTAAGTTTTCATATGACGATTTTTTATGTTGCAAATAAAAGGTAGCATGCTAGCTTTTGAGAAAATTCACTTGTTTTGTTAAAGATTGTCATATCAGCTAATTTCGAGCTAAACTTAAAGACCAAGAAGTACACAAAATACAAATGAACTTCACAAAGATTGGATTAAAATATTCTCATGATCTCAAAAATAATATATAATATATCCTTGAAACAGCAGAAAACTTAATCCCACCATGATCGTCATATTCTAAGTACTTCTATGGTGCAAAGATGTTGAATAATTCTTGTGAAGTCATCTAAAATCTTCTATACTGTGAACAGTGTATAATGCAACTCATAACTGAAGTCACTTTTCGCCTAAAAAGGAAGGGAAGTGCTGTGGGACCGATCTGAATCTCCTTCTCAGAGGGATATATCATCTCATTGTCTTTATTTTCTCTTTCGAGATAGAAAAGATACATCAAAACATAGATTGTTTAAGAAATCCCTATATTTAGCTTTGAAGATGTAAGCTTTCGTTCATATTTCATATAATAGTCTGCAACAATGTATAGTTGTCAGAAAAATAGAATTCAAAATTCTAGGTTTCAAAAGTCAGATAGATAAATAGATAGATAGATATATATATATATAGATAGATAAGCACTGGTTGGCAGAAAAGAGACAGGAATCTACACTTTCATCTCGACAAGCCTGTTTCGTGATCTCTCACTCATCAGGAGATGTACATAGATAAATAGATAGATAGATAAAAAGATAGGTTGATTAATGGATATATAGATAGATAAATAGATAGAACGAAAGGTGAAGTTATGTTTAGGGTACAATGATATTGGTTTTAGTAGATGAATTCCACCTATCTTAGCCTCAAAATACATCATGGAAATGTATAAACGATTCCAAGAAGTAGCAAAACTCATCAACATTTAGAAAATCCAAGCGGTTACTTGACAAATTTTTGAACTTGCTTTCTTTAATGGTTTTGATTAAATGAAATGAATAGAACATACTTTCGAAAAATGTTTACGTTGTGAAAACACTAGCCGAATTTTTCAGTTTGTCTTCTAATCGACAAAATAAGTGAATATTTTATCTTACATTCGTGAACAAAGTCAGATAGATACATAGATATATGGTGGATTGATAGGTAGATAGATAGATATACTAAGAAGAAAGTGACTCAGTAGACAAGACTCTCCATCTCGACAAGCACCACGAAACAGGCTTGTTGAGATAAAGACTTATGTCTTTCGAGTCTCTATCTTTCTCTTGTATAGATACATAAATGGATGGATAACAGTAGAAAACCCTTAGCAATCCTCACTCTAGCTCTAAACAAAAAATTTCCAAGGATAGGTAAAATAGAGAGCAAGAAAAACTTCAAAACTCACCAACGGGGGGACAATTTCCCCACTTGTTACCGCCTTTAGCATAGTCAGAAGTTGTACTACACCAGTATGTTGAGTGGTCAACCTTTGTACAATTGTTATATGTGTGACCCTTGTACAGAAATGGAAAAACACAAGCTGCACCATTTGCAGTTCCACCAGTTGTATAAACTGTCAAAGAGAAAAAAATGTGCATTAAGCGTTTTCGCCTAAAATATTGACTAACTGTGTGGTCAATAAAAAGGTACACAAGTAAGAAGTGATATATAAATTTTTTTTTTCTTTTTTTTATATATCAATATAAAATTTAAAAATATTGAATACTGAAATTTTACTGTGACTTTTGTAGCAAGAAAAGACACATGGTCACCGAGTCCCTACTACAAAAGCCATTTACAATGTTCTAATTAATAGTGAATTAATCTTAAAGTAACAAAAAAAACGTAGAAGCAATACCTAAGAAAAAGGGAGCATGCTGCTGTTTTCCAAGATTTTCAATTGAACCGTCCAGAAGTTTTAATGAAAGATATAGTTGCTTCTAGAATGATTCTATTGACAAAAGTACTATTATTTGGCTTCCCATACAATAACAAATTACAAAGATCACTTGAGTTCATGTTGGCAACATCATATCCCACATCTGAGACTTGACCAAGGAGATCATGTCACTGGGTTGTAAACTGGGGGCAGTGCAGGAGGTATTGTTCATTATCTTCTTTTTTTGAACCACATATACAGATTGGACTCAAACAGTCAAAGTTGTGTCGAAATCTATGTTCATTCAAAGGGCTGAAATTAACCCTTAACCTTGTCAGTAGCTTGATACCTACGTTATCATGGATGTTATAGACTGGGTTTTTTCCTGGTCTAATAATACGCATCAAATTATTCTTGAAAATAGAGAGAGAACGAGACTCTTGTATACATCTATCTAAAAGGTTCCACTCAAATATAGCGTTATGAAAATAAGAGTTTGAAAAGCGCGTCGTTCTTCCTAAGTTTTGTTCATAATAACGCTGATTTCTTAAATTATACTCAATCATGCACGGTGCAGGTATTTGGTTAAAAAGGTAATCAGGAGATTTAGTTGTTATTAAGGACTAAAAGTGGCATAATCTACGGTACCACCTTCGATCATAAAGTGTTTCCCATCCCAGCTCTTCATATAGTCTTTGCCTATTTGTGCCCTTCAATGCACCAGAAACAGCTAATGATATCTCCATAGTCTAAGTGAGGTCTTACGTAAAGCTTATAGGTTTGATCAAGTACCTCCCTAGATACATATTTAGAAAGGTATTTCAACAAACCAATTCCTCTTCGTGCTTTCAAAATTGCCTCTCGAATATGACCTTTAAAATCTAGCCTTGAATCAAGAACAACTCCAAGATGCTTATGCTCCGATTTTGGTGTTATGACTTCACCATCCAAACAAATATTTGGATGGATTAGTTTACTCCTTTTACATGAAAATAAAACCTCTTCGGTCTTGTCAGCATTAAATTGCATTTTCCATTGCCATGCCCACAAGCTAATTTTTGCCAAATCCGTATTTAGATCATGGGCAGCTACATTTTCATTCTGTACGGAAGTAAATAATGAAGTATCATCAGCAAATAGTTTAATACGACATTTAATATCGTTGGTAATATCATTTATAAAGATCAGGAACAACAAGGGTCCTAGGACTGATCCCTGTGGTACCCCTGCTGATATTGTGTCCTATCTTGAGCACTGGCCATTTAACACCACCCGTTGCTTACGATCCGACAGAAAATTTTTAATAATACGAAGGACATCGCCATGTAGACCATTGAATTCCAATTTGTAAATGAGGCCTTCGTGCCATACGCGGTCAAAAGCCTTAGAAAGATCAAGAAATATGGCACGTGTCTCTTTGCTCGGAGTCTCATCGAAGGCATTATAAATATTTTGCGTGATAAGCAGTAGCTGATTAATAGTCGATTCACCTGGACGAAACCCTGATTGATGGGATGAAAGAGGGCCATTCGAGTTGAAGTGCTCGTAGATGACATCAAATAATATCTTTTCAAACATTTTGCCAAAAATCGAAAGTAATGAAATTGGTCGATAATTTTTTTGCTTTGTTTGCAACCTTTTTTATGCACAGGGATTATATTTGCTTGCTTCCATTGGGAAGGGTAGATACCCGTTTCAAGGCATCTTTCATAGATGCGACAAAGAGGGTCTACTATCGACATATCACATATTTTGATCATTGTGACAGAAATTCCATCACATCCGTGAGCTTTATTAGTATCATGAGTACGAATAAGACGAAGTATCTTTTCCCTATTGATATCTATGTTCAACAAAGGTTCTTGAAACTGCCGGATAAACGTGGGGATAGTACTTACAGTCTCTATTTCCCTGCATTGAGTAATAAAGAATTCATTAAAGATATGTGCTTTCGCTTCTACATTGGTGATTAGTTATATAATTAGATATATAAAATGATCTATAGTTTCACTAATCCCAAGGTCCAGCACAAATGATCTAAGTTTAAGGTTTCAAAATTCAGTCAAAACACTTGCCAGATTTTTTTTAACTTCCTAGAATTCATTATCATATTTTTGTATATTTTGCAAGCTCCTTCTAACTATGAAGATAGCCTCGTATTTCGGCAGGATTTCTGGAATAAAAGGATGGATAGATGTGAAGAGTTTCTTAAAAAAACATATGCATTTTAAGAGCTAGCTTTTAGCATTGGTTAGAAAGGCCCTAATGCCCTTGAATTGTATATGTATTTTTAAGAAAAGAAATAAAAAAATTCTTCACATTTCTCTTGACTTTTTTGCTTCTCCAAATCTCATAATAGCATCGATTTTTCTTTATAGTTCACGTATGGATAGATAGATGGCTAGATAGTTTGAAAAATAGATACAAAGATAGATAGATAGATAGACAAATAGTTAGATAGAACGAAAGGTGAAGTTTTGCTTAGGGTACAATGTTACTTGTTTTAGTAGAACAATTACACCTATCTTAGTCTTGAAATACATCATCATTACGGACAGGTAAAGAAGATTCCAAGAAGTAGTAAAACTCACCAACATTCGAAAATCCAAGTGGTTAAGTACACAAGTTTTCAACTTGCATTGTCTAACGGAGTTTATTAAACGAAATGACTTGGAAATACCTTCTAAATTTTTTTACGTTGTGAAAACACTGGCCAAGGTTTTCAGTTTGTCTTCTAATCGAAAAAATAAGTGCATATTTCATCTTACATTCGTGTGCAAAGTCAGATAGATACATAGATGTATGGTGGATTGATAGGTAGATAGATAGATATACTAAGAAGAAAGAGACTCAATAGACAAGACTCTCCATCTCGACAAGCACCACGAAACAGGCTTGTTGAGATGGAGACTTATGTCTTTTGAGTCTCTATCTTTCTCTTGTATAGATACATAGATGGATGGATAACAGTAGAAAACCCTTAGCAATCCTCACTCTAGCTCTAAACAAAAAATTTCCAAGGATAGGTAAAATAGAGAGCAAGAAAAACTTCAAAACTCACCAACGGGGGGACAATTTCCCCACTTGTTACCGCCTTTAGCATAGTCAGAAGTTGTACTACACCAGTATGTTGAGTGGTCAACCTTTGTACAATTGTTATATGTGTGACCCTTGTACAAAAATGGAAAAACACAAGCTGCACCATTTGCAGTTCCACCAGTTGTATAAACTGTCAAAGAGAAAAAATATCCATTAAGAGTTTTCGCCTAAAGTTTTGACTAACTCTGTGGTCAATAAAAAGGTACACAAGTAAGAAGTGATATATAAAATGATCTATAATTTCACTAATCCCAAGGTCCAGCACAAATGATCTAAGTTTAAGGTTTCAAAATTCAGTCAAAACATTAGCCAGATTTTTTTAACTTTCTAGAATTTATTATCATATTTTTGTATATTTTGCAAGCCTCTTCTAACTATGAAGATAGCCTCGTATTTCTAGTTGTTTGATTAGTGGTCCATCACCTGGTGGCCCCCTCTCGGTACACCCTTTTCACAAAACGTTGGATTTGTTTCATGAAGAAACAAGGCTCAGTAGACATACCAGGTGCGGCAGCGGTCTTAAAGGCAAAGACTCCCTCGGCCGAGCTCCCCCCAGTGCAGTGATCATGGGCATTGGTGTTGCACTTGTCATATTTTTGATCCCCAACACATAGATGCTGCTGATGTCCTCCGTTCGTTTGAATCTCTTTGATCTCTGCGGTTGTTTTTCCATAGCATTCACCGTAATAGTGGAGGGCGAACCCTGCGTATCCACCAGCTTTCGCTTGCTTAGCGCACTCACACGCCAGGCTAGAATGCAATTTAGATCGATTCAGATCAAATGAATTTTGTTTTCATGCCATAAAGAGTTAAGAAACATCCCGAGGGGCATTATGCACCGTGCACACTGAAGAGAATAGACAGGTTTGATGAGCTAGTATAAAGTGAATTTCGTTTTTAACACATTAAAAGTAGCCTAAATAGACCTCAAAATCGGTACAGAACTTGAGGATGACGAGAAATATCATAGAAACCGAAAAACCAGATAACTGCTAAAGCTTTTCATTTGACTCTCATCAGAGTAGGCAGATAGGATAGAAAATCTGAGCTTTTAACACAAAGAAATCTAGAAGGAATTTCTTACTCATTCATATAACCGACGATGTCATTCCAGTTGATGGCGTGCCTGTTGTTGAAGAGCATATTTTGAGGGTTGCGCTCTTCATAACAACCAAGAAGGTCGTAGTTTCTCTCGCAGACGGCGTCAGCAGTTGCTTGAAATAAAAATAAGATGTACAAAAAGATCATTTCTTCAGGAAGTTTCACTACTGGATGGCCGGCCTCTATAATCTATAATTAATGTAGGAGATCACCCTGGGTAATGTCTTACAGTGGAAGCTGTTTGGTACAATGGAGGGATAACATCAGCACAGTAAGGGATAACATTGAGTACGGTTGAGGTACGACACGATGGTTGTTGAGGATGATATGTGTACAGTGGAGGGGTAACCTCAGCACAGTGGAGATTTTTTAGTACTATGGAGAGATGGCATCAGTAAATTGGAGGGATAACATGATGCTTTTCTGTGTGAAGGGATGATATTCGTAGTTCTAACCAGAGAGATCCTTCGAATTCTTGAAGGTTGGCAGTTAGTGTATGGATAATTCTTGTGGGTTTTAAGATAGGAAGAGTCTTTCGAGGGGACGTTACTCTAGGGGCTGCCTGCTCCTTCTTCTAGAAAAATGGCCTTGGGTCTTTCACAGGCGAATATCACGTTAAACTCCATTACTTAATGGAGAGAGAAAATCAGAAATGGTGAAATGGGCATTATGTAAGTACACTAATTTCCTATCCGACAATCCTCTACTTCAATATTCGACATGATAGTCACCACTTATCATGACAAGCCTTTGATATTTAGAGGGGCATTGTTTCGGGAGAGATCCGTCTCCCATCATCGGGCAATGAGAAATGTGGTTTCATCCCTATTTAAGCAAAGGTCGGATCGAGAGGTGTGAAAACAGAGTGAACCTCAAAGGAGGTTTCTGAGAAATTGGCGCTTAATTTTTATCATTAGTGGCGCCAAAGTTGCGTTCGGTGCTCTTGACATTGTTTAACCAGATTTCTGGGATTGTGTATGATATCTGATTGATACATTGAGTTGATAGAATTGAATGGATGCTCTCTTTCACTAGTCTGTTTTTCCAGTTCTTATCTTCATCAATCACTGAGATATTATCCCAATCCATCTGGTGATTTTCCGTCCAACAATGATGTGCAAAATCTCTTTTGTCATAACGGCCACGGGTCACATTTGCCTTATGTTCTTGGAGCCTGGTTCATGTTTCTCGTTTCGATTGTCCTATATAAGATTTGGGACAATCTTTGCATGGTATTTTTCATACGACATTAGATTTTTCTAGATCGTCAACTTTGTCTTTTGGTCTTGAAAGTGACTTTTTCAGTGTATGAAGGGAATAAAAAGTGCACCTTATATTTTGTTTAGACAAAGAACGACGGATATTTTCACTTGTCCCTCTTATGTATGGTAGGTTCATCGAACATATAGGCTCCTCTTTGTCTACCTCAGTATTTTGTCTGGGTTTTGACATTCTCTTTGTGACTTTACGAATGTGATCTTGTTTATATTCATTTGCTTTAAGAACACTTGAGATCCTTTTGTATTCTCTATCTAGATCTTCGCTCTGTTGAAAAGGGAAGATACGACACTGTTTTTGACACTGTCTAAGTGATGCGAGCCAGCATTCAGATATTGGTCAGTGTGAGTGGGCTTCCTGTACACAGATACACTTAGACTTTTATCGGCTTTCCGCTGGACTTCGGTGTCAAGAAAGGCTAGTTTACCGTCTTTCTCTACCTCCGTAGTGAATTTTAATTTCACATGGAGGGAGTTGATGTGATTGTAAAAGTATTCCATCTTTTCCTTCTTTATTATCACGAACACGTCGTCAACATATCTTTCCCACACTTTTGGTTTCTCAATGTATGAATCAAGGGCGAGAGATTCTTTCTCTTGCATGAAAATCTCAGCGACTACAGAGGAGGCAGGTTTGCCCATTGCGACTCCATCTGTTTGTGAGACAAATTTTCCATTGAATTTGAACCAAGTCGTAGTCAAGTCGAACTCAATCAGCTCAATCAACTTATCTACGGGTATGGGAGTTTTTTTGCTTAGATCTTTATCTTTTCGGAGTAAATCACTTATGATCTTCAAGGAATCCTTCATTGGCACGTTGGTATACAGTGAGGTGACATCGAAGGATATCATCATTTCATCGTCTTCTATCTCAATATCTCGGATGAATCCTGAGAACTCTTTAGAGTTCTTTGCATGTCCCCTTTTCTTGATGTATTGTTTTAAGACTCCTGCAATATACTTGGAGAGGTTCTCTAGTGGTGTACCACTACATGACACTATCGGCCTGATAGGGAAACCCTCTTTATGTATTTTTAGAAGTCAATAAAACCGAGGCGCATGAGAATCGGCAGGTTTTATCCTCCGATATGTTTCATCTGAAATTATTTTCAGGTCATGTAGGCTTTTGATAAGCTTCAGACCTTGTCGCTTGTTTTTGCTCGTTGGATCACGTTTCAGATATTTGTAGGGGCCATTCTCAATGTGCTGGGTATTTTGTAGTTGTTGGTATTAGGGATAAAACTTTATTTGCATTAATTGTATTCTTATATCCTTTAATACACTGTGCAGTAGGCAAAGCAGGAAAGAAATTAAGTGCTTTTCTTGCTTACCTAAGACTGCTAAAAGCAAAGCTGCAACTGTCAACAAACGCATGTTTGGAAAATATCTGCAAAATATAAGAATAGCTTATCACTAGAATAATAGGATGGATAAATTTTATTGATCATAACCGGCAAGGCAATATTCGAGAAAATTTCATGAAATTTCAAAGCCGTAAGGGCTATCCGTGTAAGTCGCTGGAAATTGCTTATTCGCCGTTGCCTATTTCCAAAGATTTAGAATTTCAAATCAAGCAATTAAGGGATTATTCATTGTTGTTTGTGCTCTGGCCTAGTATCGAGTTGACATTGGTTGGGTAATCTATTTTCTGGCTGATTTAAAGGTTTGGGAAAAACGATTTGTTCCTTGAAAGGGTTTGGTTTGAAAATGAAAAATATTGGTCATTGAATATTTTAACCAAAATTGTGCCCTAATTACTTAAATTCAGACTTTTGACTCTTTTTAGGTTGTGATTCGATTCGTGCAGAGGTTTGTTAAATGCAAAAGATCATTAACGTTTTATTTCTCATCGGTGCCAGCACGAGCTATGAACAAGGAACAGGCCCTAATGATAAAAGTTGGTTTTTTGAGAATAAATTGACTAAAAGAGTTGATGAAGTGCTTACCTTTTCAGTGCAAATCGAAGCTTGGTCTTGAGGCTGTTGCCAATGAAGTGATGAACTGGGGCAAGCTTACCCCTTTTATTTCATAGATAGATAACCTGTATTTGTATGGTAAAATATTTCTAATTGTTTTCATAAGGAAGACGATGTCAAAATTCAAAGGGTTAGATTGTTTTTTCCGCGGAAAGCTCAGATCAAGCAGATGCTTGCTGAGGAGATAGGTCTCCATTGGTGATTCAAATCAAAACCTCGCAGCCTAGAAAGTGAATATTCCAAACAAGATGAGTTGTCTATTATCCTCAAGGGTGAGTCAGTACAAGAAAGCATTTGATAGCACAGTCTTTGATCGGTGATGTGGAAATCACATAGGTTGCCTGGAAAGATTGACAGGACCCTTTAGACCCCTGAGGATTCAAGATACCCCCATAATCAAGGGAACGAGAGGCATCGGTGAACAGATTAAGTTAATTAGAGCATTCCTAATAATTATCAATAAAGAAAATTTTGCATCTCCATGATAAGATAGATAATTTCCTCATTTCGGTATCATCAAACTTTCAGCCTTGAGTCTAACATGATGATGGAGTTTTGGTAGGCCGATTGTGAGCTAGATTATTTTTTGCAGAAAGGTTCTACAAGGGGGATGACCTTGCAGGCAAACTTCAAGGTGCCGATTAAGGGTTGAAGTTCCAATGAAGTAGCTTTTTTCTTAATCTACCGCCTTCCAATTTTGTATTCAACCTAAAAGTTTATCTAGGAGGAGACGTGCTATTCCTCTGCCTGTGTCGAGTATGATTCCCAGAAGTTCCAGCTCTTATCTATCACTAATCACCAAGTAATTGCAGTCATAAAAGCGCCAACGGCAGGAAAGGGATAGTTACGGAGTATATTACTAGTGAGGGTGAATTTTGAGGAATCTTAGATACTGTAGGGGTTTAAAAGTATCGAAACGATGACGTAAACATGGCGGGTTAAGGCAAGGGCTGGGCTTAGGCCTTAAACTCCCAGTTATGATTTTTGACCCCTAGAAACATCGTAAATGAAAAATATCATCAGAAATACAAAAACAATAACCCACAGTATCACTAAATGTTAATTTAGAGGAAATAAATCCTTTTAGAGTCCCTCTTAAAGATTAAAATGTCTAGAGGGTTCAGAACCACAGAAATATGAGAAGGTGAGTAGAGCATAGTAATATAAGTTAGTAAAATATACACATTTCTTGAATATTTTGCTATCAAACGCAGTTGAGGATTTATATTGAAAACATTACTTCAAAATAAAGGGGTTTTATCCAAATTTCAGTGCTGGAACACTGAGAAACAAATCAAGATAATTTTGTGCAAGGATTGAACGTTAGGAAAAAATGATTTGAATTCTGAACACCTAAATTAAAGCTCAGAAGATATAAACTTTCACGAAAGCCTTGAGAGAAAATTTACATTAAATGCAAAGAGAAATAAAAATGCCTCTTGAACAATAAAGTTTGGAGCTATAAACTTATCGTAAACTACAGAGTAATGTTGACATTTGTTGGTGGACTGAAAAGGGGAGTTTCAAAACTTCCCTTGCCCTTTTAACAACAAAGTTTATTTGATGAATGTGCGCTTTCCTGTTAGTGACTCCAAGCTCTTGTGGTTAAAATTATAAAGTTAAACTTACGTGGAATTAGTTTCAGCAGCAAATAACTGAATTCCTTCAAATAATCAGTACTTAATGATCAACTTTTGCGATACAGCTCGTTATCCATTGAAAATATTCCTTCCCCGTACATGTTTAACCTCTTGGCCTTCAAACACTTTTTAGAAGTGAGGAAATAAACTTTGTGATACAATTTTAGGTTGTGAGAGAAATTGTTTTTGTTTTTGCGCGGAAAGTTTGAAGCGCGGACAAGTCACGAGGTCAAAAATCGCCAATGAAATTCAAGGAGCCTTAGGCCATCACAGCTTTGGCGGCCATGTTTACGTCATCGTTTCGATACTTTCAAACCCTTACAGTATAAGCATTTAAGGACTGAAAGTCGTTAGGCCCGTCAACTTTGGTTGGTTCATTCAATGCAGAGCAAATAGCAAAACTGGACAGGGCTGGATTCGAAGTAACACGCAGCGTATAATAACGTGGGTTACGGAACATAGCTGGATCCATAGTTTAATTGAAATTACGAAAACTGGGCGTAGCCAGAATATCAGGATAAGACATTCAATAGTCACATGATTGACCAAATTTTATTCTTTCATTTGGTTGCGAACCCTTGGTAAAATCGAGATAATAACTGTTTTGTAAAAAAGGGTGGCCAATGAGTGTTGAAGCCTGGTGATTGGCTAGGGGCTGGACGGATTTAGGGCACTGGAGTTAGGGATGAGGCGACACAATGACGGGTTCTGCTGAGCACAATTGGGTCAATGAAAAAAAGAAATATGTAACAAAAATTTGCTTTCCTGTGAATATCTGCATCTCAAGTTGTTAATTGATGAATGAGCAACGGATGTTTTTGTCGTTGACTGATTTCAGGCAGAAAACTCGGGCAGCAAGTTTGTTGGCTGATGGTTTCCATCGCTCGAATTCCCAACAATGTTTGGTGTCATCTCTGCAGGGCTGTTCGGAGAAGGGCTCCTGAACTAAGGTTACTGGCCCTGGCAACGCTCCTCACACCTTTTCACTTTGTTGAAGCTTGCTTTGGTATATTGCCAGTTTTCGTTTCTTACGTCTGGACATTTATTTGGAGCAGCTGGTTTACTACTTTCAGGCTTTAAACTTTTTAAAGGAAAGTTGGAAAGGGGAATCTTGGATTTCATGTTGAATTTTCGTAGGAAGTTGGGACTGGTATAATTCTACACACCAGGTATAATTCTACACAACATTTCTAACGATTTGAAAATCCTAAAGGGACAAATACATCGACGCCTTTTTTCCCGTGAATGCAGCATTCAGTGGTATTTCAAACTGTAAACAATGGGCAAAAAATGCTGCTTTTCCTCCTCATCAGAGTGTTTTATTTTTTATAGAGAAAAATGGAGTGTATGGCTTGAACAACTTATATCGATTAACAACAGCTCACGCTTTGCCAGAATTTTCATTTTGTCTCACTAGGCTTCCGTGTTTTCTGGCTATTTTAAAGCTATAATTCTTAAATTGTAAGCATTTTGCATCAAGTATGATGCACATGGACAATCTAAATACTTGAAGCGTACCCACCGCAGAAAAGATGGGATATCACTGAGCGGAAGACCTCACCCCTTGTATCCCCTACAAGTAAGATGGTATAATACTAGGCGCAACACCCTTTTTTCATTGTAAATACTTGATACAGAGATGCTTGGAAAAAGCAGTTCTCCTCCAGCCTCTGAAATCATGAACCAGTTATCTATCTAGACTATGCTGTTACTTCTAGCCACTAACTTAATTCAGTCTTACTATGCATGCTGATGGCATAAGACCTCTAGGTTTAAATCCCTCTCGTGGAGTGAGTTATTAGTCAACCCCCCAAAGATCATTCATCCAGATATTGACCTCACACAACCAAGCTTGACTTAAGTTACTTATTACAAACTGCTGAAGCCGCTCGGCCAGCCACCTGACGAAGTTTTGTGATATGAACAAAGCCTTATTCAGTGCTGTACCTGTTAAACAGAAACTCAATCACTCGATCATGTTTATCACTATTATATATGAAGCTTACTTCGATGGTTGCTAAAAAGAAAGGTTAATTAAAAACGAAAATTTTCCCAAAAGGAAAGATTACTTGTATTTGCTTTGAAATTTATTTGCCTATCAATGCATGGCAATAAACTTTTTAATTGCGTCCATTCGGAAGACGATGTAAGTCTGCAAAGGTTTAAAAGGGATGACGCAGAGAAGGACGGATCAAGCAGATGTTTGTTAAGATGAAATGTCTTTATTGGTGATTGCAATTAAACCTGGCAGCCTAGAAAGTGACTATTCCTACCAAAATGAGTTGCCTATTATCCTGAAAGGTGAGTCAGTAAAAGAAAGCATTCGATTGAACAGTATTTGATCGGTTCAGAACTTCAAACTAGCCAGAAAATCAGAGGCATAGCGAAGTTAAAACATGGATATGATATCTGTTATGATATTCTCTGTCTATATGCAAGGCTCTAGAAATGTGCTAGTATGTTCTTGTATAGGATATGATATATGTCTGTGCTGAAATGGTGACTCCTATCGGTTGCACCATAGCTACCACCAAAGGGCCGGAATGTGTTTGGTTTCTCATAATTCCAGACTGCTATAAATTTTAATCTCGCAACCCGTCATTCGTTGCTGTTCTTGAACACTTTCTTTCTTCCTCGCAAGATAACAAAAAATTATAAGTGCAGAAAGGAGTATGACAAGTTTTTCATAAACCAGTCACGGGATATTGGGAACAGGCCCCTACAAAGGTAGTCTTTCTTATTCATATTCTGAAAATCTAAGACACATCTTTTATTTTCGAAATAAAAGCAAAACATTCATCACTGTACATATTTGCCTTCAAAACTGTAAAAATGTGCCTTCAATCACTGCATAAATTTGCCTTCCATCACTGCAAGAGTTTGCCTCTGATTTCTGCACAGATTTGCTTTCAATCACTGCAAAATTTTGCCTTCCATCACTGCAAAAGTTTTCCTTTCATCTCCGCACAAATTTGCTTTCCATTACTGCATAAATTTGCTTTCCATCACTGCAAAAGTTTGCCTTTCATTTCTGCACAAATGTGCATTCCATCACTGCAAAAGTCTGCCTTCCATCACTGCAAAAGTTTTCCTTTCATCTCCGCACAGATTTGCTTCCTATCACTGCAAAAATTTGCCTTTCATCACTGCACAGATTTACTTTACATCACTGCATAAATTTGCCTTCCATCACTGCACAGATCTCATTAATCACTTCACAAATCAGCTCTAAATCTCTTGTACTGTGGGACACGCAAAGGTTCGAATTTTTATCAGGCTCGGCAAAATTGGCAAATTCATTTATTCCAGTAAGTTTATGACCACTTAACCGTACGGTTTCAAATGACTTTCGTTGTGTGGAAAATTGGTCCATGAATTTCATAAGGTGGTATCATCACCTTGGGGAACGTCTATGCAGTATAGTGGGAGAAGTTCAGTACTTTGCAAAAATACACGCATTTTTATAAACAATTGCTTTATAAGCAAGTTAGTATTCGACAACAGAAAAAACTTAAGCAATTCTAGTACTGGTTAGAGGAATGCTAAGCAATTTGAAAATTGTAGTTCTGATCCAATTGGCAGTGAAAAATGTTCAGCAGCCATAGAGAAGTAGGTGATACTGGATATTATTGCCCTCGAGCACTTTTGTATAAAAGATACCATTAACATTTATTGTACAAAAACTTGTATGATAATATTCTAAGAAATAACTCTTCAAGTATAAAAAGGCTGAGAATTTGCAAAGCAATTTTGAGAACTCAAATCTTCACTCTAGCTAAGCAATTTTTAGGACTGAGCCTGAGCTGAAATTGCTGATAAAAAAATCTGTGTGTCATCAGCATTTAGGGGGTGGGGGCATTAGTACTGTTGAGTGTATACAGACCGTGGTTTGATTTCTCTTAAGAGGACGAAGTCGCTGCCACCCACAAAAACAGCAGCAGAAAAATCTATGAGCAACAAATAAAAATCATTTGACATCTCGAAAGCACGATGGACTTGTAGACAGGAAATTAACCATAACATTCTAGCAAATCGGGTAACTGAAAATCTAAAGATAGTTTTGGAATCTTTGAGGGAAGGCGGTCATTATAAGCTGTGGAGACATTCTTGGAAATGAGCCATTGTGACGTAATTGATGACGTCATCTGACCACGGTCACAAGAAACCCAACCTCCGAATATTTGATCACAAATCTCATCATTGGAAAGAGCATCAAAAACTAAGCAAATACATAATTATATTACACTGATGTTATTTGACTTACCCTTCAAAAGATATACAGTTCATCCTTGATTATCCGAGCAAGTTGAACTGAAATTTTTGTTGGGCCGTCCGGATACGCAAAAAAACGGATAATCGAGGAAGAACATTTTACCTACTAAACTTGCTATAAAGGTTATTATCATCGTCCTGAACAGTCACAGGATGCTCAAACTGAATAAAAATTGAAAAGGTTGGCAAACGGAAAGACCAACAACATAACTAAGGCAACAGTTGTTTGTGAATTTCAACAACGATTTTTAATAATAACAACGATAACGACGATTTGTAATTCTTTAATGAAAACGTTTGGCGTTCGGATAATCGAGGTTCGAATAATCGAGGATGTTCTGTATTAAAATATTTTCCGTTGTACATATGATATCTCCGCCGTACTGGTGATATCCCTAGTAATGATAATTTTAAGAATGAATTTATTAAAAGATGGCTTTGCAATAGCTATAATCTACAATTCACAACTACCCTGTGCCGTACTGAATATCCTTTACCTTACAACACACATTCACTGTACTGCACATGCATTACACAGCGTGGAAATGTAGGACAAAGGTGAGGATTTGAGGAAGGTGATACGGGAAAATACGTGGAAAGTATATGATTTCTCTTCAAGTGACGGTTCGTCTGCCCAATGGCTGCCACAAACAAACAATAATGTTCAACTCAAAATAAAACAATTATTCTTACCACCATTACTGCCACATGCTCAATACTGTCTTCTCCATTATCTTGCTCTCATCCCCTTTATCATCAACACAACACAAACCTAATGATACATACACACACACAACACAACTATCATATCCCAAAAGCATCCTTCCTCACACAGCTTGTACCAAGAGAGAGTGAGAGCCATGCAAAGCAAACAGGAAGACTTTTCTCACATCACAACAACAACAACCCAATAACAACAACATCAACATACTCCTCTTTTCTTTTTTATTGACAATAACATAAAACAAAGTCTGAAATAACAACAACTGTTCTTGCTCATTATGAACTCAGAAAAAAGCGCTCTCACAATGAAGCACTTTTAGTAGCTTTTCACTAGATGCACCAAACTTGGTCAAAACATCTGCAAGTTGTTTTTTATTCTCTTTCCACTGTATTTCATGGATTTCTTCGTTTTTTACCATATCCCGTAAATGACAAATGTCAACTTTCAATCTTTTATCACTGACTGTTTTTGTTGAGTGAAGACTGTCGTAAAGTAATTTATTGTCTATTACACACTCTATGGGCAAAGTTGTACTTTCAACTCTGTACCCAAACAACTCACAAATTACATGACGGATTAAGATACTGGCTTCTGCAGCTTCTTGGAGTGCTAGAGTTTCAGCCGCAATTGTGCTTTTAACAACTCTCTTTACTTTCTTTGATTGCCATGAGATCAGCGCATACTTTTTATTCTCTCCGCACAAGAAAATTAAGAATCCTCCTTGAGATCCTCCACACTTTAGGTTAGCAAATGATGCATCACTGAAGGCAATTAATTTTGCATCACATATCTTTTCAAGACTTGGAAACTGCAGATGAACTTGCATGCTTTTACTTTGTTTCACATATTTATTTGCTCTTTTGAGATCTTCTTTAGTTGCATCCTTAAGTGATGTGCTGATATCACATGCTGCATAACTCAAGTCAGGTCTTGTCTGGGATGCTATCCAGTTCAGTTGACCAGCTAGTGACTTTAATTCATCTACATCTTTTTTCTTAAGTTGTTCACTTTCTTGTTGCGGCATTTCGATTAACTGAAGACCATTTATGTAATTATCTTGATTCACAATGATAGTATTAACTCCTTGAATTACATTAAGACCTAAATACTTGAATGTGTCTTGATCCTCTTGACTAATTTTGAACTCCTTTTTGATTGACTCTACTATTCTCTCTCTGAATAATCTTGTGCCACCCCAACAAAAATCATCTACATGACAACACATAATGCCTTGTAATTTACCTTCTTCTCTCCAGAAAAATAGTGCCTCATCATACTTGCAAATGCTGACACCAATGTTGACTAAGTGATTCTTGATTCTCAAATACAATGCTCTTGGAGCATCACACAAACCATACACCGTTTTCTCTAGTTTCCACAACCCATCAAATTTACACTCGGCTGGGGGCTTCAAAAAGACATCTCTTCCAATAACATCTCCTTGTAAGAAGGCAGATTTAACATCAAGAGAGTTTACCTGCCAATCTTGCGTTGATATAATCGTTAACATTAATCTCAACTGATCTTTCGTGCAGGTAGGCGAATCCTTTCTAATCCTTTCTAGATTTGCTTCCTCAAACCCTCTTGCCACTAATCTAGCCTTAGTAATAGAGTTTCCATCTTTGAGTTTCTTTGTTATTACCCATCTTACAGATACAAATGATTGACCATCATCAGGACACTCTTCAAAAACACCATGATCTCTCCAGTTCTCTAATTCTGCTAGTTTCGCAGCTTGCACATCAAATGAATCTACTGAAGAAACTGCAATCAATGCTGCTTCTTTCTCAACATTTTCCCAGTTAGTCACAACTTCAAAGTTTATACTCTTAAATGTGCTGTCATCATCATGCTGGATGTTAAACCAAAACTGATTTTTTCCTGTTGCTTTTCCTGCTCTACTAATAACGGTTGCTTCTCTGTATTGATTTGTATCTGGGTCAAAATACTTAATAGTGCTTTTCAATCGAGGAACTTTTACTTCTAAAACTGTGGATTGAACCCTGTTGTCTTCATGATCTTCATCCATCAATGACATATTTTGTAACTGTACAGACAAATCTGCAAGCTGCTCTTCTTCAATAATGCTATTCATTTCTTTTTCTTCATTTTCACTTTCCTTGGCAATCTCAGGACTATCATTACATTCATGTTCAGCTGGCGTTACACCAAAGTCATCAATTGCTTCTCGGTCTGACATTTCAATTAGTTCATCATCATTGTGCTCAATGTCTTGCTCACCTTCTAACTCTTTATCTTGAATAGGACGTAAATGACTAGGATGAACCCTAACATACGTTCCAACATGACGCACAAACACTACTTTACCATCAACACCTATTACCTTTCCTGGATCCCTCCAACGGTTGCAATCTTGCCGCTTGTAATAAACTACATCACCTGGCTGATAAGTAAGTGCAGTGGCAGTTCTTGTTTTATGATGCAAGGCTCTCCTCAGTTTTTCACAGCTTTCACTTTGAATGAAGGCTTTTCTGGCAGAATGCATTGCATTCAAAAGCCTCTAAAGCTGGTGGTTTGTTCTCAATAACACATGGAAAATTTGGATTTTTTCCGAACACCAGTTGATTTGGACTGTATCCATGAACATTTTGTAGTGCATTCTTTGCACTTAAAGCCCAAGCTACTGCAATTTCCAAAGAACACTTTGTTTCACATAACATTTTCTCTACCATGTTGCCAATAACTGCATTATGCCTTTCCACAACTCCATTGGACCATGGTGCCTCAGCTGCCGTTGTCATAACAGTGGTATTTAATTGTTCTGCCAAATCTCTAAGTGTTTCATTGTTAAATTCACCACCATTATCTGACAAAATTTTCTTAGGTGGACCAAACAAGGCCACCCAATGCTTCATGATCTTGTCAATAACCACCTCTTTATGCTATGAGGTGATTACACTTCCAGCACTGAACCTAGTTGCAAGATCAACAATATGCAGAAAGTAGACTTTGCCAAACACCTTGAGGTCAATACCAACAGCATCGTTAAAGTCCTGTGCCATTGAAAAACCTACAATAGGTTTTAATTGAGGTTTCTTAAATCTTTTACATATATCACAACTGATTTCTGCAGAATCAATAATGCCAAGTAATTCCTCATCTGTAATGCATGCATCTTTCAGCAATTTCTTCAGTTTTTCTCCAGCGGGGTGACCAAACTGTTTATGTAGCTTTGTGACAATGGATTCTTTCTTTTTCTTTGATTTGAGCTCCAGATTACTAATACTCAAAAAAACGTTCACGGAATCACTCTTAACCATGGCCCGTTTCTTTGAAGAAATTGGAATGACCACTGGCTGTATACTGAAGTGAGATGACCTCATCCAGCATGTTGACTTTGTCATGTTGAAAATCAATCCTAGTGTTGGCAGCCTTCATTGACGCTCTGCTTAACAGTAGTGGTATTTCACATGGCACGACATCAGTGGATATCTTCACACGGTTCTTACCAATATTGGCAGGATTACTACTCTCTTTTCAGCCTTGATTACTTTTCCATCTCCAAACTTGAATCTGGTTTCACTTGGAGACTCAACTAATGTTTATAATTCTTCGACTGACAAGGTATCTTTGTAGCACTGCAGCCAAGATTCCCCACAAACTGTTTGTGTGCATCCGCTATCGAGGACAGCACAGCTGAGAGTCTCCCCAACAAATGACTCAATATAACAATCTTGAACTGCACTTGTGAACAAAGTAATTTGAACCTCTTCTTGTTGATGCAGTTTATCAGGACAATCTCGAGCCTAATGGAAAATTGATTGACAAATGGCACATTTAGAAGTATTTCCAAATGCATCTGGTGGATTTTTCTTCCTTACTTGTTTTCTGCTGAAATTTGTAGAAAATCTACCTCTGTTTTGGAAACCTCTTCCTCTCATACACCTTGAATTATTGCCGTACCTTCCACCACTGGAACCATACAAGGCTTGCTCCTCACCCTCTGCCAAATATGCTGGCTCTACTTTTACTGGCAAACTATTGAACTCTGCCTTATCAGAATGATCATGGATAGCCTTAAGTTGTTTCTGCATATTTTCGTAACTTAATTCTCCAATTGTCGCCCTAACTAATTGCTGTTTTTCATTGGTTATATTGGCATTCTTCAATAGCTAAAACACCACTTGGTAACTCCATTTTATTCATTTTAAGCTTTGAATTCAAACGTTCAAATTCATTTATATAGTCTGGGATACTCATGTCTTTTGGCCTAGCAAAAGTTTCAAAGCTCTGATATGTCATAAAGGCAACTTGATCTTTATTCTTTGCATAAAGAGAACCTAATTTTTCAATCAGTTTTTCAACACCATTTTCACTACTCTACACCAGTTATCAAAGTCATCTGTATCATTCAGCAATGGAGGACCTTAGAAACTGCCATAACCCTCTGCTACCAATGTTCAACTCAAAATAAAACAATTATTCTTACCACCATTACTGCCACATGCTCAATACTGTCTTCTCCATTATCTTGCTCTCATCCCCTTTATCATCAAACAACACAAACCTAATAATACATACACACACACAACACAACTATCATATCCCAAAAGCATCCTTCCTCACACAGCTTGTACCAAGAGAGAGTGAGAGCCATGCAAAGCAAACAGAAAGACTTTTCTCACATCACAACAACAACAACCCAATAACAACAATATCAACAAAAAGAATTCAATCATAGATTCAAAAACTCTATTCAGCTTAGATTCCTATCAAGCAATCAAATAAACAGACTGATAGGGTCCATTTCTATCAACCATTTTGAATTTTTTTTTACAATTTTCAATACGGTATATCTTTTGAAGGGTGTCTCTGAAGCTTATAATGACTGCCTTCTCTCAAGGATTCCAAAACTATCTTTAGATTTCCAGTTACCCGATTTGCTAGAATGTTATGGTAAATTCCTTGTCTATTGACAAAAATTGTTTACAGCCACCATCGTTCCTTAAAAAAGATATACTATTAATATCGTTAGTCAATTTTTCAATAATTTTGAATAAACTATGTGCTCTAGAAGTAAAACATAAGATTGATGCCGTTTGAAAAATTGTTTGCGATTTCAAGAAATTTGATCAATAAACTCCTGACCTAACGGGAGTCTGGGACAGAGTAGTCGGGCTAGATTGAGTGGACATCCTGCTGCCGGTCTAGGCAAACAAAGTAAGCATTTTTATAATTCTAGACTTTGATGAATGATAACTTAAACAGTTGAAGATACATCGGAAAAAGATTTTTAACAGAAGGAGCACGCTGAGTCAATTGGCTATGATAAGAAACACATTTCTTTTTTTCGGCTCTTTAGGGTAAATTTGAAATTAAGACTCACCTACCAAGCAGCAGGCTGGTGGTGCCATGAGAGCAGGAGTAGGCCTAGGCAGATGTGTTTATGGTGTTCTAACACAGGTTTTGTAATATAAAAACACAGAGCTATAAGTGAACTCTTGAAGGATTACAGCTGTCATTAGCGTAGGGGCATCGAAAATTTTGGAGGGGGCTTGCTTATAGAGAAAATATTATTTACTAAGGCTTTTGCACAATTGAAGGCAAAGTTTGTATGGATATTTTATGGACCTCATTTCAAAAACTGTTCAAAAATTGAAGGGGGGGGTGAGTTGACGCCCCATCGGGCCCCCCTACCTCGTAAGGTTTGATTAGAGTTGTTGACCACTGCTAGCAATCCCCTGGAGATGATATAACCAATAAAAAGCGTCTCCAATCATTATAGACGTTTCTTTTACTTTTATGAACAACCACATACTGAATGATGAATAACACGGTGCCTGCAATTTACCACCTTACCAACTCTTCGACTATACCAACTGCCAATAGTGAGGGACAAGGAGGTGATGGTTGGATTTTCAGTGTCTTCTTAAGTTGTCTTATCAAGAAAATCTTATTAAAAAAGACTCTTCCTGCCTTAAAAACCTCAAAAACGATCCATACACTAACTGCCCACCTTCAGAAATTCAAAGGATCTCTCTGGTTGAAATAATGAATATTACGAATTGAAATTATAATGAATTGAAGTTCTATACCGATCAAACCTGTTCTATTAAAAGCTTTCTTTTACTGACTCACTTTTGAAGATAATAGGCACTCCATCCTTGTTGGAGTAGTCACTTTCTAGACTGTCAGGTTTTAATTGAAATCACCAATGGAAACCTTAATCCTTAGCAAGCATCTGCTTGATCTTTGCTTCCTGCGTCATACCTTCTAAAACTTTGCAGATTTGCATCGTCTTCCTAATGGAAGCAATTGAAAATATTTTTGCCATGCAAATACACGTTATCTATCTATGAAATAAAAGGGGTGAGCTTGCCCCAGCTCATCACTTCTTTGGCAACAGCCTCAGGACTAAGCTTCGATTTGCACCAAAAAGGTAAGCACTTTATCAACTCTTTTAGTCAATTTATTCTCAAAAAACCAACTTTTATCATTAGGGACTGTTTCTTGTTCATAGCTCGTGCTGGCACCGATGAGAAATAAAATGTTAATGAACTTTTTGCATTTAACAAACCTTTGCACAAATCGAAAGAGAATCGAAACAACATTCAAAAGTCTTACTAAACCATGAGGTTGTCTAAATTAAAGTACTATGGCCACAGTTTTTGTCCAACTATTCTATGACGAGTATGTTTCAATTTCAAACCAAACCCTTTCAAGGAACAAATCCTTTTTCCCCGACCTTTAAATAGCTAGAAAATACATTACCTCACCAATTTCCCTTCCGTGCAAACCTGCAGCACAAACAATGAACAGTCTCTTAATTGCTTAATTGGAAATTCTAAATCTTTGGAAATAGGCAACGGCGAATAAGCGATTTCCAGCGACCCACACGGATAGTCCTTACGGCTTTGAAATTTCATGAAATCTTCTCGAATATTGCCTTGCCGGTTATGATCAATAAACTTTCTCCATCCTATTATTCTAGTGATAGGCTATTTTTGTATTTTGCAGATATTTTCCAAACATGCGTTTGTTGACAGTTGCAGCTTTGCTTTTAGCAGTCTTAGGTAAGCAAAAAAAGCACTTAATTTCTTTCCTACTTTGCCTACTGCACAGTGTATTAAAGGATATAAGAATACAATGAATCAGGGACGTAGCCAGAGGGGGGAGCTGGGGGAGCCGCGGCTCCCCCCCTTTGAAGAAAAGTCTATACATATTGTGTGTTGTTATCCATCTTTATTACCCACAAGTTAATGCTCAAAGTGCTCAACGGCTCCCCCCCTTTCAGAGCTTCTGGCTACGCCCCTGCAATGAATGCAAATAAAGTTTTATCCCTAATACCAACAACTACAAAATACACCAAAATAGACACTGAAGAATGAATAGGAAAATTGCTAAAACGAGCAAAGGTCTGATGACAGCCAATAAGACTTTATTCGTAACCCATTTTCTTGTGTATTTAGGTATATTTGACGCACATCCTTACTCTAATAAAGAAAAAGTTTATATCTAATTGCAAACATGTATTGACACTACGGAGAAGAGTGTCTTAATACAAGCCAGTAGAGGATTCTGGGATAGGAAATTAGTGTACTTACATAATAGCCATTTCTGAGTTTCCACTATGATTGAGTCTCCACCAAGTAATCGAGTGCAACGTGATATTAGCCTGAAAAAGGCCCCAAGACCTTATTTCCAGCAGACCTCATTTCAGCTGTACTCGATGTTACCCCTCCACTGTACTAAACGATCTCAACTGTGCTAATAATCACCCTCCACTGTCCAACCATCGAGTAATACCTCAACTGTATGCAATATTATCCCTTACTTTAGTGATGTTATCCCTTTACAGCACTGTACAGCATCCACTGTACTGTTCAGCCTCCACTGCACGGCTAAGACATTATTATTATTATTATGTAAGATTTTACAGTCAAAGACTGATTGGTGGTAGAGTCATCTCATCCGCCAAGTAGGGAACATCACATCTCTTCCACTGTATCGAATTTAAGTGTGATGTCTTTAATAGTGCCTTGTAAATCCAATAAACTGTTCGAATCTGTTTTGCGCATTGCTGTATATCCAGGTACAAGAGGTTCATCTGGAACAAATCTGAGAAATTTATCCAGATTTCGCTTGAACGTGTCAATGCTCTGCCCAGACATATCTCGTAGATTTTTGGGTAGACAATTAAACAGTCGTGCTCCATGCACAGCTAAGCTTGATTCACGTAAATTTTGAATTCTTTGGGTGGCATCACGTTTCAAAGTTGGGATGATGCAGGTGCGCCCATTCCGTAACGAGTTTGCACCAGCAACACCAACGTTTGGTACTAGATTTTCAAGCATCTTCCACACATAAATTATTTGATAGCGTTCGCGTCGCCTCTGCAAGGAGAAGATGCTGAATTTTTTCAATCGTTCCCAATAATCAAGTTCATATGCTCCGGATATTTTCCGGAGATAGTTTTTTTGTAATAGTTCAAGATTCACAATATCCTGTTTCTTTGTGGGACTCCATAACTGTGAACAATATTCAAGCTGGGGCAGTACCACAGATTTCCACAATGTAATCATCAACTGTGGCTCTCGTGACTTAAAAGTTCTTAATATTGTGGATATTGTTTTCTTTGCTGTATCTACAACATTGTTGATGTGTTCAGTAAAAGATGCATCTGCGCTCATTGTCACTCCCAAGTCACGCACTGAGTTTTTCTGATCAATTACAGTGCCTGTGCTTGAAAGGTAATTCGTGAGTGTCTTAAGTGCTTCATCTCTTCCATATCGCAGAACTTCAAATTTGAGGTCGTTAAATTCCATATTGTTTTTGTCAGCCCACTCGTAGATGTTATTGAGATCAGACTGAAGTTTTGATACATCATTGATATCTAAGACTCCTTTTAACACTCTGGTGTCATCAGCAAAGCTTTTGAGCAATGAGTGATATACTTTCATGTCGATATCAGCCATCAATATAAGGAATATTAGGGGACCAAGGACACTTCCTTGTGGTACACCTGACTTAACTTGTACTGGAGTAGAGGATGATCCTTCAACTACAACTGTTTGCATTCTGTTTGTCAGAAACGATTCAATCCAGCAGTAGAGATTTCCATCTATACCAAGTTTACATATTTTTTGTAATACTATATTAAAGTCGACTTTATCAAACGCCTCTGCAAAGTCTAAGTAGACAACATCAACATTGATTCCTTGCTCGAGAAGATTAAGGATATCATCGTAATGTGCTAGGAGTTGACTTAGGCATGATCTAGCCTGCCTGAAGCCATGGTTGGTTTCATTAAAAAGTTTGTGTTCGTCCATATATTGCACAATATTTTTACGTAACACCTTCTCGAATATTTTAATTAGGTGCGACGTAAGAGCTACTGGACGGTAGTTAGCTGCGATAGATCTTGATTTACCCTTATGAATTGGAGTGATTATTGCATGTTTTAGTAGAGCTGGTACTCTTCCAGCATCAAGGCAACGTCTCCATAAGATATACAAAGGTTCTGTTAATGCATATTTACACTTTTTTAGCAGAATAGCTGGGTATCCAAGTAAACCTGATGCAGAATTGATTTTTAATTCATCGATTGATGATACAATATCATCTTCATTAAATCTTATGTCGTGTAATGTGTGTGTGGGTTTGGTTGTTCTTTCAGTTTCTGAAAGATCTCTTGGTGTTGAAAACACAGATGCATACTGCTTTGCAAGCATTTCTGCTTTTTCCTTGGGATCTGATACAAGTTTTCCATCATCATTACACAGTGGTCCAATGTTACTCTTGACCTTGGAGAACTTCTTTACGTAGTTAAAGAAATATTTCGAGTTCGACTTGATGCTTTTGAGTGCTTTTGTTTCCATTTTTTCAGCATTTTCTTTATATGAGTTCATCATAGCTTTCTCAATTTGAATGAGCTCTTTTTGCAAAACATTTTTTCGCAACAGTGACTTTGAACGATGTAACGCCTTGTTTATTCTACGCCTTCTTCGCACTAGGTTATTTCGTTCCTTTTCTGATTGAGATTTTGTTTTGGTTCTGGATGTTTTCTTCAGGGGAACAAAGTCCTTCACAATCTCGAAACAGATGTCGAGGAATAATATTAGCACCTGCTCTGGTCTTTTGTTTTTAAATTCTCGTACCCAGTCATACTCTAGAAGTGCAGTATTGATTTTATCCCAATTAACATCCTCGTGAAAGAAATTGAGTGAGTGGAAACCAGTGCGTGGTGGTGCTTTCCTCTCTTTGAATCGTTGTATATTTGGTCGATATGTAGTTGCTACCTCAACTATGCAATGATGTGTGATACTGTTCAGGGGTTTTGAATATAGTAAATCGTTCACCAGTAAATCATTGTTGGTAAAGAATAGATCAAGTATATTACCGTCCTTATGAGTTGGTTTGTTTACATATTGCTTCATACACAAATCATTTGTAAATTCAGTCAGCAAGTTGAACATCAACTTGGTATCTTTTGAGCAACCTATTTCAGGCTGGTTATTCTGCCAGTCAATTAGGGGCAAGTTAAAGTCCCCTCCCATGAAGATATCAGGTAAAGGTTGATCTAATGGGTCAATGGCCTTTTTTAACTCCATCAGGGCTTCATTGAATTGTTTTGAAGTAGATGGGTGACCATGTGCCACATCATCAGGCTGACGATAGAAAACAATTAGTAGTAGGTTCTCTACACGTGAGTACAGGCAAAGAACTTCAACAACACTATTTGAAAATTCAAGTATTGTGGTGAGAGTGGATGCAAGATCATTTCTGATATAGAATGCTGCTCCGCCACTGTCCCTTCCTTTGTTTGTAAGCTTCTTCCGCTCCCTATCCCCCCTCTGGAGAGAGTATCCATCAATATTTAATTCCCCCTCCTTCTGGTCTTTAAGCCATGTTTCTGTTAATCCAATAAACAATTTATTATTTTCCTTCAAAACATCTTCAACAAACGGTACTTTTGACTGAACTGTTTTTGGCTTTAAGCCTTGAATATTCATGAAGGAGAAATAGTTCATCAATTTCGCATGATTGTGTTTAGTGGATACATGTATTGCATTGGTGGTTGTCGGAAGTTCATTGGGACTTGCTGTATCATTGACGGTACAATGTTCATCATTTGATTTTGAGGGTATTGGCCCTGCATTGTGGGTTGGGCATAATGGGTTTGAGATAAGGTCATCGCCAGCTTCATGTCCATTGCTTCCAGCAGTTCGGTTTTCAGCTGACGAAGTGCCCCTAAAAAATCATTCTGACCTTGTAAAGATGATGAACTGTCATCAGGTACTTCTTCAGTTTGACTTTTTAGTCCCTTCTCCTCTTTCTTTTTCTCTTTCTCCTTCTCCCTTTTAGTACCTCTTACATGCCTCAGCCGACATTTTTCATCGAAGCACTCCAGTTTGTTGATTGAGGTTGGGCACATTTTTGGGTGAAATTTATCACATTTCTTGCCTTGGCTGCATCCTTCAGGTTGCCTTGTGCCATGCCTAAGCAGCTTTTGACACATCTTGGGGTGCTCAAAGTCACAGCCTTTACCGGATATTCCATGTTTACAAGTTCCATTTCGATAAAATCGACATGCTTTTGAATGGGGTTTCTTTTCTTTGTCCCCTTCATCCTTTACCTCGTAAACTTGTGTTTCACCCAATATTGTATTTATGGACTGACTTTGTGTATCAGCTATGAGTGAACTTTGGGCATTCTCTTCCAGAGAATTGCCATTGGATAAATTCTGTGATTGGATTGGATCAGTTTTTTTCTTCTTTTTAGTCTTCCTAGCTGTTGTTTTGCTGGGAATAGTTGCTTCTTCGCATGCTTTGCAAAGATAGTGAAAGCCACTGATATTGAATGGGTTTAGTTTTTTCATCAGTGATTTTTCATCCAGGTTGCCCTTGTCAGGTGTGTCCAATATTTCCATGATACATTCTTTATGGGCTTCTTGCCCACATTTGCTACATGGAAGAAATGGTTTCTCATCTTTCTGAATGCAATATGTTTCAGAGCATATAGAGCATTTTTCTGGAAGCAGATTCTGGATTCTACATATCAAGTTTATAACTAGCTCATGTTTCAAATACTCCACATCATCAGGAACATTTAGGTATGACAAGGTAGCTTTCAATTGAGTCACAGGTAGACTCGTGTATTCACGTTCCATCTGTTTAATTGATTTCTTGAACTGATATATTCTGAGTGCACATTTAACATCTTCTGATGGCGTGTCTACAATCAGTTCAGCTATAGCTTGATTTACAGTCTCAGCAGTGAGGATATGAGTGCTGTTATCTTGTTCCATTTTAGCAGTTAAAATCAACAGGTATCTAATTCTTTAAAAAATCGCCTGTTGGTGTTTGTCGATAAGTTTATTTTAGGCCGCCATTAAAATCAGCATAAAAAACTTTAACTGTACCCTGGGTTATTTTCGTACGGCCTTCCAGTTTGTAGACAACCTACAATAGGTTATCCAGTAGTGAAACTCCCCGAAGAAATGCTCTTTTTGAATATCTTATTTCTATTTCAAGCAACTGCTGACGCCGTCTGCGAGAGAAACTACGACCTCCTTGGTTGTTATGAAGAGCGCAACCCTCAAAATATGCTCTTCAACAACAGGCACGCCATCAACTGGAATGACATCGTCGGTTATATGAATAAGTAAGAAATTCCTTCTAGATTTCTTTGTGTTAAAATCTCAGATTTTCTATCCTATCTGCCTACTCTGATGAGAGTCAAATTCAAAGCTTTAGTAGTTATCTGGTTTTTCGGTTTCTCTGATATTTCTCGCCATCCTCAAGTTCTGTACCGATTCTGACGTCTATCTAGGCTACTTTTAATGTGTTAAAAACGAAATTAACTTTATACTAGCTCATCAAACCTGTCTTTTCTCTTCAGTGTGCAAGGTGCATAATTCCCCTCGGGATGTTTCTTGAATTTTCATGGCATGAAAACAAAATTCATTTGATCTGAATCGATCTGAATTGCATTCTAGCCTGGCGTGTGAGTGCGCTAAGCAAGCGAAAGCTGGTGGATACGCAGGGTTCGCCCTCCACTATTACGGTGAATGCTACGGAAAAACAAACGCAGAGATCCAAAAGATTCAAACGAACGGAGGACATCAGCAGCATCTGTGTATTGGGGATCAAAAATATGACAAGTGCGATACCAGTGCCCATGATCACTGCACTGGGGGAGCTTGGCTGAGGGAGTCTATGCCTTTAAGACTGCTGCTGCACCTGGTATGTTTACTTAGCCTTGTTTCTGCACGAATCCTATCAAACGTTCTGTGACAAGGATGTACCGTGAGGGGGCCACCAGACGATAGCCCACTAATCCAACAACAAAAATGTTGTTATATTTTCAAAGATGGTGCAATTCAATTCTTTATGTTCGGATTAGTATTCCCCATTCGCTCCATCTACCCACCCTTTGTTTCTAGCAACAGTGACAAAAGTTTGAGCCTAGTGTTTCTCAAGAAGATGATGGAAGACAAGAATTAACCCTTCACTGTGTTGTACAGCCTCCACTGTACTACATGTTTTCTCCCCACAAGTATCATACCACCCCCCACCCTTATATTCTTATCCCCCACTGTACTAAACGGTCTCCCTGTACTTAGGTTCCCTTCTAAAAAGCATCATGTTATCCCTCAGCTGTACTGATGTAATCTCTAAATAGAACTTACTGAACAGCCTTTGCAGTACTGAATAGTCTCCCCTTTCCTCAATATCATCCCCACAGCCAAAAGCATCATGTTAAACCCCTACAGTACTGATGCTATCCCTCCACTGCACAGCCCCAAGTGTATTGGAAAGCACTCACTGAACTGCACAGACATTACTCGGGGTGATGACTATGTCTTTTGCAGTGGATGGAGGGTTTGGGGCTTGGCAGCCATGGACCGTGTGTGACAAGAACTGTGGATCAGGATTGAAACACAGAGAAAGGAACTGCGACAGCCCTGCACCTTCAGGATCAGGAAAGGACTGTTCAGAAATTGGAGTTTACACGGAATCTAGCACGTGCAAGATTAGAGATTGCCCAGGTGAGTGATAAACACTACACTCGTGTTCCCCACCATCCCTCCCTTCCTTTGAATATAGCAAGTAGATTCCAAATTTTATTCCATTGGCTGTAAGTCTAGATTTCTAAATACTAAAATATGAATTCCATTCGAAATTCTTGAATCCAAGTGAGTATTCCACAATGGTTTGTAGGAGTACATGGTTTTAAACCTATTGTTTTAGGTCTTTGTTTCACATTTGATGTTGAATAGTACCTATCTACATTTACTCCATATTCCAGAGTGTGCTGAAAACTGCAGACAAATAGAGTTGGTTTTCCAACTAGTTCTCTTTTAATAACAGTCGACTCACTACACTGCCAACTATGATTGATTGTTTCGCTATGTGTCTGATTTTTCTCGCCATCTTCAAGTTCTGTACCAATCAAAGAATGTTCGACTTCATTTTTCTTTACTCTTCTAGTAAATGGAGGTTGGAGTTCCTACGGAAGCTACGGACTTTGCAGTAAAAAATGCGAAACTGGAACAAAGACAAAAACAAGAACCTGCACCAATCCAGTACCACAACACGGAGGAGCCGGATGCACTGGGTCCAGCTCTATCTCGACCAGCTGCAACACGGAGGGATGCCCAGGTAAAGAAAAAACATAAGATAATAAATCATACATCAGCAGGAAAGAGACAAGAAATTACTCCTTCGTCTCTACAATTTTCTTTCGTGATTGCTCACTCGTCAGGAGATGTACTGATCTTAAATCTCCTGATGAATGAGCAATCAAGAAACAGGCTATTACAGATGATGGAACAATTTCTTGTCTCTTTTCTGCTAAAAGTGTATTTACCGTTCTACTTTAAGTGTTTCGATCACTGTTTCTCTACAGATGGGAAAACTACTTCTTGATAATACAGGATATGCATGTGGGGAAGAGAGTCGAGAGACTAAACTCTGCATCTCGACGGACCTGTTTCGTGGTTTCCCACTCAACTAGAGATCTACTAATTACTTGATTAGTACTAGATATGCTAGAATGCAAAATACTGTATGGAGTGTATTCAATGACTCGGTAGACCATAATTCGATTCAATAATTCAATAAAATGATAAAAGAAAACCGAGTAGGACTCGAACCCACGACCTCTATATTGGTACTCTAGTGCGCTAATCCACTGCTCGAACGATTCAAAGATAGTATGTGTATGTGAAAAGGACAGACATTCATCTTTCCAAAATAAGCACATAGGCCCCTTTCACATTGTGGCCATTACAGCGCAAACAAAAGCTAGCTTTAAGATTAAGTGCCTCGTTTTCGTACCGGTGATTATTCCAAGGTGGATTTGATTGTGTTTCTTGGAGTTGTAGAAAGTATTTTAGATCTGTAAATTGGAAGTTTCGGATTTGAAAGGATTCCTTCACATTTTGATAATTAAGATGCTTTTAAGTTAGATGCTAGATTTTCAATTTTGAAAAGGTGCGAGACATTTAAAATTGCATTTCTGTTTCTTTGGTGATATTGCCTTATTTGATAACAATCATTAAGTTTTAGCTATCTCTTTGCCAATCTAAAATAATGCACCAAGAACCTCCTTGATATTTCCTTTTTAACCAAGCCTGAAACCTTTACTCTCAAACCTATTTTTGGGGTTGTGAATTTTCCTTCCGAATACGAGTTTCCTACCTTGCTAATGCCGCAAGCTTTTGTTTTAAACATCCATTGCTGCAGCAAGGTGTATTGATACGTAACGTTACATTATTCATTGATATCATTATACATTAACCTATATCATATAAAAATCATTTTAGACCTTATCAGCTGTTCAACCAAATACACTTCGTGGAACAGCCATGACGGTGGGAATATGGTTTCCCTAGACCGCCATAGACCTGACTGCGGAGCCGGCAAAGTCATGACGTATTACCATTTGGAAAGGAGCAGTACAATCATACGTTACAGATACAAGTGCTGCCAGTTCAAGGGCAATGTTTACACAATGCAGCAAAAGTATACCTCTTTCAGCAACGATGGAAATGGCAAAATGTATTATTTGGACAGGCACACTGCCAACTGCGGGTCCTATGGTTTCATCAGCTCCATCAGAGTTGAAAGGAATTCTGGTCACGACAAGGTAATGAATACACTTAGTGTCCAAGGGCCCGTTTACACGAGACCGGCTTACTTTTGACCCGGATAAACCTCCCTTTTACACGAGTATATGTAGATAGGCAGATCAATTCTGATCCTTCTAGCAAGACGTTTTCAAAGTGATCCAGTCTGGTGCAAGCAAATAGGATCTAAAAATATTGCACATCTCTTCAAAATGGGAGCGAAATTCGAAGCAGGCAAAAGTACAAATATTGCACAGGGAAAGAATTCCACATTTTAAGACACTTATTTCCAGATGAACTCTATATGTTTTCCATTGCATTGCATAAGTAAGAACCGTAGCTTCCCTACAGCTCTGTTTTCAAATGATTAGGTATACTTTGCATCTTTTCCGAGCCCGACAATGACTGACATCCCCTTCACTTACTATGCGGTGCGCTCTAACTTCAAGAGTTAGAGTATAAAGCGTGCTACTCGTTAAAAGTTAGGAAACTGAATTTTTGCATTCCAACATATTCCAAATGGAAGTAAGCTGATAACATAAGTTAACATACATTAAGATGGCTGAGTACGATAGAGTGAATCCTTCTACACACTGATACTAATCATCCTCTTTTCACAGGTTCGCTACAATTACAAATGTGCCAACTTGAACGTCAGGAAATGGCAATCAAAGGTGTCCTGTACAGATGAACAACATACAAGGTTCAATGATGATGGAGATGGGCATGTCTACTACCTGGACCGTCACACGTTGAGATGCTCTTCTGGGTATGGCCTCAATTATCTGAGGCTGCAAAGAGATTATAGCGGAGAAAACGTGCGTTACTCTTACAGATGCTGCAAAGTTGTTTACTAAACAGATGGATACTTTATTGAACTTTATCTGTCATCTATCGAGCAAGTTATAATTGATCAATCTTTATTCATCAATAGCATCAAATGGTAAAAGTTGAGTTTTATGTTCATAAAGTCTTCCTTAGAATACTTTATGTCCTACTGAAAATTACAAAGTCTATAAAAACAATTTTTGTAGGGGAGGGATAAGGCTAAACATAAAAACGGGTATGAACTCTATTGGAACGACAACTTTAAGAATTTAGGCCGATTTATAATTCAACCATATAATATGCTGTTTATTACACTTTTTTATCAATATTTGTTTTTATTTCAAGTATATTCTAAAAAGTGCAACACTTGGCAATTAGAAAACAATTATAGCTACCTGAAAAATTGTCTAGGGTTGGGAAAAAACTTACTTAAATTATACTGCTATCCATGGCTGACACTTATTATATCTTTCCATACTTGTACCAGAGCAGGCTACTGCAATTGACATATGCCTCCACCGGGTCTCGAACCCGGGTTTGATCGGACACAGGCGAGCGCGCTAACCACTGTCCTAAACCAGGACAATTTAGTTAGCACAGTAACCTTGATGTCTTCACAACTCCAGGCTTATCCACGGTGTGGCATTAATTCGTGTTTCGGATTAAATCCTTCTTCAGAGCCATGTAATATTAACATTAATTCATAAGGCATGGTCTAACACGGGCAATTAAATTGTACCAGAGCAGGCTACTGCAATTGACATATGCCTCCACCGGGTCTCGAACCCGGCTTTGCCCGGCTTTGACCTCTAACCACTGTCCTAAACCAGGACAATTAAGTTAGCACAGTAACCTTGATGTCTTCACAACTTCAGGCTTATCCACGGTGGGGCATTAATTCGTGTTTCGGATTAAATCCTTCTTCAGAGCCATGTAATATTAACATTAATTCATAAGGCATGGTCTAACACGGGCAATTAAATTGTACTAGAGCAGGCTACTGCAATTGACATATGCCTCCACCGGGTCTCGAACCCGGGTTTGATCGGACACAGGCGAGCGCGCTAACCACTGTCCTAAACCAGGACAATTAAGTTAGCACAGTAACCTTGACGTCTTCACAACTCCAGGCTTATCCACGAGCGGGGCATTAATTCGTGTTTCGGATTAAATCCTTCTTCAGAGCCATGTAATATTAATATTAATTCATAAGGCATGGTCTAACACGAGCAATTAAATTGTACCAGAGAAGGCTACTGCCATTGACATATGCCTCCACCGGGTCTCGAACCCGAGTTTGATCGGACACAGGCGAGCGCGCTAACCACTGTCCTAAACCAGGACAATAAGTTAGCACAGTAACCTTGATGTCTTCACAATCACAGGTCCAGGTCAATGAAAAATGAAAATGACCCAATTAACAAAACTTAGAGCAAAAATAGGCTTCCAAATCATTATAAACTAAGAACAATTTAAGAACATTTCAGGTTGAAAATAGAGGAGTATTTAAGAACAGCTAGCTTCAAATAAAAACTAACTGGTTCTTATAAAAAAAAGAGTGTAGTATTAACAGTTTTGACCTTCTACATGAAGGTTCCTTGTAAAAAGTTTTTTGATAAAAAATGCGTGTAAGGCTCGAGACATCATCCGAGAGGGCTTGCACAAGAAGGGTATTCGATTACTCGAGCCCTCGAGCCTTGAGCCCCTCAACCTCGAGCCTTTAGGACAGTGCCCACGCCATAAATTAGAGTTGGAGGCCCAAAATCTAAATATGCAAAAGTGTAGGACATTCCCTAGGTCTCCCCGGGTCTAGGGCAGAGCCTTGACAGGGGTCTAGGGAACGGAGTCTCAAGGAGCCCTTGAAATCTTACAACTTTTTAGACCTTAAGGGTCCTTTGAATTCTCGTCCTGCATGATAGAAAACACGAAAAACACCGTCCATTCGGGAGCTTTAACGTACACGCTCTATTTATAAGAAACCTAGCTCAGAGCCTAGTTCTTTAAGTTCCTTATTTTGAGACCTCTTTTTACCATTTTGTAGTTCTAAAAGTTCCTTGACAGTTCCTTAATTTTAAGTGTTCATTTAGTGAATAGGAACTAGTAGCAACGCAAGAAAAGCATAAAATCCAACATTTTTCAAGAAACTCATGATAAGAACACATGTTGTGACACAAAGAAGCTTAGGCCAGGTCTATATGACGTAAAAGTTGATAATAGTCAATAGGGAAGTTTCATATCTACACATGATAAATATATGCGAAATTATAAAGTTTCTTAGTGATTTGACCTGCAGCAGTAGACGTTCCTTAAGTTTTGCGACCTTCTACATGTAAGGTTCCTTATAAAAGGCTCCTTATAAAAAGCTTGTACTTTGTATCAAGAGCTTGAAGCCAGCAAAGCACCCTCATGTGCAAACCGTGTAGTTATGGGACAATAGCATATCTTTTTACAATAATGGATACCCGATCCTCATATTCAATCCCAAATCTGAAAATAGGTTAATGGAAGGGGTTCCACTGGACGGGCATTTCATTCTTGTTCTAGTAGTCATAACAACGAAACTTTACACTGTAACATAATCAATCATGGAAATTTCATATATGGCAATAAAAATTATTTTTATAATCGTTTCCATGGCAACCATTAAAACAATAGACGATGACCATAAGTGATAAGTGAGTGCAAGTTTTTCACTAAATACATTTTATGGTATTAGAAACCCATTTAATCCCAGCTAATCAGGGTAAATGCATTTAAGGTGCTGTAAAGATATAATTTTTGATTATATTTAGATTTTCAATCAAAAGTGTTGTTTTGTAACATATTAGCAGTGCTTTACTAAATGTTTTACTGAAGGTGTGAGCCCTACCCTGATCTACAGCGTCTAAGGATTTAAATGATGTATAAACTTTGCCATTTAGGGCATAGATTGATAAAAATTTGCACTCACTACATACCGCAGTAATTGCAAAAAACTATTTTTCAGAGACGCAATTGAAAAATTTAGTGAAACGTTTTGAAACAAAAAGGTATATATTGCTGAAAAATGCAATTCTTAATGTCAAATGTCTATCAAAATTATTTTGCAATGCTTTTTCTGATAGATACCCACTTGGTGCATATGTTTCACAGTCTTTAGCCTCATTTCTTTGTTTTGATTTGCCTTTCTATACTTTAGGTTGCGTCATTTATTTTTCTGTTCTTTCCTTTTTTGGGCAGCCTTTAATCTCAAGAGATCTTTCTCTGCGCTTGTGCATTTGGTAAAGATACTATGTTCAACTCCGATGAATTTGCTTAAGATTTGATGGAAGGAAGAACCCATAGAGAACTAATAGAGTGCTAAAGCAACATCAGTCTCCATTTTTTGCTGACCAACAAATGCAACTTTAGGACAATATTTCCAGATTACACTATGTAAGGATTCATTGGGGTTTTTAGTCTTGTTCCGTTCACATCTTTTTAAAAGATCTTCATTTGAGAGCCTCTGGAGGATCGGCCCAAGCTTTTTTCCAACTTAAGCAAGAATGGTCTCATCATCCTTGTGTGATCCTGGAGTCTCGGAATTGGATACCGCTTTTTGCCAGAGGCACCACGACGTTAGGAGTACAGGGAACATGCTTTCGGTGCTCGTCTGAAGATGTCATTGGAAAAGGATAGCAAACATCCCTTTCTTCATGACACCCAGATCATTGCAGTTGTCTTTTCAGGGCTCTACTAAAAATAGTTTGTAATTTTCAGGATTTTCTCTTGGATCATCTTTCCCTTTCCAGAAATTGATTCTTTTTGTCCCTTGGAATTCGCCACAATCTTTCTTAAAGCGGTGCGCATTCTTTTTGAGACATGGTTGATGCAGTCCTCTTTGGTTTTATTGATGTCTTCGCCATAAAGCTTCCGGGTAATAAAAGCATCAAATGCTTTACCATCACCGTCACGCAGCATTTTTGTAACGGAGCTTCAAATCCTCAGATCGCTCCCAAAATGTAGAATTTACTTTTTGTTGACAATAAGGGTAAAGCAGTTTGCTAAACAATTCGCATGAAGAAGATTTCTTGGCAATAAAATACAAGTCTTCATCAAGCTCACTTTTATCAAAATCACGATCTCTGCTTAATAGGTCTACAAACGTGATACCAAAGATATTCGACTTTGAGGAGCTCGTTCGTGGTTTGAGGTGAGGAAGAAATCGTCTCCTCTGCGATTTGGCCCTGGTCTTGACTCCTCTCGCTCTCCTGACAAATCCGACAGGATCTCTTCCTTTTTCTTCGCATATTAGCTCTCTTACGTCTCCCGAGAAATTTCTGTACAGTTGCTTTCTTAGTTCTTCCCATCTTTCATTAGTTACCAGATGATTTATTTCATTCGTACATTATGTGATATTTGAAAATATATGATGGGGAAGTCAAGCGAAGGTTTTGCGCGTTAAGGTTTTGTTGGACAGTGGTGTTAGGAAGAACCAAAAACTGATTTTTGTGACATTATCGACACTTTTTTCAATTAAAAGACAAGCGTTTGTTGGACTGCATACAATCTCCAATTACCGCATGCAACCGATTACGTGTTCGCTTTTTTCATCGAGAAAAGAAGTCATTTTGGAAAGCGATGTTAAAACGACAAGAATTTACCAACGCTTTCGCAAGGCTTAGAACAGACGTCATCCCATTGCAGATAATATCAAGCTCCTTGAGAAGTACGCGTGTTTTCTTTATGGTTTTCCATCTGTTACCAAGGTTAACGATGCCCAATTAAAGTGTTTTTGGAAAGTATTTGGAAGAAAAGGATGGTTGACTTGAATTAAATGCCACCATATGCTGCTAATCTACATCTAAACATCGCAGGATTAGTTTATTTAGCAAACATATACAGAAATGCTGACCAGTTGGAATTAGATGTTAAGAAGGTGGAACAGGGCTAGGATGCGAGAGGTACGTAGGTAAGCTTCCTGAATGCCGAGTTTTCCCTGAAAATGTCAAAGAGATGCTTCTGGAAGTGACTGAAAAAGATGAAGATGATCACAACGGATCGAATGATGATGCCTTGGAGGATGAGTTTACCGATGAGCCTTCTGATGATGAAAACTAAGAATACGACAAGCAAAATGACCTCTCGAACGTAGATAAGTAATTGTAATACCACTTCAAGGGGGTATCACCTGTGTGGGTTCGTGAAGCGTTAGGAACATAAAAATTAAGATGTAAAAACTCATGACCGCGAGATCTTTGAAGGAAGCAGACGCGAAAAAACGGATGATCTTGAATAATACTCTTTGATATAAAAACCACAATTAATTACAGCTACATAACAGTTTACAGATCCACGGAGCAGTTCGGCTCAAAGCAGTTCGGCTTTCTTAATATACAGAGCAGTTCGGCTCTTCTTATTACTTAACTACGCCAGCAGTTCGGCTCGAGACCTATCTCAACTTAACTTCAACTTGACTTTAAAAACTAACTTGAACTTGAAAACAGGGGTGAGAAAGCTAATGAATACAATAATCTAACGGAAGTGAGGAAAGTGACGGGAAGAACCATATAGGGTAAAACTGCGGGTACTACTCCTAATTGTACAGGCTCCTACTCCTAATTGCTAAACGATCTCGTGAGCAAACTTAAAGATACCTAAAAATAAAATAAAAGAGGACATTGACCATGTTCCAAATGTTAGAATATGGACAGTTTTCATTTCAGCGTTTCACAATGTTTAATTTTGGCTGAAAACGGAGTTTAAACATGAAAACCAGGCATTGCTTTGAATAGGGGTTTCGTGATGCTGAATTTTGATGTATGGCATCGGTTTTTGAAATCAGCAACCTGAAATTGATAATAATCACCGACTTAAAAGTTTCTGGAAAAAAACAAGGTTTTCACGTGAAAACGAGGTTTTATCCTCGAAACAAGGCTCATAGATGCCGAATTGTACTTTATAGCCTAAGTTTTTCGTTATCAGCAGTCAAAAATTGAGTGGAACCCACGAACTCGCCTATTTCTCGTAATGTTAATTCTCCGTTGAAAACGAGGTTTAAATATGAAATAGAGGCTCGGTAGTACCGATTTCGCCCGTATAACATCGATTTTTGGAATCAGCGTATTGATCAAGTATAGTTGGTCTCATAAATTTTCCTCGTCGGGTGGAGATAGCCCCCCTTCTCTGCCTGGTCTAATTACAGAACTCAACAATAAACAAAATAAGAAATTTACTCGCTACGATTTATAAGTTAGAGACCATTTCTGAAATAAGATATACTATTAAGCTTATTTTCCACAAAGTATTTTGTAGTGTTTACCAGAGATAGATAGACTATATACCAGTAGCGTAGCGTCTGGGTATTCAAGGTATTCAGTGAATACCCTGGGATTTTGAGCAAAAAGTAAAAAGAATGGCCTAAATATAAGATTTTGCTAAACAAGAAGACCTTTTTTAACGTTTGGGTTATACACTTCATAGTTTTCTCTGCGTACAGCCTCCTTTCTCGACTTAGATGATCAAAACTGATTCCGAGGCTCAAACAATCATAGGCAAGAAGACGGAAGTAAAACAGAACTGAGATCGTGAACAGATTAAAATCAACAGATGAATATAAATAGGTCAACAAGAAACCCAAATTTCGTCGTCACTTTTGCAGTATAATATTTGAATAGATATTTTGCCAAGATGGCCTGAGCTCATTACACAAAAACAAGTAAGAACGTAAGTGCAAGGTAGATTTTGAGTGATTTGTAGGATCCTACGCAATTTTGAGGGCCTAACTTGAATCTCAACTGAATACCCACTACTGAAAGTCACGCTACGCCACTGCTATATACACGAATTTCTTTATAAGCAACTGCTTTATAAGCAAGTCAGTACTCGACAAGACAAAAACTTAAGCAATTCCAGTACTGGATAGAGGAATGCTAAGCAATTTGAAAATTTTAGTTCTGACCCAATTGGCAATGAAAATCGTGCAGCAGCTATAGAAAAGTAGGTTATAGTGGATATAAGTACTCCAGCACACTTTTTTATGCAAGGTAGCTACAATCGAAATTAATACAAAGTATAAAAAGCTAAGCAATTGCTAACCACTTTTGAATACTCAAATTTTCCCTATAGGTAAGCAATTTTTAGTAGTGAGCTAGAGCTGAAATTACTTATAAAAAATGCGTGTACCAGGTCTTTGTATCTAGACAACATTGATAAAGAGTTCAAAGTGCCCCTGACACGAAAATTTTTATCAGCGGATTAGAATGAAAAAATGGCGAGGATTTCAAAAATCACATTTTTAATTTCATTGAAAGGGGGCTTCCTTCCCATTTGGGGGGTCAAAGCCCGAAATTTTAGCTTTAAAAATGGCAAGAGGTCTGGGGACGAGACTACGTAAAGAGCAGGAATTGATTTTTGACAACAAAAACTGCACATGTTGATTCGCGCCTTTTTCTATGCAAGACTTTCGCACGAATATGTGATCTTTTGCTAAAAAAATCAGACCAGAGCTCTGGATGCGATTCTATCAAAGAATTAAATTGTAATGAGAAGGAAATGGTTTTGATGGTGTTTATAGACCGTACGAAAATGAGGCACTGTGGAAGCTGTAGCAGGTAAAAGAACAGCAAGAAGACAGAGAGGCTCGATCCAAGACGGCCTAGCTTTACGAACCATCTCAGCAAGATTTGACGGTGAAGAATTGGTTAATTAACGTTAAACTATAACTATGTTAAACTATTTTTACTTTGTTGTCTATCATATTAATTATTTCTGGGCTTTAATGTGAAATCAGAGTTATCCGACATTGTTTTGGCAATAGATGCACAGCACGAAAATAGAACGAAAAATTATTAGGCCAAAATAAATCGTGTTTCCGGAATAGACTGATGACAATTTTTCCAGCACCAATTCCAGTTGAATCTTAGTTATTCATGATATTTTGGTAATAGATAAGTAATTAAGTTATCAAAACCTCACTGAGCCCTAACCAAACCAAATTAATGGGGAGCATTGCAAATTGCAATGCTTGTCTAAATTAGGAGAGTCGGGCAGTGTGGGGTTTCATATTTCATTCACATGCTATGACCTAGCAGATAGAACAATACCTCTAGACCTTTGACTTGTGCATTGCATGTTAGCCTACTAACCAATAGCTTTCATGTATTTTAATCCCCTTGGTAATCCCTACCTTTGTACATGTGGCACTCCTTATTTTGCTCAGTCTGGAGGTCTTGTGCTATCTGCTAGGCAGCTATTTTCGCAGCACGCAATTCATATTTTGCGTTATTCCTACTCAGAAGTTTTCTGATTGCCTTTTACGTTGCCCTTGCCAAGTCAGGCCCCCAATTGCCTTCGGGCGTTGGGGTCCCTACATTCGTTAAACGAAGAGCTCCTGAATTTGGCTAGCCTTAATTACTTAACTTAGGCTATGAAGACCAGGTTTTTCGTTGACATTGCTGTTTGTCCGTTTTTGTTCTGTTCTCTGGCTTCTGATCGTTGGGCATCCCAGAGGTTCAACGCAAAAGCTGCTGATCATCCGCCTCGCCTCATTCTGACTTTGTTGGGCAGTCCGCTGATTCCTTCTCGAACTGACTGGTGATGTCCCTCTGCCGAGCCCTTTGTTTTCTCCTCTGGCTCTCTTTTCTGGCCCGCTTCGCTGTGTTTCGCCGCTGTCTCTGCTCGGAAAGACGTCCCTCAAAAGCTCTCAGTGGAGAATTCTGCATTGCATTTGTTGGCTCTGGATGATACAGAACACCGCTGCTATTCCTCGAAGTTTCTCCACGTTTGATTTCCTCCTCTTGTTTACACCCTTCGTTCACCACATCACGCAGTCTTCTCTGTTTTGCCGCTGTTTTCCCACAGTCTTCTCGTCTCGCCGCTGGTTAAGTATGAAAGATGTCATCCAAAGCTCCCGGTGGAGTATTCTGCGTTGCCAACGTTGGCTCTCGACTACATAACCCGCTGCTCTTCCACGAAGTCTGGCTGATTTTATTTCCTCCTCTGTCCCTGGTTTTTGGTTTTTTGTTTCCTTCTCCACAGTCTTCTCTGTCTCGCCGCTGTTTTGTTGGGAAAGATGGTAACAAAAGCTCTCTGTGGAGAATTCTGCGCAGCTAACGTTGGCTCTTGCTCACTCAGAACCCCTGCAGTTCATTGAAGTTTGTACATTTTTATTTAACTTTTTGCTTCACTTGTATTTCCCTGCAATATTTTCGTGTTAGCGTATTTGCCCTTGAGGCATCCAGCAGCGAATGCACCCGCAACTAACACGCCATCCTTGTATCGCCTAAGGCCTAATGCTGGCCTCCCCTATTGCTGGGGCACGCTTGCTAGCTTTCTCAACCAGGTTTCTTAGTTGCGGGTGCCTTCTCTTATATTATTATGGTTGTTTCCACATTTTTATGCTGAAAACCGTGAATTGAGGTAAAAGCTAAGATTTACCCCCTAAGGCTATTTTGGTATCTGGACTGGCATTCACGCCCTCCAGCTATTCTATGCCCTCAAGCTCTCCGCTTCAGCATGGTCTCTGGGGACTCATATGCTTCTCTCCCCTCTTTTGTTCTCCCTGTTGCACTCATTATTTATGCTGTGCACATATAGGAATAGGTATCTCTGTATGTACCTTTCTATTTCATTTGCTCCCGGCCAGCTCCCCGCCATCTGGCTATCAGCTAGTGGTAGTGCCTTCAGACATCTGCAACACAATCTTGCTTCTGGTTTTTTACCTCACTTCACGTTGTTCGTTATCATATTTTAACTTGGTTTCTTTTTGCATGTAGTTTCGTTCTAAGTAACTACCACAGCCTATGCAGAAAATATGAAGTGATATTGGACACTCCCCACCACTAGCTATAGGTGTACTAGCCTATCTTTCATCCCCCATTCAGAGTCTTTTTAGCTTTCGTGTCACTTCATATTTTGCTGTCTGCTTAATTATTCCTTTTTTACTTCTTAAGTAGCAATGCCAAACAAGCTTTCAGGTAGCACACATCTTAGCATTTTGTACCTGATCCTTCAGGAGGGCACCCTTCACCAACATGGTTCCGGGAATATGTGTAATAAATAGATCCAGGTAGCCCCCCTTCATATATTCTGATCTTTTTACAGCTTTGCCTTTCCATCAGGGAATCATTGCATAGGTCAGCTCCCTCGTCTAAGGCACTCTTCTTAGGCCCTAAGTCTTCTGTCCTTTAAGGATTCATAGCTTCCTGAAAGCTGGTCTTATATATCTGCATTTCTTAGACTTAAACGTTTCACTTTGCTGACTAGCCTAGAGTATGAGTTAGCCGGCAGGATCCATGGGACCAAGGGATTGGGAAATGTGCTTTGTATCCTTAGGGGGAGACCAGGGTCCTTGGCTTTTGTTTGGTATTCTCTGTGCTCCTGTCTCCCTTTCTATGAAGTCTTAAACGAGGTATGCATGTTTTCTGATCTCATGGCCAGGAACGTCCAGCTCTTTGCATTTGCAGGGATTTGGTGCGGCCTTGCTAATCTAATTCATACTCTATGGCTTAGCTATTCGCATTTGGCAGTCATGCATTGTGGCCAAATTGTGAGTGTTTAGTTTAATCAGGTTAGTAGTAATACGCACGCTACTGCTCTTCTATTAGCAATAGGTTGCATCAGGTTGGTAAGCAACCTTACATTACTCCCCATTTCTATAGCTATTGCATCTGGATGTTATTTCCTAAGCTAAGGTACTTCACGCATACGGTTTTTATGGTCCTCCTGATATCATCCTTTTGTGGCTGTGCTCGACCTAGTACACCAATTCTAGCAGTAACTAGGTGTGGTTTGTTTATACCTCCGCCACATTCAATAGCAGCTCTTTGCATCAAGGCAGTACCTTCCAACCCCTATTTTATTCAGGTATGGCATTCTAATACCCACCTAGTATTGCATATTGTCTTTGGCTCCATTGTGCTATTTCTAGCCTACCATTGCTCATGGTATTTAATACCCGCCAAGCCCATATTGAGGCAGTATAGGTAGGGGTACCTTGTCTGGCACTCTTTCTACATAGCTTTGCATCAGGTAGGGCATGTTAGTCATCTATACCCTTCCCCAGTCAGCAAGGGGCGTCTAGGTAGCGGTGCTCCTGCCCTTTTACTCTACCAGCTAATCTCATCCCATCGCTGGCATCATGGGTTTCTATTCCAATCCCTATAGATTTCAGGACTGTTCTTTCCTCTCCCTAAACTTCTTTCACTATATATACGTATACCACAACATAAGATACCTCCACCACTTTCAATATTTTCCCTTTGGGATTTGGAGGATTTTCTATCAAATATGTAAAACTGAATACTTGTATGTTTTAGTATCTGTACTGTAATGTAGTGTAATGTAGTGTATTGTTAGTATAATGTGTTTGTTTTTGTGATGAAATATTTTACCCCATACTGGTGTCTTTCTTGGCTTTCCTAGTTTAGGGGGAGCATTGCAAATTGCAATGCTTGTCTAAATTAGGAGAGTCGGGCAGTGTGGGGTTTCATATTTCATTCACATGCTATGACCTAGCAGATAGAACAATACCTCTAGACCTTTGACTTGTGCATTGCATGTTAGCCTACTAACCAATAGCTTTTATGTATTTTAATCCCCTTGGTAATCCCTACCTTTGTACATGTGGCACTCCTTATTTTGCTCAGTCTGGAGGTCTTGTGCTATCTGCTAGGCAGCTATTTTCGCAGCACGCAATTCATATTTTGCGTCCACCCGCCCTCCCTACCTCAATTTTTTGCTAATTCGCTGATTCGCAAGGGAGGATTTGCTAATGTTTTGTTACTCGCTAATTTGCTGATATGCTGATACGCTTAACCTCAATGGAGGATTTTCTATCAAATATGTAAAACTGAATACTTGTATGTTTTAGTATCTGTACTGTAATGTAGTGTAATGTAGTGTATTGTTAGTATAATGTGTTTGTTTTTGTGATGAAATATTTTACCCCATACTGGTGTCTTTCTTGGCTTTCCTAGTTTAGATAACATTTAGGCAACTTATTTTGAACCTAATTTATTATTTATCATCGGATCAGATATTGTACTATTAGAAACTAGACATGCATAATAGAGTAATACTGGACTACCAGATGACCTTTTACTTCTAGCTTCACCTAACAGCAATGCAACCGTAATTTTCTAGAATGGACAGGGACTTAATTTTATGAAAAGGATTATGAAAAAGGCTGTTCAATAATTACATCATACTATGGGGTTGGGTTGACCTTCCTGTTTTTAGTGTATAGTATATTCACTATAGAAACATGACTTGCAGGGTTACACGCATTATTTTTTATAAGCAATTGCTTTACAAGCAACTCAGTACTCGATATGATAAAAACTTAAAGCAATTCCAGTTCTGGATTGAGGAATGCTAAGCAATTTGAAAATTATTGTTAAGATCCTATTGGCAATAAAAATCGTGCAGCAGCTACAGAGAAGTAGGTTTTAGTGGATATTAGTACCCCGGCAAACTTTTGTATGCAAGATACCATTTAAATTTGTTGTACAAAAACTTGTGAGATAGTATTCTAAGAAACAGATCTTCAAGTATAAGCAATTGCTAAGCAATTTTGAGTACTCAAATTGGCCCTCTAGCCAAGCAATATTCAGTACTGAGCTCAAGCTGAAATTACTTATAAAAAAATGCGTGTAAACTAGAAATTTAGATGTTTTTTGCAATTAAACTTCTGGGACCAAGGAGCATTTCAATTCCTTTCAAAACGTGCAAGATTTCTCAAGAACACAAGATTTCCAGGGATTCTCAAGAGATTCGATTAAAACAATAGGATTGTCTGGAAGACTGAATCAGATTTTCAGGGAGTGTTTGCCCTGGTTTGGAACCAGACTTACTTTATTGTTGCTTAGAGTTTCACAGTAAGTGTGATATCATTATTGTGTATTAGATATTTTTCAAACAAATTGCCGAGAAAGAGTGCCATTTTCTTTTCAATGCCCCCCTAAAATATCAAAAATTTAATGAATACCCAAAGCACCTAATAGGTAAAATGCACTATAAATATCTTTATAAGAAACTTCGCCGAAGCCTTGATACTAAAAGTTTCTTAAATTTTCTACTTTCTTTATTTAGGGAGGCACTTTTTTAAAACTTGGTAATTTTGATTCCTGTAAAAATGACATGAAAATTTGGGGGTAAGGCATCTTAGAATTTAAGGCATTTAAGAATCTAAGTTGCCAAAAACTTGATTGGTAAGGTATCTTATTCGATTTTCAGAATATGTTCTCTTCGACAGTTTCTGAAGAGTTTTTAGATTTGTTGAACAATTATACTTCTTGAACAATTTGTTTTTCTTCTATCTATTGTTTTACTGCTGCCACCTTTACCTTTGAATCAAAAAAGTATATCGTCGTAGAAAATCCAACGTACAATCAAAGCCCAGTCTAGTCTTATAGGCCTAGGCCTACATAATCAACCAACCGAGCGAGCAAAGATTGTGACAAGAAAGCAAGATGGTTACAATTTGATATTTATAGTCTCAAATGGATCAAATGCTTCGATTTCTTTATTATTTACATCGTTGTGTCTTTCAATTATGTTTTTACACGGAAAACCAAAGCAGAGGAAAGAGCTTATGCGGCCTGAGCAGCTGAGTGAGGCCGGCATCCGATCCCGCACTCATCGCTTCCAAAGCACGATGAAAATGACAAACGTGTGAAAATATAACGTGATAAATATCATGAATCACAAAAACAATATCAAATAGATTGAAATTGCTAACATGAAAATGATAGCATTTACTGAACCAAAATTCTCTGAAAGTTGAAACCTTTATCCATGCACTCAGTGCTAATCCGCCATTAGCAAGGTGAGTGAAGAAAATGCTGCTCCTGCTCTTTACGTCACGAAGGAATTCTGACCGCGTTTTTATTTTGCCACTTTTTTCGTCGACTAGGCACATTTAAAACTTAAATAACTTTTGTTGTATAATCTTTAGGAAAAAACGGCTTTCACTTTCGTTCTCAGCGTGCTTTTATTGATCTATTTCTTAAATAAAAATTTTCGTGTCAGGGGCACTTTAATCTCTTCTGTGTCATTGATGACTGTAAAAATTTTTTCGATAACAAAAATAAACGACCTGGTATGACATTATTTACTCAATTTGAATATCGAGATAATTTATGAGAATGAAAATGACCCGAATAGGTCTCGAACCCGCAACATCCAGATTCGTACCCTAGAGCGCTACCACTGCGCACCGGGGCTAAGGCACCATTTACACGGGATCGGTTCCATTTGGAACCATACCCAAATGAGAGCGTTTAGGCTTTGCGTTTACACGGGAACGGCTAGAACCGTTCCAAATGGAACCGCTGGCCGTGCCCAAATGGGTCCACTTACAAAGTCGATCCTGTTTGGAACCGTTCGCAAAAAGATCTCGTGTAAACGGGTGGAACGGTTCCATACCACTGATCTCAAAATAAAGACTGGATTGAGCATGATGTTGTTTTTGCATTAAGATGTTGAAGCCCATTGCTTTGCCTTGCGTTTTGGCATCCCAATATGGCTGCCAAAGAAATTATATTGCCTGTATTCTTTGCTAACAATAGGTGCACGATTTTTCAGTCTCGTTCTATGCATTCATAACATTCCTAAAATCATCATAGTGAATACCAGCGCCTGTTTGAATCTCCATCTATTGAATTGGGCATACAAATATGGCCGCCAATGACTTCATATCAGAACGACAGATGCTCGATCCAGTCTTTATTTTGAGATCAGTGTTCCATACGGGTACGGTAAGAAAACGAGGCTCCTGAAAAGTCGTCACGAGGCTCGTTCATAATGGAGGACATTTTGTTTTTTGGTTGCAAACCTTTTAGATTTGAGGATTTCAATTATGATGATGGATCCCTTCCAGACAAAACTAGTGTCAGTGTTAAAGAATCGTTTCCCAATCTTTCCCTTCAGATATTTTGGCCGTTTTGTAGGCCAAAGTTAAATGTAGTAAAAGGGCTGTCTCTTCGTCCGACCAAGTAATAATCTTCCTCTCCACATTCTTGCCTTTGCTTGTCTGGCTGTTTTCTGTAATTTTCTTGTAAAATATTTAAAAAAGATGAGCTTGCACAAGTCGCTGTCGAAAGAGCAAGTAGATGTGAAATGGCGCCAAATCAATAATGATGGTGCCATGCCATTTCGCAGCTTGTACGCATGCTCAATTATGAAGTAAACACTACTTATGCCCTCCCAGTTTTCCCATTTGCGCCTCCGTTTCAAGTCGGTGATGTTTGGAAACGATCCCGTGTAAACGCTCCCAAGTGAGAACGGTTCCAAGCAGTTCCACTCGGTTTCGTTCGGAACGGTTCCAACAGATCCCGTGTAAACGCTGCCTAAGAGAAACCCAGGCCATTTCATTCAAACAAATTGCACCGCCACTCACCAAATGCAGAGACGAACCTATCCGGGCTCTTTGACACTACATTGGACCTGCCATAGGGCGAAAACCTGCTGACGGACGATTGTAGTCCCACCACTGGATAGACTGGTTTGAGAAACTCGTCACCATTACTTACTAAAAGAAATACATGTAGCCTAGTGGACCCTTTTTAGGGCCCAGTAAAAAAGCAGATGTTTAGGCCTTCGGTCAACTAATTTAGGCCCTTCTTATCGATATTTGTCAAGAATTTACAGTAGATAGTGATTCATTTCAATCAATTATATTTCGTCTCTTAGATTGAGTACTTATGCCCTAAAAGTCCTAAATAAGTCTAAAGAGTTGGCTGTAGTTGTGCACAAGCCTGACCTACCCAGAAAGTAGACACTCTTTGAAGCTTGCTGTTTTTTGATATTCCTTTTATTCAGCCTGAAATTTTTTTTGTATTGATCTTACTTAATAATGATTTGGAAGCCTGTTTTCGCTTTCATATTTGGTTGGATTTTGACTCTTTTCACCATCTGATGTATCCATGTGCTGTAAATCTGCTCGTTTTGTAATTGTTTGTCAGTCTCATGGTTATTTCGTATTATTCTTGGATCGACCTTAAAATGGCCAGCCTCGGTTTGTTTTTGGCTTGGTTTTAAGTTTTGGCAAAATCTGAGGCTTGAGTAAATCTCTATGTTGGTGAGGTACCAGGAATCGCGATTCTAAAGCAAGGCCCATTGCATAGCCTCTTGCAGAGCGAGCTGTCTCCCACTATAATAGCATAAAAACAATTAGTAGGGCATCTTTGAAATGAGAGTCGATTGTTGACATTTACATGCACGTTTCTCTTGATGGCATAACGGAAACTGTCCATAGTTGGAACGGTTCAAACTTTTTTAAAACTCATCAACAAACATTTCCCGAAGAATCACAAGTTCAATAAAATTTTCACTAAAAACAACCTGAAACTAAGCTACAGCTACACGGAAAACATGGAGACCATAATTAGCAAACACAACAAAAAAGTAACGAACGAGAGCCCCACCACCCCCGACAACACATGCAACTGCTAAAAAAAAGAAGAATGCCCACTGGACAACAACTGCCTGACTACTAGTGTAATCTACAACGCCCACGTAGCGACCAACGAAGACACGACAGGGAAAGACTACATCGGCCTGACAGAAGGAACTTTCAAGAAACGCTTTACGCAACACAAACAATCATTTCGGAATCAAAAATACGCCAACAGCACAGAACTTTTTAAATACACATGGGAACTAAAAGACAAGAACAAAGACTACGACAATGGACCATCATCACCTCTGCCAAAGCCTACAACAGCATTTCAAAACGGTGTGACTTATGTTTGACTGAGAAACTTCATATTATGAAAGGGAACAATGACTCATTACTGAACAAAAGATCTGAGCTGATATCCAAATGCCGACATGAAAACAAGTTTTATCTAATGAACAATAGGACGCTAAGTAATTAGAATCTTTATAATCAAAATCTAAGTAATTAAATCTAAAAGAAGCGATGATCAAAATGCGAAAATATTTGCAAGACTCATTTTACAAGGAAAGGTCAATGCAGCACTGAGATACCTAGATGAAAATGGAAACTCCAGTGTCCTACCTTTGTCTCGAGAAGTGCTCCAGGAGCTAAGAGGAAAGCACCCTAAGCTTGCTAAGGTTCAGCCTCATACCCTATCAATGGGTCCAATTGATGAAGTATCACCAGCTCTGTTCGATCAAATTGATGAGGAAATGATCTTTAAAGCAGCATTGCATACAAAAGGGGCAGGGAGACCTAATACTGACCAATACCGAAGAATCATCTGCAGTAAAAATTTCCATACAGTTGGAAAAGAATTGAGAGAGCAAATTGCAATCATGGCGAGAACTCTGTGTGCGAAGAGTCTGGACTCAAGATGCTTGGAGGCGTATGTTGTATCAAGAGTCATCCCATTGGACAAAAAGCCAAGGATGAGGCCAATCGGTATCGGTGAAGTTATCAGACGCATAATCGGGAAAGCAGTTTCGTAGCTATTAAAGGAGGAGATTAAGGAGGCAGCAGCCCCTTACAAACTTGTGCTGGCCATAAAGGGGGCTCTGAAGCAGCAATACATATTATGAAAGAAATATTTTTAAATGAAGATACAGATGGAGTTATACTGGTGGATGCCTCGAACGCTTTCAACAGGCTTAACAGGAAAGTAGCTATGCACAATCTTCGGATAACTTGCCCGGCTCTAGCTACTTACGTCATAAATATTTATAGACACAAAGCTATAAAGCCAGTATATTGGTTCCCAGAAGATAGTGCTCAATACATTGAAGTAGAGCATATATAAGCACTGGTTGGCAGAAAAGAGACAGGAATTCTGGTTGGCAGAAAAGAGACAGGAATTTAGATTCCTGTCTCTTTTCTGCCAACCAGTGCTTAGACACAAAGCTAGATTGTTTGTCTCTGGGGGTGAAGAGTTAGCATCAATCGAGGGTACTACACAGGGTGACAATCTTGCAATGTCCTTCTATGCAATATCAACTGCTAAGATCATCACAAGCACAAGACTCACATGCCCAGGGGTAAAACAAGTTTGGTTGGCAGATGATGCTAGCGGAGCAGGGAAGATATCTGCTTTAAATGAATGGTACAGAAAGATTAAGGTACTGGGTGAAAAACACGGCTACTACGTGAACGAAAAGAAGTCTTGGCTAATTATTAAGAACCCATCTAAACTTAACAATGCAAAGGTAATTTTTGGAGATTCAATTAATATCAACACAGAGGGAAAGAGGCACTTGGGTTCAGTACTAGGCAAACAGTCTTTTAAAAAAGAATACTGCTGTGATCTTTGTAGCAAGTGGATGAATGAGCTTGAAAAGCTGAGTGAATATGCGAAATCTGAGCTTCAAGCAGCGTATGCTGCTTACTGTCATGGCTATAAAAGCAAGTTCACATATTTTATGAGAACAATCGAGGGCCTAGAAAAATACATGAAACCAATAGAGCAGCTTATTACATCCGATTTCCTACCTCTAATAGTTGATGATTTCAGTGTTTCAGATAATGAGAGACTCATCTATTCCTTACCAACGAAAAATGGAGGGTTGGGGATCAACATCATTGACGAGGAGTGTAAAACACAATACAAAGCAAGCTCTATGTTCACCTTACCACTTGTAAGAAAGATTATACTCCAGAAGTCATGCCTTGGTAAAATGGATGAGGGAATATACAAAGCAGAGTACAGAAATCATAAGAAAGCACAAATCGAGCTTAAGATCAATATGATAAATTCAAGCATAGACCCCAGAAGTAAAAGAGCACTGAAACAAGTAGTCGATAAAGGCTCCTCAAATTGGCTGACAGCTGCACCACTAAAAGATCAAGGATACAACCTTACAAAGGGCGGATTTCGAGATGCTTTGAGAATAAGATATGATAAAGAATTAATTAGCTTACCGACACACTGTCCCTGTGGCAGTAGATTTGACGTAAACCATGCACTTTCATGTGGTAGAGGAGGGTACGTAATAATGAGATACAATCAGGTAAGAGATCTCACTGCAACAATGCTAGGAGAATTATGCAACGACTTAGAAATAGAACCGATTTACAACCATTGACAGGGGAGCAGATGAGGCATAGAACTGCGGTTACGGGAGATGAAGCCAGACTCGATGTTAAAGCTAGAGGGTTATGGAGAAGGAATCAAGTGGCATTTTTGATATAAACATGACTGACGTTAACGCTGCGTCTTATTCCAACTTGACAACCGAACAGACCCTTAGCAAGCAGGAAAATCGGAAAAAGGGAAGTTACAATCAGAGAGTAATGGATGTGGAAGGAGGTTCCTTACCCCGCTGCTGGCTTTCGGGACAAACGGAAGTATGGGAAAAGAATGTGAAAAATTCACAACATACTCAGCGTATAAGTTAGCGGAGAAAAGGGGTGAGAAATACTCGAAGGTCGTAAACTGGATAAGAACATGCTTCTCCTTCTCCATAATGAGAGCAGTGTTGGTATGTGTGCGGGGTACGCGAAGAAAGAGGACAACTACAGGACACTATCCAGACGATTTTAATTTGGCCAATTTTAATTCAAGATTGAAGTAAAAGACAGTTTATTTTATCTTTTCAATGCCTTGTTTTATCTTTTTTAATCCTTTCTATTGTAAATATTTTATTTATCTTTGTTTAATCCTTTTTATTGTAAATATTTTATTATCGGATTTATGATTCAAAAAAAAATTAACACAACTGGTAGCAACAACAGGCTTCGAAATCTTTATAAAGTAAGAAAAATTTAAGAACGTTAAAAAAAAAGTTATCAATTAAAAAAAACGCAAAGTAATTAAATAACGATTGGACGCTAAACAAGTTGTTAAGAATTCAGAATGACATCATTCACTAGTACTTAGACTCTTAGAACATTTAATCTCTTAGTTACCAGACTCCTTAAGAAGTATTTAATCATGTTTCATTTCCTGTAACCTCATTCTATTCATTCGCTATATTCGAATCAGTCGATTCACTCGTTAGAATCACTCGTTTATACTCCGTACACAACGCAATGTACATAGGTTTATAGTTATGTGTATATTTGAAGCATAACTCTCGTGTCTTTCTTGCTTGTACTCCACACAAGTAATTAACAAAGATGTTAAAATAGTATCTTTTATCTTAATTTCATCACCTCTTGTAAATAAGTACTGCTGTAATTAGGAATTTTTTTATTGGTATAGTCTGTCTGTAGGCTTTAGAAATAGTCTCATCCGGGAGTGCTTGTGCAAGAAACTTCCTGGTCTAGATTGTCATTCAAATGATCCTAAACTAAAGATGTCGCAAGCTAAATAATCAATGACAATCAAAAAGATATCAAATTTCAAAATCATTCTTGACAGACAAAGTTTCCTTTTCGTTCTTTGGTAACTTTCAAAGAAGCCAGTGATAAAAGTTTAAGAGGTTATTTTTTAGTTTATTTGCCGGGAATTCAACTATTTCTGTTTTCATCGCCGACCGTACAAGACCTAGCGTACTTCGCAGGCAAAACCGGGCATAATGCATCGCACGCCAAATTTCTCTTGTTAAAGCTAGCAGGTAAGACATCTAAACTGATAAAATATTGCGCAAGGATTTCATTTGTGTTAGGGTTTTTTGTCTGGAATTTGTGTTATGGTCTGGAAATATTTAACCATATTCTCTCAAACGGCTTACCTATCCTATGAATAGGAAGGTGTAGCTAAGAGGTTTTTTCAGATTTTCGGAGGTTTTTCTATATGCTGTCAATTTGCTTGTTTTGTAATTTACCTCTCGCAATTTTCCAAATTTTTTTGTAGATTTTCAAAGATAGTGCAGGATTTTTAAGTCCCAACTCTAAACGCGACATTTTGAAATTTACCTTTCTCAATCTGATAAGGCTCTATCAAACTACACGCATTTCTTTTATAAGCAAGTTCAGCTTGAGCTCAGTACTAAAAACTGCTTAGCTGGAGGAAAAATCTGAGTACTCAAATTTGCTTTAATATTGCTAAGCTTTTTTTACTCAATAATTTCGTTTCCAAGAATATCATATTACAAGTTGTTGTACAATAAATGTCGATGGTATCTTGCATACAAAAGTATGCCGGGGTACTAATATCTACTGCCACACACGTTTTATTTTATAATGAACCTACCTCAAGGCCTAGTACTAAAAGTTCCTTAAATTTTCTACGTTCTCAATTCTTACCGAAATAATAGAACAAAAGAATAAATTGTATTTCACAAGAAATTTTAATTTTAGTTTACTTATAAACAGTTCCTTGTAAGAAAAAATACATGTACTTCTCTGTGGCTGCTGCAAGATTTTCATTGCTATTTGGATCAGAACTAAGATTTTAAAATGGCTTAGTATTCCTCTTCCCATTACTAGGATTGCGGCAAATTTAAAATGCTGTATCTCCCAGAAAACACGTAATATTCTCCTCGAACCTGTTCGACTTTTCCTAAATTTTATCAGAGCACCTGAAAAAATTATTTTTGTTACTATCACACCTTTGTTGATCACGTGACACCTCTTTTGTCAACAAGCGGTCAGGTGTAAAAATGTTTTAGGGCCCATATTTCTGCAACTACACCACATAGAGACTTGCTTGAACCACCATCGGCTTTTTTCGACAAGGCCTTTTAATGATGTATAATTTATTAGTATTTGCTAACGTAAGCAAATCTAAAATCTATGACGTCATCAATATTTATGACGTCATTTCTATATAAAGACAATTATTTTTTTAACAAGAAATTCCTTTTTTGATGTTCCTGAATAGAGATTAACAAGAAAAAATCTATTTTTCAATTTGAATAGTGATTTTATCTTATTTTTCTTCATTGTAAAATTCATCGACTTGAACATTTATGAAAAAAATTACAAAAATATAAGAAAATATAAAATAATGTCAAATAAATTAATAGATTATGATTTGAAAATGCTTTTTGTTCATAAATAGATCATCCAAGAGGCAAAAATACAATAAGAATATCTTCAATAACAAGCTACACTCTTTTTTTTAAGAATAAATTTTATAAGAATAATGAGGCTCAAAATCGGTGAAATTTAAGAATATTTTAAGAATATTGCGAGGCTCAGATCTTATGGCAAAACATTTTAGCGAGTGTTGATGAGCTCTGTTTTGCAGGAAATAAGGATATTGTTCTGTTTCTGTAGCCACCATATTTGTAATACTGTAGGTGTGCGTTTTCTGTCATTTATGACAATGATAACAATTTATTGCTGTATTCTGCTGTAAGAATAATTTAAGAATATTACGAGGCTCAAAATAGCAAAAACTTAAAGAATATTGAGGCTCAGAAAAAAATTAAGTATTCTTATAAAAAAAAAGAGTGTAAATGCCTATAAGTAGTTATCATGGTTTTTCAGACTTATGAACAAGTCGAGTACTTCCTTGCTTATAAAGCAATTACTTAAAAATAATTTTACTCCTGCACTTTCAGTGATGGGACTGCGACGGTCCTCCTGGTGTAACTTTTGTAGGTCCAGTGTAGTGTGAGCCCGGATAGGTTCGTCTCTGCATTCGGTGAGTGGTAATCTACAATGAATTTTGGTAGATTATTATTGAAAATTGTTATCAGAGAAAATTATTATTATTGTAGCCATTTTATCGTTCAGATGAGACAAAACACGCTATGATGTTCGTGTTCCAATGAAGAGCATTTTAAGCGACTTTAAAACGCCTTTTTTATGAAGAAAACATATTCGGTTGCTTGACTTCTTTAATTTCTAGAAATTATCCCACCAAAGTTTCTTATTCTTGAAAATCTGACCCTCCAGTTTTATATAGACAATTCATAAAAAGAATGAATGTGTTCCGCTTTGGTCGAACTGTCTAGGCAACGGAAGCGGTTGTAATTGCTGATCAAATTCAATATTTGGATTTGAAAGTATTGCAAGGATAGGTAAATGTTTGATTCATTATTTGGCTAGTGGATTTAATGAATCAATGGCTTTGGCCGGGCCAAAAGCCTCTAAGGCTCTTCTTACACATGGTCTTTTAAATAGAACAAGTGTATGCATATTTCTTGATTCTTCAAAGTGCCTCTCCAGTTAAATATCTTAATTGGATGAATTGGCCAATTCTGACCCGCAAACAACTGGTTTATAAGAAATCTAGTACTAGAGCCCCAAAAAGTCAAGAAAGACCTTAATCGAAACCTTTATTCCAAATTTTTTTTTTATTCCTCTATTATCAGCCTGAAATTTTATCAAATAATTTTTATCTCTATACTGAATAGAAAGCCGGTTTTGTTATTTGTGTAAATTGGCCTGAACAAGGTGACTAGTTAGACGAGACAGAGAGAGGACATGTCAGCTTCCCAGCTCTCAACTCATCAAAAACTACAACAACAAACAAATACTTAAAGTATGTATTGTAACAGTACTATTACAGTCTTTTTTTAAAAGAACCAGTAAATTTGATTTGAAGCTGGCTGTTCTTAAATATTCATATATTTTCAGCCTGAAATGTTCTTAAATTTTTCTTTCTTTATAATGATTGGGAAGTCTGTTTTCGCTATCACAGTTGTGTTAATTGGTTTCAATGTGGACTCTCTTGACCATCTGATATATGTCTCTTGTCAATCTACTTGTTTACACTCTTTTTTTTTATAAGAATAAATTTTATAAGAATAATGAGGCTCAAAATCGGTGAAATTTAAGAATATTTTAAGAATATTGCGAGGCTCAGATAATAATAATAATAATAATAATAATAATAATAATGTCTTTTATATAGCGCAACTACTCTATGTCCTAAAACACCTCTGTACAGAAGCGCTTTCTTTAGATTTAGTCATTCATACTGGAACGCTTTTCTTTTAAATCCTTCCGTGTCTGTAAAGAGCAAAGATTTCACTTTTCTTTTAAAACTCTCAGCTTCCTTTTCTGATCTAATGTTCAATGGAAGAGTGTTCCAAAGTCGTGGTCCAGCATATTCAAAAGCCCTACGTCCATGTTTAGTTGATGCTTTTCTTGTCTCTAGTTGTAGATAATACTCTGAACGACAATTATACTTTTTGAGTTTCAACTTAGATACTAAATTGTCTGAGCAGATGCCATATATGCATTTGAAGACCAGGAGTAGAATTTTAAAGATCACCCTAGATTCAATAGGTAGCCAGTGTAGCTTCTCAAGTGTGGCCGATATTCCATCTCTTTTTCGTTTCCTTGCTATTAAGCGAGCAGCAGCATTTTGCACTTTCTGAAGTTTATACAAGTTGGACTTGCTGATATTAAAAAATAGACTGTTGCAGTAATCTAATCTGCTTGATATAACTGCATGTATCAGCATTTCGGTATGTTTATCGGAAAGGACATTTCTAATTCTTCCAATATCTTTTAGTATTTTGTAACAGTGCGAGACAACATTGTTGACGTGTTTATCCATGTTGAGATGTTCATCCAACCAAACGCCGACGTTTTTCACAGCTTTCGAATACCGTATACATTGATCCTCAATTAGAGTACCTCTGATGATGATCTGTTGTTCTAGAGTTTTCAAATGAAACAAAATAATTTCTGTTTTTTCTGGGTTTATTTTAAGAAACTGTGTATTCATCCAGTGAGTTATTTCTCTTATGACTGTGGCAATGTCATTTTTACATACTTGATACTGGAATTCTATAGCGAAGGTTTTCATGCCATTCGAGTCGTCTGCAAATGATGTAGATTTGAATTGACAGGATTCAAAGACTTTTGGTAGGTTTCTCACATGAATGTTGAATAGGTCCGGGCCGAGAACTGAGCCTTGCGCTGTTCCGAACAATACTTCTAATATACTTGAAAACTTCCCGCCAATGCTGACCCTTTGAGTGCGACCAAAAATAAATGATTTAAACCATTCCAAAGCTACACCCATTACTCCAATTTCTGTGGCCAATATTTCAATAAGCTTATGGGAAAGATCTTATATATTTCAGATCTTATGGGAAAAAAATTTTAGCGAGTGTTGATGAGCTCTGCTTTGCAGGAAATAAGGATATTGTTCTGTTTCTGTAGCTACCATATTTGTAATACTGTAGGTGTGCATTTTTGGCATTTATGACAATGATAACAATTTATTGCTATATCCGTGTTTTCTGCCGTAAGAATAATTTAAGAATATTACGAGGCTCAAAATAGCAAAAAATTAAGAATATTGAGGCTCAGAAAAAAATTAGATATTCTTATAAAAAAAAGAGTGTAGTAATTATCTGTCAGTCCCATTGCTATTTTGTACAATTCTTAAATTGACCTGGAAACGGTCAACCTCGGTTTGTTCATACGTTGTTTTTAAGTTTTGGCAACATCTAATGCTCGTGTTCTTATGAAATTGTTTTTTTAAAAAAAGAATGATGTTGTTTTAAATCTTTGCAAAGCTCAACTCTCGTGACTTGCTATCAAACATTTCTGTGATTTAATTAGCTTGTTTTGTAATTATTTGTCAGACTTATTGCTGTTTCATGAAATTCTTGTGTTGTGCAAAAAATTGTCAGCTTTGGTTTGTTCTTAGCTTGTTTTGAACATATTGCTAATTTAATGCTCGTGTTCTTAAACTTTTCTTGTAAAAAGAGTATAATGGAAAATCCTTGTAGCAGGGGTGAACTTTGGTTATAACATAAGTGTGTCTAAAATGATTAAAAAACTTGAGAAACTTAGAGAGCTATGCAAGAACATTTTATGACAAAGTAATGTCTTCATAACTCTTCGTTGTAATTCTGAGGTGTTCAATGATAGTGTAGATAGACAATGCTCGATTTGACTAAATCTGAACAATTATCAATCAAATAATGTTAGAATCAAGCAATTTAAAGAAGGCTAGTTCTATATACTGGAACCCGGAATTTTGGAACATGGAACTAGGAATATGAGGACTGGGTAGCGTAACATCTCTAACCCTATCAAGCCTAGGGTATTTGAAGCTGTAGGAAGCCTAGGGGGGGGCTGATTCGGCCCCCCCTCTTTCATTCCTTTCTTACACACCCGGTAGACTTGAAACTTTGCATGACTATAGTCCATAGCAAGATGCAAAAAACTGACCAATTTTTTTTTAGAAAAGTCACGTGATATCTCGATGACGTCATCATATTTACCTTTTGCTTTGAAATTTTTAATATTTGATTGTATGAATTCCTGGAAGGGCTCTGAAACACAATTTTTCTTCAATATGGATGCAGACAGGCTTTATAAGTACTTGTAGATCATTTATGTGAATATTACACAAAATTTTGATGGAATTAGGTAAATTTCTTTGCTTCATGTCTAAGCGCGCTCTTATCCCCAGAAAAATGAATCGCTCTTACTTCATATATTTGAGTTGTTTTACCTGTAAAGGCAGATTTGTTGAGTAGAATACATGTGCAGGGTCGGAAAATGTAATTGTGAATATATTTTCTATAGCATGAGGGTCAAGTAAAAATGCTGACGTCAGCATAAAAGGTGGGAGTAAAAATTGCGCATGCGCAGTGAAATTGCACAAAATGTTGTTCATCAGGAAGAGCATAAAAAATATCCTATAGCAATAGTCCAATATGCATTTTCCATGTCTTGTGTAACTTTTATAAGGACGTGTTTGAATTTTGATGCTTACTGTTTTTCAAAATGACCTGTGTTGACCCCCTGGAACGATTTCAATTTTTTCAAAATATCACTTTTTAATTATTAGGAAGAAAAAAACTAAAAGTCAGAAAGTTTGAGAGTCGCAGATGCCATTGATAAAAATACACAGCAGGAAAACTGCTAGGGGGGGCTGATTCAGCCCCCCCCTAGGCTTGATAGGGCTAAAAAAGGGAACATCGCAATGGCATTTCCTATTGCAATGGCGTTTACACCAATGGAAAGGGCTGCCCTCCTACAACCCTCACACCAAGCTCTTAGGTTCCCTGAGTGTGCAAAATAGCCCTAATCAAGGTTTCATCAGAACGTGGATTTCTCGTGCAGTCTGACTTTCGCGAAGGTCTCAAACATTTTGCAGTGGGATTTTTTTAGGCATTTTAGTAAGTTAATTTGTAGTATTTTCCTTAGCTAGGCTATTCAGAACAGAATGGTCATTCAGGTCGGTTTTGGGAACATCGGCTCGAGCTTTTAAATTGCTTAGCTGGAGGGCAAATTTGAGTACCCAAATTGCTTAGCAGTTGCATAGCTTTTTTCACCTCAGAGTTTGTCCCTTAGAGTTCTGTACCACAAGATGGTGTACAACAAATGTCTTCGCTGTAAACCCAGGGTACTAATACTGTATCCACTGTAACCTACTTCCTATAGCTACTGCAAGATTTTCATTGCTAATTGGATCAGAACTAAAACTGACATTGGCTAACAATCTGCTATCCAGTACTGGAATTGCTTAAGTTCTTTGTCTTGTCGAGTACTGACCAGCACATAAAGCAATGCTTATAAAAAATAACGCGTGTGGGGCAGGTCACTTTCTTGAACTCGATTGACAAACGTTCTGTGTGGTAATCGAGACATATGTAAAACCCCCCTGACGTCCACAGCCAATGGAAAACTAACCAGAAAAGCAATCAAGATGATTGTGTCTCTTGGTTAGGGGGACTAGTTTCACCACTTGACTGTGGCATTCAGAAATTCGCTTCGATACATTTCGACACAGTGTTTTTGTAAAAAGCCGTTTATAAGAAACCGTAGGGCAAGATTTTCAAAGCTTAAGAAACTTTGGTTGGACATTTCGTGCGAACCAAACAAGTTGAGAAACTTTTCAGATTTCTCTTAACGAGAGACGTTATAATACGCATTTTTACAAGCAATTTTAGCTCGAGCTCAGTACTAAAAAATGCTTAGCTGGAGTGCAAATTCGAGTAATCAAACTGGCTTGGCAGTTGCTTAGCTTTGTTTACTTCTAAATTAGTTCCTTACAGTACTGTACACGTTTTTTTATAAGAAACCTAGCTTGGGTCCTAGTTTTTTAATTTTAGTTTAAAGTTTCTTAATTTTTCACCAGTTTCTTGTATTCAAAAGATACGCACTTAACATCAAATTTTGCACTTTCCCTTGCATATTTCTTGTATTAGGGTGAGCCCCACCTACTAATACAATTCGACTCACCATCCTGTGTTCCTCTAAATAAAATCGTGTAGCAAACTTAAATCAAGCAAAATGTATTGTTGACATATTACTTTCCGGCTCAAAAAGTCCCTTAGAGTTTCTTAAAGATATTGATGTAGTTCTAAAAGTTTCTTAAATTTTTGAGGTTCTATTACTAGGTTTCTTATAAACCGATTTCTTATGAAGAAAACGTGTTTCACAAGTTGGTGTACAACAAATATCAATGGTATCTTGCATATCAAAGTATACCCAGGGTACTTATATCCACTGTAACCTACTTTCTTAAAGCTACTGTAAGATTTTCACTGCTACACGCATTTTCTTTTATAAGCAATTGCTTTATAAGCAAGTCAGTACTCGACATGGCAAAAAATCGACATGACAATTCCAGTACTGGATAGATGGATAGAGGGATGCTAAGCAATTTGAAAATTCTAGTTCTGTTCATATTGGCAATTAAAGTCGTGCAGGAGCTATAGGTAAGTAGGTTATAGTGGAAATTAGTACTCCAGCACACTTTTGCATGAAAGAAACAATGACATTTGTTGTCCAAGAACTTGTGAGATAGTATTCTAAGAAACAAATCTTCAAGTATAAAAAGCTAAGCAATTTCTAAGCAATTTTGAGAGCCGATGTTCCCAAAACCGACCTGAATGACCATTCTGTTCTGAATAGCCTAGCTAAAGAAAATACTACAAATTAACTTACTAAAAGGCCTAAAAAATCCAACTGCAAAATGTTTGAGACCTTCGCAAAAGTCAGACTGCACGAGAAATCCACGTTCTGATGAAACATTGATTAGGGCTATTGTAAAACCACTTTCCAAGGGGGTTTTACTTTGTTGGTTCAGCCGGGCAGCAACAGACGACGAAAATCAATCAAACTCAAATTATAAGAAACTCTATTTATTTAAACTATAAAAATCTTAACGTTTCAAAGACAAGAGCAGTTCGGCTCTATTCTTAACAAGAGCAGTTCGGCTCTATACGTAACAAGAGCAGTTCGGCTCTATTCAGCACAAGAGCAGTTCGGCTCTACGAGCTCATACAACAGTTTATAACATGAACATACGTCCTTTAAAATGTTCGACTGATTCTTACGGCTTTCTGATAACGACTGACTTGCTAGCGAGGGATCAATTGTTTTACCTTACCTTGATGCCACCGCTGCACCGAAGCTGTGAAAAATCAAGCGTCACGAGAGACACAGACACGAATGATAATCGTCATGGAATGGTTACTATTGTTTCACAACACTATTTTGCACACTCAGGGAACCTAAGAGCTTGGTTTGGGGGTTTTAGGAGGGCAGCCCTTTCCATTGGTGTAAACGCCATTGCAATAGGAAGTGCCATTGCGATGTTCCCTTGTTTTAGAGATGTTACGCTCCCCAGTTCTCATATTCCTAAGTTCCATGTTCCAAAATTCCGGGTTCCAGTATATAGAACTAGCCATTTCAAGAATAAATTGTCTCGATTTTTACATTGATTTGGACTAAATCGACTGTGAAAATTCTGAATTTACAGTCCATGAACTATTAGCATGTGCAGAAATAGTATTTTTAGGCATTTCCTAATTTTTATTTTCCATGTTACTTTTCAATGTTTACTTACTTAAACTTATCCGAGTAGAGTAGCAAATCTTTGAAACATTTGTGCTTTGGTTATTACAGTAATAATGACGTCTTAAGATGGTCACTTCCTGGTCACGTGAATCATTTTCTAAGAAATAGTTTGTAGCTCATGTTAGTCCTTACTATATTTCAAGCCAAGACAACAATAAAGATAGGATTTGACTTCCCTGCCCCAATCAGCAAACGAAAAGATGAATATTTGCATTTCTCCTCCGAGGAGGCTTTTTGTAAAATGGTAGTACTCTATCCCTGCGGTCACACCTTTGACCATGAAAACTAGGTATAAAAAAATCAGTTTTTTTCTCTTGTTTTATATGACAACATGCTTCCAAAATACTTTCAGTTTTGAAATTTACTGGAAATGTTAGCAAAATTAGATAGCAAGCTTCAGTAGAAGTGTCAGCTAATGTCAGCAAATCATTTATTTTTCTCACGAGCAGAAATTTCGAGCAGAAATGTCTGTTCTTGAGATGTCAACTGTCTTCATTTTTGAGTTCATGGAAGGAGATCCTTCCATCGTTGGTTGCTTTTTGTGTTTTCTTCGGCTTTTACAGTTGTTTTTTATTCTATCGTCTTGATAAAGTAGACGTTTTCAATCTAGGCTACTTTTCTGATTTCACTGCGAGCGAGCCGACGTTGTTTTAGTGGAGTCAAGGGCGAAATAATTTACCAGTAGTATTGTTCTTTCTGGCATATGGTCATACCTTGGTATTACCTTCATGTTTTGCTCTGCTTTCAATTTTCTAGCTATATTTGTTCATATCTTTGTGTGCAAGTAAAGGGTACATGCCATGCTACAAGACCTTTTGCTTCTTGGTCTTACGCTTGCGATTAATAAATTGTATTTATTTCAAGTTATGAAAATAAGAAAACAAATTGAAACTTTATTTGATAGTTCTTAATTCTATTACAGGGTTTTGTGAAACTAAAGAATCCGATAACTTGAAGACGCTTAGTAAAGCAATGGAAAAACAATAGAGTCAAGAACACCAACTTCTGAAACACAAAATGGTAAACTTGAACAACAATGTTCACATTCATTGAAAATGAGACACTGATCAAAGCTGGTTTTCAGCAATTAATACAGAATGAGTTACCCAAAACTGGTTGAACACCTTGATTATGAGGTTTTAAACGAACTTTTCAATCTTCTTAATGTCCAAAGGCCATTTGGAGATGACTGGAGGTTATTTGCTGGTAATTTAGGGATAGTTTATAAAGATATTAAACTATTGGAAAAAGAAGACAGCCCAGCAGGTGCTGCGCTAGAAGTCTGGTTGAGTCGAGATGGGCCAAAAACAGTCAGTTTCTTGAATGAGGTACTGAAACGCATGAAGAGATTTGACGGTGTGAGGGTTCTGCAGGATCATGAATTTACTGGTATGTTTTGAAATATTGCTTTCAGTTGTATTTTACCTTCCATTATGTTTCATTGTTGTTTTATTTGTTTATGCTTTTTATGGATGAACATTGGCGTAAAGGAGGCCGAAGTGGTGTATTGCAGGAGCTCACTTATGATAATATATTGTCCTGTGTTAGACCGGGACGTATGGATCTAGTCAGCAAACTCTGAGATATTTTCATTCGTGTTTTGGATTTAGTCTTTCTTCATAGCCATCAAAAACGAACTTCATAAGGCATAGGATATTATATCCCAGGGACGTAGCTAGAGGGGGGAGCTGGGGGAGCCGCGGCGCCCCCTTGAAGAAAAGTCTATCTATATTGTGTGTTGTTATAAATTTTTATGGGTTATTATCCACAAAGTGCTCAAAGTGCTCAAAGTGCTCAACGGCTCCCCCCTTTCAGAGCTTCTGGCTACGCCCCTGTTATATCCTATATGCTATGTGATCTATTTTACACAACTTTGATACAAAATATGATATTACTAACATATCATCATGGACATTCCAAAACGATACAAGTATGATTAAATCTATTTCACCACTTCATTCTTCTTTCATAAAACTGGATAAACCAGGAAAAGGATTGTTATATCTCATATCATATACTGTATATGTATATATGTTAGCCAATTTAACCAAATGTTTTAGAATTCAAAGAGATAGTTAAGAAAAACACTTTCAGATAAACTTTTTGCACTTATGCTTCTCCAGTAATGACTTAACAATATTAATGGTGCCTTAATTAATACCTAGCTACATAGCATTAATGAATTGTAAGAAATGAAACATATGGGGACTTACATTCTGCAACAATATTGCATGAAATATATAAGTGGAGAACTCTTGATGTGAAAGAAAAGCCCAATCCATGTCCTAGCGCCCATGTTAAACAAACCCCGTACGAAGAATTCATTTTGCTTCGGACACAAGTGGAAAACTTTCTAAAGTCAACCAAGAGCAACCGTGGAAACAATGAAGGGAAATAACCTAAAAAGGAAAAAGATTTGGAAGAAGCGTTATTGTTACTGAAGAAGGAAAATTAATCACTAATAATTGAAATAAGGGGAAAATATATCTTGATTAAAAGCATTGAGAAAACAGAGAAACTCCAATTACAAGAAGAAGAAATGCTGCAAAGATTGATCTATCGAATTAACCACGGGACTATGTTTCAACGAATACCAACAGGTTTACAACCATAGCCCCGCCAACTGAATATAAATCTTCAAAAACAGAAACTCGAGAAGACAAAATAATTCAACAAATGGAAAGTACTGCGGCAAACGTAAGGAAATAAGAGCGTGAATGAGACCATCAGTGTTACGTTCAACCAAAATTATTGGCCATTCAATGTTGAAGCATATTCAAGGCTACAAAATGAGTGAAGCAACAAATGGCCAGGAAAAGACCTTAAAGGGCGTTTTATGTTGCAAAAGTGGATGATACGAATAGTTGTTTTGTGCCAACAACAAAGAAAACCCAAGGAGTGGTAGAGTATATTTGGTGAGTGGTGGTGCAACAATTTGTGTGAATGAAATAGCCTGGGTTCCTCGTAGCCCCGGTTGCGCAGTGGTAGCGTTCTAGAGATCAAATCTAGAGGTCGTGGGTTCGAGTCCTACTTGGGTCATTTTCATTCTCACAAATTATCTCGATTGATTTTCCAAATCCTGCTTCTCTTCAAGTTTACTTCCTGCAACTCTATCCAGTGATGGGACTGCGACGGTCTCCCTGGTGTGAGAAAGTCGTCGCCCTTCGGCAGGTCCAGTGTAGTGTCAAAGAGCCCGGATAGGTTCGTCTCTGCATTTGGTGAGTGGTGGTGCAACAATTTGTGTGAATGAAATAGCCTGGGTTCCTCGTAGCCCCGGTGGCGCTGTGGTAGCGTTCTAGAGATCAAATCTAGAGGTCGTGGGTTCGAGTCCTACTCGGGTCATTTTCATTCTCACAAATTATCTCGATTGATTTTCCAAATTCTGCTTCTCTTCAAGTTTACTTCCTGCAACTCTATCCAGTGATGGGACTGCGACGGTCTCCCTGGTGTGAGAAAGTCGTCGCCCTTCGGCAGGTCCAGTGTAGTGTCAAAGAGCCCGGATAGGTTCGTCTCTGCATTTGGTGAGTGGTGGTGCAACAATTTGTGTGAATGAAATAGCCTGGGTTCCTCGTAGCCCCGGTTGCGCAGTGGTAGCGTTCTAGAGATCAAATCTAGAGGTCGTGGGTTCGAGTCCTACGCGGGTCATTTTCATTCTCACAAATTATCTCGACAAACAATTATATAGTTTGAAATGAATAGAAGCTAAGAAAAACAAAAGTAAAAGCAACGTAGGATAAAAAGAAAAATAATTATAATGATAAGAAAAAGAAAAAGATATTACGGAATAAATGAAAGAACTGTTATAGCAAAAAATACTTATGCCTTACTCCAGGAAAATGTCTGAAGAAATCTATCTAAGGTACGCAGGGCCCGTATCAAACATTCGACAACATGCCTTGTAATTATCAAACCTAAGCCTGAAAGGGGTATTGGTACTTAGTTCTATTATAGACGGCTTAGGAAGAACCTCTTTTTGCTCCTCTGAACTTGTAAGCAAAAGATTGAGCTTTTTTGCTATTCCAACCAAACTTTTGGGTGCTGGATAGTACATGGTGACTAACAGAACCCTTAACCTCCTTTTCATGGGATTGGTATGATATTGCTAACAGGATTTCTAACAAGGTTTCCCAATTGAAGAATCCAACAGCTTCACTTCAGCTTGGGTTCCGAAAAGATTGGCATAAGTCGGAGCAATTTTTGTGCCTTTTGCTTTCCTCAACTTCTGTCTATAAACTCTATCATAAACTCAAAATAATCACTCTACAAGACCAGGGAACCCAAGCGAACTTATTAATCAGTAGCTACAATTGGGTGCTCACTATTATCCAATTCTTATTAATTCATTCTTTTTTTATAGACAAGGACCAACAAGGTCAACCTTATTCTGGAGAAATCTCTGATAAAGGTAAGAGCCTATCTTTAAAGAATGCAAGCTAGATTTTATTTCTTGAATTTCCTAATTATGCGGGTCTTTTGTGCATCATGAGTGTTTCAAGTTCCAACAAGGTGGTCAAACGAACCATCATTTCAACCAAAATCGAAAATGAGGATTTTGCGTGTCCCAACAAGTTGGTACAACGAGTCGACATTTCTTCCAACATCTTGTTGTGCCAAATGTTGGGTTGAAATACAGCATCGTTTGACCGGGGCTTTGAAGTTAGACACTCGATTAATGTTAAGATTGACACTTATAAATAAATTATTGAGTGTGATACTTCATTAGCTCTCCAGATTTCCAAAATTGCACATAAAATTTTTATTACCAGAAACATCTTTTTGAGACACTTTTAGCACTTCAGCAATACGTACAAGCTGCTAAATATCCAATGAAACAGCATTCCCTCCACCTCTAATAATTATTCTTCATTTGCCGCCATTTTGTAAACAAGTTTTCCCAAAATTCCTGTTCCAATTAGGCCCATTCAAATCAACACTATTTCTACACAACAAATCTTCTATTTTTCTCCATCCACCTCCCCTTTGCCGTAAGCAGGGTCCTCTCACTGGGCGCCAAAGATGTTAGACACTCAATTAATGTTAAGTTTGACAACCATAAACAAATTATTGAGCGTGATACTACATTAAATCAAAAAAATAATGACAATAAAAATAAAATGATTGTTCATACAATTCAAATTAACGGTGTTCTAAGATATATAAAAACGAGAGGAAATAAGACTAGTACAATAGGGTGCTCACTATTATCTGATTCTTATTAATTTATTCTTCTTTTATAGACAAGGACCAACAAAATCAACCTGCAACCCATGAAATGCCCGATAAAGGTAAAAGCCTATCTTTATACGTTTTAAGGTGCAAGCTAGATCATATTTCTGAAATTTGTTAAATTTTAGGGTCTTTAGTGCATTATAAGTGCATTCAGTACAACAAGGTGGTCAAACGAGCTAGAATTTCAGTCAACTTCGAAAATGAGGATCTAATGTGTCCCAATAAGGTGGTCCAACGAGCCAACATTTCTTCCAACATCTTGTTGTGCCTATTGCCGTCCTCAACTTCTGTCTATAAACTCTATCTTTATTTTCAAAATAATTACTCTACAAGACCAGGGAATCCAAGCCAACTACGGAATCAGCTGCTACAATCGGGTTCTCACTATTATCTTATTCTAATCAATTCATTCTTCTTTTATAGACAAGGACCAACAAGGTCAACCTACTTCCGGTGAAATCTCTGATAAAGGTAAGAGCCTATCTTTAAAGGATGCAAGCTAGATTTTATTTCTTGAATTTCCTAATTATGCGGGTCTTTTGTGCATCATGAGTGTTTCAAGTTCCAACAAGGTCGTCAAACGAACCATCATTTCAGCCAACATCGAAAATGAGGAAGTTGCGTGTCCCAACAAGGTGGTCCAACGTGCCAACATTTCCTCAAACATCTTGTTGGGCCAAAGGTTGGGTGAAATACGGCGGCTCTTGACCGGGGCTTTAATGTTAGACACTAAATTAATGTCAAGATTGACAACCATAAACAAATTACTGACCGGGATACCTCATTAGATCTCCAGATTTCCAAAATTACACGATTTTATAAAAAAAGACGATAAAACTTAGGCCTAGCGTACATCAAACAACGATATCAGATCGAGGCTAATCGATGACGTTATTTATATTTATAAAGAGTCTCTTTAGAGGGGTAAAGATCATAAAGCAAAAACTACGTGTAGCATAAAAAACCAAATAAAATGATTGTTCATACATTTCACATACTCCCCTCCAACAGAAAATGTGGTTGGCAACATTGAAGATGTCTTCGAAACATCTTAGGACTCGGGAAATCAACATGCAAATTTCTCTGGTTCACTGTGATTGGCGCCAACAGTATCACAAACTATTCAGAACATTAACGTATTTCTGAAATACAATGATTTGTTCGAGTCATTCGTTGACTATGAAGAAATGTGCATCGGTTAATGATGAAAATGCTCATCACGCGTGTATTCTTGTCTCACCTTTGGTAAAATGAAGTATCGCAAACGAGTCTTCTCTAAACACAATAACGGTTGGGATCGAGTCTATTCTCAATATTAACGGTAAATTCTTAGTTCAAAAACTCGATGAATTGAGGCAGTAACAAGATATGAGTTCCATAATTGTTGTTGAGGTTACTGTTCCGGATGACGGAATACAACTCTTGGTCTCATAAACAACTGATGGTATGAAGGAACATACCCTGGCATAAATGGAATCATTTGAAGTCCGACTGTTCTGTTAAACGGTTCTACATATCTGGGAATCTGCTGAATGTAATTAATGTGATAATTTGCCGGCTGTCCTGATGTCGCATACATTAATCGAGTAGGTGGTAGCCGAGTTCTCTTGGGTGGTGGAGTTGACTCAGCATCTAGACGCAGAGCTATATCGTTGAGAATATCTTCTGCAGGCTCAGTCCCAGGAGTGTTATAAGGTTGTGGTAGGGTATTTTCATCTTGAACGTTGTCCTCTGCTATGACCCGTTCTTTTTCGAGATTTAGCTCCAGTCCATTCATTGAAACAGGCATGTCTGGATTTTCATCTACCGAGTTCGGCTGTACTTCATTTGGATAAAATCCGATATTGATCTCATTGTCATCGCCATCAACTCCTCTGGCTTGATAAAATCCTTTCCTTGCATTCGCTACATTCCTTTTTAGAACATTCGCATTCTACTTCATCATCAATGGGTAAATCATTACACGGGTATAACAGTGTAAGGTGAAGAGTACGTTGACGTCCTTGACTTTTTTCTCGTTGTACAACATTCTTGTCATACTGTTTTTCCTTTGCAACTTCGTATGCTTGTTGCATGGCTGTCTTCCAGTTATTTACATAAGCAGAGTAGCCTGATTCAGAGTTTCCTTTTTTTAACCCAAAGAGAAGGTCAATCGGCAGTAGGGAGATCGGCCAATAAGGAAGAAAGAATGGCGAAAATGCTGTAGAGTCATGTCTTGTGCAATGAACAAGTTTTGGCAAATGGTCTCTCCAGTGTGATTGATATGTTTCGGGCAATGTTCGCAACATTGAGAGTAAGGTACGATTGAACCTTTTTGCCTTTCCATTACATTCTGGATGGTAAGTAGTTCTTGAATGTCCAATGTTGGAAATCTCTTCAAGGGTGCGAAACATCAGGCTCTCGAGCTCACTCCCTTGATAGTGGTGAATTCTAATGGGAAAACCATATCGTAGGATAAAATCATTAAACAATAATCTGGCAGCAGTTTTTCCGGATTTATCTTTGGTTGCATTTGCTTGCGCATATCGCGTAAAGTGGTCAACGATGAAGATCACATATTCATATCCTCAGCTGCTCTTTTCAAGGTGCATGTAGTCTATCGACATGATTTAAAATGGAGTTGTACTGTGTATTGGCATCAATGGTTCCCTCTGCTTGAATGCTGGTGGCTTCTGTTTGACACAGTGACATCTAAGCGTAATTAAGTTTGTTATGTCTCTTTGCATGTGTGGCCAGAAGAAACGTTTCCGTGCAAGCTGAACTACTGGCTCAAGGCCTGGGTGTCCCATATTTGTGTGTAATTCACTATAAACGACATTACGTAGGCTCAATGGTAGTACAACTTGATTGTACTGTCCTGAAATACGCCTCAAGTTACCATCATCTGATAACTTTAGTTTCTTCCATTCATATAAAAATTGCTTTGTATTGTGATTTAAATTCTTGACTTGAGCAAGACCTGATCGTTGATTTTGTTTCAAATACTGTATGATTGTGTTCAGACTGTTCTCTTTGATTTGTGCATCTTTTACATTAAACTTTTGTTGGCCGTCTCTTGTTGTTTGTTCATCCGGAATGTGATTATTAGTAAGCAGTTTAGTATCAGGGTCCAGAATCGAGTTGATCCAAACTATATCGCCAGATGCAACTGAAATAGCCGCATTTATAACCGCATTAATCTCTTTTGGAGAACTCTATTCTGTGCACAAATAAATATAGTTTGTCATATCTAGTGGGCTACATGACAGGGCATCTGCATCTCCATTTGACTTTCCTGGACGGTAATGGATCTTAAACTTAAAATCAGCTGGCTCTCTCACCCAACGAAGCATTGTTGCATTTAAACGTGCTGTGGTCAACACATATCTGAGCGGATTGTTGTCTGTAGATACATCAAATGGCGGTGAATAGTATAGATAGCCCCTGAACTGGTCTGCAATGGCCCACTTTAGAGCAAGAAACTCCAGTTTTCCACTGTGCATGTGATAATTCTTTTAACTTTGGGTTAGAGTGAGAGATGCGTATGATATGACTCTCATCTGTCCACCCTGTTGTTGGTAGAGAACTGCACCAAGGCCCTTTTCACTTGTGTCTGTATGAACAATATACGGTAGATTGAAGTCAGGATAAGCCATTATCGGTGGATTGGTGATATGTCTGATTAGGTCTTCTAACGCTGCTTGGTGTTCTCGTCTCAATACTATCTTTGTAGTTGATGGTAACGGTCCATTTGTTTTCTTTGTCATTTTCGTGCGTATATTAGGCTTGTTATCTCCATCTTGACCTGTCAGGAGCGCATAAATTGGACGGGCAATTTTTGAGAAATTGGGGATAAATCGACGATAATACCCCAGAAGACCTACTAACTGTCTAACTTCACTGATTTTTGCTGGTATTTTATCCTTCAAACTTGTGACTGCTTTGGTATTATCACAGTCGTCCACAGTATATCCATTAGCTGAGACAATCCACTTAGAAAATTTGCTTGATGCTTAAAGAGTGAGCACTTGCTTGCTTTTAGCTTTATGCAATTTTCTCGAAGGCGTTGTAGTACTTTCCTAACATCTTCCACATGTTGTTTGAATGATTTACTGAATATGATCACATCATCGAGATATGGCAGGCAGATTTCATCGCGAAGGTCGCTCAAACATTGTCCCATAAACCGTCGGAAGGTTGCTGGAGCATTTGTAAGACCGAATGGGATGCACTCCCATTCAAAAAGGCCCAAGGGGGTTACAAATGCAGTCAATAGTTGGCTCTGTTCACTGACAACCCCTGATGGTACGCCTTTCCTTGGTAAAGCGTGGTGAACCAACAACTTTCTCCCAGATTATCTATCGTCTCTTGTCTTCTAGGCAAGGGATGCTTGTCTTGGACTGTTTTTTGGTTTAGCAATCTGTAGTCAATACATAACCGCTGTGATCCATCTCTCTTTCTAACACAGACACATGTGGAAGAGTAGGATGAATTTGACAGTCTTATGAATTGTCGGTTGAGTTAGTCCTCGATATACCGCTTGACTTCACCATAAAGAGGTCTGAGGATTGCTACATAGTTCTTTTGAGCTGGCTGATCATCTTTTAATTTTATTTCTAACTGCAAGTCCTTGGCACGATATCTTGGTCATCTTTTCAAAACAAACTTATTTCATCCCTCGGCACAGCCTCTACTAGTTTCCTCTCATCTGGACTTAGATGGTTAAGCTCACTTGACAAGTTTTGACATCTGCTACATTTGCACTATGACACTTTGTTGTAGAGCTTCCTAGCAGGCTGTGGCTCACCTAAACGCATTCTCATCGGAGTGCCAGATGTAACTATCTCTAGGCTCTTCAGAGCCGTTCTGGCTGGCAATAGTATACTATGGTCTATTTTGTTAACAATTTGCAACTTTATCACGGGTGAGCTGCCTTTCTTTACCACTAAAACTGACTCAGTAATTTCTAGTCCACAGGGTAACAAATACTCTGGATATGGCTCAAAAATCATTGGCAGATTACGGTCACGACGTCCCTTATCTGCTCTACATGTAGCATTGATTGTTTTGTTCTTAGGAATAATTGTAATATGCTTTGATGACTTAACGCTGAATTTACTTTCCTCTATGGTGCATTGATAAATAAGGTCTATCAAAGCTGCTGATTTACTCTCTGATATATTTTGCAAACTATGACACATCGCTCTGACAAAGTCCGGGCTACATTTCAAGTCAGCAGTCGCGTTTCTGCAAAGTTCTTCTATCACATTAAAGCCAACAATAGGTGTATCAATGTTTTCTGGAGTGACTAAAAAGGGTACCTTAATACTGTCTCTCTCGTCATGTTTCTTAGCGAAAACTAGGCTGAAGTTGAGTTCTATCCATCCACTGTAAGGTAACGCTGTACCATTTGCTGTAACAAGATTCAAATTAGCATAATCAGCATCAAAAATTTCAGAGATTTTTCTCACAGGAACATCAGGAAAGTATTTATCCACAACAGCTGAAGATATAAGAGAAACTTTTGCGCCTATGAATAATTTTCTTCTGTGAATAATTTCTTAGATAGTTAACTAATGGCTGAACAAATTACCTTGTGTTCATTCCACTGTGCCTTCTGTCACTGTTTGCTGCAGTATCTCACTGCTCTACAGTTTTTACACAGCACAAAACTGTTACATTTTTGTTGCAAATGGCAACTATTGCCAACCAGTTCAACCAGTTACATAAACAAATGACATATATGATGGCATATGTCAATTGCAGTAGCCAGGTCTAGTATGTTTTAGTTATCCGTGTTAGACTATGCCCAATGAATGAAATTAACAATTATTTTATGCGAGACATGAATCGATTCCTCACTAAAATATAACTATGATATAGCTTCATATATATTTATTAGCCATTGATATGTGGAGTTAAAAAAACTTGGACTGTCAAAAAACAATTAACGATTACACAGTAAAGTTTGCTTTAACTGAGAAATTATGTTATAATATGAATGTTATAGATATCATTAAATCTGTTTTTATTACTTCATCTAATTTCATAGACAACAACCAACCAGGAACTCTGTTTCCTCCTGATCGACCTCCCACTCCTGTTACCATTAATAGAGGTAAGAGATTTTTTTGTATAATTTGGTTTTTTATCATCCTTAATGGCTATTCATTATGCTTCCATGTGTATATATTCTGGTGACTCTAGTCGATGCTACTAGGATTATTATATGCCTGGAGTATGATATTGCTACCAGGATTTCTAACAAGGTTTCTCAATTGAAGAATCCAACAGCTTCACTTCAACCTGAGTCCCGAAAAGATTGGCATAAGTCGGAGCAATATTTGTGCTTATTGCTTTCCACAACTTCTGTCTATAAACTCTATAATAAGCTCAAAATAATCACTCTACAAGACTAGGGAATCCAAGCGAGCTAAGGAAACCGTAGCTACAATAGGATGCTCACTATTATCCTATTCTTATTGATTCATTCTTCTTTTATAGACAAGGACCAACAAGGTCAACCTGCTACTTCTGAAATGTTCGATAAAGGTAAAAGCCTATCTTTAAAAGTTTTAGGATGCAAACTAGATTATATTTCTGAAATTTGTTAAATTTTAGGGTCTTTAGTGCATTATAAGTGCATTCAGTACAACAAGGTGATCAAACGAGCTAGAATTTCAGTCAACTTCGAAAATGAGGATCTAACGTGTCCCAACATGGTGGTCCATTGAGCCAACATTTTTTCCAACATCTTGTTGGGCCAAATGCTGGGTAAAAATTGGTGTCGTTTGGCCGGGACTTTAACGGTGTTCTAAATAACGGGTCTTATTTGCGCACTAAACCATATAGGAAAACGAGGGGAAATAAGGTCTAAAATCCAGTATCAAGGTCAATAACACCTAAATATGAATTTTTTCAATGATTCTTTTCAATTAAAAAGTGTATAGCGAATTTAATGTTTTTTTACAAAGTTGTTGCTGCAATACTGAGTTAGTCCTCTCCTTCTCTTTTCGAACCTGTCTAATTTGGTGCAGTTGAGTTTCAATAGCTATATATCACGAGCTGATCTTTTTATGCGAGTAGGCTGAAAGTTTTATACTGGTGTCTGCGTGCCAATCCATGTATAAAGTCATGTAAAAATCCATGTATAGATTTGAAAGCGAGCAGGGGAATCTGGCACTCAATTCCGATAATATGGTCAAGCAGTGCACTTGTTTTGATAGTTCAGGCAAACTGTCATATTTTGATAACCCAATCAGAATTCAAAATGTTGCATGTCACAGAGTAATTTGCACTTGAACAGCTGGTAATAGTTACTAAAAAAGAAAGAGAGGTCATCTTAGTTTCTAAACTGTCATGGTTCTTATTTGTTATCGGTTTCTAGCCATTGCTTTTGGCTATGATCTGCCTTCTTCTGACCTTAATGATGGTAGCATAGTTATCAAAGGAGAAATGGTGATCGATTTCTTCTATTTTTATGATTTTTTATGATGATTTGCTACGCCCCATGTCAACAGTGTATGGCCGAGTTGTACACTGAAAACACAAATAACTGTTGGTATTGCTAAGCTTGTTGGAGTTAGATTGGTATTTGTTAACTTAACAAATGTCATTGTCATCGATAAGGTCGCCCACTACTGCATCGAACACCGTAAACTTCCCTGCTTCAATTCCTAGCTCAATAAACGTAAACAACTTTGCAGGACTACGACTCAGTCTATCAGTTATGTACTGTTCAGATCCTGGTTTGCACTGTACAGTTATGTCATAGTTCTGAAGTATCACTTTTCAGAGGCTTACAAATGCAATTCCTAAAATGTTATTTGCGTGTTGCAGTGTGATGTTTGTAGTGAGAAATATGTGGGCGATGCTTAAAGTTCGGCCGAGGTACTAATTGTAATTGTAATTGTACTAAGTGTATTTTCGGCCGTACTGATAAAAGTCCTACTTTCCAGCATTAGCCCGCAAACACCACCAGGCAAAGCAGCAATTGATATTATTGGAGAGGGTTCTTTGATGTTAGTAAACAACACGAAATATCAAAAAACTGAAGCTATTGAAATTAACAACAAAAATTATAAATGAGGTATAATTTTTCATTCATGAGGCTTTTAGTTCAATAAAAAACATTCCCAGGTGTAAATGTTACATAAAGATTACTACTCCCTACCAATTGGAAATCAGAATATTATGTTTTGGGAGACTACTTAAGTTACTATTCTTGAAATATTTAAAATTAGAACTCCATTATAGATCTGTTGATACAAACATATTTATCAATAAGGACCAAGCGATCTAGAAGCTTCTACAATAGATAAAAAAATCGACAACTTTGTTCCTCCAGATTGAAAAGAATGTCTATTAAATAAAACTTACATCTAACATGAGAAGAGAGTGCCTATCCTGCCTAAAGTGCTCAATATACATTGGTATAGAGCAGTTATAAGGAAGAATGAACGCGTTAAAAAGTAGACATGTTCTTCTGTTGAAAGAACAGAAGAACATGTCTACTTTTTAACGCGTTCATTCTGCCTTAAATAAAACTTATCTACTTTCTCGAATATGTCTTATATTTTTACTGAAGATAAAGATAGCAGTATTGTTATTCTGAACAAAGGAGATTATGTTGCCAAAGAAGAAACCTGGAATAATCTAATACACCACTTTACTTCCCTGGCGAAGCCACCCAAAGCTCGACTTTTCTTATATAGGCAAGTCACGTGCTGATTTCGAGTACTCGATTGGATGATAGGAAAAGCCATTGTTGTTGGAGTGAAGTTGACTAGGGTTCAGCCGATGTACAGCTTGGGAGAGAAGGCTAAAGATTTGTTTACGCCTCACAGTCAGGGGAAAAAATTAAAGCGACGAAATATGAGGAAATACTGGAGTTACATGCAATTCAGTTTATGCCAAAAGTTAACGTGGTAGCTGAACGATCTAAATTTCGAAAAAGAAAGCAATTCCCAGAGGAATCTGTTGACAATTACATTGCCGCTCTGCGTGAATTAGCATCGACATGCAACTTTAAAACAATGGAAGATGAAATGATTCGTGACCAATTTATCGAAAAGACTGTACATCAAAGAATTCTTGAGAGATTGTTATTGAAAACTTATACATTAGAGAGAGCTATTGAAATAGCAAGACAACTTGAAAGTGGAATGAAAGAACCCAAGTTGTTGTCGGAATTTAAAGTAGAAAGTCAAGATTATATGGAAAATATACAGGTTGTTAGCTCAAAGAATAGTTTGTGTCAAGTCACAGTCACTCAAAAATGTTTTTGCTGTGGACTGGGGGGTCACTTTGCGAAAAACCCTAACTGTCCAGCTCTTAATGCATTATGTAGGAAATGCAAAAAAAAGAGGCACTTTGAAAGAGTCTGCAGGTCTGTTAGCCAAATAAGGAGAATTTCTACAACTGCCAATAATGAGGACATGGATAAGCTTTCTTCACCTCAAATTTTGAAAGTTGAAGATCAACCCAACAAAATGCCATATCTTAATTGCCAAGTCCTTGTCAATGAAAAAACCTTTGTTTATGGTTATAGATACAAGTGCAGCTGTCTCACTATTGAATGAAAAGATTTACAAGATAATTTTTTTTGGAATTCAGGCTCAAACCAGCAACAGTGAACCTAGTGAACTATGACCATTCAAGCCTAGAAGTTAAGGGGTGCTCCAATACTTCTCTTACATATAATGACAAAACGATAGATTGCAATCTTTACATAGCAAATGGGCCATCCTTGCTAGGATTAGACATATCTAAAGCATTAGGATTACAGATAGTATCAAAGGGAGTGCAAACGGTTAAAATGGATGACATGGAAGGATTGCTTCAAGAGTTTGATCAGCTGTTTGAAGGAATAGGATGTGCAACTAAGTTTCAACATCGCTATGTGCTACTCCCAGATGCAGTTCCAGTAACTCACAAGGCAAGGCCAGTACCATTTGCTCTTCAAGAGGAACTTGACCAGGAGATCAATGCACTAATTGATGAAAGAATTATCGAGAAAATTGGTACTGCTGATTGGATCAGTCCAATTGTCCTGACCAAGCGTAAAAATGGCAAAATAAGTCTTTGTGTAGATTTGAGATCGGTGAATGAAGACATCATGCAAATGAGATATCCACTTCCAAATATTGAAACACTGCTCGCTTCAGTAAAGGATGCCAATTATGTAACAAAGTTAGATTTAAAGTCAGCATACCACCAGCTTCCCCTTCATAAGGATACAAAGAAATTGATGGCTTTTACTACTCCTATAGGAAATTTCAGGTATTGCAGGGGGAGATTTGGCTTAAGTGATATGCCTGGATCGTTTCAAAGAATGATGGATGTTATCCTTGCAGGATGCGAAGGAGCATTGTGATTTCTTTATGAAATCATCATTGTAAGTGCTGCAAAGGAGCAATATTTGCAGCGACTGAAGGAAGTTTGTACACGACTATCGGATAATGGACTAACATTGAACAAAGACAAATGTGTGTTTTGTGCTGAAGAGCTAGAATGGCTAGGTTTTAAGATATCTAGCAAGGGAATTTCAATGTTACCTAATAATATCAAAGCAATCGAAGAGATAAAGAACCTAAGGATGTCACAGAGTTAAGAGCATTACTGGGACTACTCAATCACTATACCAAGTTTCTGCCTTCAAAGTATTCAGAGTTGATTGAGCCAGTAAGGAAGCTAACAAGGGCAGAGACACCATGGGTTTGGGGAGAGGAACAGAAAGAATACTGGCAACAAGTAAAATCGCAGATCATTAAGCCACCAGTCCATGCATTTTTCAACCCAAAAGCGGAAACGTTTGTAACGACAGATGCTTCCGTTGTTGGCCTAGGAGCTGAACTTTCGCAGCGTCAAGAAGACGGTACAATACGACCCGTTGCATTTGCATCGAGGACACTGTCATCGACAGAGAGGAAATACAGCATTGGAGAGCTCGAAGCCTTAGCATGCATTTGGGCTTGTGAAAAATGGGATAGATATTTGATGGGCAAGCCATTTGTGCTCATCACTGATCATAAGTCATTAGTCACTCTGTTACAATCATCGGAAGGCAATGGTTGCAAACCTTTACGTTTAGCAAGATGGTCAGCACGATTATTACGGTATACTTTCAGAGTAGTATACAAAAGTTCAGCCCAGAATGTTGTTGCTGATGCATTATCAAGGCTGACGATTCGAACCCCTAAGAATGATGAATCTATAGAGGATGAAGCAGCGATTTGCAGCATACTTTCTCGACCACTTGCAATTCTACCAGAGCAACTTTCAAAGGAGACCATTTTGATCGTGTGCTGTAACAAGTTGCGGAGTTTTTGAAAACAAAGTGGCCAGACAGAAAGGAAATTCCAAAGCAGATTTTGCCATATTACAATGTTCGGAATGAACTTTACTTGTGGGGAGATCAATGTATCTGAAGAGGGACGAGGGCAGTAATACCCGAATCGTTACGAGGACAAGTACTACAATTAATACACGAGGGTCATTTTGGCATAGTTAAATGCAAACAAAGAATGAGAGCACTAGCTTGGTGGCCTAAAGTAGATGAACAGTGCGAGAGCTTTGTCAGAAATTGTATTGCTTGTGCAAATTCTGATAAATCAGCTTCTCAGGCAACAGTACCATTGAAACAGATCCTTCTTCCAGACAGTCCCTGGAGGGTGTTGAGCATTGATATTATGGACCCAATTGAGTCTGCACCAAGAGGTTTCAGATATTTGGTGGTGCTCCATGATTTGTATTCGAAATGGCCAGAAGTGCTAGCTTGAGATAACGTTGAGACAAGAGTGATAACGGATTTCTTGCAGAATCGTTTTGCAACATGGGGAGTTCCAGAAAAAGTCGTATCAGACAATGGACCTCAATTCATAAATGAAGGATTTGAATTCTTCATGAAGTTTATGTAATAGAACATAAGCTCACGCCAATATACAGCCCTCAGTCAAATGGAGCAGTTGAGCGTCTTAACCAAACTATAAAGAACTTGTTACAAGTTGGTATAAAGGATGGATTACACTGGAGAGAGAATTTATCAAATGTGCTACTAGCTATACGTAGCACATCCCACAGTACTACAAGCTACAAGGGTATAACCTTTTAAAATGATGACAGGAAGAGAAATGAGAGTAAAATTATCAGCCTTGCAACTTACAAGTGTACAAGGAAAGGAAGTACAAAGAACAGAGGTCAGGAACAGAGTTGAAGAAGTGCAAAAGAAAAGCAAAGACCGTTATGGTGCAAGATCTACCATCAAGTCTAATAGATTCAAGAAAGGTGACATTGTCCGTATCAAACTTCCATCAAGACAAAAGAAATTAGCCAGCAAATATTCAGAACCAATTCGGGTTGAAGATGTTACGCAATCTACCGTTACAACAGAGGACGGAAGGAAATGGCATGCCAACAGAATTGTGCCATATTTTGAAAGGGAAAACATTGAAACAGATAAAGGTATACCATGGTTCCCAAATAATGACTTACAAAGTGATAGGGATGCTGCAAGTGGAGAAACAGAAAACATGAACGAAAGGGATGCTACACGTAGAGAAACAGGAAACCTGAACGAAAGGGAACTGCGCCCAAGAAGAGTCAGACGACCTCCAGAGTATCTCAGAGACTATGTTGTGGATTAATATGGACATGGATTAATGAAAAGATTAATTATGCCATTTATTGTTGAATTCTTATTCCAAGAGGGGATGTCATGTGTTGTTGTTGTATATTGTATGGACTGGGAACTAACGAGTGTTGTTGTGGTTGTTGTGGATGAAGCGTGGTTCTGTGATGTCGGCCTACGAGGATGAAGTGATGATATTAAGTTGCGTTTACAAAATGAGTATTTACTGCTTACATATCTAACAGTAATGAAGATGGATTTTGTTTTGCGAATTCTCCTTCATTTCCTTCCATCCTATTAGATTGTCAAAGTCTTTATCAACAACATTGGTTAGCTCATTGGCAAAGATTGGTAGTTGACTTTCATAAGGGTTTCTCATGTTGAACATGGAGCATCCACTGATCTCAATATAAAGACTGGATCGAGCATTCTTTGGTTTCTGGAGTTGAATGTTTGAACCCAATTGCATCGGCTATCATTTGGCTTCCCAATATGGCTGCCAAAGAAATTACATTGACTTGATTGTTTATTAACAATAGCTGCACGATTTTTCCATCTCGAGTTGATCATTCATAACATTCCAATAATCATCAAAGAAAAAGGCACGCCCCAGTGGAATCTCGATTTATTGAATTGGGCATCCCAATATGGCCGCCAAGGACTTCATTTTAGAACATCCGATGCTCAATCCAGTCTTTATTTTGAGATCAGTGGGAGCATCACAATCATTAATGGTTTGGTTTTAATAGAACAATAAAGTAAAGGATCGGAAAGAAAGTTCTTTATTGTATTGATAATAATGCCTTTGATTAAATTCAAATTCTGACCACTGATAAATCAAATGTTAGATGAAGACCCCGTCTGAACTTGATTACTTGACGTAACATGGAAAGGAGGCATTCGAAATTTGCGAGATTTTAGTCCCTATTTAGGGGACTATTTGGTCATGAGTCCATTGTATGAGTGATGAATAAGTAAAATTTGAACGAATACAAGGAATGAAGAACTAAGTGTAGTACAGTTGCAGACATAAAGGCATTTACACATTTTCACATTTGACTGCATGTGAACAAAATATGTGTCACATTACCAACAAAGCTGTGGAAGTAATATAAACAATGTTTTTTGATGATCTTATCTTATTTAGGAAAAGTTGAAAATATTTAAGTTAGGTATTTTGTCTTTTTTTGGGGAAGAAGCATTTTCAATTTGCTGTGGGCACTGAAATCACGAGAAATGGAGATAGTTTGATGTTATGGTCGTTCATTAAAAAGCTAAATCATCTTTTCACTTGACTTCAAGGCCGTACACAGAACATTTTTAGCGGGGGGGGGGCAAAACCCCTTTTGAAGAGCTTTTTGAGGATATCCTCTATAGGAGAGCATATACTTTTGGAATTTTTGGGGGGGGGCAGCAGCCCCCCTTGCCCCCCCCTGCTATTTACGGCCATGCTTGACTTCAGTAGTTCTCAAAAAGTACCAAAGTAAAATTTTCAACGATGAGCTTCACAGAAGAAAGAATTTTCACTAAATTCAAAAGTGCTGCCTATACAGCTGCATTTATTAACTTTGTCAAACAAAGATAAGAAAAAACTATACCAAGTTGCTTATTTGACAAAGACCCAAAATCTACCATAAAAATTCCGATCCAGTTCTACCCTAAGATTGAGCAAAGATAGTTCAAAATAAAAAAAAGTATCTTGTCTTTTGTGGAGAATAATGTTACAGTTGAGGTAACATGTAAAACTAGAAAAATCAAACCCTCACTTCCGCTGATGAATAAAATCATTCCCAAGTCATCTGTTATTTATGTGGTGAAAGATACAAAAGGAAACAAAATGTACTACAAAAACTCTTTAGGGTGAATTTAACCTTTTTTGGCAAATCTGAAACCTACAAAGCATCTTTTTAACAATATTGGTCACGCTTTTAAGTCAGATATTCTTACAAAGCCCCCCATTGAATAATAAGAAAAAATTTTTATAATGAAACAAAGCCAACGATTAACGATCCATCCGAAATAAGGTGTTTAGATTAGACCTACAACTCTTTAAAGATTGCATAACTCAGGTAGTGACTTGGGACACAATTAGCTTTGTAGAATAGATATGATTTTTTTTGGATATGATCATTTTATTTGTCAAATTTGACCTCCATTGATCGCATGACTTCTCTTGCAGTTTCCACATTTTGAAATCACAATTCACACTCTGAGGGAGACATAAGTCCAAAAAGCCTCTCTGCCCATAATTTATGTTTCATACTGTATCATCGCATTGACACTTTCTCTAACATGTTTACGAATGCAGCATGAAAACCATACTTTAGAACAACCTACATTCAAGGCCCGTGCATTTTGAACTGAAAGACACGAGAATGTCTTAACGTCAGGGAGGCAAACTTTTCTTTACAAGACATAACCTCCTTACAACGGGGCCTGTTTATAAGGCCACAGGCTAGCATCGGCACTAGGACTGTGGTTTACCTACGTGAAATCTCTCTCCGACGAGAATAATCTATAGTGTTGTTTGTATTTATATTATCCCACTGTTTATATTATTGTAAAGCCAGCCAGCCTAGGTGAGACCTCGGCTTTTAAGACCTGAGATCTTACCTAACCAGATTAGCTTTTTCTCATTTAAACAGTGCAGCCAACGCTGGAGTCTGATTTGGTCTCATTTTATTTGTCGATGTTGTTGAATCATAAAGTCAACTTTACTTTATTTCAGATTCTATGATGTCTAAGATTCATAAAGAACAATTAAAGGAAAAGCTGCGCAAGTGGAAAGTTGAAGTTGTTTCTAGTGATTTACAGGCTGATTCTCTCTTTGTAGAAATTTCTAGGAACAGGGCTGAATATTTTGGACAGCCCCAGATTGTCAGATCACGTGCTATGAATGCTTTATTCGAAAAAGAGAAGCCTCTGAATATCTCCGGGAAAATCAAGCTACAGGAAAGAATTCATCCAAAAAATATGTTTTACGAAAGAGATCAACACATTTTCATTAGAGGAATCGCTGGTATTGGAAAGACAAGTTTGGCCCAGTACCTAGCGTATATGTGGGCGGACGGAAAATATTTTCAAGACTTATTTGATTACATTATCTTTATCGAGTGCCGTCAGTTGAAGGAAAAAGGCAGGGGTAAAAGTGCTACAAAATATCTCACCGAGTTTATAACGAAAAATTGTTGCATTGACCAGATGCCGGCAAATGGCAATAAGGTCCACATTATTTTAGATGGATTAGACGAGTATCACAACTTGGATGACGCTGTAAAGAGAACCAATGGCACACTTGGTCGCCTTTTATCAAAGGACTCCGAGTTTTTAAAGGGACATGCCACGTTGTTAACAAGTAGGCCTCACGTTGAACATCATTTCTGTAACGACAATAATTTCGGTATCTATACTCACTTTGAGATAACTGGCCTCGAAGAGAATCAAGTAGATGATTTAGTCGACCGCATTGCTAATAGTGATTCTAATATTGCGGAGGAAATCAAGAAAAAAATTCACTCTTCACCTGGTATTGAAAAACTAGCGATGATACCACGCTACCTCGAGCTCATATGTTTTTTAATGAGTGACATGAGGAAAGATCAAGACGAGATTATCAACTTCAATACTCTAACCCCCCTGTTTACCTGGATGTTCACAACGCTTTGGATTAAACATATCGAAAAAAATCGGCGGAAAGCCCGAGGTTACTATCAGATTTTCCAGGATCCTGATGTATCGTCGTTTTTGAAATCGCTTTGCAGATGTGCGTATGAGCTGTACGTTAAAAATGAAATTATCTTTTCAAAAGAATCGTTTTCCGAGTGGTTCGGTCAATTGAATTATCAAAGTATCCGTAACATGATAGAAGCATTCATCATAAACAGGGAGAAGGAGGGAGACGAATCGTACCAATTCCGCCACTTAACAACCATGGAGTTTTTTGCTGCAGCACATATTTTTGCGAATCAAATTCCCGTTGAAGAGTTATTTGAAGAAAAGTACCAGCAAGTTGTAAGATTTATTGCAGGTTTTCATCGAGCGGTAGCAGCTAATGAAACGGAAAAGGAGTGCAAAGTTGTGAAACTGTTTGTTCATTGTGTAAAAGGAAATTCAGATGGAGATCTAAAGCAGAATGCGGCATTAAAACGCGACGAATGGTTTGACGAAAACATAGATCATCTCAAACCTCTAAGAGATGTTTTAACAGAAGGATACTGTTTTTTCAAAGCTTTATATTTGCTAAATAAGCAGTCTGATAATCTTCTTCAAATTGCTATTTCTCAAGACGATATCTCAAATTTTACAAAACTCGTCGAAAATCTAAAAAAGAGAGATTGGATTTGGTTTCTGAACCCGATGATTCTGACTTTGGATAAATTACCATCAAGCAAATGTGCAGTTGACATTTTACAATTCTTACCACACTTTTTCAACGTTACCATTCAGGAATCCAAAATCAGCCATGAATGTTGCGAGAAACTATTAGAAGCATTGCAAGCAATCAAAGAAATCAATCTAAAATATCTTGCGGTCATTGACTGTGCCTTTGAATCACAACAATCTTTAATGACGGTTGCTAAATTTGTTACATTATTACCTGAGGTGAGCCTTGGTTATTTGAAAGATGAATGTGAAATAACGAAAGAAATTCTACGAATGGCGAAGTTTAATAAAGACACCAGATTACGTAAATTGGTAATTCAGTCAGCTCAAACAAAAGAAGAGTGGAAGGATCTAATTGCAGAGATACTTGAATCAGATATACACATCAGGATTCATTCAAAGGACCATGATATGATTATCGATAATAAGTAAGTTTCAATAACTATCAGAGCAAAAGATATTATTCAATTTTTGAGGCCAAATTTTGAAACATCCTCAAGTTTTTCTTGGAATTTTTGGAATCTTAAGAGCCATAAGGATTCATAAAGATTTTTAGTTAAAGCGCAAGATTTTTTGGATATTTTGCACCTCAGAAGTGATATAGAGTTCCACAAGTGAGATTAGACAGGGAATTAACTTCAACCATCTTGCTGTTGAACAATGATTATGGCTAGTTCTATAAACGGGAACGGGGAATATTGGAATATTGGAACCGTGGAATATTAGAACCAGGGAACGTAAAATCTCTAAAAAGGGGAACATCACAATGGCACTTTATATTGCAATGCCGTTTACACCAATGGAAAGGGCCGCCCTTCTACAACCTCCACACCAAGCTCTTAGGTTCCCTAACTCTGCAAAATAGCCCTAATCAAAGTTCATCGGAAAGTGGATTTCTCGTGCAGTCCGACTTTTGTAAAAGTCTCAAACATTTTGCAGTGGTCGGCCATTGTCCTTTTCTGCCATATTTTTAGGCATTTTAGTAAGTTAATTTGTAGTATTTTCTTAGTTAGGCTATTTAGAACAGAATGGTCATCCAGGTCGGTTTTATAAACATTCACCTTTGAGATGTGGATATGAAATCAGCCCTGCCCCCCTGGGAAATGTTTGGATCTTTTCAAAGACAAAGAAATAGTTACTTGTAATCCATTCTAATGATGTGATGATTGCTGTCGATATGTTACTGGGGTCAATCTATTCGAGAGGATTCTGAATACATCTTCTTTGTTTTCTCAAAAAGAACATGATCTCGACGACAATAGACCGCTATTGAATCAGATTTCTCTTTTAGGGCGCCGTGACCCCCGAACTCTTCAGATTAGATCTGAATACACTAACCAAAACGTGGCCTTTCTCGTCGTGAATTTTGTTCAGGGTAATAACTTTTCTCAAAATAAAACGTCGGGAAAGAACGGGTGAATCTCTCTCCTCTCTCAGTGAATGATTGTCCATGATATTTTGATAACCCTTTGTTGTGAGATATATAAGACCTTGAACGAATTAAACCCACGCTTCATGAAGGATATTTTCAAACATAAAACAAATTTATCTGGTCGTTCTCAAAGAAATACTTATGATTTGTCTCATCATAGACCTAACCAAGTCACTTTTAGCTCCAATAGTCTTAAAGCCCTTGGACCAAAAATGTGGAATAACTTACCAACGGAAATGAAATCTTCAGAAAATATTCAAAATTTTAAACGTTTGATGAAAAACTGGGACGGAATTAGATGTAACTGCAATGTATGTCAGTTTGATACATGTGGTTAACTGGGCATATCACACTAGTAAATAAAATAGGGGTGTACATTCTGAAGGGGTATCATTTTATCAAGTGTATTTAAAACAGTAAAAATATGTTAGTTATATGTAATGTATTTAAGGGGTTATGTAGATTTCTTCAGGAGGGTTGTATTTAATTAAATTTTAGTATATAGACATTCGAATTAGATTAGTTTCTTAATTTTTGTAAATTATAAAGCTAGGTATATATTTTGAGTTAGAATAAGGTGACACACAAACAAAAACAATATGTGGTGGCAAGGGGCAGATGGAAGAGGAAAGTCTTTCTGTTAGCCTCGGCCTAGCTTGTATTAGTTGGGTCGAAATCTATGGTCCCGTGACAACTTTTAGTAGACCTTGTTTTGAAAGTTGATTTTGGTATTTTAAAGTATGCTCTACAAAATGAGCCTGGGTACATATAATACCCTAGGCTTGATAGGGTTAAAGATACCTGTTTTTTCCAGCGATGAAAAAATTTCCGCTTTGGTATTTTTATTTAAGTTTTTTCTTTCAATTCATTTTGAATCAAACATCCACCATAACAGTAGTAATTTTTGGATGGCTAGTTATATAATCGGGAACGGGGAATATTGGAACGGGAACCAGGGAATCAGAAAGCAAGGGGAAGTTAAATCTCTAAAAAGGAGAACATCGTAATGACACTTCCTATTGCAATGGCGTTTACACCAATGGAAAGGGCTGCCCTTCTACAACCCCGACTTTAAGGTCTTATGTTCCCTGGGTGTGCAAAATAGCACTAATCAAAGTTTCATTAGAACGTGGATTTCTCGTGCAGTCTTACTTTCTCAAAAATATCAAACATTTTGCATTGGGATTTTTTTGAGCCTTATAGTAAGTTAATTTGAAGTATTTTCCTAAGCTAGGCTATTAAGAACAGGATGGTCATCCAGGTCGGTTTCGGGAACATCGGCTCGAGCTCAGTACTAAAATTGCTTAGCTGGAGGGCAAATTTGAGTACCCAAATTGCTTAGCAATTCCATAGCTTTTTTCACCTCAGAATTTGTCTGTTAGAGTTCTGTATCACAATAAGGTGTACAACAAATGTCTTCGCTGCAAACCCAAGGTACTAATATCCACTGTAACCTACTTTCCTATAGCTACTGCAAGATTTTCATTGCTAATTGGATCAGAACTAAAACTTACATTGCCTAACAATCATGTTGGGCCAAATGTTGGGTGAAATGCGGCGTCGTTTGACCGGGGCTTTAACGGTGTTCTAAATAACGGGTCTTATTTTCCTACTGAAACATATAGGAAAACAAGAGGAGATAAGTTTTGAAATCCATAGTCTAAGAATGATAGGACCTAAATTGGAATGTCTTCAATTATGCTTTCAACTACAAAATGAATAGCAAATTCGATATGGAAGTATTTTTTCCTGAAAGTTGTTGCTGCATTACTGAATTAGCCATTTCCTTTTGTTCCTAAATCTGTGTAGTTCAGTGCAATTGAGTTTCAATAGCTATCTATCACGAGCTAATCTTGTTATGCGACTAGGCTCATAGTTTGATACTGGGGTATACCATCTCAAGCCTCTAAGACCAAAAGATCTCTAAAACATGACTCTGCTATAGGTGAACGTTTGCCCGACGACCCAGAATGTGCTCAAGGCTACGGTGAGAATTTTTTTCGAATAATTGGCAGAGCAAGGTCTACATTTCACTTAGGTATTTTCTGATAGAAGTATTAGGCTATAAAAGCCTTTTAAAACATATAAGAGAAGCAAAGATATTTTTCTTCGAAATCAGCAAAAAATGGTTTTTGATGTTTGAATAATCGTTTGAGTCCTCCTAAGGTAACACTTTAGATTAATAAGATTTGTGTTTGGTAAAAATGATATGAAAATATCACAATATTTGACATGATAGTCACCACTTATCATGACAAGCCTTTGATATTTAGTGGGGCAACGTTTCGGGAGAGGTCCGTCTCCCATCATCGGGCAATGAGAAATGTGGTTTCACCCCTATTTAAGCAAAGGTCGGATCGAGAGGTGTGAACACTGAGTGAACCTCAAAGGAGGTTTCTGAGAGATAAGCGCTTAATTTCTATCATTAGTGGCGCCAAAATTGCGTTCGGTGCACTTGACATTGTTTAACCAGATTTCTGGGATTGTGTACGATATCTGATTGATACACGGGGTAGATAGAACGGAATGGATGCTCTCTTTCACTAGTCTGTTCTTCCAGTTCTTATCTTCATCAATTACTGAGATATTGTCCCAATCCATCTGGTGATTTTCGGTCCAACAATGATGGGCAAGATCACTTTTGTCATAACGGCCATGGGTCACATTCGCCTTATGTTCTTTGAGCCTGGTTCCTGTTTCTCTTTTCGATTGTCCTATATAAGATTTGGGACAATCTTTGCATGGTATTTTGTATACGACATTAGATTTTTCTAGATCGTCAACTTTGTCTTTTGGTCTTGAAAGTGACTTTTTCAGTGTATGAAGGGAATAAAAAGTGCACCTTATATTTTGTTTAGACAAAGAACGACGGATCTTTTCACTTGTCCCTCTGATGTATGGTAGGTTCATCGAACAAATAGGCTCCTCTTTGTCTACCTCAGTATTTTGTCTGGGTTTTGACATTCTCTTAGTGACTTTATGAATGTGATCTTGTTTATATTCATTGGCTTGAAGAACCCTTGAGATCCTTTTGTATTCCCTATCTAGATCTTCAAGACCGCTCGTGATAGATTTCGCTCTGTTGAAAAGGGAAGATACGACACTGTTCTTGACACTGTCTAAGTGATGTGAGCCAGCATTTAGATATTGGTCAGTGTGAGTGGGCTTCCTATACACTGATACACTTAGACTTTTATCGGCTTTCCGCTGGACTTTGGTGTCAAGAAAGGCTAGTTTACCGTCTTTCTCTACCTCCGTGGTAAATTTCAATTTCACATGGAGGGAGTTGATGTGACTGTAAAAGTCTTCCATCTTTTCCTTCTTTATTATCACGAACACGTCGTCTACATATCTTTCCCACACTTTTGGTTTCTCAATGTATGAATCAAGGGCAAGAGATTCTTTCTCTTGCATGAAAATCTCAGCGACTACAGATGAGACAGGTTTGCCCATTGCGACTCCATCTGTTTGTGAGACAAATTTTCCATTGAATTTGAACCAAGTCGTAGTCAAGTCGAACTCAATCAGCTCAATCAACTTATCTACGGGTATGGGAGTTTTCTTGCTTAGATCTTTATCTTTTCGGAGTAAATCACTTATGATCTTCAAGGAATCCTTTATTGTCTCCTCTCTATCACGAGCGGTCTTGAAGATCTAGATAGAGAATACAAAAGGATCTCAAGGGTTCTTCAAGCCAATGAATATAAACAAGATCACATTCGTAAAGTCACTAAGAGAATGTCTAAACCCAGACAAAATACTGAGGTAGACAAAGAGAAGCCTATTTGTTCGATGAACCTACCATACATCACATTGCCCATCATTGTTGGACGGAAAATCACCAGATGGATTGGGACAATATCTCAGTGAAAGAACAGACTAGTGAAAGAGAGCATCCATTCCGTTCTATCTACCCCGTGTATCAATCAGATATCGTACACAATCCCAGAAATCTGGTTAAACAATGTCAAGAGCACCGAACGCAATTTTGGCGCCACTAATGATAGAAATTAAGCGCTTATCTCTCAGAAACCTCCTTTGAGGTTCACTCAGTGTTCACACCTCTCGATCCGACCTTTGCTTAAATAGGGATGAAACCACATTTCTCATTGCCCGATGATAGGAGACGGATCTCTCCCGAAACGGTGCCCGCTAAATATCAAAGGCTTGTCATGATAAGTGGTGACTATCATGTCAAATATTGTGTCAGAAACAGCCTTGATAAGTCCAAATGTATTTACTCAATGAAAATATCACTTCTCTCATAAAGAAAGCTTAGATGGCAAAGTGGTCTAAGCCAGTGTTTTTAGATGTTTGGACCATGGGTTGGATTCTCGTAAGGCCTTAAGGCTTAAATTGCTAGTATTTATTATGTTTTGCAAAAAATATTACAAAAGTGATGCCGCTCTCATCAGCCAAGCTTGGATTACCGGATGGACAAAGGCTGTTGTTTTACAGACCGTAGTATAGCTCGACCCTCCTAAGGTACCAGTTCTGATTTCTTATCCAATTTTTCCGTTTGTTATAAAAACTTCCTATTACATTGAATATTTCCTTCCACGTTTTCAAGGTGGAATTAGAAGCAAAACCCTTGTATTTTATCATTTAAAGCTCAATTTGAAAACACATATATTTTCAAACTCATAGTCATGCAACATTTCAAAGTAAATTCTTACAGCTCGAAGAACAGGTTAAGACAGCTTTTTGTCCTTACTCCCTCATCTTTTTCTTCAAATATCAAAATGTTCTCTTTTCCATAAAACGAGCGAAACAATATAAAGCAAAACGTGTGACGTCATATAATAAAAACCTTATTTTCTAGAGAACATGGTGACTTAATGCATTTAACATATAATCTGATTCGTTGATCTCAAACATCAAAACAAGAATCCGCCCGGAGACTATTCCATTTATAAAACCGCGTGTTTAACATTTTGTCTCCTGTTCTGGAGGTTCTTTGACAACCCTTTTCTTAATTTTTTCTCCCGTTAAAGAGATGATCTCTAGAACAGAAGACGCGTCTCCCAAAAAGCAAGTTTCTCTTACTTTCGTGACCGTCTCCTATCTTCCTAAATTTGCGAATACCCGATGAAAAAGTTCACGCCACACCATTACCGTTCACACTGCTCCGTATTAAAAACGAATGAAATACAATTTTATCTTAAAGTATCCTTCTTAGCATTTCATTCATAATGATCTACTCTGAAAGCGGGTAATTTAGGAAGCGGAGAGTTTTGAAAACGCAAAAACGCTGTATGTACATTGAAAAAACAAAACGGCTACTTTGATTATGATAATACTTTTGATAATCATAAATTCTGATCCAGAGCGGAGACATGTGAACATCATTTTTCTCGCGTTTTAATATTTACCAAGAAGAGCAATGTGAACTGGCAAAGTGAATCGAAATGAAAATAGAATGGATACAAACAAACACAAAGCATTTGGAACAATAGTCTTAGGTTTCAATGGTGGTAAAAATGTTACATTCTCCTTGCAGAGGTTGGGCACAATAAGTAGTACGCTAGATTCAGTAATTTCCTACCATGTTGTCATAAAGCTTTAATTCGCTGAAATAGATTCTCTTAAAACGAAAGTGCCAATCAAATCTCCTTTACTGAAGCGGCCTCCCTACTGCTTTCATCCTTGTTTTTTTAGCCTGTGTAAAGACTAGACTAATTTGAGAATTAAGCCAATCGCAATTGTCTAGGAAATTAGCTGCCATTTTTTTTACGGTGATGCAATAATCATTCTCCCAAAGTGGTCAATTTAAAAAACTTCACTTGGCTTTCGAAAGATTTACAGATATTTAGCTAATGTCTATAGTTCATCGTGATCTCTGAGTGTTTTACCATGGTCAGTCGCAGTGCTTCCAACAAAAAGATTGAAGTGAAGGACAATTTCATCAGCAGACAATTTTCCATCAGCATCGTCATCAGCTCCTTCTATCAGATGTTGTGCCTCTGTTTCAGACTCTTTCTTGTTCGGGATGACCCACGCCTTCGTCTCCTCGTAGCTCAGGACGCCGTCTTTGTCTTTGTCGAGGGTGTCTGCAAAGTGCTTTCGGTCTTGGATGATCCATTCTGGAGCGTCTGTTTGGTCGTTGTACTGTCCAAGGAACTCTTTCATGTCGATTGTCCTAGAAGATATTTGAACAGTCTTTGATCCGTACAGAACTTGAGAATGGCTAAGAAAATCAGTCACACGAGAGAAATATAGTCTAGAAACTACGAGAGCATTATGTTAATCTTTTTGTGCTGACAACTGCTCTAATTTTCATTGTCATATTTCGTTAGTGTGCAATATTGTTCTACACTATTAGCAGATAGGTCACATGACATGATGTAATTTTGAAACGTTTTCTTTTGTTAGTGTGCACTCTTGTTATGCTCCACAAGATCTCCGACTGATGCAATGAGAATACAATAATTGTTGTCTATCCTTCTAAACTACCTTCCTGATGACTATGATGATATCAACCGCAGCTATTCTTTATTTTTATTGCCATCCTAAAGACATCATGTTGTTTAGCATGTGCTTCCCAATGCCATGAGCTCTTTAGAAATGCATTTTGGAACAATTTTTGCTTCGACATTATGGATAGCTAGATCCGAAGCGTGCATTATTTTAAGCAATGCATAAAAGACGGTTAGCACAAACGCAACCCTACAATATTCTGTTCTGGGTTTTATCCTAATGATCCGTCCCTTCTATATCATGTGTTATTAAAGAATGAAGAAGGAATCCTTTACTGCATCTCTTCATCCATTGTTCAGAAACATAGAGATGTATCACATTCCTGCCTCATTCTTGATTAACTTATAATAAATAAAGGGAGGGAATGATTAGAATGACACCCAGAACAGAATATTCCAGTGATTGGCATTGGTTGCATTTCGTCCTGACCTTGAACACCTTGTGTAAGTTTGAGAGCAAATGTCATTCTGGGAATTAGTTTTAAATCATATCAAGAAGACGGCTGTTCCAAGACACGATTCTAAAGAGCTTGCGTCTGTGGGAAACCAGTTTATTGGATATTCCATGTTCTCGGATTAGACGATTAACTTAAAATCCTCTAATGATAAGTTATAAATTTGTATTATGGTTTTCACTGACCCGATGTATCTGACGTTTCAATCCTGACTAATCTGGCATACTTTGAAGCCTTAGATACCATTCAAGTCAACCTGTTAATCAATCCTTCTGCCTCAAACTCTCACTTTCGATTCCAACACTGAAAATTTCTGATTTAGCATGCTTTTCACCCTAATTTAAGAGACTTAGACCTTTTACCTAATTCTCAACTTGTCAGTCACCTTGCAGTAACTCGAAAGTATCTCTTGTCCTTGAAAGGGAAAAACATAAGGACTTAGGTAGAGTAAGAATTCACAAATACTTTTTCATTTGCATTTTGTGTTTTGTTTGGATAGAGCCTAGCTCCACTAGTATCTGCGTAAGGTATTGGTTTATGTACAAAGCACACAGGGCTCACTGAATAGGTAGTCTAATCGAGCAGGGCTGCGCTGGTCCTTCCCTCTAGATGTGACCACATCTCCTGGCTAGAATTACAGAGAACTGACAAATTCTCTCCTCACATTTAGTGACAGGTCTGAAAGTGGTTTCAAACCCGGGACCCTTCCAACAAGGGTCGAGTGATCTAACCACTCGGGCATCACCGCCAATGAGTGAGACAAGATTCAACCAATCAGAATGATGAATACATAGAGTATACAGGATTAAGGCTTTACCGGTAAACAAATAAAATCTACCTGTCTCCGTTCAGATCAATGTCATCTAAAACTTCATCCGTAGCAATGTCTTGCATGTGCAAGCTTTCTTCTGGATGTCGGAAATACACAAATTCTTCTCGCTCCAGGAATCCGTCTTTATTCGTATCAGCATGACCAAACTTCTGCTCGTCCTTTTTCATCTTCTTCTTCAATATCTGAAAACATAAAACATATCTTTAACTTAGACTAAAAACTCAAAAAGCTACCAAGAGATGAAAAGTTTCGCTACTGAAGAATATTTTATCGAAACGTTCAATGCTCGGTTTATTTCTAAATCTTAAAGATCAGCTGAAATTGTAAGCTTATATAAAAGGATTGCATGATCCAAATTACAGTGGAGCCCGATTCGGCAAAAGCTGGTCCAGCCAAAGTAACGAGGAGGCCGTATTTACAGGGTCTTTTCATGAAATTAGGAGAACTTAGAAAATTGTTGTAATAACGACGTAGCTGTATACGAGGTGACCATAAGGCGAGATCTCACTGTGAGCCTGTCTAACCCTTATGATTTAAACAGTGTATAGCCTATTCGTTCACCAGAAGTCCTTGACAATATGCAATCAACCTAGAAATTAAAAGGTCTCACAAATTGCTTTCATTTCATCTTCTTCTTACATTTACTAATTTAAAACGTGTAGCAACGAGTAAAAACCGGTAAAAGTGAGTTGGATTAGATTAGAGGCAAATATGAAATGATAAGGTTGGCTAGGGTTAAGGTTAGGGTTGAGTTGGGCTACTTTTGTCATTTGTGCCCGTTTCTTTCTCTCTTTATGCATATCTCTTCTTGTTTCCTACTCATTTCTATGAACTTTATACTCAATTCCTATCTGTTTGTACATATTTCATGTTTTAGAAACAACGTATTCTTCTAAAAAGTATAGATGCCGAACTAAAGCTCTTAGATCTTTAGCTCAAGCTGTGAACAAAATTTGAGGTATTTCAGCTGATTTTTCGCCATATTCTCTGCTAATTTCTAATTGGTTTCATACTTAGGTGTAACACAAAATCTATTTGCAAAATAGGATAAATCAGTATGAATCAAACGTTAATCTGTGGACTTAACTGTCATATCGTAAAGACACTCAATCAATATCGATACTTTGCAGTAACTATCAAAGCTTTCTGAAATGCGAAAAACTGTTATGTGTGATTTGTGGCTTATCGATGCAAACGAACCCCTGAATGAGACTGTGAATGACTACGAAGGATAAAAATCTTTGAATTAAATTACCATTGTTATTATCAAAATCAATGGAAAGAATGGAAGATTTTAGAAAGGTAAGATTTCATGATGATCTTTTAAAGATCATTATGAATCTTTTAAAAATCTCATGAATCTTTTAGATTTGCTAAATTCAGTTTCAACAATGCTGCTCCATCTTTAATCACTAAAAAGCTTTTACTTAGGCATATCTCCTTCCACAGCAGTTGGCACCATTTGTTAAAATTCTCCCAAAAAGTATGCTAGAATTTGTTCAACCTACCTCATCCATGGATGCTTCATGATCCCACTCGCCATAATGAGATGCTTTATACTCCTTCCATGTCAACTTCCCATCTTTATCCTTATCATCGTACCTGATATGGTCATCAATCATGTCCCACATGTACCTTGTCCTCTGCAGCTCGATCCACTGGAACAGCTCATCTTGGGTGACGAACAGGTCGTTGTTTTTGTCGATCTTCACCACAATCTTCCGCAAACGCTTCTTCGATTCTTCGTCGGACAGTTTGTCGAAGTCGTGGCCGTGACCCCGGCCTAAAAACGCCTCGTGGTCGTAATCAAGATTGTGCTGTTCATTTTCGAAATGCTTGTTCTCCGAGAGAGTGGCGTGCGCTCCTTGGTGGTCAGAATGAGCGTTTGCAGAAATAAGCAGTTGGAGAGCACAAACAAATAGGAGCATGTTTATGTGTTATTGCTTTCATATATAAATTCAATGCTTTATGCTCTATTCTGGAGTACTATTCCAGTAGTTGGATGCCACAGAATATCAAAATAACAGAAGGCCACAAGAGTCAATGTCACTTCAATATTCCATAAATGTAGCTCTATATGTGCGTCTGAGCAACTGCGTCTCTGGCGTATAAGATTCTTTCAGCTATATATTCTATATATCGTTACTTCTAACCTATCTACGTGCTTCCACTTATGCTGCTGCTGTCAAATGTTCCGAATGCGTCCACTGCCAGAACCGTCCATTAAGAACACGTTTAAAAGCGTAGAATCGTTTATAAGCTAAGCGCATACGTGCCGTAAGGTCATTGATAGAACACGTGTCTGTTTCAACAGAGAATCGGTTAGTCCAGCAATCGCCATATTTTATCAGGCCGCAGTTGAGTAAACAAGCGCTAATTGCCGAGTTGTTCAGGAACAAAGCAATGCAAAGAGAAACTCTTGATGTTTTGATTGGCTCGCTTGTGTAAATAAGACTCTTAAAAATTCTCAAACGAGCTCTATCATGTTTCGGCCTATATAGGCTGTGATTCGCACATTCATGCACAACATTTTAACTTTTCACGCATTCACACAATGTAAAATTGGATCTTTAAGCTCTACTCATCTGAATTTCACGTCTCAATTCACAAAATTATGCATAAAAAATCAAATTTTACGATTACACGCACATATGATTGCCAATAATGGAACACACAAAAACATGGGAGCCCCGAAATTTCGTAGTAAAGTTTTAATGATAGACCTTCAATGAATTCCAACGTAGAATCCACGCCGAAAACGCTATCTGAACAATCTTTCGGAACATTCTGTCGAAACATTCTTTCTCAAAAAAGAGATTTCTGAAAATGCTAAACATTTCAAGATGAAAAGGCAACCAAGAGATTACAGTAAAGCATTGTCAAGTTTCCCTTAAAGAGGTGTAAGTCGTGGGGAGAATGGGAATGGCATTGGTTTGATTTTGGGCCGGGAAAATGGAATGGGATGTTCTGGGACTGGTATTTTGATTCACGTTGTCACGCAGACTTACGTCCTTTCGATGACAATCTAGTTCCTAATTACCAAGCCGATCACTCTAAGTCATCCACACTCAATATAGTTAAAAAAGTTACAAGGACGGCTGACTGCAAATGGGAAATGGAAAACCAATAGACCGTGAATGGGGATTAGACATGTAACCCTTGTCCGAGGGTCATTATCTTTTCATACAAATTGATTTAAATAAATCGGACAAGAGCTCACTATCCATCCTCATGTTCTGCACAGACCACACACTGTCATGATATAATCATTTTACTGATAACAACCTGCATTTCATATATCTACCATTAATCAGTGAAATCACATCCTCTACAGAATTTGATAAAAACTAAATCTATGTTTATCCTTTAAAATTCCAGCTTCCTAATTACAAGTTTTTTAAAAGGAGAACTTTGAAGAATCCCTTAAGACGAAGAATCTTGTTCAAGAGAGTTTATCAAATTACCATGGTTTGAAATGGCTGATACCAAGACAAATCCTAGGGGGTCTTAGTTGTTTAGGGCCACGTACCCATCGCAGAAGTTAGTAAACCCTAAACCCCTACCAGTAGTAGATTAATTCCTAAGCCGTAGTAACTTTACGCTCCAGGGGCAGAAAGAATACCTGGTAACCTTATTAAGTAACAACCAAATATACTTGCATTAGCATTGCTTTGCAATAGTACAACATTGAGAATTAAAGGCATGTTCGATATCACTAAATCAGAACTACATCAGAGAAGAACACTGTAAATTATCCTTCATGTGTTTAATAATCATAAAAAATAGTCTCGTTATAGATCAACGTGGATTAGATTCATATACTGTCTTGAAACTTGCAAGACAACCATATCAACCTTCATAACCATGTATGGTATTAAAGACACCCAAAATGACTATTTTTCTACCTCTAGGAGATTGCTAAATTTGGAACCCCAATTTCGCAACAGGTACGTCACCTTGAACCACAAGTCCCCCTGCGGGGTAATTACCCTTGAAAAATTACCCAGTCTCCACTAAATGAAAAAACTCATGACAAAAGCGCGTGGTCCAAAGTTTTCTTTTATTTTGTATTGCACGTAAAGTTGTCCGGCGTTCCATACTTGTACAGAGTAAACTTTCCGTCACTTCCTCTATCGATAAGCTGGGCATTTGTGGATGCAAAGCTCGGGTCTTCGTCGAAATAACCAAACGGCCTGATGAAGAAGGAATACGCATTGCCGACTGTGCTCGTCATTGGAATGTCCTCAGTGTTGGGAATGTGAAGGCCTCCAATGCTAACCCAGGCGACTAAATCTTCGTTTTCAATTACTTCGTTGTCATCAACGATGGAGTCGAAATCAAAAGCTGGGTCTCGGGTCATGTACTGGTTGTAGATGCTACTACCGTACCGCTCCCTGTCGCTGTATTTGGTTACGGCGAGTTGGTATTTGGTCCAGGACACCGCTTTGTTCCAGAGATAGTCATCAGAATACAGCTGCTTGCATTTGCTCTTAATGTCGATGCGGTACCCTTTCGGCTGGCCATAGGTGTTGTTCGCCTTCTCGTTCGTAAACACGAGGTATTTGGGCTTGTCGAAGTCATACCTGAGGACGGCGTCTTTCTCTGTTTTCTTGGTGTTTTTCACGACTTTCTTCTTGATTCTGTTCGCATTAGTTTCCCATTCGTATCTGGTGTTCTCTGCCACGACATCGACTGTGTGGTAACTGTTCTTCTGTCCCGCCACGTCCAGGTCAACTTTGTAGAGCAAGAAATGGTCGTGCACTGAGCCTATCATGTTCTCCATCGTCAAGAACCCATAATCCGCTTCTTGAGGGGTGTAAACTGCAGGGTTGATGTATCCTGACGGGCTTGTCTTGACTTCAATGGCACCATTTTGGTGTAACACGTAGTCGAAAACATAATCATAGTTGAATGGTGTAGAGATAACTCTGATTGTAAGAGCATGATCCATCATACCCCCCATGCTCCATAACCCCTTTACCCCAGTCGATTTTCTATTGAATTCGAGATCCATGTGTCTCCATAGCGGCATCTGGGGGTTAGTTTCAAATATACAGATACTTCTGCTGTTTTTTATTGGCTCGTCAGATTGCAGGAAAACATAGCTGTCTAGATACAGTGCAGTTTCAGGGCAGTCAATGCCATGGATCAGCGGTGTATTGCTAGAGCCGAGTCCCCAAGATGAGTCCAGATAATGTGTGTTTGATGTTTCGGGATCATATCCTGAGTAATAGGCAATACCCTCTTGTAAGCTGACTTCATAGGCAATTCTTTTGCCCTTGAATCTAACGTCAAATAACGCAGGACCGGCAGTGGGGCGAATGCCAAAGTCAAACCGCCAATTCATATAGGAAACAGTGTTACCTTGCACGGAGAAGCGCCTACCGTGTGGCTCAAAAAGTGCGGGGCCTTTGGCGGGTTTCACAGGGACAGGATCTCCTCGTCGCTTCATTGTTGCCCTGAGCTTAATTTGCTCGGAGGGTTCTGGCATTATCATCATTTTCAGCGTCTTGCTTTTGTAACTGGCCATCAGTTGCGACACCGTATCAAACATCTGGTTGTTGTAAACCACCTAGGAATATGTAATGAAATATCACTTTTTCTGTCACAACTTTCAGACCAACGCGCAATCTTTGAAATGTTAAGGCCACTAACGGTCAGGAAAGTCAATTAAAGCACGATGGCAAAATATGTGTGATTTGTTCATTAAAAAAGATCCAAGTACAGATGCACTGCATCGAAGTTCACGCCTTAAATCTATACAAACATATGGGACTCCTATAACAAGAAAAACTCAGAAAAACTCTTTGCACGACACACTCCTACCCTGTAAAGAAATGTGACCTGGGGGTGTTTGCCTGGTTGCCCGTCGACTACTGGATCTGCAGTCTCATCTAATGTCTATATGTTCTCCTATTATCGGGTCTATTCTTTTACGCAGAAGTCATCTTGGAATGTGAACTCTTTTGCAGTGGGATCGTGTGCCACAGACCCAAATTTGTTGCTAATCCATTGAAAACTCACGGATCTTTTTGATAAGTAGGTCTTTGAGAACAGACAAAATACTTATTAGTTGAAATGAAGATTTGAATCAGATGGACCAGAAGCGAAAAAGATGTGCTTTAATTGCAAAATTTGATAAACTTTAATTTATCATATTTTCCCCTAATATTTGCCAATGATTTCTATAACAACAATTTTTTCCATTTTATTTTTGCATTATCATACATAGTATTTTTCAAGGAGTTTTTACCACTGGGAACATTATTAAAAGGAACCCAACACTATTCAACAGCTTTAGATAACGGAGCCCCAATTATAGTGGTTTTAATAATAAAAGTATTTTCACTCCCAACCTTCCCCCCTCTCCCTTTAGCATCTAGAATCCAGGCTACGTTAGTAAAGTACAAGCCATCTGGTAAAAGTATAGGCTAGCACAACAAAGTTCCAAAGTTGAGGGAGAATGTTTTCTCTATCACTACTAGGAAAGCATTGCGGCAACAGGTGTTGTCTTTTCCAGTAGTTATTCTCTGTAGTTTTGCATGCTTTAGGGATTTTTGGCCTGTCAGTTTTAGATGGTAGAAGATTCATCTAAATCAGCATCTTATCTTGAATGAGTCATTATTGATCGTAAGATAAGCAAATCGGAAGCCCAATCCTAAATATTGTTGATATAAAGCCTATATGTTTGTAATTCCATAGTGCCGCAAGTGTATGAATGAATGCAAGTATGAATACATTCTTATCACTTACCTTCAGTAGTCGGAGATTGTTTGGATCGGTGTAGTCTACCAGCATCTGCAGAGGGACGTTGAAGAGATACATACCCTTGATATTGCGACTGAATTGCACCTACGACAGATATATACAGTTATGTTAGGAACTCATCTACTTCATTTACTACTTTCATATACTCACCCTGGAGAACGTCTATGCAGGTATACAGTACTGTGGAGCGTTTTCAGTACTGTGGGGGAATGTCATCAGTATCCCGGGGCGAAACCATCAAAACATTGGAAGAAGGTGTCCAGTACTGTGGAGGATGTTAAGTTCTGTGGAGGATACTATTGTTCATCGGTGCTGTAGGGGAATACCATCAGTTAGTACTGTTGATGGAAACCACAAGCTCTGTGAGTGATACCTCTACAGTACTTATGATATCCCTCTACAGTACTAAACAGCATCCCCATTACTGATTGTATCCATCCACAGCACTGATGAATGATGATATCCACCGCAGTGCTTAACATCCTCCACAGTACTGCATAGACGTTACCGAGGATGATAATACTTTCACTATATTATATGTAGTAGTGATGAAGTCCATTAAACAACGCTCCTTCTGGAAATAAGGCCACTTGCGTCCTTTTTTAGGCCAGCAGAATGTTTAACATTCTTCAGCATGTTAACTTCACTTATGTTTGCGATTGATTGAATTATCTTAATCAAAAAATACCCTTAAAAATACCCATGTCAAACATGCCCGAAAAGAAAAAAATGCTACATTGGTACCCAACTATGGAAATGAACTTGAAATTTCGCAGAACGGTTGATTTTCAAATTAAAATAGAATCAAGCTATGGATTAAGTTGTATCATAAACTAGTATTATACGAATAGTCTTAATCGGTAAAAAGCTTAAGGATGGTATGGAAAATTGGAAAAATGATGAAACATAATAACTACTAAAAGTTTTGTGTTAAACATTCATCAGAGTAGTACGTCAGAAAGAGAACGAAAACGAAACCTACTGAATTGCTATACCTAGAAGTGCTGATAATTGAACCACGGGTCCAGCTAGATGAACAATTAGCAATTACTGAAAGAGTCCAAGTGGAGAAATCAACTCCTTCTGTCTACACAAGACGAGATCCAGGGTTTTGATGAAGATCGACTCCCAAATTTCTAAACGAAATGTTGTCGTTCCCCTCCTAAATTCAGTGAATTCTGTTTTTTCGAGTCAAACTTGAATCCTTTCTCAATCATATGACTTGTATTCTAAACAAGAAAGTTCATAATTTAGACAATGAAAAACGGAACATACCCAAGTATATCTCTTCTCAGACAGCTTTCTTCCAGATTGGCCAATGGGAAGAGTTACCAGGCAGTGGTCTGTACAATTATGAAACCAGTAATTAAAGCTCTCCTTTAGCAAGGGATAGGCTTCTTTAGTGGCATTATACATCAGCGGGTAAGCCTTCTCGGCCTCGAACCACGTGAACGGCCTGGCGTAGAATGGAACAGATGATTTTCGGTACTTCTGACCTATCTTGATGTGGTTGTTGGGCTTTGGGAGAGGTCCAACGATGTACTCCGTGACAGTCTTGGGGCTAGTGCCCCCATGGATGATCACAACCCTTGCTTTTCTAAGGGGCCTCTTCCCTTTGTTATCGAGAAACTGCAGAGCCTCGGATTTCTGTGGCAAGAACAGCTCAATAGCGTAGATGAAGTTACGATCAAGACTAGCATTTTTGTACCTGTCAAGAAAATAATGAACTTCATTCGTAACAGATTTTACCATCGAAACGATGAACATTCTCATTTCATTTAACTTTTCACTGAGCACACCTCGATGAATGTTCGTGGGGTGAAAAAATAACTCCTCTCCTAGCCTGCTCTGACTCGAGTACATAGGACTCCACCCAAATCGAGAGCCCACTCCTTCGAATAACAAACGTACCCCAGGCTCCATATTCTCCTCTTACTTAAGCCATGTACATTAAAACCTCTCAGGGGACCATTATGGAAATAAGATCATGACCCTTTCATGCTATCCCCATTTGGTGAATAACAGAGTAAAGGGATTAACAATGCATTTCTACAAGCCTGTTTAATGGTTGCCAGCTCATCAGAAGATCTTCATATATAAAGAGAAATGAGACAAAAAACCACAATTTGCTCCTAAACTTAAAGTTTCTGGCCGTCACCAACAATCTTCAGTTGGTAACTAATGGATACAAAAATAGTAGGAACAAATATTCTCTACTCTTGTTGAGTATCGAGAACTATGTATTGAACAAGACATCACTCTGAAAAAATACAGAGATACACATACGAAGTCTTTGCCTCCGCTCTCTTAATACAGTGCTCGATATATTCCATAATTTCTCATAACAGCCAGCAGCCATACAAACATACAAGTTTCACATAACAGGAAAACGCTTATATTAAGAAATACACCAAATTGCAAACTACTGTTTCAACCAATAACCGTACTCGGGGCATAAATCAAATACATACATACCTCATGACGTCGAGTGAAGGCTGTTTCAAGACATAATCTCGAATGCTCTTCAGTTCTGCTTCCGTCAAATCGTGAAATATGCTTTCAGTTTTGTCTAGGTCGATGGGAAGGTTCAACAATGACTTGCATCCTCTGGTTTGCGTGGATTTATCGATCGGTGTGGTTTTCGAGTGGATTGGTTTGCTTGCAGAAAACCCCACGATGACTAGCACGAGAAGTAGCACGCAAAGCACGATCAGGATCACCAGCAACCATCGCCATTTTGTAGGAAGCTGTAGGAATCCACCATCTTGTTCTGGAATGATGGAGGTAAAGAATTTCAGGGTTATTCAAGAAAAATTCCAGTTGAAAATAAATTGTTAGAAAGAGCCTCTTTTTCAACAGCCATATTAGTTGGAAAGCTTTTCAGAAATAAAAGAACCAATATTCGGATGCACTATTTGTGAAGAAGGAGGATTTGGAAAATCAAGACAATTTGCAACAACGAAAATGATCCGAGTAAGACTCGGACTCGAACCCACGACCTCTAGATTAATTGCAAGAATATTAACTAACTATAAGATTAACTGAAGCACTTATCGTCATCGTCAGCTCGCGGATTCGAGTCCCACTTGGGTCATTTTTATTCTCACAAATCATCCCGATTGATCAACTATTTGTACGTTTGTTGTTTGTACCCATCCAAAAAATATATTATCAACCTCAAAAAGTAGGAATCTTTGAAGGCTTGATATTTTGGTCTTTAGAAAGCAAACTGTAACTCTTTGCGAATGAATTCTATATTTGTGTTGCACGCTTTTCGGACCATTTACTACCTCTGACCTAAGTATTTGGATATTTGTAGTGTGTTTGCTATAATTTTGTGCAACATCTATAGAAAACATGGGAAAACTGAAATATTTCTAAATCTAGGTATTTGGGTTTAAAGCTTCATAAAACATTTTCAACAACAGGAACCAACACATCTCGCTTACAAAAACCTAAGATAGGAAGTAAGGGCTCTGAGGAACACTTATCGAAGAAAGGCTTGAGAACGACTCTTAAAGCTTGGTTTCCACTAAGCGTTAAATCGCGTTATTTCAGAATTCTGATGTTGGGCTAAATTTTACCCCGTCCCAGTTTCCACTTAAAACATAAATTAGCGCGACGTGATGTTGAGACCCGATACATTTGAGGATTATGGATGAAACAGTTGAAGAAGAAATCCCTCTTCTTCTTCTTATACGTAGAAGGAGGAAGACAAGATTGGAGAAAGTACAGAAAAGGGGAAACACCGGTACTGGGTAAGATCAGTATTGAAAAGACGACAAGAGCTTGGAGAGTACAGTCGCCTGGTACAAGAATTGCGAAATGATGACAGAGAGAGCTCTTTCAGGTAGGCCAACATGTGCTTTACATCGTCTTTTCATACAGACAAGGGAAGGCAATAACAGTATTGGCAAGCAGCTCCTCTTGTTGCAAGGATACCGCCATCTTAGACCTTGCAGGGAGATCTTGCAAACGAGGCTCTGTCGGCTTCATTTGATGTAAAGTTATCGCGGCGCTAAACTGGGTTCATCACTTCCTTCATGCCATTGTATCTTGAAACTAAATATTAGCCTAAAAATCTTGTTGCTCATATCTGGAAGTTAGCCGACGAAAATCAACTAAAGTTGCCAGATCCCACATCTTTTTGCCCATGGTTCCACAGGGAACTGCAATATGGTTTGGATGGTAACGGCTCTCCCAGAAAATATGAAAAATTTGCTTATGAAGTTGGATGACAGTTAAGATTAAGACGCTAATGATAGCTACATTTGGAATGGACAATGGTATTGATGAAGACGACGAGCTACAAGGTTAACTTTAAGATCACAATTTGTTATTTTACTATAACATCACTTGCTTATTCTCAATGTTGTGATTTTTGCCTACCATTTGATTCAAATGCTATCATAACGGTGCAGATGGTGCCCAAGCCAGTATCGAATGGTTTTGGGTCACTTAAGTCTGATGTCCTGCTCAAAATTTCCAAAATGCGAAAAAAACTTCATGTAGGAAAAAGGGTAAATTTTAGTCACGTGACCAAAACAATTGGCGTCTTTACCTTAAAATGTCAAAAGGAGCCAATCAGTGTATACTTGAATGAAACTCATCAGCAAAATGCGTGTAGTAGTTACTTCAGAATTAGGGATTTGATTTTCAACTCCTCCGCAGAGATCAAAATCCTTAGAACCCGACTTTAGCCCTTTATATTCTCCACCAAACCCTACCAACCAACCCTAGGGCTACACAAAAATCATAGTGGGGTAAATTCTGTATAGAAGTGGTACCTACCTACAACACAGCCTGGTGTATTTTAGCATAGCAAATTCTAGTATTTTTTTAACCCTTTTGTACGTAGGTAACTGATAACAAAAGCAAAATTCATTCCTGAGAACACCTCCTTAATGGCGTGCCATGGTCTTGCAACATCCCCATACAACCAGCCCTGGTTTAGCTGATGGTTAAATTTGATATTTCAATGTTCACTGAAATTCCATCAAACTTCAGCTGTTGAAACAAGACACTAATGTGAGGATTTGATTATCAAGTGTCGGCCTGGAATATGTCAATAGGTTGGCCTGGAATACTTTATGTTTTTGTAACTTCAAAACCATTCTTATATAACAATTAGTTTGATCAATCAAAATAATTTGTGAAAATGAAAATCACTTTGGGCAGGATTCGACTTCTGAATCTGCGCCTCAACTACTGTAAACGTGTTTTTATAAGTAACTGCTTTATAAGCAAGTCATTACTCGACAAGACAAAAACTTAAGCAATTCTAGTACTGGATGGAGGAATGCTAAGCAATTTAAAAAATTCTAGTTCACATCCAATTGGCCATGAAAATTGTGCAGTAGCTATAAAGAAGTAGGTTACAGTGGATATTGGTAATCCCAGCACACTTTTGTATGGAAGATACTATTCACATATGTTGCACAACAACTTGTGAGATAGTATTGTAAGAAACAATTGTTTTCAGTTAAAAAAACTAAACAAGTGCTTAGCAATTTTGAGTGCTCAAATTTGCCCTGCAGCTAAGAAGCTTTTAGTACTGAGCTCAAGCCAAAATTGCTTATTAAGAAAATGCATGTAGACCAACAGGGCAGCGTGGTAATCCATTAACACGAACAACCCGAGTCAGATCGTGCACACCTCCACCACTCACCAAATGTAGAGACGAACCTATCCAGCTTGTGCAGAACCTGTTTACCAGTGAAGGCTTTCCAACAGCCGGAGGAAAGTCACCCCCCCCCCCCAAAGTTAAATAGGGTTGACAAGCAAACTCGAAAATAAGCAGGATTGGCAAAATGAGTCTAATCAACCCGTGTAGGATAGGGCTTGGGTTGGTCGATGAAATGGATGGCCCTGGTCCTCAGTTGGTAGAACAGTTGGGGTATAGACTCGGAGGTCGAAGGTTCGAACCATGCCCGTCTATAGCCAACTATTTCGATCTATCAGAATTAACCTGCCATCTGCTACATCTTTATCGTTTCTTTAGCATACAGGTTTTGGCTTGGTTGTAGCTAAATTGTCTCAATGTTTTTGGATCCACCTCTCGGATGCTTTTAAAACAACCTTAAACCTCCTTTGTAGTAAAATCCTGCACACCTGCACACCTACACAGCCATTTAACTATTTCTTAAATTCATTCACAAAATACTTCGACTAAATGGGATTAACCTACTTTTTGCTAGTCTTTGTAATGTCTCTTTAGCATAAAGATTTTGGCTTGGTTGTAGCTAAATTGTTATGATGTTTTGGGGTCTTCTTCTAAATTGACCTAAATTCCTTGGTAGCAAAAACCTTCACACCTGCACAGCCATGTGACCAATTCTTATCAAAACGTGAATTGGGACATGTGACGCAATACTGACTGCTTTCAGCGGTTAGCGCACGTCTACTTGTAACCACTGTGGGCTCAGCTGTGGCCAAGGAATATCAGGGCTCAATTCTCCCTTGGGGAAAGAACACGATTTCGAAAATAATTCATTATAAACATACCGTGTATAAAAATCAGACCCAAGATGCATGGACCAGAGCCCTGGGAACATGAGTGGACTGTAATTTTCTATAGGATAGGAGAAGTATTGTATAGGGTGCACAGATAGCGGAGGGGCGGGGCGGGGCTGTTCTTGATGATATAAATTGTGAATGGTTTCTTACGTTTTAGGATTGATAAATATTTCACCCAGGGCTTTCGAATCCAACAAGGATGATAACCTCATATTCCTTGGGTGTAAATAGACAAGGAGTACCCCAAGACTCTTTTTTAGGGCCCTACATTTTCAATTTATCTACAACTTCCAATTCATTTTCTCTTCCTGAAAATAAGGCTGATGTGGTAACACCACTAGAGTTCAAAGTAATGTGACTACCACACGGTCTAACGATCCAAAGAACTAAGTACTACTTTTCTTTCGAGCATTTTTCTTAAAAATTCGCATTACAGTTGCTCAATTGATAAAAAGTCTGCGAAAAATAAGAAAACCCAATCTGTGAGTAAACCCTTCTGTTATTGAAGGGATCGTATTCTGTGGTGAGATTTCCAATGTGTGTTTGATGTTGACCTATTCATCTAGACTACAAAAGCTTTCAAGTTTCAAGTTTCTAACCAAGGCCAAACCATGGTGTACAAGGGTTATGCTGCTTTCAGACCCTAGGGGATGCCTGCTTCACTCTTTTTTTAATAAGCAACTGGACTGGTCTTAGCTCCCAAAGCTTCTCAATTCATTTGGGTTTTTCAGCCCTCAATTTACTTGCCAGCTGCTTACTAAAACAAAGCATAGTCATTGTAAGATCCTAAACCACAAACTGAACTGCTGTAATCTATGGCAAATGCACGAAAAACCAAAATCCAAATATGAAATCATTTGACAATAAAATCTTACATAATAAAACAAGCTAGGCTAATTTCTTCCATAGAGCTTTAGGAAATTTGCAAATTTGACTACAGGAGCAAGAAACCAATTCCTAAGCAACTGCTAAGCCTCTGAGAGGGACACTTCCAGTCAAGCAATTACAATATCAGCCAAACCTGATACACGAATTTTCTGATAAATAACTTGGAACTTGGTCCAACATTTCGTTTTCCTATCACCATCTAGTTTTTCATAAAAGAACCTAGCTTAGGTCCTAGTAGCAAGGGCTAAAGCTTTTAAAAAAATATTTCGCAATATTCTAGTCATAGAAATTACTAAAAATGAGCTATTTCTGTCACTTTACGTTTCCTTAAATTGTCTTCGTTGTAGTATGCAATTGAATGTCTTGCTATAGTAATCAACACAAAAATTGTAATCCCTCAAACGTCCCAAAAAACAAATAAAGAAATGTAAGAAAAAATGCGTGGAAATTTCAAGCGTCTTCTTAATTGAGGGTTTTTACAGAAAATTGTCAGTATGCTAAATCTTCGTACCAAAGTTTCTTAGCTTTCACCCCAATTATGGAAGGAAAAGTTTCTTATCACATCTTATCTTGTTTTACTTCCTATACCTTCATTGCAAACAGCTAAAATGACTTATTAAATGTAACCACACTGAACTAGGAACAAAACCAGCATTCATCTCTGTAGGACTGAAGTGTGATGGTTGTTGTTCTCCTTAAGGAAAATACAAAAGTTTCTCAACCATTTTGGTACACGTATAATCTCCTTTCAAAGTTTCAGGCCGTAAGGTTTCTTATAAACTGTTTTTATAAAAAATTGAGTGTATCTCCTGACGAGGGAGCAATCAAAATACAGACTTGATGAGAAGGACCGGTCGTTCAATGTATATTTTCTGTTCGGGAGCACTATTATCGCTCTACTATCATGCAGTGCGCTGTTTACCTGGAAATTGAAAGCCAGACTATAAAAAAGGACATTCTGTATGGATTTATTGATACAGATCGAAAACCCCATCAAAAAGAGGAATAAAAATAAAACCAAACAGAATTTGAAGACCAAACCGTCTGATTAATATTCTTACCATTCTTATTATTATTTGAATGCCGTTTCGAGTTTTCCCCATTCAGTCTCTTTTCTTCGTCCTTCTCCATGCTGACGGTAGCTTGCTAGTGGCCTGAAAGAACCTTGGGATTTGAGAGCTCCAGACTTCAGCTCTCGCATAGTAATTTGATGACCATGACCGAAAGGAGAACCCAGGACCAGGATCAAGAAGCAGGACCCCGGACCATCACACAGGGGCATGACCAATGTGTTTTACAGTTTGTGGATACTACTGACCAAAGTAAGTGGGGTGGAAAAAGGGGAGTTTGTGGGTCATAATAGCCATATAAGTCTTTTATTGATAATGCCTTCTGAAGGCAAGGCGGGACTCCACATATTTAGTTTTGGGGTTAGAAATTTGTATGTTTTCGAAGAAGTGCCTAGTATACCTTTGCGTATGCTATTTCGTGTAAAACTGGTAAGATCTGATATATCAGTCTTAAGCTGAGTGTTTCTCTTACAACACATGGTTAACAAAAAATTCTTATAAAGCAATAGGCCTTTACTTCGCAAAACAGGAAAAAGATGTTATGTGTGGCTGGAATCTAATTAAACCAATTTCCCAAATAAGAATATTTTGGGGTTGAAAATCTGCAGAATTTCGTACACTATTTGGAATTTCTCTGACCCCCTCACCTACTCTGCGGATTTTCCTCGGACTTGATGCAATCTTAATATACAGACAGCAAAAATGTTTGTGAACCTATGTAATGTAGCTAGTCAGCAAATTTGAATAATGTTTTAACCAATCAAGGCCGTTCATTGAAACAGCTTATCAGCCAATCAGAAAAGCTTAAGAGACATGACAATAGCATCCCTTGCTCAGAGCTGCCATGGCTATCTTTGGACCTGCCAGCAGTGAGAAATACCGCCACCATCCCTAGGGATGCAGTGAGAGAGGGAGCTAGGGATGCAGTGAGAAAGGCACTGTCCTGGCATTCATGTGCATAGCGAGTGGTATCACAAATAGGTATCATTGCAGAACCTCGGTAGCACAACCCATACAGTAGTAGGTAGTGTCCTGTACCCCATCTCGGGCCATTACCATTGTCGATTACATTCAAAAGAGACAAATATCTCAAGTTTAAAAGACAATATGAAAAATATGAAAGCTACGCTTATAGAAATAAAATATACTTTAAATTAGTTAGTTATGATAAATGAAATCGCCCTGTTGAATTGAATGATTCAGAGAGTACTTTAATCGCCTTTTTTAACGGCTTCTTCTTCGATGCTGAAGTTGTACGTATACTAAAAGCAAAAAGAAAATAAGTAAAAAAGAGATCTAACATTTTCATGGATTCCTTTACACAAGTTCGTAATTTAGAAACTTCCTAGTTTAAACGTCGCATTTCTGCTGTGTCGAATTATGTTCAATTCAATGCAGCAGAAACTCAGCAAAATGCAAAAGTGGACTCGAACATCGAACGAAATTCTGTCGCGTGAAATTGAATATGCAGCAAATCCAATAAATGCGACAGTAGTTCACCAAGCATGGAAACCTACTGCCACATTAAATCATTCAATGCGAAAGCGGGTTCCAATCTAGCATTTGTGCTGAACCTTATTGACACTTAGTGCTTTTTTGGCTAGTTTTATTCACTTCGACGTGACGGAAATGCGACCCTTAATCAATACCTAACAATGTAGACAAACTTGACAAGAAACTCAAAACTCAAAGAGATATCTTTTCCAAGAGAACTGCCGAAAGGGGCAATTGGAAATAAGTTGATATTGGAGTATCTCTAGCATCTTGTCTTGAACCCTTATTTCATTTACTTCTTATGAATAATGATGACGAGGAAAATCGGAGACAAAGCGAAAAATAAGTTTTTGCAAATCTGTATTCCGGATTTATGGGTACAATTCTTCAGTTGATCCGAATTTATCCATGGGCTAGATTTATAGGTTTGGAGACATTTTCCAGTGTACGGGTCAAGAAATCAGATTTTTCGAAAGTTGGAATTGATTTCTTTGCCACTTTCGTTTTGCTATACGTTGAGACAAAGAGAATCGCTCTTACCTTCCTATTAACGTCGTCCACTGTAACGATTTGGATCGAAGAAATAATTGGCTGAAATGGAAGCGAATAATATGATAAGATGGCAAAAACTCCCCATAGTCAGTGACGGGGGCCGACCCAGTTTCTTTTCGAAAAACCCAAAAATAAACTAAATTCTACAGATATTTACCCCTAAAAATAAACTGATCGCTAAAAAGTAAATGAAAACGAATGATACATGGGAAATTGGTTGAATAAAATCTCCATCCCATTGCACCAAACAAAGGTTCGTTGCTATAAGGGTATTTATTTTGGCCATATATTGCAAGAGAAACACTGAACTTAGTACTGATTTTTCAAATCTTATACACCCAAGTTTATACTAACCATACGCAAAAAACGTACTCAAAGGTATACAAGACATCTTTTCCGAAACATGAAATAGTCTTATCTCCGTCTTTTACTATGGAGAGTCTAGGTACCCTGGAATCACCTCAGTGTAGACGTTTTGAAAATAGCTTGATATGCGCTTATTAGAATCATTAGAAAAGAGCTCTTGATTTCTTTGCAAGGAAGCTGATTCAAAAAATGATATGAATGATTGACGCAATTGCAAATTACTGAAAAAAGTCCTGAAAATTGAAGCAATGTGCACTTACGTCGTTGGCAATCACATCCATATTCAACTTCGGATTCAGAGTGAACGGGACACCATCAATGCCTGTGGGTTGAGATGTTTCAGTTAATAGAAGTAAGGGTACAACATGACTAGTAGTTAATAGAGGCAGGGGTATATCCTCATTAATTACTACCATAGAGCTTAGAGCATTCCCCCGCAGTACTGCACATCCCATCCCAAGTGTACCATTGAACGATTATTGAAAGTGTATAAGACGAACCTGTTACTCTTGCGATTGACAGACTTCTCAACAGAGGTGCCCTTCGAGCTGCTATATGTGGCCTGAGATGAATAAAATTATTAAACTTCAGTTTCTAACTAAAACATATTCATAAGGCATTGTTTTTACAGGAGTGATACCTTAATGCTGATTCGTGAAATTGCAATGAAATTAAATATCCCATCATGCAACATGTCCCGTATGTTAGTTGCAAGTAAATGTGGAAAGAGGTAGCCCTATCCGGGGGACACTGCATTTATCTTTCTTAGGGGGAACACAGAATAGAATTGGTACGGGGAAGTGCCCCTCATATGAATAGTTTTTCGTCAAAATCTTTTCACATGGTTACGAATTTCCTGTGAAATAAGTGAGTATGAAATCTAAGAAATAGCTGTTTCATAAAGATGGGGATTATCACTATGATTTTGAAGCATCAACGTAAAATGAGGTATTTTTGCACTGTTCTATTCTTGATGTAATTGAGTATCATCTAAAAAAATGGTACAGGGGGTACGCTTGAAAAATCTCAGAGCTGCACATGAGATGGAATGTGTTCATGCTCAATGTCAGTTTTATCATAATGCAGCCGGAAGGCTAATTTAAATTTGAAAACATCATGCATACCTTTGTAAACAATACAAGGCCTTTAATTTGCAAACAGAAAAACATTTCATCAAATCAGCTTCAATTAATGTCACAGCGATTCAAGCTCATGCTTCTACGCCAATTTTGCAACGAACAATACAGACAATGCATTAAATGAGATCTTGAATGATCGTCTTGAAAAAGTTAAATGTACGTCGCTTGGAGGTTATCCAATCAGGCTCACGTATCATTTCCACAAGTCAAAATTGATTTTCTGCACAAGCGATTCAAATCAGTTTCTTTATAGATTCTTTAGTATCAGTTTCAGTGTGCAGATATAAGAATAAAACAGACTGGAATGATTGCAATTTGGATGCGTTGAAACTAATTTAAGAAATTATGGCGTTATCTATTTGCGCAAAAACCATTCATTAGAGTTTTTATAATGGTGCACATGATGTCTCCAAATCTAAGGGACTATTTTGTGTGTCTGATGATATAAGTCACTGGGATCGTGAATGCATAAGATCTCAAATACTAATCTCCAAACAACGGTACATCTTTCTGGTGCACCCAGTACATTAATCACAGCATAAAAACTCACCCCAGGCTGCCAGCCCGCTTGCCTGTGTGCAGAGGAATTTCACTGAGTCGAGGCTCCGAGTGCGAATGCGGCATTGCTTGAGTCGGACGAGAGACGTTATCAATTCGAAACGTTACATTCATCTCGTTTACTTCATGTCTACAACAGAAAATAAGGACTCTCATTCAACACCGATTCTCTGCAGTCACAACAATGGGTTTCTGCTATGCAAAAACTTGGGTATTATAATTTTGAGTTGAGAGCTTCAAAGAGAATTTCGGTAAAACAATTTGGTATGACTAGCCAAATATGGCTTACACTTGCTCTTATAGGTGTCAACGTGGCGTAAAAACTTCAACCTAAATCTTTGCACATTTGCAACTCACAGACTTTAACGATATAGAGTGATTAAAACATCCCCCTTCTTCTAAACAGCACCCTCGGATAGAGGACCCCCTTTCATAGGGGTAAATATTTGAAATAAAATGACCAGTAAATTGACCAAGTAAAATAAGTAAACTAGCTGACTCTTTTTAAATTGTTTTCTAAAATACCAAGTGAATTTAAGACTCGTTGAATGATTGCCCCTTAAAATTTTCAAAAATTCAATAAGTTGCTAAAAGTTAAATCATGATCTAATGATACAACAATAACCAGATGAACTTACGATATAGTGAAATAATGTGGATCGGCTTTCTCTCCTTTTGATTGGTTGATTAGAATGAGATCACTGACGACTTTCGAAGCAGTGGCTCTCTGCTCACTTTTAATACATAAAATGTGTTTCTTCAATGCTTTTTCGTCTGAAAAACAAATTTTCAATCGATGAACACCATGGAGAATATATGTGCAGTACTGTAGAAGATTTTAACTACTTTGGAGGGTGTTTACTACTTAGGAGGGTATCCAGTACTTTAGAGGACATTCTGTACTGTGGAATATTTTATTACTGTGGAGGATATTCAGTTTTATGGAGGATGCTCAGTACAGTGGAAGGGGCCATTAGTCCTGTCGGGGGAGACCATCAGTTCATTGGACGATGTTCAGTAATGTGGGGAGATACCATTGTCACACACTATTGAGGGAAACCATCGTTACTGGGGAGAGATACCGATTCAGTGCAGTGGAAGATGTTCAGTATTGTTAAGAGATACCATCATTACTGTGGGGGATATTTAGAAGTAGACAGAAACCGCAAGCACATTGGGTATTATCTCCACAATGCTTGTTGTTTCCCTCCATGGTATCTAATATCCTTGAGGGTAGTGGCGTTATCCCCCAGTAGTACTGATGGCATCCCTCCATACACTGATGAATATCCTCCATACACGTTTTCTTTTCAATAAGCAACTAGACTTTGGTCCTAGCCCTCAAAGTTGCTTAAATATTTTGGATTTTCAGCCCTCAAAGTTCCCTAATTCTTGAAAAACAAAGTGAATTCAGTCATTTCTCTACACCCGAAACCTATAAAATTGATAGTGTACATGTAAGAAAACCTTTCTAATACCAAATATGCTTCTTTCAACAATGAAACATTGAGTGATGAAAATAGGTTAAGTACTTTCAGTATAGCTGCTTAAGTGCTTAATTGCTTGATCTATTTCATCAAGCTCTGGAGTAGCTTATGATGAGAACAACTGAACACCCTCAAATGTTCTACTGGTATCCCTCCATAGAAGTGGAAATCCTCCACAGGAGTGCACAGAGGTTCTTCAGGGTGGTAGTCTTTGTTGTAGATGATGGCCAAGGCCTTCACTGCTGGGAAAAGGTACTCAAAATCAAGCTGAAGATTATTGCATACCTGTATCTCTTGTGAGGAAAATACCAGTGAAGTTATTGGGAACTGGGTCATCATCTCTCACGATCAGCAGGTCCGTGATTACATAACTCGAGTTGGGGTCTTTTTCGAAACACAAGTATCTTTTGCCTTTACTTCTCCAAGAGCTTTCATACATATCTGCATCGTGGCCTCTTTGCGTGCAGCTCAACTAAAAAAAGATTTTAAGGAAGATAAGGCTAGAATGAATAGTGTTGAGGGGAAAGCCTTTGGTGAGAAATGAAATAAAATCAAGGCTGTTGAATGGGTAAATTTTACACATGACATTGCAATCACAAATAATCTTATTCCTGATTGACTAAAATCAATTTGAAGGTTAAGTAAGTAGGGAGATGGAATCATGAAGTGAACCTTTCCCACTTAGGGTAAAACCCACTGAGTAAATAATGAAAGTAGCGTTTTGGTACATTACGAACACATGTAAATATTTCAAATATATTATATTGAGTACCATAAAAAATTATAATTTTACTTGATGAAGGGTTAAGCCTGAAAGCTTGTTAATCACTATTGTAATCTTCAATGGTATTCAATATGATATACTTGTAATATATATAACCAACTGAAAAGTGGGAGAGCCGGTTCCATAGGGGTGCAAGGGGAATGTGACAACTTCCAAGAGTTGAGTTTGCTGATTTACCCAGTAAAGCTCGATATCAAGTCGTTAAGTCAGATCAAACAATTTAAATCAGATCCTCAAATCAAATTCTTACGAAAATTACTTGATATGTAAGAGCATACACCGGCCTCGCAAAATTTCCAAGAATAGGCCGAGTGCACTGGCACCGAGTCAACAGTGCCTTTCTTACTAAGGTTTTCTTTAGAAATTTAGTAGAAAAATATCTTGTCTGTTCTACTCCTTATATCTAAAAGTAGTGTTTTAGCATCATATTTGAAGTTAATCACACTCTAGCTTCAGTCTTCCTTGCCTTGTACAACATGCTCCTTTGTACCTACCAGGGTGAGGTCCATGCTAAGGTAGAAAAGATTGTTGCTATATGCTAAATTGCTGTAACAATCAATAATGCTATTTGTCAATTGTTTGAAAAGGATAGAAAATGTCTAAATCTTTTTTCTGTCACCAATCAGAATGGGCTTTGGAAGCACAATCAAAGTTAACAGATAATTACTAAAATACGGGGACTTGATCAAATAAGAAGCCTGTTGATGACTTCGGCCAGGCCTTGCAATCTCTTGAAATAAGCCAATGATCCCTACCAGAGCAAAAATGCTAGGTGCAGTTAGGTAGACCATAAAGTATTAAAATACTTACCAATTTGGCAGAATTTGATCTCAGATTCTCTTTGGCACTGAGTAAATATATTTTAGTGATGGCGTCTGATCCAGCAGACATCTCCAGTTATCAGTTCTGTGAAGAGATAAATTCATAAGGCATGGTCTGATAGGGGATATTATATTTTCACACAAGTGGACTACCAAAATTTGCATGCCATCACCATCTTGCGATGATTGTCAAGTCGTCTCTTGTCTGGGAAATCCTAGCAACACCTACTAACACTAGCAAAGAATTAAAACCAAGAAAACAGAAAAATTGAAAGATTTCATCTCCACTTAAGAATCTTTAAGAATGAAATTCCTTCAAGGGAAGACGTCATGTAAATAAGACCGAAAATACTTATTAAAAACCCAATTTCTGTAGAATGTGTTTATCTTCTTTTGTGTTGAGGTGTTGAGCTGTGACGTTCAAAGTAACCGAATTTGATTTGGCTAGTCGTAACGGAATCTTCTTAAAATGTGAATTTTGGGCATTAAATATGCAAAGGTCCTTTATTTTTGCACATCTTTCACTTGACTTCCAAATACCTGGTTGAGCTAAGTCAACGTTGTAAAACCAAGAAGGTATCCAAGCTTGTTCTTGCAAGGTTTTTTATTGAGTGTATAATATGCAAAAATCTAGGACAAATAACCAAATATGGTACAAGACCAATATCCAAGGAAAAAAATATTGGTTGGCATAGCAACTGTCCAAGGGCAAAATTCAATGGGTATGGAAGATATGATATACACGCCCCCCCCCCCCCCCCCAATCAGAAAAAATCTGATTTTAAAGGGCTTCAATTTTGCAAGGCAGATTTGACCATATGCATAATTTCATAAAGCAAATTTTAGCTTTTGATTTGCAAATGATCTCGTCAGACATTGGCCTGCCTCTAAAAGGGGACAACGACAGGATGCACAGACAACATAACAGGGCATTGGCTCTACAACTCAACCAAAACCCCTTATTTTTGCCCATGGTGCTGTCTTGCAACTAACTTTACAGTCAGACCCAATCGTGGTATACTAAAATAACATAGTCAGGGATAATCTGAGTTTCCCTCTACACCAAAGATTTGATCCTCCTCAGAATTTTCTATAACAAAATCTAACTCAAAATTTGCATCCATTTTTGGTAATTTGCACTAGAATACATGCAATTCACCAAAATCCAGCACTTTTGTAACAGTTTTTGACTTTGATCTGCGCTAACAATCTTGTTGAATGACACCCTCAGATTCAGTTGGTACACGTTTTTTTTTCTATAAGAAACCTAGCTTGGGTCCTAGTACTAAGAGTTTCTTAATTTTTCACCAGTTTCTAGTACCAAAAGTTTCTTAAAAGTTTCTTATTTTTAAATACGCACTTAACATCAAATTTTGCTCTTTCCCTTGCATATTTCTTGTATTAAAGTGAAACCCACCTACTAATACAATTAGACTCAACATCCTGTGTTCCTCTAAATAAAAACTTAAATCAAGCAGAAATGTATTGTTGACATATTATTTTCCGGCTCATTAAGTCTTCTTGGTTTTTTCAGAGTTTCTTAAAGATGCTGATGTAGTTCTAAAAGTTTCTTAAATTTTTGGGGCTCTAGTACTAGGTTTCTTATAAACCGGTTTCTTATTAAAAAAAAAACGTGTAATGTGCTATGATCACATTGTATTTGGATGTTGACAGAATAACAGCACAGTATACTAGTACCATAATAACTTTTACCAACAAAGTTTGAGAGCCATGTGCATGATGGCCATAGGGCTTGGACAGTTTCCTTATATAAGAAACAGTGAAATATATTTGAAACTGAATGTTCTTAAATATGCCTCTAGTTTCAAATTGAAATGTTCTTAAATTGTTCTTACTTTATGAATCCTTTAGAGGTCTAATTTTAATCAGTTGTGTTGAATGTTGCAAATTGTGACACTGACCTGCTGCGATTTTAGGAAGAATCACGATAACAGAGTCTTGAAATTTCACAATTGCTCACGACACACACAGTCATGACATTAAGGGCCTGGAGAGTATCTTCCATGTGGAAATACTTTCCTCTGAAAATCAAAGTAATCTACGTTGGCATGATCGTAGTAGGCTACACTACATTTGAGCCCCACTGCTTCTAAGGGCCTAAAAAGAATTCTCAAGCAAAACATCTCCAGATTCTGGTCTAACTCTAATGCAACTGTCAAAACGAACACGTTTTGCTTAGGAATTTTGTCTTAAACCCCAGATGCAGCCAGCACCATTTTTGCCTCTTCACTTACCTTTCAACACAAATATTGCCAAAGAACTTTTTAGCTTTTGGATCGCTTCCTCTCATATATCTAACTCTGCTGGTATTTCTGTTTTTCTTGCTCGCATAAGCAGAAAAGTTAGAACAACTAACACAGATAATTTGGTTGAATTGAATTGCAAGCTAAACTGTTGTTGTTGCTGCTTTTCATGCAGAAAATGGGAAATGACGTGATGAGCACCAGACCTAGCCATTAAAGTAGGTTTTTATGATATACGTACATAGTGTTCGGCTTTAGGGGTAAGTAAATCAGGGGTTATTGTAAGGAAGTTTTACTATTCAAGGAATAAAGCCCAAAATTTTTTCGAACCGCGAAACTGTTTAAAAATGTTTGCGGGATTCTTGCAGTGGTCCGGGGAATGCACTCATTAAATGAAAAACATAAGCCTCTGAGATTGGCTAAAATGCCTTTTCCATCAATAGAAGGCAAATTTTAATTGGTTTATGTATGTTGTGCGTGCCCTCTACTTAGTACCTAATATGTACCCCTTAGTTAAATGTGGACTAGGCCTTATGCTTTGCAGATTTTTCTTGTTTATCTTTAGAAAAGCAAATAAACGGCCTATCGTCGCATTTAACCTCAGTAAATATTAATCAGCAATAGGCCTGGCCTACACACCCTTTTATTAAAGCGTCAATAAAGGTTACGTAAAAAAGGTTAATAAAGGAAACAGGAAATTTACCTTCCAAGTTTCTTGCAACATTCATTCATTTAGTAAATTCCAAATTCCTTGCTATTTAGCATAAAAAGCTACTGCTAATGGATGGGATTTCGTGCTCAGCGAAAAAAACGACAGTGACAGAACACCAGCCCTGGAATGTCTTGCGCAAAGATTTATGTGAAGTTAACTCCTAGGGGGGAGGGGCACTTATCAAATCCTGATAAGGATAGTCGATCCATTTTTCTGGGTTCAAAATTTTTCCAATTTCTATTTGTTGTGCTGGGAATTTGTCGAGTTATTTTCTGGGTCACTGCTAACTTTCGGCCATTTTTCTGGGTGAAACAGTTTTCCAACTTATTACCGAAGTGTTTTTTGGCGTTGTGCATCTTGGGTAATTCTTTTTCGGTTGAAATCTTGAAGCATCAAGCAATCTGAAAGTAGTAACTGATACGCATGCGTATTGTTAGGCTACTTTAAGTTTCTCCTTCAGTTTCAGCGCACACCAGAGGAGAATGTCATCCACGGCAGAAATTATTCAACATGGTGAATATTCACGCGGAGAGCCACGAATGACGAAAAGTCTCTTAAAAGCCCACCGCACACTTATGCTTCCTACGTAGCACGTCGCAATGAATAGATTTTTGCTCAGCAGAAAGCTCTAGTGTGCGCTGGGCTTAATTTGATATTAGGGTTGCTTAAGCCCCTCGTACGCTTGCGGTGAAGCAATTGAAGATAATACACATTTTCTCCTGCACTGCCCTCTTTACGAGACAATGCGTAGGGATCTCCTTGGTCAACTTTCTGACATCCCAAGGATTGATATCATATCATCCAATAGAGAATCATTATGTGAAATGTTGCTACCTTATTACATGAAATTAAGGGTGTGACTTAATTAAGGAATGCTCTTATAAGAATTCCTTAAAAAGAACCAACCTTAATTTTTGCATATCCTTAATTCATTATTCCTTAATTTCTGTTACCCCTTAATTTACGATTCCTTAATTTTTGTATATCTATACAGGACGCATGATGGGCTAAATGTGAGGCTAATTTCATTCCGAATGCAATATTTCCAAAAGAAAGCCTCTGTGTCACCAATCTTCAAAAACCAAAATTCCTTAATCAATGTCATTAAAACTCGATTTCATTGAAAAAATTCCTTAATTTAATTTTCCTTAATTAATAATTTCTTAATTTTATCACACCCTTAATTTCATGTAATAAGGTATATGGAAGCCTAAATTTATGTGTCGTAACAAATCGTATCATATTGGAAGCAATAATTAATCATATGAAAATAACACAGCGATTTTGTTGAGGTAGCTCGGTTGTTAATCCTGATGGGCGGCAGTCTGTTTCCTGGTACATTTGTCTCAAAGTCACCGGGACGGGATTGCTATGCTCCTTGGGGTTCGGCTGTGCTACCCCTAGTGGGTGGACACATTCTATATCATTTTTTGAAAATTTTCCTTGGGCAAGCCTCCCTATCACAGAAATTTCGAAACCACCTCCAGACCTGTCACAAAGTGTGAAGATACAAAACTTGCCAGCTCTCTGTTCCAGCAAAAATGCAAAAAGTGCGGTTGAATCGAGAGGAAGGCCCAGGGTCGCAATGCGCGATTAGTCAACCTATTCACTGGTCCATTGGTGTTTTACGCATAAACAATACCTTAAGAAGATAGTAAGGGTATTTGCCCATCAACTATCAATCCACTACATCGATTCGTCTACCTATTCAGTGGGCCTTTTGTGCTTTGAGAATGAACCAATACCCTACGCAGATAGTAAGCGTATTTACCTATCAGTAAAGTAGTTGATTGATAGTTGATAGGCAAATACCCTCACTATTCCGTGGGCCTTTTGTATTTTGCACATAGGCCGGTATCTTAAGCAAGTAGTAAGCGTATTTGCCTATCAAATATAAACAACCAGCATGTGTCCTCTTCCTTTAGACTCAAATGAATCTTGGAATGTTGTTGATAGTTGGTTCTCTGCCTTTGGTAATACGAGCATGATCAATCTCTGGTCGATGTCAGGTATAACAGTTATTCGTATTAAGAAACAAGTAGGTTAGGTAAAATGTTAACAAATACTTTATTCCTTGCAAATCAAAAATTGATCACATAATTTTTGCTTGCACAATAAGTTTCAAGTTTTTAAAAAATTCAAATTCTATCATTTAATATCAACGAGTCCAAACTAGTTTGAGCCAACCTGAACCAGTGCGAACCAGTCTGGAACAGTTCGAGCCTCTCTACCAGGCCAGGAATCAACGCCACGACGAGAATGACGATCCTTGCCTGAAATTCGAGAATAAATTTCAAATCAAATTTCTATTTGCATAAATTATTCAACTCGTTAACAAATTTAGCTACTCAGATTCTAACTATTGTCTTGTCTAAAAACCTGAAGCTTTGGTTCCTACAACCAGAGTAATTAGAAATAAACAGCCTCTACAGTGAAAACCCGTATAGAAGAACCACTTCTTCTAAGAACCTCCATCCTAAACTTCCAACATATTAGAGCACTTTACTTGATATTGTTCACAGAGCTACTGTAATGAAATATGAAATACATTGCGATAGCAGAAGTGCTAATATGCATAGCCATGTCCTTTTAAACTACCAATCCCAATACCAATATGTTAAAACGTCCTTAATGATTGAGAACCTTTTAAGGGAATGCTGAAATATAGAGGTTTTTTTATAGGCGAGTTTTTACTCTATTCAGAAGTCACTTCATCTTCATCCTATTTCAAACCTTCTGTGGTCCAATAATATGGAAAATGTACAGCAAGGGTATCCATGAAATCGTGATTTAAAGGAAATGAAATCAGCTGAACTAAGCAGGGGCCAGTGGGTAAAATGTGGCTCTCCTCCTTTTGAAGAAATGCCTTCACTTATCATGGGCAGAGTTAGATGTGTATTCGTTATCATTGAAGCGAATGCTGAAAGTGGTCAATATTTCACCCTCTTTCAGAGCTTCTGACCACGTTTTGAACTTAGAACTTGGACTTGATCAAAGGGTGTTTTCTGAAAAAATGCTATTTGATTTCATTTTGATCAGTAAATTTATATTTTATTCTCAAGTTAGCTAGCTCAATATTATAATTTTATTCAATATCAATCTTACTTTTTTGGGTTATCTAATTAATACCCAGAACCTACCAAAGAGCGACGACTTTCACAAACCAGGAACCCGTCACAGTCCCTCCACTGGATTGGGTTGAAAAGGTAAAATTGAGAAGAAAGCCTTTCGGTAGGTCCTGTGTGGTTGTTAAAGAGCCTTGATAGGTCTCTCTATACGGTGACTGATGGTGCCTTTTTTGCAATTGACATGGATTAACCCCAGTACTCAGTGGGTAGAAAGGTCGAGTACAGACTCAGAGGTCATTGGTTCGAATCCTACCAGGGTCGTTTTAATTCTCACACATGGTTTTGATTGATTCTCTAAAACCTGCTAATTCTCAACAAACATGTTTGGGAGTTCAAGATGAAATAAAACTTCACTCACGGGGGTGATGTCTGTTGGCCGAAACTAGAACCAGCCTGTCCGAAAGGCGAAGTCTGCTGTCCGAGATTTCCAAATCCACTCGCAGGCTGATTAGCAGCGGCACTTCCAAAGGTGGCAGCTCCAGAAGAGGGACTCAAACTTCCGAAAGACGGTAGCGCTTGTCCACCCAGGGATCCAAATGAAGAAGAGGCAGCTGCCTGCCCGAAAGATCCAGTCCCAGAAGAACCAGCACCAAAAACTGCGCCAGGCTGTGCAGATGTTGAGCCAAACGCCGGAGCACCTCCAAAGGACGGGTTACTACCGAACGCAGGCGCACCTCCGAATGCAGGGGTTCCTCCAAAAGGGGCACTGCCTAGAAGGGTTAGAAATAAAAAGGTTAAAATCTAGCTCAAAATGTTTTGATTATTGGGCATCAGCCTTTTGTAGTGAAACTTCTGATTTGAATAGAAAGTTCTTGCAGCTATTACCCCATATATAAGTCCATCTAACTTAGATAAGTAAGTAAGTAAATATTTTTTGCCACCAAAAATGAAAACCTATTTACAAGAGGAAAAAATGGAATCAAAATAATTTTGGTAAGATCTGAAATACAATAGCTTCAAGAAACATGCACTTTTATCCGAGCACTTCACTACAGGAATGTACACCCTCAATACATGAAAATTTGGAAAAATTACCTTCTTTCGGATTAAGGCACATGGGTTTATATGCGGCGTAAATGATTTTAAAATTTTACATCTAAAGCCTTATTTAGACGACACAAACTAACCCAGGTTCGCCCAAGGTTAGCCTTAACCTAGGTTAGATTTTCCAATGAAAACCTAGCTTAGCTGGGTTCACCCTGGGTTACATCAACCCCCGTTCCCGAGGTGGGTTCGCCCCAGGTCAAGCCCAGGTTAGCGCAGTGTAAATCAAAATTTTGGCGCACTTGGACTAGTACAATGCCAGAGGCATGCGCAGTGCACATAAAAACGAAACGAAGAGGGGCGCCATTCTTCTTGAATTTACATTTGCTGTCTTGATCAAAATAAAAACCTTGACCAGTAGTTAGGGCAGCCTGTTATTTCTCGATTGGATTTAAACTTTTTGTTAATTAGATATAAATATTTTCTCTTTTTATCTATGATTAAGCTGATGGAGTATCATGTATAAATAAAATTAAATGGGATTAAATGAAAGCCCGGGTTCGCCCCAGTTTAAACTTACACTTTCAAAATCAAGTGCAAAGTGCAAATTAAACAAGGGTGAACCCGTGTTAGAGCTTACCTGGAGCGAATCAGGGTTAGTTTGTGCAGTGAAAATAGAGCTTGATAAAATCTGATGTGAAAACTCGAAATCTGTGTGATTGAAATGACTCGAGTTTTCCTTTAGTGGATTGCCCCGAAAGCTCTATTGGTACAGCAATGTCATATTTCCTTAAAGGTCGTCGGTTCGAACCCTGCTCGGGTCATTTTCACAAAAATCCTATCCATTTAATGACTTAAGCTTTCAACCTTCGGGTAAAATCGTGCACATAATTGTTGCATTTTTATGATGAATTTTGGATTTTAACGAAAATGGATAAATAATATAAAATACCACTTGATGCTGATCCAAAAGCACTCGCTCCTCCTTCATTGCTTCCACTGGAAAATCCTGAACCAAAGCCTGAAAAAATTCTCTTAATTGAATCCTTAAAACGCGCTCTTTTAAATAAATGAATCCTTTTTGGTTGTTGTAGCCCAAGTAGGTTTGCAACAAAAGCTTATTCAGAACTTTGGGAAATCACGAGTATTATAGAGGATATTCTGTACTGTGAAAGGAAACCATAAGAATTTGGGTATCATCTCCACAGTACTAAATACCCTCGGATGCACTGAAAGTACCCCTTCGCAGTACTGATGATATCCCTCCCTAGTGCTGAGCAAACTCCATAGTACTGAAACCCTCAACTTTGTGCATAAACCAATACTTTAGGGGAATACAGTGAGTCCGCAAATCCAAGAAATGAGCATGTGGTATTATGATTTGCGCTATTCTCAACACTAAAGAGACTTTTCAAGAGAAGCCATCCCAAATTTTGACAGTTATACGGCATTCCCTTCAGATATGATAGATATTTGACGATGAAGAATTCCTTTGCTATAAGAAAATGGAAAGCCTGTTAGATAATTTGAGTTTTTCTAATGCGGAGACATACTATAGTCAGCGTATTTACCAATCAACTATCTACAAAAACTACACAAGAAGACAAAACACAAGACGCTAGAAGGTAAGAAGCGGTAATAAGGTGGACTTATTCAAAAGACATTAAACTGGATGAAACAGCATATTTACCTTTAGAGAACAAGCCGCCAGTTCCAGATGATGCAGTTGACTGCTTCGACTAAATGAAAGAAAATGAGAAGAGATACAAGAAACACATTTCGTGAAAGACGGTAGATTCTTCTGAGTACCCTTGTAGTTGATAGCCTTATGCCTGGTAGAAACAAATCCGTTTTGAATGAAAAATAGATATGTCTAGTTCCCTTGGCTTAGCTTTCACATTGATTCAACTTAAAAATGGAACTAAAAGAATACGCTGACAAAAACGGACATCTATAACATGAACCGCAAAAACAGAGGAAGTCAAGTAGGCTAAAAACAAGAAAATGAATCATTAAATGTACATACAGCAATAATCTAGTTTTCATTAAAATAAAACCCAGAGCGTTTTTTATAACAGACTTGAGCACAAATAGAGTTATATCAATCGAGATAGTTTTGTGGGAATGAAAATGATTAGAATCATCTCAATTGATTTTCCAAAACCTGCTTCTTATCAGTTTTTATCTGAAAGCATAAACTGTGAACAAGCAATCGATAATGAAACCTAAATAAGCCACAGCTTTAATTAAGTTTGTATGCTACAGTCAAGGGGATGTTTTCATTACGTGTTAACCAAGACACAACGATGAAGTGCAGCCTGTAGTTGACATAGGAAAATAAGAGGAGCATACTATTTGAATAGATATCCAAGCTTATGAAAAAAAGAACGCGGACACCCAAAACTCGGTTTAAAAGTGAAAGAAAGCCCAGTAATTGTCAGTAACGGGTAGTTGTTTCAGAGGAACATCTAAATCAGCACAGGGCTACAAGACGTCGGAGGGAAATTTGCTTATAAGATAGGTTCAAAGACTACGTCTGTTTTCAAAAAAAAGGTTCGTTTTGTCTACCATTTGGTGGTGGTCATTATTGCAGGGGAAAGAGAAAGAGCAGCAAGAGAAACTGCAGAGACGGTTTACTTTGCAAACTGCTAAAATGTGACACAAGCTGGGTTATTTACATTTATACATAAATGAAAACGGAATAATTTATGATTTTCTTGCGTTGCATGTAATAAGAGCCTCATCTTTTGCCAAATTATCACCAATACCATAGGAACTTTCAAAGAATAGCAGTTTCAGTATTGATAGTTATATGACAGTCCCTCGTGTGTCCTTGGGTATTGATACACATATAATCGTAAAACCCGTCCTTTAAGTGTAAGTAACAGGCAAGCCTGACTTGATTATTCGAGTTGCTTACATGCAGGGATTACTGCATGTCGTAGCTCTGGTTAAAATTTTATGCTGTAGTCTTTAATTTATGTGACAAACGCAATGCGCCATTTTTTGCCAAATCGTATATTTAAATTACACATAAAAAGAAATAAATTTGAAATTGAAGAGTTTGAAAAATTTACTCACCCCAAATAGACCGGTTGAAGTACCGGCTGAGCCACCAAAAAACCCAGATGAACCTGATGGAAATAGCAAATTTACAGTTATCAGCAAGATATGCCATTTACTGGATTCAGTAATTTATGATTCAATGTGGATATTGTACAATAGAACCAAGTTTAAACAACCAACTATGGACCAGAAAAATTCCGGCTGTACGAAGAGCCACACAAACCGTATCTTTTTCATAATTCTTCTACAAGTAGCAGATTTGACTTATCCCATACACCTTACAAATGTCCTAGGAATATGTATTGTTTCATCGAAAGAAGAAGAATTCTTCTACAAGTAGCAGATTTGACTTATCCCATACACCTTACAAATGTCCAACGAATCTGTATTGTTTCATCGAAAGAAGAAGAATTCTTCTACAAGTAGCAGATTTGACTTATCCCATACACCTTACAAATGTCCTAGGAATCTGTATTGTTTCATCGAAAGAAGAAGAATTCTTCTACAAGTAGCAGATTTGACTTATCCCATACACCTTACAAATGTCCAACGAATCTGTATTGTTTCATCGAAAGAAGAAGAATTCTTCTACAAGTAGCAGATTTGACTTATCCCATACACCTTACAAATGTCCAACGAATCTGTATTGTTTCATCGAAAGAAGAAGAATTCTTCTACAAGTAGCAGATTTGACTTATCCCATACACCTTACAAATGTCCAACGAATCTGTATTGTTTCATCGAAAGAAGAAGAATTCTTCTACAAGTAGCAGATTTGACTTATCCCATACAACTTACAAATGTCCTAGGAATCTGTATTGTTTCATCGAAAGAAGAAGAATTCTTCTACAAGTAGCAGATTTGACTTATCCCATACACCTTACAAATGTCCAACAAATCTGTATTGTTTCATCGAAAGAAGAAGAATTCTTCTACAAGTAGCAGATTTGACTTATCCCATACACCTTACAAATGTCCAACAAATCTGTATTGTTTCATCCAAAGAAGAAGAATTCTTCTACGAGTGTTAGCCACACTCTCATTGGCGGTGGCTTTGAGATCACGTGTTATTCAGATTCAAGAAAAGGGAATTCAACTACGTGATTTGATTTTCGCAGGAAAATAGGAAGGAACTCAGGAATCATCTTCCCCACACTACAGCATAGACTCGCTTTGCCAGGCCGTGAGTAAACAAGGAACATTACAGTAGCCAAAAATTGATAACAAAACGACAACATACCAGTTGTGCTGGTTGCTGTAGAAGGAACAGAGCCAAAAGGATTTTTGTTCGGGTCGTTCGTCGGCTTCCCTCCAAGTCCGAATCCACTAAAGCCCAAACCTGAGAACAAAACAAGAATGGGTGAGATTGATTGCATATTCCAAACCTACAGAGTACTGAAAATAACACACTTACCTGCGGAACATCTGTGCAGTACTGTGCAGTACGTTCATTGTTGTGGAGGATGTTCAGAACTATGGAGTGATTGTAGTTTCCCTTCCAATGTATATCCTCCACACTACTTATGATGATATCCCTCAACAGTACTGCTGGTATCGCTTAGCAATAATTTTCCAGATATTTTCTCTGCCTCTTATTTGAAAAATACTTCCAATTTCAAGCCTGGTTCTTCCTCTCGATGCGATCACACCTCGTGACTCCTTTGCCTTTTTTATCTATAATGACAGAGGGTCGGCTAATTCTCTCCTCAAACTTTGTGACTTGTGTGAAGGTAGTTTTGAACCCAAGACCCTTGGAAACAAGGGTTGAGTGATCTAACCATTCAGTCATCACTTCCACAACACTCTATATTAACAAAAAGTCGATTAAAACAAAACGAGAATTACCTGAGCTGGATTGCTGCGGTAGTGAGCCGGGCGTCGATTGACTTTGACCAAATGCTGGCTTGCTGCTACTCGATGAGGTTTGAAATATACCACCAGAAGAAGCAGTAGTCGGTTGTCCAAGTATGGAGTTGCTTCCGAATATACCTCCACTTTGTGACTCAGTGGGCTTGGAGCCAAATAAAGTACCACCTGAGGAGCTCGCAGCTGAACCAAACAGACCAGTGGATGAGGATGGTGTGCCACTTCCAAACAGACCAGTTGGTGCAGATGACGAAGTAGCCGAGCCAAAAAGACCAGTCGAAGCAGGCTTTGGTGGAGCTGTAGAAGTAGTAGTCGAGGCCAGAGAGCTCGTGTTCAATGCTGCACCAAAGAGACTAGATCCAGCAGCTTTTGTCCCACTCCCAATCAGAGATGATGTAGCAGCTGCAGTGGTGGCGGAGCCAAAAAGACTGGAAGAGGTTGAATTGGGTTCAGACGCAGTGCTGACGGTTGCAGTCAAAGAGCTTGAGCTGGTTGCTAAATTAAATAGACCAGTGGACACAGGTGCACCACCTCCAAACACTGAAGATGGCGCAGAGGAGCTGGTTGCAGAGCTAAACAAGCCAGTAGAAGTTGGCTTTGGTTGAGCCGTTAAAGCTGTAGATGGAGAGCTGCTATCCGTTTTGGCACCGAATAGCCCTGATGTTGAAGTTTGAGTGCCAGTTCCAAACAAGCCAGAAGAAGTTGGCTTTGATTGAGCCGTTGAAGCTGTAGTTGAAGCTGATGAGCTGCTACCCTTTGCGGTACCGAATAATCCTGATGCTGAAGCTTGAGTGCCACCTCCAAACAAACCAGTTTGGGCAGAAGAGCTAGATGCTGAGCTAAAAAGTCCAGAGGCTACTTCTTTTCCTTGAACTGCAGGTGTTGTTGTTGAAGGCGAAGAAGTGGAACTTATTTTTCCTTCAACCAGACTAGAAGATGTTTTCGTTCCACTTCCAAAAAGACCAGTTCCAGCAGAGGTGCTAGTAGAAGTCCCGAATAGACCAGAAGAAGTTGACTTCAGCTGTGTTTCAGAGGCTGTAGCTGAAGATGAAGAGCTCGAAGTTGAACCAAAAATACCCGTAGCCGAGCTTGGCAAGCCTATTCCGAAGAGGGCACCCGGAGCAGAGGATGGAGTAGAGGAGCTAAAGAGACCGGATGATGTTGATTTCGACTGGATCTCAGATATTGTAGTGGAAACGGAAGAGGCGGTAGGGGCTGCATCAAAGAGACCAGACGATGATACTGGTGTTCCAATTTTCGATACAGCAGATAGGGCTGGAGTACCCAAGGAGGAGTTAAAAAGCCCCGAGGACGTTGGCTTTGATTCAGTCTTAGAAGTTACAGCTGAAGAAAATGAGGTTGAGCTGGTATTAGTTGCAAATATGCTGCTCCCTGACGTTTGTCCTCCTGATGTTTGTCCACCAGATCCTTGTCCACTCGAGCCAAAATGAGAAGTTGAAGCAGAAACGGCGGCAGAGACACCAAACAGTCTAGCAGAAGATTGCGTGGGTTGAAACGACGAAGATGTACCTGAAGAAAGTGATGTGACAGCTGGTGCACTGAAAAGACCAGCTGGTGTTGCTGTTGTTCCACCTCCTACTTGTGCAGATGGGGCAGAAGTAGGATGCGACAAGGCACTGGATAACTTTGCGGTCTGGAAACCAAAGATTGAACCACTAGAGGTTGAAGCTGTGCTTGAAGCTGGAGCTGGCTTGGATTGACTCATCTTGGTGGAAGAAGGAGCTACCTTTGGATCAACTTTATTTGCCATCAAATTCATAGGGGCTTTCTCGTTCGCCCCTCCTTTTTCATTAAAGGAAAAAGTAGACTTCAGCGCTGCTGATTGCTGATTGAAAGCAGCACCGCCAAAACCGAATGTTGCGACAGATGAAGATGCTATATTTGACGGCTCAGCTCCAGATTTAGCCAGGGTTGCACTGGGGTTTGGCGAGTCTTTCGGTTTTGTCAAATTCGATGAGAAGCCAAAACCAGAATTTGGGAAGCTTGACTGCCCAGAGTGAACCTAGTTGAAAACGTAAAAGAAACTCAGAAGAAATAATCTCGTTTATTTTTGTAGATATGGAAATAGAGCCTTAATCAAACGTGTGTGACATTTCATGTCACATGCTGCACAAAGTGCATAATAAATGTTGCGACCATTTGGCCACCCAAATCGCTTCGTGCAGCATTCGAGAACCTATTTTAAATGAATGACCACTTCATGCAACTTTTTTTTTATATTTAATGGAATTCAATTTTATATTCATGCAACTAGCACTAGTGTCACTAGCGCAATGGTAAATAAACCCCTTAATAATCCGTACCCTGAATATATGTGATTTTCTTTCCAATGGTAACTCATAGGAAGACAGCAATGTCTCCATAGTACAAAGACAAATTTAAGACTTTTTGAACAATCAACAAACCAGGAAAAGCGTCTCTTTAGGTTAACTTTAACGAGATTGTTAGCAAGCAGCTTTTATCAATTAATTCATAAACAAACGGCAGCAAAACAGATGAAAAGCTGTGAAATACCTCATAAGCCGAGTCCAACAGGCATCACCCCTTAACAGTTTAAAAACTCTTTTTAGTGCTTGATTTTTTTTATTTTATTTTCAAATATTCTAATTTTGATATATCATAGGTAAAACTAGCATTAATTTGTAGTTTATTAATGCTTTTTTATTTGATTCCTTATCAATGAAGTAGGGCATGGCGTTACCATCATGGTCTTCGATTTCATTTAAAAATCGGCCTTATATACTCTGCTAGGAGGAGTTGGAATTGGGGGAGCCCCTTTTTTGGAAGGCGATGCAGGAAAAAGTGTTCACATGTGAGAAGTCTTAAAGACATAAAATATGGCCTTGCATGACTGAGACTCCTCAAAGTCCTTGTTTATTTGTGGATTGCGAGGTACTGAAGATATCTCGGGTAAATGCAGAAAAAGTCACGACGTACACTGACGCAGGTATAGTAGCAGGTCACTAAGATTCATGACCTCCTTGACAGTTGACAGTTGATAGTTGTTGTTGAAAGTTGATAGGCACATACGCTTACTATCTTCGCAAGGTATGGGTTTATGTGCTAAGCACAAAGGGCCCGCTGAATAGGTAGACTAATCGAGCAGTGCGACCCTGGTCCTTCCTCTCGATGTGACCACACCTCATGATTCTTTTTGCCTTTTTGCCTGGAATTACAGAGAGGTGGCTAATTCTCTCCTCACACTTTATGACAGGTCTGAAGGTTGTTTCGAACCCGGGACCCTTCGAACAAGGGTCAAGTGTCCTAACTACTCGGCCATCCCCGCCTTGACAGGTTCCTAGTAGTGAAATGCCCCTTGAAAATCCCTAGAAAGCCGATTTCTTTTGAAAGAGTGACCTTTGAAATATGAAAGGAAAACAATGAAATTAATGAGTCAAAGTGAAAAGGAAAGTTTTCCTACCGCCTCAGACTTTCCATCTTTTGCCCCAGTAAATCCCGGCGTTTGCCCCACATTACTTGAAGGTGCCTTCAGTGTTGTTGCCGGTGTCAAAACAGCCGAGCTCTTAGCACCAGAGGATAAGTTTTTTAAAGATATAGCTTCTTTATGTGATTTCTGCAGTAATGACTCCCGTTCTACTTGGCCACCATCAGTCTCTGTTACAGTCTGCGAAAAAAGAATACCATTCAATTACTTTAAAAGTTAATTCACACATACAAGGAGGGGGTATCACAGGGGAGAGCCATGATACCATAGTACCCTAATACCATAGTACTATGTACCATAACTCCCCTACCATAATATCATAATACGATAACACCGTGGTACCATAATACGATAACACCTAGTATCATAGTACTAAAGTATCGTTGTACCATAGTGTCATAGTACCATCAAACTTTAAACCATAATACCATATTAGTACCGCAATACCATAATACTTTAAACCTGATACTATATCACCATAACAAAGCAATAACATAGTGCCATGATTTCTTAATACCATGATAACATTAGACTATAGTATCATAGAGGTTATCTTTAAATTCGACGATTGAGTCGGACGGACAATCGAAACTTTGAGCCTTGAATAAAAGTTATCTAAACTTTGTATGGTAAATACCTATTTTTTGGAAGGCAGAGCTCAGCCAGCTCTGTATTGGGCCAAGATGCAAAATACAAAGCACTTTATCCTGTTACCGCAGTTTGAAAGAACAAGACAGTGTCTAACAGACAGGGATAGAATAGGCACCCGAAGGAGAATATCATTTCATGTAAAATTCCGTCACAACTATGTATATCAAACAAACACCTAGACAATTTCAACGAAGATATAATTAAACATACTGACAACAAATAATAACGATGGTCAAAGAATCATATTTTCACAATAACTTGAAAGCAAGAAAGGAGTGTCCGACGGACATGTCGGAAGGACCGAGATTCAACTCAAAACCAAGTGTGACATTTATTCACTTGATTGCCATAGAACGATGCAGAATACTGATACGCAATAGAAATACTTATCTAAATTACGTGATACATAGCTGACTCTGCTATAACAAGATGTTAATTTGTTTGTCCCTACAACATTAAATCCAGTGTTGGGCACCTTTCTGCTAAAGTTCAGAAGAAAAAGATCTGCATCCCGTTTCCTTCATTATTTCTTTGGGGGTTGCATAGGTCTTGTGATAGTATGTTAAAAGCTTTTAAATCAAGTAAACACTTTACGATACTAAGCAATGTGACCAACAAGTCCGTCCGAAATATTTTTGAACTTGAATAGGAATTGAAAATGTGATAGTTCTGGAATGCTAGAATGGAAAAGAAAATATTGGACAGTTAGCAAACTGAATTGAACATGGAAGCATTCCTCCTGAAACAAACACTCGTAGATGGGACAGCAGAGCCATTCAAATTCATCATCACTTGCGTAGGCTGCAGAGCAGTGATTGCAAGATTCTTCACAGTGCTACCAATGCTGTCCATTGGACCCCTTCCATGATGGCATTCGTTATAATATCATATCAACTGATGAGAAGAATCAAGTGTGTCATCAGTGGCAAAAAAAGCGAGATCTGAATTGAAATGTGGACGCGGAGAATCTGTGGCAGATGGGCATATTTCTCTCAAATACGATCAAATACTTTCTACATACAGGTGAAAGCTGCAATGCGTGATTGGCCAGTTGACTCATCCGTTATTGTGAGGTGATCTTAGTGAAAGTCAACCTGATTCGGTAATCTCAAGTACAAGCATGCTGTTAATAGGCTGAACGTTGTATGTTCAAATTAGGCACTCTGAATTTCTCCTTACTACTTGTTCTAGCTATAGTCTACGTGAACGAGAATCTCGTCTCCCTCTAAGTTCTCTTTAATCTCGTAATAGCATTCAACTTGCTTTCTTTTTACGCAAATATGTTACTTCAACTCTTCATCTGTATGTTTAGGTGATATATGGCATCACTCATGGCAACTATCAACAATGCCTTCTTTATTTCTCTATCATCAAGGCACCATTAATAGCAAGTCACTTCGCCTTAACGTTCTATATACCGTAATACCATAATATATCATACCACAATACAGTACATCCTCGGTTATCTGAACCTCGATTATCCGAACCTCGATTATCCGAACGCCAAAAGTTTTCATTAACAAATTTTTTTGCAAACCAGTTCTTGAGAAAACAATCGAAATATCCGTTGTCTGCTCAAACTGTTGCCCAATATAAAAGTCATATTCAACATTTTTCAAAAAACAATAACTTCTTTGTTAATTAATATCGTCATTTATCGTTTTTAAAATTTACAAAAAACTGTTGCCTTAGTTTGTTGTTGGTCTCTCCGTTTGCCAAGCTTTTCAATTTGCATTCAGTTTGAGCATCTTTTGACTGTTCAGGACGATGATAAAAACCTTTATAACAAGTTTGGTAGGTAAAATGTTCTTCCTCGATTATCCGATTTTTTTGCGTATCCGAACGGCCAAATAAAAATTTGAGTTCAACCTGTTCGGATAATCGAGGATGTACTGTACCACAATAACATAATATCATAGCATCATAGTACCAAAATACTGTAATACCAAAATACTTTATACCATAATACAATAATACCATAATTACGCACATGAATCTAATCAAAGAGTCAATTTATGTCAAACCTTTTGCATGAAAATTCTTAATTGAAAAATAAGTTTAACAAAATTGATTTCTATTGAATACTTTGAGAGTCTGTAGTTGTTTCGCTTCCAATTTGAAGTTCAATAAAAGAAATCAGACAAGCAAAGCTATAATGCAATTCAGGGCGTCGAATTACAGAATGTCACAAAATTTATGAATTGGAACAACTTTAGCAAATTTAAGCAAGGAGGGGTAAGAGCCAGATTCAAAAGATTCATTTATTAGATTTGTAAGGGGAATAGTTAAAGCATCACTCACGCATTTAATTAGTTTCACTGGAATGTCGTATGCATCCGGAGCCTTTCCTTCATTCAGATTTAGTAATTGACTATTTACTTCAGAAGGAGTTACTGGTGTAATGAAAAAAGACTCATTGTTTGATTGATTCAAAAAATCTTTAAAACTTTTTTTACTTGGTTCAAGCTTGTTGACGAGGTTTTGAGCAATATTAGTGAAGAAATCATTAAAAGCATTCGCCACTGGTTTGGAATCTGCAATCAGCCTGCCGTTAATGTTAAGTTTGAAATCTTGAGAACTTTTTGACTTATTTCGGCTTAAAAGATTGTTTATTCCGAGCCATACTTTCTTAGAATCGCGCTTATACGTTTCGAAGTAGGATAAGTGATATTGTTTTTTACTCAATCTTATCACTTGGTTTAACAAATTTCGGTGTCTTTTGTATCGTTGATACCAAAAGTCGTCTTGAGTTTTTAAATATTTTTTATACGATTTATTCTTAGAGGAAATAGATTTCAATATTCCATTTGTTATCCAAGGCTTTAATTGCTGTTTTCTTTGTCGTCTTGTCCTATATTTAAGAGGTGCATGCTTTTTGATAACGCCTAAAACTTTCGATTGAAATTCCTCATACCTTGTGTCTAGTGTACTGACGTCATTGATGCACGAGTTTAAATCCAATTTGTTGATATCTGCTATATATTCTTCAGGGTTAAAGGAACGGTAATCTCTCACGAGGTTTCGATCTTTTCCTCTCTTAACTTTGCCAATAGGAAGAAAAGCAAAACTTGGTAGATGATCAGAAACGTTGTCAACAAGGTTGCCACTTACAGTCTCATATTCTAGGGTATTTATGAAAATGTTATCAATTAAACTGTGGCAAGAGTTTGCGTGTACTCGCGTAGGATGGGTTATTAAAGGCTTATAGAAATTGGCTGACATTAGATTTATGAAAGCTTCTACATTCGGGAGTTTCTCAAATTTTAATAAATTTAAGTTAAAATCTCCGGATAGAATAACGAGTTTATTTTCATGGTTTATCTTATTGAAAACAGACTGAAGGTAATCTAAAAACGGGGTAGAGTCTCTACGAGGGTGGTTATAGATTACTCCAGTTAAGATATTTTTTCCCAGTTGTATTTACAATTTCAAGCCACAGAGCTTCAAATTCGCAGTTGGTTTCATTTAAGGATTTTGTAATATCATTCCTTGGTTGAAAAGATTATCACTGAGAAAAAAGCCACACCCACCTTTCATATTAGAACCTTTAAGACCAACATAATTATGATAGCCTTCTAGTTTAAGTTTGTTAATATCACTATCGTTATTTATTGTATGCCAAGTTTCACTAACAGCTATGATATTGAAATAATGGTCTAAATTGCTTAATAAGGTTTGAAGACCTTCGAGATTCTTAGAAACGGAGCAGATATTTGTGTGTAAGATTCCTATATGCTTATTAGCCTTAAAGGAGGGTTTATTGCAGAGTTTATGAAATTCATGATTGTCATAATAGTTAAAACTGGAGAAGTCTGATAAGTTACTGTCTGAGTCGATATTATAAAGACAGTCGTGTTCTTTTAGGGAAATTTTACATGTTTCTAATTGTTCTAAGTTATTATAATTATTGAAGGAAATTGCCGTTGAATTGCATTTACAAGAAAAATTAGAATTGAAAGTTAGATCATAAAATTCCTTTTCATTGAGTTCGGCAAAAGGAAGGACAGATAAATTCTTAGATGCGCAACCTACGCATTCCCAAGATGACAGGTGATTATCAATGTTATTTAGAGAAATGTTGACAAGCTGAGCACATTTTTTGTGGATGAGATGTTTGCATTTTCCACACGGAATCGATGTTTTGGCGACACGTGTAATCTCTGTGCAAACAGAGCAAGTTTTGTCATAACCTGTTTTTTTATTAAGAATTGATTTCCAGATATTTAGAGATTTTGAACTTATAACTTCGTTCACTATTTGAAATTTTTTGTCGTCAATATGTTGAAACGGAAAAATGTTCATGAGACAATTTTTACAAAACCAGTCAGTGTCATAGCTTTCAGATAAAAGATCAAAGTCGACCTTATTAAGACCAGAACATTTTAGATGTAGCCATAGTTTGCATGAATCACAATAGATCGAATTTTGGTTTTCCGTTACGGTTTTTTCACAATTGGGACAGTCTGTGTTTTCAGCCATGGGAGTTAGGGGGGAGGATCATCATGCCTATTATTAATTTTGTAAAAAATAGATATATAGATAAATATAGTAAGAGCTTTAAGAATAAAAACATTTTAAAAGTATCCAATTCGTCTCTCTTATTGTTCAACTAGATAAATATAGTAAAATATTAGAAAATATAAAAGTCTACTTATTCTTCGTCCAGCTTTTCTAGGTCATCCAAAAATGCAATTTTCTTAACAGGGGCGTTCTCATTTCTTCTCATATAGATTGTTCCGTTTCTCGACCACACGAATTTGTTATCCAGCTCCCGTTTTTTTATTTTTGCGACGCGAAGCAGATTTTTGTTTCTACTGGTAAGGCTCTCGTTTATAAAAACCTTGCCAGAAGAGACATTAGTAGTGGGGTTTTGGGAAGACGTTGCCGGCAATTCAAAGCCTAAATCGGCAATACTGATTCTTCTCGCATTGGATTTGGCTGGTTTGGATAAAAGGCTCGACGCATCCTTCCTTGACACGACCTTCACAATAATGGGGGCATCTTGCTTGGGCGAGATTCGGTGGCAGGTCTCGATGTTTTCGGCTTTTAGCTCTAGGCCTATCTTGGAAGCGAGTTCCAGAACAAGCTCCTCGCAATTTTCCTTGGCTCGTCGAGGAATGCCACTAACCTCAACCATGTTTCTCCTGCCATATTGTTCGAGGTCGTCCACTGCCTTTGCTCTCTGCTTATCTCCTTTCTCGAGATTCCTTATACGGGCGACCAATTGTACGTTTTCTTCTTTTATCTTCGTATTTTCTGCCATCAGAAAAACAACTTGATTTCTGAATGTCTCATATTGATTCGCCAAGAAACTCTGGGATTTTCCAATTTCCTTTAGTTTGTTATTAATCTCTGACAAGCGGGCAGATACCAATTCTTCTATTTCTTCTTTAATTACTTTTTTCAAAGATTTTTCAAGGCGTCTCTCCAATCCAGCAGTAGATTTATTTAAAAGTTCTTCAAATTCCTTCTTATCCATCACCATTTTTTTATTTAGATAATAAATTCCATGTCTTAAAAGAAAACTTAAAAAAAAAGAAGTAAAAACGTTGTTGAGCTCCTTTTATCTTTCCGCCGATAAATGTACGTCCGCACTCGACGAAGACAATTGGAAAAAAAAAAAAAAAATTACAAAATTTTTGAAAAATTAATGCATATTAGACTAACAAATTTTTTGGAAAAGCACAATATCATCTTTGAGCATCAATTTGGTTTTCAAAAGAACAAATCAACTTCTCTTGCAATTCTAGATCTTTATAATCAACTTATTAAGGCTATTGAGGATAAGAAAATCTCATGCTGCATTTTTCTGGACTTAGCAAAAGCTTTTGATACTGTCGATCACACTATCTTACTAAATAAACTTGAATTTTATGGTGTAAGAGGTACTGCCCTAGATTGGTTCAAATCCTATTTAACTGACAGGACACAAAAAGTTTCTATAAACGGCCAATTACCGAATCCTTGCAATGTACAGAGTGGAGTACCACAAGGTAGTGTTCTTGGGCCTCTTCTTTTTCTTTTATACATAAATGATATGCCTTCCGTCTCCAAGCTGCTTAAATTTCATTTGTTTGCCGACGACACTAGTATCTTTTTCTCCGACAAAAATGTGAGAAATCTCGAAAATACTGTTAATGCTGAATTAATGAAAGTCTCAGACTGGCTCAATGCAAATAAATTAACTTTAAATGTTGACAAATCAAACTTCTTGTTAATTTCCTCCACTAACAGAAGTATTTCCCATGAAGTTGATCTAAAAATTCATAATAAATCTATTACACAAAAAGATTACATTAAATATCTTGGAGTAATACTTGATAAAAACTTAAACTGGAAACAGCATATTAAACATATCAACATGAAAATCTCGAAAGGGATTGGAATACTGGCAAAAATGAGGCATTTCGTCCCAGAAATTCTGCGTAATCTCTATTTTGCATTCGTTGCCCCTCATGTCAACTATGGAATCATAAATTGGGGATGCGCTGTTCCAACAATAACAAATTCTTTGCAAATTAATCTAAACAAAGCCTTAAGAATAATGAATTTCGAAAAGTTCAAAACCACAGCTAAACCACTATTCAATCAATTAGGCATATTAGATTTTCAAGAAAGTTTTAATTTTGAGTGCGCTAAACTAATATATGACATAATCAATGGTAACCAAAGTGCTATCTTTGATAAGTTTTTTGAAAAAACATCTTCTAGACATAGCTATCAAACACGTCAATCTACTGAAAAGCGTTTTGCTTTCCCTGTAATCAGAACAAACTACAAAAAACGGTTCTTCACATATAATGGCATAAAAATCTGGAATAATATACCTCTCCACATAAGAGATCAAAAAAGCAAAAGTATGTTTTGTAAGCACTTCAAAAACTGGTTATTGCACAATTCTAAAGAGAATTCTTAAGATATTACCAAAAGAAATAATAAACAAAAGCCCCCCCTCCATGTCCCCCTCCCCCTCCTAATTTCTATTATTATTATTATCGTCAATCTTCTTATTTACCTTTATTTTTTGTTTCGTTTTTGTTTTAAATATTTTTTTTTTTTTTTATTCTAAAAAAAACTTTTCAAGTTCAATACTATAGTACAAATTAGAAAAACAATTATTACTCTCCATTGTTGAAATTTTTATTATACGCTGTATTCAGATCAAAATGTATTTTACTACCTTGTTGTGTTAAACTGTAATAGGGTGCCAAGCTCGAAAACCGTTTCGGTTCTCTTGGCGTCCTAAGCAACTAATATTTGTAATGTCACCGTTTTTGTATAATAAGTAATATACCATGTAGTATCTGTATATTAACTTTAAAATTTGTTGCTGAATTATATGAATTTGAATTATGAATTTGAATTTGAATTTGTCACTTGTAATTCTGGAGGAGACCGTAAAGAAATTCGATACCTTCATTCCTTTATTACTTAGATTTTTCTTCCTTTCATGTCTTTTCTAAGTAATTTCTTCAATGTTTTTCATGTTTCAGCCCTATTAAATTATATTTTTATTTCCAGCAATATCAAGCATATCACTTACTTCGTCTTCTTTGAAGTTTCTGCATAGGAAACAACAAAACACAGGCGCCATTGCAAAGGACAGTCACTGACAGAGAAAACAAGACAAGTCCCGTGACAAGATCGACTTCTCAGAATTCCGTGTCGGTTCCTTTGATCCCAACCAAAGAATAAAAACAATAAAACTTCCTAGTTTCAAACCGAGGCTAGCACGAAAATCTGGTCACTACCTGCTACTAGCAAAATACCGAAATCCCACAGATTTCCAGCTCTAGTTAGTTAGTTTTATGTTGAAATTTTAACCTGCTACCAATAGTGAATAACAAAGGACCAATAACATGACTTTTTTTATAGGAAACCATGCTTAATCTTCAGACCATGTTGCTTAGCTTTCACCTTAATTATGGAAGAAAAGTAACTTCCTCGGTCCCAAAAACTATCTTAATTTGACTTTGTGCGCCTGAGAAAAAGTCAATGTTTTGCTTTATAAACTCACTCCTGTGCAGAATATTCCAAAAATATAAGTACCAAATGATACGAGAAGCGTAACAATCTAATGCCAATGAAGTTCACTGAGAATTTTCTTTGATCTTTTCTGTCAAACGTAATACGAAAATTTTATTCAGATTATATAAAATCCCCGACCAGAAAACTTTTGGAAACCAATTTGTTTAATTTATGCAATAACAGAAGACAGAAAATCTCTTCGTCTGAGCCATTTACATTAATATAAATGTTCATATTACAAGAACCCTTGCTCTAACCTTATGGTACAAAATACCTAGTATTGGTCCTTTACATTATTAGATGGATAGAAAATACCTGGAGTACCACTGTGGCACAAGCTTGTCTCACAAACATTTCGTTGCTAAAACGATTCATCAAGTCATACCGAAGGTCAGGGACCCACCCCCCTATAGAGGCTTCGTGACTGAATGCAGTGCCATTTTGCTTTCAGAATGTGCCTTTTAAGCTTGATGAAAAAAGTGCCCTTGAAGCGATGTGCCTAAATTTGAGACGCTTCTTGTTTGTTCAGTTGACCCAGTTCACTTAAGTTGACAAAAAAGGGAGAAACGAAAATAAAGTATTTACCTGTAGCTTTCCTGAAGGTATCGGTGATTGAAATCGGTTTTTAAACACGGAGTTGACAGCAGGCGTAGAAGCTGCTCGTGGCCCCAAAGACGTGAACGACTCTAAAAATCAAACAAACAGAATCAGTTGACATCAAGTACTGTATGCAACAAAATTATTTTCCAAATAAGGAAACCTAGGTAGGAAATTTTGAATGAGGCAAAGGAGTTAAGGGCTTAAGAAATTATGTTTTCTTTAAGAAAAAAGATGCTTAAAAACGCTTCATTGGCACTGGGTCAAACCGTTTCCGTATCTCAACTCATCTGGTACTGTTTCTGGAATATTCAGAATGGGATAGGATTTTATAAGGTCAAACCTCAAGTTCCTTTATATCAACACAAAGCCAAGGAAAAGTAGGTTTTGAGGTTACGAAACTTGTTACAAATACTTTTGTACCATATTTGGGTGAAGCTAAAAGACTCTGGTACCAACCATGAGCATGGTTTCTTATAAAAAGAGTCAGCGTAAACTCGATGTGAAGATATAACATTCTATCTTAGATTTGTCAACTTTATCAAAGAAGTACGGCTGTAATCTTGGATATTTCTCATTGGTATAGTCTGTCTGTTGAGTGCAAAAGCAAGAGACTCAGTGTAACAGCAAACATATCTCTTCATTGAGTGAAATTCTATTGTAGGTATTTTCAAACACTTTTGCAATGCAACAAGGTCCATTAATTCACGGTAGTAGGGCATCCTTGTCAAAACTTCCAAGAGTACTTTCACGAGATTGTTTAAGCACCAACTATTAAGAAATCTAGAATTCATTTGTACCAGGCAATCAGAAATTGAAATTCGTAGCAAGAAAATACGAATTGGAAAGCTAAAAGAATTTGAGAACATCATTTAATGAGATGTCAAAGGAATCTCTGCTTGCATCAGAAATGCCTTATTTCAAAATGAGTTTTTTACTTTTAGGCTTGATATGCTTTAAAGGGCTTTCAAACACGTTTCTATGCAACTTATTCAATAGTAAAAAACTGAATCTTTGTCATTGATTCCGTAGCCCGACAAAGATTATGTATTTTCAGGCGGATACGGTTTATCAAGCGGTATACATCATTATAAGAGATATATGATAAAAAATATAATTATTTAATGTTAGTATTTACATAGTTCAGGAAACAAATCCTATTTCTTTGGTCCAAGAAAACTTGACCAGAGATTTGATAACATATTTCGTGGTATTTTCTTTTGGAATATCTGCAATTTATCTGCTTCTTCAAAAATATATTTCATATAAAAATAAGGCTTTAATTTGTTTAGAGTTTTAAAAGCATCCGAGACTAAGGTGTAAATCATGTAACATGAATGGTAGTGTTGTTGTCGTTCTTTAGAATACCGCTCTGCAGGAATTATTTCAAGTGCTCTTTCATTCATTTTTCGATTCCATCTCGTTACTATAAGCTGCTGAAAGTCCATATTAAGGGGCAGAAATTTAAATGTAACAAGATGAATAAGTTAACTAAATTATTAGATAGTGATGAGGTCAATAAGCAGCAAGGGGTAATGAATCAGAGAAACCAAGAATGGTGAAATTCGTACCTATGCGGCTTCTCCTGACCGGTGTCTCTTTTCTACTTGCCAGAAAAGCTCGAAGTTGGGATTGCTTCATGGGTGATACACGCGCTGGAAGTAAAGTCATATCAGTATCAAATATGATATGAAACAACCTTTCAGGTGACTCGCTGCAGTGCATTAGAGCCTGTATACAAGTTTTTAGAAGAAATGGCGAGATTTGTAATTGATAATACAGCACCCTCAGATCTACCAATTGTCTTTGCTATGCTCCAGTGCTGTACAAATCAAACAGTGATAAATTAGGAGCTCAAGCTATAGTGATGCTATCGTGTCCCTGCTTGAAACGAGACCCAACCGTCAGTCTAGCACGTTTCATGTAAACTCACTAATATTGAACGAAATAACACGTATCTTAGGAAAGTACCTCCGTTTGTTAGATGGCCAACTTAAAATCTACAAAGTAAAATGGATGGATTCTTTTTGTTGACTTATATACCTTGATCTTAAAAATCGTCTGGTCTTAACTTTTGCCAGAAATCAATCTTAAATGAACATATCTTTCGTTTCTGCCAATGGTTTATGCGAAGTTTAAGTGTCGTTTATCATTCTCAAACAAGCAGCAGATGAACGTTTTTCTGAGACACTGGTAACATTTATAAAGTGAAAACCATCCACATGCTGGTTCGAAAATTCAGAGGTACACACTATAGCAATACACAAGTGATGGCTAAAACACTCTCGTAGCCACAAAGATCTGTGCTTCATTCAATAAAGAACAAACATATTAGTTATGGACTAAAATATGCCGATGATATCAGCCAGGGGCGGCTGGGAGGTTGAGAAAATAGGTATTCAAAAAAATTTTGGGCCCCACCCTTGTTGACCACGCCCCTTTCCTCAGGCAGTATTAGTCTATTTTGCATCACAGAGAATGAGCTTTTTAATTTTCACCTCAGTTTTAATAAAAGAACACCATTTCGTTCCAACTAAAGCTTTCTTATAAATCTGCATCACAAAATAATGTTTTGTCGTCTGCAGGCTTCCTATCAATCAATTAGGCTCAGGGCCGATAGTGAATCCCATCTTGGCGGCTATTTGCTCTTTGAAGCCGTCAAAAATGTGTAGTATTGAAATTTCGTTTTGAATACTAGAACACGGACAGGGGCTCTGAGAGGCAAATATTCCCGTCGATCAACTTAGTTCAAAAAAGCAAAAAATGAATGAATTTGCCTTGAATTCTTATACTCGCACTCACAATATTGTATTTTTAACTATTTCACAACAATATTGATTTCCATGAATTAAAAATTGTGAAGTTGTTAAGTTTTGTTATTTTATCTTATCTTGTATCTATTTAAAACTGAAAGGCAAGGTTGCCCGTCATTTTTCAAACGAAGACGTTGTTCATGTTTTAATGATCTTCTTGTCGTGCCCTTAACGTAAGAGATTATTTGCAACCTCTCAGCAATACTGCCCCCAAGCATACGTTCGATTATTCAGAGGGAAATATGTGATAGACTCGAAATGACTAACTGATTCGCGTGAGTATTCAGCGGGGTATTCAAAATGAGAAATGAATACCTTCACCGTGCTTTGTAGTGCGTTTCAGAGGGTGGAAAACAATAGGTACTGACGTCACTTTCTCAAGAAAAGGAAGTTTTAGTATTCAGAATCAAACTTGAATACCTTACAGAGAACGACCTCAGAAATTCAACACCTATCGAATTAACAAAGAAAGAATTTGTGATGGATTAACAGCTCATTCCCGACCTTTTGTTCGTTCTGTTTGAAGCAAAGGCAAAAGCAAATATTGTTAATTGTTTTGTTCGTGGTGGACATGCCTGATTGCAGGCTTTGCTATTACGACATTGCTTCATGGGATGTTTTCTCCTCCGCAGTCTATTTTCTTTCTCGAGATTTTCAAACGAAGAAAAATCGTTTTTTATTACTTCCTCATTGAAAATATTTAGGTATTCAGTGAATACCTTGAATACCCCTCTCCGCCGCCCCTGATATCAGCACATATGAGATATACGATTTAAACTTTCTGGGTGCCCCAAAGATCCTGGCTTCGTTTCAGCAATCAAATAACAAATCAGTAAAGGGACAAACCTCTCATGTTAGTGCTCTCATCAAGATTGATTTTTGAGACTTCTTTTTCCTCTGTAGATGATACGCTGGCATTCCTAGTTACATAAAGAAATGATCTCAGAAAATCAGCTTTAGCCAGAAAGCTCACGAAAACATATAATCTAAGAGAATTACCAGTAGGTTAAGCAACCGATTCCAAAGAAGAATAACCAAGTGATCTGATATTGTCGGTATTGTTTCGCGTTCGTCATCGTTTGGTGAGAAGCTAAACCCAAGCAAATATGCTGTTATGTATTTATTTGATAAGGTTCTTGTGCGTAAAAATGGTATTTTGTAACTAAGGTATTATTGTATTATGGTATAAAGTATTGAGGTATTACGGTATTTTGGTACTATGATACTATGGTATTATGTTATAATGGTATTATGGTATGAAATATTATGGTATTACGGTTTTTGGTACATGAAGGTGACGTGACTTTCTATGAATGGTGCTGTGAAGATAGAGAAATAAAGAAGGTATCGGTGACAGTTGCCGTCAGTGATGCCATAGATCGCCTAAACAGTAATCTCAATTTTAATTGTCTAATGACAATGTTGTTGTTGTTGTTGTTGTTGTAGTTTTGTAGTTTTTGGTGTTGCTACCACCAGAATGAGGCACATGGGAATCAGGCTTTTTCACAAAAAGTTTGACAGGCGGATAAAATTATTTTGGGCATCCTCTTCGAAAGGAATAGATGACAAAATTCAATGCTCTGGACTGATTCGTCTTAATATATTCTATACTTCACGAAAATTACCAGACATGCTAGCTCATTAGATAAAATCAAATCGAAAAAACCTCGAGAAGGAGTTCTGCAGCGAAGATGGTTTTGAGATAAGTTGCTTTTTCTGTGCATCCAGGGTGATTGCATTGATTTGATTGGCCTAAAAAGAAATTACGAATTTCTTACTCATAAAACACCTACAGTTTCTGGCTTACAGCATCTTCTTGCTTTATTCATGGTAAATTATCAGAATTGTAGGAGTATACTAATTGACAGGATCATGACATAACCTTCTAATCATCGGGCGATGAGAAACTCGGCTAAATTTTGTGTAAGGAAAAACCTTGATAAAAAAAAATATATTTACTTATGTGTGCCTTGCAAATGGGGGGGGGGGTTGAAATGGGGATGGAAAAAATCATCAAGAACTAATAACTGGAGAATCTAGATGCACGAGGGGGAGTCTCGCCGTCTTTTAGGCAGAACTTCAAGCCAAAGCTAAACAGCATGAAAACAGAGTCAAACAATGTTACTGGACAGCAATACCAACCCAGAAATTGAAAATTCCAATCATCAAAAATTAAAAAATATTTTGAAGAAGGATTAGGAAAATATTTGAAAAATAAATAAGTTGAGGGGAATCTTATCTACGCAAGAATAATCTGGGTCTGGGATTCAGTAGGGTGTCCTTGATTATCTTTAAGTCTGAAATTGCTCCATCCCAAAATACAACCAATAGCCCTAGGGGAGCTCCTAACCCATAATTCAGTTGTTGAGAGAGAGGTATTGGTCTTTGATATGAATTTAGCAGGGATCAAGCCCGTGCGGGTAGATTCTCTACTACCATGCCACTACAAAGTAATCATAGGAATACATTTGGATACTTCTAGATATGGTACTAAACTGTTTAATTTTATCGCTTTGTTTATAAATACATTTTGATGCTTGATATAACATGGATGTATCTAAATTTCGTAGATGAATACCCCTTTCAATGTTTGTCATGTAGTGGGGAGGATGCTCAGTAGGGTGAAAAATATATCTTAATAGTGTAGAAGAATATCCCTTAATAGTGAAGGGAATGCTTAGTAGTTGTGAGGATCCACTTTATCACTCATGAAATCCCTCCACACTACTGAACACCCCCTGACTATTAAATACTACAACACTACAGCGCACACGTTGTATTAGGTGATAATGTTCAATCTTTAAAATGAAAGTTTTACCAAGTTGTCGATGATTTTATCGATAGATTCCACAGCAACGTAAACATTGTGAATGTTATTGGACTTCAGATTCTTCGCTCTATGAAAACAGAAACACCAGAATCATTAGATTGAAACGAATTCATGGTGACAAATCCTGCGGAGGAATACACATTACACGTTTTTCATAGGAACTCCAAGTTACAAAGGAAGTTACAGCTGGCCTCAATTTCCCTTTACTTACGAGACCCCAGTGCAATGAATGTAAATGCGTACCTTCGTTTTCCATCCGTCTGTGCTTGCTCCCACGCGATGTCCAGGGAGTCATTGACGTCACTAAAAATTTAAAGATAGTGCAAAACCATTTATCTCTTGAATCACCGATTTGCAGTTGTTTAAAAAATAGGAGGAACAGTTTTTACGCACATTTTTCGTTTAGTTGAATTCTTGATATTCAAGCGAAATGCAAAGCAAATGAAACTTTTTTCAATCTGAGCTTACAACGAACATCTACAGGTTTCTTTCTTTTATTGGGGCCCCGTTATATAAAAAGTATTATATTGTTTCGGTTCGTTACTTCAGAGCTTCGTTCGCCCTGTTGCTGTATCAGTTTAGGCCGAGATTCGTCAACGCAAAAAGCTCATAACTATATCCAGCCAATCAAAGTTCATGAAAAACGGTAGGTAGCATTTCATTGGTTAGTTTTCTAATTCAATTCATCATTCGCTAAATTCTAAGAAGTGTGTCCGCTAAACTGCAATCCACCCTGAATGTTCAAAACAGGCCTGTCTTGGTCGTCCAGTGCTATTATACCCATCCATGTGATGGTTTTCACAGAATTGTTCATGATGTCAACTTTTCTAGCAATGTCCGATGAACCTTTGTAATCTAATAACATCAGGGCATCTTTTAAAGATATTAGTCAAGTGAGACACATCAATAGGAGGGCCCACATTTCGCCATCAGAGCCAATTACTTCCTGAGACCCCCTATGCAACAAAAGCGACCAAAATCAATATCATCAAAACGGGAATTCAACAAGACATATTTGATTCATTAAAACTGATTGAAATAAATTTTCCACAATTGTTCCATCAAAGAAAACCAAATATTCCTTAATATTGCTTTTTAAATGGCCAGAAAAAGAGCCGGTAGCCCAATAGTTACAATATCAAAAAATACCCTAGTTCACATGGACAACGGAAGAAGTAAAGTAATTTATCTGCTAGTTGCCTTTCATGGATTTGTTTAACACCATGCCACGCGCAGCATGCGTAAGTATTCAACTTAGTCTCCAGTTCTTCGGTCAGAGTCTAGTTGGGGATCCATGCAGTGACATGGATTCAACAGCAGAGAGAAAAATCCTTTTTGATTCTATTTATCAAGTTAGATTTCCTAATGATATGAGTTTTTTAAGGCATATCAAGCCTTTGCATTACTTAAGTTGACATAGCCAATCACCAATGCCTCCTCATCATCATCATCATCATCATCATCATTCAAGCCTGTAATTTTTCACAGACAAAGAAAACCTCAAAGCAGTAACCTTATCAACGATGTAATGTAATTCAGTTGACTTCTGATCTCCTTTCTTTGCCTTGCAGTAACTGGGTCGAGAGAGCGAGCCTATCAGGAAATTAAGACTGACGTTAACAAAATCGCCATGATGATTATATCAAATATCAAGTCAAATATTACTGTTAAACAAAAGCGTTACAAGGTAATGAATTTCGAAACATAGTATTAACTTCGAAGCTGAGATTTTTTAGAATATCTAACCTAAGTTTGTCTAGCTTTCCGAAACTTCTGTTAGATGCAATATCTTCCAAAATATTTTATTCTTGTGATGAGTTTTTATTTCTATCGTGGCAAAATCATACATTTTGAATTTTTATCACTTGAAAAATACACAGACAATTAAAATCAATAGAGATTGACCTTAAGAAGTGCGTTGTATTTCTTGTCGTATATTTTCGACTCTTGCATCCTAGAGGAAAAAGAACGAAATGAATTATCACCGTTGCAAGTTTGTTTTGTGAAATTGTATAAATAACAAACATGAAAATGTGACATTTTGCAAAAATACCTTTACCTTCCTTCGCACGAAGTTTTTGCCTTCGATCATCGTTATTTCACATCATACAATAAATGCAACCAGCTTTGTTATCTAGTATTTTCCTATTTATCGCCTCTCTATTGAACCTAATTCGTCTTCTTCAGATGCTTATAACCATTTGCTGTAGGTAGTGGCCTTCTTTGAGGAAACATTAGTCGAAGAAAAAGGGCCCCCTGGAGAATGGACAGTTTTAGATGCATTTCTAAAATTACAGAGGGCTGGCGAATTCTCTCCTCACACTTAATTCGAAATGTTTGAAGGTGGTTTCAAACCTAGGACCCTCTAAACAAGGAATGGCTAATCTAACCACTCGGACATCCCCGTCACATCACTCATCTAAAAGGAAACGACCCCGACTCGGATCATTACTTTCTTTCACTTTTTACAATAACAACCTTCAACTCAAATATCAAAGCAAGGCATTTATAACGTTTTCTGGAAGTTTCATCAAGTTTTCTCTGAAATAAGTCTATTTGAGTGGTAAAGTGTGAGATTTTATCATTGTAGTAGCTCTTTCTTTGAGGCCGAGTTTACAAATCCTCACAAAGAGTTCGGTTTTCAACTTGGTCTTTTCTTTTCAGTAAGAGTTAATTTTCATCGCACAGGACTCCTGGTGATGATTGCTTGTTTCTCACTATACCAACCAATCACCTCCTTCATCAGTGGCAAATTTCTATACACATCTTGCTATGATAATTCCTAAGGTCTCGTATAAGCTCACTTTTTCAGTTACTACTCTATTGAGTGTGAAACGTAAAGCTACACTAATTGTTATATTTCGCTATGTTTCTAATTTTCCTCGTCATCCTCAAGTTCTGCACCGGTCATAGGCTATTCTGGCGTACTACTCCTATGAGTGTCACACAAAAGTAGTTATCATCTTCCGCTTTTTTTCCAATTTCCTCAAGTCCTATGCCGATCAAAGACAATCCTCAATTTCAATAACAACCAATCCACAGTATTGATTCATTCAACTCTACAAAGGGAGTCAGATCCAAACTTATTTTAGGCCCTGACTAGAACCAAGCAGTAGAGTTATAGATACACTGCACAAGAATACTTTTGTTTTTGAAGTGTAAATACATTTGAGGGTGAAATAGACGGATATCCTTCTTATCTCAACACAACCTTCTGATCGAGAAAGGGAGAAAGGGAGACACGGGCGCTTAGAAGCCGTGCAACGAAAATGCATAAAATTCAACTTGGATGAAATTGAGGACGAGATATATTTGTATGTGTATGTAAAGCCAAGGCTAGCCAAAGAGAATGCGTCTCTAAATTGCAAATCCACCATCGCTGGACCCCAACTTTCTATCAACAAACCTCCTTTAAAACAAATCCATGATTACCGCTATTTGCATTCATATCACTCAATGCGCTCAAGGCCCAGATATTGTAAATTCGTGATTGAAACTGTATCTTTTATTTCTAATCATTTCATCCATTTTTCTCCCAGTCAACCCCTGCTAGCGGGGAAAACAGCGGAATACCAATCATGTTTGTCTGTGTGTGTGTTATTTCTTTTCCTTTTGAAGTTTTTCGCTGTATGGTTCTATTATCATTAAATATCATTATCATAAATATACACAACCGCATCTTAATTTATAATTCTTAATTTATCTATCAATAATTTATAACCATACCTGGCTTCCTCCAGCCTGTCAAAAGCTTTCAACATCTGGGACTTCAGTTGCAGTGCTTCTTTTTCATGCTCCTGAAACAAGTATTTTAGGATTTCTAAGCAATAAGCAAAAACTTGAGAAAAAGCAGGATTTGAAAACTCAATTACACCCATTTCTTATACGAAACTATGCTAGGCCTTAAATCCATAGTTTCTTATATTTCACCCCATGCATGGTACGAAACGTTTCTTTATAAGTTTCTTAACCCTAAAAACATACGTTTCCTTGACTTCGTATTGACATGAAAATAATGAAGTTTGACCATGTAAAATCTTATCCCATGAGAAAAAAAGCAAAATTGTAGGGTCTTCTACTAAGGGTAAAATGGGCCAAACAGGGTAAATGAGTAGTTGATTAATCTTGCCTCAATAACTAGCAAATAATAAATATTCGCTTTGACTCGAATCAATGACCTCTGGAATGGTACTATAGTGCACTAATCCACTGCACCCTCAGGGCCTGGAGAACCTAAGGCCATTTCACTCGCACAGATTGCCCCAGCACTTACCGAATGCAGAGACGAACCTTTCCGCCCTCTTTATCAACTGCAAAGGACCTGCCAAAGGGCAACAACTTCCCCATACCAGGAACCACCATCGCACTCCCACCACTACACAGGGTTGAAGTAAACTTGAAAATCGATCGAGATAGTTTGCATCACCACTCACTGAATGCAGAGACAAACTTACAGTCTCCGGGCTCTTCACAACTATACTTGACCTGTTAAGGGCAACAACATCCCACACATTGCATTCCCCATTACTGGATAAAGTTCTTCTCAAAATAAAACTGCTCATTTTACCCCCATGGAACCAGTTTTACCCTAAGAGATCCTATCAGATGACATACGTTACTATTCTATGCTGATGAAGGGCCCTCGAGAGTTTAAGAACGCATTTTGTTGTAAATACAACATGGAGTATTTTTTATCTTTGTCAATTCATACGAAACCTTCAAAAAAAGTTTTCCGAGTTTTGTAAATTTGCCTCAAAGTAAGTTATAAACCGTTTCTAATAAAAATGAGTGTAATGATTGAGAATGAAAACCTTATCCGTATCAATGCGCAAATCTCGTGACTAACATACCACATGACATTCAGTGAACTTGTTGACTTTCTTGCCAGCGAGTGCACAATTCTCCCTCGACATCCTCATTTCTTCAGCAGTGCCGATCCTATCACTGGCGTGGTGCAGTTCTCCCATACTTGCACTGAACAGGCGCAGTTCATCATCGAAAGAAGCGATCTGAAGAAGATTAACGAAAAACAGCAGTTTACGAAAACACGTATCTTGCCCTGAGCAAGGGCAGTAGGAAGAGAGTAGAGTAGGCCCACAAAATTTAGGCCAAATTACACAACACCGTAGTAGTTAGCGTTAGTCTAGTTGCTTATTCAACAGTAATAGAATAAAAGAATCATTTCCAGAAAGTGTTTTTGCTTTTCTCGTCTCATCTCTTGTTGGTAATCCTTCTCTTTTCAAACGAAACAACAACATCCTTCGACAGACTCTAATAAACCGTTGGCACAGCTTGGCGGCCATTGCTTTTGCATTCTCAAAATTCAAACCAAACGAACGAAAGTGAGGCTGAGGCTTGGCTGACCAAACTCCAATTCAAAATATAAATGGGTCTGCCAACCAGGACCTCTTAGCCAATCAGGAAGCTGTATGTGTGTCATGTGACCGTACAGGGCTTGTAACCCTGCCTTTTGTTTTGCTTTCTTCTTGGGACCCTGTGTTTTTTCCAAATCACGGGGGTTGACTTAATAATTTATCAAAAACGTCCACGAGTGGGGAACGAAAACGAAGGAGGAGAAATGCAGGGCCTTTTTTAACATACTAACTGGGGGGGGGGCAATTGCCCCTCCAGGCCTTTTGCCTTCTCATTGTTCTAAACAATAGCCTATTGTCCCTTTTTTCAAAAGACAATATATTGCCCCTCCAGTGATGTTCCCTTCAAAAAGGCACTGGAGAAATGGTATCCATGCGCACTGATTTGAAAATTAAATTTGAAAGCAAGATTATTTTGCTATCGTGCTCGGTCGCAAATGATGTTAACCATAAAGAATTTCATGCTGTGTACCCTGTAAAACCGACATTTCCACCGAGTATCGGTAAGTTGACCGGAAACCATTGTTTGGAAAGGTGGGGCATTTATACAAGTGTTTTTGTCTCGAGTTCCTTCGAAGTTTTTGTTTTAAATCAATCAATTTTGATAAAAAATTGATAGCTCCAATTTTTTTATAAGAAACTAAGCTTCCAAACCTTCCGTTCGAGGCAAGCCATCCTATCTGTATCGGTCCATCGCAATCAGACCATATGTGATATGAATTATTTTCGAAATTGGCGCCCAATTTGCATTCGTTGATATATCTGAGCTCATGGGTCCCTGTTATTTTGAACAGTACTCGATGAGCTACACGACCCCCAGTTCAACTTCGAAATCTGTCCGGACACGATACCATATATGGTAGTGCCAGAGTTACAAGCCTTGAACTTTGAGAAAATAAAAACCAAACGAGGTTGGCAGACCCATCTATATTTTGAATTGGAGTTTGGTCAGCCCAGCCTCAGCCTCACTTTCGTTCGTTTGGTTTGAATTTTGAGAATGCAAAAGCAATGGCCGCCAAGCTGGGCCAACGGTTTATTAGAGTCTGTGGAAGGATGTTGTTGTTTCGTTTGAAAAGAGAAGGATTACCAACAAGAGATGAGACGAGAAAAGCAAAAACACTTTCTGGAAATGATTCTTTTATTCTATTACTGTTGAATTAGCAACTAGACTAACGCTAACTACTACGGTGTTGTGTGTAATTTGGCCTAAATTTTGTGGGCCTACTCTACTCTCTTCCTACTGCCCTTGCCCTGAGGTAATACACAAATGCAACATAAACAAGTTTCAAACATTCTCCTCTTGATAGGGAGGTATGATTGGCTTTAAAGAAAATATTTTGTTGGTATTCTATGGCCTGAGGTAGGCCTGAAATCTTTATATATTAATAATTCTTTATAGCATAAGCTTAAATATTGCTTGTTAAACTTGATAGTTATTTATGGCAGTTTTCAGGTATTTTCTGAATCGCAGAGAAACATCACCAACAAAAAGGCAGTTTTAGGTAAACAGGACACTTTTCTTTTGATCATCAAGCTGCGTGCCTTTCTATGCAACACACTGTGAAATTATGAAATGATGAAATTATCTCACAGGCAATCGATAATTGATGTGGGAGATAAATCATACCTCTTTTAAACAAGTAAACAAATAACAACTAAAAATCAAACAAACTAGTAAAAGAATAAACAAAAAAAGATCATACCTCCTCTGCAATACATTTATCAAGGACAGATCCTAGCTCCTTCTCCATTTCAACAATCTGATGAAGAGAAAGGAAGTGTTAATGTATCGCAATGATTCGTGTGAATGAAAAACGACTCAAATGGGATTCGATCCCACGAAAGTTGAAGCATGCTACTTCTCACAAACCACTTCGGTCTATCAACTCGCCAGCAACCTACCTCCTGGTTTTCCCTAATGCTATCTTGTAGATTAGCTGGGACATTTGGCAGAGTGGGTTTGCCGCTTTCCACTGGCTTCGCTCTGAACGTTGACTCTAATTGACTGGCCTGGGGAACAGCAGAAGAAACCGACGTCTGGAGTAGTCGGCTCTCAGGCGGCACTCTTCCGGATCTTCCAGCAGGTGCTGTTGCTTGAGCTGTTGGGGGATGAAAACATTTCAAATTCACATTAATCTAAGTCTATCGAGATCATTAATGAGAATGAAAATGACCCGAGTAGGACTCGAACCCACGACCCCTAGATTCGTACTCTAGAGCGCTACCACTGCGCAACCGGGGCTACATTTTATCTCGATGGTTTTCTAAAACCTGCTTCTCCTCAAGTTTAATCTAAGTGTCTATCTTAAATGGATATAAGAGAGTTAAGAAAATAGTCTTTGATTGGTGCAGAACTTGAGGATGGCGAGAGAACTTTAGGTTTCGTTTTCATTATCTTACTAACTTATTACTCAGATGAGTGTCAGGCGAAAAGCTTCAATAGTCATTATGTCACTATTTTCCGATTTTTCTCCCAGCCTTGACTTACCAAAAACATGACGGCAATTGAATCTTTATCTAAAGCTGTCTATTTACAACAGGTGGAAAAAAGGTTCATTAAAAGGGAAACTATCTATAGAAAGAAATCTACAATATAAAAGATGCTAATTCATAAGCCAATACGGGAAATTATACGAGACCCGGTGTTGGCATATTAGAGTTACGGTAGCCCACTGCAGTAAAATACACTATAAAATGAAAACAAATGAATTACAGTCTACAAAAACCCTAATCCCTATTTAAGATATTTGCAAATCACACGGGTACATTTTTGGCATTTAGTGGATTTCAATTGCTTCTTGAAAACTCTCAGGGACATTGAAGTTTAATTGATGACGATAATTTTTTCTATATTCCTTTGATCTAACCAAACTCATAGGTCCTTTTAAGTCCTTTCGCAAAAGTTTGTAATTTGTTTATTCTTGTAACAAAGCAATATGAGGGGCAAAGAGGGTGCAGCTTCCTGTTTGGGATTGAAAGTTTGTATGGATTTAATCATTGGCGTTAATATTTGTTATATTGTCCTAATTACTAGATAACTGGAATATATTGTCGAAAATTGTGACTGATTTTAAAACTAAAATGACAACCCAAATTACCCACGTTGTTTTTAGCTTAGGAAATATACTCGTTAAATAAGAAAGCTTTCGTAACTTTAGGTGAAAAGGTTCTTATGTTAAGGGGTAAATAATTGAAATTTCAGTTTGCCGGTTCTTAATTGTTGAAGGTTACATTATAGAGACTATGTACTGTATTCATACCTGTGGAAGACTGCGATGCCGACTTTGAACCGAAATCGAATGCCGGTTTAACCATGCCAGGAAAAGCAGCAGATGAAGAAACAGCAGCTGACTGGCTCACTCTAACAGAAGACTCGCTCTCTGGCTTAACCGCCGGCTTTGGAAAGTCTGTAGTTTTACCAGACGGAGCTGAAGATGCAGGCGCACCAAAGGTAAAATTGGAGGTTAGGTTGCTACTTCCAGGTAGGCCAGACTGAGCCAGTTTTGATGGGGCAGATGCCGTCGGTTTAGTGACAGGCTTGACAGAAGACACGGGTAAAGTCGATGTGGGTATGCTGTCTTCTTTTGTGGAAATCGGTGCTGTGATCAGGGTGTTGGAACTCAAAGTGCCTTTAGATGCTCCGAAACCACTGAAAAGTTGTTTGGTGGTTCCTTCTTGGCTACTTGACAGAGGCTTAGTTGCTGTAGAAGCACCCGATGCCCAAAGTGGTTTAGTTTCAGATGCAGTGATGGTCGCATTTAGGGGAAGGCCTGATGAGAGGTTGGAGCCGAATGGACTTTGCTTGCTAGTTGTCTGTGATAGAGTCGGCAACGAGCTACCAAATGAGAAAACTGGTGTATTTTGGGTAGAAACTGCAGCGAATGCAGTGGAAAATGTCGAGACTGGTGCTGGCTGAGGAAGTCCTTTGCTTTGTGTGAGTAGCGTTTCTAAGAAAAGAGAACACATGAAAATGATATCTGGAAAAGACTGATTTCAACTTCATTGACCCTTCTTCCAACGAGGGTCCATTGGAAGGCTATGTTATTTGATCAAAAGAAGTGTTGTGTCTATAAATACTGCTTCCTGCCTTTTATGCCATTAAGCAGCTTTAGTTAAAACCTTTTCCAATTAAATAATCCACAGAATCGTTCTAGGCTATTTTGTATATTTAGTACTTACTCACTGAACCACTGTGTTTTCGAGTATATATTGTGTTCAGAAAAGCGAGTGTATTTAAAGACATGTGCAATGTATTTTTTTACAACGTAAGAACCAATATGATTCCCTCTTACGAAATCTCCTTACCTTCTGAAAATGTAGGCAATCTAGAATTTCATGGTAAAATGCTCTATGGTTCAAAATAAGCAAAATTCAAATCGATCTTTGATAACGGTAGAATTGAGTTACTCACAAGTTAACCCCGATCGCCAAATTCCTTTGTAAAATATCTTAGCTGTGTGAACAAGCCCCTACATAATCTTGCAACAAAATCTAAATCCAAACCTTTGGTAGACTGGACAGGATTCGAGTTGTCTCCAAATGGTTTGGGAAGGGACTGGGCTCCAAAGGCTGGTTGAGCAGAAGATTTCGGCACATTGTGAGTTGAAATCAATGGCTTGCGAATATTATCCGTCTTCATCGGAGACCTCGGCAGCATTATCTTGTGATTAGCATTTTTGAATTTGTTCACCATTTTGAAAGAGCACAGAGCACCATCAGTTGATATCATCATGAATATGGGGGCTGGGGGAAGCATCAGTTCGCCTGTAATAACAGAACACAAGTAAATAGTGTTTTGACAATGAAAGAAACCTGCAGGTAACTCACAGAAGCGTATTGAGCCTTGCAGACAGCTTTCGAGAAGAAACGATAATATTTCAAAACTGTTCTGCATTTCCAATTTTCATTTTAAAAATAATTTCCGGACTTACTTTGTTTTACCCTTATCAAACATCAAAGTTTAATTATGTATTTGTATTTGTTTTCATCTCTCCATAATGTTTTTATCCCCAAAACTAATGAAACAAGCGCAGTAGTAGAAAATGGGTTTGCGTACGACGTGCTAGAAGGAAGCAAACTTCCCACGCAACATCATCCCGAATCTGTGAGTCAAACAAGATATATACACGAATCATTTTTACAAGAAACTAAAAAATCTGCCTGGAACGGAAATTTTCTTAAGTTTTTCGAATTTATCGAAACGTGATTTCACAATGGTAAAGAAAAGCCCTGGAATCTGATTCACATACAACAACTTCAAACAGACAATAATGTTTTTAAAAGAAACTATGCTAAATCTTGGTTTAATGGTTTCTTAGCATTCATGCAAAATTTAGTACGAGAAGCTTTTTAAAAAGTTTCTCAACGCCTGAATCTATTGTCCTTGACTTCATGTTGATATGAAAAACTTGAGGTTCCGCCTTGAGTCATTCCATGTCAAGTGCGACCAAGCTTTGGACCTTAAAGTCATAGTTTACTTTAGAATTTTGGATTCTCAAACAACTTTGGGTTCTGAGAACAGAAAATCTTTTATTCATTCAACTAGCTAATTATGCCTATTCGAAATCTCGCTAGTTGCACCTGCACTCAAATACCCCTTGTGCCCTAACTTTGGCTTTAATTGTCGTCCAAATCTCACCCATACCAATGATTACAAAAGGGGTATCAGATGAGATGAGATACGCTAAGATCCTGTGCCAATGAAGATTAAAAATATAATCATTTTCGTAAAGACAGCATCAAAAGTTTCTTAACTACTTTTATCCATATAAAATCTCCAGCTAAAGTATCCCGATTTCTAAAAATCTGCTCCCTGCAGTTTCTTATAAACTATGTACTTATAAAAGGAAATAGGTGTAATTCAAATTGACATACCTTGTTGTATTGGAGCAGTCGAGTTCAAATTGATGCAAATACCGCATGGATAAGTGTCTTCATCTGTTGAGCTCACTGGCATTTCTGCTCTGCCAGAATCACCCAGAACCCACTGCATCCACTAAATGAAGAGAATTACTCATCAGCATTCTTTTAAGATATAATTTCCATCATAAACCTGGCAAACGTCTTTCCAGTACTGTGGGGAGTTTCCAGTATGTTGGAGGATATTCAGTATTGTGGGGGAGACCATCAGTACAGTGGGGGACTCAGTACTTTGGGGTATATCATCAGTACTAGACCACACAAGCACTTTAGTTTTTTTTCCTCATTGCTTGCTGTATTCCTCCACAGAGCTGAATACCTTCCGCAATATCTATGGTATCCCCACAATACTAACAGTATCCCTCTACAGTGCTAAAAAACATCCAAAGTTATGGATGGTGGTATCCCTCCAAGGCACTGATGGTATTCCCTACAGCACTGATAGAACCCCCCTCTCCCTCGCTCAGATCACTGATGATATCCCCCACATTACTAAACATGTCCACAGTTTACCAAATATCCTTCACAATACTGCAAAGATGTTATCCAGGGTGACATAGGCTTTAGGTAAAACTGGGTGCACAAAAATTTAGATTTTCTTTGACAAGCTATGATTTCAAAGATTAAAGTAGCTCTTAACTTAGAACTAGCTAAATCATTAAAAGTGTGCTTATTAATATCATTTCCCTAAGTCCTATGTAGTTGACCATCTCTCTTGTGGCTCAGTTACCTCTTAGGAAGAGTTTATGAATAGTTTGCATAAAAAGAGTTCGCATGATTATTAGCGTCGCCTTGCCATTTACCACTTAGCACTATAGCGTGCGGGCGTCAAATAATGGTCCACGGGACGGCAAGGGTAAGGCTGGCATCTGAATAATTTTTTCGTATGTAAACTGAAAGAAAACCTCTAAAATCGTATGTAAACTGAAAGAAAACCTCTAAAATCTTTTGAAACTTATAGTTTTCAGCTCAGTAAGAAGCTTCGTAATGGGTAATTCCATATAAAAGATTTGAAAGGTCTCAAGTTTTTTTACCATATCGTCTACTATCACATACCTGATTATTCGTTTTCGCAACAACAGCACTAGAGAATGCATTGCTCGCCATTGTCACAAGTAGATTCCTAAAAAATGTAGTACATGCATCAGCGAATGAGAATGAGAAAGAAATCAAGAATATAATTCCCTATTTTACGTATTGTAAACGTACCCCTATACTAAACGCTTCTAATACACGCAACTTATTAAGGGGTGGTAATTTAAAGAATGTCCAATACTCTAAATGATTGTCAGTTCTATAGGGGATACCATCAGTACTATGGAGAATATTCCATACTGTAGACGGTTACCAAAAGCAATGTGAAGGTAATACCTAAAGTGCTTGTGGTTTCCTCTCAAGGTACTGAACAATAAAAGAAAAGTAGCTATGCTGCCTACCAATAAAATCGCATAGGGAACAAATGTCAAAATTAGGGGTTTTTTACATGCAGAATTTACCATGAAAAATTTACTACACTAGGATTGTTTGCGTTCACCATAGAAATTAGAGTAATAAGGCCTCACTTTTCTTCAAAATTCACCACACGGAAAAAAACTTTAAAAACATATTGTGAATCAAAGAAGGCCATAGAACGTAAATGACAAATTTCAGAGGCACACTGGGTGTTCTATGGAAACAATATAAAAGAGGGTTAAAAGTTGTTTGAATCGCAATCAAATTGTATTGCCATTTGAAACAGCTCAGGTGAATGAGCTGAAATCCTCTGCAAAACAGAATTACAACTCCAAATGAAGTTCAACATCATTAGGAGTCCAAATTGTGCCTGAATAATCCGATGAAGTGTAATAATACCTATATTGGGTTATAACAGTTAAGAAGAGTCTTTTATTTACCCCAGCATCGTGGGAGGAGATTGGACAATACATGAAACTCATATAGTTTAAAATTGAAGAAACATATCTTCAGGATGGCAAGGAAAATCGAAAATAGCGAAACAAAGAAGCTAATTGAGCTTTGCAATCGACACTAGTCAGATTAGTTCGTCAGAAAGAGAAAAAAAACAGAACCTGACGAAGAATTAAACGCGCAATTATTACATGTGGATGGAAATTCACCAATCAGAAAGGAGGTTACTCGTTGGTATGAAAAGAAAATATGTTGTTTTAAAAGGTTAAAGTTTCTCGTGCCCATTGTGCCCCTGCTTTCTAAACACAGTTTTCAAGGTAGCCTAAATTCTTCATTCTGTCCAATTCAGCCTTGATTAGTAAAAGTCTTCCTTGTTCAGATCTACAATAATCACAGCCACTAAAGCTCATGATTCTAATGACGAATAATCCAGACAATGCATTCAATTAAATGCAAAATCTCGATTAAGTAAATTTTGGCAGCCAGGGTACTTATCCAATCCAGCTCTCGTATCATTTTCACAAGTCCCAAATGATTTTCCCATTTCATATTTCTATCATCGATTTCAGTGTGCAGGTAAATGAATGTTACAAACTACATAATTTGCATGCTTTGAATTGAGTATTACGGTTTCTATTTCCTAAGAGTTTTCATAATGGTGCGTATGATGTCTAGAAATCTAATTTAGCCTGTTGTCTCTCTGATCATATGAATAACTGAGATAATGAATACATATACTTTCAAGTATTCACCTGCAAACAACGGTACATCTTCTGGTGCACCTGGTATAAATTAGAATACGAACCAGAAATCGAAGTCAAACATACCAGTCTTTTATTTTTTGCATGTAGTAACAAAGACTTCTTTCGTCATCTATTCCACAATAAATATCTTCCATATTCACGTAGTTCGTGGGGCCATCTTTCTATAATCATGAAAAAACAACCGTCTTAAAACATAATTCATAAATGCCAGTTCATTCGAGATCATTTGTGAGAATGAAAAAAATCTGAATAGGACTCGAATTCACGACCTCTAGTACTATAGTGGGCTAACTACTGGGAAATCAGTGCCTTCGAGAAACTCAAGCCATTTCACTCATATCAATTGCAACAACACACACTGAATGCAGAGAAGAACACCTTCGGGCTCTTTAAGGAAACGAATTCCCCTAACCAGGAGGACCATCGCAGTCCTCTCACTGGTTAAGGTTGAGAAGTAAACTAGAGTAATGAAATCTCAATGCCAAACCAATTTACCAAAGCAAATTACAAATTCGTTCAAATACCACGTAGTTACTAAAACTTGAAACTAGTTGAAACGAGTAGCAACAGGAAAGACAAGCTGAAACTTAAATAACTGAGACGAGCTGAAAACAGGCAGAAACGAAACTAGTAGGATGCAGGCACTTGCTGCTGAAAGGACTTTATCTGTTCGCTCCCTAGTAAGTGGATCTATACCGAACACCAACTTTCTTGCTACCTTGTCGTTTCTTCTCTTTTCCTATCCGTTTCCACTCATTTCAAGTTTTAGTAAATGCGTCAAATACCAGCCATTAAGTAATCTATTCAATAACACAAAGGATTCCAGAATACCAGTATTGATTAAGGTAAACAGAATAAATGTAACAGTCTTTGAATGATGCAAGACTTCAAAATAGGCAGAAATATCGGAAATTGCGAGACGAAAGCATGGATTACTTAACACTCAACAGAGTAATACGTCAGAAAGAGAACGAAATAAAAATCCACACCAATCATTCACCTCTTTTCTGATTGGCCTATTTCGACCCACAACTGGGTATAAAAATTCGTCAGGTTTTTGTTTCGTTCTCTTTCCGATGGCTATTTGGATTGAGTTTTATCGTATATCATTCTATAGTCGGCCTACTATAAATAAATAACCATCCCCAGTACATACGCTTAAGGAATTCACAAATTTTTTTGGGTGTTAAATGCTAGTGTGAACTTGCTATAAGATATGAATAAGATAAAAAACGCCTTTTAAACAGTGTAAACTTCATAATAGCTACCTGCGTTACGATGCAGACAAATTTTGGAGGCTCCTCATTTTCAGCGTTTTCAAAAACCACAGCAAAATTGTGTTTGGCTATCCATTTCACTTTCACAGCTAAAAAAGGAAATCACACTTCATTCAAGATAGAGTAATGAAGTTTTTAATGATTAAACATTTTTAAGCACGGAAGCAGAATTATGTGTAACTGTATGTATAACCACCCATAACTTCCATTGCTATTAACAAGAGAAAATAACACTTCATCTACACTGCCAAGGCAAATGTTTGGGAACGTTTCAAATTTCAGTCTTAGCTGAAATCTGTTATATGATTGTATCATGTCAAATTCTTAAAAGGACTTCTAATCCTTCGGCAAAACAACAACTGTAATGCATTCTTCAAAAATCAAACTAACAATCCTTGCAAAAATAATTGAGGAATGGATAACGATATCAAGAAAATTTGCATTGATTGTGACGGAAGGTTTGAATCAAATGGGAAAGTTTTCAAACAATATGGTTTTGAATGAATTAACAATTTAGCTGCGATTGGATGAAATAGCATTATGATTTGACCATCCATTGGTTGCATGACAATTAATTTCTTGTGTCTGTCAAGATTTGTTTTTATTGACAACTTGTCGGTCATCTTAGTCACCTCTCCGTTTCCAGACGTTTACGAGGGTACTGTATAAGATATTTTTTCAGTTCTTATTTATGAAAATGGTTTGAAATACGGCAGTAAATTAATTGTGGCTACCCATTTCTCTTACACTGGTACTAGTAGAAGAAAGTAGCTATTTGTTTTACTGTTCAACAACTATAAGTGATTCGGAAACGAGCAGTTAAAGGTACTCCTCTTTTTAGGGTACATTTTCATTCATGAGAGGGGCACGACGCTCGCAAGAGGGATAATTTCTGAAAATAAAAAGGGCTCTTAATTTTCTTTGCAAAATTTCTTATGGCAGGGTAAGTGACTGCTACGTCACATGGATGCTACACCCATTGATCCTGCATGATGACATACCTAAAAACATACTTGCAAGTTTCACTGACTAAGGTGTTTAAGACAAAATTAAAGTGCGTCACCTTTATGTTTAACACCATTAAAGGAGTTCGGACATGCGACCTCTTTTTTCAATTCCATTTTCTACAATAAAAAGCAGAAAGTGTTTTTTCGTATTCACCATAAGCTGAGCCTAAAGCATAACAGAGGCTGGCTGTGGAGGATAAATAATCGTTGATTACGGATACTCTCTTTATCTAAATAGTTATCGACTAGAAAGCTTTGTTTGCGCAATAGCTTTTTTGTGCATCAGTGCTCTGCCAACGAAGCTAAGGGGGTATCCTGTTCAGGTCAACATATATTTTACCCCTGTAGCTATGTTGACAGAGCACTGATGCATCATGACAGTTGTCTTAGATTCGAATCCTACTCCAGTCATTTTTCAATCTCAAAAATTAATTAGATTGATTTTCTAAATCCTACCTCTTCTCAATAGCCTCTTGCTAAGTTTGAATCATGTTGGTCGAGATAATTCCACCGTTTATATGTATCCACCTTAAAACTACTAAACTCATAATGCTTAAAAAACCACCGTCCTATGAGCTCAAACCTAGAAATCAATTTCCTAGCCCCAACTACTAGGCAAAGACTCTTTCAAGGATCCTTCTGCTTTTTAAGTGGCAACCATAACGTTCGAACTCTCCTCTTCCCGCCCAAACTAAGCTGAAATCAGGTTTGGATGTAACTGATGGATGTTGGGAGTGCATTTCCGAATAAAACCAACATTCGAAACAGGATTTTCAGGGGATGAAGGGGTCTTTCGTCGATAGTTAGTGGAAATGGTAGAAATGGTATGGCAATCAAAGATTGGCTCACACCTCATGGCATGGATAGTGAATCTACGCCTGGTTATAGGATTGCAAGAGGCAGACAGACCTTGTCATAAAAGAGCAGTTTTCCATCTTCTTGTCCCGCAACGAAGTTTATTCCTCTTGGACTCCAACTCACTACACGAAGAAATCAAACACTTATACCGGGTAAGCCAGAAAAAGTAGAGAGGTTTGCTGATCTAAAAATTACTCAAGACTAGTGGACATTTTACTAAAGTTTATATACCTTGGTGGTGGCTAAATTGTGCATAAGACTACATTAACGTTTCTTGAGAATTGAATCATATTTCGTTCGTCGAAAGTAATTTGCAAAGCTTCACCACAGAGTTGTTCAGAATTCTGCGACGCACTTTCCTTTGTGCAACCAACTCCGGGGCAGCAGAGAAATTCAAGTGGGTCGGGTACAAAATAGGCTTTGTATTATTTTACGGCTAAATTGGCCTCAAATGTTTATTCCTCAGGATTAACCAATAATTTCCATATTATTAGGTTCCTGATGGTATATTCCGATTCTACTGATGTAAAATTTTTGTATGAATGGCAATGTTGGCGTTCGTGTATATTGGAGCAAAAGTTCAACCTAAGAAGCAAAAAAACAAATTTGAGGTTGACAATGTACACATGATAACATCCGAAGCAGCGAAATTCCGGTGCAGAAGTGATAAAGCTGACCCGACACCTCCTTCGCAGTTTTTATGAAAGGTCTATAGCAGATGGTGAACTTTTTAGTGGTGGACTATCCCTGATATTTTCGTGGTTTTGTATCTATTTTGATAATCTCTGTTCAATATTTCCAAGTTTAAAGACAAAACAACTGGGGATGAAAAGTATTTAACTTTCTGGGACCTAAGAAATACGTCAAATTTCTATGAGTATTTTGGAATGTTTAAAAAGCAGTGGAATATCGTTGACAATGTTACTCTTATTAGCTTATCAATGTAGCTTATCAATGATCGTGATCAATTATAAGATCATGTCGGTTGTATGCAAAAATATAATGAAAACAGCAGCAATGACTTACTCGTATATCCTGCTGAATACCCCTTAGCCAAAGAGTCCGTAATCATCAAGTCAGAGCCAGTGATTTTGATGAGTGATATAACGCCATTGGAGAGGCATACCGCAGCCATGTCCACATCTTCGGGGTGCCATTCAAATTCTCTTAGTCGTACACCTGAATATAAAAGAAGAAAATAGGTGAAGGGATCATCAACTTTCTTTGATACCCAATAATTGGTCCGTATTATCAAACAATGTGCAATAAAAGTAGATTTCGCAATATAATGACAGCTTACTAGTTATCAAACATTCTAAGTGCGTGCGGGGAGTCTGTAACAGATTACAATTATGCGAACAAGTTTTCAGAATAGGATTGTATAGCATCGTAGGGCAATGTTATTATGGTGCATCGGTGCAATTCCTTTTCTGCCGAATGGCTCCAGATACTTAGATTCATCGGACCAAGGAACAACCTTCTGTCCCAGCGATTACAAAGAACAACATAAATATGAACTAAAATTTCACTGATTTATATTGGACTGAAGATTCGTCCACTCTTCCGAATTCAGAAACCATTGATTCAGAAACGCAGAGATTTAGCAAAAAACTTGTGTTCTTACATAATGACCGTTTGAGATGTAAAATCGAGAAATGCATAAAGGTGATTTTCTTCTATGTTGTGGGCAAACCATACAAAGTCTTTATCATGTGAAAATTGTTTCTAGACAGTGAAACTAAACACGAGAACAAGAGAAACAGGTCAGGGAGCCTGAAGTAATTTATGTCAACGCATATGGCAAGCAACGTGATCCAAAAAGAACACTAACAAAGGGGAAAGCAATTCTTCCAGATTTCACCTACCTAGAATTCTAGAGGAGGAAGCAATAAATATGCGAAAATGTTGGAGACCTGTATTATTGAATAATGAAATAAGTTCGTTGAACATTCGTGTTGAATAGATATAAAATCGTGTGCACGTCATATTGAGTGACACACGGGAAAACTGTAAGACTGGGCAGGTCTGCAATCTATTCAAGTTGTGAAATCGAGTATCCAGTTTTCCTGGTTGAAAATATACAACAGTTATACAGGCAGTAGACCACAGAGTTCAGTTTGGAAAAATACCTGGGACTCCCTTGAAAGTAGTAGGGAAAAAACAATATCCCTTAAATCTCATGAAATACCTTTCAAAGATGAAAGCTGCCCTTTTGCAAAGAACACTCCATTTCCACTCTAAAGTAAAAACATGTTATATTTCAATAACTCAATCTATTTAACAAAATATAAATGGGAGTTTTTCTTGAGAAAAGAGAAGTGCGTGCTGATGAGCACAAAACGATACAGTGGAATAGTGTGCTGTTGTTGCACACAAGGTAAAAAGGATATGAAGCAAGACTAAAGGTCACAAGTCGGTAGCTTTTTCGTTGGAATCTCTTCCGCTCAAATTGAGCTGGTTGATACTTTTGTAATACAACGTCATTGCTATTGGTATTGATTTGTAGTATCAACCTAAATGATATTTTGCAATATGTGTACGTTTGGCATATCAAAATCGGTTTTTGCTCTATCTGACTTTTGCTCAAACATACACAAATTGTACACCATTATGGTAAAAAGACAATAGAAAACCCAAAAATATCAAAATCATTGCTGTTTTCTAAAAAAAATGATTTTCTAGATGGATTTAATCTTGAGAAGTATCTTAGGCAGGTTCGGTATAGTTGTTAAAGACCCCGGATAGGTTCGGCTCTACATTTGGTGAGTGGTGATGCAAGTTGTGAGAATGATGTGACTTTTGTTGATCGATTTAATTTCAACTACCCCGATACTCAGTTGGCAGATCACTGATGCGCCAAACCTGGTCGTAGGTTATAATCCTTCTCCGTGAAGATTCTATTCTCAAAAATTAACGAGACAGATGAAATAGCACACAGCCTTCCCTGCCGGTCTCCAAGCATACCTCATCAATGAGGCTTTGACCTATGTGTGCTACTGTCGACATAACCTATCCAAGCGTTCTGCTGACGTAGCGCTAACTCTGAAAGTCACTTGGCGTTGGTGAAGTTTATGAATGGTAACGTGTTGGCCGGAGTTTGCTGAAAGGTCCTGTTTTATTGGCCTTGTCGTGTACAGCTCTGGTGGGAGAGAAGGGACATAAATTCCCACTCAACTGGGTAGTTCTAAAACCAAAGCAATCACTTCTGTATGACAATACCCGCAGGTCAGCATCCCGGGAGGACACTTGAGGTAGTTTTGTCAGGGACTTGCAATCGAAGGTCCGAAAAAGTACATCCAAATTATCCCAAAATATTGAAAAAGGAGGTACATCTAAACATATACCAAAGTATTGAAAACGTGTATCTTTACTTATACCAAAGGGGATACTGTACTTATACCAAAATATAGAAAAAGTATACCCGTAGTTATAATGAAATATTGAAAAATTATTATTCCCGTAAGTATACCAAAACGTCTAAAAAGTAGGTACATCTAAACATATACCAAAGTATTGAAAAAGTGTATCTGTACTTATACCAAACAGTACACTGTCATCACACCAAAATATAGAAAAAATTTACCTGTAGTTAGACCAATATATAGAAAGAGTATACCCGTTGCTATATTAAGATATTGAAAAATTATTATAGCCGTAATTATTCCATTATGTCTAAAAAGTATACCAGTAGTTATACCAAAATATAAAAAAGTACACCTGTGTTAAAAGGCTCACCTGATTTCCAAAGTACCTGACATCAACGAAGCCTACCCATAATGCATCGCTTTCATTGAACACCACAGCCAGTGTCAGGTCGTCACAGCTCAAGGCAATATGCGAGGTTTTCTTGCCGACATTCAAAGTCTTGTGTTCATAACTTGTCACTAAAAGTCAGAAAAAAATTTAAGATAAAAAAATAAAACAAAGTAGCATCTTCCCAGACCTGCACGATTCCCCCATCTTTGTGAGGCCACACTTTCCTTTAAAGTATTATGGAATTTTATTGCATTTATTTTTTGGGGCGTTTAAAAACGAGTGATGAATTTCTGTATAGGTGAAGCATTTCTCAACTTGTTTGTAAGTTGTATTTCTCAACCCTATTTTCAGATACATCATTTGAAGTTTTCCATTGTTTCCTTGTTAGAGGCACTGTGCTCATGCAAGCGATTGACTTTTTCATGCAATAGATTTCATCCATCAGGCTGTTCATCTCAAGTCGTAGACACACCAAACCTTTTAAAAAATGCGGTTAAATCTATTTCTACTCAATGGGTATATGCAAAACATACACTAAAATAGTAGATGGTGACTTAAGATATACAAGCAATGCTCAAGAAGTCGCTAGAACAACGAGCAAAATACAAGACACCCAATGTGCCTTCCCTGTTATCACAACATTAGCTGTTCGGCAACTTATAAACTTTAGTATACGATGTACGGTTTAGAGCCGTGGTAGATTCATTTGTAAATTTGGTGAGTGGTGGTGCAATTGGTGAGAATGATGTGGCTTGCGTTGATCGATTTAACTTTAACTGCCTCCACAGCTCAGCTGGTAGAGCATTGGTACACAAACTACATCGTTTGCCCAAATTTACAAGTTGCTACACAGTCAGTGTGGTGTTAATCACAGCCAGTGTAGTGGTTATTGGGAGGGCACATTGGGTCTCTTCATCCCGTATTTACATAATACACGAAAAATTACACAAGAAGTACAGATCCAATTACAATATATCCAACTGAAAATACACTTATTTAATCATATCCTTGCTTCCACCCTTACCCCGTCCCAGACTCTTCCTCTATCAATAGCCTAAAGATAGTCAGATGTTAGTTTTAAAGTTTTTATTTGATTTCTGTTGCAACATAATATATCTTTAGATACCGGGCCTTCATTGATAACAACATTTTATGATATGAGATTACACTGCGTGAACACTGTTGTTGCAATTATTATAGTCTCAGCTTTCACTCATGACAATGAGGCTAGCTTTGAAACGAGACCGCTCACGCTGGTATTTCGAGCGTTCGGTAAATTCGTCAAAAGCGAGCTTGAACTGGCAGAACGGCAAATTGAACTTTTAAAACAGTATTTCCAATCTCCATTGCAACATCTTTATATATAGCTGTTCAAACTTCCTTTTGCTTTTAAAAGAGGGGAAATATTGACGATTTTCATTACAATTGCAGGACTTGAAAATCTCATTTCTGACGTGTTATTCGCCGAATCAGGCCAGCTGAACCAAGCTTCATTTATTTCAAACGTCAATTCATTGAAAAACAATCTTTTCACCATTTCGATCTCAAGAAGAAAATTCGTTGACAATTCTTTAATACCATCAATAAAACAAAGGAAAGATTCTTGGGGTTATCAACCGAATAGAGGTTCTTGTTTGCGTTACCCTTTGCTAACTTGAGGGTTCCCAACAGCGAGATCTAAGCATGGGAAGAACTAAGCACGGTTCTTCAATACGATGGCAAGGAAAGTTGAAAAAGTAGCGCAGCATAGTGAAACACTCATCATCAGAGAAACCCAAAAAAGAGAACGAAAGGGAAACCTAACAAATTGTATTACCTGGACGTGCATAGAAATTGGTCGATATTTCGGTGAGTGACTGGTATTGACGAGAAACAACCAATGATCACCGGGAGTCTAGTGAGACGAACAATTGGTTTATTGCAGAAGCTCAAGTGGAACAACGAACTCGTTCTGTCTAAACGATTTCAGATCCATGGTTTCGATGTAGACACAAATTAAATGTTGACCCATGTCTCCGATTTTCCTTACCATCCTCAAGTTCTGTACCGATCAAAGATGATTCTTACAATCGAAAGGGATAATGCAACAGAAGTTTAAGCTACATTCTTTTCTATATAACCTTGCATATTTAGATTGGTGTTCGTTCACCTTTTTAGAAAGACCTTAAGCGGGTATAGATGTGCAGTCAGGTCTTTCAAAACGTCAGAAAGTTACATTTTCAGTCTACAGAATATAGCAGTATGGCATTGTCGTTTATGGCGAAATATGTTGTTTACAAAAAGTTCCAATTCATATCATAATTCTGGGGGAGACTCTTAATTTTTTCACATGGTTAAAGATAAATTATTTTTTTGTTCCCTCCATGTACAGGACAGACGCTTATTTAGAACTGAAAATACATTTTTAACTTTTCTAGCAAATGATAACAGGTTTTAAAACAGAGCCGTTATTTAGCTAGCAAAGGGTGTAGTTCTGGTTAACACTGGTAAAGGCAAGAGTATAATTTCTCGTGAGGATCAGTTCAGCCGACATTTGATTACGCTAGCGGTAGACTTCTACCCAAAAATTAGCCCCGTGGAGATGAGACTCGTTCAAAACATTTTAGCAAAGAACTACTTTTCAGGATTTGCATTTGACCAGATGATTTTCATGTTTGTTTGTAATCTTCAATAAAAACCCTTTCCAATCACATCTAAATCCTAACGTAAATATTAATTTTTCGCTTATTTCTTTAATTGCAATCCTAATATAATTTCAATGAGTCTTTCAAAATAAATTTAACAGATTTTCGAAAAGTAAAACTAAGGACACAGAAAAAGGAAAGTGTATTGCTTAGGCAGTATGTAGGCTGATGTATCTATCGCCCAAGAATCGAGTCAGAATGAAATGTTTGAGCATCTCTCGTTTACGTGTCTAAGAGGCATGACTGCTGGAGAATATCACCCGGGGAACAAAAACAGTATCCACCACCGGGTGTCACAAAAAGTTCAATACGTTTGATTCGATTCAATCTTTGCTAACATCTTCCATGCACATCTCCACTCCTTCACTGTATCTATACCAACGAACTATTTAGGCCGTTTGACAAAAGCTTAGGCTTCAGGGCAAGCAAATTTTCACTTATGAGGTGAATTGAAGAAAGTGCAAATAGGACAAGGTATTCTTCTTCTTGTTAATTGTCAATGCAACATATTTGTTACTAATATTTCAACTACTAGATTTACTCTAACGAATAAAGATTTTTCTGAGAAACCTGGTAGGAATTGGTCATTCTTTGGTTTTATGTATTTGGATAGTCGGAATGTAATGCTTTCAGTAAATACTTTTTCTGACTATTTCAAGAAGAATATCGCCCTTTAAGAAGAAAATAGACCTAAAATCCTTCCTTTGATATAAACTGAAACAGGGGATGTGGAAGAGAAGAGCTTTGTGGAAATGGAAAGCAATTCGGATTCGCGACTTCCTCGACGAGCGGCAATGCTGATAGCGTTCTTTTAGGAAGCTTTAAACACCTGCCACATAAAACAGCTGCCGGAAAATGCTTATCAGCGAAAATGGTTTTCTGCAATGAGGCCGAAAGAATGGGAAGGCAATCAGTATCTGTAAGACGTATGCCAGCTTTCTGCTTTCACGCCTCTTCATCCGTTGGATCAACATGCAGATTCGAATGATGTGGGGATATGGTTAGTACTGTGGAGGGACACCATCAGTACATTAGAGGGCGTTCAGCTCGGTGGAGGGATATCATCAGCACTATGGATGATAACTGTAGAGGCATACCACCAGTGCTGTGAAGAGGAGCCACAAGCACTGTGGAGATGATTCCCAAAGTGCCTTTGGTTTTTCTTGGCAGTACTGAATATCCTCCACATTGCTGATTGTATCCCTCCAATTTACTAATGGTATCCCAAACAGTACTGACGATGTCCTTCATAATACAGAACTTCCCCTAAAGTACTGAACATCCTCCACAGTAGTGCACATACTTTCTAAGGGTGAGAATACCCTCAGCATACCCGACATGGCGAGGGTGTTTAAGTGATTTGATCACTTCACCCAGGATCAAAGGGTCGTGAGTTCGAATCCACCTTTAGACCAGACCTGTCACATGAAGTAAGAGAAGAGAATTCGTTAGCTCTCTCGGACTGTGGCAAAACGTCAAGTGTTTGCAACGAGGTGTGGTCACACCGAGAAGAAAGACCAAACATGCACCGCTCGATTACACCTATTCAATGGGCCCTTAGTATACACATATGCACCTTTTCAGTCGGCCCTTCGTGCTTTGCACATAGACCAATACCTTACGAAGAAAGTAAGCGTATTTGCCAATCAACTATACTAACTATCAACAACAACATGTCAACAAAATTAAAATCTGTATTATTTGTTTTAACTAACCCCTTTAACAAATAGATATCTTCGTTTTAGCTATATCAGAAACCAACGCAACAGAGTGGCTGAATCATAACAAAACAATAATGAAACTATCTGGTCGGCATAAGGCTAAGTGGCCTCAATTTCAGTGAGCGCACCTTGCAAAATATTCTCCGGAGTGGCGCACCACAATTATTTAGTGTCAGACGAAAGTTTTAGTAGATATCATGTTTCGCTCTTTTTCAAAATTTCCTCGTTATCATTTAGATGGATACTTTATACTCAAATATCAGAGTTACAATTTTCAGACCAATTTATTGTCAACATGATGGACGAACCAGCAAAATATGGTGGATTTCATTTAACACGATGTATGATGGCCATACCCCTAGCAACTCATAATAGCGATCATAATTGGGGACTGCAGCTCGGTCACAGCCAGTGGCGTAACGCATTTTAGGGAACCTTAGTTTGGAAACTAAGGCCCCCGGCAAAAGGGACCCCGAAGGTGGTACTAACGCATTTTTCAATAGGGTATTTTTGACTATACTGTGCTTTTTCCAAGGTTATCCCACACCCCTCACTTCCATTTTTGCTGCCTATTCTCAGGAGTGGCCCAGCCAGGTCTCGAAGAAATCCCTTGACCACAAAAGGACGTGAGTGTGTTAATATCTATTAACCTCCTAGTCAGCATATGGTTAAATGCCCTTGTTTTCAGCAGGAGATACTTTATGACGTAACAACGTATGAAAATCTTAAGTAGTTGTCTTGAAATAACGCACGTTGAAATAAAAAACAGAAGTAAGCAGGTTTTTGAAGTACTTGTCAAACATATTTACACGAGAACAATAATGCACCTGGGTATTTCATTAAGTTTCTATTGCAAGTAGAATCGCTGTTTCTTTAATTTGTTTTTAATACAATTTTAAGAGAGAATAGATGCGTTTCAAACGTTTCACAAGTCATTCGCTAAACCCGCACAAAATGCAGCAGCCTCAAAATCCCCCTTGATAAGCCAGCCGAGTCCGAATTCTATACTTCTACGTATCAATCGAGATGATTTGTGTGAATGAAGATTCCCCCGTAGGATTTAAAACCGTGACCTCTAGATGATAAGGGTTTCTCGGGGGCTTCTGTTGCGTAATGGTATCTAGAATTCCGTAGTTTCGAGTCCTACTCCAGTTATTTTCATTCACACAAATTATCTCTTCGTTTTCGACATCCTTCTTCTTCTCGAACGATTCATATCCCTTCTTTCAACTTAAATGTAGTTCTAATACTTTTAATGTTAAATATCATCGTTCAACAATAAATATTCAGAATGAAAAATTGAAAATAAAAACAGAATTAAGTCAAGTTCCCATTTCATGGGTGATTTTCAAGTGAGTCATCAAGTGAGTTATTCGGATTCTCATCGACTTTTAGTCCGATTTTTCGAGGGAGGACTCCGGGCTACTTGGACTTTCCAGAATTGGCAACTGCGAGTCTTCCAACGGACTTTCCGGGCTGCTCGGACTTTGCTGGATCTGTACTTTAATGTTATCAGGAGAAGCTTCTGGACTACTTTGATTTCGCTGAAATTGCAAGCCGTGATCTTCAGAGGAATTTTCCGTATTATTAGAACTCTTCAGGATTTCTAATCCAGTTGTCTCAAGCAAAGCCCCCGGGCTTCTCTTGATCTGCAACCCGAGATCCACTGTCGATTCCAGCGTAGATCCGCTGGGGGGTAACATGCACACCGATCGATTCGGTCTGGCCTCCTCCGTCCCGCGAATTTTCAGGATTTTCGACATGGCCATTCTAAACGGCTGTAGCTGAAGGGTGTAGACGAACGGATTCCAAGTTGAGCTGGACACGGCTAGAAGATACTGCATGTCCCTCAACGCGTGTCGGAATATGCAGTCGCACCTGGGACAGAACTTGAGGATGTAGATCATGACAATGACTGGGACGTACAGAGCTGCGTACGCAGACAGGGTCGTGATGAAAACCTTGGTGATCTTCACTTGCTGGTTCTGGTTGGACAATTGGCGTGAAAGCCCCCCGGTTGCAGCTCTGCTACTTTGAGCCTTCAGAATGCGGAAGATCTTGAAATACGTGAATATCAGAATGACAACACAGGATATCACGGAGGTGTGGGCGAAAATCATGAGGTACGTCGCATAGCCAGTGACGAAATACAGCATGGGCAGGGATAACGATATCAGCCATATCGTAACGATGGTCAGCATGCATCGCAAGGGCTTTGCGTTCCTGCGATACACGAACGGCCGCATCACGGCGAAATACCGGTCGATGCAGAGCGCAGCAAAGCTCAGTAAACTTGCAGTCGACGATATGAAGTAGGCGACGAGAATCGTGTGCACGTGCACCCGTTTTTTAGTCCCTACCGCCTCCATGGTATGAGTAGCGATGGAAATGGGCATCGCTACACAGCCAACAATCAAGTCACTCACTGCCAAGTTCACGAGGAGATACATGAACGGCGTTCGCAGCTTTCCGTACGGGTCTATGTACACCGCCAGGCAGATCGCAGCGTTTCCACATATTGTTATCAGACTGAGAATTCCAGACATGCTTGCTGTGAAGATCGACAAGGCTTTCGGGGCTTTTACGTGAGTGCAGTATGGAGATGCCATCCTGAAAATCGACCATCTGTCCGCTATGCTAGCTAACCAACTGCATCTATTAAATTGTGTTTACCGTTATATTAACATCTTTGAGCACAGGGTTTCGAGAGGTCAGACACCCTTGTCTGTGTTAACACTCATTTTTTATAAGAAACCATACCAAGTCTTGGAGTTTCTTAGTTTTAACCCTAATAATGTTAGGAAAAGTTTCTTAGCTAGTTTCTTAACCCGGAAAACTATTATTTTCTATTGGCTTCGTGTTCATAATAAATAGAAGAAATGAAATAACGAAATGAAATAAAATAAGAGTTTCATAATAAACATCCGACGTTTGCCTTGATGAAATAACACCCTGAACGTATAATACATCAGTGAAAGAACCAGGCGAGGCGCGTTACAATTTTACGCCAATGAAGTGCACTCAGCATTTTTTTATTCTAATTTATTAAACGTAACATAAAAAAAGATTCTTAACACTTTCTCATCACATAAAATCTCCTACCAAAGTTTCTTTAGTAGCAATAAAGAATCTAGCCCTACAGCTTCTCGTCAACGGCTTCTTATAAAAATGAGTTTATTCAAGCCTAAACACATTAATAACCCGCACAACAGAATTCAAATTTTTACTTTTATCTCTCAAGAAATTAATTATATTTCATCTGTTGATCCTGAAAAGGTGGCCGCAATAATGTACTTCCGTAATTTCTTGCGATTGTTCCGCCATATAATATTTTCTATAGCATAGCAAAGACTTCCATTCAAATTTCTTTCAAGACAAAGTGCAGTTGGCTGTGGGATTTCATTAATCTTAAATCCTTAAAATATGTTTTCTGCGAAGCCGGGCATTCTATTTAAATTTTATTTCAAGGGAAAGTGAAGTTTTCGACTGTTTAATCTATCTTTAATTCTCCTCTCCATCTGCACTTCAGTCAAATCCCAAAAGCCTCCCTTTTCAAGAAGAAATAGCCACCCTGAGGAACGCCTGTACAGTGCTGCGAACGGAATATCATCAGTACATTGGAGGGTGCTCAACATTGGAGGATTTTTATTAGTTATTTGTACAGTATGAGCCAGAGAAAAAAAGGAAAAGTTTGGCAAGCCATTATGAATTGCATTGAACAAACCAAAACAAGTTGTTCCCGATGTCAAATAGACTAAATTGAATATGATAATTTCTGGAAATGTTTGCAATAATAGTTGTTTGATACCAAAGATGGTTTTTTAAGATACAATTTCTGTAAATGAGAAGAGCTTTAAATGAGAGGGACTTTAGAAAACGGAATAGCTTATTAAGTTCCAGCATATTTTTCCCTTGGCCTGTAAAATAACGAATACGCCATTCTAGTAACGAGGGATTTTCATTGATTATGTTTGTTAGTATTATTTTACATGTTCCCTTGTATTCTTGAAACACTTCTGGCTGTATGACCTGAAACTTCAAAATGCTGTTTTCTGTAGGTTTTTAATTTTCACCATACATTCTAGTGTAGTCATGTTTAAAAAAACTACTCTAAGCTCTCAAACAATTGTTGTAACGATTTTCTAAAATTCACGATAACTAAGTTGGTCTATTTTGCATCGATTAAACATATGTTGGGTGTGTTTAATACAATACGCACTTCTTACTCTATAAAGAACCTACCTCTGGTCTTAGTACTAAGAGTTCCTTAAAATTCAACTATTTTCAATTGTTAAATAAAACGATAGAAAAAGCTGAGATCCATTGTATCTTACCAGAAATAGTTCCTTACAAACAGGCTCGTTTATAAGAAAAATCTTGTATTTGATTGAAAGTGGCTTTATAAATGAGCCTAACTTTATCTCGCACGACGGTATCAAAAAGATTTGACGTCCTTGGGTTCTGAAATATGATTTTATCCTACAGCGAGCAGGAGTGACACTTTCGAGGGTATGGGGGTGTGACATGCCCCGGTCCTATTTTGCTATTTGTTTTGCCATTTTGCAGGGTATTTTCGCTAGGATTCCAGCTAGTAACCTCTGAAAATAGAAGCTTGACAGTGTGTTAGGAAAAAAGGTGTTGAATTCACAAATAATAAAAATCTTGGCCCATCCTAGTGATTAAATTTAGTATGATATGCTTATGGAGCTTGATAGATGCCACTGTTGATAATTTAGACCAGATACTGACAGAGTAAACAGATTTTACGTCTGACTTTTATTCTATCAATTAACTCTGGACTTGAAGGAAGCTTTCGCAAGGCAGCCATGGTTATAAACCCCAACCAGAAACCCTCTAGTTTTACCCCTGACAGTATGCTGCTGCAGACTGTGGCTATAATAAAAATCAGTTATTGATAATAACGACTGTCCTGATAGCAGTGGTCAGTTACTGTTCAATTGAAACTGTAAACCGCAATTAAGCTCGCCGTATGACACGCGAGATTGTTTAATAAATTCAGTCAGCCCTAATACTCTTCGGTGATTACGATTTTATGTTGTGTCAACATCACTTTCGGCACATTGTGCAGTTCAAATAAGTTTTCTTCGGAAAGGAAATTGAAACACCCAACTACCAGCACGCCCTAATACGTGTTTACTTTCAATTAAAACGCATTTCTAACATTTGCATTCACATAATCACCTGGTCAGATCATAACACGTCAGAATTAGAATAAACTCTGCAGGGAAATTGAAATGCTTTTCCTTATATTTGTTTGTTGTTCTTATTCGCTTGATGAAGCAGTATTATAACTCATATTCAATAGAGATGATTTGTGTTAATAAACATGATTGAAACCGTGACTTTGTACATCAGTAATCTTATGGTCCTGGGGAACGTATGTGCAGAAATATGGCGGATGATCATGACTGTGAATGATTTTCAGTACAGTGGAGATTGATTAGTACTTCGGAGGGGGGGGGGGGGGCATTAGTACTGAGGAGGAAATCATCAGTACTGTGGAGGGATATCATCAGTACTGTGGAGGGATATCATCAGTACTGTGGAGGGATATCATCAGTAGTTTTGAGATTGTTCAGTATTTTGGAGGCATACTACCATCAGTAGATTCTAGGGTGGCAGATAACATGAAGATGGCATTGTCCGCCAATAATTTCAAAATGCTAACAAAACCTAGTTTTTTGTCAACGGTCTGTCATATGATCTGTCATATGAGTGGTCAGATTTGATGTGACTCTTTACGGTTTGTTGCTTTATGTTGGTTTAAATTAGTCATCCTGTAAAATGTAAATACTAAAACATGAAATAATTCATATCATTATCATTATTATGTTCAGTACAGTATGGGGATACCACCCAGTACAGTGAAGGGATATCATTCAATGTTGCTAGGAGGTGGTTGAGTCGCTACTATGGAGGGATAACATCAGTACTTCTGGAGATACCATCAGTACTGCGGAGGATATTCAGTACTTACAGAGGGATATTATCAGTGATGTGGAGAAATACCATCATTACTACAGAGGATATTCAGTATTGTAGGGGATACCATCAGGGAAAAGGTATTAAGTAAAATTTAGCCTAGGCACTATACTCCATGTAAGAAAATAAGAGATTTGCATTCTTAAAACTGAAAATCTGACACCCATTGTAGGTCAAGTATTATGTGTTTTAAGTATTTTTGTAGGTCTGATGCACATTAAGTTGTAATGAAAAGAAACTAACCTATTCTAAAGGCTGATCTTTATTGTTGAACTCTGTTTTATCAAAACACAGAGCCAGAACATCAATTTTTGCTGGGCAGATGGCTGAAAAGTCTATTCAATGAGAGGCAAAAGCAGAGTTGTCCAACAGCCGAGAAAATTGGCAACATTAATATAATTGAGAAATAACAAAACGTGAAAAAATCATACCAATTGATTTCAGATCTATGTCTGGCTGTGACGTGATGTTTTCTATGATCGATATATCAATCTCTTTTATTTCTAAAACCAGAAAACAATTAGAAATAAAAAAGATGGAGTTAAGTGCTGCTCTGAAAAGTAAAGGTGCATATGGGACTCCCTAATTCAAGATCAAAGATTAAATATGTGGAGTTCAAGATCCATGGAGCAACATCCAATTCAAGAATTGGGAAACCAGGTTTCAAAAAGAAATATCCTATTTCAAGGGATTGGAATTGAGGATCCCAAAACTCGCTATATGATAAAAGATACAGAGTTGAGAAATTCAATCCTTATTCAAGAGTCTTTTGGTTACTATGACTTCAACAACTCTTGATTTTGGGTGTCTGTCCTCCTGAATCTTTAATTAGGCTGTTTGATTATCCGAATTCTGAGTGTTGAACAAGGACATTCAATTCTCGAATGTCAGATTTCAGATTTTGGATCTTCAATTTTGATAAAGAGAGTCTAAGTAGTGTCAGTAACCCAAAATAAGATTGTCCAATAGGTAACTGAATCAATATTGCCAAGAGTGAAAATCAAAATTAGAAACTTATGCAGGCCATAGTTTTCCTGCAATAAAAAATATGCTAATTTTGTATTCCTGGTTGCGGGTTGCATCTAACCATTTTTGAGGCCTGGAAAAAGCCAACAATTGAAGATACAGCCAAGCGCAAATATTACGTTTTTATTAACAATGAAAGCGTGCAACAGTTTTGATGCTAGTTGATTTGATACGTAATGTCAAAAATTTGCTGAAGAACGTGCTGTCTTAATGTAAAAATAGATATTGTCATTTTTTAGTTGTGACTTCACTTCTAAAGCTAAAGCCCTGAAATTTCAACCATAGACAGAGTTATGGTAGTGCTGTGTTTTGAACCCCTCTTATACTTGTTTGTCACCATCAAGTATTCTCTCTGGCAGGTACAAAACAAGGCAAAATACGTTGATAGATTTCATAGATAGAGGTTGTCAGCCCAAAGACAGCAAACTTAAGTTTTTAAGGCTCAAGGCACAGCTCTGTCTGTGGTAGAAATTTCTGGGCTCCAGTTTCTTTAGCACATAAAAAAAGCTGCAAAGCCAACAGGTCTTTTCAATTCTTCAAAAATGGTATTGTATATTACTGAGCGTTACTCCTAAAGAATTCAAAGGATTTCAAATCTACCAAGTGCAAATAATTAGGTTCCTTATGCTTCAGGCTATTAGAAAAAAATGCATTGGCATATTTTAGTGTACAAATTTGTAGTAACAGAACTCCATGTGAAAACATAATGATCTCCCTGCACTAAAGTATCCATTCCAATATCTGTCTGTAATATTCAAATAAGAATTTGAATGTTTACCATTCTCTGCTGCAACGTAAATCTTTCCATGTTTGTTGGAGGAACAAAGAAAGCTGACAGAATTGTTGATGAGCTGTTCTGGCGAGTTAAAAACTCGAAGTTTGCACATCTGCTTGAAGGAGAAATCCTGCAAAAAAAATTGAATGTAATCAAGACAGTAGTAATTTATCACTCTGGAAAACTTGAAACTTGAATCAATTAATCAGATCAATCATGGAATAAACAATCGGGCTAGGTTCAAGTTTCATCGTTGATAAACAACTCAAGAGTACTCCTATTACAACATTTTTTCTAAAAATTACAATAAAACTACTAATTCAAACTTAAAAGATAATCCAGAGTTTAAGCCAATGGATGTTAAAACATAGGTTAAGCTTGGTTCCTTCCAATTTCCTTATCTAAAATTACATTACGGGAAATTGCAGCTATGTATAGAAACAATTAACTGTAGTTAAAATTTCCAATAACGTAAATGGAGGCCTGTCTCGCTAAATATCAAAGCTTGTCATGATAAGTGGTGACTATGATGTTGAATTTATACTGTGCACTTAAACATGATTTGATAAGTTGAAAGACGTTTTTCAGAGCAGATGAACATTTTATGCCTCCAGCCATGATAAATATTATCAAGATGCATCAAACATATGTAAAATAAATGTATAATTTTTCACAGCCAATCAAATATTCTCTATCAAAATAATTTTGAATTTTAAACTTTCCCCATTCAATGCTGTGTGATGAAGATGAATTATTTTCCTTCAATATTAGTTCTGTTTTGGGTAAATTTTAGTTTGAAGTAAGTATAGTTCATCAGCGACGAGGTAATAGGGAAGGATGTCTTGGAGAAAGAATGTTTGAAGGGGAAGATGACTGATGGGAGGGATAACGTCGTGTCAATTTGCCCACCATGATGCAGAATTCACTCTTTTAGAAGACATCCTAAAACTAGTTCTCTTCCCTTCTTGAAACTTTTTCTCTAAAACAGGTGATAAATTACAGGTGGATTTTTTATAAGGAACACCTTTATAAGGAGCTCAGATGGCCATTACATGGTAAGGAAAATCGAGAGTTATAGCAGCATTTGTTGAATTATCTATCAAGAATGGAAAAATCCTTGTCAATATGAATTTTAGGAGTATGGTAGGGTGAATTATTTCTCTAAAAATTGCGTTAGAAATAAGGAACTCTGTCATTTGACACTTGGAATGTTAGCATGAAGCAAGGGGTCCTTCATGAAAAAATATTTTTGTACATTTATGGGTACACATTCAGCCCTCTTGTGTAACCCATAGAGGGGAGATGAATATTTTAAGATGGAAATAGCGAAAAAGCATGTAGGCTTACATCAGTAAAATTCATTTAAAAATTGCAACCAACCCCAAAGAAGCCAGTCTGCAGAGGATGGCAGCTGCACGCGCCAGTTTTTCACAAGCTGAAAGTGCGCGCCAAAATCTAAAATTTTTTGTGGAGTTTCATGAGTTTCATGAGAAAAAGCTCGCTCAAAACTCTGATGTGCACGCGGTGCGCGCACCCCGGAAATTTTGTGCTGAATGCGCAAGATCTTGTCTAGTCCTGCCATGCTCTGCAGACTATAAGTAAATTAAAGGACAGCAAGGATTTATGTTTTTCCCTTCACAGGCAGCAAATAGATATACTCTGCCCTCCAATATGTATGGAAACGACTAGGAGACTAATATGGCGGAGCAAATGTCAATCAAAGCGATGAGAGAAATATAACAATGAGTTTCTACGTAACCAAGCGTCCAATAATTGTGAAATTCAAATCGATAACAGAGAAATTATTCTTTTATTTAGAAATTGTTTTCATTGTCTCAAAACCTTCCCGGTTGATTCAAAATTTCAACTTTTCTCTTGAAGCTTGGCAGGCAAGAAACAGCTTTGAAAGTCTTGAAAATTATTGTTCAAGTTTGTTGAAAAGCTGTTTTAAGGTCGCATGCAATTCTTGAACAATTTTGTTAGGGATTGTTCTTTAGTCCATGGTGAATTTATTTAAAGCTATCATTTTCCAAGAACTTCAAAATTCTTAAAGAAATTGATATCAAGTTGTATGTATCAAGGGTTTGACTAGGCCCAAGTTGACGTTTTATGGCAAGACAGCAAGTAATATTATTGTAAAGCAGGTTATATGGCATAATCTGTGATCTTACTTATGCATAAAAGGCATCAGAGAACGCCCCTATTCATATTGTTTGCATCACTGAATTTTCTTCCAAAGCTTTTGGCATTAATAAGGAGTCATCATGGGGTAAGTGCAATGCATTAAATGATATTGATATACCCTCTATAACATATACACTGCCTTCCTTTGAGTTAGTGTCACAGCTGACTAACCTCCCTAATTTATCTGATTATGACACAGATGAGAACTTAAATCTAAATATCACCTTATAGTATTCCACTGTTCAAGAAGTTGCCTCGATTGAGCTGTCAGATAAAGACTTCTCACTTTTCCACATGAATATTAGGAGCCATTCACTCCACTTTGAAGAACTTCATGCCCTACTTTCTAGCCTCAATATTAACTTTCAAGTTATAGGTCTTTCCGAAATTAAAGTTTCCTCTGATGCTCAACTTAAAACGAATATTGACCTCCCTGGTTATAAATTTTATTACATGCCTTCTCATAGTTCAGCTGGTGGTGTTGGTCTCTATGTACAATCCAGTCTTGAAGCTAACAAAAGGGATGATCTTTGTTCCAGTGGTATTGATTTTGAAACTGTCTGGATTGAAATTAATAATCCAAAGGCAAAAAATATAATCTGCTGTTGTGTCTACAGGCACCCAAGCTCTGATATTACTAAGTTTACTGACCATCTTCAAGAGATGTTTTGAAATCTGGCTAAGGAAAACAAACAAATGGCTATCATGGGTGATTTTAATATTAACTTGTTAAATCATGAAACTCATACTGCCACAAATGATTTTATCAATATGATGTTCTCAAATCACTTTCAACCATCAATCTTACATCCAACTCGCATTACAGATACTTCATCTACTATTATTGATAATATTTTTATAAACAGTGCTACCGAGAATAGGGTATGTGGTGGTAACATATTACCCTTAATTTCTGACCATCTTCCTCAATTTGCTGTGCTGTATGGCAACACTAATACAGTACATCCTCGATTATCCAAACTTCCCCAAGGTTCAGTTCTTGGTCCACTCCTATTTCTTATTTACATTAATGACCTACCAAATACATCTCAGTTTTTGTCTTTTTTTCTTTTTGCGGATGACACCAACATTTATTGTGAATCTGATAATCTTACATTGCTTATGAGGAAAGTTAACAAAGAGTTGAAGAAAGTAAAATTATGGCTTGACTCAAACAAGCTTGCTCTCAATATAGGAAAGACGAACTTTGTGTTGTTTCATTCACCATATAAGAAATTAACTGAACGTTTCCAACTTAAAATTGGTAAACAGGTCGTCCAAAGAACCAATTAGGTAAACTTTTTAGGGGTACTGATGGATGAGCATCTAACTTGGAAATATCACATAGCTGAGCTCTGTAAAAAACTATCTACAACGTCTGGCATTTTCTTTAAGGTACGTCATTATTGTCCCATTTCTACACTCATTTGTCTGTACAACTCGTTATTTTCTTCCTTCCTTTGTTATGGAATCATAGCCTGGGGCCTTAGCTAAATCTTACCTAATGCCATTATTTTGATTACAGAAGAAAGTTCTATGCTGTATCAAATTTGAACCATTCTCAGCTTCATCTGCGCCAATTTTTCATTCTCTAAAAATTCTTAAGCTTGAGGACATTCTGCAACATAATATCTTAACTTTTGTTTTCAAAGCAATCAATAAATTATCTCCATCTTATTTCCACAATTACTTTCAACCAAACACAGCTATCCATAAGATTGGAACTCGTCAGGCAACCAGAGGTGACCTCTGTCACTTAAAAATACCCTTAAGTATGGCCTTCAAACGATTCCATATTTTGGTTCTAAACTTTGGAACACTCTTCCTCTTTTCATTTGTGTCGCAAGTTTGATCTCTGTTTTCCGTTCTAAATTGAAATCACACATGATTGACTCTAGTATTTATAACTTTTTGGCAAAATTTGCTTTTGAACTTGAATTAAATATGCTCCTAATACTAATTTTGTTAGCCATTTTTTGAAACATCTGGTTTTAATTTTGAATACGTTTTAAGGAAATATGTTAGTTTAAATTTTTATGGGGGGCTCTCTCTCTCTCGATTAGTTAACCTATTTAGAGAGCTCCTCCTTAATCAGTAAATCCTAATTGCAATTCTGTAATGTTTACTCTGTAACTTTTTGCATGCATGTAAATTATAATTGTATTGTAATTTCGTAGAATTGTAATTAGGATTTATTGATAAATAAAAAATCTGAATCTGAATCTAAGCAAGAGACAGATTGGAAATTTATTTGTGTTTTACTATGAAATTGATTTAATTTAGGCCTAAAATTCGAAACGTTTCCATATTTATTGGAGGGCAGAGTAGAACGAATAATAGCCCTTGGCCCTAGCTAGGAGCCGCTTTGTCTGTTTGCATATTCTAATTTTGGTCTCAAACACTATAAATTAAGTGATTGTCGAATCTGAATCCTGTTCGTGGGCCATTTTGAAACTGAGTCTGAATCTTCTTCGGGGGAACATTAAAATGTTGGACCCTAAATTTTGAACGCTGTTATTTTCATTAAAATTCACTATTTCTGACTTACCTCGCTGACATCTTGTTCAAAGTTTTCAGCCATTCTAGAGAATAAATGAGAACTCTTTTGTTGGCCTTTTTTCTTGCTACTTGTTGCGAGGTGTCTTGAGTACCCAAATCTGGGCCTATCTTGGGCCAAAAAATGAGCACGAATCGCTCTCACTTCAAGTAACTCCACCCAAATTTTGAGCGCGTTTTTTCAGCATGGGAACTGGACAGGACAATTACCACAACCAGCTAGGGATACTAAGCTAGAACGGGCTAATTTTTTTGAAATTAGCGCATTCTGGCTAATTTTTTCCCGTTTTGGCTAATAAAAAATTATTTTCTTGAACATTTTGAAGCCCCAACGGGCTAAAACGTCGATTTCTTGGATTTCAAGGAACCGGGCAACTATTTTGACGCGATATTTGAGTTCTACGCATCAAGAAACGGGGATTTATGTAAATAAATTTGGGGGTTTCTACCGCGCGGAAGTTTGAGAAAAATGCGACTTTAACTTTTGTGACGTTTTCTATTGTTTTTCTAATGTGGTTAAGTCCGCGTAATGACGCCCATGTCGTGTGGGGAATCTTCAGAAACAAGGCTTTTATGAGTGCAATTTTAATTTAAACATTTTTGTAATTTACGTTGTATTGATAGACATCTTATTAGAAGACCTCATTATAGAAACGTACATAGCTGGTGTTAAAGTCTGAATTATCTATTTTTTTTCATTTCGCCGCACGGCACGGGCGTCATTACGCGGATTTCATCGCATCAGAAAGAACACTAGAAAACGTCACAAAAGTTAAAGTCGCATTTTTCTCAAACTTCCGCCGGAGAAACCCCCCATTTTTTTCATAAATCCCCGTTTCTTGATGCGTAGAACTCAAATATCGCGTCAAAATAGTGGCCCGGTTCCTGGAAATTCAAGAAATCGACGTTTTAGCGTTTTAGGGCTTCGAAATTTTCAAGAAAATAATTTCATAATAGCAAAAACGGGCTAAAATTAGCCAGAACGAGCTAATTTAAAAAAATTAGCCCGTTCTAGCTTAGTATCCCTAGCTGACAACCATCTAGAAGACTGTGTAACCCTAGATTTTATTTCATATGGAGTTCCTCCGTGGTGAGTATCTAAAACTACCAGGGGGCCATTTTAGGCGTGACCCATTTTGCACGTAATTGATGACCGCACCAACCAACAGTGTGAAAACAATTTTTTTGAAATGTTTTAAAATATTTTTCAACAATGAATAGAATATTGTAAGGAAAGATATATGATACTTACAACTTCTTTCTTAAACTTATGCAAGCCGCACACGAGAGTATTTTAGGCAAAGTTAAAAGGCAAAATTAGGCAAAGTGTCATTCGTGCCATTTTGCTTAAGGAAAGAGTGATTCTCAGTATTATACTGGCCAGTCATTAACGTGAAATGAAAATATCAAAAGGAAAAACATGGACAAACAAATGGCTTTTAAGAAGGCAAGTCATGAAGTTTTTGCAACTTTGCTTTAAAGTGCCTCTTCACCATTTTTTTTCTTTGCGTAATGTGATAGAGCTCGAAGCGCTGATTCTGAAGCAAAAAAAATTCTTACGATCAGAGTTGTGGTTGCTGAGTTATGATCTCTCAAAGTCGTGAAATTCGGGGTTTTTCGTAAAAAACGATGTTACATATAGGCGTTGGCTGAGGGCGGGGCGTGACGTCATAGTAGGAACCCAATTTTTTTCCCATACTGTAGCCTTATAATAAAAAAATAGTTTAAAAATAGTAAAAATAGAGATATATGCATGGAAATTTGTTTACATGGACAGTTTGATGCGCGCAAGACGACAGGGTACTTTTCATTCTCAAATATGCCCCCATTCTATTTCTAGAATTGGGTGCAATGCTTTATTGTTCTATATCTCTAAAGTTCTCAATGCTATTAACTTTGCTCAGCTTATCAACACAACAATGAAACTTGGTTTTTATACGCAATGCGATGCGCAGAAAAAGATGAACTGTCAGCCTTCTTCAAGCTGTGCCCCTTATTGCTATTTATGGAATGGGGTACTAGTTCCCAGGTCCCTCAAGTAATGAATGTATAACTATGCTCAGCAATGAGATAGAGCAATGAAACTTGGTATTTATACGCAATGCGATGCGCAGAAAAAGATGAACTGTGAGCCTTCCTCAAGCCGTAATCCCTATTGCTATTTTTAGAATGGGGTACTAGTTCCCAGGTCCCTAAAGTAATGATTCTAAACTATGCTTAGCAATGATATACAGCAATGAAACTTAGTATTTTGGCACAACAGGATACCCAGATAAAGATGAACTCTCAGCCCTCTTCATTCTGTGCCCCCTATTGCTATTTTTAGAATGGGGTACTAGTTCCCAGGTCCCTGAAGTAATGACTCTGTAACTTTGCTTAGCAATGAGATACAGCAATGAAACTTGGTATCTATGTGCAACAAAATGCCCAGAAAAAGATGAACTCTTTGCCCTCTTCAAGCTGTGCCCCCTATCGCTATTTTTAAAATGGGGTACTACTAGTTTCCAGGTCCCTGAAGTAATGATTCTGTAACTTTGCTTAGCAATGAGATACAGCAATGAAACTTGGTATTCATAAGCAATAGGAAACAACTGAATAGTTATAGATTGTCCAAAGAATAAATAATAATAAGTAAAAATAAAGTCTACGAATACATTTATTACTGCATAGAAATAATACATTTAATCTGAGTCAATTGCTGCTTCCTTGATATAACCAGTCAGTTTGCCTGCTTCAACTGGAAGTGCAATTCAAATTGCTGTATATACACAGGCAGAAAGTGGGATTCTTTTATTCCTTCCCAAGTATCCATGCATCAGGCGGATGAATTCACGATAGGATACACTTTGTAGAAATCTATAATGATAGATTGATATTTGATAGACTAGTGCAGTGAATCTAAAATACATATTGCTTGCCCTAGAGAAAAAAAGGTAAAAGTTTATTTGGAAAATCAACAAATGGTAACAAGTTAGCAAAAGATTCCTGAAACTTATAGAAGACAGGCCCGGCGCAGGGGCTCTTCGGAGTTGGTCTGGTTCAAGCTAAACCTCTTGTGCCCGGGGCCATACCCCGTGAATATTCCGAAAGCTACTGTAAAAATCGAATGTTCTAAAAACCAATATCATTTTGACAAATAGGGTGGTTTTGGCCGAAAAGTTGGTCGAGCCAACACTGCACCAGCCGGACCAATTCTGCCAGGCCTAGAAGAGGCAGATGAACATAGATTTTATGGTTGGCACTAGCCTGAAGAAAATTCTAAATTTAAAATTCAAGAATGTATGATAAGGGCAGTTAAATGATTATGTTAGGCTAGGGTGATGGTTGGCCTACTTACTGTCTTTCATGGCGTTTTAAACAAAAAACATATAGAAAGGTTGCAGAGAAGATAGGTGGTTCTGAAAAGTGCTTCTTAACTACAGTTTGATCACTGAAGCTCCTTCAAAAGCTTCGAATTCTAATTTGTATACCTGCCTTACACTTTCTTATCTCTACCTACTTAGTTGATGAATTGTTTATTGGTGAAGAAATTCATTATATCAGAAACAGAGAAAAAAGACTGGCCTATTAAAAGGCCTTAGCCTACTTACAAAGACGCCACAGGCTCTATCTACTCACATCGCCTGTTCAATTCATTGTCTTTTTCTAACTCTTTCTCCACTTCCCTTTCGTAATTGACGATGGACTGCTCGTCTGCGATGAGGTCGAACTGATGTAGGCCATCATCATCGGCACTACCAATGCTTTCAACAGCGCTCTTGGTTGCATTATTTGCGCGAAGAAACTCTCATCCTTCTTCCTACGCTTCTACAGCATATTCTGAGTTGCTCGAATCCTAAAAGTCGTTTTTTTCAGAGGAAGACATCGCGAAAAAGATAGGCCTAGCAGTTGACAGACCTGATAATCGTCGAAAGAGAGTGAAAACATTGCGGGGCAGGGCGTGAGTGACAGTTGATCATGTGATTGTGGTCGGCATGCGCCTTACCACTATGACATCAGAGATTCGCTCGTTCCCAGACTGCTCGTGTAACACCACGATGGGGCACAAAACTGCCCCTAGCTCAACAAATACACCTCTGATTGCAAAAATTTTTTCATTCTCGAAATCAGCACATTTAGATATATCGAATGACGTGAAGTCAAAAAAAAGTGAAGAGGCACTTTAAGAATTAGACGCTGAAGATCCTGAAAAGTTTATCTAATTTCATCTGCTAGCGCCTGCGCTTTCCGCCCACACGCTGAAGCAAAATTGCTCAAATGCGTGAGCCAAATCGCTTACGACGTCGCAAACGGTGAGCAAAATGGCACGAATGCAAAAAAATATCAAAAACGTTAGATATTTTGCTTTCTGATAGAAAAGCCAAATTGCTTGCGACTTTACCACCGCACACCTAGGAAAATTACTTAAGCAAAATGGTACGAATGACACTTTGCTAAAGTAAAATACTCTCCTGTGCGTCTAGCATTAAGGAGATACAGCATCCAAAAGTTTGTGTTGTTGTTATTGTTGTTGAAAATTACGTGAATACGTGGCTGCGCCCAAAATGACCTCTAGCAGTTTTAACCCTATTACTACGGGGCTTTTTAAACCCTTGTACTACCGGTAATTCTTGTTAGGACCTTGTTAAAGGCATGAAGCTTGGTAGAACTAACGAACTTAACTTGCTCTATCAATTGATGGTGTTTTCAAAAACATAGTGACTACCAATGAAGTCAGAGTGACGTCAAACGTCCGAAAAACATTGATAATTACTTATAGGCATTTTTCTGGTAATTGAATCTTTTTCGTTTTTTGCCTCCCAAATGATCTATTTACGAACAAAAACCATTTTAAAATCATAATTTACTTATTTCATTGACATTTTCTATAGAAAGTATTGTTTCCTGTATTTTGAACGCCTGCACATGGTATCTTCAACCATCACCAATGCTATTAACCTAATAACATACAGGCAGGATGACCGAGTAGTCTATGGCCCTGGAATTAAGGCCCTAGTCACTTCGGTGGCGTGGGTTCGAGTCCCATTCCAGTCATTTTGTTGACATTTGTATACAAAGTATTGTTTCCTGTATTTTGAACACCTGAACGTGGTAACTTCTTCCATCATCTATGCTATTGACCACACAACATACAGGCATGATGGCAAAGTGGTTTAAAACCCTGGAATTAAGGCCCTAGTCACTTCGGTGGCGTGGGTTCGAGTCCCATTCCTGTCCTTTTGCTGACCTTCCTATACGTAGTATCGTTTCCTGTATTTTGAACACCTGCACTTGGCAACTTTTTACATCGTCAATGCTATTGGTCCCACAACACACAGGCTGGCCGAATGGTCTAGGGTGCTGGCTTAATACACCGGTCACTTTGGTGGCGTTGGTTGAAGTCCCACTCCTGTTATTTTGTTGACATTCCTATACTAAGTATTGTTTCCTTTATTATGAACACCTGCACATTGTATCTTCTACCATAATCATTGCTACTGACCATAGAACATACAGGCAGCATGGCCGAGTGGTCTAAGGCACTGGTTCAAGGCATCAGTCAATTTGGTAGCGTGGGTTCGAGTCCCACTCTTGTCATTTTGTTGACATTCCTATACAAAGTATTGTTGCCTGTATTTCGAATACCTGCACATGGTATCTTGTACCATAACCCGTGCTCTTGACCAAAAAACATACAGCACGATGGTCGGTGGTCTAAGGCGCTAGTTTAAGGCACCGGTCACCTCGGTGTCGTGGGTTCGAGTCCCACTCCTGTCATTTTGTTGAAATTCCTATACAAAGTAATGTTTGCCTTCATTTGAACACCTGCACATGGTATCTATTCCTATCATCCATGCTATTGACCATAAAACATACAGGCAGGATGGCCGAGTGGTCTAAGGCGCTGGTTTAAGGCACCAGTTACTTTGTTGGAAGGGGTTCGAGTGCCACTCCTGTCATTTTGTTGACATTCCTATACAAAGTAATGTTTGCTTTCATTTGAACACCTGCACATGACATCTTCTTACATCATCAATGCTATTGATTCCACAACACAGACAGGATCGCCAAGTAGTCTAGGGTCCTGCTTTAAAGCACTCGTCATTTTGCTGTTGTTGGTTCGAGTCCCATTCCTGTCATTTTGTTGGCATTCCTATACAAAATATTGTTTCCTTTATTTTGAACACCTGCACATGGTATCTTGTACCATCATAAATGCTATTGACAACACAATATACAGGTAGGATGGCCGAGTGGTCTAAGGTGCTGGTTAAAGGCACCAGTCAACTCGTTATCGTGGGTTCGAGTCCCACTTCTGTAATTTTGTTTACATTCCTATACATAGTATTGTTGCCTGTATTTTGAACACCAGCCTGTAGTATCTGCTACAATGATCCATGCTATTGACCAAAAAACATACAGGCAGGATGGCCGAGTGGTCTATGGCGCTGGTTTTAGGCACTTTTAACTTCGGTGGCGTGGGTTCGAGTGCCAGTCCTGTCATTATTTTGACATTCCTATACAAAGTATTGTTTCCTTTATTTTGAACACCTTGGCGTGGTATCTTCTACCACGATCAATGCTATGGATAAAATAACATACAGGCAGAATGGCCGGGTGATCTAAGGCGCTGGTTTTTAGCACTTATCACTTCGGAGGCGTGGGTTCGAGTCCAACTCCTGTCATTTCGTTAACATTCCTATACAAAGTATTGTTTCCTTTATTTTGAACACCTGGACGTGGTATCTTCTATGATCATCAATGCTACTGACCACACAACATACAGGCAGGATGGCCGAGTGATCTAAATGGCTGGTTTGAGGCACCAGTCACTTTAGTTGCGTGGGTTCGAGTCCCTCTCCTGTCATTTCGCTGACCTTCCTATACAAACTATTGTTTACTTTATTTTGAACACCTGGACGTGGTATCTGCTACCATCATCAATGCTATTGACAACACAACATACAGGCAGGATGGCCGAGTGATCTAAATGGCTGGTTTGAGGTAGGATGGCCTAATGGTCTATGGCGCTGGTTTAAGGCACTAGTCACTTCGGTATCATGGGTTTGAGTCCCACTCCTGTCATTATGTTGACATTCCTATACAAAGTATTGTTTTCTTTATGTTGAACACCTGGACGGGGTATCTGCTACCATAATCAATGCTGCTGACTATACAACATACAGGATAGGTGGCCAAGTGGTCTAAGGAGCTGGTTTAAGGCACCAGTCACTTCGGTATCATGGGTTTGAGTCCCACTCCTGTCATTATGTTGACATTCCTATACAAAGTATTGTTTCCTTTATGTTGAACACCTGGACGGGGTATCTTCAACAATCATCCATGCCATTGACTACACAACATACAGGCAGGATGGCCGAGTGGTCTAAATGGCTTGTTTAACCCTATAACATTGTGCCCGCCCCCTATAATTCTTGTTAGGGACGCGATAAAAGCTTGAAACTTGGTAGAACTATAGAACTTTACATACCAGTTAAATGCATAATTTAAGTGAAGTTGAAATATACCGGACGTTGGTTGGTTACAATCGAATCTTAAGATGCAAATAGGTTCCAATTTACGGTACAGCAAATATGGCATTCAAATACCTTTTTGGTTGAACAATGGTCGGAATGGTGTCTTGTGTATCAGGCCACGCTTTGTAAGTCAAGAAGGTTATGGCTGGTACAATGCTAAAGATTCGTATGAGTTCACAATGTAATCCTTTGTTTGGAGCTTTGCATGGTTGGTCGCATAGGGATTTGGTCACATAGGAATACCTATCTCAAACGATGCCTTTATAAAGTGAAAATTAGGGATGGGCAGTTTCTTGCAACCGCGCTACACACAAACGACGTTCTGATCTCTGTATCAGTGCCTTGCTTAAATGTTATTCTTGGAATCACTTGCTGTCGGTTATAATTACACTGGCTACCAGATATCTTGGTTGGTTCTTTGGACTGGCCTCATTGGAGTCTTGCTGTAGCGTGTACTGCGATTCTGTGCATCCTAAATCGTGCGTTTTAGTCCTGGGAGAAGATTCCGAAAAGGATATCATCTACCAAGACAAGCGGTGAGAAGTTTCTTAACTATTCTGTATTACTTGCTAATATCAATACACTCTTTTTTCTTTATAAGAATAAATTGAAGCTCAAAATCGCCAAAGAACAATGGAAATTTAAGAATAAACAATGGAGAAAAGATGAGGCTCAGGAAAATTTTATACATTCTTATAAAAAAAAAGAGTGTAGTTTTTGATACATGTTGTTTTGCCATTTTGTCATGTGCAGGACAAAGAGCGCTGTGCAGGACAAATCCCAAACATACACGTAGATAAAGGCAGGAGGAAACGAGGATACAAATTCCTTAGCTGGCTAACAATTTAGTAATATCGACTACTTAATTAAAGAAGTAGACGCAGTAGGCCAAATAGCGACTCAAGTAGTCAGGGCATTACCTCCTGGTAGTAGGAAAATAATGGTTGCTTGGTTCTGGCATTGAATTAAAACTCAAAGCTCGTGAGGATGATTATTAGCTCAATTGGTGTCGTACAGTGCTGAAACAATGGTTTTATCAAGGGATATAAAAATACTATCCTTTGAATGAAATATCGGTAAGGTTAACATGCCTTTGTTGTTAGAAAATGTTTGACTTTACAGTCAAGGGATTCTGTTATCATGTTGCAAAGATGGGCCATTAGAGGTTCAGTCGGGGTATTTTGGAACCAGTGCGAGAAGGTAGACAGGGTCAAAGGGGTGTTTGCATTGCATTTGCTGTTTATTGCTACAAAGGGTGAATGTAACGCTACATTGAGCCTTAAAATAACCACTGCGCCTATGACTGAAATGGAGGGTTAAGCAGACCCCATTGTAGTCTCTTAACAAATTCCAGTAAGAAAGAAAAAAGTTATGTTCTTGTTTGCCTTAATAAGCATGGCTTTTTGATGTAAAGCCTATGGTTGTTGAACAAAAATAGTCAATCGAACTTAGGGGGTATGCAAACTATGGGTAACGAACCGCAGTAATCGCCCTTCTTGAGTTGAAGGGGAAGATAATAAGCCTTAATAATGTAAATGTGGTGTCATGATTACAGCGTAGACATCTTCGAATTTCAGCACTGTCAGATGATCAGCTTCCCTGTGTACTCAAGTTGGAAATCTTGCAAGGCCCCAACAGAGCATTGATGGGCGTAGTACCTTTCAATAGTGAATCTGTCGCCAATTATTTTGCGTGGGAAAATCAGCAGGCTATGCACAAAAAAGCACCTCCAGGGTATGCCGCGTTGCACTTCTGCCAAGAAAAAACCATAAAAAGGTTTTCGTGTGAGCACCTTTATTCCTCTGAGTGTACTGTTTAATCAATGCTGGTCATACTCGTATTGCTATCGATTCTTTGCAAATACATTTGATAGAGTTGGAAACAGAGAGTAGGAGAGGAGACTCGCAATCTGGTGAGCTAAGCGTAAGACAACGAAACTAGGGATGAAGTCAAGTAGAAATGTTGCTTCAATTAGGATGCCATAGGACGAAGAACGTATTCTAATCAAAGTAGATAATCTGCATATCAGTAAACTGCTAGCTGAGATACTTGCTTATGGTAAGGTCGGTTTAACCACACCCTTTGAATAAGGACATTATGAAGACTGTACCAATGTGCTTGAAGAATTCCAGTTAGGCCCACTTCCCTATACCATTTTAAAGTTTGGTCAATCATTAATGTTAGCTACTGACAGCAAAGCATAGAAAAACTTCCACTGAAACGTTTTTGAGTATAGGATATGTGGCAAACTAGCACAGAAGATAAAGCATTAGACTAATAAATCTAACAGTTAAATGGAAAGCGGTGTTATCAGTCGACAGAGTACTTGAGCGAAGACAAAGGGTTCCATAATCCTGAGGTGGTATGTGATATCAAGGTCATTTGACTACAATCAAGTAGCTAATGTACACAAAAAGCCTCTGGTGCTTTGAAACGTAGTTTCACTAATGGTAATCTCAATCTCATCCTACGGACAGTTTTGTGCGTATCGAGCGTTGCTAAGCGAAGTAGCAAGTTGCTTGGGTTCCAAGCTTGAGCGTGTAAGATTTATGTTATTTCAGTAGGGTGAATCTACAGTAGAGATTTTCTTGTCCTATCATCGGATCAGGAAGAAGACACTCCCGGGACGTTCTATTGATGATCTGTATTAAGCAGGCCTTAGAGAGCTATTATTTGACCATGTCGATTCTGTAGCCATTTTGATACCAAACTTAATCATTGATTATAATCATTCAGTAAAGCAAGGAGGCCATAGAAGCTACGCCGATAGCGTTGTTACACAAAGGAAGAAACTACAGCGAGTGCAGCAAGTTCTATAATGTTCCCATGCATGGACTTCTTAAAATACGCCCTGCATTTGCCCTGGTTTACATCTAACACAAACGTTTAATGTCATGAAACGTGTAACTTTAAAGCAAGTACTGTAAGGTTTCATTGCAAGATAGGTCTTCACTCGGTTTCACGAAGGGCGAGGAGAGACACTAACTGCAGCGAGTTCTCCGGGGTGCCCCCTTGGTGGGGCGATTGGGGTGCTTGACTTGGTGCGGTTTTTAGGCCAACGCTAACGTTCAGCTCCATAGGAATTGTGTGGTTTCTAAGAAAGTGATGCGAACTTTCATTGCAGATAAAGGTTTCACGCAGTCTTACAGAGAGTCACAAGAAACACTTACTGCAGCGAGTTTTGAGGAATGCCCATAAACTAAGCGCTGGTGGCGGGCTTTGTGCTGTTTTAAAATCAAACGCAAACGCTTATCTCCATGGGAAAAAAAAATTAGTTTTTAAGAAGAATAACGTAGTGTGGGCTCTTGTTGCGGGGGTAGGTCTTCACCCGGTTGGACGGGGGCGTCCAGAATCACTACTGCAGCAATTTTTGCGGTGTGCCCCTGGGCGGAATTCTTTGGGGGCATGCCTCAGCGCTGTTTTAAATCAAATGCGAACGCTTATGGCAAACGGGTAGTTTTTAAGAAAGTAAGATGGACTTTCACTGCAAGAGCGAGTTTCCACTTAGTTTAAAGTACATATGTCATAAACCTGATTGATTCATTCAATAAAATCTCCTCTATTGTTGATTACAAAGCGCAGGATTGAGGCTGAATTTTTGTTGCAATGAAAATTCATGAAGCAGAAATGAAAGGCCACAAAACAATGGAATTCCACATCACGCTTCTCTGTTATCAACCAATAGCTAATGTTACATATGTCCTTGAACATAATGGGATGAGAAACAATTAGGGAAGTGAGTTTGCAGTGTGCACGTGGGCAGAGATCATTTGGTGCGTGCCTTGGCACTGTGTTCAATCAAACGCGAACGGTTATTTCCATGGTAAACGTGTAGTATCTAAGAAAGTAATGCGGGTTGCATTGCAGGGCGAGTTACAATTTAATTTCACAAAAAGTAATGGGAGGCACTTGGTGCAGCTGGATCGACGATGTTCTCATGGGCGGGGCTCGAGTAATGCGTAATTCTATGGATCAAATGCGAACGTTTATTTATAATCGTGTAGTGTTAGGAAAGTGATACACACTTTCATTGTGGGTGAAGGTATTTTCACTCGATTTCGCGAGATTTAGCGAAAGACGCTTGGAGCATAGGGCTCCGCACTATTCCCTTGGATCCTGCGGTACGTGCCTTTGCACTGTGCTAGATCAACTGCGAGCGTTTACTGCCATGGAAACATGTAGTTTTTGGCTCAATCCCGTTTCTCGGGGTGCAATATTGCCCCTAGGGTTGAAGAACATTTATGTCGCACCCCGTGTAAAGGGGAAAGGGCCTGGATTTAATCAATCATTGTCCTGGTTCTTGCTGTGTGTTCTGTTCTTTTCACAGATGCTGTTTCAGGGTATCAAGTGGTAAACTTGGATGAAATCCCAGACCTGACTTATTGAGACGGATAACCGGTTGGTTCGGTCAGCAACATCGGCAACAGTCTACAAGCTGGCATATGGTGTTTATCGTCCCAAGCACCGTGGTGGCAGAGCATAAACTCAAGATAGAGCACATGCAGTGGTGGCAAAGCATAGTCTCGTGGTAGAGCACATGCGAAGGTGGCAAAGCATAGACTCAAGATCGAGCACATGCTTAGGTGGCAAAGCATAGACTCAAGATCGAGCAAATGCTTAGGTGGCTATCCAAAATTGGATACAGGTGGCTAACTGCCTGATCAAAAAGATCAGGGTCAGTTAAAATACGCAAATTATTGTTACCTTTTTGGGGTTGACGCCCCTAAGTTTTCGTTTATGATTTTTGGGCCATGGTTTTTGATGTTTAGCATGTGTACTCATGCGCTAGCTCATTGTTTCCTGCTCTGCTTATGGCGTATCATTTCATCCTGCTAATTATAGTTTTTTGGGGCCGGGAGAGATCGTAATTAGGTTTTTTGTAGAAGCTCTATTTATTTTCCTAATTTCCTTCTACTTCTACGGTTGGTGATTGTGGGGGTCAACACTTCGTGTTTCTGTGGCGGAAATTTGGCTATTTCGGGTTCAATCACCGACCGTAAAAGCGTAGATTACTGTAGTGCAGGCAAAACCGGGCCGGTGTACAACACGCCCAACTTTTCCTGCAAGACATTGTAGTTAATAGTTGCAGTTCAGTTTTAACTTATTAGGTATGTAATGTATTTAATGTATTTAATGTATTTAATGTATTCAAGCAGTTGATTAAGTAAAGATGTTATACTATTATCAAGATGAGGAAAACCCTTATTCTTAGGTGTTTGCAAGCCTAATTACCAGGATCTTATTTGGTCTATGAATGGGTGCTTAGTTTGGTCCGGGATGAATTTTAATTGCTCTATCGATTGATAGTGTTTTCAAAACCATAATTGCTACCAATGACGTCACAGTGACGTCATAAGTCTGAAAAACCACGATAACTACTTATAGGCATTTAGCTTGTTATTGAGCTATCCTTATAGTATTTTTGCCTCTATGATGGTCTATTTATAAGCAAATAGCATTTTCAAATCATAATCTATGAATTTTTTCGACATTATGTTATATTTTTCGATATTTTTACCATTTTTTTCATAAATGTTCAAGTCGATGAATTTTACAATGAAGGAAAGTAAGATAAAATAGCTATTCAGATTGAAAAATAGAATTTTTTCTAGTTTATCTCTATTCAGAAACGCCAAAAAAGGATTTTCAAATGAAAATAATAATTGTCTTTTATAGATATGACGTCATAAATATTGATGACGTCATAGATTTTAAATTTAACTTACGTCAGCAAATACTAATAAATGATATATCATTCAAAAGCCCTTGTTAAAACAAAGCCAATGGTGCTTCAACCAAGTCTCTATGTGTTTTAGTTGCAGAAATAAAGCCATTTTAACACCTGACCTACTTGTTGACAAAAGAGGTGTCACGTGATCAGCAAAGGTGTGATAGTAACAAAAATAATTTTTTTAGGTTCTCTGATAAATTTGAGGAAAAATCGAACAGGTTCCAGTAGAATACTACGTGTTTTCTGGGAGATACAGCATCTTTAATTTGCCGCAGGCACTTTGTGCCCCCCCCCCGGCCATAATAGAGTTAAGGCACCAGTCACTTCTCTGGTGTGGGTTCCAGTCCCTCTTCTCTCATTTTGCTGACATTCCTATACAAACTATTGATTCCTTTATTTTGAACACCTGGACGTGCTATCTTCTACCATCATCAATGCTACTGACCACACCACATAAAGACAGGACAGCCGAAGGGTCTAAATCGCTGGTTCAAGGCACCAGTCACTTTGGTGGCGTGGGTTCGAGTCCCTCTCTTGTTATTTTGCTGACATTCCTATACAAAGTATTGTTTCCTGTATTTTAAACACCTGCATATGGTATCTTCTACCATCAACCATGCCATTGACCATAAAATATACAGGCAGGATGGCCGAGTAGTCTAAGGCGCTGGATTAAGGCATCAGTCACTTTGATAACGTTGGAGTCCCAATCCTGTCATTTTGTTGACATTCCTATACAAAGTATTGTTTCTTGTATTTTGAACACCTGCACATGGTATCTTCTACCATGATCCATGCTAATGAACACACATCATACAGATAGGATGGCCCAGTGGTCTAAGGCGCTGGTTTAAGGTACCTGTCACTTCGGTGGCGTGGGTTCGAGTGCCACTCCTGTCATTTTGTTGACATTCAAATACAAAGTATTGTTTCCTTTATTTTGAACACCTGAACGTGGTATCTTCTACCATCATTAATGCTATTGACCCCGCAATATACAGGCAGGATGGCCAAGTGGTCTAAATTGCTGGTTTAAGGCACAAGTCACTTCCGTGGCGTGGGTTCGAGTAAAACTTCCGTCATTTTGTTGACATTCGTATACAAAGTATTGTTTTCTGTATTTTGAACACCTTCACGTATTAACTTTTACAATCATCCATGCTATTGACCACAAAACATACAGGCAGGATGGCCAAGTAGTTTAAGGCCCTGGAATTAAGGAACTAGTCACTTCGGTGGCATCGGTTCGAGTCTCATTCCTGTCCTTTTTCTGACATTCCTATACAAAGTATTGTTTCCTGTATTTTGAACACCTGCACATGGCATCTTTTTCCATCGTCAATGCTATTGGTCCCAAAACACACAGAAAAGATGGTCGAATGGTCTAGGGTGCTGGCTTAAGGCACTAGTCATTTTGCTGGTGTGGGTTCGAGTCCTACTCCTATAATTTTGTCGACATTCCTAAACAAAGTATTGTTTCCTGTATTTTGAACACCTGCAAATGGCATCTTTTTATATCGTCAATGCTATTGGTCCCACAACACACAGAAAGGATGGTCGAATGGTCTAGGGTGCTGGCTTTAGGCACTAGTCATTTTGCTGGTGTAGGTTCGAGTCCTACTCCTGTAATTTTGTTGACATTCCTATACATAGTATTGTTTCCTGTATTTTGAACATCTGCACGTGGTATCTGCAAAAGTTTTCAATGCTGTTGACCAAAAAACATACAGGCAGGATGGCCGAATGGTCTAAAGAGCTGGTTTAATACACCGGTCATTTCGGTGGCGTTGGTTCGAGTCCCACTCCTGTTATTTTGTTGACATTGCTATACAAAGTATTGTTTCCTTTATTTTGTAGACCTGCACATGGTATCTGCTACAATAATTAATGCTATTAACCACACATCATACAGGCAGGATGGCCGAGTGGTCTAAGGCGCTGGTTTAAGGCACCAGTCACTTCGATGTTATTGGTTTGAGTTCTACTACTGTCATTTTGTTGATATTCCTATACAAAGTATTATTTCTTTTATTTTGAACACCCGGACGAGGTATCTTTTACCATCATCCATGCTATTGATCACACAACATACAGGCAGGATGGCCGAGTGGTCTAAATGGCTTGTTTAAGGCACCAGTCACTTCTTTGGTGTGGGTTCAAGTCCCTCTTCTCTCATTTTGCTGACATTCCTATACAAACTATTGTTTCCTTCATTTTGAACACCTGCACATAGTATTTTCTACCATCATACTTGTTATGGAGCACACAACATACAGGTAGGATGGCCGAGTGGTCTAAGGGACTAGTCATTTTTCTGGTGTGGGTTGGAGTCTCACTGCTGTCATTTTGTTGACATTCCTATACAAAGTATTGTTTCCTGTATTTTGAACACCTGCACATAGTATTTTCTACCATCATACTTGCTATGGAGCACACAACATACAGGTAGGATGGCCGGGTGGTCTAAATGGCTGGGTTAAGGCACCAGTCACTTCGGTGGCGTGGGATCGAGTCCCACTCCAGTCATTTTGTTGACATTCCTATACAAAGTAATTTTTCCTTTCTTTTGAACACCTGCATATGGTATCTTGTACCATCATCCATGCTATTGACCAAATAACATACAGATGGGATGGGCGAGTGGTTTACGGCGCTGGTTTAAGGCACCAGTCACTTCGGTGGCGTGGGTTTGAGTTTCACTCCTGTCATTTTGTTGACATTCCTATATATAGTATTGTTGCCTATATTTTGAACACTTGCACGTCGTATCTTCTACCATCATCCATGCTTTTGACCACACAACATACAAGCAGGATGGCTGAGTGGTCTAAGTGGCTTGTTTAAGGCCATAGTCACTTCGGTTGCTTTTGTTCGAGTCCCTCTCTTGTCATTTTGCTGACATTCCTATACAAAGTATTGTTTCCTGTATTTTGAACACCTGCACATAGTATTTCCTACCATCATACTTGCTATGGAGCACACAACATACAGGTAGGATGGCCGAGTGGTCTAAGGCACTAGTCATTTTTCTGGTGTGGGTTGGAGTCCCACTCTTGTAATTTTGATGAAATTCCTATACAAAGTATTGTTGCCTGTATTTTGAACACTTGCACGTGGTATCTTCTACCATCATCCATGCTTTTGACCACACAACATAAGGGCAGGATGGCTGAGTGGTCTAAGTCGCTGGTTTAAGGTAACAGTCACTTCGTTTGCTTTGGTTCGAGTCCCACTGCTGTCATTTTGTTGACATTCCTATACAAAGTATTGTTTCCTGTATTTTGAACACCTGGACGTGGTATCTTCTACTATCATCAATGCTATTGACATCACAACATACAGGCAGGATGGCCGGGTGGTCTAAATGGCTGGGTTAAGGCACCAGTCACTTCGGTGGCGTGGGATCGAGTCCCACTCCAGTCATTTTGTTGACATTCCTATATATAGTATTGTTGCCTGTATTTTGAACACTGGCTTGTCGTATCTTCTACCATCATCCATGCTTTTGACCACACAACATACAGGCAGGATTGCTGAGTGGTCTAAGTCGCTTGTTTAAGGCAACAGTCACTTCGGTTGCTTTTATTCGTGTCCCTCTCTTGTCATTTTGCTGACATTCCTATACAAAGTATTGTTTCCTGTATTTTGAACACCTGCACATAGTGTTTTCTACCATCATACTTGGTATGGAGCACACAACATACAGGTAGGATGGCCGAGTGGTCTAAGGCACTAGTCATTTTTCTGATGTGGGTTGGAGTCCAACTGCTGTCATTTTGTTGACATTCCTGTACAAAGTATTGTTTCCTGTATTTTAAACACCAGCACATGGTATTATCTACCATCATCCATGCCATTGACTACACAACATACAGGGAGGATGGCCGAGTGGTCTAAGGCGCTGGTTTTAGGCACCAGTCACTTCGGTGTCGTGGGTTCGAGTCCCACTCCTGTCATTTTGTTGACATTCCTATACAAAGTATTGTTTCCTTTATTTTGAACACCTGGACGTGGTATCTTCTAGTATCATCAATGCTATTGACAACAGAACATACAGGCAGGATGGCCGGGTGGTCTAAATTGCTGGGTTAAGGCACCAGTCCCTTCGGTGGCGTGGGTTCGAGTCCCACTCCATTCATTTTGTTGTCATTCCTATACAAAGTAATTTTTCCTTTCTTTTGAACACCTGCACATGGTATCTTGTACCATCATCCATGCTATTGACCAAATAACATACAGATGGGATGGGCGAGTGGTTTACGGCGCTGGTTTAAGGCACCAGTCACTTCGGTGGCGTGGGTTTGAGATTCACTCCTGGCATTTTGTTGACTTTCCTATATATAGTATTGTTGCCTGTATTTTGAACACTTGCACGTGGTATCTTCTACCATCATCCATGCTTTTGACCATACAACATAAGGGCAGGATGGTTGAATGGTCTAAGTCGCTGGTTTAAGGCAAAAGTCACTTCGTTTGCTTTGGTTCGAGTCCCTCTCTTGTCGTTTTGCTGACATTTCTATACAAAGTATTTTTTACTGTATTTTGAACACCTGCACATAGTATTTTCTACCTACATACTTGCAATGGAGCACACAACATACAGGTAGGATGGCCGAGTGGTCTAAGGCACTAGTCATTTTTCTGGTGTGGGTAGGAGTCCCACTGCTGTCCTTTTGTTGACATTCCTATACAAAGTATTGTTTCCTGTATTTTGAACACCTGCACATGGTATTATCTACCATCATCCATGCTATTGACCATACAACATACAGCTAGGATGGCCGAGTGGTCTGAGGCGCTGGTTTAAGGCATCAGTCACTTCAGTGGCGTGGGTTCGTGTCCCACTCTTGTTATTTTGATGCAATTCCTATACAAAGTATTGTTTCCTGTATTTAAAAGACCTGCACATGGTATCTTCTAACATTATCCATGCTATTAACCTCATAACATACCGCCAGGTTGGCCAAGTGGTCTAAGGAGCTGGTTTAAGGCACCAGTCACTTCGGTGGCGTGGATTCGAGTCCCACTCCTGTCATTCTGTTGGCATTCCTATACAAAGTAATGTTTCCTTTCTTTCGAACACCTGCGCATGGTTTCTTGTACCATCATCCATGCTATTGACCAAATAACATAGAGATAGGATTGGCGACTGGTTTAAGGCGCTTGTTTAAGGCACCAGTCACTTCGGTGGCGTGGGTATGAGTCTCACTCCTGTCATTTTGTGGACATTCCTATATATAGTATTGTTTTCTGTATTTTGAACATCTGCACATGGTATCTTCTACCATCATCCATGCCATTGACTACACAACATACAGGCAGGATGGCCGAGTGGTCTAAGGCGCTGGTTTAAGGCACCAGTCACTTCGGTGGCGTGGGTTCGAGTCCCACTCCTGTCATTTTGTTGACATTACTATACAAAGTATTGTGTCCTGTATTTTGAACACCTGCACATGGTATCTTCTACCATCATCCATGCCATTGACTACACAACATACAGGCAATATGGCCGAGCGGTCTAGGGCGCTGGTTTTAGGCACCAGTCACTTCGGTGGCGTGGGTTCGTGTCCCACTTTTGTTATTTTAATGGCATTCCTATACAAAGTAATGTTTCCTTTCTTTTGAACACCTGCACATGGTATCTTCTAACATTATCCATGCTATTAACCTCATAACATACCGGCAGGATGGCCGAGTGGTCTAAGGAGCTGGTTTAAGGCACCAGTCACTTCGGTGGAGTGGATTCGAGTCCCACTCCTGTCATTTTGTTGGCATTCCTATACAAAGTAATGTTTCCTTTCTTTTGAACACCTGCACATGGTATCTTGTACCATCATCTATGCTATTGACCAAATAACATACAGATGGGATGGGCGAGTGGTCTAAGGCGCTGACTTAAGGCACCAGTTACTTCGGTGGCGTGGGTTTAAGTCTCACTCCTGTCATTTTGTTGACATTTCTATCTATAGTATTGTTGCCTGTATTTTAAACACTGGCACGTCGTATCTTCTACCATCATCCATGCTTTTGACCAGACAACATACAGGCAGGATGGCTGAGTGGTCATAGTTGCTTGTTTAAGGCAACAGTCACTTCGGTTGCTTTTGTTCGAGTCCCTCTCTTGTCATTTTACTGACATTCCTATAAAAAGTATTGTTTCCTGTATTTTGAACACCTGCAGATAGTATTTTCTACCATCATACTTGCTATTTACTACACAACATAGAGGCAGGATGGTCCAGTGCTCTAAGGCGGTGGTTTCAGGCACCAGTCACTTCGGTGGCGTGGGTTCGACTCCCACTCCTGTCATTTTGTTGACATTCCTATACAAAGTATTGTTTCCTTTATTTTGAACACCTGGACGTGGTATCTTCTACCATCATCAATGCTATTGACAACACAACATAAAGGCAGGATCGACGGGTGGTCTAAATGGCTGGGTTTAGAAACCAGTACCTTCGGTGGCGTGGGCTCGAGTCTCACTCCTGTCATTCTGTTGGCATTCCTATATAAAGTAATGTTTCCTTTCTTTTGAACACCTGCACATGGTTTCTTGTACCATCATCCATGCTATTGACCAAATAACATACAGATAGGATGGGCGACTGGTTTTAAGGCGCTTGTTTCAGGCACCAGTCACTTCGGTGGCGTGGGTTTGAGTCTCACTCCTGTCATTTTGTGGATATTCCTATATATATTATTGTTTCCTGTATTTTGAACACCTGCACATGGTATTATCGACCATGATCCATGCTATTGACCACACAACATACAGGCAGGATGGCCGAGTGGTCTTTGGCGCTGGTTTAAGGCATCAGTCACTTCAGTGGCGCGGGTTCGTGTCCCACTCTTGTTATTTTGTTGAAATTCCTATACAAAGTATTGTTTCCTGTATTTTGAACATCTGCACATGGTATCTTCTACCATCATCCATGCCATTGACTACACAACATACAGGCAGGATGGCCGAGTGGTCTAAGGCGCTGGTTTTAGGCACCAGTCACTTCGGTGGCGTGGGTTCGAGTCCCACTCCTGTCATTTTGTTGACATTACTATACAAAGTATTGTTTCCTGTATTTTGAACACCTGCACATGGTATCTTCTACTATCATCCATGCTATTGACCATACAACATACAGATAGGATGGCCGAGTGGTCTGAGGCGCTGGTTTAAGGCATCAGTCACTTCAGTGGCGTGGGTTTGTGTCCCACTTTTGTTATTTTGATGCAATTCCTATACAAAGTATTGTTTCCTGTATTTAAAAGACCTGCATATGGTATCTTCTAACATTATCCATGCTATTAACCTCATAACATACAGGCAGGATGGCCGGATGGTCTAAATGGCTGATATAAGGCACCAGTCCCTTAGGTGGCGTTGGTTCGAGTCCCACTCCTGTCATTTCGTTGGCAATCCTATACAAAGTAATGTTTCCTTTATTTTGAACACCTGGACGTGGTATCTTCTACCATCATCAATGCTATTGACTATACAACATACAGGCAGGATGGCCGGATGGTCTAAATGGCTGGGTTAAGGCACAAGTCCCTTAGGTGGCGTGGGTTCGAGTCCCACTCCTGTCATTTTTTGGCATTCCTATACAAAGTAATGTTTCCTTTCTTTTGAACACCTGCACATGGTATCTTGTACCATCATTCATGCTATTGACCAAATAACATACAGATGGGTTGGGCGAGTGGTCTAAGGCGCTGACTTAAGGCACCAGTCACTTCGGTGGCGTGGGTTTTAGTCTCACTCCTGTCATTTTGTTGACATTCCTATATATAGTATTGTTGCCTGTATTTTGAACACCTGCATGTGGTATCTTCTACCATCATCCATGCTTATGACCACACAACATACAGGCAGGATGGCTGAGTGGTCTAAGTCGCTTGTTTAAGGCAACAGTCACTTCGGTTGCTTTTGTTCGAGTCCCTCTCTTGTCATTTTGCTGACATTCCTATACAAAGTATTGTTTCCTGTATTTTTAACACCTGCAGATAGTATTTTCTACAATCATACTTGCTATGGAGCACACAACATACAGGTAGGATGGCCGAGTGGTCTAAGGCCCTAGTCATTTTTCTGGTGTGGGTTGGAGTCCCACTACTGTCATTTTGTTGACATTCCTATACAAAGTATTGTTTCCTGTATTTTAAACACCTGCACCTGGTATTATCTACCATCATCCATGCTATTGACCAAATAACATACAGACAGGATTATCGACTGGTCTAAGGCGCTTGCATAAGGCACCAGTCACTTCGGTGGCGTGGGTTTGAGTCTCACTCCTGTCATTTTGTTGACATTCCTATATATAGTATTGTTTCCTGTATTTTGAACACATGCACATGGTATTATCTACCATCATCCATGCTATTGACCAAACAACATACCAGCAGGATGGCCGAGTGGTCTAAGGCGCTGGTTTAAGGCACCAGTTACTTCCGTTGCGTGGGTTCGAGTCCCACTCCTGTCATTTTGTTGGCATTCCTATACAAAGTAATGTTTCCTTTCTTTTGAACACCTGCACATGGTATCTTGTACCATCATCCATGCTATTAACCAACTAACATACAGATGGGATGGGTGATTGGTCTAAGGCGCTGGTTTAACACACCAGTCACTTCGGTGGCGTGGGTTTGAGTCTCACTCCTGTCATTTTGTTGACATTCCTATATATAGTATTGTTGCCTGTATTTTGAACACTTGCACGTGGTATCTGCTACCATCATCCTTGCTATTGACCACAAAACATACAGCCAGGATGGCCTGGTGGTCTAAAAGGCTGGTTAGTGGTCTAAGGCGCCAGTCCCTTCGGTGGCGTGGGTTCGAGTCCCTCTCCTGTCATTTTGCTGACATTCCTATACAAAGTATCCTTACCTGTATTTTGAACACCTGCACATGGTATTATCTACCATCATCCATGCTATTGACAATACAACATACAGGTAGGATGGCCGGGTGGTCTGAGGCGCTGGTTTGAGGAATCAGTCACTTCAGTGGCGTGGTGTCGTATTCCACTCTTGTTATTTTGTTGACATTCCTAAACAAAGTATTGTTTCCTTTATTTTGAACACCTGGACGTGGTATCTTCTACCATCATCAATGCTATTGACAACACAACATACAGGCAGGATGGCCAAGTGGTCTAAGGCTCTGGTTTAAGGCACCAGTCATTTCGGTGGCGTGGATTCCTGTCCCACTCTTGTCATTTTGTTGACATTACTATACAAAGTATTGTTTCCTGTATTTTGAACACCTGCACATGGTATCTTCTACCATCATCCATGCCATTGACTACACAACATACAGGCAGGATGGCCGAGTGGTCTAAGGCGCTGGTTTTAGGCACCAGTCCCTTCGGTGGCGTGGGTTTGAGTCCCACTCCTGTCATTCTGTTGGCATTCCTATACAAAGTAATGTTTCCTTTCTTTCGAACACCTGCGCATGGTTTCTTGTACCATCATCCATGCTATTGACCAAATAACATAGAGATAGGATTGGCGACTGGTCTAAGGCGCTGGTTTAAGGCACCAGTCACTTCGGTGGCGTGGGTTTGAGTCTCACTCCTGTCATTTTGTGGACATTCCTATATATAGTATTGTTTCCTGTATTTTGAACACCTGCACATGGTATTATCTACCATCATCCATGCTACTGACCACATAACATACCAGCAGGATGGCCGAGTGGTCTAAGGCGCTGGTTTAAGGCATCTGTCACTTCAGTGGCGTGGGTTCGTGTCCGACTCTTTTTATTTTGATGCAATTCCTATACAAAGTATTGTTTCCTGTATTTTAAAAACCTGCACATGGTATCTTCTAACATTATCCATGCTATTAACCTAATAACATACCGGCAGGATGGCCGAATGGTCTAAGGAGCTGGTTTAAGGCACCAGTCACTTTGGTGGAGTGGATTCGAGTCCTACTCCTGTCATTTTGTTGACATTACTATACAAAGTATTGTTTCCTGTATTTTGAACACCTCCACATGGTATCTTCTACCATCATCCATGCCATTGACTACACAACATACAGGCAGGATGGCCGAGTGGTCTAAGGCGCTGGTTTTAGGCACCAGTCCCTTCGGTGGCGTGGGTTTGAGTCCCACTCCTGTCATTCTGTTGGCATTCCTATACAAAGTAATGTTTCCTTTCTTTCGAACACCTGCGCATGGTTTCTTGTACCATCATCCATGCTATTGACCAAATAACATAGAGATAGGATTGGCGACTGGTCTAAGGCGCTGGTTTAAGGCACCAGTCACTTCGGTGGCGTGGGTTTGAGTCTCACTCCTGTCATTTTGTGGACATTCCTATATATAGTATTGTTTCCTGTATTTTGAACACCTGCACATGGTATTATCTACCATCATCCATGCTATTGACCACACAACATACAGGCAGGATGGCCGAGTTGTCTTTGGCGCTGGTTTAAGGCATCAGTCACTTCAGTGGCGCGGGTTCTTGTCCCACTCTTGTTATTTTGTTGAAATTCCTATACAAAGTATTGTTTCCTGTATTTTGAACATCTGCACATGGTATCTTCTACCATCATCCATGCCATTGACTACACAACAGACAGGCAGGATGGCCGAGTGGTCTAAGGCGCTGGTTTAAGGCACCAGTCACTTCGGTGGCGTGGGTTCGAGTCCCACTCCTGTCATTTTGTTGACATTACTATACAAATATTGTGTCCTGTATTTTGACCACCTGCACATGGTATCTTTTACCATCATCCATGCCATTGACTACACAAAATACAGGCAAGATGGCCGAGTGGTCTAAGGCGCTTTTTTAAGGCACCAGTCACTTCGGTGGCGTGGGTTCGAGTCCCACTCCTGTCATTTTGTTGACATTACTATACAAAGTATTGTTTCCTGTATTTTGAACACCTGCACATGGTATTATCTACCATCATCCATGCTATTGACCATACAACATACAGATAGGATGGCTGAGTGGTCTGAGGCGCTGGTTTAAGGCATCAGTCACTTCAGTGGCGTGGGTTCGTGTCCCACTTTTGTTATTTTAATGGCATTCCTATACAAAGTAATGTTTCCTTTCTTTTGAACACCTGCACATGGTATCTTCTAACATTATCCATGCTATTAACCTCATAACATACCGGCAGGATGGCCGAGTGGTCTAAGGAGCTGGTTTAAGGCACCAGTCACTTCGGTGGAGTGGATTCGAGTCCCACTCCTGTCATTTTGTTGGCATTCCTATACAAAGTAATGTTTCCTTTCTTTTGAACACCTGCACATGGTATCTTGTACCATTATCTATGCTATTGACCAAATAACATACAGATGGGATGGGCGAGTGGTCTAAGGCGCTGACTTAAGGCACCAGTCACTTCGGTGGCGTGGGTTTAAGTCTCACTCCTCTCATTTTGTTGACATTTCTATCTATAGTATTGTTGCCTGTATTTTAAACACTTGCACGTCGTATCTTCTACCATCATCCATGCTTTTGACCACACAACATACAGGCAGGATGGCTGAGTGGTCTAAGTTGCTTGTTTAAGGCAACAGTCACTTCGGTTGCTTTTGTTCGAGTCCCTCTCTTGTCATTTTGCTGACATTCCTATAAAAAGTATTGTTTCCTGTATTTTGAACACCTGCAGATAGTATTTTCTACCATCATACTTGCTATTTACTACACAACATAGAGGCAGGATGGTCCAGTGCTCTAAGGCGGTGGTTTCAGGCACCAGTCACTTCGGTGGCGTGGGTTCGACTCCCACTCCTGTAATTTTGTTGACATTCCTATACAAAGTATTGTTTCCTTTATTTTGAACACCTGGACGTGGTATCTTCTACCATCATCAATGCTATTGACAACACAACATAAAGGCAGGATCGACGGGTGGTCTAAATGGCAGGGTTTAGAAACCAGTCCCTTCGGTGGCGTGGGTTCGAGTCCCACTCCTGTCATTCTGTTGGCATTCCTATATAAAGTAATGTTTCCTTTCTTTTGAACACCTGCACATGGTTTCTTGTACCATCATCCATGCTATTGACCAAATAACATACAGATAGGATGGGCGACTGGTTTTAAGGCGCTTGTTTCAGGCACCAGTCACTTCGGTGGCGTGGGTATGAGTCTCACTCCTGTCATTTTGTTGACATTCCTATATATAGTATTGTTTCCTGTATTTTGAACACCTGCACATGGTATTATCTACCATCATCCATGCTATTGACCATTCAATATACAGATAGGATGGCCGAGTGGTCTGAGGCGCTGGTTTAAGGCATCAGTCACTTCAGTGGCGTGGGTTCGTGTCCCACTCTTTTTATTTTGATGCAATTCCTATACAAAGTATTGTTTCCTGTATTTAAAAGACCAGCACATGGTATCTTCTAACATTATCCATGCTATTAACCTAATAACATACCGGCAGGATGGCCGAATGGTCTAAGGAGCTGGTTTTAGGCACCAGTCACTTCGGTGGAGTGGATTCGAGTCCCACTCCTGTCATTTTGTTGACATTACTATACAAAGTATTGTTTCCTGTATTTTGAACACCTGCACATGGTATCTTCTACCATAATCCATGACATTGACTACACAAAAAACAGGCAGGATGGCCGAGTGGTCCAAGGCACTGGTTTTAGGCACCAGTCACTTCGGTGGCGTGGGTTCGAGTCCCACTCCTGTCATTTTGTTGACATTCCTATACAAAGTATTGTTTCCTTTATTTCGAACACCTGGACGTGGTATCTTCTACCATCATCAATGCTATTGACAACACAACATAAAGGCAGGATGGCCGGGTGGTCTAAATGGCTGGGTTAAGGCACCAGTCCCTTCGGTGGCATCGGTTCGAGTCCCACTCCTGCCATTCTGTTGGCATTCCTATACAAAGTAATGTTTCCTTTCTTTCGAACACCTGCGCATGGTTTCTTGTACCATCATCCATGCTATTGACCAAATAACATACAGATAGGATTGGCGACTGGTCTAAGGCGCTTTTTTAAGGCACCAGTCACTTCGGTGGCGTGGGTTTGAGTCTCACTCCTGTCATTTTGTGGATATTCCTATATATATTATTGTTTCCTGTATTTTGAACACCTGCACATGGTATTATCTACCATCATCCATGCTATTGACCACACAACATACAGGCAGGATGGCCGAGTGGTCTTTGGCGCTGGTTTAAGGCATCAGTCACTTCAGTGGCGCGGGTTCGTGTCCCACTCTTGTTATTTTGTTGAAATTCCTATACAAAGTATTGTTTCATTTATTTTGAACATCTGCACATGGTATCTTCTACCATCATCCATGCCATTGACTACACAACATACAGGCAGGATGGCCGAGTGGTCTAAGGCGCTGGTTTTAGGCACCAGTCACTTCGGTGGCGTGGGTTCGAGTCCCACTCCTGTCATTTTGTTGACATTACTATACAAAGTATTGTTTCCTGTATTTTGAACACCTGCACATGGTATCTTCTACTATCATCCATGCTATTGACCATACAACATACAGATAGGATGGCCGAGTGGTCTGAGGCGCTGGTTTAAGGCATCAGTCACTTCAGTGGCGTGGGTTTGTGTCCCACTTTTGTTATTTTGATGCGATTCCTATACAAAGTATTGTTTCCTGTATTTAAAAGACCTGAATATGGTATCTTCTAACATTATCCATGCTATTAACCTCATAACATACAGGCAGGATGGCCGGATGGTCTAAATGGCTGATATAAGGCACCAGTCCCTTAGGTGGCGTTGGTTCGAGTCCCACTCCTGTCATTTCGTTGGCAATCCTATACAAAGTAATGTTTCCTTTATTTTGAACACCTGGACGTGGTATCTTCTACCATCATCAATGCTATTGACTATACAACATACAGGCAGGATGGCCGGATGGTCTAAGGCGCTGACTTAAGGCACAAGTCCCTTAGGTGGCGTGGGTTCGAGTCCCACTCCTGTCATTTTTTGGCATTCCTATACAAAGCAATGTTTCCTTTCTTTTGAACACCTGCACATGGTATCTTGTACCATCATTCATGCTATTGACCAAATAACATACAGGCAGGATGGCTGAGTGGTCTAAGTCGCTTGTTTAAGGCAACAGTCACTTCGGTTGCTTTTGTTCGAGTCCCTCTCTTGTCATTTTGCTGACATTCCTATACAAAGTATTGTTTCCTGTATTTTGAACACCTGCAGATAGTATTTTCTACAATCATACTTGCTATGGAGCACACAACATACAGGTAGGATGGCCGAGTGGTCTAAGGCCCTAGTCATTTTTCTGGTGTGGGTTGGAGTCCCACTGCTGTCATTTTGTTGACATTCCTATACAAAGTATTGTTTCCTGTATTTTAAACACCTGCACCTGGTATTATCTACCATCATCCATGCTATTGACCAAATAACATACAGACAGGATTATCGACTGGTCTAAGGCGCTTCTATAAGGCACCAGTCACTTCGGTGGCGTGGGTTTGAGTCTCACTCCCGTCATTTTGTTGACATTCCTATATATAGTATTGTTTCCTGTATTTTGAACACATGCACATGGTATTATCTACCATCATCCATGCTATTGACCAAACAACATACCAGCAGGATGGCCGAGTGGTCTAAGGCGCTGGTTTAAGGCACCAGTTACTTCCGTTGCGTGGGTTCGAGTCCCACTCCTGACATTTTGTTGGCATTCCTATACAAAGTAATGTTTCCTTTCTTTTGAACACCTGCACATGGTATCTTGTACCATCATCCATGCTATTAACCAACTAACATACAGATGGGATGGGCGATTGGTCTAAGGCGCTGGTTTAACACACCAGTCACTTCGGTGGCGTGGGTTTGAGTCTCACTCCTGTCATTTTGTTGACATTCCTATATATAGTATTGTTGCCTGTATTTTGAACACTTGCACGTGGTATCTGCTACCATCATCCTTGCTATTGACCACAAAACATACAGCCAGGATGGCCTGGTGGTCTAAAAGGCTGGTTAGTGGTCTAAGGCGCCAGTCCCTTCGGTGGCGTGGGTTCGAGTCCCTCTCCTGTCATTTTGCTGACATTCCTATACAAAGTATCCTTACCTGTATTTTGAACACCTGCACATGGTATTATCTACCATCATCCATGCTATTGACAATACAACATACAGGTAGGATGGCCGGGTGGTCTGAGGCGCTGGTTTGAGGCATCAGTCACTTCAGTGGCGTGGTGTCGTGTTCCACTCTTGTTATTTTGTTGACATTCCTAAACAAAGTATTGTTTCCTTTATTTTGAACACCTGGACGTGGTATCTTCTACCATCATCAATGCTATTGACAACACAACATACAGGCAGGATGGCCAAGTGGTCTAAGGCTCTGGTTTAAGGCACCAGTCATTTCGGTGGCGTGGATTCCTGTCCCACTCTTGTCATTTTGTTGACATTACTATACAAAGTATTGTTTCCTGTATTTTGAACACCTGCACATGGTATCTTCTACCATCATCCATGCCATTGACTACACAACATACAGGCCATATGGCCGAGTGGTCTAAGGCGCTGGTTTCAGACACTATTCACTTCGCTGGCGTGGGTTCGAGTCCCACTCCTGTCATTTTGTTGACATTCCTATACAAAGTATTGTTTCCTTTATTTTGAACACCTGGACGTGGTATCTTATACCATTATCAATGCTATTGACAAGACAACATATAGGCAGGATGGCTGGGTGGTCTAGATGGCTGGGTTGAGGCACCAGTCCCTTCGCTGGCGTGGGTTCGAGTCCCACTCCAGTCATTTTGTTGGCATTCCTATATATAGTATTGTTGCCTGTATTTTGAACACTGGCACGTCGTGTCTTCTACCATCATCCCTGCTATTGACCAAATAACATACAGATAGGATTGGCGACTGGTCTAAGGCGCTTGTTTTATTTAAGGCACCAGTCACTTCGGTGGCGTGGGTTTGAGTCTCACTCCTGTCATTTTGTTGACATTCCTATATATAGTATTGTTTCCCTTATTTTGAATACCTGCACATGGTATTATCTACCATCATCCATGCTATTGACAACACAACATACAGGCAGGATGGCCGAGTGGTCTTTGGCGCTGGTTTAAGGCATCAGTCACTTCAGTGGCGTGGGTTTGAGTCTCACTCCTGTCATTTTGTTGACATTCCTATATATAGTATTGTTTCCCTTATTTTGAATACCTGCACATGGTATTATCTACCATCATCTATGCTATTGACCACACAACATACAGGCAGGATGGCCGAGTGGTCTTTGGCGCTGGTTTAAGGCATCAGTCACTTCAGTGGCGCGGGTTCTTGTCCCACTCTTGTTATTTTGTTGAAATTCCTATACAAAGTATTGTTTCCGGTATTTTGAACATCTGCACATGGTATCTTCTACCATCATCCATGCCATTGACTACACAACATACAGGCAGGATGGCCGAGTGGTCTAAGGCGCTGGTTTAAGGCACCAGTCACTTCGGTGGCGTGGGTTCGAGTCCCACTCCTGTCATTTTGTTGACATTCCTATATATAGTATTGTTTCCCTTATTTTGAATACCTGCACATGGTATTATCTACCATCATCCATGCTATTGACAACACAACATACAGGCAGGATGGCCGAGTGGTCTTTGGCGCTGGTTTAAGGCATCAGTCACTTCAGTGGCGTGGGTTTGAGTCTCACTCCTGTCATTTTGTTGACATTCCTATATATAGTATTGTTTCCCTTATTTTGAATACCTGCACATGGTATTATTTACCATCATCCATGCTATTGACCACACAACATACAGGCAGGATGGCCGAGTGGTCTTTGGCGCTGGTTTAAGGCATCAGTCACTTCAGTGGCGCTGGTTCTTGTCCCACTCTTGTTATTTTGTTGAAATTCCTATACAAAGTATTGTTTCCGGTATTTTGAACATCTGCACATGGTATCTTCTACCATCATCCATGCCATTGACTACACAACATACAGGCAGGATGGCCGAGTGGTCTAAGGCGCTGGTTTAAGGCACCAGTCACTTCGGTGGCGTGGGTTCGAGTCCCACTCCTGTCATTTTGTTGACATTACTATACAAATTTTGTGTCCTGTATTTTGAACACCTGCACATGGTATCTTTTACCATCATCCATGCCATTGACTACACAAAATACAGGCAAGATGGCCGAGTGGTCTAAGGCGCTGGTTTAAGGCACCAGTCACTTCGGTGGCGTGGGTTCGAGTCCCACTCCTGTCATTTTGTTGATATTACTATACAAAGTATTGTTTCCTGTATTTTGAACACCTGCACATGGTATATTTTACCATCATCCATGCCGTTGACTACACAACATACAGGCAGGATGGCCGAGTGGTCTAAGGCGCTGGTTTTAGGCACCAGTCATTTCGGTGGCGTGGGTTCGAGTCCCACTCCAGTCATTTTGTTGACATTACTATACAAAGTATTGTTTCCTGTATTTTGAACACCTGCACATGGTATCTTCTACCATCATCCATGCCATTGACTACACAACATACAGGCCATATGGCCGAGTGGTCTAAGGCGCTGGTTTCAGACACTATTCACTTCGCTGGCGTGGGTTCGAGTCCCACTCCTGTCATTTTGTTGACATTCCTATACAAAGTATTGTTTCCTTTGTTTTGAACACCTTGACGTGGTATCTTATACCATTATCAATGCTATTGACAAGACAACATATAGGCAGGATGGCTGGGTGGTCTAGATGGCTGGGTTGAGGCACCAGTCCCTTCGCTGGCGTGGGTTCGAGTCCCACTCCAGTCATTTTGTCGGCATTCCTATATATAGTATTGTTGCCTGTATTTTGAACACTGGCACGTCGTGTCTTCTACCATCATCCCTGCTATTGACCAAATAACATACAGATAGGATTGGCGACTGGTCTAAGGCGCTTGTTTTGTTTAAGGCACCAGTCACTTCGGTGGCGTGGGTTTGAGTCTCACTCCTGTCATTTTGTTGACATTCCTATATATAGTATTGTTTCCCTTATTTTGAATACCTGCACATGGTATTATCTACCATCATCCATGCTATTGACAACACAACATACAGGCAGGATGGCCGAGTGGTCTAAGGCGCTGGTTTAAGGCACCAGTCACTTCAGTGGCGTGGGTTTGAGTCTCACTCCTGTCATTTTGTTGACATTCCTATATATAGTATTGTTTCCCTTATTTTGAATACCTGCACATGGTATTATCTACCATCATCCATGCTATTGACCACACAACATACAGGCAGGATGGCCGAGTGGTCTTTGGCGCTGGTTTAAGGCATCAGTCACTTCAGTGGCGCGGGTTCTTGTCCCACTCTTGTTATTTTGTTGACATTACTATACAAATATTGTGTCCTGTATTTTGAACACCTGCACATGGTATCTTTTACCATCATCCATGCCATTGACTACACAAAATACAGGCAAGATGGCCGAGTGGTCTAAGGCGCTTTTTTAAGGCACCAGTCACTTCGGTGGCGTGGGTTCGAGTCCCACTCCTGTCATTTTGTTGACATTACTATACAAAGTATTGTTTCCTGTATTTTGAACACCTGCACATGGTATTATCTACCATCATCCATGCTATTGACCACACAACATACAGGCAGGATGGCCGAGTGGTCTTTGGCGCTGGTTTAAGGCATCAGTCACTTCAGTGGCGCTGGTTCTTGTCCCACTCTTGTTATTTTGTTGAAATTCCTATACAAAGTATTGTTTCCGGTATTTTGAACATCTGCACATGGTATCTTCTACCATCATCCATGCCATTGACTACACAACATACAGGCAGGATGGCCGAGTGGTCTAAGGCGCTGGTTTAAGGCACCAGTCACTTCGGTGGCGTGGGTTCGAGTCCCACTCCTGTCATTTTGTTGACATTACTATACAAATTTTGTGTCCTGTATTTTGAACACCTGCACATGGTATCTTTTACCATCATCCATGCCATTGACTTCACAAAATACAGGCAAGATGGCCGAGTGGTCTAAGGCGCTGGTTTAAGGCACCAGTCACTTCGGTGGCGTGGGTTCGAGTCCCACTCCTGTCATTTTGTTGACATTACTATACAAAGTATTGTTTCCTGTATTTTGAACACCTGCACATGGTATATTTTACCATCATCCATGCCGTTGACTACACAACATACAGGCAGGATGGCCGAGTGGTCTAAGGCGCTGGTTTTAGGCACCAGTCATTTCGGTGGCGTGGGTTCGAGTCCCACTCCAGTCATTTTGTTCACATTCCTATACAAAGTATTGTTTCCTGTATTTTGAACACCTGCACATGGTATTATCTACCATCATCCATGCTATTGACCATACAACATACAGATAGGATGGCCGAGTGGTCTGAGGCGCTGGTTTAAGGCATCAGTCACTTCAGTGGCGTGGGTTCGTGTCCCACTTTTGTTATTTTAATGGCATTCCTATACAAAGTAATGTTTCCTTTCTTTTGAACACCTGCACATGGTATCTTCTAACATTATCCATGCTATTAACCTCATAACATACCGGCAGGATGGCCGAGTGGTCTAAGGAGCTGGTTTAAGGCACCAGTCACTTCGGTGGAGTGGGTTCGTGTCCCACTTTTGTTATTTTAATGGCATTCCTATACAAAGTAATGTTTCCTTTCTTTCGAACACCTGCGCATGGTTTCTTGTACCATCATCCATGCTATTGACCAAATAACATAGAGATATTATTGGCGACTGGTCTAAGGCGCTGGTTTAAGGCACCAGTCACTTCGGTGGCAGGGGTTTGAGTCTCACTCCTGTCATTTTGTGGACATTCCTATATATAGTATTGTTTCCTGTATTTTGAACACCTGCACATGGTATAATCTACCATCATCCATGCTATTGACCACACAACATACAGGCAGGATGGCCGAGTGGTCTTTGGCGCTGGTTTAAGGCATCAGTCACTTCAGTGGCGCTGGTTCTTGTCCCACTCTTGTTATTTTGTTGAAATTCCTATACAAAGTATTGTTTCCTGTATTTTGAACATCTGCACATGGTATCTTCTACAATCATCCATGCCATTGACTACACAACATACAGGCAGGATGGCCGAGTGGTCTAAGGCGCTGGTTTAAGGCACCAGTCACTTCGGTGGCGTGGGTTCGAGTCCCACTCCTGTCATTTTGTTGACATTACTATACAAATTTTGTGTCCTGTATTTTGAACACCTGCACATGGTATCTTTTACCATCATCCATGCCATTGACTACACAAAATACAGGCAAGATTGCCGAGTGGTCTAAGGCGCTGGTTTAAGGCACCAGTCACTTCGGTGGCGTGGGTTCGAGTCCCACTCCTGTCATTTTGTTGACATTACTATACAAAGTATTGTTTCCTGTATTTTGAACACCTGCACATGGTATATTTTACCATCATCCATGCCATTGACTACACAACATACAGGCAGGATGGCCGAGTGGTCTAAGGGGCTGGTTTTAGGCACCAGTCACTTCGGTGGCGTGGGTTCGAGTCCCACTCCTGTCATTTTGTTCACATTCCTATACAAAGTATTGTTTCCTGTATTTTGAACACCTGCACATGGTATTATCTACCATCATCCATGCTATTGACCATACAACATACAGATAGGATGGCCGAGTGGTCTGAGGCGCTGGTTTAAGGCATCAGTCACTTCAGTGGCGTGGGTTCGTGTCCCACTTTTGTTATTTTAATGGCATTCCTATACAAAGTAATGTTTCCTTTCTTTTGAACACCTGCACATGGTATCTTCTAACATTATCCATGCTATTAACCTCATAACATACCGGCAGGATGGCCGAGTGGTCTAAGGAGCTGGTTTAAGGCACCAGTCACTTCGGTGGAGTGGATTCGAGTCCCACTCCTGTCATTTTGTTGGCATTCCTATACAAAGTAATGTTTCCTTTCTTTTGAACACCTGCATATGGTATCTTGTACCATCATCTATGCTATTGACCAAATAACATACAGATGGGATGGGCGAGTGGTCTAAGGCGCTGACTTAAGGCACCAGTCACTTCGGTGGCGTGGGTTTAAGTCTCACTCCTGTCATTTTGTTGACATTTCTATCGATAGTATTGTTGCCTGTATTTTAAACACTGGCACGTCGTATCTTCTACCATCATCCATGGTTTTGACCACACAACATACAGGCAGGATGGCTGAGTGGTCTAAGTTGCTTGTTTAAGGCAACAGTCACTTCGGTTGCTTTTGTTCGAGTCCCTCTCTTGTCATTTTGCTGACATTCCTATAAAAAGTATTGTTTCCTGTATTTTGAACACCTGCAGATAGTATTTTCTACCATCATACTTGCTATTTACTACACAACATAGAGGCAGGATGGTCCAGTGCTCTAAGGCGGTGGTTTCAGGCACCAGTCACTTCGGTGGCGTGGGTTCGACTCCCACTCCTGTCATTTTGTTGACATTCCTATACAAAGTATTGTTTCCTTTATTTTGAACACCTGGACGTGGTATCTTCTACCATCATCAATGCAATTGACAACACAACATAAAGGCAGGATCGACGGGTGGTCTAAATGGCTGGGTTTAGAAACCAGTCCCTTCGGTGGCGTGGGTTCGAGTCCCACTCCTGTCATTCTGTTGGCATTCCTATATAAAGTAATGTTTCCTTTCTTTTGAACACCTGCACATGGTTTCTTGTACCATCATCCATGCTATTGACCAAATAACATACAGATAGGATGGGCGACTGGTTTTAAGGCGCTTGTTTCAGGCACCAGTCACTTCGGTGGCGCGGGTATGAGTCTCACTCCTGTCATTTTGTTGACATTCCTATATATAGTATTGTTTCCTGTATTTTGAACACCTGCACATGGTATTATCTACCATCATCCATGCTATTGACCATTCAATATACAGATAGGATGGCCGAGTGGTCTGAGGCGCTGGTTTAAGGCATCAGTCACTTCAGTGGCGTGGGTTCGTGTCCCACTCTTTTTATTTTGATACAATTCCTATACAAAGTATTGTTTCCTGTATTTAAAAGACCTGCACATGGTATCTTCTAACATTATCCATGCTATTAACCTAATAACATACCGGCAGGATGGCCGAATGGTCTAATGAGCTGGTTTTAGGCACCAGTCACTTCGGTGGAGTGGATTCGAGTCCCACTCCTGTCATTTTGTTGACATTACTATACAAAGTATTGTTTCCTGTATTTTGAACACCTGCACATGGTATCTTCTACCATAATCCATGACATTGACTACACAAAAAACAGGCAGGATGACCGAGTGGTCCAAGCCGCTGGTTTTAGGCACCAGTCACTTCGGTGGCGTGGGTTCGAGTCCCACTCCTGTCATTTTGTTGACATTCCTATACAAAGTATTGTTTCCTTTATTTCGAACACCTGGACGTGGTATCTTCTACCATCATCAATGCTATTGACAACACAACATAAAGGCAGGATGGCTGGGTGGTCTCAATGGCTGGGTTAAGGCAACAGTCCCTTCGGTGGCATCGGTTCGAGTCCCACTCCTGCCATTCTGTTGGCATTCCTATACAAAGTAATGTTTCCTTTCTTTCGAACACCTGCGCATGGTTTCTTGTACCATCATCCATGCTATTGACCAAATAACATACAGATAGGATTGGAGACTGGTCTAAGGCGCTTTTTTAAGGCACCAGTCACTTCGGTGGCGTGGGTTTGAGTCTCACTCCTGTCATTTTGTGGACATTCCTATATATATTATTGTTTCCTGTATTTTGAACACCTGCACATGGTATTATCTACCATCATCCATGCTATTGACCACACAACATACAGGCAGGATGGCCGAGTGGTCTTTGGCGCTGGTTTAAGGCATCAGTCACTTCAGTGGCGCGGGTTGGTGTCCCACTCTTGTTATTTTGTTGACATTACTATACAAATTTTGTGTCCTGTATTTTGAACACCTGCACATGGTATCTTTTACCATCATCCATGCCATTGACTACACAAAATACAGGCAAGATGGCCGAGTGGTCTAAGGCGCTGGTTTAAGGCACCAGTCACTTCGGTGGCGTGGGTTCGAGTCCCACTCCTGTCATTGTGTTCACATTACTATACAAAGTATTGTTTCCTGTATTTTGAACACCTGCACATGGTATATTTTACCATCATCCATGGCATTGACTACACAACATACAGGCAGGATGGCCGAGTGGTCTAAGGCGCTGGTTTTAGGCACCAGTCATTTCGGTGGCGTGGGTTCGAGTCCCACTCCTGTCATTTTGTTCACATTCCTATACAAAGTATTGTTTCCTGTATTTTGAACACCTGCACATGGTATTATCTACCATCATCCATGCTATTGACCATACAACATACAGATAGGATGGCCGAGTGGTCTGAGGCGCTGGTTTAAGGCATCAGTCACTTCAGTGGCGTGGGTTCGTGTCCCACTTTTGTTATTTTAATGGCATTCCTATACAAAGTAATGTTTCCTTTCTTTTGAACACCTGCACATGGTATCTTCTAACATTATCCATGCTATTAACCTCATAACATACCGGCAGGATGGCCGAGTGGTCTAAGGAGCTGGTTTAAGGCACCAGTCACTTCGGTGGAGTGGGTTCGTGTCCCACTTTTGTTATTTTAATGGCATTCCTATACAAAGTAATGTTTCCTTTCTTTCGAACACCTGCGCATGGTTTCTTGTACCATCATCCATGCTATTGACCAAATAACATAGAGATATTATTGGCGACTGGTCTAAGGCGCTGGTTTAAGGCACCAGTCACTTCGGTGGCAGGGGTTTGAGTCTCACTCCTGTCATTTTGTGGACATTCCTATATATAGTATTGTTTCCTGTATTTTGAACACCTGCACATGGTATAATCTACCATCATCCATGCTATTGACCACACAACATACAGGCAGGATGGCCGAGTGGTCTTTGGCGCTGGTTTAAGGCATCAGTCACTTCAGTGGCGCTGGTTCTTGTCCCACTCTTGTTATTTTGTTGAAATTCCTATACAAAGTATTGTTTCCTGTATTTTGAACACCTGCAGATAGTATTTTCTACCATCATCCATGCCATTGACTACACAACATACAGGCAGGATGGCCGAGTGGTCTAAGGCGCTGGTTTTAGGCACCAGTCACTTCGGTGGCGTGGGTTCGAGTCCCACTCCTGTCATTTTGTTGACATTACTATACAAAGTATTGTTTCCTGTATTTTGAACACCTGCACATGGTATCTTCTACTATCATCCATGCTATTGACCATACAACATACAGATAGGATGGCCGAGTGGTCTGAGGCGCTGGTTTAAGGCATCAGTCACTTCAGTGGCGTGGGTTTGTGTCCCACTTTTGTTATTTTGATGCAATTCCTATACAAAGTATTGTTTCCTGTATTTTAAAAACCTGCACATGGTATCTTCTAACATTATCCATGCTATTAACCTAATAACATACCGGCAGGATAGCCGAATGGTCTAAGGAGCTGGTTTAAGGCACCAGTCACTTTGGTGGAGTGGATTCGAGTCCTACTCCTGTCATTTTGTTGACATTACTATACAAAGTATTGTTTCCTGTATTTTGAACACCTGCACATGGTATCTTCTACCATCATCCATGCCATTGACTACACAACATACAGGCAGGATGGCCGAGTGGTCTAAGGCGCTGGTTTTAGGCACCAGTCCCTTCGGTGGCGTGGGTTTGAGTCCCACTCCTGTCATTCTGTTGGCATTCCTATACAAAGTAATGTTTCCTTTCTTTCGAACACCTGCGCATGGTTTCTTGTACCATCATCCATGCTATTGACCAAATAACATAGAGATAGGATTGGCGACTGGTCTAAGGCGCTGGTTTAAGGCACCAGTCACTTCGGTGGCGTGGGTTTGAGTCTCACTCCTGTCATTTTGTGGACATTCCTATATATAGTATTGTTTCCTGTATTTTGAACACCTGCACATGGTATTATCTACCATCATCCATGCTATTGACCACACAACATACAGGCAGGATGGCCGAGTGGTCTTTGGCGCTGGTTTAAGGCATCAGTCACTTCAGTGGCGCGGGTTCTTGTCCCACTCTTGTTATTTTGTTGAAATTCCTATACAAAGTATTGTTTCCTGTATTTTGAACATCTGCACATGGTATCTTCTACCATCATCCATGCCATTGACTACACAACATACAGGCAGGATGGCCGAGTGGTCTAAGGCGCTGGTTTAAGGCACCAGTCACTTCGGTGGCGTGGGTTCGAGTCCCACTCCTGTCATTTTGTTGACATTACTATACAAATATTGTGTCCTGTATTTTGAACACCTGCACATGGTATCTTTTACCATCATCCATGCCATTGACTACACAAAATACAGGCAAGATGGCCGAGTGGTCTAAGGCGCTTTTTTAAGGCACCAGTCACTTCGGTGGCGTGGGTTCGAGTCCCACTCCTGTCATTTTGTTGACATTACTATACAAAGTATTGTTTCCTGTATTTTGAACACCTGCACATGGTATCTTCTACCATCATCCATGCCATTGACTACACAACATACAGGCAGGATGGCCGAGTGGTCTAAGGCGCTGGTTTAAGGCACCAGTCACTTCGGTGGCGTGGGTTCGAGTCCCACTCCTGTCATTTTGTTGACATTACTATACAAATTTTGTGTCCTGTATTTTGAACACCTGCACATGGTATCTTTTACCATCATCCATGCCATTGACTACACAAAATACAGGCAAGATGGCCGAGTGGTCTAAGGCGCTGGTTTAAGGCACCAGTCACTTCGGTGGCGTGGGTTCGAGTCCCACTCCTGTCATTTTGTTGACATTACTATACAAAGTATTGTTTCCTGTATTTTGAACACCTGTACATGGTATATTTTACCATCATCCATGCCATTGACTACACAACATACAGGCAGGATGGCCGAGTGGTCTAAGGCGCTGGTTTTAGGCACCAGTCACTTCGGTGGCGTGGGTTGGAGTCCCACTCCTGTCATTTTGTTCACATTCCTATACAAAGTATTGTTTCCTGTATTTTGAACACCTGCACATGGTATCTTTTACCATCATCCATGCCATTGACTACACAACATACAGGCAGGATGGCCGAGTGGTCTAAGGCGCTGGTTTTAGGCACCAGTCACTTCGGTGGCGTGGGTTCGTGTCCCACTTTTGTTATTTTAATGGCATTCCTATACAAAGTAATGTTTCCTTTCTTTTGAACACCTGCACATGGTATCTTCTAACATTATCCATGCTATTAACCTCATAACATACCGGCAGGATGGCCGAGTGGTCTAAGGAGCTGGTTTAAGGCACCAGTCACTTCGGTGGAGTGGATTCGAGTCCCACTCCTGTCATTTTGTTGGCATTCCTATACAAAGTAATGTTTCCTTTCTTTTGAACACCTGCACATGGTATCTTGTACCATCATCTATGCTATTGACCAAATAACATACAGATGGGATGGGCGAGTGGTCTAAGGCGCTGACTTAAGGCACCAGTTACTTCGGTGGCGTGGGTTTAAGTCTCACTCCTGTCATTTTGTTGACATTTCTATCTATAGTATTGTTGCCTGTATTTTAAACACTGGCACGTCGTATCTTCTACCATCATCCATGCTTTTGACCAGACAACATACAGGCAGGATGGCTGAGTGGTCATAGTTGCTTGTTTAAGGCAACAGTCACTTCGGTTGCTTTTGTTCGAGTCCCTCTCTTGTCATTTTACTGACATTCCTATAAAAAGTATTGTTTCCTGTATTTTGAACACCTGCAGATAGTATTTTCTACCATCATACTTGCTATTTACTACACAACATAGAGGCAGGATGGTCCAGTGCTCTAAGGCGGTGGTTTCAGGCACCAGTCACTTCGGTGGCGTGGATTCGACTCCCACTCCTGTCATTTTGTTGACATTCCTATACAAAGTATTGTTTCCTTTATTTTGAACACCTGGACGTGGTATCTTCTACCATCATCAATGCTATTGACAACACAACATAAAGGCAGGATCGACGGGTGGTCTAAATGGCTGGGTTTAGAAACCAGTACCTTCGGTGGCGTGGGCTCGAGTCTCACTCCTGTCATTCTGTTGGCATTCCTATATAAAGTAATGTTTCCTTTCTTTTGAACACCTGCACATGGTTTCTTGTACCATCATCCATGCTATTGACCAAATAACATACAGATAGGATGGGCGACTGGTTTTAAGGCGCTTGTTTCAGGCACCAGTCACTTCGGTGGCGTGGGTTTGAGTCTCACTCCTGTCATTTTGTGGATATTCCTATATATATTATTGTTTCCTGTATTTTGAACACCTGCACATGGTATTATCGACCATGATCCATGCTATTGACCACACAACATACAGGCAGGATGGCCGAGTGGTCTTTGGCGCTGGTTTAAGGCATCAGTCACTTCAGTGGCGCGGGTTCGTGTCCCACTCTTGTTATTTTGTTGAAATTCCTATACAAAGTATTGTTTCCTGTATTTTGAACATCTGCACATGGTATCTTCTACCATCATCCATGCCATTGACTACACAACATACAGGCAGGATGGCCGAGTGGTCTAAGGCGCTGGTTTTAGGCACCAGTCACTTCGGTGGCGTGGGTTCGAGTCCCACTCCTGTCATTTTGTTGACATTACTATACAAAGTATTGTTTCCTGTATTTTGAACACCTGCACATGGTATCTTCTACTATCATCCATGCTATTGACCATACAACATACAGATAGGATGGCCGAGTGGTCTGAGGCGCTGGTTTAAGGCATCAGTCACTTCAGTGGCGTGGGTTTGTGTCCCACTTTTGTTATTTTGATGCAATTCCTATACAAAGTATTGTTTCCTGTATTTAAAAGACCTGCATATGGTATCTTCTAACATTATCCATGCTATTAACCTCATAACATACAGGCAGGATGGCCGGATGGTCTAAATGGCTGATATAAGGCACCAGTCCCTTAGGTGGCGTTGTTTCGAGTCCCACTCCTGTCATTTCGTTGGCAATCCTATACAAAGTAATGTTTCCTTTATTTTGAACACCTGGACGTGGTATCTTCTACCATCATCAATGCTATTGACTATACAACATACAGGCAGGATGGTCGGATGGTCTAAATGGCTGGGTTAAGGCACAAGTCCCTTAGGTGGCGTGGGTTCGAGTCCCACTCCTGTCATTTTTTGGCATTCCTATACAAAGTAATGTTTCCTTTCTTTTGAACACCTGCACATGGTATCTTGTACCATCATTCATGCTATTGACCAAATAACATACAGATGGGTTGGGCGAGTGGTCTAAGGCGCTGACTTAAGGCACCAGTCACTTCGGTGGCGTGGGTTTTAGTCTCACTCCTGTCATTTTGTTGACATTCCTATATATAGTATTGTTGCCTGTATTTTGAACACCTGCATGTGGTATCTTCTACCATCATCCATGCTTATGACCACACAACATACAGGCAGGATGGCTGAGTGGTCTAAGTCGCTTGTTTAAGGCAACAGTCACTTCGGTTGCTTTTGTTCGAGTCCCTCTCTTGTCATTTTGCTGACATTCCTATACAAAGTATTGTTTCCTGTATTTTTAACACCTGCAGATAGTATTTTCTACAATCATACTTGCTATGGAGCACACAACATACAGGTAGGATGGCCGAGTGGTCTAAGGCCCTAGTCATTTTTCTGGTGTGGGTTGGAGTCCCACTACTGTCATTTTGTTGACATTCCTATACAAAGTATTGTTTCCTGTATTTTAAACACCTGCACCTGGTATTATCTACCATCATCCATGCTATTGACCAAATAACATACAGACAGGATTATCGACTGGTCTAAGGCGCTTGCATAAGGCACCAGTCACTTCGGTGGCGTGGGTTTGAGTCTCACTCCTGTCATTTTGTTGACATTCCTATATATAGTATTGTTTCCTGTATTTTGAACACATGCACATGGTATTATCTACCATCATCCATGCTATTGACCAAACAACATACCAGCAGGATGGCCGAGTGGTCTAAGGCGCTGGTTTAAGGCACCAGTTACTTCCGTTGCGTGGGTTCGAGTCCCACTCCTGTCATTTTGTTGGCATTCCTATACAAAGTAATGTTTCCTTTCTTTTGAACACCTGCACATGGTATCTTGTACCATCATCCATGCTATTAACCAACTAACATACAGATGGGATGGGTGATTGGTCTAAGGCGCTGGTTTAACACACCAGTCACTTCGGTGGCGTGGGTTTGAGTCTCACTCCTGTCATTTTGTTGACATTCCTATATATAGTATTGTTGCCTGTATTTTGAACACTTGCACGTGGTATCTGCTACCATCATCCTTGCTATTGACCACAAAACATACAGCCAGGATGGCCTGGTGGTCTAAAAGGCTGGTTAGTGGTCTAAGGCGCCAGTCCCTTCGGTGGCGTGGGTTCGAGTCCCTCTCCTGTCATTTTGCTGACATTCCTATACAAAGTATCCTTACCTGTATTTTGAACACCTGCACATGGTATTATCTACCATCATCCATGCTATTGACAATACAACATACAGGTAGGATGGCCGGGTGGTCTGAGGCGCTGGTTTGAGGCATCAGTCACTTCAGTGGCGTGGTGTCGTATTCCACTCTTGTTATTTTGTTGACATTCCTAAACAAAGTATTGTTTCCTTTATTTTGAACACCTGGACGTGGTATCTTCTACCATCATCAATGCTATTGACAACACAACATACAGGCAGGATGGCCAAGTGGTCTAAGGCTCTGGTTTAAGGCACCAGTCATTTCGGTGGCGTGGATTCCTGTCCCACTCTTGTCATTTTGTTGACATTACTATACAAAGTATTGTTTCCTGTATTTTGAACACCTGCACATGGTATCTTCTACCATCATCCATGCCATTGACTACACAACATACAGGCAGGATGGCCGAGTGGTCTAAGGCGCTGGTTTTAGGCACCAGTCCCTTCGGTGGCGTGGGTTTGAGTCCCACTCCTGTCATTCTGTTGGCATTCCTATACAAAGTAATGTTTCCTTTCTTTCGAACACCTGCGCATGGTTTCTTGTACCATCATCCATGCTATTGACCAAATAACATAGAGATAGGATTGGCGACTGGTCTAAGGCGCTGGTTTAAGGCACCAGTCACTTCGGTGGCGTGGGTTTGAGTCTCACTCCTGTCATTTTGTGGACATTCCTATATATAGTATTGTTTCCTGTATTTTGAACACCTGCACATGGTATTATCTACCATCATCCATGCTACTGACCACATAACATACCAGCAGGATGGCCGAGTGGTCTAAGGCGCTGGTTTAAGGCATCTGTCACTTCAGTGGCGTGGGTTCGTGTCCGACTCTTTTTATTTTGATGCAATTCCTATACAAAGTATTGTTTCCTGTATTTTAAAAACCTGCACATGGTATCTTCTAACATTATCCATGCTATTAACCTAATAACATACCGGCAGGATGGCCGAATGGTCTAAGGAGCTGGTTTAAGGCACCAGTCACTTTGGTGGAGTGGATTCGAGTCCTACTCCTGTCATTTTGTTGACATTACTATACAAAGTATTGTTTCCTGTATTTTGAACACCTCCACATGGTATCTTCTACCATCATCCATGCCATTGACTACACAACATACAGGCAGGATGGCCGAGTGGTCTAAGGCGCTGGTTTTAGGCACCAGTCCCTTCGGTGGCGTGGGTTTGAGTCCCACTCCTGTCATTCTGTTGGCATTCCTATACAAAGTAATGTTTCCTTTCTTTCGAACACCTGCGCATGGTTTCTTGTACCATCATCCATGCTATTGACCAAATAACATAGAGATAGGATTGGCGACTGGTCTAAGGCGCTGGTTTAAGGCACCAGTCACTTCGGTGGCGTGGGTTTGAGTCTCACTCCTGTCATTTTGTGGACATTCCTATATATAGTATTGTTTCCTGTATTTTGAACACCTGCACATGGTATTATCTACCATCATCCATGCTATTGACCACACAACATACAGGCAGGATGGCCGAGTTGTCTTTGGCGCTGGTTTAAGGCATCAGTCACTTCAGTGGCGCGGGTTCTTGTCCCACTCTTGTTATTTTGTTGAAATTCCTATACAAAGTATTGTTTCCTGTATTTTGAACATCTGCACATGGTATCTTCTACCATCATCCATGCCATTGACTACACAACAGACAGGCAGGATGGCCGAGTGGTCTAAGGCGCTGGTTTAAGGCACCAGTCACTTCGGTGGCGTGGGTTCGAGTCCCACTCCTGTCATTTTGTTGACATTACTATACAAATATTGTGTCCTGTATTTTGACCACCTGCACATGGTATCTTTTACCATCATCCATGCCATTGACTACACAAAATACAGGCAAGATGGCCGAGTGGTCTAAGGCGCTTTTTTAAGGCACCAGTCACTTCGGTGGCGTGGGTTCGAGTCCCACTCCTGTCATTTTGTTGACATTACTATACAAAGTATTGTTTCCTGTATTTTGAACACCTGCACATGGTATTATCTACCATCATCCATGCTATTGACCACACAACATACAGGCAGGATGGCCGAGTGGTCTTTGGCGCTGGTTTAAGGCATCAGTCACTTCAGTGGCGCTTTTTGTTGTCCCACTCTTGTTATTTTGTTGAAATTCCTATACAAAGTATTGTTTCCTGTATTTTGAACATCTGCACATGGTATCTTCTACCATAATCCATGCCATTGACTACACAACATACAGGCAGGATGGCCGAGTGGTCTAAGGCGCTGGTTTAAGGCACCAGTCACTTCGGTGGCGTGGGTTCGAGTCCCACTCCTGTCATTTTGTTGACATTACTATACAAATTTTGTGTCCTGTATTTTGAACACCTGCACATGGTATCTTTTACCATCATCCATGCCATTGACTACACAAAATACAGGCAAGATGGCCGAGTGGTCTAAGGCGCTGGTTTAAGGCACCAGTCACTTCGGTGGCGTGGGTTCGAGTCCCACTCCTGTCATTTTGTTGACATTACTATACAAAGTATTGTTTCCTGTATTTTGAACACCTGCACATGGTATATTTTACCATCATCCATGCCATTGACTACACAACATACAGGCAGGATGGCCGAGTGGTCTAAGGCGCTGGTTTTAGGCACCAGTCATTTCGGTGGCGTGGGTTCGAGTCCCACTCCTGTCATTTTGTTCACATTCCTATACAAAGTATTGTTTCCTGTATTTTGAACACCTGCACATGGTATTATCTACCATCATCCATGCTATTGACCATACAACATACAGATAGGATGGCCGAGTGGTCTGAGGCGCTGGTTTAAGGCATCAGTCACTTCAGTGGCGTGGGTTCGTGTCCCACTTTTGTTATTTTAATGGCATTCCTATACAAAGTAATGTTTCCTTTCTTTTGAACACCTGCACATGGTATCTTCTAACATTATCCATGCTATTAACCTCATAACATACCGGCAGGATGGCCGAGTGGTCTAAGGAGCTGGTTTAAGGCACCAGTCACTTCGGTGGCAGGGGTTTGAGTCTCACTCCTGTCATTTTGTGGACATTCCTATATATAGTATTGTTTCCTGTATTTTGAACACCTGCACATGGTATTATCTACCATCATCCATGCTATTGACCACACAACATACAGGCAGGATGGCCGAGTGGTCTTTGGCGCTGGTTTAAGGCATCAGTCACTTCAGTGGCGCTGGTTCTTGTCCCACTCTTGTTATTTTGTTGAAATTCCTATACAAAGTATTGTTTCCTGTATTTTGAACATCTGCACATGGTATCTTCTACCATCATCCATGCCATTGACTACACAACATACAGGCAGGATGGCCGAGTGGTCTAAGGCGCTGGTTTAAGGCACCAGTCACTTCGGTGGCGTGGGTTCGAGTCCCACTCCTGTCATTTTGTTGACATTACTATACAAATTTTGTGTCCTGTATTTTGAACACCTGCACATGGTATCTTTTACCATCATCCATGCCATTGACTACACAAAATACAGGCAAGATGGCCGAGTGGTCTAAGGTGCTGGTTTAAGGCACCAGTCACTTCGGTGGCGTGGGTTCGAGTCCCACTCCTGTCATTTTGTTGACATTACTATACAAAGTATTGTTTCCTGTATTTTGAACACCTGCACATGGTATATTTTCGATCATCCATGCCATTGACTACACAACATACAGGCAGGATGGCCGAGTGGTCTAAGGCGCTGGTTTTAGGCACCAGTCACTTCGGTGGCGTGGGTTCGAGTCCCACTCCTGTCATTTTGTTCACATTCCTATACAAAGTATTGTTTCCTGTATTTTGAACACCTGCACATGGTATTATCTACCATCATCCATGCTATTGACCATACAACATACAGATAGGATTGCCGAGTGGTCTGAGGCGCTGGTTTAAGGCATCAGTCACTTCAGTGGCGTGGGTTTGTGTCCCACTTTTGTTATTTTAATGGCATTCCTATACAAAGTAATGTTTCCTTTCTTTTGAACACCTGCACATGGTATCTTCTAACATTATCCATGCTATTAACCTCATAAAATACCGGCAGGATGGCCGAGTGGTCTAAGGAGCTGGTTTAAGGCACCAGTCACTTCGGTGGAGTGGATTCGAGTCCCACTCCTGTCATTTTGTTGGCATTCCTATACAAAGTAATGTTTCCTTTCTTTTGAACACCTGCACATGGTATCTTGTACCATCATCTATGCTATTGACCAAATAACATACAGATGGGATGGGCTAGTGGTCTAAGGCGCTGACTTAAGGCACCAGTCACTTCGGTGGCGTGGGTTTAAGTCTCACTCCTGTCATTTTGTTGACATTTCTATCTATAGTATTGTTGCCTGTATTTTAAACACTGGCACGTCGTATCTTCTACCATCATCCATGCTTTTGACCACACAACATACAGGCAGGATGGCTGAGTGGTCTAAGTTGCTTGTTTAAGGCAACAGTCACTTCGGTTGCTTTTGTTCGAGTCCCTCTCTTGTCATTTTGCTGACATTCCTATAAAAAGTATTGTTTCCTGTATTTTGAACACCTGCAGATAGTATTTTCTACCATCATACTTGCTATTTACTAAACAACATAGAGGCAGGATGGTCCAGTGCTCTAAGGCGGTGGTTTCAGGCACCAGTCACTTCGGTGGCGTGGGTTCGACTCCCACTCCTGTCATTTTGTTGACATTCCTATACAAAGTATTGTTTCCTTTATTTTGAACACCTTGACGTGGTATCTTCTACCATCATCAATGCAATTGACAACACAACGTAAAGGCAGGATCGACGGGTGGTCTAAATGGCTGGGTTTAGAAACCAGTCCCTTCGGTGGCGTGGGTTCGAGTCCCACTCCTGTCATTCTGTTGGCATTCCTATATAAATTAATGTTTCCTTTCTTTTGAACACCTGCACATGGTTTCTTGTACCATCATCCATGCTATTGACCAAATAACATACAGATAGAATGGGCGACTGGTTTTAAGGCGCTTGTTTCAGGCACCAGTCACTTCGGTGGCGTGGGTATGAGTCTCACTCCTGTCATTTTGTTGACATTCCTATATATAGTATTGTTTCCTGTATTTTGAACACCTGCACATGGTATTATCTACCATCATCCATGCTATTGACCATTCAATATACAGATAGGATGGCCGAGTGGTCTGAGGCGCTGGTTTAAGGCATCAGTCACTTCAGTGACGTGGGTTCGTGTCCCACTCTTTTTATTTTGATACAATTCCTATACAAAGTATTGTTTCCTGTATTTAAAAGACCTGCACATGGTATCTTCTAACATTATCCATGCTATTAACCTAATAACATACCAGCAGGATGGCCGAATGGTCTAAGGAGCTGGTTTTAGGCACCAGTCACTTCGGTGGAGTGGATTCGAGTCCCACTCCTGTCATTTTGTTGACATTACTATACAAAGTATTGTTTCCTGTATTTTGAACACCTGCACATGGTATCTTCTACCATAATCCATGACATTGACTACACAAAAAACAGGCAGGATGGCCGAGTGGTCCAAGGCGCTGGTTTTAGGCACCAGTCACTTCGGTGGCGTGGGTTCGAGTCCCACTCCTGTCATTTTGTTGACATTCCTATACAAAGTATTGTTTCCTTTATTTCGAACACCTGGATGTGGTATCTTCTACCATCATCAATGCTATTGACAACACAACATAAAGGCAGGACGGCCGGGTGGTCTAAATGGCTGGGTTAAGGCAACAGTCCCTTCGGTGGCATCGGTTCGAGTCCCACTCCTGCCATTCTGTTGGCATTCCTATACAAAGTAATGTTTCCTTTCTTTCGAACACCTGCGCATGGTTTCTTGTACCATCATCCATGCTATTGACCAAATAACATACAGATAGGATTGGCGACTGCTCTAAGGCACTTTTTTAAGGCACCAGCCACTTCGGTGGCGTGGGTTTGAGTCTCACTCCTGTCATTTTGTGGACATTCCTATATATATTATTGTTTCCTGTATTTTGAACACCTGCACATGGTATTATCTACCATCATCCATGCTATTGACCACACAACATACAGGCGGGATGGCCGAGTGGTCTTTGGCGCTGGTTTAAGGCATCAGTCACTTCAGTGGCGCGGGTTCGTGTCCCACTCTTGTTATTTTGTTGAAATTCCTATACAAAGTATTGTTTCCTGTATTTTGAACATCTGCACATGGTATCTTCTACCATCATCCATGCCATTGACTACACAACATACAGGCAGGATGGCCGAGTGGTCTAAGGCGCTGGTTTTAGGCACCAGTCACTTCGGTGGCGTGGGTTCGAGTCCCACTCCTGTCATTTTGTTGACATTACTATACAAAGTATTGTTTCCTGTATTTTGAACACCTGCACATGGTTTTATCTACCATCATCCATGCTATTGACCACACAACATACAAGCAGGATGGTCGAGTGGTCTTTGGCGCTGGTTTAAGGCATCAGTCACTTCAGTGGCGCTGGTTCTTGTCCCACTCTTGTTATTTTGTTGAAATTCCTATACAAAGTATTGTTTCCTGTATTTTGAACATCTGCACATGGTATCTTCTACCATCATCCATGCCATTGACTACACAACATACAGGCAGGATGGCCGAGTGGTCTAAGGCGCTGGTTTAAGGCACCAGTCACTTCGGTGGCGTGGGTTCGAGTCCCACTCCTGTCATTTTGTTGACATTACTATACAAATTTTGTGTCCTGTATTTTGAACACCTGCACATGGTATCTTTTACCATCATCCATGCCATTGACTACACAAAATACAGGCAAGATGGCCGAGTGGTCTAAGGCGCTGATTTAAGGCACCAGTCACTTCGGTGGCGTGGGTTCGAGTCCCACTCCTGTCATTTTGTTGACATTACTATACAAAGTATTGTTTCCTGTATTTTGAACACCTGCACATGGTATATTTTCGATCATCCATGCCATTGACTACACAACATACAGGCAGGATGGCCGAGTGGTCTAAGGCGCTGGTTTTAGGCACCAGTCACTTCGGTGGCGTGGGTTCGAGTCCCACTCCTGTCATTTTGTTCACATTCCTATACAAAGTATTGTTTCCTGTATTTTGAACACCTGCACATGGTATTATCTACCATCATCCATGCTATTGACCATACAACATACAGATAGGATGGCTGAGTGGTCTGAGGCGCTGGTTTAAGGCATCAGTCACTTCAGTGGCGTGGGTTCGTGTCCCACTTTTGTTATTTTAATGGCATTCCTATACAAAGTAATGTTTCCTTTCTTTTGAACACCTGCACATGGTATCTTCTAACATTATCCATGCTATTAACCTCATAACATACCGGCAGGATGGCCGAGTGGTCTAAGGAGCTGGTTTAAGGCACCAGTCACTTCGGTGGAGTGGATTCGAGTCCCACTCCTGTCATTTTGTTGGCATTCCTATACAAAGTAATGTTTCCTTTCTTTTGAACACCTGCACATGGTATCTTGTACCATTATCTATGCTATTGACCAAATAACATACAGATGGGATGGGCGAGTGGTCTAAGGCGCTGACTTAAGGCACCAGTCACTTCGGTGGCGTGGGTTTAAGTCTCACTCCTCTCATTTTGTTGACATTTCTATCTATAGTATTGTTGCCTGTATTTTAAACACTTGCACGTCGTATCTTCTACCATCATCCATGCTTTTGACCACACAACATACAGGCAGGATGGCTGAGTGGTCTAAGTTGCTTGTTTAAGGCTACAGTCACTTCGGTTGCTTTTGTTCGAGTCCCTCTCTTGTCATTTTGCTGACATTCCTATAAAAAGTATTGTTTCCTGTATTTTGAACACCTGCAGATAGTATTTTCTACCATCATACTTGCTATTTACTACACAACATAGAGCCAGGATGGTCCAGTGCTCTAAGGCGGTGGTTTCAGGCACCAGTCACTTCGGTGGCGTGGGTTCGACTCCCACTCCTGTCATTTTGTTGACATTCCTATACAAAGTATTGTTTCCTTTATTTTGAACACCTGGACGTGGTATCTTCTACCATCATCAATGCTATTGACAACACAACATAAAGGCAGGATCGACGGGTGGTCTAAATGGCTGGGTTTAGAAACCAGTCCCTTCGGTGGCGTGGGTTCGAGTCCCACTCCTGTCATTCTGTTGGCATTCCTATATAAAGTAATGTTTCCTTTCTTTTGAACACCTGCACATGGTTTCTTGTACCATCATCCATGCTATTGACCAAATAACATACAGATAGGATGGGCGACTGGTTTTAAGGCGCTTGTTTCAGGCACCAGTCACTTCGGTGGCGTGGGTATGAGTCTCACTCCTGTCATTTTGTTGACATTCCTATATATAGTATTGTTTCCTGTATTTTGAACACCTGCACATGGTATTATCTACCATCATCCATGCTATTGACCATTCAATATACAGATAGGATGGCCGAGTGGTCTGAGGCGCTGGTTTAAGGCATCAGTCACTTCAGTGGCGTGGGTTCGTGTCCCACTCTTTTTATTTTGATGCAATTCCTATACAAAGTATTGTTTCCTGTATTTAAAAGACCAGCACATGGTATCTTCTAACATTATCCATGCTATTAACCTAATAACATACCGGCAGGATGGCCGAATGGTCTAAGGAGCTGGTTTTAGGCACCAGTCACTTCGGTGGAGTGGATTCGAGTCCCACTCCTGTCATTTTGTTGACATTACTATACAAAGTATTGTTTCCTGTATTTTGAACACCTGCACATGGTATCTTCTACCATAATCCATGACATTGACTACACAAAAAACAGGCAGGATGGCCGAGTGGTCCAAGGCACTGGTTTTAGGCACCAGTCACTTCGGTGGCGTGGGTTCGAGTCCCACTCCTGTCATTTTGTTGACATTCCTATACAAAGTATTGTTTCCTTTATTTCGAACACCTGGACGTGGTATCTTCTACCATCATCAATGCTATTGACAACACAACATAAAGGCAGGATGGCCGGGTGGTCTAAATGGCTGGGTTAAGGCACCAGTCCCTTCGGTGGCATCGGTTCGAGTCCCACTCCTGCCATTCTGTTGGCATTCCTATACAAAGTAATGTTTCCTTTCTTTCGAACACCTGCGCATGGTTTCTTGTACCATCATCCATGCTATTGACCAAATAACATACAGATAGGATTGGCGACTGGTCTAAGGCGCTTTTTTAAGGCACCAGTCACTTCGGTGGCGTGGGTTTGAGTCTCACTCCTGTCATTTTGTGGATATTCCTATATATATTATTGTTTCCTGTATTTTGAACACCTGCACATGGTATTATCTACCATCATCCATGCTATTGACCACACAACATACAGGCAGGATGGCCGAGTGGTCTTTGGCGCTGGTTTAAGGCATCAGTCACTTCAGTGGCGCGGGTTCGTGTCCCACTCTTGTTATTTTGTTGAAATTCCTATACAAAGTATTGTTTCATTTATTTTGAACATCTGCACATGGTATCTTCTACCATCATCCATGCCATTGACTACACAACATACAGGCAGGATGGCCGAGTGGTCTAAGGCGCTGGTTTTAGGCACCAGTCACTTCGGTGGCGTGGGTTCGAGTCCCACTCCTGTCATTTTGTTGACATTACTATACAAAGTATTGTTTCCTGTATTTTGAACACCTGCACATGGTATCTTCTACTATCATCCATGCTATTGACCATACAACATACAGATAGGATGGCCGAGTGGTCTGAGGCGCTGGTTTAAGGCATCAGTCACTTCAGTGGCGTGGGTTTGTGTCCCACTTTTGTTATTTTGATGCGATTCCTATACAAAGTATTGTTTCCTGTATTTAAAAGACCTGAATATGGTATCTTCTAACATTATCCATGCTATTAACCTCATAACATACAGGCAGGATGGCCGGATGGTCTAAATGGCTGATATAAGGCACCAGTCCCTTAGGTGGCGTTGGTTCGAGTCCCACTCCTGTCATTTCGTTGGCAATCCTATACAAAGTAATGTTTCCTTTATTTTGAACACCTGGACGTGGTATCTTCTACCATCATCAATGCTATTGACTATACAACATACAGGCAGGATGGCCGGATGGTCTAAGGCGCTGACTTAAGGCACAAGTCCCTTAGGTGGCGTGGGTTCGAGTCCCACTCCTGTCATTTTTTGGCATTCCTATACAAAGCAATGCTTCCTTTCTTTTGAACACCTGCACATGGTATCTTGTACCATCATTCATGCTATTGACCAAATAACATACAGGCAGGATGGCTGAGTGGTCTAAGTCGCTTGTTTAAGGCAACAGTCACTTCGGTTGCTTTTGTTCGAGTCCCTCTCTTGTCATTTTGCTGACATTCCTATACAAAGTATTGTTTCCTGTATTTTGAACACCTGCAGATAGTATTTTCTACAATCATACTTGCTATGGAGCACACAACATACAGGTAGGATGGCCGAGTGGTCTAAGGCCCTAGTCATTTTTCTGGTGTGGGTTGGAGTCCCACTGCTGTCATTTTGTTGACATTCCTATACAAAGTATTGTTTCCTGTATTTTAAACACCTGCACCTGGTATTATCTACCATCATCCATGCTATTGACCAAATAACATACAGACAGGATTATCGACTGGTCTAAGGCGCTTCTATAAGGCACCAGTCACTTCGGTGGCGTGGGTTTGAGTCTCACTCCCGTCATTTTGTTGACATTCCTATATATAGTATTGTTTCCTGTATTTTGAACACATGCACATGGTATTATCTACCATCATCCATGCTATTGACCAAACAACATACCAGCAGGATGGCCGAGTGGTCTAAGGCGCTGGTTTAAGGCACCAGTTACTTCCGTTGCGTGGGTTCGAGTCCCACTCCTGTCATTTTGTTGGCATTCCTATACAAAGTAATGTTTCCTTTCTTTTGAACACCTGCACATGGTATCTTGTACCATCATCCATGCTATTAACCAACTAACATACAGATGGGATGGGCGATTGGTCTAAGGCGCTGGTTTAACACACCAGTCACTTCGGTGGCGTGGGTTTGAGTCTCACTCCTGTCATTTTGTTGACATTCCTATATATAGTATTGTTGCCTGTATTTTGAACACTTGCACGTGGTATCTGCTACCATCATCCTTGCTATTGACCACAAAACATACAGCCAGGATGGCCTGGTGGTCTAAAAGGCTGGTTAGTGGTCTAAGGCGCCAGTCCCTTCGGTGGCGTGGGTTCGAGTCCCTCTCCTGTCATTTTGCTGACATTCCTATACAAAGTATCCTTACCTGTATTTTGAACACCTGCACATGGTATTATCTACCATCATCCATGCTATTGACAATACAACATACAGGTAGGATGGCCGGGTGGTCTGAGGCGCTGGTTTGAGGCATCAGTCACTTCAGTGGCGTGGTGTCGTGTTCCACTCTTGTTATTTTGTTGACATTCCTAAACAAAGTATTGTTTCCTTTATTTTGAACACCTGGACGTGGTATCTTCTACCATCATCAATGCTATTGACAACACAACATACAGGCAGGATGGCCAAGTGGTCTAAGGCTCTGGTTTAAGGCACCAGTCATTTTGGTGGCGTGGATTCCTGTCCCACTCTTGTCATTTTGTTGACATTACTATACAAAGTATTGTTTCCTGTATTTTGAACACCTGCACATGGTATCTTCTACCATCATCCATGCCATTGACTACACAACATACAGGCCATATGGCCGAGTGGTCTAAGGCGCTGGTTTCAGACACTATTCACTTCGCTGGCGTGGGTTCGAGTCCCACTCCTGTCATTTTGTTGACATTCCTATACAAAGTATTGTTTCCTTTATTTTGAACACCTGGACGTGGTATCTTATACCATTATCAATGCTATTGACAAGACAACATATAGGCAGGATGGCTGGGTGGTCTAGATGGCTGGGTTGAGGCACCAGTCCCTTCGCTGGCGTGGGTTCGAGTCCCACTCCAGTCATTTTGTTGGCATTCCTATATATAGTATTGTTGCCTGTATTTTGAACACTGGCACGTCGTGTCTTCTACCATCATCCCTGCTATTGACCAAATAACATACAGATAGGATTGGCGACTGGTCTAAGGCGCTTGTTTTGTTTAAGGCACCAGTCACTTCGGTGGCGTGGGTTTGAGTCTCACTCCTGTCATTTTGTTGACATTCCTATATATAGTATTGTTTCCCTTATTTTGAATACCTGCACATGGTATTATCTACCATCATCCATGCTATTGACAACACAACATACAGGCAGGATGGCCGAGTGGTCTTTGGCGCTGGTTTAAGGCATCAGTCACTTCAGTGGCGTGGGTTTGAGTCTCACTCCTGTCATTTTGTTGACATTCCTATATATAGTATTGTTTCCCTTATTTTGAATACCTGCACATGGTATTATCTACCATCATCTATGCTATTGACCACACAACATACAGGCAGGATGGCCGAGTGGTCTTTGGCGCTGGTTTAAGGCATCAGTCACTTCAGTGGCGCGGGTTCTTGTCCCACTCTTGTTATTTTGTTGAAATTCCTATACAAAGTATTGTTTCCGGTATTTTGAACATCTGCACATGGTATCTTCTACCATCATCCATGCCATTGACTACACAACATACAGGCAGGATGGCCGAGTGGTCTAAGGCGCTGGTTTAAGGCACCAGTCACTTCGGTGGCGTGGGTTCGAGTCCCACTCCTGTCATTTTGTTGACATTCCTATATATAGTATTGTTTCCCTTATTTTGAATACCTGCACATGGTATTATCTACCATCATCCATGCTATTGACAACACAACATACAGGCAGGATGGCCGAGTGGTCTTTGGCGCTGGTTTAAGGCATCAGTCACTTCAGTGGCGTGGGTTTGAGTCTCACTCCTGTCATTTTGTTGACATTCCTATATATAGTATTGTTTCCCTTATTTTGAATACCTGCACATGGTATTATTTACCATCATCCATGCTATTGACCACACAACATACAGGCAGGATGGCCGAGTGGTCTTTGGCGCTGGTTTAAGGCATCAGTCACTTCAGTGGCGCTGGTTCTTGTCCCACTCTTGTTATTTTGTTGAAATTCCTATACAAAGTATTGTTTCCGGTATTTTGAACATCTGCACATGGTATCTTCTACCATCATCCATGCCATTGACTACACAACATACAGGCAGGATGGCCGAGTGGTCTAAGGCGCTGGTTTAAGGCACCAGTCACTTCGGTGGCGTGGGTTCGAGTCCCACTCCTGTCATTTTGTTGACATTACTATACAAATTTTGTGTCCTGTATTTTGAACACCTGCACATGGTATCTTTTACCATCATCCATGCCATTGACTACACAAAATACAGGCAAGATGGCCGAGTGGTCTAAGGCGCTGGTTTAAGGCACCAGTCACTTCGGTGGCGTGGGTTCGAGTCCCACTCCTGTCATTTTGTTGATATTACTATACAAAGTATTGTTTCCTGTATTTTGAACACCTGCACATGGTATATTTTACCATCATCCATGCCGTTGACTACACAACATACAGGCAGGATGGCCGAGTGGTCTAAGGCGCTGGTTTTAGGCACCAGTCATTTCGGTGGCGTGGGTTCGAGTCCCACTCCAGTCATTTTGTTGACATTACTATACAAAGTATTGTTTCCTGTATTTTGAACACCTGCACATGGTATCTTCTACCATCATCCATGCCATTGACTACACAACATACAGGCCATATGGCCGAGTGGTCTAAGGCGCTGGTTTCAGACACTATTCACTTCGCTGGCGTGGGTTCGAGTCCCACTCCTGTCATTTTGTTGACATTCCTATACAAAGTATTGTTTCCTTTATTTTGAACACCTGGACGTGGTATCTTATACCATTATCAATGCTATTGACAAGACAACATATAGGCAGGATGGCTGGGTGGTCTAGATGGCTGGGTTGAGGCACCAGTCCCTTCGCTGGCGTGGGTTCGAGTCCCACTCCAGTCATTTTGTCGGCATTCCTATATATAGTATTGTTGCCTGTATTTTGAACACTGGCACGTCGTGTCTTCTACCATCATCCCTGCTATTGACCAAATAACATACAGATAGGATTGGCGACTGGTCTAAGGCGCTTGTTTTGTTTAAGGCACCAGTCACTTCGGTGGCGTGGGTTTGAGTCTCACTCCTGTCATTTTGTTGACATTCCTATATATAGTATTGTTTCCCTTATTTTGAATACCTGCACATGGTATTATCTACCATCATCCATGCTATTGACAACACAACATACAGGCAGGATGGCCGAGTGGTCTTTGGCGCTGGTTTAAGGCATCAGTCACTTCAGTGGCGTGGGTTTGAGTCTCACTCCTGTCATTTTGTTGACATTCCTATATATAGTATTGTTTCCCTTATTTTGAATACCTGCACATGGTATTATCTACCATCATCCATGCTATTGACCACACAACATACAGGCAGGATGGCCGAGTGGTCTTTGGCGCTGGTTTAAGGCATCAGTCACTTCAGTGGCGCGGGTTCTTGTCCCACTCTTGTTATTTTGTTGACATTACTATACAAATATTGTGTCCTGTATTTTGAACACCTGCACATGGTATCTTTTACCATCATCCATGCCATTGACTACACAAAATACAGGCAAGATGGCCGAGTGGTCTAAGGCGCTTTTTTAAGGCACTAGTCACTTCGGTGGCGTGGGTTCGAGTCCCACTCCTGTCATTTTGTTGACATTACTATACAAAGTATTGTTTCCTGTATTTTGAACACCTGCACATGGTATTATCTACCATCATCCATGCTATTGACCACACAACATACAGGCAGGATGGCCGAGTGGTCTTTGGCGCTGGTTTAAGGCATCAGTCACTTCAGTGGCGCTGGTTCTTGTCCCACTCTTGTTATTTTGTTGAAATTCCTATACAAAGTATTGTTTCCGGTATTTTGAACATCTGCACATGGTATCTTCTACCATCATCCATGCCATTGACTACACAACATACAGGCAGGATGGCCGAGTGGTCTAAGGCGCTGGTTTAAGAAACCAGTCACTTCGGTGGCGTGGGTTCGAGTCCCACTCCTGTCATTTTGTTGACATTACTATACAAATTTTGTGTCCTGTATTTTGAACACCTGCACATGGTATCTTTTACCATCATCCATGCCATTGACTTCACAAAATACAGGCAAGATGGCCGAGTGGTCTAAGGCGCTGGTTTAAGGCACCAGTCACTTCGGTGGCGTGGGTTCGAGTCCCACTCCTGTCATTTTGTTGACATTACTATACAAAGTATTGTTTCCTGTATTTTGAACACCTGCACATGGTATATTTTACCATCATCCATGCCGTTGACTACACAACATACAGGCAGGATGGCCGAGTGGTCTAAGGCGCTGGTTTTAGGCACCAGTCATTTCGGTGGCGTGGGTTCGAGTCCCACTCCAGTCATTTTGTTCACATTCCTATACAAAGTATTGTTTCCTGTATTTTGAACACCTGCACATGGTATTATCTACCATCATCCATGCTATTGACCATACAACATACAGATAGGATGGCCGAGTGGTCTGAGGCGCTGGTTTAAGGCATCAGTCACTTCAGTGGCGTGGGTTCGTGTCCCACTTTTGTTATTTTAATGGCATTCCTATACAAAGTAATGTTTCCTTTCTTTTGAACACCTGCACATGGTATCTTCTAACATTATCCATGCTATTAACCTCATAACATACCGGCAGGATGGCCGAGTGGTCTAAGGAGCTGGTTTAAGGCACCAGTCACTTCGGTGGAGTGGGTTCGTGTCCCACTTTTGTTATTTTAATGGCATTCCTATACAAAGTAATGTTTCCTTTCTTTCGAACACCTGCGCATGGTTTCTTGTACCATCATCCATGCCATTGACTACACAAAATACAGGCAAGATGGCCGAGTGGTCTAAGGCGCTTTTTTAAGGCACCAGTCACTTCGGTGGCGTGGGTTCGAGTCCCACTCCTGTCATTTTGTTGACATTACTATACAAAGTATTGTTTCCTGTATTTTGAACACCTGCACATGGTATTATCTACCATCATCCATGCTATTGACCACACAACATACAGGCAGGATGGCCGAGTGGTCTTTGGCGCTGGTTTAAGGCATCAGTCACTTCAGTGGCGCTGGTTCTTGTCCCACTCTTGTTATTTTGTTGAAATTCCTATACAAAGTATTGTTTCCGGTATTTTGAACATCTGCACATGGTATCTTCTACCATCATCCATGCCATTGACTACACAACATACAGGCAGGATGGCCGAGTGGTCTAAGGCGCTGGTTTAAGGCACCAGTCACTTCGGTGGCGTGGGTTCGAGTCCCACTCCTGTCATTTTGTTGACATTACTATACAAATTTTGTGTCCTGTATTTTGAACACCTGCACATGGTATCTTTTACCATCATCCATGCCATTGACTTCACAAAATACAGGCAAGATGGCCGAGTGGTCTAAGGCGCTGGTTTAAGGCACCAGTCACTTCGGTGGCGTGGGTTCGAGTCCCACTCCTGTCATTTTGTTGACATTACTATACAAAGTATTGTTTCCTGTATTTTGAACACCTGCACATGGTATATTTTACCATCATCCATGCCGTTGACTACACAACATACAGGCAGGATGGCCGAGTGGTCTAAGGCGCTGGTTTTAGGCACCAGTCATTTCGGTGGCGTGGGTTCGAGTCCCACTCCAGTCATTTTGTTCACATTCCTATACAAAGTATTGTTTCCTGTATTTTGAACACCTGCACATGGTATTATCTACCATCATCCATGCTATTGACCATACAACATACAGATAGGATGGCCGAGTGGTCTGAGGCGCTGGTTTAAGGCATCAGTCACTTCAGTGGCGTGGGTTCGTGTCCCACTTTTGTTATTTTAATGGCATTCCTATACAAAGTAATGTTTCCTTTCTTTTGAACACCTGCACATGGTATCTTCTAACATTATCCATGCTATTAACCTCATAACATACCGGCAGGATGGCCGAGTGGTCTAAGGAGCTGGTTTAAGGCACCAGTCACTTCGGTGGAGTGGGTTCGTGTCCCACTTTTGTTATTTTAATGGCATTCCTATACAAAGTAATGTTTCCTTTCTTTCGAACACCTGCGCATGGTTTCTTGTACCATCATCCATGCTATTGACCAAATAACATAGAGATATTATTGGCGACTGGTCTAAGGCGCTGGTTTAAGGCACCAGTCACTTCGGTGGCAGGGGTTTGAGTCTCACTCCTGTCATTTTGTGGACATTCCTATATATAGTATTGTTTCCTGTATTTTGAACACCTGCACATGGTATAATCTACCATCATCCATGCTATTGACCACACAACATACAGGCAGGATGGCCGAGTGGTCTTTGGCGCTGGTTTAAGGCATCAGTCACTTCAGTGGCGCTGGTTCTTGTCCCACTCTTGTTATTTTGTTGAAATTCCTATACAAAGTATTGTTTCCTGTATTTTGAACATCTGCACATGGTATCTTCTACAATCATCCATGCCATTGACTACACAACATACAGGCAGGATGGCCGAGTGGTCTAAGGCGCTGGTTTAAGGCACCAGTCACTTCGGTGGCGTGGGTTCGAGTCCCACTCCTGTCATTTTGTTGACATTACTATACAAATTTTGTGTCCTGTATTTTGAACACCTGCACATGGTATCTTTTACCATCATCCATGCCATTGACTACACAAAATACAGGCAAGATTGCCGAGTGGTCTAAGGCGCTGGTTTAAGGCACCAGTCACTTCGGTGGCGTGGGTTCGAGTCCCACTCCTGTCATTTTGTTGACATTACTATACAAAGTATTGTTTCCTGTATTTTGAACACCTGCACATGGTATATTTTACCATCATCCATGCCATTGACTACACAACATACAGGCAGGATGGCCGAGTGGTCTAAGGGGCTGGTTTTAGGCACCAGTCACTTCGGTGGCGTGGGTTCGAGTCCCACTCCTGTCATTTTGTTCACATTCCTATACAAAGTATTGTTTCCTGTATTTTGAACACCTGCACATGGTATTATCTACCATCATCCATGCTATTGACCATACAACATACAGATAGGATGGCCGAGTGGTCTGAGGCGCTGGTTTAAGGCATCAGTCACTTCAGTGGCGTGGGTTCGTGTCCCACTTTTGTTATTTTAATGGCATTCCTATACAAAGTAATGTTTCCTTTCTTTTGAACACCTGCACATGGTATCTTCTAACATTATCCATGCTATTAACCTCATAACATACCGGCAGGATGGCCGAGTGGTCTAAGGAGCTGGTTTAAGGCACCAGTCACTTCGGTGGAGTGGATTCGAGTCCCACTCCTGTCATTTTGTTGGCATTCCTATACAAAGTAATGTTTCCTTTCTTTTGAACACCTGCATATGGTATCTTGTACCATCATCTATGCTATTGACCAAATAACATACAGATGGGATGGGCGAGTGGTCTAAGGCGCTGACTTAAGGCACCAGTCACTTCGGTGGCGTGGGTTTAAGTCTCACTCCTGTCATTTTGTTGACATTTCTATCGATAGTATTGTTGCCTGTATTTTAAACACTGGCACGTCGTATCTTCTACCATCATCCATGGTTTTGACCACACAACATACAGGCAGGATGGCTGAGTGGTCTAAGTTGCTTGTTTAAGGCAACAGTCACTTCGGTTGCTTTTGTTCGAGTCCCTCTCTTGTCATTTTGCTGACATTCCTATAAAAAGTATTGTTTCCTGTATTTTGAACACCTGCAGATAGTATTTTCTACCATCATACTTGCTATTTACTACACAACATAGAGGCAGGATGGTCCAGTGCTCTAAGGCGGTGGTTTCAGGCACCAGTCACTTCGGTGGCGTGGGTTCGACTCCCACTCCTGTCATTTTGTTGACATTCCTATACAAAGTATTGTTTCCTTTATTTTGAACACCTGGACGTGGTATCTTCTACCATCATCAATGCAATTGACAACACAACATAAAGGCAGGATCGACGGGTGGTCTAAATGGCTGGGTTTAGAAACCAGTCCCTTCGGTGGCGTGGGTTCGAGTCCCACTCCTGTCATTCTGTTGGCATTCCTATATAAAGTAATGTTTCCTTTCTTTTGAACACCTGCACATGGTTTCTTGTACCATCATCCATGCTATTGACCAAATAACATACAGATAGGATGGGCGACTGGTTTTAAGGCGCTTGTTTCAGGCACCAGTCACTTCGGTGGCGCGGGTATGAGTCTCACTCCTGTCATTTTGTTGACATTCCTATATATAGTATTGTTTCCTGTATTTTGAACACCTGCACATGGTATTATCTACCATCATCCATGCTATTGACCATTCAATATACAGATAGGATGGCCGAGTGGTCTGAGGCGCTGGTTTAAGGCATCAGTCACTTCAGTGGCGTGGGTTCGTGTCCCACTCTTTTTATTTTGATACAATTCCTATACAAAGTATTGTTTCCTGTATTTAAAAGACCTGCACATGGTATCTTCTAACATTATCCATGCTATTAACCTAATAACATACCGGCAGGATGGCCGAATGGTCTAATGAGCTGGTTTTAGGCACCAGTCACTTCGGTGGAGTGGATTCGAGTCCCACTCCTGTCATTTTGTTGACATTACTATACAAAGTATTGTTTCCTGTATTTTGAACACCTGCACATGGTATCTTCTACCATAATCCATGACATTGACTACACAAAAAACAGGCAGGATGACCGAGTGGTCCAAGCCGCTGGTTTTAGGCACCAGTCACTTCGGTGGCGTGGGTTCGAGTCCCACTCCTGTCATTTTGTTGACATTCCTATACAAAGTATTGTTTCCTTTATTTCGAACACCTGGACGTGGTATCTTCTACCATCATCAATGCTATTGACAACACAACATAAAGGCAGGATGGCTGGGTGGTCTCAATGGCTGGGTTAAGGCAACAGTCCCTTCGGTGGCATCGGTTCGAGTCCCACTCCTGCCATTCTGTTGGCATTCCTATACAAAGTAATGTTTCCTTTCTTTCGAACACCTGCGCATGGTTTCTTGTACCATCATCCATGCTATTGACCAAATAACATACAGATAGGATTGGAGACTGGTCTAAGGCGCTTTTTTAAGGCACCAGTCACTTCGGTGGCGTGGGTTTGAGTCTCACTCCTGTCATTTTGTGGACATTCCTATATATATTATTGTTTCCTGTATTTTGAACACCTGCACATGGTATTATCTACCATCATCCATGCTATTGACCACACAACATACAGGCAGGATGGCCGAGTGGTCTTTGGCGCTGGTTTAAGGCATCAGTCACTTCAGTGGCGCGGGTTGGTGTCCCACTCTTGTTATTTTGTTGACATTACTATACAAATTTTGTGTCCTGTATTTTGAACACCTGCACATGGTATCTTTTACCATCATCCATGCCATTGACTACACAAAATACAGGCAAGATGGCCGAGTGGTCTAAGGCGCTGGTTTAAGGCACCAGTCACTTCGGTGGCGTGGGTTCGAGTCCCACTCCTGTCATTGTGTTCACATTACTATACAAAGTATTGTTTCCTGTATTTTGAACACCTGCACATGGTATATTTTACCATCATCCATGGCATTGACTACACAACATACAGGCAGGGTGGCCGAGTGGTCTAAGGCGCTGGTTTTAGGCACCAGTCATTTCGGTGGCGTGGGTTCGAGTCCCACTCCTGTCATTTTGTTCACATTCCTATACAAAGTATTGTTTCCTGTATTTTGAACACCTGCACATGGTATTATCTACCATCATCCATGCTATTGACCATACAACATACAGATAGGATGGCCGAGTGGTCTGAGGCGCTGGTTTAAGGCATCAGTCACTTCAGTGGCGTGGGTTCGTGTCCCACTTTTGTTATTTTAATGGCATTCCTATACAAAGTAATGTTTCCTTTCTTTTGAACACCTGCACATGGTATCTTCTAACATTATCCATGCTATTAACCTCATAACATACCGGCAGGATGGCCGAGTGGTCTAAGGAGCTGGTTTAAGGCACCAGTCACTTCGGTGGAGTGGGTTCGTGTCCCACTTTTGTTATTTTAATGGCATTCCTATACAAAGTAATGTTTCCTTTCTTTCGAACACCTGCGCATGGTTTCTTGTACCATCATCCATGCTATTGACCAAATAACATAGAGATATTATTGGCGACTGGTCTAAGGCGCTGGTTTAAGGCACCAGTCACTTCGGTGGCAGGGGTTTGAGTCTCACTCCTGTCATTTTGTGGACATTCCTATATATAGTATTGTTTCCTGTATTTTGAACACCTGCACATGGTATAATCTACCATCATCCATGCTATTGACCACACAACATACAGGCAGGATGGCCGAGTGGTCTTTGGCGCTGGTTTAAGGCATCAGTCACTTCAGTGGCGCTGGTTCTTGTCCCACTCTTGTTATTTTGTTGAAATTCCTATACAAAGTATTGTTTCCTGTATTTTGAACACCTGCAGATAGTATTTTCTACCATCATCCATGCCATTGACTACACAACATACAGGCAGGATGGCCGAGTGGTCTAAGGCGCTGGTTTTAGGCACCAGTCACTTCGGTGGCGTGGGTTCGAGTCCCACTCCTGTCATTTTGTTGACATTACTATACAAAGTATTGTTTCCTGTATTTTGAACACCTGCACATGGTATCTTCTACTATCATCCATGCTATTGACCACACAACATACAGGCAGGATGGCCGAGTGGTCTAAGGCGCTGGTTTTAGGCACCAGTCATTTCGGTGGCGTGGGTTCGAGTCCCACTCCTGTCATTTTGTTCACATTCCTATACAAAGTATTGTTTCCTGTATTTTGAACACCTGCACATGGTATTATCTACCATCATCCATGCTATTGACCATACAACATACAGATAGGATGGCCGAGTGGTCTGAGGCGCTGGTTTAAGGCATCAGTCACTTCAGTGGCGTGGGTTCGTGTCCCACTTTTGTTATTTTAATGGCATTCCTATACAAAGTAATGTTTCCTTTCTTTTGAACACCTGCACATGGTATCTTCTAACATTATCCATGCTATTAACCTCATAACATACCGGCAGGATGGCCGAGTGGTCTAAGGAGCTGGTTTAAGGCACCAGTCACTTCGGTGGAGTGGGTTCGTGTCCCACTTTTGTTATTTTAATGGCATTCCTATACAAAGTAATGTTTCCTTTCTTTCGAACACCTGCGCATGGTTTCTTGTACCATCATCCATGCTATTGACCAAATAACATAGAGATATTATTGGCGACTGGTCTAAGGCGCTGGTTTAAGGCACCAGTCACTTCGGTGGCAGGGGTTTGAGTCTCACTCCTGTCATTTTGTGGACATTCCTATATATAGTATTGTTTCCTGTATTTTGAACACCTGCACATGGTATAATCTACCATCATCCATGCTATTGACCACACAACATACAGGCAGGATGGCCGAGTGGTCTTTGGCGCTGGTTTAAGGCATCAGTCACTTCAGTGGCGCTGGTTCTTGTCCCACTCTTGTTATTTTGTTGAAATTCCTATACAAAGTATTGTTTCCTGTATTTTGAACACCTGCAGATAGTATTTTCTACCATCATCCATGCCATTGACTACACAACATACAGGCAGGATGGCCGAGTGGTCTAAGGCGCTGGTTTTAGGCACCAGTCACTTCGGTGGCGTGGGTTCGAGTCCCACTCCTGTCATTTTGTTGACATTACTATACAAAGTATTGTTTCCTGTATTTTGAACACCTGCACATGGTATCTTCTACTATCATCCATGCTATTGACCATACAACATACAGATAGGATGGCCGAGTGGTCTGAGGCGCTGGTTTAAGGCATCAGTCACTTCAGTGGCGTGGGTTTGTGTCCCACTTTTAATATTTTGATGCAATTCCTATACAAAGTATTGTTTCCTGTATTTTAAAAACCTGCACATGGTATCTTCTAACATTATCCATGCTATTAACCTAATAACATACCGGCAGGATAGCCGAATGGTCTAAGGAGCTGGTTTAAGGCACCAGTCACTTTGGTGGAGTGGATTCGAGTCCTACTCCTGTCATTTTGTTGACATTACTATACAAAGTATTGTTTCCTGTATTTTGAACACCTGCACATGGTATCTTCTACCATCATCCATGCCATTGACTACACAACATACAGGCAGGATGGCCGAGTGGTCTAAGGCGCTGGTTTTAGGCACCAGTCCCTTCGGTGGCGTGGGTTTGAGTCCCACTCCTGTCATTCTGTTGGCATTCCTATACAAAGTAATGTTTCCTTTCTTTCGAACACCTGCGCATGGTTTCTTGTACCATCATCCATGCTATTGACCAAATAACATAGAGATAGGATTGGCGACTGGTCTAAGGCGCTGGTTTAAGGCACCAGTCACTTCGGTGGCGTGGGTTTGAGTCTCACTCCTGTCATTTTGTGGACATTCCTATATATAGTATTGTTTCCTGTATTTTGAACACCTGCACATGGTATTATCTACCATCATCCATGCTATTGACCACACAACATACAGGCAGGATGGCCGAGTGGTCTTTGGCGCTGGTTTAAGGCATCAGTCACTTCAGTGGCGCGGGTTCTTGTCCCACTCTTGTTATTTTGTTGAAATTCCTATACAAAGTATTGTTTCCTGTATTTTGAACATCTGCACATGGTATCTTCTACCATCATCCATGCCATTGACTACACAACATACAGGCAGGATGGCCGAGTGGTCTAAGGCGCTGGTTTAAGGCACCAGTCACTTCGGTGGCGTGGGTTCGAGTCCCACTCCTGTCATTTTGTTGACATTACTATACAAATATTGTGTCCTGTATTTTGAACACCTGCACATGGTATCTTTTACCATCATCCATGCCATTGACTACACAAAATACAGGCAAGATGGCCGAGTGGTCTAAGGCGCTTTTTTAAGGCACCAGTCACTTCGGTGGCGTGGGTTCGAGTCCCACTCCTGTCATTTTGTTGACATTACTATACAAAGTATTGTTTCCTGTATTTTGAACACCTGCACATGGTATCTTCTACCATCATCCATGCCATTGACTACACAACATACAGGCAGGATGGCCGAGTGGTCTAAGGCGCTGGTTTAAGGCACCAGTCACTTCGGTGGCGTGGGTTCGAGTCCCACTCCTGTCATTTTGTTGACATTACTATACAAATTTTGTGTCCTGTATTTTGAACACCTGCACATGGTATCTTTTACCATCATCCATGCCATTGACTACACAAAATACAGGCAAGATGGCCGAGTGGTCTAAGGCGCTGGTTTAAGGCACCAGTCACTTCGGTGGCGTGGGTTCGAGTCCCACTCCTGTCATTTTGTTGACATTACTATACAAAGTATTGTTTCCTGTATTTTGAACACCTGTACATGGTATATTTTACCATCATCCATGCCATTGACTACACAACATACAGGCAGGATGGCCGAGTGGTCTAAGGCGCTGGTTTTAGGCACCAGTCACTTCGGTGGCGTGGGTTCGAGTCCCACTCCTGTCATTTTGTTCACATTCCTATACAAAGTATTGTTTCCTGTATTTTGAACACCTGCACATGGTATTATCTACCATCATCCATGCTATTGACCATACAACATACAGATAGGATGGCCGAGTGGTCTGAGGCGCTGGTTTAAGGCATCAGTCACTTCAGTGGCGTGGGTTCGTGTCCCACTTTTGTTATTTTAATGGCATTCCTATACAAAGTAATGTTTCCTTTCTTTTGAACACCTGCACATGGTATCTTCTAACATTATCCATGCTATTAACCTCATAACATACAGGCAGGATGGCCGAGTGGTCTAAGGAGCTGGTTTAAGGCACCAGTCACTTCCGTGGAGTGGAATCGAGTCCCACTCCTGTCATTTTGTTGGCATTCCTATGCAAAGTAATGTTTCCTTTCTTTTGAACACCTGCACATGGTATCTTGTACCATCGTCTATGCTATTGACCAAATAACATACAGATGGGATGGGCGAGTGGTCTAAGGCGCTGACTTAAGGCACCAGTCACTTCGGTGGCGTGGGTTTAAGTCTCACTCCTGTCATTTTGTTGACATTTCTATCTATAGTATTGTTGCCTGTATTTTAAACACTGGCACGTCGTATCTTCTACCATCATCCATGCTTTTGACCACACAACATACAGGCAGGATGGCTGAGTGGTCTAAGTTGCTTGTTTAAGGCAACAGTCACTTCGGTTGCTTTTGTTCGAGTCCCTCTCTTGTCATTTTGCTGACATTCCTATAAAAAGTATTGTTTCCTGTATTTTGAACACCTGCAGATAGTATTTTCTACCATCATACTTGCTTTTTACTACACAACATAGAGGCAGGATGGTCCAGTGCTCTAAGGCGGTGGTTTCAGGCACCAGTCACTTCGGTGGCGTGGGTTCGAGTCCCACTCCTGTCATTTTGTTGACATTCCTATACAAAGTATTGTTTCCTTTATTTTGAACACCTGGACGTGGTATCTTCTACCATCATCAATGCTATTGACAACACAACATAAAGGCAGGATCGACGGGTGGTCTAAATGGCTGGGTTTAGAAACCAGTCCCTTCGGTGGCGTGGGTTCGAGTCCCACTCCTGTCATTCTGTTGGCATTCCTATATAAAGTAATGTTTCCTTTCTTTTGAACACCTGCACATGGTTTCTTGTACCATCATCCATGCTATTGACCAAATAACATACAGATAGGATGGGCGACTGGTTTTAAGGCGCTTGTTTCAGGCACCAGTCACTTCGGTGGCGTTGGTATGAGTCTCACTCCTGTCATTTTGTTGACATTCCTATATATAGTATTGTTTCCTGTATTTTGAACACCTGCACATAGTATTATCTACCATCATCCATGCTATTGACCATTCAATATACGGATAGGATGGCCGAGTGGTCTGAGGCGCTGGTTTAAGGCATCAGTCACTTCAGTGGCGTGGGTTCGTGTCCCACTCTTTTTATTTTGATGCAATTCCTTTACAAAATATTGTTTCCTGTATTTAAAAGACCTGCACATGGTATCTTCTAACATTATCCATGCTATTAACCTAATAACATACCGGCAGGATGGCCGAATGGTCTAAGGAGCTGGTTTTAGGCACCAGTCACTTCGGTGGAGTGGATTCGAGTCCCACTCCTGTCATTTTGTTGACATTACTATACAAAGTATTGTTTCCTGTATTTTGAACACCTGCACATGGTATCTTCTACCATAATCCATGACATTGACTACACAAAAAACAGGCTGGATGGCCGAGTGGTCCAAGGCGCTGGTTTTAGGCACCAGTCACTTCGGTGGCGTGGGTTCGAGTCCCACTCCTGTCATTTTGTTGGCATTCCTATACAAAGTATTGTTTCCTTTATTTCGAACACCTGGACGTGGTATCTTTTACCATCATCAATGCTATTGACAACACAACATAAAGGCAGGATGGCCGGATGGTCTAAATGGCTGGGTTAAGGCACCAGTCCCTTCGGTGGCATCGGTTCGAGTCCCACTCCTGCCATTCTGTTGGCATTCCTATACAAAGTAATGTTTCCTTTCTTTCGAACACCTGCGCATGGTTTCTTGTACCATCATCCATGCTATTGACCAAATAACATACAGATAGGATTGGCGACTGGTCTAAGGCGCTTGTTTAAGGCACCAGTCACTTCGGTGGCGTGGGTTTGAGTCTCACTCCTGTCATTTTGTGGACATTCCTATATATATTATTGTTTCCTGTATTTTGAACAACTGCACATGGTATTATCTACCATCATCCATGCTATTGACCACACAACATACAGGCAGGATGGCCGAGTGGTCTTTGGCGCTAGTTTAAGGCATCAGTCACTTCAGTGGCGCGGGTTCGTGTCCCACTCTTGTTATTTTGTTGAAATTCCTATACAAAGTATTGTTTCCTGTATTTTGAACATCTGCACATGGTATCTTCTACCATCATCCATGCCATTGACTACACAACATACAGGCAGGATGGCCGAGTGGTCTAAGGCGCTGGTTTTAGGCACCAGTCACTTCGGTGGCGTGGGTTCAAGTCCCACTCCTGTCATTTTGTTGACATTACTATACAAAGTATTGTTTCCTGTATTTTGAACACCTGCACATGGTATCTTCTACTATCATCCATGCTATTGACCATACAACATACAGATAGGATGGCCGAGTGGTCTGAGGCGCTGGTTTAAGGCATCAGTCACTTCAGTGGCGTGGGTTTGTGTCCCACTTTTGTTATTTTGATGCAATTCCTATACAAAGTATTGTTTCCTGTATTTAAAAGACCTGCATATGGTATCTTCTAACATTATCCATGCTATTAACCTCATAACATACAGGCAGGATGGCCAGATGGTCTAAATGGCTGATATAAGGCACCAGTCCCTTAGGTGGCGTTGGTTCGAGTCCCACTCCTGTCATTTCGTTGGCAATCCTATACAAAGTAATGTTTCCTTTATTTTGAACACCTGGACGTGGTATCTTCTACCATCATCAATGCTATTGACTATACAACATACAGGCAGGATGGCCGGATGGTCTAAATGGCTGGGTTAAGGCACAAGTCCCTTAGGTGGCGTGGGTTCGAGTCCCACTCCTGTCATTTTTTGGCATTCCTATACAAAGTAATGTTTCCTTTCTTTTGAACACCTGCACATGGTATCTTGTACCATCATTCATGCTATTGAGAAAATAACATACAGATTGGTTGGGCGAGTGGTCTAAGGCGCTGACTTAAGGCACCAGTCACTTCGGTGGCGTGGGTTTTAGTCTCACTCCTGTCATTTTGTTGACATTCCTATATATAGTATTGTTGCCTGTATTTTGAACACCTGCACGTGGTATCTTCTACCATCATCCATGCTTATGACCACACAACATACAGGCAGGATGGCTGAGTGGTCTAAGTCGCTTGTTTAAGGCAACAGTCACTTCGGTTGCTTTTGTTCGAGTCCCTCTCTTGTCATTTTGCTGACATTCCTATACAAAGTATTGTTTCCTGTATTTTGAACACCTGCAGATAGTATTTTCTACAATCATACTTGCTATGGAGCACACAACATACAGGTAGGATGGCCGAGTGGTCTAAGGCCCTAGTCATTTTTCTGGTGTGGGTTGGAGTCCCACTCCTGTCATTTTGTTGACATTCCTATACAAAGTATTGTTTCCTGTATTTTAAACACCTGCACCTGGTATTATCTACCATCATCCATGCTATTGACCAAATAACATACAGACAGGATTATCGACTGGTCTAAGGCGCTTGTATAAGGCACCAGTCACTTCGGTGGCGTGGGTTTGAGTCTCACTCCTGTCATTTTGTTGACATTCCTATATATAGTATTGTTTCCTGTATTTTGAACACATGCACATGGTATTATCTACCATCATCCATGCTATTGACCAAACAACATACCAGCAGGATGGCCGAGTGGTCTAAGGCGCTGGTTTAAGGCACCAGTTACTTCCGTTGCGTGGGTTCGAGTCCCACTCCTGTCATTTTGTTGGCATTCCTATACAAAGTAATGTTTCCTTTCTTTTGAACACCTGCACATGGTATTATCTACCATCATCCATGCTATTGACCAACTAACATACAGATGGGATGGCCGAGTGGTCTGAGGCGCTGGTTTAAGGCATCAGTCACTTCAGTGGCGTGGGTTCGTGTCCCAGTCTTTTTATTTTGAAGCAATTCCTATATAAAGTATTGTTTCCTAAATTTTAAAGACCTGCACATGGTATCTTCTAACATTATCCATGCTATTAACCTAATAACATACCGGCAGGATGGCCGGCTGGTCTAAGGAGCTGGTTTAAGGCACCAGTCACTTCGCTGGAGTGGATTCGAGTCCCACTCCTGTCATTTTGTTGACATTACTATACAAAGTATTGTTTCCTGTATTTTGAACACCTGCACATGGTATCTTCTACCATCATCCATGCCATTGACTACACAACAAACAGGCAGGATGGCCGAGTGCTCTAAGGCGCTGGTATTAGGCACCATTCACTTCGGTGGCTTGGGTTCGAGTCCCACTCCTGTCAGTTTGTTGACATTCCTATACAAAGTATTGTTTCCTTTATTTCGAACATCTGGACGTGGTATCTTCTACCATCATCAATGCTATTGACAACACAACATAAAGGCAGCATGGCCGGTTGGTCTAAATGGCTGGGTTAAGGCACCAGTCCCTTTGGTGGCGTGGGTTCGAGTCCCAGTCCTGTCATTCTGTTGGCATTCCTATACAAAGTAATGTTTCCTTTCTTTCGAACACCTGCGCATGGTTTCTTGTACCATTAACATGCTATTGACCAAATAAACATAGAGATATTATTGGCGACTGGTCTAAGGCGCTGGTTTAAGGCACCAGTCACTTCGGTGGCGTGGATTCGAGTCCCACTCCTGTCATTTTGTTGACATTACAATACAAAGTATTGTTTTCTGTATTTTGAACACCTGCACATGGTATCTTCTACCATCATCCATTCCATTGACTACACAACAAACAGGCAGGATGGCCGAATGGTCTAAGGAGCTGGTTTAAGGCTTCAGTCACTTTGGTGGAGTGGATTCGAGTCCTACTCCTGTCATTTTGTTGACATTACTATACAAAGTATTGTTTCATTTATTTTGAACACCTGCACATGGTATCTTCTACCATCATCCATGCCATTGACTACACAACATACAGGCAGGATGTCCGAGTGGTCTAAGGCGCTGGTTTTAGGCACCAGTCCCTTCGGTTGCGTGGGTTCGAGTCCCACTCCTGTCATTCTGTTTGCATTCCTATACAAAGTAATGTTTCCTTTCTTTCGAACACCTGCGCATGGTTTCTTGTACCATCATCCATGCTATTGACCAAATAACATAGAGATATTATTGGCGACTGGTCTAAGGCGCTGGTTTAAGGCACCAGTCACTTCGGTGGCAGGGGTTTGAGTCTCACTCCTGTCATTTTGTGGACATTCCTATATATAGTATTGTTTCCTGTATTTTGAACACCTGCACATGGTATTATCTACCATCATCCATGCTATTGACCACACAACATACAGGCAGGATGGCCGAGTGGTCTTTGGCGCTGGTTTAAGGCATCAGTCACTTCAGTGGCGCGGGTTCTTGTCCCACTCTTGTTATTTTGTTGAAATTCCTATACAAAGTATTGTTTCCTATATTTTGAACATCTGCACATGGTATCTTCTACCATCATCCATGCCATTGACTACACAACATACAGGCAGGATGGCCGAGTGGTCTAAGGCGCTGGTTTAAGGCACCAGTCACTTCGGTGGCGTGGGTTCGAGTCCCACTCCTGTCATTTTGTTGACATTACTATACAAATATTGTGTCCTGTATTTTGAACACCTGCACATGGTATCTTCTACCATCATCCATGCCATTGACTACACAAAATACAGGCAAGATGGCCGAGTGGTCTAAGGCCCTGGTTTAAGGCACCAGTCACTTCGGTGGCGTGGGTTCGAGTCCCACTCCTGTCCTTTTGTTGACATAACTATACAAAGTATTGTTTCCTGTATTTTGAACACCTGCACATGGTATATTTTACCATCATCCATGCCATTGACCATACAACATACAGATAAGATGGCCGAGTGGTCTGAGGCGCTGGTTTAAGGCATCAGTCACTTCAGTGGCGTGGGTTCGTGTCCCACTTTTGTTATTTTGATGGCATTCATATACAAAGTAATGTTTCCTTTCTTTTGAACACCTGCACATGGTATCTTCTAACATTATCCATGCTATTAACCTCATAACATACCGGCAGGATGGCTGAGTGGTCTAAGGAGCTGGTTTAAGGCACCAGTCACTTCGGTGGAGTGGATTCGAGTCCCACTCCTGTCATTTTGTTGGTATTCCTATACAAAGTAATGTTTCCTATCTTTTAAACACCTGCACATGGTATCTTCTACCATCATCCATGCCATTGACTACACAACATACAGGCCATATGGCCGAGTGGTCTAAGGCGCTGGTTTAAGGCACCAGTGACTTCGGTGGCGTGGGTTCGAGTCCCACTCCTGTCCTTTTGTTGACATTACTATACATAGTATTGTTTCCTGTATTTTGAACACCTGCACATGGTATATTTTACCATCATCCATGCCATTGACCATACAACATACAGATAGGATGGCCGAGTGGTCTGAGTTGCTGTTTTAAGGCATCAGTCACTTCAGTGGCGTGGGTTCGTGTCCAACTTTTGTTATTTTGATGCAATTCCTATACAAAGTATTGTTTCCTGTATTTTGAACACCTGCACATGGTATCTTCTACCATCATCCATGCCATTGACTACACAACATACAGGCAGGATGGCTGAGTGGTCTAAGGCGCTGGTTTTAGGCACCAGTCCCTTCGGTGGCGTGGGTTTGAGTCCCACTCCTGTCATTCTGTTGGCATTCCTATACAAAGTAATGTTTCCTTTCTTTCGAACCCCTGCGCATGGTTTCTTGTACCATCATCCATGCTATTGACCAAATAACATAGAGATAGGATTGGCGACTGGTCTAAGGCGCTGGTTTAAGGCCCCACTAACTTCGGTGGCGTGGGTTTGAGTCTCACTCCTGTCATTTTGTGGACATTACTATATATAGTATTGTTTCCTGTATTTTGAACACCTGCACATGGTATTATCTACCATCATCCATGCTATTGACCACACAACATAGAGGCAGGATGGCCGAGTGGTCTTTGGCGCTGGTTTAAGGCATCAGTCACTTCAGTGGCGCGGGTTCTTGTCCCACTCTTGTTATTTTGTTGAAATTCCTATACAAAGTATTGTTTCCTGTATTTTGAACATCTGCACATGGTATCTTCTACCATCATCCATGCCATGGACTACACAACATACAGGCAGGATGGCCGAATGGTCTAAGGCGCTGGTATTAGGCACCAGTCACTTCGGTGGCGTGGGTTCGAGTCCCACTCCTGTCATTTTGTTCACATTCCTATACAAAGTATTGTTTCCTGTATTTTGAACACCTGCACATGGTATTATCTACCATCATCCATGCTATTGACCATACAACATACAGATAGGATGGCCGAGTGGTCTGAGGCGCTGGTTTAAGGCATCAGTCACTTCAGTGGCGTGGGTTCGTGTCCAACTTTTGTTATTTCAATGGCATTCCTATACAAAGTAATGTTTCCTTTCTTTTGAACACCTGCACATGGTATCTTCTAACATTATCCATGCTATTTACCTCATAACATACCGGCAGGATGGCCGAGTGGTCTAAGGAGCTGATTTCAGGCACCAGTCACTTCCGTGGAGTGGATTCGAGTCCCACTCCTGTCATTTTGTTGGCATTCCTATACAAAGTAATGTTTCCTTTCTTTTGAACACCTGCACATGGTATCTTGTACCATCATCTATGCTATTGACCAAATAACATACAGATGGGATGGGCGAGTGGTCTAAGGCGCTGACTTAAAGCACCAGTCACTTCGGTGGCGTGGGTTTAAGTCTCACTTCTGTCATTTTGTTGACATTTCTATCTATAGTATTGTTGCCTGTATTTTAAACACTGGCACGTCGTATCTTCTACCATCATCCATGCTTTTGACCAAACAACATACAGGCAGGATGGCTGAGTGGTCTAAGTTGCTTGTTTAAGGCAACAGTCACTTCGGTTGCTTTTGTTCGAGTCCCTCTCTTGTCATTTTGCTGACATTCCTATAAAAAGTATTGTTTCCTGTATTTTGAACACCTGCAGATAGTATTTTCTACCATCATACTTGCTTTTTACTACACAACATAGAGGCAGGATGGTCCAGTGCTCTAAGGCGGTGGTTTCAGGCACCAGTCACTTCGGTGGCGAGGGTTCGAGTCCCACTCCTGTCATTTTGTTGACATTCCTATACAAAGTATTGTTTCCTTTATTTTGAACACCTGGACGTGGTATCTTCTACCATCATCAATGCTATTGACAACACAACATAAAGGCAGGATCGACGGGTGGTCTAAATGGCTGGGTTTAGAAACCAGTCCCTTCGGTGGCGTGGGTTCGAGTCCCACTCCTGTCATTCTGTTGGCATTCCTATATAAAGTAATGTTTCCTTTCTTTTGAACACCTGCACATGGTTTCTTGTACCATCATCCATGCTATTGACCAAATAACATACAGATAGGATGGGCGACTGGTTTTAAGGCGCTTGTTTCAGAGACCAGTCACTTCGGTGGCGTGGGTATGAGTCTCACTCCTGTCATTTTGTTGACATTCCTATATATAGTATTGTTTCCTGTATTTTGAACACCTGCACATGGTATTATCTACCATCATCCATGCTATTGACCATTCAATATACAGATAGGATGGCCGAGTGGTCTGAGGCGCTAGTTTAAGGCATCAGTCACTTCAGTGGCGCGGGTTCGTGTCCCACTCTTGTTATTTTGTTGAAATTCCTATACAAAGTATTGTTTCCTGTATTTAAAAGACCTGCACATGGTATCTTCTAACATTATCCATGCTATTAACCTAATAACATACCGGCAGGATGGCCGAATGGTCTAAGGAGCTGGTTTTAGGCACCAGTCACTTCGGTGGAGTGGATTTGAGTCCCACTCCTGTCATTTTGTTGACATTACTATACAAAGTATTGTTTCCTGTATTCTGAACACCTGCACATGGTATCTTCTACTATCATCCATGCTATTGACCATACAACATACAGATAGGATGGCCGAGTGGTCTGAGGCGCTGGTTTAAGGCATCAGTCACTTCAGTGGCGTGGGTTTGTGTCCCACTTTTGTTATTTTGATGCAATTCCTATACAAAGTATTGTTTCCTGTATTTAAAAGACCTGCATATGGTATCTTCTAACATTATCCATGCTATTAACCTCATAACATACAGGCAGGATGGCCGGATGGTCTAAATGGCTGATATAAGGCACCAGTCCCTTCGGTGGCGTTGGTTCGAGTCCCACTCCTGTCATTTTGTTGACATTCCTATACAAAGTATTGTTTCCTTTATTTTGAACACCTGGACGTGGTATCTTCTACCATCATCAATGCTATTGACAACACAACATAAAGGCAGGATGGCCGGGTGGTCTAAATGGCTGGGTTAAGGCAACAGTCCCTTCGGTGGCATCGGTTCGAGTCCCACTCCTGCCATTCTGTTGGCATTCCTATACAAAGTAATGTTTCCTTTCTTTCGAACACCTGCGCATGGTTTCTTGTACCATCATCCATGCTATTGACCAAATAACATACAGATAGGATTGGCGACTGGTCTAAGGCGCTTGTTTAAGGCACCAGTCACTTCGGTGGCGTTGGTTTGAGTCTCACTTCTGTCATTTTGTGGACATTCCTATATATATTATTGTTTCCTGTATTTTGAACACCTGCACATGGTATTATTTACCATCATCCATGCTATTGACCACACAACATACAGGCAGGATGGCCGAGTGGTCTTTGGCGCTAGTTTAAGGCATCAGTCACTTCAGTGGCGCGGGTTCGTGTCCCACTCTTGTTATTTTGTTGAAATTCCTATACAAAGTATTGTTTCCTGTATTTTGAACATCTGCACATGGTATCTTCTACCATCATCCATGCCATTGACTACACAACATACAGGCAAGATGGCCGAGTGGTCTAAGGCGCTGGTTTTAGGCACCAGTCATTTCGGTGGCGTGGGTTCGAGCCTACTCCTGTCATTTTGTTGACATTACTATACAAAGTATTGTTTCCTGTATTTTGAACACCTGCACATGGTATCTTCTACTATCATCCATGCTATTGACCATACAACATACAGATAGGATGGCCGAGTGGTCTGAGGCGCTGGTTTAAGGCATCAGTCACTTCAGTGGCGTGGGTTTGTGTCCCACTTTTGTTATTTTGATGCAATTCCTATACAAAGTATTGTTTCCTGTATTTAAAAGACCTGCATATGGTATCTTCTAACATTATCCATGCTATTAACCTCATAACATACAGGCAGGATGGCCGGATGGTCTAAATGGCTGATATAAGGCACCAGTCCCTTCGGTGGCGTTGGTTCGAGTCCCACTCCTGTCATTTCGTTTGCAATCCTATACAAAGTAATGTTTCCTTTATTTTGAACACCTGGACGTGGTATCTTCTACCATCATCAATGCTATTGACAATACAACATACAGGCAGAATGGCCGGATGGTCTAAATGGCTGGGTTAAGGCACAAGTCCCTTCGGTGGCGTGGGTTCGAGTCCCACTCCTGTCATTTTTTGGCATTCCTATACAAAGTAATGTTTCCTTTCTTTTGAACACATGCACATGGTATCTTTTACAATCATTCATGCTATTGACCAAATAACATACAGATGGGTTGGGCGAGTGATCTAAGGCGCTGACTTAAGGCAACAGTCACTTCGGTGGCGTGGGTTTTAGTCTCACTCCTGTCATTTTGTTGACATTCCTATATATAGTATTGTTGCCTGTATTTTGAACACCTGCACGTGGTATCTTCTACCTTCATCCATGCTTATGACCACACAACATACAGGCAGGATGGCTGAGTGGTCTAAGTCGCTTGTTTAAGGCAACAGTCACTTCGGTTGCTTTTGTTCGAGTCCCTCTCTTGTCATTTTGCTGACATTCCTATACAAAGTATTGTTTCCTGTATTTTGAACACCTGCAGATAGTATTTTCTACAATCATACTTGCTATGGAGCACACAACATACAGGTAGGATGGCCGAGTGGTCTAAGGCCCTAGTCATTTTTCTGGTGTGGGTTGGAGTCCCACTGCTGTCATTTTGTTGACATTCCTATACAAAGTATTGTTTCCTGTATTTTAAACACCTGCACCTGGTATTATCTACCATCATCCATGCTATTGACCAAATAACATACAGACAGGATTGGCGACTGGTCTAAGGCGCTTGTATAAGGCACCAGTCACTTCGGTGGCTTGGGTTTGAGTCTCACTCCTGTCATTTTGTTGACATTCCTATATATAGTATTGTTTCCTGTATTTTGAACACATGCACATGGTATTATCTACCATCATCCATGCTATTGACCAAACAACATACCAGCAGGATGGCCGAGTGGTCTAAGGCGCTGGTTTAAGGCACCAGTTACTTCCGTTGCGTGGGTTCGAGTCCCACTCCTGTCATTTTGTTGACATTCCTATACAAAGTATTGTTTCCTGTATTTTGAACACCTGCACATGGTATTATCTACCAACATCCATGCTATTGACCATACAATATACAGATAGGATGGCCGAGTGGTCTGAGGCGCTGGTTTAAGGCATCAGTCACTTCAGTGGCGTGGGTTCGTGTCCCAGTCTTTTTATTTTGATGCAATTCCTATACAAAGTATTGTTTCCTATATTTTAAAGACCTGCACATGGTATCTTCTAACATTATCCATGCTATTAACCTAATAACATACCGGCAGGATGGCCGGCTGGTCTAAGGAGCTGGTTTAAGGCACCAGTCACTTCGGTGGAGTGGATTCGAGTCCCACTCCTGTCATTTTGTTGACATTACTATACAAAGTATTGTTTCCTGTATTTTGAACACCTGCACATGGTATCTTCTACCATCATCCATGCCATTGACTACACAACAAACAGGCAGGATGGCCGAGTGCTCTAAGGCGCTGGTTTTAGGCACCATTCACTTCGGTGGCTTGGGTTCGAGTCCCACTCCTGTCAGTTTGTTGACATTCCTATACAAAGTATTGTTTCCTTTATTTCGAACATCTGGACGTGGTATCTTCTACCATCATCAATGCTATTGACAACACAACATAAAGGCAGCATGGCCGGGTGGTCTAAATGGCTGGGTTAAGGCACCAGTCCCTTTGTAGGCGTGGGTTCGAGTCCCAGTCCTGTCATTCTGTTGGCATTCCTATACAAAGTAATGTTTCCTTTCTTTCGAACACCTGCGCATGGTTTCTTTTACCATTAACATGCTATTGACCAAATAACATAGAGATATTATTGGCGACTGGTCTAAGGCGCTGGTTTAAGGCACCAGTCACTTCGGTGGCGTGGATTCGAGTCCCACTCCTGTCATTTTGTTGACATTACTATACAAAGTATTGTTTTCTGTATTTTGAACACCTGCACATGGTATCTTCTACCATCATCCATTCCATTGACTACACAACAAACAGGCAGGATGGCCGAATGGTCTAAGGAGCTGGTTTAAGGCTTCAGTCACTTTGGTGGAGTGGATTCGAGTCCTACTCCTGTCATTTTGTTGACATTACTATACAAAGTATTGTTTCATTTATTTTGAACACCTGCACATGGTATCTTCTACCATCATCCATGCCATTGACTACACAACATACAGGCAGGATGTCCGAGTGGTCTAAGGCGCTGGTTTTAGGCACCAGTCCCTTCGGTTGCGTGGGTTCGAGTCCCACTCCTGTCATTCTGTTTGCATTCCTATACAAAGTAATGTTTCCTTTCTTTCGAACACCTGCGCATGGTTTCTTGTACCATCATCCATGCTATTGACCAAATAACATAGAGATATTATTGGCGACTGGTCTAAGGCGCTGGTTTAAGGCACCAGTCACTTCGCTGGCGTGGGTTTGAGTCTCACTCCTGTCATTTTGTGGACATTCCTATATATAGTATTGTTTCCTGTATTTTGAACACCTGCACATGGTATTATCTACCATCATCCATGCTATTGACCACACAACATACAGGCAGGATGGCCGAGTGGTCTTTGGCGCTGGTTTAAGGCATCAGTCACTTCAGTGGCGCGGGTTCTTGTCCCACTCTTGTTATTTTGTTGAAATTCCTATACAAAGTATTGTTTCCTATATTTTGAACATCTGCACATGGTATCTTCTACCATCATCCATGCCATTGACTACACAACATACAGGCAGGATGGCCGAGTGGTCTAAGGCGCTGGTTTAAGGCACCAGTCACTTCGGTGGCGTGGGTTCGAGTCCCACTCCTGTCATTTTGTTGACATTACTATACAAATATTGTGTCCTGTATTTTGAACACCTGCACATGGTATCTTCTACCATCATACATGCCATTGACTACACAAAATACAGGCAAGATGGCCGAGTGGTCTAAGGCCCTGGTTTAAGGCACCAGTCACTTCGGTGGCGTGGGTTCGAGTCCCACTCCTGTCCTTTTGTTGACATTACTATACAAAGTATTGTTTCCTGTATTTTGAACACCTGCACATGGTATATTTTACCATCATCCATGCCATTGACCATACAACATACAGATAAGATGGCCGAGTGGTCTGAGGCGCTGGTTTAAGGCATCAGTCACTTCAGTGGCGTGGGTTGGTGTCCCACTTTTGTTATTTTGATGGCATTCCTATACAAAGTAATGTTTCCTTTCTTTTGAACACCTGCACATGGTATCTTCTAACATTATCCATGCTATTAACCTCATAACATACCGGCAGGATGGCTGAGTGGTCTAAGGAGCTGGTTTAAGGCACCAGTCACTTCGGTGGAGTGGATTCGAGTCCCACTCCTGTCATTTTGTTGGCATTCCTATACAAAGTAATGTTTCCTATCTTTTAAACACCTGCACATGGTATCTTCTACCATCATCCATGCCATTGACTACACAACATACAGGCCATATGGCCGAGTGGTCTAAGGCGCTGATTTAAGGCACCAGTCACTTCGGTGGCGTGGGTTCGAGTCCCACTCCTGTCCATTTGTTGACATTACTATACATAGTATTGTTTCCTGTATTTTGAACACCTGCACATGGTATATTTTACCATCATCCATGCCATTGCCCATACAACATACAGATAGGATGGCCGAGTGGTCTGAGTTGCTGTTTTAAGGCATCAGTCACTTCAGTGGCGTGGGTTCGTGTCCAACTTTTGTTATTTTGATGCAATTCCTATACAAAGTATTGTTTCCTGTATTTTGAACACCTGCACATGGTATCTTCTACCATCATCCATGCCATTGACTACACAACATACAGGCAGGATGGCCGAGTGGTCTAAGGCGCTGGTTTTAGGCACCAGTCCCTTCGGTGGCGTGGGTTTGAGTCCCACTCCTGTCATTCTGTTGGCATTCCTATACAAAGTAATGTTTCCTTTCTTTCGAACACCTGCGCATGGTTTCTTGTACCATCATCCATGCTATTGACCAAATAACATAGAGATAGGATTGGCGACTGGTCTAAGGCGCTGGTTTAAGGCACCAGTCACTTTGGTGGCGTGGGTTTGAATCTCACTCCTGTCATTTTGTGGACATTCCTATATATAGTATTGTTTCCTGTATTTTGAACACCTGCACATGGTATTATCTACCATCATCCATGCTATTGACCACACAACATACAGGCAGGATGGCCGAGTGGTCTTTGGCGCTGGTTCAAGGCATCAGTCACTTCAGTGGCGTGGGTTCTTGTCCCACTCTTGTTATTTTGTTGAAATTCCTATACAAAGTAATGTTTCCTTTCTTTTGAACACCTGCACATGGTATCTTCTAACATTATCCATGCTATTAACCTCATAACATCCCGGCAGGATGGCTGAGTGGTCTAAGGAGCTGGTTTAAGGCACCAGTCACTTCGGTGGAGTGGATTCGAGTCCCACTCCTGTCATTTTGTTGGCATTCCTATACAAAGTAATGTTTCCTTTCTTTTGAACACCTGCACATGGTATCTTCTACCATCATCCATGCCATTGACCAAATAACATACAGATGGGATGGGCGAGTGGTCTAAGGCGCTGACTTAAGGCACCAGTCACTTCGGTGGCGTGGGTTTAAGTCTCACTCCTGTCATTTTGCTGACATTTCTATCTATAGTATTGTTGCCTGTATTTTAAACACTGGCACGTCGTATCTTCTACCATCATCCATGCTTTTGACCACACAACATACAGGCAGGATGGCTGAGTGGTCTAAGTTGCTTGTTTAAGGCAACAGTCACTTCGGTTGCTTTTGTTCGAGTCCCTCTCTTGTCATTTTGCCGACATTCCTATAAAAAGTATTGTTTCCTGTATTTTGAACACCTGCAGATAGTATTTTCTACCATCATACTTGCTATTTACTACACAACATAGAGGCAGGATGGTCCAGTGCTCTAAGGCGGTGGTTTCAGGCACCAGTCACTTCGGTGGCGTGGGTTCGACTCCCACTCCTGTCATTTTGTTGACATTCCTATACAAAGTATTGCTTACTTTATTTTGAACACCTGGACGTGGTATCTTCTACCATCATCAATGCTATTGACAACACAACATAAAGGCCGGATCGACGGGTGGTCTAAATGGCTGGGTTTAGAAACCAGTCCCTTCGGTGGCGTGGGTTCGAGTCCCACTCCTGTCATTCTGTTGGCATTCCTATATAAAGTAATGTTTCCTTTCTTTTGAACACCTGCACATGGTTTCTTGTACCATCATCCATGCTATTGACCAAATAACATACAGATAGGATGGGCGACTGGTTTTAAGGCGCTTGTTTCAGGCACCAGTCACTTCGGTGGCGTGGGTATGAGTCTCACTCCTGTCATTTTGTTGACATTCCTATATATAGTATTGTTTCCTGTATTTTGAACACTTGCACATGGTATTATCTACCATCATCAATGCTATTGACAACACAACATACAGGCAGGATCGACGGGTGGTCTAAATGGCTGGGTTTAGAAACCAGTCCCTTCGGTGGCGTGGGTTCGAGTCCCACTCCTGTCATTCTGTTGGCATTCCTATATAAAGTAATGTTTCCTTTCTTTTGAACACCTGCCCATGGTATCTTCTAACATTATCCATGCTATTAACCTAAAAACATACCGGCAGGATGGCCGAATGGTCTAAGGAGCTGGTTTTAGGCAGCAGTCACTTCGGTGGAGTGGATTCGAGTCCCACTCCTGTCATTTTGTTGACATTACTATACAAAGTATTGTTTCATTTATTTTGAACACCTGCACATGGTATCTTCTACCATCATCCATGCCATTGACTACACAACATACAGGCAGGATGTCCGAGTGGTCTAAGGCGCTGGTTTTAGGCACCAGTCCCTTCGGTTGCGTGGGTTCGAGTCCCACTCCTGTCATTCTGTTTGCATTCCTATACAAAGTAATGTTTCCTTTCTTTCGAACACCTGCGCATGGTTTCTTGTACCATCATCCATGCTATTGACCAAATAACATAGAGATATTATTGGCGACTGGTCTAAGGCGCTGGTTTAAGGCACCAGTCACTTCGCTGGCGTGGGTTTGAGTCTCACTCCTGTCATTTTGTGGACATTCCTATATATAGTATTGTTTCCTGTATTTTGAACACCTGCACATGGTATTATCTACCATCATCCATGCTATTGACCACACAACATACAGGCAGGATGGCCGAGTGGTCTTTGGCGCTGGTTTAAGGCATCAGTCACTTCAGTGGCGCGGGTTCTTGTCCCACTCTTGTTATTTTGTTGAAATTCCTATACAAAGTATTGTTTCCTATATTTTGAACATCTGCACATGGTATCTTCTACCATCATCCATGCCATTGACTACACAACATACAGGCAGGATGGCCGAGTGGTCTAAGGCGCTGGTTTAAGGCACCAGTCACTTCGGTGGCGTGGGTTCGAGTCCCACTCCTGTCATTTTGTTGACATTACTATACAAATATTGTGTCCTGCATTTTGAACACCTGCACATGGTATCTTCTACCATCATCCATGCCATTGACTACACAAAATACAGGCAAGATGGCCGAGTGGTCTAAGGCCCTGGTTTAAGGCACAAGTCACTTCGGTGGCGTGGGTTCGAGTCCCACTCCTGTCCTTTTGTTGACATTACTATACAAAGTATTGTTTCCTGTATTTTGAACACCTGCACATGGTATATTTTACCATCATCCATGCCATTGACCATACAACATACAGATAAGATGGCCGAGTGGTCTGAGGCGCTGGTTTAAGGCATCAGTCACTTCAGTGGTGTGGGTTCGTGTCCCACTTTTGTTATTTTGATGGCATTCCTATACAAAGTAATGTTTCCTTTCTTTTGAACACCTGCACATGGTATCTTCTAACATTATCTATGCTATTAACCTCATAACATACCGGCAGGATGGCTGAGTGGTCTAAGGAGCTGGTTTAAGGCACCAGTCACTTCGGTGGAGTGGATTCGAGTCCCACTCCTGTCATTTTGTTGGCATTCCTATACAAAGTAATGTTTCCTATCTTTTAAACACCTGCACATGGTATCTTCTACCATCATCCATGCCATTGACTACACAACATACAGGCCATATGGCCGAGTGGTCTAAGGCGCTGATTTAAGGCACCAGTCACTTCGGTGGCGTGGGTTCGAGTCCCACTCCTGTCCTTTTGTTGACATTACTATACATAGTATTGTTTCCTGTATTTTGAACACCTGCACATGGTATATTTTACCATCATCCATGCCATTGCCCATACAACATACAGATAGGATGGCCAAGTGGTCTGAGTTGCTGTTTTAAGGCATCAGTCACTTCAGTGGCGTGGGTTCGTGTCCAACTTTTGTTATTTTGATGCAATTCCTATACAAAGTATTGTTTCCTGTATTTTGAACACCTGCACATGGTATCTTCTACCATCATCCATGCCATTGACTACACAACATACAGGCAGGATGGCCGAGTGGTCTAAGGCGCTGGTTTTAGGCACCAGTCCCTTCGGTGGCGTGGGTTTGAGTCCCACTCCTGTCATTCTGTTGGCATTCCTATACAAAGTAATGTTTCCTTTCTTTCGAACACCTGCGCATGGTTTCTTGTACCATCATCCATGCTATTGACCAAATAACATAGAGATAGGATTGGCGACTGGTCTAAGGCGCTGGTTTAAGGCACCAGTCACTTCGCTGGCGTGGGTTTGAATCTCACTCCTGTCATTTTGTGGACATTCCTATATATAGTATTGTTTCCTGTATTTTGAACACCTGCACATGGTATTATCTACCATCATCCATGCTATTGACCACACAACATACAGGCAGGATGGCCGAGTGGTCTTTGGCGCTGGTTTAAGGCATCAGTCACTTCAGTGGCGTGGGTTCTTGTCCCACTCTTGTTATTTTGTTGAAATTCCTATACAAAGTAATGTTTCCTTTCTTTTGAACACCTGCACATGGTATCTTCTAACATTATCCATGCTATTAACCTCATAACATCCCGGCAGGATGGCTGAGTGGTCTAAGGAGCTGGTTTAAGGCACCAGTCACTTCGGTGGAGTGGATTCGAGTCCCACTCCTGTCATTTTGTTGGCATTCCTATACAAAGTAATGTTTCCTTTCTTTTGAACACCTGCACATGGTATCTTCTACCATCATCCATGCCATTGACCAAATAACATACAGATGGGATGGGCGAGTGGTCTAAGGCGCTGACTTAAGGCACCAGTCACTTCGGTGGCGTGGGTTTAAGTCTCACTCCTGTCATTTTGTTGACATTTCTATCTATAGTATTGTTGCCTGTATTTTAAACACTGGCACGTCGTATCTTCTACCATCATCCATGCTTTTGACCACACAACATACAGGCAGGATGGCTGAGTGGTCTAAGTTGCTTGTTTAAGGCAACAGTCACTTCGGTTGCTTTTGTTCGAGTCCCTCTCTTGTCATTTTGCCGACATTCCTATAAAAAGTATTGTTTCCTGTATTTTGAACACCTGCAGATAGTATTTTCTACCATCATACTTGCTATTTACTACACAACATAGAGGCAGGATGGTCCAGTGCTCTAAGGCGGTGGTTTCAGGCACCAGTCACTTCGGTGGCGTGGGTTCGACTCCCACTCCTGTCATTTTGTTGACATTCCTATACAAAGTATTGCTTACTTTATTTTGAACACCTGGACGTGGTATCTTCTACCATCATCAATGCTATTGACAACACAACATAAAGGCAGGATCGACGGGTGGTCTAAATGGCTGGGTTTAGAAACCAGTCCCTTCGGTGGCGTGGGTTCGAGTCCCACTCCTGTCATTCTGTTGGCATTCCTATATAAAGTAATGTTTCCTTTCTTTTGAACACCTGCACATGGTTTCTTGTACCATCATCCATGCTATTGACCAAATAACATACAGATAGGATGGGCGACTGGTTTTAAGGCGCTTGTTTCAGGCACCAGTCACTTCGGTGGCGTGGGTATGAGTCTCACTCCTGTCATTTTGTTGACATTCCTATATATAGTATTGTTTCCTGTATTTTGAACACTTGCACATGGTATTATCTACCATCATCAATGCTATTGACAACACAACATAAAGGCAGGATCGACGGGTGGTCTAAATGGCTGGGTTTAGAAACCAGTCCCTTCGGTGGCGTGGGTTCGAGTCCCACTCCTGTCATTCTGTTGGCATTCCTATATAAAGTAATGTTTCCTTTCTTTTGAACACCTGCCCATGGTATCTTCTAACATTATCCATGCTATTAACCTAAAAACATACCGGCAGGATGGCCGAATGGTCTGAGGAGCTGGTTTTAGGCACCAGTCACTTCGGTGGAGTGGATTCGAGTCCCACTCCTGTCATTTTGTTGACATTACTATACAAAGTATTGTTTCCTGTATTTTGAACACCTGCACATGGTATCTTCTACCATAATCCATGACATTGACTACACAAAAAACAGGCAGGATGGCCGAGTGGTCCAAGGCGCTGGTTTTAGGCACCAGTCACTTCGGTGGCGTGGGTTCGAGTCCCACTCCTGTCATTTTGTTGACATTCCTATACAAAGTATTGTTTCCTTTATTTCGAACACCTGGACGTGGTATCTTCTACCATCATCAATGCTATTGACAACACAACATAAAGGCAGGATGGCCGGGTGGTCTAAATGGCTGGGTTAAGGCACCAGTCCCTTTGGCGGCATCGGTTCGAGTCCCACTCCTGCCATTCTGTTGGCATTCCTATACAAAGTAATGTTTCCTTTCTTTCGAACACCTGCGCATGGTTTCTTGTACCGTCATCCATGCTATTGACCAAATAACATACAGATAGGATTTGCGACTGGTCTAAGGCGCTTGTTTAAGGCATCAGTCACTTCAGTGGCGCGGGTTCGTGTCCCAATCTTGTTATTTTGTTGAAATTCCTATACAAAGTATTGTTTCCTGTATTTTGAACATCTGCACATGGTATCTTCTACCATCATCCATGCCATTGACTACACAACATACTGGCAGGATGGCCGAGTGGTCTAAGGCGCTGGTTTTAGGCACCAGTCACTTCGGTGGCGTGGGTTCGAGTCCCACTCCTGTCATTTTGTTGACATTACTATAAAAAGTATTGTTTCCTGTATTTTGAACACCTGCACATGGTATCTTCTACTATCATCCATGCTATTGACCATACAACATACAGATAGGATGGCCGAGTGGTCTGAGGCGCTGGTTTAAGGCATCAGTCACTTCAGTGGCGTGGGTTTGTGTCCCACTTTTGTTATTTTGATGCAATTCCTATACAAAGTATTGTTTCCTGTATTTAAAAGACCTGCATATGGTATCTTCTAACATTATCCATGCTAATAACCTCATAACATACAGGCAGGATGGCTGGATGGTCTAAATGGCTGATATAAGGCACCAGTCCCTTCGGTGGCGTTGGTTCGAGTCCCACTCCTGTCATTTCGTTGGCAATCCTATACAAAGTAATGTTTCCTTTATTTTGAACACCTGGACGTGGTATCTTCTACCATCATCAATGCTATTGACAATACAACATACAGGCAGGATGGCCGGATGGTCTAAATGGCTGGGTTAAGGCACAAGTCCCTTCGGTGGCGTGGGTTCGAGTCCCACTCCTGTCATTTTTTGGCATTCCTATACAAAGTAATGTTTCCTTTCTTTTCAACACCTGCACATGGTATCTTGTACCATCATTCATGCTATTGACCAAATAACATACAGATGGGTTGGGCGAGTGGTCTAAGGCGCTGACTTAAGGCACCAGTCACTTCGGTGGCGTGGGTTTTAGTCTCACTCCTGTCATTTTGTTGACATTCCTATATATAGTATTGTTGCCTGTATTTTGAACACCTGCACGTGGTATCTTCTACCATCATCCATGCTTATGACCACACAACATACAGGCAGGATGGCTGAGTGGTCTAAGTCGCTTTTTTAAGGCAACAGTCACTTCGGTTGCTTTTGTTCGAGTCCCTCTCTTGTCATTTTGCTGACATTCCTATACAAAGTATTGTTTCCTGTAATCTGAACACCTGCAGATAGTATTTTCTACAATCATAATTGCTATGGAGCACACAACATACAGGTAGGATGGCCGAGTGGTCTAAGGCCCTAGTCATTTTTCCGGTGTGGGTTGGAGTCCCACTGCTGTCATTTTGTTGACATTCCTATACAAAGTATTGTTTCCTGTATTTTAAACACCTGCACCTGGTATTATCTACCATCATCCATGCTATTGACCAAATAACATACAGACAGGATTGGCGACTGGTCTAAGGCGCTTGTATAAGGCACCAGTCACTTCGGTGGCATGGGTTTGAGTCTCACTCCTGTCATTTTGTTGACATTATTATATATAGTATTGTTTCCTGTATTTTGAACACATGCACATGGTATTATCTACCATCATCCATGCTATTGACCAAACAACATACCAGCAGGATGGCCGAGTGGTCTAAGGCGCTGGTTTAAGGCACCAGTTACTTCCGTTGCGTGGGTTCGAGTCCCACTCCTGTCATTTTGTTGACATTCCTATACAAAGTATTGTTTCCTGTATTTTGAACACCTGCACATGGTATTATCTACCATCATCCATGCTATTGACCATACAATATACAGATAGGATGGCCGAGTGGTCTGAGGCGCTGGTTTAAGGCATCAGTCACTTCAGTGGCGTGGGTTCGTGTCCCAGTCTTTTTATTTTGATGCAATTCCTATACCATTTATTGTTTCCTGTATTTTAAAGACCTGCACATGGTATCTTCTAACATTATCCATGCTATTAACCTAATAACATACCGGCAGGATGGCCGGCTGGTCTAAGGAGCTGGTTTAAGGCACCAGTCACTTCGGTGGAGTGGATTCGAGTCCCACTCCTGTCATTTTGTTGACATTACTATACAAAGTATTGTTTCCTGTATTTTGAACACCTGCACATGGTATCTTCTACCATCATCCATGCCATTGACTACACAACAAACAGGCAGGATGGCCGAGTGCTCTAAGGCGCTGGTTTTAGGCACCTTTCACTTCGGTGGCTTGGGTTCGAGTCCCACTCCTGTCAGTTTGTTGACATTCCTATACAAAGTATTGTTTCCTTTATTTCGAACATCTGGACGTGGTATCTTCTACCATCATCAATGCTATTGACAACACAACATAAAGGCAGCATTGCCGGGTGGTCTAAATGGCTGGGTTAAGGCACCAGTCCCTTTGGTGACGTGGGTTCGAGTCCCACTCCTGTCATTCTGTTGGCATTCCTATACAAAGTAATGTTTCCTTTCTTTCGAACACCTGCGCATGGTTTCTTGTACCATTAACATGCTATTGACCAAATAACATAGAGATATTATTGGCGACTGGTCTAAGGCGCTGGTTTAAGGCACCAGTCACTTCGGTGGCGTGGATTCGAGTCCCACTCCTGTCATTTTGTTGACATTACTATACAAAGTATTGTTTTCTGTATTTTGAACACCTGCACATGGTATCTTCTACCATCATCCATTCCATTGACTACACAACAAACAGGCAGGATGGCCGAATGGTCTAAGGAGCTGGTTTAAGGCTTCAGTCACTTTGGTGGAGTGGATTCGAGTCCTACTCCTGTCATTTTGTTGACATTACTATACAAAGTTTTGTTTCATTTATTTTGAACACCTGCACATGGTATCTTCTACCATCATCCATGCCATTGACTACACAACATACAGGCAGGATGTCCGAGTGGTCTAAGGCGCTGGTTTTAGGCACCAGTCCCTTCGGTTGCGTGGGTTCCAGTCCCACTCCTGTCATTCTGTTTGCATTCCTATACAAAGTAATGTTTCCTTTCTTTCGAACACCTGCGCATGGTTTCTTGTACCATCATCCATGCTATTGACCAAATAACATAGAGATATTATTGGCGACTTGTCTAAGGCGCTGGTTTAAGGCACCAGTCACTTCGGTGGCGTGGGTTTGAGTCTCACTCCTGTCATTTTGTGGACATTCCTATATATAGTATTGTTTCCTGTATTTTGAACACCTGCACATGGTATTATCTACCATCATCCATGCTATTGACCACACAACATACAGGCAGGATGGCCGAGTGGTCTTTGGCGCTGGTTTAAGGCATCAGTCACTTCAGTGGCGCGGGTTCTTGTCCCACTCTTGTTATTTTGTTGAAATTCCTATACAAAGTATTGTTTCCTGTATTTTGAACATCTGCACATGGTATCTTCTACCATCATCCATGCCATTGACTACACAACATACAGGCAGGATGGCCGAGTGGTCTAAGGCGCTGGTTTAAGGCACCAGTCACTTCGGTGGCGTGGGTTCGAGTCCCACTCCTGTCATTTTGTTGACATTACTATACAAATATTGTGTCCTGTATTTTGAACACCTGCACATGGTATCTTCTACCATCATCCATGCCATTGACTACACAAAATACAGGCAAGATGGCCGAGTGGTCTAAGGCGCTGGTTTAAGGCACCAGTCACTTCGGTGGCGTGGGTTCGAGTCCCACTCCTGTCGTTTTGTTGACATTACTATACATAGTATTGTTTCCTGTATTTTGAACACCTGCACATGGTATATTTTACCATCATCCATGCCATTGACCATACAACATACAGATAGGATGGCCGAGTGGTCTGAGTTGCTGGTTTAAGGCATGAGTCACTTCAGTGGCGTGGGTTCGTGTCCAACTTTTGTTATTTTGATGCAATTCCTATACAAAGTATTGTTTCCTGTATTTAAAAGACCTGCACAAGGTATCTTCTAACATTATCCATGCTATTAACCTCATAACATACCGGCAGGATGGCCGAGTGGTCTAAGGAGCTGGTTTAAGGCACCAGTCACTTCGGTGGAGTGGATTCGAGTCCCACTCCTGTCATTTTGTTGACATTACTATACAAAGTATTGTTTCCTTTCTTTTGAACACCTGCACATGGTATCTTGTACCATTATCCATGTTATTGACCAAATAACATACAGATGGGATGGGCGAGTGGTCTAAGGCGCTGACTTAAGGCACCAGTCACTTCGGTGGCGTGGGTTTAAGTCTCACTCCTGTCATTTTGTTGACATTCCTATTTATAGTATTGTTGCCTGTATTTTAAACACTGGCACGTCGTATCTTCTACCATCATCCATGCTTTTGACCACACAATATACAGGCAGGATGGCTGAGTGGTCTAAGTCGCTTGTTTAAGGCAACAGTCATTTCGGTTGCTTTTGTTCGAGTCCCTCTCTTGTCATTTTGCTGACATTCCTATACAAAGTATTGTTTCCTGTATTTTGAACACCTGCAGATAGTATCTTCTACCATCATACTTGCTAGTTACTACACAACATAGAGGCAGGATGGTCCAGTGGTCTAAGGCGCTGGTTTTAGGCACCAGTCACTTCGGTGGAGTGGGTTCGAGTCCCACTCCTGTCATTTTGTTGACATTCCTATACAAAGTATTGTTTCCTTTATTTCGAACACCTGGACGTGGTATCTTCTACCATCATCAGTGCTATTGACAACACAACATAAAGGCAGGATCGACGGGTGGTCTAAATGGCTGGGTTTAGAAACCAGTCCCTTCGGTGGCGTGGGTTCGAGTCCCACTCCTGTCATTTTGTTGACATTCCTATACAAAGTATTGTTTCCTTTATTTCGAACACCTGGACGTGGTATCTTCTACCATCATCATTGCTATTGACAACGCAACATAAAGGCAGGATGGCCGGGTGGTCTAAATGGCTGGGTTAAGGCACCAGTCCCTTCGGTGGCATGGGTTCGAGTCCCACTCCTGTCATTCTGTTGGCATTCCTATACAAAGTAATGTTTCCTTTCTTTCGAACACCTGCGCATGGTTTCTTGTACCATCATCCATGCTATTGACCAAATAACATAGAGATAGGATTGGCGACTGGTCTAAGGCGCTGGTTTAAGGCACCAGTCACTTCGGTGGCGTGGGTTTGAATCCCACTCCTGTCCTTTTGTTGACATTACTATACATAGTATTGTTTCCTGTATTTTGAACACCTGCACATGGTATATTTTACCATCATCCATGCCATTGCCCATACAACATACAGATAGGATGGCCGAGTGGTCTGAGTTGCTGTTTTAAGGCATCAGTCACTTCAGTGGCGTGGGTTCGTGTCCAACTTTTGTTATTTTGATGCAATTCCTATACAAAGTATTGTTTCCTGTATTTTGAACACCTGCACATGGTATCTTCTACCATCATCCATGCCATTGACTACACAACATACAGGCAGGATGGCCGAGTGGTCTAAGGCGCTGGTTTTAGGCACCAGTCCCTTCGGTGGCGTGGGTTTGAGTCCCACTCCTGTCATTCTGTTGGCATTCCTATACAAAGTAATGTTTCCTTTCTTTCGAACACCTGCGCATGGTTTCTTGTACCATCATCCATGCTATTGACCAAATAACATAGAGATAGGATTGGCGACTGGTCTAAGGCGCTGGTTTAAGGCACCAGTCACTTCGGTGGCGTGGGTTTGAATCTCACTCCTGTCATTTTGTGGACATTCCTATATATAGTATTGTTTCCTGTATTTTGAACACCTGCACATGGTATTATCTACCATCATCCATGCTATTGACCACACAACATACAGGCAGGATGGCCGAGTGGTCTTTGGCGCTGGTTTAAGGCATCAGTCACTTCAGTGGCGTGGGTTCTTGTCCCACTCTTGTTATTTTGTTGAAATTCCTATACAAAGTAATGTTTCCTTTCTTTTGAACACCTGCACATGGTATCTTCTAACATTATCCATGCTATTAACCTCATAACATCCCGGCAGGATGGCTGAGTGGTCTAAGGAGCTGGTTTAAGGCACCAGTCACTTCGGTGGAGTGGATTCGAGTCCCACTCCTGTCATTTTGTTGGCATTCCTATACAAAGTAATGTTTCCTTTCTTTTGAACACCTGCACATGGTATCTTCTACCATCATCCATGCCATTGACCAAATAACATACAGATGGGATGGGCGAGTGGTCTAAGGCGCTGACTTAAGGCACCAGTCACTTCGGTGGCGTGGGTTTAAGTCTCACTCCTGTCATTTTGTTGACATTTCTATCTATAGTATTGTTGCCTGTATTTTAAACACTGGCACGTCGTATCTTCTACCATCATCCATGCTTTTGACCACACAACATACAGGCAGGATGGCTGAGTGGTCTAAGTTGCTTGTTTAAGGCAACAGTCACTTCGGTTGCTTTTGTTCGAGTCCCTCTCTTGTCATTTTGCCGACATTCCTATAAAAAGTATTGTTTCCTGTATTTTGAACACCTGCAGATAGTATTTTCTACCATCATACTTGCTATTTACTACACAACATAGAGGCAGGATGGTCCAGTGCTCTAAGGCGGTGGTTTCAGGCACCAGTCACTTCGGTGGCGTGGGTTCGACTCCCACTCCTGTCATTTTGTTGACATTCCTATACAAAGTATTGCTTACTTTATTTTGAACACCTGGACGTGGTATCTTCTACCATCATCAATGCTATTGACAACACAACATAAAGGCAGGATTGACGGGTGGTCTAAATGGCTGGGTTTAGAAACCAGTCCCTTCGGTGGCGTGGGTTCGAGTCCCACTCCTGTCATTCTGTTGGCATTCCTATATAAAGTAATGTTTCCTTTCTTTTGAACACCTGCACATGGTTTCTTGTACCATCATCCATGCTATTGACCAAATAACATACAGATAGGATGGGCGACTGGTTTTAAGGCGCTTGTTTCGGGCACCAGTCACTTCGGTGGCGTGGGTATGAGTCTCACTCCTGTCATTTTGTTGACATTCCTATATATAGTATTGTTTCCTGTATTTTGAACACTTGCACATGGTATTATCTACCATCATCAATGCTATTGACAACACAACATAAAGGCAGGATCGACGGGTGGTCTAAATGGCTGGGTTTAGAAACCAGTCCCTTCGGTGGCGTGGGTTCGAGTCCCACTCCTGTCATTCTGTTGGCATTCCTATATAAAGTAATGTTTCCTTTCTTTTGAACACCTGCCCATGGTATCTTCTAACATTATCCATGCTATTAACCTAAAAACATACCGGCAGGATGGCCGAATGGTCTAAGGAGCTGGTTTTAGGCACCAGTCACTTCGGTGGAGTGGATTCGAGTCCCACTCCTGTCATTTTGTTGACATTACTATACAAAGTATTGTTTCCTGTATTTTGAACACCTGCACATGGTATCTTCTACCATAATCCATGACATTGACTACACAAAAAACAGGCAGGATGGCCGAGTGGTCCAAGGCGCTGGTTTTAGGCACCAGTCACTTCGGTGGCGTGGGTTCGAGTCCCACTCCTGTCATTTTGTTGACATTCCTATACAAAGTATTGTTTCCTTTATTTCGAACACCTGGACGTGGTATCTTCTACCATCATCAATGCTATTGACAACACAACATAAAGGCAGGATGGCCGGGTGGTCTAAATGGCTGGGTTAAGGCACCAGTCCCTTCGGTGGCATCGGTTCGAGTCCCACTCCTGCCATTCTGTTGGCATTCCTATACAAAGTAATGTTTCCTTTCTTTCGAACACCTGCGCATGGTTTCTTGTACCGTCATCCATGCTATTGACCAAATAACATACAGATAGGATTTGCGACTGGTCTAAGGCGCTTGTTTAAGGCATCAGTCACTTCAGTGGCGCGGGTTCGTGTCCCACTCTTGTTATTTTGTTGAAATTCCTATACAAAGTATTGTTTCCTGTATTTTGAACATCTGCACATGGTATCTTCTACCATCATCCATGCCATTGACTACACAACATACTGGCAGGATGGCCGAGTGGTCTAAGGCGCTGGTTTTAGGCACCAGTCACTTCGGTGGCGTGGGTTCGAGTCCCACTCCTGTCATTTTGTTGACATTACTATAAAAAGTATTGTTTCCTGTATTTTGAACACCTGCACATGGTATCTTCTACTATCATCCATGCTATTGACCATACAACATACAGATAGGATGGCCGAGTGGTCTGAGGCGCTGGTTTAAGGCATCAGTCACTTCAGTGGCGTGGGTTTGTGTCCCACTTTTGTTATTTTGATGCAATTCCTATACAAAGTATTGTTTCCTGTATTTAAAAGACCTGCATATGGTATCTTCTAACATTATCCATGCTATTAACCTCATAACATACAGGCAGGATGGCCGGATGGTCTAAATGGCTGATATAAGGCACCAGTCCCTTCGGTGGCGTTGGTTCGAGTCCCACTCCTGTCATTTCGTTGGCAATCCTATACAAAGTAATGTTTCCTTTATTTTGAACACCTGGACGTGGTATCTTCTACCATCATCAATGCTATTGACAATACAACATACAGGCAGGATGGCCGGATGGTCTAAATGGCTGGGTTAAGGCACAAGTCCCTTCGGTGGCGTGGGTTCGAGTCCCACTCCTGTCATTTTTTGGCATTCCTATACAAAGTAATGTTTCCTTTCTTTTCAACACCTGCACATGGTATCTTGTACCATCATTCATGCTATTGACCAAATAACATACAGATGGGTTGGGCGAGTGGTCTAAGGCGCTGACTTAAGGCACCAGTCACTTCGGTGGCGTGGGTTTTAGTCTCACTCCTGTCATTTTGTTGACATTCCTATATATAGTATTGTTGCCTGTATTTTGAACACCTGCACGTGGTATCTTCTACCATCATCCATGCTTATGACCACACAACATACAGGCAGGATGGCTGAGTGGTCTAAGTCGCTTTTTTAAGGCAACAGTCACTTCGGTTGCTTTTGTTCGAGTCCCTCTCTTGTCATTTTGCTGACATTCCTATACAAAGTATTGTTTCCTGTAATCTGAACACCTGCAGATAGTATTTTCTACAATCATAATTGCTATGGAGCACACAACATACAGGTAGGATGGCCGAGTGGTCTAAGGCCCTAGTCATTTTTCCGGTGTGGGTTGGAGTCCCACTGCTGTCATTTTGTTGACATTCCTATACAAAGTATTGTTTCCTGTATTTTAAACACCTGCACCTGGTATTATCTACCATCATCCATGCTATTGACCAAATAACATACAGACAGGATTGGCGACTGGTCTAAGGCGCTTGTATAAGGCACCAGTCACTTCGGTGGCATGGGTTTGAGTCTCACTCCTGTCATTTTGTTGACATTATTATATATAGTATTGTTTCCTGTATTTTGAACACATGCACATGGTATTATCTACCATCATCCATGCTATTGACCAAACAACATACCAGCAGGATGGCCGAGTGGTCTAAGGCGCTGGTTTAAGGCACCAGTTACTTCCGTTGCGTGGGTTCGAGTCCCACTCCTGTCATTTTGTTGACATTCCTATACAAAGTATTGTTTCCTGTATTTTGAACACCTGCACATGGTATTATCTACCATCATCCATGCTATTGACCATACAATATACAGATAGGATGGCCGAGTGGTCTGAGGCGCTGGTTTAAGGCATCAGTCACTTCAGTGGCGTGGGTTCGTGTCCCAGTCTTTTTATTTTGATGCAATTCCTATACCATTTATTGTTTCCTGTATTTTAAAGACCTGCACATGGTATCTTCTAACATTATCCATGCTATTAACCTAATAACATACCGGCAGGATGGCCGGCTGGTCTAAGGAGCTGGTTTAAGGCACCAGTCACTTCGGTGGAGTGGATTCGAGTCCCACTCCTGTCATTTTGTTGACATTACTATACAAAGTATTGTTTCCTGTATTTTGAACACCTGCACATGGTATCTTCTACCATCATCCATGCCATTGACTACACAACAAACAGGCAGGATGGCCGAGTGCTCTAAGGCGCTGGTTTTAGGCACCTTTCACTTCGGTGGCTTGGGTTCGAGTCCCACTCCTGTCAGTTTGTTGACATTCCTATACAAAGTATTGTTTCCTTTATTTCGAACATCTGGACGTGGTATCTTCTACCATCATCAATGCTATTGACAACACAACATAAAGGCAGCATTGCCGGGTGGTCTAAATGGCTGGGTTAAGGCACCAGTCCCTTTGGTGACGTGGGTTCGAGTCCCACTCCTGTCATTCTGTTGGCATTCCTATACAAAGTAATGTTTCCTTTCTTTCGAACACCTGCGCATGGTTTCTTGTACCATTAACATGCTATTGACCAAATAACATAGAGATATTATTGGCGACTGGTCTAAGGCGCTGGTTTAAGGCACCAGTCACTTCGGTGGCGTGGATTCGAGTCCCACTCCTGTCATTTTGTTGACATTACTATACAAAGTATTGTTTTCTGTATTTTGAACACCTGCACATGGTATCTTCTACCATCATCCATTCCATTGACTACACAACAAACAGGCAGGATGGCCGAATGGTCTAAGGAGCTGGTTTAAGGCTTCAGTCACTTTGGTGGAGTGGATTCGAGTCCTACTCCTGTCATTTTGTTGACATTACTATACAAAGTTTTGTTTCATTTATTTTGAACACCTGCACATGGTATCTTCTACCATCATCCATGCCATTGACTACACAACATACAGGCAGGATGTCCGAGTGGTCTAAGGCGCTGGTTTTAGGCACCAGTCCCTTCGGTTGCGTGGGTTCCAGTCCCACTCCTGTCATTCTGTTTGCATTCCTATACAAAGTAATGTTTCCTTTCTTTCGAACACCTGCGCATGGTTTCTTGTACCATCATCCATGCTATTGACCAAATAACATAGAGATATTATTGGCGACTTGTCTAAGGCGCTGGTTTAAGGCACCAGTCACTTCGGTGGCGTGGGTTTGAGTCTCACTCCTGTCATTTTGTGGACATTCCTATATATAGTATTGTTTCCTGTATTTTGAACACCTGCACATGGTATTATCTACCATCATCCATGCTATTGACCACACAACATACAGGCAGGATGGCCGAGTGGTCTTTGGCGCTGGTTTAAGGCATCAGTCACTTCAGTGGCGCGGGTTCTTGTCCCACTCTTGTTATTTTGTTGAAATTCCTATACAAAGTATTGTTTCCTGTATTTTGAACATCTGCACATGGTATCTTCTACCATCATCCATGCCATTGACTACACAACATACAGGCAGGATGGCCGAGTGGTCTAAGGCGCTGGTTTAAGGCACCAGTCACTTCGGTGGCGTGGGTTCGAGTCCCACTCCTGTCATTTTGTTGACATTACTATACAAATATTGTGTCCTGTATTTTGAACACCTGCACATGGTATCTTCTACCATCATCCATGCCATTGACTACACAAAATACAGGCAAGATGGCCGAGTGGTCTAAGGCGCTGGTTTAAGGCACCAGTCACTTCGGTGGCGTGGGTTCGAGTCCCACTCCTGTCCTTTTGTTGAGATTACTATACATAGTATTGTTTCCTGTATTTTGAACACCTGCACATGGTATATTTTACCATCATCCATGCCATTGACCATACAACATACAGATAGGATGGCCGAGTGGTCTGAGTTGCTGGTTTAAGGCATCAGTCACTTCAGTGGCGTGGGTTCGTGTCCAACTTTTGTTATTTTGATGCAATTCCTATACAAAGTATTGTTTCCTGTATTTAAAAGACCTGCACAAGGTATCTTCTAACATTATCCATGCTATTAACCTCATAACATACCGGCAGGATGGCCGAGTGGTCTAAGGAGCTGGTTTAAGGCACCAGTCACTTCGGTGGAGTGGATTCGAGTCCCACTCCTGTCATTTTGTTGACATTACTATACAAAGTATTGTTTCCTTTCTTTTGAACACCTGCACATGGTATCTTGTACCATTATCCATGTTATTGACCAAATAACATACAGATGGGATGGGCGAGTGGTCTAAGGCGCTGACTTAAGGCACCAGTCACTTCGGTGGCGTGGGTTTAAGTCTCACTCCTGTCATTTTGTTGACATTCCTATTTATAGTATTGTTGCCTGTATTTTAAACACTGGCACGTCGTATCTTCTACCATCATCCATGCTTTTGACCACACAATATACAGGCAGGATGGCTGAGTGGTCTAAGTCGCTTGTTTAAGGCAACAGTCATTTCGGTTGCTTTTGTTCGAGTCCCTCTCTTGTCATTTTGCTGACATTCCTATACAAAGTATTGTTTCCTGTATTTTGAACACCTGCAGATAGTATCTTCTACCATCATACTTGCTAGTTACTACACAACATAGAGGCAGGATGGTCCAGTGGTCTAAGGCGCTGGTTTTAGGCACCAGTCACTTCGGTGGAGTGGGTTCGAGTCCCACTCCTGTCATTTTGTTGACATTCCTATACAAAGTATTGTTTCCTTTATTTCGAACACCTGGACGTGGTATCTTCTACCATCATCAGTGCTATTGACAACACAACATAAAGGCAGGATCGACGGGTGGTCTAAATGGCTGGGTTTAGAAACCAGTCCCTTCGGTGGCGTGGGTTCGAGTCCCACTCCTGTCATTTTGTTGACATTCCTATACAAAGTATTGTTTCCTTTATTTCGAACACCTGGACGTGGTATCTTCTACCATCATCATTGCTATTGACAACGCAACATAAAGGCAGGATGGCCGGGTGGTCTAAATGGCTGGGTTAAGGCACCAGTCCCTTCGGTGGCATGGGTTCGAGTCCCACTCCTGTCATTCTGTTGGCATTCCTATACAAAGTAATGTTTCCTTTCTTTCGAACACCTGCGCATGGTTTCTTGTACCATCATCCATGCTATTGACCAAATAACATAGAGATAGGATTGGCGACTGGTCTAAGGCGCTGGTTTAAGGCACCAGTCACTTCGGTGGCGTGAGTTTGAGTCTCACTCCTGTCATTTTGTGGACATTCCTATATATAGTATTGTTTCCTGTATTTTGAACACCTGCACATGGTATTATCTACCATCATCCATGCTATTGACCACACAACATACAGGCAGGATGGCCGAGTGGTCTTTGGCGCTGGTTTAAGGCATCAGTCACTTCAGTGGCGCGGGTTCTTGTCCCACTCTTGTTATTTTGTTGAAATTCCTATACAAAGTATTGTTTCCTGTATTTTGAACATCTGCATATGGTATCTTCTACCATCATCCATGCCATTGACTACACAACATACAGGCAGGATGACCGAGTGGTCTAAGGCGCTGGTTTAAGGCACCAGTCACTTCGGTGGCGTGGGTTCGTGTCCCACTTTTGTTATTTTGATGGCATTCCTATACAAAGTATTGTTTCCTGTATTTTGAACATCTGCACATGGTATCTTCTACCATCATCCATGCCATTGACTACACAACATACAGGCAGGATGACCGAGTGGTCTAAAGGCGCTGGTTTAAGGCACCAGTCACTTCGGTGGCGTGGGTTCGTGTCCCACTTTTGTTATTTTGATGGCATTCCTATACAAAGTAATGTTTCCTTTCTTTTGAACACCTGCACATGGTATCTTTTAACATTATCGATGCTATTAACCTCATAACATACCGGCAGGATGGCTGAGTGGTCTAAGGAGCTGGTTTAAGGCACCAGTCACTTCGGTGGAGTGGATTCGAGTCCCACTCCTGTCATTTTGTTGGCATTCCTATACAAAGTAATGTTTCCTATCTTTTAAACACCTGCACATGGCATCTTGTACCATCATCCATGCTATTGACCAAATAACATACAGATGGGATGGGCGAGTGGTCTAAGGCGCTGACTTAAGGCACCAGTCACTTCGTTGGCGTGGGTTTAAGTCTCACTCCTGTCATTTTGTTGACATTCCTATCTATAGTATTGTTGCCTTTATTTTAAACACTGGCACGTCGTATCTTTTACCATCATCCATGCTTTTGACCACACAACAGACAGGCAGGATGGCTGAGTGGTCTAAGTCGCTTGTTTAAGGCAACAGTCATTTCGGTTGCTTTTGTTCGAGTCCCTCTCTTGTCATTTTGCTGACATTCCTATACAAAGTATTGTTTCCTGTATTTTGAACACCTGCAGATAGTATTTTCTACCATCATACTTGCTAGTTACTACACAACATAGAGGCAGGATGGTCCAGTGGTCTAAGGCGCTGGTTTTAGGCACCAGTCACTTCGGTGGAGTGGGTTCGAGTCCCTCTCCTGTCATTTTGTTGACATTCCTATACAAAGTATTGTTTCCTTTATTTCGAACACCCGGATGTGGTATCTTCTACCATCATCAGTGCTATTGACAACACAACATAAAGGCAGGATCAACGGGTGGTCTAAATGGCTGGGTTTAGAAACCAGTCCCTTCGGTGGCGTGGGTTCGAGTCCCACTCCTGTCATTTTGTTGACATTCCTATACAAAGTATTGTTTCCTTTATTTCGAACACCTGGACGTGGTATCTTCTACCATCATCAATGCTATTGACAACGCAAATATAAAGGCAGGATGGCCGGCTGGTCTAAATGGCTGGGTTAAGGCACCAGTCCCTTCGGTGGCATGGGTTCGAGTTCCACTCCTGTCATTCTGTAGGCATTCCTATACAAAGTAATGTTTCCTTTCTTTCGAACACCTGCGCATGGTTTCTTGTACCATCATCCATGCTATTGACCAAATAACATACAGATAGGATTGGCGACTGGTCTAAGGCGCTTGTTTAAGGCACCAGTCACTACGGTGGCGTGGGTTTGAGTCTCACTCCTGTCATTTTGTGGACATTCCTATATATATTATTGTTTCCTATATTTTGAACACCTGCACATGGTATTATCTACCATCATCCATGCTATTGACCACACAACATACAGGCAGGATGGCCGAGTGGTCTTTGGCGCTGGTTTAAGGCATCAGTCACTTCAGTGGCGTGGGTTCGTGTCCCACTCTTGTTATTTTGTTGAAATTCCTATACAAAGTATTGTTTCCTGTATTTTGAACATCTGCACATGGTATCTTCTACCATCATCCATGCCATTGACTACACAATATACAGGCAGGATGGCCGAGTGGTCTAAGGCGCTGGTTTTAGGCACCATTCACTTCGGTGGCGTGGGTTCGAGTCCCACACCTGTCATTTTGTTGACATTACTATACAAAGTATTGTTTCCTGTATTTTGAACACCTGCACATGGTATCTTCTACTATCATCCATGCTATTGACCATACAACATACAGATAGGATGGCCGAGTGGTATGAGTTGCTGGTTTAAGGCATCAGTCACTTCAGTGGCGTGGGTTCGTGTCCAACTTTTGTTATTTTGATGCAATTCCTATACAAAGTATTGTTTCCTGTATTTAAAAGACCTGCACATGGTATCTTCTAACATTATCCATGCTATTAACCTCATAACATACAGGCAGGATCGACGGGTGGTCTAAATGGCTGGGTTTAGAAACCAGTCCCTTCGGTGGCGTGGGTTCGAGTCCCACTCCTGTCATTTTGTTGACATTCCTATACAAAGTATTGTTTCCTTTATTTCGAACACCTGGACGTGGTATCTTCTACCATCATCAATGCTATTGACAACGCAACATAAAGGCAGGATGGCCGGGTGGTCTAAATGGCTGGGTTAAGGCACCAGTCCCTTCGGTGGCATGGGTTCGAGTCCCACTCCTGTCATTTTGTTGACATTCCTATACAAAGTATTGTTTCCTTTATTTCGAACACCTGGACGTGGTATCTTCCACCATCATCAATGCTATTGACAACACAACATAAAGGCAGGATGGCCGGGTGGTCTAAATGGCTGGGTTAAGGCACCAGTCCCTTCGGTGGCATGGATTCGAGTCCCACTCCTGTCATTCTGTTGGCATTCCTATACAAAATAATGTTTCCTTTCTTTCAAACACCTGCGCATGGTTTCTTGTACCATCATCCATGCTATTGACCAAATAACATACAGATAGGATTGGCGACTGGTCTAAGGCGCTTGTTTAAGGCACCAGTCACTTCGGTGGCGTGGGTTTGAGTCTCACTCCTGTCATTTTGTGGACATTCCTATATATATTATTGTTTCCTATATTTTGAACACCTGCACATGGTATTATCTACCATCATCCATGCTATTGACCACACAATATACAGGCAGGATGGCCGAGTAATCTTTGGCGCTGGTTTAAGGCATCAGTCACTTCAGTGGCACGGGTTTGTGTCCCACTCTTGTTATTTTGTTGAAATTCCTATACAAAGTATTGTTTCCTGTATTTTGAACATCTGCACATGGTATCTTCTACCATCATCCATGCCATTGACTACACCATATACAGGCAGGATGGCCGAGTGGTCTAAGGCGCTGGTTTTAGGCACCATTCACTTCGGTGGCGTGGGTTCGAGTCCCACACCTGTCATTTTGTTGACATTACTATACAAAGTATTGTTTCCTGTATTTTGAACACCTGCACATGGTATCTTCTACTATCATCCATGCTATTGACCATACAACATACAGATAGGATGGCCAAGTGGTCTGAGTTGCTGGTTTAAGGCATCAGTCACTTCAGTGGCGTGGGTTCGTGTCCAACTTTTGTTATTTTGAAGCAATTCCTATACAAAGTATTGTTTCCTGTATTTAAAAGACCTGCACATGGTATCTTCTAACATTATCAATGCTATTAACCTCATAACATACCGGCAGGATGGCCGAGTGGTCTAAGGAGCTGGTTTAAGGCACCAGTCACTTCGGTGGAGTGGATTCGAGTCCCACTCGTGTCATTTTGTTGACATTACTATACAAAGTATTGTTTCCTGTATTTTGAACACCTGCACATGGTATCTTGTACCGTCATCGATGCCATTGACTACACAACAAACAGGCAGGATTGCCGAGTGGTCTAAGGCGCTGGTTTTAGGCACCAGTCACTTCGGTGGCGTGGGTTCGAGTCCCACTCCTGTCATTTTGTTGACATTCCTATACAAAGTATTGTTTCCTTTATTTCGAACACCTGGACGTGGTATCTTCCACCATCATCAATGCTATTGACAACACAACATAAAGGCAGGATGGCCGGGTGGTCTAAATGGCTGGGTTAAGGCACCAGTCCCTTCGGTGGCATGGATTCGAGTCCCACTCCTGTCATTCTGTTGGCATACCTATACAAAGTAATGTTTCCTTTCTTTCAAACACCTGCGCATGGTTTCTTGTACCATCATCCATGCTATTGACCAAATAACATACAGATAGGATTGGCGACTGGTCTAAGGCGCTTGTTTAAGGCACCAGTCACTTCGGTGGCGTGGGTTTGAGTCTCACTCCTGTCATTTTGTGGACATTCCTATATATATTATTGTTTCCTATATTTTGAACACCTGCACATGGTATTATCTACCATCATCCATGCTATTGACCACACAATATACAGGCAGGATGGCCGAGTGGTCTTTGGCGCTGGTTTAAGGCATCAGTCACTTCAGTGGCACGGGTTTGTGTCCCACTCTTGTTATTTTGTTGAAATTCCTATACAAAGTATTGTTTCCTGTATTTTGAACATCTGCACATGGTATCTTCTACCATCATCCATGCCATTGACTACACCATATACAGGCAGGATGGCCGAGTGGTCTAAGGCGCTGGTTTTAGGCACCATTCACTTCGGTGGCGGTGGTTCGAGTCCCACACCTGTCATTTTGTTGACATTACTATACAAAGTATTGTTTCCTGTATTTTGAACACCTGCACATGGTATCTTCTACTATCATCCATGCTATTGACCATACAACATACAGATAGGATGGCCAAGTGGTCTGAGGCGCTGGTTTAAGGCATCAGTCACTTCAGTGGCGTGGGTTCGTGTCCAACTTTTGTTATTTTGAAGCAATTCCTATACAAAGTATTGTTTCCTGTATTTAAAAGACCTGCACATGGTATCTTCTAACATTATCCATGCTATTAACCTCATAACATACCGGCAGGATGGCCGAGTGGTCTAAGGAGCTGGTTTAAGGCACCAGTCACTTCGGTGAAGTGGATTCGAGTCCCACTCCTGTCATTTTGTTGACATTACTATACAAAGTATTGTTTCCTGTATTTTGAACACCTGCACATGGTATCTTGTACCGTAATCGATGCCATTGACTACACAACAAACAGGCAGGATGGCCGAGTGGTCTAAGGCGCTGGTTTTAGGCACCAGTCACTTCGGTGGCGTTGGTTCGAGTCCCACTCCTGTCATTTTGTTGACATTCCTATACAAAGTATTGTTTCCTTTATTTCGAACACCTGGACGTGGTATCTTCTACCATCATCAATGCTATTGACAACACAACATAAATGCAGGATGGCCGGGTGGTCTAAATGGCTGGGTTAAGGCACCAGTCCCTTCGGTGGCATTGGTTCGAGTCCCACTCCTGTCATTCTGTTGGCATTCCTATACAAAGTAATGTTTCCTTTCTTTCGAACACCTGCGCATGGTTTCTTGTACCATCATCCATGCTATTGACCAAATAACATACAGATAGGATTGGCGACTGGTCTAAGGCGCTTGTTTAAGGCACCAGTCACTTCGGTGGCGTGGGTTTGAGTCTCACTCCTGTCATTTTGTGGACATTCCTATATATATTATTGTTTCCTATATTTTGAACACCTGCACATGGTATTATCCACCATCATCCATGCTATTGACCACACAACATACAGGCAGGATGGCCGAGTGGTCTTTGGCGCTGGTTTAAGGCATCAGTCACTTCAGTGGCGTGGGTTCGTGTCCCACTCTTGTTATTTTGTTGAAATTCCTATACAAAGTATTGTTTCCTGTATTTAAAAGACCTGCACATGGTATCTTCTAACATTATCCATGCTATTGAATTCATTACATACCAGCAGGATGGCCGAGTGGTCTAAGATGCTGGTATAAGGCACAAGTCACTTCGGTGGCGTGGGTTTGAGTCTCACTCCTGTCATTTTGTTGACATTCCTATGCAAAGTATTGTTTCCTGTATTTTGAACACCTGCACATGGTATTATCTACCATCATCCATGCCAATGACTACAAAATATACAGGCAGGATGGCCGAGTGGTCTATGGCGCTGGTTTAAGGCATCAGTCACTTCAGTGGCGTGGGTTCGTGTCCCACTCTTGTTATTTTGTTGAAATTCCTATACAAAGTATTGTTTCCTGTATTTTGAACATCTGCACATGGTATCTTCTACCATCATCCATGCCATTGACTACACAATATACAGGCAGGATGGCCGAGTGGTCTAAGGCGCTGGTTTTAGGCACCATTCACTTCGGTGGCGTGGGTTCGAGTCCCACACCTGTCATTTTGTTGACATTACTATACAAAGTATTGTTTCCTGTATTTTGAACACCTGCACATGGTATCTTCTACTATCATCCATGCTATTGACCATACAACATACAGATAGGATGGCCGAGTGGTATGAGTTGCTGGTTTAAGGCATCAGTCACTTCAGTGGCGTGGGTTCGTGTCCAACTTTTGTTATTTTGATGCAATTCCTATACAAAGTATTGTTTCCTGTATTTAAAAGACCTGCACATGGTATCTTCTAACATTATCCATGCTATTAACCTCATAACATACAGGCAGGATCGACGGGTGGTCTAAATGGCTGGGTTTAGAAACCAGTCCCTTCGGTGGCGTGGGTTCGAGTCCCACTCCTGTCATTTTGTTGACATTCCTATACAAAGTATTGTTTCCTTTATTTCGAACACCTGGACGTGGTATCTTCTACCATCATCAATGCTATTGACAACGCAACATAAAGGCAGGATGGCCGGGTGGTCTAAATGGCTGGGTTAAGGCACCAGTCCCTTCGGTGGCATGGGTTCGAGTCCCACTCCTGTCATTTTGTTGACATTCCTATACAAAGTATTGTTTCCTTTATTTCGAACACCTGGACGTGGTATCTTCCACCATCATCAATGCTATTGACAACACAACATAAAGGCAGGATGGCCGGGTGGTCTAAATGGCTGGGTTAAGGCACCAGTCCCTTCGGTGGCATGGATTCGAGTCCCACTCCTGTCATTCTGTTGGCATTCCTATACAAAATAATGTTTCCTTTCTTTCAAACACCTGCGCATGGTTTCTTGTACCATCATCCATGCTATTGACCAAATAACATACAGATAGGATTGGCGACTGGTCTAAGGCGCTTGTTTAAGGCACCAGTCACTTCGGTGGCGTGGGTTTGAGTCTCACTCCTGTCATTTTGTGGACATTCCTATATATATTATTGTTTCCTATATTTTGAACACCTGCACATGGTATTATCTACCATCATCCATGCTATTGACCACACAATATACAGGCAGGATGGCCGAGTAATCTTTGGCGCTGGTTTAAGGCATCAGTCACTTCAGTAGCACGGGTTTGTGTCCCACTCTTGTTATTTTGTTGAAATTCCTATACAAAGTATTGTTTCCTGTATTTTGAACATCTGCACATGGTATCTTCTACCATCATCCATGCCATTGACTACACCATATACAGGCAGGATGGCCGAGTGGTCTAAGGCGCTGGTTTTAGGCACCATTCACTTCGGTGGCGTGGGTTCGAGTCCCACACCTGTCATTTTGTTGACATTACTATACAAAGTATTGTTTCCTGTATTTTGAACACCTGCACATGGTATCTTCTACTATCATCCATGCTATTGACCATACAACATACAGATAGGATGGCCAAGTGGTCTGAGTTGCTGGTTTAAGGCATCAGTCACTTCAGTGGCGTGGGTTCGTGTCCAACTTTTGTTATTTTGAAGCAATTCCTATACAAAGTATTGTTTCCTGTATTTAAAAGACCTGCACATGGTATCTTCTAACATTATCAATGCTATTAACCTCATAACATACCGGCAGGATGGCCGAGTGGTCTAAGGAGCTGGTTTAAGGCACCAGTCACTTCGGTGGAGTGGATTCGAGTCCCACTCGTGTCATTTTGTTGACATTACTATACAAAGTATTGTTTCCTGTATTTTGAACACCTGCACATGGTATCTTGTACCGTCATCGATGCCATTGACTACACAACAAACAGGCAGGATTGCCGAGTGGTCTAAGGCGCTGGTTTTAGGCACCAGTCACTTCGGTGGCGTGGGTTCGAGTCCCACTCCTGTCATTTTGTTGACATTCCTATACAAAGTATTGTTTCCTTTATTTCGAACACCTGGACGTGGTATCTTCCACCATCATCAATGCTATTGACAACACAACATAAAGGCAGGATGGCCGGGTGGTCTAAATGGCTGGGTTAAGGCACCAGTCCCTTCGGTGGCATGGATTCGAGTCCCACTCCTGTCATTCTGTTGGCATACCTATACAAAGTAATGTTTCCTTTCTTTCAAACACCTGCGCATGGTTTCTTGTACCATCATCCATGCTATTGACCAAATAACATACAGATAGGATTGGCGACTGGTCTAAGGCGCTTGTTTAAGGCACCAGTCACTTCGGTGGCGTGGGTTTGAGTCTCACTCCTGTCATTTTGTGGACATTCCTATATATATTATTGTTTCCTATATTTTGAACACCTGCACATGGTATTATCTACCATCATCCATGCTATTGACCACACAATATACAGGCAGGATGGCCGAGTGGTCTTTGGCGCTGGTTTAAGGCATCAGTCACTTCAGTGGCACGGGTTTGTGTCCCACTCTTGTTATTTTGTTGAAATTCCTATACAAAGTATTGTTTCCTGTATTTTGAACATCTGCACATGGTATCTTCTACCATCATCCATGCCATTGACTACACCATATACAGGCAGGATGGCCGAGTGGTCTAAGGCGCTGGTTTTAGGCACCATTCACTTCGGTGGCGGTGGTTCGAGTCCCACACCTGTCATTTTGTTGACATTACTATACAAAGTATTGTTTCCTGTATTTTGAACACCTGCACATGGTATCTTCTACTATCATCCATGCTATTGACCATACAACATACAGATAGGATGGCCAAGTGGTCTGAGGCGCTGGTTTAAGGCATCAGTCACTTCAGTGGCGTGGGTTCGTGTCCAACTTTTGTTATTTTGAAGCAATTCCTATACAAAGTATTGTTTCCTGTATTTAAAAGACCTGCACATGGTATCTTCTAACATTATCCATGCTATTAACCTCATAACATACCGGCAGGATGGCCGAGTGGTCTAAGGAGCTGGTTTAAGGCACCAGTCACTTCGGTGAAGTGGATTCGAGTCCCACTCCTGTCATTTTGTTGACATTACTATACAAAGTATTGTTTCCTGTATTTTGAACACCTGCACATGGTATCTTGTACCGTAATCGATGCCATTGACTACACAACAAACAGGCAGGATGGCCGAGTGGTCTAAGGCGCTGGTTTTAGGCACCAGTCACTTCGGTGGCGTTGGTTCGAGTCCCACTCCTGTCATTTTGTTGACATTCCTATACAAAGTATTGTTTCCTTTATTTCGAACACCTGGACGTGGTATCTTCTACCATCATCAATGCTATTGACAACACAACATAAATGCAGGATGGCCGGGTGGTCTAAATGGCTGGGTTAAGGCACCAGTCCCTTCGGTGGCATTGGTTCGAGTCCCACTCCTGTCATTCTGTTGGCATTCCTATACAAAGTAATGTTTCCTTTCTTTCGAACACCTGCGCATGGTTTCTTGTACCATCATCCATGCTATTGACCAAATAACATACAGATAGGATTGGCGACTGGTCTAAGGCGCTTGTTTAAGGCACCAGTCACTTCGGTGGCGTGGGTTTGAGTCTCACTCCTGTCATTTTGTGGACATTCCTATATATATTATTGTTTCCTATATTTTGAACACCTGCACATGGTATTATCCACCATCATCCATGCTATTGACCACACAACATACAGGCAGGATGGCCGAGTGGTCTTTGGCGCTGGTTTAAGGCATCAGTCACTTCAGTGGCGTGGGTTCGTGTCCCACTCTTGTTATTTTGTTGAAATTCCTATACAAAGTATTGTTTCCTGTATTTAAAAGACCTGCACATGGTATCTTCTAACATTATCCATGCTATTGAATTCATTACATACCAGCAGGATGGCCGAGTGGTCTAAGATGCTGGTATAAGGCACAAGTCACTTCGGTGGCGTGGGTTTGAGTCTCACTCCTGTCATTTTGTTGACATTCCTATGCAAAGTATTGTTTCCTGTATTTTGAACACCTGCACATGGTATTATCTACCATCATCCATGCCAATGACTACAAAATATACAGGCAGGATGGCCGAGTGGTCTATGGCGCTGGTTTAAGGCATCAGTCACTTCAGTGGCGTGGGTTCGTGTCCCACTCTTGTTATTTTGTTGAAATTCCTATACAAAGTATTGTTTCCTGTATTTAAAAGACCTGCACATGGTATCTTCTACCATAATCCATGCCATTAACTACACAACACCAGTCACTTCGGTGGCGTGGGTTCGAGTCCCACTCCCATCATTTTGTTGACATTACTATACAAACTATTGTTTCCTGTATTTTGGACACTGCACATGGTATCTTCTACCATCATCCATGCCATTGACTACCCAACATACAGGCAGGATGGCCGATGGGTCAAAGGCGCTGGTAAAAGGCACCAGTCACTTCGGTGGCGTGGGTTCGAGTCCCACTCCCATCATTTTGTTAACATTACTATCCAAAGTATTGTTTCCTGTATTTTGGACACTGCACATGGTATCTTCTACCATCATCCATGCCATTGACTACACAACATACAGGGAGGATGGCCGAGTGGTCAAAGGCGCTGGTTTCAGGCACCAGTCACTTCGGTGGCATTGGTTCGAGTCCCACTCTTGTCATTTTGTTGACATTCCTATACAAAGTATTGTTTCATTTATTTTGAACACCTGGACGTGGTATCTTCTACCATCATCAATGCTATTGACAACACAACATACAGGCAGGGTGGCCGGGTGGTCTAAATGGCTGGGTTAAGGCACCAGTCCCTTCGATGGCGTGGGTTCGAGTCCTAATCCTGTCATTTGGTTTGCATTCCTATATATAGTATTGTTGCCTGTATTTTAAACACTGGCACGTCGTATCTTCTACCATCATCCATGCTTTTGACCACTTAACATACAGGCAGGATGGCCGAGTGGTCTAAGTCGCTTGTTTAAGGCAACAGTCACTTTGGTTGCTTTTGTTCGAGTCCCTCTCTTGTCATTTTGCTGACATTCCTATACAAAGTATTGTTTCCTGTATTTTGAACACCTGCACATAGTATTATCTACCATCATCCATGCTATTGACCAAATAACATACAGATGGGATGGACGAGTGGTCTAAGGCGCTGATTTAAGGCACCAGTCACTTCGGTGGCTTGGGTTCGAGTCCCACTTCTGTCATTTTGTTGACATTTCTATACAAAGTATTGTTTCCTGTATTTTGAACACCTGCACATGGTATCTTCTATCATAAACCATGCCATTGACTACACAACATACAGGCAGGATGGCCGAGTGGTTTAAGGCGCTGGTTTTAGGCACCAGTCCCTTCGGTGGCGTGGGTTCGAGTCCCACTCTTGTTATTTTGTTGAAATTCCTATACAAAGTATTGTTTCCTGTATTTTGAACATCTGCACATGGTATCTTCTACAATCATCCATGCCATTGACTACACAACATACAGGCAGGATGGCCGAGTGGTCTAAGGCGCTGGTTTTAGGCACCATTCACTTCGGTGGCGTGGGTTCGAGTCCCACACCTGTCATTTTGTTGACATTACTATACAAAGTATTGTTTCCTGTATTTTGAACACCTGCACATGGTATCTTCTACTATCATCCATGCTATTGACCATACAATATACAGATAGGATGGCCGAGTGGTCTGAGTTGCTGGTTTAAGGCATCAGTCACTTCAGTGGCGTGGGTTCGTGTCCAACTTTTGTTATTTTGATGCAATTCCTATACAAAGTATTGTTTCCTGTATTTAAAAGACCTGCACATGGTATCTTCTAACATTATCCATGCTATTAACCTCATAACATACCGGCAGGATGGCCGAGTGGTCTAAGGAGCTGGTTTAAGGCACCAGTCACTTCGGTGGAGTGGATTCGAGTCCCACTCCTGTCATTTTGTTGACATTACTATACAAAGTATTGTTTCCTGTATTTTGAACACCTGCACATGGTATCTTGTACCGTCATCGATGCCATTGACTACACAACAAACAGGCAGGATGGCCGAGTGGTCTAAGGCGCTGGTTTTAGGCACCAGTCACTTTGGTGGCGTGGGTTCGAGTCCCACTCCTGTCATTTTGTTGACATTCCTATACAAAGTATTGTTTCCTTTATTTCGAACACCTGGACGTGGTATCTTCTACCATCATCAATGCTATTGACAACACAACATAAAGGCAGGATGGCTGGGTGGTCTAAATGGCTGGGTTAAGGCACCAGTCCCTTCGGTGGCATGGGTTCGAGTCCCACTCCTGTCATTCTGTTGGCATTCCTATACAAAGTAATGTTTCCTTTCTTTCAAACACCTGCGCAGGGTTTCTTGTACCATCATCCATGCTATTGACCAAATAAAATACAGATAGGATTGGCGACTGGTCTAAGGCGCTTGTTTAAGGCACCAGTCACTTCGGTGGCGTGGATTTGAGTCTCACTCCTGTCATTTTGTGGACATTCCTATATATATTATTGTTTCCTATATTTTGAACACCTGCACATGGTATTATCTACCATCATCCATGCTATTGACCACACAATATACAGGCAGGATGGCCGAGTGGTCTTTGGCGCTGGTTTAAGGCATCAGTCACTTCAGTGGCACGGGTTCGTGTCCCACTCTTGTTATTTTGTTGAAATTCCTATACAAAGTATTGTTTCCTGTATTTTGAACATCTGCACATGGTATTATCTACCATCATCCATGCCATTGACTACACAACATACAGGCAGGATGGCCGAGTGGTCTAAGGCGCTGGTTTTAGGCACCATTCACTTCGGTGGCGTGGGTTCGAGTCCCACACCTGTCATTTTGTTGACATTACTATACAAAGTATTGTTTCCTGTATTTTGAACACCTGCACATGGTATCTTCTACTATCATCCATGCTATTGACCATACAACATACAGATAGGATGGCCGAGTGGTCTGAGTTGCTGGTTTAAGGCATCAGTCACTTCAGTGGCGTTGGTTCGTGTCCAACTTTTGTTATTTTGAAGTAATTCCTATACAAAGTATTGTTTCCTGTATTTAAAAGACCTGCACATGGTATCTTCTAACATTATCCATGCTATTAACCTCATAACATACCGGCAGGATGGCCGAGTGGTCTAAGGAGCTGGTTTAAGGCACCAGTCACTTCGGTGAAGTGGATTGGAGTCCCACTTCTGTCATTTTGTTGACATTACTATACAAAGTATTGTTTCCTGTATTTTGAACACCTGCACATGGTATCTTGTACCGTCATCGATGCCATTGACTACACAACAAACAGGCAGGATGGCCGAGTGGTCTAAGGCGCTGGCTTTAGGCACCAGTCACTTCGGTGGCGTGGGATCGAGTCCCACTCCTGTCATTTTGTTGACATTCCTATACAAAGTATTGTTTCCTTTATTTCGAACACCTGGACGTGGTATCTTCTACAATCATCAATGCTATTGACAACACAACATAAAGGCAGGATGGCCGGGTGGTCTAAATGGCTGGGTTAAGGCACCAGTCCCTTCGGTGGCATGGGTTCGAGTCCTACTCCTGTCATTCTGTTGGCATTCCTATACAAAGTAATGTTTCCTTTCTTTCGAACACCTGCGCATGGTTTCTTGGACCATCATCCATGCTATTGACCAAATAACATACAGATAGGATTGGCGACTGGTCTAAGGCGCTTGTTTAAGGCACCAGTCACTTCGGTGGCGTGGGTTTGAGTCTCACTCCTGTCATTTTGTGGACATTCCTATATATATTATTGTTTCCTATATTTTGAACACCTGCACATGGTATTATCCACCATCATCCATGCTATTGACCACACAACATACAGGCAGGATGGCCGAGTGGTCTTTGGCGCTGGTTTAAGGCATCAGTCACTTCAGTGGCGTGGGTTCGTGTCCAATTCTTGTTATTTTGTTGAAATTCCTATACAAAGTATTGTTTCCTGTATTTAAAAGACCTGCACATGGTATCTTCTAACATTATCCATGCTATTGACTTCATTACATACCAGCAGGATGGCCGAGTGGTCTAAGATGCTGGTATAAGGCACAAGTCACTTCGGTGGCGTGGGTTTGAGTCTCACTCCTGTCATTTTGTTGACATTCCTATGCAAAGTATTGTTTCCTGTATTTTGAACACCTGCACATGGTATTATCTACCATCATCCATGCCAATGACTACAAAATATACAGGCAGGATGGCCGAGTGGTCTGTGGCGCTGGTTTAAGGCATCAGTCACTTCAGTGGCGTGGGTTCGTGTCCCACTCTTGTTATTTTGTTGAAATTCCTATACAAAGTAATGTTTCCTGTATTTAAAAGACCTGCACATGGTATCTTTTACCATAATCCATGCCATTAACTACACAACACCAGTCACTTCGGTGGCGTGGGTTCGAGTCCCACTCCCATCATTTTGTTGACATTACTATACAAACTATTGTTTCCTGTATTTTGGACACTGCACATGGTATCTTCTACCATCATCCATGCCATTGACTACCCAACATACAGGCAGGATGGCCGAGTGGTCAAAGGCGCTGGTAAAAGGCACCAGTCACTTCGGTGGCGTGGGTTCGAGTCCCACTCCCATCATTTTGTTAACATTACTATACAAAGTATTGTTTCCTGTATTTTGGACACTGCACATGGTATCTTCTACCATCATCCATGCCATTGACTACACAACATACAGGGAGGATGGCCGAGTGGTCAAAGGCGCTGGTTTCAGGCACCAGTCACTTCGGTGGCATTGGTTCGAGTCCCACTCCTGTCATTTTGTTGACATTCCTATACAAAGTATTGTTTCATTTATTTTGAACACCTGGACTCGGTATCTTCTACCATCATCAATGCTATTGACAACACAACATACAGGCAGGGTGGCCGGGTGGTCTAAATGGCTGGGTTAAGGCACCAATCCCTTCGATGGCGTGGGTTCGAGTCCTAATCCTGTCATTTGGTTTGCATTCGTATATATAGTATTGTTGCCTGTATTTTAAACACTGGCACGTCGTATCTTCTACCATCATCCATGCTTTTGACCACTTAACATACAGGCAGGATGGCCGAGTGGTCTAAGTCGCTTGTTTAAGGCAACAGTCACTTTGGTTACTTTTGTTCGAGTCCCTCTCTTGTCACTTTGCTGACATTCCTATACAAAGTATTGTTTCCTGTATTTTGAACACCTGCACATAGTATTATCTACCATCATCCATGCTATTGACCAAATAACATACAGATGGGATGGACGAGTGGTCTAAGGCGCTGATTTAAGGCACCAGTCACTTCGGTGGCTTGGGTTCGAGTCCCACTTCTGTCATTTTGTTGACATTTCTATACAAAGTATTGTTTCCTGTATTTTGAACACCTGCACATGGTATCTTCTATCATAAACCATGCCATTGACTACACAACATACAGGCAGGATGGCCGAGTGGTTTAAGGCGCTGGTTTTAGGCACCAGTCCCTTTGGTGGCGTGGGTTCGAGTCCCACTCTTGTTATTTTGTTGAAATTCCTATACAAAGTATTGTTTCCTGTATTTTGAACATCTGCAAATGGTATCTTCTACCATCATCCATGCCATTGACTACACAACATACAGGCAGGATGGCCGAGTGGTCTAAGGCGCTGGTTTTAGGCACCATTCACTTCGGTGGCGTGGGTTCGAGTCCCACACCTGTCATTTTGTTGACATTACTATACAAAGTATTGTTTCCTGTATTTTGAACACCTGCACATGGTATCTTCTACTATCATCCATGCTATTGACCATACAATATACAGATAGGATGGCCGAGTGGTCTGAGTTGCTGGTTTAAGGCATCAGTCACTTCAGTGGCGTGGGTTCGTGTCCAAATTTTGTTATTTTGATGCAATTCCTATACTAAGTATTGTTTCCTGTATTTAAAAGACCTGCACATGGTATCTTCTAACATTATCCACGCTATTAACCTCATAACATACCGGCAGGATGGCCGAGTGGTCTAAGGAGCTGGTTTAAGGCACCAGTCACTTCGGTGGAGTGGATTCGAGTCCCACTCCTGTCATTTTGTTGACATTACTATACAAAGTATTGTTTCCTGTATTTTGAACACCTGCACATGGTATCTTGTACCGTCATCGATGCCATTGACTACACAACAAACAGGCAGGATGGCCGAGTGGTCTAAGGCGCTGGTTTTAGGCACCAGTCACTTCGGTGGCGTGGGTTCGAGTCCCACTCCTGTCATTTTGTTGACATTCCTATACAAAGTATTGTTTCCTTTATTTCGAACACCTGGACGTGGTATCTTCTACCATCATCAATGCTATTGACAACACAACATAAAGGCAGGATGGCTGGGTGGTCTAAATGGCTGGGTTAAGGCACCAGTCCCTTCGGTGGCATGGGTTCGAGTCCCACTCCTGCCATTCTGTTGGCATTCCTATACAAAGTAATGTTTCCTTTCTTTCAAATACCTGCGCATGGTTTCTTGTACCATCATCCATGCTATTGACCAAATAACATACAGATAGGATTGGCGACTGGTCTAAGGCGCTTGTTTAAGGCACCAGTCACTTCGGTGGCGTGGGTTTGAGTCTCACTCCTGTCATTTTGTGGACATTCCTATATATATTATTGTTTCCTATATTTTGAACACCTGCACATGGTATTATCTACCATCATCCATGCTATTGACCACACAATATACAGGCAGGATGGCCGAGTGGTCTTTGGCGCTGGTTTAAGGCATAAGTCACTTCAGTGGCACGGGTTCGTGTCCCACTCTTGTTATTTTGTTGAAATTCCTATACAAAGTATTGTTTCCTGTATTTTGAACATCTGCACATGGTATCTTCTACCATCATCCATGCCATTGACTACACAACATACAGGCAGGATGGCCGAGTGGTCTAAGGCGCTGGTTTTAGGCACCATTCACTTCGGTGGCGTGGGTTCGAGTCCCACACCTGTCATTTTGTTGACATTACTATACAAAGTATTGTTTCCTGTATTTTGAACACCTGCACATGGTTTCTACTACTATCATCCATGCTATTGACCATACAACATACAGATAGGATGGCCGAGTGGTCTGAGTTGCTGGTTTAAGGCATCAGTCACTTCAGTGGCGTGGGTTCGTGTCCAACTTTTGTTATTTTGAAGCAATTCCTATACAAAGTATTGTTTCCTGTATTTAAAAGACCTGCACATGGTATCTTCTAACATTATCCATGCTATTAACCTCATAACATACCGGCAGGATGGCCGAGTGGCCTAAGGAGCTGGTTTAAGGCACCAGTCACTTCGGTGAAGTGGATTCGAGTCCCACTTCTGTCATTTTGTTGACATTACTATACAAAGTATTGTTTCCTGTATTTTGAACACCTGCACATGGTATCTTGTACCGTCATCGATGCCATTGACTACACAACAAACAGGCAGGATGGCCGAGTAATCTAAGGCGCTGGTTTTAGGCACCAGTCACTTCGGTGGCGTGGGTTCGAGTCCCACTCCTGTCATTTTGTTGACATTCCTATACAAAGTATTGTTTCCTTTATTTCGAACACCTGGACGTGGTATCTTCTACCATCATCAATGCTATTGACAACACATCATAAAGGCAGGATGGCCGGCTGGTCTAAATGGCTGGGTTAAGGCACCAGTCCCTTCGGTGGCATGGGTTCGAGTCCCACTCCTGTCATTCTGTTGGCATTCCTATACAAAGTAATGTTTCGTTTTTTTCGAACACCTGCGCATGGTTTCTTGTACCATCATCCATGCTATTGACCAAATAACATACAGATAGGATTGGCGACTGGTCTAAGGCGCTTGTTTAAGGCACCAGTCACTTCGGTGGCGTGGGTTTGAGTCTCACTCCTGTCATTTTGTGGACATTCCTATATATATTATTGTTTCCTATATTTTGAACACCTGCACATGGTATTATCTACCATCATCCATGCTATTGACCACACAACATACAGGCAGGATGGCCGAGTGGTCTTTGGCGCTGGTTTAAGGCATCAGTCACTTCAGTGGCGTGGGTTCGTGTCCCACTCTTGTTATTTTGTTGAAATTCCTATACAAAGTATTGTTTCCTGTATTTAAAAGACCTGCACATGGTATCTTCTACCATAATCCATGCCATTAACTACACAACACCAGTCACTTCGGTGGCGTGGGTTCGAGTCCCACTCCCATTATATTGTTGACATTACTATACAAACTATTGTTTCCTGTATTTTGGACACTGCACATGGTATCTTCTACCATCATCCATGCCATTGACTACCCAACATACAGGCAGGATGGCCGAGTGGTCAAAGGCGCTGGTAAAAGGCACCAGTCACTTCGGTGGCGTGGGTTCGAGTCCCACTCCCATCATTTTGTTAACATTACTATACAAAGTATTGTTTCCTGTATTTTGGACACTGCACATGGTATCTTCTACCATCATCCATGCCATTGACTACACAACATACAGGGAGGATGGCCGAGTGGTCAAAGGCGCTAGTTTCAGGCACCAGTCACTTCGGTGGCATTGGTTCGAGTCCCACTCCTGTCATTTTGTTGACATTCCTATACAAAGTATTGTTTCATTTATTTTGAACACCTGGACGTGGTATCTTCTACCATCATCAATGCTATTGACAACACAACATACAGGCAGGGTGGCCGGGTGGTCTAAATGGCTGGGTTAAGGCACCAGTCCCTTCGATGGCGTGGGTTCGAGTCCTAATCCTGTCATTTGGTTTGCATTCCTATATATAGTATTGTTGCCTGTATTTTAAACACTGGCACGTCGTATCTTCTACCATCATCCATGCTTTTGACCACTTAACATACAGGCAGGATGGCTGATTTAAGGCACCAGTCACTTCGGTGGCTTGGGTTCGAGTCCCACTTCTGTCATTTTGTTGACATTTCTATACAAAGTAATGTTTTCTTTCTTTTGAACACCTGCACATGGTTTCTTGTACCATCATCCATGCTATTGACCAAATAACATACAGATAGGATTGGCGACTGGTCTAAGGCGCTGGTTTAAGGAACCAGTCACTTCGATGGTGTGGGTTTGAGTCTCACTCCTGTCATTTTGTTGACATTCCTATATATAGTATTGTTTCCTGTATTTTGAACACCTGCACATGGTATTATCTACCATCATCCATGCTATTGACCACACAATATACAGGCAGGATGGCCGAGTGGTCTGTGGCGCTGGTTTAAGGCATCAGTCACTTCAGTGGCGCGGGTTCGTGTCCCACTCTTGTTATTTTGTTGAAATTCTAATACAAAGTATTGTTTCCTGTATTTTGAACACCTGCACATGGTATCTTCTACCATCATCCATGCCATTGACTACACAACATACAGGCAGGATGGCCGAGTGGCCGAGTGGTCTAAGGCGATGGTTTAAGGCACCAGTCACTTCGGTGGCGTGGGTTCGAGTCGCACTGCTGTCATTTGGTTGACATTACTATACAAAGTATTATTTCCTGTATTTTGAACACCTGCACATGGTATCTTTTACCATCATCCATGCCATTGACTACACAACATACAGGCAGGATGGCCGAGTGGTCTAATGTCCTGGTTTCAGGCACCAGTCACTTCGCTGGCGTGGGGTCGAGTCCCACTCCTGACATTTTGTTGACATTACTATATAAAGTATTGTTTCCTGTATTTTGAACACCTGCACATGGTTTCTTCTACCATCATGCATGCCATTGACAACACAACATACAGGCAGGATTGCCGGGTAATCTAAATGGCTTGGTTAAAGCACCAGTCCCTTCGGTGGCGTGGGTTCGAGTCCCACTCCAGTCATTTTGTTGACATTCCTATATATAGTATTGTTGCCTGTATTTTGAACCCTGGCACATCGTATCTTCTACCATCATCCATGCTTTTGACCACAAAACATACAGGCAGGATGGCTGAGTGGTCTAAGTCGCTTGATTAAGGCAACAGTCATTTCGGTTGCTTTTGTTCGAGTCCCTCTCTTGTCATTTTGCTGACATTCCTATACAAAGTATTGTTTCCTGTATTTTGAACACCTGCACATAGTATTTTCTACCATCATACTTGCTATGGAGCACACAACATACAGGTAGGATGGCCGAGTGGTCTAAGGCACTAGTCATTTTTCTGGTGTAGGTTGGAGTCCCACTGCTGTCATTTTGTTGACATTCCTATACAAAGTATTGTTTCCTGTATTTTAAACACCAGCACATGGTATTATCTACCATCATCCATGCCATTGACTACACAACATACAGGCAGGATGACTGAGTGGTTTAAGGCGCTGGTTTTAGGCACCAGTCACTTCGGTGGCGTTGGTTCGAGTCCCACTGCTGTCATTTTGTTGACATTCCTATACAAAGTATTGTTTCCTGTATTTTAAACACCAGCACATGGTATTATCTACCATCATCCATGCCATTGACTACAAAACATACAGGCAGGATGGCCGAGTGGTCTAAGGCGCTGGTTTTAGGCAGCAGTCACTTCGGTGGCGTGGGTTCGAGTCCCACTCCTATCATTTTGTTGACATTCCTATACAAAGTATTGTTTCCTTTCTTTTGAACACCTGCACATGGTATCTTGTACCATCATCCATGCTATTGACCAAATAACATACAGATGGGATGGGCGAGTGGTTTAAGGCGCTGGTTTAAGGCACCAGTCACTTCGGTGGCGTGGGTTTGAGTTTCACTCCTGTCATTTTGTTGACATTCCTATATATAGTATTGTTGCCTATATTTTGAACACCTGCACGTCGTATCTTTTACCATCATCAATGCTTTTGACCACACAACATACAGGTAGGATGGCCGAGTGGTCTAAGGCACTAGTCATTTTTCTGGTGTGGGTTGGAGTCCCACTGCTGTCATTTTGTTGACATTCCTATACAAAGTATTGTTTCCTGTATTTTGAACACCAGCACATGGTATTATCTACCATCATCCATGCTATTGACCATACAACATACAGATAGGATGGCCGAGTGGTCTGAGGCGCTGGTTTAAGGCATCAGTCACTTCAGTGGCGTGGGTTCGTGTCCCACTCTTGTAATTTTGTTGAAATTCCTATACAAAGTATTGTTTCCTGTATTTAAAAGACCTGCACATGGTATCTTCTAACATTATCCATGCTATTAACCTCATAACATACCGGCAGGATGGCCGTGTGTTCTAAGGAGCTGGTTTAAGGATCCAGTCACTTCGGTGGCGTGGATTCGAGTCCCACTCCTGTCATTTTGTTGACATTTCTATACAAAGTATTGTTTCCTGTACTTTGAACACCTGCACATGGTATCTTTTACCATCATCGATGCCATTGACTACACAACAAACATGCAGGATGGCCGAGTGGTCTAAGGCGCTGGTTTTAGGCACCAGTCACTTTGGTGGCGTGGGTTCGAGTCCCACTCCTGTCATTTTGTTGACATTCCTATACAAAGTATTGTTTCCTGTATTTTGAACACCTGCACATGGTATCTTCTACCATCATCCATGCCATTGACTACACAACATCGGGCAGGATGGCCGAGTGGTCTAAGGCGCTGGTTTTAGACACCAGTCCCTTCGGTGGCGTGGGTTCGAGTCCAACTCCTGTCATTCTGTTGGCATTCCAATACAAAGTAATGTTTCCTTTCTTTTGAACACCTGCACATGGTTTCTTGTACCATCATCCATGCTATTGACCAATTAACATACAGATAGGATTGGCGACTGGTCTAAGGCGCTGGTTTAAGGCACCAGTCACTTCGGTGGCGTGGGTTTGACTCTCACTCCTGGCATTTTATTGACATTCTTATATATAGTATTGTTGCCTGTATTTTGAACAGTTGCACGTTGTATCTTTTACCATCATCCATGCTTTTGACCACACAACATAAGGGCAGGATGGCTGAGTGGTCTGAGTCGCTTGTTTAAGGCAACAGGCACTTTGGTTGCTTTGGTTCGAGTCCCACGCTTGTCATTTTGCTGACATTCCTATACAAAGTATTGTTTCCTGTATTTTGAACACCTGCACATAGTATTTTCTACCATCATACTTGCTATGGAGCACACATTATACAGGTAGGATGGCCAAGTGGTCTAAGGCACTAGTCATTTTTCTGGTGTGGGTTGGAGTCCCACTGCTGTCATTTTGTTGACATTCCTATACAAAGTATTGTTTCCTGTATTTTAATCACCAGCACATGGTATTATCTACCATTATCCATGCCATTGACTACACAACAAACAGGCAGGATGGTCGAGTGGTCTAAGGCGCTGGTTTTAGGCACCATACACTTCGGTGGCGTGGGTTCGAGTCCCACTTCTGTCATTTTGTTAACATTCCTATACAAAGTATTGTTTCCTGTATTTTGAACACTTGCACATGGTATTATCTACCATCATGCATGCTATTGACCATACAACATACAGATAGGATGGCCGAGTGGTCTGAGGCGCTGGTTTAAGGCACCAGTCATTTTGGTGGCGTGGGTTCGTGTCCCACTCCTGTCATTTTGTTGACATTACTTGGCAAAGTATTGTTTCCTGTATTTTGAACACCTGCACATGGTATCTTTTACCATCATCCATGCCATTGACTACACAACATACAGGCAGGATGGCCGAGTGGTCTAAGGAGCTGGTTTAAGGCACCAGTCACTTTGGTGGATTGGATTCGAGTCCCACTCCTGTCATTTTGTTGACATTACTATACAAATTATTGTTTCCTGTATTTGGAACACCTGCACATGGTATCTTCTACCATCATCCATGCCATTGACTACACAACGAACACGCAGGATGGCCGAATGATCTAAGGCGCTGGTTTTAGGCACCAGTTACTTCGGTGGCGTGGGTTCGAGTCCCACTCCTGTCATTTTGTTGACATTCCTATACAAAGTATTGTTTCCTTTATTTCGAACACCTGGACGTGGTATCTTCTACCATCATCAATGCTATTGACAACACAACATAAAGGCAGGATGGCCGGGTGGTCTAAATATCTGGGTTAAGGCACCAGTCCCTTCGGTGGCGTGGGTTCGAGTCCCACTCCTGTCATTCTGTTGGCATTCTTATACAAAGTAATGTTTCCTTTCTTTTGAACACCTGCCCATGGTTTCTTGTACCATCATCCATGCTATTGCCAAATGACATACAGATAGGATTGGCGACTGGTCAAAGGCGCTTGTTTAAGGCACCAGTCACTTCGATGGCGTAGGTTTGAGTCTCACTCCTGTCATTTTGTTGACATTCCTATATATAGTATTGTTTCCTGTATTTTGAACACCTGCACATGGTATTATCTACCATCATCCATGCTATTGACCACACAACATACAGGCAGGATGGCCGAGTGGTCTTTGGCGCTGGTTTAAGGCCTCAGTCACTTCAGTGGCGCGGATTCGTGTCCAACTCCTGTTATTTTGTTGAAATTCCTATACAAAGAATTGTTTCCTGTATTTTGAACACCTGCTCATGGTATCTTCTACCATCATCCATGCCATTGACTACACAACATACAGGCAGGATGGCCGAGTGGTCTAAGGTGCTGGTTTAAGGCACCAGTCACTTCGGTGGAGTGGGTTCGAGTCCCACTCCTGTCATTTTGTTGACATTACTATACAAAGTACATACAGGCAGGATGGCCCAGTGGTCTAAGGCGCCGGCGTAAGGCCCCAGTCACTTCGGTGGCGTGGGTTCGAGTCCCACTCCTGTCATTTTGTTGACATTACTATACAAAGTATTGTTTCCTGTACTTTGAACACCTGCACATGGTATCTTTTACCATCATCCATGCCATTGACTACACAACATACAGGCAGGATGGCCGAGTGGTCTAAGGAGCTGGTTTTAGGCACCAGTCACTTCGTTGGCGTGGGTTCGAGTCCCACTCCTGTCATTTTGTTGACATTACTATACAAAGTATTGTTTCCTGTATTTTGAACACCTGCACATGGTATCTTTTACCATCATCCATGGTATTGACCATTCAACATACAGATAGGATGGCCAAGTGGTCTGAGGCGCTGGTTTAAGGCATCAGTCACTTCAGTGGCGTGGGTTCGTGTCCCACTTTTGTTATTTTGATACAATTCCTATAAAAAGTATTGTTTCCTGTATTTAAAAGACCTGCACATGGTATCTTCTAACATTATCCATGCTATTAAACTCATAACATACAGGCAGGATGGCAAGGGTTGTCTAAGGAGCTGGTTTAAGGCACCAGTCACTTTGGTGGATTGGATTCGAGTCCCACTCCTGTCATTTTGTTGACATTACTATACAAAGTATTGTTTCCTGTATTTTGAACACCTGCACATGGTATCTTCTACCATCATGCATGCCATTGACTACACAACAAACAGGCAGGATGGCCAAGTGGCCTAAGGCACTGGTTTTAGGCACCAGTCACTTCGGTGGCGTTGGTTCGAGTCCCGGTCCTGTCATTTTGTTGACATTCCTATACAAAGTATTGTTTCCTTTATATCGAACACCTGCGCATGGTTTCTTGTACCATTATCCATGCTATTGACCAAATAACATACAGATAGGATTGGCGACTGGTCTAAGGCGCTTGTTTAAGGCACCAGTCACTTCGGTGGCGTGGGTTTGAGTCTCACTCCTGTCATTTTGTTGACATTCCTATATATAGTATTGTTTCCTGTATTTTGAACACCTGCACATGGTATTATCTACCATCATCCATGCTATTGACCACACAACATACAGGCAGGATGGCCGAGTGGTCTTTGGCGCTGGTTTAAGGCCTCAGTCACTTCAGTGGTGCGGGTTCGTGTCCAACTCTTGTTATTTTGTTGAAATTCCTATACAAAGTATTGTTTCCTGTATTTTGAACACCTGCACATGGTATCTTCTACCATCATCCATGCCATTGACTACACAACATACAGGCAGGATGGCCGAGTGGTCTAAGGAGTTGGTTGAAGGCACCAGTCACTTCGTTGGCGTGGGTTCGAGTCCCACTCCTGTCATTTTGTTGACATTACTATACAAAGTATTGTTTCCTGTATTTTGAACAAGTGCACATGGTATCTTTTACCATCATCCATGCCATTGACTACACAACATACAGGCAGGATGGCCGAGTGGTCTAAGGCGCTGGTTTTAGGCACCAGTCACTTCGGTGGCGTGGGTTCGAGTCCCACTCCTGTCATTTTGTTGACATTACTATACAAAGTATTATTTCCTGTATTTTGAACACCTGCACATGGTATCTTCTACCATCATCCATGCCATTGACTACACAACATACCGATAGGATGGCCGAGTGGTCTGAGGCGCTGGTTTAAGTCATCAGTCACTTCAGTGGCGGGGGTTCGTGTCCCACTTTTGTTATTTTGATGCAATTCCTATACAAAGTATTGTTTCCTGTATTTAAAAGACCTGCACATGGTATCTTCTAACATTATCCATGCTATCAACCTCATAACATACAGATAGGATTGGCAACTGGTCTAAGGCGCTTGTTTAAGGCACCAGTCACTTCGGTGGCGTGGGTTTGAGTCTCACTCCTGTCATTTAGTTGACATTCCTATATATAGTATTGTTTCCTGTATTTTGAACACCTGCACATGGTATCTTCTAACATTATCCATGCAATTAACCTCATAACATACAGTCAGGATGGCCAAGTGGTCTAAGGAGCTGGTTTAAGGCACCAGTCACTTTGGTGGATTGGATTCGAGTCCCACTCCTGTCATTTTGTTGACATTACTATACAAAGTATTGTTTCCTGTATGTTGAACACCTGCACATGGTATCTTCTACCATCATCCATGCCATTGACTACACAACATACAGGCAGGATGGCCGAGTGGTCTAAGGCGCTGGTTTTAAGCACCAGTCACTTCGGTGGCGTTGGTTCGAGTCCCACTCCTGTCATTTTGTTGACATTCCTATACAAAGTATTGTTTCCTGTATTTTGAACACCTGCACATGGTATCTTCTACCATCATCCATGCCATTGACTACACAACATACAGGCAGGATGGTCGAGTGGTCTAAGGCGCTGGTTTAAGGCACCAGTCACTTCGGTGGCGTGGGTTCGAGTCCCACTCCTGTCATTTTGTTGACATTACTATACAAAGTATTGTTTCCTGTATTTTGAACACCTGCACATGGTATTTTCTACCATCATCCATGCCATTGACTTCACAACATACAGGCAGGATGGCCGAGTGGTCTAATGCGCTGGTTTAAGGCATCAGTCACTTCGGTGGTCTGGGTTCGAGTCCCACTCCTGTTATTTTGTTGACATTACTATACAAAGTATTGTTTCCTGTATTTTGAACACCTGCACATGGTATCTTCTACCATCATCCATGCCATTGACTACACAACATACAGGCAGGATGGTCGAGTGGTCTGAGGCGCTGGTTTAAGGCATCAGTCACTTCAGTGGCGGGGGTTCGTGTCCCACTTTTGTTATTTTGATGCAATTCCTATACAAAGTATTGTTTCCTGTATTTAAAAGACCTGCACATGGTATCTTTTACCATCATCCATGCTATTGACCATACAACACACAGATAGGATGGCCGAGTGGTCTGAGGCGCTGGTTTAAGGCATCAGTCACTTCAGTGGCGTGGGTTCGTGTCCCACTTTTGTTATTTTGATGCAATTCCTATACAAAGTATTGTTTCCTGTATTTAAAAGACCTGCACATGGTATCTTCTAACATTATCCATGCTATTAACCTCAAAACATACAGGCAGGATGGCCGAGTGGTCTAAGGAGCTGGTTTAAGGCACAAGTCACTTTGGTGGATTGGATTCGAGTCCCACTCCTGTCATTTTGTTGACATTACTATACAAAGTATTGTTTCTGTATTTTGAACACTTGCACATGGTATCTTCTACCATCATCCATGCCATTGACTACACAATAAACAGGCAGGATGGCCGAGTTGTCTAAGGCGCTGGTTTTAGGCACCAGTCACTTCGGTGGCGTTGGTTCGAGTCCCACTCCTGTCATTTTGTTGACATTCCTATACAAAGTATTGTTTCCTGTATTTCGAACACCTGGACGTGGTATCTTCTACCATCATCAATGCTATTGACAACACAACATAAAGGCAGGATGGCCGGGTGGTCTAAATGGCTGGGTTAAGGCACAAGTCCCTTCGGTGGCATGGGTTCGAGTCCCACTCCTGTCATTCTGTTGGCATTCCTATACAAAGTAATCTTTCCTTTTTTTTGAACACCTGCTCAAGGTTTCTTGTACCATCATCCATGCTATTGATCAAATAACATACAGATAGGATTGGCGACTGGTCTAAGGCGCTTGTTTAAGGCACCAGTCAATTCGGTGGCGTGGGTTTGAGTCTCACTCCTGTCATTTTGTTGACATTCCTATATATAGTATTGTTTCCTGTATTTTGAACACCTGCACATGGTATTATCTACCATCATCCATGCTATTGACCACACAACATACAGGCAGGATGGCCGAGTGGTCTTTGGCGCTGGTTTAAGTCATCAGTCACTTCAGTGGCGTGGGTTCGTGTCCCACTCTTGTTATTTTGATGCAATTTCTATACAAAGTATTGTTTCCTGTATTTAAAAGACCTGCACATGGTATCTTCTAACATTATCCATGCTATTAACCTCATAACATACAGGCAGGATGGCCGAGTGGTCTAAGGAGCTGGTTTAAGGCACCGGTCACTTTGGTGGATTGGATTCGAGTCCCACTCCTGTCATTTTGTTGACATTACTATACAAAGTATTGTTTCCTGTATTTTGAACACCTGGACGTGGTATCTTCTACCATCATCAATGCTATTGACAAGACAACATAAAGGCAGGATAGCCGGGTGGTCTAAATGGCTGGGTTAAGGCACCAGTCCCTTCGGTGGCGTGGGTTCGAGTCCCACTCCTGTCATTCTGTTGGCATTCCTATACAAAGTAATGTTTCCTTTTTTTTGAACACCTGCTCAAGGTTTCTTGTACCATCATCCATGCTATTGATCAAATAACATACAGATAGGATTGGCGACTGGTCTAAGGCGCTTGTTTAAGGCACCAGTCAATTCGGTGGCGTGGGTTTGAGTCTCACTCCTGTCATTTTGTTGACATTCCTATATATAGTATTGTTTCCTGTATTTTGAACACCTGCACATGGTATTATCTACCATCATCCATGCTATTGACCACACAACATACAGGCAGGATGGCCGAGTGGTCTTTGGCGCTGGTTTAAGTCATCAGTCACTTCAGTGGCGTGGGTTCGTGTCCCACTCTTGTTATTTTGATGCAATTTCTATACAAAGTATTGTTTCCTGTATTTAAAAGACCTGCACATGGTATCTTCTAACATTATCAATGCTATTAACCTCATAACATACAGGCAGGATGGCCGCTTGGTCTAAGGAGCTGGTTTAAGGCACCAGTCACTTTGGTGGATTGGATTCGAGTCCCACTCCTGTCATTTTGTTGACTTTACTATACAAAGTATTGTTTCCTGTATTTTGAACACCTGGACGTGGTATCTTCTACCATCATCAATGCTATTGACAAGACAACATAAAGGCAGGATAGCCGGGTGGTCTAAATGGCTGGGTTAAGGCACCAGTCCCTTCGGTGGCGTGGGTTCGAGTCCCACTCTTGTCATTCTGTTGGCATTCCTATACAAAGTAATGTTTCCTTTCTTTTGAACACCTGCGCATGGTTTCTTGTACCATCATCCATGCTATTGACCAAATAACATACAGATAGGATTGGCAACTGGTCTAAGGCGCTTGTTTAAGGCACCAGTCACTTTGGTGGCGTGGGTTTGAGTCTCACTCCTGTCATTTTGTTGACATTACTATACAAAGTATTGTTTCCAGTATTTTGAACACCTGCACATGGTATCTTCTACCATCATCCATGCCATTGACTACACAACATACAGGCAGGATGGCCGAGTGGTCTAAGGCGCTGGTTTTAGGCACCAGTCACTTCGGTGGCGTTGGTTCGAGTCCCACTCCTGTCATTTTGTTGACATTCCTATATATAGTATTGTTTCATGTATTTTGAACACCTGCACATGGTATCTTCTACCATCATCCATGCCATTGACTACACAAAATACAGGCAGGATGGCCGAGTCGTCTAAGGCGCTGGTTTAAGGCAACAGTCACTTCGGTGGCGTTGGTTCGAGTCCCACTCCTGTCATTTTGTTGACATTCCTATACAAAGTATTGTTTCCTGTATTTTGAACACCTGCACACTGTATCTTTTACCATCATCTATGCCATTGACTACACAACATACAGGCAGGATGGCCGAGTGGTCTAAGGCGCTGGTTTTAGGCACCAGTCACTTCGGTGGCGTTGGTTCGAGTCCCACTCCTGTCATTTTGTTGACATTCCTATACAAAGTATTGTTTCCTGTATTTCGAACACCTGGACGTGGTATCTTCTACCATCATCAATGTTATTGACAACACAACATAAAGGCAGGATGGCCGGGTGCTCTAAGTGGCTGGGTTAAGGCACAAGTCCCTTCGGTGGCATGGGTTCGAGTCCCACTCCTGTCATTCTGTTGGCATTCCTATACAAAGTAATGTTTCCTTTTTTTTGAACACCTGCTCAAGGTTTCTTGTACCATCATCCATGCTATTGATCAAATAACATACAGATAGGATTGGCGACTGGTCTAAGGCGCTTGTTTAAGGCACCAGTCAATTCGATGGCGTGGGTTTGAGTCTCACTCCTGTCATTTTGTTGACATTCCTATAAATAGTATTGTTTCCTGTATTTTGAACACCTGCACATGGTATTATCTACCATCATCCATGCTATTGACCACACAACATACAGGCAGGATGGCCGAGTGGTCTCTGGCGCTGGTTTAAGGCATCAGTCACTTCAGTGGCGTGGGTTCGTGTCCCACTCTTGTTATTTTGATGCAATTTCTATACAAAGTATTGTTTCCTGTATTTAAAAGACCTGCACATGGTATCTTCAAACATTATCGATGCTATTAACCTCATAACATACAGGCAGGATTGCCGAGTGGTCTAAGGAGCTGGTTTAAGGCACCAGTCACTTTGGTGGATTGGATTCGAGTCCCACTCCTGTCATTTTGTTGACATTACTATACAAAGTATTGTTTCCTGTATTTTGAACACCTGCATATGGTATCTTCTACCATCATCCATGCTATTGACCACACAACATACAGGCAGGATGGCCGAGTGGTCTTTGGCGCTATTTTAAGGCATCAGTCACTTCAGTGGCGCGGGTTCGTGTCCAACTCTTGTTATTTTGTTAAAATTCCTATACAAAGTATTGTTTCCTGTAATTTGAACACCTGCACATGGTATCTTCTACCATCATCCATGCCATTGACTACACAACATACAGGCAGGATTGCCGAGTGGTCTAAGGCGCTGGTTTAAGGCACCAGTCACTTCGGTGGATTGGATTCGAGTCCCACTCCTGTCATTTTGTTGACATTACTATACAAAGTATTGTTTCCTGTATTTTGAACACCTGCACATGGTATCTCCTACCATCATCCATGCCATTGACTACACAACAAACAGGCAGGATGGCCGAGTGGTCTAAGACGCTGGTTTTAGGCACCAGTCACTTCGGTGGCGTTGGTTCGAGTCCCACTCCTGTCATTTTGTTGACATTCCTATACAAAGTATTGTTTCCTGTATTTTGAACACCTGCACACTGTATCTTCTACCATCATCCATGCCATTGATTTCACAACATACAGGCAGGATGGCCGAGTGGTCTAAGGCGCTGGTTTAAGGCAGCAGTCACTTCGGTGGCGTGGGTTCGAGTCCAACTCCTGTCATTTTGTTGACATCACTATACAAAGTATTGTTTCCTGTTACTTGAACACCTGCACATGGTATCTTTTACCATCATCCATGCTATTGACCATACAACATACAGATAGGATGGCCGAGTGGTCTGAGGCGCTGGTTTAAGGCATCAGTCACTTCAGTGGCGTGGGTTCGTGTCCCACTTTTGTTATTTTGATGCAATTCCTATACAAAGTATTGTTTCCTGTATTTAAAAGACCTGCACATGGTATCTTCTAACATTATCCATGCTATTAACCTCAAACATACAGGCAGGATGGCCGAGAGGTCTAAGGAGCTGGTTTAAGGCACCAGTCACTTTGGTGGATTGTATTCGAGTCCCCCTCCTGTCATTTTGTTGACATTACTATACAAAGTATTGTTTCCTGTATTTTGAACACTTGCACATGGTATCTTCTACCATCATCCATGCCATTGACTACACAACAAACAGGCAGGATGGCCGAGTGGTCAAAGGAGCTGGTTTAAGGCACCAGTCACTTTGGTGGATTGGATTGGAGTCCCCCTCCTGTCATTTTGTTGACATTACTATACAAAGTATTGTTTCCTTTATTTCGAACCTCTGGACGTGGTATCTTCTACCATCATCAATGCTATTGACAACACAACATAAAGGCAGGATGGCCGGGTGGTCTAAATGGCTGGGTTAAGGCACCAGTCCCTTCGGTGGCGTGGGTTCGACTCCCACTCCTGTCATTCTGTTGGCATTCCTTTACAAAGTAATGTTTCCTTTTTTTTGAACACCTGCGGAAGGTTTCTTGTACAATCATCCATGCTATTGACCAAATAACATACAGATAGGATTGGCGACTGGTCTAAGGCGCTTGTTTAAGGCACCAGTCAATTCGGTGGTGTGGGTTTGAGTCTCACTCCTGTCATTTTGTTGACATTCCTATATATAGTATTGTTTCCTGTATTTTGAACACCTGCACATGGTATTATCTACCATCATCCATGCTATTGACCACACAGCATAGAGGCAGGATGGCCGAGTGGTCTTTGGCGCTGGTTTAAGGCATCAGTCACTTCAGTGGCGCGGGTTCGTGTCCCACTCTTGTTATTTTGTTGAAATTCCTATACAAAGTATTGTTTCCTGTATTTTGAACACCTGCACATGGTATCTTCTACCATCATCCATGCCATTGACTACACAACATACAGGCAGGATTGGCGAGTGGTCTAAGGCGCTGGTTTAAGGCAGCAGTCACTTCGGTGGCGTGGGTTCGAGTCCAACTCCTGTCATTTTGTTAACATTACTATACAAAGTATTGTTTCCTGTATTTTGAACACCTGCACATGGTATCTTCTACCATCATCCATGCCATTGACTTCACAACATACAGGCAGGATGGCCGAGTGGTCTAAGGCGCTGGTTTAAGGCACCAGTCACTTCGGTGGCGTGGGTTCGAGTCCCACTCCTGTCATTTTGTTGACATTATTATACAAAGTATTGTTTCCTGTATTTTGAACACCTGCACATGGTATCTTTTACCATCATCCATGCCTTTGACTTCACAACATACAGGCAGGATGGCCGAGTGGTCTAAGGCGCTGGTTTAAGGCACCAGTCACTTCGGTGGCGTGGGTTCGAGTCCCACTCCTGTCATTTTGTTGACATTATTATACAAAGTATTGTTTCCTGTATTTTGAACACCTGCACATGGTATCTTTTACCATCATCCATGCTATTGACCATACAACATACAGATAGGATGGCCGAGTGGTCAGCGGCGCTGGTTTATGGCATCAGTCACTTCAGTGGCGTGGGTTCGTGTCCCACTTTTGTTATTTTGATGCAATTCCTATACAAAGTATTGTTTCCTGTATTTAAAACACCTGCACATGGTATCTTCTAACATTATCCATGCTATTAACCTTATAACATACAGTCAGGATGGCCGAGTGGTCTAAGGAGCTGGTTTAAGGCACCAGTCACTTTGGTGGATTGGATTCGAGTCCCACTCCTGTCATTTTGTTGACATTACTATACAAAGTATTGTTTCCTGTATTTTGAACACCTGAACATGGTATCTCCTACCATCATCCATGCCATTGACTACACAACAAACAGGCAGGATGGCCGAGTGGTCTAAGGCGCTGGTTTTAGGCACCAGTCACTTCGGTGGCGTTGGTTCGAGTCCCAATCCTGTCATTTTGTTTACATTCCTATACAAAGTATTGTTTCCTGTATTTTGAACACCTGCACATTGTATCTTCTACCATCATCCATGCCATTGACTACACAACATACAGGCAGGATGGCCGAGTGGTCTAAGGCGCTTGTTTAAGGTACCAGTCAGTTCGGTGGCGTGGGTTCGAGTCCCACTCCTGTCATTTTGTTGACATTACTATACAAAGTATTGTTTCCTGTTTTTTGAACACCTGCACATGGTATCTTCTACCATCATCCATGCCATTGACTTCACAACATACTGGCAGGATGGTCGAGTGGTCTAAGGCGCTGGTTTAAGGCACCAGTCACTTCGGTGGCGTGGGTTTCAGTCCAACTCCTGTCATTTTGTTGACATTACTATACAAAGTATTGTTTCCTGTATTTTGAACAAGTGCACATGGTATCTTCTACCATCATCCATGCCATTGACTGCACAACATACAGGCAGGATGGCCGAGTGGTCTAAGGCGCTGGTTTTAGGCACCAGTCACTTCGCTGGCGTCGGTTCGAGTCCCACTCCTGTCATTTTGTTGACATTACTATACAAAGTATTGTTTCCTGTATTTTGAACACCTGCACATGGTATCTTTTACCATCATCCATGCTATTGACAATACAACATACAGATAGGATGGCCGAGTGGTCTGAGGCGCTGGTTTAAGGCATCAGTCACTTCAGTGGCGTGGGTTCGTGTCCCACTCTTGTTATTTTGATGCAATTTCTATACAAAATATTGTTTCCTGTATTTAAAAGACCTGCACATGGTATCTTCTAACATTATCCATGCTATTAACCTCATAACATACAGGCAGGATGGCCGAGTGGTCTAAGGAGCTGGTTTAAGGCACCAGTCACTTCGGTGGCGTGGGTTTGAGTCCCACTCCTGTCATTCTGTTGGCATTCCTCTACAAAGTAATGTTTCCTTTTTTTTGAACACCTGCGGAAGGTTTCTTGTACAATCATCCATGCTATTGACCAAATAACATACAGATAGGATTGGCGACTGGTCTAAGGCGCTTGTTTAAGGCATCAGTCAATTCGGTGGCCTGGGTTTGAGTCTCACTCCTCTCATTTTGTTGACATTCCTATATATAGTATTGTTTCCTGTATTTTGAACACCTGCACATGGTATTATCTACCATCATCCATGCTATTGACCACACGACATACAGGCAGGATTGCCGAGTGGTCTTTGGCGCTGGTTTAAGGCATCAGTCACTTCAGTGGCGTGGGTTCGTGTCCCACTCCTGTCATTTTGTTGACATTCCTATACAAAGTATTGTTTCCTGTATTTTGAACACCTGCACATGGTATTTTCTACCATCATCAATGCTATTGACAACACAACATAAAGGCAGGATGGCCGGGTGGTCTAAATGGCTGGGTTAAGGCACCAGTCCCTTCGGTGGCGTGGGTTCGAGTCCCACTCCTGTCATTCTGTTGGCATTCCTATACAAAGTAATGTTTCCTTTCTTTTGAACACCTGCGCATGGTTTCTTGTACCATCATCCATGCTATTGACCAAATAACATACAGGCAGGATGGCTGAGTGGTCTAAGGCGCTTGTTTAAGGCACCAGTCACTTCGGTGGCGTGGGTTCAAGTCCCTCTCTTGTCATTTTGCTGACATTCCTATACAAAGTATTGTTTCCTGTATTTTGAACACCTGCACATAGTATTTTCTACCATCATACTTGCTATGGAGCACACAACATACAGGTAGGATGGCCGAGTGGTCTAAGGCACTAGTCATTTTTCTGGTGTAGATTGGAGTCCCACTGCTGTCATTTTGTTGACATTCCTATACAAAGTATTGTTTCCTGTATTTTAAACACCAGCACATGGTATTATCTACCATTATCCATGCCATTGACTACATAACATACAGGCAGGATGGCCGAGTGGTCTAAGGCGCTGGTTTTTGGCACAAGTCACTTCAGTAGCGTGGGTTCGAGTCCCACTCCTGTCATTTTGTTGACATTCCTATACAAATTGTTGTTTCCTTTATTTTGAACACCTGGACGTGGTATCTTCTACTATCATCAATGCTATTGACAACACAACATACAGGCAGGATGGCCGGTTGGTCTAAATGGCTGGATTAAGGCACCAGTCCCTTTGGTGGCGTTGGTTCAAGTCCCACTCCATTCATTTTGTTGGCATTCCTATACAAAGTAATGTTTTCTTTCTTTTGAACACCTACACATGGTATCTTGTACCATCATCCATGCTATTGACCAAATAACATACAGATGGGATGGGCGAGTGGTTTAAGGCCCTGGTTTAAGGCACCAGTCACTTCGGTGACGTGGGTTTGAGTTTCACTCCTGTCATTTTGTTGACATTCCTATATATAGTATTGTTGCCTGTATTTTGAACACTTGCATGTCGTATCTTCTACCATCATCCATGCTTTTGACCACACAACATACAAGCAGGATAGCTGAGTGGTCTAAGTCGCTTGTTTAAGGCAACAGTCACTTCGGTAGCTTTTGTTCGAGTCCCTCTCTTGTCATTTTGCTGACATTCCTATACTAAGTATTGTTTCCTGTATTTTGAACACCTGCACATTGTATTTTCTACCATCATACTTGCTATGGAGCACACAACATACAGGTAGGATGGCCGAGTGGTCTAAGGCACTAGTCATTTTTCTGGTGTGGGTTGGAGTCCCACTTCTGTCATTTTGTTGACATTCCTATACAAAGTATTGTTTCCTGTATTTTGAACACCTTCACATGGTATTATCTTCAATCATCCATGCTATTGACCACACAACATACAGGCAGGATGGCCGAGTGGTCTAAGGCGCTGGTTTCAGGCACTAGTCACTTCGCTGGCATGGGTTCGAGTCCCACTTTTGTCATTTTGTTGACATTCCTATACAAAGTATTGTTTCCTTTATTTTGAACACCTGGACGTGGTATCTTCTACCATCATCAATGCTATTGACAACACAACATACAGGCAGGATGGCCGGGTGGTCTAAATGGCTGGGTTAAGGCACAAGTCCCTTCGGTGGCGTGGGTTCGAGTCCCACTACAGTCATTTTGTTGGCATTCCTATATATAGTATTGTTGCCTGTATTTTAAACACTGGCACGTCGTATCTTCTACCATCATCCATGCTTTTGACCACACAACATACAGGCAGGATGGCTGAGTGGTCTAAGTCGCTTGTTTAAGGCAACAGTCACTTCGGTTGCTTTTGTTCATGTCCCTCTCTTGTCATTTTAGTGACATTCCTATACAAAGTATTGTTTCCTGTATTTTGAACACCTGCACATAGTATTTCCTACCATCATACTTGCTATGGAGCACACAACATACAGGTAGGATGGTCAAGTGGTCTAAGGCACTAGTCATTTTTCTGGTGTAGGTTGGAGTCCCACTGCTGTCATTTTGTTGACATTCCTATACAAATTATTGTTTCCTGTATTTTGAACACCTGCACATGGTATCTTTTACAATCATCGATACCATTGACTACACAACATACAGGCAGGATGGCCGAGTGGTCTAAGGCGCTGGTTTAAGGCACCTGTCACTTCGGTGGCGTGGGTTCGAGTCCCACTCCTGTCATTTTGTTGACATTACTATACAAAGTATTGTTTCCTGTATTTTGAACACCTGCACATGGTATCTTTTACCATCATCCATGCCATTGACTACACAACATACAGGCAGGATGGCCGAGTGGTCTAAGGCGCTGGTTTTAGGCACCAGTCACTTCGGTGGCGTGGGTTCGAGTCCCACTCCTGTCATTTTGTTGACATTACTATACAAAGTATTGTTTCCTGTATTTTGAACAGCTGCACATGGTTTCTTGTACCATCATCCATGCTATTGACCAAATAACATACAGGCAGGATGGCTGAGTGGTCTAAGGCGCTGGTTTAAGGCACCAGTCACTTCGGTGGCGTGGGTTTGAGTCTCACTCCTGTCATTTTGTTGACATTCCTATATATAGTATTGTTTCCTGTATTTTGAACACCTGCGCATGGTATCTTCTAACATTATCCATGCTATTAACCTCATAACATACAGGCAGGATGGCCGAGTGGTCTAAGGAGCTGGTTTAAGGCACCAGTCACTTTGGTGGATTGGATTCGAGTCCCACTCCTGTCATTCTGTTGGCATTCCTATACAAAGTAATGTTTCCTTTCTTTTGAACACCTGCGCATGGTTTCTTGTACCATCATCCATGCTATTGACCAAATAACATACAGGCAGGATGGCTGAGTGGTCTAAGGCGCTGGTTTAAGGCACCAGTCACTTCGGTGGCGTGGGTTTGAGTCTCACTCCTGTCATTTTGTTGACATTCCTATATATAGTATTGTTTCCTGTATTTTGAACACCTGCACATGGTATTATCTACCATCATCCATGCTATTGACCACACAACATACAGGCAGGATGGCCGAGTGGTCTTTGGCGCTGGTTTAAGGCATCAGTCACTTCAGTGGCACGGGTTCGTGTCCCACTCTTGTTATTTTGTTGAAATTCCTATACAAAGTATTGTTTCCTGTATTTTGAACACCTGCACATGGTATCTTCTACCATCATCCATGCCATTGATTACACAACATACAGATAGGATGGCCGAGTGGTCTGAGGCGCTGGTTTAAGGCATCAGTCACTTCAGTGGCGTGGGTTCGTGTCCCACTTTTGTTATTTTGATGCAATTCCTATACAAAGTATTGTTTCCTGTATTTAAAAGACCTGCACATGGTATCTTCTAACATTATCCATGCTATTAACCTCATAACATACAGGCAGGATGGCCGAGTGGTCTAAGGAGCTGGTTTAAGGCACCAGTCACTTTGGTGGATTGGATTCGAGTCCCACTCCTGTCATTTTGTTGACATTACTATACAAAGTATTGTTTCCTGTATTTTGAACACCTGCACATGGTATCTTTTACCATCATCCATGCCATTGACTACACAACAAAAAGAGAGGATTGCCGGGTGGTCTAAATGGCTGGGTTAAGGCACCAGTCCCTTCGGTGGCGTGGGTTCGAGTCCCACTCCAGTCATTTTGTTGGCATTCCTATATATAGTATTGTTGCCTGTATTTTAAACACTGGCACGTCGTATCTTCTACCATCATCCATGCTTTTGACCACACAACATACAGGCAGGATGGCTGAGTGGTCTAAGTTGCTTGTTTAAGGCAACAGTCACTTCGGTTGCTTTTGTTCAAGTCCCTCTCTTGTCATTTTAGTGACATTCCTATACAAAGTATTGTTTCCTGTATTTCGAACCTCTGGACGTGGTATCTTCTACCATCATCAATGCTATTGACAACACAACATACAGGCAGGATGGCCGGGTGGTCTAAATGGCTGGGTTAAGGCACCAGTCCCTTCGGTGGCGTTGGTTCGAGTCCCACTCCAGTCATTTTGTTGGCATTCCTATATATAGTATTGTTGCCTGTATTTTAAACACTGGCACGTCGTATCTTCTACCATCATCCATGCTTTTGACCACACAACATACAGGCAGGATGGCTTAGTGGTCTAAGTTGCTGGTTTAAGGCAACAGTCACTTCGGTTGCTTTTGTTCAAGTCCCTCTCTTGTCATTTTAGTGACATTCCTATACAAAGTATTGTTTCCTGTATTTTGAACACCTGCACATAGTATTTCCTACTATCATACTTGCTATGGAGCACACAACATACAGGTAGGATGGCCGAGTGGTCTAAGGCACTAGTCATTTTTCTGGTGTAGGTTGGAGTCCCACTGCTGTCATTTTGTTGACATTACTATACAAAGTATTGTTTCCTGTATTTTGAACACCTGCACATGGTATCTTTTACCATCATCCCTGCCATTGACTACACAACATACAGGCAGGATGGCCGAGTGGTCTAAGGCGCTGGTTTTAGACACCAGTCACTTCGGTGGCGTGGGTTCGAGTTCCACTCCTGTCATTTTGTTGACATTACTATACAAAGTATTCTTTCCTGTATTTTGAACACCTGCACAAGGTATCTTCTACCTTTATCCATGCCATTGACTACACAACAAACAGGCAGGATGGCCGAGTGGTCTTAGGCGCTGGTTTTAGGCACCAGTCACTTCGGTGGCGTTGGTTCGAGTCCCACTCCTGTCATTTTGTTGACATTCCTATACAAAGTATTGTTTCCTTTATTTCGAACACCTGGAAGTGGTATCTTCTACCATCATCAAGGCTATTGACAACACAACATACAGGCAGGATGGCCGGGTGGTCTTAATGGCTGGGTTAAGGCACCAGTCCCTTCAGTGGCGTGGGTTCGAGTCCTACTGCTGTCATTCTGTTGGCATTCCTATACAAAGTAATGTTTCCTTTCTTTTGAACACCTGCGCATGGTTTCTTGTACCATCATCCTTGCTATTGACCAAATAACATACAGATAGGATTGGCGACTGGTCTAATTCGCTTGTTTAAGACACCAGGCACTTCGGTGGTGTGGGTTTGAGTCTCACTCCTGTCATTTTGTTGACATTCCTATATATAGTATTGTTGCCTGTATTTTGAACACTTGCATGTCGTATCTTCTACCATCATCCATGCTTTTGACCACCCAACATACAGGCAGGATGGCTGAGTGGTCTAAGTCGCTTGTTTAAGGCAACCGTCACTTCGATTGCTTTTGTTCAAGTCCCTCTCTTGTCATTTTGCTGACATTCCTATACAAAGTATTGTTTCCTGTATTTTGAACACCTGCACATAGTATTTTCTACCATCATACTTGCTATGGAGCACACAATATACAGGTAGGATGGCCGAGTGGTCTAAGGCACTAGTCATTTTTCTGGTGTAGATTGGAGTCCCACTGCTGTCATTTTGTTGACATTCCTATACAAAGTATTGTTTCCTGTATTTTAAACACCAGCACATGGTATTATCTACCATTATCCATGCCATTGGCTACATAACATACAGGCAGGATGGCCGAGTGGTCTAAGGCGCTGGTTTTAGGTACAAGTCACTTCAGTAGCGTGGGTTCGAGTCCCACTCCTGTCATTTTTTTGACATTCCTATACAAAGTATTGTTTCCTTTATTTCGAACACCTGGACGTGGTATCTTCTACCATCATCAATGCTATTGACAACACAACATAAAGGCAGGATGGCCAGGTGGTCTAAATGGCTGGGTTAAGGCACCAGTCCCTTCGGTGGCGTGGGTTCGAGTCCCACTCCTGTCATTCTATTGGCATTCCTATACAAAGTAATGTTTCCTTTTTTTTGAACACCTACGCAAGGTTTCTTGTACAATCATCCATGCTATTGACCAAATAACATACAGATGGGATGGGCGAGTGGTTTAAGGCGCTAGTTTAAGGCACCAGTCACTTCGGTGGCGTGGGTTTGAGTTTCACTCCTGTCATTTTGTTGACATTCCTATATATAGTATTGTTGCCTGTATTTTGAACACTTGCATGTCGTATCTTCTACCATCATCCATGCTTTTGACCACACAACATACAAGCAGGATAGCTGAGTGGTCTAAGTCGCTTGTTTAAGGCAACAGTCACTTCGGTAGCTTTTGTTCGAGTCCCTCTCTTATCATTTTGCTGACATTCCTATACAAAGTATTGTTTCCTAAATTTTGAACACCTGCAGATAGTATTTTCTACCATCATACTTGCTATGGAGCACACAACATACAGGTAGGATGGCCGAGTGGTCTAAGGCACTAGTCATTTTTCTGGTGTGGGTTGGAGTCCCACTGCTGTCATTTTGTTGACATTCCTATACAAAGTATTGTTTCCTGTATTTTGAACACCTTCACATGGTATTATCTTCCATCATCCATGCTATTGACCACACAACATACAGGCAGGATGGCCGAGTGGTCTTTGGCGCTGGTTTAAGGCATCAGTCACTTCAGTGGCGCGGGTTGGTGTCCCACTCTTGTTATTTTGTTGAAAATCCTATACAAAGTATTGTTTCCTGTATTTTGAACACCTGCACATGGTATCTTCTACCATCATCCATGCCATTGACTACACAACATACAGGCAGGATGGCCGAGTGGTCTAAGGCGCTGGTTTAAGGCAACAGTCACTTCGGTGGCGTGGGTTCGAGTCCAACTCCTGTCATTTTGTTGACATTCCTATACAAAGTATTGTTTCCTGTATTTTGAACACCTGCACATGGTATCTTCTACCATCATCCACGCCATTGACTACACAACATACAGGCAGGATAGCCGAGTGGTCTAAGGCTCTGGTTTAAGGCACCCGTCACTTCGCTGGCGTGGGTTCGAGTCCCACTCATGTCATTTTGTTGACATTACTATACAAAGTATTGTTTCCTGTATTTTGAACACCTGTACATGGTATCTTCGACCATCATCCATGCCATTGACTAAACAACATACAGGCAGGATGGCCGAGTGGTCTAAGGCGCTGGTTTCAGGCACTAGTCACTTCGCTGGCATGGGTTCGAGTCCCACTTTTGTCATTTTGTTGACATTCCTATACAAAGTATTGTTTCCTTTATTTTGAACACCTGGACGTGGTATCTTCTACCATCATCAATGCTATTGACAACACAACATACAGGCAGGATGGCCGGGTGGTCTGAGGCGCTGGTTTAAGGCATCAGTCACTTCAGTGGCGTGGGTTCGTGTCCCACTTTTGTTATTTTGATGCAATTCCTATACAAAGTTTTGTTTCCTGTATTTAAAAGACCTGCACATGGTATCTTCTAACATTATCCATGCTATTAACCTCATAACATACAGGCAGGATGGCCGAGTGGTCTAAGGAGCTGGTTTAAGGCACCAGTCACTTTGGTTGATGGGATTCGAGTCCAACTCCTGTCATTATGTTGACATTACTATACAAGGTATTGTTTCCTGTATTTTGAACACCTGCACAAGGTATCTTCTACCATCATCCATGCCATTGACTACACAACAAACAGGCAGGATGGCCGAGTGGTCTAAGGCGCTGGTTTTAGGCACCAGTCACTTCGGGGGCGTTGGTTCGAGTCCCACTCCTGTCATTTTGTTGACATTCCTATACAAAGTATTGTTTCCTTTATTTCGAACACCTGGACGTGGTATCTTCTACCATCATCAATGCTATTGACAACACAACATAAAGGCAGGATGGCCAGGTGGTCTAAATGGCTGGGTTAAGGCACCAGTCCCTTCGGTGGCGTGGGTTCGAGTCCCACTCCTGTCATTCTATTGGCATTCCTATACAAAGTAATGTTTCCTTTTTTTTGAACACCTGCGCAAGGTTTCTTGTACAATCATCCATGCTATTGACCAAATAACATACAGATGGGATGGGCGAGTGGTTTAAGGCGCTAGTTTAAGGCACCAGTCACTTCGGTGGCGTGGGTTTGAGTTTCACTCCTGTCATTTTGTTGACATTCCTATATATAGTATTGTTGCCTGTATTTTGAACACTTGCATGTCGTATCTTCTACCATCATCCATGCTTTTGACCACACAACATACAAGCAGGATAGCTGAGTGGTCTAAGTCGCTTGTTTAAGGAAACAGTCACTTTGGTAGCTTTTGTTCGAGTCCCTCTCTTGTCATTTTGCTGACACTCCTATACTAAGTATTGTTTCCTGTATTTTGAACACCTGCACATTGTATTTTCTACCATCATACTTGCTATGGAGCACACAACATACAGGTAGGATGGCCGAGTGGTCTAAGGCACTAGTCATTTTTCTGGTGTGGGTTGGAGTCCCACTGCTGTCATTTTGTTGACATTCCTATACAAAGTATTGTTTCCTGTATTTTGAACACCTGCACATGGTATTATCTTCCATCATCCATGCTATTGACCACGCAACATACAGGCAGGATGGCCGAGTGGTCTTTGGCGCTGGTTTAAGGCATCAGTCACTTCAGTGGCGCGGGTTCGTGTCCCACTCTTGTTATTTTGTTGACATTACTATACAAAGTACTGTTTCCTGTATTTTGAACACCTGTACATGGTATCTTCTACCATCATCCATGCCATTGACTATACAACATACAGGCAGGATGGCCGAGTGGTCTAAGGCGCTGGTTTAAGGCACCAGTCACTTCGGTGGCGTGGGTTCGAGTCCCACTCCTGTCATTTTGTTGACATTACTATACAAAGTATTGTTTCCTGTATTTTGAACACCTGCACATGGTATCTTCTACCATCATCCATGCCATTGACTTCACAACATACAGGCAGGATGGCCGAGTGGTCTAAGGCGCTGGTTTAAGGCACCAGTCACTTCGGTGGCGTGGGTTCGAGTCCCACTCCTGTCATTCTATTGGCATTCCTATACAAAGTAATGTTTCCTTTTTTTTGAACACCTGCGCAAGGTTTCTTGTACAATAATCCATGCTATTGACCAAATAACATACAGATGGGATGGGCGAGTGGTTTAAGGCGCTAGTTTAAGGCACCAGTCACTTCGGTGGCGTGGGTTTGAGTTTCACTCCTGTCATTTTGTTGACATTCCTATATATAGTATTGTTGCCTGTATTTTGAACACTTGCATGTCGTATCTTCTACCATCATCCATGCTTTTGACCACACAACATACAAGCAGGATAGCTGAGTGGTCTAAGTCGCTTGTTTAAGGCAACAGTCACTTTGGTAGCTTTTGTTCGAGTCCCTCTCTTGTCATTTGCTGACACTCCTATACTAAGTATTGTTTCCTGTATTTTGAACACCTGCACATTGTATTTTCTACCATCATACTTGCTATGGAGCACACAACATACAGGTAGGATGGCCGAGTGGTCTAAGGCACTAGTCATTTTTCTGGTGTGGGTTGAAGTCCCACTGCTGTCATTTTGTTGACATTCCTATACAAAGTATTGTTTCCTGTATTTTGAACACCTGCACATGGTATTATCTTCCATCATCCATGTTATTGACCACGCAACATACAGGCAGGATGGCCGAGTGGTCTTTGGCGCTGGTTTAAGGCATCAGTCACTTCAGTGGCGCGGGTTCGTGTCCCACTCTTGTTATTTTGTTGACATTACTATACAAAGTATTGTTTCCTGTATTTTGAACATCTGTACATGGTATCTTCGACCATCATCCATGCCATTGACTACACAACATACAGGCAGGATGGCCGAGTGGTCTAAGGCGCTGGTTTAAGGCAACAGTCACTTCGGTGGCGTGGGTTCGAGTCCGACTCCTGTCATTTTGTTGACATTCCTATACAAAGTATTGTTTCCTGTATTTTGAACACCTGCACATGGTATCTTCTACCATCATCCACGCCATTGACTACACAACATACAAGCAGGATAGCCGAGTGGTCTAAGGCGCTGGTTTCAGGCACTAGTCACTTCGCTGGCATGGGTTCGAGTCCCACTTTTGTCATTTTGTTGACATTCCTATACAAAGTATTGTTTCCTTTATTTTGAACACCTGGACGTGGTATCTTCTACCATCATCAATGTTATTGACAACACAACATACAGGCAGGATGGCCGGGTGGTCTAAATGGCTGGGTTAAGGCACCAGTCCCTTCGGTGGCGTGGGTTCGAGTCCCACTCCAGTCATTTTGTTGGCATTCCTATATATAGTATTGTTGCCTGTATTTTAAACACTGGCACGTCGTATCTTCTACTATCATCCATGCTTTTGACCACACAACATACAGGCAGGATGGCTGAGTGGTCTAAGTCGCTTGTTTAAGGCAACAGTCACTTCGGTTGCTTTTGTTCATGTCCCTCTCTTGTCATTTTAGTGACATTCCTATACAAAGTATTGTTTCCTGTATTTTGAACACCTGCACATAGTATTTCCTACCATCATACTTGCTATGGAGCACACAACATACAGGTAGGATGGCCGAGTGGTCTAAGGCACTAGTCATTTTTCTGGTGTAGGTTGGAGTCCCACTGCTGTCATTTTGTTGACATTCCTATACAAAGTATCGTTTCCTGTATTTTGAACACCTGCACATGGTATCTTTTACAATCATCGATGCCATTGACTACACAACATACAGGCAGGATGGCCGAGTGGTCTAAGGCGCTGGTTTAAGGCACCTGTCACTTCGGTGGCGTGGGTTCGAGTCCCACTCCTGTCATTTTGTTGACATTACTATACAAAGTATTGTTTCCTGTATTTTTAACACTTGCACATGGTATCTTTTACCATCATCCATGCCATTGACTACACAACATACAGGCAGGATGGCCGAGTGGTCTAAGGCGCTGGTTTTAGGCACCATTCACTTTGGTGGCGTGGGTTCGAGTCCCACTCCTGTCATTTTGTTGACATTACTATACAAAGTATTGTTTCCTGTATTTTGAACACCTGCACATGGTATCTTTTACCATCATCCATGCTATTGACCATACAACATACAGATAGGATGGCCGAGTGGTCTGAGGCGCTGGTTTAAGGCATCAGTCACTTCAGTTGCGTGGGTTCGTGTCCCACTTTTGTTATTTTGATGCAATTCCTATACAAAGTTTTGTTTCCTGTATTTAAAAGACCTGCACATGGTATCTTCTAACATTATCCATGCTATTAACCTCATAACATACAGGCAGGATGGCCGAGTGGTCTAAGGAGCTGGTTTAAGACACCAGTCACTTTGGTGGATTGGATTCAAGTCCCACTCCTGTCATTTTGTTGACATTACTATACAAGGTATTGTTTCCTGTATTTTGAACACCTGCACAAGGTATCTTCTACCATCATCCATACCATTAACTACACAACAAACAGGCAGGATGGCCGAGTGGTCTAAGGCGCTGGTTTTAGGCACCAGTCACTTTGGGGGCGTTGGTTCGAGTCCCACTCCTGTCATTTTGTTGACATTCCTATACAAAATATTGTTTCCTTTATTTCGAACACCTGGACGTGGTATCTTCTACCATCATCAATGCTATTGACAACACAACATACAGGCAAGATGGCCGGGTGGTCTTAATGGCTGGGTTAAGGCACCAGTCCCTTCGGTGGCGTGGGTTCAAGTCCCACTGCTGTCATTCTGTTGGCATTCCTATACAAAGTAATGTTTCCTTTCTTTTGAACACCTGCGCATGGTTTCTTGTACCATCATCCATGCTATTGACCAAATAACATACAGATGGGATGGGCGAGTGGTTTAAGGCGCTGGTTTAAGGCACCAGTCACTTCGGTGGCGTGGGTTTGAGTTTCACTCCTGTCATTTTGTTGACATTCCTATATATAGTATTGTTGCCTGTGTTTTGAACACTTGCATGTCGTATCTTCTACCATCATCCATGCTTTTGACCACACAACATACAAGCAGGATAGCTGAGTGGTCTAAGTCGCTTGTTTAAGGCAACAGTCACTTTGGTAGCTTTTGTTCGAGTCCCTCTCTTGTCATTTTGCTGACATTCCTATACTAAGTATTGTTTCCTGTATTTTGAACACCTGCACATTGTATTTTCTACCATCATACTTGCTATGGAGCACACAACATACAGGGAGGATGGCCGAGTGGTCTAAGGCACTAGTCATTTTTCTGGTGTGGGTTGGAGTCCCACTATTGTCATTTTGTTGACATTCCTATACAAAGTATTGTTTCCTGTATTTTGAACACCTGCACGTGGTATCTTCTAACATTATCCATGCCATTGACTACACAACATACAGGCAGGATGGCCGAGTGGTCTAAGGCGCTGGTATAAGGCACCAGTCACTTCGGTGGCGTGGGTTCGAGTCCCACTCGTGTCATTTTGTTGACATTACTATACAAAGTATTGTTTACGTATTTTGAACACCTGCACATGGTATCTTTTACCATCATCCATGCTATTGACCATACAACATACAGATAGGATGGCCAAGTGGTCTGAGGCGCTGGTTTAAGGCATCAGTCAATTCAGTGGCGTGGGTTCGTGTCCCACTTTTGTTATTTTGATGCAATTCCTATGTAAAGTATTGTTTCCTGTATTTAGAAGACCTGCACATGGTATCTTCTAACATTATCCATGCTATTAACCTCATAACATACAGGCAGGATGGCCGAGTGGTCTAAGGAGCTGGTTTAAGCACCAGTCACTTTGGTGGATTGGATTCGAGTCACACTCCTGTCATTTTGTTGACATTACTATACAAAGTATTGTTTCCTGTATTTTGAACACCTGCACATGGTAACTTCTACCATCATCCATGCCATTGATTACACAACAAACAGGCAGGATGGCCGAGTGGTCTAAGGCGCTGGTCTTAGGCACCAGTCACTTCGGTGGCGTTGGTTCGAGTCCCACTCCTGTCATTTTGTTGACATTCCTATACAAAGTATTGTTTCCTGTATTTCGAACACCTGGACGTGGTATCTTCTACCATAATCAATGCTATTGACAACACAACATAAAGGCAGGATGGCCGGGTGGTCTACAGGCTGGGTTAAGGCACCAGTCCCTTCGGTGGTGTTGGTTCGAGTCCCACTCCTGTCATTCTGTTGGCATTCCTATACAAAGTAATGTTTCCTTTCTTTTGAACACCTGCGCAAGGTTTCTTGTACCATCATCCATGCTATTGACCAAATAACATACAGATAGGATTGGTGATGGTATCTTCTACCATCATCCATGCCATTGACTACACAACATACAGGCAGGATGGCCGAGTGGTCTAAGGCGCTGGTTTAAGGCACAAGTCACTTCGGTGGCGTGGGTTCGAGTCCCACTCGTGTCATTTTGTTGACATTACTATACAAAGTATTGTTTCCTGTGTTTTGAACACCTGCACATGGTATTATCTACCATCATTCATGCTATTGACCACACAACATAGAGGCAGGATGGCCGAGTGGTCTTTGGCGCTGGTTTAAGGCATAAGTCACTTCAGTGGCGTGGGTTCGTGTCCCACTCTTGTTATTTTGATGCCATTCCTATACAAAGTATTGTTTCCTGTATTTAAAAGACCTGCACATGGTATCTTCTAACAATATCCATGCCATTGACTACACAACATACAGGCAGGATGGCCAAGTGGTTTAAGGTGCTGGTTTAAGGCGTCAGTCACTTCGGTGGCGTGGGTTCGAGTCCAACTCCTATCATTTTGTTGACATTACTATACAAAGTATTGTTTCCTGTATTTTGAACACCTGCACATGGTATCTTCTACCATCATCCATGCCATTGACTTCACAACATACAGGCAGGATGGCCGAGTGGTCTAAGGCGTTGGTTTAAGGCGCCAGTCACTTCGGTGGCGTGGGTTCGAGTCCCACTCCTGGCATTTTGTTGACATTACTATACAAAGTATTGTTTCCTGTATTTTGAACACCTGCACATGGTATCTTTTACCACCATCCATGCTATTAACCATACAACATACAGATAGGATGGCCGAGTGGTCTGAGGCGCTAGTTTAAGGCATCAGTCACTTCAGTGGCGTGGGTTCGTGTCCCATTTTTGTTATTTTGATGCAATTCCTATACAAAGTATTGTTTCCTGTATTTAAAAGACCTGCACATGGTAACTTCTAACATTATCCATGCTATTAACCTCATAACATACAGTCAGGATGGCCGAGTGGTCTAAGGAGCTGGTTTAAAGCACCAGTCACTTTGGTGGATTGGATTCGAGTCCCACTCCTGTCATTTTGTTGACATTACTATACAAAGTATTGTTTCCTGTATTTTGAACACCTGCACATGGTATCTTCTACCATCATCCATGCCATTGACTACACAACAAACAGGCAGGATGGCCGAGTGGTCTAAGGTGCTGGTTTTAGGCACCAGGCACTTCGGTGGCGTTGGTTCGAGTCAAACTCCTGTCATTTTGTTGACATTCCTATACAAAGTACTGTTTCCTGTATTTTGAACACCTGCACATGGTATCTTCTACCATCATCCATGCCATTGACTATACAACATACAGGCAGGATGGCCGAGTGGTCTAAGGCGCTGGTTTAAGGCACCAGTCACTTCGGTGGCGTGGGTTCGAGTCCCACTCCTGTCATTTTGTTGACATTACTATACAAAGTATTGTTTCCTGTATTTTGAACACCTGCACATGGTATCTTCTACCATCATACATGCCATTGACTACACAACAAACAGGCAGGATGGCCGAGTGGTCTAAGGCGCTGGTTTAAGGCACCAGTCACTTCAATGGCGTGGGTTCGAGTCCCACTCCTGTCATTTTGTTGACATTACTATACAAAGTATTGTTTCCTTTATTTTGAACACCTGCACATTGTATCTTCTACGATCATCCATGCCATTGACTACACAACAAACAGGCAGGATGGCCGAGTGGTCTAAGGCGCTGGTTTTAGGCACCAGGCACTTCGGTGGCGTTGGTTCGAGTCCAACCCCTGTTATTTTGTTGACATTCCTATACAAAGTATTGTTTCCTGTATTTTGAACACCTGCACATGGTATCTTCTACCATCATCCATGCCATTGACTTCACAACATACAGGCAGGATGGCCGAGTGGTCTAAGGCGCTGGTTTAAGGCACAAGTTACTTCGGTGGCGTGGGTTCGAGTCCCACTCCTGTCATTTTGTTGACATTACTATACAAAGTATTGTTTCTTGTATTTTGAACACCTGCACATGGTATCTTTTACCATCATCCATGCCATTGACTACACAACATACAGGCAGGATGGCCAAGTGGTCTAAGGCACTGGTTTTAGGCACCAGTCACTTCGGTGGCGTGGGTTCGAGTCCCACTCCTGTCATTTTGTTGACATTAATCTACAAAGTATTGTTTCCTGTATTTTGAACACCTGCACATGGTATCTTTTACCATCATCCATGCTATTGACCATACAACATACAGATAGGATGGCCGAGTGGTCTGAGGCGCTGGTTTAAGGCATCAGTCCCTTCGGTGGCGTGGGTTCAAGTCCCACTGCTGTCATTCTGTTGGCATTCCTATACAAAGTAATGTTTCCTTTCTTTTGAACACCTGCGCATGGTTTCTTGTACCATCATCCATGCTATTGACCAAATAACATACAGATGGGATGGGCGAGTTGTTTAAGGCGCTGGTTTAAGGCACCAGTCACTTCGGTGGCGTGGGTTTGAGTTTCACTCCTGTCATTTTGTTGACATTCCTATATATAGTATTGTTGCCTGTATTTTGAACACTTGCATGTCGTATCTTCTACCATCATCCATGCTTTTGACCACACAACATACAAGCAGGATAGCTGAGTGGTCTAAGTCGCTTGTTTAAGGCAACAGTCACTTTGGTAGCTTTTGTTCGAGTCCCTCTCTTGTCATTTTGCTGACATTCCTATACTAAGTATTGTTTCCTGTATTTTGAACACCTGCACATTGTATTTTCTACCATCATACTTGCTATGGAGCACACAACATACAGGGAGGATGGCCGAGTGGTCTATGGCACTAGTCATTTTTCTGGTGTGGGATGGAATCCAACTATTGTCATTTTGTTGACATTCCTATACAAAGTATTGTTTCCTGTATTTTGAACACCTGCACATGGTATTATTTTCCATCATCCATGCTATTGACCATACAACATACAGGCAAGATGGCCGAGTGGTCTTTGGTGCTGGTTTAAGGCATCAGTCACTTCAGTGGCGCGGGTTCGTGTCCCACTCTTGTTATTTTGTTGAAAATCCTATACAAAGTATTGTTTCCTGTATTTTGAACACCTGCACATGGTATCTTCTACCATCATCCATGCCATTGACTACACAACATACAGGCAGGATGGCCGAGTGGTCTAAGGCTTGGTTTAAGGTAACAGTCACTTTGATGGCGTGGGTTCGAGTCCAACTCCTGTCATTTTGTTTACATTCCTATACAAAGTATTGTTTCCTGTATTTTGAACACCTGCACATGGTATCTTCTACCATCATCCATGCCATTGACTACACAACATACAGGCAGGATAGCCGAGTGGTCTAAGGCGCTGGTTTAAGGCACCAGTCACTTCGGTGGCGTGGGTTCGAGTCCCACTCCTGTCATTTTGTTGACATTACTATACAAAGTATTGTTTCCTGTATTTTGAACACCTGCACATGGTATCTTCTACCATCATCCATGCCATTGACTTCACAACATACAGGCAGGATGGCCGAGTGGTCTAAGGCGCTGGTTTAAGGCACCAGTCACTTCGGTGGCGTGGGTTCGAGTCCCACTCCTGTCATTTTGTTGACATTAATCTACAAAGTATTGTTTCCTGTATTTTGAACACCTGCACATGGTATCTTTTACCATCATCCATGCTATTGACCATACAACATACAGATAGGATGGCCGAGTGGTCTGAGGCGCTGGTTTAAGGCATCAGTCACTTCAGTGGCGTGGGTTCGTGTCCCACTTTTGTTATTTTGATACAATTCCTATACAAAGTATTGTTTCCTGTATTTAAAAGACCTGTACATGGTATCTTTTAACATTATCCATGCTATTAACCTCATAACATACAGGCAGGATGGCCGAGTGGTCTAAGGAGCTGGTTTAAGGCACCAGTCACTTTGGTGGATTGGATTCGAGTCCCACTCCTGTCATTTTGTTGACATTACTATACAAAGTATTGTTTCCTGTATTTTGAACACCTGCACATGGTATCTTCTACCATCATCCATGCCATTGACTACACAACATACAGGCAGGATGGCTGAGTGGTCTAAGGCGCTGGTTTAAGGCACCAGTCACTTCGGTGGCGTGGTTTCGAGTCCCACTCCTGTCATTTTGTTGACATTACTATACAAAGTATTGTTTCCTGTATTTTGAACACCTGCACATGGTATCTTCTACCATCATCCATGCCATTGATTTCACAACATACAGGCAGGATGGCCGAGTGGTCTAAGGCGCTGGTTTAAGGCACCAGTCACTTCGGTGGCGTGGGTTCGAGTCCCACTACTGTCATTTTGTTGACATTACTATACAAAGTATTTTTTCCTGTATTTTGAACACCTGCACATGGTATCTTTTACCATCATCCATGCCATTGACTACACAACATACAGGCAGGATGGCCGAGTGGTCTAAGGCGCTGGTTTTAGGCACCAGTCACTTCGGTGGCGTGGGTTCGAGTCCCACTCCTGTCATTTTGTTGACATTACTCTACAAAGTATTGTTTCCTGTATTTTGAACACCTGCACGTGGTATCTTCTAACATTATCCATGCCAATGACTACACAACATACAGGCAGGATGGCCGAGTGGTCTAAGGCGCTGGTTTAAGGCACCAGTCACTTCGGTGGCGTGGGTTCGAGTTCCACTCGTGTCATTTTGTTGACATTACTATACAAAGTATTGTTTACGTATTTTGAACACCTGCACATGGTATCTTTTACCATCATCCATGCTATTGACAGTACAACATACAGATAGGATGGCCGAGTGGTCTGAGGCGCTGGTTTAAGGCATCAGTCAATTCAGTGGCGTGGGTTCGTGTCCCACTTTTGTTATTTTGATGCAATTCCTATGTAAAGTATTGTTTCCTGTATTTAGAAGACCTGCACATGGTATCTTCTAACATTATCCATGCTATTAACCTCATAACATACAGGCAGGATGGCCGAGTGGTCTAAGGAGCTGGTTTAAGGCACCAGTCACTTTGGTGGATGGGATTCGAGTCCAACTCCTGTCATTATGTTGACATTACTATACAAGGTATTGTTTCCTGTATTTTGAACACCTGCACAAGGTATCTTCTACCATCATCCATGCCATTGACTACACAACAAACAGGCAGGATGGCCGAGTGGTCTAAGGCGCTGGTTTTAGGCACCAGTCACTTCGGGGGCGTTGGTTCGAGTCCCACTACTGTCATTTTGTTGACATTACTATACAAAGTATTTTTTCCTGTATTTTGAACACCTGCACATGGTATCTTTTACCATCATCCATGCCATTGACTACACAACATACAGGCAGGATGGCCGAGTGGTATAAGGCGCTGGTTTTAGGCACCAGTCACTTCGGTGGCGTGGGTTCGAGTCCCACTCCTGTCATTTTGTTGACATTACTCTACAAAGTATTGTTTCCTGTATTTTGAACACCTGCACGTGGTATCTTCTAACATTATCCATGCCATTGACTACACAACATACAGGCAGGATGGCCGAGTGGTCTAAGGCGCTGGTTTAAGGCACCAGTCACTTCGGTGGCGTGGGTTCGAGTTCCACTCGTGTCATTTTGTTGACATTACTATACAAAGTATTGTTTACGTATTTTGAACACCTGCACATGGTATCTTTTACCATCATCCATGCTATTGACCATACAACATACAGATAGGATGGCCGAGTGGTCTGAGGCGCTGGTTTAAGGCATCAGTCAATTCAGTGGCGTGGGTTCGTGTCCCACTTTTGTTATTTTGATGCAATTCCTATGTAAAGTATTGTTTCCTGTATTTAGAAGACCTGCACATGGTATCTTCTAACATTATCCATGCTATTAACCTCATAACATACAGGCAGGATGGCCGAGTGGTCTAAGGAGCTGGTTTAAGCACCAGTCACTTTGGTGGATTGGATTCGAGTCACACTCCTGTCATTTTGTTGACATTACTATACAAAGTATTGTTTCCTGTATTTTGAACACCTGCACATGGTAACTTCTACCATCATCCATGCTATTGACAACACAACATAAAGGCAGGATGGCCGGGTGGTCTAAATGGCTGGGTTAAGGCACCAGTCCCTTCGGTGGCGTTGGTTCGAGTCCCACTCCTGTCATTCTGTTGGCATTCCTATACAAAGTAATGTTTCCTTTCTTTTGAACACCTGCGCAAGGTTTCTTGTACCATCATCCATGCTATTGACCAAATAACATACAGATAGGATTGGTGATGGTATCTTCTAACATCATCCATGCCATTGACTACAAAACAAACAGGCAGAATGGCCGAGTGGTCTAAGGCGCTGGTTTTAGGCACCAGTCACTTCGGTGGCGTTGGTTCGAGTCCCACTCCTGTCATTTTGTTGACATTCCTATACAAAGTATTGTTTCCTGTATTTCGAACACCTGGACGTGGTATCTTCTACAATAATCAATGCTATTGACAACACAACATAAAGGCAGGATGGCCGGGTGGTCTAAATGGCTGGGTTAAGGCACCAGTCCCTTCGGTGGCGTTGGTTCGAGTCCCACTCCTGTCATTCTGTTGGCATTCCTATACAAAGTAATGTTTCCTTTCTTTTGAACACCTGCGCAAGGTTTCTTGTACCATCATCCATGCTATTGACCAAATAACATACAGATAGGATTGGTGATGGTATCTTCTACCATCATCCATGCCATTGACTACACAACATACAGGCAGGATGGCCGAGTGGTCTAAGGCGCTGGTTTAAGGCACAAGTCACTTCGGTGGCGTGGGTTCGAGTCCCACTCGTGTCATTTTGTTGACATTACTATACAAAGTATTGTTTCCTGTGTTTTGAACACCTGCACATGGTATTATCTACCATCATCCATGCTATTGACTACACAACATAGAGGCAGGATGGCCGAGTGGTCTTTGGCGCTGGTTTAAGGCATAAGTCACTTCAGTGGCGTGGGTTCGTGTCCCACTCTTGTTATTTTGATGCAATTCCTATACAAAGTATTGTTTCCTGTATTTAAAAGACCTGCACATTGTATCTTCTGACAATATCCATGCCATTGACTACACAACATACAGGCAGGATGGCCAAGTGGTTTAAGGTGCTGGTTTAAGGCACCAGTCACTTCGGTGGCGTGGGTTCGAGTCCCACTCCTATCATTTTGTTGACATTACTATACAAAGTATTGTTTCCTGTATTTTGAACACCTGCACATGGTATCTTCTACCATCATCCATGCCATTGACTACACAACATACAGGCAGGATGGCCGAGTGGTCTAAGGCGCTGGTTTTAGGCACCAGTCACTTCGGTGGCGTGGGTTCGAGTCCCACTCCTGGCATTTTGTTGACATTACTATACAAAGTATTGTTTCCTGTATTTTGAACACCTGCACATGGTATCTTTTACCATCATCCATGCTATTAACCATCCAACATACAGATAGGATGGCCGAGTGGTCTGAGGCGCTAGTTTAAGGCATCAGTCACTTCAGTTGCGTGGGTTCGTGTCCCACTTTTGTTATTTTGATGCAATTCCTATACAAAGTATTGTTTCCTGTATTTAAAAGACCTGCACATGGTATCTTCTAACATTATCCATGCTATTAACCTCATAACATACAGTCAGGATGGCCGAGTGGTCTAAGGAGCTGGTTTAAGGCACCAGTCACTTTGGTGGATTGGATTCGAGTCCCACTCCTGTCATTTTGTTGACATTACTATACAAAGTATTGTTTCCTGTATTTTGAACACCTGCACATGGTATCTTCTACCATCATTCATGCCATTGACTACACAACAAACAGGCAGGATGGCCGAGTGGTCTAAGGCGCTGGTTTTAGGCACCAGGCACTTCGGTGGCGTTGGTTCGAGTCAAACTCCTGTCATTTTGTTGACATTCCTATACAAAGTATTGTTTCCTGTATTTTGAACACCTGCACATGGTATCTTCTACCATCATCCATGCCATTGACTATACAACATACAGGCAGGATGGCCGAGTGGTCTAAGGCGCTGGTTTAAGGCACCAGTCACTTCGGTGGCGTGGGTTCGAGTCCCACTCCTGTCATTTTGTTGACATTACTATACAAAGTATTGTTTCCTGTATTTTGAACACCTGCACATGGTATCTTCTACCATCATCCATGCCAGTGACTTCACAACATACAGGCAGGATGGCCGAGTGGTCTAAGGCGCTGGTTTAAGGCACCAGTCACTTCGGTGGCGTGGGTTCGAGTCCCACTCCTGTCATTTTGTTGACATTACTATACAAAGTATTGTTTCCTGTATTTTGAACACCTGCACATGGTATCTTTTACCATCATCCATGCCATTGACTACACAACATACAGGCAGGATGGCCGAGTGGTCTAAGGCGCTGGTTTTAGGCACCAGTCACTTCGGTGGCGTTGGTTCGAGTCCCACTCCTGTCATTTTGTTGACATTACTATACAAAGTATTGTTTCCTGTATTTTGAACACCTGCACATGGTATCTTTTACCATCATCCATGCTATTGACCATACAACATACAGATAGGATGGCCGAGTGGTCTGAGGCGCTGGTTTAAGGCATCAGTCACTTCAGTGGCGCGGGTTCGTGTCCCACTTTTGTTATTTTGATGCATTTCCTATACAAAGTATTGTTTCCTGTATTTAAAAGACCTGCACATGGTATCTTCTAACATTATCCAAGCTATTAACCTTATAACATACAGGCAGGATGGCCGAGTGGTCTAAGGAGCTGGTTTAAGGCACCAGTCACTTTGGTGGATTGGATTCGAGTCCCACTCCTGTCATTTTGTTGACATTAATATACAAAGTATTGTTTCCTGTATTTTGAACACCTGCACATGGTATCTTCTACCATCATCCATGCCATTGACTACACAACAAACAGGCAGGATGGCCGAGTGGTCTAAGGCGCTGGTTTAAGGCACCAGTCACTTCGGTGGCGTGGGTTCGAGTCCCACTCCTGTCATTTTGTTGACATAACTATACAAAGTATTGTTTCCTTTATTTTGAACACCTGCACATGGTATCTTCTACCATCATCCATGCCATTGACTACACAACAAACAGGCAGGATGGCCGAGTGGTCTAAGGCGCTGGTTTTAGGCACCAGGCACTTCGGTGGCGTTGGTTCGAGTCCAACCCCTGTCATTTTGTTGACATTCCTATACAAAGTATTGTTTCCTGTATTTTGAACACCTGCACATGGTATCTTTTACCATCATCCATGCCATTGACCATACAACATACAGGCAGGATGGCCGAGTAGTCTAAGGAGCTGGTTTAAGGCACCAGTCACTTTGGTGGATTGGATTCGAGTCCCACTCCTGTCATTTTGTTGACATTACTATACAAAGTATTGTTTCCAGTATTTTGAACACCTGCACATGGTATCTTCTATCATCATCCATGCCATTGACTACACAACAAACAGGCAGGATGGCCGAGTGGTCTAAGGCGCTGGTTTTAGGCACCAGTCACTTCGGTGGCGTTGGTTCGAGTCCCACTCCTGTCATTTTGTTGACATTCCTATACAAAGTATTGTTTCCTTTATTTCGAACACCTGGATGTGGTATCTTCTACCATCATCAATGCTATTGACAACACAACATAAAGGCAGGATGGCCGGGTGGTCTAAATGGCTGGAATAAGGCACCAGTCCCTTCGGTGGCGTGGGTTCAAGTCCCACTCCTGTCATTTTGTTGACATTCCTATATAAAGTATTGTTTCCTGTATTTTGAACACCTGCACATGGTATTATCTACCATCATCCATGCTATTGACCACACAACATACAGGCAGGATGGCCGAGTGGTCTAAGGCGCTAGTTTAAGGCACCAGTCACTTCGGTGGCGTGGGTTCGAGTCCCACTCCTGTCATTTTGTTGACATTACTATACAAAGTATTGTTTCCTGTATTTTGAACACCTGCACATGGTATTATCTACCATCATCCATGCTATTGACCACACAAAATACAGGCAACATGGCCGAGTGGTCTAAGGCGCTGGTTTAAGGCACCAGTCACTTCGGTGGCGTGGGTTCCAGTCCCACTCCTGTCATTTTGTTGACATTACTATACAAAGTATTGTTTCCTGTATTTTGAACAACTTCACATGGTATCTTTTACCATCATCCATGCTATTGACCATACAACATACAGATAGAATGGCCGAGTGGTCTGAGGAGCTGGTTTAAGGCATCAGTCACTTCAGTGGCGTGGGTTCGAGTCCCACTCCTGTCATTTTGTTGACATTCCTATACAAAGTATTGTTTCCTTTATTTTGAACACCTGGACGTGGTATCTTCTACCATCATCAATGCTATTGACAACACAACATACAGGCAGGATGGCCGGGTGGTCTAAATGGCTGGGTTAAGGCACCAGTCCCTTCGGTGGCGTGGGTTCGAGTCCCACTCCAGTCATTTTGTTGGCATTCCTATATATAGTATTGTTGCTTGTATTTTGAACACTGGCACGTCGTATCTTCTACCATCATCCATGCTTTTGACCACACAACATACAGGCAAGATGGCTGAGTGGTCTGAGTCGCTTGTTTAAGGCAACAGTCACTTCGGTTGCTTTTGTTCAAATACCTCTCTTGTCTTTTTGCTGACATTCCTATACAAAGTATTGTTTCCTGTATTTTGAACACCTGCACATAGTATTTTCTACCATTATACTTGCTATGGAGCACACAACATACAGGTAGGATGGCCGAGTGGTCTAAGGCACTAGTCATTTTTCTGGTGTAGGTTGGAGTCCCACTGCTGTCATTTTGTTGACATTCCCATACAAAGTATTGTTTCCTGTATTTTGAACACCTGCACATGATATCTTCTACAATCATCCATGCCATTGACTACACAACATACAGGCAGGATGGCCGAGTGGTTTAAGTCGCTGGTTTTAGGCAACAGTCACTTCGGTGGCGTGGGTTCGAGTCCCACTCCTGTCATTTTGTTGAAATTACTATACAAATTATTGTTTCCTGTATTTTGAACACCTGCACATGGTATCTTCTACCATCATCAATGGTATTGACAACACAACATAAAGGCAGGATGGCCGGCTGGTCTTAATGGCTGGGTTAAGGCACCAGTCCCTTCGGTGGCGTGGGTTTGAGTCCCACTCCTGTCATTCTGTTGGCATTCCTATACAAAGTAATGTTTCCTTTCTTTTGAACACCTGCGCATGGTTTTTTGTACCATCATCCATGCTATTGACCAAATAACATACAGATAGGATTGGCGACTGGTCTAATGCGCTTGTTTAAGGCACCAGTCACTTCGGTGGCGTGGGTTAGAGTCTCACTCCTGTCATTTTGTTGACATTCCTATATATAGTATTTTTTCCTGTATTTTGAACACCTGCACATGGTATCTTTTACCATCATCCAATGCCATTGACTACACAACATACAGGCAGGATGGCCGAGTGGTCTAAGGCGCTGGTTTTAGGCACCAGTCACTTTGCTGGCGTGGGTTCGAGTCCCACTCCTTTCATTTTGTTGACATTACTATACAAAGTATTGTTTCCTGTATTTTGAACACCTGCACATGGTATCTTCTACCATCATCCATGCCATTGACTTCACAACATACAGGCAGGATGGCCGAGTGGTCTAAGGCGTTGGTTTAAGGCGCCAGTCACTTCGGTGGCGTGGGTTCGAGTCCCACTCCTGGCATTTTGTTGACATTACTATACAAAGTATTGTTTCCTGTATTTTGAACACCTGCACATGGTATCTTTTACCATCATCCATGCTATTAACCATCCAACATACAGATAGGATGGCCGAGTGGTCTGAGGCGCTAGTTTAAGGCATCAGTCACTTCAGTGGCGTGGGTTCGTGTCCCACTTTTGTTATTTTGATGCAATTCCTATACAAAGTATTGTTTCCTGTATTTAAAAGACCTGCACATGGTATCTTCTAACATTATCCATGCTATTAACCTCATAACATACAGTCAGGATGGCCGAGTGGTCTAAGGAGCTGGTTTAAGGCACCAGTCACTTTGGTGGATTGGATTCGAGTCCCACTCCTGTCATTTTGTTGACATTACTATACAAAGTATTGTTTCCTGTATTTTGAACACCTGCACATGGTATCTTCTACCATCATCCATGCCATTGACTACACAACAAACAGGCAGGATGGCCGAGTGGTCTAAGGCGCTGGTTTTAGGCACCAGGCACTTGGGTGGCGTTGGTTCGAGTCAAACTCCTGTCATTTTGTTGACATTCCTATACAAAGTATTGTTTCCTGTATTTTGAACACCTGCACATGGTATCTTCTACCATCATCCATGCCATTGACTATACAAGATACAGGCAGGATGGCCGAGTGGTCTAATGCGCTGGTTTAAGGCACCAGTCACTTCGGTGGCGTGGGTTCGAGTCCCACTCCTGTCATTTTGTTGACATTCCTATACAAAGTATTGTTTCCTGTATTTTGAACACCTGCACATGGTATCTTCTACCATCATCCATGCCAGTGACTTCACAACATACAGGCAGGATGGCCGAGTGGTCTAAGGCGCTGGTTTAAGGCACCAGTCACTTCGGTGGCGTGGGTTCGAGTCCCACTCCTGTCATTTTGTTGACATTACTATACAAAGTATTGTTTCCTGTATTTTGAACACCTGCACATGGTATCTTTTACCATCATCCATGCCATTGACTACACAACATACAGGCAGGATGGCCGAGTGGTCTAAGGCGCTGGTTTTAGGCACCAGTCACTTCGGTGGCGTGGGTTCGAGTCCCACTCCTGTCATTTCGTTGACATTACTATACAAAGTATTGTTTCCTGTATTTTGAACACCTGCACATGGTATCTTTTACCATCATCCATGCTATTGACCATACAACATACAGATAGGATGGCCGAGTGGTCTGAGGCGCTGGTTTAAGGCATCAGTCACTTCAGTGGCTTGGGTTCGTGTCCCACTTTTGTTATTTTGATGCATTTCCTATACAAAGTAGTGTTTCCTGTATCTAAAAGACCTGCACATGGTATCTTCTAACATTATCCAAGCTATTAACCTCATAACATACAGGCAGGATGGCCGAGTGGTCTAAGGAGCTGGTTTAAGGCACCAGTCACTTTGGTGGATTGGATTCGAGTCCCACTCCTGTCATTTTGTTGACATTAATATACAAAGTATTGTTTCCTGTATTTTGAACACCTGCACATGGTATCTTCTACCATCATCCATGCCATTGACTACACAACAAACAGGCAGGATGGCTGAGTGGTCTAAGGCGCTGGTTTAAGGCACCAGTCACTTCGGTGGCGTGGGTTCGAGTCCCACTCCTGTCATTTTGTTGACATTACTATACAAAGTATTGTTTCCTTTATTTTGAACACCTGCACATGGTATCTTCTACCATCATCCATGCCATTGACTACACAACAAACAGGCAGGATGGCCGAGTGGTCTAAGGCGCTGGTTTTAGGCACCAGGCACTTCGGTGGCGTTGGTTCGAGTCCAACTCCTGTCATTTTGTTGACATTCCTATACAAAGTATTGTTTCCTGTATTTTGAACACCTGCACATGGTATCTTCTACCATCATCCATGCCATTGACTATACAACATACAGGCAGGATGGCCGAGTAGTCTAAGGAGCTGGTTTAAGGCACCAGTCACTTTGGTGGATTGGATTCGAGTCCCACTCCTGTCATTTTGTTGACATTACTATACAAAGTATTGTTTCCTGTATTTTGAACACCTGCACATGGTATCTTCTATCATCATCCATGCCATTGACTACACAACAAACAAGCAGGATGGCCGAGTGGTCTAAGGCGCTGGTTTTAGGCACCAGTCACTTCGGTGGCGTTGGTTCGAGTCCCACTCCTGTCATTTTGTTGACATTCCTATACAAAGTATTGTTTCCTTTATTTCGAACACCTGGATGTGGTATCTTCTACCATCATCAATGCTATTGACAACACAACATAAAGGCAGGATGGCCGGGTGGTCTAAATGGCTGGAATAAGGCACCAGTCCCTTCGGTGGCGTGGGTTCAAGTCCCACTCCTGTCATTTTGTTGACATTCCTATATATAGTATTGTTTCCTGTATTTTGAACACCTGCACATGGTATTATCTACCATCATCCATGCTATTGACCACACAACATACAGGCAGGATGGCCGAGTGGTCTAAGGCGCTAGTTTAAGGCACCAGTCACTTCGGTGGCGTGGGTTCGAGTCCCACTCCTGTCATTTTGTTGACATTACTATACAAAGTATTGTTTCCTGTATTTTGAACACCTGCACATGGTATTATCTACCATCATCCATGCTATTGACCACACAAAATACAGGCAAGATGGCCGAGTGGTCTAAGGCGCTGGTTTAAGGCACCAGTCACTTCGGTGGCGTGGGTTCCAGTCCCACTCCTGTCATTTTGTTGACATTACTATACAAAGTATTGTTTCCTGTATTTTGAACAACTTCACATGGTATCTTTTACCATCATCCATGCTATTGACAACACAACATACAGGCAGGATGGCCGGGTGGTCTAAATGGCTGGGTTAAGGCACCAGTCCCTCCGGTGGCGTGGGTTGGAGTCCCACTCCAGTCATTTTGTTGGCATTCCTATATATAGTATTGTTGCCTGTATTTTGAACACTGGCACGTCGTATCTTCTACCATCATCCATGCTTTTGACCACACAACATACAGGCAGGATGGCTGAGTGGTCTAAGTCGCTTGTTTAAGGCAACAGTCACTTCGGTTGCTTTTTTTCAAGTCCCTCTCTTGTCATTTTGCTGACATTTCTATACAAAGTATTGTTTCCGGTATTTTGAACACTTGCACATAGTATTTTCTACCATCATACTTGCTATGGAGCACACAACATACAGTTAGGATGGCCGAGTGGTCTAAGGCACTAGTCATTTTTCTGGTGTAGGTTGGAGTCCCACTGCTGTCATTTTGTTGACATTCCTATACAAAGTATTGTTTCCTGTATTTTGAACACCTGCACATGGTATTATCTACCATCATCCATGCTATTGACCACACAACATACAGGCAGGATGGCCGAGTGGTCTTTGGCGCTGGTTTAAGGCATCAGTCACTTCAGTGGCGCGGGTTCGTGTCCCACTCTTGTTATTTTGTTGAAATTCCTATATAAAGTATTGTTTCCTGTATTTTGAACACCTGCACATGGTATCTTCTACCATCATCCATGCCATTGACTACACAACATACCGGCAGGATGGCCGAGTGGTCTAAGGCGCTGGTTTAAGGCAACAGTCCCTTCGGTGGCGTGGGTTCGAGTCCAACTCCTGTCATTTTGTTGACATTACTATACAAAGTATTGTTTCCTGTATTTTGAACACCTGCACTTGGTAACTTTTATCATCATCCATGCCATTGACTACACAACATACAGGCAGGAAGGCCGAGTGGTCTAAGGCTTTGGTTTAAGACACCAGTCATTTCGGTGGCGTGGGTTCGAGTCCCACTCCTGTCATTTCGTTGACATTACTATACAAAGTATTGTTTTCTGTATTTTGAACACAAGCACATGGTATCTTCTACCATCATCCATGCCATTGACTACACAACATACAGGCAGGATGGCCGAGTGGTCTAAGGCGCTGGTTTCAGGCACTAGTCACTTCGCTGGCGTGGAATCGAGTCCCACTCCTGTCATTTTGTTGACATTCCTATATATAGTATTGTTGCCTGTATTTTGAACACTGGCACGTCGTATCTTCTACCATCATCCATGCTTTTGACCACCCAACATACAGGCAGGATGGCTGAGTGGTCTAAGTCGCTTGTTTAAGGCAACAGTCACTTCGGTTGCTTTTTTTCAAGTCCCTCTCTTGTTATTTTGCTGACATTTCTATACAAAGTATTGTTTCCTGTATTTTGAACACCTGCACATAGTATTTTCTACCATCATACTTGCTATGGAGCACACAACATACAGGTAGGATGGCCGAGTGGTCTAAGGCACTAGTCATTTTTCTGGTGTAGGTTGGAGTCCCGCTGCTGTCATTTTGTTGACATTCCTATACAAAGTATTGTTTTCTTTATTTTGAACACCTGGACAAGGTATCTTCTACCACCATCAATGCTATTGACAACACAACATACAGGCAGGATGGCCGGGTGGTCTAAATGGCTGGGTTAAGGCACCAGTCACTTTGGTGGATTGGATTCGAGTCCCTCTCTTGTCATTTTGCTGACATTCCTATACAAAGTATTGTTTCCTGTATTTTGAACACCTGCAGATAGTATTTTTTACAATCATACTTGCTATTGACCAAACAACATACCGATGGGATGGGCGAGTGGTCTAAGGCGCTGACTTAAGACACCAGTCAATTCGGTGGCGTGGGTTTGAGTCTCACTCCTGTCATTTTGTCGACATTCCTATATATAGTATTGTTGCCTGTATTTTGAACACTGGCATGTCGTATCTCCCACCATCATCCATGCTTTTGACCACACAACATACAGGCAGGATGGCTGAGTGGTCTAAGTCGCTTGTTTAAGGCAACAGTCACTTCGGTTGCTTTTGTTCGAGTCCCTCTCTTATCATTTTGCTGACATTCCTATACAAAGTATTGTTTCCTAAATTTTGAACACCTGCAGATAGTATTTTCTACCATCATACTTGCTATGGAGCACACAACATACAGGTAGGATGGCCGAGTGGTCTAAGGCACTAGTCATTTTTCTGGTGTGGGTTGGACTCCCACTGCTGTCATTTTGTTGACATTCCTATACAAAGTATTGTTTCCTGTATTTTAAACACCTGCACATGGTATTATCTACCATCATCCATGCCATTAACTAAACAACATACAGGCAGGATGGCCGAGTGTTCTAAGGCACTGGTTTTAGGCACCAGTCACTTCGGTGGCGTGGGTTGGAGTCCCACTGCTGTCATTTTGTTGACATTCCTATACAAAGTATTGTTTCCTGTATTTTAAACACCTGCACCTGGTATTATCTACCATCATCCATGCTATTGACCAAATAACGTACAGACAGGATTGGCGACTGGTCTAAGGCGCTTGTTTAAGGCACCAGTCACTTCGGTGGCGTGGGTTTGAGTCTCACTCCTGTCATTTTGTTGACATTCCTATATATAGTATTGTTTCCTGTATTTTGAACACCTGCACATGGTATTATCTACCATCATCCATGCTATTGACCAAACAACATACCAGCAGGATGGCCGAGTGGTCTAAGGCGCTGGTTTAAGGCACCAGTTACTTCGGTTGCGTGGGTTCGAGTCCCACTCCTGTCATTTTGTTGACATTCCTATACAAAGTATTGTTTCCTGTATTTTGAACACCTGCACATGGTATCTTCTACCATCATCCATGCCATTGACTACACAACAAACAGGCAGGATGGCCGAGTGGTCTAAGGCGCTGGTTTTAGGCACCATTCACTTCGGTGGCGTGGGTTCGAGTCCCACTCCTGTCATTTTGTTGACATTCCTATACAAAGTATTGTTTCCTTTATTTCGAACACCTGGACGTGGTATCTTCTACCATCATCAATGCTATTGACAACACAACATAAAGGCAGCATGGCCGGGTGGTCTAAATGGCTGGGTTAAGGCACCAGTCCCTTTGGTGGCGTGGGTTCGAGTCCCATTCCTGTCATTCTGTTGGCATTCCTATACAAAGTAATGTTTCCTTTCTTTCGAACACCTGCGCATGGTTTCTTGTACCATTACCATGCTATTGACCAAATAACATACAGATAGGATTGGCGACTGGTCTAAGGCGCTTGTTTAAGGCACCAGTCATTTCGGTGGCGTGGGTTTGAGTCTCACTCCTGTCATTTTGTGGACATTCCTATATATAGTATTGTTTCCTTTATTTTGAACACCTGCACATGGTATCTTCTACCATCATCCATGCTATTGACCACACAACATACAGCAGGATGGCCGAGTGGTCTAAGGCACTGGTTTAAGGCATTTGTCACTTCAGTGGCGTGGGTTCGTGTCCGACTCTTTTTATTTTGATGCAATTCCTATACAAAGTATTGTTTCCTCTATTTAAAAGACCTGCACATGGTATCTTCTAACATTATCCATGCTATTAACCTAATAACATACCGGCAGGATGGCCAAATGGTCTAAGGAGCTGGTTTCAGGCACTAGTCACTTCGCTGGCGTGGAATCGAGTCCCACTCCTGTCATTTTGTTGACATTCCTATATATAGTATTGTTGCCTGTATTTTGAACACTGGCACGTCGTATCTTCTACCATCATCCATGCTTTTGACCACCCAACATACAGGCAGGATGGCTGAGTGGTCTAAGTCGCTTGTTTAAGGCAACAGTCACTTCGGTTGCTTTTTTTCAAGTCCCTCTCTTGTTATTTTGCTGACATTTCTATACAAAGTATTGTTTCCTGTATTTTGAACACCTGCACATAGTATTTTCTACCATCATACTTGCTATGGAGCACACAACATACAGGTAGGATGGCCGAGTGGTCTAAGGCACTAGTCATTTTTCTGGTGTAGGTTGGAGTCCCGCTGCTGTCATTTTGTTGACATTCCTATACAAAGTATTGTTTTCTTTATTTTGAACACCTGGACAAGGTATCTTCTACCACCATCAATGCTATTGACAACACAACATACAGGCAGGATGGCCGGGTGGTCTAAATGGCTGGGTTAAGGCACCAGTCACTTTGGTGGATTGGATTCGAGTCCCTCTCTTGTCATTTTGCTGACATTCCTATACAAAGTATTGTTTCCTGTATTTTGAACACCTGCAGATAGTATTTTTTACAATCATACTTGCTATTGACCAAACAACATACCGATGGGATGGGCGAGTGGTCTAAGGCGCTGACTTAAGACACCAGTCAATTCGGTGGCGTGGGTTTGAGTCTCACTCCTGTCATTTTGTCGACATTCCTATATATAGTATTGTTGCCTGTATTTTGAACACTGGCATGTCGTATCTCCCACCATCATCCATGCTTTTGACCACACAACATACAGGCAGGATGGCTGAGTGGTCTAAGTCGCTTGTTTAAGGCAACAGTCACTTCGGTTGCTTTTGTTCGAGTCCCTCTCTTATCATTTTGCTGACATTCCTATACAAAGTATTGTTTCCTAAATTTTGAACACCTGCAGATAGTATTTTCTACCATCATACTTGCTATGGAGCACACAACATACAGGTAGGATGGCCGAGTGGTCTAAGGCACTAGTCATTTTTCTGGTGTGGGTTGGACTCCCACTGCTGTCATTTTGTTGACATTCCTATACAAAGTATTGTTTCCTGTATTTTAAACACCTGCACATGGTATTATCTACCATCATCCATGCCATTAACTAAACAACATACAGGCAGGATGGCCGAGTGTTCTAAGGCACTGGTTTTAGGCACCAGTCACTTCGGTGGCGTGGGTTGGAGTCCCACTGCTGTCATTTTGTTGACATTCCTATACAAAGTATTGTTTCCTGTATTTTAAACACCTGCACCTGGTATTATCTACCATCATCCATGCTATTGACCAAATAACGTACAGACAGGATTGGCGACTGGTCTAAGGCGCTTGTTTAAGGCACCAGTCACTTCGGTGGCGTGGGTTTGAGTCTCACTCCTGTCATTTTGTTGACATTCCTATATATAGTATTGTTTCCTGTATTTTGAACACCTGCACATGGTATTATCTACCATCATCCATGCTATTGACCAAACAACATACCAGCAGGATGGCCGAGTGGTCTAAGGCGCTGGTTTAAGGCACCAGTTACTTCGGTTGCGTGGGTTCGAGTCCCACTCCTGTCATTTTGTTGACATTCCTATACAAAGTATTGTTTCCTGTATTTTGAACACCTGCACATGGTATCTTCTACCATCATCCATGCCATTGACTACACAACAAACAGGCAGGATGGCCGAGTGGTCTAAGGCGCTGGTTTTAGGCACCATTCACTTCGGTGGCGTGGGTTCGAGTCCCACTCCTGTCATTTTGTTGACATTCCTATACAAAGTATTGTTTCCTTTATTTCGAACACCTGGACGTGGTATCTTCTACCATCATCAATGCTATTGACAACACAACATAAAGGCAGCATGGCCGGGTGGTCTAAATGGCTGGGTTAAGGCACCAGTCCCTTTGGTGGCGTGGGTTCGAGTCCCATTCCTGTCATTCTGTTGGCATTCCTATACAAAGTAATGTTTCCTTTCTTTCGAACACCTGCGCATGGTTTCTTGTACCATTACCATGCTATTGACCAAATAACATACAGATAGGATTGGCGACTGGTCTAAGGCGCTTGTTTAAGGCACCAGTCATTTCGGTGGCGTGGGTTTGAGTCTCACTCCTGTCATTTTGTGGACATTCCTATATATAGTATTGTTTCCTTTATTTTGAACACCTGCACATGGTATCTTCTACCATCATCCATGCTATTGACCACACAACATACAGCAGGATGGCCGAGTGGTCTAAGGCACTGGTTTAAGGCATTTGTCACTTCAGTGGCGTGGGTTCGTGTCCGACTCTTTTTATTTTGATGCAATTCCTATACAAAGTATTGTTTCCTCTATTTAAAAGACCTGCACATGGTATCTTCTAACATTATCCATGCTATTAACCTAATAACATACCGGCAGGATGGCCAAATGGTCTAAGGAGCTGGTTTAAGGCAGCAGTCACTTCTGTGGAGTGGATTCGAGTCCCACTCCTGTCATTTTGTTGACATTACTATACAAAGTATTGTTTCCTGTATTTTGAACACCTGCGCATGGTATCTTCTACCATCATCCATGCCATTGACCACACAACATACAGGCTGGATGGCCGAGTGGTCTTTGGCGCTGGTTTAAGGCATCAGTCACTTCAGTGGCGCGGGTTCGTGTCCCACTCTTGTCATTCTGTTGGCATTCCTATACAAAGTAATGTTTCCTTTCTTTCGAACACTTGCGCATGGTTTCTTGTACCATCATCCATGCTATTGACCAACTAACATAGAGATAGTATTGGCGACTGGTCTATGGCGCTTGTTTAAGGCACCAGTCAATTCGGTGGCGTGGGTTTGAGTCTCACTCCTGTCATTTTGTCGACATTCCTATATATAGTATTGTTGCCTGTATTTTGAACACTGGCATGTCGTATCTCCCACCATCATCCATGCTTTTGACCACACAACATACAGGCAGGATGGCTGAGTGGTCTAAGTCGCTTGTTTAAGGCAACAGTCACTTCGGTTGCTTTTGTTCAAATACCTCTCTTGTCTTTTTGCTGACATTCCTATACAAAGTATTGTTTCCTGTATTTTGAACACCTGCACATAGTATTTTCTACCATCATACTTGCTATAGAGCACACAACATACAGGTAGGATTGCCGAGTGGTCTAATGCACTAGTCATTTTTCTGGTGTAGGTTGGAGTCCCACTGCTGTCATTTTATTGACATTCCTATACAAAGTATTGTTTCCTGTATTTTGAACACCTGCACATGGTATCTTTTACAATCATCCATGCCATTGACTACACAACATACAGGCAGGATGGCCGAGTGGTTTAAGGCGCTGGTTTTAGGCAACAGTCACTTCGGTGGCGTGGGTTCGAGTCAAACTCCTGTCATTTTGTTGACATTACTATACAAAGTATTGTTTCCTGTATTTTGAACACCTGCAGATGGTATCTTCTACCATCATCAATGGTATTGACAACACAACATCAAGGCAGGATGGCCGGGTGGTCTTAATGGCTGGGTTAAGACACCAGTCCCTTCGGTGGCGTGGGTTCGAGTCCCACTCCTGTCATTCTGTTGGCATTGCTATACAAAGTAATGTTTCCTTTTTTTTGAACACCTGCGCATGGTTTCTTGTACCATCATCCATGCTATTGACCAAATAACATACAGATAGGATTGGCGACTGGGCTAATGCGCTTGTTTAAGGCACCAGTCACTTCGGTGGCGTGGGTTTGAGTCTCACTCCTGTCATTTTGTTGACATTCCTATATATAGTATTTTTTCCTGTATTTTGAACTCCTGCACATGGTATTATCTACCATCATCCATGCTATTGACCACACAACATACAGGCTGGATGGCCGAGTGGTCTTTGGCGCTGGTTTAAGGCATCAGTCACTTCAGTGGCGCGGGTTCGTGTCCCACTCTTGTTATTTTGTTGAAATTCCTATACAAAGTATTGTTTCCTGTATTTTGAGCACCTGCACATGGTATCTTCTACCATCATCCATGCCATTTACTACACAACATACAGGAAGGATGGCCGAGTGGTCTAAGGCGCTGGTTTAAGGCACCAGTCACTTCGGTGGCGTGGGTTCGAGTCCCACTCCTGTCATTTTGTTGACATTACTATACAAAGTATTGTTTCCTGTATTTTGAACACCTGCACATAGTATCTTCTACTATCATCCATGCCATTGACTACACAACAAACAGGCAGGATGGCCGAGTGGTCTAAGGCGCTGGTTTAAGGCACCAGTCACTTCGGTGGCGTGGGTTCGAGTCCCACTCCTGTCATTTTGTTGACATTTTTATACAAAGTATTGTTTCCTGTATTTTGAACACCTGCACATGGTAACTTTTACCATCATCCATGCCATTGACTACACAACATACAGGCAGGAAGGCCGAGTGGTCTAAGGCTCTGGTTTAAGGCACCAGTCATTTCGGTGGCGTGGGTTCGAGTCCCACTCCTGTCATTTCGTTGACATTACTATACAAAGTATTGTTTTCTGTATTTTGAACACAAGCACATGGTATCTACTACCATCATCCATGCCATTGACTACACAACATACAGGCAGGATGGCCGAGTGGTCTAAGGCGCTGGTTTCAGGCACTAGTCACTTCGCTGGCGTGGAATCGAGTCCCACTCCTGTCATTTTGTTGACATTCCTATACAAAGTATTGTTTTCTTTATTTTGAACACCTGGACGAGGTATCTTCTACCATCATCAATGCTATTGACAACACAACATACAGGCAGGATGGCCGGGAGGTCTAAATGGTTGGGTTAAGGCACCAGTCCCTTAGGTTGCTTTTGTTCGAGTCCCTCTCTTGTCATTTTGCTGACATTACTATACAAAGTATTGTTTCCTGTATTTTGAACACCTGGACGAGGTATCTTCTACCATCATCAATGCTATTGACAACACAATATACAGGCAGGATAGCCGGGTGGTCTAAATGGTTGGGTTAAGGCACCAGTCCCTTCGGTTGCTTTTGTTCGAGTCCCTCTCTTGTTATTTTGTTGACATTCCTATACAAAGTATTGTTTTCTTTATTTTGAAAACCTGGACGAGGTATCTTCTACCATCATCAATGCTATTGACAACACAACATACAGGCAGGATGGCTGGGTGGTCTAAATGGTTGGGTTAAGGCACCAGTCCCTTCGGTTGCTTTTGTTCGAGTCCCTCTCTTGTCATTTTGCTGACATTACTATACAAAGTATTGTTTCCTGTATTTTGAACACCTGCACATGGTATTTTTTACAATCATACTTGCTATGGAGCACACAACAAACAGGGAGGATGGCCGAGTGGTCTAAGGCGCTGGTTTTAGGCAAGAGTCACTTCGAAGGCGTGGGTTCGAGTCCCACTCCTGTCATTTTGTTGACATTCCTATACAAAGTATTGTTTCCTTTATTTTGAACACCTGGACGTGGTATCTTCTAATATCATCAATGCTATTGACAACACAACATACAGGCAGGATGGCCGGGTGGTCTAAATGGCTGGGTTAAGGCACCAGTCCCTTCGGTGGCGTTGGTTCGAGTCCCAATCCATTCATTTTGTTGGCATTCCTATAAAAAGTAATGTTTCCTTTCTTTTGAACACCTGCACATGGTATCTTGTACCATCATCCATGCTATTGACCAAATAACATACAGATGGGATGGGCGAGTGGTCTAAGGCGCTGACGTAAGGCACCAGTCAATTCGGTGGCGTCGGTTTGAGTCTCACTCCTGTCATTTTGTCGACATTCCTATCTATAGTATTGTTGCCTGTATTTTGAACACTGGCATGTCGTATCTCCCACCACCATCCATGCTTTTGACCACACAACATACAGGCAGGATGGCTGAGTGGTCTAAGTCGCTTGTTTAAGGCAACAGTCACTTCGGTTGCTTTTGTTCGAGTCCCTCTCTTATCATTTTGCTGACATTCCTATACAAAGTATTGTTTCCTAAATTTTGAACACCTGCAGATAGTATTTTCTACCATCATACTTGCTATGGAGCACACAACATACAGGTAGGATGGCCGAGTGGTCTAAGGCACTAGTCATTTTTCTGGTGTGGGTTGGACTCCCACTGCTGTCATTTTGTTGACATTCCTATACAAAGTATTGTTTCCTGTATTTTAAACACCTGCACATGGTATTATCTACCATCATCCATGCCATTAACTAAACAACATACAGGCAGGATGGCCGAGTGGTTTAAGGCGCTGGTTTTAGGCACCAGTCCCTTCGGTGGCGTGAGTTCGAGTCCCACTCCTGTCATTCTGTTGGCATACCTATACAAAGTAATGTTTCCTTTCTTTTGAACACCTGCACATGGTTTCTTGTACCATCATCCATGCTATTGACCAAATAACATACAGATAGGATTGGCGACTGGTCTAAGGCGCTGGTTTAAGGAACCAGTCACTTCGGTGGCGTGGGTTTGAGTCTCACTCCTGTCATTTTGTTGACATTCCTATATATAGTATTGTTTCCTGTATTTTGAACACCTGCACATGGTATTATCTACCATCATCCATGCTATTGACCACACAATATACAGGCAGGATGGCCGAGTAGTCTGTGGCGCTGGTTTAAGGCATCAGTCACTTCAGTGGCGCGGGTTCGTGTCCCACTCTTGTTATTTTGTTGAAATTCTAATACAAAGTATTGTTTCCTGTATTTTGAACACCTGCACATGGTATCTTCTACCATCATCCATGCCATTGACTACACAACTTACAGGCAGGATGGCCGAGTGGTCTAAGGCGCTGGTTTAAGGCACCAATCACTTCGGTGGCGTGGGTTTGAGTCCCACTCCTGTCATTTTGTCGACATTACTATACAAAGTATTATTTCCTGTATTTTGAACACCTGCACATGGTATCTTCTACCATCATCCATGCCAATGACTACACAACATACAGGCAGGATGCCCAAATGGTCTAAGGCGCTGGTTTCAGGCACCAGTCACTTCGGTGGCCTGGGTTCGAGTCCCACTCCTGTCATTTTGTTGACATTCCTATACAAAGTATTGTTTCCTTTATTATGAACACCGTGACGTGGTATCTTCTACTATCATCAATGCTATTGACAACACAACATACAGGCAGGATGGCCGGGTGGTTTAAATGGCTGGGTTAAGGCACCAGTCCCTTCGGTGGCGTGGGTTCGAGTCCCACTCCATTCATTTTGTTGGCATTCCTATACAAAGTAATGTTTCCTTTCTTTTGAACACTGGCACGTCGTATCTTCTACCATCATCCATGCTTTTGACCACACAACATACAGGCAGGATGGCTGAGTGGTCTAAGTCGCTTGATTAAGGCAACAGTCACTTCGGTTGCTTTTGTTCGAATCCCTCTCTTGTCATTTTGCTGACATTTCTATACAAAGTATTGTTTCCTGTATTTTGAACACCTGCACATAGGATTTTCTACCATCATACTTGCTATGGAGCACACAACATACAGGTAGGATGGCCGAGTGGTCTAAGGCACTAGTCATTTTTCTGGTGTGGGTTGGAGTCCCACTGCTGTCATTTTGTTGACATTCCTATACAAAGTATTGTTTCCTGTATTTTAAACACCAGCACATGGTATCTTTTACCATCATCCATGCCATTGACTACACAACATACAGGCAGGATGGCCGAGTGGTCTAAGGAGCTGGTTTAAGGCACCAGTCACTTTGGTGGATTGGATTCGAGTCCCACTCCTGTCATTTTGTTGACATTACTATACAAAGTATTGTTTCCTGTATTTTGAACACCTGCACATGGTATCTTCTACCATCATCCATGCCATTGACTACACAACGAATACGCAGGATGGCCGAATGGTCTAAGGCGCTGGTTTTAGGCACCAGTCACTTCGGTGGCGTGGGTTCGAGTCCCACTCCTGTCATTTTGTTGACATTCCTATTCAAAGTATTCTTTCTTTTATTTCGAACACCTGGACGTGGTATCTTCTACCATCATCAATGCTATTGACAACACAACATAAAGGCAGGATGGCCGGATGGTCTAAATGGCTGGGTTAAGGCACCAGTCCCTTCGCTGGCGTGGGTTCGAGTCCCACTCCTGTCATTCTGTTGGCATTCCTATACAAAGTAATGTTTCCTTTCTTTTGAACACCTGCCCATGGTTTCTTGTACCATCATCCATGCTATTGACCAAACAACATACAGATAGGATTGGCGACTGGTCTAAGGCGCTTGTTTTAGGCACCAGTCACTTCAGTGGCGCGGGTTCGTATCCAACTCGTGTTATTTTGTTGAAATTCCTATACAAAGTATTGTTTCCTGTATTTTGAACACCTGCACATGGTATCTTCTACCATATTCCATGCCATTAACTATACAACATACAGGCAGGATGGCCGAGTGGTCTAAGGCGCTGGTTTAAGGCACCAGTCACTTCGGTGGCGTGGGTTCGAGTCCCACTCCTGTCATTTTGTTTACATTACTATACAAAGTATTGTTTCCTGTATTTTGAACACCTGCACATGGTATCTTTTACCATCATCCATGCCATTGACCACACAACATACAGGCAGGATGGCCGAGTGGTCTAAGGCGCTGGTTTTAGGCACCAGTCACTTCGGTGGCGTAGGTTCGAGTCCAACTCCTGTCATTTTGTTGACATTACTATACAAAGTATTGTTTCCTGTATTTTGAACACCTGCACATGGTATCTTTTACCATCATCCATGCTATTGACCATACAACATACAGATAGGATGGCCGAGTGGTCTGAGGCGCTGGTTTAAGGCATTAGTCACTTCAGTGGCGTGGGTTCGTGTCCCACTTTTGTTATTTTGATACAATTCCTATACAAAGTATTGTTTCCTGTATTTAAAAGACCTGCACATGGTATCTTCTAACATCATCCATGCTATTAACCTCATAACATACAGGCAGGATGGCCGAGTGGTCTAAGGAGCTGGTTTAAGGCACCAGTCACTTTGGTGGATTGGATTCGAGTCCCACTCCTGTCATTTTGTTGACATTACTATACAAAGTATTGTTTCCTGTATTTTGAACACCTGCACATGGTATCTTCTACCATCATGCATGCCATTGACTACACAACAAACAGGCAGGATGGCCGAGTGGCCTAAGGCGCTGGTTTTAGGCACCAGTCACTTCGGTTGCGTTGGTTCGAGTCCCACTCCTGTCATTTTGTTGACATTCCTATACAAAGTATTGTTTCCTTTATTTCGAACACCTGCGCATGGTTTCTTGTACCATCATCCATGCTATTGACCAAATAACATACAGATAGGATTGGCGACTGGTCTAAGGTGCTTGTTTAAGGCACCAGTCACTTCGGTGGCGTGGGTTTGAGTCTCACTCCTGTCATTTTGTTGACATTCCTATATATAGTATTGTTTCCTGTATTTTGAACACCTGCACATGGTATTATCTACCATCATCCATGCTATTGACCACACAACATACAGGCAGGATGGCCGAGTGGTCTTTGGCGCTGGTTTAAGGCCTCAGTCACTTCAGTGGCGCGGGTTCGTGTCCAACTCTTGTTATTTTGTTGAAATTCCTATACAAAGTATTGTTTCCTGTATTTTGAACACCTGCACATGGTATCTTCTACCATCATCCATGCCATTGACTAAACAACTTACAGGCAGGATGGCCGAGTGGTCTAAGGCGCTGGTTTAAGGCACCAGTCACTTCGGTGGCGTGGGTTTCATTTCATTTCATTTCATTTCATTTTCATTTGATATATTTACTACTGGGAGGGTAGCACTTTCAACACATAGGTGCTGATTTACAAGAGGCCCTCCCTTAAAACAATACGAAATATACTAGATTAAAAACTTTAATTACAGTGTGATAATAATACATCTAACTTAAAAATAATACATCCTAAAAACTAAAAGATTTTTTCAAAGTCTTTTTGAAAAGACTGAGAGAAGATGCCTGCTTTGACTCGATTGAGAGGCTATTCCAGGTCTTGGCTCCTCTGAAAGAAAAAGATTTTTGGCCACCCGTTGTTTTCTTCAGGGGTAGCCGTAGATCATTCTCTGTATTGCGAAGGGTATAAGAGGAGTGTTCGCAATTTTTCGTGAAAAGATCACACAGGTATTCCGGAGCCAAACCATTCAGGGACTTGAAAACCATTGTCTGTGACTCATTTTCAATTAGGTCCTGAATGGTATTCCAGCCCAGACGCTCAATAATTGGTTTGCTTGGGGCATCAAAGCTGCTATTTGTCATGATTCTAGCAGCACGGTTTTGCAGTTTTTGTAAATGATTTATTTCAGTTAAACCTGCACAGCCCCAGACAGAGCAGCAATATCGAAAATGGGGCTCTACAATGCCTGTGTAAATAGTTTGCAATGTATCTTTTGGTAAGAAAGATTTTCCATGCTTCAAAAAACCCAAAGCTCTGGAAACTTTGCTAGAAATAGCTTTTATTTGCTCTTTCCAGTCTAAAGAGCGGTCAATTTCGACACCGAGGTATTTTGTTTTTCCAACAACTTCCAGGCTATTATCACGAATTTTTAGCTCTAATTCCTCGTTACGGGCTTTAAGAATTTCATGTTTCTTTTTGGTTGAAACAAGCATGGAATGTGTCTTTGCCACATTTAAAGAGAGCTTGTTACCTTGTAGCCAGGTGTCAAGTTGCCCAAGATCATTGTTTATAACCTCATTCAACCGAGTCATGTCATAGGCCTGATAGCATAGGCTGGTGTCATCCGCATACATGGACACAGTGGAATCATGAATAGCCTCAGGGAGGTCATTGATGTATATCAAGAAAAGCAAGGGACCAAGGCACGAACCTTGAGGTACTCCGACTTCTATATCTCCAATGTCAGAGGCTACTCCGTAAACCCTACAAAATTGTTTACGGCTATTGAGATAGGATTTGAACCAAGAAAGTTCTCGGTTTTCAAGACCGTAGTGAGCGAGTTTATCAATAAGAATGACGTGATCGACTGTGTCGAATGCTTTTTTTAAGTCAACAAATACCAGCCCCACAAGCTTACTAAGGTCTAAACCGTTATACCAATCATTCGTATTTTTGAGTAGGCAGGTTACAGTAGATCTAAGGCGCAAGAAGCCTGACTGATTATTGGAGAACAGCCCATTTGTCTCCATATACTGAGAAAGTTGGTCACTAACTAACTTCTCAAACAGCCTCGAGATTACTGGTAAAACTGATATTGGTCTGTAGTTAGATTTATCTGTTTTTTCACCATTTTTGAAAATCGGAGTCACTCTAGCCACTTTCCAATCATCAGGAAAAATATTTGTTTCTATCGAAGTATTAAACAAAAAGGCCAGAGAGTTTTCGATGAGTGGCAAAGCCAATTTCAAAAAGTAGCTAGAGATATTGTCTGTTCCAGAGCTCTTAGTTGTTTTTACTTTAGAAAATGCATCCCGAATATCTTGCACCTGAATATTTTCAAAGTGAAATTTCAAATTGTCCTTGTTTATTTTGTAATCCCCTGAAAGAAGAGGGTTTGGACCTGGATTTATTTCATCCGCAAGGGCCTTGCCAATGGAGCAAAAGAAATCGTTCATGGTATTGGAGATTTGTTTTTTATCTAGAGTCTCCAAACCGGATTCCTTTAAACTGTCAATGTTACTAGATTTAGATCTTTTGCAAAGAAGTTCATTAACAGTCTTCTAAGTTTCTTTCATATTGCCCTTACATGCCGAAATTTTGTCAGTATAATACTGCTTTTTGAGTTTTTTGTTTAGAGCGTTCACTTTGTTACGGACTTTCCTGTATGAATCCATTAAGAATATGGACTTTTGTTTCGTGGCAGCTCTTTTGAGCCTATCTCTAGTTCGCATTAAATCTCTTAGGTCCTTGTCTATCCAGGGGCAGTATCTTTCAGACACGCGCATTTCGGTCAAGGGGGCATGTCTGTCTATGATTGTAGAGAAGAGATTTGACCACTTATTTACTAAGATGTTTATATCATCCGATTCACTTAACAGTCGGGTTCGAGTCTCACTCCTGTCATTTTGTTGACATTACTATACAAAGTATTGTTTCCTGTATTTTGAACACCTGCACATGGTATCTTTTACCATCATCCATGCCATTGACTACACAACATACAGGCAGGATGGCCGAGTGGTCTAAGGAGCTGGTTTTAGGCACCAGTCACTTCGGTGGCGTGGGTTCGAGTCCCACTCCTGTCATTTTGTTGACATTACTATATAAAGTATTGTTTCCTGTATTTTGAACACCTGCACATGGTATCTTTTACCATCATCCATGCTATTGACCATACAACATACAGATAGGATGGCCGAGTGGTCTGAGGCGCTGGTTTAAGGCATTAGTCACTTCAGTGGCGTGGGTTCGTGTCCCACTTTTGTTATTTTGATACAATTCCTATACAAAGTATTGTTTCCTGGATTTAAAAGACCTGCACATGGTATCTTCTAACATCATCCATGCTATTAACCTCATAACATACAGGCAGGATGGCCGAGTGGTCTAAGGAGCTGGTTTAAGGCACCAGTCACTTTGGTGGATTGGATTCGAGTCCCACTCCTGTCATTTTGTTGACATTACTATACAAAGTATTGTTTCCTGTATTTTGAACACCTGCACATGGTATCTTCTACCATCATGCATGCCATTGACTACACAACAAACAGACAGGATGGCCGAGTGGCCTAAGGCGCTGGTTTTAGGCACCAGTCACTTCGGTGGCGTTGGTTCGAGTCCCACTCCTGTCATTTTGTTGACATTCCTATACAAAGTATTGTTTCCTTTATTTCGAACACCTGCGCATGGTTTCTTGTACCATCATCCATGCTATTGACCAAATAACATACAGATAGGATTGGCGACTGGTCTAAGGCGCTTGTTTCAGGCACCAGTCACTTCGGTGGCGTGGGTTTGAGTCTCACTCCTGTCATTTTGTGGACATTCCTATATATAGTATTGTTTCCTGTATTTTGAACACCTGCACATGGTATTATCTACCATCATCCATGCTATTGACCACACAACATACAGGCAGGATGGCCGAGTGGTCTTTGGCGCTGGTTTAAGGCCTCAGTCACTTCAGTGGCGCGGGTTCGTGTCCAACTCTTGTTATTTTGTTGAAATTCCTATACAAAGTTATGGTTTCCTGTATTTTGAACACCTGCACATGGTATCTTCTACCATCATCCATGCCATTGACTACACAACATACAGGCAGGATGGCCGAGTGGTCTAAGGCGCTGGTTTAAGGCACCAGTCACTTCGGTGGCGTGGGTTCGAGTCCCACTCCTGTCATTTTGTTGACATTACTATACAAAGTATTTTTTCCTGTATTTTGAACAAGTGCACATGGTATCTTCTACCATCATCCATGCCATTGACTTCACAACATACAGGCAGGATGGCCGAGTGGTCTAAGGCGCTGGTTTAAGGCCCCTGTCACTTCGGTGGCGTGGGTTCGAGTCTCACTCCTGTCATTTTGTTGACATTACTATACAAAGTATTGTTTCCTGTATTTTGAACACCTGCACATGGTATCTTTTACCATCATCCATGCCATTGACTACACAACATACAGGCAGGATGGCCGAGTGGTCTAAGGCGCTGGTTTTAGGCACCAGTCACTTCGGTGGCGTGGGTTCGAGTCCCACTCCTGTCATTTTGTTGACATTACTATATAAAGTATTGTTTCCTGTATTTTGAACACCTGCACATGGTATCTTTTACCATCATCCATGCTATTGACCATACAACATACAGATAGGATGGCCGAGTGGTCTGAGGCGCTGGTTTAAGAAATCAGTCACTTCAGTGGCGTGGGTTCGTGTCCCACTTTTGTTATTTTGATACAATTCCTATACAAAGTATTGTTTCCTGTATTTAAAAAACCTGCACATGGTATCTTCTAACATTATCCATGCTATTAACCTCATAACATACAGGCAGGATGGCCAAGTGGTCTAAGGAGCTGGTTTAAGGCACCAGTCACTTTGGTGGATTGGATTCGAGTCCCACTCCTGTCACTTTGTTGACATTACTATACAAAGTATTGTTTCCTGTATTTTGAACACCTGCACATGGTATCTTCTACCATCATGCATGCCATTGACTACACAACAAACAGGCAGGATGGCCGAGTGGTCTAAGGCGCTGGTTTTAGGCACCAGTCACTTCGGTTGCGTTGGTTCGAGTCCTACTCCTGTCATTTTGTTGACATTCCTATACAAAGTATCGTTTCCTTTATTTCGAACACCTGCGCATGGTTTCTTGTACCATCATCCATGCTATTGACCAAATAACATACAGATAGGATTGGCGACTGGTCTAAGGCGCTTGTTTAAGGCACCAGTCTTTTCGGTGGCGTGGGTTTGAGTCTTACTCCTGTCATTTTGTTGACATTCCTATACAAAGTATTGTTTCCTGTATTTTGAACACCTGCACATGGTATCTTTTACCATCATCCATGCTATTGACCATACAACATACAGATAGGATGGCCGAGTGGTCTGCGGCGCTGGTTTAAGGCATCAGTCACTTCAGTGGCGCGGGTTCGTGTCCCACTCTTGTTATTTTGTTGAAAATCCTATACAAAGTATTGTTTCCTGTATTTTGAACACCTGCACATGGTATCTTTTACCATAATCCATGCCATTGACTACACCACATACAGGCAAGATGGCCGAGTGGTCTAAGGCGCTGGTTTAAGGCACCAGTCACTTCGGTGGCGTTGGTTCGAGTCCCACCCCTGTCATTTTGTTGACATTACTATACAAAGTATTGTTTCCTGTATTTTGAACACCTGCACATGGTATCTTCTACCATCATCCATGCCATTGACTTCAAAACATACAGGCAGGATGGCAGAGTGGTCTAAGGCGCTGGTTTAAGGCACCAGTCACTTCGGTGGCGTGGGTTCGAGTCCCACTCCTGTCATTTTGTTGACATTACTATACAAAGTATTGTTTCCTGTATTTTGAACACCTGCACATGGTATCTTCTACCATCATCCATGCAATTGACCTCACAACATACAGGCAGGATGGCCGAGTGGTCTAAGGCGCTTGCTTTAGGCGCCAGTCACTTTGGTGGCGTTGGTTCGAGTCCCACTCCTGTCATTTTGTTGACATTCCTATACAAAGTATTTTTTCCTTTATTCCGAACACCTGGACGTGGTATCTTCTACCATCATCAATGCTATTGACAAGACAACATACAGGCAGGATAGCCGGGTGGTCTAAATGGCTGGGTTAAGGCACCAGTCCCTTCGGTGGCGTGGGTTCGAGTCCCACTCCTGTCATTCTGTTGGCATTCCTATACAAAGTAATGTTTCCTTTCTTTTGAATACCTGCGCATGGTTTCTTGTACCATCATCCATGCTATTGACCAAATAACATACAGATAGGATTGGCAACTGGTCTAAGGCGCTTGTTTAAGGCACCAGTCACTTCGGTGGCGTGGGTTTGAGTCTCACTGCTGTCATTTTGTTGACATTCCTATATATAGTATTGTTTCCTGTATTTTGAACACCTGCACATGGTATCTTCTAACATTATCCATGCAATTAACCTCATAACATACAGTCAGGATGGCCGAGTGGTCTAAGGAGCTGGTTTAAGGCACCAGTCACTTTGGTGGATTGGATTCGAATCCCACTCCTGTCATTTTGTTGACATTACTATACAAAGTATTGTTTCCTGTATTTTGAACACCTGCACATGGTATCTTCTACCATTATCCATGCCATTGACTATAAACAAACAGGCAGGATGGCCGACTGGTCTAAGGCGCTGGTTTAAGGCACCAGTCACTTCGGTGGCGTGGGTTCGAGTCCCACTCCTATCATTTTGTTGACATTACTATACAAAGTATTGTTTCCTGTATTTTGAACACCTGCACATGGTATCTTCTCCCATCATCCATGCCATTGACTTCACAACATACAGGCAGGATGGCCGAGTGGTCTAAGGCGTTGGTTTAAGGCCCCTGTCACTTCGGTGGCGTGGGTTCGAGTCTCACTCCTGTCATTTTGTTGACATTACTATACAAAGTATTGTTTCCTGTATTTTGAACACCTGCACATGGTATCTTTTACCATCATCCATGCTATTGACCATACAACATACAGATAGGATGGCCGAGTGGTCTGAGGCGCTGGTTTAAGGCATCAGTCACTTCAGTGGCGTGGGTTCGTGTCCCACTTTTCTTATCTTGATGCAATTCCTATACAAAGTATTGTTTCCTGTATTTAAAAGACCTGCACATGGTATCTTCTAACATTATCCATGCTATTAACCTCAAAACATACAGGCAGGATGGCCGAGTGGTCTAAGGAGCTGGTTAAAGGCACCAGTCACTTTGGTGGATTGGATTCGAGTCCCACTTCTGTCATTTTGTTGACATTACTATACAAAGTATTGTTTCCTGTATTTCGAACACCTGGACGTGGTATCTTCTACCATCATCAATGCTATTGACAACACAACATAAAGGCAGGATGGCTGGGTGGTCTAAATGAATGGGTTAAGGCACCAGTCCCTTCGGTGGCGTGGGTTCGAGTCCCACTCCTGTCATTCTGTTGGCATTCCTATACAAAGTAATGTTTCCTTTCTTTTGAACACCTGCGCAAGGTTTCTTGTACCATCATCCATGCTATTGACCAATTAACATACAGATAGGATTGGCGACTGGTCTAAGGCGCTTGTTTAAGGCACCAGTCAATTCGGTGGCGTGGGTTTGAGTCTCACTCCTGTCATTTTGTTGACATTCCTATATATAGTATTGTTTCCTGTATTTTGAACACCTGCACATGGTATTATCTACCATCATCCATGCTAATGACCACACAACATACAGGCAGGATGGCTGAGTGGTCTTTGGCGCTGGTTTAAGGCATCAGTCACTTCAGTGGCATGGGTTCGTGTCCCACTCTTGTTATTTTGTTGAAATTCCTATACAAAGTATTGTTTCCTGTATTTTGAACACCTGCACATGGTATCTTCTACCATCATCCATGCCATTGACTTCACAACATACAGGCAGGATGGCCGAGTGGTCTAAGGCACTGGTTTAAGGCACCAGTCTCTTCGGTGGCGTGGGTTCGAGTCCCACTCCTGTCATTTTGTTGACATTACTATACAAAGTATTGTTTCCTGTATTTTGAACACCTGCACATGGTATCTTTTACCATCATCCATGCCATTGACCACACAACATACAGGCAGGATGGCCGAGTGGTGTAAGGCGCTGGTTTTAGGCACCAGTCACTTCGGTGGCGTAGGTTCGAGTCCCACTCCTGTCATTTTGTTGACATTACTATACAAAGTATTGTTTCCTGTATTTTGAACACCTGCACATGGTATCTTCTACCATCATCAATGCTATTGACAACACAACATACAGGCAGGATGGCCGAGTGGTCTTTGGCGCTGGTTTAAGGCATCAGTCTCTTCAGTGGCGCGGGTTCGTGTCCCACTCTTGTTATTTTGTTGAAATTCCTATACAAAGTATTAATTCCTGTATTTTGAACACCTGCACATGGTATCTTCTACCATCATCCATGCCATTTACTACACAACATACAGGCAGGATGGCCGAGTGGTCTAAGGCGCTGGTTTAAGGCACCAGTCACTTCGGTGGATTGGATTCGAGTCCCACTCCTGTCATTTTGTTGACATTACTATACAAAGTATTGTTTCCTGTATTTTGAACACCTGCACATGGTATCTTCTACCATCATCCATGCTATTGACCACACAACATACAGGCAGGATGGCCGAGTGGTCTTTGGCGCTGGTTTAAGGCATCAGTCACTTCGGTGGCGTGGGTTCGAGTCCCACTCTTGTTATTTTGTTGACATTACTATACAAAGTATTGTTTCCTGTATTTTGAACACCTGCACATGGTATCTTCTACCATCATCAATGCCATTGACTACACAACATACAGGCAGGATTGCCGAGTGGTCTAAGGCGCTGGTTTAAGGCAGCAGTCACTTCGGTGGCGTGGGTTCGAGTCCCACTCCTGTCATTTTGTTGACATTACTCTACAAAGTATTGTTTCCTCTATTTTGAACACCTGCACATGGTATCTTCTACCATCATCCATGCCATTGACTTCACAACATACAGGCAGGATGGCCGAGTGGTCTAAGGCGCTGGTTTAAGGCATCAGTCAGATCGCTGGCGTGGGTTCGAGTCCCACTCCTGTCATTTTGTTGACATTATTATACAAAGTATTGTTTCCTGTATTTTGAACACCTGCACATGGTATCTTTTACCATCATCCATGCCATTGACTACACAACATACAGGCAGGATGGCCGAGTGGTCTAAGGCGCTGGTTTTAGGCACCAGTCACTTCGGTGGCGTGGGTTCGAGTCCCACTCCTGTCATTTTGTTGACATTACTATACAAAGTATTGTTTCCTGTATTTTGAACACCTGCACATGGTATCTTTTACCATCATCCATGCTATTGACCATACAACATACAGATAGGATGGCCAAGTGGTCTGCGGCGCTGGTTTAAGGCATCAGTCACTTCAGTGGCGTGGGTTCGTGTCTCACTTTTGTTATTTTGATGCAATTCCTATACAAAGTATTGTTTCCTGTATTTAAAAGACCTGCACATGGTATCTTCTAATATTATCCATGCTATTAACCTCATAACATACAGTCAGGATGGCCGAGTGGTCTAAGGAGCTGGTTTAAGGCACCAGTCACTTTGGTGGATTGGATTCGAGTCCCACTCCTGTCATTTTGTTGACATTACTATACAAAGTATTGTTTCCTGTATTTTGAACACCTGCACATGGTATCTTTTACCATCATCCATGCCATTGACTACACATCATACAGGCAGGATGGCCGAGTGGTCTAAGGCGCTGGTTTTAGGCACCAGTCACTTCGGTGGCGTGGGTTCGAGTCCCACTCCTGTCATTTTGTTGACATTACTATACAAAGTATTGTTTCCTGTATTTTGAACACCTGCACATGGTATCTTTTACCATCATCCATGCTATTGACCATACAACATACAGATAGGATGGCCGAGTGGTCTGCAGCGCTGGTTTAAGGCATCAGTCACTTCAGTGGCGTGGGTTCGTGTCCCACTTTTGTTTTTTTGATGCAATTCCTATACAAAGTATTGTTTCCTGTATTTAAAAGACCTGCACATGGTATCTTCTAACATTATCCATGCTATTAACCTCAAAACATACAGGCAGGATGGCCGAGTGGTCTAAGGAGCTGGTTTAAGGCACCAGTCACTTTGGTGGATTGGATTCGAGTCCCACTCCTGTCATTTTGTTGACATTACTATACAAAGTATTGTTTCCTGTATTTCGAACACCTGGACGTGGTATCTTCTACCATCATCAATGCTATTGACAAAACAACATAAAGGCAGGATGGCTGGGTGGTCTAAATGGCTGGGTTAAGGCACCAGTCACTTCGGTGGCGTGGGTTCGAGTCCCACTCCTGTCATTTTGTTGACATTATTATACAAAGTATTGTTTCCTGTATTTTGAACACCTGCACATGGTATCTTTTACCATCATCCATGCCATTGACTACACAACATACAGGCAGGATGGCCGAGCGGTCTAAGGCGCTGGTTTTAGGCACCAGTCACTTCGGTGGCGTGGGTTCGAGTCCCACTCCTGTCATTTTGTTGACATTACTATACAAAGTATTGTTTCCTGTATTTTGAACACCTGCACATGGTATCTTTTACCATCATCCATGCTATTGACCATACAACATACAGATAGGATGGCCGAGTGGTCTGCGGCGCTGGTTTAAGGCATCAGTCACTTCAGTGGCGTGGGTTCGTGTCCCACTTTTGTTATTTTGATGCAATTCCTATACAAAGTATTGTTTCCTGTATTTAAAAGACCTGCACATGGTATCTTCTAATATTATCCATGCTATTAACCTCATAACATACAGTAAGGATGGCCGAATGGTCTGAGGCGCTGGTTTAAGGCACCAGTCACTTCGGTGGCGTGGGTTCGAGTCCCACTCCTGTCATTTTGTTGACATTATTATACAAAGTATTGTTTCCTGTATTTTGAACACCTGCACATGGTATCTTTTACCATCATCCATGCCATTGACTACACAACATACAGGCAGGATGGCCGAGTGGTCTAAGGCGCTTGTTTTAGGCACCAGTCACTTCGGTGGCGTGGGTTCGAGTCCCACTCCTGTCATTTTGTTGACATAACTATACATAGTATTGTTTCCTGTATTTTGAACACCTGCACATGGTATCTTTTACCATCATCCATGCTATTGACCATACAACATACAGATAGGATGGCCGAGTGGTCTGCAGCGCTGGTTTAAGGCATCAGTCACTTCAGTGGCGTGGGTTCGTGTCCCACTTTTGTTTTTTTGATGCAATTCCTATACAAAGTATTGTTTCCTGTATTTAAAAGACCTGCACATGGTATCTTCTAACATTATCCATGCTATTAACCTCAAAACATACAGGCAGGATGGCCGAGTGGTCTAAGGAGCTGGTTTAAGGCACCAGTCACTTTGGTGGATTGGATTCGAGTCCCACTCCTGTCATTTTGTTGACATTACTATACAAAGTATTGTTTCCTGTATTTCGAACACCTGGACGTGGTATCTTCTACCATCATCAATGCTATTGACAAAACAACATAAAGGCAGGATGGCTGGGTGGTCTAAATGGCTGGGTTAAGGCACCAGTCACTTCGGTGGCTGTAGAGTTTTCCGTCGCACGGCAGAGGAAAATTAAGAAATAACTCATTTGCTTGCTTTTGTAACTTGGATGTTGTGATTGTGTTCAAACAGCTTGCAAATATACATAATTGAGTTGAGTTGACGAAGAATTGAGTGACTTGAGAGCTTGACTAGACGAGTTTTTTGACAGAATGATAAATAAAAGCTTGCAAGACGAAGGTATGATAGGAGCATTGAAAGTTAATGAAGCAAATACAAAAATCAAAGAGTGAACTGATAAAGAAAACGTGTGAAAAACAAAGAAACCAAAACAAAGGCAAAACTATAACATAAAAGAAACCAAAGAAATCAATAAAGCATAACAATACAATAGAATTCAGCAAATTAGAAAATTATTATTTGATTTTTATTTTAGAATATTTAAGAAACTTTACACTCCCCAGCAAAAAGCAAATGAAATTTTAAAGTTCAAATTACATAAACGATAGTTCAACTCAGCTATTAATCAGTTTACATCAGTTCCATTCGTAGTTTAGCATCAGCAATGTTCGCTATTTCGCCAAGTTCTTTCACTAGGTTTATTTCGTCTACATGATGAATCAATACTAGACTTCGTGCCGATCGATATGTATATCTGTCAACGTTTTCGTTATGATTTCGATATTTCACTTTCACCTTACGGATTAAACCATCTTTGCTATGTTCAATACTGTCAACCATGCCATACTGATACGTATTTGAAATGCTCGACTCTTTCTTGAGGAACAATACAATAGAGCCTTTCTCTAATTGTTGGTCACTTTCAAACCACTTATCTTGGTTCAATAATTTAGGAACATGAGAAAGTAACCAGTTTTCGAACCAAGCGTTGAAGATTCTCGTATTTTCTTTCAGAATTTTATCAGGATTCTCCACCACGACAATGTTTCCAGTCGGGCTTCGATTGTTATTTCTGCCTAAGCATAACCTATTTGGTGTAATGAGATCTAAATTATCAAAGTCAGCTGTGATATTTCCCAATGCAAGTGGAAGATCGTTGATACAGTTCGATATTTCAGCTCCTACAGTTTCCCATTGCAATATCGATAACCTTTCATTTTCCACCATTTTCTCTAGAGAGGCATTTATTTCTTTGATCTTTCTCTCTACCTTTCCATGCATGTTGTGTCCTCCTACAGGACAGATCTCAAAATCCACTGAAACATCATGGTGGAGTTTGTGCTGAATATCATTGAAGTTTATCTTCATCTGTTCACAACCTTTTACCAACTGACTCCCAGCATCACAAAGAAGAACTCTTGGAAAACCAACGGTACATGAAAACCGGACAAATGCTTGAATGAAAGCTGTAGTACTGTAATCCTCCATCACCATGATTTTTGTTGTAGATGTAGCGCAACAGCAAAACACAACTAACCAGATCTTGATTGTTGTACGCTTTTGATGGGGTGAATATGCCTTGTATGGTCCTGATAGATCCACCTGTGATATGTAGAAAGCAGGAGCAATAGTAAGGCTGTGACTTGAGACTGGACCCATAGCAACGTCGAGTGTTTTCTTTGATAAATATCGACACCTTTCACAGGATTTCTTTACAGACTTTATGACTGATCTTGCTTCAATGATGTATGCCTTTTTCAAAACATATCTTGAAATCGTCTCAATTCCACAATGTTTTACAACCTTATCGTTCCAATGGACATCTGAAACTATGCTATAAGCAACTGGTGAGTGCTTGTCCACCATAGGAACACAGAATGTAGTTGCTGATAAATCTTTCATCGTGTCTGTGAAGTTCCCCACGACAGTGAAATCTTGAGTTGGAAGGATTCTGCCAGTATACACAAGGATACCATCACGGTCACGACTGATATGTTCATACTTCTTTGGTGGTAAGAAATGCTTTATCTCTGCTGAACATTTTCGAAAGAAGTACAATTCACCCTCAACAATATCTGCTTGTGACAATTGAGCTGTATCTTTGTGATTGGAGGTAGACTTGTTTCTTACAGAATGCAGCAATGCTTTGCAAAACTTTATGACGTAAGCCATAATTCTGACAACCATATTGAAACTATGACGATTAGGGTCGATCAAGTATTCTAAAAAAGTATATCTTTTCATGATTTCATCTGATGTACTGTTCACCGTGCTATTTACAGTGGGGTGAGCCTCAGGATTGTTATAGATAACTTCTTTTTGAATTTCACGAAATTCTGAATTACTGAGATTGATATCTTGAACTGATGTCATCGGAAATTCTGATACCTCTTGCTTCATCCACTCAAATCCATTGATCCAGGCTGATGATTGTTTCACATCGTCCAATGAAGCACCTTTCCGTGTACCAAGGTCAGCAATCATATCTTTAGACTGCACGTAAAACCACTGACTTGGAGATGTGTAGCGTTGAATTTCGATTACTCTGTTGCGAACCCACTGCTTCAGAGGTTTCTCATCGTTACTGATCCAATGTAGAACTATCTGACTGTCACATAGCTTGATTGATGATTTGTGCCACTTATAGAAAGATCTTCGTACCACCTCCCCAGAATGAGCATTCAACAGGGCAGCAAACAACTCTGCTCGTGGCTGTGACATATTCTTCGGAATCACTTTTGACCTTGACAAAATCAACTGACATGAATAACTCCCATTGCGACGCTTCATCCTTGCGTACACTGCAACACATGCTAACGACTGACTTGCATCTCCAGCATCTATTGTTTCGATATCCAGACTGATGGCATCTTCCGGAACGATAGTGCGTTGAAATCGAAGACTGTTGAGTTCTTGAATCTTTTGAAAATTTGAATCCCAGAGCGGTCTAAGTTCGTCAGGAATTGTGTCATCCCAATCCAAATTACGTATCACCAATTCATGAAGGTCCAATTTCATTGCAGCTGTGATAGGTGTGATTTTTCCAGTGAGATCAAACACTTCCGCAACTTTCGAAGCACACTGACGTCTTGTCAACTTTGCAGGAACGACTTTAGATGCATCTGAAGGCTTTTTGCCTCTAATCTTTTTAGCAAAACTCAGTTCACCAACATTTAAGGAAAGTAGATCATCCTTAGGGAACCATTTTAGACCACCAACATGAATCGTCACACCATCGTCACTCAATGTATCCGGTGGATTATCGCCAGAAAAAGCTACACCTTTTAACTGGAATCCTCCGCGGTTCAGCACTAGCTCCAATTGATCTGCTCTGACATGTGCCATCTCTTTACTTCGCTCACCGCTAACACAATCGTCGACGTAGATGTCCCTTTGAACAATTTCATTAACTTCAGGAAATTCATCACTTGATAACCTTGCGACTTCACGTAGGCCATACTCAGCTTGATTCCCACTTGATCTAACGCCATAAATCAGAGTTTTTACGACTTTTTCCTCGGGTATCTTTGTTGGATCAAGATCTTCCTGCCATATGTATCTCTGCAAACACCAATCTTTCTCATCAAGCTTGATCGTATTATACATCTTTCGGATATCTGTATGAAGTGCAACTTTATGAACTGACCATCTGATCAACATTTCTTGCAGTTTGTTTAGATTATTTCTTCCTTTAGCCAACAGATCATTCAAACTGTACCCAGATGCAGTGGCTTGAGACGCGTCAAAGACAATTCGACAAGGAGTACTAATTGAATTTGTTTTCCAAACAGCTCTCCAAGGGATGAAGTTTTGAATGTGATGATTCTTTAACTTTTCTTGGACATCTGATGGCAAATTGCGGACGAAATCAACGAAGCCAAGATTTTGAAGCTTCCCTTCTGATTCTATGATGTCTGCTTTGTCTTTTTCATTTTTTGGCTGATTCAACTTCTTTACCTGCTGCTGATATACTTTCATTGCGTTACTCTTGTTGTGTGCCAACTTTACTGCAGGGTCGTGGATTAATGGAAGAGTTGCTGTTGTCTCATGACTCTCTACATCAACATGCACTGATGAATTTATAAGACTTTGTTCAACTTCTTCTTTGATGCTAACAGCCTCTATCTCTTCATGATTTTTACAGGTTTTGCATTGCCTGCAATTGATGCAACGATAACTTATCTCACTTCCTGTTGCTTCAACTTCATCAAACAATCTATTACGTCTGGATGAGTAGCCCTCTGCTGTAGCTGGTTCATCTTCGACTCTGCTTTCCATGTCACAAATCTCTTTGTTGATTGACGTTGTGAAACTGTCTTTGAAGCCCAATAATGATATATCAGGATTAACTTGATATCCCACTCTAAATAACTTGTATTGATTTGTGAAGAAACTTGATTCCTCAGTTGAATTGAAAAAATGTCGATGAATATCAGTAAAGATTTGATGGGGCCCACCGACAACTCCTCTGCCACCATCGGCATTGATGAATACGGATTCATATATAGCAAGTCCTGAAGGTAGTTGAAATATCATCTTTGGGTGGTATCGCAAGTACTTGACACCAATCATCATATCCATGTCACCACCAACCGATTTTGAAAGCTTTGGGAGCACTTGAGTATTGCCATCTGCACAGGATGCATTTTGAATATCTCTTTCTACACTTTGAAGTGGATATACAGGAAATGTGGATGTGATTTTATTCAGACAAATGCCTGAAAGTGTTGCTGACTTTCCATTGAAAAGTGGCAATTTGACGCACCAAATACCATGTGAAGATTCAGTCTCAGTTTCACCAACACCACCAAGCTTCACTGTTCCAGCATATTCTTGAACTGCATGAGATCCCATCTTTTTGACAGCAGATGATCTAACTATAAAGTCACTGCAACCATTATCATAGAAAATGTTGAATCTTTGCTTATTCACTTCAATTACTTGTAGAAGGTAGATGCCATTGTCGCTAATGATATCTGCATTCACAGATTCTGATTTGTTTCTGCCACTGACGTCGCTCACTTGACCATTGATATGAAATGACAGCTTTATTTCTTTAGAGAAAGTAGGAAGGTTTTCGTTCTTGGAAATGCACCTAGCTTTATAGTTTTCCAGGAGCTCTTTGTTTTCATCCAAATGCTTATGCTCATCACAAACTAGAACATGCTTCTTGCTAGGATATCTTTGATGTGCTGTATGCTTACAAACAAAATCATGCTGACACTTGCCGTCTTTATGCTTTCCTTGAGATCCACTAGCTCCTGGCAGTAAACACTGGATGCAATAACCCTTGTTGCGAAGAATAGCCAATCTTTCAGCAGGAGTTTTCTCGACAAAGACTTTGCATGAGAAATATTGAATAACTTTAGAGCCTCCTGGTCCAGCAGTTGCTACATGTTCAGAATTTGCAGAAGCCTCTCCACATATATGGCATAACAGATTTTCCTCATTTGCAGCGGAATTAGAAGAATGATAGTTTTTATATCTGGCTGGCTTATCAATAACATTCTTTTCTTTATTTTCCACCTTACCACTTTGCACCAAAATCTTTTGTTGCTGAACCCTAACCTCTTTTTCCAAAAATAATATCAAATTTGCCCACTCTTCTTTCTTCTCAAATGTTTCATCATAGGCATTGTCAAACCATCTTGTCACTCTGTGGTCGCCCATCAATTTGTATATCCTATTCAATGCATCACCATAAAAGAGATATCTTTCAATCTTGTGTTGTTTTGCTAACCCTAAAAGATCTTTCATTATATTTATCAGCTTGCTTAATTCACATATAAGCTTCTCAGGATCTCTTGTCTTTGATAATGATTCACACTTGCTTATTTGATTGAGTTTTTTGTTGAGTAGCATCTGAGTGTCACCATAAGCTGTTTTCAATCTTCTCCAAATCTCTCGAATATCATCCACACCCCTCACCAGTGAAAGAGCAGGTTCAGATAGAAAGTTGTTTTTCAGGAGATCAGCTGCAAATCGTTTTGGTGTTGTTCTTGAATATAATTTCTCAAATTCTGATTGAAAACTGTAAATATCTGTGTAAGAGTCGTATCCAGAAAACTTAGAAAGCTTGATGTTCAGACGTGCCTCTTTGAATAATTCATGCTTGTTTAATTCTCTGATTGAGATTTCGTTCTTCAAAGTATGGGAAAACCTGTCTTTACAAAGAGTCAGCCTTGAATATCTTTTTCCAACATCAGCGATTCCCCTGCTTACGTCAGGACAACTTGAAACAACCACTAACATTTCCTCATACTTTTCAGCAATCCTTTCAAACTTTTTGATGTTATTTGGTAATTCTTTATTCAATGTTACCAGTATTTCATCATCTTCTTCCTTTACATCTTTCATAAATTCCGACTCCAACAGATTGATGTTTCTTAAAGTTTCCTCGATTTTGAACAAGGTTGAGTTGTCTCTGTGAGCTTCAGCTATTCGTAACGCCTCAGTTTCCACGAGTTTGTCTTTGGCTTTACAATCCTTTGAATCTTTGATATAAGACTTGATTTTCACCAATGTTTCATCATACAGCTTCTCGTGCGATATTTGATAGTCATCGCCAAGATAATGCTTTAATTCATGATGCTTGCTTCTGAATACAGTGCGTAGTTGCTCTATTTTCTCAATATTGATGTCAAGTTCATTTAAATTCAGATTGGTAACTTCATTCTCGTCCATCAAGTCACCTATGTCTTCTCTTAATACAGCTTCTTCAATTTTAAGTTGTTGAACGGAGTTCATTTTGATTGAAACCTCGCAGGTCGGTTGATTTTGCTTGAAAGATTTGACCCCACGAGTATGAAACTCTTTATAGTCTATTCTTGGAATATTCCTCTCACTCCTCCTCATGTAGGATGCTGTTTGAATGTAGAGTTTTCCGTCGCACGGCAGAGGAAAATTAAGAAATAACTCATTTGCTTGCTTTTGTAACTTGGATGTTGTGATTGTGTTCAAACAGCTTGCAAATATACATAATTGAGTTGAGTTGACGAAGAATTGAGTGACTTGAGAGCTTGACTAGACGAGTTTTTTGACAGAATGATAAATAAAAGCTTGCAAGACGAAGGTATGATAGGAGCATTGAAAGTTAATGAAGCAAATACAAAAATCAAAGAGTGAACTGATAAAGAAAACGTGTGAAAAACAAAGAAACCAAAACAACGGCAAAACTATAACATAAAAGAAACCAAAGAAATCAATAAAGCATAACAATACAATAGAATTCAGCGAATTAGAAAATTATTATTTGATTTTTATTTTAGAATATTTAAGAAACTTTACAGTGGCGTGGGTTCGAGTCCCACTCCTGTCATTTTGTTGACATTACTATACAAAGTATTGTTTCCTGTATTTTGAACACCTGCACATGGTATCTTCTCCCATCATCCATGCCATTGACTTCACAACATACAGGCAGGATGGCCGAGTGGTCTAAGGCGCTGGTTTAAGGCACCAGTCACTTCGGTGGCGTGGGTTCGAGTCCCACTCCTGTCATTTTGTTGACATTACTATACAAAGTATTGTTTCCTGTATTTTGAACACCTGCACATGGTATCTTTTACCATAATCCATGCCATTGACTACACAACATACAGGCAGGATGGCCGAGTGGTCTAAGGCGCTGGTTTTAGGCACCAGTCACTTCGGTGGCGTGGGTTCGAGTCCCACTCCTGTCATTTTGTTGACATTACTATACAAAGTATTGTTTCCTGTATTTTGAACACCTGCACATGGTATCTTTTACCATCATCCATGCTATTGACCATACAACATACAGATAGGATGGCCGAGTGTTTTGAGGCGCTGGTTTAAGGCATCAGTCACTTCAGTGGCGTGGGTTCGTGTCCCACTTTTCTTATTTTGATGCAATTCCTATACAAAGTACTGTTTCCTGTATTTAAAAGACCTGCACATGGTATCTTCTAACATTATCCATGCTATTAACCTCAAAACATACAGGCAGGATGGCCGAGTGGTCTAAGGAGCTGGTTTAAGGCACCAGTCACTTCGGTGGCGTGGGTTCGAGTCCCACTCCTGTCATTTTGTTGACATTACTATACAAAGTATTGTTTCCTCTATTTTGAACACCTGCACATGGTATCTTCTACCATCATCCATGCCATTGACTTCACAACATACAGGCAGGATGGCCGAGTGGTCTAAGGCGCTGGTTTAAGGCACCAGTCACTTCGGTGGCGTGGGTTCGAGTCCCACTCCTGTCATTTTGTTGACATTATTATACAAAGTATTGTTTCCTGTATTTTGAACACCTGCACATGGTATCTTTTACCATCATCCATGCCATTGACTACACAACATACAGGCAGGATGGCCGAGTGGTCTAAGGCGCTGGTTTTAGGCACCAGTCACTTCGGTGGCGTGGGTTCGAGTCCCACTCCTGTCATTTTGTTGACATTACTATACAAAGTATTGTTTCCTGTATTTTGAACACCTGCACATGGTATCTTTTACCATCATCCATGCTATTGACCATACAACATACAGATAGGATGGCCGAGTGGTCTGCGGCGCTGGTTTAAGGCATCAGTCACTTCAGTGGCGTGGGTTCGTGTCCCACCTTTGTTATTTTGATGCAATTCCTATACAAAGTATTGTTTCCTGTATTTAAAAGACCTGCACATGGTATTTTCTATATTATCCATGCTATTAACCTCATAACATACAGTAAGGATGGCCGAGTGGTCTGAGGCGCTGGTTTAAGGCACCAGTCACTTCGGTCGCGTGGGTTCGAGTCCCACTCCTGTCATTTTGTTGACATTATTATACAAAGTATTGTTTCCTGTATTTTGAACACCTGCACATGGTATCTTTTACCATCATCCATGCCATTGACTACACAACATACAGGCAGGATGGCCGAGTGGTCTAAGGCGCTGGTTTTAGGCACCAGTCACTTCGGTGGCATGGGTTCGAGTCCCAATCCTGTCATTTTGTTGACATTACTATACAAAGTATTGTTTCCTGTATTTTGAACACCTGCACATGGTATCTTTTACCATCATCCATGCTATTGACCATACAACATACAGATAGGATGGCTGAGTGGTCTGCGGCGCTGGTTTAAGGCATCAGTCACTTCAGTGGCGTGGGTTCGTGTCCCACTTTTGTTTTTTTGATGCAATTCCTATACAAAGTATTGTTTCCTGTATTTAAAAGACCTGCACATGGTATCTTCTAACATTATCCATGCTATTAACCTCAAAACATACAGGCAGGATGGCCGAGTGGTCTAAGGAGCTGGTTTAAGGCACCAGTCACTTTGGTGGATTGGATTCGAGTCCCACTCCTGTCATTTTGTTGACATTACTATACAAAGTATTGTTTCCTGTATTTCGAACACCTGGACGTGGTATCTTCTACCATCATCAATGCTATTGACAACACAACATAAAGGCAGGATGGCTGGGTGGTCTAAATGGCTGGGTTAAGGCACCAGTCACTTCGGTGGCGTGGGTTCGAGTCCCACTCCTGTCATTTTGTTGACATTACTATACAAAGTATTGTTTCCTCTATTTTGAACACCTGCACATGGTATCTTCTCCCATCATCCATGCCATTGACTTCACAACATACAGGCAGGATGGCCGAGTGGTCTAAGGCGCTGGTTTAAGGCACCAGTCACTTCGGTGGCGTGGGTTCGAGTCCAACTCCTGTCATTTTGTTGACATTACTATACAAAGTATTGTTTCCTGTATTTTGAACACCTGCACATGGTATCTTTTACCATCATCCATGCCATTGACTACACAACATACAGGCAGGATGGCCGAGTGGTCTAAGGCGCTGGTTTTAGGCACCAGTCACTTCGGTGGCGTGGGTTCGAGTCCCACTCCTGTCATTTTGTTGACATTACTATACAAAGTATTGTTTCCTGTATTTTGAACACCTGCACATGGTATCTTTTACCATCATCCATGCTATTGACCATACAACATACAGATAGGATGGCCGAGTGTTTTGAGGCGCTGGTTTAAGGCATCAGTCACTTCAGTGGCGTGGGTTCGTGTCCCACTTTTCTTATTTTGATGCAATTCCTATACACAGTATTGTTTCCTGTATTTAAAAGACCTGCACATGGTATCTTCTAACATTATCCATGCTATTAACCTCTAAAAATACAGGCAGGATGGCCGAGTGGTCTAAGGAGCTGGTTTAAGGCACCAGTCACTTCGGTGGCGTGGGTTCGAGTCCCACTCCTGTCATTTTGTTGACATTACTATACAAAGTATTGTTTCCTCTATTTTGAACACCTGCACATGGTATCTTCTACCATCATCCATGCCATTGACTTCACAACATACAGGCAGGATGGCCGAGTGGTCTAAGGCGCTGGTTTAAGGCACCAGTCACTTCGGTGGCGTGGGTTCGAGTCCCACTCCTGTCATTTTGTTGACATTATTATACAAAGTATTGTTTCCTGTATTTTGAACACCTGCACATGGTATCTTTTACCATCATCCATGCCATTGACTACACAACATACAGGCAGGATGGCCGAGTGGTCTAAGGCGCTGGTTTTAGGCACCAGTCACTTCGGTGGCGTGGGTTCGAGTCCCACTCCTGTCATTTTGTTGACATTACTATACAAAGTATTTTTTCCTGTATTTTGAACACCTGCACATGGTATCTTTTACCATCATCCATGCTATTGACCATACAACATACAGATAGGATGGCCGAGTGGTCTGCGGCGCTGGTTTAAGGCATCAGTCACTTCAGTGGCGTGGGTTCGTGTCCCACTTTTGTTATTTTGATGCAATTCCTATACAAAGTATTGTTTCCTGTATTCAAAAGACCTGCACATGGTATCTTCTAATATTATCCATGCTATTAACCTCATAACATACAGTAAGGATGGCCGAGTGGTCTGAGGCGCTGGTTTAAGGCACCAGTCACTTCGGTGGCGTGGGTTCGAGTCCCACTCCTGTCATTTTGTTGACATTATTATACAAAGTATTGTTTCCTGTATTTTGAACACCTGCACATGGTATCTTTTACCATCATCCATGCCATTGACTACACAACATACAGGCAGGATGGCCGAGTGGTCTAAGGCGCTGGTTTTAGGCACCAGTCACTTCGGTGGCGTGGGTTCGAGTCCCACTCCTGTCATTTTGTTGACATTACTATACAAAGTATTGTTTCCTGTATTTTGAACACCTGCACATGGTATCTTTTACCATCATCCATGCTATTGACCATACAACATACAGATAGGATGGCCGAGTGGTCTGCGGCGCTGGTTTAAGGCATCAGTCACTTCAGTGACGTGGGTTCGTGTCCCACTTTTGTTTTTTTGATGCAATTCCTATACAAAGTATTGTTTCCTGTATTTAAAAGACCTGCACATGGTATCTTCTAACTTTATCCATGCTATTAACCTCAAAACATACAGGCAGGATGGCCGAGTGGTCTAAGGAGCTGGTTTAAGGCACCAGTCACTTTGGTGGATTGGATTCGAGTCCCACTCCTGTCATTTTGTTGACATTACTATACAAAGTATTGTTTCCTGCATTTCGAACACCTGGACGTGGTATCTTCTACCATCATCAATGCTATTGACAACACAACATAAAGGCAGGATGGCTGGGTGGTCTAAGGCGCTGGTTTAAGGCACCAGTCACTTCGGTGGCGTGGGTTCGAGTCCCACTCCTGTCATTTTGTTGACATTACTATACAAAGTATTGTTTCCTGTATTTTGAACACCTGCACATGGTATCTTTTACCATCATCCATGCCATTGACTACACAACATACAGGCAGGATGGCCGAGTGGTCTAAGGCGCTGGTTTTAGGCACCAGTCACTTCGGTGGCGTGGGTTCGAGTCCCACTCCTGTCATTTTGTTGACATTACTATACAAAGTATTGTTTCCTGTATTTTGAACACCTGCACATGGTATCTTTTACCATCATCCATGCTATTGACCATACAACATACAGATAGGATGGCCGAGTGTTTTGAGGCGCTGGTTTAAGGCATCAGTCACTTCAGTGGCGTGGGTTCGTGTCCCACTTTTCTTATTTTGATGCAATTCCTATACAAAGTATTGTTTCCTGTATTTAAAAGACCTGCACATGGTATCTTCTAACATTATCCATGCTATTAACCTCTAAAAATACAGGCAGGATGGCCGAGTGGTCTAAGGAGCTGGTTTAAGGCACCAGTCACTTCGGTGGCGTGGGTTCGAGTCCCACTCCTGTCATTTTGTTGACATTACTATACAAAGTATTGTTTCCTCTATTTTGAACACCTGCACATGGTATCTTCTACCATCATCCATGCCATTGACTTCACAACATACAGGCAGGATGGCCGAGTGGTCTAAGGCGCTGGTTTAAGGCACCAGTCACTTCGGTGGCGTGGGTTCGAGTCCCACTCCTGTCATTTTGTTGACATTATTATACAAAGTATTGTTTCCTGTATTTTGAACACCTGCACATGGTATCTTTTACCATCATCCATGCCATTGACTACACAACATACAGGCAGGATGGCCGAGTGGTCTAAGGCGCTGGTTTTAGGCACCAGTCACTTCGGTGGCGTGGGTTCGAGTCCCACTCCTGTCATTTTGTTGACATTACTATACAAAGTATTGTTTCCTGTATTTTGAACACCTGCACATGGTATCTTTTACCATCATCCATGCTATTGACCATACAACATACAGATAGGATGGCCGAGTGGTCTGCGGCGCTGGTTTAAGGCATCAGTCACTTCAGTGGCGTGGGTTCGTGTCCCACTTTTGTTATTTTGATGCAATTCCTATACAAAGTATTGTTTCCTGTATTCAAAAGACCTGCACATGGTATCTTCTAATATTATCCATGCTATTAACCTCATAACATACAGTAAGGATGGCCGAGTGGTCTGAGGCGCTGGTTTAAGGCACCAGTCACTTCGGTGGCGTGGGTTCGAGTCCCACTCCTGTCATTTTGTTGACATTATTATACAAAGTATTGTTTCCTGTATTTTGAACACCTGCACATGGTATCTTTTACCATCATCCATGCCATTGACTACACAACATACAGGCAGGATGGCCGAGTGGTCTAAGGCGCTGGTTTTAGGCACCAGTCACTTCGGTGGCGTGGGTTCGAGTCCCACTCCTGTCATTTTGTTGACATTACTATACAAAGTATTGTTTCCTGTATTTTGAACACCTGCACATGGTATCTTTTACCATCATCCATGCTATTGACCATACAACATACAGATAGGATGGCCGAGTGGTCTGCGGCGCTGGTTTAAGGCATCAGTCACTTCAGTGGCGTGGGTTCGTGTCCCACTTTTGTTTTTTTGATGCAATTCCTATACAAAGTATTGTTTCCTGTATTTAAAAGACCTGCACATGGTATCTTCTAACATTATCCATGCTATTAACCTCAAAACATACAGGCAGGATGGCCGAGTGGTCTAAGGAGCTGGTTTAAGGCACCAGTCACTTTGGTGGATTGGATTCGAGTCCCACTCCTGTCATTTTGTTGACATTACTATACAAAGTATTGTTTCCTGCATTTCGAACACCTGGACGTGGTATCTTCTACCATCATCAATGCTATTGACAACACAACATAAAGGCAGGATGGCTGGGTGGTCTAAATGGCTGGGTTAAGGCACCAGTCACTTCGGTGGCGTGGGTTCGAGTCCCACTCCTGTCATTTTGTTGACATTACTATACAAAGTATTGTTTCCTGTATTTTGAACACCTGCACATGGTATCTTCTCCCATCATCCATGCCATTGACTTCACAACATACAGGCAGGATGGCCGAGTGGTCTAAGGCGCTGGTTTAAGGCACCAGTCACTTCGGTGGCGTGGGTTCGAGTCCCACTCCTGTCATTTTGTTGACATTACTATACAAAGTATTGTTTCCTGTATTTTGAACACCTGCACATGGTATCTTTTACCATCATCCATGCCATTGACTACACAACATACAGGCAGGATGGCCGAGTGGTCTAAGGCGCTGGTTTTAGGCACCAGTCACTTCGGTGGCGTTGGTTCGAGTCCCACTCCTGTCATTTTGTTGACATTACTATACAAAGTATTGTTTCCTGTATTTTGAACACCTGCACATGGTATCTTTTACCATCATCCATGCTATTGACCATACAACATACAGATAGGATGGCCGAGTGTTTTGAGGCGCTGGTTTAAGGCATCAGTCACTTCAGTGGCGTGGGTTCGTGTCCCACTTTTCTTATTTTGATGCAATTCCTATACAAAGTATTGTTTCCTGTATTTAAAAGACCTGCACATGGTATCTTCTAACATTATCCATGCTATTAACCTCTAAACATACAGGCAGGATGGCCAAGTGGTCTAAGGAGCTGGTTTAAGGCACCAGTCACTTCGGTGGCGTGGGTTCGAGTCCCACTCCTGTCATTTTGTTGACATTACTATACAAAGTATTGTTTCCTCTATTTTGAACACCTGCACATGGTATCTTCTACCATCATCCATGCCATTGACTTCACAACATACAGGCAGGATGGCCGAGTGGTCTAAGGCGCTGGTTTAAGGCACCAGTCACTTCGGTGGCGTGGGTTCGAGTCCCACTCCTGTCATTTTGTTGACATTATTATACAAAGTATTGTTTCCTGTATTTTGAACACCTGCACATGGTATCTTTTACCATCATCCATGCCATTGACTACACAACATACAGGCAGGATGGCCGAGTGGTCTAAGGCGCTGGTTTTAGGCACCAGTCACTTCGGTGGCGTGGGTTCGAGTCCCACTCCTGTCATTTTGTTGACATTACTATACAAAGTATTGTTTCCTGTATTTTGAACACCTGCACATGGTATCTTTTACCATCATCCATGCTATTGACCATACAACATACAGATAGGATGGCCGAGTGGTCTGCGGCGCTGGTTTAAGGCATCAGTCACTTCAGTGGCGTGGGTTCGTGTCCCACTTTTGTTATTTTGATGCAATTCCTATACAAAGTATTGTTTCCTGTATTTAAAAGACCTGCACATGGTATCTTCTAATATTATCCATGCTATTAACCTCATAACATACAGTAAGGATGGCCGAGTGGTCTGAGGCGCTGGTTTAAGGCATTAGTCACTTCGGTGGCGTGGGTTCGAGTCCCACTCCTGTCATTTTGTTGACATTATTATACAAAGTATTGTTTCCTGTATTTTGAACACCTGCACATGGTATCTTTTACCATCATCCATGCCATTGACTACACAACATACAGGCAGGATGGCCGAGTGGTCTAAGGCGCTGGTTTTAGGCACCAGTCACTTCGGTGGCGTGGGTTCGAGTCCAACTCCTGTCATTTTGTTGACATTACTATACAAAGTATTGTTTCCTGTATTTTGAACACCTGCACATGGTATCTTTTACCATCATCCATGCTATTGACCATACAACATACAGATAGGATGGCCGAGTGGTCTGCGGCGCTGGTTTAAGGCATCAGTCACTTCAGTGGCCTGGGTTCGTGTCCCACTTTTGTTTTTTTGATGCAATTCCTATACAAAGTATTGTTTCCTGTATTTAAAAGACCTGCACATGGTATCTTCTAACATTATCCATGCTATTAACCTCAAAACATACAGGCAGGATGGCCGAGTGGTCTAAGGAGCTGGTTTAAGGCACCAGTCACTTTGGTGGATTGGATTCGAGTCCCACTCCTGTCATTTTGTTGACATTACTATACAAAGTATTGTTTCCTGTATTTCGAACACCTGGACGTGGTATCTTCTACCATCATCAATGCTATTGACAACACAACATAAAGGCAGGATGGCTGGGTGGTCTAAATGGCTGGGTTAAGGCACCAGTCACTTCGGTGGCGTGGGTTCGAGTCCCACTCCTGTCATTTTGTTGACATTACTATACAAAGTATTGTTTCCTGTATTTTGAACACCTGCACATGGTATCTTCTCCCATCATCCATGCCATTGACTTCACAACATACAGGCAGGATGGCCGAGTGGTCTAAGGCGCTGGTTTAAGGCACCAGTCACTTCGGTGGCGTGGGTTCGAGTCCCACTCCTGTCATTTTGTTGACATTACTATACAAAGTATTGTTTCCTGTATTTTGAACACCTGCACATGGTATCTTTTACCATCATCCATGCCATTGACTACACAACATACAGGCAGGATTGCCGAGTGGTCTAAGGCGCTGGTTTTAGGCACCAGTCACTTCGGTGGCGTGGGTTCGAGTCCCACTCCTGTCATTTTGTTGACATTACTATACAAAGTATTGTTTCCTGTATTTTGAACACCTGCACATGGTATCTTTTACCATCATCCATGCCATTGACTACACAACATACAGGCAGGATGGCCGAGTGGTCTAAGCCGCTGGTTTTAGGCACCAGTCACTTCGGTGGCGTTGGTTCGAGTCCAACTCCTGTCATTTTGTTGACATTACTATACAAAGTATTGTTTCCTTTATTTTGAACACCTGGACGTGGTATCTTTTACCATCATCCATGCTATTGACAATACAACATACAGGCAGGATGGCCGGGTCGTCTAAATGGCTGGGTTAAGGCACCAATCCCTTCGGTGGCATGGGTTCGAGTCCCATTCCAGTCATTTTGTTGGCATTCCTTTATATAGTATTGTTGCCTGTATTTTGAACACTGGCACGTCGTATCTTGTATCATCATCCATGCTATTGACCAATTAACATACAGATGGGATGGGCGAGTGGTTTAAGGAGCTGGTTTAAGGCACCAGTCACTTCGGTGGCGTGGGTTTGAGTTTCACTCCTGCCATTTTGTTGACATTCCTATATATAGTATTGTTGCCTGTATTTTGAACACTTGCATGTCGTATCTTCTACCATCATCCATGCTTTTGACCACACAACATACAGGCAGGATGGCTGAGTGGTCTAAGTCGCTTGTTTAAGGCAACAGTCACTTCGGTTGCTTTTGTTCAAGTCCCTCTCTTGTCATTTTGCTGACATTCCTATACAAATTATTGTTTCCTGTATTTTGAACACCTGCACATAGTATTTTCTACCATCATTTTTGCTATGGAGCACACAACATACAGGTAGGATGGCCGAGTGGTCTGAGGCGCTGGTTTAAGGCAACAGTCACTTCAGTGGCGGGGGTTCGTGTCCCACTTTTGTTATTTTGATGCAATTCCTATACAAAGTATTGTTTCCTGTATTTAAAAGACCTGCACATGGTATCTTCTAACGATATCCATGCTATCAACCTCATAACATACAGGCAGGATGGCCGAGTGGTCTAAGGAGCTGGTTTAAGGCACCAGTCACTTTGGTGGATTGGATTCGAGTCCCACTCCTGTCATTTTGTTGACATTACTATACAAAGTATTGTTTCCTGTATTTTGAACACCTGCACATGGTATCTTCTACCATCATCAATGCTATTGACAACACAACATAAAGGCAGAATCCGGGTGGTCTAAATGGCTGGGTTAAGGCACCAGTCCCTTCGGTGGCGTGGGTTCGAGTCCCACTCCTGTCACTCTGTTGGCATTCCTTTACAAAGTAATGTTTCCTTTCATTTGAACACCTGCGCATGGTTTCTTGTACCATCATCCATGCTATTGACCAAATAACATACAGATAGGATTGGCGACTGGTGTAATGTGCTTGTTTAAGGCACCAGTCACTTCGGTGGCGTGGGTTTGAGTCTCACTCCTGTCATTTTGTTGACATTCCTATATATAGTATTGTTTCCTGTATTTTGAACACCTGCACATGGTATTATCTACCATCATCCATGCTATTGACCACACAACATACAGGCAGGATGGCCGAGTGGTCTTTGGCGCTGGTTTAAGGCATCAGTCACTTCAGTGGCGTGGGTTCGTGTCCCACTTTTGTTTTTTTGATGCAATTCCTATACAAAGTATTGTTTCCTGTATTTAAAAGACCTGCACATGGTATCTTCTAACATTATCCATGCTATTAACCTCAAAACATACAGGCAGGATGGCCGAGTGGTCTAAGGAGCTGGTTTAAGGCACCAGTCACTTTGGTGGATTGGGTTCGAGTCCCACTCCTGTCATTTTGTTGACATTACTATACAAAGTATTGTTTCCTGTATTTTGAACACCTGCACATGGTATCTTCTCCCATCATCCATGCCATTGACTTCACAACATACAGGCAGGATGGCCGAGTGGTCTAAGGCGCTGGTTTAAGGCACTAGTCACTTCGGTGGCGTGGGTTCGAGTCCCACTCCTGTCATTTTGTTGAAATTCCTATACAAAGTATTGTTTCCTGTATTTTGAACACCTGCAGATGGTATCTTCTACCATCATCCATGCCATTTACTACACAACATACAGGCAGGATGGCCGAGTGGTCTAAGGCGCTGGTTTAAGGCACCAGTCACTTCGGTGGCGTGGGTTCGAGTCCCACTCCTGTCATTTTGTTGACATTACTATACAAAGTATTGTTTCCTGTATTTTGAACACCTGCACATGGTATCTTCTACCATCATCCATGCCATTGACTACATAACATACAGGCAGGATGGCCGAGTGGTCTAAGGCGCTGGTTTAAGGCACCAGTCACTTCGGTGGCGTGGGTTCGAGTCCCACTCCTGTCAGTTTATTGACTTTACTATACAAAGTATTGTTTCCTGTATTTTGAACACCTATACATGGTATCTTTTAACATCATCCATGCCATTGACTACACAACATACATGCAGGATGGCCGATTGGTCTAAGGCTCTGGTTTAAGGCACCATTCATTTCGGTGGTGTGGGTTCGAGTCCCACTCCTGTCATTTTGTTGACATTACTATACAAAGTATTGTTTCCTGTATTTTGAACACCTGCACATGGTATCTTCTACCATAATCCATGCCAATGACTACACAACATACAGGCAGGATGGCCGAGTGGTCTAAGGCGCTGGTTTCAGGCACTAGTCACTTCGCTGGCGTGGGTTCGAGTCCCACTCCTGTCAGTTTGTTGACTTTACTATACAAAGTATTGTTTCCTGTATTTTGAACACCTATACATGGTATCTTTTAACATCATCCATGCCATTGACTACACAACATACAGGCAGGATGGCCGATTGGTCTAAGGCTCTGGTTTAAGGCACCAGTCATTTCGGTGGTGTGGGTTCGAGTCCCACTCCTGTCATTTTGTTGACATTACTATACAAATTATTGTTTCCTGTATTTTGAACACCTGCACATGGTATCTTTTACCATCATCCATGCTATTGACCATACAACATACAGATAGGATGGCCGAGTGGTCTAAGGCTCTGGTTTAAGGCACCAGTCATTTCGGTGGTGTGGGTTCGAGTCCCACTCCTGTCATTTTGTTGACATTACTATACAAAGTATTGTTTCCTGTATTTTGAACACCTGCACATGGTATCTTCTACCATCATCCATGCCAATGACTACACAACATACAGGCAGGATGGCCGAGTGGTCTAAGGCGCTGGTTTCAGGCACTAGTCACTTCGCTGGCGTGGGTTCGAGTCCCACTCCTGTCAGTTTGTTGACTTTACTATACAAAGTATTGTTTCCTGTATTTTGAACACCTATACATGGTATCTTTTAACATCATCCATGCCATTGACTACACAACATACAGGCAGGATGGCCGATTGGTCTAAGGCTCTGGTTTAAGGCACCAGTCATTTCGGTGGTGTGGGTTCGAGTCCCACTCCTGTCATTTTGTTGACATTACTATACAAAGTATTGTTTCCTGTATTTTGAACACCTGCACATGGTATCTTTTACCATCATCCATGCTATTGACCATACAACATACAGATAGGATGGCCGAGTGGTCTAAGGCTCTGGTTTAAGGCACCAGTCATTTCGGTGGTGTGGGTTCGAGTCCCACTCCTGTCATTTTGTTGACATTACTATACAAAGTATTGTTTCCTGTATTTTGAACACCTGCACATGGTATCTTCTACCATCATCCATGCCAATGACTACACAACATACAGGCAGGATGGCCGAGTGGTCTAAGGCGCTGGTTTCAGGCACTAGTCACTTCGCTGGCGTGGGTTCGAGTCCCACTCCTGTCAGTTTGTTGACTTTACTATACAAAGTATTGTTTCCTGTATTTTGAACACCTATACATGGTATCTTTTAACATCATCCATGCCATTGACTATACAACATACAGGCAGGATGGCCGAGTGGTCTAAGGCGCTGGTTTAAGGCACCAGTCACTTCGGTGGCGTGGGCTCGAGTCCCACTCCTGTCATTTTGTTGACATTACTATACAAAGTATTGTTTCCTGTATTTTGAGCACCTGCACATGGTATCTTCTCCCATCATCCATGCCATTGACTTCACAACATACAGGCAGGATGGCCGAGTGGTCTAAGGCGCTGGTTTAAGGCACCAGTCACTTCGGTGGCGTGGGTTCGAGTCCCACTCCTGTCATTTTGTTGACATTACTATACAAAGTATTGTTTCCTCTATTTTGAACACCTGCACATGGTATCTTCTACCATCATCCATGCCATTGACTTCACAACATACAGGCAGGATGGCCGAGTGGTCTAAGGTGCTGGTTTAAGGCACCAGTCACTTCGGTGGCGTGGTTTCGAGTCCCACTCCTGTCATTTTGTTGACATTATTATACAAAGTATTGTTTCCTGTATTTTGAACACCTGCACATGGTATCTTCTAATATTATCCATGCTATTAACCTCATAACATACAGTAAGGATGGCCGAGTGGTCTGAGGCGCTGGTTTAAGGCACCAGTCACTTCGGTGGCGTGGGTTCGAGTCCCACTCCTGTCATTTTGTTGACATTATTATACAAAGTATTGTTTCCTGTATTTTGAACACCTACACATGGTATCTTTTAACATCATCCATGCCATTGACTATACAACATACAGGCAGGATGGCCGAGTGGTCTAAGGCGCTGGTTTAAGGCACCAGTCACTTCGTTGGCGTGGGTTCGAGTCCCACTCCTGTCATTTTGTTGACATTACTATACAAAGTATTGTTTCCTGTATTTTGAGCACCTGCACATGGTATCTTCTCCCATCATCCATGCCATTGACTTCACAACATACAGGCAGGATGGCCGAGTGGTCTAAGACGCTGGTTTAAGGCACCAGTCACTTCGGTGGCGTGGGTTCGAGTCCCACTCCTGTCATTTTGTTGACATTACTATACAAAGTATTGTTTCCTGTATTTTGAACACCTGCACATGGTATCTTTTACCATCATCCATGCTATTGACCATACAACATACAGATAGGATGGCCGAGTGTTTTGAGGCGCTGGTTTAAGGCATCAGTCACTTCAGTGGCGTGGGTTCGTGTCCCACTTTTCTTATTTTGATGCAATTCCTATACAAAGTATTGTTTCCTGTATTTAAAAGACCTGCACATGGTATCTTCTAACATTATCCATGCTATTAACCTCAAAACATACAGGCAGGATGGCCGAGTGGTCTAAGGAGCTGGTTTAAGGCACCAGTCACTTCGGTGGCGTGGGTTCGAGTCCCACTCCTGTCATTTTGTTGACATTACTATACAAAGTATTGTTTCCTCTATTTTGAACACCTGCACATGGTATCTTCTACCATCATCCATGCCATTGACTTCACAACATACAGGCAGGATGGCCGAGTGGTCTAAGGCGCTGGTTTAAGGCACCAGTCACTTTGGTGGCGTGGGTTCGAGTCCCACTCCTGTCATTTTTTTGACATTATTATACAAAGTATTGTTTCCTGTATTTTGAACACCTGCACATGGTATCTTCTAATATTATCCATGCTATTAACCTCATAACATACATTAAGGATGGCCGAGTGGTCTGAGGCGCTGGTTTAAGGCACCAGTCACTTCGGTGGCGTGGGTTCGAGTCCCACTCCTGTCATTTTGTTGACATTATTATACAAAGTATTGTTTCCTGTATTTTGAACACCTGCACATGGTATCTTTTACCATCATCCATGCCATTGACTACACAACATACAGGCAGGATGGCCGAGTGGTCTAAGGCGCTGGTTTTAGGCACCAGTCACTTCGGTGGCGTGGGTTCGAGTCCCACTCCTGTCATTTTGTTGACATTACTATACAAAGTATTGTTTCCTGTATTTTGAACACCTGCACATGGTATCTTTTACCATCATCCATGCTATTGACCACACAACGTACAGGCAGGATAGCTGAGTGGTCTAAGTTGCTTGTTTAAGGCAACAGTCACTTCGGTGGCGTGGGTTCGAGTCCCACTCCTGTCATTTTGTTGACATTACTATACAAAGTATTGTTTCCTGTATTTTGAACACCTGCACATGGTATCTTTTACCATCATCCATGCTATTGACCATACAACATACAGATAGGATGGCCGAGTGTTTTGAGGCGCTGGTTTAAGGCATCAGTCACTTCAGTGGCGTGGGTTTGTGTCCCACTTTTGTTTTTTTGATGCAATTCCTATACAAAGTATTGTTTCCTGTATTTAAAAGACCTGCACATGGTATCTTCTAACATTATCCATGCTATTAACCTCAAAACATACAGGTAGGATGGCCGAGTGGTCTAAGGAGCTGGTTTAAGGCACCAGTCACTTTGGTGGATTGGATTCGAGTCCCACTCCTGTCATTTTGTTGACATTACTATACAAAGTATTGTTGCCTGTATTTTAAACACTTGCATGTCGTATCTTCTACCATCATCCATGCTTTTGACCACACAACGTACAGGCAGGATAGCTGAGTGGTCTAAGTTGCTTGTTTAAGGCAACAGTCACTTCGGTGGCGTGGGTTCGAGTCCCACTCCTGTCATTTTGTTGACATTACTATACAAAGTATTGTTTCCTGTATTTTGAACACCTGCACATGGTATCTTTTACCATCATCCATGCTATTGACCATACAACATACAGATAGGATGGCCGAGTGTTTTGAGGCGCTGGTTTAAGGCATCAGTCACTTCAGTGGCGTGGGTTCGTGTCCCACTTTTCTTATTTTGATGCAATTCCTATACAAAGTATTGTTTCCTGTATTTAAAAGACCTGCACATGGTATCTTCTAACATTATCCATGCTATTAACCTCAAAACATACAGGCAGGATGGCCGAGTGGTCTAAGGAGCTGGTTTAAGGCACCAGTCACTTCGGTGGCGTGGGTTCGAGTCTCACTCCTGTCATTTTGTTGACATTCCTATATATAGTATTGTTTCCTGTATTTTGAACACCTGCACATGGTATTATCTACCATCATCCATGCTATTGACCACACAACATACAGGCAGGATGGCCGAGTGGTCTTTGGCGCTGGTTTAAGGCATCAGTCACTTCAGTGGCGTGGGTTCGTGTCCCACTTTTGTTTTTTTGATGCAATTCCTATACAAAGTATTGTTTCCTGTATTTAAAAGACCTGCACATGGTATCTTCTAACATTATCCATGCTATTAACCTCAAAACATACAGGCAGGATGGCCGAGTGGTCTAAGGAGCTGGTTTAAGGCACCAGTCACTTTGGTGGATTGGGTTCGAGTCCCACTCCTGTCATTTTGTTGACATTACTATACAAAGTATTGTTTCCTGTATTTTGAACACCTGCACATGGTATCTTCTCCCATCATCCATGCCATTGACTTCACAACATACAGGCAGGATGGCCGAGTGGTCTAAGGCGCTGGTTTAAGGCACCAGTCACTTCGGTGGCGTGGGTTCGAGTCCCACTCCTGTCATTTTGTTGAAATTCCTATACAAAGTATTGTTTCCTGTATTTTGAACACCTGCAGATGGTATCTTCTACCATCATCCATGCCATTTACTACACAACATACAGGCAGGATGGCCGAGTGGTCTAAGGCGCTGGTTTAAGGCACCAGTCACTTCGGTGGCGTGGGTTCGAGTCCCACTCCTGTCATTTTGTTGACATTACTATACAAAGTATTGTTTCCTGTATTTTGAACACCTGCACATGGTATCTTCTACCATCATCCATGCCATTGACTACATAACATACAGGCAGGATGGCCGAGTGGTCTAAGGCGCTGGTTTAAGGCACCAGTCACTTCGGTGGCGTGGGTTCGAGTCCCACTCCTGTCAGTTTATTGACTTTACTATACAAAGTATTGTTTCCTGTATTTTGAACACCTATACATGGTATCTTTTAACATCATCCATGCCATTGACTACACAACATACAGGCAGGATGGCCGATTGGTCTAAGGCTCTGGTTTAAGGCACCATTCATTTCGGTGGTGTGGGTTCGAGTCCCACTCCTGTCATTTTGTTGACATTACTATACAAAGTATTGTTTCCTGTATTTTGAACACCTGCACATGGTATCTTCTACCATAATCCATGCCAATGACTACACAACATACAGGCAGGATGGCCGAGTGGTCTAAGGCGCTGGTTTCAGGCACTAGTCACTTCGCTGGCGTGGGTTCGAGTCCCACTCCTGTCAGTTTGTTGACTTTACTATACAAAGTATTGTTTCCTGTATTTTGAACACCTATACATGGTATCTTTTAACATCATCCATGCCATTGACTACACAACATACAGGCAGGATGGCCGATTGGTCTAAGGCTCTGGTTTAAGGCACCAGTCATTTCGGTGGTGTGGGTTCGAGTCCCACTCCTGTCATTTTGTTGACATTACTATACAAAGTATTGTTTCCTGTATTTTGAACACCTGCACATGGTATCTTTTACCATCATCCATGCTATTGACCATACAACATACAGATAGGATGGCCGAGTGGTCTAAGGCTCTGGTTTAAGGCACCAGTCATTTCGGTGGTGTGGGTTCGAGTCCCACTCCTGTCATTTTGTTGACATTACTATACAAAGTATTGTTTCCTGTATTTTGAACACCTGCACATGGTATCTTCTACCATCATCCATGCCAATGACTACACAACATACAGGCAGGATGGCCGAGTGGTCTAAGGCGCTGGTTTCAGGCACTAGTCACTTCGCTGGCGTGGGTTCGAGTCCCACTCCTGTCAGTTTGTTGACTTTACTATACAAAGTATTGTTTCCTGTATTTTGAACACCTATACATGGTATCTTTTAACATCATCCATGCCATTGACTATACAACATACAGGCAGGATGGCCGAGTGGTCTAAGGCGCTGGTTTAAGGCACCAGTCACTTCGGTGGCGTGGGCTCGAGTCCCACTCCTGTCATTTTGTTGACATTACTATACAAAGTATTGTTTCCTGTATTTTGAGCACCTGCACATGGTATCTTCTCCCATCATCCATGCCATTGACTTCACAACATACAGGCAGGATGGCCGAGTGGTCTAAGGCGCTGGTTTAAGGCACCAGTCACTTCGGTGGCGTGGGTTCGAGTCCCACTCCTGTCATTTTGTTGACATTACTATACAAAGTATTGTTTCCTCTATTTTGAACACCTGCACATGGTATCTTCTACCATCATCCATGCCATTGACTTCACAACATACAGGCAGGATGGCCGAGTGGTCTAAGGTGCTGGTTTAAGGCACCAGTCACTTCGGTGGCGTGGGTTCGAGTCCCACTCCTGTCATTTTGTTGACATTATTATACAAAGTATTGTTTCCTGTATTTTGAACACCTGCACATGGTATCTTTTACCATCATCCATGCCATTGACTACACAACATACAGGCAGGATGGCCGAGTGGTCTAAGGCGCTGGTTTTAGGCACCAGTCACTTCGGTGGCGTGGGTTCGAGTCCCACTCCTGTCATTTTGTTGACATTACTATACAAAGTATTGTTTCCTGTATTTTGAACACCTGCACATGGTATCTTTTACCATCATCCATGCTATTGACCACACAACGTACAGGCAGGATAGCTGAGTGGTCTAAGTTGCTTGTTTAAGGCAACAGTCACTTCGGTGGCGTGGGTTCGAGTCCCACTCCTGTCATTTTGTTGACATTACTATACAAAGTATTGTTTCCTGTATTTTGAACACCTGCACATGGTATCTTTTACCATCATCCATGCTATTGACCATACAACATACAGATAGGATGGCCGAGTGTTTTGAGGCGCTGGTTTAAGGCATCAGTCACTTCAGTGGCGTGGGTTTGTGTCCCACTTTTGTTTTTTTGATGCAATTCCTATACAAAGTATTGTTTCCTGTATTTAAAAGACCTGCACATGGTATCTTCTAACATTATCCATGCTATTAACCTCAAAACATACAGGCAGGATGGCCGAGTGGTCTAAGGAGCTGGTTTAAGGCACCAGTCACTTTGGTGGATTGGATTCGAGTCCCACTCCTGTCATTTTGTTGACATTACTATACAAAGTATTGTTGCCTGTATTTTAAACACTTGCATGTCGTATCTTCTACCATCATCCATGCTTTTGACCACACAACGTACAGGCAGGATAGCTGAGTGGTCTAAGTTGCTTGTTTAAGGCAACAGTCACTTCGGTGGCGTGGGTTCGAGTCCCACTCCTGTCATTTTGTTGACATTACTATACAAAGTATTGTTTCCTGTATTTTGAACACCTGCACATGGTATCTTTTACCATCATCCATGCTATTGACCATACAACATACAGATAGGATGGCCGAGTGTTTTGAGGCGCTGGTTTAAGGCATCAGTCACTTCAGTGGCGTGGGTTCGTGTCCCACTTTTCTTATTTTGATGCAATTCCTATACAAAGTATTGTTTCCTGTATTTAAAAGACCTGCACATGGTATCTTCTAACATTATCCATGTTATTAACCTCAAAACATACAGGCAGGATGGCCGAGTGGTCTAAGGAGCTGGTTTAAGGCACCAGTCACTTCGGTGGCGTGGGTTCGAGTCCCACTCCTGTCATTTTGTTGACATTACTACACAAAGTATTGTTTCCTCTATTTTGAACACCTGCACATGGTATCTTCTACCATCATCCATGCCATTGACTTCACAACATACAGGCAGGATGGCCGAGTGGTCTAAGGCGCTGGTTTAAGGCACCAGTCACTTCGGTGGCGTGGGTTCGAGTCCCACTCCTGTCATTTTGTTGACATTATTATACAAAGTATTGTTTCCTGTATTTTGAACACCTGCACATGGTATCTTCTAATATTATCCATGCTATTAACCTCATAACATACAGTAAGGATGGCCGAGTGGTCTGAGGCGCTGGTTTAAGGCACCAGTCACTTCGGTGGCGTGGGTTCGAGTCCCACTCCTGTCATTTTGTTGACATTATTATACAAAGTATTGTTTCCTGTATTTTGAACACCTACACATGGTATCTTTTAACATCATCCATGCCATTGACTATACAACATACAGGCAGGATGGCCGAGTGGTCTAAGGCGCTGGTTTTAGGCACCAGTCACTTCGGTGGCGTGGGTTCGAGTCCCACTCCTGTCATTTTGTTGACATTACTATACAAAGTATTGTTTCCTGTATTTTGAACACCTGCACATGGTATCTTTTACCATCATCCATGCTATTGACCATACAACATACAGATAGGATGGCCGAGTGTTTTGAGGCGCTGGTTTAAGGCATCAGTCACTTCAGTGGCGTGGGTTCGTGTCCCACTTTTCTTATTTTGATGCAATTCCTATACAAAGTATTGTTTCCTGTATTTAAAAGACCTGCACATGGTATCTTCTAACATTATCCATGCTATTAACCTCAAAACATACAGGCAGGATGGCCGAGTGGTCTAAGGAGCTGGTTTAAGGCACCAGTCACTTCGGTGGCGTGGGTTCGAGTCCCACTCCTGTCATTTTGTTGACATTACTATACAAAGTATTGTTTCCTCTATTTTGAACACCTGCACATGGTATCTTCTACCATCATCCATGCCATTGACTTCACAACATACAGGCAGGATGGCCGAGTGGTCTAAGGCGCTGGTTTAAGGCACCAGTCACTTTGGTGGCGTGGGTTCGAGTCCCACTCCTGTCATTTTGTTGACATTATTATACAAAGTATTGTTTCCTGTATTTTGAACACCTGCACATGGTATCTTCTAATATTATCCATGCTATTAACCTCATAACATACAGTAAGGATGGCCGAGTGGTCTGAGGCGCTGGTTTAAGGCACCAGTCACTTCGGTGGCGTGGGTTCGAGTCCCACTCCTGTCATTTTTTTGACATTATTATACAAAGTATTGTTTCCTGTATTTTGAACACCTGCACATGGTATCTTTTACCATCATCCATGCCATTGACTACACAACATACAGGCAGGATGGCCGAGTGGTCTAAGGCGCTGGTTTTAGGCACCAGTCACTTCGGTGGCGTGGGTTCGAGTCCCACTCCTGTCATTTTGTTGACATTACTATACAAAGTATTGTTTCCTGTATTTTGAACACCTGCACATGGTATCTTTTACCATCATCCATGCTATTGACCATACAACATACAGATAAGATGGCCGAGTGGTCTGCGGCGCTGGTTTAAGGCATCAGTCACTTCAGTGGCGTGGGTTTGTGTCCCACTTTTGTTTTTTTTATGCAATTCCTATACAAAGTATTGTTTCCTGTATTTAAAAGACCTGCACATGGTATCTTCTAACATTATCCATGCTATTAACCTCAAAACATACAGGCAGGATGGCCGAGTGGTCTAAGGAGCTGGTTTAAGGCACCAGTCACTTTGGTGGATTGGATTCGAGTCCCACTCCTGTCATTTTGTTGACATTACTATACAAAGTATTGTTTCCTGTATTTCGAACACCTGGACGTGGTATCTTCTACCATCATCAATGCTATTGACAACACAACATAAAGGCAGGATGGCTGGGTGGTCTAAATGGCTGGGTTAAGGCACCAGTCACTTCGGTGGCGTGGGTTCGAGTCCCACTCCTGTCATTTTGTTGACATTACTATACAAAGTATTGTTTCCTGTATTTTGAACACCTGCACATGGTATCTTCTCCCATTATCCATGCCATTGACTTCACAACATACAGGCAGGATGGCCGAGTGGTCTAAGGCGCTGGTTTAAGGCACCAGTCACTTCGGTGGCGTGGGTTCGAGTCCCACTCCTGTCATTTTGTTGACATTACTATACAAAGTATTGTTTCCTGTATTTTGAACACCTGCACATGGTATCTTTTACGTTTTCCAGACATTCCGCCCCACCTGCGTTCCGCCCCACGTACGTTCCGCCCCACCCTATCTAGTCATTCCGCCCCTCCACATAAGTCATCCCGCCCCACATAATGTTTTTGTTACATTTGGTCGTATATACATTTCTACTGGGATATTTTTTCATCTACTGTCGTATTCGTAGCAAATTTTCTACAAAAACATTTTACTTAGTTAGGCTATTTAGGCCATTCCAAATTGACAAACAAATTGACAAACGGATACAGAGTACATAGGTTTCAAGGATCCAGTATTGAACTTTCTTAAATATTTGAGAAGTTGAGCACTACTTTTTATAAATCACTTTCTTATTAACAAAAATAACGTGTAGAGACAACAAAATCTATCGTGAAACTGGCTTTAATTGAAAACAAGGTTTTATTATACAATGATGAAATATAATATCGAAATAAAGGTATATATGCTGTAACAATGAGGTGCAAATCAACGTGATCGTATCATGGCTTACTGGATTACAGTTGAATAGTGTGCGTTTAATAGCATGATATTGGAATTTAACATTCGAATAAATTACTGCTCCTCGTAGTGCTTTGAGATCATTGTAAATAGCTTTTTGGGTCATTCAATTCCTCCAATTTCATAGCGCAGCGCATCGAAATTCAACTAGGTTAGGCCCCTGACTCCACTTTTCATAATGGATTATCGAAATCAATTTCTTCGACTAATGTCGTCAAACTACACTAATACACTAATTACTTGATATGGAACTCTGAAAAGTATCAGTTATATACATACTCTAGTTGTAGCCACTTATGAAGACATGACGGTGGGGCGGGATGACTTACGTGGAGGGGCGGAATGACTTTGGTGGGGCGGAACGTACGTGGGGCGGAACGCAGGTGGGGCGGAAGATCCGGCAACCATCTTTTACCATCATCCATGCCATTGACTACACAACATATAGATAGGATGGCCGAGTGGTCTGCGGCGCTGGTTTAAGGCATCAGTCACTTCAGTGGCGTGGGTTCGTGTCCCACTTTTGTTATTTTGATGCAATTCCTATACAAAGTATTGTTTCCTGTATTTAAAAGACCTGCACATGGTATCTTCTAATATTATCCATGCTATTAACCTCATAACATACAGTAAGGATGGCCGAGTGGTCTGAGGCGCTGGTTTAAGGCACCAGTCACTTCGGTGGCGTGGGTTCGAGTCCCACTCCTGTCATTTTGTTGACATTACTATACAAAGTATTGTTTCCTGTATTTTGAACACCTGCACATGGTATCTTTTACCATCATCCATGCCATTGACTACACAACATACAGGCAGGATGGCCGAGTGGTCTAAGGCGCTGGTTTTAGGCACCAGTCACTTCGGTGGCGTGGGTTCGAGTCCCACTCCTGTCATTTTGTTGACATTACTATACAAAGTATTGTTTCCTGTATTTTGAACACCTGCACATGGTATCTTTTACCATCATCCATGCTATTGACCATACAACATACAGATAGGATGGCCGAGTGTTTTGAGGCGCTGGTTTAAGGCATCAGTCACTTCAGTGGCGTGGGTTCGTGTCCCACTTTTCTTATTTTGATGCAATTCCCATACAAAGTATTGTTTCCTGTATTTAAAAGACCTGCACATGGTATCTTCTAACATTATCCATGCTATTAACCTCAAAACATACAGGCAGGATGGCCGAGTGGTCTAAGGAGCTGGTTTAAGGCACCAGTCACTTCGGTGGCGTGGGTTCGAGTCCCACTCCTGTCATTTTGTTGACATTACTATACAAAGTATTGTTTCCTCTATTTTGAACACCTGCACATGGTATCTTCTACCATCATCCATGCCATTGACTTCACAACATACAGGCAGGATGGCCGAGTGGTCTAAGGCGCTGGTTTAAGGCACCAGTCACTTCGGTGGCGTGGGTTCGAGTCCCACTCCTGTCATTTGTTGACATTATTATACAAAGTATTGTTTCCTGTATTTTGAACACCTGCACATGGTATCTTTTACCATCATCCATGCCATTGACTACACAACATACAGGCAGGATGGCCGAGTGGTCTAAGGCGCTGGTTTTAGGCACCAGTCACTTCGGTGGCGTTGGTTCGAGTCCCACTCCTGTCATTTTGTTGACATTACTATACAAAGTATTGTTTCCTTTATTTTGAACACCTGGACGTGGTATCTTTTACCATCATCCATGCTATTGACAATACAACATACAGGCAGGATGGCCGGGTCGTCTAAATGGCTGGGTTAAGGCACCAATCCCTTCGGTGGCGTGGGTTCGAGTCCCACTCCAGTCATTTTGTTGGCATTCCTATATATAGTATTGTTGCCTGTATTTTGAACACTGGCACGTCGTATCTTGTATCATCATCCATGCTATTGACCAATAAACATACAGATGGGATGGCCGAGTGTTTTGAGGCGCTGGTTTTAGGCACCAGTCACTTCGGTGGCGTGGGTTCGAGTCCCACTCCTGTCATTTTGTTGACATTACTATACAAAGTATTGTTTCCTGTATTTTGAACACCTGCACATGGTATCTTTTACCATCATCCATGCCATTGACTACACAACATACAGGCAGGATGGCCGAGTGGTCTAAGGCGCTGGTTTTAGGCACCCGTCACTTCGGTGGCGTGGGTTCGAGTCCCACTCCTGTCATTTTGTTGACATTACTATACAAAGTATTGTTTCCTGTATTTTGAACACCTGCACATGGTATCTTTTACCATCATCCATGCTATTGACCATACAACATACAGATAGGATGGCCGAGTGTTTTGAGGCGCTGGTTTAAGGCATCAGTCACTTCAGTGGCGTGGGTTCGTGTCCCACTTTTCTTATTTTGATGCAATTCCCATACAAAGTATTGTTTCCTGTATTTAAAAGACCTGCACATGGTATCTTCTAACATTATCCATGCTATTAACCTCAAAACATACAGGCAGGATGGCCGAGTGGTCTAAGGAGCTGGTTTAAGGCACCAGTCACTTCGGTGGCGTGGGTTCGAGTCCCACTCCTGTCATTTTGTTGACATTACTATACAAAGTATTGTTTCCTCTATTTTGAACACCTGCACATGGTATCTTCTACCATCATCCATGCCATTGACTTCACAACATACAGGCAGGATGGCCGAGTGGTCTAAGGCGCTGGTTTAAGGCACCAGTCACTTCGGTGGCGTGGGTTCGAGTCCCACTCCTGTCATTTGTTGACATTATTATACAAAGTATTGTTTCCTGTATTTTGAACACCTGCACATGGTATCTTTTACCATCATCCATGCCATTGACTACACAACATACAGGCAGGATGGCCGAGTGGTCTAAGGCGCTGGTTTTAGGCACCAGTCACTTCGGTGGCGTTGGTTCGAGTCCCACTCCTGTCATTTTGTTGACATTACTATACAAAGTATTGTTTCCTTTATTTTGAACACCTGGACGTGGTATCTTTTACCATCATCCATGCTATTGACAATACAACATACAGGCAGGATGGCCGGGTCGTCTAAATGGCTGGGTTAAGGCACCAATCCCTTCGGTGGCGTGGGTTCGAGTCCCACTCCAGTCATTTTGTTGGCATTCCTGTATATAGTATTGTTGCCTGTATTTTGAACACTGGCACGTCGTATCTTGTATCATCATCCATGCTATTGACCAATAAACATACAGATGGGATGGGCGAGTGGTTTAAGGAGCTGGTTTAAGGCACCAGTCACTTCGGTGGCGTGGGTTTGAGTTTCACTCCTGCCATTTTGTTGACATTCCTATATATAGTATTGTTGCCTGTATTTTGAACACTTGCATGTCGTATCTTCTACCATCATCCATGCTTTTGACCACACAACATACAGGCAGGATGGCTGAGTGGTCTAAGTCGCTTGTTTAAGGCAACAGTCAATTCGGTTGCTTTTGTTCAAGTCCCTCTCTTGTCATTTTGCTGACATTCCTATACAAATTATTGTTTCCTGTATTTTGAACACCTGCACATAGTATTTTCTACCATCATTTTTGCTATGGAGCACACAACATACAGGTAGGATGGCCGAGTGGTCTAAGGCACTAGTCATTTTTCTGGTGTAGGTTGGAGTCACACTGCTGTCATTTTGTTGACATTCCTATACAAAGTATTGTTTCCTGTATTTTGAACACCTGCACATGGTATCTTCTACCATCATCCATGCCATTGACTACACAACATACAGATAGGATGGCCGAGTGGTATGAGGCGCTGGTTTAAGGCATCAGTCACTTCAGTGGCGGGGGTTCGTGTCCCACTTTTGTTATTTTGATGCAATTCCTATACAAAGTATTGTTTCCTGTATTTAAAAGACCTGCACATGGTATCTTCTAACGATATCCATGCTATCAACCTCATAACATACAGGCAGGCAGGCCGAGTGGTCTAAGGAGCTGGTTTAAGGCACCAGTCACTTTGGTGGATTGGATTCGAGTCCAACTCCTGTCATTTTGTTGACATTACTATACAAAGTATTGTTTCCTGTATTTTGAACACCTGCACATGGTATCTTCTACCATCATCAATGCTATTGACAACACAACATAAAGGCAGAATCCGGGTGGTCTAAATGGCTGGGTTAAGGCACCAGTCCCTTCGGTGGCGTGGGTTCGAGTCCCACTCCTGTCATTCTGTTGGCATTCCTATACAAGGTAATGTTTCCTTTCTTTTGAACACCTGCGCATGGTTTCTTGTACCATCATCCATGCTATTGACCAAAAAACATACAGGCAGGATGGCCGAGTGGTCTAAGGCGCTGGTTTAAGGCACCAGTCACTTCGGTGGCGTTGGTTCGAGTCCCACTCCTGTCATTTTGTTGACATTCCTATACAAAGTATTGTTTCCTTTATTTCGAACACCTGGACGTGGTATCTTCTACCATCATCAATGCTATTGACAACACAACATAAAGGCAGGATGGCCGGGTGGTCTAAATGGCTTGGTTAAGGCACCAGTCCCTTCGGTGGCGTGGGTTCGAGTCCCACTCCTGTCACTCTGTTGGCATTCCTATACAAAGTAATGTTTCCTTTCATTTGAACACCTGCGCATGGTTTCTTGTACCATCATCCATGCTATTGACCAAATAACATACAGATAGGATTGGCGACTGGTGTAATGCACTTGTTTAAGGCACCAGTCACTTCGGTGGCGTGGGTTTGAGTCTCACTCCTGTCATTTTGTTGACATTCCTATATATAGTATTGTTTCCTGTATTTTGAACACCTGCACATGGTATTATCTACCATCATCCATGCTATTGACCACATAACATACAGGCAGGATGGCCGAGTGGTCTTTGGCGCTGGTTTAAGGCATCAGTCACTTCAGTGGCGTGGGTTCGTGTCCCACTTTTGTTTTTTTGATGCAATTCCTATACAAAGTATTGTTTCCTGTATTTAAAAGACCTGCACATGGTATCTTCTAACATTATCCATGCTATTAACCTCAAAACATACAGGCAGGATGGCCGAGTGGTCTAAGGAGCTGGTTTAAGGCACCAGTCACTTTGGTGGATTGGGTTCGAGTCCCACTCCTGTCATTTTGTTGACATTACTATACAAAGTATTGTTTCCTGTATTTTGAACACCTGCACATGGTATCTTCTCCCATCATCCATGCCATTGACTTCACAACATACAGGCAGAATTCCCGAGTGGTCTAAGGCGCTGGTTTAAGGCACCAGTCACTTCGGTGGCGTGGGTTCGAGTCCCAGTCCTGTCATTTTGTTGAAATTCCTATACAAAGTATTGTTTCCTGTATTTTGAACACCTGCACATGGTATCTTCTACCATCATCCATGCCATTTACTACACAACATACAGGCAGGATGGCCGAGTGGTCTAAGGCGCTGGTTTTAGGCACCAGTCACTTCGGTGGCGTGGGTTCGAATCAAACTCCTGTCATTTTGTTGACATTCCCATACAAAGTATTGTTTCCTGTATTTTAAACACCTGCACATGGTATTATCTACCATCATTCATGCTATTGACCAAACAACATACAGATAGGATGGCCGAGTGGTCTGACGCGCTGATTTAAGGCACCAGTGGGTTCGAGTCCCACTCCTGCCATTTTGTTGACATTCCTATACAAAGTATTGTTTCCTTTATTTTGAACACCTGGACGTGGTATCTTCTACTATCATCAATGCTATTGACAACACAACATACAGGAAGGATGGCCGGGTGGTCTAAATGGCTGGGTTAAGGCACCAGTCCCTTCGGTGGCGTGGGTTCGAATCCCACTCCTGTCATTTTGTTGACATTACTATACAAAGTATTGTTTCCTGTACTTTGAACACCTGCACATGGTATCTTCTACCATCATCAATGCCATTGACTACACAACATACAGGCAGGATCGCCGAGTGGGCTAAGGCGCTGGTTTTAGGCACAAGTCACTTCGGTGGCGTGGGTTTGTGTCTCACTCCTGTCATTTTTTTGACATTCCTCTATATAGTATTGTTGCCTGTATTTGAACACTTGCACGTGGTATCTGCTACCATCATCAATGCTACTGACCACAAAACATACATGCAGGATTGCCAAGTGGTTTAAGGCGCTGGTTTTAGGCACCAGTAACTTCGGTGGCGTGGGTTCGAGTCCCACTCCTGTCATTCTATTGACATTCTGATACAAAGTATTGTTTCCTTTATTTTGAACACCTGCATATGGTATCTTCTAAATCATCAATGCTATTGATCACACAACATACAGGCAGGATGGCCGAGTGGTCTCAATCGCTGGTTTAAGGTACCAGTCACCTCGATGTGGTGGGTTCGAGTCCCACTCCTTTCATTTTGATGACATTCCTATACAAAGTAATCTTTGCTTTCTTTTGAACACCTGTACATGGTATCTTCTACCATCATCCATGCTATTGACTACACAACATACAGGCAGGATGGCTGATTGGTCTAAGGCGCTGGTTTAAGACACCAGTCACTTGAATGGCATGAAGTCGAGTCCAACTCCTGATTTTTTTGACATTTCTACACACAGTATCGTTACTTGTATCTTGAACACCTGCATATGGTATCTTCTAAATCATCAATGCTATTAACCACAGGGCATACAGGCAGGTTGGCCGAGTGGTCGAAATTGCTGGTTTATGGCACCAGTCACTTCCGTGTCGTGGGTTCGAGTCCCACTCCTGTCATTTTGTTGACATTCCTATAAAAAGTATTGTTTCCTTTATTTCGAAAAACTGGACGTGGTATCTTCTAAAATCATCAATGCTATATACAACAAAACATACAGGAAGGATGACCGAGTGGTCTAAAACGCTGGTTAATGACACCAGTCACTTCGATGGAGTGGATTCGAGTCCCTCCCCTGTTATTTCGCTAACATTTCTATAGAAAGTATTGTTTCCTGTATTTTCAACATCTGCACATGGCATCTTCTTACATCATCAATGCTATTGACAACACAACATAAAGGAGGGATGGCCGGGTGGTCTAAATGGCTGGGTTAAGGCATCAGTCCCTTCGGTGGCGTGGGTTCGAGTCCCACTCCTGTCATTTTGTTGGCATTCCTATACAAAGTAATGTTTTCTTTCCTTGGAACACCTACACATGGTATCTTGTATCATCATCCATGCTATTGACCAAATAACATACAGATGGGATTGGCGAGTGGTTTAAGGAGCTGGTTTAAGGCACCAGTCACTTCGGTGGCGTGGGTTTGAGTCTCACTCCTGTCCTTTTGTTGACATTCCTATATATAGTATTGTTGCCTGTATTTTGAATACCTGCACATGGTATCTTGTATCATCATCAATACCATTGACTACACAATATAAAGGCAGGATGGCCGAGTGGTCTAAGGCGCTGGTTTTACGCACAAGTCACTTCGGTGGCGTGGGTTTGTGTCTCACTCCTGTCATTTTTTTGACATTCCTCTATATAGTATTGTTGCCTGTATTTGAACACTTGCACGTGGTATCTGCTACCATCATCCATGCTACTGACCAAAAAACATACATGCAGGATTGCCAAGTGGTTTAAGGCGCTGGTTTTAGGCACCAGTCACTTCGGTGGCGTGGGTTCGAGTCCCAATCCTGTCATTCTATTGACATTCTGATACAAAGTATTGTTTCCTTTATTTTGAACAACTGGACTTGGTATCTTCTACAATCATTATTGCTATTGACCATAAAACATACAGGCAGGATGGCCGAGTGGTTTAAAGCGCTGGTTTAAGGCACCAGTCACTTCGGTGGCTTGGGTTTGAGTCCAACTAGTGATTTTTTTTGACATTCCTATACATAGTATTGTTTACTGTATTTTGAACACCTGCATATGGTATCTTCTAAATCATCAATGCTATTGATCACACAACATACAGGCAGGATAGCCGAGTGGTCTAAATCGCTGGTTTAAGGTACCAGTCACCTCGATGTGGTGGGTTCGAGTCCCACTCCTTTCATTTTGATGACGTTCCTATACAAAGTAATCTTTGCTTTCTTTTGAACACCTGTACATGGTATCTTCTACCATCATCCATGCTATTGACTACACAACATACAGGCAGGATGGCTGATTGGTCTAAGGCGCTGGTTTAAGACACCAGTCACTTTAATGGCATGAAGTCGAGTCCAACTCCTGATTTTTTTGACATTCCTACACACAGTATCGTTACTTGTATCTTGAACACCTGCATATGGTATCTTCTAAATCATCAATGCTATTAACCACAGGGCATACAGGCAGGTTGGCCGAGTGGTCTAAATCGCTGGTTTATGGCACCAGTCACTTCCGTGTCGTGGGTTCGAGTCCCACTCCTGTCATTTTGTTGACATTCCTATAAAAAGTATTGTTTCCTTTATTTCGAAAAACTGGACGTGGTATCTTCTAAAATCATCAATGCTATATACAACAAAACATACAGGCAGGATGACCGAGTGGTCTAAAGCGCTGGTTAATGGCACCAGTCACTTCGATGGAGTGGATTCGAGTCCCTCCCCTGTTATTTTGCTGACATTTCTATACAAAGTATTGTTTCCTGTATTTTCAACATCTGCACATGGCATCTTCTTACATCATCAATGCTATTGACAACACAACATAAAGGCAGGATGGCCGGCTGGTCTAAATGGCTGGGTTAAGGCATCAGTCCCTTCGGTGGCGTGGGTTCGAGTCCCACTCCTGTCATTTTGTTGGCATTCCTATACAAAGTAATTTTTCATTTCTTTTGAACACCTGCACATGGTATCTTGTACCATCATCCACGCTATTGACCAAACAACATTCAGATGGGATGGGCGAGTGGTCTAAGGCGCTGGTTTAAGACACCAGTCACTTCGGTGGCGTGGGTTTGAGTCTCACTCCTGTCATTTTGTTGACATTCCTATAGATAGTATTGTTGCCTGTATTTTGAACACTTGCATGTCGTATCTTCTACCATCATCCATGCTTTTGACCACACAACGTACAGGCAGGATAGCTGAGTGGTCTAAGTCGCTTGTTTAAGGCAACAGTCACTTCGGTAGCTTTTGTTCGAGTCCCTCTCTTGTCATTTTGTTGACATTCCTATACAAAGTATTGTTTCCTGTATTTTGAACACCTGCACATGGTATTATCTTCCATCATCCATGCTATTGACCACACAACATACAAGCAGGATGGCCGAGTGGTCTTTGGCGCTGGTTTAAGGCATCAGTCACTTCAGTGGTGCGGGTTCGTGTCCCACTCTTGTTATTTTGTTGAAAATCCTATACAAAGTATTGTTTCCTGTATTTTGAACACCTGCACATGGTATCTTCTACCATCGTCCATGCCATTGACTACACAACATACAGGCAGGATGGCCGAGTGGTCTAAGGCGCTGGTTTAAGGCAACAGTCACTTCGGTGGCGTGGGTTCCAGTCCAACTCCTGCCATTTTGTTGACATTACTATACAAAGTATTGTTTCCTGTATTTTGAACACCTGCACATGGTATCTTTTACCATCATCCATGCCATTGACTACACAACATACAGGCAGAATGGCCCAGTGGTCTAAGGCTCTGGTTTAAGGCACCAGTCATTTCGGTGGCGTGGGTTCGAGTCCCATTCCTGTCATTTCGTTGATATTACTATACAAAGTATTGTTTCCTGTATTTTGAACACCTGCACATGGTATTATCTACCATTATCCATGCCATTGACTACACAACATACAGGCAGGATGGCCGAGTGGTCTAAGGCACTGGTTTAAGGCAACAGTCACTTCGGTGGCGTGGGTTCGAGTCCAACTCCTGTCATTTTGTTGACATTACTATACAAAGTATTGTTTCCTGTATTTTGAACACCTGCACATGGTATCTTTTACCATCATCCATGCTTTTGACCACACAACATACAAGCAGAATGGCTGAGTGGTCTAAGTCGCTTGTTTAAGGCAACAGTCACTTCGGTTGCTTTTGTTCGAGTCCCTCTCTTGTCATTTTGCTGACATTTCTATCCAAAGTATTGTTTCCTGTATTTTGAACACCTGCACATAGTATTTTCTACCATCATACTTGCTATGGAGCACACAACATACAGGTAGGATGGCCGAGTGGTCTAAGGCACTAGTCATTTTTCTGGTATGGGTTGCAGTCCCACTGCTGTCATTTTGCTGACATTCCTATACAAAATATTGTTTCCTGTATTTTAAACACAAGCACATGGTATTATCTACCATTATCCATGCCTTTGACTACACAACATACAGGCAGGATGGCCGAGTGGTCTAAGGCGCTGGTTTTAGGCACCAGTCACTTCGGTGGCGTGGGTTCGAGTCCCACTCCTGTCATTTTGTTGACATTCCTATAAAAAGTATTGTTTCCTTTATTTTGAACACCTGGAGGTGGTATCTTCTACTATCATCAATGCTATTGACAACACAACATACAGGCAGGATGGCCGGGGGGTCTAAATGGCTGGGTTAAGGCACCAGTCCCTTCGGTGGCGTTGGTTCGAGTCCCACTCCATTCATTTTGTTGGCATTCCTATACAAAGTAATGTTCCCTTTCTTTTGAACACCTGCACGTTGTATCTTGTACCATCATCCATGCTATTGACCAAATAACATACAGATGGGATGGGCGAGTGGTTTAAGGCGCTGGTTTAAGGCACCAGTCACTTCAGTGGCGTGGGTTTGAGTTTCACTCCTGTCATTTTGTTGACATTCCTATATATAGTATTGTTGCCTGTATTTTGAACACTTGCACGTCGTATCTTCTACCATCATCCATGCTTTTGACCACACAACATACAAGCAGAATGGCTCAGTGGTCTAAGTCGCTTGTTAAAGGCAACAGTCACTTCGGTTGCTTTTGTTCGAGTCCCTCTCTTGTCATTTTGCTGACATTCCTATAAAAAGTATTGTTTACTCTATTTTGAACACCTGCACATAGTATTTTCTACCATCATACTTGCTATGGAGCACACAACATACAGGCAGGATGGCCGAGGGATCTAAGGCACCAGTCATTTTTCTGGTGTGGGTTGGAGTCCCACTGCTGTCATTTTGTTGACATTCCTATACAAAGTATTGTTTCCTGTATTTTGAACACCTGCACATGGTATTATCTACCATCATCCATGCTATTGACCACACAACATACAGATAGGATGGCCGAGTGGTCTGAGGCGCTGGTTTAAGGCATCAGTCATTTCAGGGGCATGGGTTCGTGTCTCAATCTTGTTATTTTGTTGAAATTCCTATACAAAGTATTGTTTCCTGTATTTAAAAGACCTGCACATGGTATCTTCTAACATTATCCATGCTATTGACCTCATAATATACCGGCAGGATGGCCGAGTGGCCTAAGGAGCTGGTTTAAGGCACCAGTCACTTCGGTGGCGTGGATTCGAGTCCCACTCCTGTCATTTTGTTGACATTACTATACAAAGTATTGTTTCCTGTATTTTGAACACCTGCACATGGTATCTTCTACCATCATCCACGCTATTGACCAAACAACATTCAGATTTGATGGGGAATGGTCTAAGGCGCCGGTTTAAGGCACCAGTCACTTCGGTGGCGTGGGTTTGAGTCTCACTCCTGTCATTTTGTTAACATTCCTACATATAGTATTGTTGCCTGTATTTTGAACACTTGCACGTGGTATCTGCTACCATCATCCATGCTATTGACCAAAAAACATACAGCCAGGATCGGCAAGTGGTCTAAGGCGCTGGTTTTAGGCACCAGTCACTTCGGTGGCGTGGGTTCGAATCCCACTCCTGTCATTTTGTTGACATTCCCATACAAAGTATTGTTTCCTGTATTTTAAACACCTGCACATGGTATTATCTACCATCATTCATGCTATTGACCAAACAACATACAGATAGGATGGCCGAGTGGTCTGAGGCGCTGATTTAAGGCACCAGTGGGTTCGAGTCCCACTCCTGCCATTTTGTTGACATTCCTATACAAAGTATTGTTTCCTTTATTTTGAACACCTGGACGTGGTATCTTCTACTATCATCAATGCTATTGACAACACAACATACAGGCAGGATGGCCGGGTGGTCTAAATGGCTGGGTTAAGGCACCAGTCCCTTCGGTGGCGTGGGTTCGAGTCCCACTCCTGTCATTTTGTTGACATTACTATACAAAGTATTGTTTCCTGTACTTTGAACACCTGCACATGGTATCTTGTACCATCATCCACGCTATTGACCAAACAACATTCAGATGGGATGGGCGAGTGGTCTAAGGCGCTGGTTTAAGACACCAGTCACTTCGGTGGCGTGGGTTTGAGTCTCACTCCTGTCATTTTGTTGACATTCCTATAGATAGTATTGTTGCCTGTATTTTGAACACTTGCATGTCGTATCTTCTACCATCATCCATGCTTTTGACCACACAACGTACAGGCAGGATAGCTGAGTGGTCTAAGTCGCTTGTTTAAGGCAACAGTCACTTCGGTAGCTTTTGTTCGAGTCCCTCTCTTGTCATTTTGTTGACATTCCTATACAAAGTATTGTTTCCTGTATTTTGAGCACCTGCACATGGTATTATCTTCCATCATCCATGCTATTGACCACACAACATACAAGCAGGATGGCCGAGTGGTCTTTGGCGCTGGTTTAAGGCATCAGTCACTTCAGTGGTGCGGGTTCGTGTCCCACTCTTGTTATTTTGTTGAAAATCCTATACAAAGTATTGTTTCCTGTATTTTGAACACCTGCACATGGTATCTTCTACCATCGTCCATGCCATTGACTACACAACATACAGGCAGGATGGCCGAGTGGTCTAAGGCGCTGGTTTAAGGCGAAAGTCACTTCGGTGGCGTGGGTTCCAGTCCAACTCCTGTCATTTTGTTGACATTACTATACAAAGTATTGTTTCCTGTATTTTGAACACCTGCACATGGTATCTTTTACCATCATCCATGCCATTGACTACACAACATACAGGCAGAATGGCCCAGTGGTCTAAGGCTCTGGTTTAAGGCACCAGTCATTTCGGTGGCGTGGGTTCGAGTCCCATTCCTGTCATTTCGTTGATATTACTATACAAAGTATTGTTTCCTGTATTTTGAACACCTGCACATGGTATTATCTACCATTATCCATGCCATTGACTACACAACATACAGGCAGGATGGCCGAGTGGTCTAAGGCACTGGTTTAAGGCAACAGTCACTTCGGTGGCGTGGGTTCGAGTCCAACTCCTGTCATTTTGTTGACATTACTATACAAAGTATTGTTTCCTGTATTTTGAACACCTGCACATGGTATCTTTTACCATCATCCATGCTTTTGACCACACAACATACAAGCAGAATGGCTGAGTGGTCTAAGTCGCTTGTTTAAGGCAACAGTCACTTCGGTTGCTTTTGTTCGAGTCCCTCTCTTGTCATTTTGCTGACATTCCTATAAAAAGTATTGTTTACTCTATTTTGAACACCTGCACATAGTATTTTCTACCATCATACTTGCTATGGAGCACACAACATACAGGCAGGATGGCCGAGGGATCTAAGGCACCAGTCATTTTTCTGGTGTGGGTTGGAGTCCCACTGCTGTCATTTTGTTGACATTCCTATACAAAGTATTGTTTCCTGTATTTTGAACACCTGCACATGGTATTATCTACCATCATCCATGCTATTGACCACACAACATACAGATAGGATGGCCGAGTGGTCTGAGGCGCTGGTTTAAGGCATCAGTCATTTCAGGGGCATGGGTTCGTGTCTCAATCTTGTTATTTTGTTGAAATTCCTATACAAAGTATTGTTTCCTGTATTTAAAAGACCTGCACATGGTATCTTCTAACATTATCCATGCTATTGACCTCATAATATACCGGCAGGATGGCCGAGTGGCCTAAGGAGCTGGTTTAAGGCACCAGTCACTTCGGTGGCGTGGATTCGAGTCCCACTCCTGTCATTTTGTTGACATTACTATACAAAGTATTGTTTCCTGTATTTTGAACACCTGCACATGGTATCTTCTACCATCATCCACGCTATTGACCAAACAACATTCAGATTTGATGGGGAATGGTCTAAGGCGCCGGTTTAAGGCACCAGTCACTTCGGTGGCGTGGGTTTGAGTCTCACTCCTGTCATTTTGTTAACATTCCTACATATAGTATTGTTGCCTGTATTTTGAACACTTGCACGTGGTATCTGCTACCATCATCCATGCTATTGACCAAAAAACATACAGCCAGGATCGGCAAGTGGTCTAAGGCGCTGGTTTTAGGCACCAGTCACTTCGGTGGCGGGGGTTCGAATCCCACTCCTGTCATTTTGTTGACATTCCCATACAAAGTATTGTTTCCTGTATTTTAAACACCTGCACATGGTATTATCTACCATCATTCATGCTATTGACCAAACAACATACAGATAGGATGGCCGAGTGGTCTGAGGCGCTGATTTAAGGCACCAGTGGGTTCGAGTCCCACTCCTGCCATTTTGTTGACATTCCTATACAAAGTATTGTTTCCTTTATTTTGAACACCTGGACGTGGTATCTTCTACTATCATCAATGCTATTGACAACACAACATACAGGCAGGATGGCCGGGTGGTCTAAATGGCTGGGTTAAGGCACCAGTCCCTTCGGTGGCGTGGGTTCGAATCCCACTCCTGTCATTTTGTTGACATTACTATACAAAGTATTGTTTCCTGTACTTTGAACACCTGCACATGGTATCTTCTACCATCATCCATGCCATTGACTACACAACATACAGGCAGGATCGCCGAGTGGGCTAAGGCGCTGGTTTTAGGCACAAGTCACTTCGGTGGCGTGGGTTTGTGTCTCACTCCTGTCATTTTTTGACATTCCTCTATATAGTATTGTTGCCTGTATTTGAACACTTGCACGTGGTATCTGCTACCATCATCAATGCTACTGACCACAAAACATACATGCAGGATTGCCAAGTGGTTTAAGGCGCTGGTTTTAGGCACCAGTCACTTCGGTGGCGTGGGTTCGAGTCCCACTCCTGTCATTCTATTGACATTCTGATACAAAGTATTGTTTCCTTTATTTTGAACACCTGCATATGGTATCTTCTAAATCATCAATGCTATTGATCACACAACATACAGGCAGGATGGCCGAGTGGTCTCAATCGCTGGTTTAAGGTACCAGTCACCTCGATGTGGTGGGTTCGAGTCCCACTCCTTTCATTTTGATGACATTCCTATACAAAGTAATCTTTGCTTTCTTTTGAACACCTGTACATGGTATCTTCTACCATCATCCATGCTATTGACTACACAACATACAGGCAGGATGGCTGATTGGTCTAAGGCGCTGGTTTAAGACACCAGTCACTTTAATGGCATGAAGTCGAGTCCAACTCCTGATTTTTTTGACATTCCTACACACAGTATCTTTACTTGTATCTTGAACACCTGCATATGGTATCTTCTAAATCATCAATGCTATTAACCACAGGGCATACAGGCAGGTTGGCCGAGTGGTCGATATCGCTGGTTTATGGCACCAGTCACTTCCGTGTCGTAGGTTCGAGTCCCACTCCTGTCATTTTGTTGACATTCCTATAAAAAGTATTGTTTCCTTTATTTCGAAAAACTGGACGTGGTATCTTCTAAAATCATCAATGCTATATACAACAAAACATACAGGAAGGATGACCGAGTGGTCTAAAACGCTGGTTAATGACACCAGTCACTTCGATGGAGTGGATTCGAGTCCCTCCCCTGTTATTTCGCTAACATTTCTATAGAAAGTATTGTTTCCTGTATTTTCAACATCTGCACATGGCATCTTCTTACATCATCAATGCTATTGACAACACAACATAAAGGAGGGATGGCCGGGTGGTCTAAATGGCTGGGTTAAGGCATCAGTCCCTTCGGTGGCGTGGGTTCGAGTCCCACTCCTGTCATTTTGTTGGCATTCCTATACAAAGTAATGTTTTCTTTCCTTGGAACACCTACACATGGTATCTTGTATCATCATCCATGCTATTGACCAAATAACATACAGATGGGATGGGCGAGTGGTTTAAGGAGCTGGTTTAAGGCACCAGTCACTTCGGTGGCGTGGGTTTGAGTCTCACTCCTGTCCTTTTGTTGACATTCCTATATATAGTATTGTTGCCTGTATTTTGAATACCTGCACATGGTATCTTGTATCATCATCAATACCATTGACTACACAATATAAAGGCAGGATGGCCGAGTGGTCTAAGGCGCTGGTTTTACGCACAAGTCACTTCGGTGGCGTGGGTTTGTGTCTCACTCCTGTCATTTTTTTGACATTCCTCTATATAGTATTGTTGCCTGTATTTGAACACTTGCACGTGGTATCTGCTACCATCATCCATGCTACTGACCAAAAAACATACATGCAGGATTGCCAAGTGGTTTAAGGCGCTGGTTTTAGGCACCAGTCACTTCGGTGGCGTGGGTTCGAGTCCCAATCCTGTCATTCTATTGACATTCTGATACAAAGTATTGTTTCCTTTATTTTGAACAACTGGACTTGGTATCTTCTACAATCATTATTGCTATTGACCATAAAACATACAGGCAGGATGGCCGAGTGGTTTAAAGCGCTGGTTTAAGGCACCAGTCACTTCGGTGGCTTGGGTTTGAGTCCAACTAGTGATTTTTTTTGACATTCCTATACATAGTATTGTTTACTGTATTTTGAACACCTGCATATGGTATCTTCTAAATCATCAATGCTATTGATCACACAACATACAGGCAGGATAGCCGAGTGGTCTAAATCGCTGGTTTAAGGTACCAGTCACCTCGATGTGGTGGGTTCGAGTCCCACTCCTTTCATTTTGATGACGTTCCTATACAAAGTAATCTTTGCTTTCTTTTGAACACCTGTACATGGTATCTTCTACCATCATCCATGCTATTGACTACACAACATACAGGCAGGATGGCTGATTGGTCTAAGGCGCTGGTTTAAGACACCAGTCACTTTAATGGCATGAAGTCGAGTCCAACTCCTGATTTTTTTGACATTCCTACACACAGTATCGTTACTTGTATCTTGAACACCTGCATATGGTATCTTCTAAATCATCAATGCTATTAACCACAGGGCATACAGGCAGGTTGGCCGAGTGGTCTAAATCGCTGGTTTATGGCACCAGTCACTTCCGTGTCGTGGGTTCGAGTCCCACTCCTGTCATTTTGTTGACATTCCTATAAAAAGTATTGTTTCCTTTATTTCGAAAAACTGGACGTGGTATCTTCTAAAATCATCAATGCTATATACAACAAAACATACAGGCAGGATGACCGAGTGGTCTAAAGCGCTGGTTAATGGCACCAGTCACTTCGATGGAGTGGATTCGAGTCCCTCCCCTGTTATTTTGCTGACATTTCTATACAAAGTATTGTTTCCTGTATTTTCAACATCTGCACATGGCATCTTCTTACATCATCAATGCTATTGACAACACAACATAAAGGCAGGATGGCCGGCTGGTCTAAATGGCTGGGTTAAGGCATCAGTCCCTTCGGTGGCGTGGGTTCGAGTCCCACTCCTGTCATTTTGTTGGCATTCCTATACAAAGTAATTTTTCATTTCTTTTGAACACCTGCACATGGTATCTTGTACCATCATCCACGCTATTGACCAAACAACATTCAGATGGGATGGGCGAGTGGTCTAAGGCGCTGGTTTAAGACACCAGTCACTTCGGTGGCGTGGGTTTGAGTCTCACTCCTGTCATTTTGTTGACATTCCTATAGAAAGTATTGTTGCCTGTATTTTAAACACTTGCATGTCGTATCTTCTACCATCATCCATGCTTTTGACCACACAACGTACAGGCAGGATAGCTGAGTGGTCTAAGTCGCTTGTTTAAGGCAACAGTCACTTCGGTAGCTTTTGTTCGAGTCCCTCTCTTGTCATTTTGTTGACATTCCTATACAAAGTATTGTTTCCTGTATTTTGAACACCTGCACATGGTATCTTCTACCATCGTCCATGCCATTGACTACACAACATACAGGCAGGATGGCCGAGTGGTCTAAGGCTCTGGTTTAAGGCAACAGTCACTTCGGTGGCGTGGGTTCGAGTCCAACTCCTGTCATTTTGTTGACATTACTATACAAAGTATTGTTTCCTGTATTTTGAACACCTGCACATGGTATCTTTTACCATCATCCATGCCATTGACTACACAACATACAGACAGAATGGCCCAGTGGTCTAAGGCTCTGGTTTAAGGCACCAGTCATTTCGGTGGCGTGGGTTCGAGTCCCATTCCTGTCATTTCGTTGATATTACTATACAAAGTATTGTTTCCTGTATTTTGAACACCTGCACATGGTATTATCTACCATTATCCATGCCATTGACTACACAACATACAGGCAGGATGGCCGAGTGGTCTAAGGCGCTGGTTTTAGGCACTAGTTACTTCGCTGGCGTGGAATCGAGTCCCACTCCTGTCATTTTGTTGACATTCCTATACAAAGTATTGTTTCCTTTATTTTGAACACCTGGAGGTGGTATCTTCTACCATCATCAATGCTATTGACAACACAACATACAGGCAGGATGGCTGGGTGGTCTAAATGGCTGGGTTAAGGCACCAGTCCCTTCGGTGGTGTAGGTTCGAGTCCCACTCCAGTCATTTTGTTGGCATTCCTATATATAGTATTGTTGCCTGTATTTTGAACACTGGCACGTCGTATCTTTTAGCATCATCCATGCTTTTGACAACAAAACATACAGGCAGGATGGCTGAGTGGTCTAAGCCGCTTGTTTAAGGCAACAGTCACTTCGGTTGCTTTTGTTCGAGTCCCTCTCTTGTCATTTTGCTGACATTTCTATCCAAAGTATTGTTTCCTGTATTTTGAACACCTCCACATAGTATTTTCTACCATCATACTTGCTATGGAGCACACAACATACAGGTAGGATGGCCGAGTGGTCTAAGGCACTAGTCATTTTTCTGGTATGGGTTGCAGTCCCACTGCTGTCATTTTGTTGACATTCCTATACAAAGTATTGTTTCCTGTATTTTAAACACAAGCACATGGTATTATCTACCATTATCCATGCCATTGACTACACAACATATAGGCAGGATTGCCGAGTGGTCTGAGGCACTGGTTAAAGACATCAGTCACTTCAGTGGCGTGGGTTCGTGTCCCACTCTTGTAATTTCGTTGAAATTCCTATACAAAGTATTGTTTCCTGTATTTAAAAGACCTGCATATGGTATCTTCTAATATTATCCATGCTCTTAACCTCATAACATACCGTCAGGATGGCCGAGTGGTCTAAGGAGCTGGTTTAAGGCACCAGTCACTTCGGTTGCGTGGATTCGAGTCCCACTCCTGTCATTTTGTTGACATTACTATACAAGGTATTGTTTCCTGTATTTTGAACACCTGCACATGGTATCTTCTACCATCATCCATGCCATTGACTACACAACATACAGCCAGGATGGCCGAGTGGTCTAAGGAGCTGGTTTAAGGCACCAGTCACTTCGGTGGCGTGGATTCAAGTCCCACTCCTGTCATTTTGTTGGCAATCATATACAAAGTAATGTTTCCTTTCTTTTGAACACCTGCACATGGTATCTTGTACCATCATCCATGCTATTGACAAAATAATATACAGATGGGATGGGCGAGTGGTCTAAGGCGCTGGTTTTACGCACCAGTCACTTCGGTGGCGTGGGTTTGAGTCCCACTCCTGTCATTTTGTTGACGTTCCCATACAAAGTATTGTTTCCTTTATTTTGAACACCTTGACGTGGTATCTTCTACCATCATCCACGCTATTGACCAAACAACATTCAGATTTGATGGGGAATGGTCTAAGGCGCCGGTTTAAAGCACCAGTCCCTTCGGTGGCGTGGGTTTGAGTCTCACTCCTATCATTTTGTTAACATTCCTATATATAGTATTGTTGCCTGTATTTTGAACACTTGCACGTGGTATCTGCTACCATCATCCATGCTATTGACCAAAAAACATACAGCAAGGATCGGCAAGTGGTCTAAGGCGCTGGTTTTAGGCACCAGTCACTTCGGTGGCGTGGGTTCGAATCCCACTCCTGTCATTTTGTTGACATTCCCATACAAAGTATTGTTTCCTGTATTTCGGAACACCTGCACATGGTATCTTGTACCATCATCCATGCTATTGACCAAACAACATACAGATTGGATGGGCGAGTGGTCTAAGGCGCTTGTTTAAGGCACCAGTCACTTCGGTTGCGTGGGTTAGAGTCTCACTCCTGTCATTTTGTTGACATTCCTATATCTAGTATTGTTGCCTGTATTTTGAACACCTTCACTTGGTATCTTCTACCATCATCCATGCTTTTGACCACACAACATAAGGGCAGGATGGCTGAGTGGTCTAAGTCCCTGGTTTAAGGCAACAGTCACTTCGGTTGCTTTGGTTCGAGTCCCTCTCTTGTCATTTTGCTGACATTCCTATAAAAAGTATTGTTTACTGTATTTTGAACACCTGCACATAGTATTTTCTACCATCATACTTGCTATGGAGCACACAACATACAGGCAGGATGGCCGAGGGATCTAAGGCACCAGTCATTTTTCTGGTGTGGGTTGGAGTCCCACTGCTGTCATTTTGTTGACATTCCTATACAAAGTATTGTTTCCTGTATTTTGAACACCTGCACATGGTATTATCTACCATAATCCATGCTATTGACCACAAAACATACAGATAGGATGGCTGAGTGGTCTGAGGCGCTGGTTTAAGGCATCAGTCATTTCAGGGGCGTGGGTTCGTGTCCCAATCTTGTTATTTTGTTGAAATTCCTATACAAAGTATTGTTTCCTGTATTTAAAAGACCTGCACATGGTATCTTCTAACATTATCCATGCTATTGACCTCATAATATACCGGCAGGATGGCCGAGTGGCCTAAGGAGCTGGTTTAAGGCACCAGTCACTTCGGTGGCGTGGATTCGAATCCCACTCCTGTCATTTTGTTGACATTACTATACAAAGTATTGTTTCCTGTATTTTGAACACCTGCACATGGTATCTTCTACCATCATCCACGCTATTGACCAAACAACATTCAGATTTGATGGGGAATGGTCTAAGGCGCCGGTTTAAGGCACCAGTCACTTCGGTGGCGTGGGTTCGAATCCCACTCCTGTCATTTTGTTGACATTCCCATAGAAAGTATTGTTTCCTGTATTTTAAACACCTGCACATGGTATTATCTACCATCATTCATGCTATTGACCATACAACATACAGCCAGGATCGGCAAGTGGTCTAAGGCGCTGGTTTTAGGCACCAGTCACTTCAGTGGCGTTGGTTCGTGTCCCACTCTCGTTATTTTGTCGAAATTCCTATAAAAAGTATAGTTTCCTGTATTTAAAAGACCTGCACATGGTATCTTCTAACATTATCCATGCTATTGACCTCATAACATACCGGCAGGATGGCCGGGTGGTCTAAGGCGCCGGTTTAAGGCACCAGTGGGTTCGAGTCCCACTCCTGCCATTTTGTTGACATTCCTATACAAAGTATTGTTTCCTTTATTTTGAACATCTGGACGTGGTATCTTCTACTATCATCAATGCTATTGACAACACAACATACAGGCAGGATGGCCGGGTGGTCTAAATGGCTGGGTTAAGGCACCAGTCCCTTCGGTGGCGTTGGTTCGAATCCCACTCCTGTCATTTTGTTGACATTACTATACAAAGTATTGTTTCCTGTACTTTGAACACCTGCACATGGTATCTTCTATCATCATCCATGCCATTGACTACGCAACATACAGGCAGGATCGCCGAGTGGGCTAAGGCGCTGGTTTTAGGCACAAGTCACTTCGGTGGCGTGGGTTTGTGTCTCACTCCTGTCATTTTTTTGACATTCCTCTATATAGTATTGTTGCCTGTATTTGAACACTTGCACGTGGTATCTGCTACCATCATCCATGCTACTGACCACAAAACATACATGCAGGATTGCCAAGTGGTTTAAGGCGCTGGTTTTAGGCACCAGTCACTTCGGTGGCGTGGGTTCGAGTCCCACTCCTGTCATTCTATTGACATTCTGATACAAAGTATTGTTTCCTTTATTTTGAACAACTGGACTTGGTATCTTCTACAATCATTATTGCTATTGACCATAAACCATACAGGCAGGATGGCCGAGTGGTTTAAAGCGCTGGTTTAAGGCACCAGTCACTTCGGTGGCGTGGGTTTGAGTCCAACTTCTGATTTTTTTTGACATTCCTATACATAGTATTGTTTACTGTATTTTGGACACCTGCATATGGTATCTTCTAAATCAACAATGCTATTGATCACACAACATACAGGCAGGATAGCCGAGTGGTCTCAATCGCTGGTTTAAGGTACCAGTCACCTCGATGTGGTGGGTTCGAGTCCCACTCCTTTCATTTTGATGACATTCCTAAACAAAGTAATCTTTGCTTTCTTTTGAACACCTGTACATGGTATCTTCTACCATCATCCATGCTATTGACTACACAACATACAGGCAGGATGGCTGATTGGTCTAAGGCGCTGGTTTAAGACACCAGTCACTTTAATGGCATGAAGTCGAGTCCAACTCCTGATTTTTTTGACATTTCTACACACAGTATCGTTACTTGTATCTTGAACACCTGCATATGGTATCTTCTAAATCATCAATGCTATTAACCACAGGGCATACAGGCAGGTTGGCCGAGTGGTCGAAATTGCTGGTTTATGGCACCAGTCACTTCCGTGTCGTGGGTTCGAGTCCCACTCCTGTCATTTTGTTGACATTCCTATAAAAAGTATTGTTTCCTTTATTTCGAAAAACTGGACGTGGTATCTTCTAAAATCATCAATGCTATATACAACAAAACATAAAGGCAGGATGACCGAGTGGTCTAAAGCGCTGGTTAATGACACCAGTCACTTCGATGGAGTGGATTCGAGTCCCTCCCCTGTTATTTTGCTGACATTTCTATACAAAGTATTGTTTCCTGTATTTTCAACATCTGCACATGGCATCTTCTTACATCATCAATGCTATCGACAACACAACATAAAGGCAGGATGGCCGGGTGGTCTAAATGGCTGGGTTAAGGCATCAGTCCCTTCGGTGGCGTGGGTTCGAGTCCCACTCCTGTCAATTTGTTGGCATTCCTATACAAAGTAATGTTTTCTTTCCTTGGAACACCTACACATGGTATCTTGTATCATCATCCATGCTATTGACCAAATAACATACAGATGGGATGGGCGAGTGGTTTAAGGAGCTGGTTTAAGGCACCAGTCACTTCGGTGGCGTGGGTTTGAGTCTCACTCCTGTCCTTTTGTTGACATTCCTATATATAGTATTGTTGCCTGTATTTTGAACACCTGCACATGGTATCTTGTATCATCATCAACACAATTGACTACACAATATACAGGCAGGATGGCCGAGTGGTCTAAGGCGCTGGTTTTACGCACAAGTCACTTCGGTGGCGTGGGTTTGTGTCTCACTCCTGTCATTTTTTTGACATTCCTCTATATACTATTGTTGCCTGCATTTGAACACTTGCACGTGGTATCTGCTACCATCATCCATGCTACTGACCACAAAACATACATGCAGGATTGCCAAGTGGTTTAAGGCGCTTGTTTTAGGCACCAGTCACTTCGGTGGCGTGGGTTCGAGTCCCAATCCTGTCATTCTATTGACATTCTGATACAAAGTATTTTTTCCTTTATTTTGAAAAACTGGACTTGGTATCTTCTACAATCATTATTGCTATTGACCATAAAACATACAGGCAGGATGGCCGAGTGGTTTAAAGCGCTGGTTTAAGGCACCAGTCACTTCGGTGGCTTTGGTTTGAGTCCAACTCCTGATTTTTTTTGACATTCCTATACATAGTATTGTTTACTGTATTTTGAACACCTGCATATGGTATCTTCTAAATCATCAATGCTATTGATCACACAACATACAGGCAGGATAGCCGAGTGGTCTAAATCGCTGGTTTAAGGTACCAGTCACCTCGATGTGGTGGGTTCGAGTCCCACTCCTTTCATTTTGATGACGTTCCTATACAAAGTAATCTTTGCTTTCTTTTGAACACCTGTACATGGTATCTTCTACCATCATCCATGCTATTGACTACACAACATACAGGCAGGATGGCTGATTGGTCTAAGGCGCTGGTTTAAGACACCAGTCACTTTAATGGCATGAAGTCGAGTCCAACTCCTGATTTTTTTGACATTTCTACACACAGTATCGTTACTTGTATCTTGAACACCTGCATATGGTATCTTCTAAATCATCAATGCTATCAACCACAGGGCATACAGGCAGGTTGGCCGAGTGGTCTAAATCGCTGGTTTATGGCACCAGTCACTTCCGTGTCGTGGGTTCGAGTCCCACTCCTGTCATTTTGTTGACATTCCTACAAAAAGTATTGTTTCCTTTATTTCGAAAAACTGGACGTGGTATCTTCTAAAATCATCAATGCTATATACAACAAAACATACAGGCAGGATGACCGAGTGGTCTAAAGCGCTGGTTAATGACACCAGTCACTTCGATGGAGTGGATTCGAGTCCCTCCCCTGTTATTTTGCTGACATTTCTATACAAAGTATTGTTTCCTGTATTTTCAACATCTGCACATGGCATCTTCTTACATCATCAATGCTATTGACAACACAACATAAAGGCAGGATGGCCGGGTGGTCTAAATGGCTGGGTTAAGGCATCAGTCCCTTCGGTGGCGTGGGTTCGAGTCCCACTCCTGTCATTTTGTTGGCATTCCTATACAAAGTAATTTTTCATTTCTTTTGAACACCTGCACATGGTATCTTGTACCATCATCCATGCTATTGACCAAATAACATACAGATGGGATGGGCGAGTGGTCTAAGGCGCTGGTTTAAGGCACCAGTCACTTCGGTGGCGTAGGTTTGAGTCTCACTCCTGTCATTTTGTTGACATTCTTATATATAGTATTGTTGCCTGTATTTTGAACACTTGCACGTGGTATCTTCTACCATCATCCATGCTTTTGACCACACAACATAAGGGCAGGATGGCTGAGTGGTCTTAGTCGCTGGTTTAAGGCAACAGTCACTACGGTTGCTTTGGTTCGAGTCCCTCTCTTGTCATTTTGCTGACATTCCTATACAAAGTATTGTTTACTGTATTTTGAGCACCTGCACATAGTATTTTCTACGATCATACTTGCTATGGAGCATACAACATACAGGCAGGATGGCGGAGGGGTCCAAGGCACTAGTCATTTTTCTGGTGTGGGTTGGAGTCCCACTGCTGTCATTTTGTTCACATTCCTATACAAAGTATTGTTTCCTGTATTTAGAACACCTGCACATGGTATCTTCTTCTATCATCCATGCTATTTACTACACAACATATATGAAAGATGGCCGAGTGGTCTAAGGCGCTGGTTTAGGCACCAGTCTTTTCGGTGGCGTGGGTTCGAGTCCCACTCCTGTCATTTTGTTGACATTCCTATACAAAGTATTGTTTCCTTTATTTTGAACACCTGGACGTGGTATCTTCTACCATCATCAATGCTACTGACCACTCAACATACAGGCAGGATGGCCGGGTGGTCTAAATGGCTGTTTTAAGCCACCAGTCCCTTCGGTGGCGTGGGTTCGAGTCCAACTCCTGTCATTTTGTTGGCATTCCTATACAAAGTAATGTTTTCTTTCCTTGGAACACCTACACATGGTATGTTGTACCATCATCCACGCTATTGACCAAACAACATTCAGATTGGACGATGAGTGGTCTAAGGCGCTGGTTTAAGACACCAGTCACTTCGGTGGCGTGGGTTTGAGTCTCACTCCTGTCATTTTGTTGACATTCCTATATATAGTATTGTTGCCTGTATTTTGAACACTTGCATGTCGTATCTTCTACCATCATCCATGCTTTTGACCACACAACGTACAGGCAGGATAGCTGAGTGGTCTAAGTCGCTTGTTTAAGGCAACAGTCACTTCGGTAGCTTTTGTTCGAGTCCCTCTCTTGTCATTTTGTTGACATTCCTATACAAAGTATTGTTTCCTGTATTTTGAACACCTGCACATGGTATTATCTTCCATCATCCATGCTATTGACCACACAACATACAGGCAGGATGGCCGAGTGGTCTTTGGCGCTGGTTTAAGGCATCAGTCACTTCAGTGGCGCGGGTTCGTGTCCCACTCTTGTTATTTTGTTGAAAATCCTATACAAAGTATTGTTTCCTGTATTTTGAACACCTGCACATGGTATCTTCTACCATCATCCATGCCATTGACTACACAACATACAGGCAGGATGGCCGAGTGGTCTAAGGCGCTGGTTTAAGGCAACAGTCACTTCGGTGGCGTTTGTTCGAGTCCAACTCCTGTCATTTTGTTGACATTACTATACAAAGTATTGTTTCCTGTATTTTGAACACCTGCACATGGTATCTTTTACCATCATCCATGCCATTGACTACACAACATACAGGCAGAATGGCCCAGTGGTCTAAGGCTCTGGTTTAAGGCACCAGTCATTTCGGTGGCGTGGGTTCGAGTCCCATTCCTGTCATTTTGTTGACATTACTATACAAAGTATTGTTTCCTGTAATTTGAACACCTGCACATGGTATTATCTACCATTATCCATGCCATTGACTACAGAAACATACAGGCAGGATGGCCGAGTGGTCTAAGGCGCTGGTTTTAGGCACTAGTCACTTCGCTGGCGTGGAATCGAGTCCCACTCCTGTCATTTTGTTGACATTCCTATACAAAGTATTGTTTCCTTTATTTTGAACACCTGGAGGTGGTATCTTCTACCATCATCAATGCTATTGACAACACAACATACAGGCAGGATGGCTGGGTGGTCTAAATGGCTGGGTTAAGGCACCAGTCCCTTCGGTGGTGTAGGTTCGAGTCCCACTCCAGTCATTTTGTTGGCATTCCTATATATAGTATTGTTGCCTGTATTTTGAACACTGGCACGTTGTATCTTTTAGCATCATCCATGCTTTTGACCACAAAACATACAGGCAGGATGGCTGAGTGGTCTAAGTCGCTTGTTTAAGGCAACAGTCACTTCGGTTGCTTTTGTTCGAGTCCCTCTCTTGTCATTTTGCTGACATTTCTATCCAAAGTATTGTTTCCTGTATTTTGAACACCTGCAAATAGTATTTTCTACCATCATACTTGCTATGGAGCACACAACATACAGGTAGGATGGCCGAGTGGTCTAAGGCACTAGTCATTTTTCTGGTATGGGTTGCAGTCCCACTGCTGTCATTTTGTTGACATTCCTATACAAAGTATTGTTTCCTGTATTTTAAACACAAGCACATGGTATTATCTACCATTATCCATGCCATTGACTACACAACATATAGGCAGGATTGCCGAGTGGTCTGAGGCGCTGGTTTAAGACATCAGTCACTTCAGTGGCGTGGGTTCGTGTCCCACTCTTGTAATTTTGTTGAAATTCCTATACAAAGTATTGTTTCCTGTATTTAAAAGACCTGCATATGGTATCTTCTAATATTATCCATGCTATTTACCTCATAACATACCGTCAGGATGGCCGAGTGGTCTAAGGAGCTGGTTTAAGGCACCAGTCACTTCGGTTGCGTGGATTCGAGTCCCACTCCTATCATTTTGTTGACATTACTATACAAGGTATTGTTTCCTGTATTTTGAACACCTGCACATGGTATCTTCTACCATCATCCATGCCATTGACTACACAACATACAGCCAGGATGGCCGAGTGGTCTAAGGAGCTGGTTTAAGGCACCAGTCACTTCGGTGGCGTGGGTTCGAGTCCCACTCCTGTCATTTTGTTGGCAATCATATACAAAGTAATGTTTCCTTTCTTTTGAACACCTGCACATGGTATCTTCTACCATCATGCACGCTATTGACCAAACAACATTCAGATTTGATGGGGAATGGTCTAAGGCGCCGGTTTAAGGCACCAGTCCCTTCGGTGGCGTGGGTTTGAGTCTCACTCCTATCATTTTGTTAACATTCCTATATATAGTATTGTTGCCTGTATTTTGGAACACCTGCACGTGGTATCTGCTACCATCATCCATGCTATTGACCAAACAACATACAGATGGGATGGGCGAGTGGTCTAAGGCGCTTGTTTAAGGCACCAGTCACTTCGGTTGCGTGGGTTAGAGTCTCACTCCTGTCATTTTGTTGACATTCCTATATCTAGTATTGTTGCCTGTATTTTGAACACCTGCACTTGGTATCTTCTACCATCATCTATGCTTTTGACCACACAACATAAGGGCAGGATGGCTGACTGGTCTAAGTCGCTGGTTTAAGGCAACAGTCACTTCGGTTGCTTTGGTTCGAGTCCCTCTCTTGTCATTTTGCTGACATTCCTATAAAAAGTATTGTTTACTGTATTTTGAACACCTGCACATAGTATTTTCTACCATCATACTTGCTATGGAGCACACAACATACAGGCAGGATGGCCGAGGGATCTAAGGCACCAGTCATTTTTCTGGTGTGGGTTGGAGTCCCACTGCTGTCATTTTGTTGACATTCCTATACAAAGTATTGTTTCCTGTATTTTGAACACCTGCACATGGTATTATCTACCATAATCCATGCTATTGACCAAACAACATTCAGATTTGATGGGGAATGGTCTAAGGCGCCGGTTTAAGGCACCAGTCACTTCGGTGGCGTGGGTTTGAGTCTCACTCCTGTCATTTTGTTAACATTCCTACATATAGTATTGTTGCCTGTATTTTGAACACTTGCACGTGGTATCTGCTACCATCATCCATGGTATTGACCAAATAACATACAGCCAGGATCGGGAAGTGGTCTAAGGCGCTGGTTTTAGGCACCAGTCACTTCGGTGGCGTGGGTTCGAATCCCACTCCTGTCATTTTGTTGACATTCCTATATATAGTAGTGTTTCCTGTATTTTAAACACCTGCACATGGTATTATCTACCATCATCCATGCTATTGACCACACAAAATACAGGCAGGATGGCCGAGTGGTCTTTGGCGCTGGTTTAAGGCATCAGTCACTTCAGTGGCGTGGGTTCGTGTCCCACTCTTGTTATTTTGATGCAATTTCTATACAAAGTATTGTTTTCTGTATTTAAAAGACCTGCACATGGTATCTTCTAACATTATCCATGCTATTAACCTCATAACATACAGGCAGGCTGGCCGAGTAATCTAAGGAGCTGGTTTAAGGCACCAGTCACTTTGGTGGATTGGATTCGAGTCCCACTCCTGTCATTTTGTTGACATTACTATACAAAGTATTGTTTCCTGTATTTTGAACACCTGCACATGGTATCTTCTACCATCATCCATGCCATTGACTACACAACAAACAGGCAGGATGGCCGAGTGGTCTAAGGCGCTGGTTTTAGGCATCAGTCACTTCGGTGACGTTGGTTCGAGTCCCACTCCTGTCATTTTGTTGACATTCCTATACAAAGTATTGTTTCCTTTATTTCGAACACCTGGACGTGGTATCTTCTACCATCATCAATGCTATTGACAACACAACATAGAGGCAGGATGGCCGGGTGGTCTAAATGGCTGGGTTAAGGCACCAGTCCCTTCGGTTGCGTGGGTTCGAGTCCCAATCCTGTCATTCTGTTGACATTCCTATACAAAGTAATGTTTCCTTTCTTTTGAACACCTGCGCATGGTTTCTTGTACCATCATCCATGCTATGAACCAAATAACATACAGATAGGATTGGCGACTGGTGTAAGACGCTTGTTTAAGGCACCAGTCACTTCGGTGGCGTGGGTTTGAGTCTCACTCCTGTCATTTTGTTGACATTCCTATATATAGTAGTGTTTCCTGTATTTTAAACACCTGCACATGGTATTATCTACCATCATCCATGCTATTGACCACACAAAATACAGGCAGGATGGCCGAGTGGTCTTTGGCGCTGGTTTAAGGCATCAGTCACTTCAGTGGCGTGGGTTCGTGTCCCACTCTTGTTATTTTGATGCAATTTCTATACAAAGTATTGTTTCCTGTATTTAAAAGACCTGCACATGGTATCTTCTAACATTATCCATGCTATTAACCTCATAACATACAGGCAGGATGGCCGAGTGGTCTAAGGAGCTGGTTTAAGGCACCAGTCACTTTGGTGGATTGGATTCGAGTCCCACTCCTGTCATTTTGTTGACATTACTATACAAAGTATTGTTTCCTGTATTTTGAACACCTGCACATGGTATCTTCTACCATCATCCATGCTATTGACCACACAACATACAGGCAGGATGGCCGAGTGGTCTTTGGCGCTGGTTTAAGGCATCAGTCACTTCAGTGGCGCGGGTTCGTGTCCCACTCTTGTAATTTTGTTGAAATTCCTATACAAAGTATTGTTTCCTGTATTTTGAACACCTGCACATGGTATCTTCTACCATCATCCATGCCATTGACTACACAACATAGAGGCAAGATTGCTGAGTGGTCTAAGGCGCTGGTTTAAGGCAGCAGTCACTTCGGTGGCGTGGGTTCGAGTCCCACTCCTGTCATTTTGTTGACATTACTATACAAAGTATTGTTTCCTTTATTTTGAACACCTGCACATGGTATCTTCTACCATCATCCATGCCATTGACTTCACAACATACAGGCAGGATGGCCGAGTGGTGTAAGGCGCTGGTTTAAGGCACCAGTCACTTCGGTGGCGTGGGTTCGAGTCCCACTCCTGTCATTTTGTTGACATTATTATACAAAGTATTGTTTCCTGTATTTTGAACACCTTCACATGGTATCTTTTACCATCATCCATGCCATTGACTACACAACATACAGGCAGGATGGCCGAGTGGTCTAAGGCGCTGGTTTTAGGCACAAGTCACTTCGGTGGCGTGGGTTCGAGTCCCACTCCTGTCATTTTGTTGACATTACTATACAAAGTATTGTTTCCTGTATTTTGAACACCTGCACATGGTATCTTTTACCATCATCCATGCTATTGACCATACAACATACAGATAGGATGGCCGAGTGGTCTGCGGCGCTGGTTTAAGGCATCAGTCACTTCAGTGGCGTGGGTTCGTGTCCCACTTTTGTTATTTTGATGCAATTCCTATACAAAGTATTGTTTCCTGTATTTAAAAGACCTGCACATGGTATCTTCTAATATAATCATGCTATTAACCTCATAACATACAGTCAGGATGGCCGAGTGGTCTAAGGAGCTGGTTTAAGGCACCAGTCACTTTGGTGGATTGGATTCGAGTCCCACTCCTGTCATTTTGTTGACATTACTATACAAAGTATTGTTTCCTGTATTTTGAACACCTGCACATGGTATCTTCTACCATTATCAATGCCATTGACTACACAACATACAGGCAGGATGGCCGAGTGGTCTAAGGCGCTGGTTTTAGGCACCAGTCACTTTGGTGGCGTTGGTTCGAGTCCCACTCCTGTCATTTTGTTGACATTCCTATACAAAGTATTGTTTCCTGTATTTTGAACACCTGCACATGGTATCTTCTACCATCATCCATGCCATTGACTATACAACATACAGGCAGGATGGCCGAGTGGTCTAAGGCGCTGGTTTAAGGCACCAGTCACTTCGGTGGCGTGGGTTCGAGTCCAACTCCTGTCATTTTGTTGACATTACTATACAAAGTATTGTTTCCTGTATTTTGAACACCTGCACATGGTATCTTCTCCCATCATCCATGCCATTGACTTCACAACATACAGGCAGGATGGCCGAGTGGTCTAAGGCGCTGGTTTAAGGCACCAGTCACTTCGGTGGCGTGGGTTCGAGTCCCACTCCTGTCATTTTGTTGACATTACTATACAAAGTATTGTTTCCTGTATTTTGAACACCTGCACATGGTATATTTTACCATCATCCATGCCTTTGACTACACAACATACAGGCAGGATGGCCGAATGGTCTAAGGCGCTGGTTTTAGGCACCAGTCACTTCGGTGGCGTGGGTTCGAGTCCCACTCCTGTCATTTTGTTGACATTACTATACAAAGTATTGTTTCCTGTATTTTGAACACCTGCACATGGTATCTTTTACCATCATCCATGCTATTGACCATACAACATACAGATAGGATGGCCGAGTGTTTTGAGGCGCTGGTTTAAGGCATCAGTCACTTCAGTGGCGTGGGTTCGTGTCCCACTTTTCTTATTTTGATGCAATTCCTATACAAAGTATTGTTTCCTGTATTTAAAATACCTGAACATGGTATCTTCTAACATTAACCATGCTATTAACCTCAAAACATACAGGCAGGATGGCCGAGTGGTCTAAGGAGCTGGTTTAAGGCACCAGTCACTTCGGTGGCGTGGGTTCGAGTCCCACTCCTGTCATTTTGTTGACATTACTATACAAAGTATTGTTTCCTCTATTTTGAACACCTGCACATGGTATCTTCTACCATCATCCATGCCATTGACTTCACAACATACAGGCAGGATGGCCGAGTGGTCTAAGGCGCTGGTTTAAGGCACCAGTCACTTCGGTGGCGTGGGTTCGAGTCCCACTCCTGTCATTTTGTTGACATTATTATACAAAGTATTGTTTCCTGTATTTTGAACACCTGTACATGGTATCTTTTACCATCATCCATGCCATTGACTACACAACATACAGGCAGGATGGCCTAGTGGTCTAAGGCGCTGGTTTTAGGCACCAGTCACTTCGGTGGCGTGGGTTCGAGTCCCACTCCTGTCATTTTGTTGACATTACTATACAAAGTATTGTTTCCTGTATTTTGAACACCTGCACATGGTATCTTTTACCATCATCCATGCTATTGACCATACAACATACAGATAGGATGGCCGAGTGGTCTGTGGCGCTGGTTTAAGGCATCAGTCACTTCAGTGGCGTGGGTTCGTGTCCCACTTTTCTTATTTTGATGCAATTCCTATACAAAGTATTGTTTCCTGTATTTAAAAGACCTGCACATGGTATCTTCTAACATTATCCATGCTATTAACCTCAAAACATACAGGCAGGATGGCCGAGTTGTCTAAGGAGCTGGTTTAAGGCACCAGTCACTTTGGTGGATTGGATTCGAGTCCCACTCCTGTCATTTTGTTGACATTACTATACAAAGTATTGTTTCCTGTATTTCGAACACCTGGACGTGGTATCTTCTACCATCATCAATGCTATTGACAACACAACATAAAGGCAGGATGGCTGGGTGGTCTAAATGGCTGGGTTAAGGCACCAGTCCCTTCGGTGGCGTGGGTTTGAGTCCCACTCCTGTCATTCTGTTGGCATTCCTATACAAAGTAATGTTTCCTTTCTTTTGAACACCTGCGCAAGGTTTCTTGTACCATCATCCATGCTATTGACCAAATAACATACAGATAGGATTGGCGACTGGTCTAAGGCGCTTGTTTAAGGCACCAGTTAATTCGGTGGCGTGGGTTTGAGTCTCACTCCTGTCATTTTGTTGACATTCCTATATATAGTATTGTTTCCTGTATTTCGAACACCTGGACGTGGTATCTTCTACCATCATCCATGCTATTGACCACACAACATACAGGCAGGATGGCCGAGTGGTCTTTGGCGCTGGTTTAAGGCATCAGTCACTTCAGTGGCGCGGGTTCGTGTCCCAGTCTTGTTATTTTGTTGAAATTCCTATACAAAGTATTGTTTCCTGTATTTTGAACACCTGCACATGGTATCTTCTACCATCATCCATGCCATTGACTTCACAACATACAGGCAGGATGGCCGAGTGGTCTTAAGGCACTGTTTTAAGGCACCAGTCACTTCGATGGCGTGGTTTCGAGTCCCACTCCTGTCATTTTGTTGACATTACTATACAAAGTATTGTTTCCTGTATTTTGAACACCTGCACATGGTATCTTTTACCATCATCCATGCCATTGACCACACAACATACAGGCAGGATGGCCAAGTGGTCTAAGGCGCTGGTTTTAGGCACCAGTCACTTCGGTGGCGTAGGTTCGAGTCCCACTCCTGTCATTTTGTTGACATTACTATACAAAGTATTGTTTCCTGTATTTTGAACACCTGCACATGGTATCTTTTACCATCATCCATGCTATTGACCATACAACATACAGATAGGATGGCCGAGTGGTCTGAGGCGCTGGTTTAAGGCATCAGTCACTTCAGTGGCGTGGGTTCGTGTCCCACTTTTGTTATTTTGATACAGTTCCTATACAAAGTATTGTTTTCTGTATTTAAAAGACCTGCACATGGTATCTTCTAACATTATCCATGCTATTAACCTCATAACATACAGGCAGGATGGCCGAGTAATCTAAGGAGCTGGTTTAAGGCACCAGTCACTTTGGTGGATTGGATTCGAGTCCCACTCCTGTCATTTTGTTGAAATTCCTATATATAGTAATGTTTCCTGTATTTTGAACACCTGGACGTGGTATCTTCTACCATCATCAATGCTATTGACAACACAACATACAGGCAGGATGGCCGAGTGGTCTTTGGCGCTGGTTTAAGGCATCAGTCACTTCAGTGGCGCGGGTTCGTGTCCCACTCTTGTTATTTTGTTGAAATTCCTATACAAAGTATTAATTCCTGTATTTTGAACACCTGCACATGGTATCTTCTACCATCATCCATGCCATTTACTACACAACATACAGGCAGGATGGCTGAGTGGTCTAAGACGCTGGTTTAAGGCACCAGTCACTTCGGTGGCGTGGGTTCGAGTCCCACTCCTATCATTTTGTTGACATTACTATACAAAGTATTGTTTCCTGTTTTTTGAACACCTGCACATGGTATCTTTTACCATCATCCATGCCATTGACTACACAACATACAGGCAGGATGGCCGAGTGGTCTAAGGCGCTGGTTTTAGGCACCAGTCACTTCGGTGGCGTAGGTTCGAGTCCAACTCCTGTCATTTTGTTGACATTACTATACAAAGTATTGTTTCCTGTATTTAAAAGACCTGCACATGGTATCTTCTAACATTATCCATGCTATTAACCTCATAACATACAGGCAGGATGGCCGAGTGGTCTAAGGAGCTGGTTTAAGGCACCAGTCACTTTGGTGGATTGGATTCGAGTCCCACTCCTGTCATTTTGTTGACATTACTATACAAAGTATTGTTTCCTGTATTTTGAACACCTGCACATGGTATCTTCTACCATCATCCATGCTATTGACCACACAACATACAGGTAGGATGGCTGAGTGGTCTAAGACGCTGGTTTAAGGCACCAGTCACTTCGGTGGCGTGGGTTCGAGTCCCACTCCTGTCATTTTGTTGACATTACTATACAAAGTATTGTTTCCTGTTTTTTGAACACCTGCACATGGTATCTTTTACCATCATCCATGCCATTGACTACACAACATACAGGCAGGATGGCCGAGTGGTCTAAGGCGCTGGTTTTAGGCACCAGTCACTTCGGTGGCGTAGGTTCGAGTCCAACTCCTGTCATTTTGTTGACATTACTATACAAAGTATTGTTTCCTGTATTTAAAAGACCTGCACATGGTATCTTCTAACATTATCCATGCTATTAACCTCATAACATACAGGCAGGATGGCCGAGTGGTCTAAGGAGCTGGTTTAAGGCACCAGTCACTTTGGTGGATTGGATTCGAGTCCCACTCCTGTCATTTTGTTGACATTACTATACAAAGTATTGTTTCCTGTATTTTGAACACCTGCACATGGTATCTTCTACCATCATCCATGCTATTGACCACACAACATACAGGTAGGATGGCCGAGTGGTCTTTGGCGCTGGTTTAAGGCATCAGTCACTTCAGTGGCGCGGGTTCGTGTCCCACTCCTGACATTTTGTTGACATTCCTATACAAATTATTGTTTCCTGTATTTTGAACACCTGCATATGGTATCTTCTACCATCATCCATGCCATTGACTACACAACATACAGGCAGGATGGCCGAGTGGTCTAAGGCGCTGGTTTTAGGCACCAGTCACTTCGGTGGCGTGGGTTCGAGTCCCACTCCTGTCATTTTGTTGACATTACTATACAAAGTATTGTTTCCTGTATTTTGAACACCTGCACATGGTATCTTTTACCATCATCCATGCTATTGACCATACAAAATACAGATAGGATGGCCGAGTGGTCTGCGGCGCTGGTTTAAGGCATCAGTCACTTCAGTGGCGTGGGTTCGTGTCCCACTTTTGTTATTTTGATGCAATTCCTATACAAAGTATTGTTTCCTGTATTTAAAAGACCTGCACATGGTATCTTCTAACATTATCCATGCTATTAACCTCATAACATACAGTCAGGATGGCCGAGTGGTCTAAGGAGCTGGTTTAAGGCACAAGTCACTTTGGTGGATTGGATTCGAGTCCCACTCCTGTTATTTTGTTGACATTACTATACAAAGTATTGCTTCCTGTATTTTGAACACCTGCACATGGTATCTCCTACCATCCTCCATGCCATTGACTACACAACAAACAGGTAGGATGGCCGAGTGGTCTAAGGCGCTGGTTTTAGGAACCAGTCACTTCGGTGGCGTTGGTTCGAGTCCCACTCCTTTCATTTTGTTGACATTCCTATAAAAAGTATTGTTTCCTGTATTTTGAACACCTGCACATGGTTTCTTCTACCATCATCCATGCCATTGACTACACAACATACAGGCAGGATGGCCGAGTTGTCTAAGGCGCTTGTTTAAGGCACCAGTCAGTTCGGTGGCGTGGGTTTGAGTCCCACTCCTGTCATTTTGTTGACATTACTATACAAAGTATTGTTTCCTGTATTTTGAACACCTGCACATGGTATCTTCTACCATCATCCATGCCATTGACTTCACAACATACAGGCAGGATGGCCGAGTGGTCTAAGGCGCTGGTTTAAGGCACCAGTCACTTCGATGGCGTGGGTTCGAGTCCCACTCCTGTAAATTTGTTGACATTACTATACAAAGTATTGTTTCCTGTATTTTGAACACCTGCATATGGTATTATCTACCATCATCCATGCCATTGACTACACAACATACAGGCAGGATGGCCGAGTGGTCTAAGGCGCTGGTTTTAGGCACCAGTCACTTCGGTGGCTTGGGTTCGAGTCTCACTCCTGTCATTTTGTTGACATTACTATACAAAGTATTGTTTCCTGTATTTTGAACACCTGCAAATGGTATCTTTTACCACCATCCATGCTATTGACCATACAACATACAGATAGGATGGCCGAGTGGTCTGCGGCGCTGGTTTAAGGCATCAGTCACTTCAGTGGCGTGGGTTCGTGTCCCACTTTTGTTATTTTGATGCAATTCTAATACAAAGTATTGTTTCCTGTATTTAAAAGACCTGCACATGGTATCTTCTAACATTATCCATGCTATTAACCTCATAACATACAGTCAGGATGGCCGAGTGGTCTAAGGAGCTGGTTTAAGGCACAAGTCACTTTGGTGGATTGGATTCGAGTCCCACTCCTGTCATTTTGTTGACATTACTATACAAAATATTGCTTCCTGTATTTTGAACACCTGCACATGGTATCTCCTACCATCCTCCATGCAATTGACTACACAACAAACAGGCAGGATGGCCGAGTGGTCTAAGGCGCTGGTTTTAGGAACCAGTCACTTCGGTGGCGTTGGTTCGAGTCCCACTCCTGTCATTTTGTTGACATTCCTATACAAAGTATTGTTTCCTGTATTTTGAACACCTGCATATGGTTTCTTCTACCATCATCCATGCCATTGACTACACAACATACAGGCAGGATGGCCGAGTGGTCTAAGGCGCTGGTTTAAGGCACCAGTCACTTCGGTGGCGTGGGTTCGAGTCCCACTCCTGTCATTTTGTTGACATTACTATACAAAGTATTGTTTCCTGTATTTTGAACACCTGCACATAGTATTATCTACCATCAGCCATGCCATTGACTACGCAACATACAGGCAGGATGGCCGAGTGGTCTAAGGCGCTGGTTTTAGGAACCAGTCACTTCGGTGGCGTTGGTTCGAGTCCCACTCCTGTCATTTTGTTGACATTACTATGCAAAGTATTGTTTCCTGTATTTTGAACACCTGCAAATGGTATCTTCTACCATCATCCATGCCATTGACTTCACAACATACAGGCAGGATGGCCGAGTGGTCTAAGGCGCTGGTTTAAGGCACCAGTCACTTCGGTGGCGTGGGTTCGAGTCCCACTCCTGTCATTTTGTTGACATTACTATACAAAGTATTGTTTCCTGTATTTTGAACACCTGCACATAGTATTATCTACCATCAGCCATGCCATTGACTACGCAACATACAGGCAGGATGGCCGAGTGGTCTAAGGCACTGGTTTTAAGCACCAGTCACTTCGGTGGCGTGGGTTCGAGTCCCACTCCTGTTATTTTGTTGACATTACTATACAAAGTATTGTTTCCTGTATTTTGAACACCTGCACATGGTATCTTTTACGATCATCCATGCTATTGACAATACAACATACAGATAGGATGGCCGAGTGGTCTGAGGCGCTGGTTTAAGGCATCAGTCACTTCAGTGGCGCAGGTTCGTGTCCCACTTTTGTTATTTTGATGCAACTCCTATACAAAGTATTGTTTCCTGTATTTAAAAGACCTGCACATGGTGTCTTCTAACATTATCCATGCTATTAACCTCATAACAAACAGGCAGGATGGCCGAGTGGTCTAAGGAGCTGGTTTAAGGCACCAGTCACTTTGGTGGATTGGATTCGAGTCCCACTCCTGTCATTTTGTTGACATTATTATACAAAGTATTGTTTCCTGTATTTTGAACACCTGCACATGGTATCTTCTACCATCATCAATGCTATTGACAACACAACATAAAGGCAGGATGGCCGGGTGGTCTAAATGGCTGGGTTAAGGCACCAGTCCCTTCGGTGGCGTGGGTTCGAGTCCCACTCCTGTCATTTTGTTGGCATTCCTATACAAAGTAATGTTTCCTTTCTTTTGAACACCTGCGCATGGTTTCTTGTACCATCATCCATGCTATTGACCAAATAACATACAGGCAAGATGGCCGAGTGGTCTAAGGCGCTGGTTTAAGGCACCAGTCACTTCGGTGGCGTTGGTTCGAGTCCCACTCCTGTCATTTTGTTGACAATCCTATACAAAGTATTGTTTCCTTTATTTCGAACACCTTGATGTGGTATCTTCTACCATCATCAATGCTATTGACAACACAACATAAAGGCAGGATGGCCGGGTGGTCTAAATGGCTGGGTTAAGGCACCAGTCCCTTCGGTGGCGTGGGTTCGAGTCCCACTCCTGTCATTCTGTTGGCATTCCTATACAAAGTAATGTTTCCTTTCTTTTGAACACCTGCGCATGGTTTCTTGTATCATCATCCATGCTATTGACCAAATAACATACAGATAGGATTGGCGACTGGTCTAATGCGCTTCTTTAAGGCACCAGTCACTTCGGTGGCGTGGGTTTGAGTGTCACTCCTGTCATTTTGTTGACATTCCTATATATAGTATTGTTTCCTGTATTTTGAACACCTGCACATGCTATTATCTACCATCATCCATGCTATTGACCACACAACATACAGGCAGGATGGCCGAGTGGTCTTTGGCGCTGGTTTAAGGCATCAGTCACTTCAGTGGCGCGGGTTCGTGTCCCACTCTTGTTATTTTGTTGAAATTCCTATACAAAGTATTGTTTCCTGTATTTTGAACACCTGCACATGGTATCTTCTACCATCATCCATGCCATTGACTACACAACATACAGATAGGATGGCCGAGTGGTCTAAGGCGCTGGTTTTAGGAACCAGTCACTTCGGTGGCGTTGGTTCGAGTCCCACTCCTGTCATTTTGTTGACATTCCTATACAAAGTATTGTTTCCTGTATTTTGAACACCTGCACATGGTTTCTTCTACCATCATCCATGCCATTGACTACACAACATACAGGCAGGATGGCCGAGTTGTCTAAGGCGCTTGTTTAAGGCACCAGTCAGTTCGGTGGCGTGGGTTAGAGTCCCACTCCTGTCATTTTGTTGACATTACTAAACAAAGTATTGTTTCCTGTATTTTGAACACCTGCACATGGTATCTTCTACCATCATCCATGCCATTGACTTCACAACATACAGGCAGGATGGCCGAGTGGTCTAAGGCGCTGGTTTAAGGCACCAGTCACTTCGATGGCGTGGGTTCGAATCCCACTCCTGTAATTTTGTTGACATTACTATACAAAGTATTGTTTCCTTTATTTTGAACACCTGCATATGGTATTATCTACCATCATCCATGCCATTGACTACACAACATACAGGCAGGATGGCCGAATGGTCTAAGGCGCTGGTTTTAGGCACCAGTCACTTCGGTGGCGTGGGTTCGAGTCCCACTCCTGTCATTTTGTTGACATTACTATACAAAGTATTGTTTCCTGTATTTTGAACACCTGCACATGGTATCTTTTACCACCATCCATGCTATTGACCATACAACATACAGGTAGGATGGCCGAGTGGTCTGCGGCGCTGGTTTAAGGCATCAGTCACTTCAGTGGCGTGGGTTCGTGTCCCACTTTTGTTATTTTGATGCAATTCCTATACAAAGTATTGTTTCATGTATTTAAAAGACCTGCACATGGTATCTTCTAACATTATCCATGCTATTAACCTCATAACATACAGTCAGGATGGCCGAGTGGTCTAAGGAGCTGGTTTAAGGCACAAGTCACTTTGGTGGATTGGATTCGAGTCCCACTCCTGTCATTTTGTTGACATTACTATACAAAATATTGCTTCCTGTATTTTGAACACCTGCACATGGTATCTCCTACCATCCTCCATGCCATTGACTACACAACAAACAGGCAGGATGGCCGAGTGGTCTAAGGCGCTGGTTTTAGGAACCAGTCACTTCGGTGGCGTTGGTTCGAGTCCCACTCCTGTCATTTTGTTGACATTCCTATACAAAGTATTGTTTCCTGTATTTTGAACACCTGCATATGGTTTCTTCTACCATCATCCATGCCATTGACTACACAACATACAGGCAGGATGGCCGAGTTGTCTAAGGCTCTTGTTTAAGGCACCAGTCAGTTCGGTGGCGTGGGTTCGAGTCCCACTCCTGTCATTTTGTTGACATTACTATGCAAAGTATTGTTTCCTGTATTTTGAACACCTGCACATGGTATCTTCTACCATCATCCATGCCATTGACTTCACAACATACAGGCAGGATGGCCGAGTGGTCTAAGGCGCTGGTTTAAGGCACCAGTCACTTCGGTGGCGTGGGTTCGAGTCCCACTCCTGTCATTTTGTTGACATTACTATACAAAGTATTGTTTCCTGTATTTTGAACACCTGCACATGGTATTATCTACCATCAGCCATGCCATTGACTACGCAACATACAGGCAGGATGGCCGAGTGGTCTAAGGCACTGGTTTTAAGCACCAGTCACTTCGGTGGCGTGGGTTCGAGTCCCACTCCTGTTATTTTGTTGACATTACTATACAAAGTATTGTTTCCTGTATTTTGAACACCTGCAAATGGTATCTTTTACCACCATCCATGCTATTGACCATACAACATACAGATAGGATGGCCGAGTGGTCTGCGGCGCTGGTTTAAGGCATCAGTCACTTCAGTGGCGTGGGTTCGTGTCCCACTTTTGTTATTTTGATGCAATTCTAATACAAAGTATTGTTTCCTGTATTTAAAAGACCTGCACATGGTGTCTTCTAACATTATCCATGCTATTAACCTCATAACAAACAGGCAGGATGGCCAAGTGGTCTAAGGAGCTGGTTTAAGGCACCAGTCACTTTGGTGGATTGGATTCGAGTCCCACTCCTGTCATTTTGTTGACATTACTATACAAAGTATTGTTTCCTGTATTTTGAACACCTGCACATGGTATCTTCTACCATCATCAATGCTATTGACAACACAACATAAAGGCAGGATGGCCGGGTGGTCTAAATGGCTTGGTTAAGGCACCAGTCCCTTCGGTGGCGTGGGTTCGAGTCCCACTCCTGTCATTTTGTTGGCATTCCTATACAAAGTAATGTTTCCTTTCTTTTGAACACCTGCGCATGGTTTCTTGTACCATCATCCATGCTATTGACCAAATAACATACAGGCAAGATGGCCGAGTGGTCTAAGGCGCTGGTTTAAGGCACCAGTCACTTCGGTGGCGTTGGTTCGAGTCCCACTCCTGTCATTTTGTTGACAATCCTATACAAAGTATTGTGTCCTTTATTTCGAACACCTGGACGTGGTATCTTCTACCATCATCAATGCTATTGACAACACAACATAAAGGCAGGATGGCCGGGTGGTCTAAATGGCTGGGTTAAGGCACCAGTCCCTTCGGTGGCGTGGGTTCGAGTCCCACTCATGTCATTCTGTTGGCATTCCTATACAAAGTAATGTTTCCTTTCTTTTGAACACCTGCGCATGGTTTCTTGTATCATCATCCATGCTATTGACCAAATAACATACAGATAGGATTGGCGACTGGTCTAATGCGCTTCTTTAAGGCACCAGTCACTTCGGTGGCGTGGGTTCGAGTCCCACTCCTGTCATTTTGTTGACATTCCTATATATAGTATTGTTTCCTGTATTTTGAACACCTGCACATGGTATTATCTACCATCATCCATGCTATTGACCACACAACATACAGGCAGGATGGCCGAGTGGTCTTTGGCGCTGGTTTAAGGCATCAGTCACTTCAGTGGCGCGGGTTCGTGTCCCACTCTTGTTATTTTGTTGAAATTCCTATACAAAGTATTGTTTCCTGTATTTTGAACACCTGCACATGGTATCTTCTACCATCATCCATGCCATTGACTACACAACATACAGATAGGATGGCCGAGTGGTCTGAGGCGCTGTTTCAAGGCATCAGTCACTTCAGTGGCGGGGGTTCGTGTCCCACTTTTGTTATTTTGATGCAATTCCTATACAAAGTATTATTTCCTGTATTTAAAAGACCTGCACATGGTATCTTCTAACATTATCCATGCTATCAACCTCATAACATACAGGCAGGATGGCCGAGTGGTCTAAGGAGCTGGTTTAAGGCACCAGTCACTTTGGTGGATTGGATTCGAGTCCCACTCCTGTCATTTTGTTGACATTACTATACAAAGTATTGTTTCCTGTATTTTGAACACCTGCACGTGGTATCTTCTACCATCATCAATGCTATTGACAACACAACATAAAGGCAGGATGGCCGGGTGGTCTAAATGGCTGGGTTAAGGCACCAGTCCCTTCGGTGGCGTGGATTCGAGTCCCACTCCTGTCATTCTGTTGGCATTCCTATACAAGGTAATGTTTCCTTTCTTTTGATACCTGCGCATGGTTTCTTGTACCATCATCCATGCTATTGACCAAATAACATACAGGCAGGATGGCCGAGTGGTCTAAGGCGCTGGTTTAAGGCACCAGTCACTTCGGTGGCGTTGGTTCGAGTCCTACTCCTGTCATTTTGTTGACATTCCTATACAAAGTATTGTTTCCTTTATTTCGAACACCTGGACGTGGTATCTTCTACCATCATCAATGCTATCGACAACACAACATAAAGGCAGGATGGCCGGGTGGTCTAAATGGCTGGGTTAAGGCACCAGTCCCTTCGGTGGCGTGGGTTTGAGTCCCACTCCTGTCATTCTGTTGGCATTCCTATACAAAGTAATGTTTCCTTTCTTTTGAACACCTGCGCATGGTTTCTTGTACAATCATCCATGCTATTGACCAAATAACATACAGGCAGGATGGCCGATTGGTCTAAGGCTCTGGTTTAAGGCACCAGTCATTTCGGTGGTGTGGGTTCGAGTCCCACTCCTGTCATTTTGTTGACATTACTATACAAAGTATTGTTTCCTGTATTTTGAACACCTGCACATGGTATCTTCTACCATCATCCATGCCATTGACTACACAACATACAGGCAGGATGGCCGAGTGGTCTAAGGCGCTGGTTTCAGGCACTAGTCACTTCGCTGGCATGGGTTCGAGTCCCACTCCTGTCATTTTGTTGACATTCCTATACAAAGTATTGTTTCCTTTATTTTGAACACCTGGACGTGGTATCTTCTACCATCATCAATGCTATTGACAATACAACATACAGGCAGGATGGCCGGGTCGTCTAAATGGCTGGGTTAAGGCACCAATCCCTTCGGTGGCGTGGGTTCGAGTCCCACTCCATTCATTTTGTTGGCATTCCTATATATAGTATTGTTGCCTGTATTTTGAACACTGGCACGTCGTATCTTGTATCATCATCCATGCTATTGACCAAATAACATACAGATGGGATGGGCGAGTGGTTTAAGGAGCTGGTTTAAGGCACCAGTCACTTCGGTGGCGTGGGTTTGAGTTTCACTCCTGCCATTTTATTGACATTCCTATATATAGTATTGTTGCCTGTATTTTGAACACTTGCATGTCGTATCTTCTACCATCATCCATGCTTTTGACCACACAACATACAGGCAGGATGGCTGAGTGTTCTAAGTCGCTTGTTTAAGGCAACAGTCACTTCGGTTGCTTTTGTTCAAGTCCCTCTCTTGTCATTTTGCTGACATTCCTATACAAATTATTGTTTCCTGTATTTTGAACACCTGCACATAGTATTTTCTACCATCATACTTGCTATGGAGCACACAACATACAGGTAGGATGGCCGAGTGGTCTAAGGCACTAGTCATTTTTCTGGTGTAGGTTGGAGTCCCACTGCTGTCATTTTGTTGACATTCCTATACAAATTATTGTTTCCTGTATTTTGAACACCTGCACATGGTATCTTCTACCATCATCCATGCCATTGACTACACAACATACAGGCAGGATGGCCGAGTGGTCTAAGGCGCTGGTTTTAGGCACCAGTCACTTCGCTGGCATGGGTTCGAGTCCCACTCCTGTCATTTTGTTGACATTCCTATACAAAGTATTGTTTCCTTTATTTTGAACACCTTGACGTGGTATCTTCTACCATCATCAATGCTATTGACAATACAACATACAGGCAGGATGGCCGGGTGGTCTAAATGGCTGGGTTAAGGCACCAGTCCCTTCGGTGGCGTGGTTTCGAGTCCCACTCCAGTCATTTTGATGGCATTCCTATATATAGTATTGTTGCCTGTATTTTGAACACTGGCACGTCGTATCTTGTACCATCATCCATGCTATTGACCAAATAACATACAGATGGGATGGGCGAGTGGTTTAAGGCGCTGGTTTAAGGCACCAGTCACTTCGGTGGCGTGGGTTTGAGTTTCACTCCTGTCATTTTGTTGGCATTCCTATATATAGTATTGTTGCCTGTATTTTAAACACTTGCATGTCGTATCTTCTACCATCATCCATGCTTTTGACCACACAACGTACAGGCAGGATAGCTGAGTGGTCTAAGTTGCTTGTTTAAGGCAACAGTCACTTCGGTAGCTTTTGTTCGAGTCCCTCTCTTGTCTTTTTGTTGACATTCCTATACAAAGTATTGTTTCCTGTATTTTGAACACCTGCACATGGTATTATCTTCCATCATCCATGCTATTGACCACACAACATACAGGCAGGATGGCCGAGTGGTTTTTGTTGCTGGTTTAAGGCATCAGTCACTTCAGTGGCGCGGGTTCGTGTCCCACTCTTGTTATTTTGTTGAAAATCCTATACATAGTATTGTTTCCTGTATTTTGAACACCTGCACATGAATTCTTCTACCATCATCCATGCCATTGACTACACAACATACAGGCAGGATAGCCGAGTGGTCTAAGGCGCTGGTTTAAGGCAACAGTCACTTCGGTGGCGTGGGTTCGAGTCCAACTCTTTTCATTTTGTTGACATTACTATACAAAGTATTGTTTCCTGTATTCTGAACACCTGCACATGGTATCTTTTACCATCATCCATGCCATTGACTACACAACATACAGGCAGGATGGCCGAGTGGTCTAAGGCGCTGGTTTAAGGCAACAGTCACTTCGGTGGCGTGGGTTCGAGTCCAACTCTTTTCATTTTGTTGACATTACTATACAAAGTATTGTTTCCTGTATTCTGAACACCTGCACATGGTATCTTTTACCATCATCCATGCCATTGACTACACAACATACAGGCAGGATGGCCGAGTGGTCTAAGGCTCTGGTTTAAGGCACCAGTCATTTCGGTGGCGTGGGTTCGAGTCCCATTCCTGTCATTTCGTTGACATTACTATACAAAGTATTGTTTCCTGTATTTTGAACACCTGCATATGGTATCTTCTACCATCATCAATGCTATTGACAACACAACATAAAGGCAGGATGGCCGGGTGGTCTAAATGGCTGGGTTAAGGCACCAGTCCCTTCGGTGGCGTGGATTCGAGTCCCACTCCTGTCATTCTGTTGGCATTCCTATACAAGGTAATGTTTCCTTTCTTTTGAACACCTGCGCATGGTTTCTTGTACCATCATCCATGCTATTGACCAAATAACATACAGGCAGGATGGCCGAGTGGTCTAAGGCGCTGGTTTAAGGCACCAGTCACTTCGGTGGCGTTGCTTCGAGTCCTACTCCTGTCATTTTGTTGACATTCCTATACAAAGTATTGTTTCCTTTATTTCGAACACCTGGACGTGGTATCTTCTACCATCATCAATGCTATTGACAACACAACATAAAGGCAGGATGGCCGGGTGGTCTAAATGGCTGGGTTAAGGCACCAGTCCCTTCGGTGGCGTGGGTTTGAGTCCCACTCCTGTCATTCTGTTGGCATTCCTATACAAAGTAATGTTTCCTTTCTTTTGAACACCTGCGCATGGTTTCTTGTACCATCATCCATGCTATTGACCAAATAACATACAGGCAGGATGGCCGATTGGTCTAAGGCTCTGGTTTAAGGCACCAGTCATTTCGGTGGTGTGGGTTCGAGTCCCACTCCTGTCATTTTGTTGACATTACTATACAAAGTATTGTTTCCTGTATTTTGAACACCTGCACATGGTATCTTCTACCATCATCCATGCCATTGACTACACAACATACAGGCAGGATGGCCGAGTGGTCTAAGGCGCTGGTTTCAGGCACTAGTCACTTCGCTGGCATGGGTTCGAGTCCCACTCCTGTCATTTTGTTGACATTCCTATACAAAGTATTGTTTCCTTTATTTTGAACACCTGGACGTGGTATCTTCTACCATCATCAATGCTATTGACAATACAACATACAGGCAGGATGGCCGGGTCGTCTAAATGGCTGGGTTAAGGCACCAATCCCTTCGGTGGCGTGGGTTCGAGTCCCACTCCATTCATTTTGTTGGCATTCCTATATATAGTATTGTTGCCTGTATTTTGAACACTGGCACGTCGTATCTTGTATCATCATCCATGCTATTGACCAAATAACATACAGATGGGATGGGCGAGTGGTTTAAGGAGCTGGTTTAAGGCACCAGTCACTTCGGTGGCGTGGGTTTGAGTTTCACTCCTGCCATTTTGTTGACATTCCTATATATAGTATTGTTGCCTGTATTTTGAACACTTGCATGTCGTATCTTCTACCATCATCCATGCTTTTGACCACACAACATACAGGCAGGATGGCTGAGTGTTCTAAGTCGCTTGTTTAAGGCAACAGTCACTTCGGTTGCTTTTGTTCAAGTCCCTCTCTTGTCATTTTGCTGACATTCCTATACAAATTATTGTTTCCTGTATTTTGAACACCTGCACATAGTATTTTCTACCATCATACTTGCTATGGAGCACACAACATACAGGTAGGATGGCCGAGTGGTCTAAGGCACTAGTCATTTTTCTGGTGTAGGTTGGAGTCCCACTGCTGTCATTTTGTTGACATTCCTATACAAATTATTGTTCCCTGTATTTTGAACACCTGCACATGGTATCTTCTACCATCATCCATGCCATTGACTACACAACATACAGGCAGGATGGCCGAGTGGTCTAAGGCGCTGGTTTTAGGCACCAGTCACTTCGCTGGCATGGGTTCGAGTCCCACTCCTGTCATTTTGTTGACATTCCTATACAAAGTATTGTTTCCTTTATTTTGAACACCTGGACGTGGTATCTTCTACCATCATCAATGCTATTGACAATACAACATACAGGCAGGATGGCCGGGTGGTCTAAATGGCTGGGTTAAGGCACCAGTCCCTTCGGTGGCGTGGTTTCGAGTCCCACTCCAGTCATTTTGATGGCATTCCTATATATAGTATTGTTGCCTGTATTTTGAACACTGGCACGTCGTATCTTGTACCATCATCCATGCTATTGACCAAATAACATACAGATGGGATGGGCGAGTGGTTTAAGGCGCTGGTTTAAGGCACCAGTCACTTCGGTGGCGTGGGTTTGAGTTTCACTCCTGTCATTTTGTTGGCATTCCTATATATAGTATTGTTGCCTGTATTTTAAACACTTGCATGTCGTATCTTCTACCATCATCCATGCTTTTGACCACACAACGTACAGGCAGGATAGCTGAGTGGTCTAAGTTGCTTGTTTAAGGCAACAGTCACTTCGGTAGCTTTTGTTCGAGTCCCTCTCTTGTCATTTTGTTGACATTCCTTTACAAAGTATTGTTTCCTGTATTTTGAACACCTGCACATGGTATTATCTTCCATCATCCAAACTATTGACCACACAACATACAGGCAGGATGGCCGAGTGGTTTTTGTTGCTGGTTTAAGGCATCAGTCACTTCAGTGGCGCGGGTTCGTGTCCCACTCTTGTTATTTTGTTGAAAATCCTATACAAAGTATTGTTTCCTGTATTTTGAACACCTGCACATGGTATCTTCTACCATCATCCATGCCATTGACTACACAACATACAGGCAGGATGGCCGAGTGGTCTAAGGCGCTGGTTTAAGGCAACAGTCACTTCGGTGGCGTGGGTTCGAGTCCAACTCTTTTCATTTTGTTGACATTACTATACAAAGTATTGTTTCCTGTATTCTGAACACCTGCACATGGTATCTTTTACCATCATCCATGCCATTGACTACACAACATACAGGCAGGATGGCCGAGTGGTCTAAGGCTCTGGTTTAAGGCACCAGTCATTTCGGTGGCGTGGGTTCGAGTCCCATTCCTGTCATTTCGTTGACATTACTATACAAAGTATTGTTTCCTGTATTTTGAACACCTGCATATGGTATCTTCTACCATCATCCATGCCATTGACTACACAACATACAGGCAGGATGGCCGAGTGGTCTAAGGCGCTGGTTTCAGGCACTAGTCATTTCGCTGGCGTGGAATCGAGTCCCACTCCTGTCATTTTGTTGACATTCCTATACAAAGTATTGTTTCCTTTATTTTGAACACCTGGACGTGGTATCTTCTACCATCATCAATGCTATTGACTACACAACATACAGGCAGGATGGCTGGGTGGTCTAAATGGCTGGGTTAAGGCACTAGTCCCTTCGACGGTGTGGGTTCGAGTCCCACTCCAGTCATTTTGTTGGCATTCCTATATATAGTATTGTTGCCTGTATTTTGAACACTGGCACGTCGTATCTTTTAGCATCATCCATGCTTTTGACCACACAACATACAGGCAGGATGGCTGAGTGGTCTAAGTCGCTTGTTTAAGGCAACAGTCACTTCGGTTGCTTTTGTTCGAGTCCCTCTCTTGTCATTTTGCTGACATTTCTATCCAAAGTATTGTTTCCTGTATTTTGAACACCTGCACATAGTATTTTCTACCATCATACTTGCTATGGAGCACACAACATACAGGTAGGATGGCCGAGTGGTCTAAGGCACTAGTCATTTTTCTGGTATGGGTTGCAGTCCCACTGCTGTCATTTTGTTGACATTCCTATACAAAGTATTGTTTCCTGTATTTTAAACACAAGCACATGGTATTATCTACCATTATCCATGCCATTGACTACACAACATACAGGCAGGATGGCCGAGTGGTCTAAGGCGCTGGTTTTAGGCACCAGTCACTTCGATGGCGTGGGTTCGAGTCCCACTCCTGTCATTTTGTTGACATTCCTATAAAAAGTATTGTTTCCTTTATTTTGAACACCTGGAGGTGGTATCTTCTACTATCATCAATGCTATTGACAACACAACATACAGGCAGGATGGCCGGGGGGTCTAAATGGCTGGGTTAAGGCACCAGTCCCTTCGGTGGCGTTGGTTCGAGTCCCACTCCATTCATTTTGTTGGCATTCCTATACAAAGTAATGTTTCCTTTCTGTTGAACACCTGCACGTGGTATCTTGTACCATCATCCATGCTATTGACCAAATAACATACAGATGGGATGGGCGAGTGGTTTAAGGCGCTGGTTTAAGGCACCAGTCACTTCAGTGGCGTGGGTTTGAGTTTCACTCCTGTCATTTTGTTGACATTCCTATATATAGTATTGTTGCCTGTATTTTGAACACTTGCACGTCGTATCTTCTACCATCATCCATGCTTTTGACCACACAACATACAAGCAGAATGGCTGAGTGGTCTAAGTCGCTTGTTTAAGGCAACAGTCACTTCCGTTGCTTTTGTTCGAGTCCCTCTCTTGTCATTTTGCTGACATTCCTATAAAAAGTATTGTTTACTGTATTTTGAACACCTGCACATAGTATTTTCTACCATCATACTTGCTATGGAGCACACAACATACAGGCAGGATGGCCGAGGGATCTAAGGCACCAGTCATTTTTCTGGTGTGGGTTGGAGTCCCACTGCTGTCATTTTGTTGACATTCCTATACAAAGTATTGTTTCCTGTATTTTGAACACCTGCACATGGTATTATCTACCATCATCCATGCTATTGACCACACAACATACAGATAGGATGGCCGAGTGGTCTGAGGCGCTGGTTTAAGGCATCAGTCATTTCAGGGGCGTGGGTTCGTGTCTTAATCTTGTTATTTTGTTGAAATTCCTATACAAAGTATTGTTTCCTGTATTTAAAAGACCTGCACATGGTATCTTCTAACATTATCCATGCTATTGACCTCATAATATACCGGCAGGATGGCCGAGTGGCCTAAGGAGCTGGTTTAAGGCACCAGTCACTTCGGTGGCGTGGATTCGAGTCCCACTCCTGTCATTTTGTTGACATTACTATACAAAGTATTGTTTCCTGTATTTTGAACACCTGCACATGGTATCTTCTACCATCATCCACGCTATTGACCAAACAACATTCAGATTTGATGGGGAATGGTCTAAGGCGCCGGATTAAGGCACCAGTCACTTCGGTGGCGTGGGTTTTAGTCTCACTCCTGTCATTTTGTTAACATTCCTACATATAGTATTGTTGCCTGTATTTTGAACACTTGCACGTGGTATCTGCTACCATCATCCATGCTATTGACAAAAAAACATACAGTCAGGATCGGCAAGTGGTCTAAGGCGCTGGTTTTAGGCACCAGTCACTTCGGTGGCGTGGGTTCGAATCCCACTCCTGTCATTTTGTTGACATTCCCATACAAAGTATTGTTTCCTGTATTTTAAACACCTGCACATGGTATTATCTACCATCATTCATGCTATTGACCATACAACATACAGATAGGATGGCCGAGTGGTCTGAGGCGCTGATTTAAGGCATCAGTCACTTCAGTGGCGTGGGTTCGTGTCCCACTCTCGTTATTTTGTCGAAATTGCTATAAAAAGTATAGTTTCGTGCATTTAAAAGACCTGCACATGGTATCTTCTAACATTATCCATGCTATTGACCTCATAACATACCGGCAGGATGGCCGAGTGGTCTAAGGCGCTGGTTTAAGGCACCAGTGGGTTCGAGTCCCACTCCTGCCATTTTGTTGACATTCCTATACAAAGTATTGTTTCCTTTATTTTGAACACCTGGACGTGGTATCTTCTACTATCATCAATGCTATTGACAACACAACATACAGGCAGGATGGCCGGGTGGTCTAAATGGCTGGGTTAAGGCACTAGTCCCTTCGGTGGCGTTGGTTCGAATCCCACTCCTGTCATTTTGTTGACATTACTATACAAAGTATTGTTTCCTGTACTTTGAACACCTGCACACGGTATCTTCTACCATCATCCATGCCATTGACTACACAACATACAGGCAGGATCGCCGAGTGGGCTAAGGCGCTGGTTTTAGGCACAAGTCACTTCGGTGGCTTGGGTTTGTGTCTCACTCCTGTCATTTTTTTGACATTCCTCTATATAGTATTGTTGCCTGTATTTGAACACTTGCACGTGGTATCTGCTACCATCATCCATGCTACTGACCACAAAACATACATGCAGGATTGCCAAGTGGTTTAAGGCGCTGGTTTTAGGCACCAGTCACTTCGGTGGCGTGGGTTCGAGTCCCACTCCTGTCATTCTATTGACATTCTGATACAAAATATTGTTTCCTTTATTTTGAACACCTGCATATGGTATCTTCTAAATCATCAATGCTATTGATCACACAACATACAGGCAGGATGGCCGAGTGGTCTCAATCGCTGGTTTAAGGTACCAGTCACCTCGATGTGGTGGGTTCGAGTCCCACTCCTTTCATTTTGATGACATTCCTATACAAAGTAATCTTTGCTTTCTTTTGAACACCTGTACATGGTATCTTCTACCATCATCCATGCTATTGACTACACAACATACAGGCAGGATGGCTGATTGGTCTAAGGCGCTGGTTTAAGACACCAGTCACTTTAATGGCATGAAGTCGAGTCCAACTCCTGATTTTTTTGACATTTCTACACACAGTATCGTTACTTGTATCTTGAACACCTGCATATGGTATCTTCTAAATCATCAATGCTATTAACCACAGGGCATACAGGCAGGTTGGCCGAGTGGTCTAAATCGCTGGTTTATGGCACCAGTCACTTCCGTGTCGTGGGTTCGAGTCCCACTCCTGTCATTTTGTTGACATTCCTATAAAAAGTATTGTTTCCTTTATTTCGAAAAACTGGACATGGTATCTTCTAAAATCATCAATGCTATATACAACAAATCATACAGGCAGGATGACCGAGTGGTCTAAAGCGCTGGTTAATGACACCAGTCACTTCGATGGAGTGGATTCGAGTCCCTCCCCTGTTATTTCGCTATCATTTCTATACAAAGTATTGTTTCCTGTATTTTCAACATCTGCACATGGCATCTTCTTACATCATCAATGCTATTGACAACACAACATAAAGGCAGGATGGCCGGGTGGTCTAAATGGCTGGGTTAAGGCATCAGTCCCTTCGGGGGCGTGGGTTCGAGTCCCACTCCTGTCATTTTGTTGGCATTCCTATACAAAGTAATGTTTTCTTTCCTTGGAACACCTACACATGGTATCTTGTATCATCATCCATGCTATTGACCAAATAACATACAGATGGGATGGGCGAGTGGTTTAAGGAGCTGGTTTAAGGCACCAGTCACTTCGGTGGCGTGGGTTTGAGTCTCACTCCTGTCCTTTTGTTGACATTCCTATGTATAGTATTGTTGCCTGTATTTTGAACACCTGCACATGGTATCTTGTATCATCATCAATACCATTGACTACACAATATACAGGCAGGATGGCCGAATGTTCTAAGGCGCTGGTTTTACGCAAAAGTCCCTTCGGTGGCGTGGGTTTGTGTCTCACTCCTGTCATTTTTTTGACATTCCTCTATATAGTATTGTTGCCTGTAAATGAACACTTGCACGTGGTATCTGCTACCATCATCCATGCTACTGACCACAAAACATACATGCAGGATTGCCAAGTGGTTTAAGGCGCTGGTTTTAGGCACCAGTCACTTCGGTGGCGTGGGTTCGAGTCCCAATCCTGTCATTCTATTGACATTCTGATACAAAGTATTGATTCCTTAATTTTGAACAACTTGACTTGGTATCTTCTACAATCATTATTGCTATTGACCATAAAACATACAGGCAGGATGGCCGAGTGGTTTAAAGCGCTGGTTTAAGGCACCAGTCACTTCGGTGGCTTGGGTTTGAGTCCAACTCCTGATTTTTTTTGACATTCCTATACATAGTATTGTTTACTGTATTTTGAACACCTGCATATGGTATCTTCTAAATCATCAATGCTATTGATCACACAACATACAGGCAGGATAGCGGAGTGGTCTAAATCGCTGGTTTAAGGTACCAGTCACCTCGATGTGGTGGGTTCGAGTCCCACTCCTTTCATTTTGATGACGTTCCTATACAAAGTAATCTTTGCTTTCTTTTGAACACCTGTATATGGTATCTTCTACCATCATCCATGCTATTGACCTCATAACATAACGGCAGGAAGGCCGGGTGGTCTAAGGCGCTGGTTTAAGGCACCAGTGGGTTCGAGTCCCACTCCTGCCATTTTGTTGACATTACTATACAAAATATTGTTTCCTTTATTTTGAACACCTGGACGTGGTATCTTCTACTATCATCAATGCTATTGACAACACAACATACAGGCAGGATGGCCGGGTGGTCTAAATGGCTGGGTTAGGGCACCAGTCCCTTCGGTGGCGTGGGTTCGAATCTCACTCCTGTCATTTTGTTGACATTACTATACAAAGTATTGTTTCCTGTACTTTGGAACACCTGCACATGGTATCTTGTACCATCATCCATGCTATTGACCAAACAACATACAGATGGGATGGGCGAGTGGTCTAAGGCGCTTGTTTAAGGCACCAGTCACTTCGGTTGCGTGGGTTAGAGTCTCACTCCTGTCATTTTGTTGACATTCCTATATCTAGTATTGTTGCCTGTATTTTGAACACCTGCACTTGGTATCTTCTACCATCATCCATGCTTTTGACCACACAACATAAGGGCAGGATGGCTGAGTGGTCTAAGTCGCTGGTTTAAGGCAACAGTCACTTCGGTTGCTTTGGGTCGAGTCCCTCTCTTGTCATTTTGCTGACATTCCTATAAAAAGTATTGTTTACTGTATTTTAAACACCTGCACATAGTATTTTCTACCATCATACTTGCTATGGAGCACACAACATACAGGCAGGATGGCCGAGGGATCTAAGGCACCAGTCATTTTTCTGGTGTTGGTTGGAGTCCCACTGCTGTCATTTTGTTGACATTCCTATACAAAGTATTGTTTCCTGTATTTTGAACACCTGCACATGGTAATATCTACCATAATCCATGCTATTGACCACACAACATACAGATAGGATTGCCGAGTGGTCTGAGGCGCTGGTTTAAGGTATCAGTCATTTCAGGGGCGTGGGTTCGTGTCCCAATCTTGTTATTTTGTTGAAATTCCTATACAAAGTATTGTTTCCTGTATTTAAAAGACCTGCACATGGTATCTTCTAACATTATCCATGCTATTGACCTCATAATATACCGGCAGGATGGCCGAGTGGCCTAAGGAGCTGGTTTAAGGCACCAGTCACTTCGGTGGCGTGGATTCGAGTCCCACTCCTGTCATTTTGTTGACATTACTATACAAAGTATTGTTTCCTGTATTTTGAACACCTGCACATGGTATCTTCTACCATCATCCACGCTATTGACCAAACAACATTCAGATTTGATGGGGAATGGTCTAAGGCGCCGGTTTAAGGCACCAGTCACTTCGGTGGCGTGGGTTTGAGTCTCACTCCTGTCATTTTGTTAACATTCCTACATATAGTATTGCTGCCTGTATTTTGAACACTTGCACGTGGTATCTGCTACCATCATCCATGCTATTGACCAAAAAACATACAGCCAGGATCGGCAAGTGGTCTAAGGCGCTGGTTTTAGGCACCAGTCACTTCGGTGGCGTGGGTTCGAATCCCACTCCTGTCATTTTGTTGACATTCCCATAGAAAGTATTGTTTCCTGTATTTTAAACACCTGCACATGGTATTATCTACCATCATTCATGCTATTGACCATACAACATACAGATAGGATGGCCCAGTGGTCTGAGGCGCTGATTTAAGGCATCAGTCACTTCAGTGGCGTTGGTTCGTGTCCCACTCTCGTTATTTTGTCGAAATTCCTATAAAAAGTATAGTTTCCTGTATTTAAAAGACCTGCACATGGTATCTTCTAACATTATCCATGCTATTGACCTCATAACATACCGGCAGGATGGCCGGGTGGTCTAAGGCGCTGGTTTAAGGCACCAGTGGGTTCGAGTCCCACTCCTGCCATTTTGTTGACATTCCTATACAAAGTATTGTTTCCTTTATTTTGAACATCTGGACGTGGTATCTTCTACTATCATCAATGCTATTGACAACACAACATACAGGCAGGATGGCCGGGTGGTCTAAATGGCTGGGTTAAGGCACCAGTCCCTTCGGTGGCGTGGGTTCGAATCCCAGTCCTGTCATTTTGTTGACATTACTATACAAAGTATTGTTTCCTGTACTTTGAACACCTGCACATGGTATCTTCTACCATCATCCATGCCATTGACTACGCAACATACAGGCAGGATCGCCGAGTGGGCTAAGGCGCTGGTTTTAGGCACAAGTCACTTCGGTGGCGTGGGTTTGTGTCTCACTCCTGTCATTTTTTTGACATTCCTCTATATAATATTGTTGCCTGTATTTGAACACTTGCACGTGGTATCTGCTACCATCATCCATGCTACTGACCACAAAACATACATGCAGGATTGCCAAGTGGTTTAAGGCGCTGGTTTTAGGCACCAGTCACTTCGGTGGCGTGGGTTCGAGTCCCACTCCTGTCATTCTATTGACATTCTGATACAAAGTATTGTTTCCTTTATTTTGAACAACTGGACTTGGTATCTTCTACAATCATTATTGCTATTGACCATAAACCATACAGGCAGTATGGCCGAGTGGTTTAAAGCGCTGGTTTAAGGCACCAGTCACTTCGGTGGCGTGGGTTTGAGTCCAACTCCTGATTGTTTTTGACATTCCTATACAAAGTATTGTTTCCTTTATTTTGAACACCTGCATATGGTATCTTCTAAATCATCAATGCTATTGATCACACAACATACAGGCAGGATGGCCGAGTGGTCTCAATCGCTGGTTTAAGGTACCAGTCACCTCGATGTGGTGGGTTCGAGTCCCACTCCTTTCATTTTGATGACATTCCTAAACAAAGTAATCTTTGCTTTCTTTTGAACACCTGTACATGGTATCTTCTACCATCATCCATGCTATTGACTACACAACATACAGGCAGGATGGCTGATTGGTCTAAGGCGCTGGTTTAAGACACCAGTCACTTTAATGGCATGAAGTCGAGTCCAACTCCTGATTTTTTTGACATTCCTACACACAGTATCGTTACTTGTATCTTGAACACCTGCATATGGTATCTTCTAAATCATCAATGCTATTAACCACAGGGCATACAGGCAGGTTGGCCGAGTGGTCGAAATTGCTGGTTTATGGCACCAGTCACTTCCGTGTCGTGGGTTCGAGTCCCACTCCTGTCATTTTGTTGACATTCCTATAAAAAGTATTGTTTCCTTTATTTCGAAAAACTGGACGTGGTATCTTCTAAAATCATCAATGCTATATACAACAAAACATAAAGGCAGGATGACCGAGTGGTCTAAAGCGCTGGTTAATGACACCAGTCACTTCGATGGAGTGGATTCGAGTCCCTCCCCTGTTATTTCGCTGACATTTCTAACAAAGTATTGTTTCCTGTATTTTCAACATCTGCACATGGCATCTTCTTACATCATCAATGCTATTGACAACACAACATAAAGGCAGGATGGCCGGGTGGTCTAAATGGCTGGGTTAAGGCATCAGTCCCTTCGGGGGCGTGGGTTCGAGTCCCACTCCTGTCATTTTGTTCGCATTCCTATACAAAGTAATGTTTCCTTTCTTTTGAACACCTGCATATGGTATCTTTTACCATCATCCATGCTATTGACCGAATAACATACAGATGGGATGGGCGAGTGGTCTAAGGCGCTGGTTTAAGGCACCAGTCACTTCGGTGGCGTAGGTTTGAGTCTCACTCCTGTCAATTTGTTGACATTCTTATATATAGTATTGTTGCCTGTATTTTGAACACTTGCACGTGGTATCTTCTACCATCATCAATGCTACTGACCACTCAACATACAGGCAGGATGGCCGGGTGGTCTAAATGGCTGTTTTAAGCCACCAGTCCCTTCGGTGGCGTGGGTTCGAGTCCAACTCCTGTCATTTTGTTGGCATTCCTATACAAAGTAATGTTTTCTTTCCTTGGAACACCTACACATGGTATGTTGTACCATCATCCACGCTATTGACCAAACAACATTCAGATTGGACGATGAGTGGTCTAAGGCGCTGGTTTAAGACACCAGTCACTTCGGTGGCGTGGGTTTGAGTCCCACTCCTGTCATTTTGTTGGCATTCCTATACAAAGTAATTTTTCCTTTCTTTTGAACACCTGCATGTGGTATCTTGTACCATCATCCATGCTATTGACCAAATAACATACAGATGGGATGGGCGAGTGGTCTAAGGCGCTGGTTTAAGGCACCAGTCACTTCGGTGGCGTAGGTTTGAGTCTCACTCCTGTCATTTTGTTGACATTCTTATATATAGTATTGTTGCCTGTATTTTGAACACTTGCACGTGGTATCTTCTACCATCATCCATGCTACTGACCACTCAACATACAGGCAGGATGGCCGGGTGGTCTAAATGGCTGTTTTAAGCCACCAGTCCCTTCGGTTGCTTTGGTTCGAGTCCCTCTCTTGTCATTTTGCTGACATTCCTATACAAAGTATTGTTTACTGTATTTTGAACACCTGCACATGGTATTATCTACCATCATCCATGCTATTGACAATACAACATACAGGCAAGATGGCCGAGGGGTCTAAGGCACTAGTCATTTTTCTGGTGTGGGTTGGAGTCCCACTGCTGTCATTTTGTTCACATTCCTATACAAAGTATTGTTTCCTGTATTTTGAACACCTGCACATGGTATCTTCTTCTATCATCCATGCTATTTACTACACAACATATATGAAAGATGGCCGAGTGGTCTAAGGCGCTGGTTTAGGCACCAGTCTTTCGGTGGCGTGGGTTCGAGTCCCACTCCTGTCATTTTGTTGACATTCCTATACAAAGTATTGTTTCCTTTATTTTGAACACCTGGACGTGGTATCTTCTACCATCATCAATGCTACTGACCACTCAACATACAGGCAGGATGGCCGGGTGGTCTAAATGGCTGTTTTAAGCCACCAGTCCCTTCGGTGGCGTGGGTTCGAGTCAAACTCCTGTCATTTTGTTTGCATTCCTATACAAAGTAATGTTTTCTTTCCTTGAAACACCTACACATGGTATGTTGTACCATCATCCACGCTATTGACCAAACAACATTCAGATTGGACGATGAGTGGTCTAAGGCGCTGGTTTAAGACACCAGTCACTTCGGTGGCGTGGGTTTGAGTCTCACTCCTGTCATTTTGTTGACATTCCTATATATAGTATTGTTGCCTGTATTTTGAACACTTGCACGTGGTATCTGCTACCATCATCCTTGCTATTGACCACAAAACATACAGCCAGGATGGCCTGGTGGTCTAAAAGGCTGGTTAGTGGTCTAAGGCGCCAGTCCCTTCGGTGGCGTGGGTTCGAGTCCCTCTCCTGTCATTTTGCTGATATTCCTATACAAAGCATCCTTACCTGTATTTTGAACACCTGCACATGGTATTATCTACCATCATCCATGCTATTGACAATACAACATACAGGTAGGATGGCCGGTTGGTCTGAGGCGCTGGTTTCAGGCATCAGTCACTTCAGTGGCGTGGGATCGTGTTCCACTCTTGTTATTTTGTTGACATTCTTATACAAAGTATTGTTTCCTTTATTTTGAACACCTGGACGTGGTATCTTCTACCATCATCAATGCTATTGACAACACAACATACAGGCAGGATGGCCGGGTGGTCTAGATGCCTGGGTTAAGGCACCAGTCCCTTCGGTGGCGTGGGTTGAGTCCCACTCCTGTCGTTTTGTTGGCATTCCTATAGAAAGTAATGTTTCCTTTCTTTTGAACACCTGCACATGGTATTTTGTACCATAATCCATGCTATTGACCAAATAACATACAGATGGGATGGGCGAGTGGTCTAAGGCGCTGGTTTAAGGCACCAGTCACTTCGCTGGCGTGGGTTTGAGTCTCACTCCTGTTATTTTGCTGACATTTCTATACAAAGTATTGTTTCCTGTATTTTGAACATCTGCACATGGCATCTTCTTACATCATCCATGCTATTGATCTCACAACACACAGGCATGATGGCTAAGTGGTGTAGGGTGCTGGCTTAGGGCAGTAGTCTTTTTGCTGCTGTTGGCTCGAGTCCCACTCCTATAATTTTGTTGACATACCTATACATAGTATTGTTGCCTGTATTTTGAACACCTGCACGTGGTATCTTTTACCATCATCCATGATATTGACTAAATAACATACAGGCAGGATGGCTGACTTGTCTAAGGCGCTCGTTTAAGGCACCAGTCACTTCGGTGGCGTGGGTTCGAGTCCAAGCCCTGTCATTTTGTTGGTATTCCTATACAAAGTAATATTTGCTTTCTTTTGAACACCTGCACATGGTATCTTCTACAATCATCCATGCTATGGACTACACAACATACAGGCAGGATGGCCGACTGGTCTAAGGCGCTGGTTTAAGGCACCAGTCACTTTGGTGGCGTGGATTCGAGTCCAACTCCTGACTTTTTAGACATTCCTACACAAAATATCGTTTCTTGTATTTTGAACACCTGCATATGGTATCTTTTGAATCATCAATGCTATTAACCACAGAGCATTTAGGCAGGATTGCGGAGTGGTCTAAATCGCTGGTTTAAGGCACCAGTCAGCTCGGTGTCGTGGGTTCGAGTCCCACTCCTGATTTTTTTTGACATTCCTATACAAAGTATTGTTTCCTGTGTTTTGAACACTTGCACATGGTATCTTCTAAAATCATCAATGCTATATACAACAAAACATAAAGGCAGGATGACCGAGTGGTCTAAAGCGCTGGTTAATGACACCAGTCACTTCGATGGAGTGGATTCGAGTCCCTCCCCTGTTATTTCGCTGACATTTCTATACAAAGTATTGTTTCCTGTATTTTCAACATCTGCACATGGCATCTTCTTACATCATCAATGCTATTGACAACACAACATAAAGGCAGGATGGCCGGGTGGTCTAAATGGCTGGGTTAAGGCATCAGTCGCTTCGGGGGCGTGGGTTCGAGTCCCACTCCTGTCATTTTGTTGACATTCTTATATATAGTATTGTTGCCTCTATTTTGAACACTTGCATGTCGTATCTTCTACCATCATCCATGCTTTTGACCACACAACATACAAGCAGGATGGCTGAGTGGTCTTAGTCGCTGGTTTAAGGCAACAGTCACTTCGGTTGCTTTGGTTCGAGTCCCTCTCTTGTCATTTTGCTGACATTCCTATACAAAGTATTGTTTACTGTATTTTCAACACCTGCACATAGTATTTTCTACCATCATACTGGCTATGGAGCACACAACATACATGCAGGATGGCCGAGGGGTCTAAGGCACTAGTCATTTTTCTGGTGTGGGTTGGAGTCCCACTGCTGTCATTTTGTTCACATTCCTATACAAAGTATTGTTTCCTGTATTTTGAACACCTGCACATGGTATCTTCTTCTATCATCCATGCTATTTACTACACAACATATATGAAAGATGGCCGAGTGGTCTAAGGCGCTGGTTTAGGCACCAGTCTTTTCGGTGGCGTGGGTTCGAGTCCCACTCCTGTCATTTTGTTGACATTCCTATACAAAGTATTGTTTCCTTTATTTTGAACACCTGGACGTGGTATCTTCTACCATCATCAATGCTACTGACCACTCAACATACAGGCAGGATGGCCGGGTGGTCTAAATGGCTGTTTTAAGCCACCAGTCCCTTCGGTGGCGTGGGTTCGAGTCCAACGCCTGTCATTTTGTTGGCATTCCTATACAAAGTAATGTTTTCTTTCCTTGGAACACCTACACATGGTATGTTGTACCATCATCCACGCTATTGACCAAACAACATTCAGATTGGACGATGAGTGGTCTAAGGCGCTGGTTTAAGACACCAGTCACTTCGGTGGCGTGGGTTTGAGTCTCACTCCTGTCATTTTGTTGACATTCCTATATATAGTATTGTTGCCTGTATTTTGAACACTTGCAAGTGGTATCTGCTACCATCATCCATGCTATTGACCACAAAACATACAGGCAGAATCGCCAAGTAGTCTAAGGCGCTGGTTTTAGGCACCAGTCACTTCGGCGGCGTGGGTTTGAGTCTCACTCCTGTCCTTTTGTTGACATTCCTATATATAGTATTGTTGCCTGTATTTGAACACTTGCACGTGGTATCTGCTACCATCATCCATGCTACTGACCACAAAACATACATGCAGGATTGCCAAGTGGTTTAAGGCGCTGGTTTTAGGCACCAGTCACTTCGGTGGCGTGGGTTCGAGTCCCAATCCTGTCATTCTATTGACATTCTGATACAAAGTATTGTTTCCTTTATTTTGAACAACTGGACTTGGTATCTTCTACAATCATTATTGCTATTGACCATAAAACATACAGGCAGGATGGCCGAGTGGTTTAAAGCGCTGGTTTAAGGCACCAGTCACTTCGGTGGCGTGGGTTTGAGTCCAACTCCTGATTTTTTTTGACATTCCTATACATAGTATTGTTTACTGTATTTTGAACACCTGCATATGGTATCTTGTATCATCATCCACGCTATTGACCAAACAACATTCAGATTGGACGATGAGTGGTCTAAGGCGCTGGTTTAAGACACCAGTCACTTCGGTGGCGTGGGTTTGAGTCTCACTCCTGTCATTTTGTTGACATTCCTATATATAGTATTGTTGCCTGTATTTTGAACACTTGCACGTGGTATCTGCTACCATCATCCTTGCTATTGACCACAAAACATACAGCCAGGATGGCCTGGTGGTCTAAAAGGCTGGTTAGTGGTCTAAGGCGCCAGTCCCTTCGGTGGCGTGGGTTCGAGTCGCTCTCCTTTCATTTTGCTGATATTCCTATACAAAGTATCCTTACCTGTATTTTGAACACCTGCACATGGTATTATCTACCATCATCCATGCTATTGACAATACAACATACAGGTAGGATGGCCGGTTGGTCTGAGGCGCTGGTTTGAGGCATCAGTCACTTCAGTGGCGTGGGATCGTGTTCCACTCTTGTTATTTTGTTGACATTCCTATACAAAGTATTGTTTCCTTTATTTTGAACACCTGGACGTGGTATCTTCTACCATCATCAATGCTATTGACAACACAACATACAGGCAGGATGGCCGGGTGGTCTAGATGCCTGGGTTAAGGCACCAGTCCCTTCGGTGGCGTGGGTTGAGTCCCACTCCTGTCGTTTTGTTGGCATTCCTATAGAAAGTAATGTTTCCTTTCTTTTGAACACCTGCACATGGTATTTTGTACCATAATCCATGCTATTGACCAAATAACATACAGATGGGATGGGCGAGTGGTCTAAGGCGCTGGTTTAAGGCACCAGTCACTTCGGTGGCGTGGGTTTGAGTCTCACTCCTGTTATTTTGCTGACATTTCTATACAAAGTATTGTTTCCTGTATTTTGAACATCTGCACATGGCATCTTCTTACATCATCCATGCTATTGATCTCACAACACACAGGCATGATGGCTAAGTGGTGTAGGGTGCTGGCTTAGGGCAGTAGTCTTTTTGCTGCTGTTGGCTCGAGTCCCACTCCTATAATTTTGTTGACATACCTATACATAGTATTGTTGCCTGTATTTTGAACACCTGCACGTGGTATCTTTTACCATCATCCATGATATTGACTACACAACATACAGGCAGGATGTCCGAGTGGTCTGAGTCGTTGGTTTAAGGCAACAGTAACTACGGTGGCGTTGGTTCTGGTCCCACCCCTGTCATTTGAGTGGTGTAGTTTGCTGGCTTATTAGACAATTAAACAACCAGTAAATAAATTTATCTTCGTCTTTTAGAAGGAAATTTTAATGCTAGTTTCATTGTGACCATAGTTAATCGAAATATATGGTTTAGAAACCTATTGTTGTATCTTTATGTGCAAGTTTTTAAAACTGAGAGTGCACAGTCTTTTGTTTTGCAATTGTTTTAGCCAACAAGGTAATGGTTGAGTGAAAAGACCAAAACGCTTTTTTTGGTTCCCTAGCCAGAAATATTTGTTATTTAGAAAAGATTCTACAATATTCAGCATCATATTTATATAAATAATATTTACATGTAAAATTTTAACAATAAAGAGAGAGGATAAGGCATACGTTGTGCACGTTCAAGTACTGCTCAACAGCTACTGTGAAACAAAGAAGTACAACAATAGGGTTTCCTAACCATGTATTTCGATAAACTATGTTGTGACTAATACCAGGTCTCTTGTTTTTTTAATATCAACTTTTGAAATCTGATGCCTTTCCACGCCTAAATAGAAAGTCCTGTATTCCCTGTCTAAAAAATTTTCCTACTCAGAGGGGTGCATCATCTCATTCCTTTATTTTCTCTTTTTCTCATTTTTTCAGCTTGTTGAAGTTGAAGTCTGCATTAATTTTCAGATAAATAGATAGATAGATTATATGAGATTATATGAGCAACTTACACAGTGGCGTTCGTGGGGCCTATTTAAAATATGCAGCAAGAGAAACTTGAGAATCCTAAGCTATTGTGAGACCTCGGAAATTACAAAATGTTAAGAACTGCCAGGAGCGTCGTCCCCTGGACCCCTACCTGGTCCCTGCGCTGGACACGCTGAGGAGGTTAAAGCACCCCAGACCCCAAGTTTGTTTAGCTTTATTGCTTGCAAATCATGACGAGACCGAAACCCCCATTATCCCTTTTTGTAATTTGCCCCCCCCTACTAACAATTTCTTAAAAAAGGCTCTGATTGCATGTATTCAAATGTGATAGACATCCCTTAGTTTTGCGTAGGGATAATTGTTTATTGTGATAGGTGGAGGTGCTGTATTCTGCGTGGCAGCACTGATCTACATTCAACTTAATGAGTCGAAACAAAATGGCGTTCAAGTCTAAATGGTTCGACCGCTGGATGGCCAGAAGTTTTCACATTTTGCTGACGACCGGTGTCGTCCTGATTCTCTTCTTAAAAGACACAGGTAAATTTTGAGTTGAACTGAAAACGTGTTTATTCAATTACCTAGCTTTAGGCTTAAAAGGGGTTTAGATAGGGAATAGGGCGACGTTCGAGATTTTGGCCTCTCAAACTACTGTCAACATTTTCTGCAGTTTTTGGATAATAACGGATAAGATAAACTTGAATATTGGAGCAATCTATCTTGAGACATTAAGGAGGAATTTAAACTTGAAATTTTTATATTAAGTAAAGTCAAAGTTAATAAATTGCTTCAACCATACAGGGCGACAGTCATCTATGTAGTTTCAACTTGGTTTTTATGATGTCAATTATGAATGTGGAATTCTTTAGGAAGACCCAATTCGCATTTGCTATCCTCCAAGGGGTCCGTGAACACTTTCAACCAAGTTCAGAATCAGAAACCTGTAAGTCCTGCCAGAGAGGAGGGGATGCAGGACAGCTAGGAGTCTAGGGCTATCGCAGTTAAGTCGAAACGTAGTATACTACGAAGTTGTAATATAAGAGCTGTTATGTGAATATCAGGCTAAAAATCAAATCAATCGTGCCGCAAGCAGTATTTCAACATTTTATTTATTTCTAAGATGCTTTGGGGCTTTGATTGAGGTCATTTGTGTTGTGATAGATGAACAGGGGCGGACTGGCCCACCAGGAAGCCGGGAAATGTTCGGGTACGTGGGCCCCTATCAAAATGAGTTTTTTCAATTTTCCTTAATAGAAGCCACGGTATTGAAAAAGATAGAGTTAGTTCTATGGGCCCTGAGCAGTAACTATATGTCAAAAATCAAAGCATCATGACTTTGACCACCCACTGTTGCTGGCTACTTAATTGGGTTTGTGGCTTGCTAAAGGGGTGTTTTTAAAACGAAGACCGGAGACCAAAGATAGAAAACGAAGACGAAGACATATAAACCATAATTCAATAGAGAGTAGATTTTCAACATCCAGTGCAAATGGACCTCTTATTTGGCAAATTGTTTGATGAATAAACGTAATCCGAGGAACTTAAGCGCGAAAGTTTTGTTCTTCGTTTTGCAGAATGACCCCCTCAATCTGCAAAATGAAGACAGCCTCCAAAATGCCACGAAAGTTGATGAATGTGGATGATGAATTCAACCAAGATGGTACCCAGTCGTTGTGTTTCTTCAAATAGGCACAAGGACACAAATGTTCACGGACCTTACGATTGTCATTTACAAGATGTCTTCGTTTTGCAGAATGACCCCCCTTAATCTGCAAAACGAAAACAGCCTCTAAAATGGTACGAAAATTGATAAATTCAACCGAGATGGTACCTAGTCGTTGTGTTTCTTCAAATAGGCACAAGGACACAAATTTTACACCACACAGACCGTACGATTGTCATTTACAAGATGTCTTTGTTTTGCAGAATGACCCCCCTTAATCTGCAAAACGAAGACAGCCTCCAAAATGCTATGAATATTGATAAATTCAACCGAGATGGTACCCAGTCGTTGTGTTTCTTCAAATAGGCACAAGGAAACAAATATCACACCACACATACCTTACGATTGTCATTTACAAGATGTCTTCGTTTTGCAGAATGACCCCCTCAATCTGCAAAAGGAAGACAGCCTCCAAAGTAGAACTGATTTGGTGAAAATTTGAGACACTGGTCTTTTGTGTTTAAATTTGGAGGACAAAGGTAGAACCAGCTCACAGGTAAACTTAGGATTTTGAGGTTAAAATACTTGATTTTTGTGAAAAGTTGATTGAGTAGGAAGAGTGTTTAAAATTTTACCTCTGTTCCAAAAAATGGTTGTTTCGGGCAGGAAAGTCGTACTGTGCAATAAAAGAATCGGTTCTTTTTTCCAATTCCTTTGGACTAACATGGGGTCAAATTTTTTACAGTACTTGCCGGCACTGGTTTCTCCTAAGTTCTAGTATACTTTTGCTACCAAATCTTTCTAAATGAGTTTCTTATATTTTCAATTCCGGAAGTTTAGAGTTACTCTCTTTTTGTTAGAAGGGCTCTCAAATTACCCTACTTAGATCTCAAACAAGTAATAACATAAGTCCCACTCAAAACAGTTTTCAAAACAGCTGCTATCACGTATCACTGTACAGTGTTAAAATATTTTTGGGTGACCTGAGAAAAATTATAGCTGCAATAAATACAAATTAAAAAAGTTTCTTAAAAGCTTTTTTAATTCAGGTTGGGTAGTTAAATGTAGATTCCATTCAAATTTAATGGAAAAATTGGTAGTTAGTTTGAACTGTCACCGATAAATTGCTAGTTTTGTTAAATTATAAGATCTCTACTTGATTTAATTGTTAAAATTTGTAGCTTTTTCAAATTTCGTAGATGAACTGGTAGTTTGTTCAAATTTTCGCAGAGAAATTGTTAGTTCTGTTCAATCTGAGAAAAATTTAGTAATCACTGCAACACAACGACTGGGTACAATCTCGGTTGAATTTATCAATTTTTTTTAGCATTTTGCAGGCTGTCTTCGTTTTGCAGATTAAGCGGGGTCATTCTGCAAAACGAGGACATCTTGTAAATGACAATCGTACGGTCCGTGCGGTGTAACATTTGTGTCCTTGTGCCTATTTGAAGAAACACAACGACTGTTTACCATCTCGGTTGAATTCATCATCCACATTCATCCACTTTCGTGGCATTTTGGTCTTTGGAGGCTGTCTTCGTTTTGCAGATTGAGGGGGTCATTCTGCAAAACGAAGACCGAGACTTTCACGCTTAAGTTCCTCGGATTACGTTTATTCATCAAACAATTTTCCAAATAAGAGGTCCATTTGCACTGGATGTTGAAAATCTACTCTCTATTGAATTATGGTTTATATGTCTTTGTCTTCGTTTTCTATCTTCGGTCTTCGGTCTTCGTTTTATAAACACCCCTTGCTAAAGCTTGTCTTTGTTAGGCCTAAATTATTGTGGCATATCAAAGCACTTGACACTTGTTTCCCAATGATTCTTGGGTATTTAGTTTGGCTGTATTTGTATTGCTTGTGTGTACTTTCTATTAACATGTGCAACGAGAATCTCCTAATGGAAATTTTAAAACCATTAAGCCATTTTAAGACCTCAGAAGTAGGGAGATCTCAGGAGCTCTCGGGGGTTCGTCCCCGCTACCCCCATCAGGGCTCTGCCCTGGACCTGCTAGGGGTCTCACATCTGCCCCAGCTGTTCTTGGCAATGACCAAAGGTTATCGCGTTTTAGGCCCCCCAAACTCAATTTCCTGGTGGACAATTTGCTTCCCAGTCCGCCCCTGTAGATGAAGGCCTAAATGTATAAGACAATAAGATGGGAAAAATTTCCATTAAATCATAAAGATTGCTGGAGATTACCTAATTACAAATATCATGCTAACATGCATCAATATGATTTGAATATCATGCTAATACCATTATCGAGATTTCCTCAATTGGATTACCTCAGATTACCTCAATCGGATCATGTTAAAAATTGGAGCCTGTTTTGTTGACATTTCTAATGTCAGTCCCATTTTCATATGTAAAATGATTATGCGACTGACAGACAAAACTTCTGAATTAGGGCTGTCCATCACTATTCAGTTAGCAGTGAACTCTGCGAATAGCAGTGATGTGTAACAATTATTCGTTTGAACCGTATTTTCAGGCTATTCGAATAGGTGTGATCAATTGATGAGTCAACTAATCGATCAACTAGTCGCCACTTTGTTTTCAAGAAAAAGTAACTCAGATCGGTCTGAGACATTTATGTCAAAGCACTGCAAATTAGCTGATCTTGGTGATATTCAAACCGACTTGAAATTTCACAAACTGTGCACTTGTTGTGGCTGACAATATTTGATTGAATGATATGAAATTCATATCCATTTTTATGGTGAAAGTGCTGTTTATTCTTTTGTCGATTTTGAAGCTAGGAAGAAAGGCTTTTTAAGTTAAAAATGACCGAATGTACTGATCAATTGCATTTTGTTGAAAGCAATAACTATGCTCACATTTGAATTCAATTTATTGCATCTTCTATTCAAATTCAAATCATCTTCATGATTATCCTGTTTGGGTTCAGTTTTGTAAGCCACAATTTGCTCATTTTATCATATTTTAATGTTACTTACTTTAGCTGCTTCGTTTTTGATTTCTCAATAATGGTACTTGAGCAAGTGGAGCTTAGTGTATTTTATCAAATGGGTGTCTAGTTTTAGTGTCAGCCACTAGAGTTACTCATTTAATAAATTTAATGCATCTTTTTATCAAATGTGCTCTGTAGTCTTATTAGGCTATGTTTCATTGGTTGCTCTGTAGTAGCAGAATGTTACTCTTTTATTCATTTTGAGATTTTGTAATACCTGTAGGAGGGAAAAAATTATAATTAAAGCAACTCTTTTGATGGAAGAGGGGGCTCACAAAACACGTAAATTGACCTAAATCCACATATTTTGCTCTTTTAACCATTTTGTTGACAATAATTTCAGTATTTTGATCCCTAATAGCATATTCATTTTAGAGGTTAGATTTAAAATTTTCCAAAAACCCCTTTTTGAGTTTTTCCCATCTCAAAGTATATCAGATGTTTTGAACATGATCATTAGAAAAACATTCTACTTCTAGAAGGCCTTCAAACAATGACACTATATGTTTTCTCGTAGCATCTAAAATAGGATATGGCTCAGAGGTTTACAGTGTAGCTAAAAATAGAAATCTTAAAGAACTACTAACGCTGCAAAACAGAATACTTAAAGTCATTTACCTGAAGAAACACAGATTTGCTACGAATCTAACTATAGAATAAGAGAATCTTGCATGAGATGGGGCGATTAGGGTTCAAAATTCAGGGGCTCGCTTATGGGACAATCTAAAGACACCTCTAAAATCAATATCAAACAAAAAAAACATTAAACTGCAAAGTGAAGGAAAACTTCATTGCAGCCTATTTCATATAAGTTGATCTTAAAAATATCTGAACAATTTTATCATTATATTAGTTTATAGACCTTTACCTATTTTCATAAACGTATTTTCGTAGAATAGGTACTACGTTAGGACCTGGCCTTACGCTTGTGCGAAACCCGTGTTAAAAACAGGGGCATTGTGCTGGGAACTTCTGGCAAGAGCAACTTCAAGAACAATGGAAATAAAATAGGTAGATGTTAGAGCATTAGGCTGGGGTAAACCTCAAGGGTAGAAAAATATGAACTTTCCACCTTGGTGAGAAACCCATTTGATCAATTAGAATTCCCTGACCCAAAATTCTAAGAAGAAACAATTATTGCAACTAAAATAAAAATAATGATGAGCCTTAAGGCTTGAAAACTAGTGCCTTTTCTTTGTTTGCAATTAACCGTATTCTAGACCCTAGCTTCGCAAACAAAATTGCAAAAGAAAGGACACAGTGTCAAACATTTCGAGTTTCAGCATCACTTAATATTTGTGCATTCAGGCAGTATTTCTTTGTTCTGGACTCTTTGCCTTACATTTTGTGTCAGGGGCTGTCAGGAATGATCAAAGAGAGTTTTAGGTAAATTCTGTATCAAAGGATTAAACCATCATTCAGGATTCTGTGTAGCTCCTGGGCGATCTGCCTTTTTCTGTATGGGTATTCTTGATTCTTTTCCAAGACATTTAATGTTCAAGAATTAATTGGCCTATACTCTTTCATATACAAGAAACCTAGCTCAAGCTTTACTAGTGAAGGAATTCTTAAATTTTCTATTGTTCTCTTTTGTGAAGGGAAAACAATAGAAAACAATAAATTGTTATTTCCATAAAAGTCAACAGTGAGTTTCCTATGAAGTAGTTGAAAATTATTTGATGAGTGTGGTGATAAGTACGAGGAATAAATGAACAAATTGTTTAGAGCATCATGTCTATAGCATCTTTTAAGTAGTACCATGTAATCCAAAAAAGCACAAAACACTGACGTTTCAGCCTTAAATCGCGTCAATTACCAATAAATGATACTGTGCAGAGTAATGCAGAGTGTGATTAATACATTGGTTTTGGCATATTTTGCTATTAATTTTTTCTTTTATTGTACTTTCTTATTTGATTTAGGTTATTTCTTCGCGTTGTTTTTGTACTTTTTATCTTGAATCTTACTGTTAATTTTTCGTTTAATATTTTTTTTCAATGCCAATAAAATTTCATGCCTGCAAGGCAGCAATAGGGCAAATTCCTCGATAGCTCATCTGACTCCTTTTTATTTACCCTGAGCTTTATCTATTTGTATCCTGTAAGTAAGTATGAAATTCGAATTGAATTGTGTCGATTAATAAAATCGCGTATCGAGTTTTTCGTGATAGATATCCCGTCGAGACAGGCAGCCGTTTTGAGTTGAAGGCATATTTGCTTAGCCTGGGCACGGACACAGACACTTTCAGATGTGTAGTACAGTAGAATCCCCATTACTCGAACAAGCAAGGGACGATCAAAATAGTTCGAGTTAGCAAATGTTCGAGTTATCGAGGCGTTCGATAACATGAATAAGGTTAAAGGGGACTGCCAAATCTATTCGAGTTAGCGAGGGTTCGAGTTATCGCATGTTCGAGTTATCGGAATTCTACTGTAGATGCTTTTGAAAGGGGTTTGTTCTGTCCACAGGTTAACTTTTTAACTTTAGCTTCACACTTTTTCCCCTTGACATGAATTACTGTTGCAATATCCATACCAGGAAATGTGCAGAAAAGCCGACTTTTTAATTTTGAGGAGAAGCAGGATGTGGAAAATCAATTTAGATTACAAATTACAAATAACACTTTACAAATTCTACAATTTACTTCATCTTCTTTCCATTTGTGTAGACCTAAGAAAATCGATGGAAGAAAAGCAACTCATTTATCCAGCCAGCTTCCTGACGTTGGTTGCCTTTTCTATGGTCAGTTACCTAGTAACGAGTCTCATGGATCCAGGCTATGTGACTCAAAAGTCCAACGTTAACGTTGAAGATGGCTTGCTGATGGAAAACAAGGTAAGGCCGAGATCCTCATTACTGATTATACCGGTGGTATGATGTCTCAATGATGTCTCCCAAGTTCAACCATGTTTGCCCGACCACTAGAAATTGGTGCACTCCACTGTTTCTTAAATCTCCTTCCTTCCAAATACCCTCTGATGATTTTTTGTCAGTCACTTCTCTCATGTTTTCATTGCATAGACCCCTGACACTCTAATTTTAATATTCGGCAAGTTTTAATGTTGAAATAAAAAGTCATAATAAATATTTTCATCGGTGCATTTTTTTTCTAAACGAAATGATAAATAAGCGTCTGTCTGAGATTGATGTAGCATAGAAGCAACTTGTTACCACTCACAGATGGTCCAGTAGCACGAACAATAAATCATTATCTAAATAGACCTAGTGGAAAATGCTTCTGTCCTACTGTACCCGATCAATTGGTTTTGATTCCGACTCCGAAATTCCCAAAGAATTTTGACCTGCTCTGCTGATGATGCAAAAAGATTCCCATTGTAGTTTGAGCCTTGACAGAAAGGGTTCATTGGGGCTGTTACTGTGGCTAATAATTCCATGCTTTGTCTCACTAGGAGCCGGAAGATCCATTAATGGAACTCACAAACAATCACGACGAGAGCGAACACAACCAAAATGAATCAAGCAGAATGATACTTCCCGAGGGGAACGCATTAAAACTACGACGATGCGGCTACTGCGAAATCCTGCAACCACTGCGAGCGAAGCATTGTGAAGAGTGCGGCTACTGCATCAGGAGATACGACCACCACTGTCCGTGGCTGGCCACTTGTGTGGGCGAAAAAAATCATCGATTCTTTTGGGTTTTTCTCGGCATTGAAAGTGCCTTGATTGGCTGGGCCATTTCAATCGTCTGGTATGCTTTCATTTTCCTGGCAACTCTAACGTTCCCTTTTCTATACACTTGCTTGAAGCCTACAAGAGCTAGTTTTTCCATAATCAATTTCTTGTGCGGCGAGGAAAATAAGAAACATGGAAAACACAATAGTTACTGCAGAACAGCATCTGAGAATCATCAGGGTAGTACGTGAGAAAACAACACAAATGAAACCTATCCAAAATTATATCCAGAGTAATAGGGAGTCGGATTGGCTCTCGTTCTATGCAATACAATGCGGATGATTTGTCCTTCTTTAGAACACCATCGGCATTCGAAAAAGCAGTGCTTAACAGGAAATACCGAATCGAAAAAAACCGAAATAAATTTTGTGGATAATCCAATAGGATAGGGCTTAAATAAATCTGTGCTACCTGACCCAGCGCTATAAATTTAGCTATGTTTCAGATTTTCTTACCATCCTTAAGTTCTTTTCGGAATCGAAGAATGTGGTTTACTTTTGTTAATGCCTTGACAATGCCTTTTAATGCCTTGTTTTCATTCCCTTCAAGGAAATCTTTCAAGCACGAAAACAGCGCCAAGGAATGGTTCTCGATCAACTGGTTATTTCTCTTGCTGATAGCTTTTCTAGGCTTGTCCCTGCTGGCCGTGGTCTTACTCTTCTCGTGCCACTCCTACATGATGCTTACAGCTCAGACGACGTGGGAGTTCATGTCCCGACCGCGCATCAGCTATCTCAAGCACTTTCCCGAAGACGAGAATCCCTTCCACCAAGGCTACTTCAAAAACACGTTGGTGTTTCTATGTTATTGTAAACCGAGGACTTGGGAGAAACTCATCAGTAAGAAACTCGCTTGGAAGTGAAATATTGGGATACTGCGTGTCCAATAAAGTACTCCTGTTTGGTTTAGAGCGGTAAAACAGGCCTACCATCTCGAATCTGCACAATACAGTGAATAGTAGAGTTTAAGCCTGGTTTCCCACATAGCCGTAACCGAGGGGCAAAGCAACCCCTAAAAATTTGTACACTTGGCCAGAAATTACTATTGTTCTAATGAAAATCTCTTGAAAATCTACTGTAAAGAGAACCCTTTGTTCTTGAAAACATATCATACACCTGTAAAGGGAGGTGAAATAACCCCGTTGTAGTCTGCTACAGTCAGCGGCGTAGCTACCTGGGCCTGGTTGTTCAAAACCCCGATTAGCCCTAATCTAGGATTAAAATGCCTAATCGGGGATTAAAATCTAAACTTGGATTAGTTTGCGTTGTTCAAAAACCGATTTATTAACTTTAATACACCTCTGGAGGTGTATTAAAAGCTTAATCGAGGTATTAGATGAATAAAAGTTACTAATATCTTGGCTACTTTGACTAATTTTAGCTTGCATTGAGGCATAGGCCTTATACGTATTTTCCTTCGTTCACAGCTTAGTTTTTGTTTGGTCACCATTGCTGTTTTTTATACAATTTCGCAGAGTTAACCGGGGATTAGCAATACTTAATCCTGGATTAGCTAATCGAGGGCTAAAAATGGCTTTGAACGATGCTGTTTAATAATGGGCTAAACCTGGATTAACCTCTAATCCTAGATTAGGTTGATCGGGGTTTCAAACAACTGGGCCCTGAGTTAAACCACAACCTGGCTGCTAATGTTTCCAATACATCCCAGACGGTAATCAGTTTCTAATTGAAGTTGCGCAATTATTTTGAAAATAAACCGCAGACACCTAAAATCGAACTCTTTAAGGGTCCTAACTGGCATTCCTGTTAACCAACCAGGGTATCTATGTCTGAGTTAGCACAAGTGGACTCCATTTATGTTAATCTGCAGATTCTAAATCGCGAACATTTACCATTCCTAATTTCACTAGGGTTTTTCTGAGACACTTGGTAGTTAAGATGTATTGGTATTAAGGGTATCACCCGGTCATCATTAAACATAGTATGTATTTTGTACCTTATGAAAAGCCCTAGAAAGTTGTAATGCGCTGCTCTTATGCTTTGGGTCCCAACTTTCGTGATGCAGTGCATTCAAACGAAAGAATTTTGATAGATATACATCAATTCTTATTTTTGACTTTGTTACATGGGTATCGTAATGGGTCCTTTAGTTTTGAATGAGGTATTTTAGTGATTAAAGTATGACGGCTAGTATCATTAGATTTGTACTAGAGAATAAACACAAACTGTATACTATTAGACTCAGGTGACAAGAGGGAATCCAATGATAGAAACATTATTGACAAATACCAATAAATGGAATTTCGAGACAGATCTAATAGTAAAAAATGGAATCTACTAGGGTAAAATACACGGGGTAGGATCACTAGCTTTGTAATAATATATAATCTTAATTTTTCCCATTTTGCTCTTTAATGCAAGAACTAGTAGGTTTTAGAGGATCCGAGATTACCAATAAAAGCTGAATGAAAATGAGATATTGCAAGCTTAAGCTATGAATGCAAGACTATGCAACTACTCATTTTACCCCGTGTTACCCATTTTACCCTAGTGTACGCTACAGCCGTTGTAAGCTATTCTAAGCAATCTGTTTATTTGGTGCCCGTCAATGATCAACGTTTTCAAATGTAATCTGTAACTCTGATATGTAAACGCTCTTTGAAGCTGGTGAAGCTATATCTGAATATCTCAGCTCGAATTGAAAAAATGTTTCACACCTTGTAAAGAACTTTTGAACTTTTCTCGTTTAGCGGTTATTCTATTTCGATTTATATCAAGTGAACAAGGAACTTTGGTTTAGAAGACCGACGGAAGACGATGCGCAAAACCAATTCTCAAGGGGTGGTAATTGGTCCTAAAAACTTTTATTAAATCAATATCAAAAATGTATAAAAATATAATAAATATATCGAAATACTTTGCATACCGTTCGGAAATTGTTTTTGCGTGCTGGCAACTAATATTTGATGCAGCAGCAATAAGGCTCTGTTCACAATATACCGGATGGTTTTCGGGGCGCCTTTATTCTCATGCCGAGTTGGCCAATCAGAAACGAGGTAATAGATAGGTGAGAAACAGCCAATCATAAACGAGGGTCTAGTAATAAAACAATAAACTTTTATCGAAAGAGCCTAGTGGAAAAACTCACTCATTCTGCTTGCACAAAAACCCGTGGTTTTGCATTGCTGACAATAGGCTGGAGCACAAATGATATCAACAGCAATAAATATGTTATGTTAACTCCAAATAAAAGACAAATATTAAAACTCTGCTACACAATCAGCGTGCTAGCCACACTGCACTCAATTTGTTATAAGAAACCATGCTAAATCTTGCTTTTTTAGCTTTGAACCCGATCATGGTATGAAAAGTCTCTCAAACACAAAATATGTTTTCCTTTAATTACAATTCTGTGCCAATGAAATGTAATGAGCTGACTTTGATATCCCATCTTGTAAAGACACGGTGAAAAACTTCTCAACTCTTTTGATTCAAACAAAACGGTGAAAAACTTCTCGACTCTTTTGATTCAAACAAAACACCCTACCAAAGTTTCTTTACTTTTGAAGATCTGGCCCTTCGGTTTTTTATGAACGTTTCTTTATAAACAAATGAGTGTATTAGAAACATTTTTAAACAAAAAGTTTAAGAACCAAACGAGAGCAGCAGAATGAACGGGATTCGAGGCTGCAGGCGGTCACCGCAGAGAACACGATAAACAAAGATGAAGCATTGCCGAAGCTCTGTTTAACTGCGAAAGGCCATTGATCAAGGCAGTCCTGAAACCAAAATCATAATTATATAGGACCGCACTCATGAATATTAGGTAAAGAATGTAAATTTAACACAAAGATAAAGTAAAATCTGGCAGAGTTCGGGAGTGTCCATAAAGCGAGTCACTAAGAAGTTAGAGATTCAGCACGCACTTGTACGAGGCGGTAAATAGGAAATCACAATGGGCAACCTCTTTAATGTACTGTTATGTGTGTTTAGTAATGTGGAGGATGTTTAGCACTGTGGGGGGATACCATTTATACATTGTAGGGTGTTTATTACTGTAGAGGATGTTTTGTACTGCAGTAGGATACCAACAATACATAGGAGGTGTTTAGTACTGCGGGGAGATACCATCAATACATTGGATCGTTTTTAGTACTGTGGAGGATGTTCTGTACTGCAGTGGAATACCAACAATACATAGGAGGTTGTTTAGTACTGCGGTGAGATACCATCAATACATTGGAGGGTGTTCAGTACTGTAGAGCCGCAACCATCAGTTGAGGGAAGACGTACTTTGTGCTCTGAAACCAACCGTTATTTTGTGGTAAATATTTTGATCTTCAACGTCATATGAGCAACATTTATGTTCGTTAATCTTCGAATTTGGTTCACTCTGCTAAACCACTTCATTAATGATCAATAATATTATTAGTTTTACATATCTTATTCGTTTCATTTCATCCACGATAAGACCAAATTTCTATAAACAAACGGTATCGAAGAGCTAGTATTGCAAGATAAACGTGACTATCTTTAGTTAGCAACAAGTTGAATGAGACCATTTTTGAAACAACTCCAAGTTATATTGGCATAGTTATGACACGTCTACTAGAAATGAATTCAAGTTTACAGATTAGGCCATATTTCTAACGTTTCGGAGAAGCACTTCTCATCCCTATCTTCAGAAGTCACAGGTGAAAGAAGCACGAGGCTAAATAAATGCTTCTTTTATAAGTGATTTCGCAAGATGGAACAAAGTGCTTCTCGACGTTAAGAACCTGATCTGTAAACTTGAATTACCTGGTCTGTAAATTTAAATTTCTAGTGCACGTGTCATAGCTATGCAACTGTATTTGCAGTGGTAACTGTACTTGGAGATAAAACATAACTCGGAATTATCTCGTAACATTGTCTCATCTACTTATCGCTAAATAAAACTTGTAATGTTTATTGTTGTAATCCTGGCTCTTCGAATTCTCATAAAAGTTCGGTTTCCTACCAACAGTAATATTTCAACAGAGTAGCGACTCCTAAATAACATCTTTACTGATCAATAATATCATTAGTTTTGAAAATCCTCTCCGTTTCTTCCAAGCGCGATGAGAGCAAGTGAAAACAAGATGAAGGTTATGGGATCAAAAAGGTTTAAAAAGGAAAGAACATCAAAATTACCTGCATGAATCGTCCAGACAGAACGATCGGAGCTCTCTCAAATTTACTTTATAATTCCTACACATGATCTATAAAAAAGAAAATATTCACATTGATAATATTACCAAGAAGGACAACAACACCAACAGCAACAACAACAAAAGACTACAATAACAACAACAACAAAATATAAAAACTACAACAACAACACACAGCACCGAACAACACCAATAACTGCCGGCACTCACATCTCAGCTTTCCAAGATGTAACCCCTGCTTATCATATCAAATTGAGAAGAATCGTTGGTGGCCACCAGCTACTTCGAGGCTAGGGATTCTGGACGGCGTGGGTTGTAAACCAAGCGTCAAAACAACTTTACATTTAGACGGTCAAGAGCATCCTTTTGTTACAGAACACAAAGGTTGGGGCGTTTGCTGAGTTTTTTAAGGGACGAAGAAGCGTCGAAATAACCATGAATTTATCATCAACGTGTTGGTAAAAGAATCATTTAGATGATAAAAAACAATTAAGAAATACAAATTCATCATTTAGACACTCATTCAGTCTCTTATGAAAACACCTACGAATAAACTTCATAATAATATGCACTAAGTTTTGGCTGCTTTTTAAATCAGTAACCGGCTAAAATAGTTTGGTCCACCCGATATATTGAGCGCAGAAACCAATGCAGTACGAAGACAGCAAGCATACCTTCCCGATAAACATATGTCCCCACTAAATAAAAATTAATGTCATGCAGGACTGGTAAATAATTAGCTCACCTTTTCCATGAACTCGGCAATGCAGTCCCCAAGATCATTTGCCTCCAAAGGGCAGGCCAATACACTGTAAAAGAATATTCAACAACATATACAATCAGGTGGTGGACAAAGGACATGTACTTTTCAATAGATGGATGCAAACGGCTGGGTATTTTAGTGCGGATGGGACATCATGCTCCATTACTATATAACAACTATAGATGTGAGAAATAACGGGACATCTCATATCTTACTTCAAAAAAACTTCCCGTCATCTTTTTTCTAAATAAGATAATTCCGTACCCCTGTATGGCATGCACAAGTCGATCCAAACTTGGCACAAGAAGCTGTAAGAATCTTAGAGCCTCGTCTTTAGATGGCCTCTGTTCCGTGTTATCAGCCGAAACACCATAGGGATTAGGATATTGAAGCGAATCGAATATTGTTGAACTAAAAGAAAAAGCAAACGAACAATTTAACATGCAATGATTCCAACGACAATTTAAAACCATTGAAAAAGTAATCATCCCCAGAGAGTGATAACCATAAAAGTTTAAAGTTCTTTTTATAGAATTCCCAACAATAATTCATACCATTAATGCAATATTATTAACTTCATGTCTAAAATTCAAATTTGTACATTTCATGCCAGATATATAAATTATGTTATTCACTCCAAGCTAAATATACGATATTGTTCACTTTATGCATAATATGCAATAATGTTCACTTTATGCCTGACATTCAATGCTACTCACTTTATGCCTAATATGCAATGCTACTCACTTTATGCCTGATATTCAATGCTACTCACTTTATGCCTGATATTCAGTACTACTCACTATATGCCTGATATTCAATACTACTCACTTTATGCCTGATATGCAATGCTACTCACTTTATGCCTAATATGCAATGCTAATCACTTTATGCCTGATATTCAATGCTACTCACTTAATGCCTGATATTCAATGCTACTCACTTAATACCTGATATTCAATGCTACTCACTTTATGCCTGATATTCAATGCTACTCACTTTATGCCTGATATTCAATACTACTCACTTTATGCCTGATATGCAATGCTACTCACTTTATGCCTGATATTCAATGCTACTCACTTAATGCCTAGTATGCAATGCTATTTACTTAATGCCTAATATGCAATGTTGTTCACTTTATGCCTGATATGCAATGCTACTCACTTTATGCCTGATATTCAATGCTAATCACTTTATGCCTGATATGCAATGCTACTCACTTTATGCCTCATATTCAATACTACTCACTTTATGCCTAATATTAATTGCTAATCACTTTATGCCTAGAATGCAATGCTACTTACTTTATGCCTAGAATGCAATGCTACTCACTTTATGCCTGATATTCAATGCTACTCACTTTATGCCTAATATGCGATGCTACTCACTTAATGCCTAATATGCGATGCTACTCACTTTATGCCTGATATTCAATGCTACTCACTTTATGCTTAATATGCAATGCTACTCACTTTATGGTTGATATTCAATGCTAATCACTTTATACCTGATATTCAATGCTACTCACTTAATGCCTGATATTCAATGCTACTCACTTATTGCCTAATATTCAATGCTAATCACTTTATGCCTGATATTCAATGCTACTCACTTAATGCCTGATATTCAAGGCTACTCACTTAATGCCTGATATTCAATGCTTCTCACTTCATGCCTGATATGCAATGTTGTTCACTTTATTCTTGAAATATAATGTTGTTCACTTTACACTTAATATATTTATGCAATGTTATTTATTTTATCCATAATCTACCATGTTATTCATTTCATTCCTGATATGTAATGTTATTTACTTCATGTCTAACATCCAATGTTATTGTTCGCCTTAAGCCTAATATTCAATGTTCTTCACATGCCAAGTATGCAATGCTATTCACTTTATACCAAATATGCAATGTTATGCAATTTATGTGTAATATAAAATTCATTTTTTCATTCCTGAGATGCCATGTTATTCACTTTACGTCTTATATGCAATGTTGTTCATTTCATACCAGATATGAAATATTATTCACTTTACACCCAATTTGCAATATATACACTATGCTTATGCAATATCATTCATTCCTCTAACTTTTTTAGCTCCATCAAAAAGACTGACTATTCGAATGTGGTAAAAATCAGGCATGTTCTTATGCTTAACTAGCAATATGTATCTTACATGAAATCACACCGGCAAGAGAATTCGTAAAAAAATATAATTTTCTGTGTAGTAGGAACACTGTAGCAGAAAGCGGTAGGATCTTCATGCCACTGAACAAAAGGGGGTCAATGACAAAAGTACATTTTGTGATTCCCAGTACGTATGACACACGTCTCAGTGCAGCAGTTACGAGACTCTGCCATAGTGAAGATAAAATCGTACTAGACAATAGTATACTGAAAAACTAATGTATCGAGTTTGATGCTTCATAGCCAACTTAGGTATTTCGGCATTTAAACTTTGAAATGAAATTGTATCGGTATGAGGATTGACTTACCTGAGCGTAGTGACAGCTCTCCAGATTTCGTCAAACGAACTCATGACTCCAAAGTGAAGACCCGCTTTTGTTGGCGTCGTTGGAGTGGTAATGACTCCCTGAAAATATAATTCTTGATTTACTGATCATACCGTTGCACTGTAGAACTGTAGTAATAACGGGGGGCACATTGTGTTCTTAATCACATATCAATACAATCTTATGGGTTAAGAAACTTGCTAAGAATGTTTTCGTAACATAATTGGGCAGAGGACAAAAAACTGGTATCAAAGTTTGGCAGAGTTCATTATAAACAAATGAGTGTAGCAGATGGTTTTACCGTCGAGTCGGTTTCGTGCAGTATACTTGTCACACAATTTGATATTTCTTCGCTGGAAGCAGGACCATTCTCCAACCGCATCCTCTTGGGCAAGGTCGTGTCATCATCAGTGTTGCTTATTAGAGCTGGCGATGCAGCGGCGAGGGACTCCTTGCACCTCCGCTGTAATACTGTGACCGCGGCCAGGCATTTCGGCATCACTCCGTCGTAACTGCATGTGAATGAAAACAAATACAGAAGTGAATCGAATCGAGCCATGTCGTTTCGAGTCGGGTCGAATTAAATCAAATTGTATTGAATCATAACTTAAAAAATGTAGAGTCGTATCGAATCGAGTCGGATCAAATCAAAGAGTTAGAGGGAGATATAAGTTTGAAGTTACAAACATAAAGTCTTCAAGTGAAACAATATGCGTAAAAAAAGATGAACCCTAAGCATTTTTGTTTTCACTCGCCGTGCTGTTTGTGTTTGAAAGGATCCTTGAAAAGACCTACTCTCATTGCAAACTTGATAGAGCTGTTGAGGGACTAGCCATGCCCCAGGTTTCGGGTAGAGCCCCAATGATGCCCCCAAAAAATCAACCTTTTCTTACGGGCTCCTTAAAGCCACCAGCCTCGTAATAACTACCTTGGGTAGCCCTCCTTCTCGACGGTCCTGACAGTTGGTAGATATTTGATATGCATGGTACAACCAGAACTTAGAAAAAGAGTAGACTGCACTTTAGCCAAGAATTTTATGCCTTAAATCGAATGATAGAAATTTGACTGCATACGAACAGTAGTAAAGCGGCAGAAAATTTGAATGTGCCCAACATTCCGGACACAAAGGTTTCTTCTTGAGTATAAAGTATTTGAGGGGGCCTCAGTCCCCTAAAACCTATTTGCAATTAGCATTTAGTTTAGCGAGCTTGCTTTTTGTTGAGGAGGGTGAGACCAATCGGAAACATAGCGAAACATAATAACTACTGAAGCCTTGCGTCTAAGGCCCCGTTCACACGATGCCGGATTCACTTTCGTTTCGGATTCCAGAGGCAATCCGATACGAAATTTTCTCCAGTTCACACGATGCCGTATTCACTTTCGTTTTCTGCTCACACGACTACGCTCTGCTCCGCGCCCCCACAGGCCCACAACAATGCCTATTGTTAAAACAATTACCACTTGACAGCTAAGCATCGCGTGCTCTTGAGAGGGTATATAAGTTGGCGCCAAAAATATTTGCACCTCATCGAAAAAGAGGTTCTGGAACACAAAGCGTATCGGAATCATGCGTTCACACGAGCCCAAAAGCAATCCGGCATGAAAAGGGATCCGAAACGTTTCATTTCATTTTTTTTTTCATTTCATTTTTCATTTTTAATTATTTATACATGATAAACCATATCAGTTACAATAAAATGTTACTGTTTTACATTGGGTCATGTTAAAAAAACATACACAATAATGCTAATTAATATAATTTACAAATTAATGTTACAATTTATAAGAAAAATTTGTTAATAAAAAGCATGAAAATAACAAGCAAAAAACGAAAATTAAAGAGGCAAGCGCCCAAAAATAGAGATGTTATAGTGCCTAAATCTGGGACGCAAGTAAATTCATTTTAAGTTTGCGATTGAAACGCCCAAGGGTCGGTATCTTTTTTAATTCCGTATCTAAACTGTTCCATATTTTTGCCCCTCTATAAGCAAAGCAATTTTGCCCACCATTGGTGTGCAGAAAGTTCTCAAATCACTATGTGTATTACGCAGAACACGGGTACAATACACCAATTCATTTTAAAATCGAGGTCGCCAGCCTCGATCGCGCGAACGAGGTTCCGGGTGAAAGAATTTATTCGAAGTTTGTTTTCTTTGTGATTTTATTAGGCCTAGCTACGGCGGTAGAAAAGTTTGGCGTTGGTATTTTACTTTTGAAGTACTTACTCGTTTGTAATCCTGGTTGATTTATTCTTTCATCTTTGGAACAGCTTTTTTAAAAGCTTTAACAAGTACAAAGCTCTGATATTGGCGAAGCTAGCGACGTTAATAAGTTTAACAACGAAGCGAAGGCGAAGCGGAAGCTCTTTCCGCTTAGGCCAATCATCCATCATGGATTTGGATATGATTTCCCAGATGAAAGTGGAAGAGCTGAAAAGCTTCTTGCGTGCAAGAGGGCTCAGAGTCACTGGCCGAAAACAAGAGCTAATAGCAAGAGTGTTTGTTGCTTGTGAAAATGATGTGCCTGTTGTTAAAACTGCAGAAGAAGTACAAAAGGAAATTGTGACTGAATACAAGGCAAAGCTGTCCTTTGCTGACCAATGTATTCCGGATCCTTTTCAACTCGCTGAAGGGTGGTTGACGGAGAATGAAGGACTTAAATTTTGGCCAACAACTTTGTATCCAGATATTTTTAACTTTTTATCGTTTAATCCTTCGGAGCTGAAAAGTCAAGACCTTAATGACTACAAGACGTCTAAAGGTTACAGTTACTACGCAACAGGATGGCTGAAGCCACTATTATACCATCCAATATCCTCTTCAAGCAAATACTGTCTGATAAAGTCAACATGTAGGCCATCACAAAAGATCTCAGATGTCCCACATAAACTCTGGGTTTGTTTAAAGAAAGAAAGTGGCCAAATACAATGTAGCCACTGCACATGTATGGCTGGATTATCACAAGTCTGCAACCATGTTGCCGCAGCTTTATTTCGAATAGAGGCAGCTGTAAGAATGGGGTTAAATAACCCTTCTTGCACATCCAAGCCCAATGCATGGCTGCCAAATAATAAAGAAGTGCAGCCTTTGAAACTCAAAGATATAAAATTGAAAAGAGCTGACTTTGGGACGCGTGGGAAGAAAAAATCAGAACTCAATTCTTCACCCAAAAAAAGGTTTGATGCTTTAGGTGAAGAAGAATCAAATCTCACCTTGGATGACATTGCAAGTGCATTAACAACGGTGTGTGACAGGAGCCAATCAATGGTATTCTCTGCTGTTAACAGGGTCGGACAGAATGCCACTGCACAAGCAATTATAGAGGAAGAATTATACACCTTTGACAAATTTTTAATGGAATCAGAATCCAGTGAAGAATTTTTAATGAAAATGGAGTACTTTCCATCAAATCGCACAAAAATCGAAATTGAAACAAGAGGACAGAGTGACAACCCATTATGGTTTTCAGTTCGAAAACATGTTATCAGTGCTTCAAAGGCACATAGTGTCAAAACAAAAATGCAAACACAATCAAAATCATGCAATAATGATGAAGCTGCAGTAGATTTTGAGGCAATTTTCAAAAGTATATCTGGCTCTAAGTATGTAAATCCAGAATTACCTGCACTAAAATATGGACGTGCAATGGAAGCTGAGGCTGTAAATGCATTTATTACTGAATATAAGAAAACCCACAAAGGTGTTACAGTTAATGAATGCGGAATTTTTTTATGCAAAGATGTCCCTTTTGTTGGTGGCAGCCCAGACAGAATACTTGATTGCCTGTGTTGTGGAAAATCCTGCTTAGAGGTCAAGTGCCCATATTCTATTAGAGACAAATCACCTATGGATGCTGATGTTACATTGCCATACTTGAATAAAGATGCTAATGTAACAAGTCTCAAAGCCAATCATAAGTATTACACTCAGTGCCAAGTCCAGATGGCTGCTTCTGAAATCCATACATGCCACTTTTATGTCTGGACTCCCAATGGTGCTTTCACACAGATGTTAAGCTTTGAGAGAGATCTTTGGATGGGACTGAAGGAAGTCTTTTCAGAATTTTATCTTAAGTTTTATGTTCCTTCATTATTTAAAGAGTAGCATTGTAATATATTGTAGTACATAAGGGACCGTGCACAATGATCAGCTATTTTTCAGCTATGTGTATTCTGCTAAATTTGGCTATTAGTTGGAAAATAGCTGAATCTATTAGATTATAACTGATTTTTAGATGGCTAATTTCGGATGCATAGCAGAATTTGTAAAATCTATAGCCAAATTTGATTTTAGCAGAAAAATTAAAATTCAGTTAATTCGGCTAAATGCATAGATCATGGTGCACGGTTCCTAAAGCATGATTAAAATAACTCACATACTCCTTTGCTTTAGTTTAGCACAAAATGAGGTACATAGGGACTTTATTATGAAGATTTATTTTCATGAAATAAGTTTTTTGCCATTGTAATCTCAACATAATAACAAAGTCATCACTAATTTGCATTTTGCATAATTATACTGCAAATTCTTTTAAACCCCCCAGGCGGCTTATTGATTGTTTTAGGCATTTTTAAAGGGAGATTATGGGAGAAGGGTCTGGATTGAAAAAAATAGACTTCTTCACTGTCAGTATAATCTGCCTGTAATTTAAGTGAAAGATTGTCACAATGCTGAATCTTGATTGATTTGGTAATAGCGACTGAATGTGATCATGCGTAAATCTCTTTTTGATACAGTGGAAGTCTTTAAAGGGTGAGCTACTGTAAATGGAAAGAGGAGGCCCAATAAAATGTTATCTTTCAAAAGAAGAGCTAATAAGAGAGGGTTAATTGAGAAAGGGGACTTTAAGAGAATTTGCAGTAATGTATTTGCCAGATGCTATAGATTAAATTACAGTGAGTTGTATCGTTTTAACACTTTTATTCGCGTATTAATGGTGGCTGTATGTTACAAATGGCTGCACAAACTCTAATAATATCATCAGCCAATGGTAACATTGTTATAGAAAAAACACTTTTCAAAATTCGAAACGTTTTTAGTCTGTTGATGGCACGTTCCACATGAATTCGTAAATTTGCCACCTCTTTTGTTTTTTTGCATTCTGCAGATGTCATCTGTGACTTCACTCTGGCACCAGGTGGGACATTCAAGGAACAATAATGGTGCAACAAATCTTCTTTAATTTGGAAGCCCCTATCTGCCATAACTTCGTCACCATATTCAAGTAAATCATAAAAACCACTGTTTTGGCAAATATATTGGTCAGTTGTCCTTCCTCCATAGCAGTCTGAAAGAAACATTATATAGCCAGCTGGTGACACAGCTATTAGAAATTTGAATGTATTGTGTTTTTTATAATCTGACCAAGTGCACGCTTGAACATCTAAGGATTTCGGTCTTTCAATGTAGACTTCAGAACAATCAATTACACATCTGGTGTTTTTATTCTTCTTCTTAAATATGTCAGGTAAATTTTCAAGAATAACGTCTTTTGGCAACCAAACTATGAGTGCATTTCCCAATACCTTGCTTAAAAATTTAATCCAAGTGGAAAATATGATAGAGCACGTTCCTTCTGAAATATTAAATCTGTCTGCTAGATCTTGATTTAATAGACCAAGTCTCAATCTGACAAGCACTAACAGCAGCTGGTCTTTGCCACACAATTTGTTTTGCCTTTGTCGGATTTTTTTTGGCCTTTTTGTAGACAAAACTTTTCCTCTCCAATAATGAATTTTAGGAAGTGATGGCTTTATTAGTGAGAACAATATGTTGAAAATGGCCACAGTTTGGATTCCAGTGTAGAAACGCATTTTCTTGTCAGTGTTTATGTTTACAGCAGAAAGTGGTTTCTGTGACTTTTTCAATGAAAGTGAATCAATTTTTCTGGTCAAATGTTCAATATTGCTTGCCAGCTGTTCTTTTTCTTTATTTAATTTTGATATTTCATTTGCCATTGAGGTCAAGACTTTATTTTTATCTTGGCAAGAGTAACAGGGTGCAGAAGTTTCATCTTGGCAATAAGCATGATCATTATTGACAGCTGCAGAATCCGATGAATCAATTCCTTGGACACTTTGAAAACTTGTTGATGGCTCTGGGCAAGGACTTTCTCTTATAAGCTTGCGTCTAGGTATTTTGGCAGGCTTTTGATAACCAAGATTGATGGTTGGTGCAGGATTTTCCTTGGTGGGCTTTCCATCTACAAAATGGTTTGAACAAATCATGTCGCTTTGTCCAGGTGTCCAATTCGCCCCTCTTTTTGTTGTGCGGTTGACCAGCCTTATCCACTCCGTTCTTCTTTCAAGATTTTTCTGTACACTTGGAAACCAGTGCAATGTGAATGGTGCTTTACACGGGCAGTCCTTCTTGGTTTGTCCATGGTGTTCTTCACAGGCTTGCTTTTCCCACTTTTTTAACTTGTAACGACTGTTGGTACAGCCTACAATTGAACAGTTTCCGTTCACCATGCCTTCGCTTCAATCGCTTCGTTGTTAAACTTATTAACGTCGCTAGCTTCGCCAATATCAGAGCTTTGTACTTGTTAAAGCTTTTAAAAAAGCTGTTCCAAAGATGAAAGAATAAATCAACCAGGATTACAAACGAGTAAGTACTTCAAAAGTAAAATACCAACGCCAAACTTTTCTACCGCCGTAGCTAGGCCTAACGAAATCACAAAGAAAACAAACTTCGAATAAATTCTTTCACCCGGAACCTCGTTCGCGCGATCGAGGCTGGCGACCTCGATTTTAAAATGAATTGGTGTATTCTGGGAATTTTTGACAAATAGCCCTTTCATGTAGTCTGGCGCAAGGTTGTTGAGTGACTTGAAAACTATTTTTGCAGATTCTTCTTTTATGAGGCTAGGAATTCAGAGGAGTCCCAGGCGCATTAGTAAAGGTTGCACAGGGGCATCATATCTAGCATTAGAGATTGTTCTGATAGCTCTATTTTGTAGTTTCTGCAACCGACCAAGGTTTGTCTTATTTACGCATCCCCATACAGAGCAACAACATCTAAAATGTGGCTCAACGAGACTCCTATATAGACTTTGGACTGTTTTAAGCGGTAGAAACCTTTTAGCGTATTTTATCAGTCCTATGGCCCTTGAAATCTTTGCTGATAGAGCATCTACTTGGCTTTTCCAGTTAAGTTTGTCGTCAATGTGAACGCCAAGATATTTCGTTGAATGTACGTGCTCAATTGGTTCGTTGGAGATTTCAAAGTCTGTTGTAGTGTCCGCTTTATTTAGAAGGTTGTTGCTTCCAATAATCATCGACTGTGTCTTTGCTACGTTAAGTGCTAATTTATTACCCATCATCCACGATTCAAATTTTGAAAGATCTTCATTTATCTTATATTTAACCTCATTTAAATTCTTACTTGCATAAGTCATGCTAGTGTCGTCAGCATACATAGTGACATCAGCATGTTTGATTGAAAATGGCAGGTCATTAATATATATGAGGAAAATCAATGGTCCCAAACAGGAACCTTGTGGAACGCCGTGTGACACTGGCTCGATGGAGGAAACTTTGTTTCCAACTTTACAGCACTGCTTTCTATAGTTAAGGTAAGATTTGAACCAACCTAGCTCAAGACCCCTAACACCGTAGTGGTGAAGCTTTTTAAGTAGGATCATGTGATTTACCGTATCAAAAGCTTTTTTCAAGTCGAGAAATATGAGGCCTGTATATTTTCTATCGCCCACATTTATATACCAGTTGTTGGTATTTTTTAGTAGGCATGTTACCACGGAGTGGAGATTTCTAAATCCAGATTGATGTTTATAGAGAGAATTATTTTCATTCAAATAATTATAGATTTGGCTATACACTAGCTTTTCAAATAGTCTAGAAATAAGCGGTAACACAGATATAGGCCGATAGTTGGACCTCTCATCAGCTGGACCAGCCTTGTAAATAGGAGCAACTCTGGCAGTCTTCCAGTTATCAGGAAAAACCCCGTGCTCAATGGATTTATTAAACAGAATGCTGAGCGAATTAGCAACTACGGGCATAGCAAGCTTTAAGAAAAAGCTAGATATACCATCTAAGCCTGAACCATTTGATGTCTTAAAAGTATTCATGTCCCGAATTATTTCAACGGGTACTATTGGTCTGAATTTAAAGGCTGCGTTGCTAGGGTTAACATTATACTGACCATCAAGCAGAGGGTTTGTGTGGTTTGGTATTTTTTTACTAAGTTCCTCACCAATATTGCAAAAAAAATCATTTATGCTGTTGGAAATTTGTTGAGTATCAGTTATTTCCTGACCATCAACTTTTAATGAGGAGATCTTTGTGGTCTTAGACCTTTTGTTAAAAAGTTTATTTATCGTTCTCCATGTTTCTTTCAAATTCCCCTCATTTTCGGAAATGTTAGAAGAAAAATATTCCCTCTTTAGAGAAACATTCATTTTGTTTACTTTGTTTCTAACCTGCCGGTATGCAGACATTAAAATCTCAGATTTTGTTTTTACTGCTGTCTTTTTTAACTTATTATCCCTTACACGAGTAAGCTTTTTGAAATCTGTAGTTAACCATGGACAATATTTTTCTGTTACCCTTCTTTGTCGCAAGGGTGCATGCTTTTCAAGAATTACCGAAAACTTATTCGTCCACTCAGATACAGCGTCATTAACATCGTCTGGCATACTGGCTATTTGTTCCCATGGAGTCGAAATTAGATCATCAATAAATCTCTCTGATACAAAATGTTTCATTTGTCTGGTGAGAACGTTTTTATGTTCTTTGAGCACACCACCCTGAGATTTTCTAATGCAGTACACTAGATAGTGGTCGCTCAAAGAAACTGGAACCACCCCTGATGTTACAATATTTCGAGTGGCAGTGGTGGCAACATGATCAATAATAGTGGATGTAGATAAGGTCTCTCTAGTGGGTTCTTTGATTAGTTGATTGAATCCAAACATATTGTAAATATCGCTTAAACGCTTAGCATGTGCAGAGTATTCGGATTCATTAGCAGGACTAAAATTACAGTTTGTGTCACCAAGAATGATAGTTTCAAGACCTTCGTTGTCTAGATATCTTAAGATATTCTCGAGCTGAAGGAAGGAGTCTATCAAATCACTTGGGGGCCCGTACCAGGCAATTACATTAAAGGGCCTACTTTGCACTGGTGTTATCTTAATGCATAGAAGTTCAAGAGAGTTATCTGGAAGATCTTTTCTGACTTCGTGGTTGAAAGCATCCCTTATGTAAACTGCAACACCACCCCCTTTTCGATTCCTATCAGCTCTTCTAATTTGGTAACCATGGACATTTATAATCTCGTCCTTTATATTTTTGTCTAATTTAGTCTCATTTAATGCCAGTATATGCAAGCCGTGATCATTAATCAGAGTAGCGATTTGATCATGATGAGAAAGGAGACTATTAACATTTAGAGATGCTATATTAATACCCTTTTTTTGTCCTAAATTGGATGTGGATGTGGATCACCTTCAGAGCGGAGTGATTTGACTCCTGAAAAACGATGCCAAACGTTCCGGATTGGTATGGTGTCGTGTGAACAGAAAGGCTATCCGATATGAAAGGCGATCCGAAACGATATGAATCTGGCATCGTGTGAACGTGGCCTAACACTCTAACACATAGTAGTGCGTTAGAAATAGAACGAATGTGAAACCTAAAGAATCATTACACCTAGGTGTGGATCGAAATTGGCCGATCAGAGAGGAGGTGAAAGATTGGTATAGTGATAAACAACTAATCGTCAGAAAAAGTCCACTGAGACGGACAACAGACTGGCAGTGAAAGATCCAAAGTGGGAAAACGAGCTCCTTTTGTCTACACAATATTAGACCCATGGTTGTTATGTAGACAGACTCCAAATTTCCTGACTGAAATGTTGATCTTGCTTTGCCGGTGACACAAAATTGATTCTCACTGTAGTTTTCAGCACATATAGTTTTTCATAATGAATTTCGTTTAATTTTCACTTTGAAAAATTCATCAAATAGAAAGTTAGAGCATTAACAGCAGCAAATGAAGTTTTTCCTCTTACATGAATAGAATCGAGGGGTTCTACTTACTCGGAGCGTTTTGAAAATGCTTCGCAAAGGACAAAACCAAAGTCGATTAATTCACCAGACTCAAGAAGGCTTTTTGATGTACCTGTGTAAAATGTAAATAAAGACATTAGAATATAATGAATGCCTTTTTCAAAAGAATGTTTTTGCAAGTGAATTTTAAACAAACCTAAATATCAAATTAATTTATTGACATTTTTATTTGATATTATCGACTTTTTATCAGTGCTTATTAATCAAGATCTTAATTTCATTTTCTTTTGTTTTCAAGTGCATTGATAACAGTACCAAATATGTCTGTATAAAAAATTCATTGCTGCTATTGCCATTATTATCAGAAACATAAAACATCATCTGAAATAACAGGAAAGTCAAATATAAGAACTGTTAAAAAATTCAAATTTTCGATATTGAGCTCAGTCAATCTCTGTATTCTTTCTCAGTTGACAGAGGAAGATTTCAATATCGAAAACTATTAAATCTTTAACAGTTGTGTTTTACATCATTATCATTGATATTATTAAAGAACATATATTTGTAAATACACTCATTTTCTAATAAGAAAGCTTTGATAAGGAACCGTTGGGCCATATTTTCAAAACTAAAGAAATTTTAGAAGGAGATTTTGTATGAATGAAAAGTTAAGAAACTTGAAATGCTGCCTTTCCCAAAAAGGATATCTAAAACTGCTTAGTGGACTGCACTGTTACAGAATTTTTAAGTATTTTACTTTATCCGGCGCTTTTACTGGAATATTACGAACTGGAAGCGAATTCATAAAGTGAAGCCTGGAGTTTTTACTATGAACAAAAGGTTTGGACAAAACAGCAAATAGCAACTGCACCGATGGCTCATTTTGTAGAGCTCTGTTGATCCCGAATCCTGCTTAAGTCATTTTTCATTAAAACAAATTTATTTGAAAAATCAACAAAATGTAACATAACAATACGCTATATCGCCATCAAAAAAAACAAAGCTTTTTCAAAAAACAAACTTTGGCTCTATCATCACAAAACTCGCATTTCGTTTCCTAGTTTTCCTAGGTAAAAGGAAGTACCTTTGTACGGCTGTTGTCATTTGGGAGCTTCTTTGCAAAAATGATAGCATGGCTGAGGGCTTATTCAGAGGGGGCTTCTTTGGAGCAAGGGTCTTATCAGCTTATGGGAGAATTCACAGTAAATACAGTACCATACTTTTCCATTTCTAAAATCTGCACTTGTTATTGAATGATACAGCTTATTGTGATGACTTCTGCCTAAATCAAATCTTCGACAAACTTGAACAAATCTCAATCGATCTGCTATATCTTAACAAAAATATCAACTCTCACCCTCTCCACATGTGAATTTCTTCTTTAGAGTCAAAACTTGCTCCTTCAAGTTTCTTCTTATGACTTGTCCGAATACAGCTATCCAGTGTCTGCAAACATTTAAAGAATGATTAATTAGTATCAGGGTAGTAGGAAGTCAATCGTGGCTGAAACTAGCTAAATGTCAATCTTGTAGGGCACGATGATTCAAGAACACTTCTTTTAAAGAGGGGCAATTTCTGAAAAAAATAGGGTAGTACTTCACTGTGTTTGCAAAACTTTCACGTGCCCCTCCGTCTCTTCTTCTCTGATTAGTATAACATTAGAAATATTTTGATAGAGTTTTGCTAAAGTACGAACTACGGAAATATGGACCTCTCGATTACTGGACCGCTATAACCTCACAATACTGTAAAGAAATTCACCTCACCTTTCAAGGAGCTGCAATGTATCTACTAAAGTCCAGGGAGGCTTTATCTTTACAATTTGCAGCCTAGATTCAAAAATAAGAGCAGTGAGCTGGGTAGGCGATCAATAGAGTAGTTGCAAGACTGATTAACATGATTTTGGTAATGCACATAGGTAGAATTTTCATCAAAACTGATGTTTAAAAGGGTATCCAAAATAGATATTGATGGGAATACCATTAGTACTGTAGTTGACTTTTAGTGCTTCATCTCCCCTCTCTCTTTTCCAATATTTGGTAAGGCAGAAATGATATCAGAAGAAATAAGTTCCAACCTTATTCTATTTTTGAGTGCAAACTAAAGAATAGATCATTAAGGTAAGCCTACAAATGAAAGATATTGACGTTTGATTCCATTTTTCCTTGCGTGGTTAGGCTGCTTGCAACTACTCGATTCACAACATCTTTGTTCTGTTTTCTGTAATTTAGTAATTTTTCAAGAATTTCGTTTGCTCTTAACTGTCATTGCAAGAAATTTCAAAAGTCAAACATTTCTATGTTGGTCTATTTTGCATTGATAGAAACTACTTTTAATGTTTATTAATATTCGATTCATAGTCTAAATATATGATGTCAAATATTGTGCAAGGAAGAATGAATTTCAACTATAACTGGAGTAGGTGGAAAGAATCTAAAATATACCAAATATCATCATAGGCTTCTTTCATTTCTTTTTCAATGACAGCAGAAAATGCTTCGCGTAGAATGCATTGTAATTCGCACTTCAAATCGTCAGCCTGCAATAAGGAAACAGATCAAAAGGAGTAAGCCAAGAGGAGCCCCTGAGTACCATGAAAAGACAGCATATGTAATAATAGCACTATCGATTTCAAAGTCGCCGGGCCTATTCTAAGATATTTTCTATACGGTAGATTTCGCATTGAATTGTTGAAGGGATCTCGATTTGCAATCAGCAAAAATGCCTTTCTCAAAATGTTCTCTAAAACAGCAACAAAAACATAGCTACAATGATTTGAAAATTTGATAAAAAACAGGGTCATGTATTTTTTTGTAAAAATTGACTATATAAGAAAATTGATATAAAACAATTGATATAAAAAATTTACTATAAGAAAATTGATATAAAACAAATTTCTAAAACCGTCTGAAAACCGCCGTCCAAAACAGTTGCAATCATTCCGAAATCGTTGCGAATAGGCCATAATCGCTTGAAAATCGTCCTGAAATCGTTGGTGATTATGGGTCGATGCTCCCTACCTAACATTTTCAAAAACTCACCTTTTTCCTCCTTTCAGCAAGAGCTTCTTGGATACCAGCTTCTTCGAAATATTCTAATAAAAAAGACATCTTAGCTTAACCATGTATTTCGAACATTCAGCAGGTAAGATGGCACACGTTGCACCACCACTCACCAAATACAGAGACACAGCGCTCGGATAGATTCATCAGACCTCTCAAGTGGCAACAATTACCCCAGAACAGGGGTACCCTCGAATCTGAACATTACTTGGAAGGGTTGACAATGGAAAATGAGAAGAAGCAGATTTGGAAAATAGATTGATTGAATGATTTGTAAGTGAAAACTTAAATCAGAAGGTATGGGCTCGAATCCTGACTTGGGCACTGTTATTTCCTACAAATTACCAGATGAATTTTTCGACTCTCAATTTTTCTCTGGTTGGCATTCATACGATTGCCTCATGAATAACCAAAAATCATTTAACGAAACATCCATCACTATGGCATACAACGTCATGCTGTCAACCAATTTATAAATACACAGTAATTAACACATAAATACTGCATGGGCAATTTCTATTTAATTACATGACTTGTCTAACTCTGCAACAAATTCCAATTACCTTTGAAATGATCTTGGTGAACGATCAGACTTCCAGATTGGAATAAATCCCTCAAGCTACTCAGCAATGCCTGATAAATGGAAAGGTAAAATTTAAAACTTTACTCGCGAGGAATATTCCTGATCTACAAATTTTTTATGCATTTCAGCGATCAGTGATGAGCATCTTTAAACCTGACCGAAAGATTCTAGCCGATGTGGATTTAAAACCATCAACTCGTATTTAGGTTTGAGTCTTCGAAAGGCTTAAGTTCCTTTGCTGGATTTAAGCTTGGTCCTGTCAGGACAACATCTGATTGGTTGAATTTTGAGATGTTGACTAAAACTGCGTCTACATGGTATCAAGGCGAAAAGGTGCGGATTATAAATAGTAAAGCGGATCATCCACTAATCTGCTGTTTGTGGATCAAAGTTATATGGTTCATCCTCCTGCCTAAAAGGTGAGGAATCAAAGTGGGTACAGTTTTGTTTTCACTCCTCATAGCATCCCTTCCAATTGTTGCTGCATTCTTTAAAAGAATCCAAACTAAATTAGTGCTTACTTATTCTACAGGCCGAAGAGCAGATATGATTTGTTTAATTAGTTAGCTTCCATGTAGCAGGATTAAAATTGATGTGGATAGCGGAGCGAAAGCGTACTGCATTACTTTGTGTTTGCAAGGACAATAGGCTGATCTCCATCAATTTGGATCAAAAGTTGTGGCTACCGTGCAGACGCAGTCTAGACACTTTACTCCAATGTCCTTTGACACTAGGGGTTCCGTGCCCCTCTCGAAAAAGGCCTACTGGGCTTTCGTAGGCTACCACCTTAAACATAACGTAAGCTAAACTTTTAGTCTCCTTCAACAGCAAATGCCAGTAGATGGAGACATAGGAGGGGTGATAAAAAAATGGCGAATAAACTAAACTGAATTACAGCTTATCTATTCTGCTCCAAGAAAATCATTGCCATTTTTCATTGTGTAACAAATAACGAAAGGTTTATTGAGAAATAGTGATGATAACTAATCAAGATGATTTATGCAAATGAAAATGTCCCAAAGAAGGACACAAACTCGTGAACTCTATATCGGTACCCTACCGCTGCTCAACTACCCTATTCGGGCTATTCTAATTCACTCAGATTATCTTGATTGATTTTTCAGTTCATACATCTCAAATAATACCTACCTTCTTTGGGAATGCTTTCACTCCATTCACGATTGCTTTATTGCAGAGGTTTCTGTCGTTCGACAATAGGACAGTCTTACTACCTTCTTCCGCTAAAAGGGGAAAAATGAAGATTGTCAGACTCCAAGGAAAATAGCACAAAGCGTATTTGATTATTTGGTCTAATAACCGATGAACTGCAAGCGGACGAAGATGGGAAAGTAGTAGTATCAACTTAGTGCCCCACTCCTTTGTGTGTCAACTGTTACAAGTTTCCTATCGCATTATGGTGGGATCTAAGCCAAAAGTCAGTAAATAAGAACAGAGGAAAAACTTTATCCATAAGTAAAAAATCTCTAAAACGGTCTACAAAACCACCATCGTCATTAACTGAGAACACTCAAAGCACAATGACATCTCTAACAGACTACCTCTCAAGAACGAAATCCAAGCGTTCAAACCAGAAACGCCCTTAAACCTGAAATTCCTAATTAAAATACTGTTCAGTCACATAAGGAAAATTATCTATTCTAAAAAATCAGAATTATATTAAAATGTTTCAGCACAAAGATGAGGGAAATATCTATTCACTTCTATAACAGGTACATATATACTTTGGTCGTATGCAAAATTGCAACTTTCCAAGCGCATGCGCTTATAATTGCGGTAATATGGTGAGTGATACAAACCTTTACTTTGGTACAGCAGACAGCAGGATAAAATGCTATCATCATTTGTCTCTTCCACCAATCCAGGAGCAGATTGACGGGCCTGAAAAAAGCCACAAAAACATGAATAGAAATAAAAACAGGCTATGCAGCGGGTTAAACATTAACTTACTCTTCTTGGTGTTCAGTAGGTTCTCAAATATAAAAACAAAGTTTCAAATTCGGGCCTGATAATGTTTTCTTATCTAAAGGTGCCTTCTTAGAATCAGGGTAGAAGTTTCTTTAATACAATTGTTGATAGAGGAGCTTGCAGCACCATAAAAATTTATCAAAATACGGATTAAATTAATTAGCTAATTATGCAATAAACATCAAATTTAAACAGAACGTTAAAACGTTTTAGGATGTAAAAGAATGTGCCTTAATTTTGACGTTTGTAAAGCACTGGAAAACTAACAGTATATCTAACCTCGAGTAACGTCTGCCCACGAACTCTGGGATGATTCTCCGTGAGACAGGAATTCAGAAATGCAACTGCCCTCCTTGCCAAAATATTAACACCGATGGACACGTGCTCCTTTGGAAATGAAACGAAAGTTAGAGAATAAAAAGATTGAAAGTCATACCTACGATAATCTAACTTCAGAAGTTTTGCAGAATCTTTTGGTTAAGCAAATTCTTTCACTTCAATACATTTGACTGGTTCTGGATTATAACACGTCTAGACAACCTTCGTAGCTATTACAGGAATATTTTACTTTAGGTTAAGATTTTATAAAAAGATACAAAATACTATATTGATTCTTAAAATCGATTAAGTTTTCGCTTTCATACCAATTCGGGGACAAGCTATGGTAAAACTACAATAAAGTAGTAATTCTTACATTACCATATTATAAAAAGAGAAAGAAGTTTTTCCAAATTTATTCAAGAAATAAAGTCAATTCAATTAAGATTGCAGTTTCTATCATACAATATCAAGCACAGATTTATTCAAAATGTAAATTGATTTCTTTTTAATCTACCTTAGATATGGGAATTTCCAGAAATTTGTATTTTTATCACTCTAGAGTCCACAAACTAGTGCCAAAATAAAGTCTAAGGGGTTGGGAGCTAACTGAAAAAAGAAGAGGCAATGATTTCGCTCCTACAATACCTGTTAACGCATCCGGTTTCAATTCATCCCTTTTTTAGAAAATTCAGTTTTCTTGAATTCATTTAGAAAATTGTTTGTCTGAAATATCTTACTAAACTGTAGATTTTTGAATTGCGGTTGTTTGTCATGATGGGAGGTCCGACGACCCACGACAAGCATAATCACTGTAAAGTTTGTAGTCTTTTTAACTAAAATATCCACAAACAATATTTGAAAATCTCATCAGCCAAAAAGTGCTTTTGGAAAGAATGACAAAAAGCTGCATTTCTTACTTTAGATATTTTCTAAGAATTTCCTTACTTCTAGAAATGAAAATATTTTGAGTCTTTACTTCAGGTATATAGTCAAGAGGTTAATGGAAAAACACTTACGTTCTCACTTTCTTCCCCGAATTCATGGACTCTTGTATCTGGAGCCTCCTAAAAACATTTTCGTAGTTGCTCTTACGATTCTTGGTGACTAATCAAACGTGGCTAACTTTTTCTAGCGCATACGGTATGTGAAACTTTTGTTCTAATTGTAAGTACAACGGGGAGAAAAAAAGGAACCAAGAACTGAACAACAATCACATTTTAGGACAGTATTGCGCATATCTTTCTATACTCTATAGCCCCCCAAATCCCCCTTCTCATTGGCGGCCAGAGACACTACGAGGCCCGGGGTAAACACTTCCTTATGCCCTTCGTGATTTAACCAAGTTTGACGTTTTCTGTATAATATTTGACATTTATTCTTCTTTCATAGGACCCTTTTCACCTAAATAAAGCACGGGGTCAGGAGCTATTGCCCCTAGCCATCCTAATGTCGCCACTGCCTATCCCCTGTAATAAAACAGTCGCTATAATCTGCTAATACTTTGCGTCTATTATCTCTTTTAATTATATCTAATTCCTGTTATGGGAATCAATGATGGCAGGCTGGATAGTGTTTATAAGAAGAGGGCGCATTTTTTAATTTAGGCTGTAGGTTTTCTAAATTCAATGATTCTTTACGGACGTAGCCTGCACAACAAAGTTGAGAAAAAATAGCCATAACGGTATATCCCTTACCTCTACTCTCTACCCCTCCCCCTTGATACGATTTCAACATGATCTCAACTCCTTACCTTTAGTCGATCAAGCTCCTGAACTACCATCCATGGAATAACAAGTATTGGTCTGCCAATGCCTGCAAAATCAACATGAACAAGTAGGGGAGATCTAAAAAAAGTCATTAGTGAAAAGTAATCTTAATACAAAACCCTAAACGGTGTCAGACAGTATTGAAGAACTCATAATTGTACTGGGTGACTTCGAAATATACCATTGCTTGCACATGAATATTTGAAACCACGTGCATTCATTATCCCAGTTATTCATATGATCAGACAGACAACAGAATAATTCACATTTTGAGTTTATCATGCTTACCTGTGTGAAAATAGAAAAATCGTGCTTTCTCGTACTTAATTACAATGATATTATTCCAGGTTGCAATATTCGTATTTCAATAAGTATCAATGAAGTAAAGGTTTGAAATACTTTCCTGGAATCAAGCAAGCTGGGATACTTGGTGAAGAAACGGCTGAAGTAATGTCTTACCTGGGATGGGATGGTCTTTTAATTCAAAGATAAATTTCAGGTGTGACAGAAGAATATTCGTATCGACAATGATGTAGAGAATCCCTTGCTGAAAAAGAAACAAATCTTCACTAAATTAACAAATAATCTAGATATTCAGCGACCAATCGAAAGCCATCCAGGGCTAGTAGAATACAACACTACCCGGATTAAATGCCCCCTCTAAAAATGTATCCTCCAAATAGTAATCTTGATTTTTGCGCAAACAGAATCTTAAACTGATTTGAGAAGAGATTGAGGTTTTTTAAGTAATATCATATAATGATAAACCAGAGGTCGTGCTAAAAGTATAGTTTCTTCCTCATACATTACAGGGAACCATCTACCATAACTCTGAAGTTTAAACAACCAACATATCAGATTCATTTTAATTTACTCTGTTTTAGAATAAAGTTCCCCATCAAAAAACGCCCATTTTACCATAATCATTTTTAAGTTTCCTTGTTTAAGTATAGTCCAGAAAATTGAAAATTTGTATTTGCAGAAAAGTTTTTCAACTTTCGTGTACAGTGGTTGACAAAAGTCCTAATGTATACCCTATCTCAGATCTATTCGCGAATAAGTCACATGACATAGTACAATTTTATGTTGTTTTATTTTGTTATTTGTACTTTCGCTCTTCATTTCAATTTCACCAGTAGATACAGTAGTAAATACAATAGCTACTGTTTCAGTTTCAAGATCATCGTTATCTTATGACTATAGTTAATGATGAATAGTCACAGGCATAAAGTCTTTTAAGCAGTGTGTCAAAGATACCTAACCCTAAATTTCCAAATATGTCGTACGTTTAAGCAGAGGAGTACGGTAGTAGGATCAAGCAACTTGTGTTGGAATTCACAGCCAGGTTCCTTGCTTCAATTAAGGTCAGAAAAAAGAAAAAGTCGTTTCCATTAACACAAGCTTGAAGAATGGTCACTTATCATATTCAGGGAAATTTAAACCACAAAATGGTCATGTTAGTGTTTTGAAGCTTATTAATCAAATGAGACGCAATCACTTACAGGGATGTCCATGAATTCTTGAGGCGAATCGCTATCGGTTGGCTACAATAGAAAATTCAAAGGTATTCAATGAGGCACTAACTTGTCACATGACCATTACGTAATCTTAATCCTGATATCACTTGGAGGCGGGTAAGTGCAAATGAAGTGTATTTTTGTTTTTTGAAATGGAAAGCTTTCCACAAAGTCACACAAAAGTGACTCCTTGGTTTGTGAAATAAATTTTAAATACAGCGCAAGGTAAAGAGTTGAGCGTGCATCACATTGTAAAATCAAAATACAATGCATTCAATTTTCACATAAACATTTACCTTTGGGATGGAAATTCTTTCAAGCCTCATTCCTTCAATCTGAAAGATGAAATTACTTTTCTTTAGAAATCACATAATAACTATCAACGCAGTAAAGCTAAAAACAATACTAACTATTGCATCACTGTACTGATGAAATATGTTGTAGGAGCAAAGGAGAGCTAAAAGTTCATAACCATGTCACTTTAGACGTCCCATCTCAATGGAAATATGTTAAAATGTCGCTTGTAATCGACAACCATCTAGTTAGGCTAAAGCTAGAATATACAGATTTCTTATATGCATGATTTTACTGTAGTCCCATCCTTACACGGGTAAAACATAAAGATGGACATATTTTATTGAAATAATGCCTGGCACTTGAATGCTTGATTGAACGTTAGGAATCGTCTACGTATCATCTCTGCACATTCGATTCAAAGATCTCTTGAATGAATAGATTTAAAGCGTTGCTAAATTGTTTGCAAATCGTTCGAAATTTCGTTGCGAATCGTTTGGATTTGCAAGGCTTGTTTTTAGGTTGTTTCTTGAGCTATGGAAGAAATCTTCGACAAAGGAAGAGTATGTATGAGCAAGTAAGTAAGTCTATCTTTAAACTGATAGCCTTTAAAGTGAAAGCCTGCACAAGACCATCATCACAATCTTAATTCATTTTAAGAAAACTAAGAGAGTTGGTAAAATTACTGCTAATTAAGGACATTTGGAGTTAGTTGTTTAGTGAACAACTCGAAGATCACCCATCCGATGTTGACCACACACGACCAAGCTTAACTTCAACAGCAGCTGTAAGACAGTTAAACCCGCAAAACAACTAACCGAACTCCATGTATTCTTGTACAAAAAAAGCAACTACAAAAACAGCTCACCTCCTGAAAAATCTTTCGCTGCATAAACTCTACGTCGTCGACTTCCATTTCCTCGCATGACATATCATCTAACATTGGTTGCTCCCCTGAGACCTGACCGAGAGGGGCAGTTTCACTTTCACCACCACCGTTGACGTCACTTCCTGTTGCCATAACGACATCAGAGTCCGAGCAAGTCGAGTTCTGACTTGTCATTAATTCGGGATTTCTGTAATTATCCAAATCTCGCTCAGAAGACATAATACTCCCCTCACTACAATTTCTAATACCATGCGATATGTGGATAGTATCCTTCCTGTTTTGTACCTTTCCAATCATCTGAGACTGGTTTTGCACCCCCTCAGCTAGTTGGGGTACATTTTTGGGGCTGACAGTTGTTTTTGGAATTCTATAACTACTATTTACTATACGCGATGGTTGATGTAAATCATTTTTTTTCGAATTTACAAGACTCTTGCTCTTCTTCAGCGGTTTTAAAGGTGGAAGCGATGGTAGCATAGGCTTCGCAGTTTGATTTGTTCTAACTTTTTCTGCAATCTCGCTCGTTTTTTTAACTCCTGTAACTTTACGTTGTCCGATGTTGGTATTGGACGGCTTATCATTATCATTTACTAATGTCTTGGGTGAAATCTTGGCTGGATGTTTACTGTGTAGTGAACTATGGGGTGATAGTTTAGGAGGCATAATTTTGCCCGGTGGCGTGTTCTTAGGGGATACTTCGGAGGCTAGCCTATCATCTCTGGATACATCGGTTGTCGACCCGCCTGAAAATCTATTATTTACTGACGAATCTACACGAGAGTCCGCATTCTTGCGCTTCTGTCCAACAGAGCAATTCTCAATTCTATCGCTTTGTCGAGAGACAGGCAATGCTTCTCCATCCTTTTTTCTCTCAACTTTCCGCACATCTTCGATTGTAGTTACTATACGTCTGACTTTTTTGTTTCCTTGTATGATCTTATCAGATTCGAGTCTCCTTCGTGGAAGTGGAGCTAAAGGGATTTGAGTTTTCCGTTCCGTTGTTATCCTAGATTTTTCTCCTTTGGCCTTACTTTGGACGACTGGTTCATTAATATTTGCTTCTTTGCCTTTCAATTCGTTTACTCCTATTCCAATAGACGAACCCTTTGATACAGCTGCAGTATTTCTCAATATATTCTCTCCTGCATGGTTTGCTTGGGTAGTTGGGAATAGATTTTTCTTCTCGTTCATCTGTTCAAAATAAGAAAAAGCAGAATTAAAGGAAAATACAAAATCATAAATATTGTTTCAGAAGGGCCAAAAAGTAGAAAATCCTATTAAAAAAAACAGAATGCTTCGATTTAAGCCTAAATGGTTTAGATACTATATTTTTGATGATTTGATGATGGACGATGACAGAGTTTAGAATAGCAGTGGACCGGTATTTTCAAAACGGGTAAGGCTATATCATTCTCTTTTTCTACGTTAGAAATACTAAGGCCATAAAATTGGTCCACGTTTTCCAGATTAAGCCTCCATTTTGGCTAATATGTTAAAGTATTAGGAGGCACTTAACGTATTTCTTCCCGGCAACAAGTACTCGCAGATGCAGATACCAATAGAAATGCTGAACTTCCCTTGTCAATATATTAGATCGACCCACTGTTGTTCAGCACGCTATTATCATGGAGAAGGCAACGCGAAAATCCTTTAAAAGAGCTTTATCCTGTCCGTCGCTGGAGAAATGTTTTTGATATCACACTATGTCTCAATCATTGCACTGTAATTTTGAGTCAACGTGATCCAGTCAAAAATAGGCTGTCTGGAAGCTCTTCTGCAAAAAATACCCTGTTTAGGAGCATAAGACGCAAAATCAAGAATTAGGAAAGACACATCTGTCAATGACCAAATACATAAAAATCACCACATTCATTCTTGTGTGCCTTGAGGATGGTGGAGTGGGTTTTTAGTCAACATATCAAAGGCTTCCCATCATACCACCAATAGGTGCGGTGCCAAAGTTTTAGAAATAGGGAATGAATCTCGAAATTATTGGATGGAGATTTTACCTGTATTTTCTAGGGAGGTATAGATCTACTTCTCCCAACAAAAATACGCATTCCACAATTACCTTAATACCCCCTCTGAACCTATGCTGCACATGGAGAGCTACTGAAAGCTGCTCACAGCAAGAAGACCATAGCCTTAATAAACCTTAACAGAGATTCCAACTCTCCCAATTTCCCTGGGGACTTCCAGTTTGCCTTCTGTGGAACAAAGGCTCTCACAAAGAAACAATAGAAGAAGTAGAAGATCAAAGAATATCCCAGTTTTTTTGTACTGAGCAGATTGAGAGGTGTGCCTTACCTTGTGTTCAACTGGAATAAGAGAAGGGTGTTCCCACAGTGACTCGCCATTCAAAGTATTGAAATAATATTCTTTTCCTTGCATTGACTTAGATGAACATTTGATCCAGCCCTCTGGAAGAGGGAGGTCCTCCTCTTTGACTCTAGCTGTCATCCTGTCATTGCTTTGCCAGATCAACCTAAAAACAATTTCCAAATGAGACATTTTTTCAAGTTACAAAACCCTTTGACAACTGGTAGAATCGTCAAACCACTAACAGAGATTGAAGTAAAAACTGTTATTATACCATCATAGCTGAAGTATTACATTGTAAGTATTGATATTCAATCAAGATAATTTGCGGTAATGAAAAGTGACTCGAGCAGGATTTGCACTCATGGCCACTGATTTAGCCAATCACTGCTCTACCAAATAAGCAATCGGAGCAGTTGATTTCTTATTGACTGTGTCACATCAGTCCCTACAAATGCAGAGACCAATCTATCTGGGTTTTTCAAAAACTTCACAGGACCTTCTGATGGGCGATAACTTTCCCAAACTAAGAGAACCATTGCATCCTCACCACTGAATATAGCTAACGAATGGTAGGATGTTTTGTTAGGCAATAAGTATTGTAATCAACTTATTCAATCAAATTCTTTATCAATCAAATCATTTCATGAGAATGAAAAATGATCCGGGCGAGAATCGGACCCATGACCACCCATCTTGCTCATCAGTGGTTTACCAACTGAGTATTAGAACAGTTGATTCATTTCTTTCCCCCTGTTAGAGTTTGCACTCTTTGTGCTGCGTGGAACCAGTGTGTAATTGAGAGCCATGATCTTCTGCCATATTCATATAGCTGACAGGATTAAGTGGAACACTAGGAACGACAATAGAACAATAGAGATTTGCATACAAAAATAGCAAAAGGTGTACAATCATTCCACTTCAGGCACAGGAAGGGGATTGTAATATAGAAAAAATGAAGTAAATATGGCTGCCAAAGCTGTGATGGCCTAAGAGTTCTTGAATTTCATTGTCTATTTTTTACCTTGTGACTTGTACTGCATTTCAAATTCTTTGCAAAAAAATTTCGCTCACAAACTAAAATCATAGTACTTCCTCGTCTTTAAAACGTGTTTGAAGACTAAGGGGTTGAACAAGTTGGGTCAGGGGCGGATCCAGACTACGGGCACTGCCGCACGGGCGGTAGTCAACTTTGGCAAAAATATTTCTTTTTCATTAGGACTGTTCATTCGAAAATAATTTTTTTCAAAATTTCTTGAATATATTTTCCATTTTAACTTGTCTTGTGTTCTTTGTCGTTCAAATAATGGGATTGAATTAGATCTGTGCGGCCCTCGTTACGAATCATAGGTCGCCCAGTGTTCGCCTTATTGAAATTGTAATGGATTTCCTGCCTTTACTCAGCATAGATCGCCTCGACTGCCACACAAGAACAAAAGAAAAGTCTTTTGGTTCCAAAATCCTTTTGTCAGATCGTGCGCGCGCCTGCGTCAAATTTATGCAAATGCCGCCTAATTGTTTTAGTTTATTTACTGACGTTGTTTCCTTTTGTTTATTTTGCACATGTAGCCAATGACACATTTGAGAAATGAAGTGAATTTTCGAGTTTTGATTTTGAACTTACGAAGATTTTATGGCCTACTTTTTGAACATAGAAGTGCCTGTGAAAAATATCCAAAGCTAGGCTTTATCAAGAAAGGAGAAAACTTTCATATTTTGCTCAGAATGTGAATATAAAACTCTAGCAGGTAAAATGTTTGTTTCGGGCAGGAGGGGAGTATCTGGTTCGAAGGTACCAAGACATTAATTAAAGTTTGGCTGTTTGGCACACGAGTGAATGTTTTGATTTACCGTGTTATGATATAAGGGAAATTAAGATACTTTTCTCGTTATATGAAAGATGTTATACTGCAAATTCTCTCTTTATCATTAATTCCATCTGTATTATTAGAATTTTCGCTCCTCAATTTCGAAAAGTTTTGGTGTGAAGAATTCTGCCCAAGTTGAACGTGGTTCAATCTCTCTCATGTAGAAATTTATTTTAATTTTTTAAATTTTTTTCAAACATACAGAAAATACTAAAAATTCTAGAGCGTTTAAGTATAAACATCTATTTCCATCTAAAGAAGTTCTGAAACAACAACTGTTATCTGTTCAATTTTTATGCCAAAAAGGTGTGGTAGGCTGGCATGAGGGCTGGCAGGAATCCTCAAACTGACAAAAAAAGGTGCGTTAGTGTTAAGAACAGCGATGCATGAAAAAAACTTTCCCTCTTTGTGCGGCAGTCAAATTGTTCTCTGGGTTTCCCCCTGGTTGGAGGAAGGAACATCTTGAGCGGATTAAAAGCTGTGACGTAAAAGTTTGTTGTAAACTAGTGATTCTTTTAAAGAAATTAGATTATTTGCTGCTGATACTAGTTCCACTTACGTTTAACATGTGGTTTCAAACAAAACCAGGAGAGAGCTAGGAATCAATAACAAAATATTAATCAATTAGATTTTGCAAGGGCAAGGGAAGTTTTAGGAACTCCTTTTTAGTCCACATTCAAAAGAAGAATATTGCTTCATCAGTATGTGCTTTGTCAATAAGTCTTTAGCTCCAAACTACATTCTTTAAGGGGCATTTTCATTTCTCCTCGTATTGAATGTGATTTGCTTTCAAGAATTTCATGACAGTTTATATTTTCTAAACATGAATTCTTGACCTTGTGCTTTTTTTAGACTTTTAAATAACTTCTAAATAAATACTTTGAAATGATGTAGTTCATTGATCTTATATTTTGAAGATGTTTTTCATCTACTTTGTTTCTAGGGGCTGACATAATAAGCATGGCAATTTTAAAATGACTGCTTATTAACCAGTATATTATAATTGACTAATTCTATGTTGGAAAAATATTTTGTGTTTGAGTTGAGCAGGTCAAAATCATAACAGGGAGTTTAAGGCCTAGGTCCAGCCCTTGCCCTAATGCCAGCATGTTTACGTCATCATTTCCTTAATATTCTAACTATCACTTATTCTAATATTGAAAAATTAAACTTTATCCTTTCTATTTCTCTACTAGATCAGTTTCAACAGACACAATTTCAAAGATAGGAAAGAAGCAAATATTAAAAGAGTAAAATTTGTTAAATTCTTTAGAGTGATCAGATGAGCATCTTAGCTGGAAGTATCATTTGAATGAAGTGCTCCAAAAAAACTAGCTAGGTGTTTTGGCATTGTCTAGGGTCAAACATTTAATAACTATTTAGAAACTGTAAGAGCAATATTTTTTTAATCATACTTATCTCCTTAACCTATTTTGAAAGATCTTCAACTCCTACAACTATCTTCTATCCTTAAATCTAAAGACATTATTGTCTCTATAAGATCTGCATTTGAACCTTGAAGCCCTTTAAATTTTGATAATTATTAATCTGTTTCAATATTGTACTAGACTATCCCTTGGAAAATGTCCTTGAAAAAAACAATGGCAAGATAGGGGGGACACTCTCCTCGATTAGTTTACCTTTTTGAGAGTGTTCCTCCTTTAAGAAGTTCACCCAACCATACAATTTAACTCTATTGGTTTTGTACCTTTCATTGTTTATTGTTAGATAACTTTTCAATGATTTTTGTAAATGTTAGTTTGCAGATTAGTAAATTATATGTTTGTTGAATTTTGAAAATGAAATTGAGCAGAACTGAACTGTTTCTTTACTTTTATCAAAAGTATGTTGTGCCTAAGATCTTTAGGGTTGAGCAACATTAAGAAAAATAGAGAACAAAGTCTAAATGTTTTTAGACAATATCTAGGTGAAGCATAAACCTGTGGCATAGTAAATAGAAACGTTCCAAATAGAGATATGCAGTCCCTAGTAGCGAGTAACTTGTCCTTGTTCACCGTGTCACTCCAAAACATAACCAGTCTGACTTAACAGGCCCAATAGGACGTATATACAGGCTTTGCAGTCAGGTCCAAAAAAAGTATACTGCCATCATAACAGCGTAGCATACACGATATTCCAAAGACATGAGGTCTAATTGTTGCGGAAGAGCTTTTGTCCACTTGGAAAATATTATTTGGGCTCTTGTTGCATGCTACATCGTTCTGTCTGTGGGTGACCATAAAATTTCTAAAAATCCTGTCGTTGCCATTCAGTTTAGGCCCCGAAATCAAAGGTTTTAAAATGCTTCATTACAGTTAATTGGGAATAAGGAAAGCAAAGATAGATTTTCTTTTACAAAGGTAGGATTAAAGATAATTTGACTGTAAACTTTTTTGCACTATCTTGGCCTCATATACATCATATTCAAAGTCATTAACAAAGTATACTACGTTCTTGCCCTGTATACATCGAAGTATACTACGTTTGTGGTAGTACACTACAAAATTGTAGTATACAGTACATCCTCAATTATCCGAACCTTGATTATCCGAACGCCAAAAGTTTTCATTAAAAATTTTTTTTGCAAAGCAGTTCTTGAGAAACCAATCGAAATATCCGTTGTCTGCTCAAACTGTTGCCCAATATCAAAGTCATATCCAACGGAAGCACAAAAATAACACATTTATTTGTTGTTATCGTTGTTATTACAAATCGTTGTTGAAATTTACAAAAAAACAGTTGCCTTTAGTTTTGTTGTTGGTCTTTCCGTTTGCCAAGCTTTTCAATTTGCCTTCAGTTTGAGCATCCTATGGCTGTCCAGGACGATGATAATAACCTTTATAGCAAGTTTAGTAGGTAAAATGTTCTTCCTCGATTATCCGAATTTTTTGCGTATCCGAACGGCCCAAAAAAAATTTGAGTTCAACCTGTTCGGATAATCGAGGATGTACTGTACTATACGAAATCACAAAGGAAATAATTTCAAAACCTATATTTCAACAACATGTTATTATCCGTATCGTTCCCTTTAGATGCTTGCTGCACGCCTACTTATATTGTATGTCTATTTTATGTATTCTTCCTTCCTTTGTTTAGTTTAGTTTATTTTAGCCTATTTTACTTTATACTCTTTGCTATGACGACACAATAAAAGTAACTGTTGTAAGTCATTAATTTGAATATGAATATGAATATGAATATACGTTTGGGCCTGAATAATTAGCCCCTCTTGACACTTAAGTTGGGCCTTGATGACGACGTCCCTTTGGATGATATCTCCCACCCCCATCGATAAACAACTTATCAAACTAACAGAAAGATATACTTACAGTCTTGTTATTTTATCACTTTTGTCGTTTTCGCTGTGGTTTCAGTTAATGCGGCAAAGTCTTCGGAAACTTTGTTATTTTCACACCATCGAGTTGGGAATTTCCAGCATGCATGCGTATTCGTGAGTAACAAATACCACTAATTAGAAGTAGGTTGCGTGGTCCGGCTTTTCTGATACTTATCTTTGTCCAAAAGATGAATGTTTCAAAATTCCATTGAATACTGAAATTAAAAAGCGGACCAGATAACCCTTTTCTAATGGGTGGGATTTCGTGCTTAGTATGCGTACTGCGAAAATTCATGTTGTTGTCGCTGCGAGCAAACTCTCTTCACAACACAATCGACGTCCGATCGATGCAAAATGGACAATTGTGCAAAAACTTACGAAATGAACCATGAGCCCCACATAAAATTTTGCAAAAGAGCTCTTTTTTCCCATTTATATCAGATTCTTTAATTCAAAGGGCATAAGGTACCCGCAGACGAGAGACGTTTTTAAAACTACTTTTGTTGAAGTCATGGGCATCTACAGACTTAAAAAAGTACTTTTTTATTATTACATCTATTTCTCCTTCACACTTTCCACTACGCCACTCGCCCCATTGCGACGTCAGATTCTATTATACATTCTAACGTTCTCCATCTTTCGACTTTTGATTTCTTTTCCTTAACTACTATCTGTTTTCTATTCTTTTTTACTACTGAGGAAGGGTTATGCCCGATACATTTAGTTTTTTCGTAATCTGGCTATTTAGCTTATTACAATTGGAATATTTGTTAAAACAGTACTGATGGTATTCTTTACTTAACCGACTGAACAACCTCCTTGATGGTATCATTTAATAGAAAGCGTGAAGTTTGTGAATAAGGAATGAGATTTAAAAACTGATGATTCTAGGACTAGCTTTCATCATTTTGTTTTACAAGTAACTACAAAAAATCGTTTTTGTGAAAATTCAAAGGCAGGAAGGCAAACTAGACATTTCTTATCCGATAAATCCAGTGGCGTAGCACGACTTTCAGTAGTGGGTATTCAGTTGGGATACAATCAATGACCAAGGATTCATGCATAAACAGCTGGGGCTCCGGGGGTTGCAGTGAGCCCCCAAGCAGGTCCAGGGTAGCGGCCTGGTGGGGGCCAAGGGGGCGAAGCCCCCGGAAGCCCCCGAGATTTGGTAATGGTACAGCCCTTGAATTGGCGTAAGATTCTAAAAATCTTTCAAAATCTTCCTTATACTTGCTTTCTTTCTTGTTTTCGTGTAATGAGCTCAGGCCATCTTGGCAAAATATATATCCTAATATTATGCTGCAAGAGCGAGGACGAAATTTGGGTTTCATGTTCAACTATTTATGTTCATCTGTTGATGTTAATCTGTTCACGATCTCAATTCTGTTTTACTTCCGTCTTCTTGCCTATGATATTTTGTTCGAGCCTCGGAATCAGTTTTCATCATCTCTAGTCAAGAAAGGAGGCTAGAAACTGGCGGAAAAGATTCAGTGCGTACCGTACACCTCTGCTTTGATTAATACAATGAAATTCAATCTATGACTGTTCTCATAAACAATAGCACGTAACCGCTAATCCATTTAGGAATGTTTCCTCTGATTAACGAGAGATCTCTATCAAAGATATGGAATACGGAATTAAATATAATGGAGTGGAATAGATGGAACATATAAAGATAGTGTTGGGTTGCATTCAAACACTTAAAATGGAGAGAACACTATGATGTTTATAACCCAAATGTTAAAAAAGGTCTTCTTGTTTCACGAATTCTTATAATTAGGCTATTTTTTTTATTTTTTACTCTAAACCCCAGGGTATTCACTGAATACCTTGAATACCCAGACGCTACGCCACTGGATAAATCTACGTATAGAGGTTTTTAAGACATCGAGATAATGAATCTTTCTTTCATGAATGATGCTTCTAAAAGAAAATGTTTTACTACTGATCACGAAACCCTAATAATTTATAGTATCATAGACCAAAACAGTTTTCATTTGACTAATAGTCTTTCATATGGAATGGTTCACCGAATGAGATGAAATCTGCCGAAGACTTGAACAGTTTTAACACATGATGGAAAACGAGATGACCAATACTGCAATCGCAAAGCTTTTTAGCACATGTTAGAACAATGGGGTACATTCTAGTAATTACATCGATTTAGATTAGTTTCCTATGTACCGTAAGCGACAGCAAAAAATAAACAAGTTTGATAAGGCATTTAAATTGTTTCGATGATAAGACAAAAATTGATATTGCTTTCAAATGTTTGATGCTTATATCTTATTCAGTAAATTATAAGTAAATAAATTGCCGAAGATGATATAAGTATGAAAACGTTATAAGGACATGTTTATTCTTATCTTATGTTTTGAATATTATAGAAAAATAAGAAATTGGATCTAGTATTAGTACTGAAAATAGTTTACATCGAGACAAAATAGACCAACACGGGTTGTAGAATTTTGGAAGATTTCTGCAACGATAGTTTTAGAGCTAACAAAAGTTCTTTCAGATATAAGTATCTGTTCACAAGTAAAGAAAATAGAAAAAAGATATTCCAAATCAAGTCCTCAAAGCAGCCACAGCACGCAAGGAAACATGTGATAAAATATCAAAGTCATATCAATTAACAGATTTGTATGCTTACTCAGATTATCTATACGTTGTTCAGCAGATACAAATAGAGGCTGCAAGGTATTTCTCGTGTTCTCTACAGCTCGACAGAAATGACGAGACATATACGTCTGAAATAGCCATTCTAGCAATAAAATGTTGTTGAGAAATATCTCCTAACTTGGTCATATCTAAGTTGGTCTATTTGCATGACTATAAACTACTTATAGAGTTTTCAAGGCAATACATGATTTACAGTGGCGTATCGTACAGGTCTACCTCTTTCTGGCGCATACGGTATGTATTTTGTATATCGTACGAAAATTGAACATCAACCCGCGTCAATTCGGCAACATACATATATGAAGGAAATTGTCTGGGTGACTTAAATGTTCACTGAGCCATTGAAGTGGGGTTTCAAGAGGGGGGTCGACCCCTTGTATAAATATCCTCCAATGCTCTCCTTGAAAATCTTTGTCGAAAGTATTTTGAATGGCGGTCTTTAAGAGGTCCCTCAGGGTGAGAAAGTCACCTGGAAATAAATAGTTTATCGTCAGATGAGAATTTGGAAAAGCATGGAAATCAAAAATGCCATTACATTTCCCCGTGGTTGTAATTTCCGGTATCATATCTCCCAAGAAACTCAAACAGGATGTCCAAGTCACACCCATTGCATTTCTACTTGGGCATACTCAAAAAATTAAGAACTAGGAAACATATTTTCTCTGCCAAAAAACATATTTTCTCCTGATTTGTCTCAAGGGCAGAAAGATGGAAGAGTATGATGTGAAATATCGCCCCCTAAGGTCTGCGTTTAAGGGTCTGATTTTATGAGGCGAGCTGGCTCAGCTAACAGGCCAGCACGTCTTTGAGGTCTTGATCACATTACTCATAAATCAATATTACATCAAAACGAGACTGCTCGGCAAATGTGCTGGTCCGTTTGTGCCTGAGCGGGCTGGCTCGGTAAGTGGTCTGAAGATAGAGGAGACAGCAAGATTTAAACAACATCGCCGAGACAAGTTTTCGGCATTCTCAATTTCATCTCGTCAAATGAGACAGACCGCTTGCCGGGCAAGCTCACTTCCATACTATCAGGGCCTAGCTCAATAATTTTGATTTAGGTCAAGACATTTTCCTTTGGGTCTACGTTTTCTTGAATTGACTTGGGCAACCCGTATTCAAGGCAGTATATTTGATTGAAAACTGATGTAGCACAAATCCGTCAGTGATTTAAAGTATTCCCGTCAATGGTAGAAGTAGGTAAGGGTGAGAAGTTGCTATTAGGGAGAGTTTTGATATCCCAAAGAAAGTGAAAGAGGAAGAAGTACGAAAAATGCAAAGAGCAGACCAAGGTGAAGTCAGGGTATTTTCTAAGGATTTTTCACTGGTTGGGCATTTGAAGCCGGACACTCTTTAACATCTTTACCCTTAAGATGTATAGTGTACTGTAGAGGAAGTTCAGTACTATGGGAATACCATCAGTACTATCTCCACAGTGCTTGGGGCTTCCCTTCACAGTGCTTGGGGCTTCCCTCCACAGTACTGATGGTATCCAGCCACAGTAACAATTGTATCGCCCCACAGTACTGAATAACCTCCACAGTACTGAGCAGACGTTCCCTTGGGCGATTTGTCTGATGGTTGAGCTGGAAAGATCCTAAGGTGTACAAGAAAGCTGTTATATCTTTAATTTTAGTTCCCAAATTGGCAAATAGAAGAAACAAATATCATACCTGTCTGTGAAAGTGGCCTAAACAGCATTTGAATGTATTGTCTGTCTTGCTAAAAAGAAAATAAGGAGATGAAATGCCTGGAATTCTTTTGGTGAAAATCGGTTCGAGAGCATTTGGCAGCTTCATACACTAACAAATGGTGGGGCAAAATAACACTGCTTTATAATATGAAGGTTATTGGTAACACTATTGTATACAATATCAAGGCTTCTCAGTATTTCGGGAGCAAGGGAATGCCAACTCACCATATCAACTCCGTCTCAGAAATTTATCAATAACATTGGCTAGTTTTTTGGTATTTCTGAAAGTTTGAATACTTTAAGGATACGCTTCGTTTTCCTGCTCCTAATGTCTGAATTTTGATGTTCATTAGAATCAGAGGATCATAGGGAATCTAATGACATCAAAAGTATTGGCGAATTCCACGAAGCGAACTTTCCAGCAAAATCATATCGTGAAATAGTACACAGCCTTGCTCCATACATAATCCACAGCAGCCGGATTATAGCAATCAAATCGCACGTCCCCTTACGCCAAAAGAAGAGAACTTTTTACTCCATGAGCCAATCCGATTTAAGTAACAACAAAAGAAAAAAACACATATTAGGGACCACTCGTAACTTATACCTTAGGTTTGCACCGAAAATAAATGATAAATCAAGAATTGTTTTCATTCACCACACTTTTGAACAAATCGAAATAACAATTACCCAACATAGATCTCGTCAGTCGTCAGATTTAATTTTACCCAACCATGTAGGATTGCTGTTAAAAAGTAACCTTTCTCTAGCTGAAGTAGCAGTGTGGATGATTCTGAAGTCAGCTTGGATGATTAACAGTTTTCAGTCATTGATCAATAACAACTTCCTTTTGGTAGTTATTGATGATGATTTTGCTAATCCCTCCATGTTTCAAAACATTTCATATTTTGTTTAAAACTCTATGTATCCTCACAAAATATGAAGAGACCAAAACTTTATGAAGATTCGAACCTTTCGTCAGGCTAGAATATGGAGTACCTAACCAATTTCTCTCTACTGCCAATCCGTGTGGCATAAATGATGAACGGTCCAAATACTTACAAAGTATATTCTGAATGGAATGGATTTGAAGGTTTCTCCGTTTATTCGCTCCATCAGCCGTTTATTCACGGACCAAAACTGTTCAAATTTATCTGTTTAAAGAAAAATACAAAACAGTGCTGAACAGCCCTTTTAAAAGGGATGGCCGGGTGGTTAAATCACACAACCCAAAAACCCATATTTAAAGGGTCGTGGGTTTTAGTCCACCCTCCGACCTGTCATAGAGGTAGGAGGAAGGACTTTGTTAGCTCTCTGTACTTCGAGGCAAAAGAAATGAACCACTAGGCTTGGTCAAATCAAGAGAAGGAACCGGGGTCATAATCGATACCTTACCAGGATATTAAGCATATTCCTGCCAATCAATCATTCCAAAGAGGGCATTAGAAAAAATCTTTGACAGGGAGGCATGTCTGAGAACAGTTTTCAAATACCCAAAAAATTGAATAACCTAAAACTCTTCAGAATTCAAACGTAAAAAAACCCACTAAAGATGCACATTGCCAAAAAATACCTAAAAATCTAAAAATCTTTAACACCATGAAAAAAGCAGAAACTGAAAAATAGAACCCTGAAAAATAGCTTGAGAATTTAAAAGCCCAGAAAATGAAATTTGAAGAAATTTGGTACCCAGAATGAGCATTCCTGTCACAATTTCAACGAGTACCCCTCCGCCTCCCTCCTTGTCAATTAAATTATACTTATCATCTAGGTACCGTGACTTAATATAGTTTCTGTGAATGAGTGTATACATTTCTGTTCATAACGACATGCCACTTAAAATGCATCAGCCAGATAATAGATCAAAAGTCATACGAAGAAGTCGCTAGACATTACCATTATTCAAACCTGACCAAAGTTGCTTGTGATCTCGTTTTTGCATTGAGTTCATGACTTGAGAGCGATGCTTTAGGTGGTCTGCCTGCAACGGAAGTGCAACAAGGCTAGCAAAAACAGCATCAACCGCTGTACAGGATTCTGTATCCGGTTGCCTGTTCATATTAAGATTAAAGTTAAGATTGAAATTCAAGTAAACGCAACTATTCAATGCCAAACTCTATCCAACTTTTAGTTCAGGTGGAAAATTAATTTACAAATAAATCTGGATAAGCATTATATGGCCGTAGCAGTCACATGATTTTCAAAGGCAAAACATTTTCAAAAGTCTCTTGAAAAATTAGTTTTCTGGTGCATTTGATGGCACAAGTATTTCAGGAGTTTGAGAAGGACGGAATCAGCCTCCATTGATCTTTTAGTAGCTAAAAAACCAGTCTGGACAGGGTTAATGGATCTCTTTTTTTTAATCAAGGAGAGTCTAAACCTAGCGATATGAATGGTCCAACACGGTAAATTATATTTCAACATAGTGGGTTACGACAGTTATAATATGCCACCAATATAACTCAAAGCCGGGTTCTTGTGACCAAAGGCAAGCAAGCAAGCTATTTACCTAGGACTCAACTCCGGGCTTATCCATAGTGACGCATTAAACCATGTTGTGGATCAAATCCTTCTCTAGAGCCACGTGTAAAACAACACAAATTTCTAAAGCATGGTCTAACACATGAAATTATATCTTAAAAAAGTAAGCTATCACAATTCTTAAAAAACCAACCTGATTATATTAGAGTTGTGGTCACCCACAGTGGTAGGATAGGAGCTTAACGGCAATATACAAACCTCTTTGAGGCATGACATGAAATGAGCTTAATGGCAACATACAAACCTCTTTGAGGCATGACATAAAATGAGCTTAATGGCAACATACAAACCTCTTTGAGGCATGACATGAAATGGGCTTAATGGCAACATACAAACCTCTTTGAGGCATGACATGAAATGAGCTTAACAGCAACATACAAACCTCTTTGAGGCATGACATAAAATGAGCTTCGACAACTTCTTTTGTGTTGCATCTGATGATCTCTGTTTCAGGAAACTTCTACACAACGAATGAAAATATCCATACAAAACTGTTTTTAGTTGACCGCTTTTATGCATCAATCCCATAAAACTCACCCATCACACTAAAAGGGTCAAAAGAAATCATTGACCAAGGTTTTTTCATTATTGGTTTATTCAAGTAATTGTGTATTGTATACATTTCTTAAACATTGCATTTACATTAATGAGTAATTTTCACAGGTAGATTCACCGGCATCCATTTTGAGTTTTAGATTGCTAGAAAAAAGCCAGTGATCTTCCAGAATAGCCTTCCTCCACCAGGCCTATACGCTAAAAGTGGAGCAAGGCTATTTTCGTATCTAAAGCTACTGTAAATGTTGTGCACATACGCGCCGCCATGGGGTTTCCACTAAGGATCAAGTTGTTTATTACCTGTTCTTTTTACTTAGAGAATGTTAAATTTTTGAGAATTTGTTTGAAAAATTGTTGGTATAAAGGCCAAAAATTGTTTTCAAATGATTTCAAAGTAGTTGGAAATTGTTTCACAATCGTTGATAATTGTCCAAAAATTTTAATATCGATGCAGAATTCGCTCAAAATCATTGATGATAAAGACTGGTGCTTGGGTGAAGCAAAATACTAAGAGCTCCTCAGTTGCAGCATAGTTTATCGAAAAAGATGCTTTAGAAACCTTTTTGTTTTACCTCTTTGTTTCAAAGTTGATGTTGAGCAGTACTTGTAAGTGCAACATGTATGTCTTATCCTCTCTCTTTTCTATTAAAATTTTACATGTAAATACTGCCTACATGAATATGATGCTGAATATTATGAAATCTTTTCTAAATAACAAATATTTCTGGCTAGGGAACCAAAAGAAGCATTTTGGTTTATTCCCTCAACCATGACCCTGTTGGCTAAAACAATGGCAAAACAAAAGACTGTGCACACTCAATTTTGAAAAACTTGCACAAAAAGATAGGACAAGAGGTTTCCGAACCATACATTTCTATAAACTATGGTTGTAGGGACGTAAAAGCATGTTATGGGGATGACCGAGTAGTTAGATCACTCCACCCTAAGCCAAAAAGTCCCAGGATCAAAACCATCTTAAGAACCGGTAACAAAGAGCGAGAAGAAAATTTGCCAGCTATCTATAATTCTAAGCAAAATTTTTGGGTTGAATAAGGGTGCATTGAGCATTGAAGCCAGTGCGCCCGGTTTCTGGGTTTCTGTTCATTTCCAAGTCTCAATAGATAGCCCCAAAATTATTGGATAAAAGCTACTTCTCATCTTCTTGATACAAGGCTAAGAACAATGCCAGTAAAAGCTCACCTTAAAATGAACTGTGATATTCCATGGTAATTGTTCAGCTGATGCATATAGATCAAAAAGAACTCCGATTGGATAATGCCTGGAATTCAAAAATTGATTATCAAAACAAAAATCAAACAAAAACACAATTTCAAATTCTCTATGATTAAGAAGGAGTTTTTGACTGAGAGGCTATTTTGGTATTTACTGATTACAGTTTCTACCTAAAACTTCAGACTAACAACTCATTTTGTGTGCTTTTGACCAAGGCTTAATACTGTACCACCAACTTCAATGTCCCTGTATGTAGCAAGTACATAACTGAGGCAGACATCTAAAATCTTCAAAAAGTTCTACAAGAGATTCTTTTGATGATTCGAAATGGAAGCCTAAAATGTGGAATCAGATAAAAGTTGCCAGTTGCTAAGTTCATTAATAACAATCATGGGCCAACCCATTTCCGTAGGGGAGGACCTTAAGTAAGAGGGATGTGATTGATTCAAGGTATATAAAACAAATTCGTTATTCAGAACACAGTAGATGTCCAAAAATGCATTGCTTTAGGGAACACAAAATAAAGAAAATAGCCTAAAGAGATCTTGTGGATTGTGAAAAAGGAAGGGGTTTGTGCTGCATGCATGACCCACCATTTTAAAGGCTGTCCCTCATACTCCAGCCACATTTCATCTGAATCACTCTGACCAGCTGCTTTTTGAAAATGTCTACACATCTTATCAATAACCAATGGAAAGTAACTGAGTCTTGGAACAAGAATCTAGAATGAAACCAAATACAAAATATTATTCAGAAAGGCGGGTTAGGATAAATGGGATAAACCTGCTCCTGCAGGTGACTTGGGGTAGTGTATAAGAACCTGCATTGTTCAGCTTTTGAGAAGGAATTGTCCTTGCCAAGGGGGGTGCACAGTCAGTTATCAGGGCTTTTCATCACCCTCGCAAAATCATGTTTCCTCTTATAAAAAGTTTTGATAAATTTTTAATCCAGTTCTCACTTCACTTCTATTTAGCACTCCGCCTTCCTGAAATCAGGCAGTTATTTCAAACACCATAAAACAAATAGCCTGTCATCAAAGGTCTTCCAACAAATGATTCAAATGTTTTAATTTGACTGTGAGCACAAAGCCAAACAATATGCTGTATTCAAAAATATCAAAACCACCGGTTAAAATTGGAAAATAATCTAAGATCAGGAAATCAACCTCCTACTCATTTTGTTAATATCTCTAGACTATTACTATGTAAGAAACCATACAAACAAAAACATTTTGAGGGGCTATCACACTCCAAACATCATTTACCAGGGTGATTTGCCGCGCACATGGTATATTTTTCAAGAAAAGGCCTGCTGATTAGCTTTATTTCTACAACATGGCTACGAGTACGGGAGCCGTAGCAGCGTTAGTTTATCTAAGTCCCACATTTTTCCTGATTTATAACTTAGTTTTCAAATATAGGTTGAACACTGTATGACATACGAGTTGAATTCACTGCTCCATTCACTAGAGAGATGATCGTGCATTGTACCGAAAGCGAGATCTCTTGTCATAACAGTCTTTGTTTACTTCAAAATTATCCCAATTCATGCACAAAACAACTCCCGTATTCGTAGTGGATTGTGTACAGGATACGGCTCCGTACTCGTAGCCACGGGGTTATTTCTAAACTTTTGAGTAATTGATACAAATTATGAATTACAGAACAGACTTCCTGTTTTCTATAATTTGCATATTTATGATAGCATTTCGTCCTGGATACTGTAAGGGAAATCAAGCTTGGGGTAGGGTTAGGAGGTTAACATTTTAAGTACCTAGCACTAAACATGTGATTTAGGAATTTAAAAGGTTCAGGAGTGTTTCAGATTCAGATAGGTCTTGGGTTCAATAGCGTCCAGATTGAGACCGCAAGGGTCCGTCATGATGCAATTGACTAGACCAGACTAAAATAGGCCTAAGGCCTCCTCCTTCTAAAGCCTACCCTGCAATTTTCATCGAAAGCCCTACAGAACCAAGGCTCTTCAAATATCAGCTTCAACTTACGTAATAAGGCTCTGTTTGTTCAACAATTGCCATTTCATCTTGGCTCAGGGTGAAACATACTGGAACACGACCTTCCCAAACCTCGCGCAAAACCTCCCTGTCGTCCGCCATTTTGTTATTCCAAACCCAAATCGATCGAATATATTCATTTCACAGGGCAAGAGCGGGGCCAGCTCCCTCGCAACAACTGCCACCATAATATTTACCGTATTATGTGCGTGCGTTTCATTGCATCTCAAACCCAACAATTGAAGTTTTAAGAAAGTCGGCTAATATTTCGAGTAACTGGGAACTTTATGAAGATAACCAATAAAACAACAACGATATCTTAAAAACGAGAGAAAACAGTATTTTAGCGAAAAAAACTGCAAATGTCTGTTTGTTTCAGCCTTTTTTTTAGTTCATCTTAAACTAGACTCTTTTCTTTATAAGAATAAATTTTATACGAGGCTCAAAATCTCCAAAGAACAATGGAAATTTAAGAATAACCAATGGGAAAGTTGAGGCTCAGGAAAATTTCAAGTATTCTTATAAGAAAAAGAGTGTAGGTTCATGGAGGTTTCTTTGAATTTCTTTACCATTTTCGCTGAAAATCATGATCTCCCTCTAAGGAAGGGTTTAACCTTCCTATGTAGCCTTGAAATAACTGGACTTAACAAATCTACATCTGTTTTAAAAAGAGAAGCCTCATTCAATGAAGAGTTTGTGATTATGATATCTTTAATATTGTTGTTGGTACTTTGCCCTGAAATACATGAAATACATTTATGCGCAAAGGAAAGAAAATATATTTTGGAATCCAATCAAAGAAGAAGAAAAACTCTTCACCGTCTTTGGGGATTTGGGAACAGAGAACCGTCCCTCGCAACAGCTGTTAAATGGTTGGGACAAATTATTTTGCTACTTTTATGGTAAACAGCAAATTTCTAGTCGGTGAAACTTGGAAGACATTTTTTGGAGAAACTTTCATCGAAACGAAAACGTCACAGACCTATCTCTGCTGCCACCTTGCAAGAGCAGTCTGCTATGATATATTCTGCGAGCAAATTATGTTGCAAGAATATGACAGCAAGCGCATCCATCACAAATTGGAATCAAAGAGCCATCCTATCATGGGTGGAATGAAGACCTCTCTGTTGAATGGATATGAGAACCCCATCCTCAGTAAATTTTGAATCTTTTGATAGAACAAGAAGAAGATAGAAACAATGATAATGATATGGAATCTTATTATTTTGATGAAAGCGATGCCACAGAAGCAACGAAGAAGCAACTGCATGAATTGTTTTGAGGTGTTCTTATCAATTTAAGTGTAGAGATCTTAGACAACAGAAAAATCCATACGGTATACATCAAAAAATCACCTGCTCTTCTTCATTTTAATGCATTTGATATTGCCCCCTAATTTCGGAAAATGCCTCTAAGCTCCCAAAATAAGTGTTTATCATCTTCTGTGGGTTGAGGATAATAATTCTACTACACTTTGGTTGTTGCAATCTTTAAGAATGCAGAAGAGATTTGAATAGCAGGATTCTCAGATTTTTCACCTTAGACCCCCATATCTCGGAAAAGCCCCCTCAACCAGCCGATCAACACCCAGATTCGTAATCAGCACCGAAAACTGATCCAGAAAAAATTACGTCCCATAAATTCCCTCTTCGGAGGAGGATACTCTATTAGCGAAAGTTCGAGTTATCGCACATCTGAGTTATCGGGATTCTACTGTAGGTGATTTTTATCGAGCCCTTTTGAAGATTCTCACCAGCAAAAATGTAGTTTGAGGTAGTTTAACCTCCTTAGAGCTTTACTGCAACGTCTCCAAAACAAATCCCTGACAAATATTGAAGGGGTAGATTTAAGGATACATGTAAACAAACTTTCTCCTGGAAGAGCATGGAATATGTTTTAACAAAGGGGTTCTGTTTCGATATAAAACAAGGAATGCTGAAGATCTTCATATTCCTATGCTAACTCGTCAATTTTACGAAAAAGGCTTTTAATACTCAATAATTAAGTCTCGGAACGATACTCCAGTTAAACCCTTTACTTTAGAAATATTCGTTTGGCCGTAAAAGAATCCTCAGATTTGCAATATAAGTAGATATGGGGCAAAGGGTAGCTACTAAAACTGGTGGAAAACATTTCTCCGGCTTTGGTCGAATTTTCGTGAGTTTCCCCCAAAACTAATATACCTCCTTATAGGCCCTGTGGGTATTGACTTGAATACAGTTAACCTTGTCCTAAATTATGGCAAAATTGAGAATCTACACAATAAAGCCCTTATTTTGCTTAGGCCTTCGGGGCCTTCAGTTTGGTATTTTGATGCCAAGTGGTATCATTTTTAAGTCAAGAGTTATTTTTTTATTCTTAATTGTCATCTCTATGCCTGTTCAAAGCACATCTAAAAAGAAATTTAATGGGCACTCATAAATAACTAAGAACATCAGTATTTCTAAGAGCATTGCATATTAATATTCTATATTCATTGAATTATAACGTGTATAAACTTCAATGTCTTCTACCCAGAATGCAGATTTTGTCAGTATGTAATACAGAAATAGGGAAAGAAAGAGTTTTAAAGTTGAATTTGATTCCAGCAAAGCCCCTGATGGTGGATAGCGTCTGGTGCGATTTGTCGTATCGGGAGCAAGGTGCCTCACGCAGTGCATGTGTGTATACCATGAAGTCGGGTGATGCGTGGTCGATGAATTCATCCTTGGAATATCTTGAAAGAAAATATAAGAATAATTGAGATGTTGACTGGCCTCAATTTCTTAAAACACCAAAACAACATCTGATTTATTAGTTGATTCACCTAATATCCTTAAAAAAGCGGAAGAGAAGTCGAGAATAACCCTGGGCCTTAAGGGCATAAAGAAATTTAAGACTATGTACAACTTAAAGGTTATGTCCATGTGGTAATCTTATTTCTTTGAATTCACCTATGATTTTGATATCCTTAGATTTCCTATGGGCTTCTTATTTTAATGGCGCACAAATTCGTGTACCGGCGCAAAGTTGTTTGTATCCTTAAGGTCGCTACATTTTGGTACACGAGTCACAAACGTAAAGATATACAGGTGGTTAAAACCTTCACCGAAGTTTACGGTATGAATGTTAATAACAATTACAATAAAGAAATAGTAACATACTAGTAACAGTTGGCCCAAGTAAAACGTCGCTCTTCTTATGCGCCGAATACAATTATCACATCCGGTACATGAGAAGAGCGACGTTTGATTTGATCAAGTGCAGGAGAATGAATTAAGAGCGGCAGAATTGGTTTGGAGCGACAGGATGAGTCGCATTATGCGACTCCAGAGCGACATTGAGTCAGAAGTCGATCTTCTCATGTGCCGAATCTAATCCATAAATTAATTTTAATTCAATTTTATTCTAAACGAGGCTAAGCATGCGCAAACTAATAAAATTCACTGGCGCCAAAAGTTGAAGAACAACAAAATGGCTTCTTATGCAAAGTCCGTAGATGACTGCTAAATTCGTTTCAGAAATACAAAATATATTTGAATCATATGTGGTATTCCAATATGCAGCATTTCTTATGTTCTTGAACTAAATGAAGATGTTCGAGGTTGGAAACAGGTACGAAGTGTGAGCTATTGTGTTAATTGCTACCATAGACATGAAACAATTGCCTCATTCACTTCATGTGCAATTGTACAAACTATTGAAGAACCCAACCCCACCATCTCGGCAATACTATAGAAAAGTCCCCCCTTCCAAAACGATAAAGGTATAATCCTAAACGAAATTCAGGGCATATTGGTTCTTCGCATAGCGTTTTTCGTTCTAGTTTGTGGCCAATTTTAGACTAATTTAACTCAAAAGTTTCTCTTGAGACACGGAGAGTTTTCTTAAAGCTAAAGTATCTCTCCACTTATTTGCCTAGGCATACCTTAATCCAATTATACAAGCTTTATGTTCGGCCCCACTTAAACTATGGGGATGTTATATACCATATTCCAGTTAAGACGTGTGACTTGACTAATAAAAATGATTTATCAAATCAAATGGGAAAACTAGAGTCCATCCAATATTCGGCTGTTTTTGTAATTTCACGGACTTAGAGGGGGTCGTCACGAGAAAAATTGTACAATGAGCTTGGATGGGAGTCACTACGTTGAGACGATTGACGTTGTTCTATAAGATTATAAATAATCTCACCCCCTTGTACAAAACAAATCCTATTCCATCACTTCACCAGTCGCAATACTCACCACGTAAACAAGACGAGATCGGGCGAATAAGGACAAGAACTGAAAAGTTTCAATCTAGCTTCTATCCAAACTGCATCTCTGAATGGAATAATCTCGAGGCTGAAATAAGGCATTCGCAATCCATTGCTATTTTCAAAAGCGAGCTTTCATCAATAATTCGCCGTCCTTCAAAATCTATCTTTAGTATTTATGACTCAGTAGGACTTTCATATCTTTCTCAGCTGCGGGTTGGTCTTAGCAAATTGAATTTCCATAAGTTTAACCATAATTTTTGTGACACTTCAAGCCCACTGTGCCCTATAAATGATGGAATTGAAGACACGAAGCACAAATTGGTGCTTTGCCGCTTGTTTGATTGTCAGCGCCGGTATCTTCTCGCTGGAATCTCAGAAATATTAAGACCTTATGTTCAAATCAACAATTTCTCTAATGATGATCTTGTAGAACTTTTATCATATGGCGATGAAAAACTTTCCGATAATGACAATAAAAAATTACTAAAACTAACACTAGATTTCATTCACAAAACAGGTCGATTCGAATAACATAACACTTGTTATTGATCAGCATGCAGTCACTAAGTCCAAATTCTTCTTTTTCCTTTCGTTATCTTTGTTTTTTCAATAATTTAGTAATCTATTGCTCCTTTAATTTGTTAGTGTATATGTATTTAGGTAATTAATGTAATAGCCCTGTGATAGTCACGAACTCTTGCTTCCCAGGGTATCGTTCCTGTTATGTATATGTATGTAGTAATTGTTAATGATGTAAAGCTTTTTACCGATTGAATATAAAAGAAACATAGCCTCATTTCGCATAGCTCTGAATTACAGACCTCGGTATCGTTTCCTCTGTAGACATGTGTACTCAGAGAACCATGTGGGCTACGCAGACGATTTCATCACTTAGGGTTCGATTCCTGTCAGTAAAACATTTACAGATTTCCTCACCAAGAGTAAGATTTTAGGTAAGGGGTATCTTCACAAGGGGCATAATCGCGAGTGGGGCTCATTCCTCAAAAGCGATTACTTGATGATAATTGTTATTATATCAACAATCCGTTTTAAAACTGTTCTTACCTCCAGCCGTGGCGGATTTCTCCGAACCGAGTGACACCAGTCTGGGCAGCAAAGTTATCAATGTGCACTGAAACATTTTCTGGAGTAGAACAATTTCGTATCAGATTCCAACATTGTATGCTCTTTCAGTATATTTCATTCCATCTAATATGTTTTATGTTTCTAATATGTCCCACAGTCGCCCCATCAACCATGTTACCCTCGGACTCAGAGCCTCAAAGAAGGCGGGGATGAAATAAGATATATCAACAAATCCAGATTGAGAAAAACAAGGGAATATTTCGTTGAAACCACCACTGAATATCCAGCTCACCTTTACTCCTCAGCAGTTCCATACATCTTGGGTGGCCCTGAATCAAAATAGTTGTGCAAGACTGTTTGCAGCCAGTGCTGTGAAGTATTTAACTTGTCAGAAATCGAATTTCTATTGTTTTTTCAAAATTTCTGGACCGAGTGGAGCCCCCATAGTTCATTTTATGTCACTACAAGCTGTTTCTCACTCAAAATCTTTTATCAGCAAAAACAAATATTAACTACAATATACAAAATACTCGAATTCAAAATAATTCAAAATACGAAAACCAAGAATTACAAAATTAGTGGATACAACAGATCTTTTAGTTTTTTATGCTGAAGAACACACAAAGATCTCATAAAGAGCTGTGAGGGGAGTGTTAGCTCCTGTGGAGGTTTTAAGTATTTCTCAATACTGACGATTGGATATAAATTTTCGTTGCATGATTTTACCGAGAAAATACTTTACAAAGTAAGTTGCCAAACTCAACCCTTTTGATGGTATCACACCCCACACCCCTGTGTATTAGCGATGTTAAATGTCACTTAACACTTACCTTCTCTGACAATCTGGTGCAGCTTATGAAATGCAGCCCCTCCTGGGTAGTTATGATGGGAGACGTACAAGAAAGCTGAAGTTCCAACGATGTTGCCAATTAGGATCAATATTGTGCCAAAAATCGTCAAGTTCATTAATAATTTGTTTTTTCTGCACCAAAGCGATCTGAAAGGCAACGATAGTCAAGCCAGTAAGCATAAGAACAACCTGTTTATGCTTGAGAGCATAGCATAGAACCCAGTCTATGCTTGAGAAAAAAGCATAAGAATAAGTTTATGCTTGAGACCATAGCATAAGAATACGTTTATGCTTGAGAGCATAGCATAGAACCCAGTCTATGCTTGAGAAAAAAGCATAAGAATAAGTTTATGCTTGAGACCATAGCATAAGAATACGTTTATGCTTGAGACCATAGCATAGAAACCAATCTATGCTTGAGAAAATAGCATGTGTGGGAAATTAACTGTGGCAGTGGTTACCCCTGTAAACTTAACATTCCAGCGACCTTACAGTTAAACGAAAAGAATAAAACTATTGGAACAGTAACAAATAAAACTGCATGCCCCAGACTCCCGATGATAATTAGATGTTAATCATTCACCGCGTTATGATTGGCCGATTCCCATCCACATCAGGGTTCAATTATTTGTTTGTATTTCGTGTTCGTTCTCTTTTTGGCGTACTTCTCTGATTAGTGTCAGACCAAACTTCAGTAGTTATCATGTTTTGCTATGTTTCTAATTTTCCTCTCCACCGATTAAAGACTGTAATCCAGCCTACCATATATTTTTGAAAGTTTTATACCTGATCCCCGCCTTGGGGGTATGCGCTTCCAAGTTCCCCAGTAAAATAGGAAACCGTCCCTTATCCCTAATAAAGAGTTTTGGTGTCCTTGAAAATATAATCAATGCTCTTAGCCCCTATTTTCCGCTTTAAAAGTAAAAAAAAAATGTTCTAATGTCCCTTCCGATTGTTCTCGCCATCCCCAATATTATGTTGGCACTATAATAGAAGTAAGCAAGATAAAGAAACTAACATTTCTATGACTCCAGCAGCTGCTGCCGTGTTCAAGATAGGAACAACGTAAATAATGAAGCGCAGCTCTTTGTGCGGAAGGAAAGAATACGCGAACACAAAGAACATGGTCGAAGCAAGGAGACCAAGTAGGCCTTTGTTTTTCACCAACGAACCAAACGGCACTAGAACAATGGTCAGGAGAAGACATCTTGGAATTGCTGAGTAGAAATACCACAAGAATGGAGATGTCTGCAACACAGTCAAGGCAAGCATAGAATAAATAAATACCCTATAGGTGTGAAATGAATTCCCGTTCATAAGAAATGAACATGTAAGAAACTGTAGCCTGCCACCTTAAACAGCATTCCCTCTGATTTTTGCTATGATCAGTACTTAGAGACTTTCAAAGAGTATCCACTTTAACTGATGACATTTGTGACATTACAGACAGATGTGTGACATTACCGTATGTTCCATTGGATAACAAAACTTCCACAACAAGTCGTCCTGTATAAGAAATGGGACAGCCTGCTTTGATGATTGGAATTTCTTATATGCGATGACTTACTGTATCGAATGTTGTGGTATTATCCGAGTTGGTAGACAACTGATTTTGCAACTGAGTTCGTAGACAACTGATTTGGCAACTGAGTTGGTAGACCACTGATCTTGCAACTGAGTTGGTAGACCACTGATCTTGCAACTGAGTTCGTAGACAACTGATTTGGCAACTGAGTTGGTAGACCACTGATCTTGCAACTGAGTTCGTAGACAACTGATCTTGCAACTGAGTTCGTAGACAACTGATTTTGCAACTGAGTTCCTAGACAACTGATTTTGCAACTGAGTCCGTAGACAACTGATCTTGCAACTGAGTTCGTAGACAACTGATTTTGCAACTGATTTTGCAACTGAGTTGGTAGACCACTGATCTTGCAACTGAGTTCGTAGACAACTGATTTGGCAACTGAGTTCGTAGACCACTGATTTGGCAACTGAGTTGGTAGACAACTGATTTGGCAACTGACTTCGTAGACCACTGATCTTGCAACTGAGTTGGTAGACCACTGATTTGGCAACTAAGTTGGTAGACCACTGTTTTGGTAGCTGATTCGGTAGACCACTGATTTGGCAACTGAGTTGGCAGACCACTGATTTGGAAACAGAGTTGGTAGACCACTGATTTGCCAACTGAGTTGGTAGACCACTGATTTGGCAACTAAGTTGGTAGACCACTGATTTGGCAACTGAGTTGGTAGACCACTGATTCATTAAGCAACTGAGTTGGTAGACCACTGATTTGGCAACTGATTTGGTAGACCACTGATTAATTAAGCAACTGAGTTGGTAGACCACTGATTTGGCAACTGATTTGGTAGACCACTGATTGATTAAGCAACTGAGTTAGTAGATCACTGATTTGGAAACTGAGATGGTAGACCACTGATTTGGCAACTGAGTTGGTAGACCACTGATTGATTAAGCAATTGAGTTGGTAGACCACTGATTGATTAAGCAATTGAGTTGGTAGACCATTGAATTGGCAACTGAGTTGGTAGACCACTGATTCATTAAGCAACTGAGTTGGTAGACCACTGATTTGGCAACTGATTTGGTAGACCACTGATTGATTAAGCAACTGAGTTGGTAGACCACTGATTTGGCAACTGATTTGGGAGACCACTGATTAATTAAGCAACTGAGTTGGTAGACCACTGATTTGGCAACTGAGTTGGTAGACCACTGATTGATTAAGCAACTGAGTTGGTAGACCACTGATTTGGCAACTGAGTTGGTAGATCACTGATTTGGCAACTGAGTTGGTAGACTACTGATTGATTAAGAAACTGAATTGGTAGATCACTGATTTGGAAACTGAGTTGGTAGACCACTTATTGATTAAGCAACTGAGTTGGTAGACCACTGATTTGGCAACTGAGTTGGTAGACCACTGATTGATTAAGCAACTGAGTTGGTAGACCACTGATTTGGCAACTGAGTTGGTAGACCACTGATTTATTAAGCAACTGAGTTGGTAGAGCACTGATTTGGCAACTGAGTTGGTAGAGCACTGATTTGGCAACTGAGTTGGTAGACCACTGATTTGGCAACTGAGTTGGTAGACCACTGATTTGGCAACTGAGTTGGTAGACCACTGATTGATTAAGCAACTGAGTTGGTAGAGCACTGATTTGGCAACTGAGTTGGTGGACCACTGATTTGGCAACTGAGTTGGTAGACCACTGTTTTTGCAACTGAGTTGGTAGAACACTGATTGATTAAGCAACTGAGTTGGTAGACCACTGATTTGGCAACTGAGTTGGTAGACCACTGATTGATGAAGCAACTGAGTTGGTAGACCACTGATTTGGCAACTGAGTTGGTAGACCACTGATTGATTAAGCAACTGAGTTGGTAGATCACTGATTGATTAAGCAACTGAGTTGGTAGACCACTGATTGATGAAGCAACTGAGTTGGTAGACCACTGATTTGGCAACTGAGTTGGTAGACCACTGATTGATTAAGCAACTGAGTTGGTAGATCACTGATTGATTAAGCAACTGAGTTGGTAGACCACTGATTTTGCAACTGAGTTGGTAGACTACTTATTGACTAAGCAAATTGGTTGGTAGATCACTGATTTGGCAACTGAGTTAGTAGACCACTGATTGATGAAGCAACTGAGTTGGTAGACCACTTATTTGGCAACTGAGTAGGTAGACCACTGATTAATTAAGCAACTGAGTTGGTAGATCACTGATTTGGCAACTGAGTTGGTAGACCACTGATTGATGAAGCAACTGAGTTGGTAGACCACTGATTTGGCAACTGAGTTGGTAGAATACTGATTGATGAAGCAACTGAGTTGGTAGACCACTGATTGATTAAGCAACTGAGTTGGTAGATCACTGATTTGGAGACTGAGTTGGTGGACCACTGATTTGGCAACTGAGTTGGTAGACCACTGTTTTGGCAACTGATTTGGTAGACCACTGATTGATTAAGCAACTGAGTTGGTCGAGCACAGATTTGGCAACTGATTTGGTAGACCACTGATTAATTAAGCAACTGAGTTGGTAGACCACTGATTTGGCACATGAGTTGGTAGATCACTGATAGATTAAGCAACTGAGTTGGTAGATCACTGATTTGGCAACTGAGTTAGTAGACCACTGATTGATGAAGCAACTGAGTTGGTAGACCACTGATTTGGCAACTGAGTTGGTAGACCAATGATTGATGAAGCAACTGAGTTGGTAGACCACTGATTTGGCAACTGAGTTAGTAGACCACTGATTTGGCAACTGAAATGATAGACCACTGATTTGGAAACTGAGTTGGTAGACCACTGATCTTGCAACTGAGTTGGTAGACCACTGATTTGGAAACTGAGTTGGTAGACCACTGATTTGGAAACTGAGTTGGTAGACAACTGATTTGGCAACTGAGTTGGTAGACAACTGATTTGGCAACTGAGTTGGTAGACCACTGATTTGGCAACTGAGTTGGTAGACCACTGATTTGGAAACTGAGTTGGTAGACAACTGATTTGGCAACTGAGTTGGTACACCACTGATTTGGCAACTGAGTTGGTAGACAACTGATTTGGAAACTGAGTTAGTAGACCACTGATTTGGAAACTGAGTTAGTAGACTACTGATTTGGAAACTGAGTTAGTAGACCACTGATTTGGAAACTGAGTTAGTAGACCACTGATTTGGAAACTGAGTTGGTAGACCACTGATTGATTAAGCAACTGAGTTGATAGACAACTGCTTCAGCAAATTAGAAGTCATTGGTTCGAATCTTGCTAGAGGCGAGAGGTGCAAAACTTTCTTGCTACAGCGTACATTATGTGCAAAAAAGCATAATCCTTGACGAGCTATGTAAATTCCAGAGTCAAGCCGATTGAAAAAATTAAAGTTTTCATCTATTTCAGAGAATCTGAAGTTATCATTATTCATTATTTCTAAATTTCCTAAGATTCAAGTAGTTGCATAGAAAACAGATTTAAAAGCACTCTTATCATACAAAGCCTGTCAGCAGAAAATGAATTTTGAAACAAGACAGTTATAAGTAGCGATTTCAATACCCCAATCCTTTCTTTAAATTTTGTTTCGATATGTTTAAAGCCTTTTATCTCGTGTTTTCTTTTTTCAGAATTGCAATTTAGAATCCCTGATATAGATTAATCTTAAGATAGTCAAATAAGTAACGTTTACAACATTGTTAATTAGCAGAACATAATGCATGATCAAAAATCTGTAAAAATGCGCATCAAATGGACCAGCTCTTTTGCAGTAAAGATCAACTTTGATATCGAAAATTGACTTGATGCATACATTAGTTTTTAAAAGTCAAATATCAATAAAACAAACCTCAAAGAGAAAAAGATACGCCCCATTGAGAACTTTTATTGAGAAGAGTATTGAAATACAAAACAGTCCCTTCTGGCCAAATCAGTTTACCCCAAAACACCGAGTCAATAGCAACAGTTGTTACTGAAAAAAAACAAGAGCAATGGATAACGGTTAACAAAAAATTCTCCAACCAGAGCTTAGCGGGTAAAGCATTAAATTAAAAAACATTTTTTTCTGGGAGACCTTACAGAATCTTATTTTGTTTTCCCTGAGAACATTCAGTGACCCCTGGAAATATGAGCAGTAGAGGGATACGTTGCACATATGGCCTATATGAAATTCAACACCAAAGACGCTACAAAATGGTTTGAAAAACCCATGTTCGAGACCTGGTGATGGTCAATGAAAACTGTGGTAACCCGTTCTGGTAAAATATTGTTTTCATATGACAGGCTCCGAACTTCCTCAGTGAAATGTTTAGCTTACTCTGCCCATGATACAAAAACAGTTCTCAATGTAGTTTTGAAAACATTCTGGGTTGTCCAGTAAATGGTGAACTACAATACTCGCTATGATCTTGTAGCTTCTTTGCTTCATTCTTTTTGAAAATAGAGTGTTAAGGTTTTTAAATAGGTTGCTATTCTAAAAATCAAACATTGGCATTAACTCACGCCAAACATAAAAAACCAAATTTTTTAACCTACACACAACATGAAGAATAAACATAACACTAAACTGTAATTTCATTTTAGAATATTAAGTTATCGAGGCTTTGAATATAGATATTTTCATCAGATGATCCATTCAATAAGTAGTTACTATTTGACTTTCTTACGATAAGAACCTTTTTTAAATTGCCGGCTGAGTATATTCTTACGTAATGAAATTGATTTAGAACGTATTGGTTGTTACATAAGAAGGTAGTTCTTACATGCAGGTTTGCACTGTACTTGAAACACTTACTCAACGCCAAGACTCCAGCCATAACCGAATGCTTTACGGCTGAGAAGATGCTGATTTTCCATCGCAAAAGACTGACGAGTAATAAAGGCCCAACCAGAAGACATAACTCTGATCGGAATATTATGGCAGAAAAAGCAGACAGCCAAATAAATCTAGGAACTTTATTCTCCAGCCAAAATCCAACCGCCGGTAAGACTGAAAGGAAGATATTGACGATTAAATCAGAATTAATAATTCCATTTGATAACTTTTGGCTCAAACGCGTTCTAGGTTATCATTATGTATTCTTTTTCAGCAGTGGGAGCTTTCTATCTCGTCAGTGTGTTTCACGGGAGTTTTTCGAATTTGAATAGCTAACTGTGAATCGGCAGGGTGGAATCCCCTGTCGGGCTGTCAGAGATTAGCAGTGTTTAGCCAATCTTCAGAGAGCACCTGGGGTCCGATTGCTCCTATTGTTGATAGTAATGAGTACTCATAAGCTGACCCTAAGACAACACGGATTGGATATACGGAAACGTTTTGGGGGGAAAAGGGGAAGGATTTTCCAAACCAATTCTTAACACTCAACCACTACTTCTTCTATTGCCTTTTTCTATTATCTTTCCACTGGCTTTGTATATTTGTAAGAAAACGATATAAAAGTGAGGTCCCTTAAGGAATTTTGGATTCATTTTCTTTTCTCGTAAACAATTAGTACTTTTAGATATCTTAGGTAATAAACGTATGAGTGATTGTATTTTTGTATATATGGATTTTAAGCTTTGTGATTTCATGTATTGTGTATTAGAGAAACATGCGTTTATATTGTAATTAGTTTGTAATTAATAATAGGTCATTAGGATTTTAGGTAATTCTTTATATTGTAAGTAAACCGGTTTTTATATCTTTTATATCATGTAAATGTAGACAACTTTTAGTTCAAATCACTCGGCTGTCAGAGCAAAGTTAACATTGAAAACGATTTTTTAAATCGGAAGCTTTGTTTACGGAACAGTTGTGTTTTTTATTTCTCTTTTAATGTTTTTCAAGATTGCTGGTTTTATGTTTACATAATTCCATTCGAGTTAATGACAATAGGCAACTGTTCCCTAAATGAATTTCCATAGGGGGCTCAAATACCAGGGATTTGCCAAGTTGTCTCAGGTGATCTGCCCTTATGCAATTTGTCAGAAATAGATTCTAGATCAAGTGATTCGAGGTAAGGTGGATGACTCTTAATTCAAGAAAATGTTTTAGATTGCACATACAGCTTTATCACATCAAATAGAAGAAGTATTGATGTGTTCAAAAATAGTATTTAGCTTTTCACTTAAGATTCAAAATCTCGGCAAGTTTGATATGAATTTGAGAATATTTGTGATTTGTAAAACGATTTCAACAAGCATAGCAGAAATCATGCCTTGAAACTTTTCACTTTTGAGCAGCAAAATATTAAGCAGCCAAATCAGTATAATGTTTACAAACTCATTCATTTATAGAGCTTGTTACATCGAAAGGAATCTTTAAAAATTTCTATCAAGTTATTTAGGTCTGTTGCAATAAATATAAACTGAAAATAATCGAAATCAACGTGATAGAAAAATTTTCATAGGATGTCAAAGATTATTGGCGCATACAGTATGCTAAACAAGTCGTGTGGATTTGGAATTCTTTCAGTAATCATTCTCGATCTATTTTTCTCCATGATAAAAAGTAATGAAATCGTGGCTTTTCTTACCTAAAACCAAAGCAAATGTATTTGGAAGCGTCCTTGAAGCATAAAACATGAAATGAAACTGCGTGATTGTGAACAACGTAGTAATGTTAGCAGTAGACGAAGATAACACCCTCGCTATTGATCGGCGGTAGAATTCAAAGGATAAACAAGTCATGCAGCCAAGAATGAATCGGCCTAAAAGAAAATCAAATCTCTTTTTACTTGCATTCCTTGCTCATAGTTGCTTTATTTTACTCAAATTGTGCTTTGAAAAATGATGCAAAAAGAATCCATTTACTGCCACCATTCTTTATCTTGCCAAACGAGTCTTGCAGAGTTGACTTCTAATTTTTATACAATGTTTTCTAACTTGGGATTAACTCATCTTAAGGTTACAGCCCCGTTTCAGACCTGCCATGATATCAAGTGCAAGGAGAGCAATTGCCAGCACTCTGTGATTCCAGGCAAAAGGTCTAAAGAATCACAAGTTGTGGTCATATCAATACGAAGAATAGGGGTCACACTATGCAATTATTCAACCTTTTCCCTGGGCCCTTTGGTGTTTGGGGTATAAATATCTGATTTGCCTATCAATCCAACTCAACTTGAAGAGAACGAGAGCATTGTTTTCTCACCAACTAACTGACTTGCATCTTTATCCAGCTTCATCAGTTGTAGCAGAATGACGAACGGAGAAGACAATGCACCCACAACCAAAGGACCGACAAAAGTTCTTGGCACAACTCCTGGGAAGCTTTTATGGTCATACTAGAAAGAAATGATATGTAATCATAAAATATGAAAGTAATACACCAAGTTCACCAGAGACATGTTAAGATGACTGCTGATTTTTGAAGAGATGAAGATGTGCTGTGAATCTAAGATCTACGCGTTAGTAGAAGAATGAATTAGATGATAAAAGTAGCTAAAATTAATCCCCTGCAGATAAAAGTAAATCAGAAACGAGCTGCGGCCATTAAAGTCACTCCAAGGATAGAGAAGGCTACTTTCAGAAATTCGGGAACTTTGAGTAAGATTTAGACTTTGAACTGGAATATTCAGCTTCATACTTTGTTACCCTGTATATATCAAGTTAATGTTGTTGTTGTTTTAACACTTCTTTCCCTTTTGCTTTTCTATGCAACCTTTACCAACCCCCTCAATTTCTTCACAATATGAGCAAGTCTGACTTCATGTGGCTTCTCTGACTGTGCTATTGATTTGTGTGCCCCCAGATTGTATTTTGACGGCACATTGACAGTGGTGTTCAACTCATTACCCAAACACCTCAGGAACTGAAAGGGATGTTTTCAAGAAAGGCTTTGAGAGTTTTTCATCTCGAATACCTGAAAGAAAACTGATGGTAACTTTTTAGATGACATGATTAAAATTTGATTTTTTCAAGGGATAGACATCTAATTGTTTATTCTTAAGATAATTTATCTTTAAATCTTGCAATTAATAATAATAATACTACCGACAACTGCTCTGCATCCTGCCTAACAGCCCAAAAAATTCGTCATAAAAGTCATCCTTCTCAACCTTGTTAATCCTACTTGTTAATCCTACTTGAGGTAATGCAGGTGGTAGGAATCAAACTCACAACTCCTTCGTTAGAAACCAAGTGTCTTACCCATTGTGCTATACAGCACACAAGCTAAGGCTGGGAACAGTAGCGTAGCCAGGGGGGGGGCAAGGAGGGGCGATCGCCCCCCCAATGATCAAAAAGTTGGTGTCTGAGAAAAGCCCAAATCTGCAATAAAATCGGCACCTCAGGGGGGGGGGTTAACTATAGAATCTTCCTCTAAAAAATAATACACCTTGGCTTTGCCGATTCAGTAATATTTTGGTTTAGATCTTACCTAACAAACAGAACTTTCTTTGTAAACATAGAGAAAGAGACCTCGTCACCTGGGGATCACTCGAAGATCTAAAAACAATTTGAATCAACCTTTTCGAATGAGTAGCACAGGGCAAAGTGATCTCTGCTTCCTAGGACCTAAAATCTGGAACAGTCTGCACTTTCATAAACATATAATAAACAATTTTGTTGGTTATTCTTTGACTGATGACATATAAAATTTTGTTCTTGGAAATTTTGTTCGGTACCACCCTCATACCAACCAGTACCCGGTACCAAAGGTGGCAGTACCAGGTACCACAGGAGCCAGTACCCAGTACCAGTAACCCCCCTGTCACCATCCTCTTAGTGTCATGTCAGAAAGAATGTCAGAAACAGAGATGCAGGCTGATTTATCTACAATTTTATAAGAACACGAGTCTCAATTTTGGCAAAAACTTAACAACAAGCAAAGAACAAACCGAGGCTGACCATTTTCGGCTCAATATGAAAATTTTACGAAATAACCATAAGACTGAGAAATAATTACAAAACAAGCTGATGTACAGCACACATATGATGTCAGATGGTCAAGAGCGTCAAACTTTTAAACAGTGAACACTACTGATAGCAAAAAAGGCTTCCAAACCAATGGTAAAAGGAAAAACAGTTTACGAATATTTCAGGCTGAAAGTAGAGGAATATTTAAGAACAGCCAGCTTCAAATCATATTTACTGGTTGTTATAAAAAAGATTGTACCAAGAAATCATGTTATTGCGAAAGGACCAATACAACCAATGCACTGTGCGTTTCCATATTTGCAATAATTAGAATGAATTTTTATCTATTCCCAGTATTTTGGTGACTTGGTTCTACAATTATTAGGATCAATTTCGATAAAATTTCTAGTATTTTTGGTGACTTGGTTTTAAAGTTAAAAGTTAGCAAACTTCAAAATTACCCCTTGGTTAAAACCAGAGCTGGTGCATTAGCAACAGTGGATTATATTGTTAAAATATAAACATTACAATGCCAGCTATTACCGAAGTTTGCTGACCAGCACGCAAACACACAAGGTAATTGAACGTTGAACAGAGTGCTTTTTTTAAAGTGACTTGGGCATCATTACAGAGTTATACTTTCAATTGGAAATAACCCTGAGAACTCCCTCGAAACTCATGAATCATCAAGGGATCCCTCGGTAACAATCTCTTGATGAAATTGTGTGCTCGTGTGTAATCCTGTGAAGTTCCAGATAATGCCACGCTTTTAATTTTGCAGTACACTTTGCACCATTGCTGGCAGCTCCAGTTTTGCCCTGACAGCAAATATAGAGGTTGTTGTTTTATACCTTTGCAACCAGGTTGCAAAAGATTCTGAAAATTATACCAAGATTTTATCCTATTATTGTAGATTAAGAGAATAATGATTTTGGATTTGAAACAGCTTGCGTAAGAGATTTTTGAATCTGTTGCGTTTTTTTGGGACACTCGGTACGTAACACAAACTTACTATTAAAACTTAAATTTGTCGCTCAGAAGGTTTGCTTTCGATTGGAACTAAAGTTTCAAATGAACTTTTTAAAGAAACATTTCTTCTTCGTGTCCCTCAAATTAGATTGTTCTTCACGTTTCATATAAAAGGGGGATCACCTTTCAGCTTTGAAAAGATTAAAGTATACTAAAGATTGAAGCCCAGTAAACGTCACCACATACAGTTCCTCTAAGCTTAAATGTTAAGTATGTGTTGTGCTTGGCATAATTCTATCACAAAATAGTATTAGGAGTTAGGACTTTTATACTAATCATTCTAGGGTGGTCTTTCAAAAAGGAATGTTTTCCGACGTTCTGAAGGGCGTGGCCCAAAAAACTTTTCCCGGGGGCAAGCCCCCGGACTCCCATTCTTTGCTCGCTTCGCTCGCTATCTTGCCCCCCCCAAAGTTATGACCCTGGCTACGCCACTGGCTGGGAAGCAACCGAGTTTATCCAGTTGGTCAGATAATTATTTGATTTTTTCATTTCTCAACAGTGAGTTTCGACTTATAAAGCAGATAAGTACGGTTCTGCTGAACACAGGAGAGGAAGGCCTCGTACCATCCATCCAACCATCCGTCCATGGCGACAGTACTCTAATATGTACTTAGATTTTATTTTTCCTCAAACATTTTTTGCTTCTCTTAGCTACCAGTGAGATTTTATTGACTTAAATCCCGAAGGAAAGCAAAAAATATTTGAGGAAAAATAGAATGAGACAGGAACAACGCAAGACGACACACACAGAAAAAACGTAGATGGATTAAATATTTTATATATATAAATGTTGTCAATATTTCACCCTGAAATACAGGGCTTCTTCAGGACTCTAGACTCAAAAATAGAATATAATCAAATGTTATGTGTGTTTAATCAAGAGGCCAAAATGAATTTACCAAAATATAATTTGGTATACATATTTTCTATACCTGTTCCAAATTTGATTGATGATACAAGACGTCATGAATGGCCTGAATGTTGAAGCTTTCTTCTACTTTTGTGTATGGACAAATTATCAGGTGCACGAATGTTCCGAAAATCAACAGGAAAGTGCGCCATGACAAATACATTTCGGCAGACTAGGAATTTCAACTTTGCCCTGGCGCCATTTTTAATGTTGTCTTCTTTTGCCTGATTGTTGTTGTTGTTGTTGTCGATTATTGTTGTTGTTGTCGATTGTTGTTGTTGCAGCTGCTACGAATCCCTGTGAAATCAGATGCATGAATGAGAACAAGTAGCAGGCCAGTTACATGATAAGGTAATAATTTCTCAAAATGTCGGCGGCTGTTGCTGTGCCTGGAGAAAGGCTGGGAAGTACAGAAGACCTTGATGCTGGAGAAGGCACTTACGTTCGGGGTGGTTTTATTTATTCACAACTTGCAGGGTTTCGACAACTGTTAGAAAGTGGTGATGGAGATGGAAATAAACCCACAATATCAGTGCAGCTACAAGAAAAGAAGCATCTTGTACCTGAAATAGGTAATTTCGCCTCCATATACTGAAAATTTCATTGAGCTTGCACCAAATTAACTGTTTTGGGGATGTCTTGATGATACACTCATTTTTCTTCATAAATCTTAATTTCTGCATAATAGATTTTATAAGAATATTGAGGCTCAGAATTACTATTAAAGAACAATGAAAATTTAAGAATAAACAATAGAAAAGTTAAGGCTCTGGAAAATTTTGAAGTATTCTTATAAAAAAGGAGTGTAGCACAGTCAGGTCTAAATGCACTATACAGTCTGTTTCTTTTAATGCGTGCGATCGCACGCGCACGCATCCACACACGCATGAGGTGAATAATGAGTGCGAAAAATCGCTCACATGAAATTGTACTTTTCGTAGATTTTCTGAAATATTTTCAATGACTTAATGATCATGTTGATAAATCTGTCTCTGGCAGGTTCATGACCCCAATTGTCAGATGGCACTCCTTTTAAATGAGATAATCCCATAATTACACTGTGGTTAAAGAATTTCAGCTTTCAAATCAAAATCAACTTAACACCTTGGTTCACGGGGCGCTTATTATCTGTTCGGAACCAAAACTCAATTTAGAATTGGCAAAAATCAAATCTACCCTCATCAACAATGGACATCCAGAAGATCTCATTTCGGCTTGCTTTCCTAATAAAATCGCAGGTTTCTCGGCTGACAAAAAGATTGGTCTACAAAAGTGCCCTAGTTTATCTAAAATTGCCTTACATTGGCAACGTCTCCTTGCGATTTGAAAAACAAATTAGAAAGCCATAACTAAGTGCTACGCCACGGTCAGCCCCCGTCTCGTCTTCTCCTATAGAAAAATAATTCCATCTATCCGCAAAGATAGTGTGCCTACCAAACAAAACAGCCTTAAGTATATGAATACTCGTGCTGGTGTGATGCCAGGTACGTAGGTCACACATCTCAGCGGTTATGTGATAGAATTAAACAACACGTGCCGTCTAGCATACGCAACAAAACTGTGCCGCAACGAGAACAACCATCTTGCGCCTCAAAACCAAAAAGATCACTCAAACATAACTCTGGTATAGGTCAACATTTGCTCGACAACCCAGAGTGTGCCCAAGCCTACAGCGAGAACTGTTTTCGAATAATTGGCAGAGCAAGATCTACATTTCACTTAGGTATTTTGGAATCAAATAAAAGATAGAATTCGTGTGGTACATTGATTGTAGATAATAAAAAATGATGTATAATAACTTTAAGTACCATGATTATATAAGAGCACAATATTTCGAGCTTATACTCGTTATCAAGTCACTTGACAAGTTGACACTTTTCAAGTTGACTTGATAACGAGTATAAGCTCGAAATATTGTGCTCTTATATAATCATGGTACTTAAAGTTATTATACGTCATTTTTTATTTTGGAATCAGTCTACATAAAAACCAGGGATCCCCTATTGTGTAGACAGAAGGAGTTCGTTTTCGCCTTAGGACTCTTGAAGTAATCTTATTGGTCAGCTCACTGTATCGTGGGTGTTGATTGGTTTTCCTACACCATACCAATCATTGACCTCTTTTCTGATTGGCCTATTTCGATCCACATCGGGGTGTTTAAATCAGTTAGGTTTCTGTTTCGTTCTTTTTCTGACGTATTTCTCTGTTGAGTGTCAGACGAAAAGCTTAAGTAATCTATGTGTTCGTTTCGCTATGTTTTCGATATTTCTGGCTATACTGAAGTCCTGTACCATCCAAAGACTGTTAGATATATTTGGTATATTGAAGATTATTTGAGTTTTGGTTTAATTCGTTATCTTTGTCAATTTACCAACTAGTGTGAAACGCACGCATCACAAAAATAATGCGTGCGATTGACAACTCGCATAGCACTTTGCTCAAGAAACAGACTGACTATACTACGATATCATTGTATACTGCATTGATTGTAGTATACTTTGATGTTGACAGTGTAAGAAAATACATCATTTTTTTAAGAAAAATTTTATAAGAACAAAAGCCTCAAATTAGCCAAAACTTAAGAACAAGCTAAAAACAAACTGAGGCTGGCAGTTTTTGGCTTAATATGAAAATTTTAGGAAATAAACATTTGACTGAGAAATAATTAGAAAACAAGCAGATGCTCTGCACACAGATAATGTCAGATGGTCAAAATAGTCAAACTTTGTAACAATTAACACTACTGATAGCAAAAAAGGCTTCCAAATAAGTAAAAAAAATTTAAGAAAATTTCAGGCTGAAAATAGAGGAAGATTTAAGACAAGGCAGCTTCAAACCAATTTTACTGGCTCTTATAAAAAAAAGTGTAGTACACTATGGTGTTAACTTTGAATACAACATGTTTTAAGACCAAGAGCCGAGCCGTGCACAAAATTTTATGCAGTCCAATGATGACCTTATGTTATCTTTGATCCAAGCTTTGTAAAGAATTCTTTGTTTTCCTTTTTTAATGCCCAATTAACTATAATAAATTGTTGCAAACCATTAATTTTGGGCCTAAAAAGAATCATATCTACAGAATCTTGAAATTTTACCATTGCCTCTCAGAACAATGAAATGCAAAAAGAGCTTGAAAACTATTTACCATGTAGACACAAGCTCTTCCGCGATAATTAGACCTCACATCCTCTGAATATGATCGTAGTATACTACGTTTGGACCTGACTGAGCAGAATTAAACCAATAACAATCTTTTAAACTTCATTGTATGATGTAAACAACAGTTTCTTTCTCACCTTGCTGAGATAACAGTTGTTGAATGCAGGGATCACGCTTGAAATTGGCTGACATATAACTGCAAAATACTTTGGAAGGTATAATTCAAGATATAAGATTCAAGATCCGAGATATTAAGATCCAATTAATTAAGATCCAAAAAATATATTGCTTCAAGCCATGCACCAAAAAGAAATGTTTCTTTCACTCGCTTTTTACATTGTTGCTTGGGAGTGCATGCGTAAGGCCCCTGAATTTGGTTGGGAAGAGCAATCTGCCTTTTTTCAATTATTATTGGCCAGTATTTTCACTAATCTTTCAGTATCATATTTTACAGTTACATTTTAGGCTCAGTTTTACTGATCTACTAAAGATAATGTTTCTATTTGTTTTGCTTGATTATCCCCTTATTTCTTCTTCGTTGATTCAAATACCATAAGCCTCTATATTGTTAATTTTTTAATTTTACTAAGTAATTCTTATCATTTTTTTCATTGCATGAATGGTACTATTGTGCCAATGCTAATTTTTATGTGTAAGAAGCCTATAATTTTTTTTGTACTGAAAATTTTAATTTTAAGTACAAAAATCTTAATTTTTGGACAATTTCGGTAGGCAAAGTTTTTCGGCTATATTCCAGTTACATTAATTCCATGATCAATATCTTCAATAACTACATAGTGCCGAGCCCGCCCCCCTGGAAAAATTGCAATCAAAATGGAAATCAAAAATAAAAAGAGGAGCCTTGAATGATGGGATCTACTCAGATCTTAATATCTCGGATCTTGATATCTTGGATCCAGGATCTTGGATCTTGAATCTTAAATTATACTGTTCAAAAATAGTTGGCCAGCCCGCCTCATAAGCGTAGAACTGAGTGATGAATTGAATTGATTTGTGAGAATGGAAAATGACCAATGCTGCTTCTTCTCAAACTGGCTGATACACACGTAAAACTGTGTTTTCCTTCATCTTGCTGCCATGTATTAGGCTAGCTGGGGGCTGACTTATTTACAAGTCTCTTGAGTCTCTTCCTTCCTGGCTTGCCTTCGTAATTAAAGAGGTGCTAAGCCAGTTTTCCACTATTCATCCTTGTCTCTTATTTTCCTAGGTGCTGCTGTGATTTGTAAGATTCTGAGCACAACACCTCGTTTCTGTAAAGCAGCCATCTTGAGCGTCAATGGAGTCACTTTGAAAGACATTTTCAGAGGAATGATTCGCAGGGAAGATGTGAGGGCCACTGAAATCGATAAAGTGGAAATGTACAAGTCTTTTCGACCGGGAGATATAGTCCTCGCAAAGGTGCTATCTCTTGGTGATGCACAATCTTACCTGTTATCGACTGCTGAGAATGAACTCGGTGTTATTTATGCCAAAAGTGAAGCTGGCGTTTCAATGCTACCTAAGAGCTGGTGTGAGATGTACTGTCCTAAAACTAAGATCGTAGAGAATAGAAAAGTTGCCAAGGTTAAAGTTGTAAAGTAGTTATAGCTGGAATAAAGGTGCTTTTGTTATCTGCATTATTTTCATCTTTTTTGCTGAATCTAATATCAATAAATGCTTTTATTATGAAAGGAACCTGGTTGAGCCTCTTTTGGGACCAAGCGTTAAGTGTCCCTTATTTCTCAGACAATTCTGAGATAAATTATTCACCCTACCTTAGGAGACATCTTGAAAGTGCTTTCTCGCTGTCTTTTCCTGTTCTCAATAGTTACTTTGCCTAAGGCAGTTTTGTTTCCCGTTTTCTTTTATATAAATCAAATGGAAACTACGAAGTTTTGCAATCTCAGTCTCAGGTTCCTTGTTAAGGGGTCCCTCATAAAAAATGCTTTCCCTAATACATTAAAGTAGAGTAAAAGTGCATATAATACACAGTTAGTGATGAAGAGGAACAAGAGACTAAACTTCTTGGTTACCACTCATCAGGAGATGTACTACTGTACACTCTTTTTTTACAAGAACCAGTAACATTTGTTAAAAAGTCCCAGATTCAATAGCCTAAAAAATTACACATTAAAAATATTAGTAGCTGAATAATTAATAAATAAATACATACATAAATAAAATTTAAAATAAAAAATAAAAATGCAAGCCCAATGAACAGTTTTATTTTTATGATACTTCAAAGTTGCTGTTGTTTGGTATCAAATTAAAAGAGATTTCATCAAATCCTGTGTATTTCATCTTTGAGGTGCCACGTACTCCTCTTAGAGCAATTAGAGTGCATTTCAGAAGAGCAAAGCGTAGTTGTGTCCTAATATGACAGATGACGTGGCTATGTGCTTATTCTTGATTGGCAGATATTAAGTTTGCCAGACGTTGGGTAAAGGCTGAACAAAGGGGACCAGCTCTACCAGATGTAGCAGAAATAAGTGGAACAAATGTTCCCTTTTCTGATTGCAGGACCCTTTCTTCATATTTGCTTTTCTTTTATCTTTCATTTTCCTTATAAATTGTATCCAGACGTTTGTATGCATTCGACTCGCAATTGGGATAGGTCACCCGAACGTCGAAGAAGGTTCTTTCAAGCGGAGCATATACTCCAACAGCTGAGATGTCTAGCCGCGCTTCATCTTGAATATTTGTACTCCTGGAAAATTGGGCAGCCTGAACGGGCAACAGAGAAGGCTCAATGCGAACGTCCTTGCATTTAGCTTCTTTGAGAAGGTACGCGAGAGAATCTCTGATTGCATTATGACGCATGTTGACATAACCTCCAGCCTTACAGTCCAATGAGTGATTTACACTGTTCCTTTCACCACAACCACAGTACGTTGGCATATCTTTGATTGTCCACCCATAGCGAAGACAGACACTGTCCTGAAACTCTCGCTTGTTTAGAATATAGTTAAGAGATTTCAGGGGCAGTGCTGTAAGCCAGGATGAAGCTCCAGGCTCTTTAGCCTGCTCTTGGTGCCTTTGTAGACTGAAGACAAAATCTAAACCATGAAATAAAGCTTAGAAAATAAAACAAAACAAATGTATCAGCAGCTCTAATTGATTGATTTTTCCCAGATAATTTCACTTCGAGGCTTATCATAAACGAAGAGCATCGTCAATTTTGCTCAGAAAGCCACCTTAGATGCCAGGGTGTCGAGAAAGGGGCTGAACAAAATGGAACATGGGCTGATTCCATTGGCAGCGCACATACCCCCTCTCTTCACACTCTGGTACCCGGGTTATTCGAAAATGAAAGTTATTACAAGCTCGTTTCATGTCTTTGCACGGCACAAGAGATCCTTCATAGAGACTTACTTCTTTAGTAAGTCAAAATGACTTTTAAAGTTTCAAAGATGCACCCATTTGTAAGGATTTATGGTGTAATTCGATAGGAGGCTTACTGGCTTAGGTAATATTGAAATTGTAATTCGTGTAAAATATGACAGAAACAGTTTTTCAGGTTTTTGCTAGAATGCATAGAACAGAAATCAGGAAGGGCATTGCCAGTGTTTTACGGAGGTCTCAGGGGCGTGGCCCCTTCCCCGTGACATTTTCCGGTGGGCTTGGCCCCCGGGCCCCCTTTACTTTTCTCTCCCAATGGCCCTCTCCAAACCATAACGCTAGATCCGCACCTGATTTAGCTGAAAATGTTCAGCTTCGGTTTGTTCTTAGCTTGCTCTTAGAAATTAGCAAAATTTGTGGCTCCTGTTCTTATAAAATTGGTCTTATGAAAAAAAAAGGTTTTGTGTTAATGTGTTTTGTGTTAAATCTAAAATCTAGTCCTTAGCAGTTCGAGTAAGCTTTTTGTAACCCCTATAACATTTTCATGTAGGTGAATGTATGGATAGTAATGAATAGTAGCCACAGTAGTTTTCTGCCCAGTAGTTTTCAGCCCAGTATTGCATCTTTAAGAATAAATTGAATGAAAGAAATTTTGATCAGAATAGTTTTTTCTTTACCCTACCCCTCCCCCAAGAATTTTTCTTTCTGGTCTTCAGATATTTTTGTGTGTTCTTACATAAAGCAACTGGAAGCTCCTTAGGCCAAACAAATATGGCGGCCGTTGCTACAAGGTGATTGCTCTTTTACATCATTAACTGTTTTTCAGCCAATGCAAGTGAAAAAGAATTAATTGAAATGCCTTCTCCTGGATCAATAGACCCATATACGACTAGATATGTCAGCCTTGGCTCAGGACCGCGCGAGAGAGCCTCAAGATGTGGATGTAACTACAGAACAAGTTCTGCCAACAGTTCTTCTTGCTACACAGGGTTGTGCAAAGACCCGATTCTTGTCTCTCACCAGAGATCAAAAGAAGCAATCTCTTGGTAAGTATGTACTTTATACAATATTTACGCAGTGGACGCTGGGAACAGGGTGCAAACCATGTCAAGTCCACAATAGATCAGAGATGTTTAAAGCAACCAGGGCTGAGCAAGGGCTTGAACCAAAACAATATTAAGCAACTCCAGACCATAGCTCGATGATGCAGTGGCATGCTGCCAAGAAGGGCAATTGCCTTGAATTTTCCACACTCAACAGAGGAATGCATCAGAAAGAGAACGAAACAGAACCCTAACAGATGTATAGCCTATACCCAGAAGTCGCTACCTAATTTATCTTAAATCCCAAACTGATGAAGTCTTAAAAAATATTTGACATACACATCGGTTTTCCTTTGTAAGATTTGGATTGAGATGTAAAACTGTCTAATCACAATTAATTCAAAACACAAATTTATACAGACACGGAAGTACAAAATTCGTAATAGAATAATTAGCATATGATTGACATGACATAAATGTGAGGAAGTAAGCCATCCTGCTGCAGTCTATTCCTCCCATGAAAAAAAAAGAAAGAGAAGTTTTCTTTTTTTCAACGTGATAAATGACTTTTCTGACATGATATGGAAACATACAGCTTCTAAAGAAAATATTTATCAATCCCTGCTATTCTTAATGAATTTAGAATTTTCATTTTTATAGTTGCCTACTTGAAGTAGGTATTATTGTTTATTTAAACAGCAAAATGATAAAAACTACAAATACAAACTACGAATGAATAATTCAAAAATAGTAACAAGAAGCAAGCATTTCATGAGTAAGATTCCAGTTTTAAAGGGACACCTAGTAAGGGATCAAAAAGCTGTAGGATGGTGTTAAAACTTGTTGGGGCCACAATCTGAATGAAAGAAAGCCTAAGGTTGGATCCGTAAGGCCTCTTCTAAAATCCTTATCCCATGAATGATCATATGAAATTATCATATCTGCTTATTGTAACTTTAAATATATATCTACCTAAATTTTTAGGAATGACGCCCCTTTAGTCAGAATGCTTATGAGAGAGCCTGGGGCTAATAAACCTGATAAAGTTTCAAGAAGAATGCCAAGAAGGCCTTTCTCTGCTACAACATGTACGCAGATGGACGCACACCACCACCCCAGGACCCCATTTGATGGCCTCATTGCAGGTAAGAATCATTAGCAGTAGTGGCACCAGAAGGAAGCTAGGGGGGCTACATCTCTCCCGTCTGAGGAGGCTTAGCCCCTTTGTTGGAAGATAGATTGTCTCAGAGTGAACTTTTGTATTTCCATGAGGAAGAGCCCTTCTGTCAGGTATTCTACCCCCCCTCCCCATTTCGGAGGAAAGCTGGGCCCACTACTACTCACAAAACATATCCATGATTTAAAAAAGATCTTGAAGATGTTGAAATATTCTACTTATCTCTATGCAAATGAATTGAATTTTACCCTATTATGCGGTACAAAAATATTTTTCTTTCCTACAAAATATTGTTGTTTTGGAAACTTTGGATTCATCAGGTTACGTTTATTTTTGGATTGGGTGGAAACAGATTCTGTCAATCAGATTGATGGAACAGTATCCATTGTTCGTCAAACAAAGATCGCTGATCAGTATCATGGGTCACTCAATTTCCTTAAAATTAGTCCTGTATGTACAAAACAAAAACAACTGCCATAAGATACCATATCCATAATCTCAAGCTCCAAATAGCTGATTGACACCAATGCATCATTGTCCAAGGACAAGTTGATGAATACCTTCCACCAAGGTGGACAGTCAAAATTTTACTACCGCAGTTCATTACTTCTCATATTTCCGGATAAGATTGACACCCTTGTTGGCCTGTCTTTAGATTTCGCTGGTGAGTGCAGTGGGTGGTCCTGTATCCATATCAACTGAAATAAGAGCTAACCTGGCACAAAAGACATGATATATGGCTTGAAAACCAAAAATGTGTAACCGTATGCATGAGTGCACAACTAATTTTTTTGGGGGTGTAGACGCATCTGAGGAGATGCAGAAAATTTAAAACACACAGTGATTGACATTCCATTGTTCTTTCGAAATTTTGGACCATCTTTTAGAAGACTTTGAACTGAATGGAAACTTGTGCGCCCTGTACTGCATATATACCCAGCTTTATAGGGCACATTGTCTCTTGATCACATACCTACTTATACTAAATAGATTCCTTGATATGTGTTACCGTGAACCCGAAACTATAAGCAAAATGCTTTAATGAAATTCAACTTTGTAAGTGGTATGATAATTGATTTAATGAGTAGCCTTTCATTGACTTTTCTTGTACATTGATTGTTATTATCATTGTTATTATCTAGTGAAAGGAAGAAATTTGAATTGCCAGAGCAGACCTATAGGAAGAAAAACCTCAGGTAATGAAAATGTCCTTAAAACTCTAAAAAGGAAAATTCAAAAAACCTTTTTCATCCATTGAGTTTTTGCTTGATGTTGCGTATTGGTTGATTGAGCCCAATTTGCTGAATGTAAAGTCTCATGAACTTGTGCCTCCACTTGAAAGCTTAAGCCTTGGTCAAACATGTGCAGCTTTTGGTTCAATGCAACGTATTAAAGAAACGCTGCACTTGTACAACATTTGAAAACTGATGAACATCAACAAACAACAACAAAAATTTTCAAAAATTTTTATCGTTGCATGATTTGTTACCTTGAGCAAAAGCAAATATTGTTTTCTGATGTTGCAATTGAATATTTCATGACAATGATTTGTGTGTGATAATTTTTACGGAACCTTAAGTTTAACTAATCCTTTTAACCTCGATATATAATATATTGGGTTTGTAAAGGAAATTTGCTCTAAGAAATAGTTCATATACATCAACAACGCTAATCTGAGCATCGACACCAAATGCCAATTAGCAAGAGCACTAATCTTATCCAAGGTCACCTACAATAGCAACAGCTGGACACTGAAGGCGGATACCATCAACCGCCTCGATGCTTTCGGTAGAACTATATGAAGCCAGCTGCTAGGTATAAAATGGAGCGACTTCGTAACCAATTAACAACTGCATGAACGGATTGGTGACAGATGGTGTTTCTCGGCGGACTCAATCATTACAAGGCAAGCACAATGGTTGGCCCACTTGGTGCGCCAAAGCTCTTTTAATGTTGCACTGCTGGGAGGCATGCCAACTGGCTGCTCGCGAGGTCGGGGTCGCCCACGTGCCCATTTCGTTGATGTTATTGGGAAATGGTGTGGTCTGAGCGCGTAACAAATGATATGAGATGAAACTCTATGCAACGCATTCCACTACGTAAAGGACAGCCCAGCCAGCAACCTATTCAATGCTGTAAATAACGAGGATCGTCCACGGACCTAAGGGTCTTCGACGGCAACATGATGATTTGTAAAATATGATAAAATTTAGTCCCTGCATAGGAAAAATTAACATATAAGAAACTGCTGCCTGCCAGCCTAAACAGCATTTCCTGTAATAGTATAATTTTGCTATGATCAATACTGTAGAGTAGCCACTTAAATTGTTGATAGACATATGACATTGCTTTCTGTTCCCTTGGGTGATATTTGATAATAGAATAATTCCTTTTATTCAAGAAACAGGACAGCCTGACTTGATAATTTGAGTTTCTTATTTGCTGTTTCTTATATTGCTGTATTTGCCGTCTCTAGATGGTACAAAACTTCAATATAGCCAGAAAAATCGGAAACATAGTGAAACGAACACATTGATTACTTAGCTTTTCGTCTGACACTCAACAGAGTAATGCGTCAGGAAAAGAACGGAACAGAAACCTAACTGATTTACATACCCAGATGTGGATCGAAATAGGCCAATCAGAAAAGAGAAGAATGATTAGTATGGTGTGGGAAAACCAATTAACACCCACGAAGGGCTTGGCTCTAAAAACTTTTCGATTCGGATTCGGCCCCCTATTTCTTCTCTCTAAATGGCCCTCCCTAAACTACAATGCTAGGTCCGCGCCTGATTTGAAATGTTCCTTTCAAACTTGGCATACAAACTAACTCAAACACCAATTGTAAGTAGCTCTCATCAATTTCAAATTGACAGACTTATAAATATGCCTTACATTTAAAATTATGTGTGAGCAGTGGGATTACCACTAGGAAAAAGTTTGATTAAAGAATCAGTGAGGAAATTTAAACACCAGAAAGCAGATTATTAAGCGATCTGAAGTATCAAAATTGCGAAAACTGCATCAGAGATACGTTTATTAGAGATTTAAGATGAAAATATTAGTAAAAAAACTTTCATCTTTGCCCCTACTAACAAATTTTCTAACTACGCCACTTTGTGTGTCTGCATTTTGGCGCATATTGTATACAGGCACATGTATTGTAGCTCACCTATGGGAGCTTGCTCCTCTAGTAGATTGTTAACAAGTTTTAATTGATTTTTCAAACAGAAAGCACAATAACAGATCGTGTTATACAGAGTGTCAGCGAGGCTACCTCGAAGGAAGTCTCAAAAATCTCATCCTTCTTCTCAAACGATACTCCACGTTACATCCCGAAACCGCCTTGCCCTTCTCCAGCTCCTAGTGACCATTCCCACACCGCTTCTGAAAGCTCAGATTCCGAACGAGATCAGTCTACTTCCGGTCCCGATTACGTCACACCGACCAATTTGACAGCATCTTTATCCGGTAAAGAAACAAATCTCCTCGATTCAAACAAAGATTGGAACACGGGCATTTTCCGAGAAAGTGGCAGACACTCCAATAAAGTCGGATCTGTTTTGGAACAAAATTTCGAAATTGATTGTATTACGAATCAATTGCCAAGGGACCGCATTTCGGAATCAAATTTCCTTTGTGACCAGGACGATGTCTTTTTCGAAGAGAAGCAGTGTGGTGTTAGAGAATCAAGGATGCACTTTCAGTGTAAAGTACCGACCGGAATCAGTGACAGTGGAATAAGCCTGGCTGAAGAGCCGGTAAGTTGTTTTTGTCATTAAACTTGGCACTGTGACATAGCCTCAATATGCTGGATTTCCCCTTAGAAATAATTAAAATGAATGTTTCATTTTATTTCATTTAATTACTCCATCAGCTCAATCATTAATAAGAAGAGAAAATGTATATCTTATTTACAATTAGTTTAACATACCAATGAAAAAAATCTTAAACTATAATATTTTCTACCTGGAGGTCATTTTTTGAGTAACGTTTGTGATTTTTAATTGTTTTTCGTTTTATTGACCAAAAACATGGTTTGAAAACCTTTTCTTGAAGAGTAGAATGGATTCTGCATCTCTTTTATTTGTTGGGACTTCATTCAATACCTTAGCGCCAATGTAGGAGAAGCTTTTCCGCATCATTTCTAGCCTAGGTCTTGGCACTTGTAGGTCGTTCTGTCTGCGTGTTGCGTTTGTTTAATTCTGATATGTTGAATTTGAGTGCGATTCAATATCCAAAGTAGATGCAAAATCTCAAAGTTAGAACGAAGAGAATTACCGGTTGACTCAGAAAAACTTTTACAAAAAAATGTAAGAATAGGTTTCAGAACCATCTCCCTTAGTAAAAGATGGAAAAACCTGGCAGCTAAAAATTTCAACAAATGACTTGACGTATTCAATATCAACAGAGGATTTTAGATGTGAAGTAAAGTACCGTATCGCACAGTGCAATACACAACGTATCGTTGATTGAGCTCTAGATATTTTTATATGGAAAGATAGTGATCCTTGGACCAGGGCTGCCTGCCTTCCAGGGAAATCTACTCTTCTTGCAATGATGATGACTAAATTGGTAATAAGGCTAATCCTACCATTTCGTCAACAGGAATCTTACACTGAAACAGAAGGAGAAACACATCATGCCGAAAATCGTACGTCCGGGTCTGAAACGCCGACATCCGTGTCTGAAATCCGTACACAACAGCTTGCAAGAAGACGACCGGTCTCAGCATACGCAGCGATAGGTCCTTCCATCAAACCAAAAAATATAGAGTTTGTCAACGATAAGGACATTTCTGGGGCAAATATGATTTTGTCCGATAGAACTCTAGAGACGATGCTCTATATGGAGTATTTGCATGATAAGGAAAAGCTTAATAGACAGAGGAGGGAAGAGGCGTCTTGCAGTTCTCCCGCGAGAGTTCAAGAAACAGATCAAGGTGTTTGGAAAGTAAACAGGAGCTGTGCATCGAAGCATGTCAAGATGCCAGATGAAATGCAGGTATTTTGTACCTTGATCATCCAATTCAAGTGTTTGTAAAATAAATCTGATACCACCCCCCCCCCCCAGCCCCCAGCCAAACTTAAGGTCGTTTGATTTAATCCCTCTTAGTTTAAACTAGGTTTATTACACTAGGTTTACTTTTGCAACTGTTCCTTTCACAGTGGTTTCTTGGAAACACTTTGTTGCCTTAATAGAGTTGCTTGTATGTCCATTCTACTTTCTATTTAGAGCTTCTGTTTCTTTTTCGTCCCAAGGCCCAGACCTGGTATTGTATAATTAGCCTAAAAAATCCTGCTTAAGATCTGGTTGGAAACATTTGAAAATCTGGTTTAGTATAATTAAGCTGGTTTCACTGTCAGTGTGAAACCGGTATTAATCAAACTGATTCCTAAACAAACTGGTTTGATTCAAACTAGATCGAACCAGTGTGAACGGGTATTTTACTTAGTTTTGCTTTATCGGAACCACATTACCCCGGTTTAAATCTCAGTGTAAATGAGGTATAAAAACTTCATTAAAGGGAGGGAGTCAAATATGGATATCCAGATGAATGGCAACCCAACTCTTGAATCTGAGTTACAATAACGAGGGATGGGTATCTCTTTTCTGTCTTTGATTATCAGAACTTGAGAATAGCAAAGTAAAACATCTGACACCAATCAGGGTATTACGTCAGAAAGAGTACATGTAAAAATAATGAAACATCATATTTAGATGTGGATCGTAATTGGCCAATCAGAATTTCACCTCCTTTCTAAGGGAAAGTCTTGACTGAAGCAATGCCTCTGCAATCAGACTTTACAGGCTTAGCCCTCCTTGGAAGACTGGCCTTCTTCCATGTAAACAGGACCCAAGATACTTCTAACTTCTCTGAAGACATATCTTTGATTTGTTTCATTTGTCAGCCACTACTAATGAACTTTTTCCTAGGTATCTTCAAAACCTCCATGTGCAAGGAAAATGAAAAACGAAAGACCCAGCTCTTCAAAAATCAGGTCACGGCAAAAGTCAGATGCTACGCAGAATACAGACCATAGTCCGTCAAATACACAGAGTCCGAGAGAGAAACTAGCCTCCTTGAGTGAAAGGCGTGCGAAGCTAGCGAGGAAAATCATCAGAAAAGCTGATTCCTCTTTTAACTCGAAAAAACAGCAACAGAAGCAAGAAGTTTCGCTCATTTGGCGAAGTATAGCTGGGATTGATAATACGTCAAATAAGAAAATTACAGAGAAATCCATCGACTCTTCTACGGTGAAGTTAGCTGAGGACCACGAGACTGCCGAGGGTAAAGCTGGAAGGCAACTAACCCCTAAAAAACTACCGAACGAGCAAACCGAAAAAGATTCCTGGTCTAAAGAATCAGTACAGAATAATAATTTCGTGGGAAGGGCCTCAAAAAACAGCAAGGATAACAATCTAGAAGCCGATTTTGATAGATGTGTGGTGATTGCAGATGAAACTGGAGAAGACCCTGTGCTGGCGTCGAACATCAAGGATAAAAAGATTTTGAGACCGACTAGTGCTGTGATTCTTCGATACAAAGAGATGAAAGGAGACAAAGATAAACTGAATAACCATAATATGGGACAGAACCTATACGGAACGCCAGGAAGTGGAAAACAGCGACCGAAATCGGCTGCTGTGCAAAGATTGGTCTCTCGAAAGTCGAGTTTTGCGAGCTCACCTGCGCCTAAAGTCACTTCAGCAAAGGTAGGGTTCTAACGAGAGACTACACCTGTCACTTGATAATTATCTCTAGTCATCTCTTTTCTCAGTGGTCGACAAACATCGATTAGACACTGGCCCAAATTAGATGTAAGGCAAGCCAAACAGTGAAAACTCTCATAAAACAACCTTCATTTATACAGAACTTTCTGTCTGAAATTGGCCTCCTTGGAGAGTAACTGTTTTGCTAGAGGATGATAACGTGACTAGTAAACGAAAAACACCAAGTTTACTTGTTTTTTGATTTTTCATTTCCTCAACTGTGTGTTTTGACTTATATATCAACACAGAAACGCCTGGTTTCTAACTTTGTTTTCTTTATTATACATCACTGCTTATTCTCTCCTGGTACCAGGCGGTCTTGTGTTCAGCAGAACCGCTTATCCATTCTATACGTTACTTCTCACAGCTAAGGGGTAATGATTTCGATTCCTACCATCTGCATCATGTTTACTCCTCGACCCTATCTAGTGGTGAAACTGCAATGGTCCTCCTAGTATAGAGAATCATCACTTTCCTTGGATCCTGTGTTTTTGTCCCAGGTAGGTTCGTCTCTACATTTGGTGAGTGTTGCTGCGATTGGTGAGATTGGTATGACTCGGGTTGGTCAACTAAATCGACTGCTCCAGTAGTAGAGCATTGACGCACTAAGCCACTAGTCGTGGATTCAAATCCTACTTGGGTCTATTTTCATTCTCATGAATTATCTCGATTGATTTGCCAAATCATGCTTTATTCTCAAGATTTTCTCTTTTTCAGAATCAGGAAATGATGGTCAAAAATTCACGAAATAGAAAACCAACTTCAGGAAATTCAAAATCTAGCTCGGCTGCTCCTAAGAAGTAGGATTTTTTCGATGTATTCTATTATATATTTTTGTGACGGACCTTATATTTGGGATAAATCTTGATGATGGTAATTATGCTGGTGCTGATGATGATGATGATGATGATGATGATGATGATGATGATGATGATGATGATGATGATGATGATGATGATGATGATGATGATGATGATGATGATGATGATGATGATGATGATGATGTTGATGATGATGATGATGATAATGATGACGATGATGATGATGATGATGATGATGATGATGATGATGATGATGATGATGATGATGATGATGATGATGATGATGATGATGATGATGATGAAGATGATGATGATGATGATGATGATTATGATGATGATTATGATGATTAAGCTGATTATGAAGATAATTATGCTGATGCTGATGATGATGGTGATGATGATGATGATGATGATGATGATGATGATGATGATGTTGATGATGAAGATGATGATGATGATGATGATGATGATTATGATGATGATTATGATGATTAAGCTGATTATGAAGATAATTATGCTGATGCTGATGATGATGGTGATGATGGTGATGATGATGATGATGATGATGATGATGATGATGATGATGTGCTGCGCAATTAGGTCGTGTCGTGATTTCAGCAAAATGGGTATACAGCTGGGTCTTGATTTCTATCATTTTCCATGTTTTAGTATAGATTTAGGGCGTGATTTTTTTCGATTCAACACAGCTCAACCCTGAATGTTTCGAGCCTTTCCTCAATGAAATATCACTCATGTTGTGTTATGCAACGTGAATTTCCTGTCAGGAAAATAATGTGGTGTAAAGAATAACTTAAATTTGTTATAGTATTGGGTACCCTTTTTGATGCTCGAACAGACTTAATGAACTTTCTTTGTTTTTTGTTTCAGGTCAACTGTTGGAAGCAAAAGTTTGAAGCAAAGACCATTTTCTGCTCCAATTAGTAAGGCTTGTTGCACGTTTAAAGAACACCTTTATAAGGAGCCTGAGGTTGAAGCTGCCTCTTAAGTTTTAGCGAAATCGAGAATTGTAACTGCATTTGTTAAGTTAACTATGGAGGATAAGAAAAAACAGCGATGAAAACAATTCTAGAATGTTTTTTGGGATAGGGTGAATTACTTCTCTAAAAATTGCGTTTGAAATCACGAATTTACAATTCACATTTCTTGCCACAAATACTTTTTGATATAGAAAAGAACCACTTTTGATTTCTTGACTAGAAGGGAAATCGAAACATTGAAAATACTTTCTCTAGTTTCACGTAACGCCTCAATCTGCGGGACATCTACAAAATAGTTCTTCTTGAATTTAAAATCTCTATTCCTACAAAAGAATCTACACAGAAATACGGAGAAATGTTTTTCTGTAACTCCGATGTTTGTGCTTGTGCACTACACGATCATCATCGTAATCATGATGAACATTTATTGGTATAGTCTGTCTGATTAGTTTACAGGCATGAATCTCAGAGTTACTTGCCAGGAAAAGTTTTCATTAACGAGACTGGTGACGGACCCAACAAATATTTTCATTAAGTCTTCAGAATTTTCAGAATTATGGATTCTGTTTTGGGAAGCATTCTGTTTTTTAGGTTTACAAGAACAAGCCCTGAATTTAACAAATTTTATTTAGTATACAAATGTTTACAGTGTACACGTCATGTTGGAATATCTGCCTTTTATTAACTGTGTACTAGTACTGGTAACAAGGAGCCCCTAAACTGTATTTAACCTTTCTTACCGCTTCCTCAATAGGAATAAGTATTTGTTGAGGTAACTGAAATTCATTATCAAATTCTGTTTCAGAGAATCCCCAAAAGACAAACAGTGCCACTGTCTTTGATATTGGTCAGGTAAATGCAGTTGAATGCCTTCCTCCTGTATATTTTCATATCCGATTATCCTGAAGGGTGTCCTTGTGGTAGATTTCTTCTTTTATATACGTTTGTGTTTTCGTCCCTTCGGTACTTCCTACTGAAAACGGTAGGTTTTAGACGGCTTTCCAGCATTCCTTCAGCTCTCAAAACTGGCAGAAGTCACTACGCACGTATTGAAATATTCGGTTTTAGAATTCAGAAGGGCTTAGATTGCCAACGCTCATGATCTAAACAGGATTTTCCTACTGCAGCAATATTTCATAAGGATGGCGCGTGAAATCGGAATTATAGCAAAAAAGCTTTGCGTCTGATACTCATCAGAGTAGTACGTCAGAAAGAGATCGAAATTGGCCAATCTGAAAGGAGGCGCCACGTGTAATCTCTTTGATCGGAAATTGATTTCTACCCATCTCCCCTAGGAAGAGAGAAAGATTAGCCAGGAGTGTCAAAATGTGCTTGATGCTTTCAATAAGAAAGGAATGAAAATATCAATGGACACAATAACAAGGTTTATTTGCATATTATTGCCTTTTCTCTTGATACTTTGGTGTGGCTGGGTATATGAATTTCTTACTTTTGATTACTAATGTTGTACGGGGTAGAGAGGGATTCTCTCATTTAGTAAGATGATAAAGATACGGTAAAGAACGGAACTGGTCATGCGCACTAGGGCAATTTTCAGTGGAATATTTTGAGTTTAGTCTAGCTATGAATAGATACCTATTAATACTTCTTTCTGGGTATAGAAAACCCACATTTTGACTGAGTATGTTGACGTCATTTTGTTAGGGCTTAGTTTCGAACCCAGCTCCTCTCAGTTAGGAGCCCTACACCTTACCATTAAACCACTAAGACCGCAATATAGACCCCTTTGAAGCATAGTAATTTTTTATTAACCCTACGTTTTGTAAAACCTTTTCTTGTATGCGACTGTATGCATGATTTGTTTGTTCAGTTTGAAAGGAACCTTCAGAATCAAATGTAATTGTTGATAAGGATCTTCTTCTCGTTGTAGAGCGTTAATGCCACCCTGCGAAACAGCTGTCAGTTATAGCAAATCAAATCTGCCACATTCATCAAGGTTCGTTCTCTCTCTTTACCTCTTTTTCATGGGGTCTATATTTGATAGTTAATTCTGTATCCTCTCAAGAGGGCCCTGATGCAGGATATTTATACCTCAAAGAATTAAGGAAACCACAATATTGGGCCAGTTTAATTTTTGACGATGAAACTAGCGGTCTGAGGTTATTTTCCGGCTATGAAATAAGCGTTCACAGGTTTTTTCTGGATTCAGCCAATCGATTTGCTTGGTTGTGCAAAGAAGGCAGAATTTCCGAGTTTTGTTCGTCCTTGGCAAAATTAAAGTTTTCCAAGAGGTTAGGAATTAATGAGTCTCTCAGTGCCTTCAGTGTTATATTTCAACCAGTTTTAGAAAGTGTTGGAGTTTTCTACCTGTTTCTGAGGGGCACTCCAATGGTAGACTGACAGGGGTATCCAGTCAGGGTTAAGGAGGGTCAAGCCCAAGTTCCCAAAAATCACTCTAAGTTAGTAGTGGTATCATTTGAACCAAAATGGTAGAATTTCTTAGTATACTGTAAGTTAGTTGGGTTATGTTTAACGCTATCACTACCTCGGGGAGGGGGGGACATAGTGCCTGCGGCAAATCAAGAATGCTGTAGCTCCCAGAGAAGACAAAATGTTTCATTCAAGCCTTTTCAACTTTTCCTAGATATTATCAGAGCATCTAGAAAAATTTATTTTGTCACTATCACACCTTTTTGGTCACGTGGCGCCTCTTTTTTCCACATGCAGTCAGGATAGATATGTTTAAATGCCCATATTTCTGTGAATATAACACGGTTTTTCACACTCATTACGTTATTATCACGTCATCGGCAGCTATTATGGTTTTCGAAATACCACCAATCGTTAGAGCTTATCAAGTTCTATTGTTCCACCCAGTTTCAAGTCCATGGCTTGTTCCTAACAAGAATTATGTGCCCCCTTCCTGCAAGTAGGACAAGGGTCTAAAAAGCCTGGTGGTAATAGGGTTGACAGCTAGCTGAGAGGCCTCTGCAGTAGGGGGCCAATAGCGTCAGGGATAGTAGCATGAAACACTACATTCTATTCGTAATAAGTCGTCCTAGCAATCAAATGGAACAAAGAACTCCCCTGAAAGAAGAAAATTCAGGAAATTGATGGACCATTTGGTAGCCCTTTTACGAGACCTCCCAACCTACTAGATCCCACTGTCAGGCTATAAAGGAGTACTTTATCTCAAACCAGTGTTGAAATCCGGGCAGTTTTCAAAGAAAACTTCACAAACATTTTTGGAATAGGTTTGGGAGAAAGAACAATAGCAACGACAAAAGGAATGGCAGTTTAATTTTCTAGCTCTATTTTCGGCGTGAATGACATTCCTCACAAAAATGCTAATGCAACATTTGTCCCCTTCTTAGGTTGCTGAGTAAACCTTTCACTTGGTTCAGTGAATAAAGTCTTTCCAAAGAGAAGAAGCAATTGAATTGTAAAACCGGTCTATGTAAATAGTTTTTAGTTTACCTTTGAGTCTTATTTATGTTTTATAAATTTCATTTTGTGTTGATATTTATTGAGAATTTCTTCGTTTCTCAATTGAGTATGAGAGTATATTAGTGCTCCAAAAAGACACAGCATATAAAACAATTTTTACTCCATACGTTTTTAAAAGAGTTCACTACTCGCCAATTGTAATTTCGCCTACGGTCTTATGTTATATTCAGTGCGTGGAATAAAGAATGAATAACATAACGCCTGCAACACCATATGCTCATATTCAGTCCTCGATCAAAGTACTGAAATGGCTCGACCCTGCTTAATGAAGAGATTGGACAAGAACTGATATGCTCAGGATGGTAGGTCGTAGGCAAAATACTATGTAACAAATCAGTAAGTGGTGGTGAATTTGTCCATCCTTTCATATGAAATATCTTTTATAAAAAAGAGCTTACAACAACATTCTTTTTGACTGCAGCGATCAGACGAGAACTGGTACACCCGGGGAGGTATGTTCGTAGGCAAGAAAGGACATGAGGACAAAGTGGTGTTACTCGTTTGTTGTTAGATATTCATGCATACTCAATAACAGAGATACCTAAAATAAGATATAGAACAGAAATAAGATACAATAGCGTAAGTGATACAACACCATACCTTTTTAGGAGTGGATGATGATATTTTTGCAGAGTTAGTGTTGATTGACTTGTTTGCGGCATTGCGGAATTGTGGTGACTTTGTTATTCTAACCAACTTTTCAAGACAATTACAAGTAAATTTATTTAACCAACTTAACATTTCCTCAAATTTTTCCACAATTTCCCTGCTCTCTTTTGCCAGTTGTGAGACAGGTGAAGCATTCATGAAAAGAACTGTTTCACAACTCCTGAAAACACCTGTTACATTTCTTGTGTCTCTCTTTCATTCTCCTAAAGTTTATTGATAAATCTATATCGAAACGTTATCCTATGGTTTTCTGTGAATGGTCTTATTTAGATTCATAAATTTAGGACATTTAGCTCTCAGGTTAACATCTCTAATATTATACATTTTCCAACACAGATGGAAATATTGTGTTTTAAAGCTCCCCCCCCCTCAGGGGTACCATGGAAAAAAGCTGACACATAGGCGAGGCTGGTTGTATATTTTTTTTTTGGAAAATACACTTTTTCAAGTTCTTGTAATTTTTTCCCTAACTGGTTTTTTCCTGATATAAAAAATTTTATTAGCTGTGAAAAGAATCTATATCCACGTTTATCTACTGCAAACAAAATTTTCCTCCTAAATAAGTAGGGATCTTCATTTATTGAAATAATTCTATTATGCATTTTGAGGTTTTCATGGTGGTAGTAATGAAAATTTAAATTCTTATTGAATTTCAGAAATAGTCATGAAATGTTTCTATCAGGAGGATATCTAAAGTGATATATGTTTGTCTCTATGTTAGGAGCCAGTATGTACGGAGCACAGTCAACTTGATTTTCAAACTGATATACATTATCAATGGAAACATCTTACCCCAAACAACATTCTAGGCCTTCAGATTTTGGTTGGGGGCTGGTGCTCGATTTTCGGTTGAATAAAGTGGTACTTTTGGGAAAAATGTACTTGGGGGAAAAATATTCTTCCCTTTTCCCCCAGTTTTTCGGCCTCCGTGTCTTAATGTTTTCCTTAAGTCCTCTGCCTGCCATGGTTCAAAACTTTGTCGAAAGTCTCCTTACCAGTCTCGTCATTCAAAATTTACGTTTGAAAGTAAAACCATTGCTCGCGCCACCCATAAAGGTTAAGTTTTGGTAACTGAGAGAGTTTGACTTAAGAACGTTTTGCACATTTGAAAAGGTGTTTAGGCCGGTAAACAAAATTTGGAGCAAAAAATCAATGCTCTCTAGAATATTAGTTAAGCTAGATATTTTTTGTAACAGAATATTTTAGCTGCACCTTTCTCTAGACTATGATAAGAACATGAATTGCGAAGAAAAACAAGGAATTAGAAACTATACAAACAAGCTGCAGCGTGTTCTTATTACTAGGCAAATTTAAACATAAGCGTTCTTAGGATGTTCTAACTTTTACATTTTTCAAGGGTGCGTTCTCATCAACTACTTTCTCGTAAAAATAATAGCTCAATCAACACTTCAGAAAAAATTGAAATCTCCAAGAATTCCTGACGAAGGAAAAATGTCTTAAACCTGTCTGAATTTTAAGAGAGTTTCGTGTCAAAATGACAAAAAGAAAGACATTCATATATATTGCCATATTAATCTCCATTGCGTAGTTCAAAGGGCGTATGCACTTATTTTCTTTCTTATATTCCAAAACCGCATATCAAACCAGATTTGTGAAATTAGGGCAGAGCTTACACAAAAAGTACACCGGCATTTTTTAGAGCGTTAACAAAGTTATCGAGTAATTCTCAATTTATATATCAATATAATCTACATATGCAAGCTACATGTTCGCTACAATACGGTTAAATACAGTACATGGGGGGGTTGCTGGTTCGTGCAAGTTATGGGTAAGCCAATGAGCGACAGGGGAAAGTATGTTCTTTCCCCTTCGCCTACAGCTCCCAGCAACCGCAGGGCGTAGTTTTTGTGAGGGTGGCTGGTTCGTGCAAGTGCTGGGTGTGCCAGTGAGCGACAGGGGAAAGTATGTGCTTTCCCCTTCGCCTACAGCCCCCAGCAACCCTCTAGGCAGGATTAGCTGCCATATCAAAAGACATTGTTTTGTTGCCATTTTAAGCAACGATTTGGAGGTCGAGGTTAGTGGTGAAAGGTAAATGCAAAGGTTGCACAATATTAACCCAAATGGGTTAGTGGCAGGGTTGAGGTCGAGGGTAGTGGTGAAAGGAATATTTACACAAATGTTTCAAGATACACAATTCTTAACAAACTACATACAGTATGTGGGGTTCGGGAAGTGTCGTTAGTGGCAGGGGGTTTTTATGAGGGTTGCTGGTTCGTGCACGTGCTGGGTGAGCCAGTAAACGAAAGAGGCAAGTATGTGCTTCCTCTTCCGCCTGCAGCCCCCAGCAACCCTCCAGGCAGGATATGCTGCCATAACAAATTATTGTACGAGATGATCTTGGGGAGAGTGTAAAAAATTTGTATTTCCTGCCACTAATCACACAACGTGTGATGCCCCAAGAGAGACGAGAAAATATTTTGTTGATGATATTTTTTTTTGTTCTTATAAAGCAAACGTAGTTCAAATAATTTGGCGCGATGGATGTAGTAGTAAAATTGATGTTTCATTGAGGGGCGGCCTAAACGACCGAGCATAGTTTGCTTAGGCCCGAGAAAGAATTTTTTATGACCAGGGCGATAACAGGGGAACATGTAATTGAACTTGCTGATGCGCATGCAGCCTATGTAAGGCAGAGCAGATTGTTACCCGCAGCATTTTCCATCCGAGTGACCAGTAAAGAATGGTTTAAGCTAATTGAGAAAATGTATCCAGCTGCTGGACTGTTATAGGCTTTCGTACGTACTGAGATTTGTCCTGAAACCTCTTCATGCCAAGCACAAGATATTGAAGCCTCTTAAAACTGGTTACAGGTAGCTCTATGTTTTGCTGTAGGTGAGCATTCTGAACTGCAGCGAAATCGGGTTTTGTGGTGGAGTGTGATTGTTTTGGCAAGAAAAGTAGCATGATATAATTTTCATGGTGGTGGGATATGCAGGCACTAATTTCTAGACTGGAGGATGAGTTTTAGAGTCTAGAAAAGCATTTTGCCTGTTTGGTAAGATTTTGAGTGGAAGGGAGCGAAAATCGTTGGAACATTTCCTAGGCAATTTTCAGGGCAGCCAAATTCTGGTCAGGGACTTTTTGGTAGGTAGTGGGCCCAGGGGGCGAGCTAACAAAAACTGTTCTCCTGAAACGATAGAGAAAATCAGCCAGTTCCTTGAAAATACCAGGGACATGCGGAGCTTTGAAGAAAATTTCATATACTCGATTGTGATAAGCATGAGACGCCTACTCATTTGCATTATTTGTTTGCAGTGGGATTATTTTGAATTCTTTATCTGAACTACTGACATGTTATAACAGTGAAAGATAACCAGGTGGCTACTAATTGCATATGGTACAAGCCAGGACAATGGTATATTTCTGCCATACAATTGAAATACCAAGGGAGACCAATGTCTGGAAAGATTGCCAGGACACTTGGAACCACCGAATATCAAAGATACCCCCATAACTAAAGATACCCCCATAACTAAAGATACCCCCATAACTAAAGATACCCCATAACTAAAGATACCCCCATAACTAAAGATACCCCCATAACTAAAGATACCCCCATAACTAAAGATACCCCCATAACTAAAGATACCCCCATAACTAAAGATACCCCCATAACTAAAGATACCCCCATAACCAAGGGAACGAGAGGAATCGGTGAACAGATGAAGTTAATAAGAACTTTCAAAATATTTATCAATGAAGAAAAATTTGCATCTCTATGAGGAAATAGTGCGTTTTCACATATCAATATCATCCAAAATTCAGCCTTGAGTCTAACATGATGGTGGAGTTTAAGTAAGCCGAGCTAGACTTGTGAGCTAGACTTTTTTTTTTTTTTTTTTTTTTGCAGAAAGGCTCTAGATGGAGGGATAACCTTGCCGGCAAAATTCAAGGTGCTTATTAAGGGTTGAAAATCAAATGAAGTAGCTTTTTACATAGTCTACCATCTTCCAATCTCGTATTAAACCTAAAAGTTTATCTAGGAGGAGACGTGCTATTCAATTAGCATGTTATCTCGGGCCTTAGCATTGGAATTACTTAACTGCCTTATCCATAAGGGAGTTTATGGAATCATAGCCAATTGAAACCCCTCCCTGAGATCTGTGAAGAGTTTCTTAACAAAACCTTGATCTGGATGCTCTCTAAGTTTTTCCTCTAATCAACCACTGCTCACAAAGTAGTTGCAGTCATAAAACATATGAAAATTTGTAAAATAATCTTAGGTTTGAAAAGAAACTGTCCAACATTAGAAGTAACTGGTGAGCTAGGGGAGTTTCCCGTAACATTATATATGCTAGCTGCAATGGTGAAATTTTGGCATAGACTTTCAACCCTAAATGATAACTCTCTTGTTCAATTAGCTTTCAATGAAAACGGAAGGCTTCCTGAAGATAAAATGATTGGCTAAACGCTATTAAATTCATTCTGAAACTAACTGGCATTGAAAGCATTTCTAATAATCCAAACCAAGTCTCCAGTATTGTACTTTATAAAAGGACCTTACAAAACTTAGGGAGCTTTTTCGTAATACTTGGTGCAAAACTGTAAACTAATCATCAGTTAATAGTAAAATAACCCTAAACTACGAACCTATAAACTATTCAAGAAAGAGTATACAACAGAAACGTATCTAAATATCCCTCAATTTAAATACAGGAAGTTTATTGCAAAATTTCGATGCAGTGATCATCAACTTAGAATTGAAACTGGCAGACACCAAAAGGTAGAATTATCAAAGCGAACATGCAATGTGTGTAAGTCTGGTAAACTGGAAAATGAAATTCACTTTCTAATAGAGTGCGAGGCATATCATGACTAAAGAAAGAATTTTCTCAAAATTAATCTAGATAGGGGGTTAAATGTGACACAAATAGAGGCAATATTCATTGAAATTTCTTCGAGCCGGGATTTTGAAGAACAAATAAATTTTTTGGAAGATTCATGGAATATGCCAAGAGCGTAGAGCACAAAGGCTAGTAAATATACACTCGGAAGATATCAATCTTATCTAACCTCAAAAGACCATGCATGTTTCCACAGCCCGAAATATACCTATATTTGTTTTTTACTTTTTGACTTGTAGTTATTGTTGTGGTTAGGCCGTATACGATAAATTGTATTTTGTGTTTTCTAATAAAATGAAAAAAAATGAAAAAATAAAGCACCATCGGTAGGAAAGGAATAGTTACGGAGCATATTACTGGTGACAGTGAATTTTGGGGAATCTTAGATATTAAGCATTTAAGGACTGGCAGTCGTTAGGCTTGTCAGCTTTAGTGAGCTCATTCAATGCAGGGCAATTATCGATACCGGACAAGGCTAAATTTGCAGTAATACGTAGTGTATAATCACGTGGGTTATGGAACATAGCTGGATCCCTAGCTTAGTTGAAATTACGACAACTGGGCGTAGCCAGAATATCAGAATAAGAGATTGAATAGGCACATGGTTGACCAGATTTTGTTCTTTCATTCGGTTGCGAACCCTTGATAATAACTGAAAAATCGAGATAATAACTGTTTTGGAAAAAGAATGGGCAAGGGTGTTGTAGGCTGCAAATTAGGGTAATGCAGTTGGGGATTAGGTGACGCAACGACGGGTCCTGCTGAGCATAATAGGGTCAATGGGAATGATAGGTTGATATCAAAAGAAGAGGAGAATTGTAAGAAAAATTTGCTTTCCTGTGAATACCCGAATCCCAAGTTGTAAATTGATGACTGAGCAACGGATCTTTTTGTCGTTGGCTGATTTCAGGGCAGAAAATTTGGGGCAGCAAGTCCGTTAGCTGATGGTTTCCATCGCTCGAATTTCCAGCAATGTTTTGTGTCATCCCTGCAGGGCTGTTCAGAGTTGGGCTCCTGAACTAAGGTTACCGGCCCTGCCAACACTCTATTCGCTTTGTTGAAGCTTGCTTTGGCATATTGCTAGTTTTCTTTTCTTGTGTCTGGACATTTATTTTGAGCAGCTGTTTGACTACTTTCAGGCTTAGAAATTTTTAAAAGAAAGTTGGAAAGGGGAATCTGGGTTTTCATGTTGAATATTCGTAGGAAGCTGGGACTAGTCAAACTCTACACACGAGGTTGAACATTCGTAACAAGTTGAAAATCCTAAAGGGACAGATATATCGACGTCTTTTGTTCCCGTGAATGCAGCATTCAAAGGATTCAAAACTTTGAACAATGGGCAAAAGAATGCTGCGTTTCGTCCTCATCAGAGGGTTTTATGTTTATGGAGAAAAACAGGGGGTATGGCTTGAACAACTTATATCGATTAACAACAGTTCACGCTTTGCCAGAACTTTCATTGAAAGAGATTCACATATCAGCTACTATGCTATTGCGAGAGCCAGTTTACCTAATTTTATAGATATTCAAAAAAGGTCATTGAAGAAGAGCCATAATCGAAACGTCTATAATAAAGGTTGGTTCTTGTCTTGTCCTATCATTTGTTAGCTACTATGTTCTGTTGTTTACTTCGTTTTCCAGCTTTGGTAGATTTTTATTTAATTTGTATAATATCGATTTCATATAATCAAATTTTGAACTTTGTACATTAAAAAAACAGAATTGTCTTGCTCGCAATGATGAGTACGCTATACGCTCGCTGCTGAAGTATTGCAATCTGGCGAGGCTCTATTTCTGACAACCATTCGTGAAATCCTACGCCTAAATCTGCACACGAGTGTTTGGAACTCTTCCATCATATGCTCTCTCCGGTAGATGTAAATGGCAGGATCGATTGCACTGTTCATGTAAATGAGTAGCCCAGTCCACCGCTTGAAGTGCCAATTCGCCTCTTCGTCCTTCTGCAGGAACGCGAACAGTCTAGGCAGATACAAGACCACGACCAGTAGCGTGATGTATCCACTGGTTATTGCTTTCCTCTTCTTCTTCTGCAACTGCACAGAAGTCATGTTGCCCAGGTTCTTCTCTCGTCTCCTGATCGCCAGGAATATCAACACGTAGCAAATCAAGATCGACGCGAGCACCAGAAACACCATGGACGACAGGATCAACCTCACCTCGTTATTCAGGCGTGCCATCTCTGCTAAGATGAAGAGTAGGATAACGAAAATCGACATTCCGGTGAAGAGTGCAACGTATATTTTATCCAAGCTCCAGCCTTTGCGTCTCAACGGGAAAATAACGGCCAAGAGCCGGTCCACGGACATGAGGCTGATGGTCCAAAGAGACAAGCCGTTCGCAAAAGCAGATATAAAGAAATTCGCCAGCTCTAAAACACAACTCTGCACTTTGATGGCCTTCATTATACCTAGTGTGATGTAAATGGGGACACAAAGCAAGCCGACGCACAGGTCGGTTATCGCGAGAAGAATCAAGACTACGTTGAAGGTGGTTCGAAGCCTCCTTACACTGTACATGATGTAGAGGAAGACTGCGTTGCCGAAAATGGCCATAAACCCAGTTCCGACGCCCGTGTAAGATGTCGCCAGAGCAGAGAACGTTATCTGGGGGCTTATAGCCGTGTTTACTTGAATGAAAACAGCGCAGTTATCATCTGCAGCGGCAGTCCTGGTGGTTGCATTCATGTTTTCTGTGATTACTCGGTTGATACTTGTTGCCACCACTGCTTGATCTACCAATGTGTCGTGCTTGCTGCTACTGTTATTTGGTCTATAAATGCGTCGTTGCTTGCTGCTACTGTTATTTGGTCTTTCAATGTGTCGTTGCTTGCTGCTACTGTTATTTGGTCTTTCAATGTGTCGTTGCTTGCTGCTACTGTTACTTGGTCTATCAATGCGACATGCTTGCTACTACGCTTCATTAACTGCAATAGTGGCAGAATCGAGTTTGTTGCTTTTTGTTTTCAGCTGTGACATGTGTTTTTAATGTTGATGCAAATTTGTGAAACAGCTGTTGCGGCGAAGATTACATCGAAGAAATCTGTATGCACCAGAATGAGGTAGACGTGTTTGATAATGAATCAGAATCATCTTGAATCAATCGCAAAGAGAAGCACAAGGGTTGAATCACTCCCTAAAAGTCTCACACACCTTTCCTGAGAATCTTCGGTTTTTTTGGAAGTCTCTTGAGAAACTCTGGTCATTTTTTGTTCTTGAAAAATTTCACATACTTTTGATAGGGAGTGAAATACCCCTCGAAAGAAGGATTTGTATATGGTTGGTTTTTGGAGGATGGCGAGGGGGGAAATCGGAAACATAGCGCATCATTATAACTTCTAAACTCTTGCATCTGATTCTCATCAGAGTAGTACGTCTCAAGGAGAACGAAAACGAAACCTAATGAATATTTATATTCAGATATGGATCGAAATTGGGCAATCATAAAGAAGGTAGATAGTTGGTATGGCGAGAAACAACCAATCATCATCTCCTTCATCACCTGTTGTAGGAATGCTGTATTTGTGGATATGAGCCAGGACCTTTTTGCCACTAAACACAAGGCGCCCCATAATAAACTAGAAGCTAAAACATTGAGCAGGAAATGCCCATTTTGGCCATATCAAAAACCCAAAGATATGTTTTAGTCACGTAACCCTGCAGTTTTTTAAAAACTACTAGCAGCCACAAGTGGCCCAAACACCCAAGGGAAAATGTAATTGTCTCAAGTCGGATCAATGAAAAGTAGTATTGGTTTTTTGAATAATTTACTCGCTATTTATAAGTAGATTTTAATTTAGTTTATTGTATCGTTTTAAGGGAGAGCCTCTGGTAAATCAGCAACTATGTACTGAATGTGCTATCCTCCAAGTAGTAAATATATTAAATGAAATGAAATGAAAATGAAATGAAAGAAAATTAGCAAGAAATCATTGCTAAAGCTTGAGTGAAATGACAGGGAAAATGTGAACAATTAAGTAAGAAGATAGAGGTTGCTATACCCTGCTGGAACCAGAGCCTCGGAGTTGAAAGTGGAGCAAGCCCGAGACGCGCACAAAAGCGCATGAAGAAATCAGAGCTCAAAAGCAGGTGTCCATCCATGTGTTTCTTCGCCCTTCAAAACAACGAATGGTTTTAAAACGACGACAGCAGCGAATGGATTCAGCCCCCAACCTTCTCTGCTCATCGCAAAATGGTAATTGAGCTCACATCACAGCAAGACTCTGCTCTTTTTCTATCGCGAAAGCTATCAAGTGGTAAAATTTTCAATCAATTGCTTTTCCGTCTAGCACCCCTAGGTGGAGAAGAAGACAAATGACGTCTTTAAACAGAAAGCCCAGCCAAGCATGAACAAAATAGAATTGGATGATATTCATGTGATACAGCATTATTATAATTTATGTGTTGATCTGCAATGTTAATCCTACGATATATGCATCTGTACAATATTCATCTGTACAATATTCATCTGTACAATATGAATCTATACAACAACCTAGCTAAACTGAAAAGATTCGAAAAGATTCGACAGCCTGCTTGACTTTCTCTTTTGAAAGACGGTATTGTATTTGGAGGGGTATTGCATATAGAATTACCACCATACCTTTCCGAACTCCTCCACATCACTACAAGATATCCTTCTACGTTACTGGTGACATCCCTTCAAATTACTGCAAATCCCTTCATTACTGGATGCACTCATCAGAGCTGGCTTCATCTGAGCAAACAAAGCCGAAGCAGAAATTAGTGGCTAAGCGCAAAGGAAACTACGGTCAATGTGGTCTTTAATGTGACGATAAAGGAAAGCATACGTGCGAGCTTCTTCACCGTAAACTGATAACTTGTTGCCAAGATTTGCTTCTCAGATAGGATTCGAGATTTTAGGCAGACGGACAAAGACTGTTTTAGAGCGGTAAAGTTAAACTTTAGGGTTCCCCATTGCTCCTCATCAAAGGCTAAAAATCTAAGGTTCTTCGAAAAACCGCAATTAACCGCCATTTGCGCCTAAAAGCCCGAACCTCAAAGACGTCTCTGTCTCTGTCCTATGCTTGTATTGCGGGGCCCCTTCATAGCTCTGACCATAATTATAAGAGTCTGATAATCGTACTAATTTCAATATTCTTTTCATCGGTGTTGCACTCCAGTTCTACTCTGTTAGCAAATTGGTCACATGACTTGAATCATTTTGTGATGTTTGATTACTTTTGCTGGTGGGCAATCCCGTCATGCTTTTCGAGAACGCATTATCTAAGTTTTTCACTTAGTGGGGGTGCAAGACAGAAAAGCGATTTAGTGAAATTCTCTGCCACTTTATCGATCTACAGTTCTGTACAGAGCGATGTCTTGCTGTGAACATGCTGTGGCTCGAGCCTTGTAGCTATTGCGATGCAATCAGATAACTGAAAACCTCTCTTCTTATCTGATAGTCAGACGAAGAGTGGAAATAAACCCGTATCACCATATGTTTTTTTCGATTATCCACTGAATGGTTTACATGTCATGTCAATAAGGCCACATTTATAAGTTTTTATTCGTAGTCGTTCAAAAATGGCATCCCTCGGGGTGCACGTTTTTTGTAAAAACGACTTTTACATAAACACCAGGCTGAAATTTCGGGTCATCATATTTCATTGTCTCCAAAACTAACGTAAAGCCCTGACAGATGCATCTGAAATACATTCATGGGGAAGGGAGGGGGTGTTGAAATATCACAATAACCTCGAAAATGAGAAACCTGCAGGCCGAAATCAGAGAAAACTGTTCTTACAATGGAACAAACAATACACCATAGTTGTGATTTTCCACTACAGTAGAGCAAGATAACCATCGCAAGATAACCAATTAACACAGTAGTACAGAATCACCACGACACTAGCATGATAAACCACCACAGAACGCATAATAATACACCACAATAGTGATTTTCCACCACATAAACCACTGTACACTCTACTGCAATAAGTCTTAGAAAACTTCGAAGATCGATTTTCATAACGTTTTGTGAAGTAAATCACTTGTTTGGGTAGAAGACAGTTAAATTCCAACAAGAGGCACTTTATATGTAAAATATAAATTGATATGAACAAAACAAGACTACATTTCGAAGGTTTTATACTCCACGAACTCCATTTTTCCACGAAGTCTCTAAAGTGTCAAGTGTCCGGCCCAGAGCCCTGGGCACTAGCCAAGGTGGTTCACTACAAATAAGATAAAATGTTTACAACACACTCCCACGATTTGGTTATCTATGAAAGAGACCAAATCCAGGTAAAAAACAAACGAATGTATAAGCCAACTGTAACAACAAGAGTAAAATGTTAATCATTGCCCATTTCTGCGTTTTATGTCCGCGATGACAGCAGCAGTGCGCTTGGGCCGCGGGACTACTGGGGTAGACGCTTGCGCACGCACAGGCGGCAGAGCTTGATTTAGACCTGACAGTTTCGTCCAGCAACCAGAAGGATTAGAAGTAGAAATAGGTATTTCTAAAGGTATAAGATGTTGCAATGCTCTATTATATACCTTTCTTTTACCTTCAGGTGTTACTACCTCTACCTTGGCAGCACGAATAATGCCTTCCTTGCCTTTCAACAGCTCCAAAACTCTGCACATCTTCCAAAACGCCTTTTTTCTTTCTCTTTTCTTAGAATAAAAATATCTTTAATATTAATATTAGGATATCTACGGGTATTAGGACGATACACCTCTAAAAGGTTTAAAAGATACTCATTTCTCCATCTATTTGAGAATTGACTAAGAGCTCTTCTGTTGTAACGTGCTCTTTTAGACAGAGATTCATACGTGCTAAGAACTTCATAATACCTGTCGTGTGGCATCATATTGAGGTTTCTCCCATTGACTAACTGCGAGGGGGTGAGAGGATACGAGAGACCGTCTTTATCGTCGAAGATATACGTTAAAGGACGAGCGTTAACTACATTTTCGACTTCCGTCAGAATCGTTAACAATTCTGAATAGCTTAACAAGGCACGACCAATATTTTTAACCAAACAACGCTTGGTTACACGGATCATTCGCTCCTACATTCCGCCTTGCCATGGGGCAAGTTCCATTATGTACTTCCATTTCACACCTGTGGAAGAAAGATAATTATGAAGTCTAGGTGATCTAAATAAATTCATTATATCCTTAGACGCACATTTAAACGTTTTGGCGTTGTCCGACAAAATGGTAGCTGGCAGTTCTCTTCTTGTGCAAAACCTACGAAACGCCCGAATAAACGATTCCACGTCCAATGCCTCTACTAGTTCCAAATAGACTGCCCGAGTAGAAGCGCAGGTGAGCAAGCAAACGTAGGCTTTCATATCTGGTTTATCCGAAACCATCAACGGTCCAGCGAAATCTATACCGTGTGTTTACGAACGGTGGACCATCGTCGACTCTGAATTCCGGTAATTCCTCACTAAAAACTGTGCCGTAGGATAGACCTTCTAATTTCTTACACAGCACACATCTGCGAATTACTCCCTTCACTCTCTCTCTGCCACGTAAGACCCAGTATTTCTGGCGCAGTAAATTCAAAGTCTCTCTTATCCCATTGTGGAATACTTTGTCGTGGCAATCATGTATGAGAAGCTCGGAATACCAACTTTTCGAAGGCAGAAGAATCGGTACCTTACTTGATTCCGCGAGTGAAGATTTAGTGACTCGAGTTTTGCATCTTAAAACGTCATTTTCGTCTAAGAGCAAGTTAAACTGATTAACGTACAATGGAGGCTTGGCTTGCGAATTGGAAACTAAATAAGCAATTTCCTTTGAGAAGGCCTCTCTTTGGATGAATTTGACCAATATCCGTTCCGAGTTTTCTAACTCCAACGCACTTACTCTCGGCTCTGTATTCATTGGACCTTTACCTACCGCGGATTTCAAATTCGACACGAATCGAAAGACCCACGATATTACACGTAATACCTTACCCTTATCGCTGTAACGGTTTATGCTTAAAATATCCTGAATGCGATGCTGGTTACATGCTTCGATTAACATGGCATGTGTTACCTGTGGTTCGGATTTCAACTTTTCTTTCATTGCTCCTTCTATTTCTGTCTCACTATCAAAAGGTGCCTTAGGCCATTCGTTCGCGTGTAACTTAAGGAACTGCGGACCCCCTTACCACAGCTGATTGGCGGAAAGGTTGTTGCATAAACCACGTGATGGCAAATCAGCTGGATTATGTGCACCGGGACAATAAAACCACTGCTGGCGGCTGGTGACTTTAAGGGTTTCCGACACTCTAAGACGAATATACTGAGTCCACGGTTTAACGTTTTTGATCCAGCACAAGGCAGACATTGAGTCGACCCAGCAATATGTGGGTAGATTACCTTTTACTTCGTCTTTGATCGTTTTCTGCACGTTGTGTACAAGTATGCTCAATAAGCAAGCTCCCAAAAGTTCCAAGCACGGTATAGTTTGTACTTCCCCTGATTCGTACTCACAATTCAACGTTCTTAACTTGGGTCGGGTTCTCAATAAGACATCGTGAAATATGTACCGAAGTAAATTGCTGTAATTGCACTAACAATGGATCATAAGACTTCTTATGATATCCCTCACGAGCATCGTCCCAGTTGACTTTTTCGACACAATGCTCCCGAAAAAACGCTTTCAAATTCATCGTGAATAAGCTTATGAGCCCTAATGGATCGAAGACCTTCGCGGCAAGTTTTAAAACTGAACGTTTCGAAGGGGGTAGCGATTTACTATACTCGATCAAGTGCGAGAGATCGATTTCGCACCTGTCCACTACGTGGTTCCAGTTGACCCCTAAGACCTTGCTACATTCTCCACTGGGAGGAACACCTATGGTATACGCAGTATACGATTCATCATCCTCGGCTATTTTAGCTTCCTTAGTACTACGTTGCAGCGAAAAACCCTTTTCGGATTTCTCAATTTCTTGCAGAAGATTTTTATCATTTGAGACCCATTTACGGAGATTAAAACCTCCTTGCAGCATTGCATCCTTGGCATCTTTGTAGATTTGTAACGCATCTTCTGCACTGTCACTCGAGTACGACAGGTCATCCGCATAAAGCTTATCGAAAATTTTCACAACGCCAGGAATGTCCTTTGTGTACTTACCTATGTGGTTGCGAATGGTTTCGCCTAAAATAGCTGCACTGCACGTAAGCCCGAATACAAGACGGCAATTCCTGTATTGAACAATTGATGGATGATCGTTTAAGATGTCGTCAAACCATAGGAACCTTAAAAAATCTTGGTCGCCCTCCTGAATTCCTATTTGTAAAAATGCAGCCTCGACATCTGCTGTAACGGCGGCTTTGTGCACCCTAAAACGCAAGAGGCTTTCAAGAAGCAAGAGCATGTAATTGTTTCCAACCTCTAACCTGTCATTTAAAGACAAAGAAGTTGGATCAGACTTGGCGGACCCATCGAACACGACTCGAAGCTTGGTTGTTTTCTGTCACTTCTAACAACGCCAAAATGGCACAGAAAATGAGCGTTTTCAGCCTTTTCTTCTCCCACAGGAACCCTTTCAATTATCCCTTTGGATAATTGATCCTGAAAAATTGAATCATATTGCTGCAAAATATCCGGTTTGCCCTTTAATTTGCGATATAGCGAATTAACAAGATTATAACAATCATAGTCAGAAGCCAATGAATTTTCAAGGTTTTCCTTCCAGGGAAGGCTTACCTGGTATCTGTTGTCTTTTGCAGAGAATTCAATGTTTGTTTTGCTTGCGCCGATCAATTGGTGTGGCGCACCCATCTGGTTGGATGACAGCCAGCAACTTCCTTGTTGTCTTCAGGCATTTCGTGGCACATGTAAACTGTTCACCAGAAAATAGAGTGCTCTTGATCCTTGATAATCATGAGGACCAGATTACCAGTCGATGGCTGTGTAGCGTTTTGAGGTTCTAAGAGAAGGCTCAGAGAGAAATCAAGCATGTGCGTGTGTTCACTTTAATCGAAAACTCAAGACTGAATATTACATGTAACCAGCGTGGTTCTATTCAAGACATACAGGAAATCTCCTGTGGTTACTTACAATACTACGGATACTATACAATATAAAACCTTAACATAACAGGTGCTATCAATATAGAAGCCATTAACTTTGCTCGAGAAATTGGGATATTACTTTTATCTTTCCCTCTTCATTGCTCGCACAGAATGCAGCCTCTTGGCCGAACGGTGTACGTGCCGTTCAATTCAAAACTTACTACAATGTACCCTAGATGAAGGAAAATAAAGGGAACAGCATGACAATTTATGAAATTGCGGGGCTGGTAGAGAAAGCGTTTCCAAGAGCGCTACTCCAAAAAAACATACAGTCTGGTTTTAGATTAACTGACATTTATCCCCTGGATAGAAAAATATTAACTGATGATGACTTTTTCCACCTGATGTCACAGATGGCCCTATGCCTGATGGTCAGAGGCCCTCATCCATGGAAAAATCTGAAAATACACAAAATGCAATTTAAGAAAATAGCATTTTTGAGGACTCCATAGAAACTGTGCCTGAACCACCGTCTGAGAACCCTGCAGGATTAGTGGCAGGACCACCCGGGAATCAATTAGCAATTAGAATCAGTAACACGACCAGCATGCACAATGCACCAGTATTCTGACGCCAGAAGATATCCGTCCGTTCAAAAAAGCATCCTCGAGGAAGAAGAACACTGGTAGAAAGTGTGGTGAAACAAAGATCCTTACTGACACACCTGTGCGTTTGAAAATCGCAGAAAAGCAGCAAATAAAAGGGAGGCAAAAAAGTAGAAGATTATCAGGTATTTATTCACCACCCGCAAGACAGTGCCTCTTACTTCTGATGAAGTTGCAGATGATTTCATTGACTTCGTATCCGATGAACAAGACACATTTGACAATGATCGAGATGGTGAAGATCACGCGTTTGGGACTTCATCGGATACAAAAGTTTATGATTATATTCTATTGTGTTTGAGAGGGAAGAAAACACTACATTATTACGTTGGACAAGTTTTTTGAATCAACGAATAACGATAATGATTTTATGGAGTTTCTTCGAACATTTTGAGGAAACTTGGACCGGAGCAGAGAGAGTTCACAGGGTGCTTTATGTTCAACATGCCAAATGGTGGCAGTAAGCGTAGTCAAAAGAGGTTTGTGTTTCCCGCAGATTTATGTGCCTACAAGCCAGAATAACTGTGCGACTGATTCATGCTGAAGCTAATTTTGTTTGGTAACTGTTTACTGTTTTTTGCCTTGTTTTGTTGTTTTTGCCTAAGATTTTTGTTCGAAATTTGTTACACTTGATCACTTGTTTTCAAAGATGTTGCATTTAAGAATATTGTATTCATTTGTTAAATCTCCTATAATTTGACTACTTTTTCTTACTCCTGCTATTGGGTAAGGTGGAACTTTCGAGTCGGCTACGTAAAGCACTATTAAACAGGGAAGTTGAAAGCACGCTCCCCAAACTTGTTTGTTCAAAATATTGTTTAAGGACATAGGTATTAATAATTCATTAAACTATTTTTGCCACACAAACTGGTGCTCAAACATATCATTGAATAAAACATTTTTTCCGACATGGCCCACTCTCCCCTACGTCAGATCCGGCGGATTAATGTTCGGTTGAACATTTCCTAGAAACTTCCTGATAACGAGTTGAACTGGATGTTTCCGAATTAAGAATTGAATTGGATGTTTCTGAAGACAATGCTCAACCTGCGCTTTCGAAAACAAAAACAAAAATATTGCCTACAGGTCCCAGTTGCAGTTCTAAGACTCTCAAGAATTCGTTTAAATCGTATAAGTCTAGCAATGTATCTGGAAATGGATGTGGATTCAAAGCCATGCACAGAGGGAGCTTAGTCTAATTGTGACGACGAGGAAAAGATTTTATTCATTTAGGCCACTCGGTTTTTCCAGCCACAAAAAGCGAAAGAAAAATCACCAGAATGGGCTTCTGTTTTCAGCTGAGGTTGTTATTGTGGAAGAACTTCACCTTGAGAAAAAGATCTCCGGTATCATTCCTGTTATATTATTCTATAACTAATTCTCAATTTCTTCAGCTTTGCTGGACTAGATATAAATCATAAAGTATTATTATTTGAAATTTCTTCTCTATAGGTAAGGTAAGCCAAAGCCTCTTATCTTTGATCCTTCCTAATTATAATTGTTGCCATATGCAATTGAGAAAGTTTGGCTGTTGAAACGTCTTCTTGACCTCTTGACATATGATATTTTGTCTTTCGCAATTTTTACAAGAGTTGGCAAGATGACGCATATGATAAGGGAATCAATAACTTATTTTTAAAAACTCCTTTTATTTAGGCTACACTCTTTTTTATGAGAACAATTTTTTCAGAACACAAGCCTCAAATTTTGCCAAAACTTAAGAACAAGATAAGAAAAAACCGAGGCTGACAAATTGAAGGTCAATATAAGAATCATACAAGATAACCATGACACTGACAAATAATTACAAAACAAGCAGAATAACTTAACTTGTAGTGAGAACAGGCTTCCAAACCATCATAAAGTAAGAACAATCTAAGAACATTTCAGGATAAACATAGAGAAATATTCAAGAACAGCCAGCTTCAAATCAAATTTACTGGTTCTTATAAAAAAAGAGTGTATATGAGAAAACCCAAGATCTCTAAATGTATGACAATTTTTGACTGATAGGGGGTCAATTCAAGCTTAAAGAGGGCCAAGGCTCTGAGGAGGTATGTGACCTGGTTTTTAAAACAGACGTGCTGTCCAGAAAAGAAGCAAATTGTGTGCCTGTATGCATACCAAATTTCTGAAAATAGAAGATCTCCAAAATATTTACCCGATCGTACACCAAAACCTTGGAAATTGATACCTGAACCCTTATTTATACAAAATTCTTCAAAAAGGAATACCAATATGGCAAAAAAGTACACCAATTTCGGCCCCATGTCCTCAATTACCCAAAACATTCTTAGTCACCCCCTGGAGACCAAGGCTGAAATTTTAAAAAATTCCCTCATGGTATTGAAATTTTTCAACCCCTCAATGGTAGGCAGGCTCATTGCCACAGGGTGGCACTGGGTTGCTATCAGCCCTTGTCTTTTCAGAATATATTCGAAATAGAAGAAAATATTAATGAGAATGAGTGTGAAAAACATCATACTCTACTATATAAATATCGGGCTTAAATTCTTAAAGTTTTCGTTTCTTCAGTGTCAATATCCGTTTTTTGTTTATCCTAATATTTTCTACTGACTTCGAAATTGTTCCATTTCCATCCTGGCTCCAAAGGCTTGGCTACGGGCCTGCTCAATGGTAGTATTAGAGCAAAAGTCATGCAGTTTTATAGCACCTAGTAAGAGACCCCCGTTGTGTTTGACAGCTAGAATGGCGTTTTTGATTTTGCTATAAGTCATCTCAGCAATCAATTCAAACAAACAACTCCTTAGATAGTAGCAAATTCAGGAAATACCCCTAAATGGTAGCGTTATTTGTTAAGTGGTTATCAGACCCTCAAACCAATCAGACCCCAATGTTGGGGTATGATTGGAGTACGTCCCCCCCCCACCTGGGACTAGGACTGAAGCTATTCAATTGCTTAGAAACTTGGAGTACTGATGGTAGACCAAGAAATTAGCACAAACAGATGTAGTAAAAGGAAGGTATTGAGGTCTTTGATGGATAGGATCAAAATTCTAACCGAAAAAAATTTTATCACTGTTTCTATTCAAAAGAAACAGGAACACGTGGCTGAGCGACATCGCCAATTGGACCGGGAAGAGCGTGGTGTTGTGCATGAGGGTAGCAAGGGATCGCGGAAGGTGGAGGAAGACTCATCCAAGTGCCCCAACGGCCAGAGGGCCACGGGAGTGACATGACATGACATGACATGAAGTTCAAAAGATGAGATACTGATACTTTCAGAACTAAAAATCTATCTTATAAAAAATGGATATACTAGGACCAGAGTTAGGGTCCCTAATAGAAAACAATAGAGACAAACTTGGGCGCTAAAACAGATAACATCCAAGCCCGGCAAAAAATGTATTACTTATGAAAAATAGTGTAAAATTGGACAGGTCCGGTGGAAGTGGTCCAGTTGGTGCGGCTTTGGCCGAACCAACTTTGGGGCCAAACACTCCATATGTCAAAGAGTATTACTTTCAGTTCATTGTTACATGAATCACTTTCTAAAAATGCATTAAATTGCATCTCTGAAAATCTAAATTTCAAATTTTTTTACGGTGTATGCCCCCGGGCCTCGCAAGTTAAGCTTGAACTTGACCAGCTATGGACAGCTTCCGCCAAGCCTGTGGGAGCAAAAAAGTTTGAGATGGATGTTTTGTCTGACAAAATCTCATCCTGACCAGCTGAAAATTGAAATTTTGATGTTACATCATGACAAGATTTTGAACAACATTTTAGTTTCCCTACTTTGAAAAAATCCGTGCAAGAAGTGTTGATTTAGACATGAGCAGGGCAGTTTGAAATACTACATCAAATGAATTTGTGCAGGTTAGAAAATTGACCTGAGAAGGATTTGAAACCGCAACCAATAATTTGGCGCGTCAGTGCTCTACCAACTGAGATTTAAGGGACCAACCCGAGTCACAAACTGCATTCTCACAAGTTGGTAAAGCGCTAGGTCCATATTGGATCAACTTTTTATTTCACATGTTATTTCAATTGGACTTCCAAATCCTACCTATTCTCAAGAAATACTGTATCTCAACTTCAGGCCGTGGAGAGACTGCTGTGCCCCAGGGTAATAACTGATATGGGGTCTTATTTCCACACAGAATACCTGTAATCGATAATTTGTCGCTTTTTTCTAACGGTTCCCCTGGCAACAACCCTTAGTAATTATCCTATCAACTGTCCTGCGCAACTTATTCCCTTGTTTCTCACAGACATCCTCTCGCTTGTTAATTTGCTAAAAGTTTTTCACCCAGGTCCTTCTCAAATCTCTTCCAAAATATTTTATCTTTCTTTTTATCTTTTTAGTTCTTGATCGTGTTTGAAATTCTCATTCCATTGGTTCTGTTCCTCATCTTGATGGGGATAAGACTTCACAAGCCTCCATATAGTAGCGACCAGCGTAAGTCCGTTTTGATTTCCCGTTTTATGCGCTTTTTTTTATAAGAACAGCCCTATGAGAAGCACTAGTCATAAGTTTTTTGCTTTCTTAAGATACAAGATAAGTTTACCCTAAAGACATTTTAAACATATTGTTGAGAATTGAATTAGTATGATGAATTGATGAATATTCACCTCAAAACGAAGATACAGGCAGACCGACTGAAATTACAGGCAACGGTTCTTATAAAAACTTGGATGGCTTAGGATAAAGGAAAGTCTTCAAGTAGCTGGAATTATCTGTACTACTGTACAGTACATCCTCGATTATCCGAACAGGTTGAACTCAAATTTTTGTTGGGCCGTTCGGATACGCAAAAAATTCGGATAATCGAGGAAGAAAATTTTACCTACTAAACTTGCTATAAAGGTTATTATCATCGTCCTGAACAGTCACAGGATGCTCAAACTGAATGCAAATTGAAAAGCTTGGCAAACAGACCAACAAACAACAAAACCAAGGCAACAGTTTTTTGTAAATTTCAACAACGATTTGTAATAATAACAACGATAACAACGAATAAATGTGTTATTTTTGTGCTTCCGTTGGATATGACTTTTATATTGGGCAACAGTTTGAGCAGACAACGGATATTTCGATTGGTTTCTCAAGAACTGGTTTGCAAAAAAACTTTTTTATGAAGCCTTTTGGCGTTCGGATAATCGAGGTTCGGATAATCGAGGATGTACTGTACCAGGAAGAAGTTATTTGTTGTTTCTTATTCAAGCGAATTATTACATAAATGGTATAGGCAGTGTTTCAAGAGTTCTAACTCCGTACTAGTGAAATATTCCCCTTCCCAAAGATATAACAACACAACAACATTCTAACAAGCTGTCATGAAAAATTAAGGGTTTGTTTAAAAAAGTTTCTTAACAGTCTTTGATTGGTACTGAACTTGAGAATGCCGCGGAGAAGAGGAAACACAGCAAAGCATCATATTTACTTACAGAAAATGTCAACCTATGTTTCAAAACCGCACCTATATATGATGAGGCATTCCTTTACTGACTTTATACTATGCACTTCCCCGGATTGCTATCGTTCCATTTCCAAACAGGTTTCTCTATTTTATAATAAGAGCTATTATGTTGCTGCTATAAACGTATTCCGGAGTGTCTTTCCTTGCTATGACATACTATCACGTTGACATCTCTTTATTTGCAAAAACAGGTAGCCGAAGAAATATTTACTTAACTTTCTTAAACAGTGTTACTTGCACATAGGCAGTGCTGCAGGTTGATATTATTTTGTTGAATTCACAATTCCTGTTGATTACACAATTCGAAATGAAATTTTGCGCTCCTGGTGATAATGGAGTGATAGCCCTTTCACGTATATCTCTTTCTTCAATATGATTGGTAGAGGGTAGCTAGAGGGGTAAAGCTATGGGGTGCAAGTTGTAAATTTGGGGGAGGAGCTGCCGGACCCTCTGCATCCCCTTAGCTGCCTATGATGATTGGTGGTGGTCGTGGAAATCGTGATTTTGTGGGTTAGTTTATAGAAGAAAATGGTTAGGAAGCCTTTTGTTATGTATGTATGTAATTTCTTCATTGTTTTATTGTCTTATCACTGCTGCCCCTAAATAGACATGGTTGAGCTTTCTCTGACTAGTTGGATACAGCCTTGTTTGAAATTGATGATATCAGAATAGTTCAATAAATGATTTAGAATAAAACATTTCAGTTCATCTTGTATCAATTTTCTGACGCATAAAAGCAACCTTTCTGCACTGTTAAGACCAGTTTATCACAGGGACACTGGCAGAAGCTCTGAAAGGGGGGCCTTTGGCGTTCAATTTTGGATAAATTCCCAGAAACAGTAACCTCTACACGCAATATCTTCAGAATCATCTTGAAGGGGCTTTATTCCTGAGCCGGATTGGCAAACTTCAAATATTGTGATTTAAGTTGGTGCCGTTCTTGCACTTGACGGTGACATTAGGCCAGGTGCGCACCAAGCATGGAAATTCGGATAGGACCATTTAAAAAACCAAGGGGTTGTTGAAAATTTTGATTATGATGCCTCCTGAAAGCGGTCATTCCTTTCCATAAACTTTGAATTTAGTTGTTGAAGAAAAAAGTCAAGTCAAAGTTGAAGAAAAAAGTCGGGGCAAAGAGACTTTTGTTAGTGACATTTGCAATATCACCGACAACATAAAACTAATTACGTGGATGAAATACGCGGATGAAATACGCAGATGAGAATATTAGGGAAAGAAAATAAGAAAGTTCATACATTAGCTTGATACGATAACGAGGCTAAAGAAAGTGATGTGTCGTGCAGTTAGCTACTACCCCTTCAGGCTCGTGGGAAAGATGAGCAGCTTCCTTTCTCAATAATCTGGTACAAGATCTATTTGCTCCAAGTAATTTCTACTTGAAAAACCAGTTCCCTCGTAAAAAACCTCTCGCCTAGGTATCATACATACGAAGAGGCAAGATTTCGTTTAAGATATTTTTAACGAAATCATGCACTTAATAGTCCTTCTCAAATTTAGAGTGTGCTTACTTTGTTTATATCGCATGTTGGCGAGTTATTCAACTGATTTAACATATTGGACGATAAATGTTACTGTCGGAAATATGTTTTATTTTTTCATTCCTTTTTTTATCAGATTCGTTATAATGATTTCTCATTAGTTTTTAGTCTAAGAGACATGATAATAACACGATTGATAGCTATTTAGTAATTATTATATTTCCTCAATATTAGGAAAGCATTGTAATAAAGAGACTTTGTTTTGGCAAGCAGATTTTACACGCTACATGCTTCAACGGCAGCTCACTCCAATCCCTTTTATGATACACATTAAACATAACAAAATATCTGTTTACAAAATGCCAATCAAACTTGTCGCTGCGCAGACACTCCGTGATATTAAAGTGCTAACATTAGAAAGGGACAATGAAAATGTGAAATAAACCGATGCTGTTCTACAAGGGGTCGTTTTGGTCATTGTGAGTTATCATTACCCAATATATTATTAGCATTCTCTCTGAAGACGGGAAACGATGACAGATCTTTGAACACAATCGGAATGATATTCAATTTTCAGACCATTTTAATTTCGATGTTATTGATTTTGCTTGTGATTTTCCTCACAGAATATTTCTCTGCAAAAGCCTTGCCATCCGCTGGCATAATTCCTTTGCTGCAATCCTTCTGTCCAAATGCATACTACCACATCAACAAACATGGCTACTCACAGTTCCCGAATGCAAAGTGAGTATTTTCGATCTTATATTGCACACATCCTTGTGAACAGGCCTTGTCGCTGTAGTGACCGACTGGTATCAGGGTACGGACAAAGTCTGCGGTTGAAAATACGATTCCTGATCCTCATATACGAATTTTGGTGCAATATTCACAAATTATTGATTTCTAGAAGCAAAGAGCGATATAAAGTCTAATGATATCGAAATAGACGGGAATTCCAATAAAAATACTTTATTAGCAGATCGTAAAATAGTACACAGTCTTCAAAGCTGTTTTGCACAGCACTTGTGTAGTGTATCCAGGGGCGCAGTGGCTGGGGGGCAGGGGGGGCGGCCGCCCCTCCTGGCAAAAATGTTGTCGGAAAAATCGGAAAACACGTGGGTTTGTCGGAAATTTTGGAAAATCATAATACTAGCAAGTTATAATTGTCTGAGTAACTGACTGTGTCGGAAAACACGAAGAGAATGACTTATTGCCGAAAAATTAAAATTTTCAGCCCCCTCCTGGCCAAAATTTTGTCGGAAAAATCTGAAAATACGTGGGTTTGTCGGAAGATTTATAAAATTATAATACTAGCAAGTTATAATCGTCTGAGTAACTGCGCGCGTCGGAAAACACGAAGAGCAGAGACTTGAATTACTGTTATCTTATATTACTTCTGAAAGGGTGTGGTTACATTTTAAGCCAATCTAGGGGGCATGATCCTATTTTTTCCGGGGACCCTCCAGTCGCTTTGGTTACCAAAAAATCCGTCGGAAAAATGCTGTTTTTGTCGGAAAATTTTCAGGTCTGCCCCCCCTGCAATATAGCTCCCACTGCACCCCTGAGTGTATCAAAACCGGTGTCCTCCTCCTAATGTTGGAAATTTCCTGCTTGTAACGTCAAAAAGTGTACACCACTAGAGTCAGAAAACCATAGAGAATCAAATGATAAATGATATAAAAATCATTGCTGAATTCCTATAAATAAATTAACCCTCAAGACAAGTGACATTGTATTAAAGTAGATAGCCTACTTGTTGGTGCTCGTCTCTGCTCCTTTCATGTTTTGATAACTACGATAATCAAAATGCGGGTCTGTAAATCTGTAATTGCAACTACAACCATTCATACTCGTAACATGAGTGAGTAATCAGTAGTTAGTATGTCATTGTAATCTGTATTGGGTTAATTCAAACCGATACAAGAATATTAATTACATTAACATATCAACTACTGATCATTCACTCATTCTGTGAGTATGAATGGTTAATCCCAGGTACAAAATAGCATGAATTGCACTGAGTAGCCAAAGTAGTGCATCCAGAAATATTTTTGCAAATTCGTTTCAGAAATCCTTCTACTATTTTCCTACTATTCGTTTCTATTCGTTTCTATTCGTTTCTATTTGTTTCTACTTGTTCCATAGTTTATAAGCGCGTTTTTATTATTCAAAATCTGCCTTTCGCAGAATTGGTAAAGTTCTTGGAGACATAGCTGAAATTTATAACAGTCCGGAGGTACAGGGAGTCGAAGAAATAAGGAGAATGAAGCAGCAGATGGAAGAGCTCCTCCACAGGGGCAATATTACGGAGGAATCATACAGAGCTATACGTGGTAACAAGTTTTCTTTCTTGATATCCCGGTATCGACACCAGGAAATTTGCGATTTTCTACAAAAATTATACTCGAGATTTTATTTTCTGGATGGCTATAGTAGACGCGAGTAGAATTCTTATTTTCCTATACATTCTTGGAGCTGTTTAGTGACTCATCATGAAGTATCATTGTTGAGTCTATTTGGTAAATTTACAGTTGGACTATTTTGTAAATTTGTAGTTCGACTTTTGATTGTGCTATAAAGGAAAAGTATTTTTTTATTCATAGTCCTCTTTGAATTTATCGCATTATAGAGATATGGTAGAACGTATAAGTTTCTTTGACGCCCAATATTTCTCTATTGTTCTCGCTGATAAATCAGCGTCGGAACAGAATGCCTTTAATAGCACAAATTTGAAGTGACAAAATTGTTAGCATTCGTACTTTTAGATGCGATTTATGACCTTGTCTCTCAAATCTGTTCCACTCACTGCTGCAAAATTTTATCAGTGACTATTGTACTGGAGCATATAGGGGAAGAACCATATGTTTAGATGTTTTTCTACAATAAAATGTTTTTAGAACCATAGGAAAGCCAGAAAGAACCGAGACAACAGACTTTTTCCGAATTTGCTGCATTTCATTCAAATGAAAGCAGACCTAGTTCAACTTCGATTGTTCACAATGAAAATTCATAGTAGCTCTTAATACCAGAAGAATCCGATTCAGTTTCACGGCAGTTCAACTATGATAGGAGTTTGTTTTATTGAATCCTTCACAGGTTGTGGGAATTAAGTGATGACCTCTTTTCTTAACGTAATTAAGAAATATCATGCACCCAGTCAGCATCTTAAAAAAAAGTTCTAGATGTTCTTGTTGTTGTAGATAAAGTTTTAAAGTTTGAGTAGTTGAGCATCGCATAGAAGATCCTAGAGATTGGTTGGTCAACAAAATTTGTTTTGAATTAATTGTGTTTCAGATTTCAAGATGGCAAGTGTGCTTAAGAATACTGCAGAAATGGAGCATTTTCTCGTGCAAAATCTATCCTTCTCCGAGCCGCAAGCAGAGCAGATTCTCCACTCTTCATTCGATGGGAAACAGGTTCTTGTTTTATTCTCTTACTGCTGATTCATTGTTTGCGTTTGAATGCAGGGGTCATTGAGTGAGAAAAGTGAAAGAATACCTACACATTTGAGATCTTTTTGAAAATGCCACTTGTTCTCCTCAAACTTAAGAACTGAACCAAAATCAGGGCCCGATTTCCAATATTTCATGTTATACAAATACTCTTTTATCAACTTGTCGTCGTGCAGTACATAAGCACTATGAAAGTAATTTCTATGTTCCGTACAGCACGAATCAGGAGCACACAAGAGAAAGAATCAATTAGTAACCAATTGGAAATTCTTTACTGTCGCTACAGATACGTGAATTTTTTTCATGTAATTATAATTGATAGTGGCTACCAGATCGCCATAAAATCATTGTGGGTCGTCTTCATTAGTGACGCCTTAACCGTAGAGGTACTGGATACCTCAAGAATTCGGAAAAGACAATAAAGTGCGCTTTATACTTTCTGAAAGTGCCCCTCAAGCTTAATAGGAATGTGACCTAAAAGTGTTGTTCCTCCCAGTTTGAAATGCTTCACTTGCTAGGGACTTGCTACCTCCCTGGTTTACGTTCACAACGATGATTAACGAAGACACTTACATTTGAGGATGGTGAGGAAGTCGGAAACATAGCGGGACACAGCTACTAACGCTTTGTGTCTGAAAGTCATTAGGGTAGTACGACAGAAAGAGAACAAAATGAAACCTAACGAATCATTAAACCCAGATGTGCATAGAAGTTGGGTAATCAGAAAGAAGGTCAAGCTACTAATCATCACCAGGAGTGCTGAGAGACAAACAATAAACTACTACTGAAAGAGCCCAAATGGAAAAACGTTCTCTGTCTATGCAATGTGAGATCCATGTTTTTGATGTAAAGAGTCTTCAGTAGTAATCATGTTTTGCCGTGTTTCTGGTTTTCCTTGCCGTCCTAAAAGTGCCTTCGTCAATTATTTTTCTACGTACTACTCTGATGAGTGTCAGACACAACAAAGCTTCAGAAGTTATCATGTTTTGTGATGTTTCCGATTTTCCTCGCCATCCTCAAGCTCTGTACCGATGAAAGATTGTTACATTTTCATTTTGCTTTTTTCTTTAGCAGTTAAAGTGACTATTTGTATTTTTAGTTAACTGGATTCTTATTGGAGAGGAATTATGATACATTCATGAAACAACTAGCAGTTTCTGGAGCTGTGCCTAAATCTAGTTTGAAAAATCTTCAGAGAGCAGTTTTGTTGCAAGCCCTATTTGACCCCAGTTCACTTACACATGGCCCTACCTGGTTAAGACTTCTTAGTTCTTCTGTATTACCAAAACAAATTAATGGAGAGGAGAAATTGAAGCAACTGTTTGCTGTAAGTGAATCCTTTCAGTTTTAAATCTTGACGAACTGTTTCATTTCATACCAATGGCCTAGAATAAGTAGACCCATCTGAGGCGTCAATAGGAATCGAATACTGCATTGAACACTGAAAGTAATCCATTTCCACGCCACGCAGACTAAACGAGACTGCGTCCGTTTCAGTGATTCGTGTACATTGACATAAGAATTGTAATCAAGTTTACACTTATCTACTGTAAGCAACATCAGCTGACAACAACGCGGATTAAGTCACGATGAAGTCAACTAGCAGTCAAACAGATTTTATGACTTGTTCAAAAGTGATTATGAGGAAGTCAAATGTGACACAACAGCAATGGTCAATTAGGCTTCAGTGGCAGGCTTGAAACTGCTCTGTAGACCAACTTGGATATGGTTAATTTCTGGTATTTTTGCAGCGATAGTTCCAAACTTGACAAAATTAGACATTTGATGATCTGAAATGTACTTAAAACTTTTGAACATCATCATGAAGTTTGTGCTTAGGTGTTGGCTTAAGACCTAGCTAAATGAAAATGTTTTTTGATAGTTCAATATCATATTTGTCCAAATTTATTTGCAAATCTTTGAATTAATTCTCTGCAACCAACTCTCGCGAATAAAAGGAAAGTCTGACCTGGGCTAGCTAGGGAAGGCAATACGAAAATCCTTGAAAGGCGCTTTTTTCAGCCCATACAGCGTGAATGCAGTAGTGTGGGTGGAAGGGTTGTGTAGAGTTGGAATGTCCAGTAGTGTGGAGGGATATCATGAGTGGTTTGGGGATCCCCGCACTGCTTAACATTGCCGACACTACTCAGAGATATCTCTGCACACTACTGAACACCCTGGACTGCTGCACACATGTTTTATGGGTTGTTTATCCTATCTGTCCCTGAATAACTGTTCTTGCTATCATGATAAAACTATGCAACTGCATGTTTACTATATGCAGGGTTGCTATTGAATTCTAAGATATCTGTTATCATCAAGTATATTACAAAACTAGCCATAATTTTTGAACGATTTAATGTACAGGGAATCTTGAAATATTGTATCTACTCTAGTATTGTATATGGATGAGAGAAAGGTAATATCTCGTCTCTTATGCAAAACTTTTCAGTAGCAGCTAGTTATGGTTCAGAAGAAGAATGCCGAATATTAATTGGACTGACATGACAAGCTGTCAAATGAGCAAGTATCAGCCATCACCCACGGAACATGCGAATCTTTCCAGTCTATAACAACCAACACCATAGTGCATGGCAATTGTTGCAAGTAATTAAACTCGAAATGAAGATTTGTCAAGGGTCCTTCAGGGTTTATTCATTCTGTCCCCTAACTCCACAAAGCTCTGGTACGTTTTTGCCGTCCGAGTTGCTTTTGAAGTTTTTTTTACTATTTCAAAAGTGATATCTCTCATTTTCTTTTCCAAGGACATATTTCTTGAACCAAACACCCTCCACAGTTTTGCTTGCAGTGAAAACTTTAATCACTTGGTAATACTCAAGAACACCACCAATAGAGAAAAGGTAACCATTTTTGAATGCTCAAAGTAATTTCGATAATCTGTGAGAATGAAAAATGTCCTGATCAGGAATTTAACCTTACGACCACTGTCATTGTTTTACCAACTGAACAATCGGGACAGTTGATTTAACCGACCAGCCTGACACATTGCATCACATTATGAACTGCATATCGGGATATGACAGGCTGTTCTCAACAAAGTGGACAATTTTGGCGCCCTGAGCTTCTAATATGACGTTACTGACATCCTACATTAAGTATGACGTCATTTTTTGGAAATTTGATTAATAGCAACAAGTTTGAAATTTTTCACCTTTTAATGAAATTCTTTTAAAATTTACAGTGGCTTTTTTTACCAGAAGATTTGCATTAGATGTAAGTTTCAAGTCAACTAGTATTAGACAGGCTATGAATGATACTGTAACCTCAGTAAATGAATAGATTGAGGATAGAAAATACCCACTAATACCGATCAGGATTACACTAATTTCTACCATTTTAGATGGTGAAATCTTTTGTTTACTTAACTACGTAAATTATTATATGAGAGAGTGGTGAGGAGATAAAAACTTTTGGCTCGATAGGGAAGGGGAAACTTAAATATAAAGAAAAGAATAATTTTTTTACGACAATAATATTTGGATATTTCTAGCCAAGGTAGGAGTGTAAGCCTATATGAATCGTAAATTGCTTTAATTGTTTCAGGCCATTATGCAGCACCGCCTATGCAACATGACTCGTTCTCAGTATGTTCAACTTTCTGAAGAACTCAGAAATAACCTCAATTTCACAGCCGTTATGGAAAAGGTAATCTTTACTGTTCATTCCTTTGCATAAGAGCTTACATCTCCTTCATATTATCTTTTATTCACAATCTATTTCTTTATAAGAAATTATGCTATATATGGTACAAAAGTTTATGAGCTTAAAGCCCAATTCTGGTACAGAAAGTCTCGTAGCAAGTTTCTTAATTTAAAATTATTTTTTCTGAATATTGTGAGCTATGGGGTTTTCATTCTAGAAATAACTCCCAGGGTGAGTTATCTCAAAAATTACCAGAGGTGATGAAATACATCATTACTGTGCACCTTCCAATGCACTGAACATCCTCCACAGTACTGTATACCCAATGATGGTATCTCCTACAGTATTGATGGTATTCACCACAGTACCGAACACCACACCCTCCAATATACCGACGACGGTATCCCCCACAGTATTGATGGTATCCCATTCATTACTAAAAAGCCTACACGGTACTGAATGGTATCCACCTACAGTACTGATTGTATCTCCCCTTAATACTGAATATCCTCTACCGTACAGAGGTATTTCTAAATCCCCTGCACTGTTGGTATCTCTAGCAGTACTGAATATACTCAATAGTACCGTACAATTTCCACAGCACTGCACAGATGTTTCATAAGGTGTTTGTGATGATAATTAGAAATATATGGTGGCAGATGTAATCGTGTGTGTTGCATTGGCGCTAAGAAAACTTGTTTATAATTAACCGTTTTTCCACTCTCTTTTACTTACTTTTTCATATATTCACAGGTAAAGTTTGGTGGCAAGAACATATTAGACTACCGAGCAAGAGTTTTGAGCATCCAGAAACACGTAAGTCATATTACCTTAAATGCTGAGCATAAATAGCAAGCCTTAGAGGCTGTTATTGATGAAACATGACCACTTTATCTTATCAAAGACTATTAGACAGTCAGGCGTCGCTTAAGATATTAGGCTGCACGTCATCAAATGCTCACAAACTAATCCAAGTAGCGTTTTGATCTCTAGTGTTAACTGTCGTTTGCAAATGTTGAAAGTACTTTATACAGTATTTGCACAAAAATATTTTAAGTTCAGGAATCAATTTTCACTATTTCGGTATCGATATCTGTCATTTTGGTTTAATGTTGGGTTTTTTTGAAATTTGGTTATGAATTCGGGTATACTTTTTCGACATTCTAGAATAAGTTTGGATATACTTTTCTAATATCTTGGTTTAAATCCGGGTGTATTTTCAAACGTCTTGAAAATTGAAATTTTAACGTGGAATTCTTCAATATTAGTCATTATGCAATTATGAAAAAAAATTTTAGCTTAATATTTTTCCTTTTAGCTTCAATCTCTCAGAAACTTTGAGCATTTGATTAAAAGGTACAACACGATTGCACACGATCTGAACTTTAACATCAGTGACTTCGTCCATGAAAGGAAGAACTTGAGCCAGTCAGAGAGAGTAGCGTCACACGCCCAAGTCATATGGAGAATGCTAGGCCCCGTGATATGTGGCTCGACGACTAATAAAAAAGATGCGAAAACAGAACCAACGGAGAATAATTTCATATTGGACGGAGGAAGCTCAATGCGAGCCTTGAAGTTTGCGCTGTATGCTCTGACCAACAATCCGAAGATATTGTACGCGCCTAATGGCACTCAAGCTGATACTGTAGTTGCTAAGGTAATTCTCCTCTGAAAATAAACAAAATTATTCACTCTAGAAAGTTTTGCAGTAGCCTCCTAGCTCCTCAGGTGGAACATAATTCTTGTGTTTGAGCATGCCTTATGAATCTATTTTGTTCTATACTGGTTTCGAAGAAAGGTCTCATTCGAAACACAAATAAATGCCTTTGCTGTGAATTAGCCTAGAGTTGTAAACATCTGAAGGTTACTGGGCTAGCTTATTGTCCTGATTTAGGACAGTGGTTAGTGCACACGCCTTTTGACGTAAAAACCCGGGTTTTAAACCTGGTTATGGCATATGACCATTGCAGTAGCCTGCTTTGGTAATATAACTTCATGTGTTAGACCATACCTTAAGAATTTATGGTTTTAGAATAGAATATCTTTAAACTTTCTAACGTTTCCCAATGAGAACTCAAGCTGAGAGCTGATGAAAGCTGAGAACTCAATTTGATTTGATATTTTCTCCCAACAGACTGGTCGAATTCTACAGATGATCAAAAGATCCAAAGAGTTCGCCCAGCACTGGCTGAACGCCTCGCACGTGTTGAGAAAGGCTCTGACGAGCAATTCCACCCAGCAAATATTACGGGAAGTCTCGCGATACTCGCATCACTACCCACACATACTCGAAGATTTTTCTGCCAACTTATCGAAATACATCAACACAAGGAACTCTTACGTAAAACGAGGCTTGGTCTATAACGAGACCATATTGCGGTACTTAAATCAGTCACGTGCAAGGCTCGAGGCTGTCGTCAAATTGTTTCTGCTGGACAAAAGTGGGTCGAATAGGTTTCTTGAGCAGCTTTCTTTCATAGATCGGGCTGCGATGGCGTGGCTCACGGTTCTCAAGCCAATCAAATTCGATATTTTCTATGGCTTCCGCAACGAAGAAGCGCTCATGCGTTACTATGGCAATTCTTCAAAACAGATCAATTTTCGCAAGTTCGTTCTATCAGGTACGGTTCGTTACTGTTGTCAGTAGAAATGCTCAGATTTCTGAGAAATCGTCTTCTTATCCGTCTCAAATGAAATGAAATGATTAGGTTTGATTTGCCTTTAACCTAGCAAGCACCAGCTTCAACTTTGTCGGAAAATTGTGGTTGATTCATTGCAATTCATCAACTATCGATTTAGGCTTTTTTACTTATGTCAATGTATGGTAAGGTAGATTACATATAAAACATGTTAAACAATGATATTCCCTTCAACATCAACTTAAACTACCGTGTGCGCCAGAAAAGAGTAGACACGTTTGATAAGCCACTTTGAATCGAATATTGCCCATATTACCACTGAAAGTTGTTTGTATTGATGCCAAGTATACCAACTAAGATTTGATAATTCTTGATAGTTTTACAGTTAAGAATACTTATTTGAGACATAGCTTTCAGTAGTTTCGGGAACATTACAAATCTTAAAAGAACAGAATTAAAAAAAGTTTCGGATCAAGTAGTCGCAAGCAGCCCAGCACCGAAGGCGGTTTGTACTTGAATATCGAGATCATGTCAATTAAATGCGCTGACTTGCAAGGTAAAACTTATTTGTCTTTTCTCGGAATCTAAAGCTATGTCTTAAATAATTGTTCTTACCCCTAAAGCTGTAACCACTCTTTCTAGCGATTTTGTTTGACAATATAAATGCGAATGGGACTCTTCCACCGCACGTCATTTACCGAGTGCGCATGGACGGCCAGCTGATGTCGACAACCAGGAAAATCCGAAGCCGTAATTGGTACCCAGGCCCCAACCACTACCACCTCTACTATTACTACTTTGGCTTCGTGTGGCTGCAAGATCAACTGGAGCGCGCCATTTCAGAAGTGCTGGTTGGTCGCAACATTACGAGTCCCGGAATGTACATACAAGAAACCCCCTACCCTTGCTACCTGAAGGATGAGTAAGTCTTTGCTTAAAATCGACAATAAAGATTTACTTTTCGTTTGCCTATGCTAGATAAAGAGTGCTCGATGCCATGGGTATATACACAGAGATAGACTCATATCTTTGTTGTTTCTCGAGTTGTCTGACGATCGCATGAATGCGTGAAACTCTGAGAAACAATAAATATATATTATTTTCCTTGGCCTATCTCTGTGTACAATGATATCTGATGTTCATTTCCTCAACTACCGTATGCATCAGAAAGAGTAAACACCTTTGATAAGCCACTGCGAATCAAATGTTACCTCTGTTCACTCAAAGTAGTTTATATCAATGCCCGATTGTTTTTTAGCCGACAAAAGCTCTTTCCGACATTTCTAAAAACCCCAAGGTTATAGGAAATAGAACAAAGACGTTCCAAATCATGTTGCACCAAGCAGCTCTTGGACACAAGAAAGCATATGATAAAGCATCCATGTTTTATAAATGGAAATAACTTGTATGATCTTTTCCTAAATTTGAAAAGGAAAGAGGTTTGAACTTCTGTTCTTTACAGCTCGAGAAAGTTTCCGAACTTGCGAGATAAATATGGCTGAAGTGCCCATTTTAAACTAAAAAATCATATCTAAGTTGGTCTTTTTGACATCAATATGAACTACTTTAAGTCCATTAAGTCCATTGTCTAATGTGTCTTCTCTTTTTTGACGCATACGGTTTAACTTCGTTCATGGATAGCTCACGCTATGAACCCAAATCATCAAGTTTTCAGCATAAAACCTGAACCAGAAATCATAGTATTTAAAAAACACATAAAAACCTGAAGTAGAAATCACAATATCACTTTTTTTGATGCATCGTTCCTCTTCGGAGACGACCCCAACCTGATGCATAGGTGATAAGCAGTTTCCCTCATATCGTTCTGATTTTGTGTTTTCTGATTATTTAGCCGTTTTAACATAGTGATTGCGTAGTATGTGAAAATAAATTATGACAAGATCTGGGTTTGATAATAATCATCTTGATTTGTACAAATAGAACAGTCTTTGGATGGTACAAAACTTCAGTATAGCCAGAAAAATCGGAACCATAATGAAACGAACACATAGATACTACTTAAGCTTTTCGTCTGACACTCAACAGAGTAATACGTCAGAAAGAGAACGAAACAGAAACCTAACTGATTTATATACCCAGATGTGGATCGAAATAGGCCAATCAGAAAAGAGGTGAATGATTGGTATGGTGTGGGAAAACCAATCATCACCCACGATACAATGAGCTGACCAATAAGATTATTTCAAGAGTCCTAAGGCGAAAACGAACTCCTTCTGTCTACACAATAGGGGATCCCTGGTTTTTATGTAGACAGATTCCAAAATAGCTAAGTGAAAGGTAGATCTTGCTCTGCCAATTATTCGAAAGCAATTCTCACTGTAGGCTTTAGCACACTCTGGGTTGTCGAGCAAATATTGACCTATAGCAGAGTCATGTTTTAGTGAACTTTTTGGTTTTGAGGCGCGAGATGGTTGTTCTCGTTGAGGAACAGTTTTGTTGCGTATGCTAGACGGCACGTGTTGTTTAACCCTATCACATAACCGCTGAGATGTGCGACCTACGTACCTGGCATCACACCGGCACGAGTATTCATAAACTACTAGGCTGTTTTGTGTGGTAGGCACACTATCTTTGCGGATAGATGGAATTATCTTCTTTGAGGAAAAGACGAGACGGGGGCTGACCGTAGCGTAGCACTTAGTTATGGCTGTTTTAATTTGTCTTTCGAATCGCAAGGAGACGTTGCCAATGTAAGGCAGTTTTAGATAAACAGGGCACTTTTGTGGACCAATCTTTTTGTCAGCCGAGAAACCTGCGATTTTATTACGAAAGCAAGCCGAAATGAGATCTTCTGGATAACCATTGTTGATGAGGGTAGATTTTATTTCTGCCAATTCTAAATTGAATTTTGGTTCGGAACAGATCATAAGTGCCCGGTGAACCAAGGTGTTAATCAAATTAATTTTGATTTGTTTGGCACAAAAGGAATCCCAACGTGTATATAGGCCGCTAAAAGTTGGTTTCCTGTAAACACTGGTAAGAAAACCAGGTTCAGTTTTCTCCACAGAAACGTCAAGGAATGGCAAGGAGTTGTTTTCCTCCTTTTCAAAGGTGAATTTTAGAGACTGATGCAATGAGTTGAGTTTGGCAAGAAAAATATCACATTCAGACTCTTTTTCAAAAACCGCAAAAGTGTCATCAACATAGCGAAAATAAACAAGGGGCTTTTGATGGCAGTTGAAGAGTTTATGCTCATGGAAGCCGACAAATATGTTCGCTAGCGCTGGTCCCAAAGGGCTGCCCATGGCGACACCGTCCTTTTGGCGTCCTATAAATCAGTTAGGTTTCTGTTTCGTTCTCTCTCTGACGTATTACTCTGTTGAGTGTCAGACGAAAAGCTTAAGTAGTATCTATGTGTTCGTTTCATTATGGTTCCGATTTTTCTGGCTATACATTTGTACAAATGTTGGGTGAGTTAAAAATTCTTGACATGTCACATCTCTTCGGTGCCAGTCTGAACAGTGGTGTTATGAAAACCAATTCAGCGGGTTGAACGAAAAGTGATGGGGGTTTTAGGTCATGATAACCCTACATTATTTCGTTTTCCACGTCCTTCGAAACTTAGAATGTAAACAAACCCTTACAAAAGGTATTTAGTGAACTAATGCTGAATACTTATTTAGGCTGAATGTTTTGAGATTTCGATCTTTGATGAAACGTTTCTATTGAGAAAATCTACCCCCTGTTGACGCCACTAAACCTGGGCCTTCAATAACGAACGGTCTCTGAATCGTTCTGATTTCCCGTTTTTTATCATGTTTTGCCGTTGTAAGATGACGATGGCGTTTGTTATTGCTAATGGTATGATCTTTGATTTTTAGATTCATGTTTGTGATTCAGTACATGATGCCATTATGCATCACCGTCTCCTTCATATACTCAGTGGCTATTTTGGTGCAGAACATCGTGAACGAGAAAGAGCAAAGGCTGAAAGAAGTGATGAAGATGATGGGACTCAGTAATGCGGTGCATTGGACTGCCTGGTTCATCACAAGTATGTGTCTCATGGCAGTTATCGTTCTCTTGATGACCATCACACTCAAGGTAATGTTTCGGTATGAATTTTTCCACAGGGAAGGGTAAAGATGATAAGATCAAAAAATCACAATTTAGCACTGAACTAAACAGAGATTAAAACATTCACGGCCTATCTATAAACGTCGTGAATCTTATTCTAACCAAAGCGTTGTCAAGCATTTCTCAAGTATTTCTCAAATGCCATCGTCTTACAGTGAACGTCAGGTCAGGTTTATCCATAGCCGTAGACGTTGGGGTACATGTAGTTGTCACAGCTCTTCTCTGGTGTGGTAAGGAGATCAGCTCCAGAAAAGTAAGATGATGGTTACTTCAAGGTTTAATAAAGATGATGAACAAATAGAAATCGAAGTAAGTGGTGAGAAATTAGGAGAAGTAAACACGTTTAAGTACCTTTGTTTTAACTCAGAAATGACTTCTATTACTGAAGTAAAGAAGAGATCACGACACAGCTGGCCAAATTTGATAAGTTTTGGAAGACAACAAACAATATGAAAGTTAAGGCCAAGATGATGTGGTTACTCGTTACAACCATTACATTATATGGTTGTGAAACATGGACTTACAATAAGAATAAAGGAACAAGATAGGAACCATTTGAGCGTAGATGCTTATTTAAGCTTTGCTAGGTATTATCTGGAGAGATGAAATATGAAGCGAAGAAGTGTCGAGAAGAGTGCAACAACATCTTGGAGACTATGTTCCTCTTAGTGTGACAGCGAGAAAGCACTAATTAAAGTAAGAATGAATAAACAAGATAAGAAACATTTGAGCGTAGATGCTTTCGAAGACTGCTAGGTATTGTGTGCAGAAACAAAATAAGAAGTGAAGAAGTGTCGAGAAGAGTGAAACAAAATCATGGAGAGTTTGCTCCTCTTTTGGTGACTTTTGGTGACAACAAGAAGGTGGAAATTGCAATAGTTTGGCCACACGATCAGAAGAGTTGGCACTTTAGCACACACTGTTATGCATGGCTCTGTGGAAGAAGAAAGAGGAAGACCTATAATGCGATTTCGCTAGACGACATTAAGAGATAGACGGGACTTTCCTAAATTGAAGCTATGGGTGAGAATGGGTGAGGTTTGCAGAGAAGGACTGTGAATGTTTTATTCTCTACTACGTCGGTACTAATGTTTGTCTGATCTTATCATCGTTTATTTGTGGTAGTACTGGCAGTATTTTTACGTTTTTTGTCGAATTTCATTCGGATTGCAAGAGAACAAAAACAGAGACTTGTGTTTGTCATTATGATTACAATACAATTTAAGTCAATATATAGACAAAGACTTTGATTGAATGAACACCCCAGGGAATATCTGTATGCAGTGCTGTAAGTGGTGGTTAGTTTATCATCAGGGCTAGGAGGATAGCACCATTACATTGGAGGGTGTTGGATACTTTGGTCCATCATTTTCCTTTGAGGAGATACCGTTTAGTACTTTAGAGAATTTTGATTAGTATGGAGAGATACCATCAGTACTGTTGGGGTATACTATCAGTACTGTTGAGGGATATCATCAGTACCGTGGGGGATATTCGATATTGTGGAGGGAAACCACTAGCACTGTGGAGGTAATACCAAAGTGGTTGTTATTTCCTACCATAGTACTAAATATCCTCAATAGCACTAATGGTATCCCCCGTAATCTCCCCACAGCATGGTAACACTCTCCATAATGCTGAACAGACGCTCCCTAGGGTGATTATACAAAATCTTTCATCTTCTTCAATTTTCTTTTTCAGCACGGGGGAATATTGAAGTACAGTGACCCAGTGATAATCTGGGTTTTCCTTACACTGTCTTCCGTTGCCACAACACTGTTTTGCTTCCTCATCAGCGTCTTCTTCTCGAAAGCCAAACTGGCTGCTGCGTGCGGTGGCATCATCTATTTTCTCACCTACATGCCTTATGTGTTTATCTCCATCAGAGAAGGTGCTCACTTCACCATCCCATCTATTTGGAAGTCTTTTGCCAGTTTGTTCTCGACGACTGCATTTGGGCTTGGTGCCAGGTATTTCGCCCTGTATGAACAAGATGGTAAAGGTCTGCAATGGGCAAATGTTGCTGAAAGTCCAGTGAGTCTCATAAACATTTTTGGGCCTTGTGATGAACAGAAACCTCACATTTAATGTCGTAAACATTAACCCCGTCACTACTGACTGTTACATAAAGAAAAGTGTTATTATGCTATAGGCTATTGGCTTCCTATTCGGATAAGGTTAATGTTAAGGCTAGGGCTATTTCACTATTTAGCTCTGGGCTATTTCGCTATAAGCTATAGGGTATCTATTTGGTTAGGATTAGGTTAGGGCTATTCTGCTTTTTGGCTATGGGCTACTGTGGTATAAGCTATGGGCTATTTGGCTAGTGGCTATTTAGTTAGGGTCAGAGTTAGAGTTAGCTGTACCAAATGGACTAAGATTACTTACAATCATCCCCTTTCTTCAATGGTAGGTCATGCTGGATGAATGAAGATTTCTGTAGGATAGGATACCTAAATTTAGTTTACTTGAATACCATTATTCGAGCATTGGGTTCTCTTTATGCACTTATCATAGGGGAGTTGGTCTTTGGCAAGAAATAAATCATTAGACTCCACTCATGGACGCCTGAACTAATTATTTACAATCCAAAAGATATATACGATTTTTGATTACAGATTTACCAGTTTGAAAAATCTCAAGTTGTGAGAGATACTCTGACAGAGATTGTGCCACTTGTCCCAAACTCTTATAAGTCCTGGGACCTGTGGTGTGACTGGCACATCATTCTAAAGCAAAAAAGTTTTCATAAGACCTTTCCTTTCGAGTAACTTTAAAAGGGTACTTTGAAAGGCTGATGCACTGACAGCCAAAAACAAGTCTAATATGATGAGAGAACACAACTATACTGGAAAATCCAATGAGGCCATATTAAAAATTTACTTAATGTGAGAGCCAATGGCTTTGCTAGCAGGGAGCGTTGAAAGAGCGACTCGGGTAATTTCTCATTCTCAAATTATCTGACGACTGCATCACATAGATTTCACACTGCCCTTTTTGACTTTCAGCTTCTTGATGACGAGTATAATCTGGGGAAAGTGTTCGCAATGCTGATTGTTGACACCTTTCTATACGGCATCCTAACTTGGTACATCGAAGCAGTCTTCCCTGGGGCATATGGGCTGCCACGACCCTGGTATTTTCCGCTACAAATCTCGTATTGGCTTGGTTTGAACCCAAAGAGCTGTACATTTATGAACATGTTCAACAGCTTCTACTCGCCCATGTCATCGGCAGAGACGCACCTCCTCGGTCAACCGGACCCTGGTCTCCTGGCTATGGAAGCAGAACCGGTACACCTGCCGCTGGGGGTAACCATCGATGAACTTGTGAAGGTGAATTTGAATTATTTTTACAGCTTTCGAAAGCTATTTACCCTCAATTTAACTCTTTATGCTTCAGTAGTATGAAGGGAGGCATTATTACCAACTTAAAAGACTTTGGTATTATAAGATATGACTAGGTCAGGGTTTTAACCCACGACCTTCCAGTACTGTAGTGTCTACTCTACCACTAGACCACTACTGACCCTATTGAAACGTATGTGCAGAAGTGTGGAGGATATCTTCAGCTCTGTAGGGAATATTATCAGTGCTGTTGGGGAATTTTGTCAGCACAGTAGGGGAATACCATCTAATACCACCATATACAACAAGGATGCCCCCTTACTTTTTTAAATTTTTCTAATGGTTAGTTCCGGTAATTTTTGTTTATTAGGTGTATAAAGGAGGCAAGAAAGCAGTGGACAACTTGTCATTGAACTTGTACGAAGGCCAGATCACTTCTTTTCTGGGACACAATGGTGCAGGAAAGACAACAACGATGTCCATTCTGACTGGTCTCTTCCCCCCAACCAACGGAACTGCGTACATATATGGGAATGATATTAGAAGTGATATGAATAAGATCAGGACCAGCCTTGGAATGTGCCCACAACATAATGTCTTATTCAGCAGGTAACTATTCCATTAAATCACGAGGAGTGTTCTTAATCAAAAAACTGTCGCTGCAAACAAGTCCACACATTAGCTATATCCAAGTTGGTCTACTTTCAGTGTATTGAAATGTTTATTGGCTTTGCTAATGTGTCTACATTTTTGTGCATGCGGCACTTTTACCCTGATGATAAGTTTCCTTTATCACTAAAGTACGTTGCTAGGGTGCTAAAGATTGTGAGCGTTCATTATTTTAGGCCTAAGTAACCATTGGTTAATATCGGATGGCAAAATAGTAGTGTCGATGATATGGTAGGCTTGAAGGTCGAGAAACAACTTGGGTCATCGTGAAGAGTAAATATTAAACCATAAAACTGTACGAAACTAAGAAATTAACAAATTAGCTGAAAAAATGGGTATCAAATAAGATCATCTCGATGCCTGAATTCGAAACTGATTTCTCATGTGTGAGAGCGTTATGTTCTCCAATTGTTTACATTGATAACAGACAGGACGGTGCTGTGAATGAATCAGTGATGGTAGAACAAAAAGCTTCATTTGTTCCTGCAGGTTGACAGTTGAAGAGCATTTATGGTTTTATGCAAGGCTGAAAGGAATGCCTGCGGCTGAAGTAGGAGATGAGGTTACGAAGTAAGTTTCTGGAAATATAACATTTCAGATCATAAACTGAAATTAGATTATCACATAAGATGACGTCTGTGCAGCACTGTTGGGGATATATCAGTACTACTGGGATATACCATCAGTACTATGAACATTTTCAGTTTTGTATATACCCGTGCTGTGGAGGATATCTAGTGTTGTGGAGAAATACCATTAGCACTGAGAGTATTAACTCCACCGTGCTGATGAAATTCTCCGTTAGTTCTGAATACCCAACACAGCACTGATGGTATCACTGTACATTACGTGTCTATACGTATGATATCACTGACATGAATTCATAAGGCATGGTCAAGCATGGTGGTAGCGTATTCTACCGAAATGGCCAACCACAGCTCTGATTTGTCTCTACTAGGCCTCAAACTCGGGATGTTATCCATCAAAGACGAGCAAGCTAACCACTTAGATCAGGAGAATAAGCCAGTTCGACAGACTTCGCGTATATTCAACTCCAGGTCCACCGCAGTGAGGCATCAATTCGTATTTTGGATTAAATCCTTCTTTAAAGCCCCCTCAGTTGTATATAATGACATAAATACAAAAGGTATGTTCTAACACGGGAAATTCACCCTACATCGACCTAGCAGAGGCATATCAGCTTGGTATTGCATGCAGTATTTTTACTGAAACTTTCGATTGTTTTGTTAGAATTCTTGAAGATCTGGACCTGCCATCGAAACGATATTCAGTGGTCGAGTCACTATCCGGTGGAATGAAGCGAAGATTATCAGTTGCCATGGCATTCGTCGGTGGTTCTAGAACGGTTATCCTGGACGAGCCAACTGCTGGTGTTGACCCTTACGCCAGAAGAGCGATTTGGGACCTTCTTGTCAAGTATAAGGAAGGTGAACATCTGTACATCCAAGCTTTTCCATTGGATTCGTAGTTGTTATGATGCACAATTTTACGTAGTTTCTTGTATACAAAACAGCCCTAGGGAACGTCTGTGCAGCACTGTGGAAGGGGTTCAGTACTGTGGAGGGAGACCACACAGTAGTAATTATAAACTACAAATATTTTGAACGATTGCATTTTCCACCCATATGCATATGCCTTTTTAGGAAATGTAATCATTACTTTAGAGAGTGTTCAGTACTTTAATGTGTATTGACATCAAGTATTTGATATATAATTTATCAAATGACAGTGGTGGTGTGATGTTCATTTCAAAATTTTGTTCTTAACGAGTGTGGTTGTCTGCTTCATCACAATCATCCTCCTACAGTGTTTTCAGGATACCTTTATGTTTTCTCAGGGAGAACGATTCTGCTGTCAACCCATTTCATGGACGAAGCTGATATTCTTGGCGACAGAATCGCAATCATATCTCACGGAAAGCTGCGCTGTTGTGGATCGTCCCTGTTTCTTAAAAGTCAATTCGGGGATGGCTACCATCTTACCCTAGTCAAAGAATCCAGAAGAGAAAGCAAGTCAGGTTAGAAAACAATCATTATCTATTCCTCAAGAAACTCGGCTATGTACTTGGCAAACCAACAAACCCATGTTGCTTGAGCACGGGTGTTTTTATGATGGGTGATACTGAATAGTGATGTAAATTCCAGCTGGCTCACCTGGGTTGAGGACCGAATGGAATAAAATAGCCAACAGCTAAAAAACTAGAAACCCAATAGAAAGTGTTATTTTCTGATTGATGTATTCAGCGATTGTGACTGATAACTTACCGCGACAAAAACATAAAGAGCCCAAGCAAACAGCTCCAGAGTGCCAAAGGGATTAAGGCATTTCACATGAGTAATTCTAAATTTATAAAAGGGGTTTGACATCAACTGATAATTAAGCATTGAAAGGTTCGCGACACACATAATATGATTTAAAGCACCTCATGAGATATTTCTCTGATATTTTCAGAGCAATTCACATGTCTGATTTTACGTTTCCTTCGAAGATTTGCAACACCAGTTAAATTTTGGACGTAATACAGACTGGCGAAACTGTTATAGAGTTTTATTTCCCTGCTTCGTTGATGTACATAAATTGTCATTGTGAATCTAAATGATTTCCCAGCGATTTGTAATGGTCATGAAATGATTTGTTACAGTTTGGAAAATTTTCCAGCAAGTTCCAATGATTCGTAAGGATAAAAGAAATGTCTTAAGACGAGTTCAAAAGGAATTCTTTACAAATCTTGGTGATTCGTAACGATTCGAAACGACTCGCAAAGTTATTAAAGTGATTTTATGGAAAAGATTGTGAAAAAATTTCATATGTGTTTTAGTAGAAGTGAGTTTAATGCTCTCGCAATCATCAGACAGACTATAATTATCGACTACAATTTGACCTAATTATTGACTCTTAATAGCAGGAAACTATTTACGGAGTATGTCTCCGATTATATTCCTTTCTTGTTATTATTGACTCCGATTATACTCCTTTCTTGCTTCTCCTCTAATATCACTAATACCACACTGTACTTCATTACATTGTGTACATTCATTAAGCTCTCTGGTGCGAGTTTAGACCGCATATCAACTTCAATCTGGTGAATGAGCAAGACTGATCCAAACTGCTGCAACTATCAGCAAATGAATCTAGTATATTCGTATTGTATTCTAGAGACCTCATCTTCATCCGGCTCCAGTTCTCAAGACAGTATTTCAATGACTGCTAAAGAAATAACTGCATACATCAGAGGCTTCGTGCCGGCCGCCCAGTTGATATGCCAGACACAGCATGAACTTTCTTACATCTTGCCAAAGAAAGACTTGCAAAACAGTTCTTTCAGAGAATTATTTAAAGGCCTAGAAACAAACAAAGATCGCATTGGTAGCCACAGCTCTGGACTTACAGACACGTCTTTGGAAGAGGTAAGCGCTTGATAATTGTGTTTTTCAAACTTTATAATAAAAGTATTGAAACAACTTTGTAGGTCACTCGTGGCAGTGTGCCAGAGCCTGCATTCAGCTTTTTAGAAGAAATGTGAGGTGTTATCAATCTTTTCAATCACCGTAGCATAATTCTCCTACGAGTGGCAAACTTTACATACCCAACACTTCTGTCTTGTTGAATACGCCGCAGTGGAATTCTCGTAATAGAGGCAGCCATCAATACGCTGATTTATGGTGAGGTATTCAGATTCATAACAAAGAATTGACCACGTGATTCGAGCCTTCGAAGGGGGACATGTACAGCACGGGACACATATTCCCCACACTACAGCATAAACTCGCTTGTAGAGCTGCGAGTCTGAAATGCCAATGTCAATACCAATGTGTTAAAGGTTGCTGGACTTCAGTAGGAAGCAGCCCCTCCCGGGTCAGCTTTTTCTTCTACTCCGTACCATAAGAAATCCAAGAAGTCGGCAGAGATTGGTCATAATATGATCGTGCAAGCGATTCTTGTAGATTTATTTCAATATGCAATATAATTCATTAGTCACCAATATCTATATTCTTAGATTATCATCCGTTTTTTGTATGAAATTTAGACTAGAGATAACGTACTCTTACATAGGTTCACACGTGCATTTGTCAAGTTTTATTTCAAAGTGCATCTTCAGCGAGGTATATAATAAACGAATCAATCGTTGGCGGGGGGCTCCTCCGTTGGGTGTAAAAACTGAAATTTTGAATCCTTTCAGAATGATTTAAGAATTACTTACTATTCATATATGTTGCTATGATTAGATGTACTGTTCAGAGACTGTTCAGAACTACTTGCTGCTGCGCATTCAATTCAAAACGAGTTAACTGCAGTCAAAGTCAGTAATCTGGTGTCAAACTCTTTTCCAGGTATTTTTGAAAGTGACAGAAGCCTCTATTCAAGCTGATTCAGGTGAATATGATTCCAATTTCTTTGGATTGAATTTTTCTTTTGATATGAAACAGGCGGAAATGCAGATTTCAATTCGAAGTAAAAAAATGTTTGATATTGCAGATATTCAATGAATTTTCCTTCCATCCAAAAGTTTTTAAAGGGTATAAAAGACCACTCAGTTTTTTCTGAATTCTGAGACATGATATTACAATAAATACTATTGAAATACAATGCCTATCGTAAATACTATTGAAATACAATGCCTTCAAACCGGTATTATTTCACTTTCAGGTTCAAATGATTTGGTTGGTGAAGTAAACGTCAGTCTCCCATCCAGCCCCGTCCTGCAACACATCACCCGCAGAGAAGCTGATTCCGGTATCGAACTCGATAATGTGAATCTAAGCCCAACGCCGCCACAGCATGCACCAGAACAAGGAACCCGCGACGACAGTGCAACAATAGGCCTAAGTAAACCTGAAAAGCGCGTCCATCGACGTTCGCTATCAAGCGACTTCTTTCAAGACCGGAAACCAAAGCCGGTTGTTACCTGCGTTCATCGCCGCAATCCTGCCGGGAGGTACTGCGGCCACAGACGGGCTCTTTCCACCGACTTCCAGATCGACAAGATAATAAGCTGCACAGAAGCTGAGAAGCAGCATAAAAACCCCCTAAAGGCGGTCTTTTTTAGGCACAAAAAGACACCTTCTAATGTCTCACAGATATCTCAAGGTAGGTGGATTTGTTAAGGTTTGCAATATGCTATCGCAAATCAATAGAGTTGCTAAGATCTATTTCTTGGGGGGAAGCAGGATTAGGAAAATCGAGACAATTTGTGGGAATCAACATTTTCATTCTCATATTGTTCATTTTCCAAATCCTGCTTCTCCTCTAGTCTACCTCTCAACCCCCACCAATTTTAATGGTCCTCCTTATCTAGAAGTTCACCCTTTAGCAGGTCCGGTGTAGTATCTAAACAACCTGGATTATTCGTTTCTACATTTAGCGAGTGATCATGCAATTTGTGAGATTGGTGTAACTTGGGTGAGTCGATTAAACCAACCGTCTCGATGTCTCAGTCAATTGAGCAATTACGCGCCAAGTCGGTGGTTGTGAGTTCATATCCTTCTCACGCGGTTCATTTTTCATTCCGATTAATCATCTTAATTGATTTTTAAAACCCTGCTGCTTCTTGAATTTATATTTTAACCATATTGAATGGTAGGACTGTGATGGTCCTCCTCGTGTGGGAAAGTCGTAACCCTATGGAAGGTTCGGTGTAGTTGTTAAAGAACCCAGATAGGTTCGGTTCTACATTTGGTGAGAAGTGTTGTATTTTGTGAGATTGATGTGACTCGAGTTGTTTGATTGAATCGACTGCCTGATAGATCAGTTAGTAGATTACTGATGATCCAAATCAGTAGTGGTCGTGGGTTCGAACTCTGCTCCGGTCAATTTTCTTCCTGACAAATTAATCTGATTAAAGAAAATTATATCCTCTTTTTCAGATAGCACCGTCCTCGAGCTTGACTCGGAAGAGACAATCAAATCATCGAAAATGGATTTGAGATTTCGTCAATTCCTCGGCTTACTGTTGAAGAGGTTCCACCACAGCCGACGCAACTTTAAGGGCCTGATATCTCAGATCCTTCTTCCAGCCATCTTCGTCTGCATCGCAATGACAGTGGCAATGTCGAGACCAGGCTACGAAACGATGCCCAAACTGATTCTATCTCCCACCATGATACGCCCACTGCCCAACTACATCCCTTTCAATAACGAAGGAAAGTCGGAAATAGCGAGAAAGATGGAGAACACTCTGCGCTTGTTGTCAGGTGTCGGGGCGGACTGCGTCTTGAAGTTCCCCAATGGCTCCTTGGCCCACTTTGCGAAAGTGCGACGCTCTGATCGCAATATCGAGAAATACTATGACAGCCTCTGCCTGCAGCAGCTATCCAGGTATACGGGGAAACTGAGAAGAATTGCGAACACATCAAGACCAACCCACAAGGCACGGGGAACTCCGCGGTGCTTCTGCTCAAAGGATAAGCGAAACTATATCTGTGATGCGGGCGTTGAGGGACATCCTGACGTCATAGATACTATAACTGGAGAGCAGCTTCTAAATGTGACTGGAGTGGATATGCCAGAGTATCTCATGTTTACCACGGAGCACTTTAAGAGACATAGGTAGGTTTAAAGGATGTTTACTTCCAAATAATTCAAATGGGCTTTTTCAAGCTAACATATAAGAGCGTGTTTACATTCTATAGCTGAAATTATTTTAGCAATTAACAACCTAAGGAACGTCCGTAGAGTACTTTGGAGGGTATTTAGTACTGTGGTGAATGTTCAACACTGTGAGGATACCATAAGTACTATTCATCAGTACTGTGAAAGGGTACCATCAGTACTGTTACAGAGTATCAACAATACTGTGGAAGGATACCATCAGTACTGTTGCAGTGATACCATCAGCACTGTGGAGGGAAACCAAAAGCGTTGTTGAGGTAGTACCCGAATGTGGTTTCGTTCTAAAATCAATTACAATTAGTAAGTGTTAAAAATTCAGCGTAAAATTCGGAACAGTTGGATATTACGTGCAGAAATGAGAGGGCTGGATGTTTATGTAAATAACGATGGAGCTTTTTCTCTACTTAAGCTTCAGCGAAAACTGCTTTTATATTCGATCAGCATCTTTTTGTTTTAGGTATGGTGCTCTTACGTTTGGAGAAGAAAGGAAAGTTGTCCCAGAGAAATTTGCTGAAATTCCAAATGATGACATCCGAAAGTTATTTATAAGAGACACTGCAAAGGTACAGTTGACTTAATTCAATAACCTCAAATACTTTTGGAGATGGCTGAGCAATAGATCCAATTTTCAGCTTGGTGTTTCACTTAAAGGTTATTCTTACAGAAAAGTTTACTGAAAATGCCCTCTTATCATGCATAACCTACCTTTCTTTTTCAGGCTTGGTTCAACAACAAAGGGTACCATGCCATGCCAACATACTTGAATGTACTCAGCAACACATTGCTAAGAGCAAACGTGAGACGAGAAATGGGGAATCCTGCTGCCTACGGTGAATACCATATTACATTTCTCCTCGGCCAGTTTCAGGAAATTTTCTTAGGATGGTGTAAGCTCTTATCTGTCAAGTAAATTTATTCCAGCATTTGATACTAAGGATTCATTGTACATTTTCTTAGACACAATTTAACCGGCCAAACATCGAACTTTACCCCGAAAATGGCAAAACTCAACACCATTCTTGGAGAAGGGTTGTCACACTTTACACTCTCATGGAACCGACTCCACTTTTCTCGATTATCTGGATTCAAGAAATTTGTTTATGGACATCTCTTTCAAATAAGAAAAACTGAATAAATGGTGGTTGGACCAAAAATGTTTTAAAAAAAGTCTCTGATTGATCAATTTGATAATTAAGATGCTCTTGATTGGTATTAAAAGAACCTAGAGTAGAAAATAAGGGAACGCAGAGTAATATCTTTTATTCATTTGAGCTTAGTTTTTACTATTAATACTTTACCACACGCTGCAAATTTAACTCTAAAGAGTGAATAAAACTGGAATTCACCGCTTTCGTTCGAGCATACGACCGGGTTGATGGTTGTTGTGTAGAAACAGTTCTTTACTGTAGAAACAGTTCTTTACAATTGATTGTTCATCTCATACTTTGCAGGAATAACTGCTGTTTACCATCCGTTCAGTGTGGCGAAGAACGCATTAACCAAAGACTACATGTATGTATTAAGATTGACTTCATAATTTTCATTTATCATGTGGAGGATATTGAGTACTGTGGAGGGTTATCATAGGCACTGTGGGTATTACCTCTATTGTACTGATGATACCCCTTCACTTTAATGAACACGCCTCACAGTACTGATCGTATTCACAAAATACCGATGATATCCCCTCAAAGTACTGAGCAACCTCCACAGTGCCTAAGGTAATCCTTCCACAGTGCTAATGGTATTTCTAGAAATTATTTATTGTATCCCCAAAAACACTGATAATACCCTCCAAAGTACTGATTACCCTCCACAATACTGAACACCCTTCACAGTAGCTACTAGTCATCCTCGCAGTAACCGATAGTATCACTTCACAGTGCTGACTAACCTCAACAGTCCTTATGGTATCCCCACAGTACTGAATATCATCTATAATAATGATGGTATCTCCAACACTTCTGATAATACCCTCCACAGCACTTTGTTGAAAAAGGATGCCTGTTTCATGAAAATATAAAGCAGTACATACACAAATAGAGGATGACAATGTGGCCCTCCGAACAAAGTGGCCCTCTGAACAAAATTCTTCATACTTAAATTTTCCTAAAAATGACAAATTTTCTTAAGGTACCAAATATAATTCAACCCATCTTTGCTAGGGTGTAAAGACGTCTTGACATTTGAAACTTATTTTTAACCACAAAGAGGTGTAGAATATCCCATACAAAAACTTGCTGAGTTCAGACATATTATAACAGTGTGAATTTCTGATTCAATTTCATTTGTTTGCAGTCGGCAAGGCACTGACGTGGTCATAGCAATATTTGTCATTATTGCAATGTCATTCGTTCCTGCTAGCTTTGTTGTTTTCCTGGTAACGGAGAGAATGTCGAAAGCAAAGCATTTGCAGTTCGTTAGTGGCGTGGAACCAATCACGTATTGGCTTTCCAATTACCTTTGGGATATGGTGAGTGGCTTTTACTTTAATCTCACTACCAACCAGAGTTTCTACCGTGTGCGCCAGACAAACCCATAATATTCGGCCGGCTATGTAATCTATAGTCTCTTCTTTATCTATACTATCTTTTCCTGACTATCAATTCTAGAATAATCAAAAACTAATTCTCTTGGATTTTTGCGGTTTGATTAGTTGAATCGGTACAGAACTTGTGGATGGTGAAGAAAATCGGAAACATAGCGAAAGATTGTTGTAAAACAATCCGTTAAGTTTGGTTTTCGAAAATCCAATCAGTTGTACCACAAGGTTTATAGGGTTTTCTTTACAGAATCTGTTGTCACCCAGGTTGTGGGGAGCCCCCTCTGCAGGGTGTCAATTTTGCTGTACGTTTACACTGTAAAGTTAAAGTCAAATGAACTCGTAATACAGGATCCATGGTTTTGATGAAATCCAGCTTATGATGGGTTTTTCTCTCTATACCAATCATTAGCCTCCTGTTAATTGGCCATTTTCGATCCACATCTAGAAATAGTAGTTCGATAGGTTTCGCTTTTGTTCTCTTACTAACGTACTACTCTGATGTGTCAGATGCAAAGCTTCAGAAGTTAACATTTTTCGCTATATTTCCGATTTTCCTCGCCATCCTCATTTTTTGAGTTGCATAGAAAACTGATTTAAAAGAACTTGATATCACACCAAGCTTACAAGCAGAAGAATTAATTCCGATACAAAATATTGCAGGTACAAGCAGAGGCTCTAATGGCCTAGTCCATTCATAAAATAGTTTTTCCATGTTCTCAGCTTTTAACTTATGTTTTTCTTGCTGATAATCGAAATTTCCAACTGCTCGATGAAAACGAATCCTCGTTGCTCAATAAGCAGTGTTTGCAAAATCATTTGTCAAAATATGCATAATCTTGAGAAGGAGCAGCATGCGAAAATCAATCGAAATTGATTAGTGAGAATTAAGTGACTGGGCAGGAAACGAACCCATGAACCCTGAGTCTGAACCTAGACCAATCCACCAACTGAGCTGCCAGGGTAATCCATTTGATCGACCATATCAAAGCCAAATCAATCTCTCTCACAAATGGCACCAACACTCATCGAATGTGGAGATGAACCTGCCCGTGCTCTATAACGACACTGGACCTATAGAAGGGCGATGACTTTCCTACACCAGGAAGACCATCGCAGCCCCACCATTGGATAAGGTAGAAAAGTAAACTTGAAGTGAACAAATTAAGTCGATCAAACTGCTGCTTCTTCTCAAGGATACCGACCTTCTTATATCAACCTTAATCGTTAACGTCTTACTATAATTATGCAGTGCAATTACCTGATTCCTGCGCTGGCATGTATGCTGATACTGTATTCATTCGGCCTGCCTGCGTATGCCTCTAATACCAATTTCCCAGCTGTTTGTTGCATCTTCCTTCTATACGGGTAAGTGGTTTTATTTATGTTGCTTACCTCTTGTTATTCTTTTGTTTTAATGTTAATAATGATAATACACGAATGTTTTTGCAGGAATAACCTACAGGAATAACAAGCATTCTGTTATCGTTCGGGTCCTGTGTTTTAAATTTAGATTAGTAACTACACATTTAAACGCTACATCGATGCTACCCTGAGAAGTAAGCGTTCATTACTATTTCAGGGCAATTACATATTAACGAAATAAAATACAAAAAAGCTACAAAATATCTACGATACAAAATATCTACAAAACATTAAACAAAATAGAATTCTTGAGATTGCGTGGCTTGTATCAAAGGTCCTATGTGAGCTGAGCCGAATCGATCGGTTGCGTTGATGAATCTCAGTTTCAAAAAGAGTCCACTCCCGTGAACATTATAATGTATATCTTTATCATTATACAGCAAGAGTTGCGTTAGGGCCTCATTTGAGTTGAGGGAACAGTGTAGTCAAGTGGTCGTAGTGAGAACACTCAGCAAGAAGGTTTTGTGTTTCGAAATCAAAAATGGCAAAGCAGCAAGTAGTGATCCGTGTCTTCAACAATCATCTGGGGGCACATTTTGTTGGGGTATCCTTAAAATTCTCTTTGAATTGGTGACATATCAATTTGCTGAAAACCACTCTGAGCTGAGTAAGGTGGGATAGACCTTTTGGGTCCTTAATCTCGAAAACAGATTATCAATTGTCCACATATAGATTATGGGTTCAATAAATATAATTGCCATATCTATTTTGCTACTTAAGCACTCTGATGAATTGTAGCATGGAGGTGTTCCTGTTTTGATTCTAATGCTTGCTGCACACTATGAGTGTTTTGCTTAAGCAAAGTGTCCTTCGCACTATTTTCTTCAGTGTGTGGTGGCCAAGTCGTAAGCATTTTTGCTTTTTTATCGAAAAGCAAAATATCTGACATGTTTGTTATATTCGTGCCATTTTACTCACCGTTCGTAACGTCGTAAGCAAATTCGCTCACACATGTGAGAAATTTTGCGGAAGTGCGTGGGCTCAAAACCTATGCGCCAGCAACTATGGTTAAAGAAGGTTAATTCAGAAAATAAACTAATTGATAAAATGGTAGGAAACAGTTCTTACGATGAAGAAACGACGATTCTCTACTGGCTCGTCGTCAACGTTAAATAAAAAGATGGACAAACAAATGGCCTTGGAGCAGGACAAGTCATGGAGAGTTTGCAAATTCACTTCTTTTCTCTTGCAAACTTTGCTTTACAAGGAGACACTGAAGATCCTGAAAACTGAACTCAATTTCATCTGCCATTTTTGAAAATTTTGTGCAGCGATTCGGTTCCACAAAGGAAGCTAGCCAATGCGCTTTCAACCCATACGCTTTAGCAAAATTTCTCACATGGGTGAGCAAAATTGCTTACGACGTTGCAAACGATGAGCTAAATGGCATGAATACCAAAAAACATCAAACACGTTAGATCTTTTGCTTTCCGATAGAAAAGCTAAATTACTGCCGACTTTACCAGCACACACTGAAGAAAATTGCTTAATGTTAATGGCACGAATGACACTTTGCTTAAGCAAGCAAAATACTCTCGTGTGCGGCTAGCATAACAGTAAAAAGTAGAGTAAATTTTCTGTACAGCTCTTTGAAAAACTTTCTTTTCAAGAACATCTCAGTTTTGGAAATTATAATCAATATCTCTTTTTTGAGGACCTCCTTACAAAATTTATCATGAGACAAGGGGTAGATCTCATCAATTTTTCTTTCCCTCAGATGGTCGGTTACTCCATTGATGTACCCTGCGGCATTCATATTCAAAGAAGCGAGCACCGCCTATGTCGTCCTCATCGTTGTCAATCTATTCGTTGGCGTGACGTTTACTGTGACCGTCTTCATTCTTCAGTTGTTCCCGAACGACCCGGTAACTTGTTATACATCTTCAATCGAGATAATTTCTAACAATGAAAATGATCCGAGTAAGAATCGAGCCATCGACCTCTTGTACGCCATACCACTGTGCGATCGGGGCCCTACTTCAAATGCTACCTATAGTGCAGCGGTATAGCGCACCAGAGTACTAATCTAGATGTTGTAGGCTCAAGTCCTACTCGGGTGATCTCGATCGATTAATCCAAAATCTTGCTTCTCCTCAAGTTAATTCTCTTTACTGAATTAGCCTTGTCGCAGTAATGAATGACTTGTTTGAGTATACAAATAATGTTTGGGGTGTAAAATTTTGTTTCCTACACTTATGTGATTTTTCGTCCAATTCGCACAAATTGCACACCATTAGAATCAGAAGACCACAGGGAAACAAATGATATCAAATTATAGGCATATCGCTACAATGATATGAATTTCTTTTTGCAGCAACTGACGGCAGCTTATGATATCTTAAGAATAGTATCGATGGCGTTTCCAAACTATTGCCTTGGACGAGGACTCATGGATTTGGCGTACACCGAGTATGCAAACGCCTACTTCAAGATGGTCGGTAAGTGAGACTTAACCATTGGTCAAACATCCCCAACATTATCAGCCAGAGCTTGAAAAATCAACGTCATGTTTGTGACATTTTTGTAACCGTATACAACGTAACAAAGTTCACTTTTTCATTGGTACAGCGGCCGAGTTTTCTCCAGCATTTCTTGATCAGATGATCACCAATATCGCCTGCGTGGTGAACGTTTAAGAAAACTTTTTTAACGTTATCATTATTATCATTGGTGTTTCTTTCATTGGTCGAGGGTTTTGACAAAACACGTTTGATTATCGAGTTGACGGCTTTCTTGGGTTATTTGTTCCAAGACGCGAATTTTTGATCGTTTGTAGTTCGACAGGTAATTTCGTTTTAGTACAGATTTTCTTTAATCTCGGAACAATGGAACGAATCCAAGCAATCTTACATTTCCAGAGTGTGAAAGAATCAACGTGGACGTATTATAGATTGGTTTGACGAAGCAAATATTGTTTCAACGTACAAAAGAACCCTAATCACGTGATGAATCAAATCACGTGAATTGAATCACACCTTGAGAATTGTTCAAATTGTGAACACTTATTCTCCATCAAAAATCTATTTACCAACGATGTAAACGCTGGTGTTTTTAGACTGAATTTGGTACGCATTGTAAACCAATTTTGTATAAAAGCCTAATTTGTAGTATTTTCCTTTATTTCTTGAAAATGATTTTGTAGATAAATCGAAATATCGACTGAGGTCACCGTGTTTTTTCATCTTTTTTTAACTTAAATTTTAAGTTCAATAAGATGCACCTATTCGGAATAGCATTTATTCTCTATATTTTAAAAACTTTTGCTGAATGAATATGAATGACCCAAGTAGGACTCCAGCCAACGATCTCTAAATCTCTAGACTCTAGTGGGCTAACCGCTAAAAAATTAGGCCCCTCGAGGATCCCAAGCCATTACACTCACACTTGCTGCACCATCACTCACCGAAGGCAGAGACGAACCAATGCTGGTTCAATGGAGGGCCACGATGTTTTTGCCCTACTCTGGTCATTTTCATTTATACAAATTGTTTCGATTGATTTGCCAAATCCGGTTTATTCTCAAGTCTATTTAACCTACTTATATATGTTTTTGATTTCTTCAAAAAATGGCAAATATTTCTTACTGCTTATGAAATATTTGTTTGATTATATTAGAGGCTTTTGTGAATGCAGTGGGTCTCTATAAGAATGCAAACATTTCTTTCTTCGTTTCCAGGGGAGTTCGACAAGATTCGCACACCTTTTGAATGGACGCTTGTATCAAGAAGTCTGGTTGCCATGGCAGTCGAAGGCGTGGTTTTCTTCGCGATCACACTCTTGATTGAATATTCGAGCTCATTCAAAATGAGGTGCGACATCACGTTTGATAAGTTATATCCATGGCTCGAACCCGCGAATCGAATTTGAAAATAATTTTCTTCTAAAAACCTGATTACCACCCCTAGGAACGTCTCTGTAGTATTATGGAAGATGTTCAGTACTGTGGGGAGGATGTTCACTACTGTGGGAGGATGTTCAGTACTGTGGAAAGATGTTCACTACTGTGGGGAGGATGTTCAGTACTGTTCGAAAGATGTTCAGTACTGTGGGGAGGATGTTCAGTACGATGGAGGATACCATCAGTTCTTTTGAGGATGCCCAGTAGTGATGGTATCCCTTCCCATTACTTAACACCCTCTACATTACTGATGATATCCCCTAACGGCTCTGCTGATATTCCCCCACGGTACTGAATATCCTCCACAATACTGCATAGAGGCTTTCTAGGGTGATGACATGGGACGAACTTACTCGGCTTGAGCCAACATGTCTGGTTGGCACGTTTTAATTTACCCGTATTTATATTGAAAATACACAAGCACGAAACGACACAACCCGTTGTCAACCCACCTCAATTGAGATTACACGAGAAAAGTTGATGCGGATCAGCTCGGTCAGTCTAGTCCACCTATTTGCTCACCCGGGTCAAGTTGAGTTGTCGAGCCAGTTGTTGAGTTGTCGAGCCAGTTGTTGAGTTGTCGAGCCAGTTGTTGAGTTGTCGAGCCAGTTGTTGAGTTGTCGAGCCAGTTGTTGAGTTGTCGAGCCAGTTGTTGAGTTGTCGAGACAATATATGAGCCAGACTTAACTTGGAATATTGGCCCATCTGGGGTCAGCCCATTTCGTACAATTAGAACAAAAATAAAAAGCAGAAATGGGTCGAAATGTTATATCCTCCCTTTTCCAATTAATCATTGATTTCTATTCACAGGAGTGAAGTTGTGTTTGAAAATTATTCAGTCTCCGAAGACGAAGATGTCGCAGTTGAAAGCGAGAGAGTTCTGAGTGGCGAAGCTTCTGACGACATTTTACGACTTGAAAATCTTACCAAGGTTGGTTGTTTTTAATTTCATTGTTTCGTTCTTAAGGCCTGTTTACTACTACTTTTACGTCACACGCAGTTGACACTGCATGATGCGGCCTGTTTATATGGGATTAGATACTTCCCTGTCCGACCCAGGCCTTGAAGTACCGTCTCTTACCTTATAGAATAAGATTTATTCTCCAGCGTTCATATGTTAAATAAAACTTCAGTCTACACTACAAGTGTAATGAAACTTCACCCCAAGGACCTACGCCTCAATAAAAACGCTACTAGTGATTTGAAGTAAATTCGATCTTTTCCATCTTTGGTGGATTAATGTTGCACTGAGGAATGATAACGTATGGGGGTTAGCCTCGCTTGTCAGACCAGGTATAAGAATGGCGCGAGAACAATGCTTGAAACTCGCATCACCTGTCAGCCCCAGAGCTGGAAGGTGAAATAATTTTGCTAATAATGCAGAAACAATTGATACAAATATACATAATGCAGATTACAAAGATGCAAACCGGATACTATTGTCTCCTTACCAGCCTTAACTTTTGTGCTGTGTAGCACAATTGCTAAGGCACTTGGTTTCTAACCAAGGGGTTGTAAGTTCGATTCCTACCACCTAATGCATTCTGTAAAACGAGATCCGCCCTCTTTTGCGGAATCGTCTTTTAATCAAACCAACCGCTTCTTGTTCCAGGTATACAATTCCAGGAAGACTGGGAAGCATCTCGCAGTCGATCGATTATGTCTCGGTGTTTCTAAAGGAGAGGTATGTGGTGGTTTTGATACAGTTTGATACACTTTGATACACTTTGATACAGTTTGATACAGGTCTTTACCTGCATGTAAGAACTTACGTTTTCCACCAGGCTGTCTCGGTTCTTATCTAAATGATAGCTTCCATTAAACCAGGGTGAGAGGTTCTTATAGGTTTCTTATACGAGATTTTTAAAGTTTCTACAAATTCTCTTTGCAAAGGTTGTGAATTTTAGTTCTTTTGAATAAACCGAAACGAGAATCTAGAGGCAAAAACCCCTTTTGAGATTGGCAATTTAGATGCATGTAAAACTTACAAATTACAGAATTATGTTTTCTGGATTCAAACAAATGCTTGTAAAATAAGAACCTTTTTTCAAACTCCTCAGGGTGAAAAGGTTGTTAAGTTAGGGGCAAATGATTGAAATTTCCAGCGGTAGGTCCTTTTTTGATGAAGAATCTTATATTCCAGTCTTTATTGTATCTTTTTAGAATGGCGAAGGAAATCGAAAACATAACGAAACATAATAACTACTGACACTTTGCGTCTTAATTCTCTCTGAGTAGTGCCTCAGAAAATGTCCAGTTATTGAAAAAAGTCAAGTGCAAAACTCTTTCTGTTGTCTCACTATGGGATCCATTGCTTTGATTTGGACAGACCCAAAAATGAATAGGTAAAATTTTTACCTTGCTCTAATGATAATGCGAAAACAGTTCTCACTGTAATTTTCAGCACATTCTAGGTTTTCGATTAAATGTTGACCTATGAAAGTCATTCGTTAGGTTTCATTTTCTTTCTCTTTCTACTACTCAGATGAGTGCTAGACGCAAAGTCTTGACAGTTATTATGTTTGCTATTTTTCCAATCTTCCAGTCTTTCTGGCATAAACACCCCCAAACAGCATGCGTTCAGTAGTTTGAGGTGTGTTCAAGCAAAATCCTTTTTCTTGCAAGGTCTCACCTTAACTGATCATGGCAAATTTGTGAGTAGATATTTTGTTTGTGTCGTTGCAGTGTTTCGGATTACTAGGAGTGAATGGTGCTGGGAAGACGAGTACATTCAAAATGCTCACTGGTGATAGCTCTGTAACTGGAGGACATGCATTCGTGCAGAACAAAAGGTAATGTGTATATGCACAAATTATCTTCTTGCCTGAGGGTGGGGTCCCCGAAGATATTGGGGGGATTCCGAACTATGGATACAATTGATCTTATCTAAAGTGGATTTCCAATATGGTATGCCTTTTTCGTCTGTTGGTATCTGTCATTCTTTTTAAGTGTATTTTTACCTACTAAGTCGCCTGACCATCCCCAGGGAGTTACCCCTACCTTTATGCCAGCAACCGACCAGCTAAAGCGGGTTTCTATCTGCAGCAGAAGTTAGGCTCGCTCATGTAAATTCAACATCCAAATGAGTGACCTTCGAAGTGTTGACTAAAAACAAATCATCCCTCCATCCCTCAAAAGAGAAGTTGAACTATGGTCCCCGTGTGCCTGCTGGAAATAAGGTGCCTGGCCTTTCGCAACCTACCACAAACCTACTTCCCCCTTGAGAATATAAATGAAAATGAAATTAGATATGCTTGGGGTTTAGGGTAAATCTTTTCGAATTCTGAAATAATCATCCCGGAGATCCACCCCTCTGGCTGAGAGATGACACACACCGGTTATTTAGCCCTCTCCCCCCCCCCCCCCCTCCAGCTATAAACCTATCCAACTACATCATTCACCAAAAACCTTCCCTAACTCTAGAATTGCATAATCTCGAATTTCGAAAAGATTGCTTACTTGTCTTTTGTTGATTAGGTGTATGAACAAGTATTATTCTGAATGTGTTTGTTTTGCCCACAGTATCATCAGTGACGGTTTAAAAGTACACAAGCTCATTGGCTATTGCCCGCAGTTCGATGCTTTAATCGATGAGTTAACGGCGGAGGAGCATCTTGCTTTGTTTTCAAGGCTCAGGGGAATTCCAGAATCGAGCATTAAGAAGGTGAAGTATACAGTATTATCATAGATGGATTGCTTGATGAGAATTCATATTACTCTGTGTAGAAAGTATTCTGTGCCCTCACTTTATAATAGTATAAAATTGGTACGTTGAAGTACCGCTTTTGTAAAAGGGTTTATTTTGAAAAACTCTCAACATGTGTAAGATTTTTCTGTCAAATGTCATATAAGTGGTTATGAAACCCAACAATTCACTTTTTCAGAAAGATGGACCTAAATTTTGCCATAGTTGTGAGATATAAAAATAACATGAGGTATCTTTGCAGCGTTCCGTTCATAATGTTTGGTATCATTTCCAGGAAACTCGGGCTACTCCAATACAAAAATGAGACTCGGAAATTCAAAATCTAGATCCTAAAAAAACCTGTGAAAATAATTTATAGAATATCAGAACCCTATAGAATGTCAAGAAAGAAAACGAGAACGTCAAAAAAGCAAGAAAGCATCGAAAAAATAACGTTAATCCACATCTTGGAATTTTTTCACCCCAGAAGAATTTAATCAATTTTTTTTTGAATTTTCAGCCACAAGAAATAATTTGATCCAGAAAAACACCTTCCTATCTGCTTAGCGCCGCATCCATGAACCATTAATTGAGCCAGTATTTGACGAATTGATCCTCTTCTCGTTTCAGGTTGTCGATTGGGCAATCAATAAACTTGCACTGGGAAGACATGCATATACTTCATGTAAAACCTACAGTGGGGGAAACAAGAGAAAATTATCAGCCGCAATCGCTCTGATTGGCAACCCCCCTTTGATTTTCATGGTAAGCAATCCCTGTTTGGTAAATGAATAGATGAATAATTATGATGGTAAATACATAGATGGCTGATTCAAGAATCCTCGAAGTGAAGTGAATGGACTCCTTATGTGTTCGCTTAGACATAGATACCTTGATCCTATCAATCAATAGTTTTTCATCACTATATGATAATGCATACAAAAGAATTATAAGAAAGACTGTTGACTTCGAAAATAGTGGTAAAACTTGTGAAACTCAAGCAAGAAGCTGCTAATATGTTTTCTATCTAACAGGCAAGTATTTTTGACAAACCATTAACTCACAACTCTTTACCTTATCTTAATTTTTATTTTGATTTCCAACATTTTTCCGTTAATCATACTTTTCTTGAATCTTTTTCTATGTAGACTTTCGAAATTTCTGTAAAATGTATATTTTGAATTATTATATTCGCACGATTATCTATGATATGTATATATGACAAGATATATCAATACATCGTTTAAACTGGCTGACAGAAACGAAAGACGTGGTCCTTTCAAAGTTTGATTTTTGGCAAAACTCAAAACCAGACTCGGGAATGAAAAATGATCCGAGGGGGATTCGAACCCGAGACCACACTGACTTAGCACCTCGTTGCTTTACCAAGTACCAGCTATCGGACAATCTATTGAATCAACCAACCCGAGTCATATCAGTCTCACAAATTGAACCGCCACTCATCAAATGCAGAAACGAATCCGGGTTCTTTAACAACTGCAATGGACCTGCCGAAGAACGACGACTTTTAGCAAACTAGTAGGAGTAAAACATATAAGTAATGCTGGATTAACGTTTACAGTACTGGTACAAGAGCCAAATTTATTTTCTTTAGCTTTATGAAATATTAAGACGAAACCTACTGGTAATAAGCTGAAGTTGTTGGAATAATGGAAATGACAATAACTGATATAATTGTTCTCTTCAAGGATGAGCCCACCACTGGGATGGATCCTGGTGCCCGCAGATTTCTGTGGAATTTGATTCTCAGTATAATTCAGAAAGGAACGCGCTCAGTCATCCTAACAACGCATTGGTATGTTGCACACTTCTCAATTCGATTACTTCATTGTTCAGAATGCGAATAAAAAATGCCATAATCTTGAATTGACCTTTGACGCATATGAAAAACTCAAGGTTACCAAATTTGCCGGATTGTTAGAATAATAAACCCTTTATTTGCCTCATTTCCACAGCATGGAAGAGTGCGAGGCTTTGTGTACACGACTGGCAATTATGGTGAATGGGAAATTCAAATGTCTCGGAAGCACGCAGCATCTCAAAAACAAGTGAGTGAATGCTCTATTCTCAATCCATTGGTTTTTATTCGATCGATATTAGCAGACATTTCAGCTCGTGCAAGAAGTTTCAGAATGAAAATCATAACCAGAAGCTTCTTGATGATTTTGTATTCATTGGAAGATAATTCGACCTTCCATTCCAGAGATTACCTATCAATTTGTAAACAGTTAACAACTACTAATCTCTGAACCTGGTATCCTGTATTTAGGCGAATGGAAATAATTGTATAAAGATAGATGATAGAGCGACCAACTATCCAAATCACACAACTTTACTTCACAAAAATGAAATGAACAGAGGCTTCATAATAATGTAATTTCCATTAAACAATATTTTTACCTTCACTTTCCAGAGGTCATTATCAAGTAAGACCTAAAGCATACTTACAGGTTAGAATAGTAAAAAGGTAAACAATCTGTTGCTATTGAAACCGATGATAATATAAAAGCTAGAAAAGTAAAAATGTGTTATCTATGGTTGCAAAGAAATCGGTTCGAAGAATCTGCATGTTGAAAGTAAAACAATAACGTAAAAGTACAGAAATATTTACCAAATATTGTCGAGAAATGCTGACCAAAGAAATAATTCTATAGGGCAAAGATGCAGAAATTTTTGATCTCGCTTTGATTGATTGTATGAATGACGTGGCTTTGGTTGCTCAAGGGCTTTAGTAGCGCAGTGGTAGCGCACTAGAGTACTCATCTAGAGTTCATGAGTTCCAAACCTACTCGGATCGTTTTCATTCACAAATTGATCTCGATTTATTCTGTCGTTGCCGTAACTTTGATTAATTTATCATTCCCTACAATTCTTTTCAGATTTGGTGAGGGCTACATGGTCGTTATTCGTGTCAAGGGAGACTTGCCGAACCTCCAGCCAGTCATGTCGTATTTCAAAACCAAATTCCCTGAGGCTGTGCTGAAGGTAAGTGGCCTATTCAAAAGTATTCCATAAATTCCAACGGCCACTTTGTATAGGCCGCGTATAATGAGAGGAAGTCTAGCAACCGAACAAAAAGGCATCGTATTCTCATCTCATCTCAGTGATCTTGTAAACCACGACAAGATTAAACACTAACACAAAACAATACAAAATACATCAAATCATGTGACTAATTTGCAGGCGGAGCAGAACAAAAGTGAACACTAACAAAGAGAGATCATGAAAATTAGTATCATTTTCTGCACAGAAGGATAAAACAAAATAGTTATTAATTGATTTTTGATTGATTTTACCATTTGTTATCCCCCATAATGTTATCCCCCAAAGTGCTGAATATCCTCTATTATGCTGGTAGTATCCCGCCATAGTACTAAACAACCACGAGTGCTGGTGGTATCCATCCACAGCACTTAATATCCTCAACAGTACTTATAGTATCAGGCCACTTTACTGAACAACCGTCACAGTACTGATAGTATCCCACCAGATTACTGAACTCCCTCCACAGCACTCAACTGTCACAGTACTGATAGTATCCCACCACATTACTGAACTCCCTCCACAGCACTGGTTGGATTCCGCCACAGTACTGAATTCCCGTCACAGAACTAAATATCCCCCATCGTACTGAATATCTCCACAGTACTATATATCCTCCACATTGCTGAATATCCTCTACTGTACTGATGGTATCCCTGCACAATATGATGGCATCCTCCGGTGTATATTTTGATATCTGGAAGTATAGCATGTATAAGCCTTGAGATGTTTACATCCTCAGGAGACCCAGCATAACATCTTGCAATACCAGATCCACGCCTCGTCGCAAATAGCCTTATCTGATATTTTCGGATGCATGGAGGAAGCGGAAAGAGAACTAGATGTCGAAGATTATTCTGTCAGCCAGACAACTCTGGAAAACGTGAGTTCATCTAAAAGACTTGCAATCAATCAATATAGCTTTACTGACGTGCAACAACCACCTCCGTATTTTCATAAGTCACGTGTATTTCTAATGCTTCAGTTAAACTAGGGGGTAAATGAGATAACGACGCTAAATAAAAGTTACTCTTAGTTGTCTAATTGCTGTCCCTCTCCCACTAATTGATGGTTTTCGACCTCCATCCCTGCTCTTACTAGGACCCCGCTTATTAATGTCATTAGATTTCGACGGGTAGGTGTTATTCAAATGGCTTTCTTATTCTGAATGTATTTGATTCTTTATACAAAGAAAATGAATTTTGAATGTAGTTTTCATTCAGTACAGTTTACGTCACTTCATAAGCTACACTTCTCCCGACATTTGCGAAACGGGAGCACAGCAAGATATGTTTAGGGATAAAGGAAGGAAGGAGAAACTTTTGGGGATAAAAAAGCATTAAAAAATTGTTTTTAGATATTATAATCCATTTCAATGCGTATTTAAGTGTAGTAATTTAACATCAATTTGTAACCATTATTTCTAGTAAAGAGGGCCCCCATGCTGAATGGGTGACACTTAAAACATGAAATATGAAATGAACCGATTTCTACAAGATTTCATCTGTTGATTCTTATCCAGTTTTTTGCATTTTCAGGTGTTCATAAACTTTGCAAAACAACAAAAAGACTCGACTAAAATAGAGAACTTATCATTCCTGGCGCCAGAGAACTCAACAGTCTCCACTAAAATCCGACAAGGACTCGCGCGACTTCGTGCGAAAGCGAAATACGAGGATGACGTCAGGTTTTCGAGACTGCTGAGTTCGAGGCCAGGAGAGCAGATCGGGGAAGATAGCAGTATTGTGGAAGATGGGAATTCCTTAGTTGTGGGTTTTGAAAACTCAAATGTAAGTAAATCCTTTTTATCAATAGAAAAACATGCAATTTGACAGTTCAGCCAAAAACCAATTTGATTTGCGTTATTTTCTTATTCAAAAGTACCAATAGCTTTTTTTTTTTATATATATCAATTGATAAAATTTTACAAGAACTTACAAACACATCTAACGCTACAATGACGATACCCTGGGAAGCAAAAGTTCATGACTATCCCAGGGCCATTACACTAAATGATTGAAAAACCAATAGCTTCATTTACGGATCAACACCATTATTAATTTCGCTTCTAATAAAGAACAACAAATCATTACAAACTACAAGATAATCAGAAAGTACCAGTACGCTCACTCTAGCGAACAAACTGCACCTATTACGTGAAATTCTCATATTTGCAGTAGCTGGGGTGGGTGACTATACCATTCTGTGCTACTCACTATTCACGTGTGTTTCTGTCGTTCTCAACTTAAATACTCTTAACTCATGAAAGTGCTGAATTCACTTAGTCCTGAGGGGCTGGATCACTCGTACGCCTATTGAGAACATACTATTGACGATTATTGTCATTTAGATGTCTGCTTTTCATAAAGATCACTGATGGCAAATCAGCGCTAGATTGTTACATTGTGTTGCACAGTACTTTAAGTTTGGAGGTCGTTGTGGCTGTTTTTATAGCACTTGCCATTTTCATTTCATTTTTGTTTCATTTTATGTATACTGATCCTTAAACGTCAAGTGCTACGTACACAATACGTCTGAGTATTTGAGGTGCTAACCTAATCCAACTTACAACAAGCTTTACAACTAATGAGACACTGTCCAACGTTACTTAATTACAAAAAGTAATGATGCTAAACATAGTAGTGCATAGCTCGCAAGACCGGGATTTTATTCTATTTTTAAAAGCAGCAATAGCTGGTGTCGTTTGTATTTTTAGCACGGGTATTCCCAAGAAATATCAAGCATTTAATGCCAATACTTTCGTTTTTCCAGGTTCAACTGGAGCTAATGGAGCAGGTCTAACCATAGCCGATAGAAAAATATTCTTTATCTAGATTAGCATTCAAAATAATTCATATATTTATTATTTACTTCACAGTTAGAATTTTGAATAATTTCATACTATAGTGGGTTTGGCTTGTTGATGATTAATGTTATTTCATAGGATGGGCCAAAAAAGTAGCCCTCAATCCTAAGAATTGATAGTACATTTCACTGCACTAATGTCTTCCCTAAAGACTTGACGAAGGTAGACTTCAACCTTACACCCCTTAAAGAAAGATGGAACATATAGCCTCTTTTTTTCGTTGTAATCTTTGCTTAAATCGAAAATGCGTCAAACCAATCAATAAGATACAAGAAAACACTCGTCAAGAATAATTAACTTACAGGTTTAGGTAGAAAAACCAGAGAGAGAGGTACAAAGCATAACATTTGTATTGAAATATGCCGCTCATATAGGTGCGGATTCCATGGAAAAATCTCTAAACAAGGTACGATATATTTTTTAGATTCAACATAGATGAGTTTGAAATCGATAGGTGGCTTTATAGTAAAGATTGGTCTAGAGTTTTGCCCTTATCGTGAAATGTCAACCAAAAATAGGGTATCTTTGCAGAAAGACCACTGACAGGAAAGAGTTCTGATCTTTGTCTCTTAGAAACCCCAATATCGAAATCGATCGAAATCATCCTGATCATTAATTCTTTTATAAAGTGGACTGTAAACTTTAGGGAACACTTCAAGCCCATATATTTTCCTTTATATTTCCTGAAGAAAGGATGAGTAGAGCATAGCGTTGTGTAGCGATGTCACTATGGGTTATTGATTGTGCCAGCTGTAATGAATATTCAAAGTTCCAACCGTATAACTTATTCTAATTGGTTCGATATTATAATTTATGTGGTATTTTAGATAGCCTCTTTACAAATTTATCCATATGCTATTATTAAAATTCAAACTCATATTAAATACATTTTTTACCTTATAACAAAGTTGAACCTCTAAAAACGTCCCAATTGCAGGCACTGAATTCAAGTGCAAAATGCTTTTTATATAAAAGATACACCCCCGAGTAGAAGCCATCTCTAATTGACTAAAGTGGCTAATTTTATAGGTTTGACTGAACAACGAGCTCGTTGTTGTTTATTAGAAATAGGAGAAAGACAGACGCGTGTTAGAATTAGATGAATTGTAGAAATGCGTGAAAAGACCATTTTTAATCTGTAAGAACAATAAAATAGTCAGATACATTGGAGAAGTTGCGAAATTCCCCGGGAGAATTGGGATGGAAGTGTGATTGTAGCATAAGCGGACAGTTTAAAGTTTAAAGCAGCCGATGGACAATATTTCATCACATAAGTGGGTCTGAAGTTTCAATACTACTTGCAGTGTAATGCATCCATAAACCTGCTTCTTTAGTGCGATAAATTTTAGACGGTGTGGGTTTCAAACCACTGCAGACATTGATGCTCCTCCTAATACCCCCAAAAACCGCCAAGGACTGGAGGATTTATATTTGTGAAAGAAAAGTAAAAGTTCTCATTCCAAAAAGGAGCTTCTTGCAGAAGTGTTTTAAAGAAATTCATTTGCTTTTATTAATGCTACCAATCATTTCATTCTGGTGGAGAAGTAAATAATCACCCTGGTAATTTCTGTGCAGTACTGTGGAGGGATACAATCAGTACTGTGGTTACAATTAGTACTGTGATCTGTGAAGGGATGCGACCATAACTGTGGAGGAACTTGTTGTTTCCATTCAAAGTGCTGAACATCCTCCAATGTGCTAGGATGGTATTCTCACAGTACTGAACACCCATCAATGTACTTATGTTGATATCCCCATCAGTACGGTATACCCCTCTTGACTACTGTCCAGACGCTGCCAAGGTTGATAATGGGATCGGCTTAAAGTCGCTACCTTTCCTATTTTCTGGCTATTTTATTTTACTAGGTGTGTGTTTGTTAACAATATCTTTGTAGTCAATGAACGGTTTGTTTTCATACCATCAAAATCAATTCGAGTTCGGTTTTCCTTTATTCTCTTGTTTTATCTTATAATCTATAGTTGATTGATTTAACATTTCATTCATAGCACTACTTAGTCCATGGGCTGCGAAGCATAATTTCGATTGGGGAGGGGCATTGATAGAAGAAAATTGTCTGTTTACAGTTTTGTAATATAACCATGTCTATTGCTTATAGCAATAATGCACAAGACAACATGTTTTACTAAAGAAACATCTATATCTTCCATTGTTTCATTAGTGAACGTAACATTTATCTAAATTATTATCACTGCTTAGTCGAAAAAGCTATTACTGCATGAGATACCTCTCTTAGGGGATATTTACTGTATATGGACTAACCCTGGCAATAAGCTGAGAGGTGGGATGAAAACATGCGCGTTGGTATGTAAGATTCAATGCTACCTTCCAGCTGATAAAGATGAATATACCGATGATGAAACTGAATTCATTGTTCTTTTACCTTATCTATTCCATCTCTCATCCAAACTTCAAACCAAAACATTTGTCCAACCCAGGTGAGATCCCAACTCTCAACGAGTGAGACCTCACTTGACTTGAATGAAATGTTCTGTGCACTACTATTTAGCGTTTTCTCACTACTGTGGAGGATGTGCAATACTGTTAAGCATGTTCAGTAATGTGAGGGATATCATCCGTACTGTGGCCTGGATATCATCAGTGTTGTTGAGGATATCACCAGTACTGTAAAGGGGTACCATCAATACTGTGGAGGATATTTAGTACAGAGTGATATCATCAGTACTTTGTGAGGAAACAGTATTATGAGATGATACCGTCAGTACTGTGAAGCACTGCACTGTGGAGATGGTACCCAATGTGCTTGGGGTTTCCTGCACAGTACTGATGATGTCCTCCCAATACTAAATATCCTGCACAGTGCTGCACAGATGTCCCCCATAAACAGAGGATGAAAAAAAAGGTTTGTTTTTTGGAAGCTCATATTTCAAGAACTGTAAGTTCGGATGATTGCATCCATGCCTCTTACATAACTTATCTAACTACGTACTAGCTTCTTCCATCACAACGGCACCAGAAACTGTTTGTTTTTCACAAAGCATTGACTCTTACATAAATAGGTAAATTGTTAGGTGTGCGGGTTGTCACATTGAGCTGTATCTCATGATATTTATTTCTCGATTGATAAATTGACTGAATTCGTAATTGCAATGCGTTATTGACCCATCAATAGCGGCTTCCAGTGTGTGATCAATCGTTTTGCGTATTTACTGAATTACTCTTTCAGTAAACTCTATTTGATAATAGATGATGTTGACTAATAGGAAAAGAGCGACAGAATAACTATGGTTGCGAGTTCGAGTTCCAACTGGATTGAATCGACATTGAATTCTTGTATTGAGGAGAAAAGACCACAAATGGTTGTAGTTTCCCCTCAAGATATTGAATGAATTTAACAGTACTGATAGTGTCTATCCCGAGTGCAGATGGTATCCCCCAAAGTACTGAGCATCCTCTGCAGTACTAAGCATCCTAGGGTACTGATTGTATTATACCCCCCCCCCCCCCAACAATACTGAGCATCCTCAATAATACTGATGGTATTTCCCCTCTGTACCTACTAACTTTATCAGGGCTGGCTAGACCCCAAGGTAAATTCAATCGTTCTGAACTCCCCTGAAAGAGAGCTAACGATCAACAAACCTAGATATCTGGAATTTTACAGGCTGCTATGAGCCCAGGGCTCCCTTGTAATCAAGCTGGCTCCCCCTCTCTACGGTACTGGAATGTATCCCACAAATTGCTGAACACCCTACAATGTACTGGTTGTATCTCCCGCGATAACCAGTTGATGCTAGATACTATTACGTAACAAGACCTTCTGCAACTTGCTAAGAACTGGATCATGAGCTAGAATCACCCAAGAATAGTATTGTAATACCACTTAAAGGGGGTATCACCTGTGTGGGTTCGTGAAGGCGTATGAATTTCAAAATGAATATCAATAAACTTACGACCTTGAAGTCTTTGTATCTTTGTAGAATCAGACACGACACGAAGGAACGGATTTTCTTGGTCAACGCTCTTTGATATAAAAACCACGATTTACAGTTCTTTACAATATTACACGGAGCAGTTCGGCTCACAGCAGTTCGGCTTAAAATTATCTTAATTCACAGAGCAGTTCGGCTCTCTTAATATTCAGAGCAGTTCGGCTCTCTAATTACTTACTACGCGAGCAGTTCGGCTCGAAACCTATTTCAACTTAATCTCAACTTTTACTTGAAAACTATCTTAGAAAACAGGGGCGGGAAAACTAATAAATACGATAAAGTAACGGAAGTGCTGAAAGTGACGGGAAGGACCATATAGGGTAAAAACTGCGGGTAACTAATTAAATTGAACCAATAGTAAAGCGATTAAAAATAAATAATAAACCTAAGAGATGCGTGTGTGACCTAGCCAGTGCTAATTGTACAGGCTCCTACGCGAGCAAACTTAAAGCTAACAACGGAAACAAATAAGAAAGGTGTTCGTAAGTGAATAAACAACAACTAACAAAACTAGATGGCTAAATAAATTGTCAAAAGTTTCAAAGTCAAATGCGCAGCAGCATGCGCGTCATCGTGTGCTCGCAAAGGCACATGGGTATCACAGCATTACTCCCTCCTTTAGATCCAAGCCTCCTGGCTTGACCAAAAAAAATGTCTACGCAGCAGTAATTTCTTGCGGACAATGAACATCCTCTGGGCGCGTTATAGATGGTTCACACGGTAGGCCAACGGCGGCGGGTAGAGACGACTCCTGGTCAGTACTGAAGCTATCAGATGGCAAGTCGGTATCAGCAAGATCAGGCGACGATGGTTCCTGCAAAGGTGCTTCTATTGGACGAGTTTCGGGGTCGTAAAACGGTTTCAGGCGATTGGCGTGGACAGGCACTGAGACAGGGCGATTATCCATTGTACGGAGTTTGAAGTGAACCGGAGATAACTGTGTCACGATGCGGTAGGGACCGTGATAGTGATGGGATAGTTTCTTCGACAGGCCTTTCCGATTTTTAGGCGTATACACCCAAACCTTTGAGCCAATTTCGTATGCAACAGGTGCAGCGGTTTTGTCGTACTGAGCTTTCATTCGTTGTTGCGCCAACTCGGTGTTGGAAGAAATGATTCGTTGCGCGTCTTCTAAGTTTTTGACAATTCTGGAGCGTAGCTCGGAAACAGAAGAAGACAAATTTGAATTGGACACGAGAAGAGTTGTATCGATGGGCAAACGCGGCTCACGGCCGTAGAGGAGATAGAACGGTGACTCACCAGTAGTAGCGTTCGGTGAGACGCGATAGGCAAACAATATCATGTCGATATAACGATCCCAGTCCTTCTGATGGGTACTGACATACATCGATAGACCTTCAGCTAGGGTGGCGTTAAACCTTTCAACGAGTCCGTCAGTTTGAGGATGGTAGGACGTGGTGTGCAACTGGCGAGTGTTGATGATCGAACACACTTCTTTAACGATGGTTGAAAGAAAGTTAGCTCCTCTGTCGGAAAGAAGCGTTCTGGGGGCACCATGACGAGAAAGAATCTGATTGACAATGATCTGAGCAATACGTGGTGCTTCTGTTGACGGAAGAGCAAACGCTTCAGGCCAACGGGTGTAATAATCGGAGAAGACAATGATGTATCGATTTCCGTCATGTGTAGCGGGAAAAGGGCCTAGGATATCCATGGCAACACGATCGAAAGCACCGTCTACAGGTATCGGGAGAAGTGGCGCTTTACGTTGACCACGTGGTCGTTTCTTCATAGCGCAGTCGACACAGGATCTACACCAGTGTTCAATATCTTTGTACATTCCATGCCAGTAGTAGCGTGCGCGAATCTTTTCGTATGTTTTCGATACACCGAGATGGCCAGCAGTGACGTCATCATGACAAGCAACAAGGATTGTATGGCGAAGGGAAGACGGAATCACGACTTGTGAGCAAAGAGACTTTACACGACGTCCGCCAGGCGTCCACAGGTGACAGAGTATACCGTTTTCATCGAGATAATAGGAGTCGATTGATAGCAGCAAAGCACGGGCTTTGGAATCATCATTTGGTAGCCGTGTAGACTCAAGGTACTGAATTATGGCGGAGAGGTCAGTGTCCTGGCGTTGTAGATGATGAAGCGTTTGTGTGGGGGGGCATGGCTGATCAATGACAGCTACTGGTAGAGCGGCGGTATTCACAGTATGGGACGATACTACATCAGACTGGGATGAGTAAGAGCGACGTGAGAGGGCGTCGGCATTGGCATTAGCTGAGCCTGGACGATGAATAATTTCAAAGTCATAATGCTGGAGCTGCAAGGCCCAACGGGCAAGACGACCAGTGGGATCCTTTATGCGCATCAGCCAAGAAAGGCTACTGTGATCAGTGTGAACGAAGAACTTGACGCCGGATAGGTATGGCTGGTACCGCTTAATACCATCAACAACTGCAAGAGCCTCTCGTTCTGTAGTACTGTAGTGAGTTTCTGCTTGATTGAGCTCACGTCCACCATAGGCAACAACATGCTCTTTTCCGTCAATTGTTTGACCGAGAATATAGCCGAGTGCAGTTTGACTGGCATCCGTGTAGAGATGGAAAGGCTCACTGAAGTTAGGATAGGCGAGAATTGGTGGTGTACACAAACGGTGTTTCAATTCAACAAATGCTGACTCGCACTCTTGAGTCCAGACGAACTTTGTGTCCTTTCGTGTCAGTTTATTGAGTGGGGAAGCAACTTTAGCAAAGCCATCCACAAAACGACGATAGTAATTGCAGAGTCCAAGAAAGCTTCGGACATTCTTAACAGATGTTGGTGCTGGAAAAGATCTAACAGCTTCGATTTTATCTGGATCTGGAAGGATACCCTTAGGTGAGACAACAAAGCCAAGAAAGTTGACAGATGTACGTGCAAAATGGCATTTCGATGGTTTCAACTTGAGGTTGGCCTGTCTGAGACGATCGAAAACGAGGCTAAGACGTTTAAGATGCTCATCGAACGAAGACGAAAATACGATGACGTCATCAATGTAGATCAGACACTTTTTCCAGTCAAGGCCATGCAAGACACGTGACATCAGGCGTTGAAAACTTGGAGGAGCATTGGTCAGACCAAAACTCATGACATTGTACTCATAAAGTCCTGCATGCGAGATGAATGCTGTTTTATCCTGAGAGTCAGGGTGCATAGCTACTTGATGGTATCCAGATTGCAAGTCAAGAGTGGTAAAGAACATTGAGCCAGCAAGAGAATCAAGAGCATCATCTATTCGAGGGAGAGGATAGCTATCCTTACGAGTTACTGCGTTCAGTTTTCTGTAATCAACACAAAATCTGGTAGTCCCGTCCTTCTTTTTGACTAGTACCACCGGTGAGCTCCATGGGCTACTGGATACACGAATAATATCTTGCTCCAACATATTAGATATATGGGTATCTATTTCAGACCGTTGTGCTTGCGAAACACGGTAGGGAGCCTGTTTGATTGGCCTAGCATCTCCAGTGTCAATTTCATGCTGGATAACAGTGGTATGACCCAAGTCTAAGCTAGATGAAGCGAAGATGTCTGCATATGATGTAAGAAGGTCATTGAGCTGAATGTTCTGAGCTTCAGAGAGAGATGGGCTAGGCAATGATTTGAAAGTCGAAAGCAAGCTATCTTGAGTAGGTAGAAGTTGGTTGGTATCTGAGGTTTCAGCAGAAAGGGCGTCTAACGTTAATATGACATCGGCCTTATCATTTTGGACGAACTCTCCAATAGTAGTTCCTTTGTGCAATACTACCGGGACATCAGAGGGGTTTAGTAACCGAAAAGATACTTTTCCATCTGTATTTGAGGAAGAGACAGAAGTGGCTACCAATAGGTGGTATTCATTAGAAAGCTTGGGCGTGGCCTCAAGAAGACCAATCACTGGTGTGGCAGGAAAACTGGTAAGATAGGCTGGAATGATGGCTTCGCTGTGTGCATCTATTACTTGAGTGTTCGAAACTCTGACTTCTGAGACTAGTGGAGGCGCATCATCATTAGCAAAACATACTGCATTGTTTTCTGAAAATGTCACTAGCTGCTGTCTAACATTTATCACTGCGCTCGATTTATGCAGAAAATCCCTACCAAGGACGATGTTGTACGCTAAGTCTGGTACGATGGAAGCGTTGCAGACATAATCATGATCACCAATGATCACGGAAAAAGTTACTGCGCCAGTCACAGGTATTATGACTCCATTTGCTGTTTTAACGCTTTTGAGGGTATTGTCGCTTTGCATTGCAAAATAGGGGCGCAAAACATCGTTGTAATATTTTTCGCTTATTACAGTAACAGCTGCTCCTGTGTCTACCAAAAGTTTGGTTGGTTGCTTTAGGACAGTACCCCAGATCAAAACATTACAGGGAAGTTCATTTTGTTCCTTTGAACTGTTTTTATCAAGACACGGGACGGATTGGATACTTTGGTGAGGGCCTTGTTTTGAGGTTATTTCTTTATGTTGTTTGTTATGGTCCGGAACAAATGGTTGGCTATCAGGATTTAAAGGAGGCAAAATATCAGCTTGATTTGAGGAATTTGATTGATCATTGTCACAGGTATTAGTTTCTTTTACCTCTTGTTTTGATATCATGGGTTTTGCGATATATGGGGTTCTATTGCTGACATGTTCCGTTTGGGTCTTCAGTTTCCCCACTGTGAAGACCCTGTCTCGTTTAAATGATTTCCAGAAAAATTTGAAAATCGAGGCTGGGACTGATACTGAGGCTGTGGTCGATACTGAGGCTGTGGTTGTTCAGACTGAACCTGGGACTGAAATTTGGAAGGTGCCTGAAAACGAGGCTGTCTTCGAAATGATTGCTGATAAGTGAAGTTGTTATTCACTTGATGGATTTCAGGGCAATTTCTGGCTACATGACCAACCCTTTGACACTTGTTACAAATAGGCTGTCCATCTGTTGTGCGAAGATTTCTGCCTCGCGATCCTTGCACGCTATTTTGCGGTCTCCAAGGCCTGGTTTGCGCAGCAGGAGATGGGTAGCTAGATGGACGACTGTGATAATTAAAAGGATTCGCCGCAACGGGGGGTCGTGTTTCAGTTGTGGAATGGAACGGATTTATGGAAGGTTTCAGACCTGGCTGGTTGGTAGCAAGTGACTGCAAAGGCGGGGGGTCGACAAAATTCTGATTGGTTTTAACAGCAGCGAGAGAAACAAGTAGATTAACTTGACTTTCAAGCTCTTTGATTCTTTGTTCCTGTACGCTATTTGCAACAGCATTGCTCGGGGTAGCCTCCCTACTTGATTTTTAAACTGCATCCCTGAGGCGGGCTAGGTTGTCAGCTTCAGCAAAACTTTTAGGCTGGTTTAGAATGACATGGTTTTTTATCTCGGTGGAAAGACCACTAATGAAAATGTTCATGACATCATTATCTGGAAGGCCAATACGCTGACTTTTGCGTAAAATATCTTCTGTATAAACAGAGAGGGGCTCGTTTACGCCTTGTTTTCGGGCAAAAAGTTCTTGACGAAACAGAAATTCCAATGTTTTGGTTCCAAACCTTGCTCTTAGTTCTTTTGTAAGGGAATTCAAATCGTTCGTGGTTTCAGGGGGTTGAAGATCGTACCATGCTTTTGCAGAGCCCCCTAGCGACAAGGAAAGGGCACTGAGCCTTTTTGCTGCAGACCAATTGTTGAATTTTGCTAAAGTTTCAAAACGAGAGAGCCAGTCATTTATATCCTCATTGGCAAGGCCGTGAAACTGCCTTAACTGGAAAAGATTGGACTGAGCATTGCCTTCAATCGCAGCTTGGACTGCAGCTAGCTGGTTTTGCTGCTGATTTACCTGATCTTCCATTTCTCCTAGTTCGATTTAAGCAAACGTGTATTTCGTGTTTCACAGTTTTAACAGTGTTAAAAGTTATCAAGGTACGCACAGTTATCAAAATCCACAAAATACCAAGCAGACGAGTGCGGGGTGTGAAAACTTCTGGCTAACAGTAACACGAACGTTTATTTTGACTCGTTTCAACACGCAAACGACGATGCGCAGCCAGTTTACGGAAAATACGCAAATCCACGAGAAAGACGATAATCGGGATAAATACCAAAGTTATTGAAAAAAACTTTCTTGCAATACTTATAAAGATTCGCTCATTAGAGTGATATTCTGTATCGCAAATGTTTATATTACAGTCTAACTTCTTGAATATGGATTTCTCTGAATATAAACAGGAATATAAGATGTAGAGTACGGGTAAAATGTTCAAAATTAAAGTTTCCAGGAAGGCTAAACACCTTCAAGACGGTAGACAGTCAAGAAACGACCCTCGGGAGATGATACGAGAGATGACCCACACTGGCCACCAATGTAATACCACTTAAAGGGGGTATCACCTGTGTGGGTTCGTGAAGGCGTATGAATTTCAAAATGAATATCAATAAACTTACGACCTTGAAGTCTTTGTATCTTTGTAGAATCAGACACGACACGAAGGAACGGATTTTCTTGGTCAACGCTCTTTGATATAAAAACCACGATTTACAGTTCTTTACAATATTACACGGAGCAGTTCGGCTCACAGCAGTTCGGCTTAAAATTATCTTAATTCACAGAGCAGTTCGGCTCTCTTAATATTCAGAGCAGTTCGGCTCTCTAATTACTTACTACGCGAGCAGTTCGGCTCGAAACCTATTTCAACTTAATCTCAACTTTTACTTGAAAACTATCTTAGAAAACAGGGGCGGGAAAACTAATAAATACGATAAAGTAACGGAAGTGCTGAAAGTGACGGGAAGGACCATATAGGGTAAAAACTGCGGGTAACTAATTAAATTGAACCAATAGTAAAGCGATTAAAAATAAATAATAAACCTAAGAGATGCGTGTGTGACCTAGCCAGTGCTAATTGTACAGGCTCCTACGCGAGCAAACTTAAAGCTAACAACGGAAACAAATAAGAAAGGTGTTCGTAAGTGAATAAACAACAACTAACAAAACTAGATGGCTAAATAAATTGTCAAAAGTTTCAAAGTCAAATGCGCAGCAGCATGCGCGTCATCGTGTGCTCGCAAAGGCACATGGGTATCACAGCAGTATTCTAACAAATATCTGTTTCTTGGGGCATGAAACCCTAAGCCTTTAACCATATTGCAGCTGATTCCAACAATTATATTTCATTTATGGATGTAGTAGCTTGCAATAATCTTTTTGATTGATGATTGATATGGTTTATAAGTGATCATATTTCAACCATATTTCAACCTGATCCTAAAACTTATCACACTGGGGAACCTCTTCGCATTACTGTGGAAAACTTACTCCACACTACTGATGGTATCCCTCACACAGTTGATTGCATCCCAACAGTTTTGATGATACCCCCACAGTATGAACATTCTCCACAGTACACTGCACAAACGATCTCCGGGGTGCTAACCCGAAAACTAATGTCGTAAACCCTGTTTGGAGTACTACATTGCTCTGTTGTTTGTAAAAACTGCAAAAGATATCTTTAAGCACTTGTATCCATCACCAGCTCTATAACCGAGATGTGATTTCTTTCCCAATATGATCCCAGAAGGCATTGCGTTGTGAAATTGATATCATCTATTCAGCCTTTGTAAATTTGTTAGCAAATAGTAGCTATGACACGAATAGCCTTGGAAACCTGTTTATTCACTTATTTGATGTTTTTGGGATATAATTCATTTAGCCTGCACAAACAATAGTATATACTTATAGAATCCCTCTCGCCACATCAACTAATACCGGTAATTGCCATTCATTATATCCATGACAAAACTACGGGCAATTAAATGAGTTTCGACTATCGCAAACAACCTGCCAAGTATATACATGCTATTGTCGAGCAACATCGCAGTTGCAGACCTGACGAATCTCTTATGGTCAAGTCAAGCGGAATGGCAGTCAGACTCATTCTGTTTTGCGTAGTTGCTGTGAAATGCTTCGTTGATTCTTCGAGTACATTTCATGTTCGGCATCACATGGGAAAATGCCTCGAGTTGAGAGCGGATAAGCTCGTGTACAGCTCGATATGCCGGGACCATTTTAGATGGAAAGGAGGTGCCAAACTGATTCATGTTCCCACAGACAAGTGCTTGGTACCGGGCGGAGTTATCGGAGGCAACTCTATACCCAGCAGCCGTGGCGTCCTGTTGACCAACAATTGCTCCGGCACAGACGCAATATTTCAATACAAAGAGAAGTATCATAAAATCAAGCACTTGATGACCGGACTCTGCCTCACACCTGGGGACGGCATTGGTAATGACCCACCTGATAACGCAGGCCTCGTCCTTTCATCGAGCTGCAGCGTGACTAAAGCAAAATACTGGCTCGTGCCACAAGTTTTGTACGTCGTGCGCCATTTCGGTGGCATGTGCTGGAAGTACAACAAAGCACAGAGCGTGATTGAGTTGATGAACACGTACGTCTGCGACAGATTCATGCAGCAGAACGGGAAACATTTGCAGCATTTTGCGACGGGGAAATGTGTCATTCCCAGCGGGGGATACCTCAGACTGACGTCCGACTGCTCACACCCAGAGACGAACTTTGATTTGGATGGTAATAGCATAATGCGTCAAACGACATCAAACAAATGTGTTTCCACTGGTCACAACACGGTCAGCCAGCCAGCCGGCGCGGATCTGCAGTTGATGTCGCATTGTCAAAACGCAGATGCAAATAAAATGCGCTTTTTCGAAGAGAAAAGTAAGTAATTATGTTAATCGAGGCTATATTTGAATTGAAGACTGTATTTACACAGCGCCAATCTGATTTCTAACAACTATGTTTCTTGTATTGATACGCCTTGCGTTAACGCTATACCTCTCTACCATTTAAGATTTGTGCGGCTAACCTTGAAAATTGTCCTGTTGGAAAGGAACCAAAACTTTAGCAGAAAGATACTTTATTGTTACAATCACATAACGGTAAATGCGAGTGAGTCTATAATGTAGGTTGGGGAGATTGATTCCCTTGTCGTCGTCCCACGAAAATCAAATCAAGTGATTTCCCCTTTGTTGTGAATCTGGTTAACGCTGGTTACTGCGCGATTCAATGCCACCGCAAATTAGCATGTTGATGGCTGCCATAGCTAAAAGTGTATTTCGTTGCTTTCGTTCCACGTGTTGTTACGAAATTAGAAAATTTGAAAGCAGTAGAATGTTAATAAGAGTAGTTATATTTAATGGACGACTTTTCTTTATGTGTAATCATATAATGTGTACTTAATACAGCAAGATTTTTCATTATGAATTGAATTTGCTAGAGAACGATGTAAGAAACAGTTTATCAATAGGGAATTATGGAACGTAAACGAACATTACGAGACTAAGAGTGTGATCGCCATAGACACAGCTTCAGCTGTTAAGTCGCATTTGTAGGTGGGGTTTGGGAAATGAGAATGATAAACATTTCCTCCTGCATTGCCCTCCATTCACCAATGCTCGTAGCGATCTCTTTGGTCACTTTGGAGATCTTCCGCTACACAACATTTCATTGCTAGAAAACAATCAATCTTTTTTATGCGCTGATGAAACTTGAACATTGTATCTCATAGAATTGTTCTGGAAGCAAAAACTAAGCAGTTCTAATAATCTAAATATAATCCAAATTAATCATCCTGTGCTGCATTATTTTTTCGGCTTTGATATCTTTTGTTTTAAGTTACTTTATTTGTTATTATTGTTGTGTTTCAATGGCGTAAACAGTAGAAATGTAAGCGCCCTTCATGTTGGGGAGCAGACGACCTTGTGCCTTTCACAACCATTGATGTCACATTAAAACGTTGCTTTACATTTAGATTAGGTTAGGTCCTATATAAGAGAAACGCTTCTCATGATGAAGTGGTGAGTCATATCAGTTCAAGTACAGCAGGAACGTCTTACCTGACCATTCCAAATTAACATATTAAAACTGCCTATTTGAGCATTAGCATCTGCCCAAAATGAAGTTAGAGCTGCTCATTTTTGAAATTGGGACGCTTTAAGATTACCCTTGAGATTACCCTCTCGTTTGCCCCCTCTTCGTTCGAGGCCCTTATACCCCAGAACTGACTTCAAAATAAAGACTGGATCGAGCTTCCGTTTGTTTCTGGAGTCAAATGCTTGAAGCCAATCAATTTGGCTTGAGATCAAACCTCCAAGTATGGCTGCCAAATACATTTCATTGACCTGATCGTTTTTTAACTATAACTGAACGATTTTCAGTCTTCAACTTATTTTTAAGACATTACGACAAGTAACAAAGCAAGCAACACGCCCTTGTGGAATTCAAGGTATTTAGTTGAGCCTTCCAATATGGCTGGCAGAGTTTTCACTTTTCAACAGCACATGCTCTATCCAGTTTCTATTTTGTGTCAGTGCAACTAGGGTGCTGTTCAGCCGGTCAAATAATCTTCTTTCTTTTTCAAGACATCTTCAAGATCAGCCTAATTTCAGAGTCGTGTAACGACGGAAGTTACGGCACCAACTGCGCTCTGCGCAAGGGACACATCAACATAAATGGCTACCAATACTCTCCAAACATCCGTGGAATAAACATTGCAGTATTCGATTACCGCAGTGGAATACTAGAGCAAAAGAGTGGATTCGACGTCTTTAACTCTAACAGTGCAAGAAACGCGCTGGTGCTTTTCTTAAATAACCTCCCGAGTGGTAAACTTTTGTTCATGTCCATGAAAGATGCCTTACCCAGTTCATTTGGCACTAGTTTAGATTCTGCACTGCAGCAGCGAGGCGTCCCAATCTCGTTTGCGTCATCCAACAGACCTAAGCAGAGGTGCTCAATGGCGACAATTGCATTTACAGGACCGAATCGCAAGGCATGGGAAGAGTCGGTCGTCCAGCCAGGCTGTAACGGACCATCGAAAATAGAGAAGACCATCTACGCCTTCAGGGACTTCAAAGGTATCGATGATTGCTCTGAAGAGCTCGGTTTACGCACCGGCAAGATCAGAGATGAGCAGTTTTCGGCAGAGTCTTTCTCTGGGTCCGATTCGAAGGCTTTCTATGCGCGACTTCATATGAATATTCGAGGCTGGTGCGCAGCAACTGACTCACTCAACCATCACCTTCAAATCGATCTTGGAGGTACAAGAATGCTAACCGGGATAGCTTTGCAAGCTCATGGGACGTGGTACGGTCGCCACTATCTAACCAAATTCAGCCTGCAGTATTCGTTGGATGGCAGCAACTGGCTGGACTACCTGGATGAAGCCAAAAACAAGATGGTCTTCACTGGTCTTGGGAGAGCTATAGTTGGAGAAACTAAAGTCAACTGGTTCTCAAGAACACTAGCTCGACATGTAAGGGTGGTGTCTGTGGAAAGAGACCCAAATTATCCAGATGCCTTTTGCATACGCATGGAGCTGTTTGGATGCTCGGCTAGTGGTTTATCCTTCGCAGAGACAAACAAAAAAGATAAAGATAGATACATAATGCAGCAGTACAGCAACAAGGTATCATTCTTTGGAATTCCACCACTCGACAGGAATATTCAAGTGCGCTTTTCTGCTGCAGCATCTAATACCACTTTGGGAGAGGAGATCGATCAGTATAACATTGCCGGCATCGTCACTAAAGTCGTCCGAAACAGCAGTGTAGTGGCAGGTGCTGGCAAAGTGTACAGGATGCAGCACCCTACCAGCGGGACAACCTCAGCCTTCAGATTTACTTGCAGCTTCGACTCCGGTGTTTATAATGAAGTGGAAATAGAAATCAAGAACAAGGTAACGTATTTCGCTTATTACCGGGGATGATAAGACACATACAGTGTGTGCCCGACAAGAAGATTGATATCCAACTCCATGACAGGACCTTGTTTTTATTGTTTTTCCGTTTTGGCTCACACTGTTAGTAATTAGGACCTCTATCCGAGATATGCCTAGAAGTCCCTTATTTTGTAGTCCCTGGTCTCGTTTCTTGTCTGAAAATGGTGAAATTTTTTAAAGGTAATTTGCTTCAAAAAACTCAAGGACGGAGTATTAGTTTCGTAAATTTGACTCCAGGATAGGGTACTTTTTTGAATTTTCCAGCGGCACATTCCCGTACATTATGAAGTCAATAAGAACCCCTTCCCCCAACTCGATAATCGTAGAAAACATCGACATAATCGTATTTTTCTTGAAGATCATCGATGCCGGAAAAGATTCTGGCTTGCAGACATGGAACATATACAGTTATGAAGGAAACGAAAGCATTCGGATAATTGGTAGTGATCTTGCCATCAAGCGAGAATCGAGCGACAAAAGTATGTTGGCCTACAGCATCATCAAATCGCCAAAGATGGAATATGAAAATGGCGGGGAATTCAACTTCAGCCTCTCCATCAAGCACCCGGATGGTAAAAGCTTTGCAAATGCCTACCAACTGCAGCTTGCTGTTTACTACGACACCAACTACCTCACGTTAACATCGTTCAGCAATGTGGAAAAAGAAAAGTTCATGATGCCACCCACGCGAAATTCATCAACGCCTGGAGTCGTAAGTTTCCATACTGACGAACTCGGGCTTCTGACCAACCACTTTATAGATTTCAAATTCAAGTTCAACTTCCCCAGTCAGATTTTCAAAGGCAACAATTGCGAAGGCGCAGTAATCACGGAATTTTCGTATAAAAACAATCTGGTCAAGTATGGTGGGAGGATCAATAACACTTTGGACAAGGACATACCGTACAAATGCAGGTTTCCGGGCAGACGAAGCCTAATGACTACTACATCCCGAATTACGGTGCCTGGATTCAGCATTCTCTTTGATGACGTAAACAGCAACCTGTACGTCTGCAAAAGAAGAACCGAATACTGGGAGAGGAATCTTCCCTTCTGTTTCGTGCATGATGTTAGTAAGTCAACCTGGCGTGGCATTCCCAATATGGCGTCAGTAGTCGGCGTTGACACCAGTCAGAAAGTGCTATTCGGTATCGATCGCAATGGCCATGGGTATGTAAGTTTGAGTGACAATCTAAAAACCATTTTGCACGTGGACGATGACGAGTGGACCTCGATACAAAGCCAGCCTCATGTTCGCAAAGCCAAGACAGCAATCGATGTAAAGTCACTGCCCATTGCGCCAGACGCCTCTTGGATGTTTCCGGCTTCGGGTACACAGATATGGGCGGCAACTAACACAAAAGTACTGAAGAAAATAACCGGTCAATGGACTGGTTTCTTCCACCTTTGAATTAATTTTTACTTTTATTTGTTACAGCATAAGCTAATTTGCTAATAAGATCTTATCTTGTTGCACTGTCAGGCAAGAGCGTTCAGGCAGGGCTAGCCCCTCCGTCGGAAGATAAATTATGCTTGAATTTTTTTTTCGGAGCGAATTTTTTAAGTTTTGGCTAAGTAAAAAACACGATTACACCATTTTGATAGCATTTTTAGCCAATCTAACGGGTGTAGCCACCAAAATTTTCCCGGGGGAGTACCCCCGGACCTCCCCATTTTTCGGCTCGCAACGCTCGCCTTCGGTCTCCAGTGCCCTTACAATTCCTTGTCGCCCCCTAGCCCTATCGTTCTCTAAAGAAATTAGCCCCTCCGTCGGAAGTGCTAGCCCCTTTGTCGGAGGAAACCTAGCGCCACCACTGATTTAAAGGCCCCAGAAATGGCTGAGAAGGTTGCTGGGGCTTTACTCTTTGGACTTTTAGGCTTACTGCACGACTCTCAGTTTTCCGCATTGAATTGAATTACTGTAATAGCTTTAAACTTTGTATGGGTGACGATATAGAAATCAGAAAACATTGAACAAAATAACAGGGCCATTTTGAAATATGCCCCACCTTTCAAAAACTCTTAACAGATACCTTGTGCTAAGGGGAGGGGAGGAAGAAAAACACGAGTAACATATTATGGTCATCGGAATAAGATAGTTGAGAAGATGAGGAGAAAGCTGTGTTGTTTTAAACAAAGCATCTGATTATTTCTCATCAAATTAATCCAGAAAATATCTTCATCTTCGACTTTGAGAAAATGGTCAATTGCTTGAACTAAAGGAAACTGGAAATAGTGGCGGTAATTTGTCGCAGCTGGCGGATAAAGCAACCGCCATGGGGGCTATGAGTTGACGTATTCTATTGTCTCAAGCATTCTAATTGGTTGAGAAGCTGTTTTTGAAGGACGGTGCTGATTGATCAAAACATAATTTACCCTTTTCTTTTACCCTTGTCAACCGGAAACCGAAACGAGATTGAACTTGATCTGAGTTTCAGAGCATCTTTCACCTAATAGTTTTTACGATCACCTGGGTATTACCCTGCCACTCGTAGGAGAATTCCCTACGTACTTTACTCAAATCCCTCATCATCTAAAATCATAGAGCTACACTCTTTTTTTTATAAGAATAAATTTTATAAGAATAATGAGGCTCAAAATCAGTGAAATTTAAGAATATTTTAAGAATATTGCGAGGCTCAGATCTTATGGAAAAAAAATTTAGCAAGTATTTTTTTACTTCTGAATTGGTGTGTTTTTACAGGAAATGGTTTAAATACACTCTCCAAAATTTTGATGCAAGTATCGATGAGCTCTGTTTTACAGGAAATAAGAATATTGTTCTGTTAGCCACCATATTTGTAATACTGTAGGTGTGCGGGTTTTTGGCATTTATGACATAATAACTATTTATTGCTATATCCGTGTTTTCTGCCATAAGAATAATTTAAGAATATTCCGAGGCTCAAAACAGCAAAAATTAAGAATATTGAGGCTCAGAAAAAAATTAACTATTCTTATAAAAAAAAGAGTGTAGGAGGTAAGAGCTTGAAAAGTAGTAAAGCTTTCCACAAATTAATTAACAAACACTTTTCAAAGAATTGAGCGACACTGGAAACGTAATATTCCATCTACTTTCGGAACCAACTAGAAAATAGGTTAATAAACTCCGTTCACACAATTTGTCTAAAACTCCCTTCCATGTAGAAGGAGAACCATTCTTGCATCTTCAAACTTTATTTTCCAAATTCCGGGAAAATTGGAGATTTTAGAGGAAAATGATTTATTGTAGTAGAAAATAGGGAAAAATTTGAAATTTGGCCATAGGAGAAAGTAGGGAATTTTAGCATCCAGAAGAGTGACAAATAGATATAGAGTGGCAGCTCTGACTGGATGTCAACATCACTGACAGTTCAAAAGTCCATTCTGCAAGAAGATTTACCGTGAGGAAGTCAGCAACTGATTTCATCTCATTCCGGACAGAAACTTCAAGGTTTTAATCATCAAAAATGCACACCAAGCAAAGAGAGGTTACAAGGCTGTAGCTGTAACATGTTAGAGAAAAGTATTTAGACAGCAGCAACTATTTTCTGTGGCCCAAAAGGTAGGCCTAGGCCAAGTGTTAAACTTGAAGTACAGACAGAGCCAACGTTAGGAATCAAATCATGCATTGTGGAAATCTTTTTCGCCAAGTAACGGAATTTACATTGTTGACATTCATTGCCTATTCCAACAGCATTTTTTTGTCCACTGAAAGCTGGGCATTTTCTACTACAGTAGCCAAGTTGTGCATGTTCATTGTATTTTTAATGCTTCACACTGCAGAGCAGTTCAGATGCACATCGAGATATCGTGATAAAATATTGTTCCGCAGAGTTCCGGGGCAAGGCATCCTTACAGCCGCTATACTGGTTTGCGCTGTCTTCATGAAACACTTGCAAGTTTACACAAAAATAGGAGATGATGTTTCAACTGATTTGCTACTGATTTACGTGAGAATCGGACTAGCCCTGACACTTTCTGCTCTAATGATTGGGGCTTTTTTCATCCTCCAAATCGATATGACGTTTTTCAGCCTAGTGGTGCTATTTTCATGCTATTTTCTGCAAGACTGCATCACAGAAGCTCCCGTTTTCATACCTTCAATTGCTGTTATTATATTTCTAGCTTTGTTTTGGTTTTTGAATACCTTATGCCCAAGAAGCTTTACTATCGGAGAGTCAGCAATAATTTGCCAAGGAGTAACTTATTTCCTCACAGACTTTCTTTTGTTTTTCATAAAAAGAGCAAATATTTCAATTTCAACTGATATCACAAACTTGGTAGCTACGATAAGAAGAAGTGAAAGCCATGCACTGGTATCAGCACTCCTCTTCTCAACACTCGCTATCACGTTATTGCTCAGTCCTGTCTTCTACTGTTTTGCAAAATATGCAAAAACAGAGAAAGATTATATTGTGTACAGTTTCGCATTCTATGTTGGCATAGTTCTTAATGTTGCTGCGATATTAATACCAGTTGTCTACATAGTTCTTGGGGATCCTATTTTCAAATTCCTTTCATCGTTTGTCAATATATCTTCACTTGCATTGGTTGCATACTGGCTTATCCTCCTGGCATTGTCAGCAGCTATTCTCATTTGGCATGCAGACTGCAAGACTACCAGAACAGCAAGATTGATACCTAACATCATTGTTCGAAAATCATTCCACTTCATTGCCGTTCTAATTTATGTTCCAGGAATACGGTTTTATCCAGATCTAATGAAAGTGGCATCTTGTCTAGCAGTGTTGCTTATGATAGTCCTGGAATACGTGCGAGTTTTTAAGATCTACCCGTTTGCAAATCTGATTCATAAATATATGATTTCGTTTGTGGATGAAAGGGATAATGGATGTGTGATTGTTACCCACATATATTTGCTACTTGGCTTTTCTGTGCCGATCTGGATGTTTTCATTCATTTTGGCCCCTTCCCCTATGTTTTATCTCATCCCATATGCTGGAGTCATTTCTCTTGGTTTTGGGGATTCTTTTGCTTCAATAATTGGAACTATATATGGAAAGATTCGCATACCTGGTACAAAGAAGACAATTACAGGCACTGCTGCATGTATCGCTAGTCAATTCATTGCCTCATTGCTCATTCTTGCTTTGTATCATTTTCATATCTCATTAGTCGAATTGCTGAATTTGTTTCTCTGCATGCTTTTTGTGGGGTTCATTGAAGCCATTACTTTACAAATTGACAATCTGATAATGCCCCTTGTTTTATATTGGGCACTGATAGTAGCTGGTAATTCTAAATGACTTGTTAGAGATTCAAAAAAATTAATTATCTTCATTTGAATACTATTCTGGATCCTATAAGGGGATACTCCTAGACGGGTGAAGTCCTTCGTTAAATCAATATCATGGATGAAATTCAATGATTGGGGTCCAGAAATCCAAAGAAAGGAAGAATCTGGTGCATTTCTTTAGTGACCCATTCAAAGACGAAGATTTGTCATTTTAATGAATTGGAAAATATTTAGTAATCCAACTAGATTCAAATATCAGGGATGCCCGAGATATTTAGCTTGATACACTCTTTTTTTTATAAGAGCAATTTTATATGAACATGAGCATCAAATTTTGCCAAAACTTAAGAACAAGCTAAGAACAAAGCGAGGCTGACAAGTTGAAGGTCAGTATAAGAATTATACAAAATAGCCATGAGACTGACAAATAATTACTAAAAAAACAGATTGATAGCATACAAACATATCATGGTGAACAGAGTCCACATTTAAGCCAATTAACAACAACTGATAGAGCTTCACATCATTAGAAAGTAAGAACAATTTAAGAAAATTTAAGAATGAAAATGGACAAATATTTAAGAACAGCCAGCTTGAAATCAAATTTACTAGTTCTTATAAAAAGAGCGTACTTAGAGGTTAGTAAAGAAATGGTGTCATAGACTCCCTGTATTGAAAGATTCTGTTAACAAATCAACCATTTGATTGATTTTAAGTAAATATTGTTGTCATTCTCATACCGAATATAACAATGTTTTAAAAAGCCATTCCTATTTCGATTTTCTTTTGATTGGCAAAATTTTCAGACGGCTGAACATAATATTTTGCAATGATTATTTACCTTGTCCTTGAGTTGATGCGTGTGTGCCAGTGTGGCGTAGATAAAGGGGCTAGGGGGCGAAAAACCACCCTGTAGAGCTAAAGAGCCGATTTGTCGGAAAATTACTGATCTTGTCGGAGAATCATATAAATGTATATTTCTAGTATCTAAGTGATAGTACACCCCGATGAAATTCTTCGAAAAGGATCTTTTCTCGAAAAATTCAGTGTCTCGATGATATGAAAATCTTTCCTGGTTTTTAATACTTTGGAATTCTATGAGGGTGAAGTTGTTCAAAGATATGACGAAGATGTGCTCCAGTTCCTGCAGATATTCAATGTCATGTCGTCTTTCGAGAATACAGCGACGTTGTTGCGATTAGCCTTCACCCTCCAAGTGTCAACAGCCCATGCCGAAAGAGCATTCATTTGCTTGGAGCAAGTCAACACTTAATTGAGATTTGAGAAGTGCATCGTCCGAGGACCGACATTCTTGTCTAGCTTGCATCTCGATCAATAGAGAAACTGTGACTAAAATTCATCTGAGAGAATCAGAATTAGAATTTTAAAAAGAAAAAAAAGCCCGAAAATCGTTGAATAACTAAATTTCGACACTTCACTTAATTAGTAATGACAAGAGTTTATTTTCTGTTAAGTTCACTTCTATTTATCTCCCTATACTAGTATCCGTTTTGAAAAAATAAAAATGCTTATAAATTTCGGCCGGAAAATCTGAGTTTCTAGAACCCCCCTCCCCCGCTATAAAATTTCCTATCCACATCACTGGTGCTTGCGTGGATGCATTGATAAATTTGATACATTTGAAGAGTTTGGCAGGGCCCGCATCAGGACAACGGTCTCATGTGCGTCCTCCTTGCTCGAGTCGAGCAGCGAGTTTCTGTTTCCTGCAGTATACCTCGAGACGGGTGGTGTGTCTGGAATATTCTTTAGGTACTGAGCAAGGGTCTTTTTGAATTCTTCTAGCGAAGTTATGGTATTGAGGGACTTCGGTAAAAGGTTCCAGAGGCGGGAAGCTTTTATCTTGAATAAGTTTTCGTAGTCTGTTCTGACTGCAGCTTGTGAGTTCTGGTTAATAGCAGGGAGAGTAATCTTTATCCCTAGCCGGCTGTTTTTGTAAAACACCAAACCAATTGTGTTCGGTACGAGGTCGTCAGCCATCTACCAGTTATGTATGATACAGTAACTTTCACAGCGCCTCTGGAGAGATTGGAGGTTGAGCTTCTGTAGCCGTTCCCAATAGTTCAGGCTTCGGGATCCTGCGATTTTTCTGGTAAAGTTGCGTTGGACACTTTCCAGAGCGTTGATATCTTTTACTTTGCTGGGATTCAAAACCGGGCAGCAGCATTCAAGCTTAATTCTTACCATTATCATGAACAGTGTCAGCATGATGCAGGTTGACCAACCCCTAAAGACGCTGAGTACCCATACAGTCATTGTCTTCCCACTCTGCACTGTCTGCTCTATGTGAGGGGTACATGATCGGTTGCTTGATAGAATTACTCCCAGGTCCCTGACGCTTGCTGTTGGAGTGATAATGTGCTCATTAGAAGTGGTGTACTCTCTACAATGCCCAATGAAGGGCAGCTGACGGATGAGCAATGAGATGTTCAGGACGTAGTTGAGGACCTCAAATTTCTTCTCGTGGAGCTGCATGTTGTTAATTTTTGACCACTCCATGACAAGCCATTGTTCTTCCTGCAGTAAAGATACATCGTGCATCCCACTTATGGCTTTGACTAGCTTGGTATTATCTGCGAAGCCTAGTCTTTTGCTGTGTAGCAGTACATCATTTATATGTAAAATGAAAAGAATTGGCCCTATGAACGTTCCTTGAGGGACTCCACTGATGAAAATGCGGATTGAAGACTTTTTCTCTCTATAACAACAATCTGTATTCTGTCTCGCAGAAATTCCTCTTTCCAGTTGTAAAGTTTTCCTTTGATGCCATACTTTCTCAGCCTTGCCAACAATATGTTGTGGTCAGCCTTATCGAAGGTTTTGGCGTAGTCCAGATAGATAATATCTATCTCCTCTCCTTTATTAAGGCACTCAAATATATAATCAACCTGATCAATAAGCTGAGTGAGGTAGCTCCTACGTTTCCTGAAACCATGTTGACTCTCATTGAGCAGATGATTTTGCTCTAGATATGTTACCATGTGGTTTCGGATAACTCTCTTTAAGATTTTAATGAGGTGGGAGGTTATAGAGACTGAACGATAATTTGTAGGTTCAGTCCTGTTACCCTTTTTAAAAAGGGGTGTAATATACTAGGTCTCAAGCATGATGGGATTGTTGCACTTTCGAGAGACTCAGCTGACATCAGCTTCAATGACACTGCTAGCTGCTCCCTGCAGCAAATGAGGATCCTTGCAGGGATATCTCCATCCGGTGTGGCAGAGTAAGGGTCTAACTCCTTGATCGCTGCAACTTTGTTTTCTTTAGTGAACTCCAAGCTGGTCAGATGTGAAATGCCATCCAGGTTAGGCTGAAATTTGTCCAGACACTCCGTGACATTTGCATCTTTTGGGTTGCTGAAAGCTTTGAAATACTGTTTTTGAAGTAGCTCTGCCCTTAGCATCAGTAATCAAACTTCCATCTGTATCACGTAGTGGTGCTATAGATGAACTAGTTTTAGCGAAGCGCTTTGTGTAGCTGTAGAAGTACCGTGGATTTGTTTTCACAGCCTTAGCTTCCCGGGCATCCAAATCAATTAGATGGCCTTACTAATATCGCAAGCCAGATGATTAACCAACCTCTTTAGCCAACTTAGGTAGATTTTGAGAAGTTGGATTTTTCTGCTTCAGGTCAGCGATTTGAGCGTTCAACTTTCGGCGTTAGCGTTTCAGGGTGAACATCTCCCTGGCAGCGTTGCTGTGACGTGCTCTGTGCCCCCTAATTTTAGCTGGAACATTTTGCAACGTGATTTGAAGAACAGTTAATCTAAACAGTTTCAGAAACAAACTTCCATCAGTGTAATCCTCACAAAACTGATAAAGATCATTCCAGTTCACTGTTGATAGCTCTGGATTCATAGCAGTGAAATCAGCTTTGTGATAGTTCACTGCTCGGAAGGATAATGCATCCATGTCCTGCTGGCTGTTAGGACGCTGCAGGTGCCATGCTAGTAAATTACAGCCTAAAACTAGCTCGACCAACTTGTGGTCTGACAAGCAGGTAGGGCTGATGTTGGTCTCCACCACATACTGAGCCTTGTTAGTAATGACAAGATCAAGAATATTTTGTGATGTTGTAGACTACTTAACCACTGGTGTTAAGAAATTAAAGTCGATGAAATTTACTTATAGCTCCTCTGATTCCTCCCGCAATGATGAACTGAAATCCCAGTTTACATTATGAACGTTGAAGTCACCAGTGATATATGTATATCGGGGATTCGGTTGATACTGAGTTCATCAATTTTACACTGCATCGCAGCAATTAAGTCTTTCAAGTCCGGGGGTCGGTGGTATGAAGGATAGGCTTATCTGCAAGCGAGTTTCTATACATATCACTACAATCATCACATTTGATCTCAAACAAAGCCTCAATCTTGAGGATGATGCTTCTGAAGGTTCTGGTACAGTTTCTTTTCCTCCCCATCACGGGGTGTTAAACCCAAGAGCATGGCACATTCTTCAAGGGGGCCTGCCTTGGATGATTTCAGATTCTTGAGGTTAGTTTTGTAGCTCTGGTTCGGATCATATGAGGGGAAAACTTTTCTAGCAGTAGGGGCGGCAACATCTAGTATTCTCCCAGGACAAGTTCATTCTTTTCGGTTTCTTCTTCCACCATTTTAGGATCTCAAGAGTCAAACCAATCGTCGACGTCAGGTCGATGTGATCAATCAATTTAGGCCTGGGCATGAACTGTATGTAGCAGTTGTTCTTCTCACGAGCTACCATCAATCTTCACTGCATTTTGTTGCTATTAGACTTGGAAATGCCTGGTTTATACAGGGTTGGGAAATCGATGTGATTATTCTCTGTGTTTCGTGTAGGTAATCAATCGCTTTGCAAGTGAAAATCAACATCTTTTCACATTAAAAAAACAGAGCTTCTGATTTTCTTGAGACAATTTTTCAGAAATAGACGGTGTGTTTATAGGGAAAGCACCTAAGGTGAAGATGTGGAGGGGGGAACCGAAGCTTTCAGCTTGCTGTTGACCTTCTCCGAGTTACATTTCCTGATCTATTTGTTTTCAAAAAAACGGGTGTTTCAAAACACATGTTTTAAGATAACTTATGATACTAGTACTAAGTTGTTTAGTTGTTTTTCCTTCTAGACTTTACTAGATGTTATCTGAAGTGATTTAAAGTTACTTAAGTTTTACGCTTGCTCTTTAAAACTCAACGGTGTGGTAGATTGTTTAGTGGTGACTGTCAATGTTCAAGATTTTTCACTCGCTGGAAGGAAAATGACCGATGTTTGCTAAAACGACCGTAAAACTTGTCTTCTTGTGGGAGCCAGGCCGAAAACTCTGAGTCCCCGGAGAGCTTGATAATTTTCTCAAATTTCTCCCAATTTGAAGACCAGAAAAAAGCTGCTTTTTCAGCCTATAAAATTAAGCTGTCGCCTTCTTATCGTCAGAGGAAAAATATTTCCCCACTCACCACTCATTACTTACCTACACGTTTTTTACTTAATAATTTTACTACATCACTATTCGCTAAGATTTTTCAATCTGATAAAAATGAGCAAAATAGTAATATTGGGGGAAAAGAAAAGGTAGTTTCTTATATAGAAAAAAAACGTGTTTCAACTACTCTTCTATAAAATATTTCCCCTTTGCAAGAGACGTTTATTGAAAGAATTAAAAATGACAGGGGGCCTTTATTCCAAGGGTAATTGAAACGATATCAAATAGGGGGCCTCTATTTGTGGGAACATCCAAAAGAAAGGGGGTGTTTGATCGAAGCATTGCGGTAATGAGCAATCTGAATCTGAAACTGAATTTCATTCTGCCTGTAAGGGAGTCGTGAAGCTGCACATGCCGGAGACCTGTGGTGGAGGACAATAGCCTAACCAGAGCCAGTTGTTACCACTGTAATTGTTATTCACGTCGCAGCCTGCATGCATCTGGCCTACCAAACGCACAAACACACAAAGCTTCTAGCCATTCGTTGTTTAAATGGAAGCTACGCCCTCCAGAGAGAGTAAGCATCCCGCAATTAGCCCTACCTCGCCATAAGCCGGCTTCCCGAGAAAGGCAAGGATCAAGGATGGCATCCGGAATCGACCAAGCTATGCAGGCAACACACGTCGACAGCAAGGGCAAAGACCTCCGTGGCCTGCGAGATGTCGTTCAGGGCTACGATTTCGACCAAGGTGTCGATTATCACGAACTGCTGAAATCTTTCATGTCGAGTGGATTCCAAGCCACGGAATTCGCCAGAGCCATCAAGGAGGTTAACATAATGGTAAGACGACTGTGTAGAAGGGTCAGCAGATAGTTTAGGAAGCATCAACCTTATCTGAGGATTTTTCTGAAATTAGAAGTTTAGCCCCATCCAAGAGGCCCCCCCATAGTACCCCTGGATAACGGATTCACGCGTCAATTTTTCGTTTATCACGCCATCACGAACCTTAAAACAGAATTTTCACGATCTTTTCAATTCAATTATGCAAGAAATTTTTTTTTAACGACCAGAACGGTCACGCAATCACGCACTTGTGAATAACGACCTCATTTTCAACAAATCACGCTGCACGAAGGATTCTTTGATCACGGATTCACGAGCCGAAAATATCTAAATCACGAAATCACGCGCGAAAATATGCCAAATAACGCTTCACGTATAAATATGGGGGGGCCTCATCCAAACCCCCTTACCCTAAAAAACCAATCCCTGAGTAAATAAGTAAGTTGATGTTTAATCTACTAGCCTGTCAAAGTCCAGAAGCTTTATTTCCACAGCACAGGGGCTGCAGGGGTACGTGGAACCAGACCTGTAGGCAGGGGGGGTAGGGGGCTGGGGGCATTTGCCCCCCAATAACCCTAAAACCCCATTGTTCAAACATGGTCCCTAGTCTTTTTTGTTCTCAAACAATGGTTGCCCCCAATAATTTTTCCCTAGCTATGGTGCTGGGCAGAACCCTTATAAGATATTATAAATCCTGTAAGATCTTATGGAAAATCCTGTTAGATCCAGTACAATATCCTGTAAAATCTAATAAGATCCTATAATGGGATTTAATATAGAATCTTATAAGATCCTTTAAGATTTTTCACAAGGGTTGTGGATGGGAAATGCTTCACTTATTTGCTAGGGAGGTGGCCAATGAAATAGCATGATACAGGAGTAATATTTTCTGGATGAAACAAAAGCAACGGACTTTACTTAGCTTTCTTCAAAAAACAATTAAAATGAGATTATCACGTCTTCACTCCATTTCAAGCCAAAATTTTCAGCGACCTTTGATAAATTACAAGACTCAAAGGAGAAAAGGGGTGCATGAAAAGAGTGTCACAATTTGAAGGACTTTCGGACTTTTTGGTTTTAATTGCAATTAATGATATGCAGTAAGAAATAAGTTTCAAATGATGTTATTCCAAAATATTTTGGGTATTGAGATATCCTATAAAACTGAGCAAAGAGCTTCTGGAAAAGTTAATTGAGATTTAAAGCATAAGAAATGGACTTGTAGTCAAAACATTTTAGACAACATTCATTCAGACATTAACAAAATAAATACCATTTCAATTTCTTTGACCAAAAATCAAAGTTTTGCACTTCGCATTCATCTTCAAAGGCTTTGATTTATTTTTGTTCTTCCCACAAATTTGTTAAGGATTCTGGAAACATTGAGTAAGAATTATGAATGGCGAACTTATAAGCATTTGTTTAAGCCATCATTTGTGAAGATTGCTTCTGAAACATCCCCAATATGTGACTGATATTTCAGTGAACATTGATGTTTCGAACATTATTTGAATAGAGCAAAGAATCTCCCAGTCTTCGTACTAAGGTTGGAAGCTTGGAAAGGTGACCCCTGGCCCTAACAACAACAGTAGAGGTTTTTAGAAATTGAGATTAGAAAAAAATGCACTGACTGCAGTAATGGGAATAAAAGTAATAAATATAATAAAAAATCAGTGAAAGAAATAAAGTGGTAAGAAAGTTATAAAAAAGTATGTAAAAGTAGTAAAAGGCACTGACTGCAGATACTGGAGTTATACTTGAACATGATCCCCCGCCAGACTATTTTAAAGTGTTATCTTATCCAGAGTGAGGCAATGATTCATGTTTTGGATTAGATAATTCTTCAAAGCCATGTTTATAATAGCATACATTAATTGAGTTGATGATAAAACGAATATGCCGTGCCTTCAATTCCAGTTGAAGAAACGAAAGGAGCCCCTGGTAGATGATAGGCCGCATGTGGAAGAAGATGTAAAGCCAAAGACAAATTTGAGCATCTTCCTTGGTTTTACCTCCAACATGACGTCTTGTGGTGTGAGAGATGTGGTCAGGTTCCTCGCAAAGCACTCAATGGTAAGTTTTATATTTGTATCATGCTTTCATGTTTATGCCACAATTAAATTTGGTTGAGCAGGCCTCGTCTCATGAGGAACGCAGTCATGCCCCTTCACCTCATCACGCATCTAGAGCTTCTAAATTTTGTGTACTGCTCCACTGTCAAAAGAAGCCTAAAACTCACATCAAAGTTTTTCTATTCAACCCATTCCTGTGTTTTCATGAGATCGTCAAAGAGTGTTGTGAAGGCTTTGTGATTGATAGAGAAAATGTGTGATTAGCCTTGATGTTTAAGATTTGATAGGCGCATTTGAATACATCTGTTAAATGTACTAAGGTCTCTGGCTACCATTCAGCAAATATTTATTTGTATGTAAAATTGCATGATTAGTATACATTATGCTGGTTTACTTTTTGGAAATTTTTCATGGCTTCGTGAGCCTATTAAAAATGCAAAAAGATCCTTTAAAGCAAACTTTTCATGCTGTAATGTGATTGCTTTTCCGTATCTTACTCTATCTAAACTCTCTAGTTTACTTTTCAACCCTATATAGTGACTGCTCTGCAATAGTCCTTCTGGTTTGGGAAAGTAGTCTCCCTTAGACTGATCCGGTGTTGTTAAAGAGCCCAGAAAGGTTCATCTCTACATTTGGGACACTGTTGGTGCATTTTGTGAAATTGATATGACTCGGAGTGGTCAATCGAAAATCAGCTACGCCAATCTCAAGTTGTAGAGCACTGATATTATTATATATTTTTATTCCCGAGAAAATAAACCTTCGTGACCTTGGAGTTATAATGTCAAATGACTGTCGCTTCGATAATCACATATCAAAGGTAATTGAGTCCAGGAAATCGATGATGGCTTGGATTTTACGATCCTTCAGCACCAGAAAATAAGAACATATGTTATTACTTTGGAAAACATATGTTCTTCCGAAACTTGAATATTGTTCAGTTCTATGGTGCCCACTAAAAGCTGGTCTCATAAAGAAGATGGATTCTCTCCAATGGTCCTTTCTTCGAAAGATTAAGATGGACAAAAGCAGTAATAATGACTGGCAAGTCCTAAAGACCCTAAATCTTTACTCCACCCAACGAAGAAGAGAGAGATATAGAATCATATATGTTTGGAAAATAATTGAAAATATTGTACCGAACGTAAACGACTCTATTCATTGGTATCAACACGTAAGACATGGAACAAAATGCAAAGTGGATATGGTCCGTGGTCAGTCCACAACTATTCAACGGCATAAAGATGCAAGTTCCTCGATCCATGGTCCTAAACTTTTTAATGCTCTTCCAAAAATAATACGAAATATTACTGGAGAAAGTGTTGACTTCTTCAAAAAAAAACTAGACTTGTTTCTCCAAACAATTCCAGACGAACTGCAGATTGTGGGTTATACAGCAAGTCGAAGAGCAGACACAAACTCAATCATTGACATGATGAAATTTTCTACTATAGGACTGGCACACACTGCCAATCCTTAAGAATTATTTCTTAGAAACCTATTCAATAGGATTCAATATGATAGGATAGACTGAATCAGAGGTTGTTGGTTCAAATCCTGTTTGGGTCCCATTTTCATTCTCACAAATCAATTGGAGAAGTCTAACATCGTAAAGTTTTCCTTTCAATGAATTCTCTATGGCTTTCTATGTGGATGCCAAATTTCTTTTCAAAAATTTTGCTATTTTTTAAGTCTTTAAATTTTGCTATTTTTTAAGTTGAACATTCTTCCTGTGAAAGTTCATTTTTTATTTCAATATGAAAAGTGAATGTTATTGTTTTTAGATCGACTGCATAGTGACTACAGCCGGGGGAATAGAGGAAGATTTCATCAAATGCCTTGCACCCACCTATGTTGATGACTTCCACTACAAAGGAGGTGAATCCAGAAAGCTTGGGTTGAATCGGATCGGTAATATCATTGCACCCAATAACGGATACTGCCAGTTTGAGGATTGGATCAATCCTGTTCTGAAAAAGATGTTGGAGGACCAGGAAGACAAGGTAATTTGAATGTTTGCTTCAATCGTCCCAATCAGAATGAGGGCTGGCTATATGGAGATGAGCTCATCCAGCAAACAGGCTCCCTCATTCGTCACAATGGAATGGCAGCGATGCCTAAGTGGTTAGGTAACTCAACCCTTGTTCAAAGAGTCATTGGTTTGAAACCACCTTCAGACCTGTCACATTAAGTGTGAGGATAGAATTAGCCAGGTTTCGGTAACTCTAGGCAAAAGTGCCAAAGGAGTTGCATGGGGTGGTACACTACTCAATAATTGGGTCACACTACTCAATAAATGGACCTATTCAGTGTGCCCTTTGCGCATAAAGCGTTATCTTATGAAGATGGTAAGCGTATTTCCCTATCACCTATCACATTTGTAATAGGTATTACCTGTGGAAAACTTGCCTTTGGAAGAGGCCTAGCTTCTTTTCTTAATCCTTTGGTGTCTTCTATTTTCAGCCAGTCAAGCAGGCTGGCATGCCTCTTAATGTAATAGCAATTGCTATTTTGTGTGAAAAGGACCGCAAGGGTGGGCCAGCCTGTTTGCCAACCAGTCCCTTTCCAGAGCTACCCTGTTTTCAGAGCAAGCCTGCCTAGACACAAAGGGACCAGCTCACCATTCGCGGAGCTTGCTTCATGATTCATGATTTATGTAATATTGACCTCAAAGGCAAGCTAGCCCCTTTGCCAAGCCAGCCTGTTCACCATTCCAGCTTGCCTAGCATAATTAGGCCCTAAGTCATAAACCAGTTGTTCTCTTTACTTTTACTAAATATTTCAAAGTTAACTGATTAGCATGTTGAAATCAATGTTGTCAAATGCCCTATTCAGGCCTTTTCATGATAATATACCTCCAGGGTGGCAAATGACTCTGGTAAATGATTTTTTGAAGAGCAATTGCCCTTCAACATTTTCTGTCTTATGGGTTTCTACAAATTCTAGAGATATAAACCAGTCCGAAATGACTATGTGACGTCAGGAAAAGGAAGTGCTCGATAAAAGTGAGATAAGAAGTTTAAATATTTTGTAACAAATTTTTCGAAGATAAAATACGTCTTTTTATTAACAAGGGCTCTGGTAACTGATTGGGCCTGCCTTATTTAAATCAAGGCAAAGAAAAAGTGTGCAATTCTATCATCAATGTTTGAATACCAGTGTTCCAAGGCAGATCTTTTCATGGAAGAGTTTTGAACAGCTTTCATAGAGGCCACTCACCATGAATGGAATATTACACCTTGGACACACTGAAAGTAGTTAAAGGTGTAGCAATACTGTGGAAGATGTTCATGGGATGGGTAGTGTAAAGTGACATGGTTATGCATTTTGAGCACTCTTTTGCTTCAACAATATAATTGATAATTCATTGTAGCAGTAATTTCTAAAAACTTCAAGAGAAGTGATTCTAGGTACTAAAATTTGAAGATGAAGGTACCTAAAGGAAGTAATTCTTATATGCAGGATTTTACTGCTTTGCCCCTCCATTCTGTTGAATTAGACAGTCTCAAGAGTTTTCTTTTTATCTCATGTGACATACAGAATGTGAACTGGACACCCTCGAAAATGATAAACTTCATGGGTAAGGAAATTAACAACGAAGAATCAATTTATTACTGGACTCACAAGGTACGTTTGCGTATTGATTAAGTCAGTGTCTTTTTTTTACTTGACCATTGATGCGGCTGGAAGCCATCAACCATCAGTGTAGTATGTAGTGGCTTCCTTTTGCAATCAAAAATGATCTTGATTTTGAATAAGGATTTTTCTGATTCGTCACCCCAATGGAAGTAGAGTGCACCTTGTGACTAAGCATCAGTATTGCAAATTTTCTGCTTTTGGCAAAAGCAAAATGGTAGCACAACGAGGTGTGAAGGATTGCTTTCATGCTTTTGGCAATAATATGGAGTCTTTTAAATCTCATTCAAATTTTCATTTACGAGCTCTTCTTGTGATGCATAAGCGAGGTTTGGCTCCAAATTTTAGTTTAAAAATTTTTTAGCTGACATCTCGAAGAAGTCTTGCTTATGTGCAAGGAATCAAAACAAGCAAAGTCGGCTTTTGGTTTAGTTGATTGGAAATCAGGATAGTTATCAGACGAGAGGAAGGCAATTCATTAAAAATTCGCTCTTGATACCTCTCAATTTCTTTGATTGCAAAAGTTGTAGAATATATATTGCTTCTTCTCCTGAAAGTTTCTTCACTCAAAGTAATCAATGTACCAGTGACAATATCTTATCTAAGTATCAGTTGAAATCTTAGCCCGGGTTGAAATGCTGAGTCGAGTTCAGCCCATGCCGAGACTCAACTCGGCCCTTCTCATGTATACCCAATTAGGGCCTACTACATATTCAACAGATTTGAAACTCAGCCGTTGTTGAACTTAGCACGGGTCTAGTTTCTCATGCAGATAGCCTTTGGTTGTCTTGAAGTAACTTTTTTACTTGTATTTTCCTATCAGAACAAGATTCCTGTATTCTGCCCTGCAATTACAGATGGGGCCATCGGCGACTGTGTGTATTTCTTCTCGTATAAACATCCTGGTTTGAGGATCGATATTGCAGAAGGTAGGAGCTTAATCACTGCATTTCTGTGACTTTTTCACACTGAAATAGGAGGGGGCAAATGTCCCCTTCCTCAATTTGGCCTCCCCCAGTTATGGTGTTTTTGATCCCATGATATTATCCCTTACAAAGCAGTTATCAAATCATTGAGGAATCTTTTGTCGAAGAGGAATCGATAAGACTTATCATTGTAACATCTTGATCCAAAGCTTTGTCCAAGAAATCCAAAGTTATAGTCCCATTCTTTCAAATGCTTTTTGATCCTTCCATGTCGGCTGTTCCTATAAGATATATTTTATTACCTCCCGACTCTTTACATTGCTATATATGTGTCATTGGTTTGGGATTCAGGTAAAACCGATCTCATTCTTACGTGTTAAAACTAAAATGAATGCACTAATGTGGCCAAGGTGCTTTATTAAGTATCCTTAAAGGACAACCTCCGTGGATTCATGTCCGCGAAAGATCGTAGCGACGAACTGCAAACCATCAGCCAACTCAGCTGTTCCTCCTTTTGGCTTCAGTGAATGAGTGTCCCAGATATTGATTCGGCTTCAGGTCCTACGCTTGCAACATGTTATGAAATATTTGTACTGAATATTAAGTTTTCTTTTGTTGTTGTGCAGGTGGTTAAACCCTTGCAGCATTTCTTGCAGTATTTAACAAAATGTTCGAGCTCGTATATCGCCTGCGGTGCCGTTTTATCCGTTATTTGCACCAAAATTCTCAAAAACCGCATCAGAGCACATGAAAATGTAGCTGGCATTGTTGCACAAGGGAATGCAGTGTCAACAAGGAAACGTCGCGTGAATTGCTAGATGAAATGGTCAAACGTATGCAAAATTAATTGCAACATTGTAAAACAAGGTTTGTTTCTTCTCGCGATTAAAATTCATGCCGCATCAGAATTCATTGTTACACGGTGCAACATGGATGTCACACGATTTTTCAGCATGTTGCACGAAAATTTCGCACGAGTTTGACCAAGGTTTTACACGAAAATTTGCACGCGTTAGACCAAGGTTTTACACTAAATTTCGCACGCGTTTGATCAAGGTAAAAACTGCAGTACACGCAAACCTGTGTTGACAAATGAATTGGCTTGCTTGCTTGCTTTTTGTTTCCATGCCTATGTGCATACATACTAGCAACAGCTTGTTAAAGAATAGAAAATATAATTTTAAAACTCCCATTTACCTCTTGAAATTATTGTCTGAAAATTGATAATCCGTGTATCTTATTCTAATTGCATCCCTCACCTGGTGGATGCACTCAATTTTATGATCATGGCTTTGGAATTTTGAAGACATATATGGGGTCGAAAGTTGTATGGCGCTAGCATGTATGGAGTCTGAGATGAAATTCGTCTATATTATATCTATATTTGCCAGTAGACCTACGCTCTTTATGAAAGATCGGCTAATATGTTTGGGGTATTTGAAATATTTTTTTAACGTATCTGGGGTTCTGAGAAAATGGCTTGACATGATTACCCCCGTCATGAAAGTCGATGAGATTCCCCTTGAGCAACCTTCCTGCTCAAGTATACCCAGTTTATGTGGTGGGACGTTTGTAATGTTGAATCTTGTGTTGATGTTTCAGATATTCGCAAGATCAACGACTTGGCCGTCAATGCCAAAAACACCGGAATTCTCATTCTTGGTGGAGGCACTGCCAAGCATCATATCTGCAATGCTAATCTCATGGTTTGTTCTCATTTTCCTTCGTTTATGATTATTCCCAGCCCATAAAGAGTCTGAGAGCTTGAATCGTTGTTGCTAAAACTTTGAATGGTTACACGATATGAACACACCACCAATTTTCATAACTTGGCTCTTTGGCAGTTTTTGCATGCGAATTGAAAACTCTCTTGACTCATATTAAGATTATATTTTATGAACTCATCTTGGTTTTTGATTATAAATATTTCAAATTAGAATTTCCTTGTGTCTCCTCAGAGAAAATCTGGCAAATTTTTATGTTGATTATATTATGAAATATTTTGTATTCTTGTTTTTCTATGGGGGTTTTCTCTCGATAAGTTAACCTATTTAGAGAGACATTGATCGATGAATTTTGAACACAATCCTGTTCTTATTTGTTGTATTGTATTGTAATTTTGTAAGTAATTAGGTGTTGTAGTGTAATGTGTAGAGCATTGTATTTGGGATTGATCCATGAATGAATGAAATGAAACTGAAACACAGTCGATATATAGCTCAAATTACGACCATTCAGAAATCAAAACTCTTAACTGCGTGATATTCAGGCCTCGCTCTTCGGTATTAGCAACAATATGTGATTTCATCTTTTCTAGCTGTTAAGAGAAGTTTCCTACCCTACATTGCCGTTTATTACGTTTAACGTTTGAATTGGCCTGTGAAATTCTTAGGCCTATTTCCGTTCCTTCAATATTACTAGGTTTCATCTTTTGTCGTGTAACAAAGCTCTGTCCGCTTCCTCTCCGTACTCCAGCAATTTATGAATGTTTCATCCTGAGTAATCGTTATGTAACCTCGCTCTTCGTTGCATTATTAGAGAAATGGTGCGGATCACTCCGTCTTTATCAACACGGGAATGGAATTCGAAGGCAGTGATGCAGGAGCCAGTCCAAATGAAGCTATTTCATGGGGCAAAATCAAAGCTACCTCTGGTGCTGTCAAGGTATCTTTATCATTACATTTCACTTTCCTTCTTCCCTGCATCTACCGATAGGAACAGCGAAATGTTTAGACGTTTGCAGGTTTTGGAAGGGGTGAAGACGCGTTGGAATTACAATGAAACTGCGTGCTTGTAAGAGAATGAAGCAGATGATAGAAAATAGATGATAAAAAAAATTAAATTGCTCAAAAAGTATTGCCAGCTATGTAAAATGCTTTTTAGGAAAATGAAACTTGAAATTCAATAGGAACCTCGACTACGCCTGGTTAGAATTGTAATGTGCAATTACGATATGCCATATTCTGTAGTAGAAAACAGATCAATTTTGAAAACGAAACAAAAGTCAACCGATGCACAGAAAAATCTAGAAGCGTCTAAGTTAACTAATGTCCAACTCCAGCAGCCGAAGACCTAGAGCTTGTGCTTCTAAAGCTGTTCTTTGGAAAACAGTATATTTTAGAGCTCCTCCAAACCTTTTGCATGAAAAACCAAAGATTTCCAAGTATTTCAAGGGGAGATGACGATGAAAATCGGAAAGATGGCAAAACATGATAACTACTAATGAAATACATCTGACACTCGTAAGGGACGCTAGTCAGATTGAAAGCAAATTGAAACATGACAAATTTTTATACCCAGATGTTGATCGAAATTGGTGAACCAATAAGTAGGAGGTAAATGATTGGTTAACTGAGAAATAACCAATCATTAACAAGAGTCCAGTGAGACGAACAAATACTGTCATTAAAAGTGGCCTTGTAGGAAAACGAACCTTTTCTCTATGAAAATTAAAGGATCCATGATTTTATGCAAACAGACTCCTAGGCGGAATGTTGACCCTGAACTTGCTCGGTCAATTTTGGAAACAGTTCTTAGTGTAGTTTTCTCGCGCATTCTGGATTGTTGAGAAAATTTGGACCTTAATAGAGTCCTGTTTAAGGTCCGTTCATGCTTTAATGGATAGCTTTCGGTGCATCTTGATTTTCATGCCGGATAGATGGGGCTTCTGTTCACACTATGCCAAAGTTATCTGGTACGAGACACTCCGATTATCGGCGCGAAAAACACTCCACTCCCGAGGTGGCATGAAATTACTCCGGGATTTTTTTGGCCTGATGTGAACACTTTTAATGGGGAATCTTGCTCCGAGACTTTGATTTTAATTTTAAATATTGCTTTATTGTTTTGGACTATTTAAAAAAGGTTTATCGAAGCAAAGACGTGAAGGAGACAAGGTTTGACGATTTAGTGAGAATAGAGGGCCTATCAGTATTATCCAATCCAGATTGTTTTACCCTGAAACTTATCTGGTATAATTTGAACGGGGACTTTCGACAAATTTTTGACGGACTACAGGCGTCTAAGGAATTGCAATTATTTTCATAGTTGGTTCCTTCTCCTCTGATTTGTTGTTATTGTTTCTATAGCAACTAGGAGTAGTATTAAACGAGTTTTGTTGTTGTTTACCTTCACTGTCGAAATTGACATAATAAATTGTCGAAACATTCAGTCCAACACCGCTTATTTTTTGCTCTTTCTCGATTTTTAAATATTAAAAACGGAAAGATGTTCCTTGGAATTACATTCTTATTTTATTTTATGAAATTGTCTGGTACGCAAGGCTTTAGTCCAAGATCTGTTATGAAATATCATCCTTTCTAGGTTGTTGGTGAGGCGTCAATCCTGTTTCCGATATTGGTCGCTGAGACGTTTGCCCGCGACTTTCACGAAAATCAGCCACAAGAAAATGGCCACTGAGTAATCGAATGACTTTGTGTATGCATCCCGAGATTTGAGAAGAAGCAGTATTTTGAAAATCAATCGAGATGATTTGTGTGAATGAAAAAGACCAAAGTAGGACTCGAACCCACGACCTCTAGATTACTACTTTAGTGCGCTCCCGCAGCGCAAATGGGCCCTGGAGGAATCCGAGTCCTATCAATCAGACAACTGCACCACTCACCGAAGGTAGAGACAGATATTTTTAATTTCCATGGCTTGGGTTTCTGTAGGGTCCCGGTGCCGCAGCGGGAGAGAAATAGAGTACTGATCTAGAGGTGGTGCGTTCAAGACCTACTCGGGCCTTTTCATTCACACAAGTTACCTCGATTTATATGCATTTTGAACACTAGCAAAAACTTAGATAAACCAGCAACAGCGAAAATTATTATCACACTACCAATCGCATCTTTTAAGCTAGTTTCAGGCTTTTTGTACCCTGTATCTAGGGAATTCACCAATATTCCATCAGGGGTCTTCGGCTCATCGATCAAACACCATATGATCAACCCCAGTATCTTAACATTAATTATGTCTTTTGCTCTATTATCCTTCTTTTTCTCTAAATAAAACCTTTCAAAGTTCTACGAAAATCAATTTTTGTGACCCACAAAAAATCGTTGCAAACAATAGATGTTGATCACCCCTTTTCACGAAAGCTGGCTAATTTCCTTCGCAAAGTTTCCGTGGTCACCAAGTCCACTTAAATCTAAATCTCTACTCGTATTTTTTCGACGATTCTTTCGGAGGTCTTAAAGGTCAGGCCGTGTACAAATTAAGATGAACGAGTGCCTTACTTCTTGATGTCGGAAAATCAGTTGGAAGCCTTCAGTCATTTACTTTGGTTTCTGTTTTGGAGACCAAAAACTTTTTCTTGGTGAAATAAAGCATTCCCTATTTTATTTACTACCTCGACAGCCTAGGCAGTCTGTAAGTTTTATTCTTATTCCACAATATCTCCGTGACAATGCCTCATTAAAACATATTTGAAAGAAATCATCACATCCAAGCTTTCTTCTAATTTTCTTTTTTTCTGGTTTCAAGCGATTTCTGTGGCTATTATAGCCTAATGATGTTCCCTTGGCACAGTCCGGAATGGATTACAAGTCTATTTGGAACCCATTTATTTTTTGCCCGTTCAGACCAAAAACCATGGGCTAACATTACACCCTTAGAAAACACATAATGGCACAAAAATGTCCCTTCAAAATCAGCCAAAAATTTGAAAAAAGCCTGTTGGTTATTGGTCCAAATTGCCACAGAATTAATGGTTTGAAATATTAGGCCATAATAGCCTTAAAATGCATAAAATCACCAAAATATTTTTCTCCACAATCAACCAAAAATTACATAAAACCCTGATCAGCCAATATTTTTTGATCAAAATTTACCCAAAATATATGGTTCCAAAAAGGCCACTCAGGAGTGTTCAGGCAGCAATGGCTTTCAAATGTTTGGCTGATTTTAGAAATAATGCTTTTGGTGATTCTATGTGCTAACAAAGGCTTTTATAGCCTAATATTTCTAACTGACCAATCTCGAGTGGATTAAAAGCTGACTGGAAATAATTTGTTTTTGGCCAATTTCAATCAAAAACCATCAGGCTTTTTCAAATTTTAGGCTCATTTTGATGAAAAGTTTTTTCTGGCGATTTTATGTGTTTTCTACGGCTAACCCTAATATTCCTCCCTAAGCAGTCCTTGAGGGGATTAGGGGCTATGTAGGGTATGCCCGTGTCAGAGTGAAATATCATGGCACAGCACAGCACTGGCGGACTGTCTGAAGCAGGCCTAATTCAAGCAATTGCATGATTCGCGTTACGCGAATAAAGAGCGATGTCTCATTAGGGCCTCTTTATTTATGACCTCTACTAACAGAGCTGCAAAAAGTATCGGAACCGGGGAACTAGGTTCCTAGAAATCATTTGGGCCTGACAGAAAATATTATTTGCAATTTTGGTGGAAAAGAATAGTATCACAAATTCAAAAAATTTCATGTCAGAATAATTCAGAATATTCCTTGATACAATATCCAGCGATCTGATAGTATTAAAATCCCTGAGAATTACCCCTCCGGCAACCAAAAGGGTCCCACCTTCGTGACCCTGTTTATTTTGTGATTTTCGTACTCCGATGGGGAGGATTCTCATAATGACCCAAAATACAACCGTAATTTCACTAGGCCCCTTAATGAAAATATTGAAAACCTGCTCTTTACTCACCCCACAATTAAGCAGAGCAGAGCAACATCCTGTTTTATTCATCTCAAGTCTATTTATAAACTCCTTGATGAGACATCTATTGCTTTCAACAGACATTAAATGTTACAAAATTCGCTACAAAGCATCGGAGCAAAAATTAAATCTAAAAATCCCAGGAGCTTGGTAAACTGACTGGAAATCAAGGATAAGAGATTATGATAAAATACAAGAAATAAATTAAGTGATAGCCCATTTTTATTTGTTTTCAAGCCAATAAAGAGTTATTTTTCACATTTCATTCATTCTAAACAAAATATCGTATTTTTTTGAATTAAATAAAGCAGATATACTAACGAAGCAAAATTCCCTTTAGACTGTTGTATTTTATATCTTAATCTCTGCTAAGCAAATGTTTGGATTAAATTCAAATAGTTTACATTCTGAAGTTCTCATGCAATTCGGGTTTGATGTCGTAAACTAAGGAGAGAATTCTGTTGATCACCTCATCCTGGCTGCCTGTCACCATGCTAGTCATCTTGTCCAAGCGTTCGTCCGTCTCCTTCACAATTCTTGCTTGGAAATCGTCTCTTCCGTGGGTCTATAAGCAAAACGTTATGTTTGATTGGTACAGAAGTTGAGGATGGCGAGAAAAATTTGAAACACAGTGAAACATAATTACTACTAGGAGGTCCTACCCCCTATCTGAAAAGACAGTGTTCCTACCTCAGAAAATTCTTGTTGTTTAAGAATTCTCGTGCCGATGTGATTCCAGACACGCAATACCCAATTCTTAGCAGCTACACGTTTTTTTACGTTACAAGAAAGTCTCAAATGATTCTACTACTTTAACTTTCTTAGCAATTAGCTAATTCCAATTCTAAAACTTAATTAAGACTTGCAAAGAAGTGCATTGAAAAATTATCATAGAAGGGTGGATCATATGAAAATAGACTTTGGGGACACACTTTGCTCCTTGTTGAAATACAAAATCCACAAGAGTTTCGGGGTTCTCCCATTTTTGGATTAATTTCAAAACTTTTTTCGGTATCAAAAACTCATCAGTACTGAATTTTCTTAACTTTTTGGAAAGTCTAGACCTGCCTTCTTATAAAGTACTTTCAAACAGAAAAAAACTTGTATGCAATACGATCAAACAGGAACATAGACTTGCCAAAAGTGATTTGAGTAACTGATTTGTGCCTCTAATAAGTTGAGAACACTCCATCATAACTTTGACAAAGTTCATTATTTATTTAGCAATCTAGAGTGTGCTAAAAACTACAGTGAGAACCGTTTTGGCATCATCAGTAGAGCAATGTCAAAATTCAGCTTGGGAATTGGGATGTCGGTCTACATCAAAACCACAGATCCCATATAATATCGAGTGGACAGAAAGAGTTATTGTTATCCCAGTCGGGCTCTTTCAGCAACATTCACTGAGTCACGTATGATGATGGGTTGTTCCTGGCCATACCAATTAATAAGCTCCTGATTTGCCAATTTCAATCTGGGTATTATTATTCCTTAGGTTTCATTTCCATTATTCTCTTTCTGCAGTACTACTCTGATAAGTGTCAGAAGCAGAGCTTATTGAGTTATCATGATTCAATATTTTATCCGTTTTCTTGCTATCCTCAGAATGATTATTTGAATACCTTCTTATCTGTGTGTTGGGAGGATGTCCTCCCCTAATTAGGATGCTCTATCTGCATGTTGGTCAAGGTCAAAATTACTATTCAGTGCTTTCTGCATAGAGTTGAGGTGTATTCCTCGTTTTCTTAGCAGGGGAGAATCTTTAGTAAAAGGAGATATGACTAAAGAACACACCACACAAATTGTTTGTCCTTTACAATGCAATAGATATTCTAGTCATTAATGTAATATTCGTATCAGGTATTCCCTGGTGCAATAGACAGTGAATACATCAGGGAATACCAAATAAACAAGATGGCCGAAGGAGATCTTGTGGATTAAACAGAATACATATTTTCCGTTCACTGAAAAAAGCGACAGCCAACATTCAGCAGGGGTTTAGCAGGGGTCAGATTGGATTGGAGTTTGGTTTCAGTTACAGCTTAGTTTGAGGTTTTAGTTGAACTGAGAAGCCTCAATGTCAGCCTCAAATTGATACCAAAAGTTTTGATTCAATTTTTAAAACTGAAATAACAACGCAAGTATCTATTCTAATTCTTTCAACGCAATGTGATCAAGTTTAATAGTTCACTAGAGAGCCCTTTATCAGAGCAAAATGTTTGTCTTACTTGGGAACCTCTTATAGAGAGTGTTGTATTCAAACAACTTAAAACCAAGGATTGAAATTAGGAAATCATGTAAGATTTCGAAACCATCCTCATTCCTATTTGGTTAATATCTCCAGACCTATACCACAAAAAAGATTTTGAGGGGCGATCGTCTTCCTAATGTCGTTTACAAGGGTGATTTACTGTCTTATGGATAACGCCTGCCTCCCTAGATCTTGAGGAAGTTAAAAGGTTCTTACATTTTTCTGCTTTTCTCTAAATACCATTTCACATTCTCCTCGATACTGCTCGATATCCGCTGCTGCTTCTTCTTTGGCTTGCTTCAAACGTCTGGTTTTACCTGCAAGAAGTCAAGCAATACACAATAAATGAAGAATCACCAAGGAGCAAAGATAAATACAGCCTTAATTGCATGCAAATTACTATGGGGTGTAGGCCCCTGTCCCCTAAATGTTGCCACCACTGTTCTGTGGGTGGCAGTAATGTAGAAGTAAGTTAGAAATCAGGCCTCTATATAAGGATTTTGCCCAGGGGTTGTCCAAAAATCCACTTGTGATGAGTTAGCAGCACTAGGCCGCTAAGGGGGACGGGTTTTTATCAAAATATTTTAAGTTGTCATTTTTAGTGTCGAGCTTGTGGAATTCCATGTGTTGCGTAACACATTTTGACCATTCCTTCTATGAGGATCTAGTCTAGGCCAAACTTGATGTGTTGAATCACAAACCGGACAGCCAGATGGCCTAATAATGGCATAGCTCCATCACAGAGAAAAAAGATAGGGTCCGCTAGGGGGCGGGTAACAAAGTTATAGCACAATGCCGCTAACTGATTACAAGAGGATTTTTGGAGAACCGGATTTTGGGATAACCCCTTGGCCGTGCACCTCGAAGTGGAATTTTTCGTAGAGGAGTGTGCTCGTCGTATTTTATGGACAGAGGGGATAAGACAGTGGAATTCCCTGAAGACCTTATGTCTTGTACGTTTCACTGGATGAACTGGCAAAAATGCTTTTATAAACACAAAAGAAGAATCAGGGGAAACTTCTATTCTTTTGTTATCTGGTATTTCTAAAAAACATGGAGCATTTTTCAGGTCTATCTGTGATTTCAAAACTCGGAAATAATCGCGGGTCAAAAAGAACATATTTCCTAAGCTTTCTTAATTCTTAAAATCAGTAGGAGATTCAAAACAAAACTCAAAAAATAAAGTAGTAAAGTTTTGAACCTGGAACTTTGCCAGGAAGACTAAATAAATCTTTGCATTGAACGAAGAGCAATATCGAAATTATTACAATGAAAGTGATCGTGACCTCAGTCAAAAGAAACACTTGCGTCGAGGTCGAGGGAAAGATAAGAAGTAAACTGTGTTAGTTTTTATTAGGCCGAAAAGTCAAAATCTCTCACTTACGCTTTCTAGCTTCAGAAACGATTTCTGCCGCTTTCTTCTCTGCAGCCAGCAACTGCTGGATTCCTTGAGACTGAGAAGCCATTTCACTTTTCAAAAGAGCTTGGCTTTGGCTTCAAAAAGCTTCGAACCTTTCTTCTCTGACCCGGGTTTCTTCCTGACACCACCAGCCGAGGCGATCATCTGACTGACCTTGATGGTTGATGACACATGGTAGTGCGCAAAACAAGCTTCTGTCCCTAGCTAAAAACCGGACCGAAAAGAACCAGAAAAAGCAAAGAACGCTTTTCTTCCAATTCCATCATCCGTACTTTTAGCCTAGTCCCCACCTTAAACCCTTCCCCGACCTACAGAAGTTCATCGACTACACCAACAACTTTCATCCTGCATTGCAATTCACGTACACCATAACTGAAGCTAGCATTCCTTTCCTGGACATTCTTCTAACTATATCTGACAACCAAATCTCCACCTCAATTTATTACAAACCCACAGATGCTCACTGCTTCCTCGACTACAATTCTTCACACCCAAAAAAATGCAAGGACTCCATTCCATACTCGCAACTACGCCGTCTCCGCCGCATCTGTTCTAAAGATGATGACTTCAAAATCAAAGCGGATGAAATGACCTCTTTTTTCAACAACAACCACTATCCAAAAGAAATCTCCGACAACGCCCTTACCAAAGTCAAACATCTTTCCCAACGTGACGCTCTGGCTCAATCTAATCAATCAGCTTCAAACAACCGTATCCCATTCACACTTACCTATCATCCTCTCAATCATCGAATTAAAAAGATCATCTACGACAATTTCACCCTTTTACAACAAGATGCCACCACCAAAGATATCTTCCCTGATCCTCCCCTCCTTGCCTATCGCAGAGACAAAAATTTGAAGGACACTCTTGTTAGAACTAGCCTCTCCACTGCACAGAGCCCCGGTACTCAACCCTGTCGCCATCACCTTTGCCAAACCTGCTCCTACGTCAACCCAGAAACCACCATTACCAACCATAGACGAAATTTCAGCATCAAATCCAGCTTTACCTGTTCATCATCTTGTTTGATCTATTGCATCATCTGTACCCGTTGCCAAGCTCTATACATTGGTGAGACCTCTCGTCAAATCAACAACCGTTTTGGTGAGCATCTACGCAATGTAAAGAACAAGGTACATGAAGATGTAAACCATGCAAATGATCCTGATAGCAACGTATCAAGACATTTCAATTCACCCTCTCACTCTTTTGCCGACATGTCAGTTCTTGGACTTCTCTACTCACCTCACGACAACCAGAAACGAAAAACACTTGAAAAACGCTTGATATTTAACTTACAAACACTCTACCCAAATGGACTCAATAAACAATTTTCATATCTACAGTAAATACCTTGTGTAACTCTTTTAGCATTCTTCTCCACGCTTTCCTCTGCTCATTTCATTATTATGCTACGTCACATCGTTTCTCCTACTCTAACTTCCATCATTCGAATCACGCTTTCTATTCCTTATTTCCTTTCTACCCAACCGTTTTCCTATCACTTTGATAACGGGCATACGCCTGAAACGTCAGTGTTTATTTTTCAATGATATTACTTGGTACTTCAAATACAATTTGTCTCTTTTTTACCCTAAAACTGATCCTAAGCTAATCCTAAAAGACAAAGATAGATCTAATGTCCTAAATCAATCTTTAGAATTCTACCTTGTTCCGGCGTTTAGTAGAATTGCCAAATATCCCGGAGCACAACCCTGGTCTCTGTTACTAGCCAGCCTCATATAAAGGTTCTCAGCCTCGAGGTGAACCCAGATCATGACTTACATCGGTCACGGATGGGTTTTTCCCAGATAATCAGAGTTGTTTTCTAATTCATTGCATCCATCCAAACGAAAATTACAATATTCATTTTCCTTTTACTTTTACAGTATTGTCTTTGTTAGATAGACAAAGGGCAAGACAACCAATGATAATGTTCGGTTTAGCTAGATTGTTGAACAGACGCATCAAAACTATCATTTGGTTGATACTTTAGATCAATACAAAAAAAATTACAAGACATTTACTTTGTCCAATAAATTGAGTTTCAGATAAACTGGGTCTTTCTCAGATAAAAGAGGTTTTCCCGAGAGAGGCCAAGATATATCATTATTTTGTTCCTTCTGAGTTTCCCATATTATTATCTTTAGATCATGTTAATTCTGGGTTATATTCTATGCTTTATCACATGTGGTGGATGCAAAGGCTGGGGGAGGGCCATCACTCTTTGAACCTAAGGGAATTATGCTTAAAGTGGACAATGGAAAGTTGAAACTATTAAGGTGCAGAGTTATTTTGTATGTGTAACAATTCATTAATTAACATCAAAGGTATAGCACTGTTTATATACTTTAAGAGGCTGCCGGTTCACAAAAGTATATTAGGACTGAGATATTCCTTTTAGGTGGCTAATCTTTCGAACGGCCCAATGGAGGATTTTGATTCTGACTCTCTGCCGGCAGCAAGATGACACTCCTTCTTGAACGCAAATGCAAAACAATTCAAAAGGTTTATTTGGGAATGTAGTATCTATAATTTTATCAAAGATCTCAAATCTAATATAGACGTTTTAGCATTTTCGCAGATGTTGAGTCAAGAATAATTGTCCTCTTGGAAATATAGCATTGCAATTTTGTTCTTGACGTAGTAGGATTATTTGCTGATGATATTAGGCCCCGTTCATATATAGTGTGTCGGGCCGGTATGTCGAGCTCTCTCACTTAGGTTGGATAATTTCTAATCTGTTTTCATGTGGAGAGATTTTATGACATAGACGTCAACAACATTTGGCAGTGCTAAAATAAAAATTGCAAAGATGTTTGCTCACCTTGCCGGGCTGGCCCGGGTGAGTTCAGTTCATATGGACTATTTTCAGCTCAAGACAGCCAGATCTCACCGAACAAGAGGTGGGCTTTGTGCAAACCGGGTTGGTCCACTTCTCAAAATGATGGTGTTGTCTGCGAAAAGTGCACAAATATAGAATGAGAAAATTTGAAGGCGCACAAATACTAGGGCAAAGATCACGAGGAGACTCGTTTGGATACCTATCATATTTTGCTCAAATCCTCTGGCATCCGTTATCATAGAACTAGAACGCATGACATAAGTGGTAATTTACTCGCGAAGTTGAAATTTTACGGTGTAGAAAATTTAGAACACTCTCGGTTGGCGCCAGACCAAACTAATAGAAAGCAGCATTGTAGAGTTAATGGTGTTTATCCTAAAACTGGGGATTTTCGATGTTCCTCAGGTATCTTGTCTTGGTCCTCTTCTGTTTCTTATTTATATCAATGATCTTCCACTTTATCTGAAAGAGAGTAAAGCCTGGTTTCCGCATAGTCGCTGGAGTCATCAGGATCGCTCAAAAACGGGTTCAGCGACCCCGAAGACTTTATGGAAATAAAATAATTCATTTTGCTGGCGACTCTCAACGACCCGGGTGACCCTATCGCTTGAATATCCTAGGGCCATTACATTCAAAAAATTAAGCACACAGAGATTTAAAATTCACAGAAATAGAAAAGCAACAAAGTACTTAAAGAATGGCTGAGTGACGTAAAGCGCGGGTTTAGTGCCTCTTTTTAAGCAAACCGACCTGTTTTATGAATGAAATCTAAAGTCAATTGAATTATACATTTGTTGACATCATTAGTAAGTTGTTTATCACCATATAATAAAAGCAATGCAAAATCATTATTAGAAAGTCCATTTATATCAAAAAAAGGTCGTAACACTGCTGAAGCTCCAGCGAGAAGATCCCGTCGCTGACTATCGAACGACAGACAAATCAACAAGTAGTGCTCCGTGTCCTCCACACCATCATTAGTTGGGCACATGAGGTTTAAAGTATCCTTAAAATTGTGGATGAATTTGTGAAGATTTAATTTACTGAGACCAACTCTTAATTGGGTAAGATATGATATCCCTATTGGGTCATAAATATCAAATATAGATTTTGCGGGCGAACGAATCATGGACAAATGCTTTGCTTTAAAAATAACAATATATTGTGAAAGTCGGATTTCAGGGTCTAATCCATTCCATTCATAAATGCAATGGGGATAGAAGCTAGACTGAAATTTTTCTGTCCTTGTTTTTATTCGTCTAATCACATTCATATTACGAAGAGAGTACTGCGACTGATGGGCTGGCAAAATTGGCTCCTTTGTATATAATGGGGTAATATTATTCACAATCTTATAGAATAAAGTCAAACGTCGGCACCATCTTCTCGAGCTTAGTGACTCCCAACCAAGCTCAGAATACAGTTTTTCTCGTGATGTCCCCCTCCAAGTACCTGTTACAGCTAGAGCAGCAGAATATTGAACAGATTCTAATTTTTGCATTAAATTAGGTAAAATATTTCTAGAAGTAAATTCACACACCTTAGATGGAATGTGGTAGATGACATCACCGTAATCTAGGTGGGGTCGCACATAGAGCTTATAAAGTTCGATAAGGGTATGCCTAGGCATATAATTGGAGAGGTACTTTAGCAAGCCAATGCCTTATCTTGTTTTAGAGATAGAAGATTTAATATGTGCTAAGAAAGAAAGTTTGGAATCCAGGATAATACCCAGAGGCTTATGCTCATTTACTTTTTCCACGGGTGTGTTATTGAATAAAATAATGGGATGGTCTATTTCATGTCTTTTTTTGAGAATAGGAGCTCGACAGCTTGTTTGTGTGGATCAGGATTGAATGACATCCTCCAGTCATATGCCCATTGGCTTGTCAGCCGTAGATCATGATTCATCTCCTCGGCAGCTGTATTAGACTCTTGAACAACTGTAAACAGGGACGTATCATCGGCAAAAAGTTTAACATTACACTTTAAACTATCAGTAAGATCGTTTTTATACACTAGAAAAAACAATGGTGCTAATATAGAGCCCTGAGGCACACCAGCTAAAACATCTCCCCAATTAGAACATTGTCCATTCAAAACTATTCGCTGTTTTCTATCTTTAAGAAAATTTTGTATGAGTAAGAGAAGTTGCCCTGAGACACCACATCATATATAACAGCATGTCATGAAAGGATAGCAATACAGTTAAATAACCTGCTTAACAAAGAAGCTACATTGCCGCTATGGATGACACTTGGTAAGACTATATTGTGCCAGAAAGACCCAGCAAAAGGAATTGCCGTTAGCAATTTCCGACCAACATCCTGCCTTCCACTTATGTGGAAGCTAATGACAAGTATTTTGGCAGACAGTATGTATGAATACCTAGATGAATCTAGCTTGCTCCCATCAGAACAAAAAGGATGCAAAAAGAAGTCGAGGGGGACGAAAGATCAACTGTTGATAGACCAAATGGTGCTGAGAGATTGCAAGAGGAGGCACACCAATTTAGCCATGGCCTGGGTTGACTACCGTAAGGCGTATGATATGGTTCCCCATTCGTGGATTGTGGAATGTATGGATATTTTTGGTATAGCAGAAAACGTGAAAGCATTTTTAACCAGTAGCATGAATAATTGGAAGACCAAACTAACGTCATCTGGGGAATTTTTAGGAACAGTCAATGTTAAAAGGGGGATATTCCAGGGAGATAGCCTCTCTCCTCTTTTTTTTGTGCTCTGCATGATCCCACTGTCCTTGATACTGAGGAAAGTTACTGCTGGATATGAATTCAAAGGAAAGAGAGCCAAAATCAATCATTTATTGTTCATGGATGACTTAAAGCTATTTGGCAAAACGCAAGACCAAATCGATTCATTGATAAAAACAGTAAATTTGTTCAGTAGTGATATAGATATGGTTTTTGGCATAGATAAATGTGGTGTTGCAATAATGAAAAGAGGGAAGCTGGTGGAATGCAATGGAGTTGAATTGCCGACTAAAGAAGTTATCAAGCAAGTGGAGAAAGATGGATATAAATATCTTGGGGTGCTTGAGCTAGATCGAATAATGGAAAGCGATATGAAAGAACCATTTAGTAAAGAATATTTCAGAAGATTTAAACTAGTTTTGAAGTCAAGGCTCAATGACAAGAATAAGATCTTAGCTGCAAATACGTGGGCTGTTTCATTGTTTAGATATAGTGGAGGAATCATAAAGTGGACAAAAGATGAATTGAAGCGAATGGATAGGAAATCACGAAAACTCATGACTATAAATGGATCACTGCACACTAAAAGCGATGTGGATAGGATCTATGTACCACGCGGAAAAGGCGGTAGAGGATTGATCAGTTGTGAAGGCTGCATACGAACTGAAGAAAATGGCCTTGGATGGTATGTTAAACATAGCACTGAGCAACTACTTCAACTGACGAAAGATTCGAGAGTTCTCGAGACAGAATCCTGCATAGAGCCAGATGAGTTTAAGAAGGCGGCTATGAATGAGTTGAGAAATGCATGGAAAGAGAAGAGAATGTATGGCCAATTTGTTAGAGAGATCACTGATGATATAGATGAGGCTAAGTCTTGGCATTGGGTAAGGCAGGCAGATCTTAAACCTGGGACAGTGTCATTGATTTTTTTCGATCAAGAACAAGCATTAAGAACTAACTATTCAAAATTCCATATTGATAAAACATCTGAATCACCGCTCTGTAGATTGTGTGGGGCCAAAGGTGAAAGCATTTCCCACCTCGTTAGCGAATGTAGCAAGCTTGCTCAGAAACAATACAAGGCAAGGCATCACACTGTCGCGCAAATTATTCATTGGGAAATATGTGGCAGGTATGGATTTGAAAGAAAAAAGAAATGGTATGAGCATGAGCCACAAAGTGTGTTAGAGAATGAAGAAGCCAAGATACTATGGGACTTTACCATCCAATGTGACCACCTAATTCAAAGCCGAAGACCTGATATTGTAGTAGTTGAGAAGAAGAAAAAGGAATGCAAGATCATCGACATAGCTGTTCCGAATGATGTGAGAGAAGGGAATAAAGAGCAAAGAAAGGTGGAAAAATACCAAGACCTGAGGCGAGAAATTGCAACCCTTTGGGGAATGAAAAAAACTGAAGTCATCCCGATTGTCGTTGGTGCTCTGGGCATGATTTCAAAGAAATTAGACATTTGGATAAAGAAAATTGGTATTAACATCAAAACAGAGGCATTGCAAAAAAGTACGCTCCTTGGCACTGCAAGAATATTAAGAAGAACTTTGGAAATGTAAGCTAGGACTGAACAAAAAACCCTTAGACCTTAGGTTACTGGTTGTAACCAGATCTAAAGGAAAAAACTACCAGTGTAACACTGAGTGCCATAGTACGAACCATATAATAGAAATATCTTAAACGTGAGTAGCTGAATAATTCAGTGGAAGTTTTTACAAGATACCTGTGATTGCTTTTCCCTACTTTGTAGTGGTATCTAATGCAGTGTTCCATTCATTTCAGCGTAATGTAGCAACCCTTTTCAATGAAATGGAAATGAAAATGTTTGTGAAAACAAAAGATGTGGAACGAAATTACAAAATTTCTGCAGGATTCACAGGGGATAGTTTTCAAAAATAATAAAGCTTATTTGTGATTAAAGAACCAATATTACCTTCGAAGCATTATACCCTACCTCCAGCGTTCAAATTCACCACAGTATAGACGAATAGCTTACCCGGCGTGATTGTTATTCAGGTGTTGCACATATGGTTCATACGGCTCCTGAAAATCATTTTCGGAACTATAAGTACTAGCAAAAATTTGGGTAATTTAGCCTAAGATCAGCTGATTTACAGTACATGGCAACCCTTTATGCTATCTGGTATAATTAAGTTCTATATGGTTGAAGATTGCCGCATCATGCTAATCGAGAAAAACCCAGCTAATCGAGAAAAACCCAGTTTCAAACGTTGTGCCAGCGCAGTGCCGTGCCGATACATTTTACTCTGGCACGGCATTGGCACAACGTCTGAAGTGGACGTAACTTTGATGACGAGCTAAAATTCTGGCATCGGAACGTTTTCTGGCCTATTTGATTACGGTCTACCGAGTTTTAGGAATGAAGTTAGGGTCTAGATAGTTATATTTGCCGTGTTGCAGTTCGAAGCCAAGATAATCTCCATCCATGAACTCAGCATTTTCTTTCAACCGAGCCATTCGGTGCCAGGCAGGATGAAGTTCCGGAAATCCATTTGGCTTGCTACAAAATCAATTTACTACATTAAACGACGCAAGAAACTATCCACTGATCTTGCAGGAAGGAAACCAAAATTTCTAATTCACACAAGTAATTTAAATCCTAACAAGCTAAACAATAGTGCTCTATACATCCTCGCTGTAACAGAACTGATGATAAGGCTGTACATGTGACACCTATGTAGCAAAATATTGTCCAGATGTTTATAAACGAAAAGTCAAATAGATTTGATGGGCTATCATTTACTCATTTCAGAAACGGTTTTGAACGGTTGGGGCTCTAGTCTAGTTAGGGTGAAGGGAAGACATTTTAACTCCCTTATCAAGATTTTCAATTTGAGAAATTTTGAAACTTTCATCGGTCGAGATGAGTTGTGTGACTGATAATGAACCAAGTAAGAATCATCAAAACTTTCTCGATTGATTTCCTAAATCCTGCTTCTTTTCTAATTTTCATCGCCAAAAAAACAACGAAAAGTGTGAAGCCGTTTCCGTCGCCAACATTTTCTGTCACAAAACATCTAGACACTATGTCGAGTTAAGGGCGCAGATAAACTAATTGTGATGATGCAACTAATTTAATAGTGCGAAATACTGCACGTCGGCGTTGTGAGATGGAGGAGCTCTGCAAAGTGTGATGGGAAACCAAAGCGCATTTATACTTTGAAGCAGAGACAACTACATGAGGGGGTGTAGGGGATGCGACAGTCCCCAGGAATTGAGTTTGGAGATTGAATCGGTAAAGTATGAAGTTTGGTCAGTTAAATCTTGTCAAAAGATTTGTATCAAATCCTAAATATTGAATTCTTGAAATCTTTGCTCGGTACATAAAAGCCTACATACACCCACTCAGAAAATTCCCTGGATCCGCCCCTGCTTTGAAGAGACCTAATAATATAACTATGAAAGTGCAGTGTATTATAAAAAGTTATTTGGAGAGAGAAAAGGAAACATCTCCGCTTCACATTTCATTGTTCATTAGTCACATTTTCACATTTAAAACGCACTGACCGGTACAAACAGCGTACCCATCTTTCAACAGGGTGTACCCTACAACAGAGGAATAGGGTAGGTCTGGTCTTGGTATGTAACCCTGGGAGGCTCCGTATAATCCTATCTATTACTGTGGATGGTATTTAGTACTGTGGAGGATGATATTTAGTACTGTTGAGGATATTTACTACTGTGGAAGATAGTATAAGGAATGAATATCCTGGTGAAGGTTTCATTCAAAGCATGTAAAACATAATAACAAATATGGATAGAAAATAAAGACCAACCTTTCCATACAGCCATTACAAACATCCAGTGATGTATCGCCCTTGCAATCTGAGCAATGCCACCTCGTCCCTTTTATCGGTTCCATGCCGCAATCATCGCACTATGAACAAAAATAAGATTAATTACCACAAATTATTAAAAGAGGCAATGTAAGCTTTTTATCAAAGGGCTCAAAAATACCAACAATAAAAGGGCTTTTCCAAATTTTAGCTCGTTTTTGTTTTCGAGTACCGTATAATCATACACCCCTTTCTACTGTGTGATTTTCTCAAAAAGATTTTGCGATTTTTTTCAAACTTTTTTTCCAAAAGTATAATCTAGACTTTTTCGAATTTTAAAAACATTCTTAGAATTTTTTTCTTAAAACAAAATTTTGAAATCAGTGATAAACTCCTTCTAAAATATGCTTACGTAAGTAGACTTTTTATTTTTGCGTGACCCGTACACTTGTACACGAATTGATTTCCACAAACCCCAGTTTATTCCAAGCTCCCTGATTATTATCATATTGAAGAATTTCCAACACCTCGGTTATTCAAGCTCTTTTATTTGCAGCTCTAACGCTTACAAAGCTTGACATTTTTACATACACGTAAAAGCTTTAAGAATAGGTTTTGATGGCAAAAAGTTAGACTATAAAGTTTACTCTTTTGCATGGGGAAAATTCAGTGACTGTGCACCAAAATATTTACAACTGTTGATTAGGGAGATCTTACAAACAAATAATAACCTCAATCAAATTCTTGTGAAAGACATTTTTCACAGAAAAATTTCACAACATATTGATAGGCTTATACACTTACTATCTTCAATTATGTGCAAAGCACTAAGGGCCCACTGAAAAAACCTCGACCAATCGAATTACAACATAATAGCTGGTGGGCAAATACGCTAACTATCTTCGTAGGATATTGGTTTATGTGCAAGGAACAAAGGTCCCACTGAATAGGTAGACTAATCAAGCAGTGCTGCAATCAACCCTGGTCCTTTCTCTCGATGAATGTGACCACACATCGTGATTCCTTTTGCCTTGTGTGACCGGGAATTACAGAGAGCTGGAAAATTCTCTCATGACAGTTTGTGAAAATGAAGGTGATTTCGAACCCGAGACCCTAAATATCTTTCTCATGAATCTTTTGTGAAAGTGGGAAGAACTGATCCCTCCTATTAACCTTGGCGTCACCATGGTTAACAAGTATAACATAATAAAGAGTTCTCAATGGAGATACAAAGAAGAAAGATTGAAAAACAGTATTTCTGAAGAGTTTTCAAATCACCCAAAATCAAAATTACCTTATATCCAGTGTGTATAGGACCGGCTCGAGCCTATGAAATAAAGAGAATAACAATATCTTGAAGAGAATGCATTATGTACGGCACCTTTAGCAAGAGGCTTCATTTACATCGTATCTTATAGTGATATTAAAGTGACACTGATATTTTGTAACCAAGTCTGGAGCATTTCTGAAATATCTGTCTTATTATTTTCCAAATAAAACGCCTGCATTCGTCCAGGAGCAAATCACTCTCTAAAATCCCAAGAGAAGCAACCATTCCAGGTTTGAATACGAGGCTTTTGCCTGTCTAGCCTTGACCGGAAATATTCAGTGTCTATATCTAGAAGTCCATGTTAAACTGACGCCTCGCCTGCAGTCGATATTAGTTCATGGCCTGGATATTGATATGATTACCCCACGCACGTGCAGGAATCTTGCTCAACTATGTCACGCCATCTCAAATCATTAATATCAGGTTGAGCTCACTGCATGATAAGATTACTTCAACGAAAGAGCCTTGTCTTGGGGAGAGAAAAAAATCAGATTTCTTGTTGAAAAGTGTCAAGGTTTAGGATGAGAGATACTGTAGCTTCGCGTCTTACACTAATCAGATTAGTGCAGAAAAAGGAGAAAGAAAATAAACATGAAAATATGTTGATTAAAATTGGCCAATCAGGGAGGAGTCGAGTGATTGGCATGGGAGAAACAACATCATCATTATCGTTGCGCATGCGTAGTTTATTTTCGCAGTTCATCACGAGCAGCTTGCGGTGAAATCCAACACAACTAACTTTGCAGTTTCGAAAAGGAATCGGGAATACAAAGTTGAAGATGAGTAGTCCGCTATTTTGATTCAAATCTCCCACCCAAGGTTATTGCGTGTCCTTTTTGAGCAAGGGTTTATTCCCGGCTATAAAATTTAGGTCCACTCGTCATTGAAGTGAGTGCGTTGGAAGTGGAATGTATAAATGGATTAGTAAGAGAAGACAATGCACTTCCAAATCTTTTTGATGTAAATTGACGATAAGTAGAATGAATAAAAACATTTTTCTTACGAACTAGAGTTTTGAGTACTTAAAGCTGGTATATTCTTTGCTTCAATTTGGCAACCAAACAAAACCTGAATAAGCCACCTCGTTACTAGGCATCATATTTGATTTAATAGAAGAAGAGAGAAGAGCTTATTAAGAATGAAAATGAACATCTCTTTACCTCTTCAAGTTGCTTCTTGTATTTCTTTAAAGTGACCAGTTCTTTGTACTCAGCAGTTTCTTTCAGCTCTGATGGGATCATCTCTTCGTCCTGCAAATTAGAAAAGTAAACTTTAAAACCCGCTACGATTTTATATATGCCGCATACTGTCAAAAAATCATAGCGTGTTTTTAATAGTATGCAGCATACGGCAAATCGTAGCATGTTTTAATAGCATGAACCATTCGAAGAATCGTAGCGCGTTTTGACAACATGCAGCATACGTTCAGGTTGGAGTGATATGCATGCATAGAAAGCTGTCACTTTTGAAAGTCATGTTGAAAATGAGGTTTCATAACCTTGATTGAAAATTCTAATCAAATTCCTCACCATGAGGTCTTGTTGAGACATTGCATTGATTTTGACATGATTTCAAACATCGAGCTTCCAAATTATAAAAACGAGTATTTGATCTTCTTCCCTTCATACATTGTTGATCTAGAAATCACTGGAGGATGTTGCGAGCGCATTTCTTCATAGAAAAAACATTAGTTTTATCCGATTTCGTATTTGCTACTTAGATAAAGATTTATCCAGGCAACATAGGGAACAAAATCCGAAATAGAGAACAAGCAAAGCTTTGAGACTGGCATTCATCAGAGTAGTGCGAGTTACAATCAGAGACGTCAGCGGATCAAAAACAGGCCTCCGAATTCGATCCGCTCCTAGCTATAATGATTCTTCAGGTTTCGTACTTATTCTCTGTCCGACATAACTAAGTAAAAATTCTTTCGATTTTTCTCGCCATTCTCAAGTTCTGACCAATCAAAGACAAATTTGACATTGAAAACTCACAGAAACGCAAGGCGTGTCATCTGAGTGCAGCGTTGTAACGCTAGAGGCGTCATCTTCGTCGTCGTTCATATAAACGCTTGGTTTCCACGAGGGAAAGAAGGTCGAGTTTCTGTAGCTAACAGGATTGATCTTCGACTAAAAAGAAAGGTAGATGATATCAATGATAAATACATTAATCTGAAGTTGGCTTTACATAGCTGCAATTGAAATAACGCCAATTAATATCAACTATCTAAAACATACTGACTTAAAAGTACTAACTATACATACAATTCTTACGTTGAAATAGGATATCAAGATATAGCAAGATCTGATTTAATATTGAGCGCAAATGATATTATTCGATGCAGGAAGCAAAGCTGTTGACATGTTGACCTAACACGACCAAGTTTAACTTCCGCTGCACACAGCAATCCCATTTTAGCTGCTCGGCCATTCATTCCACTGAGTATAAACTTTCAGTACCTGAACTAAAAAATTGGATTTTCTGTTACCCAACCCTAGGCAAGCTCCACAATGCTATTCATTTCGAACATTCAATTTTTAACTAAGGAAGATGTTTTGCACGGAATCAACAGTTGTGAGATTAAATCAATATATATATTATATCCAATTTCAATCTTCAATTATTAATCTAAGCCTAATCGAGGGCAAAGGGATGATAAGAGCTTAACCACTGGGTGTATTTATATTTCGAAGGGGAGCTATGAGGCAAAAGACAATTGAGAGGTTGATGATACAATGCAAGTAAGGGTCGTGTAGAGCCTAATGCAGAACTTAAAGAGCAAAAAAATTTAAAGACTTATCTCAATATTCCAAAACAACCACAAACCTTTGTTTTATTCTTAGCTAACAACAAAAAACTCCAAGTCTTTAGGGGATTATTGCCCAAAACTCCTGTAGGAAACAGTAACGTTCTATTCTGGTTCGTTTCTTCATTACCCTGTTACTTTGTCATTGTTGCCAAAACCTTATTTTTCAATTTAGGCCGAGATTGGTCGAGCCAATTTGTTGAAAAAATTCATTGAGCCAATCAAAGATCACCAAAAAACTATAAAAGATCACTTGATTGGATAATTCTCTGATTCAATTCAATATTCACTAAATTCCAAAAAACGTGCCAGCAGTCTCGCCCAGATTGACAACTTTGTAATGAGCTGAATTACCTTTTTATGACCACCCATGTGAGGCGGTCTGCCGGGAATCGGCAAACCAGCTCTTGCCAGCTTGATGAAATATTTTTGAACTCGACTCGACACCTGTGGGAAATAAGAGAGCTTTTAAATTGTGTATCTTCTCAAATCGGTATTAGCGGGTACCTTTTGTTTACCGAGGTTTCAGTACCATCCCTACTACCCATCTCTGTTTGAAACTAGTTAGTATGTTGACTTTTAAGTTTACATCTATCAACTGTCTTGGGACATAACCAAATTTGGAGATTTATTCGCTACTGTGAATGATAAAAATGTATCAAAAAGTGTGATCATGATAAAATAGCAGTTTTGGCAAGGAAAATTCGTATCTACACTATTTTTGAAAAAATTTCAGAACATGCTTAAAGTTTTTTGCCTTTACAACATTCTTAATCAATTACGTCATAATTCATGAAAAATATTTGCGAAATCACAATGACGTCACAATACAAGTTGAGAACCCCAAAGTTTACAAAGTTGTTGACAGTACCGGACCGTGGTATTTTCTTTCTCTGTGGCGACTTTCATGGCAGCAGCATATTACTTAAGAACTTGCAGCTAAAGGGCACCCATTGTAGCTCGAAAACACCCAAAATAAATAAATATTTATTTAGAAAAATTAGTTTGAAGCGGGCTTTTCTTAAATATTCCTCTATTCTCAGGTTGAAATTTTCTTAAATTATTCTTACTTTCATAATGCTTTGGAAGCCTGTTTTTGCAATAAATTGTGTTAATTGTTGCAAATTTTGACTCTCTTAACCATCTGACATATCTATGTGCTGTCAATGTGCTTATTTTATAATTATTTGTCAGTGTTATGGTTATTTCGTAAAATTCTTATAAGGAGCTAAAAAAAGTTAGCCTTAGCTTGCTCTTACGTTTTGGCAAAAATTGAGGCTCGTGCTCTTCAAAAATTCTTCTTATAAAAAATAGTGTAATTTGGCTACAACTCACAGACAAGGACGGTTTGAATTGACAAGTGGGCAGGCAGAAATTACCTGCTTAGCTGTTCTATTTCCCAGAGCTTTCGCTATCTTCTCCCAACGTCTGGCTTCGATGTCTTCGGGTGGATAGATATGAAGCAACTTCTCCAATCTTTCCTAGAAATTTATTCAATTTGCAAATCAAATTTTTCAGCGTTAATTCTACAATAAGTCCTCGTAAGGGGCTCACTTCGAATACGACTCACCCCACGTGAGCCCCTACCGAAGATTCAATCTTATGAACAGGCTGAACGTTCTTCATAAGATAACTGGAAACCTTACAATGCTCTTTTCAGTTAGCAAACTACAACACTAATCTAGAAGTCCTGGGTTCGAGTCCTAATCGGGTCACTTTCATCCCCACAAACTTTCTAGATTGATGCTCCTAACTTCAAATTGCACATGCCTCATGTTCTTAGAATTCCAGTTCAAAGGAACCTATTCTCTTTAAATAGAATGGCAACACCAAGCTTCAATTTTTTTACCTAAGACGAGGGCTGAAATATCCTTCTCCTTTCGCAAGCTGATTATTTATAGGGCCGGTGACAAGGCAGATTAAGCCCAGGAAGAATGATGAGAACATGAATTTTTAAGGTGGAATGATATACCTAAAAGTAAACAAGCGAAGGGATGTTCTTAATATCAGTCAAATTGAAGCAAATGCAGCTAGCTGTAAGGTTCTCTTCTCTTGTCATTCACTGCTTTCAAGCATTGCTTTCTTTTTAACTATGTTCTTAAAAGATAAATTGCAAGCCCCAAAAAAGGTTTCAACACAGTTCCCAAACTTTGCTTTCAAGGGCACCAAACATAACTTTTAGTTACCAAACTAAACTTTGATAGGCACCTTACTTTCTAATCTCTCAAACTTAACTTAAGTTTGGTATCTAAAAGTTAAGCTTGGTGCCTATTTGTAAATTTTAGAACCTATGAAAATAAAGTTTGGTATTAATCAAATAACGTTTGTTATCATAAAAGTATTTGGCAGCGGCATAGAATAGAGTTTGGTGGATGAAAATGAAGTTTGGCAGATAAAGATAGTAAAAGTTTTGTGGCCCCTTGATTTTCCGTATATCTCACAGTTGAAAATAAACATGATGAAGGGATAAGAGGCACCAAGAAACTGACCTGCTCTTCTGTTGTCCAGAGCCGGTTGAAGCTTAGAGTATTGTTGTCCTCTGTTAATCTTCCACGGGTTGCTTTCGTTGTCCCAAAATCTTGAGAGCTGGTTAACAAAAACCATATTTCAGAAATCCGACAATATCATGTTAGAAACGCCAGAAGAAACAATATTCCATACCAAAAAGCAGGAAGCTTAGAAAAAGTTTGAAGACAAATAGATATAAGAGGGATCGAAGTATTGCCAAAACGGTCAAACAGTAAAAAGAATAAGGGTGAGGTAATATCCCCTATTCTGGATCAAAGACTTTCCTCTTGATGTAACAAAGCCTTGAAATTTGTTTAGAGGAGCTAGAATGCTTGGCTTGCGTATTTCAAAGTGTCATCTGAAGTTAAAGTAGCAGCCTTTGAAAGCCCACTAAAAAGCCTCGATTCGAAATTGGACTCTGTGCTCGATCTTACACTATTAGAGTTTTTCGCTGCTAAGTATAAGCTAGTTCAAGAATTCAGACTTTTTACCTTTAAGATGTGAGGTATTTTTTGCGTCAGTTCGGAAAAGATTGTTCCGTGATAAATAGAGAGGTACATTGGTCAGACATGAAACCTCAACAAACAACAACAACAACCTATCCGGTCCTAGAATACCACTACGCTTCTTAGCATGATTGAACGTGGCTTTGAAAGAAGGAATAGAGATGATAATGACTAAAGGTTTGTCATAACCAATGATGAGGTTCCTGGAATTTGCAAAACAGAGGATGTAATACCTCATCCCTGTGGCTGGCAATCGCCGTTACGCTCAACGTCAAGAATAGTGCTTGCAGTTAAAGAATAGGTAAGAAGAAGTAAGTAAGTACAGTACATCCTCGATTATCCGAACCTCGATTATCCGAACCTCGATTATCCGAACGCCAAAAGTTTTCATTAAAAATTTTTTTTGCAAACTAGTTCTTGAGAAACCAATCGAAATATCCGTTGTCTGCTCAAACTGTTGCCCAATATAAAAGTCATATCCAACGGAAGCACAAAAATAACACATTTATTTATCAAATAGCTTCGACAACACGTTATTACAAATCGTTGTTGAAATTTACAAAACACTGTTGCCTTATTGGTCTTTCCGTTTGTCAAGCTTTTCAATTTGCATTCAGTTTGAGCATCCTGTGACTGTTCAGGACGAAGATAATAACCTTTATAGCAAGTTTAGTAGGTAAAATGTTCTTCCTCGATTATCCGAATTTTTTGCGTATCCGAACGGCCCAACAAAAATTTGAGTTCAACCTGTTCGGATAATCGAGGATGCACTGTACATAGGGAAAATGTTAACAGGAAAGCAATAAGAGAAACTTAGGTAATAGTTGTTACTACAGGGTTTGTTTAAGGTAGATAATTCCTAATTCAAGAAAAGTATTTTAAATTGCAGATGCAGCCTCGATTGATAAAATCTTATGGCAATTTGAGATAGTATTGATGTCTCGAATTTTGATACGAAACTTGAAAATATTTGTGACATGATTTCATCAAGCATAACAGAAAATGTCCAGAAACTGTTCACCTTTGCACAGTATTCGAGTCTGGATATATTTACAGAAACAAATTCTAGATTCGGGTTGTCAATATTTAAAATAGCCAGAAATATCGGAAACATAGCGAAATAAACACATAGATTACTTAAGCTTTTAGTCTGACACTCAACAGAGTAATACGTCAGAAAGAGAACGAAACAAAAACTCAACTGATTTATATACCAAGATGTGGATCGAAATAGGTCAATCAGAAAAGAGGTGAATGATTGGTATGGTGTGGAAAACCAATCAACACCCACGATACAGTGAGCTGACAAATAAGATTACTTCAAGAGTCTACACAATAGGGAATCGCTGGTTTCTGTCTCGTTCTTTCTCTGACGTATTACTCTGTTGAGTTTCAGACGAAAAGCTTAAGTAATCTATGTGTTCGTTTCGCTATGCTCCCGATATTACTGGCTATATTGAAGTTTTGCATCCAAACACTGTTCTGTCAATATTTCTACAGGATACTTTTTGGTTCTTTAAAATGTACTGACCAAAGTATGATATTTGAAGATATTTTTGGAAAAATTTAATAATGTATCAAATTTCTTTTTCTATCAATACCTAGCATAAGGTATGAATATTTGACATATGATTTCCAACTAGCAATAAACTTGCCTTAGGCGAGCTAACAAGCTATCTTTTGAATGGACAATTTAGGGCAGCATGAAAGAATTGTTTATATTCAAATTCCTTTACGACGCGTGTGAGCACTGAAAACCCCATGTTGTCACAAACAGAAACCTAATTGAATGGAAACAGAGAAACTTTCCTTCAAAATGGCATTGCTTAGATTCTTTCCTACCGGGCAGCAAAAGTGACGCGTTTTAAGTTTACAACAGTGCTACACACCTATACATAAGGAGCCATCTACGTAAATTTAAGTCAGAAGAAAGGTGGTTTCAATAAATTCAATGATTCAATGAATTCTAACAATTTATAGAAAGCATACTCAACATACCCTTCAGAGCTGACACTTTCATTGTCGTCTTGAAAACCTTCAGACCCTAGAAATTCACCTGAAACCAAAACTTCATATCACTCTCAATGTTTTTTCAATTTCAATGTTTTATCAACTTTATTGATACATGTAGAAAGCTTGGATTAATCTTAATACATCTATTCGAAATTTCAGTATTTCTGTATCAGCAAGCAGTAAATAAACAATCAATAAACAATAATCGCCCAGTAGGGTTCTTGTTCTGAACACCCTCAAGTGATTGACAGTGGTCTGATATGATTGTTAATGGCTTTACCAAAGCTTTTCTGCTTTATGAACTAAATGTACACTACATAATATAAAGTCCACATAGCTTGAAAGATGCAGTAAGTTGCCAAGTATATTTTAATAACGCCTGGTTCACTTTAGGCCCAGTTACACGACACCGGATTCATCATATATGGGATTGCTTTTCGCATCGGATTGGGAGTGGAGTTACACGACAACGAGGCAATCCGATTTCAATATACTCCAATTTTGCGTGGTGGAACCACTCTGCATTCCATCTCGTACAACCATCCTTATACGGGGTGACCCCATTCAAAAACCTCCTTTTGCCTTAAATCCTTGTTTCCGTCTTGCCAAAGACAATAGATTAAGACATCGCAGTGCAGGGTAACACAGCATCCTGTATCTGTAATGAACATGGCGGGGTTTTAACGAAGATCGGCTGAAACCAATACGATGCGGAAAGCGATCTGGTATCGTGATTCACACGAAAATGAGAGGCTCCATGGTGTCTCTTCCCTGTCTACGCGAGATGAATTATGTTCATGATTTATGTATGTGTGCTATTTTAGAGAGGTGCAAGCAGTGAATTACTTGTCCCTCAACTATCTTGATATGCACTTCTATACGTCTACTGAACTAACTGGTCTAAATTACAATATAATATCTACAGTTTATATACAGAAATAAAAGTAAAGCGAATCATGAAATGACACAGCTTGTGGTTATAGAGGATTGCTAAGAAGGAAAGGGTGTAGAATCATAGGTAGTAAAGTGCTGAATATGATATAAGAGATTAGGCTGGGTCAGGCGTTAGTTGAAAACAATGGAATGTTACCATCGATGAGTAGATGACGCGTGGTTGACTCTGAGAAAGTTGGAAGATGATATGAGAAGGAGAGAGTGAGTAAGTTAGGCTGTGACGCAGAGAACTTTGAGAAGCAAAAAGTTAAGATAGAAAGTTCTGAGAGCAAATGAATGAGCAAGAAAATGTAGGTCTGAGAACTGATTGTAGAATGTCTAAATCCACTACACTAAGTTCAATCCGCAGTAGTGCACCAATTACAGAAAAAGGAGTTCTTAGGATGGAATAAAGCACATTATTCTGAAAGGTAAACAACATTAAACTTGTCGTCTGCAATACCGGACTAGCTGTCAATCTGAATTGCCCTTCCTAAAATAATACGACCATTATTGTCGCCGTTCTTAACCTTGTTATTTTTGATGCTACAAATCAAGTCTTTTAGCTTTGGTCTGAGTAAGGTCTCATTGCACTTAACATGGGAATTCTGATGGAAAAAGAAATTACCTTTCGCTCGAAAACTTCTCCTTGTGTTGGCTAAGAGGCCGGGTGGCATTTTCATCACAGAAGTTGTTGCCAGGTATTGTGCCCAGTCCACGTGTGGCAAGTTTGCAACCATTTGCTTCTTTGGAAATTTCGGTGGATCCTGTGAATAAACATTTGACTGCTTCCTTCAATTTTGAAAATTTAGAAGAGTTTTACATCCAACGCCTACTGCGTATGAAATTAAAAAGTTGTCAGAAATTGATGAATCAAGTGAATTAAGTCTCGCAAGACAGCAGGTCCGCACACTCCAACTGGTACTATACTACTGTCCTGAAATTTAGAATAAAGTTTGTGTCATTGCCAGTTTGTAGAATATGTTTATTTAGAACATCGACAGTACATAATATATACTCTATACTATAGCAATTGCGTTTTCTAACACCACCTTGATGTACAAAGGTACAGAGAGATATAGAAGAGAGACAAGAAAGAAGACTGGCTCTCTGTAATTTAGATGTTCATGCTTTTGCAATCATCCGATTTCTGACTAACGAGTGGATCCGTGTTTTAAACGAGCCTACTCTATCTTTTCTACGACGAGTGGATCCGTTGACGTACTTCTAACAGTTATTTAGATTAGTGTACATTGTCTTTATTCTAAATCGACGGATGATATCTAACTGAGATACAAACAATGTTCTCAAATTGGATGTGTATATTTATGCGGAACTGGCGCACATAAAAATCTTCATTAGAATGATTAAATATGCCACAATAGATAAGTAAACATGTTAAAATAGTATTTTGCAATAATTCTGTAAAAACACTATGTGGCTCAGAAGTGGCCCTGAAGATCTCTGCCCATCTGAATGATTTTTTCTTATATTGCCCGTACATAGCAAACATCAGAGCTACTAAAGCGCAGATATCCACATCCTGTTTACTAGAAATAAAGAATCCAAATATGTGAAATGATATTGGCAGAAATATCTGAATTTAAAAAAACCTTTGATTGGAGTGACTCCACGAAGGGAATTGGATTACTCAGGGCATTTTCTTTCCATTTATTAAGATCCTGCAAGTCCTAGAAAGAAAGAGCTGTGTTCCGTAAGATTAGACTCAGAGGTTAAGATTATGGTTTACGACTCAGAGGTTAAGACTCAAAGTCAATACTGTGAAATCAAGACTCAATGGTTTAGACTCTGTGGTTGAGACACAAAAATAACGATTCAGAGTTTAAGACTTACAAATTAATTATCAGGGCAAAGCGAATTAAAAGTTACATCTTGAAATGATAAAGCTAGATTTCATTGTTATTTGCTACCTGACCTACATGCAACAGACAGGGAAGCGTTCTTCATTTTACCAAAATCAATATTCTTTTAACTGACAATATTGTCGAACCAACTGTGCACGGATTAATTTTTCATTCTCATAAATTAATTTGGTTTCCCATAACCTACTTCCTCTCAAGTATCAAGAATTACTTTCTACCTCATTACAATAACTCGGCTATTACTAACGTCCCTGCCCTAGCTGCTTAAAATGCCTAGAGCTAGAGCCTATTCTAGTGCCGTTGCTCTGTTTTCATGAAGTAGTGTGAACAGGGGCTTAATTAAACTAATGCATGATGCTTATAACTTGAAATGAGATTGATCAATTTCATCTGAGTGCCAATTTCGTCGATTGGAGGGCCAACAAAGGAACTGAGTTGACTAAAGCCCATATAGTACCTTTAAAAATTTGCACTAGTATTAGGAGTATGTATCACGGTTAAACTCACCGCAACTGCTTGAATTCTCTGGGCCTCCAACACAACTAGAGTTTTCAACAGGATTTTGTAACTGTAATACAAATAGTTGAAAACACATCTGATAATCATTCTGATGAATAAATGACTGTATGATAATTAATGAAAAATCTCTTCTCATGAACATTTTGCAGAGGTGGGAACACAATTAAACATGAAAAGAATTTTAGCCAAATTTTTCCCAGCAACAAACATTTTATCCCGAGGACCCGGTGGCTAAATAGATTCAGATCTATTATATTCTGGGACAACATTTTGCTCGCAAGATTGCTTTTTTGTTGCATAGTATCTGAGAAATAACCTTAGCCACAAGGAATTTTTTATGAGCATGTGATGAAGCAGTTGATACGTTGATAGGTTGATAGGCAAATACGCTTATATCTTTGTAAGGTGATGGTTTATGTGCTTAGCACAAAGGGCCCACTGAATAGGTAAAATAATCGAGAAGTGTTCGCCCCTGGTCCTCCCTCTGGATGTGACCATACCTCGTGATTCCTTTTGCCTTTTTGCCTTGAGTTACAGAGAGCTGACTAATTCTTTCATCACACTTTGTGGCAGGTCTGAGGGTGGTTTCCAACCCTGCACCCTTTGAACAGGGTCAAGTGATCTAACCACTTGGACATCTCGCCCTAGTTAAATAGGAACCGCTTGAAAATGTTCCTCCTCACACCTTAGCTTAAATCTTTCAAAGTATTTGAAGACAGCTGTATCTAATGGCTTTTTGCACTACCCAGCCCTTATCATTAAAAATCCAATTTGGCTATTGGTACGACATCCGTACAGCAGTATTCAATATTTAAGTTGGTACAAATCATTTGATTTACACATGCTTAGATGAATCCCATCCAAACAGCAAATCAAAATTGCCCTACGGGTGCCATACAAATAGCCAAAGCTTTAAACTCATCACTTTGCCTACTCTTTGTTGTGCTTGAAAGCCAGGTGATCAGACTCAAAATAGAAGCGGTTGTCCAGATCTTCAGCATTTTCAGCATCGTCATCTTCAGAGTTACTCTCTGAATCATCTTGAAAACTTCTGACGGTCCTTTCTTCTCTTTCTACTTTGACGTGGCTGGCGGCTCTTTCTTCTTCCGCTGCCGAAGCATTCACAAAATCATTCATATTTGATTTTAAGGAAATATTCCTATTATCCATGCTTGAGTAGTCTGTCTCCATTATGTCATCATCTGGAGCCTCGGTCTTTATCTTCATGTCATGAATGTTAGAGGTTGATTGAGTTTGAGGTCTGGCAGGGGAGTTTGCCGGCAACGAATGATGGCTTAGTGGAACATTTTTTGACATTTCTATTGCTTGCTTTATGGGGAGTAAAGCTGAGGTTTCTTGGGACTTTGTTGCCAGGATCACTGAACTGTTTGCCCCAACAGTAACATTACTAATGTGTTCCTCATCGAGACCAGTAGTACTGCTACTGCAGCATCCCTCACTCTGCAGTGAGTTCTCATTTCCCTCTGGGCAGCATTGAAGAGGCCTAGAGGTTGAGCTTGGCAGATGCTCCTGTTTTATTTCAAAGCTTGGTGGTTCATCATCAACAACACACACATCAATATCACTATCATCCACTTCACCAGAGGCCGGTTGTTTATCAATGTCCATGCCTTTGCATTGTAAGCAGGACCAAAAGAACACAAATACCGCCGGGAAAGTTTTAGGCCATCACGTTGATGTAAATTAACAGGGTTCACGATCAGGTTTCCAGATCCGGAATTTATCAACTCCATTAACTCGCCTCTCTTCAAAACGAGGCAAAGCTAACAGAGATGACACGTCAGTTGGAAAAAAGTGTTTATGTTTGACTTGAGTTTTGAGGTTAGTAACTAAACTAATACTAAAACTTAATAAGACTAAATCAACTTCAGCATACAAGTAAGACTACAAAACAGGTAATCTGCGTTTGCTGTTGAAAGATGAAAGATGATTTCAAGGTTTCAAATCGTAAGTTTTAAGCTTATCAAATTTTGCTGGTTAGGTTGTTGTTGGTGTGGTGCTCTGCTCTGTGACATGACTTAAAGCTCTGAAGCTCAAAGTTGTAATAACCAGCAAGGCACTCTTCTTGACAGATTTCTATATAAAATTCTAGAATCTCCAGCTTGTTGAAGTATTAATTTGTAGAATCTCGGAAGCATCGTCAAAATATTGCAAAACAAGATTTTCTTGTGAGATCTCAGGTCTTTCAGACTTTCACAAAATTTGAAGAACAAATTTAGATACTTGCGCCCAAAGCTTGAATATCCAATCAAGGTGGAATCCCTGTAATTTATGCCAGAGCTCTGTGGATTGAAGTTTGACTATAACACAGATTACATTTTTTCTACCATTCCTACCACCCTGGTTCATACCCACGTTGAAACAATAGAAAGTCGATCGTGCACATATGCAATAACTTTTGGGAAGTGCGTGCCCCCAAGGATTACGCATACTGGGCTATAGATGTACCGCTCATGTTGGTATAAAAAGTGTGGTCCTTTTCACTGAGATCTTGCATGAAGGTTCAAGAGCAATTTTTTATTGTTCTGTCCTGTTGCTCTATTGTTTATTACAGATGTGCAAGTGCCATGCTTTCCATACACTTGGGTGCATGTCTAATTTACAGCTCACATTGTCTGTACATCTATAAAGTCTATGGCCCTTCTTTTAAAAGTTACAATTAGTTATTTTTCGAGTCAGACTTCATCCTTTTTTTAGAAGCTAGAATTAGTCGTTTTTTTTAAAGTTTGGCAAATCAAATTCCTTTTTAAAAAAATACCTTTTTAACATTTTCTGTTTCACATCCTCTTTCAATTTGATGCTCCATTAACTAGTTTTGAGATAATTAACAAAGGAACACCTTGCAGCTTCTGTTTTCTGTAAGAAGGGTGGGCTGATTTATGTGCTTAATATTGTTTGTTTATAGTACCATCTTCTCATTGTTACTCTTGACTAACTGGCCCACACTTTCAGTCAATTGGCGGTAAAAAGATCTGCAAGTAAAAGCCACTCTCAATCCTTATGCAATGTCTTTCCACATTAACACAGGAGGGAGGCTAGATAGACATATCATTTTATTTGGCAGTCGCAAAGGATGATCAGCCGCTTCTGAAAGTTTGATTACAACAAACTTAAACCAGATCAAATTCCATTCACTGACCACACATACCATTGAAGTGATATTGAAATTGAAAGTAATCAACCTTAGTGCATCCACAGAAAGGGGGGGCATAACACATGTATCAAAGTATAATGTAAGGGAAATAGGGTATTATCAAGGTAATTGTATTGTTTTTCTACCAAAATAGGGTGGGCGTACGCCCCTTACTCCCCCCTGGATCCAGGCCTGGTATGTCATTATTTTATTGTTTTTCTTCGATTAGACATGTGCTACACCTTCAACATGAGCCAAACAATACTCAAGAAACTTATTATTGGTAAGCCAAAAATGAAGCTCAAACTCAGAATTGGTGTAAAAATTTGTAGGTTTGAGTGACGTCTCAGAATAGTTAGCCTTAAGTTTGATACGATTACCCTTAATCATGAAGATAAATTTTGAATTGATTGTTCATGCTATGAGTTGATTGGAATGATTAGTAACTGTTGAAATCCTCATAATACGCTGTTGTCCTGACAATTGACCTTTAATGTTTTTAGATGTGATGTGAGAAAGCTTGGCAATGGAAGCGCCAAACAGGCCGACTTTTGTCAGCATCAATACTTCTTTCTATGACAAGTATGACAAATCCTCGCAAAGCTTCTCTTTCAGAAGGGTGAGTTTTCATCTTATTGTTTATTTAACTGGGCTGCACGGCATCAATTTCCATGTTTGCTTATTCCAAAGGGGGTTCATCCATTGGATGGAAATGCGCTGGTGAGTTTTTTTAAGGCATTCACACTTATAAAACAAATGTTGAATTATATTAGATCATTTGATTATATTTTGTCCTGGTTTAGGACAGTGGTTAGCGCGGTCGCGTGTGATGGGTAAAACCCAGGTTTGAGCAAGATGATGACATATGACAATTGCAGTAGCCTGCTCTGGTATAATCTAATTACCTGTGTTAGACCATTCCTTATGAATTAATGTCCATTCATAATGCCATATTTTTGGAAACAATCTACCACGTTTTATGAATTCAATCCAAAGATTTTAGGTTCATATTTCACAATCATCTCTAAAATGTAGGTTAAGTTATGTTTCTAGATTCATACCTATTCATATGGCATTGAAGTAAATGTTAAAGGTTGAGAGACTTTTCAATGAAAACCCCACGTTAACCCCCGGTCGCCAATCATTCTACTGTCAAGTTGAAAATGAGAATATTTTCAATTATGACAATTCGCTCTCTGTAACTTGGAGTTTTAGATGACCATCTGTCTACATCTGTCAGCATTTCATGATATAAATCTGGGTTAGCTTGATCAAGAATGAAACTAGGCAAGTAGTATTGTTTGTGAATTCTGGTCTGGGCTGACTCCAACCTGGGAGATCCTGGACTTTCTCAAATTCACGTTTGCCAGATTTGTGCTGCGATGGAAAATGTGCAGGTGCAAGTAAACCAACAGAGGGACATCCATGGGCCACAGGGTCGCTTATATCTCAAGCAATTCACTTGATCCTTCTCTGGTAGTGTGGTAATTCTATTTTTTGGGCTTGAATCTTAAAGAATTTTCGGGCGCTGTAATTCTATTTCTTGGTTTTCAATTTGAAGAATTTCAGGAAATTCTGTCTTTGGGGGCTGATCGTAGTTACTGATATCAGGTAACCACTGACTTTGAGCTTTCTATAAGAAAAATAAAGTAATGATGTTAAGATACAAAGCCCATCAATATAAGCTAAATATACAGGGGATAACTGACCAACGAACATGGGAGTGTTTAACTGTCAAACATGAGTAAAGTCACATTATATTTTTTTGGGTTGTTGAAAACTGTTCTTGGATGAGCATCCCTGTCAGAGAATTGCTTGAGTGCCCACTTGGGTGTAAAAGAGCCTATTACTGCTTGGTTGTTAAGTGTAATTTTCTGTTCTGATGTACAAGTCACGATGATTTCTTGGATCAAAGTAGTACCCTTGACTTTTTAATTAATTCTTTTTCTACTATACTGGTTATAGATTTACAGACTTACAAATAAGCTAGATTCTATGAAGTCTTTCATCCAGAGCAGGGCAGCTTTCATGAACAGCTTCTGCGCAATCAATGTGTTCCTTCCTATGCCTGTTGGTATAGATAACAGTATATGATGTATCACTACTTCCATTGGTATATAAATTGACCCCTATTCCTGCAGGTATGGAGGCGATTGCCATCGTTTCAGAAATACATTCTGCTGCTGGTCGTCTGCTTGATCGTGCCATCAATATTGCTCCTCGTTCGATTGACCACACCGAATATCGCCCAGATGGAGAAGGACACTGAGCATAAGCCTCATGGCCAAATTGATCGCATACGTCAGATTCCCAAACCGCTGAACAAAGCTCTCATATTGGAAAAACTGAAAAAAGACCGCGAGCTGCAGTTTCCTTTGAAAAGAGGGCCCCCTAGATTAGTTCAGCGTGGTGAAAATAGCTTGAGCAAAACAGATAGCATACAAAAGAATGATAGGACTAATAGTAAAATAGATTTAACTGCAGCTAATGTGGTTGAACAAAATATCAAAAGTAAATCTTTGAAGGACCTTGCAAAGCGACCAGAGCTCGTGACTCAAACAGCAAGACAGAAAGAGGTAGTAAAAGCTTTTAAGCATGCATGGAAGGCGTACAAGACATACGCCTGGGGACACGACGAGCTTCATCCAATCGCAAAAACATACAACGAGTGGTTCGGTCTTGGTTTGACTTTGATCGACTCCCTTGATACCATGTGGCTGATGAATCTCAAAGAGGAGTACAAAGAGGCGAGAGACTGGGTCGAGAAGGAGTTGCATTTCGACAAGGCTGGAGACGTGAATTTGTTTGAAGCAACTATCCGTATTCTGGGTGGCCTGCTGAGCATATACCATTTGACTGATGACGTCATGTTCTTGAATAAAGCTGTAAGTTTCTTATAGACCCTCTTAACATCGACGCTTTCTACGCCAGTGGCAGCCTTAATAACGATTTCCACTTTTGAGGTAGCCGCTGGTGTTCTTACCTTCCGTCCCAAATATGCTTTCCTGTATCATTGCAAAGCCTTCTGATAAGCGGTCAATTAGTCCATTTTACGTGCAGAGAGCTTTGAAGAGTTTGGCGACCACAGCGATTCTAGTCGCAGAGAAACAAAGTGTAATTCTAAATCAAATTTTCAAAATCAAAATATTCTTTAAGCCAAATTTTTCGAAAACCGGAAAATTAATTTCTTTAACTTCTTCCAAGTGGTCACTTCCAAATAGTGATCACCTCCAATTGCGTTGACCATCTCTCATCAAAATAACGACCCCCCCTCCTCCACTTTCACCAGCAGCTACTTCCAAACGATAACCACTTACCTCCCATCTAAAATGCTTTCCCGTATCACCAAAAAGCCCCCGAATAAACAGTCCCTCGATAACTATTTGTTACTTGGAGAAAGATCTGAAATTGGCAGCAATAAGAGGATCGACTGTACTGAAAGTTTGACCCCTGATGTCAAATTTTTCCTTCAAATAAGCAGAAAAGCCTTGTTTCTTATTAGTTTTTTTATAATTTCTCTTTTAGAAAGAAATCGGAGATAGACTTCTAAAAGGTGGCTTTTCATCGGCAAGCAAGATTCCGTTCTCCGATGTAAATTTGATGTCTCAAACGGGACACTCCCCTAATTGGGGTCCGGATAGTTCCTTGTCTGAAGTTTCCACTATCCAACTTGAATTCAAGGATCTCAGCAAAGTAACTGGCAACCCTGCATATGGGGTAAGTTGTTTCAAGTTTCACAGAGGCTGGGCTAGCCTCGCTCCGCCTGGCGTATGTGTCAAAACCGCAACATTCACCTGGTGGCATTTGAGTACTTTTACCCGGACTTTGAAAAACCATGTTTCCTGTCCTCAATAGAATCGAGGTCATTTGAAATGAGATCATTCAAAGTCCAGCTAGAGCTATTCAGAATCCTTTAACAGTGTTCGAATATGAATCGGACGTTTGTTGAGCCAGAAAGGAAATTGACGTATCCCGGGTAAGAGAAGACTTGCTAGGCGAGTCCCTGTTTCCCTGCATTCTCTAATACACTGCTGTCACTCGGTGAATGAGGACTCCTAACATTTCTTGCCGAAAAAAGGCCCTATCTGGGCTTATTTCTTTTTTCCTTGTGCTTGCGAGTTTTCATGCGTGACGGTCAATCGTTCTTTTAGTGCTATGATTGGTTAAGCTCTTTAATTGACCAATCAACAGAGCGTCCCTAGAACGGGCTGCAAAGGCCTAAATAGTTCTTGATTTTAGTGAGTAATGTTACGAGTCCTTATTGACAAGTGACGGTAGCATAGCAGATAACGCAGGGAAACAAGGACTAGTGCAGCGAGTCTAGTGTAAAACTGTACAAATACCACCTGATGTCTATTGCCGTTTTAGCATATACGCCTGCTAGAAAAGGACCAGTAAAGCGTAGCTACGCACAGCATCTTTTGATTCTATTTAACAGTGCCTTCTCCCTGCAATACCTTGAAGCCAGTGTGCTGTGATTGTCACGGAAAACTGCTTTGAGACAAATTTGATATTTGACGCGGACATTTCGAGGATCGATTTTCTTAACAAAGAAATTAGAAAATATGCTATTGTTTACGATCATGTTCTGACAAGACCAAGCTAAGCCAGCTTGCATGTATATCGCTTTCTTTCCAATAGTGTCTTGTATTTTACTTGATTTTGCAGAATGCAGTTCAAAGTGTAATGGATCACCTCTTCAGTTTGCCGAAGAGGAATAATCTTGCTCCTATGTTCGTAAGTGCAGAGACTGGCCAGTTTCGCGATGGGTCGACCATTACCCTCGGTGCACGCGGAGACAGCTACTATGAATATCTGCTCAAGCAGTGGATTCAATCCGGCAAGACTGATGACAGGTATGCTTGCATTCTTCAGGTCTTCGTGGGTAGAAGGTTATCATAACAATGAAAATGTGAATGGAGAGGAACCGGGTATAGGACTCGAGCTTATGTACACACCTGAATTTCTTGATATTCTTGAGAATTGCAACGAGGAATGTATTAACAAAATCAAATTTCATTGAACTTTCCCTTGGAAGGAATTCTTCTTCGGTCTTTACTAGAACAACCCTTTGGAACGTTTCTGCAATACTTTGGATGGTGTAGAGTACTTTGGAGGAGAGGACGTTCAGTGATGTGTGGGGATACCATCAGTACATTGGAGGGCGCTCAATACGTAGGAGGGATACCATTAGTACAATTAGGGATACCATCAGTATCAGTTCTGAGGAGGTAATGCCTGATATGCATGTGGCTTCTATCCACCCCACTGATGGTATCCCCCTCCAGTAGCTAATATTGGAATCTCCCCATGGCACTGAACATCCTTCACAGTACTTTACACCCTCCAGATTTACAGAGACGTTTCCCTGGGATGAAAATGTGAAAGTCTTTTATAATAGTCACTAAACATTCCCTAAAAATATGCTTATCACTTCTAGAGTTTATTCAAAAAAGTTGGCGTTTTTTCCTGATTCACAAACTTCAATTTCTGCGAAAGTTTCTTCCCTTGGTTTATACAATGAGATCATTTTTCTGAAAATATTGTAAAGCTCGGGATGAAAGTTTGACAAATCCAGGTCACTTCTGGTACAGCCATCAGATATTGAATGTTTTTGTATTGAAAGAAGCGACATCTTCGAGATGATTTCTTCAATATGCATCATTCTTTTGCAGATTCAAAGACGAGTACAACAAAGCAATAGACGGAGTGTCATCCAGTCTTGTTAAGACCTCTTTGCCCGATAGTTTGGTCTTTGTGGGTGAGCTTCTAAATGGATGGACCTTCAGCCCGAAAATGGTTTGTCAATTTTGTAACTACCGTATCACTACATGACCCCAGTCTCTATTTCGTTCCTGCATCTCGGCCGAGTCATTCAAATAAATTCTACCATAGTGGGCTGGCCATACTAGGGAATATCTGTGCAATGCTGTGAAGGATATTCAGTTCTGTAAGGAGATAACATCAGTACATTGGACGGTGTCCAGGAGAATGGGAAGATGTTCATACTGTAGGGGATACTAGCATTTTCCTATGGAGCATACCGTCAGTACTTTGGAGGGATACTGTCCAGTACATTGGAGGATATTCAGTAATGTCGAGGGATACCATCTCCACAGTGAAGAATACCATCAGTACTGTGGGGACATTATCAGTACTTTTGAGGTAATACCCAAAGTGCATGTGTTGTCCCTACACAGTACTGAACATCATCCACAGTACTGAATAATGTCCCTCTACAGTTCTAATCCTTTTGCCCCACAGCGACGAGCACCCTCTAATGTACCGATGGTATCCTCCACAGCACTGCCCCACACCATACTGCACAGACGTTCTTGAGGGTTAAAGTACGAAAACTGTCGTACAATATGTTTTGGAAATCGCAGCTTGACGATTATTTTCTGGATCGACAACAGATCTGTTGTATAGCACAGGCGTCTTCCATGGTTTCTTAATGTTTAGCATGCATTTTCCAAAATCAAAGCAATTCAATTTCTATAAATCAGCTACAAAATAAAACATGGCTGGAGCGAATATAAAATGAAAAGCTTAAACTGAGCAGGCAATCGGGATATGCAAAGCGTGACGTCGTATCTGCAAGGTCCCTTGAAAATACAGCAGTTAAACGAGCCAGTGTAGATGGCTCCCTCTCGAACGTTTTTTTACCTGATTTGGATTCGAACCCAGGATATACCCGCCGGATTCAGGTTTTGATCTTCTAAACATTTGCAAACCTGATCTAATGCGTAATCTAAATTTGTTTTTCAGGACCATTTGGTTTGCTTCTTACCAGGCACACTGGCTCTGGGACACCATCACGGTCTGGATGTAAAGCACTTGAATCTTGCAAAAGCTCTTCTCGAGACCTGCAACCGAATGTACACCGACATGCCCACAGGCTTAAGTCCTGAAATCGCTTACTTCAATCTTAACACAGACGGCTCAAAAGACATCATTGTCAAGGTATACTATCAATCTTTTTCAGGGTACCATACGTTTCATCATTCCTATACTACCCTATGCACTAAAATAGAAGATCGTAAACGTAGCAAAACATAATAACTACTGAAGCTTTGGGTCTGACATTCATCAGAGTAGTACACTGGAATGGTCTTTGATCGGTACAGAACCTCAAGATAGCGAGTAAAATCGGAAACATAGCGAAGCGTATGGTATTTCACACTCATCAGAGTTGTAGCTACGTCAGAAAGAGAATGGAAACGAAACCTAACGAATTATCATACTCGGATATAGATCGAAATTGGCTAATCAGAAAGGTGGGGGCTTTTGAACAGGATTGGCGAATTTCGATCCACATCTGGGAATACTAATTCCTTAGCATTTGTTTTCGCTCTCTTTCTGACATCTACTACTCTGACAACTGTCAGACGCACAGCTTAAGAAGTTATTACGTTCGCTTTCGCTATGTTTTCTATTTACCTCGCCATCTTGCAGTTCTGTGTCGAAGAAAGACTGTTCTGGCGTACTACACTGATCAAAAGAAGGTATAATATTAGTGCCTGGCACAAAACCAAACCAGATTTACACAAAATTAGGCCAACCTCATTTGCTATTGAATAGAAGGAAAACTGGTGTCTCTCACGAAAGAGAGACTTTAGTGACTTTCTACGTCGCTTTTTTACTATCACTAAATACATTTCGAAGAAAAGGAATTTATTGCAGGCGATTGAGTTGTCAAAAGGACATTACGTTAAGACACTGGAATTCCCTTTTTATAAGATAGAGCAAGTTCCATCAAAAGATGTATACATTTCAATTTTAAAATTAAACGAGACTTACCTGTAAGTTGAAGTTTGATGATAATTCTGCCAAATCATGTGTTGCAAGGAGGGTTAACATGAGATGCGCACGCACCGCCGTGAATCAGTACTTTAAAGATCATTTTGTGGTCCTGATAGAGGAGTTAACATCATGAAACATCAAATGAAAAACGGGAGGGTCGCTTTAGGGATGCTAAGGGCATGTTAACCCTCCTTGCAACACATGATTTGGCAGAATTATCATCAAACTTCAACTTACAGGTAAGTCTCGTTTAATTTTAAATTCTACCAAATCACGTGTTTCATCCGGGTTACCATGAGAATTGAAAGCAAGGAGCACAAAATGAATTAATCATTTTCAAAATGCAACAAAATAAACACAATGCTCCACTTTCTAGTTATTCCAACACAGAAGTACTCATCTGGTTTGTTAACGCAACTGGTCTGTCATAAAATTTGCGAAAAGTTGATTCCTCATTCCATCCTGCAGTTCGAATTATCATGTCAGCTGAGACAGTCGCAACAGCTTTACTCGTTGATGCACATCTTGTGCTATGTGCTGAATACATATCTGTATCAATGCCTGCTGATGCCAACACACTTTTTAGCCAACGTCCTATGGTTGATGATGTCACTGCCTTGTAAGGCTTAATGAATGATACTAACAGACTGGTTGAATTTCTACACTGTTCTGTTGCTTTCAGATAGAACTCTAGTGTTTCATATACGCATCGTTCTTTGATAGGATATTTGTACAATCTTACATTTCCAAACACTTTACCGGGCCTATCTTGTTTAAGGTGCTCTGTTAATGCAAATTCAAAACAATTCTCATTTTTCTTCATGTATGGATCAGAGATGTCGAGGTAAGTCTGTGTTTGGCAACGTTGTCCAGTCGTCAAAGCAATTAACATTACTAATTTCAATGTCAACTCCTTCAGAGTGATTTTACCAAGAGGCCACAAACGACTAAGATAATCAAGGACAATGTCAACAGACCAAATAGTGTTATATTTTGGGACTGGCTTCTGTTTATTGAATATTCCTTTGAGATATCTGCACACTAATGGGTGCTTCCCTACTGGTATATGATTAGGCTGAATGTGACTACTGTCAATATTGGAGATAGCTGAACGTGCTGTATTCAAAGCTGAGTAGCTCAAACCTTTTTCATATAAGCTATGTAAATAGCCCAAAACATTGTTCACAGTTGGATGCAATGGATCACATGTCCTTTTGCTACAAAACTGTATCCACTTACCGATGTATACATTGTATTGCTTTTTGGTACTTCCTCGCCAGGAGAACATGATGACATTGGCAATTTCTGGAGAAATTCTGCACTCAGACAGAGATTGCCTGATAATCTGCATACCATCAACGTTAGGTTGCGACATAGTGGATGTGGAAGGTCCAGCTTCGGATGAATAAGATTTTTGGCAGTTGCCCTCACTAGCAGAGGAACTTCTATAAGAAGATTCATCACTGCTGGGAAATATGCTTGACTGGGCCACATTGGTATAACTAGAACACCTGTTGCTTTCTCTTGAACAATTTTCTGTACACATCTAGAAATTAGACAGAATGGGGGAAATGCATAAAATGCATACTGAGACCAATTAACAGTAAGTGCATCAATGTGTTTTGCCATGGGATCAGGTTTCCATGACACATAGTTTGGCAATTGGGCATTGAGCCGACTTGCAAATAAATCTATCTGCAGGTTACTGAACCGAGAGAGGATTTTTTCAAAAACTTGCTTAGAAAACATCCATTCCAGTTCCATGCTAAACTTCCGTGAGAGTGCATCAGCACTTACATTGTTACGGCCTGGAATATGGGCTGCCGACAACCAAATATTTCTAGTCATCGCCCATTCCCAGATCTCTTTTGCAAGTTCATTACACTGAAGCGATTTGCAGCCACCCATTTCATTGATATAGGACACAGCAGTTGTATTGTCACTCATAATTCTAACATGAATATTATGGTTTCCATGTAACAATGACATAAGAGAAAATTTGACAGCTAATAATTCTAACGAATTTATGTGCTTTGCAGACTCATTTTTTGACCATAAACCTCCAGTGCCCTCACCATTTTCAATTTTGGCACCCCAGCCTGTCTTTGATGCATCAGTAAAAATAACAATCACTGGGTGACCATGACTGATTTTCCTTTGTGCAGTGTTTATGTTTTGTATCCACCACTCTAGATCAGTTAAACTATAATCAGAGAGTGCCATTTTTGCTTCAAAGTTTCCAAAATTTTCCTTCAATGCATGGTTTTTGTCAGACTCAATATGGCGGTAATGAAGCTGACCAAATTCTACCCCTGGAAAACTTGAAGTCAATGAACCAATCAAAGATGAAACCTGACGAATAGTAAACATCTTATTTTTATTGTAAAATTGTTTACACAATTCATAGATCTTTGTAGCTTTCTGATATGTCAATTCAACAGTCATCAGCACTGAATTTAGAGAGAAACCCAAGTATTCTATGCATTGTGTTGGTTTAACTGCTGATTTTCCAGGATGAATCGTGAAACCTAAGGAAATCAACATCTGAGCAGCAGCTAAGGTAGCCTTTTCACAATCTTCATAAGTTTCTCCAAAATACAAAGAGTCATCAATATAACTAATGCATATGTGACCAAAATTACTGCGCAAAGTTGCAAAAATTGGTTTCATCAATTTGGTAAAAATTCTAGGGCTACTGCTTAGACCCATAGGTAAGCATGTAAAGGTGTATAATTGATTATTCCAAATGAACTTCAAGTATTCCCGGTGTTCCTTAGCAATAGGTATGGAATAGTATGCACTCTTTAGATCTAATGACGTCATGTAACAATTTGGTGTCATTAACTTCAATGCGGTTTCCAATGTATCCATCTTAAAATGATGATAAGATACAGACTCATTCAGTTTCTTCAAGTTGAAAATAACTCTATGAGAACCATCCTTTTTCAGACGAGTAAATATTGGAGAAATATTTTGACCTGGTTCATTCACTGAGCACTCAATTATGCCATCCCGAAGAAATTTTCCAATTTCAATGTCAATAATAGTTTGTTCTGTTTACTGAAAGTGCATTGTGGTCTGGGACTGCTGTCCCTTGACAAAGGCTCTTTTGCAAAATCAATGTGACAATGACAAACAACATCATGAATGAAAGGGTCAGAGGTAATATTTCTCCAATGATCAATAAAATTTTTTAATTTGCCTGCCCTAAAAGGGCTTTGAGATTTTATCAATAAATTGATAGTATTTTCACATACCTCATTTACTGGCTCTTTGATTGTTGGTGCTGTTTGTTCTGAGAGCTCTGATAGTTCTGATAGTTCCGGGGCTGACCCCGGCCTAATCCTAAAAAATGACCACGTCCCCTCCAATTGTTCTGTTTACCACGACCCATACCTCTAAAGCCACGCCCACGTGGAATCTGGTATGGTTCTGCACGTTGCTTTGGTGTTACTCTGTTGCTCAGCTTATTTGCCTTGGTTAGGTCTTCAACCTCTTTATCTAAATCATCACCAAAGAGATATGAAGAAACTGGGACAGAAGGGTTGCACAATGAAGCATACTGCTTATTGAGGTCACCACGGAGTAATTCTCTACGTTTGAGGTTGAAATCTCTATTTGCTGACATAAGTAGTATAGCAGCATGTGTCAAAGGGGTCAAGTTGTCACTTCCTTGTTCGCTATTTGAAAGGTTGTTGCAAACTTGCAAAATGGCATATAGAGAAGACATCATTGTTGTCTGAATTTTCTGGAGAGCAGAGTCCCTGTTTTTTGTGTCTTGCTTCAGTTGCTGCCAAATCTGCTTATTGATTTTTGGGGCTAGTAAATTTGTGCAGTTTTCTGGCCTAAGATATTCTTTCTGCACAGCATCAAGTTTCTCCTTTGGCAACTTTTCATTCAATAAACTTTGCATTATGTTGCTCAAGACCTTGTCAATAGATGGTCCTGTTTTTTCCCCTGTAGCAAACTGTGTAGCAAAAGATTCAAAATTGCTTTTTCCCTCAGATTCTTGAACAGACTCTGTCTCTTTATTCTTGGTAAAATTTGTAATTTGGTCAATTATATTTGCTCCTTGCTGGTCTTCCCCTGAAGCCATTGATGCTGGATCCACAGCTGGATCTTGCATTTGGTTATTTTCATCACTATTTGCATCCTCTGTGTATCCAAAATCTTGGTACACTTGAGCAACCGACTCTTTAACATTTGCTAAAATATCAGATTTAAAATCTGACATCATTTTAATCATAGCTGACTGGAAGTCAATTTCCTTGGATGAATTACCCTCAGGGTCTGTTCCTGACATGTTTCTTGATTCATTATCAGCCATATCCTTGCCTTTTAGTACCTCTTCCCTATAACAAAGAGAAGAAACTATCAAACAGGCGACAGGCACAACTTCCTCTTCCACACACGTTTGGCGAGAGTCAAACATGTCATATTTACTTTTTATCGTACCACTCGTGGTAAAACGATAAAACAAAATTACCAAAGATGCTTCAAACATGCAATGGTTTTTAAAAATAGTTACTATCTGTAATTTTACATAACAAACCAAGACACGTCTTGGTCTGTTGCTGAACATGGCCGTCTTCGTTCGACATGGGGCGGCCTAACCTAACTTTCCTACGCGGCCATGAAAGAGCCATGCAGTGACACGTCACGAAACATGCTCTGTAAAGTTGTCAAAAACGATAGAATTCGTTTATCTTGGGTTTGTAAAACTGATAGAATTGAATAAAAAATAACATACCTCTGACTGAGATCTTGTTTCAACAACACACAGTTTTGCGGCTGTACTTCACGGCGATAACAGTGCAACTGATTCACGGCGGTGCGTGCGCATCTCATGGTAACCCGGATGAAACACGTGATTTGGTAGAATTGCTATTCTCCTCATTGCATTCCCCAAATGGGGTACTCCCATCATGGCTTGACAGGGGGGTCAAGTCGATGAGAGAGTCTGACAAAAGGGGCTAGCAAATGGCCCAATTCTAGAAATTAACACTAACATTTATGTACCATTATGTGCTGAGATGACTCGTCACAAAATCACAATGTTTTCTCCTCACTAAATCAGCAACATTGATAACATAATTTTGGTTCATATTCTACCATTTGTGTGTGATTTTTAAAATCTTTGCCTTGACCCTGACTGGACCCTCAATTCACAATCGGAGTACACCCCCCCCCCTGGTCTCGATACTCAACGTTCTTCTCTCTCTTCGTTTCAGCCCGCAGACTCGCACAATCTGCTTCGTCCAGAAACAGTTGAATCCATGTTCGTCCTTCATCGTCTGACCGGAGACAAAAAGTACCAGGAGCAGGGCTGGAAGATCTTTCAAGCCTTTCAGAAATACACCAAAATCGAAGGAGGAGGCTACTCCAGTATAAACAACGTCCTGAACCCTAGCAACCCAGAGTTCAGGGACAAAATGGAGTCGTTTTTCCTTGGTGAAACACTAAAGTATATGTTTTTATTGTTTGGAGATGAGAAAATCGTTTCCCTAGACGATTACGTATTTAATACCGAGGCTCATCCATTGCCTATTTGGAAATGAAAATCTAACTCAAAGCTGACTTATCTCTTTAAGAATTGAGATCCCGCCAGGTTATTTTGCTGTGGTTATTTCTCATCGACTCGGTCAAATATTTCAATGCATGCTTCCGCAATCAGCAATTTGATGACGTCGCAAATTGAATAATCTAAGCCAACATAGATGCCCATTTCTTAATTGTCATTTGATCTTAAAGTCTGAAGGCCAATTATCACAACTCCAAGTTTCCTCTTAATTGTGTTCGGTTGGAAAATTCATTCACAAAGTTGTATGATCTCAACCTAGAAACAAACTTTACTACACGAGGTTTCTGCATAGCTCAGATATGAGATTGTGACTGCGAATCACTGATGTTGACCGGTGGTCTTTAAGCTTTCATTTCAATTCATTTAAGTGATTTGGAATGTACAGTGCTAATTAAGAAGCCAGGAAACGAAAAACTGAAATGTCTTCCAACAACATTTCATTTATTGGCAAAGGATAAGGCCATAGAGATCTCAGCTAAACCTGTGATTCTAGATCAATAGTTTTTGAAATGTAATAGTTATATTTTTAAAATTTTCAGACAGTAACATATTTCAGTCTTCGGGTATTTATATTGTTTAACAGCCACTCTGAGAAATGTCGAAACGTGGGGAAATATCATCAATACTGTGGAGGGTTACATCAAAACTGTGGAGGGGTATCATCAGTACTGTGGACGAGCACCATCAGTACTGTGGACGGGCACCATCAGCTCAGTGGATTGGAGGATGTTCTCCTCCACAGTATTGCAAAAAGTTCCTTAGGGTGGCAACTTACTGTAGACATTTGTAACAATTGCATGCATTCTAGATTCAAATGATATCTTGTTCAATGTCTCTGTCTATTCATCTACCTTCAAGGTAGAATAGTGAGCCATCTCGTGTGTCAATTACATAGAAATAATTATGATGATGAATAATTAATCTACAATTGGTAGCAATGATAGTTTAAAAGAAACTAATTGATACCAACTACACTAGGCTATTAAAATTATTGCACAGGTCGATTCAAAATGGTGGCGAATTTGCAAAGCTGTGAGGGCTAGGCCTAAATTAGAATTCCCATAACTTGTGTCACACAGCTCACAAATACAAGGTTTTGGTGGCGAAATTTAGGAAATTTTACTGACACCATAGCTCATAACAACAAGCAATAATTAATTGATTGAGAAATTATGTATGACTTGGGATTTTGAGTGATGGTCAAAATATCAGCATGATGATTTTGAAGAAGGAGATGTCATCTAAAATCAGTACAAAAGTGTTGTAAAAAGTCATTAATATGATCAGGTGGTTTGTTACTTTATTGCTACTGCTTTGAGGAGCCCCATGAGTCTTGTCCTAGCTGTCCCTGTGGTGAGACAAGAAATTGGTAGGAAGTCTCCAGAATTTTAAGGGAAGGAGGAGACCTTGAATTTTGAAGTACATTTTTATAAATAAACAAATTTATCTGTTACACACGGTGTAACTATTATTCCTGGATTTGAGGTCAATTACCATGTAGAATACTTCATAAATGTGAATTAAAGGCACATCAAAAGGAGAACAAACAACACGTTTACCTGAAGAATGACAAAATTGCAACTGATGTGTGGGATGCAAGATGAAAAATTACTCTCCCCCTCCCTTGAAATATTTTGAGCCAAGTTCATTTTCTCTTCAAGTCACCATACCGAAAAGAGACAAAACTCATGGGGCTCCTCAAAGTAGTAGCAACAAAGTATTAAAGCACTTTACCATATTAATGACTTTTTACAACACTTTTGTACTGATTTTAGATGACATCTCCTTCTTCAAAATCATCATGCTGATATTTTGACCATCACTCAAAATCCCAAGTCATACATAATTTCTCACTCAATTTATTATTGCTTGTCGTTATGAGCTATGGTGTCAGTAAAATTTCCTAAATTTCGCCACCAAAACCTTGTATTTGTGAGCTGTGTGAAACAAGTTATGGGAATTCTAATTTAGGCCTAGCCCTCACAGCTTTGCAAATTCGCCACCATTTTGAATCGACCTGTGCAATAATTTTAATAGCCTAGTGTATATAGCCTAGTGCACTTAGGTTGATGCTTGAACTTCAGAAACATATCATAACATAAAGAAGCTTAGGCTATGCCTATACACTCTTTTTTTTATAAGAATATTTGAAATTTTCCTGAGCCTCAACTTTTCTATTGTTTATTCTTAAATTTCTATTGTTCTTTGAAGATTTTGAGCCTCAATATACTTATAAAATTTATTCTTATAAAGAAAAAATAGTGTAAAACGTAAAAGCTAGTTACATAGTCATTGAATAAGTTGCATATCTACAACAGAATGAATATATGGAAAATTATAAAGTTCCTTAGTGATTTGACCTTTAGTAGTAAAAGTTCCTTAAGTTTTTCGACTTTCGACATGTAGGTTCCTTATAAAAGGCTCTTTATAAAAAAGCGTGTATCACATTTTTCGGCCTTTCTGCCATAACTTTTTTTCCAAAAGCTGCGCCCTGTATCTTGACTGTCTCCGACTCCCTATGGTCAGCGGCATTTTCGCGCGCTTTCCTTCCTCTCTATTGTTCTGTTCGTCCGGCCTGACTTCATTCAGAAATCCGTTGGTAACCGAAGCACACGTGCGGCCCACTTCTGTAAAACATTCAGCTTCGCTTCATCCACTCAACATGATCAAGGAAGACGAATTCGAAGAAGACGACTGGAGCGATGAAGATATCGAGGACGATGAAGATGAAGAAGAAGAAGAGAAGTCTCCGTACGAACTCCTGCGGGAGAGGAATATTGCCGAGAACGAGAAGATGTTCAAGAAGCTCTTCCCTGAAGGAGGTGCTTCTGCCGTCCTCTCCATGCCGAAAAAGGCTGCGAGTGCATCCAGAAAACGATCCGACCCTAAGCGCGTCTCGAGAAGAGTGACAATAGGTGATTTGCCACCCAGGCACAACCCATCCAGACGCTGCAAGGGGAAGAAGAGGGTCAGGTATTCGGGTAGCGTCGATGAAGACGGCCGAGAAGACAGCGACAGCAACGACGAAGAGGAGGCGTACGATCCCTTCAAGGACAGTGATGCCGATGATGATGATGGTGCCAGGGGTGGACGCATGATTGTGAAGCTCTGGGGGAAAAGCAGAAACTTTATTGACTCGCCTGAAAGGAAGAGACGCAGGTTTGTGTTTTTATCACTTTTGATTTTGTTCTCCTTTTTTGTTTTTCGACTAACACTGTTTTCAGACTCCAGACTTGTGCACTCCTAGATAGTTCGTCCACACCTGTTTTTTGCATAAGCAACAAGTGCTGCAAGCTGCAATGAACAACATAATAAGCAGCTCCAAGGGTCAGTGGCGTTCCGTCCGGGTACTAGCAGCATTCAGAGAATACCCCAGCGTTTCCACAGAAAAACTAGTTTTTATGCATCAAACAACTTATGCAGATTATTTCTATATAGACCCGTTTCAATGTTTACATTTTACGCCCTTCAGTTTCTTTGTTTACTGGACAATTGTCATTGATTTAATTGTCAAAGGTGTTATTTTCTATTGTAGAGCTTTTTTGCATTTCAAAAGAATGTCATTTGCCTTTCCAGAAATTGAAAAATTGAAAGGGGTCTAAGAAAATTATAGAAAAAACAAATAAACAAATTTTACATCCTTGATTAAATTACTTAAAGGAAAAATGTTTCTGAAAGATTAAGTAACAGAATTTGTAGGAAAATATTTAATTTATAGGACATCCCTTCCCCTGCTCAATGCGACGTAGGGCCTAATTTTCAAATATGAGAGGAAGCCCCCTAGAAGAAAATGAAAAATAGACTGGAAAGTTTTACACCAAGCAACGGCAGCGTTATTGAATACTCGTCCCTGGAAACTGAAATTTACTGTGCAAAATCACTTATATTATTAAGAAAAATGCGTCCCAATTTACGTCTTTGGAAAGCAGTAATGCGAAAAAAGGATTTTCCTCAGTCTGCATGTGAGTTTTTTAAACATTAGTAATTCTTTGTGAATTAGTGCGAAGAAATCCAAAAACATCTCAAACCATGTCCAGATGAAATCAGCAAACCAGTCTGTGTGTTATTTTCAAAATTCAAATAAATTACAAAGTAATTTGCGATTATTTTAGACGCTTGTAAACATAGTGTAAATCTCCCTATACCCAATCAGGGCTACGGTCCTCTAGTTGCAATCAAGAATTTTATTGGTTTTTATTCTGTTTAAAACCATATTCATAAATACTTAAGCCCTGATTTTGTAAAGTCATTTCCATCAAATAAGTTTTCTTTCTGCACTTGCCAACCCATCTCTTGTGTTTCACAGAGGGCTCTGGGTCATGGCCTCAACTCTCACACTGTGTTGATAAATGCCTTCAAGTTCACGAGGCAGATTTTTCATATCGATTTAACGACATCAACGAATCAAATAAAGGGAAGAAACAAACTTGTCTATACCCTCAACAAGAAATATAGTCTGTTTTAAGAATTTTAGTGTAGTAAAAAGACAGAAAGAAGCTTGGTGGAAGTTAAGTAAAGAATATTTTATCTACTCCTATACCAATTTGTTGTAAGCTGTATAGGCCTGCACTGGGGGACTTGAAATCTTCTGCATACTTTTGGCCCTTCTGTGGTGCGTAGCTGCAAGTTGAACTTATCGGTTGAATTTCAGCAATTGCCGTGTTATTTAGCACAAATGTCCTGACTGATTTTCCAATTCATGCCTCTAAAGCATTTTAAATCCTTTCTCAGGCCTACTCCTAGGAAGACTATTGACAGGTCAGAACTATTCAAAACTTACAGTTTACTGACAGAAGATGATCTGGTCCTTGTTGCCGAGAAGACCTCAGAAAAAGTTTACAAAGCAACAGGTTCCACTTGCCACCAATGCAGACAGAAAACTGATGACCTGAAGACACTTTGTCGTTCTCCTGAATGCTTTGGTGTAAGAGGGCAATTCTGTGGTCCATGTCTCCGAAATAGGTATGGCGAGGATGCAAAAAAGGCAATCATGGATGCAAATTGGGTGTGCCTTCCTTGCAGGGGCATTTGCAATTGCTCATTTTGTATGCCAAAGAGGGGTCGCCAAGCAACTGGTATCCTGATTCATGTGGCCAAACAGAGGGGATATGATAGTGTCAAATCTCTGTTAGGAGACTAAAACTGTTCCTGTGTCATTTGTAAGTTTTTTACATTTTACTTTTGTTTAAAAATTTGTTTTGTTAAGTATGTTTTATTGAAAATCAACCTCTGCTGGGAATGATCTTAAATATGCAGTTGCCCTATTGAGGATTAAAAATATATAAAGATGCCAGGATTTGATATAGAAACTGTCTTTCTCAACCTGGTGTATATATGCAATCAGCAAAACAGTAGAATATTCACTTAATAAGGAGACTTGTTGGTCACACCAAGTTTTGCTCTTAGGTGCATTCATCAGACAGACTTGTTATCAATCTTTACACTGGTGTATATTGAGCATTATTATTAAGATAGGCACGCTGTACTTAAGCTAAGTACAATCTACAATATGCCATGTTTGATAAGTCCTTATATAGAATAGGAGAATCTTTTATAAGGCTTGACACCTTGATTTCATTTTATGCTCCAAAATAAATGCTTAATTGAATTTCAAATGCTCTTGAGGAACAACCTTGTTTCTGTGTAGCATAGAAATCCCAGCTTAGATTGTGGCCAGATGTTTTGGCACCTGATTGAACAAGGCTAAAGCCTGTTTTCCATATGATGGCAACAGTCCAGCCAGTATCAGCAAGTCATTTGCAATGTTCTTGCGATCTGTCCATGTTCTACTTTCCCGGCCATGTTATGCTTTCCCTTCAGTTGCAATGCCCTCCTGACGTCTGCGATCCACCAATTTTGTATTGAAACACTCATCTGTGATGGGTTGGCAATGTCCTTTTGTTTCTTGTTGTTTGTGACACCATCTGCCCTATTGCGGCTCTTGATAAATGGCTGCAAAATTCAGTTCCATGGTTACAAGCCCCCCTTTCAATGCCCAGTTACTGATTGCCTTTGCAAATGGACATTTACAAACTTTTCAGTGATGATTGCTGTTGCATTGCAGGTGTCAGGCCATGTGATTGGGGAGAAAATATAACTTTTTTTAAGAAGCAAGTTTTTCATGAGTTTCTCAGTCTGAATGGCTTTATTCTGGATGCGAAAGTTTTTACACTTAGATAGCTGTTTAGATATTAGTGCATTTCAACAAAATCAAAATCACTGCATGTATTTTTTTGTTCATTTCCTGTATTTCTAGTTCCTGAAAACTTTACACGTTTCCCTGTAAATTCTGATGTTCTTTTAATGATTGAATACCATCAATTAAGAATTTCCCAGCAGAGGTATTTTTATGTTCTATATTAAGATATTTAGAATGATGTTGATATACTTGTACACCTGATCACCTTTCTTCTTCGACTAGGGACACGCACCAGGGTGAATTTCCATACTTTTTTTAAATGCAGCTCCAAGAAGGTTATTGATTTAGATCAAACTTAGATTTTACTTACTTGGATCAAAATTCATGCCATAAACTGAGAGAATTGGCCCAAGTCTTCCAAATAAGAATCAATGAGAGAGTTTTCTAATTTTGCCAGTGGTTTTGATTCACAAATGTTTTTCTAGGGGTAAGCTAGGTTACAGTGGTGGTGAAAGGGGGTTGGGGGGTACAACCCCCTGCCGGAGGAGGTTAGTACTATTAGCTCCACCCCCCCCCCTTGTCAGAGGAAACCTGGTGTCCCCACTTCTAGTGGACGTTATTTTTAGATTCAGCATATTTGATCCCTAGCAAATTAAAACCCCCTTACTTTATCTGGGTGTACGAGTCTGTATTGTTTTCTCTGCAAATACTCTGTGTCGCCAATAGAGATATGTTACAGAGTTTATTTCTTGATGTAATTTTAGAGATTTATCACCCAAAAGTTATTTACGAATATTGTTAGTGGAGGAAGTTTGTTCAGTCCTTCGACAAGCAAAACATTTTTTGAAATTCCCCTGCAAGAAAAAGATGGCGATAAATTTCTCGAATGAGCACAGAAAATTTTGATACCTACTATAATGGCGAAGATCTATTGCAGCCAGTAGTTCGTTGAAAATGTTCGTTGACCTCGTGCTGGAAAGGGTTTTCCTGGGCTGTAAAATTCATGAAATTTTATTCCTATCTGAATGGTTCTATTCCTCCTTTCTATACGCTGCATGCGTGAGAATTATGTAAAGTGAGGGGTGTCAAGTAAAATTCCAGTTCTTGTTTTTTTAACTCATTTACATGGTTCGGTTGTTACTTTATCAATTTGTTTTAAGTTCTCTGTTATATTCATTTATCAAAAGTGTAGTTTTTATAGCTAGCCTAATTACTTCACCTAGTTCAATTTTTTGTTTTAATGCATTTTATCAAGTTGAATATATATATTAAAATGATTGGTTTTCTTCATTTAAATATTTGTTTCTTTCCTTTTTTCGTCCTTCTCAAGTGAGAACTTTTATTGAGTTGATTGCCTTAGCTTATTACGGGCCTTAAGGGGATGCTGGGGTGCGCTACGCCCCCTAATGGGAAAGTGAAGAAAAAATCAACTTCTCTTTCCAGATGGATTTGAACTTTGATATTACTTCGTGAACAAAATAGATGGATACGCTATTTTTCAGCGTGCTGTTACCGTGTGGAACGCATAATAAAGTTTTGAAAAGAGCTTTTGTCCTATCTGTCTGCGGAGAAATGTTACTGATGTCATTGTCCGATAATGTCAAAGCGTTGCCAGCCGTCATAAGATGGACGATTCTAAATTGTCTTTGTCTCAGAGCAAATTTGTGGCACTTTTATAGGAAATAACCTTTCCGCCGGAGCTTTACATTATGCCACCAATATCACCCAGATGTCCAAAATTTTAAAATGATGATCATTAGCATAAATTGCACTAGGCGGGAAACTCTTTTTCACACCTCACGTGCAACTGAGAAGTAAAAACTAGATAAGCTTTCAAAAAGGAATTAAACCAGATCGGTAAAAAACCTGTAAGAATAGTAAACACGAAATCCCACCAATAGACCTTTCCCGAATTTGCTGCATTTCTATTGAAACTGAAGCAAATCAAGCTCAGCCTCGATTAATTGCAATGAGAATTCCCACAAGCGTTTAATACCAAAAATATTCCATTCAGTTTCACTGAAGTTAAACAATGAATGAAGTTTCTTTCATTGAATCCCTCACGCGTAATGGGAATTCAATGATGGCCTCTTTTCAAAACCTAATTCGGGAAATGTCTATTAAAAGTACTATTGATCTACTCTTCCAGTTCTTCTAACAAGCATAGGATGAGAATTCGGGATGGGGGCTAGGGTTGATGATTGGGGCTAGGGACTAGGTTTTGGCATTGGGTCAGGGTTTGGGTTAGGATTTAGTTGTTTCGGGGTAAGTGTTTCTTAATTTCTTTGAACATATACACTCTTTTTTTTATGAGAACATGAGCCTCAGATTTTGCCAAATCTTAGGAGCAATTTAAGGACGAACCGAGGCTGACCGTTTCAAGGTCAATATAAGAATTATACGAAAAAAACCACGAGACTGACAAATGATTACTAAAAAAGCAAACTGATAGCACGCAGATCTATCAGATGGTCAGCTTCAAATCAAATTTACTGGTTCTTATAAAAAAAGAGTGTAGCAGAAAAACAGGACTAGACACTCCACATCTAATAGGCGGGATTTCGTGTTCATTATAAGAAACCATGTTCCAGCTCTGGGAACGAAAATCCAATTAAACATGAAATCAAACAGAGTGTGAGAAGATGGAATAGACTATCAGATGATTGAAACCTGTAAAAAACAATAAAACTTCCGACGTCCGCTAGGAAATTATCCAAACCTGAACTTGAACCTGACTCTGAGGCTAAGCTGACTGTCTGCAGACTGCAGGAAGGAATTCAATTCACCTCCCAATGCTCGATTGCAGCGAGAAAGAAGTTATGGCGGCCGAAGATAACTCCTGCATGGATCTCGCCCTGGAAGGAGAAAGGCTTTGTAAAAACGGCGACTGTCGGTCGGGAGTGTCGTACTTTGAAGCAGCGATTCAGAAGGGAACTGAAGATCTGAAGACACTGAGTGCAATTTACAGTCAGCTCGGCAATGCCTATTTCTACTTGCAGGAGTACGAGAAGGCCCTTGAGTTTCACAAGCACGACCTCACCCTTGCTAGGACACTCGGTGACAGGATAGGCGAGGCGAAAGCAAGTGGAAATCTCGGAAACACTCTCAAAGTCCTGGGTAAATTTGACGAAGCTATTGTTTGCTGCACTCGCCATCTTGACATCTCAAGAGAGTTGAGTGGGGTATTCTCATTTTAATGGTCAACACCATACCATATTAAGAGAAATGAAAATTTTATCAAAACAAACTGATGAGCAAAGCTAATTTTTATTCTAATCAACCAGAAAAATGTTGTTTTTCATAATATAGCTTAACAAAGAAGTTCAAGTTAGTACTTTTTCTCAAATGCATAAGAGAAGTTGCAAAAATACCAAAAATGACGACGAAACAGGTGATTTCTCATCATTTCAATGATTTTCAAGGCTTCATATTATTGCAATGCCCAACACTGTATGTCTGAATTGTTAATGTTGAGATATAATAATATACAAAGGACTAAGGAGCAAATTTGACCAACTTGTAAACCCTTTATTGACTTAAAAATCAATGATAGAATTCAAATCGTCAATGAAACATTTTTAAGAATTTTTGAAAAAGTGCTTCAAATATCTCCAAAAAAATAGAAAAACAGTAACTTGAAACAAGATTTGCTAAAAATTGACTCTCTGGTCATTGGAGTACTTTTTAAGAGTTGTTTTCTGTCAATATTCAAGACTTTTGCGCCGTTTATGCATAAAACCTTGCAGGCTTTATAATTCCGTCATTCTGTGACCAAAATGAATGATAGTTTTTAAAAAGTCAAAACATATTATATAACTTAAGTATTATATTTTTCTTGTAAAATGCAATGAAAATCAACTAGAAAACCCAATTTTGAAAGGTTTAGAGTGAAACTTGCAGAAATTATCAACATAAAACTTTTCCGTCATTCCGTGACCGCAAAAATGAAAAATCCAAAAGAACCCAAACTGACTATATTTCACAACAAATAAAAAGTTATAACTTAAAACAGAAGCCCTAGATGTTGTAACCAGTTACTAAGCCCAAAAGTACATCATTTATTTCTTGAGAAATCTCATACAAGGTTATTTGCTTTCTTTTCCTGACGCCAGTAGATCTTGTCAAGGGTGGTGAGATTCCCGCAATGCAAAATGCAGAGATTGCAACAACTTTTGTCTCATCCTCAAACATGAAGCAACAATCATTTGTTCTCTTTTGAACTTCCAGATAATGTCCCTTTACTATACTATGATTAGGTGGAAGAGTGTGTCCATAATCATCAGCAAACATTTCTTTAAGTTCATAAGCTTCATCCATGGCTTTCACTAAGTAATATGGGTTGAAGGTGTCAACTGATCTGATCACTACTATGTCATCCTTCTTTATCATATGAACTGCATCACTCATTTGCCATTCTTCTTTGTCATCTTGCAATTCATCACACATCTCATCATCACTATCTTCATCAGCAGCTTTATTTAATAGATTGACAACTTTTCTCTGGCCGTATTCCTTTAACATTTGAGAATGGTCACATGAAGAACTGTTCAAGTTTATCTGCACACAGTTTTCACAGAGGCAAGCATAGTTTCTTACTGCAAGCTCGTGACACTTTAATGAACTGTGAATTGTGATTTGATGAATCTTTCTTGTTCCTTTTAAGGTCTTGTATGGTATTTCATCCAATGAATCTCTATACTGTGTAACATCTTGTTTGTCAAGGAAGAAGAACTTTCTTGTCTTGATTTGATGCTTACCATCACTCGCACTGTTTTCATTTTCAATGCAGCATCTATCAGAGAGAAAATTAAAGAATTCCTTTGCATCTCTAATGATCACTTTTTCACTGCACACTGCTGTAGCAACTAATGATTTGATTACGCCTCCAACTCCATCAGAGGGTCCTTTTCCGTGTGATGATTCAAAGTAAACCCTGTCAGTATGGATCGATCGCTTTGAAAACAACCCAAATGACTTGATGCTTTTGAACTGAGCGGCACATCCATCATTGAATTCAATATCCCTCACAATCTCAACACCAGCTTGCTCATAATAGCTGTGTATTTCTGCATTGACCAACTCCACAAATGCACAGTCATGTTCTAAATCATCTGAAATGAAAACAAGGTGATCTTCTACTAGTTTCCCAGAATCTGCCCGTCTAAAAGTCACGACAGGAAACAATGTCGCCTGTGTTTGTGTCCAGTGCAATGACTGAACCTCATCTGGGACAAGGCAAGTGTAATTTTCGCTGAAATCTTGCACTTTTATCATCTCTCCTTCCTGCAATTCTTCTAATGCCATTTTGTACACCTCCTTTGTGTGGAAATGGTTGAAACGATGTCGAGCAAAACCTTGCATTGCCTCTTTCAGAGAAGTGAAAAATTGGGAGATGGTAATCCTCTCAGAAACAAGTGCCACCTTTTTCTTTGTCTGACCTTTGTTTGTTGTGTAGCTTGTGTTCTTGAATTGGAGGAATGAGATTGTGTGGTTTGAGCAATCATCTTTGTTCCTTCTGCAATCATTGGAGCAATAATGAATGTTTTCTTTCAATGCATCCAGGTTGTTTACACCACAATGCTTGCAGTCTCGCTCGATGCATGTAATTGAATCAGAATTGCACAAAGTGTTAGAAACCAGGGTTTCGTTATCTTTGATGACTGTCTGCTCATTAATTCTCAGAAGATCATTCAGCTTTGTTCGAAGATAATCCACATTCACATGTTGAGTGCAACAACACACTTGTCTTTTTGCTTGCGATTTCAGCTTCACATGTTTGGGCCGCAACTTCTCAAAGCTAGTTTGACCAATCTTAACATCAGGATTCCGAGATTTGAACAGACTAAAATATTCAGTCAATGTTTTCTCAAGGAAAAGAATATGTCTCTTCTCTTCATTCACTTTGACTGTGGATTTTCGATATGGACATTCCCTGCCAACTTCTTCATAAAAGTCAAGGACAAGCTTTTGAGTACTGTCTGTCAAGACAAACGAGTCTCGTTTTCTACTCATATGTGTTATGAACTGCAAATTATCTATTGACTCAAAGTCAAGTAGTGCCTTCTTCAAAGTGCGAAAAGAAACACCAAGATTTGCACTTGAGGATCTGAGGGACGAAAGTGGTGTTCCACTCGCAACCGTACCAACTAACAGCCTTTTTGCAACATTAGCACTATTATCCTTGCGCTTCTTTAGCCTCTTGATAACTCTTTTAGCACTCTTGTGCTCTTCCTGCTGTTCTATGCTGCTGTCAAGAATTTTCTTTGTTCTCGGGGAGGATTTTGCACTTTCAACAATTGATGACACAATTCTTGCTCGTCTTTCTGGTGATGTAATATTTTGAACAAATTCTTTGGTTTTCTTCAAGCCTTTTCTCTGAGAATTTGTCAAGCTCTTCTTTTTACCAAATGGGAGTTGTACTACCATGATTTTTTCTTTTTCTCTTCTTCTGAATTCCCTTACCCTTGGAGTCGAGTGGTCTTTTTTCTCAGTTGGGTTGCTTTCAACTTTTTCTTTGCTTTTCCTGATACGGTCTTTTACCTTGATAGCCTGTTTCTTTTGGCGTGACATATTGGCTCTTGACTGCTGCTTATTCAATCTGTTCCTCAATCTTAACTCTGATAGCTCTTCCTCTGTCATTTCATCTTTCTTCTTTCTTTTCCGAACACGATCTTTCTCTCTTTCCTTTTCCCGATTATTTCTTCGCCATTTTTCCATTTTCTCTTTGCTTGTTTTTGCCATTTTCAGTCTATTCACCCAAACAGCCACTTCAAAAAAGACACCTCTAGGCTAATTGTTTGTTCCTATGGTAACTTCAACATGAAAAGGAGGCCATAAACAAATAAGTCATCATCATAATCATCATCTAAAGCAAATAGACAAATTTGCTTAATATGGCGATATACTGGTCACGGAATGACGGAAAATATCAACAGTACAAAAAATTACTTTTCTTCAAAAATATATTTTATTCCACATTAAGAACATGTTTTAAGTTGAATGCAAAGGTAAAGCAGCTAATACAAACAAAAAAACACAAAAATACAGCAATATTTCCCTATCAATTAAATGTATTACTGTTATAGTTTCACATTTGTTGTCAACTGTCCGGGGAAAAATCTCAAAAAGAGTGGATATGAAGATTAAGCAGACATACTGTATAGTTTCTATGCCTATCAATGTCTGTTTAAAGCTGATAAAGCTATGCAGATTCTTGTAACAAAATTAGTTATATGTTGTATACTGCACCATGAAACAAGGACATTGTAGCAAACTTTGCTCTAAATATTAAATTTCAACCTCACGTAACTTAAAAGTCCTGCCTCGTTAAGCTCTAGAACTTTGAATATATGTTCCTTAAATAGCCACAAACCAGGTAATTAGGACATCAGCCAAAGATGAAAAGTTCTAAAAATGACCTCTATTGGCACAAAGTGTTGTCCATTAAAATGAGAACACCCAGTGACAAAGTGAGTGTTTTCCGTTTTAACTTTGTTGCTAACCAAGCTCTAGCTAGGCCAAGAAGATGTCTGGAATATACCAACGCCCCTATTTACCAACTTCTTTTGTTAACATCTATTTTGTTAAGATATGTGATAGTCTTGATTGAAGCATAGTAAATTGGGGAGTTTGTGAGTTGGGTACGTATTATAAGACACCACCTACCTAAACTAGGTAGGCTTTTGGTAAGTTGTACAAGCTTAATGCATGATTTACAGGTAAAAGGTGAGCATGGAATTCTGTATAAATCATGTTCTATCTCTCATGTTAGATATCTAAAAAGCAGATGACCGTTTAGAAAGTTGTCGTAAGAACATAGTAATCAATGATGAGTGCTTCTAATGAATTATTTCTCCTCAAGCAATAATGTTGATTCACCATTCTTTCTTTACATTACTTAGGAATAAGGCTCCCACAGAACTGGATTCTGAAATATTATACATAAAACCGAAACGTAATTTGAAAAGAAATTTGTGTAGGGCTATCCTGTTTTACACCAAGTGCTCCAACTTTTTTGAAAAGAGCACCAGAAATAGCTAATGATAAGCCAATCACACTCTAAAAAAGAAAACATGCTGGTGTAACAAAGTTTGAAGAGTCTCCCTGCCAAAGATCTGTGACGTAAGATACCTCAATTCCACTGTAGACATTTGATACATACTTCCTTTGTAAGGAACTTTTGCTTTAGGCTGGGCCTTGAGTGTTCCTTATTTCCAATGAAATCTTAAGAAAAATGATTCACCCTATCCCAAAGAAAACATTTTGAAAATGCTTTTTCGGTTGTTACGTTCTTGATAGAGATAATTTTGCAAATTTGCAGGCTTTTTATTTTATAAGGAACCTACCACAGCGGGGTAATTCTATTACTAAGAATTCCCTAATTTTTTCATTGTTTTCAATTGTTAAAGGAAACAATAGAACAAACAAATTGATATAGAAACATATTTTTCTATAAATTCAAGTCCTAGGTTCCTTATAAACTGACAAATAATCATATTATAATAAGCTAAATAGCTAGATTACGCAAACCAATTAAGTAATTTTTCATAATCTGGCTATTTAGCTTATTATAATCAGAATATTTATCATATAACTACAGCTGTTGCCGTACGTCGTATTATTAATTTATTTCCTTACTAACTCGTTTCTTATAAATGAGAAAGCGTGTAATTACTGATGTAACTGAAAATCAAAGGTAATATCGCAGCCTAAAGTTATGTATAAGGTGTTCCTTAAAAAGAAAAAAATTGTGCAGTAACTTCCCAATGTTAACTGTCCTATTTGATAGGTTGATAGTTGGTTGATAGGCAAATACCCTTAATATCTTTGTATGGTTTATGTGGCAAACACAAAGGGTTCACTGAATAGGTAGACTAATGGAACAGTGGGACTCTTGTCCTTCCTCTCCATGTGACCACACCTTGTGATTTCTTTTGCCTTTTGCCTGGAATTACAGAGAGCTGGCTAATTCTCTCATCACACTTTGTGGCAGGTCTGAAGATAGTGTCAAAAAACCAGATACAGTACATCCTCGATTATCCCAACCTCGATTATCCGAACCTCGATTAACCAGAACGCCAAAAGTTTTTATTAAAAAATCTTTTTTGCAAACCAGTTCTTGAGAAACCAATCGAAATATCCGTTGTCTGCTCAAACTGTTGCCCATAAAAGTCATATCCAATGGAAGCACAAAAATAACACATTTATTTATCAAGGAGCTTCGACAACATGTTATTACAAATCGTTGTTGAAATTTACAAAAAACTGTTGCCTTAGTTTTCTTGTTGGTCTTTCCGTTTGCCAAGCTTTTCAATTTGCATTCAGTTTGAGCATCCTGTGACTGTTCAGGACGATGATAATAACCTTTATAGCAAGTTTAGTAGGTAAAATGTTCTTCCTCGATTATCCGAATTTTTTGCGTATCCGAACGGCCCAACAAAAATTTGAGTTCAACCTGTTCGGATAATCGAGGATGTACTGTATTGAGAAAATATGTGAGAATAAAGATAAACAGGATTTCATTCAGTTCCATTGTGTATGAATTGTAAATATAGCTTTACGTCCCCTGTCTGAAAGTATGACCTGAATTATGGGGTCTCGGGGTGAGCAAGTCAATCAGAACAGCATTTTCAAAGCATGGAATGTCAATTCATTTTCAGTTTCATTATTCAAATTCTTTGGGGAGAAGCAGGATTTGGAAAATCAATTGAGATAATTTGTGAGAATGAAAATGATCCAAGTAGGTCTTGAACCCACAACCTCTAGAGTACCAATCTAGAGATCGTGGGTTCGAGTCCTTCTCTTGTCATTTTCATTCTCGCAAATTATCTCAATTGATGTAAATTCCTCTAGAAACAAATATTCTAAATATAATCCAACACAACAATTTGAATGATAATCATAATAAGAACTCACAAAATACTGACACAAAAAGTAAAACAGGTGCCTAACAAAAGGGATTTCGTGTCAAGGGGATTCTTGAGTCGAGGAACTCCCTCAGTAGCGGAGCCAAACGAGGAGAGAATACCCCCTAACCTTGATGATATTTTTAGCATATCCAGGGGCAGCCACCCAATAATTGGTAACTGTTTAGTTGAACAATTATTTTCAAAGGAAAAGATTTAAGTTTTTGACGCAAAGTGTTAAGAGGGGGTGACCTTTTGATTTCATCTAGAATTTCATTCCACCCTTTGCTCCATGATACTGTACTGATCTAAGACCGTATGGGGTAGTTTTTTCCTGAGGCAGGAAATTGTTAACCTTCTCAGCTTGTCTTGTCCTGTATTGATGAACAGACTCCAAAGTCTTTCCGAAATCATGAAATCAAACAGGGTAACTCAAAAAGGGATTAGTGAACAAAACTTGGCAGCTTCACCTGCAATAGATCAAAATTTGAAAAGATGAAAAGAATGAGAAGTAAAATATTCTAAAGAAATTGGACTAATAACCCTTTTCTGTAACAAATAGATTGGGTTTGTATAATTTCAATATGCAAGTCCCCTAATTGAAATTTCAAATTAAAACATTGAAATTCCATTATTAAAAAATTGACACGTAAAATGTATTACTTTAAAGAACATATCACAGGTTTTTGCCATTTTTTTTAAAAGTTCAGTCAGATGATAGTCCCATGAGGGAGTTTCATTTAAAAGTATGCCAAGAAATTTGACATAGCAAGTCTTTTTTTACAGGAAAGTTTCCAATTTTGGTATTGATCATTTCAGAGACGGAACGCTGAGCAGATTTGAATACAATGAAACTAGTTTTGTAAATGTTTAATGACGGTTTGTCTACATCAAGCCACAATTTAACTTTTTTCTGTTCTTTGTTTTTTGGAGAGCATTGAGATTTTGGTCTTCATGATAGATAAATAGATAAAAGTATAATCTGCAAATAAGTAGAAATTTGATTCTGATGATCAACAATGTAAATCATTAATGTAATTCAGGAAGAGGAGTTGACCAAGGACTGAACCCTGTGGAACCGCACAGGTAACACTGAGCTTGAGGCTGATCCACTTACAGATACATATTGCTTTCTATCCATGAGATTGCTTTCTATTCTTTGCTTGCTATCAGTTTAAAATTACTACAGAACAAAAAAGGCCTACTGTTGGTGTGGATAGAAATTTTATAGTTATCTGCTCCGTACAGGCTTTATTTCTTTGTTTTACACGAGAAACTTAGCCCAACAGCCCAAGCTGCAATAGATTTGCAAGCCTAAAAATTTGAGCAACTCTAGCAGTCTTTACCTGAGCTAGTGTACAACAATGCAGCTTGGTACTGTACTATTCTGTTATCATTTGAGCGCATATTGAGAACCCTGAGTGATGAATCCTTTAACCTTAATATCATATTTTCAATGTAAATCATGCATATATAGACCTACATTCACGACTCAGATGAGGGATTCAACATACTGCAGAGATGTGCAATATCTGCTAGGCCTTCCCTCCAGTTATCCATCTACCCGCCTAGAAGTATCATTATTCAAGTTTCATTCATTGAAACCTTTCATGGCGATTTCAGATTGATTTGAAAACATTTGAACTTACTAAATCAAATCAAATGCAATAGCGTTTTTCAAATACAACTATTATACTTTTCTTTCCAGGTTGGAGAGGCACGAGCACTGTATAATTTAGGGAATGTTTATCATGCTAAAGGAAAACATTTGGGAAGAAGCCGACATGGAGATCCTGGTGATTTTCCTGAGGAAGTTAGATTTGCACTGGAACGGGCTGTTGAGTTCTACGAGTGAGTTTATTTTTCTAATACCATGAAAAATTTCATTATACACTTCATTTGAAGGGACACAATCAGATTTTCCTCATGTCTGCAAATCTCTCAGATTTCAAGCTACAAAGCCCCAAGAAGTCCAAAAAAATGTAGGCTGCTTTCTTAAGATAACCACAACAGCGGGTAGTTTAAGACAAAGAGGCAAATAGTATATTTTATATCCATTCTGTGCTCTATACACCACTTCGACTAACCGCGTTTTTGGGGGACTGATTTGAGCTCTGGGTTGGAAAAAGCTTTCCTTTTGCAGTTTACAACAAAGGATGAATTTGAAACAATTATTTTGCAATCAGCTATGTGATATCAATTTTTTTACTCAAATTCAACAAAATAATTGCAATTTGCCACTTTTTGCTAGCACTTTAATATTGTTTTAAGGATAAAAGTCCCTTTAGCTTCAGCCAGGACCTTCAAAACCCTTATAGACTCTTCTTATGCTTGCCCTAATTTTATGCCTGTCCTTTTCTACGCCGGCCTTAATTCCACCACCCGAAGAATCTGCTCTAACGCCATTTAGGGCCACGTTTTATGCCCGGGAAAGACCACGGAAAGAAGAAATTCAAAATCATATTTCACAGACGTGTTTTATCCTTATTGAAAAGATAAAAAAGTAGCTACTCATTGAAAATTATTTTATTATGATCTTGGAAAATACCTAGAAAATACAAGTGCTATTGCAGTTAAACAAAGGTTTTCTTGTAGAAGCCCCTGTAGCCAAAGTTGATCATTGGAATGTATGAACACAACTCATTTTCAACGGTTTTAGGAAGGCACACATTACCGAGGCAGTTACCCAAGCGTCAAACCTATCCCATTTGTGCGAAAACCTGTTTTAAGATATAGACATATGATTTAGTAACTCTTAAAACTAAAGAAAACTAACTTTAATAGTTAACTTTCTGTCTTGTTGAGGCCACCGCCGTTTCAGCTAGTATTTTTTGAGCGAGTTTTCCTGTGAATTTTTACAGCAATTACGTAAAATATCAACCTAGTAAGCGGTAAAAATTCAGCTAAACTATCATAGATTTGAGAAATATATGAATGGTACCAAATAGTTTACTTTTTACTGTAGCAAAACAGAACCCTGAACACTATTTTTGCCAAAGCTTTTGCTTCGTTCCGCCATTTTCACGGTATTTGAGTTGCTGTTGAATCTTCGAAATCTATTGTCTTTCACGCGATTTGATTGGATGAATTATTAATAAAAAATGCTGCAAGGAAATTCAAACTCTTACCCAACCATTATTAGAGAACCTCTCTGAACACTTTTACAATTTTTCAATAGAAATGGATGTAACTGCCCTAGAATAATAGTCATTTAGTACAGGGGGTACTATCTCCCTGATTAGTTTATCTATTTATAGATCTCTTTTACCTACAGATTTCTTTCCAATACCATTTTTAGTTTTGTAAACTTTTACATCTTGTTGTTGTTGTTGATGTTATGTTTGTAGTTGGTGTTAGTTCCAAGTATTTTGGAACTGTGCCAATGGACTTGAACTTGAACATGGTTTCATAAATTTAACATTGCTTTAGACATGGTAGACACCAATTGGTTGATTAAGTAGACTGTCTCAGCAATGAAGCGCCAAGTAAGTGGCTGTGGGTTCATATCCTACTTGCTCTGGTCATTTTCACTCTCACAAATTATTTCAACTGATTTTTCAAATCATGCTTCTCGATATTACTTCTCAACCATATCATTGGGTTGAGATGCAATGGTCCTCTTGGTGTGGGCAAGGCGTCGTCTTTCAGTATGTCCTGTGTTGCCATTGCAGCTCTGATAAAACTCCCCTCAAGAAAAAGATTGCGTCTTGTGAATCTTAAAGCTGCCTTTATGAATGCTATTAATTTGCTTTTTTTCAGGGCAAATTTAGTCCTGGTGCGCAATCTTGGCGACAGGGCTGCTGAGGGAAGAGCTTATGGAAATCTTGGAAATACACACTACCTACTAGGAAATTTTGACAAAGCTGTCAGATTTCATGAAGAGGTAAGCCCAACAATACAACCTTGATGCTGAATTACCGCCTTTACGAAACAGGCCAATGTATTCGTCGATTGTGACTATTTTTCCTCCCTAAAATCTCCTTTATTGTTAAGAGCATTTTCAGGAAACCATTCACTCAAATTACATTTAAGATAATGTTCAGTGACGAATTGGCTTTGGCTTAATTCTCTTGTTACAAGAAACCGATGATTGTTATATTAAGCTGCTTGCTTATTGCTACTGCTCACATGTCTCTTTTCACTTCCAACTTCTAGCGAAAGACTTGGGATATCCTATCCCTCAAATGATTCTCAGCAAATTTCAGAGAATCTAAAACTGCAGAGTTGGTAGTTAAATACACTTGTATGGTTTATGCAGGTTTATTAAATCACAAAAAGGCCATCTGGGTTGGTAGACTTATTCGAGTAATGCGACTCTGGTCCTTTGTCTCAACGTACCACACCTCGAAATTCCAAGTTTTAAAATTGAGAGTGCACAGTGTATTGTTTTACTATTGCTGTAGCCAACAAGGTCATGGTTGAGCGAATAGACCAAAACGCTTCTTTTGGTTCCCTAGCCATAAATATTCGTTACTTAGAAGAGATTTTATAATATTCAACATCATATTTATCTAGGTAATGTTTACATGTAAAATTTTAACAGTCAAGAGAGAGAATAAGGCATACCTTTTGCACTTTCAGGTACTGCTCAAATCAAATGTGAAACATAAACGTAAAACTAAAGGTTTCCTTACCATCTATTTCATAAACTATGAAGACGAAGAACGAACGGGGCCCATGATTGTGCTCAGGTTTTGTTTGTTAATTGTAATCATTAATAAACAAAACCTTACTTAGAAAATGAACCATGACTATAAGTACTTATACTACAAACGGAAGTGTATCTAATACGACGGTTTAATGCGACGAGTACATATATAGTAATAACGATGTTACATGGAAATAAGGAATAAGGGAAGTGACATGAGTAGGTATTACCATCCTATTACACACACATTTCATTTCTTTTCATGTAGAAATCAGATGTCAGAAAGAAAAGATATTGATAGCCTAGTTTCATAGATCGTTGAGTTCTAATCTAGCCTCCAGTGATGTCCAACGCAAAACGTTAGATATCTGGAGGAATTTAAGTAACATTTTTCATGGTTGCAGGCATTAATAAATCTTCTCCTGATTTTAGATGGTGCACAAGCGCTACCTACCTAGAGAATCCAGCTCTTTAAGTCGGGGGCGTGAACAGGGGACAATATTCCAGCCCCTTGTATTGGCTTAAAACCAAGCCAATACACACACTTCCATCTAAACAGGATGGTTGGCCTTGAAAAGGACGGCAGAAAAGCATTCAGCAAATATTGAGTAAAAAGAAATTGGATTAGGAGAGGGTGGGTGGGAAAATTCCTTAACATATTTACGATCACCTCACACTTGCAGCTCGTCCCTTGACTGCATGTTCAATACAAAAACACACGTGAGCTCCAATATACTCTACCAGTAGCAGCCGCAGACCATGAGCTCAGGGATAGCCGGAAATACCAAATTTGGAAATAAACCAAAGATGAAAACATGGACCAGAACTCCACGGTATCAAAACAGAACAAGGACATAAGGACTCGAGGATAACTTAAATTAAATCTTCATAAAACTTCCATTTAATGTTCATTTACGGAACAAATTAAAAGTATCCATAAAAATCAAAGTCCCAAAAGAATTTTTTTGCTGCACTACAAACTTCCTGTGTAAGGTTTACTTTTGTTGTATTAAATGTTTAAAGGTATTCTTTTTATCGTATATAGATGTTTTTGTGTCTACATTTAGACTTATCAAGCATTTTCATGTCAAAAGTTGTCAGTTATCAACGCTAAGAAGTTGAATTGCTTCTCAAATTATCTGGTTTTCAGTTTTTTCAAACTTAAAACTTCAAATCTTTAAATCTTTTGTTTCTGCAAGCCAAATTTTACGACCAAGGTATCTTAGTCAAACTCAACCCAAGATAAGCAAATTTATGCTACTTTGAATCTTCCCTTAAGCAATTTAATCTATTTTTTATTCACAAACAAACAAGGGTATTTTTTTCGAGACACCTGATAGTTTACGTGGAAACATGCACATTATTGTTTTGTACCAATCAGCTAACGTGATAGCAAGGAGCTCCACAGCCAGGCGCGATTATTAATCTCACCCAGTAATAATCACTGAGCACTATTTGGCTTTTATCAGATATACGCTTGTTTGTATGGCAACGGCGTAACACGTATAAATCAACCCTCTTATGCATGGCAGCGGCACGACCTATAAACTAGATCGTTCATCGCCCGTTGACCTACCTATATTAAATACCTGTACTAGAAGTAACAGTTAGCGTCAATTTTAATAACTTTATTTGATCATGTTCATGTTGCCGAAATGTATCAGAATATCATATTTCATTCATTTAGTATTAGCTTCAAATTGAGGCTTCAAAATTTTGGCTTACAAGGAGTGGAACCAAAAATGCTCAAATTTGCACTGGGGGGTTTATGAAGAATTTAGGATGTGGCATTCATCCAATATTTTCAGCACACCAAACTGCTCATGAAAACCTAATTCCATATTGGTATACCGAATTGCACTATTTGGCATTGCTTTCCATAATAGAAACATTTTTCATGAAATGAATGTTTTGAAACTTTGCAAGCTTATACGTCATAAGCGTACTAATTACTATGACATTGTATCGTTGTACCGTTCTTTATGGATTTTTACTCCTTTCTGTTGTTTCATACTGAGCTACCTTAAGCCCTTACTTATAAAGTGAATATCCTCTTTTCCTTTATAAATATTGGCTAGAATATATACTATCGTAAAGATAACGAGATTGCCTATGCCTTTCATAGTGCTCAACTTGCGGAGCTTTTAGTATCAGAACTAAGCAGAAAGAAAGACTATTTCACACAACTCTGAGTTTCATGTTTTCACAATCATCAGGTGTACAAGAAAGAATATATATGTATGTATCCAGAATGCAAATCCAAGTTCATTTTTTGTTTCGGGGGAGGCGCAGGAATTTTATTGAAACTTCATGAAATAGAATAAATTATATATCATAAAATTATTTCATAAAAACTGCTCTGTTCCATACTAACCTGCATGAAAGATATCCTGTTGGTTTGGCCTATGTGAAGCTTGATGAAAAAATGATTGAAACATTTATCCCACCTTACCTTCTTGAGTTATCCTCTTCCACGAAAATTAGATAATTCTCTCTTTTGCTTAGGCTGCAAGTTTCTCCGATTGTTGATATCACTATCAAAAAAATGAATGAATTGTCTCTGGATAAATGCATAAGTCGCGGTTGTGTATCAATCAACCGCTCAAAGCAAACTCTAAATACCAGTGCTCAGGATAGGCCCTACCATTGTACAACCATCAGGACGTGTCCGCTGTCAAGGTATCTACGCTGCCGCTCGAGAAACGGCCTTAAGCTATATTTGCAGTAGGGCTGAATCAGCTTAGTAAGCCTTTTTAATGAGCTTCGCTCGCCCTTTTCTTGCAAGTCACAAGGGACTATTTCATCAATTATTCATATTGCTTTTAGCGTTTGCTGATTGCTCGTCAGTTCAGGGACAGCGCAGCTGAGAGGAGAGCGTTCAGCAACCTTGGCAATGCTCATGTCTTTCTCGGCGAGTTCGAAATAGCTGCTGAATATTACAAGTAAGCCTTTTTAGAAATTTAGAATTCAGGTGAGTTAAGAAAATGCTAGACAACTGCTTGCGTTTTATGAGGTGAAAACGTTTTCATATATTGCAAAGTGAAATTAAATCCAGAAGTATACCATGCTTTTAACGTTTTGACATAGCCTGTTTTTAATCAAAATGTTTACCGATGAAGATTGTATCAAAACGTTTAAAGTAACTTTTAAAGCCGGTTGAGTCAGAAAAACGCAGTTTGCCTGCATTTTATTAGATGAAAATGTTTTCAGATATTGCGCAATAAAACACTATTAAGAAATAGACCACGCTTCAAAGGTTTCGAATTGGTATTTTTCTGATGAAAAAGTCTACTAATGAAAGTTATAACGAAAAGTGTTGTTTATTTCTGAATTTTCTGATAACATTTGTCAACTGGGGATATTTGGCTCTCGTATGATCATGCCAATAGAAACATGATTTTGAAGAGAAAGGGCTGAAGTATGTTCAGAATTATATTTCATTACAATTGGCCCCACTGTTCTGAAGGTACGAGTCGTTTTGAGTAAGAGACGCTTTTCCGAGATGTCCTTGATTTCGCTAACAGAAAAGCGAGGGAAGCTAGTCGGTGTTTTATGCAGGAATCTCTCATTCTGTTGGCTATTATCAAAGGTAAAGTATGTAGTTTGCATATACAAAGATACCTTTCTTTGAAATTCGACGTCATAGATAATGCGCAATGCGTAAGGAGCAGATTAGTGAAAGCCTTTTTACGTATTCTGGATCGTTTCTTTGGATTTGTAGTTCCCTACAGTTCCTGTTCTTTTACTTTGATTGTAGGGGTTCGGGTTGATACTCATCAATAAGAGTTTGTAGGCAATGCCCCTTCATTGATTGCATTGCTGATCGGTCGTACTTCATTAGTTAGTATACGTTGAACCAGTTGCAAGACCAGTTGTCTTCTACTTTGGACTTAATAATAATTAAGCAAGGTATGTCCTTGCTGCAAACGTCAAGGGCACTCAGTTTTGATGTTGGGGGACTCCCGTAATACTGTTTGCGTATTTCAGATGGCTTTCTATGAGGACACTGTGTACGCAGACTGAGTTAAATATCTAGCTGAACATCTTTCAACTCACTCAGTGACCTCGATTATAATTAAGTGAATAACAATAAACTAAGCATGAATATAGCGGAGACTTTCGACTGGTCTGTTCTACGTGCCAGCAAGTCTTTTTGCTTTTACGCAATCGCAGTCGAAAGTGGTTTATTTTTGAAAAGCTGTAAATCGCGGCCCTGCATGCAGGATGCACCTTATCACAATTCCATGTGATTATTTGCAGCCTGTCAATCATAATCTTATATTCGTGAGCATTCTCCTCAGAATGTTTTCAATAATTGCGGGCACATAACTTTTAGCAAAAAATGCAATCCTGATGTTTGTTAACCTTCCTACAGTAGCTAAGGGGGTTATAAGTCGGTGAAAGTCTTCCCGGAGAAAAACTGGCAAACTTGCACTATATTCAACATGATAGTCAACACGTTTCATGACAAGTTTTATTATTTAGTAGGGCATTGTTTTGGGAGAGATTCATATTCCAACATTCAGCAATGAGATATTGTCATTGTATTAACAGAAATAGCCTTGATAAGACCGAATCTCAGACTTGAACTCAGTCACACTTGAATTTCATGTTCTCTCAAGATTTATGTCTTTGAAGCTCCAGTTTGGAGAGCTGCCATCCTCATCGATTGATAGGCAAATAAACTTTTTATCTGTGTAAGGTATTGGTTTATGCGCAAAGCATGAATAACGCTCTTAAAAGTAAGTTGACTAATCAAGCATTACGACTCTGGACCGTCCTCTGGATTTGACTTCGCCTCGTGACTCCTTATGCAATTTGCCTACCTGAAAATACAGAGATCTGGCAAATTCTCTCCTTCTACTTTATGATAGGTCTGAGATTGGTTTCGAACCGACGACCCTCTTAACAAGGGTGATGTGACGACCATGCCATTCCCGTCGCAAGTCCCAAGCAGCATATCCACACAGTGGTGGGGTAAAACCCAACTAGCTCCTGCGACTGCCCTACCAGTGGAATTCTTTGCTCCGCTATTTCGACGCTCTATTTATTCAGTGAATGTTGCTTTTTTAACTAATTCGGTATTTTTTGCTTATTTCCAACTTCTTTGATCATGAATTTTATCTCGACCTGATAGCAGACATTGAAGTATTTCAGGACAGGTTTTTAGTTGGCAAGCATTAAAATCCACCGAGTCGGTTTAAAGAGATCTATTGGTAATGTTTCCAGTGCATTGTTTTCAATACCCACCCGTGAAAATCCTTAAAAATTCATTACATCACCTGACTACCCCGGTAGGGGCATGGGAATCACCAAGCTCCCTGTTGTAGTTCTACTTTGTTCTGTAAAAGCGTAATCAGCATTTAGGCTTTTGATTTATTCCTATCTGACTGTGAACAGGAAACGCAGATAAGTTTATGCGCACATTTTCGACCGTAAACGCAGTTTATTGCACGAGGCCTGGAGGAAGGACGTCGTTTTGTCGACTGTATTCTTTTTCAAGTGAGCACCGAACGCAGCTTGACTGATCGCTTCGGAGAAAACAAGCGCCACATGATTGCATGATTTCATCCGTCCAAGCCAGATGTCCAGGCTCGCATTTGAAATGCAATGACCTCGTTTTTCTGATAGTTGAGTCCATATCGCTTATTGCTTAATAGCCTTATGTTATTGATGTCTTTTATTCAATTAATTCAAATTATCATTAGCCTGCGCAACAGACTTTAAGATGGGATCATTTGATCGTCAGAAATTCAAACGAAGTAGCCAAGGACAGATATTAAGTACGCACGGCGACCTTGTCACGACCCAACAGCACTTTTTCTAGCCTAAAAGTTCCCTACATTCTTTTGACTTGCGAAACGTGGACAGGGTACCGTCGAAGATCATGTTTGATCTTATTTTAACAAAGAGAAAGCTAGTGCGCGTAGCAAGTGAACATATTTGAAATCGCACTTTTGACCGTAAGAAACCCCCGGGGGAATGCCTGTGCAGTACAGTAGAGGATGTTCAGTATCAAGGAGGATGTCCAGTAATGTGGAGGACGTTCAGTAGCTACTGTAAGGGGATACCCTGTGGAGGATGTTCAGTACTGTAAGTGGATACCATCAGTACATTGGAGGGTGTTCAGTACTTTTGTAGATAAAGATCAAAGGTAGGCTCTCACAAATTAGAGGAATGAAATGCAGTCATATTAAAGGTGGAAGGTCAGAGTTAATAGATGAAAGAACAATCAGAAATGAAAACAGAATGCGTTTTTGTGTGAAAAGTTATCCAACCTTCCAATTGACGCGACGAGAGTGTGTGATTCTCGGAGACATTTGAATTTAGAATTGAATTTTCCTCCTTATTTGGTCAAATATCCATATTAGAAATCACCATTCTCCTCAATTAATCTCGTCTTAATAAATTTTGTCGAGACAAGCATTTTTAGTTTTCATATGAAATGAGCACTCTCTTGAGAACCAAATAACCGTGCTCCTGCATATTCATTTTGAAAAAGTCTTTTATTATGTTTTGGAATATCCGAATGACAGTGTTATTTTCTGAGTTTTTTTTGAATATCTGAATCCTTTATTATTTCTCGGTTATTTTATTCATTATTAAATGACATACATTAAATTCTCGATTACTTAAAAAGATGTCCACCCCTTTGTTTATTCCACCCCCTATTATCATCATCTTGAAGAATCTCTAACCCTCTCTTGAGTATTACCAAATGAGAATTTGAAGTTTCCAACATCAAACAGAAATGGACAAATTTAATATTTGCATGAATCAGAAATGCTTACTAGGTTCCAGCAAGTTTCTTTTGAAAGAAATCTTTTGATTTCAGAACTGTTTTTTAAAGATCATTTATTCTTTTCTTGATAGCATTATTTTGAAAATGCCAAATGTTTCTTGTTGTTTAGAATAAAAACCGTACTAGTGGGCCTCCACCTTAACTTTAAGATACATAATATACGATAACATATAATTTCACTAGACATTAATAGACGTCCTCTATGTAAGTTACGATATCTCTCATATTACTGTTAATAGCCATTTACAATAGTTCAAGATAAGCCTCTTGACTTCTACCGGATACACCTCTGCATTATTGAACACCTTCAATGATGCAGCAAAATGCTTTCGAATTACTGCAAAATCCCTCAACATTACTGAAGATATCCCTCCACATTACTGACTGTGTCATCCACATTGCTGAAGGTATCCCTCCACATTACTGAATGTGTCATCCACATTGCTGAAGGTATCTCTCCACATTGTAAAAGATATCCCTTCACCCTACTGAAGATATCTCTCCCGTAACTGAAGATGTCCCTCCACATAACTGAAGATATCCCTCCACATTACTGAAGATATCCCTCCATATTACTGAAGATATCCCTTCAAATTACTGAAGACAAATTTCCACGTAATTTAAAATATTCCTCCACACTGCTGCTGAACTTCTTCTAAATGATTAAAGGTACCCCTTCATAAGATTGACCAGGAATGCTCTTGATTGGATTGCAAAACCATTGCGAGGCGAAAACCTTTGAGAATGCGGAATTGAGAATGCGCCTTAGCGTTCTTTTATGATTAGTCGATGCTTTTTCGAAAAAAAATAAAAAACACGAAAATCGATTTACTACTGTTCTAAGATTTTGCCCTTCAAGCCTGGTATTTTGTCTGGCTGTCATCGAAGAAGCTCTACTTGTTGTTGTTGCTAAACTCGCTGATATATGTTATACTTTGGTTTGTTTTCAATTTAGATATCTTAGTTATTCAGGTTTTTGATATGCATGTTTTCTTTAGTTTCATATTCATGTGCACCAGGATGTGTTGAAAATGTAATTGAGAACTGTTTTCGCATCATCGCCAGAGCAAGGGTAATTCTGATTGGCCAATTTCGATGCACATCGGGGTGTAATTATTTGCAAGGTGTCTTTTTCGTTCTCTTTCTGACGTATTGCTCGGATGAGTGTCAAACGCAAAATCTAAGTAGTTTTTATGTTTCGCTATGCTTTCGTGTTTTTTCGCAATTCCAAAGTTCTGTACCGATCAAAGACTTTTCTTGTATTTATCGCGGAATCTCAATCTATTTTGCAGAAAAACGTTGGAAATCGCAGAAAATCTTGGCGATAAGGCGATCAAGGCACAGGTATGAGAACGTTTTTTCAATGCTTTTTGAAAATATCATTTGCATCAAGACATCAAGTTTCCTTGGGGAGAAGCAGGGTTTGGAAAATCAATCGATATGATTTGCGAGAACGGAAATGACAAATTATCTCGATTTGTATTCCTAATCCTACTTCCTACCCTATCCAGTTGTAGGGCTGCGATAGTCCACCTTATGTGGGAAATTCGTCGCCCTCAGTAAGTCATGTACAGTTGGTTAAAGAGTCCAGATAGGTTCATCTCTGCAATCAGTGAGTTGTGGTGCAGTTTTGGTGAGTGAAATGGCCTAGGAATCTGGAGGTGCCGATTGCACATTGGATTAGCGCACCGAAGTAACCATCTAGAGGTCGTGGGTTCGAGTCCTACTTGGGTCATTTTCATTCTCACAAATAAGTCTTGAAGCACAGATCCACTCTTTAGGGAGAGAAAATAGTAGACGCACTTGAAGCATAGATCTACTCTATAGGGAGGGAATAGAGTAGGCTCACTTGAAGCACAGATTTTCTCTTTAGGGAGGGAAAACAGAAGGCTCTGTTGGAGCACAGATTTTCTCTTTAGGGAGGGAATAGAGTAGGCTCTCTTGAAGCACAGACCCACTCTTTAGGGAGAGAAAACAGTAGGCACTCTTGAAGCACAGACACACTCTTGAGGGAGAGAACAGTAGGCTCACTTGAAGCATTCATCTACTCATTTAGGAGGGGATAGAGTAGGCTCTCTTGAAGCACAGATCTTCTCTTTAGGGAGGGAAAACAGTAGGCTCTCTTGAAGCATAGATCTACTCTATAGGGAGGGAATAGAGTAGGCTCTCTTGAAGCACAGACCCACTCTTTAGGGAGAGAAAACAGTAGGCACTCTTGAAGCACAGACACACTCTTTAGGGAGAGAGAACAGTTGGCTCACTTGAAGCATTCATCTACTCATTTAGGAGGGGATAGAGTAGGCTCTCTTGAAGCACAGATCTTCTCTTTAGGGAGGGAAAACAGTAGGCTCTCTTGAAGCATAGATCTACTCTATAGGGAGGGAATAGAGTAGGCTCTCTTGAAGCACAGACCCACTCTTTAGGGAGAGAAAACAGTAGGCACTCTTGAAGCACAGACACACTCTTTAGGGAGAGAGAACAGTAGGCTCACTTGAAGCATTCATCTACTCATTTAGGAGGGGATAGAGTAGGCTCTCTTGAAGCACAGATCTTCTCTTTAGGGAGGGAAAACAGTAGGCTCTCTTGAAGCATAGATCTACTCTATAGGGAGGGAATAGAGTAGGCACTCTTGAAGCACAGACCCACTCTTTAGGGAGAGAAAACAGTAGGCACTCTTGAAGCACAGACACACTCTTTAGGGAGAGAAAACAGTAGGCACTCTTGAAGCACAGACACACTCTTGAGGGAGAGAACAGTAGGCTCACTTGAAGCATTCATCTACTCATTTAGGAGGGGATAGAGTAGGCTCTCTTGAAGCACAGATCTTCTCTTTAGGGAGGGAAAACAGTAGGCTCTCTTGAAGCATAGATCTACTCTATAGGGAGGGAATAGAGTAGGCTCTCTTGAAGCACAGACCCACTCTTTAGGGAGAGAAAACAGTAGGCACTCTTGAAGCACAGACACACTCTTTAGGGAGAGAGAACAGTAGGCTCACTTGAAGCATTCATCTACTCATTTAGGAGGGGATAGAGTAGGCTCTCTTGAAGCACAGATCTTCTCTTTAGGGAGGGAAAACAGTAGGCTCTCTTGAAGCATAGATCTACTCTATAGGGAGGGAATAGAGTAGGCTCTCTTGAAGCACAGACCCACTCTTTAGGGAGAGAAAACAGTAGGCACTCTTGAAGCACAGACACACTCTTTAGGGAGAGAGAACAGTAGGCTCACTTGAAGCATTCATCTACTCATTTAGGAGGGGATAGAGTAGGCTCTCTTGAAGCACAGATCTTCTCTTTAGGGAGGGAAAACAGTAGGCTCTCTTGAAGCATAGATCTACTCTATAGGGAGGGAATAGAGTAGGCTCTCTTGAAGCACAGACCCACTCTTTAGGGAGAGAAAACAGTAGGCACTCTTGAAGCACAGACACACTCTTTAGGGAGAGAGAACAGTAGGCTCACTTGAAGCATTCATCTACTCATTTAGGAGGGGATAGAGTAGGCTCTCTTGAAGCACAGATCTTCTCTTTAGGGAGGGAAAACAGTAGGCTCTCTTGAAGCATAGATCTACTCTATAGGGAGGGAATAGAGTAGGCACTCTTGAAGCACAGACCCACTCTTTAGGGAGAGAAAACAGTAGGCACTCTTGAAGCACAGACACACTCTTTAGGGAGAGAGAACAGTAGGCTCACTTGAAGCATTCATCTACTCATTTAGGAGGGGATAGAGTAGGCTCTCTTGAAGCACAGATCTTCTCTTTAGGGAGGGAAAACAGTAGGCTCTCTTGAAGCATAGATCTACTCTATAGGGAGGGAATAGAGTAGGCTCTCTTGAAGCACAGACCCACTCTTTAGGGAGAGAAAACAGTAGGCACTCTTGAAGCACAGACACACTCTTTAGGGAGAGAGAACAGTAGGCTCACTTGAAGCATTCATCTACTCATTTAGGAGGGGATAGAGTAGGCTCTCTTGAAGCACAGATCTTCTCTTTAGGGAGGGAAAACAGTAGGCTCTCTTGAAGCATAGATCTACTCTATAGGGAGGGAATAGAGTAGGCTCTCTTGAAGCACAGACCCACTCTTTAGGGAGAGAAAACAGTAGGCACTCTTGAAGCACAGACACACTCTTTAGGGAGAGAGAACAGTAGGCTCACTTGAAGCATTCATCTACTCATTTAGGAGGGGATAGAGTAGGCTCTCTTGAAGCACAGATCTTCTCTTTAGGGAGGGAAAACAGTAGGCTCTCTTGAAGCATAGATCTACTCTATAGGGAGGGAATAGAGTAGGCTCTCTTGAAGCACAGACCCACTCTTTAGGGAGAGAAAACAGTAGGCACTCTTGAAGCACAGACACACTCTTTAGGGAGAGAGAACAGTAGGCTCACTTGAAGCATTCATCTACTCATTTAGGAGGGGATAGAGTAGGCTCTCTTGAAGCACAGATCTTCTCTTTAGGGAGGGAAAACAGTAGGCTCTCTTGAAGCATAGATCTACTCTATAGGGAGGGAATAGAGTAGGCACTCTTGAAGCACAGACCCACTCTTTAGGGAGAGAAAACAGTAGGCACTCTTGAAGCACAGACACACTCTTTAGGGAGAGAGAACAGTAGGCTCACTTGAAGCATTCATCTACTCATTTAGGAGGGGATAGAGTAGGCTCTCTTGAAGCACAGATCTTCTCTTTAGGGAGGGAAAACAGTAGGCTCTCTTGAAGCATAGATCTACTCTATAGGGAGGGAATAGAGTAGGCACTCTTGAAGCACAGACCCACTCTTTAGGGAGAGAAAACAGTAGGCACTCTTGAAGCACAGACACACTCTTTAGGGAGAGAAAACAGTAGGCACTCTTGAAGCACAGACACACTCTTTAGGGAGAGAAAACAGTAGGCACTCTTGAAGCACAGACACACTCTTGAGGGAGAGAACAGTAGGCTCACTTGAAGCATTCATCTACTCATTTAGGAGGGGATAGAGTAGGCTCTCTTGAAGCACAGATCTTCTCTTTAGGGAGGGAAAACAGTAGGCTCTCTTGAAGCATAGATCTACTCTATAGGGAGGGAATAGAGTAGGCTCTCTTGAAGCACAGACCCACTCTTTAGGGAGAGAAAACAGTAGGCACTCTTGAAGCACAGACACACTCTTTAGGGAGAGAGAACAGTAGGCTCACTTGAAGCATTCATCTACTCATTTAGGAGGGGATAGAGTAGGCTCTCTTGAAGCACAGATCTTCTCTTTAGGGAGGGAAAACAGTAGGCTCTCTTGAAGCATAGATCTACTCTATAGGGAGGGAATAGAGTAGGCACTCTTGAAGCACAGACCCACTCTTTAGGGAGAGAAAACAGTAGGCACTCTTGAAGCACAGACACACTCTTTAGGGAGAGAAAACAGTAGGCACTCTTGAAGCACAGACACACTCTTGAGGGAGAGAACAGTAGGCTCACTTGAAGCATTCATCTACTCATTTAGGAGGGGATAGAGTAGGCTCTCTTGAAGCACAGATCTTCTCTTTAGGGAGGGAAAACAGTAGGCTCTCTTGAAGCATAGATCTACTCTATAGGGAGGGAATAGAGTAGGCACTCTTGAAGCACAGACACACTCTTTAGGGAGAGAAAACAGTAGGCACTCTTGAAGCACAGACACACTCTTTAGGGAGAGAGAACAGTAGGCTCACTTGAAGCATTCATCTACTCATTTAGGAGGGGATAGAGTAGGCTCTCTTGAAGCACAGATCTTCTCTTTAGGGAGGGAAAACAGTAGGCTCTCTTGAAGCATAGATCTACTCTATAGGGAGGGAATAGAGTAGGCTCTCTTGAAGCACAGACCCACTCTTTAGGGAGAGAAAACAGTAGGCACTCTTGAAGCACAGACACACTCTTTAGGGAGAGAGAACAGTAGGCTCACTTGAAGCATTCATCTACTCATTTAGGAGGGGATAGAGTAGGCTCTCTTGAAGCACAGATCTTCTATTTAGGGAGAGAGAGCAGTAGGCTCACTTGAAGCATTCATCTACTCGTTTAGGAGGGGATAGAGTAGGCTCTCTTGAAGCACAGATCTTCTCTTAAGGGAGAAAAAACAGTAGGCTCTCTTGGAGCATAGATCTACTCGTTAAGGAGGGGATAGAGTAGGCTCTCTTGAAGCACAGATCTTCTCTTTAGGGAGAGAAAACAGTAGGCCGTCTTGGAGCATAGATCCTCTTGTTAGGAAGGGAATAGAGTGAGCTCTCTAGAAAGATGTTTATTCATACGCGAGTGTGTTTGAGTTATACCGTTCACGAAAAAAATAATAGTTTTTTATTGTTTAGTTGTTAAAGAACTTGAAAAGGTTCTACATTTGGCAAGGGGGGAGGTGAAATTCTTGTGATGGTGATTGATATGAGTCGGACTGTTTGGTTATATATAGTTTCCCAATGCTCGGTTGGTTGAGCAGAGATGCGTCAAGTTGTGGTTGTGTGCTCGAATCCTGCTCGGGAGATTGTTTTGATTGTTATCAATTACTAGTATTTAACGTTTATCAGCAATATTCGAATGAAAGCTTGTCTATTTTTGTAGGCCTGTTACAGTCTTGGTAATACGTACACTCTGCTGAAGTGTTTTGAAAAGGCAACAAACTACCACTTGCGCCATCTCTCCATCGCACAAGAGCTTGGAGACAGGTAACAATTTCGCCTATCTCTCAATGGGGGTTCATGGAGAAAAAACTACGACACGGAGGCTGAAAAACTGGAAGCAACGGAAAAAATATACCCACCTACTCATCTTTGGACATTTTCCCCCGAAAATGCAGCTTTTTCCGAAATTGAGGACCCACTCCCACTTTAGACAAGTTTGAAAGCCGAGAATTTTTTAAGGTTGGGGGTGAAACCTTTTCCTCTGACAATACTTTTTAGTTTGTGAATCAGGTAGAACAATTTATTGATAATTTTTCAAATTCAAGTATGATTGAAATTTTGCTGTCAGTTAACATCACCATAGACACCGCTAAAATTCAGCAAGAAATATTTCAATAAATGAATATTTTTGTTGATTATGGAGAAAAATCGTGATTTAAGTTGGAAAGACATCTTTATAGACTCTTTGCGCACTGTATACACAAAAAGCCAGTATTTGCTGAAAGGAAAGAATTTTGATAAGCTTGAATGGTAAAAGGGCATTTTGCCGAAAACCATTCACCCATACCTGGCCTATGTCGAAAATATTTTCCATGAGCCCACTGCTCTTCTTGCAAGAGGGGTCACTCCTTGCATGTGCTTCTATTTTACGTGTGGAGTCGGGGCAGAAATTAACATATTCCAAACGATTCTCGCATATGCATTACGATACTATAGGAAAGCAAACTAAGAGGTCATTGAGTTCAATGTAATAAGGAGACGAAAGGAAGTGACGTAAAATGCAGTTTGTCCTACTACATGCCGACCGGAAATAGTCGACAGCATCGATACTGTGGATGAAGATCATATATGATGCGAGTCTGATAGATATATTGTGGCAGTCAGAAGTCTCTGCATCTCTGCAGGACTTAAACCTGCTGCATCTGGTTGCCAAGTCATCAGGAAATGTGCTAATGAAGAATTCCATACTCACATCGTATTTGTCTGCTGACATTTATCAGACATTATGAATATTTGTAACGATTACTGTCGGCGATCCTTCGCTTTTCATGAAATGTATGATGTAAGAGCGTTTGTGATAATCATTATTTAATTTCACGCAGGGTTGGAGAAGGAAGAGCGTATTGGAGTTTAGGCAACGCGTATACCGCCCTAAACAAACATAGCCTTGCACTTGACTACGCTGAAAAACATCTAGTTGTTTCGAAAGAGGTGAGTTTAGATTGACCATGCGCTGGAATCAACCATGCGTAGGCCATGAGTTGAGCCAGAAACTGCCGTGCCGCCACCCACTTGGTCACACTGGAATTTGTGCCATTTCATCCCATAACCTGACCCTATTTAGGCCCACTGCCACAACTTTTAGTCGCTTCAAACATATCGGAAAGAAGTGTTTGGTCACATGATGTTTTCCCAGCCGTTGATTGGCTGACGTGGATTATTGGTATATCGTGATAAGCCAGCCAGAAAATATATTTTGCCAGCATCCCTAGCTGTTAGCATAAATAATCTCCTATCAATTTTATGTCGTCATCTTTCAAATAAATTGCATTGCTTTGACCCGGAAGTTTTTGACGGATGTCAAAAGCCAAAAACAAAGTGGTAAAAGGTGTGCTAGTTGTTTAATGGATGGTCTGTGATAAGTCAGGCACGAGTAAGGTTTTTTCCTGGATCTAGCCTCTTCCTTTAGGACTGCCCTCGTCATCAAGCGTTTGGAGCATGCTGGCGATGCGATCACGACCACTGTGATGAAATCTCAACTTGATTTGGGGCACATTTTCTTCGTTAGGGCCTGGGAAAGAGAAATCACTCTAACATTAAGGAATTGTTTGGCATTTTTACTGCCACTAAGGGTTATGAACGTTGATATAATTGGCTTGCAAGTTTCTTTTATAAATCGAATTCATGTTGATGATATTCCTAATTTCTTAACGCACAAACAACATTTACTGTGTTCTTCTCTTTTCTGGTTCTGATTTTTTTGTATCAAAATATGCCATTGATTCTTTATGTTGCACTATTTCAAAATAATACAAGTATATTTAGTTGTTAAACATTAGTGTTACTGTTAGCGGATAAAGTCTCTGCTGCCGGGGCTTAAAGCTACTACTGCTTAGGATAAAATCAGCTGCCGCCAAGAATTTGGCTCCCATTTGAAATGAGCCTTTTGTTGCAGGTGAATGATAGGACCGGGGAATTGACTGCTGAGATGAATATCGCCGACCTCAAAGTTGTCCTCGGAATATCTGACGCCAAAAAACCGTATGATTTTCATAGTTTTTAAATCTAATACCAATAAGCGCATTGTACAAAGAGTTGGCACATTTTCCAGATTTTGTCATTCCAAATGCTCTACTGATCAAAGAAATGTTTTGCGATTTTCGTTAAAGGTAGAAGCAACGTTTGAAGTATGAAATTCGTTTTAGCTCCTAATTTTGGTGCAAGATAAACAAATTGTACGCAATTAGACGCAAAAAACATCGGGAATCCAGTGATATCAAAATTAATGACAAGTTCAAATGAAATTTCCAGACAGATTGTGTTGTAAACTAATAAACAGCCTTTAGAAGCTACTTTGTACCCTTAACATAGCGAAATCTTACTAGTAACATCTGAAGGTGCAAATCTTTAGCTATCTTGAGCTGTCTCTTATTTCTTATTATGTTTTTAACCAAACGATAGTTTAGATATTCAATGTATTTTCTTCCCTCGGAAAGTTTTAAAATGGTACTAGAGACAGAACACTCAGTTTTTAGACTTCTGGGATATAATTTGCTTTGTGCGTGTATAATTCGTTTTGATTTCTTCGACATTGCCAAAAAAGTTGATATGATTGGACACATTCTATAGTGCATTTTATACATGTAGATGAGTGTGCTGTCCATCTGCTGTAATTCATAAATAGTAACATAATTGAAGCATGTACCTATGCATATCATCCCATCATCTTTCGGTAGGGACGTAAGAAATTCATGCTTGTTTGAGATTTTCAATCATCTCTCTTTTTCCTTATTCTTAAGTTGATAGCTGATAATTGATAGGCAAATGCGCTTACTATCTTTATAAGGTATTGGTTTGCACTTTGCACCCAAAAATTGCAAAGGGTCCAAAGAATCGTAATAAATAAAATAGTTGAGCAACACGACCATGGTCCTCCCTCTGATGTGACCACAACTCATTTTGCCTTTCATAAGTAGCATGATTGTTTTAACATTGAAATACTAAATTTCGCTGAAAATATTTTGGGGGCTTTACATGAAATCATTGATTTTATCAAAGGACCCGAAAGAGTGCATGAGTGTCTAAAGCAAGTTGAGCAAATGGGGACTTATTCAAAACTTAAGACCAAGATCCTCAGTTCTACTTGGCAGATGTTATACCACTTGATGGAGTAAAAACTGAGCTGTCCCTTCATTCTAAAATATTTTCTCTGCTTTCTTATTTTGAGCATTCAATATCCATTCAAGGTTTAATGTTCTTTCAAACAGAATATTTGTCTAGAACAATGCTTGTTATCTCTCCAACATTTTTGGTACTGAAATTGGCCTCCTGGAGATTGGTGTCACTAGCTAGAGTTGTCTGGCAACCCTGATGATTTACAACCCCGCAATTACTCCATACCCCCGGATTATGAAAGTGTGGAATGTTTCAAAACCCTACCTTTGATTATTCTCAACCCCTTCTTAATTTGTATTCTAGAGTATCTAGGTAGAGTTTCAGCATCGAAACTATACGTATTATATTAGAGAATCATAGCCTCGCTTTGCCATTTCTCACTTGGCACTGCTGCGTCTATCAAATGTTGGTCCAAAGAGGAGCGAAATCCGGGAAGAGCAAAAATGACATCTGAGTCGTTAGCAGCAAAATCTTTTTATGACCTTTTTTACTGATAGTAAAGCATCAATATCATCTGATTAATGTTGTCATTTGTAATTTTGTAGGAATCTCGCAGAGCTTGGGAGTTATTCTGGAGCTTCGAGTAGGCCTGGTAAGTCTCAAAGCTATACTCTTTTTTTATAAGAAACCTTCCAGAAAATTTTTTTTCTGATGCTTCACAAGATAGAGACGTTGATAAACGCTCAATACTCTTGCTTCGCCTCCTTGGTTAAGGAATAGTCATTCAAAATAACTGAGAGGCTCCTCTTTTTTATGCATCAATTTAGTTGCTTCATGCAGATCGGTTAAGTTGTTTGATTCACTTGGACTCTTTCACCTTTGATACATGCGTTCTGCAGACTGCGCCATTACGCATTGTTCAAAAAGTCGCGGCATTTGGCAGTTGTTTGAAATGCTGCAGGAAATAAACTTTGGCGAGGATAGTAGCTTATGCGTCGTTCCATTGCCGTGCTGAACCAAATGCAATTCTGTTCGACTCAAGTTCAGAAAATAAGGGTATCAATTGTTGTTGCCACGCCAGCCAGTGTTATTTGAATAGTGATCAGTATTGGGTACAAGTAATAGGAACGAAATTCTCGCAGCTGTAAACGAGAGCGTTGAGATGTTTAGTTGATGGCTAAAGGCAGATTCTGCCGAACCAACCGCAGTGGCATGAAAGGTGCGAGGAGTTTGATTTAGGTGTCCCACTTTCACCGTGGTTAAATAGACTGAGGTTATCTCATTTTATTTGTTTTGGCAGGGCAACGGCCCGACCTGTAAACTAGGCGCACAATAATAGATGTTGCACGCTGTTTTATCTGAAACTGAAAGAGATAGAAGGGTTCATCCGACCAATATGCTTACTCAACGTTTTCTTCTCACTTAAACTGACACTGCATTTTTACTGGATGTTCATAGAAATCGAGTCACAAGGTCGGGCCTTTACGGGATTTTGCGCTTCTTTGCTAGATTCGCCCGCTCCGTCGTTGCTTTCCAACATCTGGGTGAAATCTCACATAGTCTATGTTACAGGTGCTTTTCTGTTCGGATGCTGCAGAACTTCATTCTGCGCTCAACTTCACTGATCTGGCTTGTTGCGAATCTCAGGACTGTTGTTGTAAAATACCAATTGAGATAATGAGTTGCTTTGATTACCGATGTAAAACTCCCAAATCTTTCTTTAAAGGGAAAAAAGACGGCCATCCCGTGGCGGTAAGTACTTGCTTCCTTCCCCTATCTTCTGGTGACCCTTGGACTATTCTCTTGTCACCCCACTCCTGTAGTGCAGTAACAGCCTGTGTATAAAAACCAGGGTCGAGCCAGAGAGGAGAACCTTAGTTAGCTACGGCTTTCTCCCTTCTATAACGCATCTGCAAAAAAGAAGAAGTCTCGGTATGCTTGAAAAATGTACTGAAAAAATGATTTTATTGTCACAGTTTTCGTAACACTGTCTTGTCTAAGTCTAGCTTTATTTTGATTTATCCGAGAGTTTCATCTTGACGGTAATCACAAGATCTTCTGGAATGTTCTACTCCTACATTATGTGTGCATATCCCCCTTTTGTTTGATTTCAACAGATCTGTCATAATCACGTCTTAAAAAACATGTCTCCTCCTGATTTATCACAAGAGCTCGTCAATGAAACAGTGCAATATTTCTAGCATGAAACAACTTTCGAAATTGGTCAGCGTCAAACTCCATAAGTTTGGCGTGGGTCTACCAAACCTTCATCATGGTCTTCGCTTTTGGGTCTGACTTGGTCACTCCATTCTAAAAAAACCCTTTCGTACCTTATCGTAATTTTTGGTGCAATTGTTCGAAATTTCACTCTTTAAAATGCTTCAATGTGCGGGGTATCTTTAGGTGGAGTTTCCATAGCGGTCGCCTGTGCAAATACTGTAAAAGTTCTGCTAAGCCTCCTTCTCTCTAATAAGCCTCCTTCTCTCTAATAAGCTTCCTTCCCTCTAATAAGCCTCCTTCCCTCTAATAAGCCTCCTTCCCTCTAATAAGCCTCCTTCCCGGTAATAAGCCTCCTTCCCTCTAATAAGCCTCCTTCTCTCTAATAAGCCTTCTTTTCTCTAATAAGCCTCCTTCCCTCTAATAAGCCTCCTTCCCTCTAATGAGCCTCCTTCCCTCTAATAAGCCTCCTTCCCTCTAATAAGCCTCCTTCCCTCTAATCAGCCTCCTTCTCTCTAATAAGCCTCCTTCCCTCTAATAAGCCTCCTTCCCTCTAATAAGCCTCCTTCCCTCTAATAAGCCTCCTTCCCTCTAATAAGCCTCCTTCCCTCTAATCAGCCTCCTTCTCTCTAATAAGCCTCCTTCTCTCTAATAAGCCTCCTTCTCTCTAATAAGCCTCCTTCCCTCTAATAAGCTTCCTTCCCTCTAATAAGCCTCCTTCCCTCTAATAAGCCTCCTTCCCGGTAATAAGCCTCCTTCCCTCTAATAAGCCTCCTTCCCTCTAATAAGCCTCCTTCTCTCTAATAAGCCTTCTTTTCTCTAATAAGCCTCCTTCCCTCTAATAAGCCTCCTTCCCTCTAATGAGCCTCCTTCCCTCTAATAAGCCTCCTTCCCTCTAATAAGCCTCCTTCCCTCTAATCAGCCTCCTTCTCTCTAATAAGCCTCCTTCTCTCTAATAAACCCCCTTCCCTCTAATAAGCCTCCTTCCCTCTAATAAGCCTCCTTCCCTCTAATAAGCCTCCTTCCCTCTAATCAGCCTCCTTCTCTCTAATAAGCCTCCTTCTCTCTAATAAGCCTCCTTCCCTCTAATAAGCCTCCTTCCCTCTAATAAGCCTCCTTCCCTCTAATAAGCCTCCTTTCCTATAATAAGCCTCCTTTCCTCTAATAAGCTTCCTTCTCTCTAATAAGCCTCCTTCCCTCTAATCAGCCTCCTTCTCTCTAAAAAGCCTCTTTCTCTCTAATAAGCCTCATTCTCTCTAATAAGCCTCCTTCTCTCTAATAAGCCTCCTTCCCTCGAATAAGCCTCCTTTCCACTAATAAGCCTCCTTCTCTCTAATAAGCCTCCTTCTCTCTAATAAGCCTCCTTCCCTCTAATAAGCCTCCTTCCCTCTAATAAGCCTCCTTCCCTTTAATAAGCCTCCTTTCCTCTAATAAGCCTCCTTCCCTCGAATAAGCCTCCTTTCCTCTAATAAGCCTCCTTCTCTCTAATAAGCCTCCTTCCCTCTAATCAGCCTCCTTCTCTCTAATAAGCCTCCTTCTCTCTAAAAAGCCTCTTTCTCTCTAATAAGCCTCCTTCCCTCTAATAAGCCTCCTTCCCTCTAATAAGCCTCCTTCTCTCTAATAAGCCTCCTTCCCTCTAATCAGCCTCCTTCTCTCTAATAAGCCTCCTTCTCTCTAAAAAGCCTCTTTCTCTCTAATAAGCCTCCTTCTCTCTAATAAGCCTCCTTCTCTCTAATAAGCCTCCTTCCCTCTAATAAGCCTCCTTCCCTCTAATAAGCCTCCTTCTCTCTAAAAAGCCTCTTTCTCTCTAATAAGCCTCCTTCCCTCTAATAAGCCTCCTTCCCTCTAATAAGCCTCCTTCTCTCTAATAAGCCTCCTTCCCTCTAATCAGCCTCCTTCTCTCTAATAAGCCTCCTTCTCTCTAAAAAGCCTCTTTCTCTCTAATAAGCCTCCTTCCCTCGAATAAGCCTCCTTCTCTCTAATAAGCCTCCTTCCCTCTAATAAGCCTCTTTCTCTATAATAAGCCTCCTTCTCTCTAATAAGCCTCCTTCCCTCTAATAAGCCTCCTTCCCTCTAATAAGCCTCCTTCTCTCTAATAAGCCTCCTTCCCTCTAATAAGCCTCTTTCTCTCTAATAAGCCTCCTTCTCTCTAATAAGCCTCCTTCCCTCTAATAAGCCTCCTTCCCTCTAATAAGCCTCCTTCCCTCTAATAAGCCTCCTTCTCTCTAATAAGCCTCCTTCCCTCTAATAAGCCTCCTTCTCTCTAATAAGCCTCCTTCTCTCTAAAAAGCCTCCTTCCCTCGAATAAGCCTCCTTTCCTCTAATAAGCCTCCTTCTCTCTAATAAGCCTCCTTCTCTCTAAAAAGCCTCCTTCCCTCTAATAAGCCTCCTTCCCTCTAATCAGCCTCCTTCTCTCTAATAAGCCTCCTTCCCTCTAATAAGCCTCCTTCCCTCTAATAAGCCTCCTTCCCTCTAATAAGCCTCCTTCCCTCTAATAAGCCTCCTTCCCTCTAATCAGCCTCCTTCTCTCTAATAAGCCTCCTTCTCTCTAATAAGCCTCCTTCTCTCTAATAAGCCTCCTTCCCTCTAATAAGCTTCCTTCCCTCTAATAAGCCTCCTTCCCTCTAATAAGCCTCCTTCCCTCTAATAAGCCTCCTTCCCGGTAATAAGCCTCCTTCCCTCTAATAAGCCTCCTTCTCTCTAATAAGCCTTCTTTTCTCTAATAAGCCTCCTTCCCTCTAATAAGCCTCCTTCCCTCTAATGAGCCTCCTTCCCTCTAATAAGCCTCCTTCCCTCTAATAAGCCTCCTTCCCTCTAATCAGCCTCCTTCTCTCTAATAAGCCTCCTTCTCTCTAATAAACCTCCTTCCCTCTAATAAGCCTCCTTCCCTCTAATAAGCCTCCTTCCCTCTAATAAGCCTCCTTCCCTCTAATCAGCCTCCTTCTCTCTAATAAGCCTCCTTCTCTCTAATAAGCCTCCTTCTCTCTAATAAGCCTCCTTCCCTCTAATAAGCCTCCTTCCCTCTAATAAGCCTCCTTCCCTCTAATAAGCCTCCTTTCCTATAATAAGCCTCCTTTCCTCTAATAAGCTTCCTTCTCTCTAATAAGCCTCCTTCCCTCTAATCAGCCTCCTTCTCTCTAAAAAGCCTCTTTCTCTCTAATAAGCCTCATTCTCTCTAATAAGCCTCCTTCTCTCTAATAAGCCTCCTTCCCTCGAATAAGCCTCCTTTCCACTAATAAGCCTCCTTCTCTCTAATAAGCCTCCTTCTCTCTAATAAGCCTCCTTCCCTCTAATAAGCCTCCTTCCCTCTAATAAGCCTCCTTCCCTTTAATAAGCCTCCTTTCCTCTAATAAGCCTCCTTCCCTCGAATAAGCCTCCTTTCCTCTAATAAGCCTCCTTCTCTCTAATAAGCCTCCTTCCCTCTAATCAGCCTCCTTCTCTCTAATAAGCCTCCTTCTCTCTAAAAAGCCTCTTTCTCTCTAATAAGCCTCCTTCCCTCTAATAAGCCTCCTTCCCTCTAATAAGCCTCCTTCTCTCTAATAAGCCTCCTTCCCTCTAATCAGCCTCCTTCTCTCTAATAAGCCTCCTTCTCTCTAAAAAGCCTCTTTCTCTCTAATAAGCCTCCTTCTCTCTAATAAGCCTCCTTCTCTCTAATAAGCCTCCTTCCCTCTAATAAGCCTCCTTCCCTCTAATAAGCCTCCTTCTCTCTAAAAAGCCTCTTTCTCTCTAATAAGCCTCCTTCCCTCTAATAAGCCTCCTTCCCTCTAATAAGCCTCCTTCTCTCTAATAAGCCTCCTTCCCTCTAATCAGCCTCCTTCTCTCTAATAAGCCTCCTTCTCTCTAAAAAGCCTCTTTCTCTCTAATAAGCCTCCTTCCCTCGAATAAGCCTCCTTCTCTCTAATAAGCCTCCTTCCCTCTAATAAGCCTCTTTCTCTATAATAAGCCTCCTTCTCTCTAATAAGCCTCCTTCCCTCTAATAAGCCTCCTTCCCTCTAATAAGCCTCCTTCTCTCTAATAAGCCTCCTTCCCTCTAATCAGCCTCCTTCTCTCTAATAAGCCTCCTTCTCTCTAAAAAGCCTCTTTCTCTCTAATAAGCCTCCTTCTCTCTAATAAGCCTCCTTCTCTCTAATAAGCCTCCTTCCCTCTAATAAGCCTCCTTCCCTCTAATAAGCCTCCTTCTCTCTAAAAAGCCTCTTTCTCTCTAATAAGCCTCCTTCCCTCTAATAAGCCCCCTTCCCTCTAATAAGCCTCCTTCTCTCTAATAAGCCTCCTTCCCTCTAATCAGCCTCCTTCTCTCTAATAAGCCTCCTTCTCTCTAAAAAGCCTCTTTCTCTCTAATAAGCCTCCTTCCCTCGAATAAGCCTCCTTCTCTCTAATAAGCCTCTTTCCCTCTAATAAGCCTCTTTCTCTCTAATAAGCCTCCTTCTCTCTAATAAGCCTCCTTCCCTCTAATAAGCCTCCTTCCCTCTAATAAGCCTCCTTCTCTCTAATAAGCCTCCTTCCCTCTAATAAGCCTCTTTCTCTCTAATAAGCCTCCTTCTCTCTAATAAGCCTCCTTCCCTCTAATAAGCCTCCTTCCCTCTAATAAGCCTCCTTCCCTCTAATAAGCCTCCTTCTCTCTAATAAGCCTCCTTCCCTCTAATAAGCCTCCTTCTCTCTAATAAGCCTCCTTCTCTCTAAAAAGCCTCCTTCCCTCGAATAAGCCTCCTTTCCTCTAATAAGCCTCCTTCTCTCTAATAAGCCTCCTTCTCTCTAAAAAGCCTCCTTCCCTCGAATAAGCCTCCTTTCCTCTAATAAGCCTCCTTCTCTCTAATAAGCCTCCTTCCCTCTAATAAGCCTCCTTTCCTCTAATAAGCCTCCTTCCCTCGAATAAGCCTCCTTTCCTCTAATAAGCCTCCTTCTCTCTAATAAGCCTCCTTCCCTCTTATCAGCCTCCTTCTCTCTAAAAAGCCTCTTTCTCTCTAATAAGCCTCATTCTCTCTAATGAGCCTCCTTCCCTCTAATGAGCCTCCTTCTCTCTAATAAGCCTCCTTCTCTCTAAAAAGCGTCCTTCCCTCGAATAAGCCTCCTTCCCTCTAATAAGCCTCCTTCCCTCTAATAAGCCTCCTTCCCTCTAATAAGCCTCCTTTCCTCTAATAAGCCTCCTTCCCTCGAATAAGCCTCCTTTCCTCTAATAAGCCTCCTTCTCTCTAATAAGCCTCCTTCCCTCTAATACGCCTCCTTCCCTCGAATAAGCCTCCTTTCCTCTAATAAGCCTCCTTCTCTCTAATAAGCCTCCTTCCCTCTAATCAGCCTCCTTCTCTCTAAAAAGCCTCTTTCTCTCTAATAAGCCTCCTTCTCTCTAATAAGCCTCCTTCCCTCTAATCAGCCTCCTTCTCTCTAATAAGCCTCCTTCTCTCTAAAAAGCCTCCTTCCCTCGAATAAGCCTCCTTCCCTCTAATAAGCCCCCTTTCCTGTAATAAGCCTCCTTCCCTCTCATAAGCCTCCTTTCCTCTAATAAGCCTCCTTTCCTCTAATAAGCCTCCTTCCCTCTAATAAGCCTCCTTCCCTCTAATAAGCCTCCTTTCCTCTAATAAGCCTCCTTCCCTCGAATAAGCCTCCTTTCCTCTAATAAGCCTCCTTCTCTCTAATAAGCCTCCTTCCCTCGAATAAGCCTCCTTTCCTCTAATAAGCCTCCTTCTCTCTAATAAGCTTCCTTCCCTCTAATCAGCCTCCTTCCCTCTAATAAGCCTCCTTCTCTCTAATAAGCCTCCTTCCCTCTAATCAGCCTCCTTCTCTCTAATAAGCCTCCTTCTCTCTAAAAAGCCTCCTTCCCTCGAATAAGCCTCCTTTCCTCTAATAAGCCTCCTTCTCTCTAATAAGCCTCCTTCCCTCTAATAAGCCTCCTTTCCTCTAATAAGCCTCCTTCCCTCGAATAAGCCTCCTTTCCTCTAATAAGCCTCCTTCTCTCTAATAAGCCTCCTTCCCTCTAATCAGGCTCCTTCTCTCTAAAAAGCCTCTTTCCCTCTAATAAGCCTCCTTCTCTCTAATAAGCCTCCTTCCCTCTAATCAGCCTCCTTCTCTCTAATAAGCCTCCTTCTCTCTAAAAAGCCTCCTTCCCTCGAATAAGCCTCCTTCCCTCTAATAAGCCCCCTTTCCTCTAATAAGCCTCCTTCCCTCTAATAAGCCTCCTTCCCTCTAATAAGCCTCCTTTCCTCTAATAAGCCTCCTTCCCTCGAATAAGCCTCCTTTCCTCTAATAAGCCTCCTTCTCTCTAATAAGCCTCCTTCCCTCGAATAAGCCTCCTTTCCTCTAATAAGCCTCCTTCTCTCTAATAAGCTTCCTTCCCTCTAATAAGCCTCCTTCCCTCTAATAAGCCTCCTTCCCTCTAATAAGCCTCTTTCCCTCTAATAAGCCTCCTTCCCTCTAATAAGCCTCCTTCTCTCTAATAAGCCTCCTTTTCTCGAATAAGCCTCCTTCCCTTTAATAAGCCTCATTCTCTCTAAAAAGCCTCTTTCTCTCTAATAAGCCTCCTTTCCTCTAATAAGCCTCATTCTCTCTAAAAAGCCTCTTTCTCTCTAATAAGCCTCCTTCCCTCTAATCAGCCTCCTTCTCTCTAAAAAGCCTCTTTCTCTCTAATAAGCCTCATTCTCTCTAATAAGCCTCCTTCTCTCTAATAAGCCTCATTCTCTCTAATAAGCCTCCTTCCCTCTAATAAGCCTCCTTCCCTCTAATAAGCCTCCTTCCCTCTAATAAGCCTCCTTCTCTCTAATAAGCCTCCTTTTCTCGAATAATCCTCCTTCCCTTTAATAAGCCTGATTCTCTCTAATAAGCCTCCTTCCCTCTAATAAGCCTCCTTCTCTCTAATAAGCCTCCTTTCCTCTAATCAGCCTCCTTCTCTCTAATAAGCCTCCTTCCCTCTAATAAGCCTCCTTTCCTCTAATAAGCCTCCTTCCCTCGAATAAGCCTCCTTTCCTCTAATAAGCCTCCTTCTCTCTAATAAGCCTCCTTCCCTCTAATAAGCCTCCTTTCTTCTAATAAGACTTCTTCCCTCTAATAAGCCTCATTCTCTCTAAAAAGCCTCTTTCTCTCTAATAAGCCTCCTTTCCTCTAATAAGCCTCATTCTCTCTAAAAAGCCTCTTTCTCTCTAATAAGCCTCATTCTCTCTAATAAGCCTCCTTCTCTCTAATAAGCCTTATTCTCTCTAATAAGCCTCCTTCCCTCTAATAAGCCTCCTTCCCTCTAATAAGCCTCCTTCCCTCTAATAAGCCTCCTTCTCTCTAATAAGCCTCCTTCCCTCGAATAAGCCTCCTTTCCTCTAATAAGCCTCCTTCTCTCTAATAAGCCTCCTTCCCTCTAATCAGGCTACTTCTCTCTAAAAAGCCTCTTTCTCTCTAATAAGCCTCCTTCTCTCTAATAAGCCTCCTTCCCTCTAATCAGCCTCCTTCTCTCTAATAAGCCTCCTTCTCTCTAAAAAGCCTCCTTCCCTCGAATAAGCCTCCTTCCCTCTAATAAGCCCCCTTTCCTCTAATAAGCCTCCTTCCCTCTAATAAGCCTCCTTCCCTCTAATAAGCCTCCTTCCCTCTAATAAGCCTCCTTCTCTCTAATAAGCCTCCTTCTCTCTAATAAGCCTCCTTTTCTCGAATAAGCCTCCTTCCCTTTAATAAGCCTCATTCTCTCTAAAAAGCCTCTTTCTCTCTAATAAGCCTCCTTTCCTCTAATAAGCCTCATTCTCTCTAAAAAGCCTCTTTCTCTCTAATAAGCCTCCTTCCCTCTAATCAGCCTCCTTCTCTCTAAAAAGCCTCTTTCTCTCTAATAAGCCTCATTCTCTCTAATAAGCCTCCTTCTCTCTAATAAGCCTCATTCTCTCTAATAAGCCTCCTTCCCTCTAATAAGCCTCCTTCTCTCTAATAAGCCTCCTTCTCTCTAATAAGCCTCCTTTTCTCGAATAAGCCTCCTTCCCTTTAATAAGCCTCATTCTCTCTAAAAAGCCTCTTTCTCTCTAATAAGCCTCCTTTCCTCTAATAAGCCTCCTTCTCTCTAATAAGCCTCCTTTTCTCGAATAAGCCTCCTTCCCTTTAATAAGCCTCATTCTCTCTAAAAAGCCTCTTTCTCTCTAATAAGCCTCCTTTCCTCTAATAAGCCTCATTCTCTCTAAAAAGCCTCTTTCTCTCTAATAAGCCTCCTTCCCTCTAATCAGCCTCCTTCTCTCTAAAAAGCTTCTTTCTCTCTAATAAGCCTCATTCTCTCTAATAAGCCTCCTTCTCTCTAATAAGCCTCATTCTCTCTAATAAGCCTCCTTCCCTCTAATAAGCCTCTTTCCCTCTAATAAGCCTCCTTCCCTCTAATAAGCCTCCTTCTCTCTAATAAGCCTCCTTTTCTCGAATAATCCTCCTTCCCTCTAATAAGCCTCCTTTCCTCTAATAAGCCTCCTTCCCTCTTATCAGCCTCCTTCTCTCTAAAAAGCCTCTTTCTCTCTAATACGCCTCATTCTCTCTAATAAGCCTCCTTCTCTCTAATAAGCCTCATTCTCTCTAATAAGCCTCCTTCCCTCTAATAAGCCTCCTTCCCTCTAATAAGCCTCCTTCCCTCTAATAAGCCTCCTTCTCTCTAATAAGCCTCCTTTTCTCGAATAATCCTCCTTCCCTTTAATAAGCCTGATTCTCTCTAATAAGCCTCCTTCTCTCTAATAAGCCTCCTTCTCTCTAATAAGCTTCCTTCCCTCTAATAAGCCTCCTTCTCTCTAATAAGCCTCCTTCCCTCTAATAAGCCTCCTTCTCTCTAATAAGCCTCCTTTTCTCTAATAAGCCTCCTTCCCTCTAATAAGCCTGATTCTCTCTTATAAGCCTCCTTTCCTCTAATAAGCCTCCTTCTCTCTAATAAGCCTCCTTCTCTCTAATGTGCATGTGCTAAGCGTAACTCTAGGGCATCAACCATTCAACATAATGAATATGAATGGAATACTTGATGAAGACCGTGTCCTCTATACTGCAACTGTCCCAAAAGCTCTATTTGTTATCAAACTTCATCATGTTTCCAATTTTATCGCTGTCCTGAAGTTCTCTACCCATCAAACGCTCTTAAGTTTTAACTCTTCATTTCGGTGGGCTGGGCAGGGGTATGATTGGTAAATCTTTGATTTTTACCGTCGATAAGTTGATTTCATAATTTTTCTTTCAGACTATTCCAGTAAACTGTAATCGCCTACTCCCCCTGCCAGCTTTCTTTATTGAAATGCTGATTGAAAATTAAGGAGCAGTTTACGCGCAGTTTACCCATACTTACTGTAGTACCCATGATACTTACTACAAAATGTATTGATAGTAAGTCATTATTTGGGGAGCAATACAACTTTGTGTAGGGTGCCTTTTGTTTTCTATCATCCAAATTTGCTGAACTTCTTTCTAGAATGGGGCAAGCCATCTGAAGCCTGGTCTGGCTGAAGAGAGAACGCAGAGTCTGTCTCAGGGTGACGTCAATGTCAGTGTAAATATAGATACTGTAAGTCCGGAGATTTCATTTCATTCTTATTATTTCAGTACCAAGGTTGGTTAATGTCAATTAATCAGCATAACTAGCAAGATTTAGAGGTGGTAATTTCACGTTATCAACAACTCTTAGACAGTCAGGTGCCTTTGCATTAATTGGACTGCATGTTATCAAATTTCAACCAACGAATCGTATTTTCAACATGGATGTCTGTTATTTTCAGCAAAGTTTGACATAAGCGTATGGCCTACTTCTACTGATTAATTGCCTTAAAGATTGAAACCGAATAATATGCGGAGAGTTTTCTGTACTTTTTGATTTTGAACGGGAAACTGTACACTCGATACATTCACAGATAGGGCAGTTCACGAAATTCACCACTAACTGAAGATACCAGCTGGGTTTCGAAAATGCAGAGAGTCATCTGCTCTGCCGATGCTTCTTTTAAAATCAAAAAGTATGGAATCCGAAGGTTACAAGTCGGCAAATAAGCTACAGTATCTGTACATCAAAAGGTACAGTGAATGCTGATTATAGGCTTCCTCGCCAGATGAATTCAATGCCCCAAATCTCAGCAAATTTCCATTCCGCAGACGGTTGGAAGCTTGCCCTTGCCTTGCCCTTTGGCAACGTCCGTACAGGACCGTGGAGGGTATTAAATACAGTGGAGATTGTCTAGTACTGTGGAAGAGTACCACCACTACTGTGGAGGATGTTTCGTACTGTAGGGGATATTATCAGTACCATGGAGGTAATACCTACAGTGCTTGTGGTTTTTCTCCACAGCACTGAACATCCTCCACAGTACTGAACATCCTCCACAGTACTGCACATCCTCCACAGTACTGAACATCCTCCACAGTACTGAACATCCTACACAGTTCTGCACATCCTACACAGTACTTCACATCCTCTACAGTACTGCACACTCCTAGGGTGATCCTTGATTAAAGAGCACAAAGATTTGTTTTTAGATACATTTTACTTCTGATGTTATATCTTTCTCAGACAGGTCACTACTCTCACCCTGTATACCCTAGCCCTATATACCCTTACATACCCCGATCTCCGTTCTTGTTTCTTATCTATTCCCTGTTTCTATATACCCTAGCCCTACAAACCCATACTATATTAAGAAATTTGTCTCTCTGCATTGCCAAATCAATTGTTATTTTCAGAGTTTGAATACATCTCTCGAGGAGGGGCCTGGTGACGACTTTTTCGAACTGCTGCTCAAGTCGCAAGGTGGACGAATGGAGGATCAGCGCTGTGAACTGCCGGTAACCCAGCAGAACAAACCGAAAGCGGCGGTGACGACTAAGAACACGAAGGCTGCAGCTTCCGGCAGTAGCCATCTCATGAAACCACCTTCGGCAATGCAGCCGAGTGTGAGCACGGAGAATCTGTTCGATATCCTGCAGAGGGTTCAGGGTAACCGTATGGAGGGCCAAAGGTTTCAGATGCCGGAGTTGCCTGGTCTAGACCCTAATGGTGAGTGATGTTTTTCTATTGCGCTATGAACACAATCCTCCAATATGAACAATATGCTCACCCGATGTGAACCTATCAAGAAATTCATGAGATCCAAGCCCTCCTGGGAATAGACTTGCACAAGTGTGGTATTTTGCACTTCTAAACTGTGGTAGGAGTGTGATGGGGTGCTATTGGTGTTTTGTCCTTTTTCTACAATAGAACAAACAAGCAACTGAACAAAATTGCTGATCTGTTACAGAATGACTTTTTGTTTAGATGTCAAAATAACAACACATATTCAACAACACCACCACCTAGTGTTTTAAATCACGTTGGGGCTTAGAACACCACCAACAACACCGATGATGTTACAGATGATAGTTCACGCTACCATACACAAGATCTATACCTCTCTGATACAAACATCTCACAATCTCAAATGACACATAAACACCCTACCTTTAATTATATCCTATGATGCACGTAAAATTCACATAAGATCCATACTCAAAGAGCACTAGAGAACCCTCTACCGGAACGAGGCTCTAAACACAATCGAGACTTGCCTGCCAGTTTTAGCACTTAAAACCCACAAAAACATTGGTAACCATATTAACCACTCAAAATTCTAAATATCTACATTATGATGTTAGATCGAAACATTACCCCTTTTTGGGGTAATTGGGCGCCCATGTATAAGAAAAATTGAACAAAATACCCGGAAGAGGTCATGGGTATTCGACTGACGAGTTTACTAAATCTACATCAACATCATAAGCACCCTCCGTTACACACACGAAATGTGCGAAGCCAGCAATTGCACGCAAAGCTACGCCCCACATCGAGGCTAGACCGAACTTTTGCTTAGCAACAGGTTGGTGATACACTCATTTTTCTCGTTCGTTTGTGCTCAATGTTATTCTTAACAATAACAATGAGTATTATTGGACTGCAAGACCGTGGCAAACTGTCGAGTAGAGATTGTTTCCTAGAGCCATCGTCAGAGCAAAATGTCCGGGGCTGCTAGTCACGTTCACGATAGAATTACCTTGATGACAGAAAGGATATTCATTACAAATTTGCAGTATTGGAAATTGCTTAGAATAGGCCCTGGAAAACTAATTTGAAAACATGTTAGATGTAATAGTACATTGTGCATGTTCCAGGCAATTTTCGATTTGTAATGACTTGTCAAACGGTTTTCCAGTGCGTACGGTTTGCCCAGTTTTACCTTTTGAACCTGTAAATTTTATAGGACATACTCTATACCTTGGCCTGAAATAGATGAAAGTGTACATGTTTTTTATTTTGTTTGTGTCAGTGGTAGATAATATGCAGCCCGTCTTTGTAATCAATCTTCCATTCAAGGGTATATCTCCCGGCGGGGCAGGTACATAGCATAGCATTGGTGCGATGATGTCCTGACAATTGGTATTGAATGTGGCTAAACTTATGAAAGTCCTTCTCATGCCATAGCACTACAGGGTGTACCTGAAAGGCAGTCAGGTAAAGTTCTGGATTTCTTCTTTCTGCAGTGAGAGACCAGCTGATTACTCAAACCAAGGAAGCAAAGTCAAGTGTACCTGATGATAACTTCTTCGATATGCTGATGCGCTGCCAGGTACCTATATCCATTTGTTTATCTCACCCTGGGTGATTTTAAGTTCAGTACGGTGGAGGGGTACCATAAGTACGGTGCAGGGGTACCATTAGTATTGTTTAAGGTTTTCAGTATAGTTGAGTATACTCTGTAGTACTGATGACATTCCTTTACTGTACTGAATATAACTTCATCTATGATCACTGGTCGATTTTGGGGGAAATTTCGGATATATCCCGTGAGTGTGTTACTTTGCTCACCGATTTTCAAAACTTTGGAGGGGGTACAAATGTGGGAGTATATTGTTACTTTCCGAATAGGCCTAAGCCATGCTCAAATTATAAACAAACATACAATACGGTAGCTCCGAGTCTATATTAGGAGCAGAGCCATTAAATTTGGCACAATATGAAGCCAATATGATGGGTAATGTACACCGAAAAGAATTCAGAAAGAAAGCCTAGATTAAATAAAATAAATGAAATTGGATCCCATTATTCTTTCCAGGCGACTCGCATCGAAGACCAGAGATGCGACTTTCCCTCGATACCACGTGGCCCCACTGTGCCAGACGAAGACTTCTTTAGTTTGATTTTGAAACTTCAATCGAAAAGAATTGACGACCAGCGAGTTGATTTTTCTGGCGGGAAATAAAGCTGCACTTTTGAGCATAGTGATTTAGTGAGTATCTCAGGCTTTTTATCTTGTTACTCTGAAACTTGTTAACTTTAGGCTCTAGACTTCAAGATTGACCTCGTCTCTCTGTACTGGTCCCTGTCCTCGTAGAAAATCGAATCAGTGGTTGTGAGTTCGAATCATACTCGCGTCATTTTCAGAATATTATTGTTAATCAATTCGAGGCGCACAAGAAAAGTTTGGGATTCAGTATTTTAGAACTCTGTATCTCCTTAATGAAGCACTATTCTCTTGATTTCAGAGTATAACCTAATCTTATTCAAGCAAGACAATGCTGACCATCTATTGCTGAGCTGACGTGTTGCATATAATATTAATCTCACATCATAGTGGCATTGGCATTGGCAATCAGCCTCCGGCGTGCTAGGTATGACTAAGCTGTATTAGACAGGGCGCTGTCGTAAAATTGACCAGCAAAATTAGTGGCAATTAAATTTTGATACTAAACCAAACCTTAGACCCTTATGAGTTGGATTTCACCTGTTGGACATGAATTTTTTTCTTGTGAAGCAAATCCAACAACATTTTCTTCATACGAGTTTTAGGCCATTCAAAATCACTGGCGCCATTTTTTTTCGAAATATGTAATTGTCATTAAAGCTCTTGTGCATGTTGTAAAAGTCCGATTATAAGGTTAAATTATAAAATATCACAAAAAATGGTCAGCTAATTTAATTTTGGGCCCATTAGGTACAGGTCTAGGGAGCTGCAGCCAGTAAAAGATGGTATGACGTCATCAAATTGTGACGTCATAAAGTTTGTTCCTCTTTTTTCTTAATTTTCTTTCAAATTTATAACATTTGCACTAAAACGAAATGGTGGACCAGGATAATTAAAAGCTTCTCCGCGTTACCCCAATCGTGTCAGAAAGCAAACTAATCTTGTGTAGAACACACCTTCGAGAAAATCAGGGGCAATGCGGGACATCAGAATATTTGGCAAGCAATCCCTACAGCTATATTTTCATTTTGTTGAATAGAGGTGTTTGCGTACTATTATCTTGAATCAATCCACCCAATAATCTTCTGCTTAAGGAACTAAACATTTACAGATTCAATGCATGAATGTTCTACTCCGGAGACCGATTCCATTTTGAAACTTTCTGAAATTAATGGGCTGATGAACTCTTCAACGGCAGATCTCGGTCCATAAAACTTTGTATCAAATAATATAATGGCCTCATAAAGAAAACTCATTGTGTTTCCTTGCCCCTACTCGCTAATTTTCTAACCGCTTCGACCATTCACACGGGATACACGAGACGTCCCTAAATTGAACTTTTCCTAATTAATCAAAATTCGGGAAACATTCCGAAAGACAGGTCCCGTATAAGCGGAATAACTAGCCACGGTCAGTTTTGGACGGTTGCAAATGGAACCGGTCTCATGCAAAGGCAGCTTATATTTTTTAATGGCCCGAGCTCTCTAATCAGAAAGATCACTGTCAGAGTCATTATCAGCATCTCTGTCTTCTTCCTCGACATTATCATTGCTGCAGTTAGAACAATTGCAGACGTCAGTGCAGTTCAAGCCATACGAAAAACAAGCACACGACTGATTGCTACATTTGGATTTTCGGCAGTTGCAAGATACCAGCTCAACGATGGAGTCAGGAGCAGGATTCTGCGTCATCCACACTATCTCCATACCAGAATCTCTATCGACTCTCCATCCGTACCCATCAGGGGAAGGTATGTTGATGTTAGCCTCTAACGCTCTTTTAACTACCGCAGTTACGTAGGAAACCCGTTTGCAATGCTGGAACAGTTCATCTTGAGTTGGAGGGAGCTGCTGCGGCTCGGGTACTTTCTTTGTAGAGCTGCAGAACTTAGTGTACCGTGCCTCGTTGACACTTGACACGTTCTTCAACCCATACAAAGTGCAAACGAACTCTTCAATGGCTGGAAGGAGGTCTTCATCAAATGCGAAATCTTCACCAACCATTCCGAAAGTGTAATGAAAGAGTTCGCAACTTTTCAATGCTTTGAAAGCTTTGGCCTTTCCTATCCCGAACAATGCACTGGTGTAGTCATTGCCCGTGAAGGCATGAAATGCTGGCAAGGCATTTGATATTGATGAACCTAGATCTTGATGAATGGCTCTTATATCTATAATTCGCTTGGAAGCTTTCGTACCAATTTGGACGAATAAATTTATGGCAATTCTTTCTGCATAGTATATGCTGTATATCGCGATGTCAGTGTCAACTGTAACAATGCACACATTTTGGTGACCAGATTCTTCTGCATGCTTACAGCACAAGATGACTTTGGTATCAGCCTCTTCCTGATTTGAAAATAGTGCACCCACTTCAGTAGACTCGACTATATCATCCACATTCTTTATTAGATAGCATTTCTCTTCAACTATAGCATAGATGCTGCGATTGCCAATCTGATTTTTAAAACGCTCTGGGTGGCTCCAATCTCTCACTAAAAATTTGATCAAGTCAATTTTGTTCTGCGAGTGAGATAGGTACTTCTTCCATTGCTTCGGTGTCTTCTGTTCTCTTCTATTCAGTTGAAACCTGATGATACCCTGACTTGCACGCTTGTGTCGTTCCATTTCTTTAATCGAATTTTCGAGGTACTGATCCGTTACGAAATATACCGTGTTGGCGTTTCCTGTGAGTATCCTAGCTAAAATATGGGCAGAGATATCTCCGAATGTGGACATACTCTCTGGCTTTAGCTGCTGAAGTATCACCATACCATCGAAGACAAGCACAGTTCCGATTGGCAATGCCTCGAGCGTTTCTATTCCCTCTTCCACAACATTCAACAGCTTTGACCTTGTTGTTTTCACCAAGGTCCCATCTGGCTTTGCAAGAGACCAGGGTATAGGTCCAAGTGAATAGGAGAGTAGCTCTTGCATGCTGACAGTGCATCTCTTCTCTCCAATCACAAGGAGTTTTGCAAATATTCCTCTCTCTGCAGTGATGGTGTAGGTCTTATCTTTAATTTTTCGTACACTCTTGGCGTTCAAAGAGGCGAATGTCTTCAGCTTCAATCGCTTGATAGGACTGTTTCTTAATTTTTTTATTGTCTTCTATTGTACAGAGAAAACAATAGAACAAAAAATCTATCGCTCTTTATGAGAAATCCTGAGTACTGAGTTTCTTATAAACGAGTTTATTATAAAAAAATACTTGTAATCGAGGTTGTACTTTATTTTAATGAAGTCTCTTAATATTTTCCATCCAGTTTCTTTTAACAAGTCAACTACTTCAGTCTTGAGTTTCTTATAGAGAGTTTCTTATAAAAAAATGAGTGCACATACATCTGAAAACAATTCATCCTTGTTTAAAGTAGAAATAAGAAATTCAAATAATTATAATTACCATGCCTGTCTCTTTTTCTACCAGTTACACGTTTGACTTCGGGTACTTTTTCGTCGCTTAACTTTCTTTTGATAGTAGTAAGACTTTTCTTGTGTGTAAAATTCGAGTAACATTTACGATGATAGCCATAACTTTTGCTTGGTATTTCGTTTGAATCGCATTCACTGATCAACTTTGTGACATCTTCTGACTTCCGTATGCGGCTGAATTAAAAAATAAAATGTTAAAGAATTATACAAATAAATAAATAAAAGAGCAAACAAACAAAGAGAAACAAACACAAACAAAAACTGAAATAACGAGATAAGAACAGTGAATCGAGGAAATGTCTTAACTACGATATTATTTAGAATAATTTGTTTGAAAAGATTGACGATGACTGACAAATTACTTACTTTGCTTCCTTTACTCTTTTCCATGAAACTTCCGTAAATTCACTAAGTCGTGATTCTTTGTCGAATTTTACATCATGGACGATGCACCTTCCAGTCTCAGCAACATTTTCCACTACTTTACTTTCAGCACTCTTGCTTCTTCTAGGTTTTTTTGGCGATACAGTTAATTTTAAATCAACTTCCATCGAATAATTCTTAAAACAGAGGCTCGAATAAAGAAGACGACATCATTGCACACTTTTTAGGCCATTTTTTTACAACCTCATCAAAGTAAACAAAACGTCGCGTCATTGTTGTCAAGGTAATCTGACGGCCATAGTTTTTTAGCCTCGTAATCAAAACGGTGCTTCGTGATGAACAATAGAAAAAATGGCGCTCATTTTCTGGACGAGCAACGTGAACCGTGTGGATAAAAAGCGTGTTGGTATGGTCTCACAAGAAAATTATAAGTGTCCAACAGGTGAAATTATGATGTTCAGGTAATATATGATATTTTTTTCGAAAAATTAATTTGCCGCCTAATTTGCAGGTTGATATACGGTTTCTGTCTCCTAGCGCCCTGACTATATGTTGGTGACGGCACTTGTGTATCTTTATTCAATGCATGTCCAACTGATATTTGGTGTTCGATCAAAATGCCCGTTTTTCAAAACTCTTACAACTGGCTTCCTACATATAGTCAGGTTTCTTTTTTGGCCTAATTTATACATTATGTCACTGCCGTATTGAACCAAAACTTGCACAACTGCCGATTCTAGTGTGTATGTTATTGCTATTCGCTGTCTTGTAGTCAAGTCTAAATGCAGTAGAATACTTCAATTATGAAGAGAAGGCATGCATAAGTTCCAAAACTATCCCGTATCCCTCGCAATTATCCACATACACTCCTGAAACTCCAGATAGCTTTAGAGCGCTTACTGGAAGTTTAAAAGCATGCACATTTACATAGTTAGCTCTAAACTGTTAACAAGTGCGTCGAATTGGTAGGTCTAGTTTAGCACGGCATCAATGCTGCGCTCAAGACGGAGTCGCGCCATATTAGAGTGAACAGCAGATTCAGCCGAGCAATCGACAACTTATACGTCAAACTTTAACCGTGCTAGAACCGAACTTATTTAGTTCTATTTGGTTGGACACGGCAGTGGTTCGACGTATGAACTAGGCCTTTGAGAGTTACCGTATTTTTTACGTTTGAGTGAACGCGTTAAAGACGGCTTCGAAATATGATCATTAAATCCTTCTAAAATACAAATCAAGACCCAATTGTACATGGCCTACCGTTGGACATGGCCTACCGTTGGATGGAGATGTGCCGCTGAGAATATGTAAGCCGACCCAATGATAATACCAATTGTTTGAAAGTGATACTCAACATTATGAATGGAACGGTGCCACGATACCCCAATTTACTTTGATTTTGTCTAGACCCACCTTTATTAGATAGATATTAGTTTGATTTTCTAACCATATTAAGATATTTCTCGACGAAAACCCACTTACATGAGCGTTACCTCTCCCTATCAATTTTATGCTACACACCTCTTCCCTCTCCGGACACTCAAAAGCACCAAGACTTTATAAGGGAATAATAATGAAACCGCTGAAGAGGTGCATGGAAATCGACCGGCCTTAAATCTTAGAGACGTGGTAGCATGGCATATTTCATACTCAAATGTACTTTCAAGGGCGTGGGGTGCAAAAAGGGTCATTGAATGCATAAATGCTTAAAAGAGAATCGGAGAGGTACGATGAACAATGTAGCGAAAAATAGAAGAATGTAGCAAAGCGGATTTTCGAGGCCTTCGAGATTTAGCTCTAAATCTTATTTCAAATACGTCCAAGCAGTGAACAATAGGAATGTCTGTATTAATCTTGTCATAGATGTTGGCGGCTCCCTTCGTAGCTGTAGACACACCCACCTGCCAACGCTGAACGAGTATTTCATCGCATTAAGAACTAATGCCCCGAGCCATAGTATTTCACAGATCCACGAAATTTCGAAACGAGGCCTGATATTTGTCCCACCTGGCTTGCTCAGAGTCTACTAGTCTTAATTTCAGCGAGAGGTAAGAGCGCCATATTACGACTTTGTAGCCAGTCTAGCTGAGCCGATGGATCGCCCATCCCTTGATGAAAGGCTTGGGTCTAGAGCCGACCTTTTGCTACCTTGACGAAGGCTTACCTAGGTCTTGACTGTCACTCAGACTCTTGCTCCTATCGAATGATTCGATTGATATCCACCTTTCTTGAGGAATAAGTTATTTAAAGTTTATTATTAAGGTTTCTAATTATTTTAGTATTACAGAACAGAATCAGGGACGTTGTCTTGAAGCTCGCAAAGCGGGGGACTGTTGACCACTGCAAGCATCTCTCTACATCCCAGTGGTGCTCAGTATAGAATTGGCATAAGAATGTGCCACCCAAAAAGATGGGTTCTCTGTCCAAAAATTTCCGAGCATGGGAACGATTTTTCTGTCGAATCCCATATAAATGGATGTGAAATTCAAGAAAAAACCATATCATGAAAATGGTTCTACATTTCTGCCATAACTGTGAAAATCAATGTGGGAAGGGGTATCTTTGAACATTTTTAAACCACACTCATAATGGTGGTTGCGATTTCCAGAATTTTAGTACTATAAAGTGGGTGTGCTTACACTCATCAGCACAACCCCCTTACAGGGACAGGAAATGTACCAACCTGTGTCTACACAGCACGTATAGACTTTTCTTCAAAAGGGCAGGAACCGCGAACGCCCCTCCCCCAAGCTACCCCCTTTTTGGCTACGTCTCTGAACAAACCTCGATTTTCCGGTTTCTTTTTTTGGTTCGAAGTGAACATTGTAAATATATATATATATATAACAAAAGGCTGAATAATCAACATTTCTTGTTTAATGTATCATTGTTCACGTTGTTGAATATGCTTATGTTTTTATATTGATTTAGGGTTTTACCTTGTGATAAAGAAGAGCAAGTTTTAACTTAATTAGAAAATAATTTTGCTTCACTGCAAATATCATTAATTCTTCACAGTACTGACTATCAAATTTCGTTGTTTTGCATTATTCTCTATCTTTACTGGTGATTTTCTGTGTTTTCTGAGGCTGTTACAGCCGAATATTGCTCCACGAGGTGATCTAATGCTTCTTTAAAACCATTCTTTTTCTGTTTCTTTTACCGATGATTATGGGCTTTTGGGAAATACATTTGTCAAATTTTTGGGAAATGTATTTTGATAATTTTTGTGTTCTCTTGTGGTTTTAAGTGTTTTCTGGGTATTTTGAGTTTTTTAATACTATTACAGCCTATTATTGCTCCCTTGGCCCATTTTGACTAAAAACCATAGGCTAATTAACCATCATGCTTTTTTCCCATTTCTTTCAGATTTTGATGGAAAATATTTTCCTCATTCTCGGTTTTTTCTGGGGATTTTATGTTTTTTATAGAGAAAGAAGGGTGATTTCACCAAGAAAGGGAATCTCCTTTTAATGACAGTGCTTTCACTGAGGATGAAATACTTTAAAGGAAATTGGAAGAATAGGATAAGGAAATTTGAAGAAAAAAGAAGAAAAAACTAAGGCCTTTTTTCCTTGATACAGTGAAATGAAACTTGCTCCAGAGAGAAGTGATACATTCCAGTTGGCCATCTCCATGTGGCCCCCCCCCTTTCTTTATTAAGCAAAGGTAGAGCTGTGAACAAAGCTTGGACACCTGATATCCGCCATTAAAATCAGGACCTTTATAATAGCAAAGAACAGAAATCAATCAACTTTAGGCCACTTAAAAGTTGGTCCAAAACTGACCAAAACGTAAGACTATAGTTCATGGCTTTTGCTGAACAATTTTCAAAATAAAAGGGCTTGGAAATCGCTTTCCATGTTTCGCAATGCAAAAATACAGCTTAATATGAGCAAAGAACAGAAATAAATCAAATGCAGGCCTCTTGGAGATCAGCCCAAATCTTATCAAAAGTTGAGGAATGGTTCTAGTTGGAATTGGTAGACTTAAAATCTGAGGGTATTTTTGGAATCTTTGAGGGAAGGCGGTCATTTTAGGCCCTAGGGACATTCTGGGAAATGAGCCATTGTGACTTAATTGATGACGTCGTGTGACCATGGTCACAAGAAATCCAGCCTTCGAATATTCGATCACCGATCACATCATTGGAAAGAGCATCGAAAACCGAGCAAATAATCATGTTACACTGATGGTGTTTGACTTACCCTTCAAAAGACATAACGAATTGAAAAGTAAGGAAAAATTCAAAATGGCGGATAGACATTGAGTGAATCAGTCTGTTTGTTTTGATTGTTTGATCGGAATTTAATGAGGTGACCGTTTTTTCTTCATTGTTACTGTAAAGAAATGAACCGAAAATTTCAATAGGAGCCTCTGAAGTGAAATTTAAGCTAAGCAGAATAGAGTTATTGTTGTATCCATGATAATATTCCATTGTCCGTTTATGGCAGCCATTTGGAAGATGAATAGTTACTTAAAGAGAAATTATAAATTTCCCAAGCATTTTCCCGTATCAACTTCCTCAAATCCTCACCTCTGTCCTACATTCCCACCCTGGGTAATGCGTGTGCAGTACAGTGAAGGTGTCTTGTACGGTAGAGAATATATAGTACGGCTCAGGGACATGATCAGTACTGCGGAGGTATCATATGTACGATGGAAGATATCATCAGTACTGTGGAAGGTATTCAGTACAATGAAGAGATATCATCAGTACGAAAGAGGGATATCATCAGTACTATGGAGGGATATTGTCAGAAATTGAAGTATATTCATTGCTTTTGAGGGGTATCATCAATACATAAGAGGGATACCATTAGTACGGTGGAGAGTTTTCAGTACATTGGAATATCCTCCATCAATTGTACTGAAGATATTCCTCCACCGTACTTAAGATACCCCTCCACCTTACTGATGCCTTCTACTGTGCTGAATACCTTCAACTGTGCTGAAGATATCCACCCATCGTACCGATAATTACTGATTGTATCCTTCTGCCTTTACTGAATTTAGTCTACCTTACTGCACAACCTCCATTTTACAACACATACAATACCTAAGATAATTTCTTCATCTGCATCTATTTGCTTGGGTAAATCAATTTTCCCTCTTTTGACTTTCTTTTCCTTTGTTGCCTTCATTTTCCTTGGTGTTTCCATCTCCACCAATTTCCGAGTCTGTTTCTTGAGGACAAAGATGTAGGTAACTGCTTCCGTTTGAGCCAGAGAGGCACAACAAGCTCGGTTTCTTCATTCTATCTCCATCCATTCATTTCCATTGAACCATCCATTCATTTCCATTGAACCATCTGAAATCATTGCTTCAGTGCGGTAATACTAATTAAATAGCTTAGAATTCAATATTCTTATATCTAAGTCTTGAGAAACGACAATAAAGGGTTTCAATTGCAGCTCTTTTAGATTCACAATCGGGTTGTTACATACGTTTCAGTTGTGTTTCAATTGTAGGAAACGGTTCTTTTGATGTACTCTTTTGCTTTTCATATACTACATAGATGATTTTTGAAGTAAGACAATAGTAACTTTGTTGAAATAGGAGGAACATTCGATGCTATTGGACCTGACATGTGCAATGCCTTGTCAGTAGATTCATGCTCTGTCCAGATGTGACACAACGTCTTACTTCTTTAAGGTTTGAGAAATTCGAGTTTTTGAAAATTGCTCAATCCTCTAGCAAAATATGGACAGCTGGATGGATATGGATTAGAAAAAACATTGACACCATCGAGACAGAATTAGAAAAAGCAAAAAAAATTAATAGAATCTCATTGTCAAATAGAAAGACAACTGACTCGTATGTAATGACCAGAGTGCGAATCTAAAAAAAGAGCTGAAGGTGAAGCCGTCTAGCTTCATTCCTCAAGATGTAGATCCAGGAGAGAGAGCCATCAAAAAGGTAAATTATCAGCTTTTCACTACCTTCACCGCACTGAAGCAATAATTCAAAATGTCCAATGGAAATGAATGGATGGAGATGAAGTCGAGAAGCCGAGTTTGTTGTGCCTGCTTGGTTGAAAGGGTATCAATTACCCCCATCTTTGTCCTTGAATAGTAAACAAAGGTAGTTTGGGAAGTCGAGTGATAAGAAAAGAGCAGGAGGTAGAGTAGAGTAGAGGAGCAAGATATTTCCGATTTCGTGCTGATGAAAATGCACGGAAGTGTGTGACTTCTCTTCAAGTGACGATTCGCCCGCCAAATAGCTACCATTAACTGACCATATAATTTGAAACATAAATTCAATAACTCAGCTTAGTTTAAATCATTCTCATGTCAGTGGCTCCTATTGAAATTTTTGTGCATTTCTTTACAGTAACAATTAAGAAAAAACGGTCACCTCATTAAATTCCGATCAAACAATCAAAACAAACAGACTGATTCACTCAATGTCTATCCGCCATTTTGAATTTTTCCTTACTTTTCAATTCGTTATGTCTTTTGAAGGGTAAGTCAAATAACATTAGTGTAACATGATTATTTGCTCAGTTTTCGATGCTCTTTCCAATGATGTGATCGGTGATCGAATATTCGAAGGCTGGATTTCTTGTGACCGTGGTCACATGACGTCATCAATTACGTAACAATGGCTCATTTCCCAGAATGTCTCCAGGGCTTAAAAATGATTGCCTTCCCTCAAGGATTCCAAAAATACCTTCAGATTTTCGGTTAGCCAATTTTCTAGAATGTTATGTTAAATTCCCTGTCTATGGCCTTGTTTTGGTGTAAGGTTAGATTTGAAAAAAAAAACAGATTAAAAAACCTTGAATATTTCATAAAAAACTTAAAAACAGATAAAATTTCTAAGGCAAGTTCCACACTCCATATTTTGATACTTCTTCCTAAACCCTTTATACGCCCTGAATAAACCGGAAGCTACGGGGCCCGGCGGAAGAGTTTCGGTTGGTGCGGTCTCGGCTGGACCAACTTTTGGGCAAAAACACTCCTTTCGTCATAAATAACACTGTTTCTTAAAACATTAGATTTTAACTGTAACTTTTGGTTCATTTTTACGTAAATTACTTTCTAAAAATGCACCAAATTGCATCCCTGAGAACCTAGATTTAAAAAATTTGCTGGGGGTATGCCCCTGCCCCCCCAGTTCAGCTGGAAAGAAACAACTATGGACAGCTTCCGCCGGGTCTCAATTGCTAGGAATAGTAAATTCCCAGCAAAGAAAGTGAATTTCTCTCGACGACTGTCTGAGCCATCGCTTAAGTATCTCGACATAAATGGATATGGCAAGGAAAATCGAGAACATAGCGAAACAAAAATCTACTGAAGCTTTGCGTCTAATATTCATAAGAGTAGTAGCTCCGTCAGAAAAAGAAAGAAAATGAAATCTAACGAATTTTAATACCTGGAGACGAATCAAAGTTGGCCAATCAGAGAAGAGGTGAGTGATTGGTGTGGTGAGAAACATCCAATCATCACCGGGATTGCAGTTAAAAACATCAATAAACTTTATTGGAACTGGTCGAAAACGAACTCCTTATGTCGACAAAATATGAGGATCCATTGTTCTTATGTAGACGGACTCCCTTTTTCCCCAACATTCGCAAGTTCTGTACTGATCAAAGACTGTTCGTAATTTCTTTCCATGTTTCTCTGCAATAACATTTATGTCCTCATGCTATAATGCCCTAGACCCTGTCCCAGGGAGCCTTCGTAGATTTTTTGGGAGGGCCTCGATTCGGCGAGAAATGTTTTGGAATTTAGTAGCTATATCTAAGTTGAAATAAATAGATGAAGTTAAAGTATATCAGATTGAAATGTTTCACGCATACATTCCTATAAGAAGTTTGGGCTTGATTCAGGATTTTTCACAAACATTAGGCCCACGCATTCAAAAAGGTTGATATTTTTGTTTTGTTAGTGCGCACTTCCATCCTGCTCTATTCGCAAATCAATCACACGAAATCATGCAATTTCCCATTGTTTTCTTCTGAGAGGCTACCCTGTCGTCACAGATGCAGGGAGAAAGGTTGTCATAATTCACTCCGAGTGACTCACCATGCAAGGGCACTCTACACCCAGAAGAAACCAAACACGCGCCATGCGACTGCTTTTGGAAGGGATTTCCCGTCTAACCGTGATAGAAAAAACTTAGCTGCTCATCTAGACTGGAGAATCGAGAGTTTAGGAACAAATGCCACGAGCAAGCGGTTGGCTCGGGGCCCAGGGAAACCTTTCATCCACATGAAGAGACCCTGAACCCCCTACCTTCAGGAAATACCACAATAAATAGGATGCAGACCATAGGAGGAACTCATCATAGTAAGTGACGGGGCAGACATTTCTAAGTTTAGGAAAAGGGGCCTGGTATACAACAAGGCACACTATTTTGAATATAGTGAGTATGTTCCCAACAAATGGTTAGCCCAAATATCTGTATGGTGATTGAAATTCACTTAGCACAATAGGAAGGGGATGTTATTTGTGGCTTGAATCCAGGCAAACAAATCCTCTTACTCTGTAGCAATAAGTGTATTTTGAAAATCTGCAGAATTTAGTATATTTCGGATATTAAAAAGAAGCTGTCTTACCCCCTCAATCATAATGGGGAGTTCCCCCTTTGTGGGTTCTTCACCGTAACTTCCTCAGTACCGGGATGATAGAGAACCGGATAAGTTCTCCTCAACAAAAGTTCTTCCTAGTTTAGACTAAAATCTGACGTTGATAATCTCTAAAGTTTAGATAAATAATTCTATCGAAAATAAGCGTTAATCCAAAGCAGTCTAATTTACTGAAGTTCGTGATGGAATGAGCGATGGCCTAAAGCACATCGCAATACCCGAGACTTGTCCTTTGAAACGAGTTGAGATTATAGCGAGTGCTAGAACCTGTATTTACCAACATTAATGTACAGTTTGAAGACGGTCCTGCAGACCAACTGGCCCCTTGCACTGATTATGTCGGCGTGTATCACTACGTCGAGGTTGCCGGGGTGCATGAGGTTCCGTCTCGTGTAAACGATGCAGGTCGGGCCTAGCTTGCGCAGCTGGAAGTACGACTGGCCCGAGACGAAGTAGAACTGCACTTGGCCGACGTAGGCATGGGAAGGTCTGGCTTGCAGGGTGACTAGGCGCTTGTTCATCAACGCACCTCTAGGGATGGCAAAGGTGTGGAAACTGACGTACTCGTCCGAGCATATGTCTCGGGGGCTGGCCGGTTTCCTTGTGCATGGTTTTTTGCAAAGCCTGAAACAAAATTTAGATTTAGAGATGATTTTTACACTGATAAAGTGGTTTTCGATAGTAATCATATCATACTATCGCAGAGCATTATGCAGTGATATTTTCATTTTCGAAAAATTAGTAGTTCTATTGTAACACAATACCCCCCTCTAGTTTGTTACTTTGTTACATTCTTTTTCACAAAGAAAGTCCATCGAATTGCGGTCGGGTTATGAGAGACCGATATAGAGGGTCAACCCAACAAAAGTTACTTAAGTATGCCGCCTGAGCATGCAAGGTTCATCAAAATGTGCAGTGATTCATTTCCCTGAAAATAAGGGATTGGGATAATTCAAGAGCTGGTAATCACCTTTTAAAAGCATTGTTAGCTATGGAATCGGTAATAGCACACCTTCTCGCATCCTGCTAGAGGCGCAAGCATTTATGTTTCGAGTTGCAGCACGGCTTCAAGAAACCTCAAGCTTTTCTCCTGAAATCCAGAACCTCCAGCAATTTCTCCGGCATTTCAAATTTATGCTACAAGTTGTCTGCTCAACGCTTACCTTATCACAATTATTTTGCCAATTCATTTAGTCTCACACGATGCTTTGAGGCAAGATTGATAGACAAATCTATTGTTGGTTTAAATGTGCAAAAGTTCAGACAGTTTATCAATACTTTTGAAACGTTGGTAACTTGTTTAGATTTTTCTCACATACGGACCATAGATTATAGAAGTTTTTGATACAGGCCTACCCGACTATGGCTTGCTTTCATATGCCTCAGTATTCTAATACATCGATTCTTGCCAATCTAAACGCCCTAGGCCGACCTCAATATTTCCGTCATCCCTAAACGAACCGACATCAATACCACGTAGGCACGATGATTTGTCAAAAATTTAAACAAACAGGCATGTAAACATTGAAAGCACGCAGGCACGCCAAATAATTGGGCACGCGTTAATTCAAGGGCAAATAATTTAAAGAACACCATAAGAAACCCAAACCAATTCTCTTCAAAATCTCGGCGTATTTTCCAAATCTTACTTCTTTTCGAGAAAATTCTACTCTTCTCGTTGCTCTCTTGAAAGAATGATCTAAAAGAATGTTCTGGTCCATGACTGCCAACAGGACGAATTTTCATTGGTTTTCACAATTCGCGAAATATCCTATATTGCATTTATCTTTTTCTTTTATTTAACACTTTATTTACAGCTGGCTAAACGGAGATAGCTATACAAAAGCTTATTAAGGCCAACTAAAAATAAACAAATTTACAGGTTAAAAATACTACAATAATTAATTAACAAATGCAGCAAAATTTGCAAACAAGCGAATGAAATGTCACCAACCTGCGCCCGTAGTTCAAAAATCCAGCCGGACAGGTGAAATTGACACATCTGAAGGAGCCGAGTGTGTTGAAGCAACTACCCCCTTGCTCTTCGCAGCCAGTCTGACCCAGCCAACATTCATTGAGATCTAAATGCAGATGACATCGATAGGTTATAAAATCAAGAGATAACCCAATATACAACCATAGTTTATAGAAGGACATGGTTCGGAAGCCTTTTGATATATGTTTTTGTTCAGTTTTTTCAACCGTGTCAGTGCACAATCCTTTTGTCTTATCAAAATTTTGTTTTATCAAAGTTTTGTCTGTTTCAGCTAAATTGACATGGTTTATCAACTGAGCCCAAAAGTTTCTTTTCTACTGCTTGTTCAATATATTCTTGTTTATGATTAATTATATCGGGACATTTCAACACATAAAGCAAAATGCAACCCTTTAGTCCATCATAAATCAGTTTCCTAATAAAGTCAACCAAACTTTGTGCACGGTTAAAGACCATTTTAACATCAAAACTCAAACAAAAGAATTAAGAAAAGATTTCCTAACCATTCAAATCTAATAACTATGATATAACATTAGCTAGCCCGCATAGAATCACGCCGTCACAGCGCAGCAGATAGGCCATAAAAAGTTCAAGAGTAGAATATTCCAAAAGATGTTTTGATTACTATGAAACCAAAAGCAAATGATGATGAAATCTATCTTTTGTTTGGTTGTGAAAATTAAAAGTCACAAAGGAAAATATTTTTATTCAATCAAAAGAGTTGGTAAATAAATCGTTGAGCAAGATCCATTTACCATCCTGAGAAACAAAGCAAATTAGCTATGCAGGAATTTTCGTTTTTGAAATAGTTATTAATAAAACATGATTAATATTTTCAAGTTTTACATCCATGTAACAGTCAAAATATCTGTCATAGTATATTTAGTATCAATAAGCAATATCAATATATTAGTGTTAATTATGATATTATGTATATTATCTATCATTTATCATATATCAATTTTTAATTTTTGGCAAACTGAAAACCAAGCTATTTGAGAAACCGCCACAATGCTAATAGATTTCTTGTTGTTTTTCATTGTGGAAAAGAAGATATTAAGGAACTTTATTAACCCGCAAAAGAAGTCGCGTTGGAAATTTAGTTTTGACTTTCAATTTATGCTTTGTGATTTATGTTCAAATTTGAAACTAATTAAAATGGTGCATGGATGTGAAATCTGAAAAACATTTCAATTAGATATTTTAAGCATTCTTTTAATCATGAATAAGAACATAAAATTTTCTGTCACCTACTTAGTAAGCTATATCTGCATTGAGACAGCTTCTCAAATCGTCCACTTTTTAAGTGCAAAAAGCTAAACCTAAAGGACCATATCTTTTATTTCTGCTTGCTGAGTTTTATGTGTGAGGTACCCCTTTTTAAGTTAAAACAAAAGATGGAAAAGTCAGCACCCTGGCCCCAATCATTCATGAATACACTGCTCAAAAGGCCAAGAGGGGCACATCGTAGCCCCCTTCCCTGAAGCAAGTAGGGTTAAAGCTAATTGGAAGACGATAAAGCTGACTTTCAATCCAAATATAAACAGAAACGAACATACCACTGCATTGGCCGGTGTACCTCTTGACATAGCCATTGGGACAGAAGCACTGGTAGCTACCACCTACAGACCTGCACTTGTGATCACAGTTGCGGGCAAAGAAGCGTGGGCAAGTATCAGGGGTGGTAGCGATGGGTGCGGCAGTGGTAGAGACTGTGTCGCTTCGCTTTCTAAATGTGATAATGGTGGTCAGAAACTCAGACTCCTTCACATTGGCGGCTCCTTCCTTCAAACCGACTTCATTTCCATCAAAGAATATTCCTAGAAATAGATTGAATTGCATTAAATATGACAGTGGTTTTATCGGAGGCAATACTTATCTATATTTGGAAAACTCAAAAAAAAAGAGATGGGAGATGAATTGTTCCACAACCGATATTCATTCTGGTGCATAACCAATCACTACGCTTAGAAAAGAACAAATTGATTATTCACAGTCCAAGAGTTGGATTTTGGCCATCCTGTATATTAACTAAACCTAATTACCTCCTAATGATGCTGTGCAAAACAAAATCAATTCAAGTATTGCGAATCATTTAACAGAAGGTAGAACCTTATCCTGAACGCCGATACTAAGCGTTTACTTTCACGAGTTTATCAAACATTACTGTAATTTAAGCCCCAAGCAAACGATCAAACAAAGTTTCACAAACATTTCAAATTTTGCATATCAAGCCAAGAGTTTGACCGTTTGGCAACCACTAAAATATTTTTTGACAAAATATGTTTATTTGTGATAAGCAGGAAGTTTCAAAAACATTAGAAAACAAACCCTGCTTTTCAAGCAAGGTTTGGTAATGTCCCCTCGTTTGGCCACACTCAAAACATTGTTTGACAAACATTTTGCCTAAAAAGGTTGCCATTGGTGCTGCTGTGTTTTGCGCATGCTTGTGATCCGATGTTTTTCTATGTTTGGCCAAACATCAAACATGGAAAAAAAAGCCTAAACCAGTGCTTGTGAAGCATTGTTTGATCATTTGGTCGGAGCTTTAAGAGTTCATCCAAAGCTAACTATTTTTCAGTTTTCAGCCATGGCCAAATTTTATAAACTCGGAGAAACTTGCAGCCTGAGCAGAAAAGATGATAATCAAGTTTTCGAGGAAGAACATTACTCAAGATGATAAGGCAGGACATCTTTTTCAAGTATTTTTGATCAGGTTTCACTTAGGCCACGGCAACACGATATCATTTCATGCTGACACAAGGAATAGAGCAAAGTCAGCTTTTTGAAAAAAAATTGGTAAAAATCACCTTCGCCTCCGAGACATAATTCAAGCTCGAATTTACGTGTAGATAAAAGTATTCGTATTTCTGTGAATATTCGCTTTTTTAGAAGGGATAACTTACCCGAGAGTTTACAGTGCTGCCTCTTAATATTCCATTTATAGTCACTCGGGCATTTGCATATCTTTGTTCGTAGAAACATGAAGCACTTCCTGGGGTCCGGCGTCAACACGTCTTGTTTTACCGAGTTCTCGATAACCACAGTCTTCTCGCAACGTTGTTTCAGACGGTTCCATTTGTACGTTCTGGGACAATGGCACATGTTAACACCCATGAACCAGAAGCAGCGGTACGGCTTGGCGATGTACACTCTCGCTTCCTTTCCTATCAGGTTTGAGAGCTTTGTATTTTGGTCGGCTGTGAAGAATGTTTAGAAATATTGTCAGTGAAATACAACATGCACAACAAGTACTGAAATATTCTTAAATTTCCTTTTTTTTCCTTTTGCTAAGGAAAACGATAAACCAAAATAGTCTATTGTTTTTCACAAGAAATTCCGGTACTAATTTCTTATAAAGTCGTTTCTTATAAAAAATGTGTATTCTTATACTTGTTAAAATTCTCATAGAATTGGCACATTCAATGAGAGGACAGCATTGTAATACACTGACACTCCTTCGCAGAGGCTTGGTTTTAAACATGGTGCGTTGAACCAGCCTCTCCGCATACAGCATCTGTGAAGGAGTGATACTGTCAAGGCTCAAAAAGCTTTCTGGTTGAAGAAATTGGTCGTTGGTCGTGTCTGCTTGTTGATTGACCTGACCAGACCAGAATATCAAGCATCCGGAAAGATGATGATCGACCGGAGTAAGCTCGAGTTTGCTTCAGTTTGGGGCTGACAAATTAAGGTTTCCGGATAAAACAAATCGGGTACGTAGAACAAGTTTTTCATTTCTGTCTTATCTAAAAGATTCAGGCACTGCAGTCGGAGAACGAGCAAGAACATAAAAGAGATACTTTTGCAGACCTGAAAAGCCTTACAGCTTGTCCTTCTTCGTTATTCTTACACTCGGTTTTCACTTTTGGCTCCTTTGTTTTCTGTGCTCTATTTCATACGTTAAGAAAACAACTCCCAAAAAGAGGGCGGTAGGCCTTATTTCGACTAGGTTTCATTGGAAAATAGTTCGTAATGCCATATAGCTCAGTGTAATAACTTTGGATTAATATAAAAACATGTTCTTAAACCTTTTGATTGAATAAAACTGTAGAACCTCGGCCAAACTCTCTCAACCGTTCACTCACAAAGAGGAGCGATATCGAGTGGAAGGTGGCGAAACGCTCTTGTCTTTCATGCATGCTACATCTTTTTATTTAACAATTATCTCGACTTAATATTAATTTTGGTGGAAATCGTAAGACTGCACATCCGTGAGCCTGTGTTGTTGAGTGAAGAGGCGAGTAACTAGGCCAAACGTACTCAAGAGCTCTCCACAACACCTCAAACAAAAGGAATTTTGAGCCCTTCGCACTACAATTTTTACCTTGATCGAATTCGACTCGACAACGCTCGACACCACTTCACCACTTTACAAGGTGGCCAAACAGCCTCGACATTTGAATCTGCAGCAGGGTTGAGAGCAGTCGAGTGGAAAGTCGAGAGCATTTGGCCTATGCTTAATATGGGCTTACTGTCGGTGCATGGAGGAATAATCTTCAGGCGCACAGGCTATGATTTGCTTAGGTCCACTTTTTAGACGACCTTGTAACTGTCCAACGACCCAAGAAATTTCCAACAATCTTACCTCGACAACCCCTTCTGTCTGCTTTCAAAATATACCCAGACCGACATTCGCACCTATATGATCCGAGAGTGTTGACACAATCTTGTTGACACAAACGCAGATTTATTCTGCACTCGTTTATATCTAAAACACAAAAGAAAAAGAGAGATTTTAGTCGTAAGTGACGCAGGATGGAACAGAAAGAGAAAACAACTCCCAATTTCCTTAGACTCCAACTGGGGAACGTCTGTGCAGTACTTCTGAGGGTGTTCAGCACTGTGGCGGGATAACATCAGTACTGTGGGGGGATACTATCAGCACTAGGCAGGGGTACCACTAGTTCTATGAAGGGGTACAACGAGCACTGAAGAGGATATTCAATATTGTAAAGAGAAACCATCAGTACTGTGGATATCATTCCTTAAGTGCTTGTGGTTTCCTTTCACAGTTTACTAAATATCCAACACAGTATTGATAGTAGCCCCACCGTAATGAGAGTATCCCTATTACTAAGCATTCTCTACACTGCTGGATGATATCCCCCAGATTAATCAAAACTCTCCATAGTATTGATGGTAACCCTCACATACTGATGATACCTTCCAGAGTTTTCGAAATCTATCTAACATCCTCAAACTCTAAATCAACGCAATATTGGCCCTCTAACAGTCAATCATAATGGACAAAGACAATTTACAAGTTGGTCATAACATAAGGGGAAAAACTTAAGGGCATTTGCTTTCCTGGCAGACATATCGATCAGATATTGCGCTCTCGCCAAAAAGCTTGTACTGGATTTAAGCAAAAGAAAAATGACTCCGTGTTGACCGTCTGTTTGAGGAGTACAGCGAGTACAGTTTTGACTGCTGATTAGGGCAAGGTCATTTCATCAGTTGCAATTAATTGCAGTGAATGTTCTAAATATTAACAAAGAACTTGTACAGACAAAATATCAAATTTTCACGTAAAATAATCAATTGATTTAGTCTTGTATGCCAACACCTATACTAGGTATAAACTAAATGATGATGTGCACAAGTTTTGAGTACTTTTCAGATCAGCAAACCTACCCAGTACAGTCGACTCTCACGATTTCGAACTCTCACGAGAACTGAAGAATTGTTCAACATCACGGGGTTTCGAGATAACGGGAATCAAGATTTTCCTCGACCAAAATTGGGGCTCCATACGTAAAAAACAATGTATGAACCATGAAAAAGATTGTTTGCCGCTGAAAACCACGATTGAAATCTCACAACCATCAAAAGGTAACAGTTTTAGCTAATTATAGTTCACCAAAGGGCACCATGTTTATCAGTCAATTTAGCAGCAAATATGTGGGAAAATAGAAAACAGTGATGGAACGGACAGCGTAGTCGACAAGTATGCTGTTTGCGTGAAGAAAAATGACACGATTTTAGAACATCTACCTAAAGGGCCGAATGGCAGATTTGTAAAGGCCATCTTCTTCTCTCTCAGTGCAGATGAGTACTGCACGGCAGTAGTTCGAGGCAACCCATTAAACATTGGAGATGGTCAGCGGATTAGAGTTCGCTGCAAAATACTTCTAGTTGGAAAATATAGATTTATTTCTGCTCTAAGAAAAAGGTTTCATTTGGCATAGTTAATCAACAAAGTTGGAAGTCTTGTGTCAGCTTAAGAAAAAACTATAATTGGCGTATCATCATACAAAATTTAAATCTAAATTTCAGGGGAAAGAACTTTGTTCGAGATAACGGTGAGATTTGCGTGCTAGACTATATAGAAAAAAGAGGGAAATAAGTTTATTTCGAGATAGCGGGAAGTTCGAGATAACGGTGTTCGAGATAGCGGGTGTCGACTGTATATTATTTTCTTCCACAAAAACCTCATCAAGCTAAATGGTTTTTTCTCCGATACTATTATCTATATTAGGTGAGTTAAATTGGACACAAAACTGGATATAAAAAGCCAACTCACTCTAGCCGCTTCAAACGTCCTTCTAACCGTGCCGTGTTCACCTTCTGTCATGGCAAAAGCACGACATAGCACAACTATCCGATTAAGACGTCCGTCCAGAAAAGATTCAGGTCCAGCATGGGTTTGGCACAGTGATCTGCCATGGCTTGCCTTGCCCAAGAAAGTTCTAAAATTTTCGGTGCAAAAATCTCAAAATTACTCTAAAATCACACTCACTTCAGAGGTCGTGTAAAGGCCGGGAAAGGCCGTACCAGAGACAAATATCACGACGGCTGAAGCAGGCCTAAACACATTTCAACGAGATAAGTGACATACCAACACATTTTCGGTCTCCATCCCTCATCCTGAAACCCCTCCTGCAGGCGCATCGATGCCCCCCTTCGATATTCACACACAGTTGGTCTTCTTGACACGAGTGGGACTTTTCTGCGCACTCATCTATGTCTGTAAAATAATTCGAAAAGTTTTATTAATTCCATATCACAAATAGACTGTTACCGGACAATTGCAGTTTAGCGGGTGGTAACCACAGGGGAAAAAGATAAGCATAAAAACTATTAGGCATTAGTATCGAAACAATGACGATTCTTTGGAACGACCAATAAGACTAACATACCTTGGGAGAGAATGGCTATTGATCAGTAAGTACGGCCTTGAGATCAGTAAATTTACGAAATTTGCAAAAATTATGTTTCTTCAATTTTCGTTTGAAGTGGGACAAAGAGTATTTTTTTAATCGATCGAATAAAATTTGACACGATTGTGAAACGATGCAATACAATCTTAAACAATTTTGAAGCGATTTACAAAGATTATGTAGGGGCATTCCATGCCAATTCATCTGGGGTTTAAAAGAATTTGATACCATGGATATTTTGATTTCAATGATTTTCACTCCATTGCTACAAGTTTCAGCTGAATATTTTAAGTCTTTAAGAAGTAATTGCAATTTGAAATTTGCTAATTTTCGCAAAAAGGACTTGGCTTGGTTTAGATATAATTCCTCCTAGAATTATTATTACACAAAAGAAATTTGTAAAAATTGGTGTACAACCTAATTTGATGGTGCTTAGCTCAGATATGACATCAAAAAGGCCATAACTTCATATAAAAATACCTTTTTGCACGTAATAATTCTGTGACTCTTTCTGCTGTAATTTAAAGTAATTATACGAAATTTCGCGACGATAGAGAAACATTTCGCAACGATTTTGAAACTATTTACAACAATTGAGCAGCCATTGTGAAGTAATTGTGAAAAAATTAGAAACGATTAGAAACGGTTCGCAAGGATTGAGAGATTAGGTTTTCAAAGCTTATCAATAAGCCTAAAATTTCGGGTCAATCCATGCTGTCAAATCGCCCGTCAAAAACTGTCATACCTTGCTCCAAAGTTCTACCATTTTCAAGCAAAATGTCGAGAGGTAGATATTAGCTCATAGCCTGCAGAAACACAATTATGCCTTTCTGATACGGGCCTGAACACTATTCTAAAATTTTTCGTTATTTCCACATTCACATTTTCACAGCACATCAGAACATTTCATCTAAGTTAAGGCTCGTTCTTAAACTTTGGGTTTAGAATAGTGTTCGACGGGCTAGGATAAGAAAACATTATTGTACAACATGTACTTCCATTGGCTATTGCCTAATACCTAACCCTTCGTATGACAAAGAATCGCATCGCCTCATAACGGTATAATAAAGCTTCTATAGCCAATCTGCAAACTTGCCACACAAGACATTGTTAACTCTTTCCTTAACTCTTTCGAGAGCTAGCAAAAGATTTTTACCATCAGCAGTTGCAGTAGAATAAAAGCCACTTACCTACACAATTTCCATCTCTATCAGGCATATACCCAAATGAACAGATGTAATTCCCGACTTCAGGTGTGCCAATTAAACGGACAATCGGAGAATCAGTTACCAAAGTTTCAGTAGATGGTTTGTCAACTTCATTAAAGCGAAGTGTTGATTTGGCTTTTGTCTTAACTATGATGGTGGTTGGGAGAGAAGTGGTTTTTCCTACAGGTTTTGGAGGATCTGTGACTGTTTCTGCCGTGGTAGGAGGCTCTGTAACCGTTTCAGCCGTAGTTGGAGGCTCTGTAACTCTTTCGGTTGTAGTTGGAGGCTCTGTAACCCTTTCGGCTGTAGTTGGAGGCTCTGTAACCCTTCCGATCGTGGCTGGAGGCTCTGTGACCCTTTCGGTTGTAGTTGGAGGCTCTGTAACTTTCTTAGCCGTAGTTGGAGGTTCTGTAACTTTTTCGATCGTGGTTGGAGGCTCTGTGACCCTTTCGGCTGTAGTTGGAGGCTCTGTAACTTTTTCGATCGTGGTTGGAGGCTCTGTGACCCTTTCGGTTGTAGTTGGAGGTTCTGTAACTTTTTCGATCGTGGTTGGAGGCTCTGTGACTCTTTCGATCGTGGTTGGAGGCTCTGTAACTTTTTCGATCGTGGTTGGAGGCTCTGTGACTCTTTCGGTTGTAGTTGGAGGCTCTGTAACTTTCTCAGCCGTAGTTGGAGGTTCTGTAACTTTTTCGATCGTGGTTGGAGGCTCTGTGACTCTTTCGGTTGTAGTTGGAGGCTCTGTAACTTTCTCGATCGTGGTTGGAGGCTCTGTGACTCTTTCAGCCGTAGTTAAAGGTTCTGTAACTCTTTCGGTTGTAGTTGGAGGCTCTGTAACTTTCTCAGCCGTAGTTGGAGGTTCTGTAACTTTTTTGGTGGTAGTTGGAGGCTCTGTAACTTTTTTGGTGGTAGTTGGAGGTTCTGTAACTCTTTCGGTTGTAGTTGGAGGCTCTGTAACTTTTTTGGTGGTAGTTGGAGGTTCTGTAACTCTTTCGGTTGTAGTTGGAGGCTCTGTAACTTTTTTGGTGGTAGTTGGAGGTTCTGTAACTCTTTCGGTTGTAGTTGGAGGCTCTGTAACTTTTTTGGTGGTAGTTGGAGGCTCTGTAGCTCTTTCGGTCGTAGTTGGAGGCTCTGTAACTTTTTTGGTTGTAGTTGGAGGATCTGTAACTCTCTCTGTCGTAGTTGGAGGCTCTGTGACTTGTTCTGCTGTAGTCGGGGGATCTGTGACTCTCTCTGTCGTAGTTGGAGGCTCTGTGACTCGTTCTGCTGTAGTCGGAGGATCTGTTACTCTCTCTGTCGTTGTTGGAGGCTCTGTGACTTGTTCTGCTGTAGTCGGAGGATCTGTGACTCTCTCTGTCGTTGCTGGAGGCTCTGTGATTCTTTCTGCCGTGGTTGGATTTGTTGCTTCTAGTGTTACGACAGGAAGGTCGGTTACTTCGTCTGGTACGACTGGAGGATCCGTCACCTTTTGTGTTACTACTGGAGGCTCTGTCACTTTTTCTGTTACGACTGGAGGGTCCGTTACTTCCTCTGTTTCGATAGGAGGCATCGTTATTTGCTCTGTTACGACTGGAGGTTCTGTGACCTTCTCTGTTACGACTGGAGGGTCCGTTACTTCCTCTGTTTCGATAGGAGGCATCGTCATTTGCTCTGTTACGACTGGAGGTTCTGTGACCTTCTCTGTTACGAGTGGAGGTCGTGTGACCTTCTCTGTTACGACTGGAGGGTCCGTCACTTCCTCTGTTTCGATAGGAGGCATCGTCATTTGCTCTGTTACGACTGGAGGATCCGTCAACCTTAGTGTAACGACTGGAGGCTCTGTGACCTTCTCTGTTGCGAGTGGAGGGTACGTCAACCTTAGTGTAACGACTGGAGGCTCTGTGACCTTCTCTGTTGCGAGTGGAGGGTACGTCACTTCCCCTGTTTCGATAGGAGGCATCGTCATTTGCTCTGTTACGACTGGAGGTTGTGTGACCTTCTCTGTTACGAGTGGAGGGTCCGTCACTTCCTCTGTTTCGATAGGAGGCATCGTCATTTGCTCTGTTACGACTTGAGGGTCGGTCATCTTTTCTGTTACGACTGGAGGTTGTGTGACCTTCTCTGTTACGACTGGAGGGTCCGTTACTTCCTCTGTTTCGATAGGAGGCATCGTCATTTGCTCTGTTACGACTTGAGGGTCGGTCATCTTTTCTGTTACGACTGGAGGCTCTGTGACCTTCTCTGTTACGACTGGAGGGTCCGTTACTTCTTCCGTTTCGATAGGAGGCATCGTCATTTGCTCTGTAACGACAAGAGGGTCTGTCTTCTTTTCTGCTACGACTGGAGGTTTTGTCACTTTCTCCCTAGTTGTTCGAGCAAGTGTAACAGCTTTAGTCTTGGGATGATCTGTTTTTGTGGATGCTACTGACTGCGTGTTCTGCTGGAATTCGGGATAAACCCACCAAAAATCGTTTGGGTCATCCGTCATGAGTGGAATGGCAGTGGGTAGAGTTGTAGAGCGGGACGTGACTCTTACTGCTGCCGTCAATACTGACGCTTGGCTTTTCGTCAGAGCACTTGCCTGAGTAGTTTGGACATTCGCTTCGGTAGTCGGATTCTCAACTGCAACTTCCGTTTCGGGCTCGAACGGGAAATCGGTGAAAGTTTGCTGCTGCTCTGTGCTCGACTCTAGCACGGCAGAATCAGGCTTGAGTGTCCTAGCAGAGTCCTCAGATGTTTTTGGCCTGACCACATTGGTGGTCACACTCGGGACAGCCTGTGTTGTTTTTCTAACGTTAACTTCCAGCTTTCCTGCAGAATTGACACTGTAGCCTTTGCTCGTAACACTCGCAGTATCAGTACCGAGAGCGACGGTATCCACAGTTTCTGAAATATCTGTTGTCGAGGAGGGTTTAAGCGTAGAAGCCATCTCTTGACTAGTTGCACCAGTATCAACTTCTTCAGTAAGGGGATCTTGCATGGTTCTGACAATTGCTGTTCTAGGATCCTCGGTGGGAGCTTTGGTTGTGCTTGGCCGAACGTACGCGGTCCTGGAGTCAGCCGTAGAGAGACTCACAACTCCAGTAGTCGGGGGCTTTTCAGTTGTTTGTCCCCTGCAGATATACGATCCCTCAAGATTCTCGCAGATTTCGCTGGCTTTGCATTTGTCAGTTCCTTTTAGACATTCGTCTATATCTAGAATTAAAAGAATAAATACAAAATAAAACCCAGGAAACAATGTAAATAAGACATGCTCTAGAAAATCAAAAAGATATTGATGTTAATGTTATTGATAGGCCAGCAAATACACTTAATTATGCCTTTTTGGCTGGAATTACAGAGAGCTAGCAAATTCTCTCTACACAGGACAGAGGGTTGTTTCTAACCCAAGACCTTCGAGATCTAACCACTTGTCCATTCCCACCACAAGGCTTATCTAGGCAACCTAAAATCTTTACAAAGCCTCAAGTTGCATGATTTCAGCATTGTAATAGACCGTAAGCTTTTATACCATACTAAATTATCAGCTAGTTCTCGATTTGGAGTGCAAAGGCTGTTCCCCATAATTCTAGAAGGCATGGGCTTCAATCAATTCTATCCCTATTTTTACTTAAATTAATTAACAACGCATGGTCTGGCGCAGGAAATTAAAATTTACAAGGCTACTGCAATTGACATGTGCCACCATCGGGTCTCGAACTCGGGTTGCTGCCACCAAATGCGAGAACACCACTAACCTACACAGAAGCAATGAGGTGTTTCAACTTCAGACTTATTCACAGTGAGGTATCCATTGCCATGTTAGACCATGCCTTATGAATTAATGAAATATAACATGGCTCTGAAGTGGGATTCTATCCAAAGCACGAATTAATGCCTCACTGTGGGTAAGCGTAAAGTTGTGAACACCTCAAGGTTACTGAGCTAGCTTATTGTTTTGGTTCAGGACAGTGGTTATTATTAGTGGCCGCTACAACCGGGGTTCACGACGCAAAGGTGGTATATGTCAATTGCAGTGGCCTACTCTGGTATAGTTTAATTTCCCGTGGTAGGTAATGTCATATGAATTGATCTGATACAACTTACCTCTGAAGAAGGATTTAATCCGAAATACGAATTAAATTCACTTAATAAGACACAGTAGCCTCACTATTTCTTGTTATTTACGCCTAGCCCCGTCATTTCTAAACAACTGCTTTTCAGAGAGCCTTGATAACTAAATTTATTTAATTGAATCAATAAACGATTAATTCATACGTGCTTGTTATTCTTTTCTTAAATTTGGCATGCGATGGAACCAGTTTTATTTCGTGTTCAAGTCTGTTCCAATGTTTAGTAAAAAACAAAAATGGCCTTTTATCCATTGTTAGTCTTCCACGATCACAATGTCTATTTTATACAAGGGCTCCTCAACGAGAGGGGTCCACAAAAGGTAAGCTTCCCACCACTAATACGACCCACGGGGAAAACCATTTGTAAATTGTTGGGGATGCGCATCATACCCGCCAAATATACAACGTGTATAGTTCACAATAAATCCTAAGATAGATAATAGTTCTTTTGTTTTTGAGCAGCAAAGCTTATAATTAGTAGAAAGTCAGCAATATTCTTTAAGCCTGGTTTCTTAGCTTCTGTAGGGATTAAAAACCAAAATGAAAGTGGAGTTTCCAGTATTGCGAGGTAGGGTAGTTTTTAATAGTTATCGATCGAGATAAGCTGTGAGAGTGAAAATGATTCGAGCTGAGTAGGATTCGGACCAACGACCTCTAGATTGGTACTATACTGCCCTTGTCCCCTATCCGGGCCTGGATAATCCTGGAACATTTTACTCACATAAAATTGCACCACCACTCACAGAATGTAGAGACGAACCTATCCGAGCTGTTTGACAGCTCCATAGGACCTGCCAAAGGGGAGACTTTCCCAAAAATAATTGGCACAGTAGTTATTGATTGTAGGATCATTAGATCATGATAAAATTTGTGTTGTCTTAAAGTCAGACAACTTGTTGAGTGTCAGACGAAAAGCTTATGTAGTCTATGTTATTGCTATGTTTCTGATTTTTCTGGGTATGTTTTATTTGCCTACAAGTTCGTCTATACAACTGACGAGTTTCTATTTTTGTCACAGACTTGAATTCACCTTCAAGTAAACTGCCCACCGAGAAGAACAGTAGACCGGTACACCCGCTGCACGTTCATCGCTTGTTCTACACCCATCCGTACGACACCACCCAGACCATGTACGCATTACAAGCCATCATGTCCATTCTTGAGGCGGACGGCCGGGCCTTTGTCTGTGCTGCAGCTACAACCAGTATGAATATGTGTAATACCGGTCACCAGTCCGGACTCAGAGAGTTGTTGATCCGGCACAGAAGAGCTCTGACCGGCAAAGATTTCTACGGATCACTCGCAGACAGTAAGTTGTTGTTGTACATACCGGAAACTTCATTTTCCTACCTATGTTTAATTCATCAGAAATGTGTACCTATGTAATTTGAATTTGGCGTTATTGAGAAATAACAATATTTTCCCCTGTCTATCCATCTATTCATCTTATCTGGTGATTTTTGAGGGTTGTTTTTATAATAGAACAATCTTTGATTTTATTAGATTGGTAAATACGCTTTATTTCTTAAAAACGATTTTGGCTTATGGTTGTAAGGAAGATAAACCAGTAAATAAACGAAACTTCCTTTTTAGGACAGCAGTTGCTGATAAAAGCAAGCACTGCTAAATACATGGAGATCCTCTTATCAATCTGCCTCTATTTCGTACGATCAGACTACCACTCCAGTATACCAGCCTCGGAATCAGATATCCAAGGCAACTTCTGCGTGAAAATTGCCAGTATTCAACTCCTTACGCGCATCATTCATGTGTTACTTGAAGTAGTTATTGATAGTGGTGCTGGGTTTTCCAGCTTCATATTGGATTTATTCAGCCGCTGTAAAGTTCAGCGTAGGCTTTAAGATAAATGAATGCTGGAAACTGCTTTCACTTTGCATACAATTCCTTCAGAAGCTAAGATTCCAGGCTATGAATTTTGTAAAGAGAAGTTTTGAGATCCTACTATTTATACTTACCAACACAGTCCATGTTACCATTCTTCTCGAACCCAGCTTCACAGGTCATCGACTTGCACTCGTACTTGCCGAAAGTGTTCCTGCACAATTCTGTGTCTTTGCACGTGTCCAGCCCTTCTTTACATTCGTCTATATCTGAAAAGACAACAGAAACCAAGTCAGCCCGGAGATGCAATTTCATATCAGGCTTCGGTTTCATATCAGAAAAATTCAAAACCTTCCTCCGGCTGTCAATTCTATGATTTGAACAGTTTTTCGAATTCCTCGCAGTGTTTATAACCGTAAAAGTAGATACTAGTCGTGTATCATGGGCGGACTTGGCCTTTTCAGCGACTGTTGCAGAACGAATACAAACATGGGGGTTTAGGGGCGTGATGGTTTTTTGAGATAGTTGGAGAACGACCCTCTAAAAAGTATTTGTTTTAATGGTCATGCATGTATATCATGATTTAGGAAGATGTCCATGAGAGTAACATTGGAAAACGAGTTTACAATATTTCGATTGTGAAAGATTTTGAAAAAGACTTGCGCGGATGCTTTGCTGGATGGAGTTAATGATAGTATGACCTGACCTTCTTTATGAACGTAATTTTTGTAATCTATCTGCTTGCCTGCTGAAAGAAATTAGCAAACAGACAATTTCTAACCTGTAAGCAGAAGTTGGGCTAGTTTATGGACAATAGATGGATGTTGAAGTGCATTAATCTTAGTAATATTGATTCACCTAAGCAGTATAGTTGGTACATGATGAAATTGAAATGAAGTTCGAGATGAGACATCCATATTCCCACAGCATATATTGTTGTGCGTCAGTAAAGAGATGGTTTTGCTATCAGTACCAAGCCTTGGCAGTTAAAATTATTTCTTTGGCCTAGTGCCAGGATTTGGCCCTAGAATTATGCAGTTTCATTGCATATTCGACATCCAAAGCAAGAGAGAAGAATGGAATCATAGGACTATCTTTAGCTTAAGAGAGAAGAATTGAATCATAGGACTATCTTAAATCAGGATGGCTTACGAAATGAGGTAGATATGATATTAAACATGAGAAAAATCGAGAATCATGAAGATGGGAAAATGCAACATGCATACCATAAACCTCATATTGAAAGCGCCCCTCCCACAATAAGGGTCCATTTCTAACTCATATTATCAAATGTCATATTTACTGAAAAGTTTCCTCAAACTGAACTTTTTTCAAAGAATCAGTAAACCTTGCTCGAAAATGGAAGTACATATAAATACAAACTGCGTTTTGACTTGGTGCGTACAAAATACAAGCAAATTTATCAATAGCAATGAACTTCGGCTCATTTGAAAAGTCTAGAATTTTCGTATAACAAGAGCAAGGGAGGGAGTTCAGGATCAAATATGGCAACCGAGGGGAAGAAAGGTGTTCAAGTAACATTACATTAAAAAAGAGACTTTACGAAAATTCTATTTGGAGGATTGTCTAAAATAAAAAGAACCCAAATGCTTTGGAGCATTTTTCAGTAAACATACACATTTCTTTATATCGCCACTTTTATTTCCTAGACACATTTTTTAGTCTTATCGTGATTTCCATGGATTTTTGAATCTCTAATTATTTGCCCTGTCAACAAACATTTGAGGTGCAATTCTTTTTTGGCCTGTCTAGGGAATTTGTCAAAGAGTTGGTAAAAGTTTGGATTCGTGACCTTGTTTAATGCTCGGTTTCGCTGCGTTTCTGAATTCCGGCGCTATTTTAATAATTGGTAGGGCTGACATTGGTAGGGCTGACATTTTAAGGCAGGCTGGATTATTGAAATGATTCTATTACCTTGGCACTGACTTGTCTCACTGTTCCAAGAATAACCAGACTTGCAAGGAGACAAGATGCAACTGAACGACGGGATGAGATTGATGCATAAAGAGCCGGATGGGCAAGGGCTCGGTTTATTTGCGCATTCATCTACATCTGGAAAATACAATAGAAATAAACATACAATATATCAATAACGTAAATACGTAAAAAATCGAGACACACAGCGGTGACCTATGTTCCTACTGTGGTGGATGCGAACGCTAGAGCTGGGGCATTATGCTTCGGAATAGGGACACTATATTACAAATGGTGATACCAGCTGCAACAAGCGGCAGATTAGAACGCTGGAGGTGGGACATAATGCTTTGGAGGATGGACCCTATGCTGCTAGTTCTGCTAACGCCTGCTATAAGTGGTGGATGTAAACGCTGGAGGTGGAGCATTATAGGTCAACAAATTGTAGCATTATGTCCCACCTTCGTAAAATTGCTGACCAAGCCATCGCGTTAGTCGGACAGCAAAAGAAAGATACCTTTGGGGGAGGCCTTCTTTGATATTGGTTATTTTGTAAGTCATGGAATGAGAGAGCCTAAGGACCTTGCCATGGGATTCAAATTCCCCTCGATTTTCAGACGTCCCCTTAGTGCAAAAACACACAAACCTTGGCAGGTGCCATTGACTCGCTTGTAGCCTGACTTGCAGGGTGCTTGAAAGCAGAAGAAACTACCCTCTGTGTTGATACACATCTGGTCATTACCACAGATGCCGTCTTGGCTGCATTCATTCACGTCTGCAAAATAAGACGATGACGTTTCAAGTTTGCTTAGATTGCAGCACAAATGAGACTTACCACAATGGAGTACGTCTGTCCAGTACTGAAGAGGGTGTTCAACATTGTGGAGGATGCTCACTGCTATAGGGGATATCATTAGTGCTGTGAAAGGATACCATCAATACTGCGAAGGGAAACCATAAGCACTGTAAAGATAATACTCACAGTGCTTGCAGTTTCCCTCTACAGTACTGAATATTCTCCATATAATTGATGATATCCCCCGTAACACATTGAACACTCTCCACTGTACTTAACGGTATTCCTCTACAGTATTGAACACCTTCTGATTGTAATGATGGTATCCCCCACAGTAATGAGCGTTCTGCACAGTGCTGCACTGGCGTTCTTTATGGTGGTTCTACTGCAATTAGAGAACTTTCAGAATTTTAAAAACAGAATCCATGATTTAAGAAAACGCTCTAGCCCCAGCCAAATATATTTATTTCTTTTCAAGATGAAATCTCGGTTCCTGAGCACGAATACGTTATCATTGTTTGCGTATCTCATACCGATCTGGCACAATAAGCGTATAATAGTATTGTTTCCAAAAAGTATTGCTTCAATAGTATTGTTTCCAAAAAGCTTTCGGCATTTGTTTGAATGGACGTCGCAGAAATTCTCGACGCCCTGTAAGTTTACCGGTTAACTCCTCTGAAGTCCACGAAAAAACGAAAATTCACTCCACCATAATTAGAAAGTACCTTATACACAGAATGGAAATAAGAGATAGCCTACCTCTGCAAGTTCCATTGATGTTTTTGAAACCTGTATCACAGGTCTGGGCGAAGCAAATGAAAGACCCTCTCGTGTTCATGCAGAACTCGTTGGGTTTACAAACATCCAGCAGACATTCATTTACATCTGAAAATCAATACCGTGTGTTACAATAATTGCAAACAACTGACGGGGTAACATTTAATTGGAGGGACCTGTCATTGGAACGGTTAAAGACACGCCGTGTGCTTGAAATGTATTCCAACGAACGACGCCGTGCGTGGAAAATTCGGAAGCGGTGCCAAATCTCTCGCAGCTGACATCCTAACCTGCCCTCTCCATCATTAGTGGGTGTGAACTCGAGTTGATTTTTTTCCTCTAAAGTTTTCATTCGCAGTTTTTAAAATCAAGTTTTACGCTCGCGTTTACTTTATGGGATTTTCACAACGCAAGTTCGAAAAATGATGTTGGCTACGAGAGACTTGACACGGCTGTCAAAAGCTTTGTACTGCTAGCGAATGTGCTAAGGGTAACGCATGCAGGAACAATACAGAATTATCTACACATGGAAAATTCCGAGGCCTCGTACCAGGGTAAACTAAAATAAATCTAACAATGAACATGTACGACCTGAAAACGTATTGAACGAGAAAGTTTGCAATTTTAACACTAATCTAAACACGTTGAATACCAGCAGTTTAGAGCAGGTTCTTTACTTTCGACTGAAGTTATATTAATGGAATAGTGACGATCTCGATCTCGAAACACAACGTGTTATTAGCTTATTCAACATCTGAGCTTTCTTAGAGGCATAGATGATGTATTAGGATTTCAATTAGTTCAAAAACTTTATTCTGATACCAATAACAGCGATTTTGGAGCGCATTAGTTTTAGCCTGGTTCTGTGAGCGGTGTACGCCTTTCAAAATTACCTAATATAAGGGTGATGGCTCCTAATAGAAGAAACATGTTTCGATTGCACATGCAATTCATTGAATCTAAGAACCCCTTTACATGACAAATCTCATTTCGCGATGAGTTCGTCCCGCGATGAGTTTCATTACGGCTCCTATTGTTACTCGCATGATTGTTTATATGAGAAAGGCCGTGATGAAACTCATCCCGCGATGAATTCACCACGGTCAACTCGTCACATGATGAGATTTCATCGCACGACGAAAAGGTGCGAAAAACTCATGTAATCGTAACCACAAAATAACTTCATCCTGCAGTGAAACAAGCCAGTTGCTGAGCAAGAGAAGAAGCTGCTGGGATTGCTTCCTTAATTTTTGCCGCCAGCTCAGTTTCTGTTTCTCTTCTCTTGAATTTTGGTGCTGACTTTGCCTTTGCTGTGATCCTGTTTACCTGTTTGCTACTGATTTATGACAAAATGAGTTCTAAATCCATTGGAATTAGAAAGAGGTAAGCATACCCTATATTCTTTATTCTAATTTGTATTCGAACAAGTATTTTTTTCAAACAAATCTTGCTTGCATGCAAGCAATGTAGGCCTTTAACTTAGCTTATACCACCTAGCTATTAGGCCTAGTCTAGAAGACGCCCGAAAAGAAAAGGCCTAAAAAGTGTAGGATGTTTCCTAGTTCTTTTGTTGGACTACATCCAATTCTGTAAAGTGACACAATTGCCTTGAGTTAGAAAATGCATGTGCAAACTCCTCAGTCCGCCAAACGCACGCGGCAAACACAGGATGAGATTTCCAAATAAACGTGGCGAAAAATAACGAATCAGTAAAATTCTCGTAGCGTGATTAACTCATCATTGGATGTGTTTTCTCATGTAACGGGGCTCTAAAAATGATTTGAGGTAATATTGATGATTCTGGAAATAAAAGTCAACTTCGGTACAAGAGATTGAAATGGTGCCTGATTTCATCTAAAAATTGACAATATCTGTGACACGATTACATCAAGTACGGCAGAAATAATGTTCTGAAACGCTTCACCTTTGTAAATTTTTTCAAATTTTATAGGTTTAAATCATTTTAGAGAATAGTTTTCAAAAGTAAACCGAAGAATCATCGTTAGATATATTCTTTTAAGGAATGAAATCATGCAGAAAAGTTCTGTCAATATGCGAGAAGAGTTAGGAAGTATCTTGACAGTGCCATGTACAATGATTTTGAAAATAACAAGTTTGAAATCTATCAAACTTACTCAAGCACTTTCCTATTCGGACCATCTAACTTTATGCGCAAAAAGATTGCAACTAGGAGAGAGAACACGAATCTGGAGCATACCTTCACATTCCATAGACTGAGGATCACGTGTGAATCCCTTTTCGCATTTGTTCCGATCCAAACACTTGAAACTGCCATATGTATTCCTGCATATTTGCATCGGGTTACAGCTCCGCACATTTTCATCTTCGCATTCGTTCCTGTCTAAGTAAACAAATAAGGTTCGAGATATAGAACAAAATGATGGCTTTCAGCAGGTATTGGATGTAGCATGCATCTATTCAATACAGATTTCAGAGAATATCGAATTCCAATACGCTGAATTAGAGGCAAAACACATAGGTTATCTAGTCATCTCTTCCCTAGCCCAGTCGTTCAAATAATTGATTTGAACAAACGACAACGCACAGATACAATTCACAAAACACATTCAGACATTCCAGGCAAAAGAGCTTGATTTTTCATATGATGAAATTCATTAAAACGATTTTCGCCTGGTAAGAACTTTACAGAAACATCGAGAATCTTTCTATTTAATTGAATATAATCTATGAAATTTTTTATCCTGCCTGTTACGGGGAAGGACAACGTGCCCCCACCAATCTTTTGCCTATAGAATCTCCTAGAGTAAAGATACAGTGAGTTACTAGTGTAAATCATAGTTCATTGCTTGAAAGCATCAGAGGTTGGATATTCGCACTTAAAGGCGCAAACACATGGTTCAATAATTCGCATGTTGCGGGGTAATTCATTTCTATTGAACATTTGAACAACTAGCTGTAAAGAGACACGAGAAGTTGGATTGCTACGAATAAATTGGTTTCAAAACATCATCGTTGGTGTAAACGGCAACGCAAAGCAAGTATTTCTAACTTTCCTTTTAAAGAAATCTCGAGGAAATAAGGAACGAAATTTTCTGGTGAGCAGAGATTTAGGCCCAGCAAGCCCCAAATAACATATGCGGGCTTGCGGTTAGTTTTCAATGCTGGTTGAATTGAATTGCAGTCTATAACATGACCTATCCACGTGCACCTTTAATGTTTCAGATTCATCATCTTTCTCGAAGATGACGAAGCCGAAATTCAGAAAATTTTTCCCGGTACTGAGCTTCTCATGATAAGCCCAGCGGAGATAGAGTAAAGGTAATTTGGAGAAGGGTTCAAGAAATTTGACCAAGAGAAGTTGATGATTGATAAATTTCAGAGTGAAAGGGTCTTAATTACGAAGTTACATAATGATGCAGTCAAATATCGACTTCTCTTCCCACCGAGACAAATAGTTCTCCTTCGCTCGGTTACATTCATGATGTGAGATATTTGTGAAATCTCATTATCTTGCTCGTTGTCTTTGTATTGTTTGCTAGTTGGTTTGAATTGGTTTAAATACAGTTCAAAGTTGAGAAAGAGCAGGACTTGGAAAATGTTTGGAAAATAAAAAGAAGCTGCTTTTAAAATGGGCTTACCGATGCAAGTGCCATTTGCAATGCGCTCGAAACCATCTCGACAAGGCATCCACAGGCATTTGTACGAGCCAATAGTGTTTACGCAAAATTGTCCATCTTTGCAGGAGTTCCTGTCCAGGCACTCGTTTACATCTGCACGAAATACAAAAATCAATCATTCAAGTAGAGAAGCACTTAATCAATTATTATCACCTTGGGAAACGTCTGTGCAGTACGGTGGAGGATGTTCGATACAGTCGCAAATGTTCAGTCCTATTGAGAATGTTCGGTACTGAGGGGAATCCTCAACAGGACACAACGCCCTCCACCGTACTGCAAAAACGCTCCCCAGGGTCATTATACTTTATAGACAAAAATAAAACAACAACAAAATAGCTCGATCACATAGCTAAACATAATAAACAACTAAAGCTTTTAAAATTTGGTTAAATTTTAATTAGGTTCATAAATGTTCAGATTTTTCTTGCCATTCTGAAGTTCTTGATCGATCTAAAACACTTTCCTGTCTTATTACTCTTATAAGAAAAAGACGAAAGGCTTATTAAGTTTGTCCATTGTTTCCTACTATTTCAAGTTCTGTGCCAATCTAACATCAATTTGAAAATTTGATTAATCATGGGTACACGACGAAAGGAATCCATGCGTTGTTTCGAGTAGAATGAGTTACATTCATCATTAGGACCCAAAATTAGCATACCCAATGTCTGTACAGTAGTGTGGAGGACTTTCAGTTTTGTGGGGTTACCCCAGTACTAGGATGATAACCAGTTTTGTGGAGGGAAACCACAAGCATTTTAGGTATTATCTCAGCAGTGCTTACGATTTCTCTACACAGTGCACAACATCGTCAACTAGACTGATGGATCTCCCCAGTACTACTGATGACATCCCCTCTCAGTACTGATAGGATCCCCAAAACACTGAACATCATCCACAGTACTGGGGTGATCCCTTCACATTACTGCATAGACGTTCCCCATGTTGATTCTTTTAAAAGCCCTATTTCATAATTTGTTTCGATAAACATCCCTCTAATAAACATCCTTCTAATAGACGCCCCTTTCTAGGCATTTATTCGAAACGCAGAGCCTTCATTACTTGCATCCCTCCACAGTACTAAGCATCCTCCACAGTGCTGATGGTATACCCCACAATACTTAATTCCACCATAGCGCTTGATGGTATCCCGCTACTGTATTGCAGACTTTCCCCGTGTTGATTATTTTAAAACCCCGATTTCATATTTCGTTTTAGTAAAAACCCCGTTGACAAACACCCCTATGATAGACGCCCCTTCCAGAAAGGCCTTTATTCGAAACGTCCCCCACAGCATCCTTTACAACACTGCACAGACATCACGCAATTTGAAAGGTAAACGATGAAAAATAAAAATACCTTCGCATTCGAATGTTTCCAAATCGAGGACAAAGCCAGGGTCGCAGTCCTTCTTCTTGCATTCATACCCTCCGATAGTGTTCACACAAAGCTCACTGTCCAGGCAGCTGTGAAAGCTCTGGGTGCATTCATTAATGTCTGAAGAACAAGAGTGAATCATAAACAAATGAGCAATCAATGTCATAGTCACTGACATTTGCGTGAAAGGCATATTAGCATCTGAATCAACATAAACACTCAGGGGCGCAGTGGCTGGGGGGGCAGGGGGGGCGGCCGCCCCCCCTGGCGAAAATTTTGTCGGAAAAATCGGAAAACACGTGGGTTTGTCGGAAATTTTGGAAAATTATAATACTAGCAAGTTATAATTGTCTGAGTAACTGACCGTGTTGGAAAACACGAAGAGAATGACTTATTGCCGAAAAATTAAAACTTTCAGCCCCCTCCTGGCGAAAATTTTGTCGGAAAAATCTGAAAATACGTGGGTTTGTCGGAAGATTTATAAAATTATTATACTAGCAAGTTATAATCGCCTGAGTAACTGCGCGCGTCGGAAAACACGAAGAGCATGACTTATTACGAAAAATCTTAATTTTCAGCCCCCTCCTGGCAAAAATTTTGTCGCAAAAATCTGAAAATACGTGGGTTTCTCAGAAATTTTAGAAAATTGTAATACTGGCAGAGAAAACAAACATGGAGATCATGATTTATTACGAAAAATTAAAAGTTTTAGCTTGTCGGAAATGTCTTTTTCGAAAATAAACAGCTAGATTATATTAATGAAAAATTTTGTCGGTTGTCGGAAAGAGCTTTAATCTTGCTGTTAAATGACAGGAAATATGAAGAATGGAAATACTTATGAAGGAGGAAATAGTATCAAACTGAAATGTAGATAGTGTTGTTTAGTTGTGCTTTGGTGTCTACATATTCATTACTAAGTTTTTGACGGATTTCTAGATACTGGCCTAGTCTCAGTCACATACGGAAATAACAAACTTGAGCTTATAGAATCATTTAATTCACCTTTTTCGTCTAATTTGGATTTTGATATTTGGGAATGCTATGCTATGCCACCTAAAGCTAAACTAAAGATTATAAAAAATAGACAGCGTTCAAGCATGGTACAGGATCGACTCTCTTCTTTAATGCTTATCGATGTTGAAAGTGACATTTTACGATCCATCGATTACACTTCTATCATTAACACGTATGCGTCAACGCCGTTATTGAGAAAGATGTTGCTGGAGTAGGACAATTACCATAGACAATAGTGGACAGATTTAGATGTTTTTAGTTTTCTTCACAATACCAGTATAAGATGTTTTGTTTCCTGCTTGTTTGGAGAAAATTGCATCAAGACAGTTTTGTCTAAGATTGATTTTTGGAACAAGCTATTACTTACGTATATGACTTGAATTACTGTCATCTTATATTACTTCGGAAAGGGTGTGGTTACATTTTAAGCCCATCTAGGGGGCATGATCCTATTTTTTCCGGGGACCCCCCGGTCGCTTTGGTTACCAAAAAATCCGTCGGAAAAATGCTGTTTTTGTCGGAAAATTTTCAGGTTTGCCCCCCCTGCAATATAGCTCCCACTGCGCCCCTGTAAACACTTAACGTCAAAATAAAAACTGATAGTGTCCAGGCTATCACAATAACCAATGAGCTTATCGGTTCAGGCTGCGAAATATTACAAACAGAAATCATCAAATTGAGTTTTAATGCGGTAAGGAATTCACATTCAGTATAATTTCAACTCGATTAATCGATTACAGTTGAAAAGAATTTGCAATCTTTTTTCTACTGTTAATTTCCTTTTTAGAAGTAAATGGTATTAAAATGGAAATTGCAAATCGTTTTGAGGAAACGAGATGAAGTCAATGAGACAGGGGTAGTTTGCCATGAAACGACTTACGTATTCGAATAACTTTAGGGGTGTCAATTTGTTGCTCTTCAACTAATACCGCTTTTTTGGGGCAATCAGAAAATTACAGGAAATCCAATGATTTCAAAATTAGTGGTGAATTCCAAAAATGAACTTTCTAGGCAGATTTTATCGTTAAATAGTATTAAACAGTCTCCCAACGGTGTTTTGTTACCTTATCAACAAAGCGAAAATGAACTAGCAACGCCCGAAAGTGCAGATCTTTTGCTACTAAAGTTTTTTCAGATTTTTAATATTGTTTTCACTTAAAAAGATATCTCATTTGGCAGAAATTCAATGTATTTTCTTCCCTCGAACAGTTTTAAAAGACAAACAGCTTTTTTTTTTCAGTTAGTTATAATTGGCTTTATGCAAGGCTACCATGGGACGGTACCAAATTCTAATTAGCTGCAATGGCCTGTTGGGTACAAAGTAGGGCTTCTTCATCCTACCTTACAGAGAATTCTAACATAACGTGTCTTCTAAATTTCACCCTACCTACCAGCCGATGAAGCTGGAAGGTCTGATGAAACCTTACAAATAAACTTGTGTTGTTTTCGCCCCACTATCTCAGTTTTTAACTGGAAGGTGGAATGATGTAGTCCATAATAACAGGCCTTAAATATCAATCAGGCAAAACTAATATTTTTTCTCAGATGGGGTTTCATAAAGTGGATTTGAGTAGCTAGCTCTTTTCGTTTGAAAGTCGTGAATCGTAATGGTGTTAGATCCTTGCGACCCTTTAGAAAGTAGCTTATGGAGATAAGGTTTGAATGAAGTCTTAAAGAGGACACATTACAGTATCAACCAAACAATGGCGGAAGGAATAATCGTAAAATTGGATATGGGGATAAAATAAATTCAAAAAGTATGGTTTTCCATGGATCCTGATAGTATTTCCGAAAGGTTTTGGGGTTCTATTGACTTTTTAGTGGTTTTTAGGGTCTATCAAGCCTTTAAATTTTTTTAGGTTCTATCAACTCTTTAAAGGGCAATTACAAAAATGTTGCAGGGTTCTTTTTGATTTTACCTCAGGGATGTTTCCCTAATTGAAAAAAGAGAAGTGGCAACACGATTTAAAATAGCAACAGGGAAAAGATTTCGACCAAAAAATATGCTCATGGTTAATGCAAATATGACTTTCACACAACTTTGCGCCACAACAAGAATCTTACAGTGGGTGTACAGCAGTGAAGTAGATACAGATATATTTGTTCCAAGTGTCTCAGGATTATTGATATACCCCTGAGCGACCTTCCTGCAGCATCAAAAATAGAAAGATTATTTGCTCGCTTCTTTCGCAATCGAGTTCGAAGCCTACATATTTTTTCTTAATTACAACACTATGAACGAAATTCTAGACGACATCATCGTTGGAGCTTCGTAAACTCTTTGATTATGGTACCTAAAACCTCACACAGTTCCAGACATCGCTTAAAGGTTGAATCCCTGGTTGAAGTCACAGTTAAAGAAGATCGGTCTAAGTAAGGAACTTGAGGTAGAACTTGAGGATGGCAAGGAAAGTCGGAAACAAGGCAAACCTAATAACTAATTCTATCTGCATCCAATTTATATCCACATCTGGTTAGGATTCTTCAAATGAAATGAAAATGACACGAGTAGGGCACGAACCAACTACCTCTAGATTAGTTCGCTAGTGCGCTAATCCGCTGTGCCATCGTGGCCAAAAAAAACCCTTCAACTTCACTCACACAAATCACACCAGCAGTTACCGAATCAGAGACGAGCCTACACTTTTCATACAACTAAACGGGACCTGCCAAAAGACGACAACTTGAAAGTACAAGGGTGATTTTCATTCTTTTAAAATGTCCCAATTGATTTTTCCAAATCCTGCTGCTTCTCGTGTATAATCGAACTACTCTGATGAGTATCAGACGCGATTCTTCAGTAGTTTTTGTATTTCGTTATGTTTCCGATTTCGCTTACCATTCTGATAGAAGATCGTTTGAGGGGGGGGGGGTTTCCCAGCATATTAATACTTCTATTAATTTCCAATAGCAGGGATAAAGTGAAATCGAAACCTTACCACGACATGAAACTGCATCATTTGCAAGAAAGAACCCCCTGTTGCAGTTGCAATGATAGCTTCCATTGGTGTTTATGCACATCTGCTCACAAAGTGTTGATGTCTCGCATTCATTTATATCTGGAAAGACATATAAGGTGTTATACTACTTCATACAATCACCCTGGGGAACGTCTGTGCAGTACTGTGGCGGACATATCATCAGTTATGTGGGGGACATCATCAGTACATTTGAGGACGGTCAGTACTATGGAGGCGGTTCAGTAATGTATGGGATATTCAGTACAATAGAAGGAAACCATCTGTACTATGGATAATGTTCAGTACACTAGGAGGATCCATCAGTACTTTGGAAGATCTTTAGTACTGCGGAGGGATATCATCAGCACTTAAGAGAGATACCATCAGTATTATGGAGGCTGTTCAGTTCTATGAGGGTAAACCATGAAAATGTTTTCTGGTACACCCCATCCGGTATTACATTTGACTTTTTATCAGTATGATAGTTCTCAGTATCTATATATTCGAACGCACTGAAGATACCCCTGAAGTGTGTGTCGAGCAAATAGGCGATAGAGAATCGCTAATGACCTGGACAAAGCATTTTGAAACACAAAGTTCAAGTTGTTGATAGATTGTTACCCTACCTTTACAAAATCTGCCAGTTTTCTCATAGCCACTCGGACATTTGTCCTTTCCTAAAATAAATTAATCAAACATCATGAATTAGAATAATACGACTCTCATAAATAAAAAAAGCTGAATGGTCTTTATTCTATTTGAATACATTAAATATCTGCAACCTGAAATATTTTTGATTTAAAAACAATATGATAAATCTGAGTCACTTTGATAGGCAAAGATCTGCAGTTCTGGATGGTGCTGGTTGGGTTTCATTATGTTGAGGGTAAGGGTAATATTTTAACTGTTAAAGCCATTCTACTATTTTCGATTAAATGTGAATGTGTCTGAAAATTGTATTTCTTAGAATTTGCCAATAATTTTGATATCATTAGATTCCCTAATGTCTTCTGATTCTTCTAATGGTGTACAGTATGTGTATATAAATAACATTATAACCTGTAATATTGTTGTTGTTGGTGAATCTAGTTGGTTCAGATGGCATTTATTCAATGTCTAAGTAAGTATAGATCCCAGTGGATACTTCAATAAATTTTCATGAAAGTGTCATCGCTATGTAGTGGGGGGTTTTTATATTGAAATTCTACATAGGTTCAATTTCTAGCTTTTCTTGTGGACAGATTGCCTAGAAGGTGCATATACCGCTGTTCAGCGCTACCGAAGACAATAAATTCCACACAAGTGTAAATCTCGTCCTAAAAAATGGGTCCTTTTTAAAAATTCCAAATAAACGTCAAGAGAAGATCATATTGGAGTACCTCCTTCATCTCCCGGTAAGGAAATCCTACCATTGATAGCCTTACGATACACAGTTCACTAAAAAGTCCAGTATTGAAGAGTAAAGAACAAGAAACCAAAGGAATCTACAAATGGTCAAAGTTATGTTAGAATATGCAAAGTGGGGCTTCTATTTCTCTGGTGTGAAAAACTTGAACGATATCCTTACGTGTGAAAGAATTGATCGCTTGTTTTAAAACAAGATTTAGATTCTATTATAAACATTATGATAATGTTCACTAGTTCTGAGTACTTTTTAGATCAGCAAACGTTCTAACTTTTTTCTGGTCCATCCGTTATAGACATATTTTTTCGTATTTTTGTAGCTGTTAATAAACTATGTGATTTTGAACTTAAGCTGAAAGAAATCGTGTGTGATGAAATGACGAAATGAAGGTATATAAAGCACTTTACCTTCGATGAAGGAAGCCACAATTTCGTGGCGTACAGTTCGCTGCTCTACATTGGCCTGCAGTGTCTTTGTTTTCACCTCAAAAATTTGCGCTGGTTTTTCCATCATCTTCCCCGATTGATAGCTTATCGAGTGTGTCAGGGTGTAGGCAGTTGAGCTCTGACCAATTATGAAATACCGCTTGGAGTATCCAAATATGTTACTCGGAGATGTCTGCAGAAACCTAACGAGAAAAAGTGTGTTCAAGCAATGTTGGTAAAGCAGCATTAGCAGGGACGAGTGCCACCATGTAATACCACAAGAAATTGGGGTATTTTCATTAAGGTGAAAAGGCGAACGGAATCACAAGGTGTGGTCAAATCGGAAGGAAGAAATAGGGTCACATTACTTAGATAGGTTTAGCTATGCGGTGAGCCCTTTCAACTTTTTTTACCAGCTATCAATGTACTGATTCAATCAATCAAGGTATATTCGATGGGCCCGGCAAAATTAGCTCTTTGCCTTTCAATTGATATTTCTGATATGCCTAAGGCTGCACTGAAAATTTGAACGCTGTATTTAAAACACTCTTCTCGCAATCACCATTGGGAGAGGAAAATTTGCTCTTTTCGAAGCCAAAATCGAAACTAGGTAAATGAATGAAGCATGACTTACACTTCTTTGTAATCCTGCGGCGAGAGACCGTTGCGGGGAAAGTGTTGGATGTCTCCGGACAGGCTTGTTTCCATCATCAAGGATCTACTCCCTGGGATCACCGACACCAAACACTTTGTGGAGAGGACTTGGACATCATTATACATTATCTGTCGTTTGAAAAGGAAGAAATATTATTCTTTAAGGCAATAACTCGTCACTAAGCATGTTTCTCGTCTTAGGGCTCTTGGTATTAAGGTTTTATGATTTTGCAAAAACATAAACCCATCTTTCAAAGATGATATTTTTAAACTAAAATGACCGATCTACTCATGACAAATATATAGAATGGCCTGCCGAATGAAATAAATCTGCCGAAAATTTGAACAATTTTCAACACATTATGAAAGAATGAAAGGGCCTTAACTAAAATTACAAGGCTTGTCGGCAAGAGTTAGAATGGTCACTTATTTCATTTATAAATTATCGAATAGTTTCTACGAATATCATTTATATAAAAAACTAGAGATTATTGAGTTAGTGTAAAAAACTTAGAACAACAAACTTCGAAAAGATAGTAAATCCTTATCATGACGAGTGTTTGATATTTAGTAGGGCAAGGTTTCGGGAGAGACCCGTCTCTTATCATTAGGCAATGAGAAATGTGGTTTCATCTCTATTTTCCTATTCATATAATATCATATAACAAACGTCGCGCAACGTTTTCATAGAGGCACAAGGTCCCAAAATCGAAGTAAGCTTTTTGTATGTAAAATGATATGGCTAACCTTGAAGATAAAGACACGAAATTTGAATTATACCTCTACAAACAGTGCAAAATCTTTCTGGTCCACCCGACACATTGATGAGTGTCAGACGCAAAGACCTAAAGTAGATATCATGTTTCCGATTTTCCTCACAAACCTAAAGTTCTGTAGCGATGGAAGTCTGAACAAATGAAAATATCCCCCACAATAATTAAGTCCCAAAAGATTTATTGGAATACCTTGCCATCATAAACGAACGAGTCTTTAGATATCGAGATTCCATTGACGTCACTTCTCCCCTGCCCCACTGTCGCCCAGTATATTGGAACCAAAATGGACGCCACTGAACGCAGCAAGTAAACCAACGGCTGCGGAATGTTCTTTACGTCGAGACTGATTCTCACAAAGTCCTCCACATATGAGATATTAGCCATCAGAGCTATGTCTTGCAAATTGATTCCATTCACCTCTCCACTGACACTCCCAATTACTTCTGTTACCGGTGGTAAGCCTACAAGATTGGATTAGATGGAATAAACAGTTTCCAAAAAACATCCTGGGGAACGTCTGTGCGCAGTACTATGGATGATGTTCAGCATACTTTGGGGGGATAGGGATACCATCAGTACATTGAAGGATTTTCAGTACTGAAGAGCGAATACCACGAGTACATTGGAGGATGTTCTCTACTGTGGGGGTATACCTTCAGTACTGTAGAGGATGTTCAGTGCTGTGGAGGGATATCATAAGTACTTTGGGGTGTTAAACTATTGAAAACGTTTTTCTCAGATTTTTACGATTCAAATAGTTGCATGGCAAATAGTTTTGAAAGCTTTTATATCACATCCAGCCTACCAGAAGAAAAATGAATTTTTAAACAAGAAATTGTAGGTGCAAGAAGGGATTCCATGGCCTCATCTTTTCATTTTGGCCAGACACAAATTGGACAATATAACCTATTTTCAATTTTCTCATAATTTCTTGTTTAAACGTTTTTTTTTAAATTTTCGGGCACAATATTTCAAAAAATGAATTAAATCTCAAATTCCTTATAAAGTTTACCTGCAAATACCACTTCCAGCTTTTGTTTTAATATGTTTGCAGTTTTTTATTTTGTGTTTTCACATGCTGAATCGCATATTCTAACAGCTTGATATAAGTAAATCTTAAATTGCGTAGAAAGTAGTGTTTACAATTCTGCAGTAAATACCAAATTTAAAATCAGAAATTAACTCGATGGTAAATTCATTATAGGGTGTCAAAGAGTATGTGTTTTATTTTTGCACATACGGCGGTTTTAAGAGGCGCAAATTGTGAACTCGGAGATAAATCTACTCGGAGATAAATCTTGACGTCACGTCAATTTTTTTCAAGTGAAACAAAGAAAGCTTGGATCCTAATATTTTCGGTTAAATCCAGACTTCTCTGATCGAATCTATACTTTTGAATACAAATATCATTTCGTTTTCTGTGAAACGACTAAATTCAATATCTACATACTACCTACATATCTAACTCTCATGTTGAAAAATCTCGGGTATCTCAAGTCACATAATCTAATTGGCTTTATTTAATGCACATCTCGAGAATTCAACAAAGGCAGATATAAGAAATTCAATCAAGTGTTTAGTGAGAATAAAGAAGACCCGAGTGGGACTGAAACCTACAACCGCTAGACCAAGTGCCACTCATATAGTTGGGTTTTCGTCGAAAAATCTCTAAACATGGGTATAATTTTTCTGCATCATCTCATATAAATGTGCATGAAATCCAATAAATAAAAACTTCAAAGAAAAGGATCTAGATGTTTGCCATACCTGTGAAATTTCAAAATAAAATTTGATATCTTTGAACCGTTTCATTCATCGTTGGTTATCACTTCCCAAATTTCTAAAAAGATTGTATTATAAGTGGAGTTGATTGCGCGCGGGGTGCACCCCCATCCAGCATAGCTTATGTATCCATCAAGTCACTAGATAAGTACTCTTGTGTTCTACCACTACGCAACCTGAACCCTCGAGAACCCCAAACCGTATGAATAACAGAATAAGAAATTACAAGAATGGAAAAAACTCACCACCACATTTATGTCTATTACATAACCGGTTCTCGATTTGAAGGCCGTTAGGACAGTTAGCTGTGCCCGCTTGGCAAGGCCGAATTCTGTACTGGCGTCCTCCTCCGCAGGAACGGCTGCATGAAATCCACGGAGACCAAGGGGTTTCGAAGACTTCCTCTAGAAATTAGATACAAGGGTTATCAGCCTTTCATCGGTAAAAAAAATTGAGGATAGCGAGAGAAATCGGAAACAGAACGAAACTATTTGTTCTACAATCAGAACAATTATCCTCTGGTGAGTGTCAGACACAAAGCTTTAGTCATTATGTTTCACTATTTCTCCGATTTTCCTCGCCATCTGAAATGGTTATCAAGGAGAATGGAATTTTAAATTTTAGGAATTGAAAAGTTTTTTCATACTCGGAAATTTATCTTAATTGCAATCTGGTTTTCATTCGCAGGGTACAAAACCTAAATATCTGCAAAACTAAAATTGTATATAATTACCTTAGGTTATCTGTTTAAATCTTAAAGGGAAATAAACAGAAGCTCTGAAGGGGATGGACCACTTTTAGCAGTCACCTGTGGGTAACAGCCTATAAAAAGGGTTCTCCACACACAATATGTATATGTATATGATACTAGAAATATTCAGATCAGCGAAAAGGTTGAGAAAGATGTCAATAATTTCAATACAATTTTGTTCAAAATAAACATACAATTTTAGCAACAAATTTAGGCCTCTTTAGCTAATGCTAAGGTTCATACGCAAGTCACGCTCTGATGATAGTCTTAGCTGAAAAGGCCTTAGTACAGTCTTTGGATGGTACAGAACTTCAGTATAGCCAGAAAAATCGGAACCATAATGAAACGAACACATAGATACTACTTAAGCTGTCAGACGAAAAGCTTAAGTAGTATCTATGTGTTCGTTTCATTATGGTTCCGATTTTTCTGGCTATACTAAAGGCCTTAGTGTGCTCGATTTCTTTGTTTTTTCTTAATAAAAAGTATCAATGAATTCTTCACATCTATCTCGAATTTCAGGCTGATCCGAGTCTTTTCAAAACCATCTATTTTTCTATTATCGTACCAAAACAAAATATGAGGGTTCTCTTTTTCAAAAGGGTAGGCGCTACAGACTCCCAGACCCCCTTTGGCTACGCCCCTAAAATCTTTTGCGCTATGATTACAAATATAATTAGGGATGTATATCTGAGAAAACTAAAACAAGAAATTATCAATAGCCTGGGCCTAGCTCACCTTGACATGATACCAGATTGCATGTTTTGTACTGGGCATAAATGCCCTCACATCTTCTACCACCGTTGCGGGGGGCGGGGGAGTTACATTGTCGATTTCGCACCTGCCGTCCCTCTCCACAAGAAGCGCTGCAAGAACCCCAACCACTCCACTGGCTGAATCCACCATTCACTGAAAAGGAATCAAAACACAAGTTAGTTGGTGGACCAGAAAATAGGCCAGAAAATTCGTACACAGTGGTTTTCACTATTAGCTTTGGGCATCTCAGATCCTACCTCTATTCAATTCAAATGCATTTGGAGTATACCAAACATTAAATACAAAATATGTGAAATAAGTTTCTTGCGAGTCCAATGGGAAGCAATGCTTATCTAGCAGAAGATTAAATATTGCGCACAAAGACAAATGCCCAAAACAACATTACCGAGATATAACAAGCTCATGTAGTCTTGTAGCTATTGATTCTAAAGAAGAGAATGGTTGCTTAACATGCCTGCTCCGATATTTTGCAACGTGTAGTTTTATCGATGTTTTCTTTGATTTTACAATTCAAAAGTCAGTCTTTTGTATTTTTTCATAGTTATGAAAGCTCTCGTTAGTTTTAAAGTAGTGTAGCCTGTTTCAGTTTATTAAATTCTTTGTGAATTTGAGATTTTCAAATTATGAGTCTTTCAAGAAAGAAAATGTATTTGATAAATAAATCATGTAGAAGCAATTTGATGGCTATTTGAATTAGGGCTCACCAGAAATCAATGCGCATTAAATCGAACGATTGTTTTCAATCGTGATTATCCAAATCCTGCTTCTTCTCCACTTCTCAAGATGGTTTTTAGTCAAAGAAGCTTTTTATCAAGAATATGTATGAAGAAGGCAAAGTTCAAGGCGAAGCGTAAAGAGAGGTCCTTTTTGCCGTTACATTGAACACAGTGCATATGAGGCATGATTCTCTCCGGATTGTTTCGCACTGAAAGCCTAAAGGCCTAGAGCTTAAATGAAATGATCTGCAGCCTTTATCTTTGGCAAATGTTATAACTAAAACTAGAACCTGAGGCAGAATGGCTTAAATCAAAGGCATCACCCTTAAAACTTGTTCGTTTCTGGCTAAAAAGGTTTTAGAATATTATGAGTAAAAAGCTCTACAATCATTTTATTGAATTCAATTTCTTCCAAGTTCAATAACCGCATTTTTTCAAAACTTTTAAGCTCATTCGAGACATATTTAGCGACTGTGTTACAAGTAACATAATACATTGCCTTCCATCGCAAATAGAGATAGCCATAGTACAATGAAGTTCATGTTCTATGTCACAATTAAATTGAAATACCCCCAAAATCACAGCGAAAACAGTTTTTTCTTTCACTATTTCAGACAAAAAAATACAGAAGCAAAAAAATAGCTCCAATCCACCGTTGCAGTAGTATTAGAGACATCTATTCATTTTAGAAAATTAATTTAAGAGTAAGCATGTCAGGTGGAAAAATATTTTGCTATTCAAGACCATGAATTATTTCTGCAAGCATATTGGAGATATTAACAAACATACAACATACGGTGGCAAATTTGATTCATTACTATGCCACTTGCTTGTTGACCAAGGGGTCGGGATTTCAATTCCCACTACCTGCATCATTCGCTTTTGATATTTGACGATCTATCTGACTAGGATCCTATCCTGAAATCTATGTCTCCTCTATGAAGCCTCAAACCTATCCCCTGTATTTTCCGATACCTAAATATTCGGAAGGTTTAATTTTTTGTCAGGAATACCCGAGTGGTTAGATCACTCGAACCTTGTTCGAAGGGTTCCGGGTTCGAAACCACCTTTAGACCTGTTACAAAGTGTGAGAAGAGAATTAGCCAGCTCTCTGTAATTCCAGGCAAAAAGAGAAAAGGAATCACGGGGTGTGGTCACATCGGAAGGAAGGACCAGGGTTGCACTAATCGACTAGTCTATCTATTCAGATGACTTTTTTGCTTTGCACATAGACCAATACCTTACGAAGACAATAAACATATTTGCCAATCAACTATCAATCCACTATCTTGATACGTGTACCTTTTTAGTGAGCATTTTGAGCTTTGTGTATAAGCCAATACCTTACGAAGATAGTAAGGGATTTAAACAAATATAGAATGTAGAATTTAAACGAATATCAAATAAAATGTGATTAATATAGGTAACATGAAACGTAACATACCGATTACCATAACAGTGAACTCTTTCATGATCTTTCCCCGGTCGTTCTCTGCAATACAAGCATAGGAACCGGTGTCTTCCGGTCGGGCATTCCTCAAAATGAGGCTGTTGTTCGGCAAGATATCCAGTCGCAGTGACGCGTCGACTCCGCTTCTCTGCCACGTCACCACGGGTTTCGGATTGCCTTTCGCCACGCAGTTGAACACGTGTGATTGACCAGACTCAACGGCTGCATCGCTTGGCAGTTGAACGAACCTTAGGATGTCTATAACATAAGGAAATAAAGAGAATAAGAAATGCCTTATCTCTTATTCTGCAGACATTGAAACGAAAAATATAAGACAACATGGTTCATGTGATATAGTAAAGTAAAAACCTACATACAAGAAACTATCTTCCTTTATGAATCATGTTGTTTCGGTTCTTATTTAAAGGATTTCTTTCACTAAACCAGACTACTCTAGGTCTCCAATAGACGTCCCCCCGCTTTTCAATTTTTAGAAAATTTTCCACCCAGGACATTCTTATTTCAACCTCCTGCTAATTAATTCTGGTAACGAAATGCAAGTAAAACACCAAAAATACCAAACTACCAAACTACAAAAACTACCAAAAATCTATCAGATTGAGAATTTCGAGTGAAATCAGTGTCGCTACATTCTGTTTCTCACAGAGGTTTCCTTCCAAGTAATTTTGAGAAAGTTTGCACCCAGGACTTATTCAAGCCTCCCCCCGTTAAATAATTTCTTGAGATTTTTCCAACCTTCCGTCTATTAGAGACTAGAGAGTAAGAGGTTCTTATAGGTAAAAAATTCTTGGACTGAGCTATCAGTTTGATGAAAGAAATAAGAGACAGAAGCTTCATATTTATAACTCATTAAAAAATCATTAAAGATCATTAAAACAGATTTTTAATGATTTTGTAATGAGTTGTAAATATGAAGCTTCTATCTCTTATTTTTATTCTTATAGGTTCTACAAATTATCTGTGCAAATATTGTGAATTTTAATTCTTGAGGCTAATCCATGAGGGGGTGCTAATCTGAAGTTTGAAAACTGATATACATGTAATAATTCACAAATTACAGGTGCTTTTTCAGATTGAAACAAATCTTGTCAAATAGGAACCTTTTTCAAATCCAGGAAAAATGAATAGAATTTCGAGCTGAAGGTTGCTATTTGATGAAGATTCTCGTATAAGGATACCTGACGCTGAAGTTGAACCTGCCGTCGCAGCAGTTTAAACTTGGAAATAATGGCATACCTATTTGTCGTTTTTCAAGTGCCTGGTTGAGCTTAGCTGACTCGATGCCCTCAAACACATTCACATCCACATACTTGAATTCTAAGATATAGAAGAAACAAATGTCAGATATTGGAGTGTAGAATTTAAAAATATTCAAACAATTAAGAATATAAGAATAAAGTTTAAGATAAAAATTCAAGAAAAGAATAAGAAAGAAATTTCAGATGTTGGACCAACAAATGTCATGCCAGAATCGAACCTTACATCACGAGTGTCAAACAAGTCCGTTTTTGCAAGAAAACGGATGTTTTAGCTCTGTTTACGGCTTTGCATTCACATTATTCCAGATTAAAAGTAAAGCTCAAAAACGGATATCTGTAATTTGAACACCAGAAACGAAGGAATAAGAATACGCTTACAACAACAAAGGTAAAAATAATGAAAATCTCGTTTTCATGATTAGAAAATCATATGCAAGTGAAAACACAAATTGACAGAAATCTAACTTCCAAATCTGTTAGTCACAAGGAAGGATGAAAAAGAAGATTCTGACATTCAAAAAGGACAAAATACGCAACTTCACAGTCCTCTGGAAGGGTTTTTTTTCATCTGAAAGGGAATACCCTGTCCCGATGGGTTACCCATCAAAATTTTTATAAGGATGCTCGTCCTGCTTCTCTGGGTTCGAGATTTCAACGAGTCATCTCTTCTTGGGCTGTTGAATTTGAATTTGTGTTTTTTCTTGGTTTCGCTAAATGTCTGCTATTTTGGGGTCCCTTAAAAATCCATTAATTCACCTGGGTTTTTCGCCTGTGTGCATCTTGGTTTATTTTTTTTTGGGTTTGAACATTGAAGAATTTTAGTTAATTTCTTTAGGCTGTTCATAATAGTTCTTTGACAAGCATCACTGTCAAAGAAGTGCTCGAGTGCCCTCCCTTGTCCTGGGTGTGCGGATTCCTATGCAGCTGTCTTAACTAAAAGTGATACAACAACATCACCTTTAATAGAAACTGTGGTGGATGCTGACACCTTTCCAGCTATGTTCCTTGCAATGCATTTGTAGGTACCATTGTGCTTTTGATTGACCTCATTAATCACTAAAGTGTCTTGCTTTTCTGGCAGCAGCCGGCCATTATGCTTCCAGCTAACTTGAGGTCTGGGTATTCCAGTGGCAAAGCACTTCAGAAGAAGCTCGTCTCCTTCGAAAACTTGGTACTCTTCGGCTGGTTTTACATCGAATACAGGAGGAACTGTAAAAAGAAAATAAAAAAAGAGGTGAATGATTCGTATAGTGTGGGAAAGCCAATCAACACCCAGGATAAAGTGAGCTTAGGCCAGAAAAAGAAAAACAGAGTGAGAATTTACAATGTTGAAAAAAGAAATAAACATTGGCACAAAAATTGCCAATTGCTTTAAGTAATTTCAGTGAATAATTGCTAGATGAGTTGAATGTTTTGATTTTGAAAGGAAAACTAAGAAGATTTCGTACAAAGAAATTTGTTTGAAATATAAACTTTGCTACAAATAAGCGCTGGGAAGAATGAAGCTTCCATGCAATGTCTCAATACATTACAAAAATAGTAATTATCTTGCTTAGATCAATGATGGAACATGCATTGTTTGAAATAAATATTACCAAAATTAGGATTTTCTACTTTATACGTAGTGATTTCAAAAGTTCTTCCAATTATTGATTGAAGCCTGCACATGAATAAAAATATTTTTCATCAGACATCATTGAGTATACTGTTTTCAATCTTCTCATGATTGAATGACTACACATGTGTCAAAGAATGCAAAGTTTGAAATTCAATCCATTATTTAAACTCTGAAATATATCTAAGAATATGAAACTTCAAAACATTTCTTGATAGAACCATAGGAGAATCTCTTCTCCCATAATTTCTTAGTATTTTGGGATCCTTTCTTTTTGCTATATTTTCTTCTCAATAAGAGTTGTGGAAGAAAATAATCCAATCACATCACATATGATATCATTATATATATGCACCAATGTTTTCCATTTATCTAAGAATATTTTGCTTTTTAAGCTTGTCAAATTCTTTTAAATTGATGAAAGAAAATTATAGTCTGACAGTTGTTTGCAGCCATTTTGTTGCTAAGCGTCCTATTTCGCAAGGAGGAAAGTTGTATTCAAGCAAAAGTTGCATTGAGTTACGATTGATATAAAAACAATATCAATAGTAACTTACTGGTGACCAACAATTTCCTTTCAGCTCTGGCACTTCCAGCTTTATTCGTCACCTTGCAAACATAAGTTGCTGAGTCTTTAGGCGTGATGCTCTTGATGAACAAAGTACCGTCATCGTGTATCTAAAATAAAAATTCAACTAGCGTTATATTAAATGAGTAGATATGTATACAAATATGCACACAAATCACCAGCCCTGGGAGTGACTGTGCAGTACTGTCGGGGATGGTCAGTATTGTGGGGCTATCATCAGTACTATGGAGGGGTATCATCAGTACTATGGAGGGATATCATCAGCACTATGTAGGGTATCATCAGTACAGTGGAGGATATTCAGTGCTTTAAAGGGAATCCACAGCACTTTGAGTATTACTTCCATAGCGCTGATGGATTCTATCCACAGAACTGCACATTCTCCAATGTACCGATGGTATCCCACCACAGTTACTGATGATACCTCTGAACAGTAATAACAAACTACAAAAAACTGAACATCCTGCATAGTGCTGAACAGACATTCCTCGGGGTGACTGTGACCACAGCCACGAACCGCAGCAATTCTGCTCTACTGTATATGCTACAGCTATTAGTTAGAAACTGAATATATGCTCAACAATTGTTGTTTCATTATATCAACAGTTTTTTACAAACCAATGTCGAACCATAACAAGTTTTCTGAATCTCAACGCGATATTATTGCAAGATAAGTGTCAAATTTTTCACAAACCTTTGGTGCAGCCTCGCATTAACAAACAGAGTTTGGGGAGCTAAGTGTACTGAATGCATGCTACTGTGCACAGAAGGCAATGCTGCCATGTTCTTAGATTTGTTATCAAAGTTACTGGATTATAACTACAACAACAAATAGAACAGTGCATGCTGAATTCGGTTGGGGCCTAAAGATGCTGCTACAAAAAGTATGGATACATTTGCTACTTTTCTCTCGTTAGAAGTGATTCTGAGAAATTACATCGATATCATCAAATAATAAGATGATGGCCTACTACTTATCATAGCTACTATTGGAGCTGATTTTTTCGTGCCCTTATCCCCATGGCTACAGGTAGCCACCAAAAGAACACGCCCCTAGACAGGCTCGCACGTTCTCACTCAATCGAGGTAACCGTAACAAGCGAAGATAAGATCAACCGAGTTCACCTGAAATCTTTTATCAGTGAGGTCGAAATTTCCACCGCGTCTCACCCACTTCAATGTGGGCCTCGGTTTGCCTGTGACGTCACAAGGAAGAGCCACACTGCTACCAACTTTCACCTGTGTCAATGCGTCACGTGGCAAGCTCTTGATTCTCGGCTTTTCTAAATGAAATAAGCATGAAGTTTTCTTTTGAGAAGAGGCAAGGTTTGGAAAATCAATTACGAAAAGTTTTTACTTTCTTCTGGTTTCATTTATATTATTAGTTTAGTGTGGTACAGATAACAATAGTAGATTTAATTTGACTGTTATCTTCCCAACATAATATTTTCCCGCCAAAAGAGGCTCTTGCATGAGATGATGCTTGTAAGGAAATTCCTATCTCAACTAGATTGGGAAGGGTTTGTTGGAAAAACCCCTGATTTTATGAGCTTTCGATGAGAAAGGCGTCAAATAATTCTTTAACACTGAACAACTAGGTTCCGAGCTAGGTTCCTAATAAAAACAACTGTAAACAAGCACATAAAAATCTTAACTCATTAGGAATGATAGAGAAATATTTTTTGTTTCAAATTTACAGCGCTCCAGTATAAAGCTTTGGGTTTTATACCCACCACGCCCTACGAGGTAAACAAATGCCGCCATAGTAGCTGCATTATTTACGTCGCTGCTGAAATAACTTCCAATAGAAATATAGGAATAGAAAATACGCAAAAGCTGCGTGCTGTGGCCACGATTCAATAACCAGTGAAAAGACGAAAGACAAATTGGATAAAGACAAATAAAGATAAATGAAATGAATACAAATCGGATTCCCTGACCAATTGTGGCATTGAAAATTAAAAGGAATTAAAGAGGATAATGCAGGGCATGAGAAAAAGACAAGGACTAAATTCGAGAAGCTGAGATATATCTTAGGTTAATGATCTTTTCATAAGATAGTTGGCTAGCACTAGGGTGGTCCACGAGTTTATAATGGTATGACTACTTGATAGCATTTCATAGCCTATCTGGCCTCTTGCGTGAATCAGCGATTCTTATATTTTATGTACAGACTTTTTATAAAAACTAGTAAAATTGGTTTTGAGGGTGGAACACCTTTCAGTTAAATTAAGAGATAGTGAAACAGTTCTGATAATAAATGAAATTGTAGTGCGATAGCAAGGAATGCTCACCAAGACCGACTGTCACGATATTGAATTCAGCTTTGGCAAAACCAAAATCATTTTCTGCTTTACAAACAAACTTATCGTCTCCTGCAACATTCGAGACGAGCAGCTTTCCGGAGGACAATCGAGCCACTCCGTCCCCCTTCTCTATTTCCTCTCCACGTTTGTCCATCCACGAGATGTAAGGCGCAGGGATACCCTTTGCCGAGCACTGTAGTGTGACGTTCTTCCCGAAATCAGCCTGGACGTTCCGCAGCTTGTTTTTCTCAATTACGGGCTGGGCTAAAAAGATGAGAGAACAACACAGTTGACGGCTATATTCAGGCTTCTACATACATTCAGTTTTATCTATTTTCGTGTTGATTCGTTTTTCTTGTTCACACTGCTCTGGGTAAATATGAGAACGGTATGAAAACGATGAAGCGTTCGCATTTCTTCACTCTCGATCAGATTATATCGATCAAGAGTATTATCATAACAATTCAGTTTCTGCGTTTTCGTCCTGATGAATCACAATCCTTTTTTGCGTTTTTAAAAGTCTTCGTTCTCAGATTGGAGCATTGTGAAGGCAAGGAAAGAAGAAATATATTGTTATCCATTTTCATATGAATTCGGCGCAGTGCGAGCAATGTTCGCATGGGAAGAAGCAGGATTTGGAAAACAAGCAGATGAATACAAACGGTCAAAGCATGTCTAATCTTTATGTGCATACAAGGAGCACAGCTTTATCTTGTTTATTCTTAAATTTCCATTGTGCTTTGGCGATTTTGAGCCTCAATATTCTTACACAATTTATTCTTATAAAGAAAAAAGAGTGTACATTATAATTACTTCCCAAAAGCTAAGAAAAATGCAGGGGCAAAGTCTGAAAGACCTCTCATCTCCCACCATTTTCAATCGCATGCCCTCGGGATATTTGCAATAGCATTTGGTTCAGGATAATTGTCTGTATTAATTTATTTTGACGGGGATGATGAAATAAAATTGTTAGGGTTAGAGATTGAATTCTCAGACTGACGCGTTGCGGTCGCACTACGAATCAGAAAATGAGCAATTCAAAACATCGTTAAGGCCTTCCGCTTGAAATAAAAAGTCTAGACTAATCAGAGTTTCTAGAAAGAAATATTTACGATCGTCCTTGTTTCGTTGTTTCTCCTTATCATGAGAAATTAATGGGGTCTGATTGAATTTAATTGGTATGCCAATGGGCAGGAAGTCCTCAGATACAAGGTTATGTTAGCTATTTCAAAACATCGCACACGCGTTCTTTTATTCGAAACCTAGCTTGGCTCCTGCCTACACGTATTTTTTTTATAAGAAACTCGTTTTAAGAAACCCAGACTCTCGAATGGCCAAAAATTTAAGAAACTCCAGTACTGGAAAAAAAATTACTGAGAAACTTTTATATTTTCTGTGTTCTGTTTTGTTCTAGTGTGGTGTAGAAATAGTTTTGGACAGGGGCACTCGTTTTTAGCGTTTTTGTCATCTCATTAAGCCTTCAAACCCAAAAACTCAATTTTTAGTTCAAAAAATTGTTCGGAAGTCAAGTATAATCAGGGCATTCTTAAGAAACTCTTAAGAAACTTTCAGTACTCAAAATCCCAAAAAATTAAGAAACTTTCAGTACTGGGCAAATTTTTTAGTTTCTTAAAAAAAAAATACGTGTAATAGTGAAGGAGAAAACAATTTAGTAAGGAGGAATAGAAACGATATGAAGAAAATGTTTTTACGATGATGAGGATGAAATAGAATACTAATAATATTTCACCCCAGATATGTTCAAAATAACAGATTCTGATAATAAGAATAGTTTAGAATTTCAAGAGATACAATCTCTTTTATAAGAATCTGTCTTATATCTTAGGACCATTATTTCAACATTGCACGAAAAGTTTCGTCTCAAGTTTCTTCACCCGCAAAACCTACTTTTTTTTAATTCGTTTTGATATGGAGAACTTATTTATCAACTCCGTTGATTAATACATTGGCAATAAGACGGCAATAATAACTTTGCTACCAGAAATGCCTTATTTTCAAAAATCGGGCCATTATCTTGCATTTCTGAAAGATGCCTTTGCTCAACGTAAAAAGAAAAAATACATAACCTTAACACAAAGTTCCACACATTCATTTAATAATCTCATCTAAACGATATTGTTACTTTTCGTCGTTTTCTTTTTCGTTCTTCTTAATTAGCTGCTGTAACTTTTGTTTTGTTATTTCAATAAAGTTATACCTGCCAAACTTGTAAAAGTACTGCTTGTTGGTTAAAAAGAAAAGAAAACATTACTTAATTTTTCCTTGAACTAGAACTAGAAGTTGATTTCAGGTAATTATTGTAAATGAAATGACCCGAATAGCAACTGTACCTAAAACCCTATAGATTAATACTCTGGTGCACCATCACTGAGCAACCCGATTCAATCACACATAATGCACCATCACCAACCGGGTGCAGAGACGAACCAATCCAGCCTCTTTGACAACTACACAGGACCAGCCGAAGGGGGGAGCTTCCCCGCAACAAGGACGACCATCCCAGTCCCGCCAGTGGATGGACTGCTAAGTAAGTTTGAGAAAAAGATAGCCTGCGTCACAGACACTGTACTTTGAAAAACTGTATACACTTCTGAAAGTGTTATATTCTGTACACAGGCTAGAAAAAGAAGGATTTCGAAATGTGATTTTCAAATTTGACTTTCAAAATCCTGCTTCTCAAACTTACTTCAAACCTCCTTTATTAGATCTCTTTAGATATCTACTGCAATGATCTGCAATGAACACTTCCATATCTCATGGGCTATAGTTCTCGATCTCCTAATCAGTGAGTTCCTCATTCAATAATGTACACAAAGGAACAAAGCAAATCATCGATGTATCCTTTGTGAAGGGATCGTGCAAAGCCTGTATTGCTTATCTGCAGACATCTATTATGGGGGAAACTCATAGCATAGACGACAAGCAGGAACTGTCTATAGGGCATTCGCATCTCTGAGACGTTTCACAAGGCCTCTTTATATCCATCGATGAAATACTATTGTTTATACCTAATTAGCTTAATTCGATTTGTTGCTTAGATATCTGAACTGATTAACATGCATGATAAGGCTACGCATGTCAACTAATCATCAATCAACGATTGCTTATCATTTTCGTGTCACACTTCGTGGCTTTTTCGATTGCATGTCTGTTTCAAAATCAACCAGCTTCATAGAATTATTACTAGTGAAAAATATCGGAATGTTAATTAATTGCTGAGTGACGTAATCGCATAATGTACCACTTTTTTATAAGTAGTTTTTGCTCAGAAGTTAAGATTTGAAGGCTTTAGCTACAGGGGTCAGCAGTCAGCGCTAGATCCCCAAAGGGGAATTAGTACAGCAAGTCCCCCGGAACTTATTGTTATTTATCATTACGTACCAGTTACAAAATATTAGAAAATCCTAGACTCTTAACATCAAACATTATTACACGCTTTCTTTTATAAATAAACGGTTCTTTTTCCGCGTAATCAGGCAACTTCAACAGGTTGAAGGTTAGCCGATGTGATATTTATAAGGATAATGTTAAAGGGACTTTTACTGCTAAAGAAGAATCACTTTTTCGAATACACTCTATCTTTCCGCTCAATTAGTGATTAACAGGCTAGTCTTATTGATTTTTTCAGTCAAACTTGCTATTCTCATGGAGGTTCCTGCAAATCAACTTGAGATATCATAAGTTTGCAGTAAACACTTTGACTTTTAACACTTTTATTGAATTCAGCGATGAATGTTTTGACACGAAATGACAATATAGAGTTATTATAGAATATAGGTGGTTTCAGAGGGGTAGATCAGTGGTTCTGATGAGACTCCCAAATTCCCAAGCGGAATGTTTTGAATTAAACTTTTAAAACTACAAAGTGGCCAAAAGAGGACCTAAGATGAGGAGCTGCGCTAGGTTCCTTGTAAACACGTGTAGACAAAAATATCGAAATACGACTTACATCCAACTAGCAGATGAGTGCTCGCAAAGCTGAGGCCTTCCGAGTTTTGAGCTATGCAGGTGTAGCTACCGGTGTCTTCCAATTTCGCTCGCAAAATGAACAGAGAGTTATCCAACAACAGAATTCGATTGTTATCCACAACATCCACTCCGTTCTTGTTCCAAGCAATCGTCGGTCGGGGATTTCCACTCGCAGTACAGTTCAAGGACACGGGGTAGCCCACAGCCGCAGAATATTCAGATTTCATCACTTTGGCTTCGGGTGGAGCTAAAAATGAAAAAACAGATGTCTAACTTACAATTTCAATACACTTTCCAATAAGCTCCTGGTGAAGTATAAATTCGTTGTGCACATGGTACTGATAACTAAATAAAAGGAGTAAGAAGCATTGTATATAAAGTATCGCACTGATAACCGAAGAGCAATGAAAAAGAGCTTAAGCAAGAAACGCCATAGATTTTTACTTGCTTAAAGAAGTTATAGCATTTCATACTTAAAATATGCCGTGTTTTATGGTGCAGACGCAAGGACAACCATGAAATTAGAAGTAAATCACTTATAACTTTTTCGATGACATTTTCCGAAGGTAATACTTCGGAAGTCGATTTGCGGACGTTTTTAGCAAATTTCGGACAAATATTCTGGGCACGTTAAAAGCTACATTTTCCCTAAATCCTATCTTAGTAATTTAAGTAATTTAAGTAATTCAAGCTTGGTGAGGCTAAGCTTATAAAATAAAGTAAACCTAAATGTAAGGCAGTGAAACTAATGAAAGAATAAGGTGTATGGGGGCAGTGTATTATGGCCTAGATTCAGAAGAAATTATGAGGTTTTAACGACGTTTTACTCATATTTTCAACTACTGTAGTACGATTCTCCTACGGGCAACATAATTTACGTATCCCTACACCCTATAAATCACTTTAGTTTATCCAACATCGTGGGATTTTCCTAGGAGTGGCAGCCATCAACAAGCTAATTTCCAAAGTATTTGGATTCACAATAAAAGTTAAACCACGTGTATTGATTTCCGTGGGACGACGACCACGGACATATTTTACCCTACAATACAGCATAGCCTCGCTTGCACGGGCCGCAAGTCAAAAAGTATACTTACTACGGTACTCGGCGATGGCAGAATCTTCCTTGACAGTATTGGGACGCAAACTCGAATAATCAGCTTTGCAAGTGTATTGGCCTTGGTCTGATGGCAATGCATCTGATATATACAACTCATTGGCAGGTCCACGCTGGATTCTCGGATTCATATCGAGTTTCTTATTGTCTTTCAGCCATGTAATCGCAGGCGCGTACTGACCAACTGTGTCACATGTTAGACTGAATGACTCTCCTTTGCGGAAGCCCTGGATCTTTGGATAAACTGCCACGACGGGATCATCTGAAATATAACAATGCATTTCTTTCAGCTTGTACTTTAACAATGTATAAAAACCCTGAGAAGCGTCTGTGCAGTGCTTTTGAGGTTACCATCAGTTCTTTGAGGGATACCGTCAGCACTGCGAAAGATGATCAATACTGTAGCTCAGTACTGTGAAGGAAGTTCAGTACTGTGGAGGATACCATCAGTACAGGAGGGATACCATCTGTAATGTCGAAGATGTTCAGTAGGGGGGGGGGGGGTCTCATCACTAGTGCCGCATGCCAGAATAAAGTTTCAAAGTTCTTAAAATTTTAGAGAAGTAGTTGTTGTGGCTGTAGAACAGTTTTCAGTGTAGCTTAGGGTACATTTTGAGATGCCACGTTGAATTTTGTAATTTGGGTATTTTATAGAGTCATGAGGTAGTTATTATTGCTGTGGGACCGTATTTCAGCGCATGCTTCGTGGCACTTGTTGCTTGATCCTATCACATAACCGCTTGACCTGGAGATAAAAGCTTCAAGTAAAATGATACCCGAAAAAGCAGGATTTGGAAAATATTTGCAGTGGAAAATCGAGATAAATTTTGTGAATGAATACGACAAAAGCAGGACTCTACCTTTGTAGGTGGGTCGAGTCCTGTTCGAGCAATGTTCTTTTTCACCGATATCCTGATCGGTTATTTTCAATGACCTGAAGTACACCATTACAAATCAAAACAATATCAAAATTATTGAGGGAATCAAATGCAAATGCAACTCACTGAAAACCTGAAGATGAAAGGACTCAACCGACTTTCCGCCAGAGTTCTCTGCGACACAAAAATACCAATTGCTGTCTTCAAGCTTTGCATCCGAGATTGAGACTTGCAAGTCGGTCGTTATTACGTAACGGTCGCTCGTAGTTATCTCCCGGTCGTTCTTAAACCACTTGATGGTTATTGGCTCCGTACTGAATGCCAGACATTGCAGGAAGATGCGTTCTCCGACCAAAGCTGTCTTATTGCCGATTTCTTCTATGATAGGAGGGGCAACTGCAACGATAAATACAGAGCGAATTACACGTTTGCCACAGAGCTCCTCATAACTTGTAACCATCTAAGGCACAGTCCGAAAACTATATTTACTAATGAACATAATTTGCAACAATGTTACAATGACTGGAGACAATTCGCAAGATTTTTATTGTTGATTATGAATCAGATTATGAATCGCTTCACAACGAAATTGAAACGATTCGTAAGGACTATGAAATTAGTCAATTGAGTAATGGCTTAATATCCTAAAGAACCTGGTTTATTTTCAATCGTTTATGATAAAAATTGAATTCATACAATTTTGGTGGCAATACATTAAGTTCTAGTGACAAGCGATACAAGAAATATATAAATTTGACTCGACAGTGGGTACAATAACAGACCCTTGAATTTTGCAATACAATCAGATTGCAACTTATCAAACTGAAAAGAAAATGTTGATGTCATAACACAGGATAGCACTGTCCTTGTGGATAGGCGATATTTTCCACCGCAATGGCAAAAGGGATTCCAGCCTTTTGATCGGTACAGAACTTTAGGATGGCGCAACATAATAACTACTAAAACCTTGCACCTGACACTAATAAGAGTTGTACGTTAAAAAGAGAACAAAAACATGACCCAGAGTTAGCTCGCTATTTTTTCGTTTTTCCTCGCCAGCCTCAACCTAAACTTGAAATAATTGAGATTAAAGGCGATGGTTTTACAGTCCCAGAAGTGGTTTTAGACATCATGAGAATTGCGTCTAATTTTGGAAGTACTGACAGGCTCGAGATTAGCTTAAAATGACGAAGTGATATTTTGGTTACACAACGGCTTAATTTTCTCCACAAACGCAGAACATTGTATAACACAATGTTCAATACTGATCCTATGAATTATGGATATATATACTGTAAATGCTTGCTTCCGTTTAAGTAAACACTGTCATCACCATCATCATAATCTTCATTTTTGACAAATGGTTTGATGTCATCTTTTAAGGATAGATATCTGGCCATGATGGTAGTGGCAGATTATCTCTTCGGTCTTGTTCTTCTTTATTGATATGTAATGCATAGGAAGTGTTTCAAGATGCCTATTTTTAAATCTTCAGAATGATATCCACACATCCTAAAGTCTTGAATTGGCGCTTCTCCTTATCATTTTTCAAAAAATTTCCGCCTATGAAATTCCTCTTCGACTTCCCTTCCCCCTCCATCCTATTTCATATTGAATTTGGTAACGAATTCCGAGCATGACAAGGGCTACATAATTAAATCTTTCAACCGACTAAGCTGATATCTAAATCAAAATAAGTGAAGTTGTTGCATTGCATTGCTATATCTATAATTACTCGGATAAATTCTAAGTTGTCCAGGTAAAGTGTATATGTTTACCTTTTCTCTTTCTGAAAACATTCTCGTGTCAAGGAGTTGATAGTCATACAAAAACCATCCGATCACATTGGTTCGAAATTTCAAGGCTGAAAGGTTCCTAACTTGTTATTTCTTTTATAATGATTTCGAAACATGTTTTACTGTAATTTGTTTCAACTATTAGAAGGTTTAACTTGTATCCCATATGACATATCTGCTTGCTGTCAATCAGCTTGTTTTGTAATTTTTTAGCAGTTTCGAGAATATTTCTTAAAATCCTTATTTTGAGCTAAAAATGGCGAGTCGGGTTTGTTTTTAACTTGTTGTTGCTCGTGCTCTTATAAAATTGTCATTATGAAGATAAATAGTGTAACTAAATTAGTCCAGTAGTCTATTCTATACCACAGTTGATCGGCCGTTATGATTAGCCCTGGAAAGGAACTTGATTGAGGAATTAATCATGAGAGAAATCGAAAAGCCAGAATTAAGGAACATAATGAAAATTTTGGCGAGAGTGCACTTTAGCGGGCAGGGTTTACTTGCACTATGAAAATTAAGGTTTCGTTAGGGCTTCGGTTTAGGTTTATTGGTTATCGAGTTAGGGCTCAGTTGAGGTTAGCGTTTGGCTTGAGCCTGGGGTTAGGGGTTTGGTTGAGACCAGAAAATTCAATTGAATCTTTTTGAAAGTAACTCCTGCACGCCAAAGTGCACGTGTACCGAAATACGAATTGTCGAACAAAAATCAGCAGAGCTCACCTCGCACCTTGACGGTAGTTGTTTTGGAGGCAACCCCCGCAACATTTTTGGCTGAGCAGGTGAACTTATTCGTTCCACCAAATGCATTCGGGGGTATCCACAGACTGGTATTAACAGACTGCACATACTTGGTTGGGTTGTCCAGGGGCACGCCATCTCTGCTCCAGGTAATACTGAATGCTACAGAGCTTGATACATAACAATACAACACCAAGTCCTGACCCATGAACCCATCATAATGCTCCTTCATAGAGACGACCGGCAGTGCTAGTGGAAGAAGCAATGGATAGAAATCAGGTTCAATATAATGAAATTATGAAATAATTCAAAGTGATATACACAACATAATTAAGTTTAGCAAAAGCTTTTGAATTGAGAAATAATTTCCAGTACTAAATGTTAAAGTAGTTAAATAGATATAAATGTTTCTTTTTCGTTATCATCTAACGACACAATCATATTCGTTTGTCCCTAGTGCCGGAATGTTGCGTTACAGCAGAAGATATGGTCAGTGGCCTAGCCAGAATATGTTGGAAAGTGGGGCATGATGATAATAGAGAGGGGCAAGCAGACCAAATAAGCCGATTCATTGCGAGTATAGCGAGTCAGTTTAGCTGGGGGTCTGGGGATGCGCTGTAAGCCAGTTTTGCGATGTTTGAGGTCCTGGAAACAGCTTTTATGCCCCCTTAAATACTAGTTAAAAGGCCAGGCGTTCAAGGTTAAGTAAGCCGTCATACATGCGTGTGGATTTTTTTTTGGAATTTCCATTTGAGCGTGGGAAAGTTCTTTGGGAGGTTCAACTTCAAAAGTGGGGCAGATAATCCCAAAATTGTGGCATTACCCCATTTACCGCCCCCCCCCCCTGGCTACGCTATTGGATAAAGTGCCCAACCATTAAAACCACTGGCTCGCAAAGAACGTCGCAAGCTATAAAACTTACCTGGCAGCTTGGGGTCGATAACTGTGGGTGAAATGCGGGCAAAGTCGCCCTTGTCGTCTATCCCAATAAACCTAAGGAGAAAGGAATCTCTCGGGGGGACGAATTCGATCACAAAACTGTCGTCGGTCAACGCATTTAGACTGATTGGGTATGTCTGTATCTTCTCCCCGTTCAACTTGAGAACTTCAACGAACTTCAAGAGGCCGAGATGAGGCTTGTCGCCTTTATTCTTCGAAGCGAACGATATGTGTAGAAAGTTTTTAGCATCTAAAAGATCAAAAGGAATTGACTAGAATCTACTTCATAGAAATACCAACCGAGACTTAATATTCCTTCACACGTATTGTCATATCTCGATAGTTGAGTCAGAGGAGGTTCACTCACAATATCATCCCAGCCTTCGCTTTTGTGCTGTGGAGGATTTTCATTAATGCGGAGGGATACCATCATCACTATGAAGGATATTCAGTAGTGTGGGAGGGAGACCACATGTATTGGGGAGATGATACGTAAGTTACTTGTGGTATCCCTCCACAGTGCTGAATATCTTCCACAGCACTGATGGTACTGGTACTTACTTCCTCCAAAGTACTCCGCAAATGTCCCCCAAGGTGGTGATGAGAGAATGAAAGATATCCAAGTTTGTTAATTATTTTCCAAAAAATGAAATTGAAACGAAAATAGTCTAGGAATATATTTCAAATGAAAATACCTTTTGAGTAAATTGACCATAAGTTACTTCGTTTATCAAAGCTTATTTCTCCTTTCACTCGTTATTTCCTCAAAAGTCTTTACGGATTTTTTAGCTTTTACAGAAGTCTGATTTAAAAGGTATAGTAATGCTCAAGTTGTCATTAAGAGGCCAAAATTCGGAGAATTTGCTAGCGAGACATATATCTTTCAAAATAAATTTCTTGATTTGCCAAGAAAAACTGAAAAAAGCAAACGCTTTCCTAAAAATCATGGGCATTCAAGGTGACTGATACATTAGTCACTAAGAAATGAAGTGTTTACAAAAGCAACGGGTAGAATGTCTTTAGTTCGAGTCCAACTCGTGCGATGTCATTTACTCGGTTGATTCGAGCCTTTCCTATTCCAAAAATCCACAAAAAGGAATATCTTACCCATAACAGGTCGATTGTCCAACTTCGTCGTGCTGACTCCAGCAGTTATCTTTTTGGTAGAGAAGCCGTAATTGACAAAGAAGCTGCTTTCACTCGAGACCCTCACGGTGTAATTACCAGTACTTTTAATCGTGATGTTCCACATGCCTGCTTGGGGGTGCTCCACTTTCGTCACAACCATATTTGGCTTGTTTATGATTTTCGACAATGTATTATGGCCAGCCTTCTCAACCTCGGGGTGTTTTAACTTCACTTCCACGTTGTCGTCGCCGACAGTAGAGACGAAAATGTTTTTAAGATGGCGATCCACGAGAAACGTGAAACTCCTCGCCTTCTTGCTGTTCGAGTCGACGGATAACAAATGTACCTTATCGGTCTGAACCGAGGCTTCGACGAATTTCAACGCGAGGCTGACATCCGATTTTTTGATACGGAGCACCTGCCCGGAGGAGTGCAAAGCGATGCGTTCGTACACTTGGTAGCCGATGTGGCTGGGAATGGCGCATTGCTCACCCAGCACAAAGACTATCTGACTCTGCTTCTCCGCCACTTTTTCCAACACTTTCTTGACAAGATAGTAGTCCGTGGCAGGGCCATTCGTGAATATGAATATATATGACCGCGGCTGGCTCACGGACAGTGCCCGCAAGACCGCACTCAGCGTTCGGGAGCCACATTCTTTATTTTTGTCCTTCGATAACCCGCGCAGAAATAGTTCGAACTCTTCGGGATTCGTAGTTACGAGCTCTGACGACGCATCTGCATAAGAAAAAAGTAATCGGCATTATTTCATAGATGAAATCCTGCATATTTAGGGGTCATATTTTCATACCAATGGCATTTCATAAATTTCCGTAAAACGGTATTTTGTCTTTATATAATGCTGTTCAATACCTCTTCACCTAATGATTAACACAGCTATACGCTCAAAAAAGCTCAATAACACTCTTCATGTGACCAAACAGTCTCGAAATTTCATCATGCTCAGTCGCAAAGGCCATGACGTCATCCCTAGCCTGGCAACTGACTGTGGAGGAGTGGGAAATGAGAGGATACAACCTCTGCCAAATAACGAGCGTGGGTCGTGTGACGTCATTTCACTTCACTGATCGAAAAGATCGAAATGTTATTCTCTTTCGTACCCTACGTATGCAGTATTAGCTGGCAACGGGGAATGATGGGGTAAGGTCGTAGGAATAAAGCAACAGGAACAACGAAATGAGAATATTTGGCAGAGGCTGTCTTGGTTCAACAAAGAAAAAATCCCTCCAAGATAGAGCCTCTGCGAAGGAGAGTGACATTTCAATCTGTTGAAGTACACTCGTTTTTTATCAGAAACCGTTTGTGAGATACCCTGGGGCCAGGTTTCGAAGAAAATTAGGAAACTTTGGGAGGAGATTTTGTTTTAGTCAAAAAAAGATAAGAAACCTTTTATTTTGTCTTTACCAGAAGGATGAAAAAACCGCAAGTTACCTCAGAATTCTGGCACAGACTTCTAACGTTTCTCACCTCTGATGGTATTTCTGTCTAGAATATTATGCAAGGGTGATATCTTATTCAGTGAGCCCCCACTGCTTTTTATATCAACACGAAACAAGAGAAAATAGATTTTCGGTTTAAGAAGCTTGCTTTAATTGGAGTCACAATAAAATAAGGAACTAGGAAACCTCAACCTAGTTCCTATCTTATTTTGCTGGGGTGAACGTTAAGGGAATCAATCTGGTACCTATATGAAGCATAGTTTGTTATGAAGGGAGAATGAGAGCATCAGGTTTAAAGTTGAGAGCGTTTGGTCAAAGGTTAAGAACTGGAAATCAGTCCAGCCAGACGAACATTAAACAGCTCTTAACAGATAAGATTGCTGTAAATCGCACACAATCAACTCGACAAAAGTGTTACTATCAAACTCTCTCTTACATCATTGCTTCCATTGTTTCTAAGTTTCATAATAAATTAATAACAATTATGCGTAAGGTGGAATCCGCCAGTGAATGGAGGTTCCTTTACAAAACATTAACCTTTAAAGATTAACTAGGTTTGAAGTGTGTCTGTGTGTGTGCATGGCTTACACTTATGCAAATCCAAACCCGTACTGTTTGACCGTTTGTTGGCACTGAGGAGTGGTTGTATTTGTGTTTCATATAGAGGCTTAACACTCATTTTTTATAAGAAACCAGGCTTATTCCAAGGCTATTTTCACACTGCTTCGTGTTCTTTTTTATCGGTTTTCATTTTGGTTCGTTTTAATCGTTTTTCCTATTCACATTGCTCCAGGTAAATATGAAAACACTACAAAAAATGAAGCGTTCACATTGCTCCGCTACGGGTTGGATTTTAACGATTAAAAGTATTACTATAATATTAAGTATCCATTTTTTCGTTTCCAGTGCTCAAACTGCGTTTTTGCGTTTTCAAACGTCTCCGTTTTCAGATTGGGACAGTACACACAAGGCGAAAACGGATAGTTTTTTATCCGTTTTTAATTTAATATGGAGCAGTGTAAACAGGGCCTTAAAAACCGGTTTTCTTAGCTTTCGGCCCAATTTTGGTACGAGATGTTTCTAAGCAAGTTCCTCATCTCTACGTTGTCTTTATTTCAAGGTCATATAAAAACGTGAGGTTTCACTTAATGAAATCACAAACTGTGCAAATCATTGCAGTGGAAGTACCAGACGAGAGGAGATGCGTTAGAATCTTGAAGAGCAACACAAAACACTTCTGAACTCCTCTGATTCCCATAAAATCTCAAACAAAAGTTTCTTCCCATTTTCCAAAATCTGGCCCTACAGTTACTAATGAAAAATAAGTGTACACCTACTTTATTATAAGTAACTAAGAAATCTTCCCAGTGCTTAAAGTTTCCTCGACATACGAGCAATGAACACTTATATATTATAGTTTCTTAAATGCATACATGTGTTAAGGTCATCTGAAGACAACCTCAATGTTACAACATAATTTTGTCTGCCATACCAGTGTGCTGTCAATCGACTTCTCATTATTTCTCAGTCTTATTGTTATTTCTCAAAATTGTTAAATGGAGTTGAAAAATAGTCAGCCTCAGTTTGTTCTTAGTTTATTCTTGAAAGTTGGCCTCGTGTTCTTAAAAGGGTGTACAATGCAGAACATTGTCATAAATTTAGTTTCTTCAGAGGCTATGCTTTTCATGAGTAATTCAAACTTGAGCGATACAATTTTCAGTTGTGGTGAAAAAGAAAGCAGACAAAAACAGAGCAATTGCAAACGCTTCACACGGAATTCTATCTATCTTCAAATCATAGCCCGTCTTTGGCTCGACTATTTTGAAAATAAAACAATACTATCAGATTTGATCTTTTTTAATTTTGACAAATAAATTTTTAACTAACTCACATAATTACTAGTGAACCACAAAAGTTCGAACAATTATTTTTCAATCAGCCATTCTTTCTCTGTTTTTACGACCAGACATCACGAAGCAAAACAACTTTTTCAAGGGGGTGGACACATTTCCTGACCGGCCTCCGATCAGGTAAAGTCAAAGACCAACCATCAACAACAATGGGCAATAAAAATCAAGATGTGTGCATTTTGGGTCTAGGTTATGCGATTTCCAGGCTAAATATAGGAGCAAGACGAATGCAAATATTTGGACGATTGAAACTAGAATAAATGTTGCGAAAACTTTGTTGTCCTTTTGTGGCTCTTTACACCAGCAATGTGCCTAATTTTGTAGGTGCAAAAGCAAAAGGTGAGACATTATGCTACACGTGGAGGGTGTGAACACTGGAGATGGGAAATTACGCTCTGGTGATGAGGCACCCCGTTTGAACCATAATATCCTACCTCCAGCGTTCGCATCCACCGCTAGGCCTATACGCTTTTTGATACGAAGTCGGTGTTAGGAACAATATCCGCAGGTGGAGAAAGTCCAGCCTTGTGGTAGTTTGCCAATTAAGGCAAAATCATCAAGATACTAAAATTTTGAAAATGTCTAGTTACTACACAAATGTTGATTTAGTACACTGTTCACTCCAATAAACAATAACAACAACAAGGAAATAAGCAACTGGTGAGTTGTAGAAAGTCTTGGCGAACGACCAAACAACCCAACGTACTTAAGTTATGCAATGCACTACAGAGTGGCGGGCAACTATGGTGTGCATGTACTTATAGATATTCGCAGTAGAGCTGCGAAGGAGTGAAGCTGGCAAGTAGGAGCTGATGATATATTAATTAAAACCCTCCAGGCGTGCAGCCTAGCAGCCGATCTCCTCCAACTCTGAAAAAGATATATTGGGCAAGAAAGATTGAAACGGACTCATTCGATGGAATGCAACCGAGTTGTTATAAATATATTTAATACTTTCATCGATGGTACTACCGCAGCCCCACTTGCAACTGTATCGATCGACCACAGTGTATTTCTGGCACTCTATTTTTATTTTCTGTTGCTTCTCTGTTTGTTCCCCTATACAGTTACCGAGCGAAAGTTTTTCTGAAAGAAGTGGTTCGACCAAGAAGCCAAATGAGCACTCTCTTAGCCTGTATTTTGGTGATATTACAGTTTACGACGTATCACTAAAATCGCACTTTAGAGCTCTGGGAACTAGCGACATCTTCCATGGCCTTGTTTTCTTGGTTTCACTGACAGCTTTTCCAAACCCTAGAGCCCTGTTTGCATTCTTGCTACCAAACATCATACTTTCATATAAAGAACTTATATAAGTTAGATCTTGGGCCGTAGACTACAGAAACATGTCTCGTAACAACTCCACCTCATGTTAAACTGGGCTTTTCTAAAAAACCAATATGAAAACGGATGATGGCTTATCTTTGGCCCGCTCTTAGAATTTGGGTCTCAAACTGTTCAGTTCAGGGTAAGAAAAGCATTATTAGACAACATGCGTTTCTGAGCTAATATCTACCCTCATCTCGTCTCCCTAACAACGCAAAATTCGACAACCTCGGCATCCTGATTCCTGCCCAGAGGGGATAAGCGGTATCTTGAAGTGTATGGCTATAATAATGCGAATGATATGCAGAGGAAACTCCCAATGCTATCTTTCGATTATCTGATCACAATTACGCGATAGCAGCAATCGCGGATGCCAATCCTAACCCAACCATGTGAAGGAAAGAAAGAGCGATAAGACAGAAGCTATTACGGTTATTCGTTGGAGTTTATCTTGTTTTCGATTACCACCCTGAGGAATATCTTCACAATACTTTTGGGGTGTTAGGTAGTGTGTGTTCAGCACTGTGGAGGATACCAACAGTATATTGGAGGGTGTTGTGGGGGGTTGTTCAGTTCTAGGCGTTCAGTACTGTGGAGTATTTCATCGATACAATGGGGGGGGGATACTGTCAGTAAATTGAAGGGTATACTGTGGTGGATACCATCAGTACATTAGAGGTTGTTCAGTACCGTCGGGGTTGTTTCAGCACTGTAGAGGATGCTCGTCACTGTCAGGGAATATTATAAGTACTATGGGTGATCTACATTGAAAGATGTTCAGAACCGTGGGAAATACCACGGTACATTTGACGTTGTTCAGTACTACAGGAGTACCATAAGTACTGTGAAGGATATCATTCAGTACTGTGGAGCATGTTTAGTACTCTGGAGGAAAAGCATCAGTACTGGGGGTGGATACCATCAGGACTGGGGAGGGTAGTCAGTGCCAAGGAGCAAAACCACAAACATTGTGGAGGTAATACCCACAGTCCTGCTTGTTCCCTTGAAAATTGTGTGTGAGACGGGCCAATAAAGTTCCAATTCGCAACAATTCTCACATCCAATGGAAAGAAAAGCATTATTAAGGTTACAAAACTTTAGCCTGAAAATAGAAGAATATTTAAACACAGAAAAGCTTTAAACCAAATTTACCCCAGGTACCTTCACTATGGAACCCCCCCCCCCCCCCTCTGTACAAATGTGAGTATTTGGAAATCTAATGCGTTGTGATAAGTGGGAATCGCATCCAACCACGATAGGCAAATGAATGAATGAGTGGAATGGATTCCTGTAAAACCAATTTGGGGCAGCCGCAATCTTATCTCGGTTGGCTCGGCGTTGATGTTTTTGGATAAGATGGTTTTCATGTCTACAAAGCTGGGTGTAGCGCAGGGTGATAAACCTTCGAAATCAAAACCAGGAATGGTTTATTTTTGCCGCGGTTAGTAATCGAAACGTTTAAGAGGAAATTCACACAGATGATAAGACACCACAGTAAAAATACGAGAGATAAGAAACCATCCATCTAATTGACATACGGTCCGATGCCCTTATTTGGAAAATTGTTTAGACACTTTCTTGCGCTGATTATTTTGACACCAACCCACAGCAATTTGATTGACAGATTTGAGCTTGTATCAAGTCCTTTCCATTCTTGCTAGGTACTTCATGTAGCTGTAATTTCGGACACGAAAGTGAACTATTTGTTTTAGTTTCGTTTGCACTATACCAATTCATAACGTTAACGGTACGAAGCCATACCGGATCGGCCTTACGTATACACTGAAAACTGATTCTAACTGGAATGAAATGAAAACTATTTGAAACGGTACGATTTGAAAACTGTATGAATCGTTTCGGTGTACGTGGGCCATTACATTCCGTTTAGAGAAACGTTAGCGCCTGGTTTCACACTGAAACCCGGTGTGACTTGGTACCATTTTCGTCTAGAAACGGTAGGTAGAGTGCAAACGGGGTCTTATACATTTTGAATTTTGGCTAGTTAGCGAGGGTTTGGAATTAATGGAGCTGGGATTCCAAATGTGTTTTTAAGAGTAAATGGGAGTAGTTGAGAAGTTAGACATGGATAAGTTGCAACAAGGAAAGCCCGAAGGAAAGTCAAGTTTGAACTGTTGCACTGTGAAAATAAACAATCATTGTTGTTGTCCACATGAAAGGCTGACAATGCCAACAACCGAAAAATAACAATAAACATCTCAAATATTTAACGTTGGTGATCGCACAGTGCAAAGATAAATGGAAACAGAGTATAAACACACTGAAGAGAGAGATGAGGGAAGCCCTAGCCGTAACCTTCTGCTGATCTCCGCTCGGGTGGCCTAACCTACAGCCTCCGCACTGTGGAGGAATTCCTTCAGTTCTGTACGGTGCTAATGGATTCCCTTTAAAGTACTGTATATTCTCAACAGTACTGATGGTATCCCTCCACAGTCCTGAATATCCTAAACATTACTAACATGGGGTGAACTGGCCCACAGGGAAGCCGAGGAATTTCCCGTTGGGCCCCTGCCAAAATGTGTTTTTAGTCTTCTTCGATAATGCAAGAGGAATAGCTATTGCTGCGAGCCCTGTACCCCTTAATTCTTCTGAATAGCATGCTGTGACAAGATCTGAATCCCTCGATTCGTAGCTAGGCGTTACCAATGCATGCCATTGACCCTTTTGGTCCTTTTGCCATCATTTTGCAAAACTCATCCTGTGCTTGTACTTCTCTATTACCATGTCGAACGAGAGTCTTTTAAGCACAATTTAGAATCCTCCGCCATTTTAAGGCCTCAGAAGATGGCAAAATCTCAGGAGCTTCCGGTGGCTACGCCCCTGGATCAACTGGGCAATCCAGCACCCCCAGACCCCTTGCTGCTGCTGTCAACGCCCCTCTTTCATTGCGTCCTTGGCCCCTCATCCTCAATATCCCAGTGTTCTATTTCAACTCCAGCCCGCCCCTGATTAATAATGATATCCCCCAGTGCTGATTGTATCCCCCACGGTACTTATGGTCCCTAACCAGTAGAACACCTTTAAATGTATCTAAAAGACTATATACACGCATTTTTTACAAACAACTGCTTTAAAAGCAAGTCAGTACTCGACAAGACAAAAGCTTAAGCAATGCCAGTACTGGATAGAGAAATGCTAAGCAATTTGAAAATTTCAGTTCTGACCCAATAGGCAATGAAAATCGTGCAGCAGCTATAGAAAAGTAGGTTATAGTGGATATAAGTACTCCATCACACTTTTGTATGCAATATACCAGCAACATTTGTTGTAAATTAACTTGTTAGATAGGACACTAAGAAACCAGTTTTAAGTAAAAAAACGCTAAGCAATTTTGAGTACTCAAGTGTGCCGGCTAGTTAAGCAATTTTAAGTACTGAGCTTGGGCCGAAAGTACTTATAAAAAATACGTGTAACCTAGCTCTACCTCTTGCTCTAAAAGTCTCTTAATTTTTAACCAACAATGTTCTATTTTCATATACTGTGAGTAATAAGTAATAAAATATTGTCAGATTATGATGAACACCAAAATAGATTCAAAAAGAAGCAGATGTTAAAAATCTTTCAGCAAGTTTAAATCAGGCAAAATTGGTTTTGAAAAATGGGTTTATGGGGTACCTTTTCCTGTTAAGTAATGCTTCTTAACTTAAAAAGCTCATTCAATATTTGCTGCTCTAGCACAAGGTTTCGTATAAACCAGTTTCGTAAAACAACGAGGATGTTCTTTTTGTCTAAAATGAATGAGAAGGTTAAATACTGAAACACACAAATATTGTATTAATGTAATCACCCAAATAATAGGGACGCTTTTTGATAGTATCATTGAAGAAAATACAAATGAAAATATTTTTCTACATGAAAATAACTTTGACAATGAAGGCTCCAGACACTTATCCTGAGGACACCCTCTTGCACGCTTTTTTATAAAGAACCTAGCTCAGGGCCTAGTTCTTTAAATTCCTTATTTTGAGACCTCTTTTGACCACTTTGTAGTCCTAGAAGTTTCTTAGTAGTTCCTCAATTTCAAGTGTTTATTTAGTAGATAGGAATAAGTATCGACGCAAGAAAAGCATTAAAATTCAACATTTTGCAATAAACTTGTTATAAGGAAACATGAAGCATATTATAACACAAATAAGCTTAGGCTAGGCCTATAAAACGTAAAATTTGGTAATAGTCATTAGAGAAGTTGCATATCTACACCAAATGAATATATATGTTCACGTTTTTCTATAAGAAACTTTGCTTGGGTCCTAGTACTAAAAGTTTCTTAATATTTCACTAGTTTCTAGTGCTAAAAGTTTCTTAAAAGTTTCTTATATTTAGATACGCACTTAACATCAAATTTTGCTCTTTTCCTTGCATATTTCTTGTATTAAAGTGAAACCCATCTACTGATACAAGTAGACTCAACATCCTGTGTTCCTCTAAAAAAACGTGTAGCAAACTTAAATCAAGCAAAAATATATTGTAAAATTGTAAATCTTATAAACTGGTTTCTCATACAAAAAATGTGTATGCAAAATTATAAAGTTCCTTAGTGATTTGACCTTTAGTAGTAAAAGTTCCTTAAGTTTTTCGACATTCTATGTACATGTAGGTTCCTTATAAAAGATGCTTTATAAAGAAAAGCGTGTAGCTAAGAATAATTTCATAAGAAGACGAGCGTAGATTTTAACAACAAGCTGAGAAAAAGCGGAGGCTAACCATCTTTAGGTCGGTTTCAAAATCTTATGAAATAACCATAAAATAATAATAATAAAAACAATATTAAGAAATAAATAGGTACCAAACTAGCAGATCGGCAGCACACGGACATGTTAGACGAGTCAAGAGAGTCAAAATATTCAAAAATGAACAAAACCGATAGCAATAAAAGGGCCTCTAAAGAATCGTCTAAGTAAGAACTAGCTAAAGAGTCGTTTCAGTAAAACAGGTTGAGAAAATTCTAGGCCATAAACGAAAGAATGTTTAGGAACAGCCGGCCTCAATCCATTTTATCTGGTTTCTTATAAGAAAGCAGCCAATAACCTAAAACATTCTACTCTAGGGCCTGCAACCCCAGGGTGCTTAAAGAGTGAATAATAAAGCATCTAAATCTCTTTTTGGAGGGGCCCATGGAGGAGCCAAACTAAGCACCAGGGGCCTGAAAAAGAGAGTTTGCAAGCTCAACCCCAAAAATGTGATCAGAATTAATTCTAGGTCCTAAACGAATTCGCAATTGTAAAAAAACTCATACTAGAAGCTTTTGGTCTTCAATATCGAAAAATTTAACTTTCAGTACTAAGCTAAATTTCTAGTTTCTTGAAAAACACGTTTATCGAAATGAAAATACGTTTATCGAAATGAAAATACGTTTATCGAAATGAAAATACGTTTATCGAAATGGAAACACGTCTATTAACATGACGAATTACGAAATAAACAATGAAATTTTCATCATAGATTTTCATTCTTTGCTTGAACACTTCCTTTTCAATGTTCAAGAGTCCTTGGGGAGGGGTGATAAAAAAGTACATTTCGGTATCCCTTTTCTTTATTTGCAATGATCGGTGTAGATTTCTATGGGTGGAAAAGTAGGGTTGGAATCACAAAGCACCGGAATTACATTTGAGCATTATTTCTTTTCAATAAGCAACCGAACTCACAGGTCCCATCCTCCGAGTTGCTAAGCATTTTTGCTAATAATCTAAAGATCTCTACCTAAAGGAAAGCGATCCAAGAAACTAATTGACTTCATCAAATGCTTTTTTGCTGAAAATCGTACCCTCGATCCACGTCTAGTTGCTTTATTGACAAGTTGCTTATTGAGAATAGTGTTCACATTTCTCGTAAATAAAAGGTCCTTTCCAGGCTTCATGAAATACAGTACATGGTCCCCTATTTGTTATGAATATTAACGATATTCTTCTAGTTTTAGTTTCGGATTGTTGGTTTAAATTAGCTGCTATAATAGCTACTTTCGCAACTTCAAATACTTAAACAAGTTACACACAAAAAACATTTCACGACAAATAAATAACGAAATATTCACAAAATACCCTTATCACCCTGAACACTGTATGCACATAAAAACTTATAAAAACAATCATTCTTAGAAGTTAGAAAAACAATCATTCTTAAAACTCAGAAAACAAGCATTCTTTCAAACAATAAGCGGATCTTACTTTAAGTATCCTATAATCCTTTACGCGTGGGATGAAGAATTAATTAGCAATTAATCATCGACGAATTGCTAATTGAAATTCATACTGCGATACAAAATTATTTACGGGTATTTGTACCAATACTACTACCAAGTTATAAAGCTCTTCTTAGAAACAAAAGTTCCCTTACTTATGTCAGTTCACTGTACAGAACTTTAAATAAATTTCAAAATTTGAAATAAAATTGAGTACAAAAACAAATCCTTGAGGATTGGAAAAACAAGGCCGATTAATGCGATTAATTCGCATTTTATATCAAAACTTGATAAAGATAAACATAACTTGGAATATTCATTTGCGATGCAAGGAATTCTTTTAGAAACGAATAATTTCATTCGTGGAGACATACGGAATCGCAATTTGCAATTCATTGTGTCGTGAAAACAATAAAATAATAAGTGAGATTTAAAAGTATTACCGTTTACAGGCGATTTATCTTTATTTTTGCTAACGTCTTCTTCCGGCTTTGTCTGCAATACCCCAATGGCGAAGAGGGCAAAAAACAAGGCACAAGCTGCCAGTTTGCGAGTCATGATCGACCTCGGATTATTCTAGACTAGGCCTGGCGGACTACGCTCTCCGTCTTGTGGGGAGGTTGTTGATGGTGGTCGGGTCTTATTTACAATTTTTCTTTGAATTGGTTACACACAAATTCCGCAGCTCAAAAGAGCTCAGGGGTGAAGCCTCCTCTCTCCTCGCATGTCAGCAGAGGAAACTGCTAACAATACCCTATCATCTCCAGCCCAGATATTATGTAATTTGGGTTTACAGGCTTTTCCAGGCAACAAAAGAGGGGTTGTGAACATTTATCATCCCCATTACACAGTTTAATCCAGGAATTCAATTATAAATAGTCCTTCCATGGTCAGACAAAACAAATAAATCGCGCCATTATCTATCCGGCGTGCATAACACGTTTTTTACTCCGCTAACTACTGCGTGAAGAGAAATATGAAGTAAAAGTAAACTCTTTTTATAAAACAAAAATGTGTATATGCATTCTTTTCTGTAAGCAATTTCAGCTCGAGCTCAGTACTAAAAATTTCTTTCCTGGAGGGCATACATTGAGTACTAAAAATTGCTATCTGATATATCTGTGTGCTGTCAATTAGCTTGTTTTGTAATTATTTGTCAGTCTCGTGGCTATTTCGCATAATTCTTAGACCCCGTTTACACGATGTCGGTACGACGCCGGTGCGATATGACGCCGGCGTGGGATCTTTTGTCTTTTGGCTACCCGTTTACACGATGTCGATATCATGCCGGCAAAAAAGGTGTGAAAACCCAGTTCGGTAGCCACACCGGTGCGATTTCATGCCGGTGTGTAAGCGACGTCGTGTAAACAGGCCACACCGGCGTGTTACCGAAACGATTTCAGTTCGCTTTCACTTCGAGGGCAAAATCAATCAAATCGAGGTTTGTGGTTTCTTAGTTCTCACCCAAAAGCGCGGGAATTATATTATCGTGAGATCAACAAATCAAAATGGCTGTCGATCGAATTCAAGCAATTTCTACGCTCTTGCAGATCAATATAGTTGTGATTTTGCAAACGATTACACAATACAAAAGACGAACAAATGAGTTATTAAATTTACTAGCTTCGGTTTCCTCAACAAGCGCACAGAAAGTGAGAAAGACGATGAAGAGACGCAGACCAAAACGATTTTGGACTAGGCCTGGGAGAACTGGAAAATGGTGGCAGAATTTTTTAGATAATGTTGTAATATATGTTGTAATGGTGGCATTTTCGTTTATATTTTTGTTATTATTTCTTTCTTCGAGCAAGCACTTCTTCAGGTTGCGATCTGTGTTTACATTTACGACTGTGATTTTTCCTTTCTTTTTGTTTGCCTCGTGTTTTGGCGCCTTTTTCTTTGGTAGTGCGCAAGCGCAAGATCAATGACGTCGTAGCTATTGTCTTTCCTAACCGAAACGATATCACACCGGCATCGTGTAAACGGGAGGCCAAAAATCACACACCGGCTTGGTTTCACACCGGTGTCATATCGCGCCGGCGTCGTACCGACATCGTGTAAACGGGGTCTTATATTGACCTTGAAATGGTCAGACTTGGTAAGTTCTTAAATTGTTCTTAATGAGGCTCGTTTTCTTATAAAATTGTTCTTATAAAAAAGAGTGTAGTGTGAACGGCCTTAGCATACTACAGGAGTTTCATTTAGTAAGGAGTTAGATAAACTTTTTTTTCTTTTTCTTTGAAGCATCCAAGCTCTCACGGGTATCTGGATATTTCCTACGAGAGCCACTTTTAACACATGTTACGTTATTTGACTAAGGTAGGGCTTGTGCACTCCAGATTTTTTTAGGACTTGTAGGGAATAACCAATACACGTATTTTTTTTAATAAGAAACTCGTTATAAGAAACCCAGACTCTCGAATGGCCAAAAATTTAAGAAACTCCAGTACTGGAAAAAAAATTACTGAGAAACTTTCATATTTTTGGTGAAATATAAGAGCTGCTATTTTCTGTGTTCTGTTTTGTTTTAGTGTGGTGTAGAAATAGTTTTGGAGAGGGGCACTCGTTTTTAGCGTTTTTGTCATCTCATTCAGCCTTCAAACCCAAAAACTTTAAGAGTTTTAACACAGAAATATGATCAGCATTGTTTACATGGTCTAAACCCATTTTCAAATTTAAGAAACTCTTAAGAAACTTTCAGTACTCAAAATCCCAAAAATTTAAGAAACTCTCAGTACTGGGCAAATTTTTTAGTTTCTTATAAAAAAATAGGTGTATACGGGAGTATTCACACGAGTATTTAGATTACATTCTTTTTTTCTATAACAACATCTTTAAAAGAACACGAGCCTAAAATTGGCCAAAACTTACGAACAAGGTAGGAACAAACCGAGGTTGATCATTTTTGGCTCACTATCAAAATTTTACGAGATAATTACAAGACTGAGAAAAAATTACAAAAAAGCTGATGTGTAGCACACAGATAATGTCAGATGGTTAAGAGAGTCAAACTTTTAAATAATTAACACTGCTGATAGCAAAAAAAGGTTCCCAATCATTGTAAAAGTAAGAACAATTTAAGAATATTTCAGGCTGAAAAAAGAGGAACATTTAAGAAAAGCCGGCTTCAAATCAATTCTACTGGTTCTTATAAAAAAAAAGTGTATCTACAATTTTGGGTAATCAAAGTTTTAGATTTCTTTTAGGATTTTAGGCAGGGCCGGATCCAAGGGGGGGCGTAAGGGGCGTACGCCCACCCTATTTTGGTAGAAAAACAATACAGTTAGCTTGATAATACCCTCTTTCTCTTACATTATCCTTTGATATGTGTGTTACGCCCCCCCTTTCTATGGGTGCTGGATCCGGCCCTGTTAGGGGCTACTCAAATGTTTTCTGGGGATCCTTGGGGTTTTCCAAAGTCGTTTTTGCACACCCTTTTTCATAACATTCAGTAAAATTGGTTTCGGGCTGGCTTTTCTTCAATATTTCTACAATTCCAGACTTATACTAATAATTTTTCCTACTTTTACAACGATTTGGAAGGCTGTTTTTGCAATCAGTTATGTTAATTGTTGCAAATTTTAAGTCTCTTGATCTGCCTCGCATATTAGTGCGCTGTCAATCTGCTTGATTTGTAATTATTTCTCAGTCTTATCAGGTTTTATGGTCGTTGCTTAGAATTATTACATAGAAAAAATTGTCAGCCTCGGTTTGTTCTAATCTTGTTCTTAAATGTTTGTAAAAATTCGAGGCTTGTGTTGTGACTAAATTGTTCTCATAAAATGGAGAGAGTGAACGAGTGCGTAGTTTCTGGCAGACTTCTGTCCTAGTCTCTCTTACACGCTTTTTTAAGGAACCTAGCTCAGGGCCTTGTTCTTCAAGTTCCTTATTTTGACTGCTTTGTAGACCTCTTTTGACTGCTTTGTAGTTTTGAAAGTAACTTAGTAGTTCCTCAATTTCAAATTCTCATTTAGTGGATAGGAATTAGTACTGTCCCAAGAAATAGGTTAAAATTCAAAATTTTACATTTGTGCTCGACAATCCAGAGTGTGCTAAAGCCTACAGTGAGAATTGCTTTCGAATTATTGGCAGAGCAAGATCCACATTTCACTTAGGTATTTTGGAATCAGTCTACATAAAAACCAGGGATCCCCTATTGTGTAGACAGAAAGAGTTCGTTTTCGCCTTAGGACTCTTAAAGTAATCCTATTGGTCAGCTCACTGTATCGTGGGTGTTGATTGGTTTTCCTACACTATACCAATCATTCACCTCTTTTCTGATTGGCCTATTTCGATCCACCTCTGGGTATATAATCAGTTAGGTTTCTGTTTCGTTCTCTTTCTGACGTAAGAAACAAACAAAAGACATGCAAATTGGTGACACCCTGTTAAAAGTATTCTAAATTACATATAAATTTATATATTTTCTCTACTTACTTATGTATAGGCTGATGTAGTATGTGTATAAAAAAAATCAAATGAATTAATGATTGTGTCAGACAGGAGAGGAAAGTTGGAAATATTTGACAATTCAACACAAATGACAGCGGAAAAGGCTAACAAAGCATTGTAAAAGTCGTAAAAGTAAGAAAAAGTTATGAACATTTCAGCCTGAAAATGGAACAAAATTTTAGAACAGACACCTTCTGATCAAATTACTAGTTCTTGCATAAAAAAGAATGTACTAGAAGTAACACTCAACGTGAGGTTTCACTTCAAAATCTCACCCATATCCAAATTACATTCTTTTCTTTTTATAAGAGACAGGAAAATTGGTTTGAAGCTGGCTGTTTTAAATATTCTTCTTTTCTCCGTCTGAAATGTTCTTAAATTCTTCTTATTTTATGATGCTTTTAAAGTCTGTTTTTGCTATCAGTTGTAGCAGGCCCGTAGGAAGCGGGGGGGGCAGGGGGGGCATTTGCCCCCCAATAATCCTGAAATTCAATTGTTCACAGCATGTTCCCTGGTCTTCCTTTTGTTCTCTAACAATGGTTGCCCCCCCCCCCCCAATAATTCTACCCAAGCTACAGCGCTGGTTGTAGTAATTGCTGCAATTGATCCTTTCCTTGCTTATTAGACATGTATTAAATCTTTTTTGTAAAGGCAAGGCAAAAAAGTGTATACACTCTTTTCGAAAAAATCCTTGCAAATTTCCTTCTTTAGTGAAGATCTGGCCCTACGTTGAAGATCTGGAACTACGGTTTCTTAGAAAAATGAGCACAGTCTCTATTAAATTTTGCGTAGACAACTCAAATCTACCCTCAAGCTAAGCAGTTTCAAAACTGAGCCTTGGCTGAACTCGCCCATAAAAATACATGTAGAGCCCAGAAGTTGGTTGTAACCTTATCGTTCCAGAACAGGGGCTTTTGAACATTCCAGAACATTCCAGAACAGACGCAAGTGAAGTAAGCATGCGCAGTGAACAAACGCAGTGCGTGACAAACTCACTGCGCATGCTTACCTCACTTGCGTCTGCGTCTGTTTCACTAGTGTAAAACAGGCTTTATGGGTAATCTCAAATCTGAGTGTTTTCAATGAGGGAATTTTATGAAGTTTTTTAACCCCAAAAACTTATTTTTCCTTTACTTCCTCTTGATAAGAAAACAAGAGGTTCGACCCAATGCGAATTATTCCAGAAAAATTACCTGAATAGATGAGAATAGTATACTGTGCCAATGAAGGGTGTTGAGGGTTTTTAAGTCTCCTTTTAAGTAAAAACAGCATAAAACTTTGCATAACTACTTGAATACAAACAATACATCCTATATGTAAGTTTCCTACCTCTTTTGAAATGGTTTCTTACAAACATGTGTTTATCATCAAGGCCCTCTCAAATGATGCCACCGAAATTGTGATTGATTAATTTGAATTTATACAAACAACAAAACTTACGATTGACTTATAACATTACAAATATTTTCCTGTGTATCGAAGACAGACCGAAGTAACAATGGATGACGCAGTTTATCCGCGCGATAAATGCACCGCAGGCACCGCGCCCAACGCGGGACCTCTATGGATCATTCTGATATTGGCAGAAGGCCATGACGCGATTACAAAGATTACCTCGGCAACCGCAACCGGAAGGGCCGATGATTGGGCAAACAAGCCAATTGAAGTCTCGTTAAACATTTCCAAGACTTTTATGAGAGGCCTATGATAATACCTTTATCACATTACATAATTATTTCTTATCACAAAAAAGAAATATAACTTAATTCCAAGTTCAGTACAACGATAAACCTTTTTGTGAAGAGGTCTACTTGAGGAGCGCTGCATAAATCTTATATTTTTCTCTATAATTGACAAGAACTATGGGAGACATGTTGTACACTCTTTTTTTATAAGAATAAATTTTATATGAATAATGAGGCTCAAAATCGGTGAGATTTAGGAATATTTTAAGAATATTGCGAGGCTCAGATCTTATGGAAACAAAATCTAGTCCTCCTGTTTCACAGGAAATAAGGATTTTGTTCTGTTACTGTAGCCACCATATTTGTAATACTGTAGGTTAATGACAATGATAATAATTTATTTCTATATCCGTGTTTTCTGCCGTAAAGAATAATTTAAGAATATTCCGAGGCTCAAAGTAGCAAAAAATTAAGAATATTGATGCTCAGAAAAAAATTAAGTATGTTTATAGAAAAAGGGTGTATTGTTCTTTTCCCCTAATTTCACATGCGAGTTTCTTATAGCGTGGTTCTTTATTTAATTTCAAATTAAATAACGAGCATCAAGATTTTGAGAAGCTGTTTACTTTTAACATTTAAGTTTTGAAGTACTTTTTGAAATGAAATTGAATGAATGAATTGTTGAAAATAATTTTTTTTCTAAAAAGTAAGAGCAATCGAGGATGACCAGTCGAAAACTTAAAATAACAGATTATCTGTGAAATTTACTAATAAATAGATCCACAACTTAAACTCACCATTTTGAAATGACTCGACATCGGGTTGATTGTCTCGCGAACGACCAGACCTTTCTCTCGTCGACAGTTTCTTGGACAGAACTCGCTGGAAACTTTGCGACGTTTTGGCATGGCTCAAGTTGTGAGGATTGCTCCCTGGCAAGGCAATAAGCAAATTTACACTCGACGCAACGGATCTTTCAACCGCACTGCTAGCACAACAGACAACGAATATTAGGCTTATAGGCCTAAAATGGCCAAGATTGAGAATCTGCACCATCGTGTTGGACTGGCAGAGAGAAATGGTCATTTATTCCACATCGAATGACCTCGATGTTTGTGAAAGTACAAGACTCATAGAATCAACTCATTATCCTTTCTGGGTAAGCTCGACTATCCACGCATTAATTTTGCCAATCAGAATGGCGCACAGGTTCCATGAAGGACAGTGATTTACCTCCTGGATTTAATTATGAAATATGAGCCGCCTCTCTGGATTGATTGTATTTATTTCATCTGTCAACGCTCGGCTTTTTTCTCGCGTCCTTTTCACTCCAGAAAATGATATCTTGATATTAGTTCAGGGATCTGAAGTTTATCGAATTTATTTGTGAGGACGAAAAGAATGTTCCGGGCAGACTTCAAGCCCGCGAACCCTCTAATTTGGCGCATGTTGGTTCTACCCACTGCCCAGATGCTCAAATGAGCGGTCGTTGGTTCGAGTCCTGCCCAGCTTATTTTTCTCTTCCATTCCCACTTCGATTGATTTTTTTGTTGGCTGACGGAAGTAAAAACACCTTGTATGAAGAGGGATGCAATCCAAATCTTTCACAAATCTTTCACTTTTTTATAAATAACTACTTTATAAGCAAGTCAGTACTCGGCAAGCCAAAAAGCTAAGCAATCTCAGTACTGGATTGAAGACTGATAAGCAATTCGAAAACTCTTTATTTCAGTACTTATCAGGAAATGTGAACGAGCACCCTCTTATTACAGAAATGACTTGTGCAAGCGTTGTAGTCCAGCAGCTACGGGGTCAAAAGTAGGTGTACACTGGAAATTTTTACGGGCAATTTAATTTTTGGTTTTAAACATACCTTACACCTTGCTGATGATGATTGATCAGGTTGGAGTTCTTCAAATTACTTCAGTGGCTCATCCGACCAAATTTTAGTCAGAGCAGTTTTAGGCCTATTTTAGGCCAAGACCGCCATTTTGTTTCATGTTAAATTTCGATATTTCTGATGATAAAGCGTTTACAATGGTGAAAGAGACATCATTATCTTTCCTTTGATGAGAGCTTTTGAATGATATATGATTTATCCACATTCGCTGACGTAAGCAAAATCTAACATCTATGACGTCATCAATATTGATGACGTCATATCTAAAAAATCCATTTATTTGTTTGCTCAAAAGGGCTTTTCTAACACTCTAAAGGTGGATTAGCTGTAAAAAAGTAAATTCTTTCATCGAAAATGTAGTTTACCCCTATAAATTCATTTATAAAGGGGGCACATACCCCCCTCATACTAAGAGTCTAAAAACCTGATAGTATTAGGGTTGAACTTAAGCTCGATCCGCATTGCTGTGCTTGCAAATATCTTGTTTGAAAATAAGAAATGAGGAGAAATTAAAGGCATACACCACAGAGGCGTGATGGGTAGTTGCTTTTCCAGAGAACTCTGGAATGGAAGGTATGATTGATTTTTATAAGACTTCTTAAGAATTTGAATCGCACTTTTTCTCTGAAAAACTCAAACGTCCCTTAGAAAGCCCAATGAAAACAAAACAGCAAAGTATATATAGTGTGTATATCTAAGCACGGCAGTGATAGAAAATCTGTTTGAACCCTGCTGAAATCAGGGTACCATCTTTACTGGTAACGATTACACAAGCGCTTTCGATGGTGAGGGGAAAGTGGGGGCCTTGGAAGCTTTGAAGGAAAACGTTTTACAGCATGTTTTTCTGAATATTGGAAATTAATTTTGAATTTGACGTTGATCTATTGAGATAATCCAGGAGTTGGTCTGCAACCTATATAGTATGAAATTACTTTCAGATGTAAACGAGGCCAGATACAAAACATTTTGCCCCTCTAAAGGAAAGATACCTGAACCCCAAAAGCTTCCATCAACAAGTGATGAGCTCCTGCAGCATGGCAAATGTATCTTCTTCGTCACCTGCACCGTCAAGCTCGCATTAGAACAGAACCCTGGAATTCCATGGCCACAAGGTTATGGTTGGGAAATCACCGCTGATGGTGGATTGAATGTAGTATGGATGACGCAAAGCCAGCACCAGATTCCATTCGAGATTGTGTTGCTTCTAACTGCATAAAGAATAAGCGCCGCACCGAGAACTGTTTTTGGGTTTCCCACGAACTCAAATGAAATGAAGATTTTGATAAAGACAGATACGAAGAAGCAGCTGAGGAAGATTGAGATTCGGGGGAATGATAAAGAAATCCTAAGGAGAATATTCAGTTTGTGCTTTCGGTTCGTAGATGAAAACAACGCGTTTCTGAAGCGCTGACATGCACTGCAGTGCTTAGGTATACACACTACATACTTTGTTGTTTTGTTTTCATTGGGCTTTCTAAGGGACGTTTGGGTTTTTTCAAAGAGAATAAGTGCGATTCCAATTCTGAAGAAATCTCATAAAACCAACCTCCCATCCAAGAGTTCCCTGAAAAAACTGCAGTAGAATCTTGATAACTCGTACATGCGATAACTCGAACTCTCGCTAACTCCAATAGATTTGGCATTCCCCCTGAACCTTCAACACTACTTAAATATGAATATACCCCCGATAACTCGAACAATTTTTTATACCCGCTGCGGCTATTTTCTCTCGATAACTTGAAATTTTTGTGCCAAAGTACTAAAAAAACCATGACAACGATATTTTAATCACAAACTCTTCATTGAATCAAGCAGTTTTTTTTAGATAGAGACAAAGTTCTTATGTCCAATGACTGCAAGGCTGCATGCCACAATTAAACCCTTTCCATTCCCCTGATTTCACTTCTTTCCAGTGACTTTGGCAACGCACTTAGCTTCCGACTGACTTCGAAGAAAGTAGAACATTGTTTTAGAAAAACGGCTAGTATCTCTTTTCTTCAAGTGTCCCACAAAATCTGTATATTTCAGGACACAAACAGCATACTTATCTAGAGGGTTTTCAGGTTCAGAGCGAACATTCAGATAATAATTTTGCTTTGACGTCCAAATCTCCTTATACACATGGTGTCCTGTGATGTGTGTTTCGACAGTGATAGTAGTTGTGATGTAGATTGGCAGTTCATTTTGTACAGCAATAGTTTTCAGTGAAAAACTTTCAAGTTCATGTTGCATTATCGCTCCGTTTCGCTATTAAGATAAGATATTATTGTTGTTGTTGTTTTTCTCTTCATAAAATCCCGATAACTCGAATTATAGGCTGATTTTCTAAAAAGTTCGAGTAAATTCGATAGCTCGAACTATTTTGATTGTCCCTTGCATGTTCGAGTTATCGGGATTCTACTGTATTACCTATCACGCCCCTGTGGTATATGCTTTTAATTTCTCATCCCTCCCATTTTCCAATTTTCAAACAAGATATTTGCAAGCACAGCAGGGTGGATCGAGCTTAAGTTCAACCCTAATACTATCAGGTTTTTTAGACTCTTAGTATGAGGGGGGTATGTGCCCCCTTTATAAATGAATTTATAGGGGTAAACTACATTTTCGATGAAAAAATTTACTTTTTTACAGCTAATCTACCTTTAGAGTGTTAGAAAAGCCCTTTTGAGCAAACATAAATGGATTTTTTTTAGATATGACGTCATCAATATTGATGACGTCATAGATATTAGATTTTGCTTACGTCAGCAAATATGGATAAATCATATATCTTTCGAAAGCTCTCATCAAGAGAAAGCTAATGATGTCTCTTGCACCATTGTAAATGCTTTATCATCAGGAATATCGACATTTAACATGAAACAAAATGGCGGTCTTGGCCTAAAATAGGCCTAAAACTGCTCTGACTAAAATTTGGTCGGATGAGCCACTGAAGTAATTTGAAGACCTCCAACCTGATCAATCATCATCAGCAAGGTGTAAGGTATGTTTAAAACCAAAAATTAAATTGCCCGCAAAAATTTCCAGTGTGATTCCCCGTAGCGTCTTGACTATAGCTTCAATACTTGTTAACTTTCAATACTTACAAACTATCGAATAGTTTCAGTTCGGTTAGGTACAAGCAGTAATTTTGATAATTAACAATATGTAGTGGTATTATCACCTTGCTGCATCGTATGATCATCAAGTCATTAAAATAATCTGCTTGTTTCTTCATCTTCCATTTATCGTGCCTTCCTACGCGTATATGGCCCTATATTTACCTTTTTCTAATCTATGTCTGAAAAAACACGAACAAAAAGTTAAGCAATTGCTAAGTAATTTTTAGTACCCAAATTGGCATTCCAGCTAAGCAATTTTGACAACTGAGCCCGAGCTGACATTGCTTAAAAAAGAAAATGCTTGTACTGCTTCTTCTAAAGTTAACTTCGCAACCCTATCCATTGGTGGGACTGAGATGGTCTTCCTGGTTTGTGAAAGTCGTCACCCTTGGGCAGGTCTAGTATACACGCTTTTTTATAAGGAGCTCTTTATAAGGCACCTACATATAGAATGTATAAAAACTTAGGGAACTTCTACTACTAAAGGTCAAATCGCTGATGAAGTCTTTGTTGAATATATTCATCTTTCCTTGATATTTACAATCAGGAAGCCGGTTTTATTGACTTCTGGCCAAACTAAAAAGCCAATAAAAAGCAGTCAAAATCACCGTACTCACTGGGTGTTTGCAAACCAACTTGAGAAATTTCCGTTTTAACTAAATTCATACCCAATTTCAATGCTTTTCTTGCATCGGTATTTATTCCTATCCACTAAGTTAGCACTTGAAATACACTCTTTTTTATAAGAACAATTTTATAAGAACACAAGCCTCAAATTTTGCCACATCTTAAGAACAATTCAAGAACAAACCGAGGCTGACCATTTCAAGGTCAATATAAGAATCATACGAAATAACCAAGAGAATGACAAAAACAAGCAAATAGACAACACACAGATATGTATACCAGATGGTCAAGAGAGTCCACATTTGAAACCAATTATCACAAATGATAGCAAAAACTGGCTTCGTAAAATTGAAGAAAATTTCAGGCTGAAAATTTAAGAACAGCCAGCTTAGAATCAAATTTACTTGTTCTTATAAAAAAAGAGTGTAATCCTGATACCAGAGTGTCTTAGCTTAATAGAGTGATTACTTGCGTGGGTTTTGTGAATGAATAAATCTTAACGATTGCCTGATTGCATTTATTTCAATCGAATGTCTCGGGGGGGGGGGGTACCTCTTGGGGTCCAGTGATAGGGATGTGCCATTTTGAAAAAAATATTGGGGCCATAATTTTGTGTCGCAAATTGAAAAAAGGGACCCATAATTCCGTGTCACGGAATATAAAAAAGAAACAAAATCTCAGTAGGTACCACATAATTTGATCTAAATGAGCCTAAATATTTCTAAATTAAAGTCCCATACCACACATCAGTATAAACGATGTGTTATTCTTCTTCTTTGGGTTGATCTACGATCACCACATTTCTCTTGTCTTTATTTTTCTCAAAATTCATACCCATAATTCCGGGTGCAACCGACTATCAAAAGAAAATGTACACTCATAATTCAGTATTTGATTTCAAAAATGTACCCCTAAAAATGGCACATCCCCACTACCATATCCTTGTTAAGATACACCCGAGTCGAATGTATCTGATTCCTCGATCTCTCATCTTTCTTCTGCCTTTGTTTAGGCCTATTTTTGAATAATACAGACTCTGGAATTTCGGCCAGAGAATGAGTTCCAAGAAATCCACCCTCGAATGACACTCCTCATCCACAAGAAATTTTCACCACCATATGCCTTAGCAGTGGTGTAGAGCTAGAATAATAACTAGGGGGGCTCATTTTGAGTTATAGTAGATGGGCCTCTTGAAATGACGTAAGTCATTGCCTAAAACAGCTTGGGGTCTAGGGGGCGCTGTGAGTCCCCAGGTCCAGGGCAGAGCCCTGGCTGGGGTCCAGGGGGCGGTGCCCCCGGGAGCTCTTGAGATTTGCTCATTTCTAATGCCGTAGAATGGCTTACAATACTGCAAATTCTTTTTTCGTTCAGTAATACAAAAACAAAAAAAACACAAGGAACAGATTAATATCCCCAGGATGAACAGAAAATGAGAGTCTACAAAGCACTCTTGAATAACTAAGTTACGGTTACATGGACAAATAGTGTCATAGCTTAGCTTTAACAGATATCAATAAGTGATTTATTGACAGAGCTCAACAGGTTGTCTGTTCCAAACTATAGAAGTATTTGGTAAGAGCTTAAAGCATGAAATTAAATAAGAGGTCTTGGGAAAGAGCACCATTAAATCATAGCATACTAACATCTCTCAAACCTTCTCCCTCAAATCTTCAAAACATGGGTTTGAAAGAACTTGGTGTGTTATAATTTCATCGTTCTTTTGTCTCTCACATCTCACTTAATGATTTGTACATATACATATTTGTTTCTTGCCCAAATCCTTCTTATGGGTTAAAAATGTTGTAGCAAATGTACAGTATCTTCAGGGATGGGTGGTCGAAAGTTGAATGGTTAACTGCACTTTGAAAACTAGCGTATCTATGATGGTTGATTTACTAGAAGTATAACATTTCATGATGGAATTGATGAGATCAATGAAAAAGATTTGATTTTTTAAAAAACATTTTTTTAACTCTGAAAATAACTAGGGGGGCTATAGCCCCCCCCCCCCAATCGAGAAAAAAATAACTAGGGGGGCTGCGCCCCCCTGAGCCCACCCAGCTCTACACCACTGTGCCTTAGCTGCAATTAACATCAGCTTATCACTTCATTACCTGAATCTTGCACCAGCATTTCATGAGGCGGTGACGCAGCTTATTATTTTTTAAGGAACCTTACCTGAAGCTCTTATACACGCATTTTTTATTACCAACTTCTTTATTAGCAAGTCAGTTAGTAATCGACAAGACAAAAACTTAACCAATTCCAGTACTGGATAGAGGAAGAGGAATGCTAAGCAATTTCAAAATTTTTGTGAAAATCGTGCAGCAGCTATAGAGAAGTAGGTCGTAGTTGATATTAGTACTCTGGCACACTTTTGCTTGCAAGATAATATTTACATTACAATACATACAAGCTAAGTAATTGCTAAGAAATTTTGAGTACTCAAATTTGCCCTCTAGCAAAGCAATTTTTAGTAATGTAGCTCGAGCAGTGGCGTCGCCACGGGGTGGACTGTTTCCCAGAGGTCAATTTTCTAATTCACTGAAATCCGTTTAGAAAAATTGAAGGGTGGGGGAGGGGGTAAGGCACCCTGAACCCTTTGCTGAAAGACAAGTAAAGCAAGACCAGAAGTGACATAACATTGTGTGATATCATATAGAAATGTGGTTATCATCATTACACCATTATTGCAGTCGTATTCGCAGTCATATTGACGTCATTGTCAGTTTTCCATTGTTAGCATGAGAAATATACATGCAGACCTAACAGAAACGGCTTGCAGAAAGGGTGCTGCCTACTTTCTCTGAGCTTCTGAATGGCGTGGTCGACGAAAATTTCCGGGGGGCTCCGCCCCCCAGCCCCCACGTCCACCCCAGTATATTTGGGCTGGCGACGCCCCTGAGCTCGAGTATAAATTGCTTATAATAAAATGCGTGTACCATTAGTTCATCAAATTGCCATTGTTTGCTAATATAATCGTATTGCAAAAGTATATTTATTGTACTGCTTATAAGTAATAAAAGGAGGGCTAACCTAGCTAGTCTGAAGAGTTGAGAAAGTGCACACCCAAGATAATTTTCTCTACTAAGAAGTGCACACTTAGAAAAGTAACATTGGGACTCAAAACAATTTTAGATAGGGGCAAAATCGCGCTCATATCATGTTTGAAACTCGAGTGACATCAACAGATTGCGTGCGCATCATGGTGAATCTGGAAGAGGTCCAATCAACAATGTGCATCAGAAGTACAGACCCAGATTAGGAAAGCCGCAAATACAGTTTGCGTTCCAGTTTTCCAGGGTGCCTTCTATGTTAAGTCCATGACGAAACAGGGGCTGAACAAAATGGAAAATGGGCCGATTCGATTGGCAGCGCACATACCCCCTCTCTTCACGCTCTGGTACCCAGGTTATTCGAAAATGAAAGATACTATAAGCTCGTTTCATGTCTTTGCATGGCACAAGAGATCCTTCTTAGAGACTTAGCTACTAATAGAGACCTACAAATTTAGTAAGTCAAAATGACTTTTAAAATCTCAAAGATGCACCCATTTGCAAGGATTTATGGTATAATTCGAAAGGAGGCTTACTTTCTTGAAGAGTATTGAAATTGTAATTCGTGTAAAATACATATGACAGAAACAGTTTTTCGGGTTTTTGCTAGAATGAATAGAACAGAAATCAGAAAGGATGTTGCCAGCGTTTTATGGAGGTTTGAGGGACGTGGCTCCCAATCTTTGGATTTGAAAATGATTTAAAGAATTAAAAAAATTAAAATTGCATTGTAAGGCAAGCAACCGTAAACTGTCAGCTATTGGATGATACCGTAAGACTGTTGTTTTCCCGACCGAAAACCTTAGGTGGTTCTAATTTTTTTCTAATTTGAGAAATAGAATTATCTTTTGAGAATGGAAAAATGACCCGAGAATGGTTTGAACAAACGATCACTGATTAGGTACTTTTTCGACTGCCCCGACTCAATGCGCCGAATCCGTGGTTATACGTTCGAGCCTTCTCTCTCGTATTATTTCTTAATTCACACAAATCAATCTCGATTGAAATAAAAATCTGGAAACATACGAAAACAACATTTAATGAAAGGACTAGCCCGTGGCAATCGCATCTCACACCTGTCAGAATTTATTCTAAAAGATTAACTCGTCTGAATTATTCACACTTTACTTTCATTATGCTCTGCACCACCAATCAGCAAATGCAGAGATGGACCTTCACAGTTCTCGGACAGCTGCACTAATTTCCACCCGAAAGGTGATGTCAACAACAGGGGGCCATTGCAATCTGATGGGGGTATAAAAGCATAAAATTGGCCCGGGATGTGGCGCTCATGTAGGTCGGTTTCTAGTCGAGAAGTACATGGGTTCGATTTTTCAGTCCAATCCCTTTTAAGTGGGTATCGAAACTAAAAAATGGCTTTGAGAAGCTTTTTCCATAAAGATGGGTATAACAGTCTTTGGATGGTACAAAACTTCAATATAGCCAGAAATATCGGAAGCATAGCGAAACGAACGCATAGATTACTTAAGCTTTTCGTCTGACACTCAACAGGGTAATGCGTCAGAAACCCTCTTCCTCGGGCATCGCAACTACCAATCAATGAATAGGACCGTCAAGCAATAGTCTGCGTGAATCATATGGTGCAGATTGAGATTGAAAGTTTGTCCCGATGGTGAGAGCTCTGAGGTACAAAGTAAGAGGTCGTGTGATACGCTCTGTCCTAGTTCAATTGAGCCAAACGCTTGATGCCTGTACCTGTATCGGACTGTAATTATTGTATTTCACTGTGTGATACTTAAAAAACGTAATTGAAACAATGTCAGGTTACTTTCATTCAGACCTGACACTGGCATGCTATGACAAATTGAAATGTTGCAGTAGCCAAGGTCAGGGGATACAGCAGAGCTATTGGTAGTCTTGCTCAAGATGGTCTCGATCCAGTATCACTAAATATCTATGAAAATGCGCAGTTGTGAAGGTGAGCTGTGGGATAGCGCCATGGAGGGACGTTACGAAATATCATAAATCTCTTTGACGTCCTTCCTTGGGCTACCAACCTTGCGCATTTCGATACATATTTAGTGGGCCAGTATTGAACTAGTCTTAAGGCTGAAATACACGATCAGTTTTTTCGTCAGTTTTCCCTCTTCAGTCAAAATTTGAGAAGTTTTGTGACGTTTTCTGACTGGAAGTTTTAACACGTCCTTCTTTCTAAGAAACTGATAAGTAAAAAACGTCAGAAAACGTTTCAAATTTCAACTCAAGAGAAAAAACTGACGAAAAAAACTGATCGTGTATTTCAGCCTTTAGACTAAGCTAAAAGCAAGTCAACCGTCTTATATAAATGCGGATAATGGCAGGCCAGAGCAGTGTTGGATGCGAGTTGTAAGTAGGTCAACCCTACTTTTTAATCAGACCTAAGAGATCCCTAGGCCGGCCGGAAAATGGACTTAAGCCGTGGTTTGAAATCGCAGAAAAACGATACCACATTAGTGGATAGGATAAAAATCAAAGTCTCGAAAATAAATCATATTAAACATAAGATTTTGATTAATTTTCCAAAAGCGACTTCTTTTATTTGAGTAGAAAGGGGATGAAAGAGATTGATACCCACCCTGCTTATCCTAGGCACTAAGTAATAATGTCCGTCCGTCCTCTTCTGTCCATGTCCACCCATGTCTTTTCGTCAGTATTTCAACTCACTCGTAATGGTGTCATACACTCGATCCCCCCGTTCGTCCATTCGATCCATTGTCTCTCTGTCCGTCTTTCTGTAAGTGTACACTTGTCAGTATCCCTTCCTCGGTCAGAATGTTCGTCCATCCTTTGGTAGGTTGGGAAGAAAGAATAACCGACCGGCTCCCCTCTGTGTACATTAGATGTTCGTGCCAATTCTTAGTTACTTATAGTGGAGGGGGAAGGGAGATATGTCCCCCCACTTTTGGCAAAGATGGTCCTTGGTAATCAACCTAATCCGTTGAGAATTTTATCAGGGGAGTGGCCGTAGTCCTAAACGTCTTGACCACACCTTACTGCACTCTTTCAAGAGAACCAGTATAAACATGGCTGTTTTAAGAAATTCCTCGATTTTCAGTCTGAAATGTTCTTGATTTTTTCTTTTCTTTTAAGATTGTTCTTATGAAAAAAGATTGTTCTTATGAAAAGATCGTCATTATGAAAAAAGACAAAAGGTGCAGAACTTGAGGATGGCAAGGGAAATCGGAAACATAGTGAAACATAATATTGTGTTAAGCTTTGCGTCTGGCACTCAATATCCAGATATAAGAATCTCGAGAGCTTCCAAAGATATCCATAAATCTAATACACTCCTCGCCTAATGATAATTGCGATGAATTTACTTTAGACATTTTTTTACAAAACAACTACTATTTCCATTTCAAGAGCATAAAGAAATGGTGCAAAACTCTTCAAAAGAGTACACCAATTCTTTATGAGAAACTATTTAAAATTTAGCATAAATCATTGGTGAAGATTGTAAAATTTCAAAAGTCTGCTCTTTGCCGAATCAGTCGCATCCGCACAACTACGAGGGGTCCGGGTGGTAAGGACCCATGCCCTTTTCCTCAAAGGCTTGAAATTGCCCCCTTCTATGCGAAATATCCAATTTTTGAATGTAACAACCATTCAAAACTAGGGAGAAACCTGTAAATCAGAAGTATTCAATTTCTAAAGACACTTTCAACTTCCTCTTTCGCCTCCCTCGCAGCACGGATTCGGCAAAACTAGAGCTTTTAAAGAGGCAATTTAGATAGTTACCATAATTGTCAAAAGAGTAAACCAAGAGTTGCTCTCAAATTTTCTAAGATTGCACAAGGGTATCACTTTTATTATCGGTACTGATTCTTTTCAGTATTACTGGTAAACAAGTTTCAAAACATTCTACAAACTTTTAGATCTTCGCTCTATCGTGGCGTATTGTCAAAATCCATGTAATATTGTTACGAAATCCAAAATTCATCGCGAAATAGTTACACAATCGTGGCAAATCGTCGCGAATCGCTTACAAGTTTTACAAAATCCTGCTATTCTTCGCTAAATATGCCACGAATCGACTAGAATCATGAGAAAATCCTATAAAAATTCGTCGCAAAATAGTTTCACCATCTGCAACGATTGTTTGTGGTTGGGTCACTAAGGATGGTTGACAAATAATCGCGGTCAATTCGTTTCATGAAACAAAAGTGAAATCACACATTTGTAAAATCTAACAAATTGTAAATGAAAATATCAGAATAGTTTTGAAACTTTTGAGTTTGTGACGATAATTTATTGCAGCGATATAGGATTTGCTGAATTCATGTTCGATTTAAGTGCGCTGACCAACAACCCTCATAAAAAGGCAGTAGAAAAAATCTATTTTTGTCGCTTTCAAACATGGACCTTTGGGTCCTTTCGATAAAGGTAGTTCGATAAAATGAGCCTATTGAAATCCAAAGACCATTACGTATCACCACGTGATTATCAATTATTCCTACCCGTATGTTAGATATTGGCTCACTGGTAGCCTGTGTAATCGACGTGGCTTGTTTCTGTCTTAACTACTGTATGCACTAAAATAAAACGTATTATCTATGACATCATATGCAGGAACGTTGCCAGAAGCTCTAGGAGGGGTGCTGTTTACCAAATTCGGGCATCCGCTTGTGGGTAATAACACAGAGAAAGTGATTTCTTTACAAAAGACGTTCAGACTTTTCTTCAAATGGGAGGTCCCCTGGCAACGTCCCTGACCATATGAGAGCTTTTCTATTAACCCTCCATTAAGCAGTGAGAAATTGCGATTCTCTACAAGAAATCGTGAAATAAAAAGCACGGTCAGCCAGACAGGCAAAACAACGCTCGTGATATTCTTCCACTAGCAATTCATTCCACGTGATAAAGGGGCGTAGCAACTAGGGGTATAAGAAGGTGTGATAACCCCCCCCCCCGATATTTTCGAAAAGGTTAGGAAATTCGAGCAAATTTTCCGATATGTTTTTTTGAAAATTAGGCTTTAAAATGAAATGTGTACTTTAACGCAAATCTACTTCACGAATAGTTACATTCAAGATGTTAAATCGTTAAGAAACTCAGGTATAAAGAAATATTGTTTCAAATTTTAGCTTAAATTGAAATGTTTATCTAACGAAATTGGAAACGTTTTCTTGGTATCCGCCAATAGATAGGCCCCTAAGATGATCGAATTCATCGATTCAAAACAATAATATTTGCATAACGTGAGCACTCTATACACAGCACGAAGGTGATACTCGAATGAGCAATAAAAAGCGAAAATCCATTTAAAAATCAACAGGAGTTGCCCCATTTCCACCTGCATATTCAAGGGCGAGGCAATACTTATCTTCGACCTTACCCATTTGCTTTCTTCAATGTTCATACTTTTGCTAAATCAATCAGGTTGGCCTATTCGTCGTCTTCACCTTCCTCCTGAGGACGAAAAATGAAAGCAGTTGTTGAATTGTGGCGAGCATGGGGGTTTGCTTGCGATTACCACCCAAGAGAACGTCTATACAGTTGAGGATCTTAAGTACTGAGGAAGATGGTGAGTACTGTAGGGGGTGGAGGGGTGTATATTATGTACATTAAGGTTGTTTAAGACTGTTGTGGGAGAATTCCGTACAGTGGGGGAAGTTCAGTACTGTTGGAGGATATCATCAGTACTGCGGGGGTGTGGGGGTATCATCAGTACTATAGAGTATATTTGGTACTGTGTACCAAACCGCACGCATTTTTTATATCATCTCCACGGTAATTGTGGTTTCCCTCTGTAGTATAAAATATACTTCCCAGTACTAATGGGATCTCCCCATAGTAACATCCTCCAGACAGTATAGATGGTATAACCCCACATCACTGTTCGTATCCATCCACAGTAACAACTGGATAGTATCCCTCCACAGTAGTTATTGTATCCATCCACAGTACTGAACAACCTCCGTAGTTACACAACATCATTCACTAATCTTGCCATGGCCTAACATAAAGCAAAACTGCAATACAGGGATATCTTGCGATTCGACCCAGACCATTGTTAACACAGTCTTGTTTACCATCCGGAAACGATTCTCAAGGACTCTCAAGTGAAAGTTACTTTTCATTAACTTTTTATTTATTGTTCCATTGGTTTGTTGAGCCCTTGCAAATAGAGTGGTAAGTGTAGATTTTAGGGGATTAAAAAGGTATCCAGCCTTTATACCAGAATTAACATTAATTAAACAAGGAGCTGAAAAAGAAAACAGTATGGCCTGGAGGCCAGGAAGGCATGCAGTAAGACCATGAAAGCAGCAGTGTCGCCAACAAAATGTTCGAGGTAAAATTTCAGAGGATGAGAAGATTTTCATGACTGCGAAGGATGTTCAGTACCATGGAGGGATATCATCAGTACATTGGAAGGTGTTTAGTACTGTAGAGGGATACCATTCGGTGCTGTCGTGGAGGATGATCAGTGCTGTGGAGGGATACGATTCAATGTTTTGGAGGATATTCAGTAGTGTAGAGGCATTCAATGAATATCATTAGCACTGTGTGTATTACCTCTTTAGTACTGATGATATCTCTTCGCAGTACTGATTACCGTCCACAGTACTGATGGTGTCTCTTAACACTATTGAACATCCTTCACAGTAGTAGTACTATTTGCATCCCCATATTACTGATGACATGGTATCCCTGCACAGTACTGAACAGCCCTCACTAGACTGCACCGACGAATCAATACGAGGTAATCACATAAGGGCTGTTCATCCAGTCCGAGGCCAGCAGGGTTTACATAAAGTTTACCTGTTATTTTGCTGGCCTCATATTTCAAACTCGGCTCTTATCTCGTTAGCTCGCCGCTGTGAACTCTGTGATGCAGCTTTAGGGCGTGTAAATCTCACGGATTTATCCAGGGATGAGTTTTGATGTAGCTATCGGCTATTTATACAAAATTGGTTCTTTGTAACTTTTCTTTAAGTTTAAACCAAGTCAACTGCGGTATGAAAGCGTTTGCAAAATATTCTCAACATAGAATGCGATCATAAATTTCCCAGCTTTATTGGAAATTGAAAATTTTTCACCATCTTGCTCATGAGGCAACGCCAACAGGACATAGCTATCTACTGTATAGTATTCAACTATTCCATTCCGATTGGTCTAAGGGTAGAATGAACCTCCTGATGACAAAGAGGGGCCTGGCAAAAGTTGAAAATTTCTAAACGCGATATTTACTTATTTTCATTACAGAGAATTTCAGTTTCTCTATGTGTCTTTTTGATACTATTTCATAATAAACCATGAAATAGAAAGATTGACAAATGTAATACTTTTTCAGCATACTTTCAGCTATACCAAAGCTTGAATTAGTGTTTGAAGAAATATTCCCTTCATTTAGACCAGATCTTTGCACCAAACAAATCAAGTAGGTAAGCGCTGTTTTTGCAACTCTGTTTCAGAACCCAATCAATTCTAACCTTTCATAGAGTCAAATGTTCTGAACGACTCATCCCTGGTTGAATAGCCCATTAATCGTTCAATTATAAATGTCCTTGATTTTGCACACTTTAGTAGAAGCCAAAGTCAGGTGCAAGCTCTTATGTGTACTGAATACAGGATTTAATACTTAGGATTGGATATTCAATTATTAGGTTAGGAACACCCCCACCCTTGCCACGGAGCTAGCTCTGCACGGGGTCGATAAACGAAGAACAACTTCTATCCATTGATTCTTGTCTGCAATACAGTAAGTCTCTGCATATAAGAAACTCTTATTCTATGATCAAATGTGTATTATTACCAAAGGGAACATAATGTATTACCAAATGTCATATCTGCGATTTCTCATAATATGCTGATTTCCTATAAGTGGTGACTCACTGTACTTTAAAATTGGGAAATCCAATAGCTCATACCTCCTCTTCGTATTCTTCTCCTTCCTCACCTTCTATTTCGAATTCGTCATCATCGGCGCCATCTTCGTCGTCATCCCCAAGATTGTCGTCTTCCACAACCACCACATTTTCATCCTGAAGATCAAAAGGAAAATATTCACATGGAAAAGTTCTTATTTCACGCTATGCATGATGGGAATCACGCAATGCATGAAGGGAAAAATCTGATAAATTTCTTTTAGTAGCTGTGGAGATTTTATTCTGCAGTCATTAGTTTTGGAGCTTTGCGTTTCAAAAGGGGTTTATTACCATAATAGAAGGCGCGAATGAATTTTCCCTCATCTTTTGCAGGGTCGTCTATGGACAACCTGACATCCTTTTCTCCGTAAGTAATACATGAAGCACTATTTTGACTTCTCTATCTACTGGTATACCTCCACAGTACTGAATACTGGATGGTACCCCCCCCCCCCCCCCCCCAGAGTACTGATGGCATCCACAAGAAGTACAAAAAAAACCCTCTGATGTACTGAGGGTACTGAGCATCTTTCATAATACTTGACACCCTCGGCAGTCAATACTTCATACCCTGCACAGACGTTTCCCAGGGTGAGGCTTTCCTTCAGGCTGGCTATTTAAACGGAGCGCATTTATCTTCATAGCTGAGGTTTATTCAAAACTGTCTGAATGATTCTGATCTCGACTCAATTCTAGTTAAGGAAAAGTAGCAAGGATTTCGATCTAGTACTGAAAGGTACAATAGGTAGTTTCAGCATGAAATTCAATGAAATAAATTGATAACACAAGTGCTGGAAAATGCCAGCAACAGGGGAATCATGGGCCGGATGGAAAAGGAAATTATTGAAATTTTACACAAGGAAGGATTCCACTTTTTTCAGACACTAACTACTGGACTAACTCTATATGTTCGCAATAGCATTAGATGACTCCTCCATAGAGCGTGGATTTGCGTCCCAGTTGATCCGTAATTCTTGCAATGTTCAATAGATATTTATGGTTCAATGTTTTAGAGTGTCTGAATTATGTAATGAAATAATTCAAAATAACTCACATCACCATCATCAGGATCTCCGCCAGCATTCTGAAATGAAAGCAATATTCAATAGAAAAGTGTGCAACGAATCATGAAATTCATATTCAACATCCGTCGTTTATTTGCCATCTACCGTGTGCACCAGATAGTATAGACATATTTGATGAGCCAATATGAATAGAAAAGTGGTAAAGACGCACCTAGGGTAGATGACCCCAAGAGAATGCTTCCGATTGCACATAGCGCTTCACATGGAATCGAATAATGGGATCTTATAATGATATGCGTCAATATTGATGTTTTTTGATATAAAATTAAGCTTTAGTACCAGAGGTACAAAATGGTCGAAAGTTTGATCTAAAACTTAAAAAAAAATTTGAGACGATTTCATCAAGCTTTTGAGAACTTACGTCCTGAAACCTATCAAATTTGAAGGTTTGGGCGGAAACAAAATCTAAATTAGGATTTTAATCCTTTTCAGAGGGCATTTATCAAAAGTAACAGTGCCAATGAGCAAAGATTCATCTTAAGACATATTTTTTGAAAGAATGAAATAATTTAGGATAGTTCTGTTTCTGTCAATACCTGGTTAAACGTATGAACTCTCTTTCCTGTAAATTTTACAGAGCCATCGGCTGTGATGTCGAAAATAAAATATTTCAAGTTTACATCACTAGCCGTAACACTTTCCTATTAGGATCTATCTATACCTCAAACAATTTAAATCGATGCGAAATAGACCAACTTTCTTCCGATGCATACGGAATTTTTCTAAAGAAAGTATGCAATGATGTACAGGTGGAAACACAGTTACAACCCAAGAAATGGGTGCAAATATCTATTGGTTCCTCGAGTGGAGATGAGGCTCGTCCAGAAATCAAAGCGAAAGGTTTTTGTCTCAACGGTAAATCTGCCTTTCACGTACGTGCTACCAACACAAATGCAGTTTCGGCCAGAGCACTCTGTCTGCTCAGATTTATCGAAGCCATGAACAGGAAAAGAAACGAAAATATAACAAGAGATGACAGTGGCGTAAATAGAGGGGGTAAGGAGGGGCAGAAACCCCTTGCAGATCAAAATAGCCGCCTTGTCGGGGTTTTATCAGTTTCATTAACATTTTTCTTTCAAACCTGGAATACAACTCATCACACACTAAAGGTAAGTGTTGCTCACAACGATTTGAAATTGACAGACTTACAAATGCCTTAAAATACAAATCACGTGAGAGCAGTCGGGTTACCTCTGATTATCCTACAACTTCATACAGAAAGTCAGTTTTGGGACCATAAGCAATTTTGGAATGTGCACCCCTGTGTCAGAGGTCGGTCAATTGATAGTCATAAGTGAAATATTCTAGCAACTAAAGCCACAGGCATTGTATTCTCATTGCATTAGCTAGCAATCTTGTACAGCTAGCAATCTCTGTCTTATGACTATGGTATATTAGAGACCTAAATATTTGTCAGAACATCTTAATCCTTGCTCATCCTGACATATTTTTTATCTATGACACTGATAGATACCAGAGAGTTTTAACCTGGATAATATGTAGACTATGTTTCATTGTTGGGGAAGCTTCACTTCTCTATTTGACAGGCAGTCAAGCTTTAAATCAATACCCCACTTAAGTTTTCAATGACTTAACCGTCGGAAGACCGACTTTGACTCCTTACCTTATAATTAATGTTTTTATTTTTACTATTTTTTTCCTTTGTAGATAAAATTTACTGCAAGCTTTTCATCCTTTTACAGCCTCTTTAGATACCTCATATTTAGGATAAACCCTCGATCGTTAAGGTCAAGTTGATAAATTTAGTTTGTGAAATTATGACATTACAGCATTTTTCTCAAGGTAGGTTTCCAAATAAAATCAAATTCACTGGATTATTCGGCAGTTTTTTTTACATAACTTCCTGTCTCGAATTAATACAGCAAATCTCATTACTGTCGAATATACATCATCTGCAGGGGTACTTCTACCTTTAGACAAAACCAAATGAATAAGATGAAAAATAATTACCAAGTAAAATTGCAACGGGTTAGGCCAGATATCATCCTTGATCAACTCTCCCACTTCATCTGCTTGTCCTTCTAAATGATCGTTAAACCAAGCGAAGAAGCTCTCCGGCTCTTCAAGATGTCGCTTTTGTCCAGCATCCCCAGTTGCCTTATTTCCTTTATTGGTCAAGTCCTGCAGAGAATATATTAAGGAAATACGAAATTCAATGTTTTATTCTTCTAAGCAAAGGAGGAATTAGGAAGTGAATCAACCTGTTGACAGTTTTTTGATATCTTGCCTTATCATTGAGAAATCCAGTACTATTTTTCATGATGCAAATAGTCATGGTAACAATCAAAATTAACATAGTTTCCAACTAAAAACGTGTCTAAATATCCAAGAAAAACAGCTAAATTTAATATCAATGATGATAAAAGATTCCAAACTTCCATCGTTTTCCATGATTTTAGGGTAAAAATTTGCTCATTGCGATTTTAAACGCTGAAATGGAGTGTGTGATTTTTTCATAGAAATTTTCCAAATTTGGAAACATAATGACGTCACAAAGTGAAATTAAAACCAAAAAGATCTTTGTAGTACAATAAGAGGTAACAGAATAGAGAATATCTTTCGTCATTTTTCTAATATGTCTCTTATTTTGAAGGAAGAAAATTGCAAGTTGTGGGGTTATTTTCTATTCAGGAAGAATATGATGGTGAAGTCCATTTCTTTCAAAAAGCAAACCACCTCTGGATGTTTGCGAAAACAGAGCTGTTCCTACGAAGAATGAGCTGGAAGGCCTTTTCTCTCTAGATTCGGAAAATTCAGATATAAAGTCTTAACTTTTGAGCTTTTGTCTTAGTCATCGCTCTACTTTAATGTAAAAAAGCACTTTTTCAGCAAACAGAAATACAGACTTTAAGTACAAAGTCTGTATATCTGCTTCCTTAAAACCTAAAAGATTTAGATGTAGTTGTGAGAATTGCCTCTATGGGAAAAGATAAGCAACCAGGTGAAAACAAATTTATCACATAAAATTGGTTCCTACCATTTTCGGTTTCCATTGAATAATAGTTGCTTTGCAGGACTGCTCTCCGTTTTCACTCAATAAAAATTCCTTGCACAGTGATGTGTTTTCGAAATAAGGGTTGTCTGAAAAGTGCTGCAAAACAAAACATTCAAAAATTCAAAAGTAAAGTGCAAATACATTCTACTCGAGATGTATCTTTTTAGCAAGTTCAAGCTGAAAGGTGCCTGGCAGGCTTCTTGGAGGGAATTCTAGGACAAGAGACCAATCGTACAACATACATGCTTACTTTTCAAGCTGTTGTAATATTTATACAACTGCAAAACTTGAATAAAAGTAAAGTCCTCAGTGTTGTTGAATTGTCTATTTGGATATAAGCTATCTGCTAAAACTATTACCTAATGTAAAAGTTAAATCCAGCCTTAACAAAAACATAACAATCATTACTATTTTCAATTCATTAAATTTAACTGGTAAAAGTAAAATCCAAGAATTTGCTATCAACTTTGAGCATCTTTTAACAGCTCTCAGCAATTATAATTACACTGCAATGATGCTACCTCCCTCTTCACAGCGATCATGATATCCCTCTCCTGCACTAAATGTTATCCCTCCAGAGTTACTGAAAACTGAACTGATCTTACCCTACCCCACAAGAATCATATATTTGGTATCAGCAGTGTATCTTTAAGTGTAATTTGTTGGTTTTGATGTAATGAGTTATTTAGCCCTTTATTGGCAGGCCTTCTCATGAAAAACATACCACCAGGATGGCAAATTGCCCGGGTAAATGAATTTAGGAGGACGAACACCCCTCAAAATTTTTTTGTTTTTGAATTCCTACACAGTGTAGAGTTACGCGCTTCCAATTCTTCCTTGGAACCTTGGAAAACCCTTGGTGATGGAATTATTCAATCTAGGTTGTACAAAATAACTACCTGATTTCAGGAAAGAAGAGTGCTACATAAGAGTCAGATAAGAACTGTGCTGATTAAATTTTCGGAGACGAAACAAGATTTTGCAAGGGCGGTGAAATACCCTGGCCACTGATTTTGAGAGGGCGCTGGCGAAGGCAAGGGCGATCGCACTAGTAAAACGAAAAAGCCTGATGTTGGTATTTTTCTTGACTTTCCTAATTTAGGTTTTCTCTTCACTGTAATGATGTTATCCCCCACTGAACTAAACAACTTCTACAGTATTGAATTACCTCGTCCACTGCACTACGTCCACCTTTCAACCTCCAATGTACTGCACTTGATTTTGTAAATTCTGTCTTGTGCTGAAAAGGAATTCAATACTTACAAATTTTATCCTGTAACCAGATTTAATGTCTTCGAATTCTTCCACTTCCAACGATACTAGATAATGCAGAGCCTCCTCGTCTTCCTCATCAAGGAGAGCAGATATTTGAGGATGGTTCACAAACTTACAGAAGTTAAGAAATTTCAATATTTTGAGAAGAAGCAGGATTTTGGAAATCCATTGAGATGATATGTGAGAATGAAAATTATCCAATCAGGACTTCAACCCACTACCACTGAGTTAGTTCTACATTTAGTAAGTTTTAGTGCAATTGGTATGACTGTCATCTCAAATGCGTATTGTGGGGTAAAAGTGGCCAAGCATATTCAGCAGTCTGCTATGTACAGCTTAACCCTTTCGCGACCGCCAACACTTTTTCGTGTTTTCTATGTTGCTGCTGTGTGGACCGCCAACACTTTTTCGTGTTTTGAGGAATCCTTGAGAAATCTAAGAATTTTCCATATTTGGAAGAAGCCTACAGTCTAGCTATTGTTTTAATACAATAGTTCAGATATTCAGCTATTCTATTGGTCAGTTATAACAATAGTGTTCTATAGTGACTTTGTCTGTAAAACGTGTTTGAAAAGCGAACTCCCCCAACGCGAATCAAAGTCGCCATTTTTTAGCTTCGCATGTTATCAAGATGGGCGCAATTGAATTTAAATGCAAGTTAAGTTGTATCAAAAGTAATCATTCACAAAGAAATTATAATAATTCTTGATGGGAAAGGATAGAACTACAGTTCTATGTATTTATTGCAAATTATTTCGTGAATTAAAGGACGATAAACAAGAATTTATAGCAGCTAGGCTGAATCTAAGCAAGACAGCATTCGACAGTAGGCCTAAAAGCACAAAACTTTTTTGACGAAGAAAACCTAAAGGAATATAATGGATATTTTTTCTATAACATATTTACTGTTGCAGCGGAGTTGTTTTTGAAGGGAACATGTGGAAGAAAGATAAATTCTGAGTAAATACGTCGAAGGGGAAGGAGAGGAAAAACTTTGTCCCTACTCGCATTTTGCGATCTTGTGACTGGGATCAATGTTTTGAAGATATAAACAGTCTGTTTCTTTTAATGCGTGCGATCGCACGCGCACGCATCCACACACGCATGAGGTGAATAATGAGTGCGAAAAATCGCTCGCATGAAATTGTACTTTTCGTAGATTTTCTGAAATATTTTTAATGAAATAACTATGGTCATGTTGATAAATCTATCTCTGGTAGGTTCATGACCCAAATTGTCAGATGACACTTCTTTTGAATGGGATAATCCCATAATTACACTGTGGTTAAAGAATTTCAGCTCGTCTGTGGCTTTTAAAAATCAATGGCCAAGGGTTTGTTTACACTGGGTATGAGTTTGAGAAGAGTTTGCTAAATGGCGAGGATAAGCGAGGGTAAGCGAGAGTAAGAGAGGGTAGGCGAGGGTATAATATATTAGCAAACTCAGAGAGCGGAGAGTATGAAGGGTTGAAGGGTAGGGTTGAGTGTGAAGGGTTGCAAGAAGGTAGGGAAATTGGAGAGAAAACCCTCAAATTGAGTTAAAAACCCTCAAAGCGAGATAAAAAGCCGGGTTTCTTATTTGAATCTCTTTTTTTCCAATTGCTTGTTTTGTTTGTTATTATTATTCTTGAAACTTTGTTTGTTTGTTTAATCAAGATTTGAAAAATATATCGTTTAACTCGATTTGAGGGTTTTCTCTCCAATTTACCTACTTTCTTGCAACCCTTCACACTCTCCGCTCTCTGAGTTTGCTAATATGTTATACCCTCGCCTTCCCTCTCTTACATGGATTACTTAAGCTTTTCGTCTGACACTCAACAGAGTAATACGTCAGAAAGAGAACGAAACGGAAACCTAACTGATTTATATACCCAGATGTGGATCGAAATAGGCCAATCAGAAAAGAGGTGAATGATTGGTATAGTGTAGGAAAACCAATCAACACCCGAGATACAGTGAGCTGACCAATAAGATTACTTCAAGAGTCCTAAGGCGAAAACGAACTCCTTCTGTCTACACAATAGGGGGTCCCTGGTTTTTATGTAGACTGATTCCAAAATAGCTAAGTGAAAGGTAGATCTTGCTCTGCCAATTATTCGAAAGCAATTCTCACTGTAGGCTTTAGCACACTCTGGGTTTTCAAGCAAATGTTGACCTATAGCAGAGTCATGTTTTAGTGATCTTTTAGGTTTTGAGGCGCGAGATGGTTGTTCTCGTTGCGGCACAGTTTTGTTGCGTATGCTAGACGGCACGTGTTGTTTAACCCTATCACATAACCGCTGAGATGTGCGACCTACGTACCTGGCATTACACCGGCACGAGTATTCGTATACTACAAGGCTGTTTTGTGTGGTAGGCACACTATCTTTGCGGATAGATGGAATGATTTTTCTAGAGGAGAAGACGAGACGGGGGCTGACCGTGGCGTAGCACTTAGTTATGGCTTTCTTAATTTGAATATTATATAAACAAATTAAGAAAGCCATAACTAAGTGCTACGCCACGGTCAGCCCCCGTCTCGTCTTCTCCTCTAGAAAAATCATTCCATCTATCCGCAAAGATAGTGTGCCTACCACACAAAACAGCCTTGTAGTATACGAATACTCGTGCCGGTGTAATGCCAGGTACGTAGGTCGCACATCTCAGCGGTTATGTGATAGGGTTAAACAACACGTGCCGTCTAGCATACGCAACAAAACTGTGCCGCAACGAGAACAACCATCTCGCGCCTCAAAACCTAAAAGATCACTAAAACATGACTCTGCTATAGGTCAACATTTGCTTGAAAACCCAGAGTGTGCTAAAGCCTACAGTGAGAATTGCTTTCGAATAATTGGCAGAGCAAGATCTACCTTTCACTTAGCTATTTTGGAATCAGTCTACATAAAAACCAGGGACCCCCTATTGTGTAGACAGAAGGAGTTCGTTTTCGCCTTAGGACTCTTGAAGTAATCTTATTGGTCAGCTCACTGTATCTCGGGTGTTGATTGGTTTTCCTACACTATACCAATCATTCACCTCTTTTCTGATTGGCCTATTTCGATCCACATCTGGGTATATAAATCAGTTAGGTTTCCGTTTCGTTCTCTTTCTGACGTATTACTTTGTTGAGTGTCAGACGAAAAGCTTAAGGAGGCAGTTATTTGGTTCGAAAGAAACATGGCTCTCTAACAACAAATAGCTCTGAATTCATTTCAGGAAGTCATATTGCAACAGAACTTGTCTCACTTAGCAACAAAAGAGTGCTTAATCAGAAAATGATATTTTTAGTTCTATTGGGGCAATCGTTGCTATGGTAACAAATGGAAAGTGGGGGGTGCTTTTAAACTTTAGGAACAATTATTCACTTGTATGGTCTAGACTCAGGCCCAAATAGTACTTCAAAGTGATAGGTGACCTATTGCCCAAAAAACAAATAGAGGAATTTTTGCTCTATCAAAGGGTTTCCGGGGTAGCCCCCAAAACCAATGTTTCCATAGCAACATGTTCAAAAATGAAAATTTTCAAAAACTGTCTATTTATTTTGAAAAGTGGCATAAATGGGCCTTATTCTTAAAATTTGGTGCATATAGGTGGAAAGCCCTCTGAGTTGTGTGTTCCTAAGTGTGAGAGCTCCAAAAAAGACTGTTTTGAGAAAATGCAAGTTGAAGTTTGAGCTTTCAGTTGTGGATACCCAACACAGTAGTGAACAGATTTCGAAGCAAAAATCAACTCCATATCAATACTGATGTACAAAATGATGAATAAAACTCCATTTTCAGTTACTTTCTTTTCTTCTCCACACATAATGCAATAGTTGCTTCATTTATAAATGTGATCCCACAATCCTCATTTGTTGTTTCCTCCTCTGGATGAACAAATGAAAGCTTTCTTTTTCTGCTTACTTCTTCTTCTTTGGTTGTGGTTTTTTCTTTCCTAAAACACTCTCTGGCTCTACTCCTGTTCCAAAACTCCCAGGCTTGTATGATTTGTCCAACTTTTTGTTGGTTTTCTTGCACTTTTTTGCAAACCGGAGTTCTTTTCTTCGCCCACGATACTTCTCAGTAATTTTTCTGGCAGCATGAGCAATTCTTTGTTTATCTTCCAATCTGTATGCTCTCAATGTGTTTTGTCCAACATCAATGCCCATTTTTTCCATTATCTTAACTTTGCTGGCAGCACCACTATTACTCACACAAATTGTTTCACAAACAGCAGCAGTCACTCTTCGTTTTCCGCAAAAGGCTGTCTTCGGTAGCCTGGACCAAAGCAAACCATTAAGGCTCTCATTTTGGTTCTGGGTTAGCCCCAAAAGGCATCTAGCAAGGAGAGCATTGTCACTCAACCTTTTAAAAATGGGTGTCAGCTCTTTCATGAAGACTTCTGGTAATCTTCGATTGATGTCATACTCACTGGTCTCGTCTATTGCATCCTTCCAATATTTGCACCAAGTTTCTTTGTTTCTTGGGCAAAACCTGTGCTGAGCTTCCATAGACATATTACTGTCCACAATGATGTGGTGTTGGATAGCATTAATAGCAGTCTTCATTCCTTCAAGATTGCCTACATTCTGGCGTATGGCAAATCCATAATAGTTTTGAATACGCTGTATGATGTCATCAGTGAGTCTCCCTGCGCCACCAACATTCTTTCCATCACTAAGCTTGTTCCCTTTCATCTTTTTCTTATATTCCAGTAAGGCTGCTCCCATGCGTTTTTGCACGTGTCCAACGCATTCTTCCTTTTCTATCAAGTAGGTGTCTCCAAATTTATCTTTCATTGCATTTGCCACTTTGCCAAAACAACTACTGTCTCCATCTCCTACAAATCTTATGTATCTTAGCTGATTTTTTTCAATGCTTCTTGCAAAGATCTTTTCTGTACCATCAGCCTCCATGCTTCCTGAAGAACCTTCATGGTTAATTTGACAAACTGGGTCATGGCTTTCCTTCCACTTTTTATATTCATCTGAATCTTTGTCAGATTGACGATGAGCAACACAGCTATGACATACTTGGGACAGGACTTCGTAGTCAAGTACTTCACCTGTTCTCACAGAAATAACGAACACAACTCCTATTTTAGATGAGTGCCCTCTTTTCTGCCATGTACCATCTACACTTACTGCCACATTTGCTATGATTTTACCATGTTCTCCTTCTTGAATATTTTCAGGTTCCTCTTCCTGAATTATAGCCCGTAGGCGAGAGGAAGCATCTGCCATTTTGGCATCTGCTTCTTTGATGGCAGCTTCTTCAATATCTTGTAAGTGCTTATTGTATGATGTTTTTTTGACTGGGGGTGGCAAGTTTAAAGTTGCACAAAATTTTGAAAGCTTTTCTCTGCTAGAGGAAGCAACAACAGACCTTCTGTTGACCTCGAAAGAGCTTCTGTTGTCGGATAATCTTTTGCTTGAATGGAATGGATTCTGTTCACCACATTTTGAGCACTTCATGAACAGACTCTCTGCCAAACCTTTTCTTTTTGAGTTTCTCTGATATATCTTTAGTGAATTATCTTTACTTTTACAATTTCGACAAATTGTAGCTTTATTTAAAATATCATTCATGATAGAAAAATCCATCAACTTTGTGCCATGTGCTACTTCAATTGGCACAGGCTTCTTGCTGAGTTGAAGTCTTTGACTTGCACTTCTTGTTATGATTTTCCCTGTTAATACTTTTTTAAAGTCACTATTGAAGATTTTTTCGGCAGATTTGTTCTTCAGTGGTTTTAAAAAGGAACTTGTGGATGCAACAGTGGCGGAAGGAGTGGAGCCATCATTCGGCCTAGCAATGCCAACATTCTCCGGAGCAACAAAAAGCTCCTCTTCTTGCAATTCAGCAGGGCGTTTTCCACGAAAACCACTTCTTTTCCTAGTTTTAAATCTAGGCATGTTAATGTAATAAAAGTTTTCTTGACGGCAGCAAAAATTAGGATTTCAAAGATTTTTTACAGAAGGAATGACAGCGTCGGCGAGTAAATTTAATGGCTGATTCCTTCAGAACGTGTTTTAACCTCGTTTTCGATATAGTATGGGTAGGAGACTAGGAGACTTGTTGCGCAATAAACAGGGATTACAAAGATGTCATTTTGAGCTACGAGAGGGGTATATTTTGCCCAAAAAGCCCCTAGCAACCACCCAAAAAAACATCAAAAATTGTTGCTAGGGATGATTTTGCAATCACTCCTTAAATAATGCCTAATCTTGCTAGGTTATGGATGCTTAGTAAATTTAAGATTTGTTACACTAAAATATACATTGAAAATGGGTTCGAATAAGATGAAAAATAAAAAGTAGTAAAAAAGTTCATTCTCAAAAATTTTTCAGATAACGCCATCCTTAAGTAATCCATGTGTTCGTTTCACTATGTTTCCGATTTTTCTGGCTATACTGAAGTTCTGTACCATCCAAAGACTGTTCCCTCTCTTACCCTCGCTTACCCTTGCCTACCCTCTCTTACCCTCGCTTACCTTCGCCATTTAGCAAACTCGTTTGAGAATGGTTTTTGCTTGAATTCAATCAAACTGCTATTTGAAGAATAGCAAAAGCAGTATTATTGATTTCAATTAACAAATGTTTTAATTAAATAAATGTACACACTGTTTTTTTAGAAATTTGCAGAATGTTCTTTCTGAGAATTTACTGCAAAATTTAAAACTTTATTTGAGTGTTAGATCTCTTCCAAAAGTAGGCGAGTACAAAAATAAAATTTTCTTAGAATTTATTTTGGGATTTACACGTATTTTTTATAAGAAACTCTTTTATAAGAAACTCAGTAGGGTACTTAAATCACTTTTGGAAGAACGTTTCAAAGATTTTGACACAGATGTGTACATGGAAATGAGGTTTCTCAACCCTGAATGTTGGGATGACAGCAAGGATTTCGGAAACAATATGATAATCTCATTTGTAAACCATTTTGAGACTACCTTAGCAGCTGCAGGTTTCAAAAAAGAGAAAGATCCTTGCAGAATGGCGTTCGTTTAAAAATTACGTCAAGGCCAGCCACAGAGGAACCACTGCCGCTATTCTATATATCCAAATCTATAATATCCAAATCTGTGCATCTGTGCAGAGATTATCATTACAATGAGTGGGTCCAACTCGACAGTTGAACGGGCATTCAGCACCCTGCGATTGCTTCTCTCAGACAGGAGGCTGCGGATGAAACACAGTCGCATGGAACAGCTGTTGTTTATATGTGCCAATGACAAAAACTGAAGCAATGACGAGAGAGAAGAAATATTAGAAAAAGTGGAATTGTATCTTGAGAAACGCAGGAAAAAAAGATTGGTCGATATTCAAGAGCCTTTAGCAAAGAAAAAGAAAATTGAAGATTATCTGACTGCAGAGGAAGCTACCGATGAAGATTCTAGTGATGATTCTGATCAAGACGAGAGGGAGAGCAGTGAGAACGATGAGAGCGATGCGTAACCAGGTCCTAGGAAGAGCAACTTTTTTTGTGTTTTTGCATTCTTGTTGATGATTTATTTTCTGTTGTGTTCATACATTTTAACATGAGATATAATAAAGATTTATGGAGACATTTGCTTCAAGGCGTTAATGTTACTAAATATATTTGGCATATTGAAGATTATTTCAGTTTTGGTTTAATTCGTTATCTTTGTCAATTTACCTACTAGTGTGAAACACACGCATCACAAAAATAATGCGTGCGATTGACAACTCGCACAGCATTTTGCTCAAGAAACAGACTGTATAAACACAGTTTTCTACCTCAAAACTTTTGAAAATCATCAAGAAGACATTAGATACATCTTAAATTAACTTTTTGGACAATATTTAAGAAGGAAAAAGTTCTTTAAAGTATGAAATACAACAGATGAGCATTTTGATACGGAAGCTAATTATAATTAGGCCTAGGTTGAATAAAGCGCAATTTTCTTTTCTCGTTTTATTCTTGAAAAACTTTTAAAACGAAGATTAAAACACATTTTTAGTTTTTTCATTATCTTATCTTTCATCCATCTTTTGAATTGTTTTTGATTAGATGCGTTTTTCGTGCAAAAATTTGCGTTTGAATTTTGGTACCCTCGACTTGAGAAATGTGCTCAGGACAGCGGCTCTCAGAGCAATTTCCATACTGGAGAAGCGGTCGCGAAAGGGTTAAGTCAAACTTGGTCAAGTGACAGGGCCAAAATCCAGTGGAGGGCTGGGGGTGCCGCGCAGAGAGTCATAAATTTGGCCAAATTTAAAATTTTACAATAGTTGGTAGTTTTTATAGATTCTTTGCCTACATTTGCTTGAAAATGTTGGAAAGTGCTTTTTGCTAGAATTGTTTGCCCCATACCAATGATAGGCTGGTATCAGCCCTGTCAGATGAGGCCAACATCTAGATGGCTGACTTTTGAGGTGTTGACCTAATAACTTCATCATTTCCCAAAAGGAATCCAACATAGGGCTCATTGTTTCCAGTCAATGTGCAAAAACATAAATGGAGTACTAAGTAGTTTCAAACAAACAGCTGATTTTCAGAAGCACATTACAAGCTTCCCAAAGTAGGTTTGTAAGGTGTTTAATTCTCAATACCTATTTTGTTTGATTTGACATGATTTCCCTGGAACACATGCACGAAACACAGTCAGGTCCAAACATAGGATACTATGATCATAACAAAGTAGCATACCACGATGATATACATTAGGTTTTACAATGAATAATTCATTACAGTTGATTGGGCATAAAAAAGGAAAGTAACTTTTAAAGCTGGGACGAAAGATAATTTTTAGGTCATTGTTTCACTGTGTAAACTTTCATGCTTGGCCCTTGGTCTTTGCACAAATGATGTTTTAAGTTATGATTGAGGCTGGAATTTTATTCCCAGCTTATGCCATGCCACCAAATAAGAGAGCTTGATTATCTGGGAAGGTTATCATGGTATACTACCCAGGGTGCATTCCATGTAAAGTCCACGCCGGACATTTACGCCAATGCGCCAAAGAACAATAGGAAAAGCATGTGATCCATTGTTTTATTCGTTTTCCACGCCGGACATGTCCGGCATAATCGACATGGAATGCACACTGGTATACTACATTCTCATCCTGTGAATATCAAAGTATTCTACGTTTAAACATGACTGAGCTAATTTGACGAAAGTTTCCTCAAAATAAAAAAGGGCCTAGAGTACAGGTTGGCCTAGACGTCCAGTAGCTAGTCCTCTCTCTAAGTCAACTCAATCAATGGGACAAGTAATACCATGACCATGTACCATTAGATTAACTCAGCCAACGGTAGGATGCGAAAAGGATACCACTGTTACCCAGAAGTTTGGAATCTTTTTGATAAGCTCAGCTCTCTGATTGAAATGTGGTCTTCTAAGATTGTTGTACTTTTGCTCAACGAGCAGAATTTCCTCAGAGGCTTTCTCGTTTAAAACATCAATTTGGTTTTGAACTTGGTCAATGTCTTCAATGACATCTATGGCTTCTTTCGCTGTTTCATTCGACTGCTTTTCTTCTTCAGAATTTACCTCATTCTTAACATCCAATTTGGGCATCTTGGTGGGAATGGTTTGATCCATTTCTGCGTTTGCACCGTGTTGCTAATCAAAGTTGGGAGGCTTTTCTAGACTAGGCCAGGCCAACCGAGCAAACTCAAAATGGCGCCACAAACAGTTTCGTTTAAGCCGCTGACCATTGTGCTTTTGTTTTGGGCACATGGCAATCCAGCCTCTTTCTGATGGAAAAGCCTCGAGGCCAATGAAATATAAATGAAGAATTCACTCTTCGGTGCCCTGTTATGGAACGCCATAGCTGCCTTATGTGTTCATTAATGCCTATCCCTTGACCCGTATCAGGAAGTTGGGCTTTTGTGGCTAATTGTAAAATGCGCAAGATGCGCAAGAATGCGCAAGGGAGTGCGCAAGACGAATGACCTGGCCTAAATTATTGTAAAATGCGTAAGGCCTAAGTGTTTTGGAGCTAAACTTCAAATAATGAGGTAGTTTTATGACTTACTTATCCTATTTTTATCAGTGATGACTTTCAATCCAGTGATCATCCATTATTGCTTCGTTCCAAAAACATTTTAGGCCTTGCGCATTTTACAATAACGTAGGCCAGACGATTCATCTTGCGCACCCCCTTGCGCAGTCCCTTGCGCATGCACTCACTTTTTTATTAGGAAAAAGCTATACTCTTTTTTTATAAGAAACATTAAATTTTGGCTGAGGCTCAGATATTCCTATTTTTCTCTTTTTTTCAATAACTTATTGTTTTCTTTGTTGTTCTCCGTTTGAAATTGAGCCTCGATGCTCTTATAAAGAAAAAAGTTTAAACCAGAAAGATTTGTGACTTTTTTACAGCTATTTTTTCACAAATTTTTAAAAGTTTTCACTTTTGAATTCTACTTATATTTGCAATAAGCCATTGTCTGAACTTGGGTCTGAGCTTGCGGATGCCCAATTGCCAGGGGGTCGAAATTACCAATAAAGTACCAAAATCAATTTTGCGGGGAGCAGGGCTGGGTGGATGAATAAGAGAGTGGTGGTACAATTTTCAAAATTTGATTAGCTTGGAGTACGGCAATCGGGCACCAAAAAGTAATGAAAGTTTTGACGCAAAATCATACAACAACATTGTCAACAAAATGGTAGTAGTATTCTGAAAAGAATCATACAGCTAAAGAACCAAAACCAAAAAACATAAAGCTCGCATAAAAGCATAAAGCTAGAGTATTTCATAACATAACAACATAACGCTAGAGTATTGAGATTAAATAGGCCTACTGTACATACACGCTGGCCAGCTAATAAACTCTACTCTGGTGGATAATAACTACTGTAGAAATCCACAGGGAAACAATGAATTCAATTCAATTTCATGTACAACAATGTACAACATAAAAGGGGAAGCATGAAAGCTTTGGAAGCTTTGGAAGCTTTTTCCTCATAAAAAAGTTAGTGCATGCGCAAGGGACTGCGCAAGGGAGTGCGCAAGATGAATCGTCTGGCCTACGTTATTGTAAAATGCGCAAGGCCTAAAATGTTTTTGGAACGAAGCAATAATGGATGATCACTGGATTGAAAGTCATCACTGATAAAAATAGGATAAGTAAGTCATAAAACTACCTCATTATTTGAAGTTTAGCTCCAAAACACCTAGGCCTTACGCATTTTACAATAATTTAGGCCAGGTCATTCGTCTTGCGCATCTTGCGCATTCTTGCGCATCTTGCGCATTTTACAATTAGCCGCTTTTGTGCAATAGCCACCACGAGCAGCCTTCAAGGACCTGGACAGAGCATATGCCTCCCAAGGACAAAGGCCAGTGCCTGGAGAAGGGAAAAAGGATTTCCAGCCCCTATAACCACCACAAACAGGGAATGCCCCCAGGTCCCCGGCTCTCTAGCCATGCTGCCCATTACTGCCTGATCAAAACGAGCTTTTAAAGTTGGTGACAATGCACACGTCCCACCGCGAAACGAGGTGCGGTGAGAAAAAGAGGGGACAGAGAAAACGTTACCAGAAGAAAAAAGAGACAAGAAAAGGTTAGGCAAAAATGGCTAACTAGCTAACAGAGCTTCTGTTGCTACCTACTGGGACAATAACCCTAGGGAAGGGAGGGAGGGTATTTTGGCAAATTCTGCATGCTGCTTGTCTGCAAATTTGAAGGTTTATTCAGTCTTGCCTCTGTTTTTATCTGCGTATGAGCCCACAGACCCCCAGCTGCTGACCACAGCAACAACAGCAGCGAACTCGCTCAACAATAGCAAGCAGCACGTGTACGCGGGTGATTAACTTCGGTTCAAACTAAACATTTAACCGTCAAAAACACATTACATTCGTTGCTCTCATACGACGGTTGTGTGTTTTCATCTTTCTGTTGTGTGCTCTTACCATTCGGTGCCGTGCTCAACACTTTCAGTGTGGTGGTCTGATTATTCAAATTGCCCGCGAAAATTTCCAGTGTGATTCCCCGTAGCGTCTTGACTATCAGTGCTGCGCTCTTAAAATTGCATCCTGTATTCGCAACATCGGTCGTAGTATTTTTAGAATTTTGAAAAATAATCATAATTCGAAATTCTAAAGATGCTCTGATCCAAGGTAACTTTTTTGCTGATATATGTAGTCGAACCCGGCGAAAATGGTGAGCACAAAATCCTACCCATTAGAAGGATGTCTGGTCCGGTTTTGCGCAAGATGTTCGAAGGAATTTGAAACACTGACCCCTCTGATTTACCCAAAACCTAGCTACCCCATGCCCACGCCCCCTAAATGTAACCCTAATCCCTAACCAAAACCCTAACCGTTACTCTTACGCTAATCCTTAACTCTAGTCCTAGCCCCAACCCCCAAACAGTTCATTTTTTTTTATTTCATTTCATTTTAAAATTCCACATCATACAATACAATTTAGATTAAGATAATGAAAATATAGTATATAGTAATAAAGTAATACAAAGTACAAGTACATAAGGAAAAAAAAATTAATTTCCAAAGCTATTGTATGAGGGGAATTTCTTAAAGGAGGAACTCTCTCAATAGCTAGACTAGTCGAGGAGAGAGCACCCCCTGTTGGTAAAAGCCTATTTCAATTTATTCAATATCAGATGGAAATTTTGAGGTTCAATTTTGCAGGTCAGATTGTCATTCACTTAGACCCCCCTCACATGAGCAAACTCAGACCGGTCTGAGTTTCAGATCGGTTTGAAACTCGTTTCGGTCTGCGGTCTGAGCCCTTGGAGTGCTCACATGAAGCAGGCGAAATGAAACTCAGGTCGACCTGAGTTTCGTTTCGGTTTCTCAGGTCGGTCTGAGTTTTTATGTCGACCTGAAATTTTCATGTGAGCAGAAACTTTTTTCATTTCGGGGCGAAATGAGTTTTTTTCAGGAAAATTTTTATGTAATGCGCATGTGCAAAGAAAATTAGCCAAACTCGAACCGGTCTGAAATGTTCATGTGAGGGGGAGGCCAATTAGCAGCCACAGCCAAATTTCAGACCGATCTGAAACTCAGACCGGTTTGAGTTTTCTCATGTGAGGGAGGTCTTAATAATTTGTAGATAACAGATGTAATTTCAGTTTGGAGCGAAAATTCATGCTTGTAGGGGATAGCTTAATCGAATGGGGGATGTCATTCCATGCCTTGGCACCGGCATATCTAATAGATCTTAAACCATATAGATAGGTATCTTCTTGAGTCATAAAAATATCACCTTTAGAAGCCTGCCGTGTATTATATTGATGAACAGATGACAAAGTTTCAAAAAAATTGTGAAAACAGACAGGAGAACTCTTATTCACAGATTCATAAACGAAGATGAGTAGCTTCAATTTAAACAAATCATCCAATTTAAGAATTTGTAGATCAGAGAAGATTGGTGTGGATGGAGAACTGAAGGACTTAAATGCATTAGCTCTAACAGCTTTCTTTTGTAGAAGGTATATCGGTTTGGTATCGGTTTGGTACCCTATGTTTATAATAAAAAACCCGGAACAGCAGATCTACTTTTAATTGATTGATGGGGTTTCGTACTTTCTAACCCAGCCGTAAATGGGCAAAAATATTCCTGGAATAACGGGTTAATTTCAAAAGATAATGTATGGTTCGAACTGACCAACGAGCCGTATAACGAATTGGCCATTTAAACAGGGTGGTCGTGAGGTAGGCTCCTACCCTCCTATACAACTTATTAAGTTGAGGGCGTTTGGGAGCGCGAGCTCCGACTTAAGGATCTTAAGCACACGTTTCGTCTCTTTGGTCTATTTAGGACAATCAAAGTTTTTAAGGGCTTCGAATCTAACCAGAAATTTTGATATTTTTGCCACTCAGTAGATTGATTTTTCTAATTTTTTTACTTATTCCAGAATTCGTAGAGATTTCAATACTTTTAATACAATCAACAATAGCAGAGTAATGATCAACAATGATTTCTAATTTCCAATTCATTTTAGCAGCAGATGACATTCGAATAAGAACGAAGCAGATAAACGTAAGGGCAGATAGTTCATAAAGAGGTCGAAGCAAAGCTTGTTTTCCTCAAGATGGAAGTTCACTTTTTGATAGGAAACACCCTGTTACCTATAGTTGTCGCACTCAGGATTGTATGAGCTGGGCAGTACTGGAGGCACGTCCCCCACCAAGAACTTGATTTCAGAAATTGTCCCTCTTGCTAAGTGAAAAGTATCCTGGGGCGTCATGCCCCCAAGTTTGAGATCCTTGCTACGACCCTATGGCCCTCCTACACACAGTGTATTCAGAACCTCGATATCAATATCACCAATGTTCGAGAAGACTTTGGGAATCCTCCCTGATTGAAAAAGCCTGTTGCTCTGGCTAGGATGCATGGGTGTTGCCTCGGTCCTCTTCAAAAACATATGTCCTTTTGAACTTACTGAAAACGAAAATTTTGCATAAAAATATATCTAGTTTATTTCTATTCTTTTATCAAATCATCGCAGCAACAAGTTACAATTGAAGCATTAAACGGTTGACGAACACTATTTTATGAGAGAATGAAATGACCTTGCAGGTGCCTCGTGGCAGTGTGTTAGAGCCTGCATTCAGCTTTCGGTTGGAAATTATGAGGTTTTAGATGTGTTACACAAACTACAGCATAGACTCGCTTGAACGGGCCGCGAGTCAAAAATAGAAAGGGTGATTATTTCTGATGTATGAGCAGAAACTGAACCAAATCCTGCACGCAAAGATTGATGGGCACATACACTTACTATCTTCGCAAGGTATGGGCTTATGTGCTAAGCACAAAGGGTCCACTGAATAGGTAAACTAATCGAGCAGTGCGACCCTGGTCCTTCCTCTCGATGTGACCACACCTCGTGAATCCTTTTGCCTTTTTGCCTGGAAATACAGAGAGCTGGCTAATTCTCTCCTCACACTCTGTGACAGGTCTTAAGGTGGTTTCGAACCCGAGACTCTTTGAACAAGGGTCAAGTGATTTAACCACTCGGCCATCCCAGCCACTCCAAGAGTTGACGAAGCATTTCAAAAGCTCTTTAAAAACGATGTTGAAAGCAAACATTTTGCAACGATTCGAGATGCAACGAGTTGCTAAAACTTTCCGAAAGGTTGAAAAATGATTTTTGATTTTCAAACGATTCGTAGTGTGAAACAAGAAGGTCTCCAAAATAATGTTCGTCAAGATCTAAAAACTAAGCACAAAACACACGATACTGTAAAAATCATAGAAAATTACACGTTAAAAATCTCCACATGCATCATATACTGTTTATGATTCATTAAAAACCATTCAATATGTATCCTGTTTGATGGGTGAGCTTCTAGGCTCCTAACGATCCTTTTATACACATAAATACAATAATGTATAAAAATATACTTTGTACAAATCTAAGGTACCCAAGGAGGGGGGACTCCCCATTCTAAGTGACGGGGCTCAGGCACAGCTTCTTTTTGAAAACCCACAAATTACTAAATTCCTCAGATTTTTACCTCGAAAAATATATCCATTGCTACAGGGTAAAAGATTGGTTTACTTAAACTCAAGCCACACATCCACTTCTCGTTGAGCAAAGTATAGGTCTTTTGCTGTATAGGTATTTGTTTTCACCATGTGTAGCAAGAGAAACACTTCAATTCAGTACTGATTTATCCACTCCCATCAGAGAAAACTCCAAAAATATACTTGTCATTCACGAAATAGCGTACCTAAAGATATGATAGGCAGTCTTCCTAAACCCAAAACGCCTGACCCACGTCACTTCTATGGAGAACCCCCTAGGCCTGTTACTCTCGAGCCAGGAATAAACATTATGCCCTGCTTATCAATCTTTCTACAGTTTTTAACAGTGGTGAAGGAGAGGCGGGTACGGGCTACAGCACCGAGTAGGCGGATAGACGATACTTGATTTTCATTGCCTCGAGTAAGTTTTTGAACTTTTATGGGAAAGAGCCCACCTTTCGGGAGGTCCTAGCCCCCTTGTCAGAGGAGTCTGCAGACCACCGTTTATCACAAGGCTCATATGCAGCTATATTTATTAAGTCGGGTGTTTTCTTCCGTTTAAATATTCAAAAAGACTTCTATAGAGCCTAGCTATAGTGATTAATTCCATATCTTCACTTGAAAAACAGCAATTCAACCCCTTTCAGAGGTACATTAGGATGAATCTCCCAACCAAACTGTTTACCCCAGATCCCTGCTTATCGGGTTCTGGTAAATTATCGAGACCCAATCCTGTCTATTGTAGACTCAATGGTGACCTCTCTGAAGAAGCCATATACAAGATCGAAACTCTTGCCCCTGAGCGACCACTGTTAAAATTCTAATAACCTCTCTCCAGCTTCACCCTTTAAGACTTCTCCAATCAGAAATCGTACGAATTTAGTCTTTGAAGCGTAACGAAGAAAACAAATTCGGAACACTGACATTTTCTGGAATCCCATAACAGATATCACAGGCTTTTTCAGTTTTGAGCTAGTAGAATGTCCACGCTACCTGCAGCCTTGAAGCGAAGAAAACGAACCAATGACGCTCTTAAGCTCTGCTATTTCAGTCCGTAACTGAGCTATTCTTAGCCTGAATTGCTGGACAGTGGACTGCTGTTGCAAGTACGAAGTTCTCAATTGAGCTACGAGTGTCTTTGTGTTGGAAGAATCGAAACTCGTGCGATACTGCCGAAGCGATGCTTGCAACCTTTGCAGTGAGCTCGCATCAAGCAAGACAAGACGCTGAAAGTCGGCATTGAGTTTGTTCACCATTGCCTGCTTAGCAGCGACTTCCGCCGACCTGTTCTTTGCTGCTTCTGCGGCTATGGTGGCATTCTCGACTGCCTTTTTCGCCTCGAGTGTGATGTTCCTGCACCGACTCGTACTTGGCTGTATGGTATTGGTGGAGGCCTGTGATAAGCTTAATCTCACTTCTTCGAAGTAACTTGCCTCGTAAACAGTTGTTGATGAGTCAGCTTTTAATACTCTTGCATTGCGTGACAAATCATCCAAATCCTGCAAGGTGAATTTGAAACGAAATCAAAAATAACGAAATTACCCTACAGGTGACTCGCAGCAGTGTTAGACCAGGAGGTTAATCTATTGGTTACCAAGAATTCAGCATTTGAAATTGAAAAATAAACTCTCATCCATCATTCATCTGCTAAAAAACATTCAGTTTGAGAAGGGCTAAAGTACAACAACTTGTAGGAAATAAGATTACTTCTTATTGCCTATTCTTGAAGGGATGAAAAAGTGTTCACCATGAATTTATTATCATGTAATCGTAAAAGACTGAATTAAGTGATAAAAAACAATTGAAGAATATAATTCAATCATTTAAAAATTCTTGCTAATTTTGTAATACGCTTTATAACAACAAACTTTGATAAAAACCTTGATAATGACTGATCAACATTTCAACTTGCAATAACAAGTAAAATGATGACGTGAACTGGTTTGAGTACATAGATCAACACACCTCTATACTTATCTTATCCACCCTGAACAAAATGTTAATATCGAGCATACTTTGTGATAAATTCTTGCTTCAGTAAAATGTCGATCTCTTCCTAAAACTTCTTGAAAAAGGGAAATCCTCTTGAAGCTGGAAGTACTATCCGTGTTTCTGCAATGGGGTCGTTTGAATTTCTTGGTTGAAAAATATGTTGAAAAACTGTTAAAAATAAAAAAAAACACATACCGATGAAACGTTCCCAGCCACATGACTAGCATTTTGAGCAATAATCAGAGATTCTCTAGCTAGAATAACAGCAGTATCGAGGTCAGTTTTGATTTGGTTTGTGTAGGCTATCGCTTCTCTGCTTGTCTTATTCACCTACGAGAAATAAACTGCAATAATTCAACTGATTCAGAATAGAAGAGTATGAATGGAGAGTAAAAATGTTTACAACACCGAGAGTATATAAAAAATGACTCAATACCAAAGCCTTAAGAAGGCAGAGAGCTCAGAAAATTCAATTGATTCGCGGCAGTGCAGAGCCTGCAGTCAAATTTAGAGAAGAAATGATAAGATCTCGATGACAATGTTATTGGAATCATGTTCGTATCACTTCTTGTTCGTATAGACGGGAGGCGGATCTACATAAATTTTTATCGGATAAAAAGTTATCTGCTATCGTGTGGACGGGTCTAAACGTTCTGCCAAGTCGTCGATTCCTCTTTCATCGCAAATGATTCGATGCAAAGCTATTGACGGTTCGGATAGAAGCAAATCGGTCACTAACCGTTTAGGTGGTTGCGTTTTTAATCGCTGGGAATACCATCATTCAAAGTCACCAAAATCTTTGCTGGCTTCATTTTCCAATAAAAACAAATCCCCTATTTACTTTTTCCATTGCTTATTTTGATCTTTAATCTTCATGAATAAGTGATTTCGAATATACAATTTTATGCCATCTACTCTGAAAAAGGTTTGTTTGGGAATAATGAAAAGATTGACAGTTGAAAATCTTAAAAGTAGCGCAAATGGACTCGTCTTGAGTTCACTTAGACATGCATACCTTAAAGCCATAAAACTCGGCTGGGGAAAACAAAAGATATGGTTTGATTAACAAGTGTATCGACTAACCTCTTCGGTGTTTTTAAGTGAAAGAGAAGCCATATTTTCTGCATCTTTTGACGTCTTATTGAAATCCTGAACAATTCTCTGCATGTCCTCGGCTTCCTTCAGCAAATCACTGGAAGAGGTCACAGCCGAGTTCGCCACTCTTTGAGCATTGCTTGCTTGGGACGACATCATCACCGTCTGATTCTCGACTGCATTCAGTGACGTCATAACGCCTTGGCTGTGGTTTCTAGAATCCTTGACCACTCGCTCTTGCGCTGTAAATTCCTTCTTCAAAGAAACTAAAGTGTTGTTCAGAGCTGTGAGGTTGTCCTGCACAAACTGATACTTCGTCTGGAGCTGTGCAGTCGTGGTGTTATTTGACACATCCAAGGCCTCCGCATCAGATAATGTAAGATTCGCCCTCCTTGATAACTCAGTGATGTTATTCATGATAGAAGAAAGATTGCTCTGCAGAAATCTTGAATTAGCCTCTATTTTATTTGTTGTTGTCGTAAGCTGCTGGATCTTGGCTGACGACGCATTGACCCCCACCTCGTTCCGTCTCATACTCGACGAAATCGCTGTAGTGTTAGCAACAGCATAAGAGGATTTCGTAAAAACTTCCATGGTTGAGTCATTACTTGCAATCCAAACTGGCCTGTATTCATTGAGCTTTTTGCCGACAGCAACAGATGTTGAGTTCACATCGTGTGTTAAATTTACACCGAAATCTCGCTGTCTCACCACGTCCTTTTGCAGCACATACGAGCTTCCCCAAAGTAGCCCGTATACAGCATCCTTTAACGCGTTTATTTGCTGCATTGTCCCATTAATAGCGTCTAGATTATGATTGGTTTGATTTATGCCGCGTGAAACGTTAACCTGAAGCGTGCTTTGCATATTATCCAACGAGACGTTAAGCGCTGCAAGCTCTGCAGCTAGGCTGCTTTCCACACCAGCCGAGTTATTAGCGGTTGCGGCAAGAGCAGTGATGTTTTGCGTCAGGCGATCAAGTCGCTGTCCGAATGTGGGTGATGCACTGAGTTCCGAGATGTCCTGCACCGATGTCAGTGAGGTGGTGATGTTGGCAATATCTCGACGCAGTACATGCACCTCTGCTTGAATCAAGCCGTAACACAAAGAGCAGCCTGAATAAAAATAAAATAAGATATTTCGTTCTTCATTTTGAACAATGGAAAAGACTCCTGTGAGCTCTTGTTTAATTTTAGAGACTTTATTTCTCTGTGAAATTACTTTATTGGATGCCAACTCTAAAACTGGGTTTTGAGGAAAAACAAAAAAGATTTCTGAAAAGTTTTCAAAAGGATGACGGATTTCAAAATCGTTTAAAAATCGTTTCACATCGCCAAAATTTCTATCTGAATAAACACATCCGATCAGACTGTCTCTGACATTATTTGACATGATAGTCACCACTTATCAGGAGACGCCTTTGATATTTAGTAGGGGTAAATTGCCTCGATAAGTGGTGACTATCATGTCAAATATATTTTCATATCAAAATCGTTTCAAATCGTTTTAGCATTATTGTTATACCGTTAAAAAATTCTTTAAAAATCTTCCCACATTGTTTCAAGTTTCTTACAATCGTCTAAATATTTTAGAATCACTACGAAGACTATTCCACAATTGTTGCGAATCGGAGCAAATAGATCAAGAATCGGAAACAAAACATGGAAAATCGTTTGAAAATCGGTGTTCGATTCCCTCCGATCTTTTATGGAAGTTCCATAAAAGCGATCCTCGTCGATCATAAAAATCACAAGGAAACGAGAACCAGGCTTCAATGAAAGATTCTTACTTTGACATCCAGTGGTGAAATTAGCAGCATTCTCTGCACATCGATTGCAAGTCAACCCGCCTATCATTGGTCTACATTTGCATTGACCTGAGATCTCGTCGCAAACGGAGTTGTTTCTTCCAATCGTATTCAGGAGCATACACTGACAAGCTAAAAGAAACAACTTACATCAAAATTATGTAGATAATTTAATTTGCAATAATCAAGCCTAATATAATCAACATCCGGTGGTACAAATAGCGTATGAAAATAACAGGAAATCAGACATATGATAAATGACAGATAATAGAGAAATCGAGATGTGGTGCGGATGATTACACCAGTAAATGGCCAATCGAAGCTCACATAACAAAAGCTTTAAGAACACATTATTGTTTTATGCCAGATTTAGAGCTGACCAAGTTATGAAGCCATGAATTGGTACAAACGACGAAGCTGATTTCTTTATTGACACTCGACAGAGTAAAACGTCACAAAGAATACGAAACAAGAGTGATCAAATAATTTTAGATTTTCATTTCTCAGCTGTGAGTTTGGACTTACTTATACAACATATAAGTGCGCTTCTGCTGAACACACGAACTTAGTTACAAGAAGACAATAATCAGCGAGATAGCTAATGCAGGTGGTAGGAATCGAACTCACAACACAAAGAATACGAAACAAGAGTAGAAAGACTTATATGTGTGTAGCCACTTACGACGGCATCCTTCGAATGACGTATCATTAAGTCCATAGAATCCCGGTATGCATTTCGTGCATTCTGGTTCCTGCACGCCAGGCTGGCATCGTTGGCAGTAATTTCCAGTTGTTCCTATGCGACAGTTGCTGCAAATACCACTCTGTGCATCGCAACTCGACGATCGAGAATTGCAAGAGCAGAGCTGACAACCAGTATATGAATCGTTTCCTGGGTTCACTCTTGTGTAGCCTGCAGTGATAATAACCAAAGAATAAATATCTTTAAGGGAAACCTGAAATCTTGGCGATAAATGCCGAGTCAAATGCAAGGAATAATGTTGATATTAAAAACTAGAATAAATGTTGTTTGAGGTTTCTGACCAAAATTGATTAGGGGGAAGGGTATGGTATCACGTTGGGTGATTTTTTTCTTTTTGAGTTCACGTTGGGTGATCTTTATCCACAAGCACATAAGCAGGGACTGTTGAGTGACAAAGAAGTCAAAAGGGGTTAAGTAAGTGAGTTAAGAAACTGAAGTTTGGCAAAAACTTTGAAGGATGGTATGGTAAAAGGAGGGGTTATTTTTTCCCTGAATTCAGCTTACACCTTTTAAAGAGTTAGTCTCAGCTATTCCTAACCATTGTGGCTCGACGTTGAATACCCTATTAATCGAGAAAATTTGCAGAAGGGGGATAAACCAAGAAGAATTTGAACCCGAGACCACTGTATTGACACGTCATTGGTCTACCAATTCAGGCACGCGTCGATGATCTACCAAATGCCATATCTAAAGTCAACCTACAATGATTTATCTATTGAGAGAAATTTCTTCACAATAGGGCCCCCATCAAAGTAACAAAGACAAATGTCTGTCAAGATACACCTATAAGTTGCATAAGCTTGTAAATGCCAGCGCATTTAGGCCCAAGTAACCATACTGAGTATCAGATGGAAAAACAACATAAACATCGAGTCAATAATGTGGCAGGCTTCAACGTCGAAAAAGAACTTGAAGTACCATGAAGATTAACGGAATGGAACAACGTGGAAACATGATAAAAACATGAAATGCGAAACTAAGAAATTTTGGAATCAACTGAAAAAGATAAGATGTTCAATCATTAAAACATTGAGGTGGTCTTGTCTTGCAGTGATACTCTATCCCCGTATGATGCGAGTTTAGCTGCCTTGCCATAGAGGTGTGCTAGTCCCTTTAAACTAGTTTTGGCAGCTGAGGACCATACCTCAACCGTAATCAAAATGAACGTAGTCAAAGAATGCAAACATCAAAAAAAAGATAAACCAATGCTCACCTGACGCACAGTTCTGACACGAGAGCCCACTGAAATTCGTAGGACAAGAACAATTTTCCACAAAACTAGACAGACTTGCTGAAACAGGCGAACTCGAAGCTGATGAAAGCTCAAGGTCGGTGATGAGAACAGTGGAGATATTTGTCGAGTTGAGATGCACAGAAAGCAGGCTCACCGACGACAATGTTCGCTGTAAGGCCCAGGCAGACGCTTTATTTGCAGTGTAAAACTCATGAATGTTGATACGAACGGCATGGCGGCTGCTGGATGTGTTTAACGTGCGTACGAATGACACAGTGTTGTATGCTGAAGAAATCGTAAGCTTGACTTCTATTGTTGCTTTTGCTACACCCGGGCGATTAGTAAGAATTAAGTTGACGATGAAAAACTGTGCGTAACTTGACAGGCGATTTCCAAGGTATTTCATAGGCGCAGAAAGACGCGTAGGGGTTTCGTCACTAGGTGTGATTGATATTCCAAGGGAGGTGTTGGTATAATTCGCATCGAGGCCGTTCTCGAGTGTCAATATCCAGTGATCTGTCCCATTGACAAACCTCGAAGCGATAGACGAGGTGTAGAATCCCCTAGATGACGAACATGTATCGGTTTTGTCATAGCAAAAGCAAGACTGGCAGCCGTATGGGTTGGACTGCTGTAAGTTGAATGTACCACTAAAGCACGTGTCACATTTGGCTCCTTCAACGTTTTTTTTGCACGAGCAATTGCCACGTGCGAGATCACACTGAAGATTTGTTGATCCTGCGCTGTCACATCCACAAGGCCTACGAAGAAAAAATTACTTTAGTCCTTGTTGAGGTATGTGAGTCCTGATAGGAAAGTGGTTGAGTAAGTACTTTAGTTAAAACGTCATAGCAGATGGCTCCATAAAACTCTCAAGGAAGATACTTCTTACCTATAACCAGGTATTGAAAGAAACAGAAACTTTCTACATTATTTCATTTTTCCAAAATAGATTCCTAAATAAGATTTTGCTTATCAATTTTCTTATTATCAAAAGGTTTTCTAGAAAAAATTAAGGACATGATTTCTGCCATGCTTGAGGGAAACGTGTCACAAATGATCGACTTTCGATTTTCTCGTCTTGTATTTGCAGTTCTGAAAATGCAATCAACAACATGTTGATAAAAAAGGCATCAGACTGGGCTTAGACATGACCAAATGAAACACTGACTTCTGACTGAAATGAAGTCAGCCTCATTCACAGATATTTCAAAACTGACCAATTACTACTGAACATTTTTCGTCCGCCAAAGCGGCTTTTTGACTGTTTGATTATTGGACCCAGTTTGAGCTATAAGTGGTGGAAGTATCGCTTTCATATAACTGAAGTTAAAGGATGTAATTGAGTCGCTAAAAACGACGACAATGCAATTAGACTAATAGTTTATCAAAACTCGAAAGGAAACTCACGTGCACCCAGTTGAAGTGAAATTGAAGTGGAGCGGCTTGCACATGTCACATTTGGACCCAGTCGTTGTGTTCTTACAAGTGCAGACGCCGTTCTCGTCGCAGTACTTGACCGCAGAGCCGTCCCAATTGCAGGAGCAGTTGCGACATCCAAAGCCAGTTTGGAAGCCATAGAAGCTGTCTTGGCACTGACTGCAGGTCCTATTCACCACTCCAGGCTTGCAATCACACTTTCCAGAAAACGGGTCACAAACAAGACTCTTCGAACCAAGCGTCGTGCAGTTGCAGGCTAAAGAAAGAAGGTATTCAGTTCTATTACTTATACTAAAAGATAACTTAAATTCACAAGTCGTGGTATTTTTCCTTTATCTCTTTTATCATTCTCAAATAAGCAGGGAAACATTTTTTTAAAACATCCGGTGGAAAATGAGGACTTACGTGTACATCCATTGCTTGTTAGGTTATAAAATCCTGGCTTGCATTGATTGCAAGTTCTTCCAGTGACACCCGGTTTACAAGAGCATTGTCCACCATGCTTTTCACAGGTGCTTCCGTTGACTGAGCCAATAACACTGCAGCCGCAAGCTAAAACGTGAGAAACAAGTCAAATCATAACTAATTGTGATCCATCTCAGTGCTGATTTCTATGTGAGGGCTGTTAAGATACAGACACAGTAAAACCAATATAAAGGAATCCCTGATTTTCTGCGACAGACCTTGTTTGTTCTTATGGATAGGACACATTCAAATACATTTTTGAGAAAGATAATAACCCGACCAGGACTCAAACCCACGACCACTGGTTGGCAAATTAGTGCTCATATACGGTGGCGTCCTGCGTCTTTTTCAACATCAGGTCTGAGGCCTCCCAACGTTTATCTATTAAGATCAATAATTATTTCTTGTTAAAACGAAAGTTTCACTGTTTATTAGAAATCAGGACATTTATCAGAAATTTGGTTTCTTAAATCAGTATTTCTTACACGTGGGACACTACTGAACCAACAGAGCATCGGGAAGTTGATTTATCTGAGCAACCCAACTCACATCAACCTGGCAAATAGCACCACCATTCACCAAATGTAGAGAGAAACCTACCAAGGCTCTTCAACAACAACAATGGACATGTAGAAGGGCGACGACTTTCCCACACAGTGAAGACCATCGCAGTCCCATCACTTGATAGGGTTGCGAAGCAAACATAAGAGACTACCATGAAATCTGAATATACGTGCTGGTAAAAGAATGAATTATATGATGTATCTTCCCATCACTTGATAGGGTTGCGAAGCAAACATAAGAGACTACCATGAAATCTGAATATACGTGCTGGTAAACGAATAAATTATATGATGTATCTTCCCATCACTCGATAGGGTTGCGAAGCAAACATAAGAGACTACCATAAAAACAAAATATACGTGCTGGTAAACGAATAAATTATATGATGTATCTTCCCATCACTCGATAGGGTTGCGAAGCAAACATAAGAGACTACCATGAAATCAGAATATACGTGCTGGTAAAAGAATGAATTATATGATGTATCTTCCCATCACTTGATAGGGTTGCGAAGCAAACATAAGAGACTACCATGAAATCTGAATATACGTGCTGGTAAACGAATGAATTATATGATGTATCTTCCCATCACTTGATAGGGTTGCGAAGCAAACATAAGAGACTACCATGACATCAGAATATACGTGCTGGTAAAAGAATGAATTATATGATGTATCTTCCCATCACTTGATAGGGTTGCGAAGCAAACATAAGAGACTACCATGAAATCAGAATATACGTGCTGGTAAAAGAATAAATTATATGATGTATCTTCCCATCACTTGATAGGGTTGCGAAGCAAACATAAGAGACTACCATGAAATCTGAATATACGTGCTGGTAAAAGAATGAATTATATGATGTATCTTCCCATCACTCGATAGGGTTGCGAAGCAAACATAAGAGACTACCATGAAATCTGAATATACGTGCTGGTAAACGAATGAATTATATGATGTATCTTCCCATCACTTGATAGGGTTGCGAAGCAAACATAAGAGACTACCATGAAATCTGAATATACGTGCTGGTAAAAGAATGAATTATATGATGTATCTTCCCATTACTTGATAGGGTTGCGAAGCAAACATAAGAGACTACCATGAAATCTGAATATACGTGCTGGTAAAAGAATGAATTATATGATTTATCTTCCCATCACTTGATAGGGTTGCGAAGCAAACATAAGAGACTACCATGAAATCTGAATATACGTGCTGGTAAACGAATGAATTATATGATGAAAAATGGATAAGGGATAAAAATCAGATGGTTAAGGTTCATTGCTAGTTTTGTAATATGTTTTATGAAAAAATAAATCCCATGTCACCACGATAAAAAAAGGTAAAGAAAAGATTTCAAACTCACCTAACGATCCATTGAAAATCTGCGAATTCACCGAAAAAGTTATTTGTTCACAGACACTACTACCGCCGCTGATGGACGGCAGGCCTTGCTTACGCTGCCAGCAAGTTCTAGTCGCATTTCTCGTGGTTTGGTTGGAGGACTGAAAGAAGTTCGTAGAATTGTAGTCTGTCATTAAAACGACCGAGTCGACATCCAAGGTTTGGTTCAGGCTTGTCATGTTTCCATCACTAATAATGGAGAGCCGAATGGAGTAGTTTGTGTTGGAGGTGTACAGCATAGGATCAGGGTGGCTGTAGAACGCTTGGGTGGAAGCCTGCGAACCAGACAGTGATAGGTTGAACGAAGAATTGTGTACTGTGTTAGAGTTGCCCACGTCTTGCTGAGCAACCGACAGCTGTAGTTGTTGTTGGTTTGACTTGTAACGAATCACCAAGTAGAATCTGAAAAAGATTCAACATCACTCATACCATAAATCTTCAAGTTAGAAACCTCTCTCGAATAAGCTGCCACCCAAAATTTCGAGGGGTATTGCACTAAATTTTAGACTGTGCAAGAAATTCTTGATCAATTGAATGGTATTCAGGGACTTTCAAGGGATTTTACACTCCAGCAAAACTTTCAAAAAACCAATAAAAAAATTGCACATATATCCCTCCCTCCTCAAATAAGCCCCTAATTGGCCTTATTCTAAAGAAGCATAGTTTTAAAATAATGTGTTATTTTGAGAAAACCAATATAGGACATGGTTGCATAGCATTGATACCTTCAACGGAGGACCAAAAAGAGTAAAGGAACGGGAATTTCGCAATAAATAACCAGCTCTGCTTCAGAAAAAGAATTTTGGGATTTTTCCGAAATTGTGAGAGAGCTTTGTCTGACATAAATGTTCCCCACTAAAAACTTCGCTGCGAGAAATTTCAAAAATTAACCATAAACAAGTAGGTCTATTAGACATCAACGTAAATTACGTTCAACTTGTTCAATGCAATATTCAATTGCCAGTGAGCAGTGACTCATCAAATGTGTCTACTTTTTTCTGGTGCATCGGTATATAGCAGCTTTATCTAGTAAGTGCCTCTTAAAAGGGTTTGATAGAGAATTAACGGTATGCGGGTTCTACTGCACACAAAAGAAGTCGGACTGAGCTACACTACCGCATTGTTACCGGATTGCTATCAGAGCGGAGTGACTTTCATTCCTGAGTGAAATTCGAGGATGCAACAATACGGAAGCTTCGCTCGCTCCTGGGCGATATTCCTCCGCATCTTTGACGAGCTTTCGGAACAAAGCGTATCTGACTCTTGCAATTACAAAGCTGAACAACAGAGTAACTTTGGAGTGATTTTCGTATCTTTTCCAGAGCAGAGTGATTTTCACTCCACTCATGACAAAATTATAGATTGAATTGATGCGGAGTTGCGGAGTAGTTTAACTACAACCCCTATCCAATATGAGAGTCACTCTTCTATATCGGTACAGAGTAAATCTAGCCGTAAACTCACCTTGCAGTGAAAGAAGGTTTGAAATGAAATGTTAGAGAGTTTCCATTTTTCAGCCGGGCATAACCTCGCCCAGTAAATTCAGTTCCTTCGCCACTTATACTAGAAATGGTTTCGTAGTTCCCGTCAGTCGACTCAGCTTCCAAACGATAGTAGTCGAAAGTTGGCGTGAAATAGCCTCGCATCACAGTTTTACACGAAGTTGACTCAATGCCTCTTCGACAGTAACAATGACCTGTGAACACAAAAAGAAAGAAAAATCAACATGGCAAATCTATCAGGTGGAGTGGAAGGATTTAAAGCAGTGCAGCAGTGAATAATATAATAGGGAGTTTAAGCTTGAGGGCGGCAAGTACGACTGCAACGTCAGGTGTCCTTTTTTTCAAGTCTCTGCATCAATAGCGCTTTCATTTTTCATGCTTTTTAAGTTCCCTTGAGAGATATCATCGTTGTTTATTTCAAATTTATAACTTGGACTGTCATTGCTCAAATCAGGCTTGCTAAAATAAATTTCACTAGGTTCAAAATATTAGTCAAAGAATATCGTTAAGTCAGTGGCATTTTTTAACAGGAGAAGAAAAATTGTTGTCGAGATGTTTGGCAGCATGTTGAGGAAAAGTGTAGAGAGTTACTTTGGGCGTCATTAGAGGAAATGGCGTTCTTACTGGGGTTGTCGTCCTCGCTGCTCAAACTCGCTAATAATATCCACGGGTTAGAAAGGTTTCCATTTGGCATTAATTTAATCATATTTCTGCAAAATACCTGTCGGTAGGCGATGAATATGAATTATGGAGATATCCAATGGAATGAAATTTATTTTATTTGGGTTTAAAGTCAAGGTTTTAACAATTCTTCGGCCCTACTTTGAATGTGTCTGATGGCACAGAAGGATCTATCGCTGTTTGAACAGACAGATTAAAAATCATATACGTTTAGGGGTAGTTATCACTCTGTGGAGGGTATTCATTACTTGGGAGGGTATAACTGTTGAGGAGAATGTTCACTACTATGGAGGGAGGGGGCTCATTACTGTTTACGGTGTCTATAGAGGATGTTGAGTACTGTTGAGGATATCATCAAACAGCGGGGGATATCATCAGCTCATTAAAGCGCGCTCAGTACTATAGGGGATATCATCAATACTAGGGGATATTAGCCCTTAGCCTCGCATACCAAGTTAGCCAGAGTAGAGCTAAACTATCGCTGAGAAATATGGTTGTGGCTCTCATTATTGTTATGGATACATTTTCAGAAATTTGAGGCTTTTGCTTGAAAAAGGAAGCCCTGGCAAGGTGAGGTAGGCAGGAGGTAGAAAATAAACTTAGCCCCAAATAACCTTGGGAAAGGCGAGATATCCTGTCGAAATATCCTTTATTCCGACTTTTTGAACTAGCTTCTACCCAAGATATTTTCTTCCCTTCAAGTAAGCTTTGGGATCTAGAATACGGGTCTTTCTATTTCTAGGGTCATGCCCCTTTTCAAATTCAGTTTGACTGTTTTCATTTTAGGCAAAGGAAAAAGTTAGAATGAGTGCATGCAGTTTATACGTCGGAGCACTGCCGTGTTGAACTAAGTAGAATGAAATAGATTCAGTACTAGTACGGTGAAAGCTTGACGTCGAAACAAATATCTTAAGTTCCAAAGTTCCACCGTTCTTGGCTCGGATAAACCGTTAGCTCAACTCTGGTGCGACTCCGGTTCAAGGATCGCACTTTCTGCCGTACTAAGCTGAATTTAGGCATTACAGGGCATAATTACAGCTGCATATCGTTCCATTCTAAAGACTTCTCTCCAGTACTAATCATCGAGCGCTCAAATAAACGGCAACAAAGTAGCACGCATAAATCGATCCCCGTATTTGCCGAGCTTGAGTCTAAAAAAATTGTAATTGGTTCGGAACAGTAGTTGCACGACGTGGTATTAACTAGGCCTAAATGCGTTTAAATTACCTGTAGTTTTGCTGCAAACATTACTGTACGCACCACCATGATCACAAACACAAGATTGGCATCGACCGTCGGAGGAGTTCGGAAAAGTGTGATAGCCGTCCTTGCAAGAACCACACTGTTTACCGTCAGTTGATGATTTGCAAGTACATTGCCCAGAAATCTGATCACAAGTGATTGATCTGTTGAATGTTCCAAATGCAGAGCAATTGCAAGCTAAAAAACGAAAGAAATATTACTTTCTGTACTGCATTTATCTGTATAGCATTGCGTGGTGTACACCTGCATCACAGTGTTTAATGTACAGAACAACAGCGCGATGATGGATAAGAAACAAAAAGACTGACTCTCTGTTGCTTTCATAATTTTCATGCTTTTGCAATCATTAGACCAACCATAAAAGAAAAACAGACCGACTAATAACATTGAGAATGACGAGGGAAATCGGGAACATATCGACACATAACAGCTACTGAAGCTTTGAGTCTGACACTTATCTAGTGTGTGTCATTAAGAGGACAAAACCAAAACTTTGCAAATAATTATACCTAATGGAAGAAACAACATGTGATAGGATGAAAAACATCAAATCCTCAAGCATACACCGAAAATCTATTCCTTATTGAGAAAAACTGACGCTTCTAAGAAGTTGGAAAAAATGAATCCGCCACAGGTCAAAATTTACTAATCAACAACCCAGAATGTGCTGAAAACTAAAGTTTGAAACGTTTTCACTTTATTGGCAGAGTAATATCGAAATTTCACTTGGGAGTCTGTCTACATCAAATGTCTACATTTATTGCGTAGACAGAAAGAGTTCGTTTTTCCACTTGTGCTCTTTCAGTAATTGTTCATCTCAAAAGACTCCCTGTGCTACTTGGCTGCTTCTTTACATACCAATAATTTATCTCCTTTCTTATTGCTGAACCCCGATCTACATCTGGGTAAAATAATTCGTTACGCTTCAATTAAGCTCTTTTTCTTACTTACTATTCTCATGGGTGTCAAACGCAAAAGCTTCAGGTAGTTTTTATGTTTCGCAATGCTTCCGAATTTTATCGTCATCCTCAAGTTTTGTACCAATCAAGGCTGTTCTAGAATTAGCACATACAGATGTGGATCGAAACTGGCCAATCAGAAAAGAGTTGAATGATAGGTATTCGTTATTCGATGTTATACGGCATAGTATTGATGAGCAAATTAAGGGCAAGAAAGGTTTACCTTTGCACACGCCAATAGGACTGACTGTGACCCCATAAAAGCCATCTTTGCATAAATCGCATCGTCTTCCATGGAAGTTTTCTTTGCACGAACACTGTCCAATTGACAAATTTGTTGACTGTACTTGATTGCAGGTTCCATTGTTGGTTATTCCACTAGGAAAACACTCGCATGCTAAGAAAAGATTTTAAATTGTTACTTTACACTGATGATATGGTTTGAAAGTAAGAAAAAATAATCAAAGGGCTGTTTATATTTACAAAATCACCTCATCTTCCAGGCCAAGAGCCGAGAGGTAGAATGAAAACAGCACAAGTTTATAGGTGAAATTTCATACCACCTGCAAGCTTTCTTTCTACCATTCGGCATCTGTGTGAGAAAGTTTATTTCAACCCAGTTGAGACCCCACCCCTAAACTAGTGAGATCTCACTTGACCGGGCTGAAACGTTGCTATACAAACAGAGGATGAAAAAAACAGAGAGGTTTGTATTAGAAGGTGAGACCACACCTCTCGGCTAGAGGGTTGGAAGGCCGCTGATCTTATCCATATAAACAGGCCCTCTCTTAAACAATCATTGATCGGTACAGAATTTGAGGATGGCAAAGATATTCGGAAATATCTTACAATGAATCCGATTTTCCTCGCCATCCTTTATTGATTAATACGGAAAATGGGGCAAAAAGACAAAACTTTTTTGAGGAAATTCTGGATATCTTATAAAAAGTTATTTTGAAAAACGGAACCACACATTTCGTACAGCCTGTTGGGAATTGAAACTGTTGAAATTTATAGCCCGAACTTCAGTCTGTTTTTCGATTTACCGCAAAATTTCTCGATGCATATATGGATATCAATCGAGATAATTTGTGAGAATGAAAATATGCACACATAGGAATTTTCTTAGAACTTCACCTGACCAAATTCAGAGTACCCAAGTCCTTCCAAATAGGGGATCTGCTTAGGGATATGCTCTATGCAAACGTGCCTTTCAAGTGATGTAATACAATAAAATTTGAAAGTCTCTCTTATTGGTTGGCTTGCTTCAAACTCGTACTTTCCTCTACACATTCGACTTTTTTTTAATACGAAGCTGAGCTAGATTATTTCATTTATGAAAAACGTATAACGCCATATAACAACATATTTTCTCCCCAAAGTGTGCTTACTCTATCACCATCTTTTCCTTTGCCAAATCCACCTAACTTCGGCTGATGTACTAGAGAGTGTAATGTAGAGGGTGTTTCAAAAGAAAAGATCCAAGGCGAACGCCTAGGCATGCAAAATTTATTACAATGTGCAATGATGAATTTCCTAAGAATTAGGATAACGATGATCGGTCATCACAGGTCAGGGGCCTACCCAGAAATTATGAAAGAAAAGGGTTGTTGACTCCTTTCATCATTAACCTGTGGATAGTTACCCTGAAAAAGTTATCTCTAAATGAGCATGTGTAATAAAATTTCTTCTAAAGGAAGGAAATGAGCCAATGCACATCCAGGCTGCATATTCTTTATACTTCAATACACCTTCCTAAATCAAAGCCAGCCAATCAAAAGAAAGATTACGTATTGTTCATATGCGATATCCTCGTAAAGGGTGTTTCAAAAGAAAAGATCCAAGGCGAACGCCTAGGCATGCAAAATTTATTACAATGTGCAATGATGAATTTCCTAAGAATTAGGATAACGATGATCGGTCATCACAGGTCAGGGGCCTACCCAGAAATTATGAAAGAAAAGGGTTGTTGACTCCTTTCATCATTAACCTGTGGATAGTTACCCTGAAAAAGTTATCTCTAAATGAGCATGTGTAATAAAATTTCTTCTAAAGGAAGGAAATGAGCCAATGCACATCCAGGCTGCATATTCTTTATACTTCAATACACCTTCCTAAATCAAAGCCAGCCAATCAAAAGAAAGATTACGTATTGTTCATATGCGATATCCTCGTAATGCATGCATGGTAACAGCTTGAAAAGTAAGTGAAATTGTTTTGATAAACTCAAAGAAAAATTATGGTAGGCATTTATTTTATAAAGAGAAATACCTAGTTAAAATAGAGAGATAATAGTTTGTAAATAATCTAGAAAAGAAGTAGGATTTATGGTCAAATACAATGGGCTCTTTGGTTCTATTGTTTCCTGCAACACTTGTGAACAATGTAAGAATTTATTGAAATGCCAGTACTAGGCCTTGAGGTAAATTCCTTATAAAACAAAGGGTGTGTAATCCGAAATATGACCTGCATGGCGTGGGAATAAGCACACAGAAGGGGACTCTTCGTCATTCCATATCAAGTTCAGTAAATATTGACTGTAAAATCAAATGTTTTAATAAAACTCACGCAAACAGGCTTTCTGGTGATTCAAGGCCACTGACACATTCCTGTAGAATTGATCTTTGCACTTATCGCAGAAGTAACCAGTTGTGTTGTGTGCGCAGTCTTGGCAAACACCAAAGCCCAAGGTTGAGTTATAGACACAGCTTTTAGCATGGTCATAGCATTGGCATTCTGAAAGAAAGCAAAATAAATGCGTCATTAAAGGATGTTGATGTTTAAAGCCAACATAACCAAATCAATATATAGTAGAATCCTAAATGTTAAATAGTTTCAAGTGGTGGGGTAATTCCTCACTAGGCCCTAAAACTACCCAACCTATGGAACACCTTTGTCCCACCACTTTGGTGCCCTTCCAACCTGGAAGAGGGGACGATTAACCTGTTAATTAGTATGGACTTGCCGCCCAAGATGGAAAGTGTATACCTATATTCAAGACAAATTTTTAAAATGTATACCCAAATGTACTCCGAAATGTTGAGAATGGATACCCAAATCAATATTTAAACCTTTTTTAAGATTTCATACCCATATAACAAAATCTGATGTGCACCCATATTCATACCAAAATGTGAAATGAAAATACAACCATTACAGCAGCATGTTCACAGTTCCAAAAACATACTATGTAAACCTTATGGGTAGGATCCTGTTTGGATCCTATACCAATCTGATTTGAAAATACTGTGAAATAAAATGATCTTTTATCAATATTTCCATTTCTACGAACCCACAAAACAATTTATAAGGTTGGCTAAGTTAATTTTTTTCAAGATTGAGAAAATGCATGGTAACTGATCAGTTTCAAATTTGAGGATTGACACAGGGGTAGTTTTAGAAACTGCATTGCTGCAATGTCTAGGAGCTATGAACACCTAGGCTCTCTTGATTTGAACATTATTTACAGAAATATTTACCCAGTTTGCAACAACTTAAAGTAACTAAATTTGAGGCTGGAGCTATGGTTACTTTTGGACAACCACAAAAATTGGGAATTATTGGGCAGTTTGTCCAATATGCACATGATAACTATAACCTGCTCCTGGCTCAACTTCCAAACTGATTTTCCGATTTATATCCTTTGTCAGATACCATTGCCTCGAGGCAAGATAGAGCCAAGAAAGCTATTTTCTACTGGTTTCCAACATGGGAAAGGCAAGATGCTAATCACTTTACACTACATAAAATTCTTGAACATAAATATGTAGCATTTGTATTGACTTCGGAGTTATGAGTTGACTGCAATGATTCCTACTTTTTGGCATCCATCTAAGCTTGCAACAGAGCTGCCAACATCATCATAAAAACTGGGAGATTCTTTGATCTTTCCCATCTTCTATCATTTCTAATTGGTAGTGCCTTTGATCTAAAAGCGACAAAGTGAGACTCTTTTAAAATTTAATTCTTTTTATAAGCAAATTACAAAGAAAAAGGATCTAGACTCACTTTCACATGGATTAGGTTTATCACTTGCTTCTGCCGCCTTCCACGTCTTGTTGTTATACAATGGCATACATCTCTCGCAATCCACCCCCTCAGTTCCATGTTGACAATGGCATACTTGCTGCTGTGTTGGACCTTCACAGTAGGGAGCATGTCCATTGCAATTACACCGCCCATCGACTTGCAGATCTGTCACATCATAGTAATATTGACTGAGGAACCTTTCCTGTTGGATTCCTTGATTACCATCTGTCCAGGGGTATTCAAGTCTTATGCGTATGTCTGTAGCCTTCAAATATTCTTGAATTCTTGCTTCCCAAATGCTTACATCTGGAAATGCAGACAGCGGCCTAAAAACTATTTGTTGACCCTAGAACAAGATAAATCATATGTAATTCACAACATTAGGATCAACAGAGAAGTGGTCCTTGAACCACGGCCCTCCTACCTATCCCAAAGAATGATTTTGTGTGATTTCATCGGGCTACCTGGTTTTAAAACGCCAGCAAAGAGCCCTTAAAATACAATTATTGTTTATATAGCTAAGAAAACTGAAATGCATAACACCTAAATGTTTAGCGTCTAGTCTTTTAAAGAGGAATCAATTTTGTAAACAGTGATTGTTAAATTTCATGAATCATTTACAATTGATCATTACTCTTAAATCAAGGGGTAAGTGTGGCTCAGTGGGTTCAGTAACAGAGCAGCTTAAGCAGTTCACTGAGTGCAACTAAGGATTAAGTTGGTCCTGTGAGGTCAGAATCATTAGTGACATTTGAGGTAATTTTTACAGGCAGAATTTCCTCTCCTCTACAGCATGGGGCCGTCCCCCAATAGTTCAATGAATCCATTGTTCCCAGTTTGGTGTCACAAATCTTTAATTGTTCTCAAACAATGGTTGCCCTCCCCATGCAGACTAGCCCTTGTTTAACAATAGAAGAGAACAATAGATAAAGGCCCCAGCACATGGATATCTTGTTTAAAAGCAGACCTGCCAAGTTGGGTGGGTGCAAAACCTTGAGATTTCTTAAAAAAAAGAAAAAAAAAAGAACTGACACATTAACAATTCAATTCAATGAAAACCCTTCAAAAAAGCTGTGTCGCACAAACTTGTGAAGACGGCGAAGAAGGTAAGAAAGCATGATGATGCAGACAAAAAAGAACAACTGTATCTCAGAACGAATCTGTGAGCTAAATATGCAGATAAACTACCATTCTTTGTCAAAGATGGCAAATTGGGAAACATTTTTTATTTTTTTTTATTTACGAATTACCGTGAGAATTTCCTGAGCAACCGTGAGATTGTGGGATTTCTTTAAAAACCGTGGGTCTCACGGCAAAACCGTGGTACTTGGTAAGTCTGTTAAAAGTGCCATGATCAGCAAAGGGGAACCTCCAAGTATTATATATTTTTCTACCTATGCGTACCAAGTACCACTGTCAAGTAACATTTTTTTAAGCACAATCTCAGATAAGATAGTTTGTGGTGCAGAGCTGAAAAATGGCACGCATTTCCAACCTCTTAGTACTGCAACCCTATATTGGATTAAGAAATCGGGCACAGACTTCTCAAATTTTCCAATCCGGTAGCAATCTAAACAGCTAGAGATAGTAAGCTAGAACAGGCTATTTTTTTTAAATTAGCTTGTTCTGGCTAATTTTAGCCTGTTTTGGCTAAAAAAGATTTATTTTCTTGCAAAGTTTGAAGCCCAAACGGGCTAAAATGTAGTTATCTTTGATTTCCAGGGAACCGTTGGGGCACTAATTTGACCCAATATTTGAATTCTACCCATCAAGAAACAGAGATATATGTAAAAAAAATTTGGGGATTTTTCCAGTAGAAGTTTGAAAAAAATGCGACTTTAACTTTTGTGACATATTTCTATTTTTATTCTGATGCGGTGAAGTTGACATTATGGCGTGCGTACCGTGCCAGGCAAAGCTTCAGAAACAAGGTACACATTTTTTTCATGAAAAATAATTGGAACTGAAACGGGTTTTCATTATGAAAAAGCAACCTTTTCAAAAATCAGCGTTCAACGACAATCGTTAGTGTTGCCAACCAAGGCGTGTCTTAGAAAAATGTGTTAGAAGCATTTGCTATACTGTAATTCTTGCTATACAAGGTTGTCTTCTAGAATGTTTTGTTGAAGAGAATAATCTCTATATGAAGTCGTGCCTAACAAAATTCATACTCGAATATTTCCTTATTAAATGAAAAAATAGATAATTCAGACTCAGATATAAACATCAGCTTTGTACATTTCCATAATGAGGTCTTGTCATAAGATGTTTATCAAAACAATGTAAATTACAAAAATGTTTACTTATAAAAAATTGCACTCATAAAAGCCTTGTTTCCGAAGCTTTGCCCTGTAAGACATGCACGTCATTACGCCGACTGCACCGCATCAGAAAAAACAATAGAAATACGTCACAAAAGTCGCATTTTTCTCAAATTTCCACAGGAGAAACCCCCAAATATTTTTACATAAATCCTATGCGTCTTGATGCGTAGAACTTGATGCAAATAAGTACCCGATTCCTGGAAATCTAAGAAATCAAGGTTTTAGCCATTTGGGCTTCAAAATTTTCAAGGAAGTAAATCTTTTTTAGCCAGAACAAGCTAATTTAAAAAAATTAGCCCGTTCTAGCTTATTATCCATAGCTGCTAAAGGTAATTGGTTCAGATCCTACTCTGGTAGTTTACTAAGGTACAGGGAAATGCTAATACCTGAATGGCAGCTACATTTGAAGCTTGAAGGCAAGTAGCCTGAAATCTATTGCTGGATGTGGGTTGGACACCAAACCTCAGATTGCAGTTATCAGCATAATACTTGAAGGGGGTCCAAGTAACCCCATGATCAGTACTTTTTTCAAACACGAAAGCGTTTGGCTTTGAGGAATAGAACGTTATTTTGATGCTACCAGTGATCACATATGTCTTATTCAAGGAAACTGTCAAATTCACTTTTATAGTATCATCAACAAGAAGACCCCTTGACCTTGCGTCCCACCATGTTATCGATTGCCACCAGGTGGGCTGATAGTTTGGTCCCCAGAAATCAGACGAGTAATCAGAATCACGCATGTTCTGGGGTCCATGGCTTAAATTCGGGTTTGAAGCATTGCAAACAGTGCAGGATGTAGATGGTTGGCGCATGCAGTAGCTAGACGCAGGGCTTCCGCAGGTAGACCCAGCCGGTGACACGGTGATACTCCGTCGTTTGACTATATTATCAGGTCCAGGCAAACAGGCACTAGGCTTCATGTGGACATCGAAGCATTCGGGTGAGCAGGGATCTAACGAGATCAAAGTCAGAAATATGGCGAGAGTGAGGGAACAGGTAGAAAACTCAGCTGATTGCAAATAGGCCATGTTCATTGCTGACATAACTCCGTAATGTAATGGCTCATTTCACGGCCAGTGCATCAGTATTAATTCCACTTTCTCGGCAATAATTTGAAGGGAAGTCTTGACTGAAGTTTCCAGGTTACAATTTCTGCGATAAAACATGGATTCAGCTCGCAGTTCAGTGAAAAATCACTTGATATGTTCAAGTTTCACAAGTACCTCACAAATAACCGTTTGTCTCCGTGGAGACCGCAAAGCAACAAAGCTGACAGCGTGTTTTCGCTTTACATGACAAATGTTTGGACAATCGGCTTTGTTCTCCCACAAAGGAGAAGTACGCAAGCTGTATTTGTTTTGAGACGGTTGAAAGTTAAATATGAGTCAATTCAAACATTCGCGGCATGGGCTACCGCATTCCGCACTAGTCCAGAAGAGCATTGGTTAGGTAGAGACATAGGGTAGAAACCTGTTCACAGCAATGGAAACACTGAAAGATGCACTTGATAGCTCCACATGACAAACAAAAGCTGATCATCCAGTTCAACTGTTTTTTTGTATCTCAAGTTTACGAACCAAGAATGCCCAGCTTACACGTATTTTTTATAAGTAATTGCTTTACACTCTTTTTTTATAAAAACCAGTAAATTTGAGCACTCAAAATTGCTTACCAATTGCTTAGCTTTTCAAAATTGAAGATTTTTTTCTTAGAATACTATCTCAAAAGCTTTCGTGTACACTCTTTTTTTATAAGAAACAGTAAATTTGGGTTGAAGCTGGCTGTTCTTAAATATCCCTTCTTTTTTCAGCCTAAATGTTCTTAAATTGGTCTTACTTTTTAAATGATTGGGAAGCCTTTTTTGCTATCAGTTGTGTCAATTTTCGCAAAGTTTGCCTCTCTTGACCATCTAACGTTTATCGTGTGCAGTACATCTGCTTGTTTTTAATCATTTCTCAGTTTTATGGTTATTTCATAAAATTTCATATGAAGTCAAAAATGGTCAGCCTCGGTTTGGTCTTAGCTTGTTCTTTAGTTTTGGCCAAATTTGAGGCTCGTGTTCTTAAAACATTGTTCTTATAGGAAAAAAAAGAGTGTACAACAAATGTCAATAGTATCTTGAATACAAAAGTGTACTGGAGTACTTATATTTATTATAACCTACTTCTATATTAGCTGCTGCACGATTTTCAGTGCCTATTGGATCAGAAATAAAATGTTCAAATATCCAGTACCTTGAATTGCTTAAGTTTTTGTCTTGTCCAGTACTGACTAGCTTATTAAGCAGTTGCTTATAAAAAATGCATCTAGTTGAAATATACAAAACTGTATAAAAACGTTTTTAGATTTACACATTGATAAAACATTATATTATGGAGTATGAATTATATATCATGAATATCATACAACACAAACTTCATTTCAAAAAGGCAAATCCTTATAAACTGCCTTTCATTGAGGGGTGCTAGCCCACCGGAATACCGTGAATTTTTCTAGTGCGCTCTAAACTGCTTATTTGTGGGTCCTTCTATCCTTATGGCACCACCTTTACTTATTGGGCTCTAAACTTATTTTCTACTCCTAAAACGCTTCTGTTGCCTTTCAACGTATACACGCATATTTTTTTATAAGCAATTTCAGCTTGGGGTCAGTACTCGAAATTGCTTAGCTTGAATGCCAATTTGAGTACTCAAAATTGCTTAACTTTTTCTTCTTGTTTTTTGGAAATAGATTAGAAAAAGGTAAATATAGGGCCAGATACATGTCAGAAGGCACAATCAATTGAAGATGTGGAAACAACTTAATGGTTGTTAGCGTTAATTGTAAATTGATGTTGTTAGCGTTTTTTATTGATGAACACCAACTCAACAAAATATAATATCTTTATTCAAGATATTAGCTCTTTTTTAAGTTATTTAGCGATCTGCCGAAACCTCAATCCAAAAATCAACCAAAATTTTTCAAATAGCTTTGCAGTCTCCAATCCAGTACTGCAAATTTCTTAGCTTTTTGGCTTGCCCAGTACTGACTTGCTTATAAACCAATTGCTTATATAAAAATAGCGTGTCTATTTGTTACAAATGTAATTTCAATGGACATAAATTCAAGCCCACGCTATGAATTTCGTACTTGGGGGACCGAAAATAAAAAATTAAACATTGTATGACATACCCTGGGTATTTCTAGGAAGGTCATTACCTGAAAAAGCTAGCTGTCTGGGGGCGTTGTAAACCACTAGCGGGTCCAGGGGGCGGAACCCCTTTAGCCCCTGAGATTTTACGACGTTATAACCCTTGAAATGGCCCATGAAATATAATGAATTCTCTTTATAAATTCTCTCAGAAGAACACAAGAAACACAGTATTTTGTAGTACCTGAATGCCCAATGCATCAGCAAAACTTTAATTAAGCCAGCAAAGCATGCATAGTATATGGGGACAATGACATTTTGGACTCCCAACTCAATCCCCATATCTAATTCCGAATCTGAACATACATAGGTCGAACGAAGGTTTCTTTTACAACAGAACTCAACCAACAACAGTGACACAGTCTAAAACATTTACTGCACGCCTTATGTTTTGAAGGAACCTACCTCAAAGCCTACCTAATAAAACTTCCATAGATTTTCTATTGTTGTCTATTGCTCCAGAAAATAATAGAACAAAGGAATCCATCGTATTTTACAAAATATCGTAGTTCTAAGTTCCCTATAAACTGGTTCCTTATAAAAAAGCTTGTTGCTACGAATCAAGTCAGGGTTAGTAAAATTTCCGAAATGTGTTATACGATAAGGCTTTATTTCAAAAAGTCGTTTGCAATATTGACTAGAGCCAGATTTTCTACTAGGTCTTTGTTCTACAAAAATGACAAAGCGTTGAATTTTTTTTGTTTCATTTATGATCGTAAAAATATTCTTTGTAAAAGTTTCCGAGATATATGGAGGTATGGAGGTATACAAGACAAGCCCATTCATGGATTTATACACCATGGTCGCATTTTCTCGTTTGATAACTTTGGCAATGGTTTGCCTTTTAATACTATGAATATGGGTATTGGCTGGTGGATAGCAGCTCTATTTTGTAGTTTCTGTACTAATTAGCAGTGGTTGTTGTTGACTAGGCAATGGCTCTTACTTCTAACTGGTGGTCGTGGTTGAGAAAGTAATGGTCCTGGTCCTGCCCTCCAACAAGTTATTACCAGTGGTTGTGGCTGGCAAGGCAATGATCCCACCTTCTAACAAAGTGCTAGTGGTGATAAGGTATTGTGGGGTCCTAATCTTCCACTGGTGGTCTTGGTCGGTTAGGTTATGTACCTACCTTCCAACAAGTATTGACAGCGAAATGGTCAGTTAGGATTATGTACCTACATTCCAACAAGCATTGGCAGCAGCATGGTCGGTTAGGTTATGTATCTACATTCCAACAAGTATTGGCAGCAGCATGGTCGGTTACCCTATGGTCCTACTCTCCAATAAAGCATTTACAGCAAACAGCAGCATGGCCGCTAGGGCTATGTGTGATGAGGCTTTATTTGAGTATATGTGAATGTGAAGTATTAGGGCTACTCATAGTCATAATCAAATGATGAATTGAAGAAGTTTATTATTTTGTTAGGCACGATCTCTAACGTAGTTTTATTCGTACAAAGTTACCTATAGTATTGTTCAGTGATATTACTAAACAAAAGAGTTTATAAATGAGTATCATTGAAATGTGGGTTGATGATGCAGCATGGGTTATTCAGTTGCATGATGTTATAACACTATAGGAGACTGGGCTTAGTTATGCATTAGTATTAGGTAAATCTTTTGTGCTACAGAGTAGTACCTAAAAAGGTTAAACATAGTGTCTTGAGGTCTTGAGTAACAGATTTAGAGAAAGGGGAAACAGATTTCACCATTAGAGTGATTAATCAGGGATTCTTATTAATAGTTTCAAGTTAATGGATTGACGGATTTGAAATCAATGAAAACTGATGTTCTTGTTTTAGCAGTTGTATTATTTTTACATTATTGTTGCTTTGCGTAATGGATGCCTGTATTTAAATAAGAGAGATGTTCTTATTATTACTAATCTGGCGTCATCGTTAGTTGTAATTCTGGAGTCGCTGTTTACTTGTTATAATAAAGCTTGAGAGAAAAGCCTGATTTGTCATCAATAATCTTCCAAACACATGGTATTGTAAAAAGATAATTGTAACTTTTGTTGAAAGTAAGTTAGTAGTCAGCTAGACATGTTTATCTTAGGCGTGTTATTGTTACAGATACCTGTGTAATCTTTAGATCAAGTTTAGTTGTTTTGGGCATAGACAGAGCGGTTCTGCATTTTTGGAGCTCGTCAACTATAGCTAGTATTCTATCCAGTTGAAAGACAACTTTTCTGTTGAGCTCTATTGGCACATTATAATCCTTAGCTTTATCTAACCTGCATTAATCCTAGCTTCAGACAAAATTAACGGGGCCCCTCAGATTTATTAACTGTCGCAAATATAAAATTTGCCATTGCCCAAAGGCGATGTTCTCTCATCATCGGGGCCCCAAGTTTGGGATTTCAAATGCACTGGCCAAAGGTGCACTTCCACAGTAACCGAAATAGCTTGGGGTTGGAGAAAAATGTTTAAAAGATATTTTCTCCGCCAACTAGTGCACTTAGTGTCTATGACGGACACGGAAAATCCCCGACATGAAATGAAAAAAGAAGAAAACGTGGTACAATTTTTAGGTTGTGGATGGGTGGGTGAAAGAAATTGCACAGCCAAACGAAACGTCAAACTTCACCACGCCTTTGCTGCTGCGTCCAAATAAAAATACATCGTGACAGAATTCTGGTTTTAAACAGCAGCAAAACCAAATTGAAAGATTTCCAGGCCTATTGTATTTGGAAAGCAAGCATACAAAAGATTGAATGCCGAACTACATATTTTCATGCTTGAGCTGAAAAATATTGTCTTCCAAACAATAAATGCGAGCTTGAAAAGTAACAGACAATCTGGAGGGAATTGAATAATACATAAACCGTGTAGCTATGAATGTAACAGCTAAGGGTCTATTCATATGAGGTGGGATAGCCCACTCAGGTGGGATAGCCCACTGCGGTGAGCTGGTTTTCGGCTCGTCTTCATATGGACATTTCATCCCACCTTGCTGAGCCAGTCTCTATGTGAAAATGAGGATAATGGCGCCAAGAACTATTGTGGTGCAGTTTCTTGAATTTGTTTTCCATGATTTCTTGCTTGTCATATCATCTTTCAAAGAAATTATTCCAAATTTTGAAGAGAAAACAGAAAACTATCATTGCAACGTGATTACACAGCTGACGACAACTGTAGCTCTGTCATTTCAACTTTACAGTTTAATTATTTTGTGGAAAAGCTATGAAATACAAGCAAGTAATTTAGCAATGGCTGTCTTAGCCATGAACAGAAGCTACAACTTGAAGAAATTCAAAAAAGCAAAGTTGAGGAGACTTTTCAGAAAGAGAAGAGGTTGTTGGTACAAACCAGTTCTTCTGCACTTGCGCACTCTTGACGAATTCATCCCACCAACGTGGGCTGGCTCACTGAAGTGCATTCATATCGGAAATTTTCATCCCACTATGGTGAGATCTCAGCGACACGGCATTGAGATCTCACCTAGGTGGGATAGCCTACCTCCCATATGAGCGCAATCTCATTCTCACGTACAAATCACTGTGTTGGCTGGTTCTCACCTCGGTGGGCTATCCCACCTGAGTGGGCTATCTCACCTCATATGAACAGGCCCTAAAACATAGGAAAACACCAAGCACAGACTGATTGCTGACGAGAGTTTCTCATATAAATCATAATGTGACTATGTATAAATCAACAAAGAAACAATCTGCTAAATAAGAGTGATACGTGTCGAACGCATATCACAGACATTGCAGACAAGCGATTCATAAACAAACAGGGTGGGAACACTTACGAACAAACGCCTGCAGCGTCTTCCGCGGATTAACTGGGATACAAAATTTCTTTCTTATCCATATTAATATTCTATGTATATGTTTAAGTTAGATTATTCTTTGTCTGTCTCTAACTCTGGCCAAGCTGAATTCACGACCTGAGCGTTCACCATGGTCTCTTCGACAAGAAAGCATCGGACCCCATAGCAGGGACTTTTCTACATCTTGGAATAAACAGTGTATAAACCAACTGTAGTAAATAACCGGTGCAACAAATGGCCCTACCTTCCAACTACTAGCATGGTCAGTTAGGTGATGGTCCTACCTTTCAACAAAGTGATCTACCCCCTTTCTACCTCTGCCTCTGTTCTTTACTGTCCCTTTTCGGTCACCTCAATCTATAATCTTTTTGTTCTTGGATTGTTCTAGTGTAAGACAGTTGTTAGTGCTCTCATCCCTAGTGGGCATAACCATAGTTCACGACCAGGTAATGGCATAAAAGGATATTTTGTATTTGTTTCAGTCTTGCGGCTCGCAGGTAGAGTAGGTCAGATATAAGCTAGGTCAGAGCAATTGGGCCAGTGCGTGTAGGACATCCGTCGGATTTCCGCCCGACGGATACGCCTCCGGGCGAAAATCCTTTTTTCATTTCTCCAGGCACTGGCCCTTGTCCTCGGAAGGTATATGCTCTATCATTGTTCCTTGGGGGCTGGTCAGGGGGCTTTTGCACAAAGCTCAACTTCCTGATATGGGTCACGGGATAGGCATTGATGGTAGTAATTACCAGTGGCGTAGCCAGGGTCATAACTTTGGGGGGGCAAAATAGCGAGCGAAGCGAGCAAAGAATGGGGGTCCGGGGGCTTGCCCCCGGGAAAATTTTTTTGGGCCACGCCCTTCAGAACGTCGGAGAACAATCCTTTTTGAAAGACCACCCTAGAATGATTAGTTAGAAAAGTCCTAATAATTGACTATTTTGTGATAGAATTATGCCAAGCATAAGGCATACTTAACATTTAAGCTTAGAGGAACTGTATGTGGTGACGTTTACTGGGCTTCAATATTCAGTACTTTAATATTTTCAAAGCTGAAAGGTGATAGCCCTTTTTTATGAAACATGAAAGAAAATCTAATTTGATGGACACGAAGAAGAAATGTTTCTTTAAAAAGTTCATTTGAAACTTAAGAAATAATCGAAAGCAAACCTTCTGAGCGACAAATTTAAGTTTTGATAATAAGTTTGTGTTACGTACCGAGTGTCCCAAAGAAACGCAACAGATTCAAAAATCTCTTACGCAAGCTGATTCAAATTAAAAATCATTATTCTCTTAATCTACATTAATAGGATTAAATCTTGGTATAATTTTCAGAATTTTTTGCGACCTGGTTGCAAAGGTATAAAACAGCAACCTCTATATTTGCTGTCAGGGCAAAACTGGAGATGCCAGCAATGGTGCAAAGTATACTGCAAAATTGAAAGCGTAATCTGCAACTTCACAGAATTACACACAAGCAGACAATTTCATCAAGAGATTGTTACCAAGGGATCCCTTGATGATTCATGAGTTCCGAGGGAGTTCACAGTGTTATTTTCAATTGAAAGTATAACTCTATAATAATGGCCTCTAATAGTCACTTTAGAAAAAGCAGTCTGTTCAACGTTCAATTACGTTGTGTGTTTGTGTGCTGGTACTAATTACTGTCCTACCTTGCATATCTGAATTTGGATCTTGAGTTAGATAGATGTCTTCATTGGTTTCTGCTAATGCTTCATAATTTTATTTGTGTTTCCACCTTCACCATCAATAGCAAATTTCTTTAGTTGAGCCTATCGATCCGCTGTCCTTGGTATTTTCATGATCATGACTGGGCTTGAATATTCGATGGGTGACGGCCAATAATGTGTTGAAACATCCACAGAGTATTCTGAAGGTCGAAAAAGATAAAGTTCTTAGATCACGTATTACAAACCTTTCGATGATGCTTTTTATACCTTGATTTATTGCCTACCGCTGTAAGTGGGAGAATGTTTGAACTAGGATCGTGATCCCACTATACCACGGTTTCATCGCACATCTGGTAAAAATTTAATTGTATGTCTGACATCTCGCTATCAGTTTCGTTATGAAAACACGAGTTCTGTTTCACATCCCGTGTTACCTTCTCCTTCCTTTGGGACTGCCTGGCAGTGAAATTAACGAGAACAAAATAATGGATGCTATCAGCCTCCCTTCTTCCTGGTAACCATTTGACTTCCTCGGTAAATCACGTCTTTTGGCCTCTTTCAATAACCGTCGACAGAGGTTATTTTTCTATTCTTTGTGACACATGCGCGGTAGCTTTAGTTTTGGGTACTTGGTTTTTCTTGGTTCTCAAGCCATTAGGCCCGCTTAGCTGTTACAATGACTCTTCCTTCAGTAGATATGCCTTTAAATAAGTTTCTCTTCTTCATTCTTTTTTCAAGATCCTGTAGACACTTGATGCTTTCTATATTTGCCTGCTTATGAGTTATATTTCGTCGCTGAGACTTGTATGGAAAGCATCTTCAAGACTTACATACCCGTACGTAGCCCTAGCCCAAAAGGATCTCTTCTTTGTCCCTCAGTGAAAGCTTGATACGGTTCCATAGGGACAAAACACTTTTTCCTTTATATCATGATAGGCTATGTATGAACTAGGGATTTCTGTAAACAAAATACTGGCGCTTCAGAAAAATTCATTAAAGGAAATCAAATACGCATTTTAAAAACTTTTTTCCCCTTGAATCCAGCAGACGATGAGGGTAATATTGGAAAGAAAATAGAAACGTTTCCTTGTCACTTTGAATCCCTGCAGATGTTTCACCCCCACTCTCTAACATAGATTTGCCCCTTTATTGGAGCTAGAATATTGATAAATTCAATCAAAAACGCATGGTTTGTATTGTTTATTGGTATTCGGTGTTGTGCGGCTTTTATCAACTATTCATTGTTTAATAAGCCCCTGAGACCTTAAAACGAATGGTTGCCCCTTAGGGCGGTGATTATTGGCGGAATGAATAGCTTCTTGGGAGTAAATCTGGAGCATTGAGGCGTTGTTATTCTAGTTGATAAGACAGAGTCTTTAGATAAGCTTCATTCTTATTTTGTTGCAGGCAACGGAAGATGGCCCAGAAGTTGGTTTTTGCTCATCCACCCATCCACAACCAATTTTCTAGTTTTTATTTAATGTTTTGTTTTTCTCTGCCGTTCATTTCTTCATGATCTAGTTTTTTTTAGCTCTGTCGAGACGGTCAGAGCACTGGTTGTGTGAAAAAAATGAGGTGAATTTTTTCTCAACTTTCCGACTTCTGGGCCTTGTGGGAGAAAATATGGGTAGTGTGCTTACATGGCCAACTTAGACCAAATGACAAGAGAACACCGCTGGAATAGGCCATCGTATCATGAGGTTGAAGATACTGTAATACCACTGAAGGGGGTATCATCTGTGTGCAGTGGTGTAGAGCTAGAATAATAACTAGGGGGGCTCATTTTGAGTTATAGTAGATGGGCCTCATGCCATGACGCAAGTCATTGCCTAAAACCGCTGGGAGTCTAGGGGGCGCTGTGAACCCCCAAGCAGGTCCAGAGCAGAGCCGTGGCAGGGTCCAGGGGGCAGCGCCCCCGGGAGCTCTGGAGATTTGCTCATTTCTAAGGCCATTGAATGGCTTAAAATACTGCAAGTTCTCTTTGCGTTCAGTAATAGAAAAAGAGAAAAAACTCAAGAGATAGATGTACATCCCCTGGATATAAAAGCATGAACAGAAAATAAGAGTCTACAAGGCACTCTTGAATAACTAAGTTACGGTTACATGTTCAAATAGTGTCTTTTTATAGCTTTACAGATATCAATAAGTTATTTATTGAAAGAGCTCAACAAGTCTTCTGTTCCAAACTATAGAAGCCCACAAAATAGCTAAGAGCGTATTTTGTAAGAGCTTAAAGCATGAAATTAAGTAGGAGGTATTGAGAAAGAGCACCATTAAATCATAGCATACTAACATCTCTCAAACCTTATTTTCAAAACATTGGTTTGAAAGAACTTGCTGTGTTGTAATTTCATCGTTCTTTTGTCTCTCACATCTCACTTAATAATTTGTACATATACATATTTGTTTCTAGCCCATATCCTTCTTATGATTTAAACATGTTGTACCAAATGTATCTTCAGGGATGGGTGGTCGAAAGTTAAATGGTTAACTGCACTTTGAAAACTAGTGTATTTATGATGGTTGATTTAGTAGAAGTATAACTTTTCGTGATGGATTTGATGAGATCAATGAAAAAGATTTGATTTCTCAAAAAACGTCTTTTTTATTTTGAAAATAACAAGGGGGGCTATAGCCCCCCCAAAATTGAAAAAAAAATAACTAGGGGGGCTGCGCCCCCCTGAGCCCCCCCAGCTCTACACCCCTGTTGTGTGGGTTCGTGAAGGCGTTACGAATATAATAAAATAAGATGTAAAAACTCACGATCTGGAGATCTTTGACAGGGGTGGACGCGAAGAAACGGATTGTCTCTGTAAACACTCTTTGATGTAAAAACCACGATTTATTACAGCTACGTTAACGTATACAAATCCACGAAGCAGTTCGGCTTTCTTAACTATACACTTACAGAGCAGTTCGGCTCTTCTTATATACGGAGCAGTTCGGCTCTCTAATTACTTGACTACGCGAGCAGTTCGGCTCGAAACCTATCTTATACACGAGCAGTTCGGCTCTTCTAATTGCTTAACTTTAAACTCAACTAAGAACAGGGGTGGGAAAACTAATAAATACGATAAACTAACGGAAGTGAAGAAAGTGACGGGAAGGACCATATAGGGTAAAAACTGCGGGTAACTAATTAAATTGGACCAATAGCAAAGCGTGGAAAACTAAATAATAAACCTAAGAGAAGCGTGTGTGACCTAGCCAGTGATAATTGTACAGGCTCCTAATCTTAATTACTTAAACGATACCGTGAGCAAACTTAGACCTAACAACGGATAACATAAAAGAAGGTCTCCGTATGTGAATAAACAAAAACAAACGCAACTAATCAATTGTAAAATGTTTCCAGTCACATGCACAGCAGCATGCGCGTCATCATGTCTAGCAAGGCAAAAGGGTATCACAACAATACAATTGAGCGTGCCCAGCAACTCTGAAGGCCTCTTTATTGTTTTATTATCGGAAGGACTGAATTAAGTACATTTACAGAACTACTCTATGCGTTGCTAAAAGCAATGCACGTCTTTGAGATAAGGATTCACATAATATCGAGGATAGAGATGTATTTGCAAGTATTTGCAAAGAATCGACGTCATTGTGAAAGTGGTCTAGCCTCCATATGCAAAAACTACCTTGTACCTTGATAGGGGTTAAGCCGGTCTGAATGGTTTAGTGTTATCAAGAGCTAAATTTAAGAAAATTAATTTTTATACCATTTTGGGTTTTTTCCTGAAATCGATTCATCTACAGGGTTGTTCGTTTTATTTGGTTGCTGAAATATATTTCAACAAAAAAGAAACCAATCTGAATCACTAAATCAAAAAATGATTGAACAGCCAGAAAACAGGCCAATTCGTATTATTTGTTTTTCAAGAAACTGGGCTATTTGGCAAACCCGCCAACCCGAGCAAAGGGTGATTTTATGATCGGTGATACCGAATTACACCGTAAATTCCGGCTGGTTCACCTGGGTCGGAGAACGAATGGTCAACGTCCAATTAAAATAAACAACAACTAAAATACTCAAGAACCAAAAGAAAGAGGGACAGGGTGGGTGGGTCGCGACCTTCCTGATCGAGAGATTTTTTTAATGAGGCTAATGCCGACCAACTTTGGAAACAAATATAGTCAACCAAAGAGAAATAACGTTGTGCCTGGATGGATTATCACGAGGAGATGTTATCTGACAATGACAAACAATGTTATTGTTTGGCACCAACCTGGACATCGACTTGTAAATTTACTCTAGGGGATAAGGACATGATTTATAGCACCTTGTTCTTTTAAATCTCATTTATCTGCCTCACAGTGCTCTATGTGCTAAACTACAGAGCACTATAGGCTATAAGGGGCAATTGCAATTTAGTTGGCGTAAACCACAGGGAAATAAGATTTCCAAAGATGTGTGGTACCCCCCTAATCCCAGTCCGCTAATAACTAAATCGATAATATTCAGTCTTATGAAATCTTTGGAACCAATCTAAAATCGGTATTAATTTCTGTTTTACGAAGGTTTGTTTTAAGCACAATACTTACCAAGATTAATGTAACTAATTTCAAATATTGAAAATTTGGGAGAGGAAAAAGTGCAACAAATGATAAGGTGGATCAATGAATCAGGTTATACCATGAACATAACAGTGTATTAAGAAAACATTACATACGTCATTGAACATCAAAATTATAAGTCATCTTGCATAAACGAAGAGCATCATCGATCTTGCTCAAACAGCCACATTAGCAACCAGAGTTTTGAGAAAAAGACTGAACTAAATGGAAATTTGGCTCATTCCATTGGGAACGAAAATAACCTTTCTATTTACGCTCTGGTACCCAGGTTATTCGAAAACGAAAGTAACTACAATCTCCTTTCATTTGTTTTTGATGTCTTTGCATGGCATAAAAGATCCTTTGATAGAGACTAACTCCTTTACAAAGCCAAAATGCCATATGACTTTTAATGTTTTAAAGATGCATCTATTTCTAAGAGTTTATGGTATAATTCCAAACGAGGCTTACTTTCTTAGAGAAAATTGAAATTGTAATTCGCGTAAAAAATGATAGAAATAGTTTTAATTGGTATGCATAGAACAAAAATCAGAATGAGCGTTGCTAGCGTTTAACTAGGGTTTGAGGGGCGTGGTTCTGTCACGATATGCTTATTTAGTTAAATTCACGTATTACATCACTCGTTAGGTAATAGCTATTTTTATCGTTAGGTTATTTCCCCGTGCATCATGGTTTCGTTACGTAGTTTAGGCATCCCCCACTCTACCGTTTAGGTTTTGTTTATCCTAGTGTTTTCCCCGTAAACATTACGTAGTTTTATATTTGGCCTAATATTTTACCCGTTTTAGTAACATTCGTAATCTTTTTGTAATTATTATATTTAGATTTGCTTAATCTTGCTTATTTTACATATCTTGTATTAGTATAAATACGAGTTCATTTAGTTTGTAAAAGTAGAGTGTTTTAGGCTGAGGCCTAGGTTCGTGAGAAAGTACGTATCGCCGTAGTACGTAGGTTTTCTTGTAAAAGTTATACGTTTTTTTGCATGATATATTGAATTGTTCTTAAGTTGCTACAGACAGAATTTTGCCTATTTATTAGTGTATGCTCGGGTCTGTGACAGCTCCAAAAAATTGTTCGGGCCACTCTCACATTTCTCTCCAAATGGCCCTCCCCAAACTACAATGCTGGATCCGCGCCTACCTGTGGAAGAGATTTTTCGTTGAAAATTGGTCTCTCAACGAGGCCATGCCCAAAAAATCACGCCGACGAGTCGACAAAGTCATAGCTAGCATACCCTAGGCTTACCTATCTAACTACGAACCTGCCTACTCATTGGTGGGTTTTAGGAACTGCAAGGCCTAGGGACGAAAAAATTTGCGGGGCCCCTTCCCCCCGTAAAAAATTTGGTCCTAATATTATTCTTTGCATTTTCTTTACAGAGAGCTTGTACAACTCAAATTTTTGCTAAGTCTGAGCATAACGTTATTCCAAACGTTGGAGAATAGCTAATATATTTCATTATGAAGGAGATAATTTTTTCAGTTTATGGAAGGTGCAGGGCCCCATTTTTCTAGCGAAAGCGCGGGGCCTAGGACCATGGCCCTCCAACTTCCCCTAAAACCGCCACTGTGCCTTTTCTATTACCTTCACACTCCCCAATCAGTGGATAGACTGATTACATGAGCCGCAGTTATCGCTATTGATGAATTCGACGAACGTTCAAACTACGACTCATAATCAAACGTCGCATTTTTCGAAACCAACGGTTTTGCCTCGTTCTCATTTTGTCACGCCAGTGCGGAGGAGGAACATTGATTTCAAAACGCTGTGCAGCTCACGCAAGGAAAGGAGAAGGAAAATTTGTTGTTGATTCATTCTTTATTTTGTTATTATTTATAGCATACAGAATAACAAAGTAAACAATTAGCTGTATTACCCTAACAAATATTTTGCTATTGTTCTACTCTATTTCTTTATAAATCAAAGTAACACAAAACCCCTGTAGTTGAGAAAAGAATAATATTATATCCTCAGCAGTGGTGAAGTAAACAAAAAGAACTAGACAGCTCTTTGCCCCTTTGTCTTCGGAATATATGTCAACACACGGAGCATAATAATTCACAAGTGTTTGTTTTCATGCCTGATATGGTAAAATGAATAATTCTTCTGAATTTTGACGAGTTCTTTCAAATTATAATACTTTTATTAGTTGAAGTTTTCCCAGAAACTGTTCGTGTCTTGTTCTTGGTCTTCCTTAAACTTTTCGTTTAAAAGTGAAAATTTTTTGAATCTATGTCATCATGCAAGTTGAACAAGTCTTCAATTTTCATTGACTCGGCTTTTGGTCAGCTGACTTATCCCCTTCATTGATTCATTCACGACTTCAATTTATGTTTCAACGAGCAGTGTTCGGCTATAACTCTAATTCATAACATTGATGAAAAAAATAACTGTGCAGCTTTAATATATTCAAGTCATCAACTGTATTTATTATTGTAATTCAAGTTCTCATCAACTGTATTTCCAGAATCCTGAAGGCATTTAGACTTTGATGAAAGAATGCGATAAAAAAGAGAAGTGATAAAGTTTTCCTCCGTCATCGATCGACTTGCTGGCAAGTAAAAGACACCTCTGTGTGCAGTCTGTAGAATGCTGACATTTGAAAAAAGCTAAAAACTGCTGCTTGCTTCTCTTCAGTTTCTGCAACAAACTTTTCTTCATTGTTGTCAAAGAAAATGCTGAGATTAAAACAAAAAGCAAGTGCTCATGGCTTTCTTCTCGCAGCTCGCATCCACAGCTTCGAGCTCAGCTCTTTAGCTCGAAAAATTCGCAGCGCCGTAGCCTCGGTCCCATTCTTGACAGGAAAAGCTGTCAAAAAGTGGCACAGGTTTTGTCACGTTAGATTATGAGTCCCAGTTTGAGCGGACTCGGTTTAGTGCTAGCCTCAGTTTCGTGATGAGCGATAACTGGGACTCATGTAATAAGTCTAATCAGTGGATCCCTGGACCTGCGTAACTGCGGAGGAGGCTGCCTCAAACTGAAATCTAGTAATTAAAATAAAGATGGCCGAAGAAACGAGTGCTGTTTCCAAATGGAAACCAGTAAAAGTTAAAGTTAACAATTGGGGCGTAGACTTCGATTACGTATTGGTAAGTTTAATTGACCAGGAGCAAGAGATAGACATAAATTGAAGAAACTTGAAAGACTGGCGTAAAGTCTCAGTAGGTGCATTGGGCGTACACAATACTAGTCCAGTGTAGTGATGGTGGAGCAAGGCCAAGGGGGAGAATCACCACCCAGAGAGGGAGTTTATGCCATCAGGTGAAATTTGTCAATTCAGGGGCGTAGATTCCGAATTTCGATGTTATTCAGTCATATTGTGGGCTGTTTAAAAGATATGGGGGCATTTGTACCCCAGAATCAGGCACCGCGGAGCCGTTTAAAAGTGGGGGGGCTAAACGGAGGGAGATTTTTTCATGCCAACAACAGTTGGGGGTCTGGGGGGCGCTGTAAGCCCCCAAGCAAGTCCAGGGGGCGGAGCCCCCGGAAGCTCATGAGATTTTACTATCTCGGAGGTCTTAAAATGGCTCAGAAGCAAAAAAAATTATCTTTTAGCAAAAAGTGGGGGGGCTATAGCCCCCCCAGCCCCCCCTGCTCCGCGGTGCCTGAGAATGGGGGCGATGACGCTATCATGAAAAAACATGTGAAATATTGAACAAATTTGCAATAATATATATTTCTAGCAATTTTAGGGCGTAATTTTCAAATTTCAATGGTATTCAGTCATGCCTGGGGGTATTTGTAAGATATTGCGGCATTTGTACCCTCAATATGGGGGCAATGATGCAACCCACATAGACGACCTTGAATGTATTTGGGCCGTCTTTTATGATATTCCAGTAATTCTTCTAGCGATGCCTTTCAATCTGCATATTATGATTGACAACGGTACTGGAAAGTGTTGCAAATACCTTGACCTGCGTCACTGTGGGTTGACTGAAATACAAAGAAGTGCATTACTCGGAATGCACACGTCTTTAGGTAATGACTATGTGTCCAGTTTGCTTAGAAAAGGTAAACAACTGTGCTGGAAGCACATCAAAGACAGTGAAAGATTTCTAGAAGTATTTAGCAGTTTGGGAACAAAAAGGAATTGAATCATCATCAGCTGAAAGAGCTTGAAAAATGTGTTAGTGTTGTTTTTGGAGAGGTAAGGCTCGGAAGAAAAAAATCTGCTGGGAAAGATTTGAGAGCAAGAGAAAAACAGATTTATCACTTCTTCCACCTTGCCAAGCAGCCTTACGAAACATAGTCAACGATCCAACAATATTGCGTACATGTGGCGGAATAAATATCAACCAATGATGAATCTTGACACCCCTACGAATCATGGATGGCTTCAAGAGCTGAGTATAGACTGGATGGAAGAACCATACCCTGAGGATTTCACAGATTTGTTGGTAACACCAGGCAATGATGCTGGAAACAATGATTTTCCAATGAATGTTGACGACTCCGATTGCAGTGATTCAGACACTGATTTCTAGGACAAGCGTAATGAAAAGTGAGTTGCGATAAATTTGAAATATAAGCCCAGAATTGCAAAATGTAATACTTATGAATTTTTTGGATGTTTTGCATGTCTTTCAGGATTGTGTCATTGCCCCCATTTCAGGGTGCAAATGCTCCATACCCTGTAAACGGCCCCTGATAGGACTAAATAACATGGAAATTTGAAATCTACGCCATCGAGTTGATACAGTAGGAATTTTCTTTTTCGATGTTCTTCAGTATTGCATCATTGCCCCCATATTGGGGGTACAAATGCCCCAATATCTTACATATACCCCCAGGCATGACTGAATACCATTGAAATTCGAAAATTACGCCCTAAAATTGCTAGAAATGTATAATATTACAAATTTGTTCAATGTCTCGCATTTGTTTTCATGATAGCATCATTGCCCCCATTCTGGGGTACAAATGCCCCCATATCTTTCAAAAGGCCCCCAATATGACTGAATAACATCAAAATTCGGAATCTACCCCCCTGAATTGACAAAATGCACCTGGTGGCATAAACTCCCTCTCTGGGTGGTGATTCTCCCCCTTCCACTACTGGACTATAGGGTGTGACTTTTTTTCCTGGTTTCTTGTTTGGGACTCGAGGTTGTTGCTGTTGTTGTCTTCATTGTGTTGCTTTCACTTATCTCAAAAAAGACTTAACCAATCATTTAATGTTCTGGACTGAAGTCATTGGTAGGTCTGATAGGTTGATAGGCAAATACGCTTATTATCTTCCTAAGGTATTGGTTTATGTGCTAAGCAGCAAGGTGGAAAAATGTTTTTGACCAACCAGAGCATTTTTGACTGAGAATTCATCCAATCAGATTGCTGAAAAGACAATAGGTTTTGAAGATTCAACAGCTCAAGAGCCGCGAAAATGGCAGAACAGCGCAAAAGCTATGGCAAAAATAGCGTTCAGGGTTCTATATTTCTGACGTAAACACATAAACTATTTGGAACCATTCTTACATTTATCAAATCTATGATAGTTTATCTAAATTTTTACCGCTTAGGAGGTTAATATTTTACGTAATTGCTGAAAAAATCTACTCGACAACTCGCTCAAAAACAATCTTAGCTTTGAATTGCGAGTATGGCATAATAAACTAATATTTAAACTAATCAACTATTACTAATATTGCTAATAAACACTTACCTTGCTAGAGCCCTTACTTTTGTTTTGAAACTTCTCCACCATCTTTACAAACCATTATTCATTACCTGCAGCTGTTTGAAAATTTCAGTTTGAGTTTCCCGCCGTACAAATTTCGACGTCAAAAGTCATGGAAAAGCTCGGACACGTTGATGAATGAAATTGAGCAACAGCAAAAATCGGGGGTCGAGCAAATTTGAGAAATTATAATTTGAAAATTTAAAATGACATGTTTTTTGAACATTTTCTTTCATATATTTATTTAGAATTGATTAAAGAATTACAAAAATCATATTTGATGCATAAATAGATTTCTAATTACCTACATAAAGAATTTATGGTACTAGGAAGGTAAGCATATTTACCTGTATTCTAAGGCCACCCCCGTTTCCGCTAATGTTTTTTGATCGAGTTGTCGAGTGGGTTTTTTACAGTAATCACATAGAATATTAACCTCGTAAGCGGTAAAATTTAGATAAACTATCATAGATTTGAGAAATATAAGAATGGTTCCAAATAGTTCCCTATTTTCACTGGATTAGCCGTCCCTCCTTCCAATCCGGAACAATATGGCGTGCGAAGAAGATATATCTAAATCTGACTGAGAATGTGGGAGAACCTAGGAAAAGGCAATCGGGTAGCAGCATATAATTATACATGATGGATGACCTCTCCATTACTCAAGTAGAAGCTTGGTATTTTGGGTATTAGAGGGCAAGTAGATCATATAAACTTCATTTTTCATATATTTTTTATATTGATAACAAAGTTCCAATTAAAATACCAGCCTCTTATTTGAAACTGATATGATATGGGTCAAAAATGGGCATGAGAAAGAATATTTTATATATGACTGTGTACTGCAACGCCAGATTTTAGAGGATTTGACATAGGAGGGAAGTGTGGACTCCAAACTTTATTGTAGTGTTTCTTACTGATTATCTATTCTTCAAAAAGCTGATGTTTTTTTTAAGGTGTGTATTTTTATACCGAATTCATACTTGACCCCTCGAGCAAAAGGAGACCTGTAATCACCTATGTGCATGAGAGTCCTCTTAGGATGTCCTATTTATGCGAAATAAAGTTCTGAAAGGGGAATTCCAGGATGGCGAGGTGGGGGACCCCCTCTCAGTTACTCTTTTTTAAATGTGTATTCATTTTTCACCCTTGTAAATTACCAAAAGCTTGTGTTTTGCCTGTAAGGTAGTAATTATGGCTAAAGATGAAAATAACCGCCTGGAGGGTGTTAATAAGCATTAAAGGGGAGGAGGCCCTCCCACCTAGCCACCCGGGAACCCAGTCCCACAGGCCGGATGCAGGTTATGAGAAGAACCCCCACGTGACTAGGCAGGAAAAGCTGCATAATATATAGAAATTATCATTTGGAGGATTTTGGTCCATTTTGCAGGACAAATAAAGATTTAATGAAATTGTATGGAGGCTTGTTTAGTGCCTTGTGTTTGGTTCATTTCATTGCTGCTATTGCATGCTTTATGATATTTCAATTAATTTCATTACTGCTATTGCATGCTTCATAATATTTCAATTCATTTCATTACTGCTATTGCATGCTTCATAATATTTCAATTCATTTCATTACTGCTATTGCATGCTTCATAATATTTCAATTCATTTCATTACTGCTATTGCATGCTTCATAATATTTCTCAATGCATTTCATTACTGCTACTGCATGCTTCATAATATTTCAATTCATTTCATTACTGCTATGCATGCTTCATGATATTTCAATTCATTTCATTAATGCTATTGCATGCTTCGTAATATTTCAATTCATTTCATTACTGCTACTACATGCTTTATAATATTTCAATTCATTTCATTACTGCTATTGCATGCTTTATAATATTTCTCAATGCATTTCATTACTGCCACTGCATTCTTTATAATATTTCTCAATTTATTTCAATACTGTTGGTGCTGTTGCTCAATGCTGGTTGGGGGGGAGGGGGGTGGTAGGGGTATTGGAAAAAGAAATTTAAAAAAGGTTTCTGGCCTTGGACACTTGGAATATGCATTTTTTATATTGGCTGAAAACATTTTGTGGCAGTTAAGGAACACATAAATTGCATGCAATTAGGGAGATAATGTCAATTAGGCATGGGAAAATAATTTGTAAAAAACCTAATAATTGCGTAAATTGTTTTGTGGGCGAAGGAGAACGAAGCTTGCGATATCAGCGTTGCTCCTCGACACGTGCTGATGTGCGTTTGGTTTTTGGGTGTATTTCCCTTGCAATAAATCTTAACAGGAGCCAGTTCGGGTTGTATTATATCTCTATCATCAGATTCTGTGGCTTAGGCCTTAATAATTTAATAAGGCAATCGGGTAGAAGCAGAGAGGCGAGCAGGCTGGAGATGCGAGAGCTTAGACCAAAATTCGTGAGGTATCTTGCCGGAGAGCTCGTTGCTAGAAGAATGAAACTTGGCATGCTTGTCCATATATACTTGGTCTCCTGGGAGTTAGGGAATCTCTTTCCTTTGTTGTCTGGGTGATCTCCCCAGTGAGAATAGTTGATGTGTTTACGGCAGAAATACAGAACCCTGAACGCTATTTTTTCCAGGGCCCACGCCATGAATTTTGTTGTGGGGGGGGGCCAAAATTAAAATATGAAAAATTGTACGGCATTACACTTCTCAGGCCTCAAAATGGCTTAGAATCTTTAAATTCTCTTCCTGCACGGCAAACCCCGTAGATGTGGGAAAATGACATATTCTCTTTTAATAATGGACACTCGATCCCAATATTCACTCCCAAATCTGAACATAGGTGTAAAAAATATTAATTTTATAACAGAACTCAACTAACAAGAGTGACGCGAAGATCAAAATTTTTCGTCAAAAATTGTTCATACTAGGGGTGTCTAGGGGTTCTCCGATATAGGCTCACGGATCTAAATGGGTGATTTTTAAGAGGAAATGCTTGCGAGCGTAGCGAGCCAAAATTTTTAGGTTTTTTCTGCAAAAGCGTAGAAAAATCATTGGAAGTCTAAAACACAGAAGTGTCTTATGATCATCAATCAGCAGTACATTTTAAAAATTATAGTCATGTTTTTACGAATAGGAAAGTTTGAACCTAACATATCCTAAGTTTCTTCCATAAAAATGAGATGAAATAGAAAAACAGAAGGCGAGCGTAGCGAGAAAATTTTTTAAGTTACATTCCCTGGATGTCAGAGATTTTATAAAAGCTAGGCTAAGAGTTGACAGAACAGATGAGGGAGGGCGAATTTACTCTCATTAAGTTCAGGCATGACACTCTCCCAAAATCCTCGTATAGATGCCTTCTTGTGCAGAATGGTTGAACTAAACACTTGTAAGGAGTTTCTTCGACATAATTTTAAAAGTTTCATCGTTATAAGCAATAACAAATTTCCAACAAACTAACGAATTTTCCAATAATTCCGACAAATTTTTTGCCAGGGGCCATCCCCCTCTGCCTCCCAGCCAAACGTGTTTGCCCCTGCAAAACGCTTTAAAATTCTTCGTGCTTACGAGAATAAAGCTCTAGTCTTGCTTTATTTATTAAAATTTGGAAAAATTAAAATTTTTTTGGCCAAATTTGTGGGGGGGCCATGGCCCCTGTGGCCCCCCCGGTGGCGTGGGCCCTGTTTTCCACAGCTTTCGCGTCAATCCGCCATTTTCCAGGCATTTGAGGTTTTGAATCTTCGAAATCTATTGTCTTTTCAGCGATTTGATTGGACAAATGATTAGTAAACAAATGCCCTGATTGGCCAAAACATTTTTCCACGTTGTTGTGCTAAGCACAAAGGGCCCCCACTGAGTAGGTATAGACTAATCGAGCAGTGCGACCCTGGTCTTTCCTCTCAATGTGACCATACCTCATGATTCCTTTTACCTTTTTGCCTGGAATTACAGAGATCTGGCTAATTCTCTCCTCACACTTTGTGGCAGGTCTGAAGATGGTTTCCAACCCGGGACTCTTTGTACAAGGGTCAAGTGAAAAGGCAGGGATGCCGAGTGGTTAGATCACTTGACCCTTATTCAAAGGGTCCTGGGTTGAAAACCACCTCCAGACCTGCCAAAAAGTGTGAGAAGAGAATTTGCCAGCTCTCTGTAATTCCAGGCATAAAGGCAAAAGGAATCACGAGGTGTAGACACATCGAGAGGAAGGACCATGGTCGCACTGCTCATAGTCCAGCAGCTACGGGGTCAAAAGTAGGTGTACACTGGAAATTTTTGCGGGCAATTTAATTTTTGGTTTTAAACATACCTTTTGCTGATGATGATTGGACAGGTTGGAGGTCTTCAAATTACTTCATTGGCTCATCCAAGCAAATTTTAGTCAGAGCTGTTTTAGGCCTTTTTAGACCAAGACCGCCATTTTGTTTCATGTTAAATGTCGATATTTCTGATGATATAGCGTTTACAATGGTACAAAAGACATCATTAGCTTTCCTTTGATGAGAGCTTTCGAATGATATATGATTTATCCACATTCGCTGACGTAAGCAAAATCTAATATTTAAAATCATATCTAAATAAATCCATTTATTTGTTTTCTCAAAAGGGCTTTTCTAACACTCTAAAGGTAGATTAGCTGTAAAAAAGTAAATTTTTTCATCGAAAATGTAGTTTACCTCTATAAATTCATTTATAAAGGGGGCACATACCCCCCTCATACTAAGAGTCTAAAAAACCTGATAGTATTAGGGTTGATCGATCTGCACTGCTGTGCTTGCAAATATCTTGTTTGAAAATTAGAAATGAGGAAAAATTAAAGGCATATACCACAGAGGCGTGATAGATAGTTGTTTTTCCAGAGAACTCTGGAATGGAAGGTATGATTGATTTTTATAAGACTTCTTAAGAATTTGAATCGCACTTATTCTCTGAAAAACTCAAACGTCCCTTAGAAAGCCCAATGAAAACAAAACAGCAAAGCATATATAGTGTGTATATCTAAGCACGGCAGTGATAGAAAATCTGTTTGAACCCTGCTGAAACCAGGGTACCATCTTTACTGGTAACGATTACACAAGCGCTTTCGATGGTAAGGGAAAAGTAAGGGCCTAGGAAGCTTTGAAGGAAGACGTTTTTCAGCATGTTTTTCTGAATATTGGAAATTAATTTTGAATTTGACGTTGATCTATTGAGATAATCCAGGAGTTGGTCTGCAACCTATATAGTATGAAATTATTTTCAGATGTAAACGAGGCCAGATACAAAAAATTTTGCCCCTCTAAAGGAAAGATACCTGAACAAGTGATGAGCTCCTGCAGCATTGCAAATGTATCTTCTTCGTCACCTGCACCGTCAAGCTCGCATTAGAAGAGAGCCCTGGAATTCCATGGCCACAAGGTTATGGTTGGGAAATCACCGCTGATGGTGGATTGAAAGTAGTATTGATGACGCAAAGCCAGCACCAGATTCCATTCGAGATTGTGTTGCTTGTAACTGCATAAGAAATAAGCGCCGCACCGAGAACTGTTTTTGGGTTTCCCACGAACTCAAATGAAATTAAGATTTTTATAAAGACAGATACGAAGAAGCAGCTGAGGAAGATTGAGGTTCAGGGGAATGATAAAGAAATCCTAAGGAGAATATTTAGTTTGTGCTCTCGGTTTGTAAGAAACACTGATGAAAACAACGCGTTTCTGAAGCGCTGACATGCACTGCAGTGCTTAGGTATACACACTACATACTTTGTTGTTTTGTTTTCATTGGGCTTTCTAAGGGACGTTTGAGTTTTGTCCAAGAGAATAAGTGCGATTCCAATTCTAAAGAAATCTCATAAAAACCGACCTCCCATCCAAGAGTTCCCTGAAAAACTGCAGTAGAGTCCCAATAACTCAGAAATGCGATAACTTAAATAGATTTGGCATTCCCCCTGAACCTTCAACACTACTTACATATTAATACACCCCCGATAACTCGAACAATTTTTTATACCCGCTGCGGCTATTTTCTCTCGATAACTCGAAATTTTTGTGCCAAAGTACTAACAAAAACAATGACAACGATATTTTAATCACAAACTCTTCATTGAATCAAGCAGTTTTTTTGAATAGAGACAAAGCTCTTATGTCCAGTGACTGCAAGGCTGCACGCGACAATTGAACCCTTTCAATTGCCCTGATTTCACTTCTTTCCAGTGACTTTGTTAACGCACTTGGCTTCCGACTGAATTCGAAGAAAGTAGAGCATTGTTTTAGAAAAACGGCCTGTATCTCCTTTCTTCAAGTGTCCCACAAAATCTGTATCTTTTAGGACACAAACAGCATACTTATCTAGAGGGTTTTCAGGTTCAGAGCGAACATTCAGATAATAATTTTGCTTTGACGTCCAAATCTCCTTATACACATGGTGTCCTGTGATGTGTGTTTCGACAGTTATAGTAGTTGTGATGTAGATTGGCTGTTCATTTTGTACAGCAATAGTTTTCAATGAAAAACTTTCAAGTTCAAGTTGCATTATCGCTCTGTTTTGCTATTAAGATATTATTGTTGTTGTTGTTTTTCTCTTCATAAAATCCCGAAAACTCGAATTATAGGCTGATTTTCTAAAAAGTTCGAGTAAATTGGATAACTCGAACTATTTTGATTGTCCCTTGCATGTTCGAGTTATCGGGATTCTATTGTATTACCTATCACGCCCCTGTGGTATATGCTTTTAATTTCTCATCCCTCCCATTTTCCAATTCCCAAACAAGATATTTGCAAGCACAGTAGTGCGGACCGAGCTTAAGTTTAACCCTAATACTACCAGGTTTTTGTACTCTAGTATTAGGGAGGTACATCCTGTTTTTTCATAAGAACAGTTTTATGAAATAACCACAAGACTGAGAAATAATTACAAAACAAGTAGATTGGAAGCACAAAGATAATCTCAGATGGTCAATAGAGTCAAACAATCAACACTACTGATAGCAAAAAAGGCTTCCCAACCATTGTAAAAGTAAGAAAAATTTGATAACATTTCAGCCTGAAAATAGAGGAATATTTAAGAACAGCCAGCTTCAAATCAATTTTACTAGTTCTTATATAAAAAAGAGTGTATGTGCCCCCTCTATAAATGAATCTATGGGGGTAAATTACATTTCAGATAAAAATGATATACTTTTTTACAGCTTATCTACCCTTGGAGTGTTAGAAAAGCCCTTTTGAGCAAACATAAATGGATTTTTTTAGATATGACGTCATCAATATTGATAATCAACATAGAACAGCAAATATGGAAAAATTATATATCTTTCGAAAGCTCTCATCAAGAGAAAGCTAATAATGTCTCTTGCACCATTGTAAACGCTTTATCATCAGAAATATCGACATTTAACATGAAACAAAATGGCGGTCTTGGCCTAAAATAGGCCTAAAACTGCTCTGACTAAAATTTGCTCGGATGAGCCACTGAAGTAATTTGAAGACCTCCAACCTGATCAATCATCATCAGCAAGGTGCAAGGTATGTTTAAACCAAAAATTAAATTGCCCGCAAAAATTTCCAGTGTGATTCCCCGTAGCGTCTTGACTATCAATTAGTTTACCTATTTAGTGGGCCCTTTGTCCTAAACACATAAACCCATGCCTTGCGAAGATAGTAAGCGCATATGCCTATCAACTAACAACAACTATCAACTAACGACTCCGAAATCCCCGCCGTTTAATTCAACACATTGAGATTACACTAGTGGTTGGTTTTTTTCTCTGAGGATAGACAGAATCTAATGAATGAGCAGCCCGAGTGTGTATAATTGTGCAGCTATTGTTAGCAAAGAATAACGTCAATATAATTCTTTTGGAGCCATATTGGGAAGTTAAACAGAAGCCAAAGCAATAGGCCCCAAATATTTGGTTCCAGGCAAACAGAATCATCGATCCAGCCCTAATTTTAAGATCAGTGGTTGCTATCTATTCTGTCTGTCTGTGACACAATGATCTATAGATTAAGTAACTAGATGTCTGTCTTGAGATAATTGTTCATTGAGCAAGTGACGCAAAATCACTCAAACGGCCCAGTACTTGAATTTGCGTCACTAGTGAAGAAGTTAGAGTTAGACATCTAGTTACTTAGTCTATATATCATTGGTGTGACCCAACATAGAGCAGGAACAACAACAACCCCGAATCCTAAACCTGAACATGAGACCCAATCTTCATTCACATCATAGGTGTCATCTACCCTTGAGTATTAAAAGAATTCGAATGGGGACGATGACATGGCTATGGAATCATCCTGAACTCACATTAGGCGCAGACTTACAAACAATTTATGGCCACTTTATATGATACAGGAGTGAAATTTTCTGGATGAAATAAAAGCAACAGACCTTAGCTTTCTTTAACAACAATAAAAAAGAGATTATCAAGTCTTCACTTCATTTCAAGCAAACATTTTCAGCGACCTTTGATAAATTACAAAGCTCAAATATGACAGGGATACATGCATAAAGTATCTTTATTGAAAGAAATTTGAACTATTCAGTTTTTAATTGCTATTCAAGTTAAAAAATGATTTTTCTTTCATAATAAATTGAGTATTATGATGTCATGTAAAAACCTGTGCGGACCTATGAAAACGGGCCCAATTTAATTCCTTGGTTCAGGAATCAAAGTTTCAAATTTCGTATTCATCCTCAAAGGCATTGCGTAATTTGCTTTCATTCCTAACTTTACGAAGGATTAGTGAACTTTAAATTAAAATTCTGTATTGCAAACTTACCATCATTCGTTGAAGCCATTGTTTGTCAAGATCTCTTCTGAAAATCCCCAGTTTATGACTGATATTTTAATTAACATTTGTTTTTTATTAGATATCGTTTAAACTGCCTAATAACCATTCTAAACCTGTTAAATTTGATAAAACTCTGGCTTTGAATTAAGCTTGTCCACTTTGGATGACACAAGCTTGTTTTTTACCAGCAAAAACTTTTTAACCAGCAGACTTGGGAAAGGACAACAACTTTCTACAAACTTTTTTGCTTATGGGAGGGGGGAGACAATAAATTGTCATTTCCTTATCCTCATTCGAATACTTTTAACATGTTTGTGTAAAAAGAAATTCAGTTGTAATAATCTAGGATGGAAGAACTGTGTTTCATGATTTAGGCAAATTCAAAGTTCTAAATTTTGCCTTCATTCAGTAATATGAAATTTGACAGAACTCGAACCTGAATTATATAATTATACTGTAAGAGAAACTCTTTCATTTAGGAAACACAATTTTGGTTGAGAGGACTATCTCCAAAATGGTGAATGAAATCCTGAAAAAGAGTCAATAATTTTGGGTTGGTTCAACAGGACACAAGTGCAAAAGAAGGGAAGGGTTTCTGGTGTTGATTTAGAAATCTATGCATTGAATCACATGGATTTGAAAAGATACTAAATTTCTCGATTTTCTACCTCTACAAAAAATAATTATTCTTTATTGTACCACACCCTGTAATATATTGCGCTATTCATTTAAGATTCTATTGTATTTTAACAAAGGACTCAGAGAACGTTATGCTAAATTTGAAAGAACCTTTTGTTTAGAATCACATCTCAAGGATATTATATAATTCAGGTTCGAGTTCTGTCAAATTTCAATTTTCAAAAAGGATTAACTGGATTTTTAAACAAAGAGAAAGATTTTATATATTATTAGACGACTATTAAGTAATTTTTTAATTTTTACCCTTACAATTTTTTTTTTTTAATTTTTATCTCTTTTAGCCTTTGATTTATAGCAGGTCCACATCAGCTCCTTTGAGTTGCCAGACTTTTAACCTGCTGTATTAAATAAAAAATGTATGTATGTATGTATGTATGTATAGAAATCTCAAAATCTAAATCATGTTTTTGTCACATTCTCTATCTGACAAGAATTTTACATGGTGACAGGAGTGTAGCTCATAAGCAGCTAGAGCCCATGAGCGGCAACAAATTTGTTTAAATTTCGAGAATGGCCTCAGGTTTTCGTCGTCTTGAACCTTTATCCTTGAGTGGGAATATATCTTTTCTTCTTACTATAATAAGCCAGCCGCTGTTTAAATTACCATGCTTCTGAATTCTCTCGGAGAAGATGCCCTTGAGCGTTACAATCAATTTTCGTTGGATGAAGTCGAAGATACAGAGAATTTTGAGACTGCTGTCGCGAAATTCGACGATCATTTTAAGGGGAAGAAACGATTGGTATTTAGCAGATATCGATTTTGGAGTCAGCAGCGTTCTGAAAGACAGGAATTCTTCGGCTATTACACTGAGTATCAAAAAAGCTTGCAAACCAAACCAATGATTCGAGACAATTTTTATCAGAAAACTCAATAAAAGAATCAATGGCAGTATTGCAATCGTTGAATGGTGGAAAACTACTGAAAATGGGCAAGGCATTGGTAGAGTTTGGTGTAAAGAATGCTAATATACATGATGGGATTTACGTCACAAGGGATGAAACGTGTCCTATACTTGGATTGAAAGCTGCCACTCAGTTAGGTCTCATTCAAAGAGGGAGAAATGCAAGTCCAAAACTGGATGCAATTTCGAAATCTGAGCACAAGAGCATAACAGAACAATCAATCAAGGAGAAATTTTGATCAGTATTTAATGGTAATCTTGGAAATATCCTGGAAATTACAAAACTACACTCACTGCGGATGCAAATCCGAAAATCAATGTTACGATAAGAGTTGCACATAAGCTTATTAAACCATTTACGGAGAAGTTAAACGAGATGGTAAAGCAAGGGGTTATTGAGGAAGTGGAACACCCCACAGACTGGGTAAATACTATTGTATGTACAGAGAACAAAGATGGCAGTATACTGTATGTATACGTCTGTGTCTAGATCCAAGAGAACTAAACAAGTATATCAAGCGAGAGCACTTTACAATCCCAACGTTTCAAGAGATTGTTGCAGAGTTAGGAAAGCCACGGTTCTTTTCTATTGTCTACCAGCCATCAGCATTTTGGCAAGTTGAACTTGACGAAAGTTGCAGAGATTTAAGTACTTTCCAGACAAGTTTTGGTTGGTACAGATTCAAACGAATGCCTTTCGGTATATCAAGTATAAGCAAGGTGTTACAGAAAAAAGCGTTCTAATTATTTGGTGATATTGAGATTATATATCATATCAGACGACATGCTTATTGTTGGAGACACGGAACATGAACATGATGAAGCCTTACTGGCAGTTCTCCAACGAGCGCAAGAAAACAGCATCAAGTTTAATGAGAAAAAGCTACAGTTTAAAAGGAAAGAAGTTGGTTACTGCAGTACAAAGCTATCAGCAGAAGGTATAGAAGCAGATTCTAGAAAAATAGAAGCAATTTTGAGAATGCCAGACCCACAAAACAAGAAGGACATTCAGCTTCTTCTGGGTACGGTAAATTATCTATCACCTTTTATTCCAAAAGGTCAAGTCACAGAGCCATTATGAATGCTAATGAAAGAAGGAGCAATATGGTGTTTGAATAAAGTGCAAAGTGATGCTTTAAGTACGATCAAGAACATATTAAGCTCCAAGATCATGCTAACGTACTATGACGAAACAAAGCCTATGGTAATACAAGAAGATGCAAGTCAGTCCGGATTGGGTGCCTGTTTGATTCAAAACATACAACCCATATAATATGCTTCCAGGTCAATGACTGGAACGGAACAGCGATATGCACAAATTGAGAAAGAGCTTCTTACTATTGTATTTGCAACGAAGAGATTTCATAATTTCATCTATGGGCTGGATATTATCGTTCATTCCGATCATAAGCCATTGGAGGCAATTCAGAACAAAGATCTCCATAAAGTCTCACCAAGGTTACAGAGAATGTTACTTAAGCTTTTGAAGTACTATGTCAACATCATGTACAAGCCAGGAAGTGAAATGCATGCAGCTGATACCTTGAGCAGATCGTTTGTTACAGCAGGTCTGAAAGAAAGGGACTTGTTGGAATTGCATGCACACTCGGTAATGGAATACTATCCAGCATCAGCCAAGAAGATTAGTGAGTACAAAGTATCTACATCAAAGGATGAAACATTACAGAAAATATTAACGTATCTCCGAACAAGTTAACCTTAAAGGAAAGAAATAGAGCCCGATTTTAATGCCATATCATGATCGCAGGAATGAGTTGTATGATGAAGATGGTTTGCTGTTCTTAGCGAACAAACTTGTTATACCCGAATGTGAAAGAGATATTGGTCTACAAATATTACATCTAGGTCACTTTTGAATCGACAAACCAAAAAGGTTGCACAAGAGAAAATATCCACTGACCGGGAATGAATAAACAAATTAAGGAGACAATATTGAGGTGCAAAGATTGCGAAAAATTTCAAAGAAATCACATTAAAGAGCCAATATACCAACACAAGATTCCTGATGCCCCATGGCTAAAAATCGGTGCAGATTTGTTTAATTTTGCTGGACGAGACTATCTCATAGTCGTTGATTATTTCTCAAAATATCCAGAGTTTGTGAGTGTTCACAGTAAAAGTGCAACTTCTGTTATTCAAGCAATGAAAGTCATATTTGCACGTCATGGATTCCAGAAACAGTCGTTGCTGATAATGTACCATTCTATTCCAGTACATTCAAAGATTTTTCAAACTCTTCAATGGTGAAGCAGGAAAGTTGGTAGGAATAGTAAAGATGATGCTCCGTAAATGCAAAGAAGACGGGAGTAATCCAAATCTCGCACTGCTTCGCTACATAAACATGAAAATCAAAGGAATGATGTACAGCCCCGCGCAGATGTTGTACAACAGACGTCTGAGAGATAATTTGCCTATCAGGGACAGTGTAGTGGATTTAGACATTCTACAATCAATTCTTAGGCCTGCATTTCCTGCTCATTCATTTTCTCTCAGAACTTTCTTTCTTAACTATTTGCTTCTCAAAGTTCTCTGCGTCACAGCCTAACTTGCTCACTCTGTTATTGTCATATCATCTTCCAACTTTCTCAGAGTCAACCACGCGTCATCTACTCATCTATGGTAACATTCCATTGTTTTCAACTAACGCCTGACCTAGCCTAATCTCTAATATCATATTCAGCACTTTACTGCATACTTTCAGCTTTACTTTCTTACCTAGGATTCTACACCCTTTCCTTCATAGCAATCCTCTAGTAACCACAAGCTGCGTCATTTCATGTATCGATTTACTTTCATCTTTGTATATAAACTGTAGATATTGTAATGTTATTTAGATCAGTTAGTTCAGTAGACGTATAGAAGTTATCAAGACGACGTGTCTCGCTTCTCTCTGGCTCTCTGTTCTCCGTGTGACCCGTTGTTGCACGTTAAACACTTTGGCGTTGGATAAGTTCTCCTGAAGGGTAGACATGCAAATCTATTAGTTGAGGGATAAGTAACATCACTTCTTGCCCCTCGCTAAACTGGTGACCTCGACGTGACCCTTCATGGAACAAGCATCATCCCTCGCCGACCAAACACATCTCATCAACATCGACGTACAAGCCATTGGCTCTCGACCTCACCGAGGCTCTCTTGTCGACTCTTGCTGGTTCCTGGTTACCCAACTCACAAAACCTTGGCTTCATCATTTCTCGCTGGTTCCTGGTTACCCAACTCACAAAACCTTGGCTTCATCATTTCTTGCTGGTTCTTGGTAATCCAACTCACAAAACCTCGGCAACCTTATCAACGCAGACGACTCACCGCTCTGTTTTATTGGCTAATTCTACTCGACAACAGGCGACTCACCGTCCTACATTCATGGCATTCTCGATCTCTGGCGCCTCACTGTCCAGCTAACATCGATGACAACATGCAAGCAATCCAACTGGTATAGTCGAACTTTTAATTCATTCTTCCTATAATCGAACATTTTAGTATTTTATATATTGGCGTATTAACGAACATTTTAACCAAATTATCGATCGAACATTTAGTAACATATCTTAGCCTTATTATCAATTTACTCTCGACAATATCTAACTGTTATAGCAACTAGGCCCTTATCATAACGTAACATGCGTAGCTTTGTAACTTTACTTAGGCTCATCTCTATCCACTAACCTATTTCAATTCTGCCTAACTACTAACACTGCCAGCTACTCACTCGCTCACTTCTACGCACTGCTTTACGAATGCCTAAATTCCTACAAAGTTTCACTCTACGTTTTCGAATGCATCTTTACTCGTCTGCATTCTAAGGGGGGAGCTCTGTAGTGGATTTAGACATTCTACAATCAATTCTTAGGCCTGCATTTCCTGCTCATTCATTTTCTCTCAGAACTTTCTTTCTTAACTATTTGCTTCTCAAAGTTCTCTGCGTCACAGCCTAACTTGCTCACTCTGTTATTGTCATATCATCTTCCAACTTTCTCAGAGTCAACCACGCGTCATCTACTCATCTATGGTAACATTCCATTGTTTTCAACTAACGCCTGACCTAGCCTAATCTCTAATATCATATTCAGCACTTTACTGCATACTTTCAGCTTTACTTTCTTACCTAGGATTCTACACCCTTTCCTTCATAGCAATCCTCTAGTAACCACAAGCTGCGTCATTTCATGTATCGATTTACTTTCATCTTTGTATATAAACTGTAGATATTGTAATGTTATTTAGATCAGTTAGTTCAGTAGACGTATAGAAGTTATCAAGACGACGTGTCTCGCTTCTCTCTGGCTCTCTGTTCTCCGTGTGACCCGTTGTTGCACGTTAAACACTTTGGCGTTGGATAAGTTCTCCTGAAGGGTAGACATGCAAATCTATTAGTTGAGGGATATGTAACATCACTTCTTGCCCCTCGCTAAAACAGTTTGTCAAAACCTCAGATGAATTCCAATGTGAAGCAACAGTTACGCAACAGACAAAATAAACAGGCAGCATATCATAATAGAAGTTCTAAACCACGCAATGAATTTCAAAGAGGAGAAACAGTGAGAGTCAAAGTTGATAAGGAGAGAGAGTGGACTCCGGCAATCGTTGACCATAAGTATAGCACAACAAGGAGCTATGTTGTTACAACGGAGAAAGGTCGCACGATAAGACGTAACAGGAATGCAATCAGGAGTTCTCAGGAAACCATTGAAGTGAATTCACCATATCCCAGCCTTTCAAATTCCTTACCAACTACGGAATCACAAGAGTCTCTTCACCAAAGATCACCGGTAGAAGATACATAGGGAAACGTTAACCCTTATATGCAGCCAGATAATTCACTGCCAGTTGCAAGACAAGAGCTTAGAAGATCTAATCGAACAATCAAGGCTCCCAACTTGCCCAAGGATTATATTTTTGGGAAAAACTGGTATTAATCGGAAATTATCTAAAAAGGGGGATGTGACATATTGTGTTATTTATTTAAGATTCTATTGTATTTTAACGGAGGACTTAGAGAACGTTATGCTGCATTTGAAAGAACCTTTGTTTAGAATCACTGACTGTGATGTAATATTGACGTGTTTTTGAATCGCTGTTCTTAGAAGTTGATTTTTACAAGCATGAAGGATAGACATCTCAAAATCTAAATTATGTTTTTCTCATATTCCTTATCTGATAAAGTATTACACACCATTAACATTCCTTTTATGAAATTTTTCCTGTGAGGATAATTAAGTCTCTCTGACTTCAAGTCTTTTATTATGAAGTCTATAATCCAGAAATCTGTTATTCTGCTAATCCTCAATATGCCATTCGTGAAAACACAAATCATAGATTTGTTAACCTGTAATGGATTGATTGAGCAAATTTTGGCAAAATCAATTTAATTATGTAAACGAGCTTACCCAATTTAGACTAGTAAGTGAATGCTCTAAAATTCCAAGAACCATCAAAAGGCTATAAATTGTTATATAATCTGTCTAGGCTTCGCTTTAATCAGATGTGCCAAGAAAGTAAGTGATTAACATTCCCCTGCTCTTATCAAAATTTTTGCACATAATTTTGGGCAACTTTTTGACTGACAGTGAGATTAAAGGAGTACACTGGCTATTTGCAAAACTGTTCTACCTCAAAACTGTGTTTCTGAATTCAAATTAATGGACTATTGTCTTCGAAAAAAGAACCAGTGGGAACATTTAAAACATCGAAATGTAAACGTTCCAGCTATCTGAAGCATCAAAAATTTGACGAATTTATCCTTCAGCGGCAACATGTGATTTCTCGTCTAGCTCAATTTATCTCTAAGCATGTATTTTTTAGGCAGCCAGAAAGCTGAAATTATACCATTCTTGTGCAATACTCATACTTGAATCTGGCATAAAGAATCTTTTATCGTAAATGAGACACCCTTTATAGTAGAAATACAATCTGGAAATGTATTCCTGTCCTGGACTAAATTAAGAGTGTGGCTTTGAAAAATGATTTAATGATCTTAATTTCTAGATCTTGATTTCTGGATCCTGATTTCTGAATCTTAACTTCTAGATCTTTATTTAACTTCTAGATGTGTTTCAATTTCTCGATCTTAAATTTTGGATCTTAATTTCTGGATCTTAATTTCTGTGTCTTATATTCCTGGATCTTAACTTCTGGATGTTACTTTCTGGATCTTGATTACTGAATCCTAACTTCTAGATCCTAACTTCTGGATCTCAATTTCTGGATCTTGAATTCTCGATTTTGATCTCTGGATCCTTATGTCTGGGTCCTAGTTTCTGGATCTTATTTTCTGGATCTTATTTTCTGGATCTTAATTTCTGGGTCTTATTTTCTGGATCTTAATTTCTGGGTCCTAATTTCTGTACCTTAATTTCTGTATCTTAATTCCTGTATTCCTTAGCTACATAAGATCCACTGGGTTTATCTTTGTGAAGGCGTTGATAATATTTTATAATCATATTGTCTTTTTTAAGACTCTCGCTCCTCGAGATGGTATTGTAGCAGATTTGCAGAGGGAGATTAAAAGAACGCTGCAAAAAGTTCTCCCGTCCGAAAGGTTATCATTATTTTTGACTTAATGTTTACTTTTTGATTATAAATTTCTCTTTGATTGATTATCAAACTATACCAGAGCAGGCTATTGTAATTGACATATGCCTCCACCGGGTGTCGAACCCGGGATTGTGCGGACACAGGCGAGTGCGCTAACCACTGTCCTATAGCAGGACAATAAGTAAGCACAGTAACCTTGATGTGTTCACAACTCCAGGCTTATCCACAGCGGGGCATTAATTCGTGTTTCGGATTAAATCCTTCCTCAGAGCCATGTAATATTAACATTAATTCATAAGACCATGCCTTATGAATTAATGTTAATGTTAAATTTCCAATTCTCAATAGTGTGTCTCAATAGGTTTACGATTTTCCTCACCGTCCTTTGTGTTTTGTTTCCCACCTTTCTCTTAGCAGGAAACGCATTATTTGCTATCTAGACAGTTTTGATACAGTTCAGATCATAAATGATTATTGAGTGGAAGTTACTGGCCATATCATTTTGCAATTGTGTGAAGCCCACTGATGATAATTGATCTTCAAAGTTTAAAATCAAAATTATTAATGAATTTATACCGATTAATTATTTGATGACGCAAATGATTATTTGTAAAATGCTAGTGTTATTCCATCAAAGACCAAAGACTAATGCTATTAAGCTTTAGTTACATATTCTTTGCACGTTGGTTACTATTTTTTTGAGTAAATACATTGGGTCTTATCAAAGCTGATTCTGACACAATTTTTGACATGAAAGTCACCATTTATCATGACAAGCTTTTGATATTTGGCAGGAGCTCGCTCTGAGGCTCGCCCAGTGTTTCATACTTTCGCATTGAGGTTTGCTCTGTATTTCACACCTTAATGTTGAGGCTCGCTCAGAGTTTTACACCTTTTCGATCCGACCTTTGCTACGAATAGGGAAACATCTACATTTCTCATTGCCCGACGATGGGAGACAAATCTCTATCGAAACGTTGCCCTACTGAATATCAAAGGCTTGTCATTATAAGTGGTCACTATCATGTCAAATATTGTACTATATTTTTGTCATTCTTGAAAAAGAAATCTTGAAAAATTAGATGCTCTCCTTTATTGAAGACCCTCTGTAAAAGAAATGGTCTGCCCAGCTATTTGAAACCATTAAAAGGTTCACCATTGATGTAACTACTGTCTTTGCGCTTTAGCTTTATTCTATGAAATTCAAAGACAACAGCATCCTTCCCTAAATTTTCATCCTTGATAAAATTATAATCCATAAGTTTTTTTGAAATGGATCCTTGTGCAATTTCTTCGGTTCATGTATGTTCGGTTCAGAATTTAAATTTTCTTCAATTTAATGTATTGCATTCTTTCTGAAGTACCTGTATTCTATTAGCAGGACTACCGAGTTCACACATATCCTGAAGGAAGATGGAAGGGTGTTTTTGCCCCCTTGGTACTGCATTGAGCTCTCCTTAAGAGACGACGAAAGGGTTCTATTAGGTTACTGCTACGGGTATGTATGTCTCAGCAACGAAACACTTCATGTTCAATAATGAAAGCCTGTTTCGTGACATTTCCGAAGTCAGCCACATTTCTTTCAATGAAATGAGTAATATTTGTGGCTGACAAACAAATTTTCCAAATAGATAACTACAATAGTTATTATTGGATTTCGATTTGGAGCAGAATGAATAGGCTTACTAGATCAAAAGATATGGATGATTAGATTTTGAGTCGTTTATGTGGCTGACAATGTCAGTGGCTCAGAAATTTAATCATTTTATGGAAGGCATAACATCAAGTCTGATAGAAAGTTTTCTATTTAGATCGTAGATGATTGAACTTTGATAAATGTGTGGCTGAAATATTAAGAGCTAAAATGTGGCTTACATGATTTGAAGTATTATGTTAATCACAAAACATTTCCCATATATGATTAGAAGAAATTTAGAATAATATACCTACAAAACTGCTTTAATATATTGTAGCTTATTGTGATACCATTAATGAGCACATGTAGAGCACATGCATGAGCACGAGTTAATCATTATATATAGAGGGCAGGTCCGTAATCGTTTTAACAGGCCATTCCGATTGCTGCAGCCAGATCAAGCAGAGAATTATGCATCCATTCTTGCGATGCAGAATCTTTATAACTCAAAACGAGATCTTTTGTAGTTAATTTTTTGATTTGTTAGCGTTTTTCAAATCGTGCAATCGGGTGTATGAAGAAGAATTGAAACTATAGCAAGCGAGCGCACAAGTGTCTTACTTAGATTCACGCTAGATTTTGCTTGCAAGAATGTGCTAGCAACATGACTGAGATATAAATTTAGAAAGCCACTTTTTTGCACTTGCCAATATTCTTAATTTCAACTTTGACCTTTGATTCTTGGTTTTAAGGTTTTCCCTTATAATGTAGAAATCGGATCAGAATATAAATCAGAATCATTTGTTGCAATTCTTTTTTCCAAAGCATTCATCATCTTTTACTATTATTGTCCTCTATATTCACAAGGTTTTCACTGATTTGAGCTTCAACAAGGCAACCTAGTGACAGGATGTATGATTGTTCGTTGCATGGGGCATCTGTGATGTGCTCTACCATCTCCATCTTGTTCAACATTGCATACCTCACATTGCCGATGATATCTTCGCAGATTTGACGTTCTAGTCCCTTCTAGAAAGTGATTTTGAAGCATGGTAGCTTAACCAGCTTTTTGGGCAGCTTGCTAACATCCAACTAGTTGCAGGATAAATAGTTATTAAAGGGCATAAAACATTGATCTTCTTCCCGTATGGTTTCTTACGTATTGGGTCTGTCCACTGGTAAACTATTTTGGCGAAATCTGGCAAAGAGAAGAATTGAGAATTCTGTTCAGAAATGCACATCAGCTGAATATGAACCTAGACAATCCCGAAGAACACGGGCTTGGATGGAAAGAAAATGTCAACGAGGCTCTCTCGGAGCTTGATGATTGCTACTTTTGGGATTCTGATGATGAAAATGATTTGAATGACAACATGGAAATAAAGAAAGATGACTCTGAATTTCCAGATAATCAATTTTTATGACACCAGGTAGTGTTTAAGACTTTATCCGTTAGGAATTTGATGGTTGAATTTGAAGAATTTATGGAAGAAAGGCAGTAAACGCTCAGTCCCATTGCATATTTAGAAGAGGGTCCAATGTGTCCTACTAATGATGGAATTGAGACAACAAAACACTTTTTGTTTTTGTGCCCCTCCTTTGAGGCCGAGCGTCGAATTCTTCTCGCTGATGTTCTTGATATGATACGCCCATATGGGTTTGTTGATCCTTCGAATGAGGTTCTGGTGCTAATTTTACTATATGGTGATAAAAACTTTTTACTTAACCTCAACAAACGTATACTTGAATTGACCATAAATTACATCCATACGACCGGTCGATTTAATTGACATTAACCCTAGATTAATTATAAGCAATGAACCACCAAGTCCGCCTTCCTTTTTTTGTTTTGTTCATAGCTGTAATCGTAATTATTTATTTTGTATGATTAGTGTATTATTCAATGTTTAATGCCAGGAGGTAGTAATGATATGTTGCTCCTCCTGGTATCGTCTTTTTATTTGTTAGTTTTCTGTTGTAAAAATTTTATATTGGATAAAAAAAAGAGAAATATGTATATTTAGAAGAAAGTAAATCACTATGTAGCAAGGAATTCCAAAGAATATATCAAATAGCATCAATATTTGAGGTTGTTTTTCTAATTTCAAACATTTTTGGAAGTACAGTAACAAATTCTTCTGAACGTTAAAGTGGACCTACACTTTACACAGTTTTATTTTTCATGATTAGATATGACTGTATCGAACTCATAAATGTATTTTGTTTGTCATTTTGGCTTTAACCTGACCTATAATAAATTTTCAAAGTTCATTATTTTCGCACTTTCTTGAAAATTCTTTTGTTCACGGCCGGGTTTAGAGTCTCACTTGCAGGGGTCTGGCACCGACAGTTTTGATGACGTTCACCCAGGACAACGCAAAAACAAAGACAAAACAAGTAGGCATCGCGTGTTTGGCTTTACTGAAGAATCTAGAAATCTTGAAAGGACAAATTTATCAGAATGCGAATAAATGCGTGGTAGGAAACGCAATCGTCAACCAAACATCGAAAGAGGGATCTTGCTATACAAGATTCAGTTTTTACGCAGACTTGCGTTCAGAAGCTATGAGGAGAAGGAAGCGATTGCTCGACTTTGTCAAGCTGACCAGAGCAAAATGGACAGCTGCAAAGGGTCAGAAATGGATAAAATAGTTAAAACAAAAAGCAATAATTTGGAATGGTTCCGCATGGGCTTGAGCCGGCAACCTATCGCGTGAAGGGCGAATGTAATAACCGCTATTCTACGAAATCAATTTACAACATTACGTGATAACCGTGAACATTTCGATAGAAAAAATCAGCTATGGCTTCCTTCTCAGTTCAGTTCTTTTTATCCTAGATCTGACTTTTTTCAACTTTAGTGCGTGTGGAATCTAAGGTTTCCAACTGAGATCATCAACGACCTGCCCTTGTAGAAGCAGAATAGTAGAATAGGCCTAATTAATAAACCTACTACTAGCAGTAACTTTTGTGTAATGTGTAGGTCCACTTTAACACAAGAACAGAATAGTTTTGAAAACAAGCAATCCACCTTCAACCCCCTTTTTGCCCCAATAATAATTCAGGGGCTGGCCCCAACAAAGCCCTTGCTCATCAGCTCAATACTGATTTTGATTATGCCTGCTTACTTTTCCAGAGAAATCTCGAGGAAAGGACCCTCTGAACAACCTGTAATCTCAGGGGAGGTATCAGATATACATCGTTTCACTGAGACTGACAATACTACTACCATTGCATCAACATCCAATTCACGCAGACTGCTGGACGATGCCCCGATTATCGCATCAAACACTGAACAAGAAGAGTGTTCTTTTATGCTAAGTACGAAAGCAGTTGACGAGAAGCCGCCTAGAGCTGCAAATATGACAGGCGAAGTTGAAGCCGCTGAGCAATCTGGATTAATGATGAGATGTAAAGGGTATTTGCAGGCTAGAGAAGCCACTGAAATTACATCCAGTCTCGTGGCAGGTGAAGTATTTTTGGACAAGCAGGATGATAAAAGCAAGAAAAGGAAACATAAAAAGGCAAAGAGAGAGGATGTTGAGTTTCAAACGGCTATCAACGACGAAGCAATCACTGATCAGGAGTCTTCAGAGTCTAGAAAAAGAAGCAAAAAGAGGAGAAAAGAGAAAAATGGAACAGACACGATTCGTACTGAAGAGCTGAGTGGTGGGTCTAGAAGAAAGGAGACAATTAAAACGGATTACAAAGCATTTAAGTTTGGGATTGCCGAAACCACTGACATTGCATCAACATCTAATTCATGCAGATTGCTGGACGATTCCCCGATTATCACATCAAACACTGAACAAGAAAAGCGTTCTTTTATGCTAAGTACGAAAACTGCAAATATGACAGGCGAAGTTGAAGCTGCTGAGCAATCTGGATTAAAGAAGAGATTGGAAGGTTTTAAAACGACTGAGTTTCAAACGGCTATCAATGACCCATCGATCACTGGTCTGGAGTCTTCAGAGTCCAGAAAAAGAAGCAAAAAGAGGAGAAAGGAGAAAAATGGAACCGACACAGTTCGTACTGAAGAGCTTAGTGACGGGTCTAAAAGAAAGAAGAAAATTGAAACGGAGGACAAAATATCTGAGGGTGGGATTACCAATATTGCGGACGACGAACTAGTATATAGTGAAATGGTTGTCAATGGTAAAATAATAAGATACATACCATTCAGCCGGATCGGCGATGAAACAGTAAAAGATTCGGAATCAGAAGCTAGCGTAGCCATTATTTCTCCTACAGTACGCGATAAATCAAAGCACGACAAGAATCATCAAAATAGGCCTGTAATACGTGACCCGAAGAAAACATGGGCAGAATCTTGCGAATCTGACAAACCATCTTGCGCAACTTTCAGTGATATATCAGCAACAATTGTGAAACTTGAAATCCAAAAGAAAGACCCAAATGGTATGTCCCTTGATGATATTCATATTTACTAATTATTGTGATGAGGCCTCGCATATAGGAAACCAACATATGATAAACAGCCCTTAGTGAGCTAGACATCGAAAATAAAGCCGATAAGAGCATGAAATTATACATTTATGAATCATCATCATCAGGAACGGTTAGACGGTGTAGTTTTTACACTACGTTGTCTCGCAGGTTTGCCCCGCATTCCGCAACCTGTGTCACACTTTATTTGAGTTCTGTTTCTGTAAGCATTTCGATCTTTGCATAGATCAATCAATTCTGGGATGTTCTCAGTCGTGAGTTTGATGTCGATGTTTAGTTCGTTGAGATCATCTTGGATTGTATTTAACCAGATGTGTTTTGGTCTCCCTCTCTTTCTTTTCTTAGGTCCTACAGCAACATTGAATGCTATTCTTGCTGGGGTGGTTTCAGGTAGGCGCATGAGATGGCCAAACCAGCTGAGTCTTCTCTTCTGTATTATTCTACTGAGAGGTATTTGCTTCGTTATCCGGTAGAGGTCTTCATTTGATATCTTCTTTGGCCAGTGGAACCCGATCGCATACCTGAGTATTCTTCTGTGGAAAGCATCAAGCTTGTTGTTCAGTGTATTTGTGAGTGCCCAGAGCTCAGAGTTGTATAGTAGGGTAGACTGGACAAACATGCAGAAGTGTCTGATTTTCTGTTGTATACTCAGGTTTTTGCTTTTGTAGACATCCTTTTTCTTGTTTAGGGTAGTCAGGGCTAGAGCTTTTCTTCTTGCTATGTCGTTTTCTGTGTCTATTAAGCTTCCTAGTAGTTTGCAGGATTTCCATGAATCATCTTTTTTGGTGTTTGGTGGGTCTGGGCATTCATACCGTTCTGTTTTTCCATGATTCACTCCAAGATTGAAGGCTTTTAGTTTTTTGGGGACAGTAGCTTCGGTGTTTCTGATCCTGGGTTGAGATGTTGATACATAGGTGATGTCATCTGCGTATTTGGGTTCAATGGTCACTTCATTCGGGTTTCTTTCATACTTTGGAGGGTTAGCATAGTTGTGATCTTCTAGAGCAGGAGGTTTAATGAATGGACAGCTTTCAGCAGTGAGTGCATAGTTGTGCTCAGTTTCAACAGGAGATCTTTCATCTAGAGCTTTAGCTAGGTAGAAAATAAATAGTACTGCTGATAAACAGTCACCTTGCATAATGCCGATGATGGTTTTAAACTCTTCACTGAATTCACTACCCACTCTTACTTTGAGTTTCACATTGTTAGTTAGTAAGTGGAGGAGATGTAATTCTTCAGGTAGTAATATTTTCTCTAGGAGTGTGAAAAGCTTGTTACGGTTGACTGTATCAAACGCTTTGCTCATGTCAAGCAGGAGTTCATAGAGTTTAAAATTACTTGAAGTTATGGCCTTTTCAACTAGCATTTTTACAGCGAATACTTGCTCAGTCGTGCTCCTCCCTCCTTGATAAGCGGCTTGGTCTGTAGATATGTGATGTTTTAGTCTTTCCCATGTTCTTCTAAGGATGCAGATGGTTAGAATCTTCCTAATGATTGATAATAGAACAATGGGTCTGAGGTTCTCTGGTGGACCTTTTGGTTTTCCAGGTTTTGGTAATGGACTAAGTATGCCTAGTTTCAGTTCATCTGGGTGATCACCGGTTGCAGCTATTTTATTCAAAAGGTTTGCAGTGTCTCTGTGAACTTCGGTAGGGGCATATTTGAGATATTCGGCATTAAGTCCGTCAATTCCACAGCTCTTGCCATTTTTCATTGATGATGTTGCTTTTTTGATCTCATCTTCATTGAATGGTGTTGACATTTGGCAGGGTGGATATGATTTGTTATTAGGTTCAGCGTCATCCGGAGCTAGCACTCTTTGAAAGTGGTTTGCAATTAGATTGGCTTTTTGATTATCAGTACTTGGGATGTTTTTATCTTTGTCATATACATACAGCGATTCTTTGGATGTGTTGTGATTCATCGCTTCACATTTATGAATGAATCACAAAAACTATGCTGGGATAATGAAACTTATGTTTTCTTATGGTGAGAATCTCCATGTTGTGCGATTTTGTTTATTAGTTTTTCTTTTGTAGTTCCCTACCGGACATTTCACATAACTAGTTGGGGCAATGGTTTACTTGCTGATCAGGTCCCAAGTTTGAAACCTAGTTTAGGCACATTGCAATTGAAGTAGCCCACTTGTCTTCATGTGTTTCCGAAATTTTGAACCTGATTATTTATATCTCTTCGTAGGGTTTCTTACTCAGATTTCTTTAGTAGTTATGTCAGTGATGGTGCCTCCAACGGGGTAGTTTGGACAGTCCCCTGCCTAAAATTTTCATAGAATGATTTTTGTATTAATTTTTTTGTTTGAAAACTTTCACTTTATTATTGGCCTAAATTCAACTTCAGATCACACGTAAGTCATTCGATGAACAACACAATACCGACTTTCTCCACTCTTTGATGCCCTCAATACAATTGCCCGCCCACAATTGACCATTTAATAGACCAAGTGTCAACATGGTTTGATTACATGAATGAATCCAATCGTCCACTAGACTTTGATCGGCTCAGGAAACACGAAGAACTTCAGATGCTAATCTTATGGAAGGGCTGGCCCTGCGTTAAATAATCTCTTACCAATCACTTTCAAGAGTTTGGTCACGTCACTCAGCCATCTGCTTGCTTCTGATGGGCCTGCAGCAGTAGAATTCTGTCATAACCGGGGCACATTTAAAGTGCCCCAAATTCATCCCATTCAATTATGAAAAAATCCATAAACTCGTAGCTCTGATATCGCTAACCATAACAATGGACCTCTGATGACAAATGATAATATCTCTCGTTAAAAATACCATACAGTTCATCCAATCCTTTCTGACAAAATTTAAGGAAGCGAATATGTTTGTTCCTTGGGAGTATAAAACTTATAGAAATAAGATAATGAGATTTTAGGAAAGATTGAACGAAGTGTATGTTTTTAATTTCCTGTAAAGTCTTGGTTTATCTTAAATGCATACTGTAGGTGGCCTATTGGAGCCTCCGTTCAATTTGTTGTCTGCCTGAGAAAAACACGAAGTGAAAAGATTAGGCCCTCGATCTTTTATACCTGTGCCTCGCCGACAAAATTTCTCATGCGCCGCCACTGAGTTATGTATTTCTGATTTCATCCTGTTAAGTATAGTTTTGACTGTTGGTTTGAATTACCAAATGGGTATCATAATCTTGGTCTGGTGCTGACTTGGGGGTTGCCAGGAGAATGGGGAACGAAGCGGACGGAGAATGGCAAAGCCCAGTGCAGTGGGTGTGTTTCGCTTTTTCTCCGAATTTCCTTGCCATCCTCTAGTAAGTATACTTTGATTATAATTGTGTACCGACTTTAAAGAAAAATATAGAAAAATATTTCGCTGATTCACCTTTTAACACATAGCTTCTGAATTTTTTGGAATAGAAACCAAGGAAGCTGAAGAAACCGTTAACCAGTCGACTAAAGAAGACAAGTCTGAAGCGGCCGAGAGAAACGAAAATACTGAAAGGAAAACTAAAAGAAAGAAGAGAAGAAAGAATAGATCTTCCAGGTCTTTCCAAGGTAAGGTGTCAGTTTCCCACTTCTCCTTATATGGGTACTTTGTACCCAGGGCCACAGGGCCAGAAAAGAATTTTCTATAATTTGCTTCTAACCATAAAATCATTTTCCTAGGAGGACATCAACGAAAAAAACATACGGGTCTGTGAAGGCGTCGGAGAATATTTTTTGACCCTTAAGAATCGAACACAAACATTTTTAAGGGAAAAGGTTTGACTCATAGAAAATGCTCGACCAGCATTTTTTCGGTTCGGCGGAGTCACCAATTGAAACTGCAATTACGAACATTGAATCCAAGAATGGTATGGAAACATGTCCAGAATCTTTATAGACCAGGCTGTGGTGGAGGTAGTACCACTTCTGTGCAGAATTTTTCCCACTATGATTTTCGTGTAGCCCTAGTTTTGGTGATTAAGATCCGCGATGGTAAACGATGGTCTGGGGTTGGGTGTGGGAAATATCGGGGTCAGAGCTAGATTCTAAGACGATTGACCTCTACGGAGGAACTGACAATAAAATCCCTGTTTTTGAAGTAAGTACACAACTTTTGGCGACGAATTTCATGATATTTAGTTGATATGCGAAAGAAACGCATAGCTCCACGAGTAACAAGATCTGCAAATGATAATCTCCTACTCGAAATACAGCGAACATGTTTGGTAACAGCTGGGGACTGGGGACCGATCATTCTCTCACGTTGCCCCATGTTCATGGAATGAATTGCGATATGCTTTAAGAGCAGTAAAAACTGTTGAAACGTTTAAAACACTTTTGAAACTATTTGTATTTCCAAGACATTTTAATTAATTTCTTAACTGTACATAAATCTTTTATAATTTTTCTTTTTGTCTTTAGTTGTAAGGTATGCTATGCATGCTCCTATGAGCCCTGAGGATATGCAGCACATTGAAAATTTCTTTATTATTATTATTATCATTAAAATCACTAAAACCACATTCAATATATATACAGATAAAATAAATATTTACAAGAACTGTACAATTAGCACAGCTTTCGGTTATACAACCTTCCTCAGTGTAATTTTACTATTATAATTATCATAAGTATGCACTGTTTGGTTATCTTTGACATTCTAAGGTAAGCAAACTCATATTTTGGTCACGTGACCAAAATTCACCCCCTATTCTTAATATGGACTTTTTTCACATCTTTGAAATTTTTAGCAGGATAGTGGGCTAAACTGACCCAAAGTAATTCGATTCTGGCTTTGGCACAATCTAAATTGTTGTAATATCATTTGAATACGATATAGGCACAAATAACAACGTGAAAAATGAGCGAATAATAGAATAGTTCAACTTGCAACATCAAAAATGTGTGTCCTCGTCATCAACCTTTTAATTATTCGTCTTCATCAGTACCATTGTCTATTCCCAATACATCTTTTACGTCTTCACCTCAACTGTTATCCATCACCATAAACAAATCTTCTATATTTTCTGGGAGAGCCAAGTCCATCCAAACCTTCTTGCCGTTCTTGGTCAAACCATGGGCAGAAAGATGTGAAAACTCCAGTTAATTTGCTCCGGCTGACTTCCAGACTTTAGCAACAATATTTACTTGGCTAGTATGCAGTTTCAAAACAGACTGTCATGTAGGAAGTGATAAAACATCAATGATCTTATTTTCGTTTTCATATTTTCACTGAACATCTGATGGCAAACGTTATTTACCTTTCTTATCTTATCCGCCAGTAAACAGTTGGTGCCAAATCCCACTCCAGTCCAAGTCGTAGGAATGATAGTCTTGATAACTGGTATTATCTTGAAGCTTTGAAAATTTTAATCTTAACTATTTAATCTATTTTCATCTAAGCCTGCTTAGGCCTGGGAGTGTTTTGATAGAAAAAGGACAGCAGGCAGGGTAATATTGAAAAAAAAACATATATGGCCAAGATTGTGTTCAATTTTATTTGTTTGATAAGAACTGTACTGATAAGAAAGTTCACTTGGTGATCAGGTCTTGGATCGAAAACCTAGTTTTATGATATTGCGATTGTAGATGCCCACTCATCTGCACATAATTCTGAGATTTTTAAACCATGCTTGATGATGAATATCTCTTTGTATGGGCCTTGGGCTTCTCACTCTACTCAGAGTTTTTATCTTTTTTATTTCATATCTTTAATTTTGTCCAATGAATAATAATAAGTATCTTAATATCAAGTATATGACACATGTGGTTCTATTCTGTTAATACGGTTTCATATTGTTGGTTAGAATTAACAAATATTTATCATTATCTTTAATTGGTTCTTTAATTGAGAATGGTCAGGAGAATTGGAAACGTAGCGGACTTAAAGTTTAGTGTATATTTCATTTTGCTATAATTTTGTATATAACAATATATAGCTTCGGACTTTTTTTGGAATAGAAACCAAGGAAGCTGAAGAGACCGTTAACCAGTCGACTAAAGAAGACAAGTCTGAACTGGCCGAGAGAGACGAAAATAACGAAAGGAAAATTAAAAGAAAGAAAAGTAAGAAGAATAAATCTTCCAGGTCTTCTCAAGGTAAGTTATCTCTTCCCTATTTCCCATTTCTGAGTACTTTTTACCCAGGGCCAAAAAAGATTTTTCTAAGCCTCCAACCATAAAATCCTTTTCTTTGGAGGGCATATGAAAGAAAAAACATTCGGTTCTGTCAAGGCAACTAGAAATATTTTTTGACCTTAAAGAATCGAATACAAACATTTTTATGGGAAGGTTGACTCATAGAAAATGCTTCAGAGTTGCTCTATTGTAATATGGGATTTGGAAACTTGCCTCCGACCAGAATGCGTAAAGTATTACATTCAATCCAGCACTGTTTGTGCAGATATCAGTTTTTAGGATCTTGACAATAAAACAAAACTCGAAGAAATATTAATTCATGGTTACAATGATATATATACCCAAAAACAAACAAAAATGAGGATCCATTCGCAATACTGGACATTAAACAAATGGATGTCCTCTACAAAAGGCTATAAACGTCTATCTGGTCGGTTATGCATAGGATCATAATATTACGTCAACCATTTGGCCTGTACTGACTTCAAAACACGGATTTCGAGAACCACCGCGATATGTTCTGGTCCACATTCACTCTAAATTCGATGATGTACTTACCGTGCAAACCAGTTTTGAAAATTTCGATGGAGGAACCCCTTGCAGCTTCTGTTGGATGTAAGAAATCAAGGGTCTGACATGCGTTTTGTGGTTTTGCAATCTTTCCATTCCATTTTTTCCATGCAACCAACTCTTTTGCGTTTTCAGTCCATTGGACTTTAAAAACGTCCACGAGCAAAATCCGCTTGTTATCCTTTTGCAAATACTTCTCACATTAAGACGAGAAGGACGATAGACAACGTGTAATCAGGCATTTGCCGAGGGGATCAGCCACTTCTCAAAGTTTTATTAGGACTATGGAGGAAAAATTGTACCTTTTGTATCAAGCATAGTCTTAAGAAGTTTTCAATACCACGGGATGGTCTGGAAATATCGTCTTGAAGCTTTTTTAATTTGAGGCACCATACAGAGTTTTTGGAATTCTTTAGCGTATTAAGCAGATTATCACTTCACCTGATCGTGTAGACGGCATTTTCAACTTTTTCGCCCAATGTAAAGTTAGGGAACAGATGACAGACGTCAGAAGGGCAGATTGGACCTGCTCCAGAGGAGCTCTTTTTGCCCAAAGCTGTCAGAAGGGATTAACAATTGGCTCTTACACAGCTTGCTTTAAAAGTGCGTTCGCTGATTCAAAGCTGATGATCAAAATGTTGGACCAAGATATGGCAATGTTTTTCCTTGTTACATTTTATTTATTAGAAAAGAGTAGGAAAAATAGAATTCTGCGTGTGCTCTATTTTCCTTCGTTGGCTTTCATGGCTAAAAACTCTGAAATGCGAATCGCAACACTGATGTATTTTGAAAACATGTTTTAGAAACAGGCAGGCATTGTTGTATTACAGACAGGACAATGATTTTGATTTTAACGTATTTTGCTCGACTGAATTGAATATCAGCAAAGACTTTGACTCGTAGTATAGGCCAGTTGACCTTTTACCGAAATTCTGCCATTCTTGTTTTCGTTTTATTTTGACTATATACAGTACACTTCTGACTACGAACTTATCACCCAAAAATAAAGCACGAGGAGTTGAAAATGATCGCGTTCATCTAATAAACAATCATTTCTCACATGACAGTTCATGACAGATGTGTGAAATCTAGATGCTATTTTGATCTGAGCAATGTCCTTAAAAATAAGGACGGAAGTCCAGGAATGTAGCACTGTGCATTCATAGGGCACATTTAGGGCGTTTTGAGGGCTTTCGTGTGGATGCCTCTTGAAAGATATTGACTATAAGCCCTTACTGTACCCCCACTAAACTCTTACTGAGCTCTCACTTATCTCCTACTTAATCCTTGGTGAACGCTTTCTGAACACCAACTAAAATCAATCCCAACCAATAACATAACCCTTAAATCAGTGCTATTAAACAGGGCAAATGTCGTACCTTTTGCTTCTGTGTAAATTAGTTGGGAAAATTTGAAAAACAGCCTTCTCTACACTAAAACTACGCTTTTATCCTTTTATCAAAAGGGAGTTGAGAAACATAATTTCTCTGTAGAAAACTCTGGGTACTCTACTGTCAAGCTTGGTATTTCCCAGAAAATTAAAGTTACGACAGCAAACCAGGTTCTTCTGTAGAAAAGACAGAATGTTTTGTGGAAAAGCTGAGTCATTGTGGTAAAAGCAGATTTCTCTGCAGTGATGTGTTGAAGTGGCATTAAAGTGGTTTTGCATGCTATACCTATCATGACTATTTTCCAAGTGTGTGCACTCACCAGTAGGATAATATTCAGATTTTACTTACGCACTTAGCTGATTCAATGCTTTTAATTTTATCTTTTTAGGTGACTTGGTCGGTTCGACCAAAATCGTATTTACAAAAGCAGTGGGCCCTACGAAGAGCTACAGGCAAACGTCTATAAAAGATTATTTGACTGCAAGGACTGACGATAGATCATAGCTGCAGTGACTTCATATATTCCACAATAATGGTTTCAAATTGAAACATCAATACTTTTTGCACCCAAAATTGAGAAAATTGACCATGAATATGTGCTTAAGCAGTTCAACTCTGCTCTATCATTTATCATTCTCCAAATCTCGTTGAAAAATGGTCTAAAAGGTATAATTCGAAGACCATTAACGGGTAGAATTTGATGTCAATACAGCAAGGTAGAAAATATTTGTCACTAATCAGGGCATTTGTTTGATAATGATTAGTCCAATCAAATTACCGAAAAGAAAAAAGATTTCAAGGATTCAACAGCTCAAATGTTGCGAAAATGGCAGAATGACGCGAAAGCTGAAGCGAATATAGCATTTAAGTTTCTGTTTTTCTACCGTAAGCACTTACAGTATTTGGCTCTATTGTTATATTTTTAAAATCTGTAATTAGGTTTGCTAAATTTTTACCGCTTAGGAGGTTAATATTTTACATGATTGCTGTAAAAATCCACTTGATAACTTGCTGAAAAAATCTTAGCTTTGAATTGCAAGTATGTCATAATAAACAAATTTTTGAACTGATGAAATTTAACTAATATTTCTAATAAACTAACACGGACCTTGCGCGAGGCCTTACTTTTGTTTTAAAACAACTCCACCATCTTTGCAAACCGTTAGTTATTACTAGCAGCCTTATGAACATTTTAGTCTGTGTTTACCGCCGTACAAAAAGCCAACGTCAAAAGTCATTGTCAAAGGCGGCAAGCTGATGATACATGTTACAGAAATTAAAATGAAAATTAACGCCAATTTTCAAGAACACTTGTAAACTTTAGGCTCTTTGATGCCGGTCTTTTTTCAGCCACATGAGGAAAATTAACGCCATTTAGGGCGGGCATAAAAGGTGCCGATAAGGTAGGTATTCTTCAACATGGCTCATAATAATTTAGCCTGGTTTTTACTCATGATTTATGATATTGGCTGAGAAATGTCTAAAGCTAGCTTTTTACACCCCAGAACTCGACCCAGTCCTCCAAATACACGGTTAGTCAAAGTGGTGTATTTAGGACAATGAATTGATGTAACTTCAAAAGTCGTTTTTGAGATGGCAATTCTAGGGAATAGATTTAAAACTAAGTTTTATGAATTTTGCGTACGTGCACTATGGAAGTGAGTTAACTGTGCGAGATGGGAGTTGAAAATAAATTGCCAGATGTTTCTAAATATGGAAATTTGCATTGGTCAAGAGCAATATTTGACCAGAGAGGTGCAGTTAGGAAGATGTGAATGGCGAGTTCCTATTTTTTAATCTGTGTGCAGCAGCAAAGGGGAAAAATATTTTTGCCCAACCAGGGCATTCTTTGACTAAGAATTCATCCAATCAGATCGCTAAAAAAACAATAGATTTCGAAGATTCAACAGGCCTTGAAAATTGCGGAACGATGCGAAAGCTGTGGCAAAAATAGCGTTAAGGGTTCTGTTTTTCTGCCGTAGACCCGTAAACTACCTGGTACCAGTCTTATATTTCTCAAATCTATGATAGTTTATCAAATATTGATTGCTTACGAGGTTAATGTTTTACGTAATTGCTGTAAAAATCCACTCGATAACTTGTTGAAAAACCAACCTTAGCTAATAAGCTATAACTAATATTTCTAATAAACTAACACTTACCTTGCCAGAGCCCTTACTTTTTCTATAAAACTTCTACACGATCTCTACAAACCATTAGTTATTACTTGCAGCTATTTGAAAATTTCAGTTAGAGTTTCCCACCGTAAACAAATCAACGTCAATAGTCATGGACAAGCTCGTAGATGATATTGAGTAGATGAGCAGATAAACACTGATAGATGATATTGAGTAACAGCAAAGGACGCGGGTCGTGTTAATTCACGAAATTTGCATTTGAAACTTGAAATTTATATGCATTTTGGTCGTTCTCTTTATTTAATTATCGAGAACTGATTAACAAATTTAGCAAAAATCATATTTGATGAATTTAGAAATATTAATAGAAATCGATCTTACGAGGAAGAATCGCATATAAAGATGTATTCTGAGGGCGATCCCGTTTTAGCAAAAGGCCATTGGTTCAAAAACTAAGGTCCCCAAAGCAAAAGGAGCACCGAAAAATTGTTCTATACATTTTTTTTAACTAGTTTGTACTTTTAAGGTTATCCTACACCTCTCATTAACCATTTTTGCTCCCACAACACTGAATGGTTTCATCTGTTTTAGTTTACTCACTTCTCTAGTTTTATTTTTCAATGATAGTCAATGAATTACTAATTACTGAGACGAAGTCTTTTCTGATGCTCTTTAATGTTCATTTCAGGGCGTTGCAATGGGCATACCTCAAATATTTTCTTATGGTCTTAAGGAAAAATAAACGAAAATCTGGCAATAAATCAAAAATAAGCATATTTGAAAACTTGGTGATGAAGAGGTGGAAAGATATGAAACATATAAATACATCGTAGTCACTTTTAAATCAAACGGATCTTTTGTTGATCACACAGAGAAAATCAAAGAAAAAACTCAAAAGTGTTTTTTTCTAAGAAAAAACTCAAAAGTGTTTTTTCTCTCTTTTATCTTAAAGTAAGGAGTTAGGTGGTTTTCAACCTTGGATGCTTTTGTATCTTTTCGACCACACAATAATGCCGATTCTAAATTACGCATCAATTTAGGGGACTAATGATTGGCCAAAGCTAGAGAGGCTGCATCTCTCTGCCTGTAAATACGCTCTTTGGGTTAAGTCAACAACAACAAGCGATCCAGTTCATGCGGCATTTGGACGATATTCTATATTATTTTCTAGGCATATTAACATTCTAATGTTAAATTTTGCGTGATTTAGAATCGGCCTTATTGTGTGGTCGAAGAGATATCTTCATGTGATAGAGAATCGGAGGTATGCAAATAAAGCTTCTAATATGCTGCTAGAAGATGCTGATAATGGGCATTCTAACTGGGTTTCGAAAGCAAGGTCTTTGGCGACTCTTTAAGATGATTAGAGCTCTGACAATAAAAGTGCCATAAGGAATAAAGTTTATCGACATTTTTAATTAGTATTCCGTAAAAGTTTAGATGTCTATATAAAACAACATAAACAGTTTAAGACATACGCTTTGTTCAAAACAAACTTTAAATTTAAACCGTATCTTGATATTTTTTCAGATTTTAGCATAAGGTGTAATTTTGCAAGACTGTGCCTTAGTGCACATAATTTGCACATTGAAACAGGCTGGTATGGCTCGAAAAAGACCTCACGTGATGAAAGATACTGTTTTATTTGCAGATTTAATGGTTTGTCTATCGTTGAAGATTGAGTCCATTTTCTGGTGAATTGCCCTTTATATGTTGATTTTAGAAAAACTATGCTTAGCCCTATACTTCAAAAATACCCCTCAGTCCAGTTTCTATCAGAAAAAAACCTTTTTATCTAGCTACTCTCTCAAGAAGATCCTTGTTGTCTTGAGAGGGTAGGCATATATTGTAAAAGTTTCGACGACGTGAAAAGACGATAGAACAGTCGAATCCCTCACTTACATGACATGACAGAACTTAGTTAATGTCTCTTTTTTATCATTAAATTTTGTAATTTGATTAACTTTTTAAAGAGTTTTGTATATATTTTGTAAAGAGAAGTTAATCCAACTCCATACAGTTGAATAAAAGCTGGTTGAGGGCCATCTCGGCCTATATACCCCGTCATTATACAAGGGCCCCATCCTACGTGATTCCTAAGGGCCCGAAATGCCTCTGTTACGCCACTCCTACAGGTACCATCGTGTTTTTGAGCGACTTATCGAGTGGATGTTCACAGCAATTACGTTACATATTAACCTCGTAAGCAGTAAAAATTCAGGAAAAAGATGATAGATGTGAGAAATACAATAATAGTATAGATAACTTTAAGTTTTTGCGGCAGAAAAAGCAGAAATCTGGCCGCTAACCTGATAACGAGCTATCGAAAGTGAAGATCAAAGTATTGAAACGATATCAACATCAAGGCGATTTTTGTATCATTTGGTAGGGAACTCCATTAAATGCTTCAACAAGAGATATTACTCCTGTCATATGCAGTTGTTTTTTAATGGAGGCAACTTCAACAGATGCTTGGATCTTAAATTTTTGTCCATCTCCTTTTCGTAGAAAGGTATCCCGTAAAATCGAAGGATTTTGTAGTCTTGATCAACATCCTTCATTAACCTACGTTGTATATATACTTGCTGCAAACATGATTTTACATGAACTAAACACCTTCAACAGTTCATCGGGCTTGCAGTTTAATCAGACTTCTGACTTGTGGGACCCCTCATATTTTTAGCCATTTTTTAGTATATAAAAACTTGAAATCTGATTTCTAATGTGTCATTTCGTAAAAAAGGATGACAAATTTAGACTACATTATGTGTGTGGAGGCATAAATTACTGTAGTAGATCAGTATATGGGAAAATGGGGAAGTTTTAGTATATTGGGATAAGTCTATCTGCCGAAGGGTAGTCGTGCCAAGATAGCTAGGTTGAAATTTTGGTATCTTTTTTTTTGTATGGAAGATTTAAATTTTTTTATTTTTGATACGATTTGTTTGTTTGTATTTTGCTAATCGAAAGATATATTTATTGCTACATAGATGCAACAATAAACATTCATTTCTCTATCGATTTCTATCTATCAAATTTTGTGTACAAGATTTTCTATCGTGAATACGATTCGTTTGTATTTTGTTTCACTTCTCTTTGTTTTTCTATCAATGACACATGTAGTTGGTAGAGCCTAGAGGCACCAAGTCAGTGAATTTATTGGTGTCATTTTTACGTCCTTTCTATCGGAAAGACAACTTCTCTCCAAAATTCATTTTTGGTTTCCACTAGAAATATGCTAGGTTTGGTATTTTCATGCAAATAAAATTTCCTTGTAACTGACAGGTTGTTTTTTTTACTTGCAGAATAACCTAAAAAGTTTTATGCAAACCTAAATGAAACCATACTCATCTCAAATAATTAGTGATGGAATGACAATTGGGTCAAATACAACTGTCATTGAAATAATTCTATATTTCTTAAAAACCTCTTCAATTGAAAATAGGTGATATGCATGGTTTCTCAATATATGATCATGTTACGCTCTAAAATATGAATTTGATAATTTCAAAATTAGATGGAAGTGAAAAGATCATCAATATTTATCAAAGTTCAAAGTTTCACTATTTCGGTGCGTGTGATATCGACTTAAGAGTTTACAATGTTATAAGGCTTACAGAGTATCATGTTACCAACCAGCCACAAAAACTTGCGTTTAGATCTTCCTGTGTCTCCCAAAGCTGCTGATTCTTACTGTTTTCCCCCCTTTAAAACCCACAATCAATCAACAAACACAGCTGCATTTCTAATGTGACATCAAAAATGCTTCAAGGCAACTTAAATTTGCAAATATCACTAAAGGCTGGTACTCAATTGGCGATCATCACGATTATCACAATAGCGAGTACTGCAATTAAATTCTTCAAGTAGCTGAGTTATCATGTACTCATTATCAATCGCTTTTATCGAAACTTGACTCCTTGAATAAGGAAAACACTTCTTACAATGATGAACGTTGTTAGTACCACTACGAGCAAAGAGAAGAAGGAAGAGTAGGGCCAGGCAGCAAAGAAAAAGAAGAGTAGAATATAAAATGGGTGTCGAAGCCCAATATGTCACTATTGACTGAGCAGAATACCCTCCAATAGATTTCATTTAGCTCTAAATCGTCGAGGAAGCATTTGAAATGTATCATTTTACCAAGACCGTTTCACTGAAGGATGCTAATAAAACGTGCAAGTACAGATTTCATGGTATTGATGATATTTACCATGCTAATCAAAATAAAACCCCGTCACCTGCATTATTTCATCCAGGCACTTATTATGAAGCTTTTACCCAATACGTCAGAGTACCGAAATTTTTTTATTCTTTAAAGTCCACAGCTTGCGTAACTTTGACTTTAAATTGCTATCAAACATTGTTTATAATCAATATTCCTCCTTTCTGACAATCGAGTTAGGATCTACAATCATGCTGAGAGAACAGGAGATTTCTTTCAAACAATACGCTTTTATCGATGATGATTTAGATAGAAGAGAACTTTGCCATTTCATTCCACGTCTATATATTGTTGCAACATTCACGCTGATGATTTGTTTTTATTGTGGAAGAGAATAGCGTAATATGTCAGAAGGTATGACTTTGGTATGACTCGACCATGGTTTGAGCCCATGACCACGGACAAAGTGGTGAGCACTCTACCACTAGACCACTGCAAAGTATTTCATGCGTTTGAAATTTTGAAAATTGCTGGATAGTGGGATGGAGCTACTTTCAGCAAGGTTGAATGGTCGTGAACTTAATAAAACATAATTTGGGCAATTAGGCTACTTATCATGTAGCTCTATTATTTCTTATATTTTTTCTTGTGGTATGCTTTGTTCATTTTTGATGTGTACAGTTACTTGCTCGTGATTGCAGCGCTTTAAATCTCATGGGACTTCGCAGTGAGGTTGTTGATGATAGAAAAGACTTTAAAGATTGAACGAGCCTTACCATTAAGGTGAAGTTGAAGTTTGTAATTCTTCTCTGGCATCAACAGGAATGGAGAAGTCACATGAAAGTTAAAAGCCCTGTAAGTATGAGCAAGTTGGTTTACAAATCATACATGACCAAAAATCGTAAAAGCTATCAGCAAGAATGTTTTTGTTACCCATAAAATGTATCAGAGCTCTGGCTAAACCAAGTTGAAGAATACGAAGAGCTATAAGCTGAGTGTCGAGTGCAGTGACTATGAAGAGGATCTTGAAGAACTGTGAAACATTGCTACTCTGCTTAGATGATCCGCTCGTATTTCCATTTGAGACAGTTAGCAATAATCAGTATTGATTAGTATTGTTAGAAAGTATTAGTAATAGTGTTACTATTCTCACCCAATTTGCATCCCCTCCTCTCGAATCACTAAGAAACCCGAGTGCGAAGGAAGATCGCTATTTGAGAGGTATAGTGATTAACGGGCGGCTTCACTTCACTTTCATGCCCGCCATAGAGAAGCTGGCCGCATGTTACCTATTTTTTAATATGGATAAGAATGAAATTTTGTATCCAAGTTAATTCGCGGAAGATGCTGCAAGCGTTTGTTGGTAAGTTGTCCCACCTTGCTTGTTTATGAATCGCTTGTCTGCGATGTCTGTGATATGCATACGACACGTATCACTCTTATTTAGCAGATTGTTTCTTTGTTGATTTATACATAGTCACATTATGATTTACATAAGAAACTTTTGTCAGCGATCAGTCTGTGCTCGGTGTTTTGCAATGCTTTAGCTGTTACATGCATAGCTACACGCATTATGTATTATTCTATTCTAATGTATTATACTATTCTATTCCCTGCAGATTGTCTGTTCACTTTTCAACCTCGCATTTATTGTTTGGAAGACAATATGTTTCAGCTCAAGCATAGAAATATGTAGTTCGGCATTCAATCTTTTGTATGTTTGCTTTCCAGATACAATAGGTCTGGAAATTTTTCAATTTGGTTTCGCTGCTATTTAAACCAGAATTCTGTCTCGAGGTATTTCTATTTGGACGCAGCAAGCAGCAAAGGCGTGGTGAAGTTTGACGTTTCGTTTGGCTGTGCAATTTCTTTCAGCCACCCATCCACAACCTTAAAATTTGTACCACGTGTTTTTCATTTCATGTCGGGGATTATCTGTCTCCGTCATGGCCATTAAGTGCACTGGTTGGTGGAGAAAATATCTTAAACAATTTTTCTCTAACCCCCAACTATTTCGGTTGCTATGGAAGTGCACCTTTGGCCAGTGCATTTGAAATCCCAAATTTGGGGCCCCAATGATGAGAGAACACCGCCTTTTGGGCAATGGCAAATTTTATATTTGTGATAGTTAATAAATCTGAGGGGCCCCGTTATTTTTGTCTGAAGCTAGAATTAACAGTTACATAAGTCTTATGGTATGCTTTAAGATGGTCGCATAGTCCCTGCTTGAATGTGAAGTGGAAGACGCCTAACCGCTGTAAATAAAACGTTGCCTAGGGAGGAGGGCGGGTCATTTTGAAGCCATATAGCTTGTTGCGTAGAAGAAGGGAAGAGAAGCTCACTCCCTGGGTTTTATCTTCTTGCTAAAGAAATGTGGTATCCCCAGCATAGCATTGCTATAGTTGGAGATTCTTAGTTCATGTAGTAAAGTCATGGTTAGTTTGTTTATCCTGACAGATAAACATTTGTTGATGAAAAGAGATAATGAGATAATCGAATAAATGAGAAAATCAAAAAATAAAGCCCACAACACCATGTGTTCCTAGGCAGTCACCCATCCAAGTACTGACATGGCCCGACCCTGCTTGACTTCAGTGATCAGACGAGAACTGGTATACTCAGGGTGGTATTGCCATAGGCATAGTAAACTATGAAAAGTATTAATATGGTTTTGCCTTCCTTATCCTTATAGGACTTGCATTTCATATAGAATAAGATAAAATCGAAAAATAAAAAAAAGCCTTCAAGATAATGTGTCCATGGACATACAATCATCAGTTCTGAGACGAGATGTGGTATCCCCAGCATAGTATTGCTATAGTTGGAGTTTCTTAGTTCATGTAATAAAGTCGTGGTTAGTTACCTATTCTCACCCAATTAGCCACTCTTCCTCCCGAATCAATAAGAAAACCGAGTGCGAAGGAAGATCGCTATTCGAGAGGAATAGTGACTAACAGGCGGCTTCACTTCACTTTCACGCCCGCCATAGGGGGCTGGCCGCATGTTTTCTAAAACATTTTTCTCTGAAGTTTTTAAAGACTATTTTATGCTTGAAGATAGTATGTACCTGTATAGTCCCATGGAGGGACCTGCGTGAAAGTGAAGTGGAAGACGCCTAACCGTTGAAAAATTAAACGTCGCCTAGGGAGGAGGGCGGGTCGCTTTGAAGCCTTACAGCTTGTTGCGTAGAAGAAGGGGAGAAAAGCCCACGCCCTGGGTTTTATCTTCTTGCTAAAGCCCTCGGGGGCATGAAGGTAAGCAGCAAAGCCTCCTCAGGGTGACAGACATTGTGTTCCTGCGATTTTTCGAGAATTTTGAGTCTCCACTTGGGAGAGAATAGTTCACTATTAGTATTATTGTTATTCAGGTAATAGCGTTGCTTAGCCCTGTAAAGGACAACCGTGGCAACAGTAGGTTGTTAAGCGCTTTGGTCTGCTTGCATGCTCCTCCAAAGATACGAATTATACGATTAAGCAATTTTGTTATCGTGAAAGAGAGGCTGATACCCACCTTAACACTACTAAATTAAATTTTAACATTCACGCCCAGATAAATTCTGAATCTCCTTTTAGATGTTTGCTATCTCTGCATAAAACGTTTTTCTCGTCGCTTTGGTTCACATACAGATAGCAGCACATAGACCCGTCTAAATCTTCGTAGAATATAGATTTTTGAAATCTGCACACATCAAAAGACGAAAAGCATTTGACCTCATGAATGTCCCTCCCAGAGTGACCATTTTCCTACTCTCTGCCTGGTCTATATAAGTTAGAATTTCAATCAGGTCATTTTTCATCTGCACAAATATCAAGATGCATTTCACGAATCCTGCTTCTATCCGACAGTAAATATATTTCAGTTGTTAGCCCGTTGTTCCAGAGTATTATACTGCAGATAGAGATTAACAGGGATAGATAATATTTCGTTTTACAATTATATAGCAATAAATATATTAACAAAATACAAACGAATCGTATATACAGTAAAAACATATTGTATAAAAAAATCTTAAGGACAGAAATACATAGAGAAATGAATGTTTATTTCTGCATCTATATAACAGTAAATATATCTTTCGATAAACAAAATACAAACGAATCATATTAACTATAAAAACATCTCACGTATAACATTTAGTAGATAGAAATAGATAGAGAAATGAATGTTTATTGTTGCATTTATGTAGTAGTAAATATATCTTTCAATTAACAAAATACAAACAAATCGCATTAAAAATAAGAATAGACATCTTCCATACAAAAATAAAATACAACAATTTCCATCTAGCTATCTTGGCACGACTACCCTTCGGCAGATAGACTTATCCCAATATACTAAAACTTCCCCATTTTCCCATATACTGATCTACTACTGTAATTTATGCCTCCACACACATAATGTAGTCTAAATTTCTCATCCTTTTTACGAAATGACACATTAGAAATCAGATTTCAAGTTTTTATATACTGAAAAATGGCTAAAAATATGAGGGGTCCCACAAGTCAGAAGTCTGATTAAACTGCAAGCCCGATGAACTGTTGAAGGTGTTTAGTTCATGTAAAATCATGTTTGCAGCAAGTATATATAAAATTAGGCTAATGATGGATGTTGATCAAGACTACGAAATCCTACAATTTTGTGGGATAAGTTTCTACGAAAAGGTGATAGACACAAATTTAAGATCAAAGTATCTGTTGATGTTGCCTCCATTAAAAAACAATAGCATATGACAGGAGTAATATCTTTAGTTGAAGCATTTTATGAAGTTCCCTACCAAATGATACAAAAATCGCCTTAATGTTGATATCGTTTCAATATTTTGATCTTCACTTTCCAGAGCTCGTTATCAGGTAAAAGTTATTGTAATCTTACGAGCATGTCTAGTTGTTTTTTATTCTGTAACGAAAAGCCCAAACAAATACTTTGGTTAAAAAATATAATTATATACATTATAGAATAAAAAACTATTGAAACTAAAAACCTAGTTAAATTTCCCGCATTCTAATATATCAAAACTCTTCAATTGCTTGCAATTCTAAAAGGAGAGATGAGATTGAAACGTGTAAAAATAGTTTTACTGGATATCATAAGAAGAGTAAAAACCTGGAAATGCCTGTGTAGTACTATTCAGAATGCTCAGTACTGTTGAGAGATAACATCAGTATGGTGGAGCGTTACCAACAACAATGTCGAGGAAAACAACAAGCACTGTTGGTATTACCTCCGCAGTATTGATGATATCACCAAGACAGTACTTAACACCCTACAATGTAATTATGATATCCATGCACAGTACTGCACATCCTCCATAGTGCGGAATATTCTCTACAGTACTGACAGACGCTCCCCGGGGTAAGTACGGTCATTCACATTAAAGCACTTCCCAATACAGGGTAGGAGTCCTTAAAAATCATCCTTTCCAATTTGAGATCTTGGTTCACTTATCATTTTTGAGGGCTTTCTATTTAAATTCTTATGACTTTGGGATTCCCAAATAAATTTTACTAACGAAGAAGGATTTGCAGCTTTATTAAAGGCGAGGCTCAGTGTTTCTGCATCTACGTTGATTTTGATAGAAGTAAAATAAGGTTTTTTATGAGAGCATAGTGATGGTTGACACTACAGTGTACCCTGGTAATTCTTCTCAATAATGGTTTTCGAATAAAACAATTTAGATCCTTTTTCACATTGATTTGAAGAATGTAAAATGATAGAGCACAGTTGAACTGCTTAAACACGTATCTATCGTCAATTTTCTCAATTTTGGTTGCAAAAGTCTTATTTGGAATATAAGAAGTCACTTTAGCTATGATCTAACGACATCATTTTTGATTCACGAAAATGCATGCTAGGATTTCTTCTACGTAAAGTTAAGATCTGTATATAAAGACTAGCCCTTTCAACAAACTTTTCCCTAAAATTTCAGCTTTGAGGATACATATTTCTTGAAATTATTTAAAAAACTGCTTTTTTTAAATACGAAATATATCGAGGCAGCAGAATAGGTCTGAAAATTTCCCTTTAGATCACCAATCCCAATACATTTTCATAAGATAACCTTTCAGGATTAAGGAACATTCCATGCCAAGTGTAACCAGAGCAAAACATAATTTTCTTCAATTGCAAAAAAACCTTACAGGGTTATAACTGTCGACTAGAAGAACTTTTTCCTTAAAATATGTTTGTTTCTATGTATTTGTTATATTTTTAGGCTATAGTGATTAGCGATAAACTGCAAAATGTTGATCAGCGATAACTTGCTAATGACTTGAGATAGGGAATAATTAAGAGAATAAGAGAACAAGAAGAGGAGATAATTCTTCTGATAGTAATAACCCTATAAAGTTTAATTAAAATTGACAAAAATGATGTTTTTGGTCTTCTCGCAATTGGCATGAAATATTCCTTATGCTGAAGTTTTCATATGAAGGTCTTTACTTTAAGACGAATGATAAAGAATACCAAGAAACAGCTCACCGTTCCACATCCTTATTTGTTTTTGAAATTGACCGAGTCACCTAAGAAAAATAATATCAAAAGCATTGAATCAGCACAGTGCTTGGTAAAATCTGAAAAATTATCTTACCGGTGAGTGCACACACTTACGAATAGTAATAATGGGTATGGCTTGCAAAACCACTTTAATGCCACTTCAACACACCACTGCAGAGAAACCCCTTTTTTAACAATATAAATCTGCTTTTACTACAAAGACCTGGCTTTTCTACAAAACATTCTGTCTTTTCTACAGAAGAACCTGGTTTTCTGTCGTAACTTTAATTTTCTGGAAAAACACATAGCTCCTCAGTAGAGTACAAAGAGTTTCCTACATAGAAATTATGTTTCTTAACTGCCTTTTAATAAAAGCATATAAAAGTACTTTAGTGTAGAAATTTGCCCTGTTTAATAGCGCTGATGTAAAGGGTAATGGTACTGGTTTGGATTGATTTTAGTTAGTGTTCAGCAAGCGTTCACCAAGGATTAAGTAGGAGATTAGTGAAAGCTCAGTAAAGGTTTAGTCAGGCTCAGTAAGTGTATAGGGAGGATTTATAAAGGGTTTTAAGTTGGGACATGTGTTAGGCATAACAGGAATTTTGGGCTCTATAGGGTCAATATCTGCCAGAATAAGTAATCGCATTTCTTACAGGTTTTCTGTTTGAAAACGAGATACATTTGAAAACCAGTCTTTTCTGGAGGATATGCAATTTCTTAATGTCCAGAAATGCGAGTGGATCATCCTTTGTGTTTGATTCTAGGTATACATATCATTGCAACCATGAATGAATATTATCAAAATCCTAAAAAATGATATTCGTACAAACAGTGCTGCATAAATGTATTCGTACAAACGTAGAAACAGTTCTTTACGAATTGTGGTCGGAGGCAAGTTTTCAAATCCCACAATACAATAGAGCAACTCTCAAGCTTTTTCTACGAGTCTAACGTGTTCCTTAAAAATGTTTGTGTTCGATTCTTCAAAGTCAATGAACTATTCCCCAACGCTTCTACAGAACCGAATGTTTTTTCTTTCATATGAACTCCCGCTAAAAAGGATTTTATGGTTTGAGGAATAGAAAAATATTTTCCAATCCTCGGTAAAAAGAACACAAAAATGGGAAGTGGGAAACTGACACCTTACCTAGGAAAGACCTAGAAGATCTATTCTTTCTTCTCTTCTTTCTTTTAGTTTTCCTTTCGGTATTTTCTTTTTTCTCGACCGCTTCAGACTTGTCTTCTTTAGTCGACTGGTTAACGGTCTCTTCAGCTTCCTTGGTTTCTATTACAAAAAAATCAGAAGCTATGTGTTAATGGAAAAAACATTCGACGCTGGTACTCGATCAAAACATCTTGTAGGTTGAATAGATTTATGGCTCAGACATTTTTCAGATCTTTGAAATTTCATTTCGACTTGTGGCCTATCATTATTTGAACAGCTTTCTTGAAAGCTCTTGAAAGGCTGCAATAAAATACAAAAAACAGCCTAGGCCTTAGACAGGGTTCTTCCAACGCGCAGTTCCACACGAAATGTGAAGTTGTAAACCTTTGTTGTGTGGAATTCTAAAGAAAATATTGTGCAGTTCTATTGATTGTAGGGGTGAGAAATAATAAAAATAGAGAATTATGACATTGAGAATAACGCCAAAAGGTAATTTAGTAGCAATTTACAAAATTTACCATTCCCCACCTTTTAGAAGCAAAGATGCTGCTGCCTATAGGAGCCATTAAGTTTAAACAATGAAGCTTTGTACTGTTAAGTTAATCTTGAGCAAGCCTACCCTAGATCGGAATCAAATCACTATATTTGTTTTGGAAATTAAAAGGAGATTCAAATATGAAACTTCAAAATCCCAATAACTTTTTTAAGAAAAACACAGTGTGTAATTAGTTTGTCTTCTCTAAAACTTAACGGACAATTAGAAATGAGCTGAATTCTGAATTTTTCTTAAAAAAACCCTAACCTTAGGCCAGTAACGATTCTGGCTCTTCTCATGTGAGTAAACAGGGAAAGAGAACGAATACTGCGTGTGCGAAAGATACCCCCATGTTCTCTTCGAGATGCAAAGTATACAAGGCTGGACAGACAAGAGAAGCGCGCACTTTTTAACACTAATACGCATCCTGAAAGCTGGCTGATAGAGCAAACTGCTGGCCACAGAATAGAACTGAAATCAATTCACGATTCCCCTTATCTGCGATGCGCGCAAAGCATTGTGGGTTTGGTAGTCAAACCGCACGTGTGCCTTATAAAAACATTCGAAGATCAAATATTCATTGAGATGCCCAGTTCACTGAGCTCACAAAGTGAATCCTATTCAAACTATAAGCACAACAACAATGCAAAAGGACTGGTTAGTATTGCACCATCTGGAGCTATTACATTTGTGTCAGATTTGTATGCAGGAAGATGTAGTGACAAAGCCATTACAAAGGACTCTGGTATATATGGCTTACTTGAAGAGGGAGACTCTATCATGGTCGATAAAGGGTTTACTATCCAGGATGACCTTCCTCCAAAGACTTACCTCAATATTCCACCATTTTTGGGTGCTAAAGCATCATTGACCCTTAAAGTGCCCCTGACACGAAAATTTTTATTCACGAAATAGATTAATAAAAGCACGCTGAGAACGAAAGTGAAAACCGTTTTTTCCTAAAGATTATACAACAAAAGTTATTTTCCCCCTGGGTATGTAAAGACAGTAGATATTATCAAACCACTGACCCTAACTGGTATTGAATGGTAGGTTGAATCCAATTTTTCAAAAATATTGGAAAAAAGAGCAACATTTGTCGCGATAGAAATCCATCGTATGAGCCCACGTCCAAGTTGTGTTAGATTATCTAACAGAGCATCATAGACTTGAGTCAGACTTGAGTCAGATTTGACTCAAGTTTATCACTTGAATTCAGACGTTAGAATTATCATGGATTTATCTTCGATTTGATTAAAAAAAGATCTGACTCGAAATAAGTTCGACATAAGTTCGTCGTTTGAATAAGGCCGCAGCCAACATAATTCCTGAAGTACTGTTCCACTCAAGACATTACAGAGCTATCATTCCATTGTAATATAATCATATGTTCCATCCAAAGAATTTAAAGATAAAAGATTAAAAAAGAACTAAAGGAAACATTAAACAATATTAACAACATCCTGTCTGTCACACTAAAAACGAAGTCCAAGAGATGGGCTTCTCCCTTGATACTCTTTTAAAATTGTTGATCGCTGTAGAATCGAGTTAAGGTTCTCGATATTCGAATGCTGTTGCAACTTCGATCGGGAGCCTCGAACGCATCGGATTTTTGATCTGATTTGGGAAAATGCTTACTTAGCAGAGCTCCATCCTCTTCTTCTCTGCAATCGTTTCGCTCAACGTTTATAGAAAATCTGACATTCTCTGCCCATTGCTCAGTTAATTGAGAACGCTAGGGGAGTGAAAGGATCGTCTTCGACTTGCACGACTCGTTCGTTATACTGCCCCCCCCCTTTTCGGCTTCGTTTGTTGAGTAGCATTTCGCTGCTTCTAGGTTGCTGTATGTTCGGGCGCTAAGGTCAAAGACCCTGATATCCAAAAATGCCCTCTGACCAGCTACCCTAAAACCTCCAGCACTAACGTCCAACCTTACTTCTCGACTTCTGTTGGTAGGTCGTTTTAGCAATTTGTCGCCATTCAACACGTTTAGCATTGGCTCGACTTTGATATCCCTACACACTTAAGTTTGTTTAGTAGATCTGCAATGATATTTCTGACTTTATTGTGACGTAGAGTGACGAAGCCACCTTTTTCGCACGAGAGAGCGTGCGGTTCGTCTAAACATAAATCACATGGACAAATATTCGGCATCTTGTACATCAGCCATGTGTAACAAAGATGAAGAGCACCTTGGAACTACTGCTTTGACATGTCGAATCCCGAACTCTTTCAGTGGTAGAGAAGATGAAAGCCAATTTGACACGGCTTTCTGATTGTTGGGTGCCGTTCTTTTTCGTGCAAACACGGTTGTTAAAAAATTCTAATAAAAAGGCCCTGACAATGGGGGATTAGCTGAGAATCTATGACTTACAAGATGTAGCTTGGGAAATGCTGTTGCATTTATGAAACATTTATTTCTTGATTGCCTGGTGCTGGATTTACGAGGTTCAGCGAGATTTCCCAGTTAAAAAAGGGGAATATTGAATTTTTTGATATTCACATGACGCTATTTGTGGAAAAAAGTAAGACAGTCGTTTAAATAGACGGGAATTGGGTTTTTACAGAAAAGTCAATTAAAATATCTGTCCGGTTTAGTCTTGGCACTATATATTGAAAAGGCAGGCATTGTTAATGGAAATGAATAAATCCTTAGAGATATCGTATTTTAGAAAGAACAGTCTTAGGATGGTACAGAACTTCAAAATAGCCAGGAAAATCGGGAGAATAGCGAAACGAAAACAAAGATTACTTAAGCTTTTCGTCTGACACTCAACAGAGTAATACGTCAGAAAGAGAACGAAACAGAAACCTAACTGATTATATACCCAGATGTGGATCGAAATAGGCCAATCAGAAAAGAGGTGAATGATTGGTATAGTGTAGGAAAACCAATCAACACCTACGATACAGTGAGCTGACCAATAGGATTACTTTAAGAGTCCTAAGGCGAAAACGAACTCTTTCTTTCTACACAATAGGGGATCCCTGGTTTTTATGTTGACTGATTCCAAAATACCTAAGTGAAATGTGGATCTTGCTCTGCCAATAATTCGAAAGCAATTCTCACTGTAGGCTTTAGCACACTCCGGATTGTCGAGCAAATGTTGACCTATAGCAGAGTCATGTTTGAGTGATCTTTTAGTTTTTGAGGCGCGAGATGGTTGTTCTCGTTGCGGACAGTGTTTTGGCTGTGCCTAGCATACAAACAGAGCAAGATCCACATTTCACTTAGGTATTTATGTACGTAGAATGCTTTGAAGTATTCAAATGAATGAAGTTATTTGTATTTGAATGAAATGAATTAGAAAGAAACCATGAATAAATACTTGTGCGAGCTTTGCTACACTGTTCAAATCCTAAAACATCCAATTTGCATGGACAGGGCTGGATTAAATGCACAACCGCACGGATTCTTGTCGGAGGAGAGAGTTTTAGAATCCGATATTACAACAGAGCAACTCTCAAGGCCCTGGGTAACAAGAACTCAGAAATGGGAAGTAGGGAAAAGAGACAACTTACCTTGGGAAGGCCTGGAAGATTTAGTCTTCTTACTTTTCTTTCTTTTAGTTTTCCTCTCGTTATTTTCTTTTCTCTCGGCCGGTTCAGTCTTGTCTTCTTTAGTCGACTGGTTGACGGTTTCTTCAGCTTCCTTGGTTTCTATTCCAGAAAATTCAGAAGCTATATATTGTAATATACAAAATTATAGCAAAATAAAATATACACTAAACTTTAAGTCCGCTACGTTTCCAATTCTCCATTCAAAGGATAAAATCACAAGTGTCATATACTTGATATTAAGATACTTATCATTATTCATAGGATAAAATCAAAGATATGAAATAAAAAAGATAAAAACTCTGAGTAGAATGAGAAGCCCTAGGCCCCTACAAAGATATATTCATCATCAAGCATGGTTTAACAATCTCAGAATTATGTGCAGATGAGTGGGCTTCTACAATCGCAATATCATAAAACTAGGTTTTCGATCCAAGACCTGATCACCAAGTGAATAATCTTATCAGTAATGCAAAAAGTTTTGCTGCGTGCCGCATAAGTCAAACAAATAAAATTGAACACAATCTTGGCCATATATGTTTTTTTTCAATATTACTCTGCCTGCTGTCCTTGTTCTATTAAAACACTCCCAGGCCCGAGCAGGCTCTCAATAAACTTGGTTCCTTATGAAAAGGTATTATTTCCTAGTCCAAATCAAATATGGATAATCATTCAAGGAAAAGGCATGAAAATGAAAATATTCAAGGCTACTACTTAAAAAAGTCCTGAAGATATCTCAAGTAGAGCAAAAAATCATACAAAAGAAAAATTTGATTTCAAGCTGGCAGGTTACTGTTTTGTACATCACCCAGTAACAACCCCTCTCAATTTAAGCTTTCCTACCAGTGTTACAAGATAAACCCCCAGAAAATGCATTTCCTCGTCATACTCCACTTGAAAATTCACATGCAAAGTCCAAATCATAAGAAAACATAGGTTTCATTTTCCCTAGCATACTTATTTTGACTTTATCATTGATGTATATTTGTTTGCTCTTCTCGGTTATATTTTCTATGTCGAGCGTGTATTGTTGTTACTGGGGGCTGTTTGTTATGTCTTGTTTCTTTTGCGAGGACTTACCATACAATAGATGTATTAATAAAAAGGAAAAAAAGTATTCAATATCCTACCATTGGAGCCTTTCTTTTGGACTTTATGCTTTCCTATTTTTGTAGATATAACACTGAATGTAAGGCTAGACGGTGAAGATTGTGTACATGCTCCCATACCATTCTTGGATTTAATGTTCGTAATTACAGTTTCAATTTGTGACTCCGCCGTTTTATCCTGAGTTGGAGGGATGTCGCCATTATTACAAAGATTATTCTTATCTTTAAGAAACGCCTTCCCCTTGTCCTTTGCAACTTTATTTTTGTTTCCACTTTCATCATCCAGGTTGTCTCTTAATAGTTCGATGGGGGACATCCTGTGATCTATAAAGACATCTGCTGAAAATTTACGAGCTCGATAGATGGATGTTTTAAGATCACGTATTACAGACCTTTCATGGCGATCTTTATGCTTTGATTTCATACCTTCTGTAAGAGGGAGGACGACTGGACTTGCCTCGTAATCGGAATCATCTACTATTTCATTGCATAGTAGGTCGAAGCTGTGTGGTATTGGCTCGTCTGAAGCTTCGCTATCAGTTTCAATGGGAAAACACCACTTTCGTTTCACACGTTGTGTCAAATTGTTCCTCTTCTGGGGCTGCTGAGAAGTGACATCAAGAATATCCAAATCAGCCATGCTATCTCTTTTTTCGGGCTCTTTAGACTCTAATTCCCTGTCAGTAGTGTCGGTAATCCCACCCTCAAATATTTTGCTATCCAATTTAATTTTCTTCTTCCTTTTAGACCCGTCACTAAGCTCTTCAGTACGAACTGTGTCGGTTCCATTTTTCTCTTTTCTCCTCTTTTTGCTTCTCTTTCTAGACTCTGAAGACTCCTGATCAGTGATTGCTTCGTCGTTGATAGCCGTTTGAAACTCAACATCCTCTCTCTTTGCCTTTTTATGTTTCCTTTTGTTGCTTTTATCATCCTGCTTGTCCAAAGATACTTCACCTGCCACAAGACTGGATGTAATTTCGGTGGCTTTCCTAGTCTGCAAATCCTTTTCCAATCTCATCATTAATCCAGATTGCTCAGCGGCTTCAACTTCACCTGTCATATTTGCAGCTCTAGGCGGCTTCTCGTCAACTTCTTTCGTACTTAGCATAAAAGAACACTTTTCTTGTTCAGTGTTTGATGTGATAATCGGGGCATCGTCCAGCAGTCTGCATGAATTGGATGTTGATGCAATGGTAGTGGTTTCGGCAATCCCACCCTCATATGTTTCGTAATCCGTTTTAATTTTCTTCTTTCTTTTAGACCGACCACTCAGCTCTTCAGTACGAACTGTGTCTGCTCGATTTTTCTCTTTTCTCCTCTTTTTGCTTCTCTTTCTAGACTCTAAAGACTCCTGATCAGTGATTGCTTCGTCATTGATAGCCGTTTGAAACTCAACATCCTCTCTCTTTGCCTTTTTATGTTTCATTTTCTTGCTTTTATCATCCTGCTTGTCCAAAGATACTTCACCTTCCACAAGATTGGATGTAATTTTGGTGGCTTCTCTAGCCTGCAAATCCTTTTCTAATCTTATCATTAATCCAGATTGCTCAGCGGCTTCAACTTCGCTGGTCATATTTGCAGCTTTTGTTGTAAGCATAGAACACTCTTCTTGTTCAGTGTTTGATGCGATAATCGGGGCATCGTCCTGCAGTCTGCGTGAATTGGATCTTGATGCAATGGTAGTAGTAGTGTCAGTCTCAGTGAAACGATGTATATCTGATACTTCCCCTGAGATTACAGGTTGTTTAGAGGGTCCTTTCCTCGAGATTTCCCTGAAAAAGTAAGCAGGCATAATTCAAATCAGTGTTGAGCTCTGGAGCAAGGGCTTTGTTGGGGCCATCCCCTGAATTATTATTGGGGCCATAGCCCTATCAATATTTCTACTCTCTGAAAAAAAAACAATTAGATGGTTTGCAAAGCAGAAGCGATGGTTTACACTTTTCAATCATCAACAATAGCATAGACAGGGGCTTCAAATGACTTCCTGAAACACTGCTCATCTACCCTACTCTTTTCGCTGGGTTTCAAACCATTTAGCCCCACAAGCAGTTTATGCAATGATACTTTAGTAAATAAGCTCCAAAAGAAGCACCCTTGCAGCAATGATTCCTACATAAATATGCTGCAAATACCTTTTGAGGCAAAAACCTTTCTTACAAAATATCGCTGGAGTAAAAATAGATACAGTATTCGAATACAAATTACATTTGCTGGAAATCAAATGATACTGCACTGCAATGCTCATCAGGAAGTGAAAAGTTATCATCTCTTTGTAGAGATTCTAAAGGAGATGAAGGACAGGTTGTGGCATATCTGAAAATAACTTTGCTTGCCCAACCATTCAATTGAAAATAGAAAATATATCTATAATCATTCAACAGGGAGCAAACACTGGTGAATCTCATCGCTGACACAGGTCCTTCGCTAGTAAAGTTTGAAGCAAAAAAGCTTAGAAAATTAGATATATTTGGAAATTTTCATCCTTCATGTACCTGGAATCTCTTTAAATTGGGTATTTGAGTATATGTAGCGCCTATATAGTTGGGGCAAAACATTAAAACATTTAGCTCTAATTAAAATGTAAATCCACAATGCACATTAGAATTAAGCCAAAAGCAGTTGATTGTAAAAACGAGAGAGTAAATTCAAATCTGCAGACTCTAAAGTCTTTTCTAAGAACTTCAAGTTGCACTGACTATAGTTGCAAGCCTAAAAACTTATTGTAGTTGCAAGTCCACTATTCTGTCTTCGTTTTTCTTTTTTCCAGAATTTCATTTTTAGTAGGTATCTGATGCTTCTTACATCTGGTATGCTTATGAGTTATGGTTCGTTGCTGGGACGTGTATGGAAAACATCTTCAAGACTTACATACCCGTCGCCGTAGCCCAAAAGGACCTCTTCGTTGTCCCTCAGAGATATTTCCAAATCGCTCCACGGGGGCAAAAAGACCCTGTCATTTTCCCTCGTGATGTAGGAAAACTGCGGAATCCTGCCAATAGAATGCAGACACTTCAGATAGAATGCATTGTAGTTAATGAAAAAAATCAAAATCTTTATTTCAAATGAGTCGAAAATATATGAATAAAAAACATTCTTCAAAGATCAATTTCAAAAAGATTCTTGATGAAAGGTTTATGGTAAGGATGCTTGATAGACACTTGGATGAAAAGCTTTAATTGATAGTGCTTGAATGGCCATCAGAATTGCTCATCGAGTACACAGAGGGAAAGAATGTTGCCTGTTCTATTTGAATTTCACAAAAGAAAGCTAAAGAGCAAAGACAGTATACTAATGGTTATGAACCTTTAGTTGGTTTTAAATAGCTGGGCAAGCAGTTTCTTTTTACGGAGGGTCTTCAATAAAGGAGAGCATCTAATTTTTCCAGATTTGTATTTTCAAGAATAAAAATATAGTACAATATTTGACATGATAGTGACCACTTATAATGACAAGTCTTTGATATTCAGTAGGGCAACCTTTCGATCGAGATTCGTTTCCCATCATCGGGCTATGATAAATGTGGTTTCTTCCCTATTCGTAGCAAAGGTAGGATCAAAAAGGTGTAAACACTGAGCGAGGCTCAACATTAAGTTGTGAAACACTGAAGACCGAATCACCGAATGTATTTACTCAAAAATAGTAGCCAATATGCAAACTAAGGCTTAACAGCAATAGTCTCGGGTCCTTGATGGAATTATACTAGAATTTTGCCAATTATCATTTGTGTTATCAAATAATTACTGGGCATGAACTTATCAGTAATTTTGATTTGAAACTTTGGAGATGAATTATCAACAGTGGGCTAACTCGATTTCAAAGTGATATGGTCAGTAAGTTCCACTCAATAATCATTTATGGTCTGAGGTGTACCAAATACTTCTAAATAGCAAATAATGCATTCCTTGTTCAAAGTATGATGAGAATCAAAACACAAAAAACGGTGAGGAAAATCGGAAACCTAATGAGACACACAACAACCACTCAAGCTTTTTTGTCTGCAACTTCTCAAAGTAGTACCCCAGAAAGGCAACGAAAATGAAACCAAAAAAATCATTTTACCCAGACGTGGAACAAAATCTCCTGTTGCACTGTTGAATTGGCTGGGTTTCATTTTCACTCTCTTTCTGAGGTACAACTCTGATGAGTATCATATGCAAAAGATTCAAGGTGAGTGTCATATGCAAAAGATTCAAGTGGTTGCAATGTTTCACTCTATTCACCATTTTCCTCGCCTTCCTTTGTTTTTTTACCTGCCTCGACTCTAGTACCAATGAAAGACCGAACGTAGAAAGGTAAGGGTATTGAATATTGAATAAAGAGGGGGTTCAGCCCCCAGTACCATGGTCTCTCAAACTGCCTCTGTCCCCATACCGAAGCAGAGAGGTAACATACACATGACAATTAATGAAATAGAAATCAATAATTAAAAAGTAAACATTTAGTCAAAAATAATGATAACCTTTCCGACGGGAGAACTTTTTGCAGTGTTCTTTTAATCTCCCTCTGCAAATCTGCCACATTACCATCTCGAGGAGCGAGAATCTAAAAAAAGATAATATGATTATAAAATATGATCACCCCCTTCACAAAATTAAACCGTTATCCGTACAAAAAAACGAGTAATCACATCAGAGCAACTTAGAGGTATTGTCATATCATGAAAACGAGATCGCAATAGGCTTTTGCGCCTATTTAGAAACCGTGGATGGTCAGAAGAACCTTAAATGGCCGCGAGCATCTTGACATGCGCAGTAAACTAAACAAATTTTGGAAAATCCTTTTCAATATGCAAACAGCTTTCAGAATAAGGCCTGCCAAGAAAGGGAATTCCTTCAAGAATTGAAGACGTATGGAACCGTCGGATTGCTTGCTATTCGATAAACATCCGTCCGTTCTGCTCACCACTCCGCCTTTTCAAGTGCAGTGTCTATTCTTCTTGCATCATCTCGATTTGCCCCTCATTTCTTGATTGTAGAAATATTAAAATTTGAAACCTATTTCTCTTTGGTGCAGGAAGATCAGAGGAGTTTCTCTTCTCGTTATATTCTGATTGTAAACTCTTAGGAATACAAGTGTATTCTATACAAGAAATTAAAAACATCCGTGAAATGCTAAAATTTTCAAAGATTGATTAATTAGTTTATCTAGAGTTTATCAGGAGTTTCTTAACGTTATACATGCAGCTAGATTATCTGAATGATCTCATCATATTTTTAGCTTAAACAAGAAGTTAAAGTGAACACAGGCTAATCTAAACAATAAAAAATAAAACTAATTCACATTGACCACTTTAAACAAATTAAGTATCAAAGAACACCAGCTTTTAATATCCAACCAAATAGACGTGCACTTTAAGACAAAAAACTAAAAATTCTTCCATTACTGAAAATTTCTTAAAGGAGAACGGCGAAGGTAAAAACATTTTGCTATAAATTTAACTGGTGTGGCCAATTTGCATACGGGAACTCAGCTTTAAAAGTGCAATATTTGAAATAGTTTTTGATTTCGCATATTGGACGCCATTTTGTTTTGACGGCGGATTTGCCCGAATTTCTTCTCTGACGTCTCAGAGGTGAAAATTGAAAACGGGAGTTGAAAATGTTTCTTTTAGAAACACAAGAGCTACTGAAATCTCAGTACCAGAAAAATCACACTGGAAGTGACATAGACACACCCGCGATAAACATTTTATTTTCGTCCCTCTAAAGTTCGATAAAATTGAGAAAATGATTAAGTGATAAAATAAGTATCAATTTACACTGGAGAAATTAATATCAGCCGAGTATGTTTTAAATATGTTTTAAATAGATGAGAGCATCCAAGACGAGATAAAAGACGTAAACATCGAGAAAATTTACAGTGTTGATTGTTATGTTTTTGATAGAATTGTTTTCAACGCAACATAAACAATACTTTTAGGACTAAATTTATATCTAAATCTTGAATAATGATTGAATTAATAAAATGCCTTGTGATTAATGTTAATATTACATGGCTCTGAAGAAGGATTTAATCCGAAACACGAATTAATGCCCAACTGTGGATAAGCCTGTAGTTGTGAACACATCAAGGTTACCTTGCTATCTTATTGTCCTGGTTTAGGACAGAAGTTAGCGCGCTCGTCTGTGTCCGCACAAACCCGGGTTCGAGACCTGCTCTAGTAGCCTACTCTGGTATAAGTTAATTACCCGTGTCAGACCATGCTTATGATTAATGACTGAATTAATAATACATTCCTAGAAGTACAAGACGTATTTATTCACTTGATAGGTAGAATTGATTCAAATTTCATTCTATGCATTGAGAAGTTCGTGTGGTAAATGCATTCAAATGAGGACCGTACTTGAAACCCCTTACTGAGAAGAAGTCTAACGAAAGCAAATTAAGCAAACTGCGAATAAATCGCGGAAGTTCATGGCTTTCCTCTCTTTTTCTGAATCCGGATTTCGTTGACAAAGCAATTTATCAGTGTATGGAAGACGAACGATTTAATTAGTTTCTTGTTTATAGCTTCTTATGAAAAAACTTTTCATTAGAAATTTATCTGGAGCCCTAGTAATAAACGTTTCTCATATTTGCTATTGTCTTATAAAAATCAGATAATTTTGGCCAAGACTCAAATATTCTTATTTTTCTATTATTCTAAACAACAGATTTTTTCATTTATCACTCTTTATCGAAAATCGAACCCAAGTTTTCTTATTAAGTCTGGTCTCATAAAGAAAAAATGAGGATACATTTTTTACATAAGTACTGTAGGGGTTTGAAAGTATCGAAACGATGACGTAAACATGGCCGCCAAAGCTGTGATGGCCTAAGGGTCCTTGAATTTCATTGGCGATTTTTGACCTCGTGACTTGTCCGCGCTTCAAACTTTCCGCGCAAGAACAAAAACAATTTCTCTCACGACCTAAAATTGTATCACAAAGTTTATTTCTTCACTTCTAAAAAGTGTTTGAAGGCCAAGAGGTTAAACATGTACGGGGAAGGAATATTTTCAATGGATAACGAGCTGTATCGCAAAAGTTAATTGTAAAGTACTGATTATTTGAAGGAATTCAGTTATTTGCTGCTGAAACTAATTCAACGTAAGTTAAACTTTATAATTTTAACCACAAGAGCTAGGAGTCAATAACAGGAAAGCGCATATTCATCAAATAAACTTTGTTGTTAAAAGGGCAAGGGAAGTTTTAAAACTCCCCTTTTTAGTCCAGCAACAAATGTCAACATTACTCTGTAGTTTATGATAAGTTTCTAGCTCCAAACTTTATTGTTCAAGAGGCATTTTTATTTCTCTTTGCATTTAATGTAAATTTTCTCTCAAGGCTGTTGTGAAAGTTTATATCTTCTGAGCTTTAATTTTGGTGTTCAGAATTCAAATTATTTTTTCCTAACGTTCAATCCTTGCACAAAATCATCTTGATTTGTTTCTCAGTGTTGCAGCACTGAAATTCGGATAAAACCCCTTTATTTTGAAGTAATATTTTCAATATAAATCCTCAACTGCATTTGATAGCAAAATATTCAAGAAATGTTTACATTTTACTAATTTATATTGCTATGCTCTAATCACCTTATCATATTTCTGTGGTTTTGAACCCTCTTGACCTTTTAATCTTTAAAATGGACTTTAAAAGGATTTATTTCCTCTAAATTAACATTTTGTGATACTGTGGGTTATTGTATTTATATTTCTGATGATATTTTTCATTTAGGATGTTGCTAGGGGTCGAAAATCATAACTGGGAGTTTAAGGCCTAAGCCCAGCTCTTGCCTTAACCCGCCATGTTTACGTCATCGTTTCGATACTTTTAAACCCCTACAGTACAATCTAAGAGATAAACTGCATCATCATGCAGATAAGTGTAGGATCTGGGAACCAGTGTCCTGGTTAGGACAACTAGTTTCCAGGCCCAAGGGTTTGGGTAGTTACACGAGGGAAGTAAAGATGGCGGAGACTAGCCAGGCAGCTTAGTTAATAATATTGTGATTGTACCATGTTACATTGGCGCTGCGAGCAGGATGTCAACAACATTAACAAACCTGAAGTCAATATGTGGAGAATTCAAAACGGATGAGTATGAATCGAGCAATACAGACAGAAAATGGAAGGCCTACATTGAAAATTTTGAAAGTTGCCTAGAGTTCAAGGATGTAAAAGATGGGAAGAAGATAAGGTCTGCTTTGCTGGCAGTTGGTGGTGCTAAGCTTAGGGATATTTTGAAGACATTGGATGAAGACACTCCAAACACGTATTATACAGCAAAGGCGGCCCTCCTGGGTGCTAATTTTAAGGGGAAAAAGAATTGAACAGCAGAGAGGTACCGACTTTTCTGCATGAAAACGGAAAGCTCAACAGAGACTCATGATCACTGGATAATGAGATTGAAAAAAACAGGGGTTGACTGTGAGTTTAACCAAATGGATTTGAAGGAGGCCATCAGATCAGCAGTAACATACACACTAATTCTAGCAAGCTACAAGCTGAAATTATAGCACAGCATATGTCATATGAAAAGATGGTAGAAAAAGCTAGGGCCATTGAATTGACTAAGAAAGAAGTGGAATATACGAGACAAACAGAGGACGCGTTCAAAGTGGAGCCATCCGCAGTTGATGCAGTTAAAAGAGAAAATAGATTTAATACAAAGGAAATACATAAGTAGGAACCAAGCCAGGTGTTCGTTCCTGGGACCGACCAAGCTACAAGTCTCACGTGAACCGTAAAAGCAATAGGAAGAACTGCCAGCGCTGTGGAGAACATTCCACAGATCAAGATAAATGCAGGACTAGGAATGTTACCTGCTATAAATGTCAAAGGCGTGGTCACTTTGCCAGAATGTGTAAAACAAAAAACACTGTTGATTACTTGCAGGAAACACCAGGGTAGGAAGAATATAATTTTGACTCAGTAGAGTTTGAGCTTGAACCAATTGAAACACCAGTCATCAAAGAGGAAAGCAAGATTTTTAGTTCCCAAAATTATCCTTCTACAAATGTAAATCTGAAAATAAATGGAGTCAAAGTACTGATGAAAATAGACTCTGGGTCAGAAGTAAATGTAATAGGACAGGATATGTATCAACAGATATAGAACAACCGTCAAAATAAAATTACACTGCAAAAATCCAAGGCCAAATTGAAGCCATGTAATTCCCCACCTTTGCAGATAAGAGGGACATTTAGAGCCAAGATTGGAAGCAGAAAACATACAACAACAACAAATATCTATGTAGCAGCAAGCAATAATGTAAAGTCTATTCTCAGCAAATATTCGGTATTTGATATGAATATATTGCAAATTACTGTGGAGGAATTGACAAAAGCACTTGACAAAAGAGAAGTTCCTGAGATACAAAACTTGTCTTATGCAGAAATGTCTAAACATCTAAAACAGAGAAGGAAATAATTCAGAAAATACAAATAATGAAAGAGGCAATTCAGTCTGAAGCACAAGTTAATGAAATTATAGGAAAGTATCCTAAGGTTTTCCAGGGAATAGGATGTCACAAGTACAGGCAACTAAAGCTTGACATTGATCCAACAGTAACTCCTAAGATACAAGCTCAAAGGAAAATTCCATTTGCCAAAAAAAATCCACTGGAAGAAATTTTAAGTGAGCTAAAGAAAGAAGATAAAGAAGTTAAAGGGCCAACAGAATGGATTTCTAATCTAGTATTGACACCTAAATCAGATGGTAAATTGAGAATGAATATAGACATGACAACAGCTAATTCTGCCATCAAAAGAACAAGACATTTGATAACAACACTGAAGGAGCTTAGGTATAAGTTAAATAGAGCTACAGTTTTCTCAAAGCTAGATATGAAACAAGGGTACATGCAGTATCAATTACACCCTGAGAGCAGACATGTTACTGTTTTCTACACTCATCAAGGCCTACGCCACCGAATGAAAAGATTAAATTTTGGCATCAATTCGGCTGCAGAACTTTTTCATGAAGAAGTTAGGAGAACATTATCAGATATCAACAACTGTGAAAACATTTATGATGATATAATAGTGTATGGAAGAGACCAGAAGGAACATAACCAAGCCTTGGTTAGGGCACTTCAAAGATTGGAAGATTGTGGTTTATGATTAAAGAAAGAAAAGTGTGAATTCAACAAGAAAGAAATTAAGTTTTTTGAATGTATTTTCTCACAAAGAGGAATGAGAGCAAATCCAGAAAAAATTAAAGCTGTCATGGATGCCAAAGAACCTTCCTCCATGGCAGATTTGAGATCATTTTTAGGGTTATGCAATTTAAGCTCAAATTTTTTTGCCAACTATTCCATGATCACAACACCACTGACAGAGATGACCAAGAAAGGTGCACACTTTGAATGGACAACAGAGGGAAGAAATGGATTTAAGGAGCTAAAGGAAAGTATTTGCAGAGAACAAACGCTCAGGTACTTTGATACTCACAAGAAAACTAGAGTATATGTGGATGGATCAAAAAAGGATGGTATAGGTAGCATACTGGCACAGTATGATAGCAAGACAGATAGTTATCACCAAGTCAGATATAACAGCAGACCACTCAAAGATGCAGAAACGAGATACTCACAGATAGAAGTGGAAAGTCTGGCAGTGCATTTTGGAATAACAGAAAATCATATTTATCTATACGGTTTGCAGAATTTTGAGGTGATTACTGATCATCTTCCACTGCTACCACTTTACAATAAATACAAACGAGAGATTCGCCCAAGCATCATCAAGTCATGACACAAGGCTATAACTTTAAGTTTTTGTATGAGAAGGGTTCAACTAATCCAAGTGACTACCTATCGCGATCCTGGGTCAAGAATGAAAGAAGAATTTGGGAGAAAGAGAATGAATTAGATATAAATGTCAACATTTTGATTAAGTGGTCCCTGCCAAATGCAATCACTGTAGAATCAATGCAGCAAAGCATGTCAGCATCAGAGGAAATGAAAAATCTTAGAGAGGCCATAGATATTGGCTATATCCCAATAGCACATGCAAAACAGTTACATCCATATAAGAAGCTTTTAAGTGAACTTTCAGTCGAAGGGGAATGGATTATGAGAGGAAAGAGGATTGTTGTTCCCAAAGAAATTCGCAATAAAGTTGTCAAAGTTGCGCATGAAGGCCATTTAGGTGCTGTTAAAACTAAACAGTTGATAAAAGAAACAATATGGTTTCCAAAAATTGATGAACATGTAAAGGAATAGATCCAAGACTGTCTGCCCTGTCAAGCAGTGAACAGTGGTCCTCAACAAGAGCCAATGAAACCCAGCGTGCTCCCAGAAGAACCATGGACCAGTCTAGTATCGGATTTATATAGACCACTTCCAACTGGAGAATACCTGCTTGTGGTCCAAGACATGTATTCCAGGTTTCCAGCAGTTGTAATTCTGCATTCAACCAAAGCCCAAAGTGTAATATCTGCACTGGATCGTATCATGTCAAATTTCGGAATTCCAGACACCTTAGGTAGTGGCAATGGGCCACCTTATAACTAGGAACACCTAGACAAGTATGCAGCATATATGGGTTACTCTCATAACAAAAAAACACCCTATGCTCCATAGGCAAATGGTATGGCAGAAACATTTATGAGATCCTGAAAGAAACACGTAAGATAGACCTGTAAGATAGAGCAATCAAACTGGAAGCAACAACTTCAGCGATTTCTTAGAGCATATCGAGCAGCAGCACCACACCAAAGTACGGGATTCGCCTCTCCTACAATAATGTTCAATGGCAGAAGATATAAAACAAGGGTTCCGACGAAGAAGAGTCACAAAAATGTGTTCAAAAAAGAAATGAAGGAAGCGGATAACCAGTCAAAACAGAAAATGAAGGAATATGCAGATCATAAGCAATACGTTAAAGAAAATGATGCTACAGTTGGGGACTGGGTGTTAGTAAAGCAGCTAAAGAAAAGAAAACTCACCCCAGCGTACAATCGGGATTCCTATGAAATTATACAAAGAAATGGTAGCCAAATAATAGCCAAGAGGTATGACAAGGTTATAAAACGACATGTAAATCATTTCAAGAAAGTCAACACAGAGATCAGCGGGGCCACACCACCAAGGTTCCCAAGGAGGGTAGAGGAGGACGTCTTTGAGCCACTCTTTGGAGAAGAGAAAACAGATACCGAATTGGGAGGAAAAGAGAGAATGGATGGAGAACTGAGTCGGGAGAGAGTAGAGGTACATAGCGATGCAGCAGAGACAGAGGCAGGCGGAGCATTAGAGCAGAGTGGTGTAGCAGAGCCAGAAGCTGACAGAACATTAGAACAAGCAGAAAATGACGCAAGGTTAGAGCGCCCACAGAGAACTTGAAGGAAACCAGCAAGGTATAGGGATGAGAACTTTATGTGAAAAGAAAAGAGACTAATGGAAGGACATTATTCAGATAAAACATTTACAGTTAAAGGACAATGATTTAAGTTTAAGAATTTTAACACTCCAAGGAGGATAAAAGTTGGTTATTACATTTAATTGGACAGACTAGGGACAGTAACATTGCTTTGGGGAGGAATGTGGGATCTGGGAACCAGTGGCCTGGTTAGGACAACTAGTTTCCAGGCCCAAGGGTTTGGGTATTTGCATGAGGGAAGCTTAGAAACTACTCCAAACACTTTCAGTACTTACTTCTAAGCAGATTTTGTAGTTTCTTAAAAAAGATATATCTTCGGATACATTTCACAACTGCAACAATTGAAAAGCATTTGATATTCCTTTTTTCTTATCCATCTGTAAAAAATTCTAGGCAAATCAGAAACTTATTCAAAAGAGTTTTTTGTAAGAGTTCCTTATTATCATTTGGAAAAATCTGGTAGAGAATGAAGAGAATATAAAAGGAATAGATAGTGCACTTGAAAAGCAATGTGCTCAGCAGAGATGATGGATTTTTATCAAATAGTTACCACTATATTCCATTCTTGAAGGGGACCCATTACTTGGCTTTATCCCAAAAGCTGTTTACATATTGGAAAAGATTTTCCAAAAAATGTTTTTTTACTGCGCATGTCGAGATGCTTTCAACTGTCAAAGATGATACTAGCCATCTACGGTGTCCGAGGGATATCCTAATTCAAGATTCATGATCCAAGATCAAGAAAAGAACCAGAAATTAAGATCCAGAAATTAAGATCAAGAAGTTAAGATCCATAAGTCAAGATCCATTAGTCAAGATCCATAAATCAAGATCGGGAAATTGAGACCCAGAGATTTAGATCAAGAGATTTACACCCATAAATCAAGATCCAGAAATCTAGACCTAGAAATTAAGATCCATAAATTATTTTTCAAATCTGGGAATACATTTCAAAGCCAGGGATACATTTCAAAATTCTATTTCAACTACAAAGGGTGTCTCATTTACAGTAAAAGATACTTTATGTCAGATTTAAGTACAAGGATTGCACAATAATAGTTTACTTTCGGCTTTCTGGCAGCCAAAATACATGCTTAGAGAAGAATTGAGCTACCCTAGAAGGCACATGTTGCCAATGAAATATAAATTTGTCAAATTTTGGATGCTCCCGATTGCTGGAAAATTACAATTTTGTTGTTTTAAATGTTCCCACTGGTTCTTTTTTTCGAAAGACAATAGTCCATTCATTGGAATTCAGAAACAAAGTTTTGTGGTAGAGCAGTTTTCAAACAGCTAGTGATTATTATTCCATCGCTCTTATCAAAATTTTTGAACATAATTTTGGCCGACTTTTGACTGACTGTAAATTAAAGGAGTGGCTGATCCCTTACTTTGCACCCCTGATTAAAGCAAAGCCTAAACAGAGCATATAACTACCACTGTTTGTAGCCTTTTGATGGTTCTTGGATTTTTGAGAGAATTCACCTACTGGGCTGAATTTGGCATGCTCATATGCGTATTTGAATGGATTTTGCGAAAACTTGTTCTCCAATCTATTGCAGGTTGACGAATCAATCATTTGTGTTTTGATGAATAGCAATTTGACAATAGCAGAATTACAGAATTCTGGATTGTAGACCTTATGATAAAAGACTCTAAAAAAGACTGCAGAACTTAATCAGAAAGAGACTTAATCATACACAACAGGAAAAATCAATGGAATGCAAAGGGTTTGACATAATCAAAAATATTGAATTTTTTCAGAGGTAGAATATGGAGACATTTTGTATTTTTCAAACCCATGTGATTCAAAGCATAGATTTCTGTATCAACACGAGATCCCCCTCCCTTCTATTGCACTTTGCTCCCTATTGAACCAATCCAAAATTATTGACCCTTTTCCTTGATTTTGTCTACTATATTTGAGATGATCCTCTAAACCAAAATTGTATCTGCTAAATGGAAGAGTTTCTCTGACTGTATAATTGTATCATTCAGGATTGCGTTCTGTCAAATGTCATAGCATTGAAGGAAAAATTTAGGATTTTGAATTTGCCTAAATCATGAAACACTGAATTTTGTTATCCACAAACATTTTAAAAGTATTTGAACAAGAATGAGAAAATGGCGGTTTGTTAAGAGATTTTGACAGACAATGGCTTCAACGAATAATGGCAAGTCTGCAATGTAGAATTTTAATTTAAAGTTCAGTTCGAGTCTCCACGCAAAGTTAGGGATGATAGAAAATTATCTAAGCCTTTGGAGGATGAATACATAATTTGAAACTTTGATTCAGGATCCAAGAAATTAAATTGGCTTTATTGGTTAAAGTCTTAATGAATGTTTTTTAAAATGTTTTGAATAACAGTAGTTTCCTATGCTCCAAATTTCAATTAACATTTCCATATGATCTGTTGTAAAAAAACCAGTTTATTTTCATGTTTAGTACTTTCATTTGAATGCTCAATTACACGCATTTTTTATAAGCAATTGCTTTATAAGCAAGTCAGTACTCGACAAGACAAAAACTTAAGCAATTCCAGTACTTGATAGAAGAACGCTAAGCAGTTTGAAAATTTTAGTTCTGATCCCAATGGCAATGAAAATCATGCAGTAGCCATAGAGAGGTAGATTACAGTAGACATTAGTCCCCCAGCACATTTTTTTATGCAAGATACCATGGACATTTGTCATACAACAATTTGTGATCAAATATTGTAAGAGATTAACTTCTAAGTAGAAAAAGCTAAGCAATTGCTAAGCAATTTTGAGTACTTAAATCTGCCCTCCACCTAAGCAATTTTTAATTTTTAATTTTTGCAATTTTTCCACCTTAACAAGGAAGACAATGAGCACTTTCTCCTGCACTGCCCTCAGTTTGCTTTGATGCGGTGAGATCTCTTTGATCAGCTCTCCAAGATTCCTAGTTTAAGTTTTGATCTAGATGATAAACCTTTAAATGTTCTATGATTATAAATAACAATCATTTTGAAAATTATTTCATACTTCCTAGCATGAATAGCAAATAAAGACTGAAAAGTTCAAAATTACTTTCTAATATAAGCACTTTATGCATGTACTCCTGTCATATTTGACTTATCTAATTTGTCAAAGGTTGCTGAAAATGTTGGCTTGAAATGATGTTAAGAATGGTTTTTGGTCTCAGGTTCAGGTTCGGGATTCGGGGCTGTTGTTGTTGCTGCACCATGTGGTGTCACACAGACAGACAAGATAGCTACGCAGTCAACAACAGCAACAGCCACGAGTCCTAAACCAAAAACAAGGTAAAAGTCACACCGTATTGTGTAGGCCTAAAGCACCTACTAGGGACTTGAAGCCAGCCTTTCAAAATTCTTTAACTTATGACTATCTCTTGCTCCTGGTCAAGAAAACTTACCAATATGTAGTTGAAGTCTACACCCCAACTGTTAACTTTGACTTTTAGTGGCTTCCATTTGGAAACGGCACTCGTACCTCCCACGTTTCTCATTGTAATTTCATAGAGTGGCCGGTTTCCCCTACAGAGTATGCTAAATTCCCCTACTTTTCCCTACGGCCATGACAAACTTTCCCCTACGTTCCCCCTACAAATTCCAGATTTTCCCCTATAATTTTTTCAGATAGCTATCGGATATTACAAAATGTTGACAAAAGGGTGTTTGTACACACTTTTTTAATAAGGAACTAGTTTATAAGGAACCAAGAACTAGAATTTCTTGTAAAATACAATAGATTCATTTGTTCTTTTGTTTCCTGTAATAATCGAGAACAATAGAATATTTAATGAACTTTTAGTTCTAGGCCTTGATGAAGGCTCTTTAAAGAACAGAAATCTTGTATAGCATGCTTTTTAGATGGATGTAGGAGAAAAAAGAAATAAGAAGCTAATGCTGCTTCAACGTATTCTCTGCTGTTCCTTTTTTTATAAATATTATTCAAGCCAGTTTTACCATTTTCATCATAGTCATGGCAGTCACAGTTTCATTTGCGTCTCATTCAATCAACTATGTAAGCAAATGAGCTATACACTTTCTATTTCATAAGGAACCTACTTCAAGGCCTAGTACTTAAAGTTCTTTAAATATTGTATGTTCTCTATTGTTACACGAAACAATAGAAAAAAAGAATCCATTGTATTTAAGAAGAAATCCTAGTTCTAGGTTCCTTATAGAAAAGCATCTTCATCTTAACGTAGTAAGTTCCATCTGGTTTAAGCAAATCCATATCCAAAACGGCTGAACAAAACGGTTAATATATGATGTGTACAATCTTTTCAAGTTGTTACCAAGCAGAAATAGGCAGAAAAGGGCCAACAATTTTTCAGCAAACTCAAAGTTTTTTATGCTCAATCGTCTGTTGTTGAAAATCTCCTACGTTTCCCCTACTTTTTTGCTGTTTCCCCGTAGGTTTCCTCTACCCCCTACTAATTCCTCATTTCCCCTACCGTAGGGGATTTCCCCTACGAGTGGCAGCCTTAGTTTATAGGTAGCCTCCTTCGCAGTTACGCAGTCCGCAGAAAATCGACCAACTACACTAATTTCTTTTAAGGAACTATACTATTTTTTTAGCTTTCACCCCAATTAAAATTCAACCCGGACCAAACCAAGCACCTTTTCAAGGACCAAATGAGATCCTGGTAATTAGGCTTGCAAACACCTAAGAATAAGGGTCTTCCTCACCTTGATAATAGTACAACATCTTTGCTTAATCCACTGCTTGAATACATAAAATACATTAAATACATTACATACCGAATAAGTTAAAACTGAACTGCAACTACTAACTATATGTCTTGCAGGAAAAGTTGGGCGTGTTGTACACCGGCCCGGTTTTGCCTGCACTACAGTAATCTACGCTTTTACGGTCGGTGATTGAACCTGAAATAGCCAAATTTCCGCCACAGAAACACGAAGTGTTGACCCCCACAATCACCAACCGTATAAGTAGAAGGAAATTAGGAAAATAACCAGACCTTCTACAAAAAAACTTAATTACGATCTCTCCCGGCCCCAAAAAACTATAATTAGCAGGATAAAATGATACGCCATAAGCAGAGCAGGAAACAATGAGCTAGCGCATGAGTACACATGCTAAACATCAAAAACCATGACCCAAAATCATAAACGAAAGCTTAGGGGCGTCGACCCCAAAAAGGTAACAATAATTTGCGTATGCCACTTTAACTGACCGTGATCTTTTTGATCAGGCAGTTAGCCACCTGTATCCAGTTTTGGATAGCCACCTAAGCATATGCTCGATCTTGAGTCTATGTTTTGCCACCTAAACATGTGCTCGATCTTGAGTCTATGCTTTGCCACCACTGCATGTGCTCTACCACGAGATTATGCTTTGCCACCACAGCATGTGCTATATCTTGAGTTTATGATTTGCCACCACGGTGCTTGGGACGTTAAACACCATATGCCGGCTTATAGACTGTAGCCGATCTTGCTGACCGAAACAACCGGTTATCCGTCTTGATGAGTCAGGTCTGGGATTTAACCCAAGTTTACCACTTGATACCCTGAAACAGCATCTGTAAAAAGAGCAGAACACACAGCAAGAACCAGGAAATGATTGATTAAATCCAAACCCTTACCCCTTAACACGGGGTGCCACATAGATATTCTTCAACCCTTGGGGCAATATTGCACCTAGAGAAACGGGATTGAGCAATAGCTACACGTTTCCATGGCAGTAAACGCTCGCAGTTGATCTAACACAGTGCAAAGGCACGTACCGCAGGATCCAAGGGATTAGTGCGGAGCCCTATGCTCCAAGCGTCTTTCGCTAAATCTCGCGAAACTGAGTGAAAATACCTTCACCCACAATGCAAGTATGTATTACTTTCTTAACTCTACATGATTATAAATAAACGTTCGCATTTGATCCATAGAATTACGCATTACTCGAGCCCCGCCCATGAGAACATCGTCGATCCAGCTGCATCAAGCGCCTCCCATTACTTTCTGTGAAATTAAGTTGTAACTCGCACCTGCAATGCAGCCCACATTACTTTCTTAGATACTACACGTTTACCATGGAAATAACCGTTCGCGTTTGATTGAACACGGTGCCGAGGCACGCACCAAATGATATCTGTCCCGTGCACACTGCAAACTCACTTCCCTAATTGTTTCTCATTCCCTTATGTTATACTAAGTGGAAACTCGCTCTTGCAGTGAAAGTCCATCTCACTTTCCCAAAAACTACCTGTTTGTCATAAACGTTCGCATTTGATTGAAAACAGCGTTAAAACATGCCCCAAAGAGTTCCGCCCAGGGGCACACCGCAAAAATTGCTGCAGTAGTGATTCTGGACGCCCCCGTAAAACCGAGTGAAGACCTACGCCTGCAACAAGAGCCCACACTACGTTCTTATTTTTAAAAACTAAATTTTTCCCATGAAGATAAGCGTTTGATTCTAAATGTTTCCCGTGAAGATATGCGTTTGATTTAAAAACAGCGCAAAGCCCACCACCAGCGCTTAATTTGTGGGCACACCTCAGAACTCGCTGCAATAAGTGTTTCTTGTCACTCTCTGTAAGACTGCGTGAAACCTTTAACCTGCAATGAAAGTTCTCATCGCTTTCTTAGAAACCACACAATTCATATAGAGCTGAACGTTAGCTTTGGTCTAAAAACAGCGCCAAGGCTCGCACCCCAAGCACCCCACCAAGGGGGCACCCTGTAGTACTCGCTGCAGTTAGTATGTCTCATCGCCCTCCGTGAAACCGAGTGATTATCTACCCCGCAATGAAACCTTACAGTACTTGCTTTAAAGCTACATGTTTCCATGACATTAAACGTTTGTGTTAGATCTAAGCCAGGGCAAATTTTAAGAAGTATTTTAAGAAGTCCGTGCATCGGAACACTATAGAACTTTGATTTGTCAACTTGCCACTTTGCTTAGCAACGCTCGATACGCACAAAACATTCTGTAGGATGAGATTACCATTAGTGAAACTAAGTTTCAAAGCACCAAAGGCTTTTTGTCTATATAAGCTACTGGATTTTAGTCCAATGGCCTTGATATCACAACAGAACTACCACCTAAGAATTATGGAACCCTTAATCTTCGCTCAAGTACTCTGTCTCTGTCGATTGATAACACCACTTTTCATTTATAACTGTTAGATTTATTAGTCTAATGCTTTATCTTCTGTGCTAGTTTGCCACATATCCTATGCTCAAAAACGTTTTAGTGGAAGTTATAGGTTTCTATGCTTTGCTGTCAGTAGCTTACAATAATGATCGACCGAACTTTAAAATGGTATAGGGAAGTGGGCCTAACTGGATTTCTTCAAGCACATTGGTACAGTCTTCATAATGTCCTTATTCAAAGGGTGTGGGTAAACCGACCTTACCATAAGCAAGTATCTCAGCTAGCAGTTTACTGATATGCGGATTATCTTCTTTGATTAGTATACGTTTTTCGTCCTATGACATCCTAATTGGAGCAACATTTCTACTTGACTTCATCCCTAGTTTCGTTGTCTTAAGCTTAGCTCACCAGATTGCGAGTCTCCTCTCCTGCTCTCTGTTTCCAACTCTATCAAATTTATTTGCAAAGAATCGATGGCAATACGAGTATGACCAGCATTGATTAAACAGTACACTCAGAGGAATAAAGGTGCTCACACAAAAACCTTTTTATGGTTTTTTCTTGGCAGAAGTGCAACACGGCATACCCTAGCGGTGCTTTTTGTGCATAGCCTGCTGATTTTCCTACGCAAAGTAATTCGCGACAGATTCACTACTGAAGGGTACTACTCCCATCGATCCTCTGTTGGGACCTCTCCTTGCAAGATTTCCAACTTGAGTACACAGCGAAGCTGATCCTCTGACAGTGTTGCAATTCGAAGATGTCTACGCGGTAATCACGACACCAGATTAACCTTGATGGGGTTTATCATCTTCCCCTTCACCTCAAGAAGGGCGATTACTGCGGTTCGTTACCCATAATTTACCTACCCCCTAAGTTGGATTGACTATTTTTGTTCAACAACCAGAGGCTTTAGGTCCCCAAGTGATGCTTATTAAGGCAAACAAGAACATAACTTTTTCCTTTCTTACTGGAATTTTTTAAGAAACTCAAATGGGGTCTGCTTAACCCTTGATTCCAGTCATAGCGTTACATTCACCCTTTGCAGCAATAAACAGCAAATGCAATGCAAACACCCCTTTGAGCCTGTCTACCTTCTCGCACTGGTTCCAAAATACCCCGAGTGAACCTCTAATGGCCCATCTTTGCAACATGATAACAGAATCCCCTTACTGTAAAGTGAAACATTTTCTAACAACAAAGGCATGTTAACCTTACCGATGTTTCATTTAAAGGACAGTATTTTTATACCCCTCGATAAAACAAGTGTTTCAGCACTGTACGCCACCGATTGAGCTAATAATCCTCCTCACGAGATTTGAGTTTTAATTCAATGCAAGAACCAAGCAACCATTATTTTCCTACCACCAGGTAATTGCTCTGACTACTTGAGTCGCTATTCCGCCTACTTTGTCTACTTCTTTAATAAAGTAGTTTGTATTACTAAATTCTTAGCCAGCTAAAGAATTTGTATCCTCGTTTCCTCCTGCCTCTTATCTACGTGTATGTTTGGGCTTTGTCCTGCAAAACAAAATGTATCAAAATTATTGATATCAGCAAATAATACAGAATAGTTAAGAAACTTCTCACCGCTCGTCTTGGTGGATGATATCCTTTTCGTAATCTTCTCCCAGGCCTAAAACCCACGATTTAGGATGCCCAGCATCGCAGTCCACGCTACAGCAAGAGTCCAATGAGGCCAGTCCAAAGAACCAACCAAAATATCTGGTGGCCAGTGTAATTATAAACGACGGCAAGTGATTCCAAGAATAACATTTAAGCAAGGCACTGATGCAGAGATCAGAGCGTCCGTTGTGTGTAGCGAGGTTGCAAGAAACTGCCCATCCCTAATTTCATTTTATTAAGGCATCGTTTGAGATAGGTATTGCCATGTGACAAAATCCCTATGGGACCAACCATGCAAAGCTCTAAACAAAGGATTACATTGTGAACTCGTACGAATCTTAAGCGTTGTACCAGCCATAACCTTATTGACTTACAAAGCGTGGCCTGATACCCAAGATACCATTTCGACCATTGTTCAACTAAAAAGGTATTTGAATGTAATATTTGCTGTATCGTATATTGGAACCTATTTGCATCTTAAGATTCCATTGTAACCAACCAACGTCCGGTATATTTTAACTTGAATTGTGCATTTAACTGGTATTTGTGGTAGTTATTTGTTTCTCAAGAAACAGGGCTATTTGGCAAACCGGCCAACCCATAATGCTTGAGCAAAGGGTAATTTCATGATCTGTGATACGTAATTAGAACGTAAATTCCGGCTGGTTCACCTGGGTCGAAGACCGAATGGTCAACGTCCAACTAAAATAAACAATAACTAAAATACTCAAAAACCAAAAGAAAGAGGGACAGGGCGGGATGGAGAAGTTGCGACCTTCCTCATCGAGAGATTTTGTTTAATGAGGCTAATGCCGACCAACTTAGGAAACAGATATAGTCAACCAAAGAGAAATACTGTTGCGCCTGGATGGATTACCACGAGTAGATATTGTCTGACGATGACAAACAATGTTATTGTTTGCACCAACCCGGACATCAACTTGTAAATTGACTCTAGGGGATAATGATTCTTGAGACAAATAACATGATTGTAAGCACCTTATTTTTTTAAATCTCATAAAAAGTTTCTTGACAAGATATATTTCCTTGACTTCGTGTTGATATGGAGAGCTTGAACTTTAAGCTTATGAAATTTCACGCAATGCCAAATAATTCCCGAAAAGGACAAGTTGCGAGGAGATTCGTCACAGATTTGTGAAAATGAAGGGCATGGAGCATTTTAAAACGCATTTTTTGTAAAGAGAACATAAAAGTTTCTTAACTCCTTTGGTTCACACAAAAAATCTCCTAACAAAGTTTCTAAAGTTTTGAAAATCTGGCCCTACGGTTTCTTATAAACGTTTTCTTACAGTGAAGGTGATAGTTTAGAAGGTGGTAGGTAGAGAGATCAGGCTAGGGGTGCAAGCTATGAATTTGCCGACTCGTGGACGTAGTTTTTGAGCATGGCCCTGTTGAGAGACTTGACCCTTTCCGATAAAAATCTCTTCCACAGGACCTTTTTCCAGATGATTACATTAATCTTTATGAATATTGTGATAAAAACAGACATTCGTAAAACAAAATTTAATGCCGATTTCAGATTTGTTCCAAAGATTTCCTAAAACTACATAATATTAATTTCGTTATTGGCTATCTGGGATTGGGCCAGGGGGTACCGCATCTCTTAAACCCCCTACGTAACTACGGCATTGATCGCTGGCTCTTTGGAAATATTATTTCCCTGTGGTTTAAGCCCACTAAATTGCAATCGTCCCCCCTATTAATATTGCTGTGTAGTTCGTGTTATATTCTTGGGGGTCTAAGCTAAGATATGTCTGAGAAGACTCGAAGAGTGAAACACTCATGGCCATTTTAGAATAGAACGCACACTTTTGACAATCCCACAATCCTCTAAATCATTAATAACAGCAACAAAAATTACTGTCCTCTGCAGCGTCCATACAAACTATAACATAATGAATATCTAACTCGAGAAGAAAGTGCCTATCCTGGCTATAGTGCTCGATATACCTGAGTATAGAGCAATCATAAAGTAAAATGAACAAATTAAAAAACAGACATGTTCTTCTGTGACTCTGAGTTTCTTGCTTACGCACTCATCAGACAGACTACACACGAAACTCAGAGTCACAAAAGAACATGTCTGTTTTTTGATGTGTTCATTCTACTCAACATAACGAATTTAGATTCTTCTTTATTACATCACTCCTGTTGGAAATACCAACAATGAAGCACATATCCGTTGACGTCACATTCACCTATTCACGTTTGTTATTGTTGCTGTCGTACAAATGAATGACTGAGAAAAGAAATACGTTTTACTTCCGTTGAAGTACTGACTTATGATAGGACGATTATTCCATACGTTTATACATTTTATTGGTAGTTTAGTTTCCTGTTTAACCATATTTAGTAATGTTTAGTTTTGGGCGCTGTTAGGTATATAAGTTTTCCCCCCTTCCGTTAAGTAACTGGGAGAAGACACGAGAGGCTTGGGGTTGATCTGTGAAACTCTGGGCTGAAGCCCAGCCGAGTTAGGACGTTTGAAAGTCATGTAGGTTGCCGTTTTTGGACTCTTTAGTTAGGCGTTTGGTGTCTCAATTCGAACCCAGTTGCAGCCTTAGATAATTTATGTTTTGAAGACGAATCCGTGGAAGACGCCGTTGCAGATTGAGAACAGACCCGAAGTGAACGATAAAGATAAAGACCCATGAGCTAAGTCGTTCTAATTTTATATATACCGTTGTTTTGCTTTATGTTAGATAAATTTGTGCCCGTTCGATACATGGCGATTAAATGCAATTTACTCGCGGTTAATGGGCAATGAAGCTCGCTTACTTGCTCCTGGGGGGGTTTGTTGCCAACGTGTTGATATTTAGATAGGTTCTGATTGGTTGCAGCAATAAAAGACGCGATGGAGGTATTTTATATACAAAGACATGTTTGGTTGATTGCTTAACAAAGTAATCTTTCTTGCATTTCGAATCAGCTATTGTTTTCATGAGCTTGCATAAAATCTAGGCGTGACTTGGTCGAAGGTGATTCGTTCAAACAAGCAGCCAAGCCGTTCGTGTTTCTTCTTGAAAGCTAAAAAACCGACCCAACTGCGAAGTCTCGAGGAGAAAACAGAAAAGTAAACGGGGTGAGAAGTTTCCATATTGTTTCTTATAGCAAAAATAGATGGTTTGATAATGAGTGCAAAAATAAGAAACAGAGTCTAAATAGAGCTAAACAAATTTATCAAGAAAGTTTAAAAATTTTCCAAAATTTGAGTCCAGCTCCTTACCAGGAGAATTACGTCAAGCCTATTTTTCAACAAAGGAGAGAATATAAAAAATTATCAAAAATAAACGTCAGTCGTTTCTGGACACAGAAAAAATTAAACTTTGGTCCTTAAATTCCGAGTCACCTAAATTATTTTGGAAAAAGTTAAGCAAAGGAAGGAAAAAAAACCGATTTAGATCTTGATGATATTGAGCTTTTTGATTATTTAGTGGCTTATTACAAAACAATTCTGATGAATCTGTAAACGTTCAGGAACTAGATTCACAAGAACCATTGTTTGACATTGAAACACTGAGTCATATTGACAGTGAAATAAATTGCCCAATCACGATTCAGGAAGTCAGAGCCATGATTCATGACTTGAAAAATGGGAAAGCGCCTGGCCTTGATAGGATCAGTGCCGAACTGTTGAAAAACCTTAATGAACAATTTCATAAAGTTTTTGTGCAATTTTTCAATAGAATTTTGGAGAGGGGTGACTTTCCAGAGGAACGGGCGGTAGGAATCATTTTTCTTCTGTTCAAAGGTGGAGACAAGAGAAATCTTAATAACTACAGAGGAATAACCTTTTAAGTACCTTCGGAAAGCTGTTCGTTGGTATTCTATTACAACGACTAAACAAGACTGTTTCAACATACAACATACTGAACGAAAATCAAATAGCTTACAGGAAAGGCTATCAGACATCCGATCATATTTTCACGCTTAGGGCTACAATAGAACACAGCTTTGAAGTTCACTTTATGTTTGCTTCATTGATTTTAGCAAGGCGTTTGATTCGGTGGATCATAAAGATCTAATTAAGAAACTATCAATGTACGGTTTTAACGGGAAATTTCTAAAGGTAATTGAGTCCCTTTATAGCAAAGTAAAATCTAGTAAGGGGTGAAAATGAATTAACTGGATTATTCCCTTGCTCTAGAGGCGTAAGACAGGGATGTTTGCTAAGCCCTCTTCTTTTGCCCCCTTTTTTTTTTAATGAATTGGATGATAAGATAAAAGCTTCATCTTTAGGGGTTAAAATGGGTAACGAATCACTTCATACCCCCCTTTATGCAGATGATCTTCTTCTATTAGCTGAAAACCCTAAAGATATGCAATTACAGCTTGACTTGCTAGACAATTTTGTGACTTCAATAAGAAATGAAAATTAGCTTAGGTAAAACAAAAATTATGGTCTTAAGGAAACATAAACGCAAATCTGGCAATAAATCAAAAAACAAAGATATTTGGAAAATTGGCGATAAAGAGGTGGAAGAGTGTGAAACATATAAATACCTAGGAGTCACTTCCAAATCAAACGGATCTTTCGTTGATCACACAGAGAAAATCAAAGAAAAAGCCCAACAGTGTTTTTTCTCTCTTTTATCTAAAAGTAGGGAATTTGGTGGTTTTCAACCTTGGATATTTCTGTATCTTTTCGACCACACGATAATACCAATTCTCAATTACGCATCAGAAATTTGGGGTACTAATGATTGGCCAAAGTTAGAGGGGTTGCATCTCTCTGCCTTTTAATACGCTCGTGGAGTAAAGTCAACAACAACAACCGATGCAGTTTATGCAGAATTGGGACGTTATTCTATGCTTTATTCTAGGCATATTAACATTCTTAAGTTCTATTTGCGTGTCTCCATGTTAGAGAATGAGAGATATGCAAATAAAGCTTTTATTATGCTGCAAGAAGATGCTGATAATAGGCATTCTAACTGGGTCTCTAAAAGCCAGGTCTTTGGCGACTCTTTATGATATTAAGAGCTCTGACAATAAAAGTGCTATAAAAACAAAATTTATCGACATTTTCAATCTGTAGTAAGTTTAGATGTCCACATAGAGCAAAAAAAAAAAAAAAAAAAAAAAAAAAGCTTAAGACATACGCTTTGTTTAAAACAAACTTTAAATTTGAACCGTATCTTGACATTTTTTCAGATTACAACATTAGGTGTAATTTTGCAAAACTGCGCCTTAGTGCACATAATTTGCACATCGAAACAGGCAGGTATGGCTCGAAAAAGACCCCACGTGATGAAAGATACTGTTTGACTTGCAAATCTAATGGTTTGTCTATCGTTGAAGGATGAAGTTCATTTCCTATTGAATTGCCCCTTACATATTGATTTAAAAAAAAAAAAATAATATGCTTAACCCTATACTTCAAAAATACCCCTCAGTTAAGCTTCTGTCAGAAGAAAAACTTTTTATCTTGCTTCTCTCTCAAGAAGATACATAGACTGTAACAAGGCCTTTCACAAGACGTGAAAAGACGATAAACAGTTGAATCCCTCACTGACATGACTTTACAGAGCTTTATCAACGTTTCTTTATATTATTAAATTTTGTAATTTGATTAATTTTTGTAAAGAATTTTGTATATATTTTGTAAAAGAGATATTAATCCAGCTCGATATAGTTAAGCTGGTTAAGGGCCATCTCGGCCTATATACCATTGTTACATAGACCTCACGGTTCAGGCATAGTTTTCGGGTGGGGGCAGCAACCACCGCCGCATCTCTAGGTTTTCCAGAATATCTTATAAAAGCATTGGGTCGCTGGTCAAGCAAAGCATATAAAGCTGCCTACGGAGCAATTGACATTGGCGTCGAGAAAAATGGCAGGAATTCCCTGACAGAGTCGTTTTCTTTGCCTTTCTTCTTCTCTTCCCTTTTTCCAGGAATGACATCACCTAGCCTCGAGGAAAGGCCAAATGGCCAAAATCAAAGAAAGACCAACTGCAGCAGAAAAGGGCGAAAAGCCCCATGAAAAGGAACGGCAAAAATGGCAGAGTGGATGAGCAGGCCAAAGGCCTCATACAAAATAAAGATGCAAAAATGGCTAAGTGCAAAGAAGAGGGCCAAAGGCCCGACACAAAGTAAAAGGCCAAATGGCCAAGTGCAAAGTGAAAGGCCAAAGGCCTAAAACAAAGTGGAAGGCCAAAGGCCTAAAACAAAGTGAAAGGCCAAAGGCCTAAAACAAAGTGGAAGGCCAAAGGCCTAAAACAAAGTGGAAGGCCAAAGGCCTAAAACAAAGTGGAAGGCCAAAGGCCTAAAACAAAGTGGAAGGCCAAAGGCCTAAAACAAAGTAAAAGGCCAAGTGGCCGAGTGCATAGTGAAAGGCCAAAGGCCCGACACTAAGTAAAAGGCCAAATGGCCAAGTGCAAAGTGAAAGGCCAAAGGCCTAAAACAAAGTGGAAGGCCAAAGGCCTAAAACAAAGTGAAAGGCCAAAGGCCTAAAACAAAGTGAAAGGCCAAAGGCCTAAAACAAAGTGGAAGGCCAAAGGCCTAAAACAAAGTGGAAGGCCAAAGGCCTAAAACAAAGTGGAAGGCCAAAGGCCTAAAACAAAGTGGAAGGCCAAAGGCCTAAAACAAAGTGAAAGGCCAAAGGCCTAAAACAAAGTGGAAGGCCAAAGGCCTAAAACAAAGTAAAAGGCCAAAGGCCTAAAACAAAGTGAAAGGCCAAAGGCCCGACACAAAGTAAAAGGCCAAAGGCCTAAAACAAAGTGGAAGGCCAAAGGCCTAAAACAAAGTCAAAGGCCAAAGGCCTAAGACAAAAAACACAAGAGGTGGTCGGAGTTCTGTGGTGATTGGGTGGGGCACTTCGTGTTGGCGGAAAAAATGTGTTTTTCTGTCCAATCACCGACAGTAAATAATGTTTCTGTGCTAGCAATCCGGGCCAGTGTACTGCTGCCCAATTTTTCTAGCAACTATGATTTTACTTGTCGCATGAAATTCGAAAAAGTAGTTTTTTTGGGGGAAGAAAATACAGGGCATTGGGTGTTTTCGCACAAGTTTTTTCGAATGAACTGACAAACCTCTTTGATAGTGGCTGTATGCTGGCCTATTTGCGGACAGCTACCAGTGTAAACCTTGAGAGGTTTGTCCGTTCCTTAAATAAATTCATTGCAACCATTAAATGGCGATTAAATGCAATTTACTCGCGGTTAATGGGCAATGAAGCTCGCTTACTTGCTCCTGGGGGGGTTTGTTGCCAACGTGTTGATATTTAGATAGGTTCTGATTGGTTGCAGCAATAAAAGACGCGATGGAGGTATTTTATATACAAAGACATGTTTGGTTGATTGCTTAACAAAGTAATCTTTCTTGCATTTCGAATCAGCTATTGTTTTCATGAGCTTGCATAAAATCTAGGCGTGACTTGGTCGAAGGTCATTCGTTCAAACAAGCAGCCAAGCCGTTCGTGTTTCTTCTTGAAAGTCCCACCCTACCCACCACAGCTTCGGTACTTATTCTTCCACGGTCGACGGTGAAGGGGCGAATCGTAATCTTGAACCGAGTATATAGTTGTTTTCACGGAAGTACCCGATTGGTAATACCGCTACCTCTACCTCTACAAAAAGAGTTTCTGAATGCACCAAACATCTTTCCTTTTAAATCTATTTTGATTCCAGAGAGAGGGTCCCTTCGCCGATGACTGTGTGACAGGTGCAATTGGCTCGGAAAAAATGTGTTTTTCTGTCCAATCACCGACAGTAAATAATGTTTCTGTGCTAGCAATCCGGGCCAGTGTACTGCTGCCCAATTTTTCTAGCAACTATGATTTTACTTGTCGCATGAAATTCGAAAAAGTAGTTTTTTTGGGGGAAGAAAATACAGGGCATTGGGTGTTTTCGCACAAGTTTTTTCGAATGAACTGACAAACCTCTTTGATAGTGGCTGTATGCTGGCCTATTTGCGGACAGCTACCAGTGTAAACCTTGAGAGGTTTGTCCGTTCCTTAAATAAATTCATTGCAACCATTAATTGATCTTAAAGAGAACTGCGTTTGAAGATGAACGAAGATTTAAGATAGACCTTTCCAGTGCCCGTTTTTATACATTTAAGAGACCTAGTCAAGACAAGAAAGTCCATATATCCTCGCGTTTTTATATATTCGTATTTAGCCATATTTAGAGTAAGCCGATGTTTTATCCTTAATTGTGTTGAAGAGTTGAAGAACTTTGTGCCCTTTTTCTGACTTTCCTCTGCGATTTATATTTAACTCGCGCAACAGTTATTTCACAAGAACGGTGATTTAACACTCCCCATTTTCAAAGATTCTACTGAGGGCGAGTTCGTCTGTAATACGTCTGATGGTATCGGATCTCCATACTGTATCGGTGCTCTACGTGTTCTCATCGGTCTGGCATTTTCAGCGTTTCCGTCTTCTCGATTATTTCCATATTCGTGTTCCGGGTTTTGTTCATTACCCGCTCCGTGATCAGCTTTGTAGGAATGTTCACTTTTTTGAAGTGGGAGATATTTGGGGTGATTTTATGAGTTGCACTTTCAGCGGTACCCTTCTGCTTTATGACAATGTACGGCGTTTTTTTGAAACTTGATGTCAACTTATTCTTCTTCATTTGCTTCACTAGAACCGAGTTTCCAATAGTTATTGAACTCTCCTTCGCGTGTCGTCGTGTATCTGCATAAACGTTCTGATATGTCTGACTTTTTTGTTCGTTTTCACGAGTTTCTTTGTGCTTGTTTAGAACACTTTTCTTTTCAAGAGAAGGCAGTTTACCGCGCACTGATCGATTGAATAACAGTTCACATGGTGCTACTTTCGTAACACTGTGTGGCGTTGTGCGGTTTTGAAGCAAAAAGCGATACAGTTCTTGCTTCCAAACTTTCCCTTCTGCAACTGCTGTACGTAAAGCTTTTTCCAATGGCTGGTTGAAGCGTTCTACCTTCCCGTTTGCCTGCGGCCAACAACAGAGTTGACAGCTATCTGTGAAAATCATCTTCCGAAAATGGCGGTCCATTGTCTGATTTTACATTGTTCGGCAGTCCGTGTACTGAAAAGTTTTTATCCAACTTTGGAACTACAACAGACGCTTTGTATAATCTCGACTTCAGGAAACCGAGAATAACAATCTATCACAACAAGCAGGTAGTCTTCTGATGGTAATGGTCCATAGAAGTCGATATGAATTTTCTCCCAGGCTCCTTTAGGTATTTCCTGTAAATGTAATGGCTCCGGTGACCGTTGATGTCCAACTGCTTGGCATGCAAGACAGGATTGAAGTGTCTGTTGGGCAAGTTCATCAATACCAGGAAACCATATTTTCTCTTGTAGTAATGCCTTGGTCTTGGACAGACCTTGATGGTTTTTGTGGGCAATATCTACTGCTCGTTGCTGTAGTGATAGCGGTATAATAATTCTTGTGCCGCGGAGTATTAATCCCAGTGCTCCCCCAGTTAATTCGTCTTTGATAGGTCGATATGGCTTTAAAAAATTAGCCTCCCACATGTTTAAGCGTGTTGCGACTTGAAATCTTTGGAACGTAGTGTCGGCTTTTGTTTCACATGCTATTTCCTGTTAGGTCATACCTCTTTAGGGACAAAATGTTGTGTTATAAAGTTTACGTATTCCTCTGCAAACTTTTCTCGTTGTTTTTCTCCTTTTCTGAAAGGATGGCGCAAAAGATAATCGGCTGCATTTTCATTACCACTGCGGTACTGAATGTTGAATGCATAGGGTTGTAATTTGAGCACCCAGCGTTCAATGCATGCGGATGGCTTGGATGTTGCATCCCCAAATATTACTTCAAGCGGTTTGTGATCTGCGATCAGCGTAAATTTTTTTCCTTATAGAAACAAATGAAAGTGTTCCATATGATGCTCAGGGTTTCCTTCTCCGTTTGTGAGTATCGTTTTTCGACATCGGAAAGAGCTCGGCTGGCATACGCAATCACTATGTATTTTTCTGAATCTTCTTCTGATTGTGTTAGGATTGCTGTGATGCCTACAGGGCTAGGGTCAACTGTAACGAATGTGTCTTTGTTCACATCAAAATAACCCATTGCTAGCGCTTGGCTGAGAGTTTTCTTTAACTTTTCAAAAGCTTCTTGATGTTCTGTTGTCCATGTGAAAACTACATTCTTCTTTGTTAGCTAACGTAAAGGGGCGGTGAGCGTTGCATAATTTGAAATACATTTGAAACTGTGATTTGCCATTCCTAGCAAACTGCAGACGTCTTTGGCAGTGACAGGTACTGAAGCATTTTCTAGATCTTCCACGCACTTTGGGTCGGGGCATCTCTCTTGATGGGAAAAGATCTATCCAAAAACTGATAGATCATTGCAAAAATTTGCACTTTTTCGGGTTAAGTGTAAGTCCCCTATCCGTAAGTCGCTCTAGACAATGCTGTAAAGCAGCATCATGCTCTTCTCTTGTTTTTGCAGATATGAAAATATCATCTACAAGGTTGATAACACCGGATATACGTTGAACGTTGTGATGTAGCGACTAACCTGGTGCAAAGGCAATTGATGGTACGCTTGTGCTGGTACGCTAAGTCAAGCTTGCTTAAATATTTAGCACCATTCAGTTCCACACTTATATCATTCATGGTGGGTATCGGGTACCGTACACGTTTTATTGCCTTATTTGGCATTCTCGTGTCCACACAGAGACGTACTATGTCATCCTTTTTTGGCACAGCAACGATTGGAGACACCCATTGTGCAGGTAAGTCTTCTGGAACTGATTCAATTATATCTTCCCGTTGTAGCTCCTTCACAGCGGCTCTTACCTTCTTACGAATGTGATAAGGTACTTTTCTTTGCGGTTGTGCTTGGGGAATTTCCTTTTCGTCTATATTCAATTTTACTGCATAATTTTTCAATTTTACAACACCAGTAAACACCTCTTTGTATTTCTGCACAATTGCATTTATCTGTGGATCAGAGCTGGTGACATTTTCTGGAGCCTCTTTTGATATTTTTTTCAATTTCAGAGTTAATATTCCCATTTCCTGTGCGGTAGTTAAAGATAGTAAACATCCACTGTTTTTTGCTCTAAGATAAAGAATGTCGCAACAGCATAGCATGATTTTGTTTTGACAAGTGACTCAAATTTTGCCAAGAATTCAACTGGTTTTAATATCAATTACCTGAAGATTTAATTGGAGTTATTCCCCGAGTCCTGTCCCAGGGTCCATCTTTACCAATTACTGTTAGTAAAGTGATGTTCCAAGCTGGGTTTTTCCCCAAGAGGTCTGGGTCTTAGCCGGGCTCTTCTCCTGAGCATAACATATAGGTGTGCATTCCTAATATGGTCGGTGCTGGCTTTTGTCCCCATGTGGTCTATCAGCCTGATAATTTTGTTGGTCTGGTAAATCCCGTCATTGCGCTCTTACCAGTTAAGAGAGTGAGACCAAATTGGTTGCGGAATATTTCTTTTCGTTCAATCTTGGCAAGGACTCGGTGTCACGATTCGTGGCTTAAAATCTAAAACTTGGGATTTTGAAATCCCATTTATCATAATTTGTCGTGGCCTGTATAGACTTGGATTTGTCGAAGTTTAAAGGCTTTATCGGAGAGACTTGCTTGATCGTTGGATGTCATGCTGCTGTGTTGCTGGCTGGCGAAAGTTTTTGTTCAAGAGCGTGCCTACAATCCCGGTGAGATAATTCCATAACTTTACTAGCCAAGTTCTGCAGCTACGGTATCTTGTTCTCTTGACGATCTAACTGGCCTGTTTTTATTTAAGCGCATTATATACTTTTGGTGAAGCTGAAATTCTTGACTTTTTATTCGAGAAATTAATCTAGGCCTAAAATCAAAACATTTTTCAAAACACGAAAGTCGGACGTTTAGACATTCTATGATGGGAGACAAGGGAAAAACAACTATTGAAGGTCAATCCAAGGGTCAATAAGCTGAAAAGAGAGGTACAGCGTTTAGTAAAATTGGTGCAGCTGGGACAGTTCCTGGAGATATGCCTTTGGCTTCTGCCACTGTCCCCACAAACACCTCATTAGGGGGCAGCTCTAGCAGCAGTGCTACTAGAGAGGACTTTCTCTTTGAGAAAATTGCTGGACTTGATGCTACAATGCAGCATGTTTGTGGTTTTCTATCCTCATTGTCTGGTGGAATTGGTCCATTTTCAGGGGCTTCATCTCAGCCACTTGCTTCGCCGCCAAGTACCTTAACAGATGGGGTTAATTGCCTTTCCTCGGTTGGCCAGCTGCATCCTGCAACTGCCCATCTTTTTTACCAGTTGCCCCATCACATCCAGGGGTTTCTCTACCGGCTCAGTCGGTTTTGCCTTCAGATATTCCACAGAGCCCTGGCCATTGGTTTCTGAGTCCTGCACCACCTCCTCCAGTGAACCCGCCCTTGATGGTTTCTCCAACTCTGCCTCCCGTGCCAGGTTACTTGGTTGAAAAAATTGCCAAGAGCCAATTTGTCGAGCTTGGGCTACTGACACCCATAAATTTAAAGAAACTTCCTCTGCAGGAACCTTCTGAGGGTCAAAGCGCGAAATGTCTACGTGGGGAAATGCTGCCCATACAAGATTTTGCGGATTGGGCAGAGGCTTGGGCAGTTCATGGTGCTGTGGTTGCGGAAAAGCTACCAGAGAAAGTGAAAGACCATTTCGCGTATTTTCTGCTTTTGGCATCGGCACAGCGGGATGTTCCTGGTACAGGATGGTTGGAATACGACGTTACCTTTCGCAAACATGCTGCTGAATCACCCTTTATCACGCGGGGGAGGTTCTACCTACCCTGTGGATGACAACAGTCCTGGCTAAGGGCCCTTCATCCTCCAAAGACAACAGTAGCACCCTCCCATGTTTCAGATTGAATGAATCAAAATGTGTGCTGCACAGATGTCGGTTTGCCCATGTTTGTGCTACGTGTAAAGGGGCTCACAAGAACCCAGCCTGTCCCACAATAATGCTTGCCCAGGCAACAGATATAGGCCCTCATCTCCAACCCCCAAGAAGTCCACAAGACGGTGACTAGAAGGTGTTCATGGGTCAAGCTCCACCTTACCTCAAATTTTACCTGCTCCTGAAAGAGTAACTGTGTTGGACATCCCTTCATGGGAGAGGTATTTAGAGTGTATAGATAATGTTGATGTTGATTGGGCTCTGAGGGGTTTAAAGCAAGGTTTTTTTGTTGGGAACAAAACCAGGTCCATTAACTTCGGCTAAGCGTAATTGTAGCTCTACGTTTAGTCAGGCTCAAATTATTGATTCTTATCTTGAGGAGGAAATTAAGGAGGGCACTATTGCAGGTCCTTTTTCTCTCCCCCCTTTTCCTCATGTGCAGGTTAACCGATTTGGGATAATTCCAAAGTCTACACCCGGAAAGTTTCGCTTAATCACTGACCTCTCATTCCCAAAGGGGAATAGTGTTAATGATTTGATACCAGACAACGAGGCGAATGTAACGTATGCGGGGCTTCATGATGCCATTAATACCATTGTGCGCCTAAGTAAGGAGTCCCTTCTAGCCAAGTTTGATATAAGTAGGGCCTATCGTCTTTTGCCAGTACATCCGAAACATAGGGCACTCTTGTGTATGGTATGGAGAAGTCAATTTTATGTTGATTTAGCCTTGCCTTTTGGTCTGCGCTCTGCTCCAAGCATTTTCACTCGCTTTGCGGATGTTTTGCAGGAAGTCCTCAGTAAGGAGGGTGGGGTACAGAATATCCAGCATTACCTGGATGATTTTCTGATTTTGGCTGCTCCTGGTTCTGATCAATGTCAGCAGGATCTGGATCAGTCATTGTCTTTATGCCAGTCCCTGGGGGTACCCATAGGGAACTAACAAGAAGAACTACAGGCCAATAAGTGTACTATCCGTACTTTCAAAAGTATTCGAGAGGCAAATCTCACAACAAATGACCACCTTTGCAAAGACAAAGATTTCTAGGCTACTTTGCGGCTTTAGAGAGGGACACAGTGCTCAACATGCCCTCTTTAGATTAATTGAAAAATGTCGCGCATGCCTGGACAATGGGGTGCCGTTCTAATGGTACTCATGGATTTGTCTATAAGGCTTTTGATTGCCTACCTTATGATCTCCTGATAGCAAAGCTGGAGGCCTATGGCTTCGGCATGAAAAGCCTAAGATTTATACATAGCTATCTCTATGGCAGACAACAAAGAGTGAAAATTGGGTCGACTTTCACCGACTGGCTCGATATTGTATCAGGTGTGCCGCAAGGTTCTGTTCTGGGCCCACTACTATTCAACATTTACCTCAATGATCTGGTTTACTTCATCCAAAATACTGAAATTTGCAATTTCGCAGACGACAATACTGTTTACTCCTGTGGAGCTAATTTAGATGAAGTTATATTTGACCTTGAAGAGGATCTATGCCAAGCGCTTGACTGGTTGAATCCAACAGACTTCTGGCCAATCCATCTAAATTCCAGATGATGCTCCTCGGCACCAAGCTTAGTAATACAATATGCATGGAAATAAATAAAGCTACTGTTTTGCCATCAGCCAGTGTAAAACTTTTGGGCTTCACAATCGATGATGGTCTTAGATTTGACCAACATGTGGAAACCCTGTGCCAAAAAGTGAATAGAAATGTGAAAGCATTTATTAGGGTAGCTAGCTTACTAGATCTAAATAAGGCGAAATTGCTATACAATTCCTTTCTGCTGTCGAATTTCAACTACTGTCCTCTAATTTGGATTTTCTGTGGAAAAAGGTGTAATAGGGAGAAGAACCGAGTACACAAACGTGCACTACGCGCACTACTTGGTGACTATGAATCTAGTTTTGAAGACCTCCTAACCAAGAATAATGAAATACCTATCCACACAAAAAACCTGCAAAAATTAATGACAGAGATATATAAATCAATTCACTATTTGACACTATTTGACACATAGGGATAATAAGGCAAGTTCTGTTGAACAACTGTATCATTTTGTCAGCCTTTCCCCCTGGGAGCAGGATGGCATTGCCTGGTGGGACTGCCTGCTTACTTCATGGAACGGCCGAAGTTTGTTCTTCTACCCAACGTGGGAAACTGCCCCCGATGTTTCAATTAGCTCAGATGCAACGGGTTCTCTAGGTTTTGCGGCTATGAACCATCTTTCATGGTTTGCAGGTGCTTGGCCTAGCTCAGCTCGGGAAATAAATATTGCCGCTAAGGAATTTATTCCTATAGTGCTAGCTGCCTATATTTGGGGAGGTTCTTGGTCGCGCAAGCGCATAGCATTCAAATGCGATAACATGGCCATAGTATGCGCTCTTCAACAGGGCAGTTGCAAGGATCGGCACCTGGCCTTCCTTTTGCGGGAATTTACGTTATTTGCTATCTTGCCTTCATTTACTTTCACTGCAGTCCACATTCTAGGTGTTTACAACAAGCTGATAGCCTTTCTCGCTTTAAATTCCAGGAATTCCTAGAAGATGTCCCCAATGCGGCTTCCACTTCACTGCCTATCCCAGCGGATCTAGTGGACAAATTGTTGTTTCCCCCTTGGACGCGAAATGTCAAGAGTTACTAGGGAATGCGTTCTCCTCTAATACCAGGAAAACTTACTCCTCAGCACAAAAGCAGTTTATTCGTTTCTGCACAGAAAATGGTTTTGTAAATGCTAATGGGTCTGCTTGCCCAGCTTCAGAACTGACTATCCTGCGCTTTATTGGGAATTGTAGTGCAACTAAACAGGCCTCAACCCTAAAGGTGTACCTTTCCGCCACTCGAGCCTTGCATATTCAACAGGGTTTTGCCGATCTATTATTAAATTGCCTTTGCTTACCACTGGCTATAAAAGGGCTGCGCCGTTCACAAAGCCTACAACAAAAATCTCCCGAGAAGCTGCCTATAACTGCGTTAGTGTCGATGTCCCTCAGACCTCATCTGAATATTGCAGCTCCTGATGATGCAATGCTTTAGGCGGCTTCTTGCACAGCTTTTTTTGGCTTCTTAAGGGCAGCAGAATTTACTTGTTCACCATCCCAATTTCAAGAAGGGATCAACCTCTCTATTGCCTGCATTAAGATTGATAAGTCACCTCTACCAGACACTGTGTACTTTAATTTACCAAGGTCAAAGACAGACCAATTTGGGAAAGGTTGCCGTATCCTCTTAGCCAGATCTGACTGCACTTTATGTCCTGTAGCAGCGCTGATGTCGTATATTAACATGCGTGGGTCTTCACCTGGCCCCTTATTCCGTTTTTCAGATGGCTCACCCCTATCAAGGAGTAAACTATTTAATAGCTTGCAGAAACTGTTATCCATAGCCGGCTGGCAAGGTCGTTACACGTTGCATAGCTTCAGGGTTGGTGCGGCGACGACAGCAGCTTCCCTCGGTTTTCCTGCCCATGTCATCCAAGCTCTGGGTCGCTGGTCAAGTGAGGCTTACAAGTTTATATTAAGCTTCCCCAGGAGAGTCTGCGACAGGCATCGTTGTCGTTGGCAACTTTTCAATAGGTTTTATATCAGGACGATTCATAGTAGGTAACAATTATCCCTGTTCGTAGTCAAAAGGACTTTTTTACCTAAACTAATATCCACCAAAAAAACCCTAGTGGTGCTGACTTGTATCCGAAAATTCGCTTTAAATTGACCTATGCAGTATTCAGAATTCTATTACAAGGCCACTGTTAAGGCTTTGGGATGTGTCGCCCATACCATTTTACGATAAGGAATATGCAAATAATAATTTCATTTGATACCTGTGTTTCACAAATTATTTCTGATCACGAAAAATTACCAGGCAGCATCATATCTTTAAAGATAATAGGTTTCTTAGGTTTTAGAAACGGTTGAGGTTTTATTTGGGTATCGTATGCAGATTAACTTAGTTTGCGTCTTACGTTCTATTGAATATATCAAAGCTGGACATCCAAGTCGCCCATTTTTCTATTAGGTTCACTATCCGTTTAAACGCTATGTGTGCTATGTTTGTATCATGATTATGCAATGCTATTAGCTTGCGTGCTATGTTTGTTATCACGAGTTTGCAGCATTCGCAGCTCACATGCCTATTTTTATCAACGTTTTTTTTGATAGAATGCAACGCTTTTAGCTTGCGTGCTATGTTTTTTATCATGAGTATGCAACGCTATTAGCTTGCGTGCTATTTTTGTTATCACGAGTTTGCAGCATTCGCAGCTCACATGCCTATTTTTATCAACGTTTTTTTTGATAGAATGCAACGCTTTTAGCTTGCGTGCTATGTTTTTTATCATGAGTATGCAACGCTATTAGCTTGCGTGCTATGTTTGTTATCACGAGTTTGCAGCATTCGCAGCTCACATGCCTATTTTTATCAACGTTTTTGATAGTATGCAACGCTTTCAGCTTGCGTTCTATGTTTGTTACCATAAGTTTGTGTCGCTTAAAACTTAAATTCTGGGTTCGCTATCTATATCTATGTCTTTTTCACTTTCATCCTTCTTTCCTTTAGTCTTTTCTTGTCTTTTATTTTTGTGTAGATTTTTCTTTTTTTGGGGTTTTTTCTTAAAGAATAGGTACCTAGTTCGTCGGTGCCTGGGTGCACACACAAGTGTGTACTTTGGGCTGGAATCATGTTCCCTGCTACGTCACCGACTTAGAGATTGATATTCTCTGGGTAGGTCGGGCTTGTGCACCACCACAGCCCACTCCCCAGATTAAGTTAGGACTTTTAGGGAATAACATTGTTGTATGGGTATGCTTTTACTTTTGTTTTCTGCAATGCAAGACCTTTCTTTTTGCCAAAAGTGTTTTTATCAATGACGTTTATTGTTGACCCAGTATCAACCAAAATTGAGAATTGATGTCCACCGACTGTAACATTTACACTACACAAACTAACCCGGGTTCGCCCCAGGTTAGCTCTAACCTTGCTGCCCTATTTACACTACACAAACTAACCCGGGTTCGCCCCAGGTTAGCTCTAACCTGGGTTAGATTTCTCAATGTAAATCGAGCTAACCCGGGCTCGCCCCGGGTTAGATCAACCCACGTTTCGGAGGTGGGTTCGCCCCAGGTCGAACCCAGGTTAGCGCAGTGTAAATCAAACTTGGGGCGAACCTGGGTTAGCACAATGCCACGGGCATGTGCAGTGCACAGAAAAACGAATCGAAAAAGGGCGCCATTTTCTCTTGAAATCACATTTGCTGCTTGATTCGAGTTCGATCAAAATAAAAAACTTAAGCAGTAGTTAGGCCAGCCTGTTATTTCTCGTTTGAATTATGGAGCAAGACAACAATAGTCGTGGTGTCACCTGGGAAGATGAAGAAGTGCTTTCACTGCTAGATATTTGGTCTGATGCACGAATTCAACAAGACCTCGATGGCTGCTCGCGTAAGAGGCCTATTTACGAAAAGATAGCAAAGCAATTAGCTGACTTCGGATATATACGCAGTTTTCAACAAGTGAGAGAAAAAATAAAACAACTAAAATTGAAGTACAAGAAAGTGAAAGATAATAACAACCGTTCGGGTAGCCAAAGAAAAACATGCCCGTTCTTCACTGAACTGGATGCTATCTTAGGAGATAGGCTCATTACAAGCCCACCAAGTCTTCTGGAAAGTGTTGGGCCATCCCCTTCTTCCCAAACAGAAAATGACGACCTCTCGCTGTCAAGCAAAGACGATGACGAAAATCTGGAGTTTGAATTCCAGGAGTTAATTGGAACAGAGAGCCCTCGTCCTACTAATTTCAGTGAGGCTGAGGCAAATGATAATATTGTTAAGGTGGAGACACAGAATGAATCTTCCCCAAAAGAAGTACCAGCAGAAACTGGGAAGCAAGGTGGTGGAAAACGACTCTCTGTCAAACATGGGAGAAGCAAGAAAAGAAGTAGAAGAAACATGTTTTTGTCTGATGTTTGCGAAATGATTCAGAAGCAGGAGCAAGCTTCTGATGATCGCTTCTTTAAACTGGAAGCAGAAAGACAGGAGAAGGAAGAGCAACGAAAGCAGAAACGAAGGCAAAAAGAGCAAGATCATGAACTCCAAATGCTTCAAACAATTGGCAACATGTTCACACATGCAGTGGTTCAGTTAAATCAAGGTCCACAATATGCAACACAAGGATATCATTTTCCTTATATTTTTAATGCAAGGCAGCAGTTATATCCAGAGAATTGCAACAGCTTGTCCCAGAATCCTACAAGGCACACAACTGCGAACGAACATCCAGTATACACTCAGTTACCCACTATTTCTGCTGCTAAAGAAAATCCAGTATACACTCGGTTACCCACAACTTCTGCTAAAGAACATCAATGATTCACACAGTTACTCGCCACGTCTGCCAAAGAAAATCCAGTATACACACAGTTACCTACCACTGCTAGTGATCATCCAGTATACACACAATTGCCCTAAAGTATTTACTCGTGAACCATGATAATGCAGACAGTTTTGAGACCATACTAGATTTTATATATTCTATCTTTCCAGCTATTTTCATAATGTCATAATACCATTTTATATACCTGGTGTCCTAGAAAAAGTACCCCTGTTTGTTTAAGAATAATGAACAAGAGGTGCAAGTTTCAGCTTCAGTAAAAAAATCAAACTTAACGGGCTCATATCTTTTGTTTCTATCAGACAATTTTAAGTAAGTCAGAAATATAACAGAAAATAATGCTTGCAAAATGTTTGAGATTCAAAGAATTGTTTATTAACTCCAAGCCATGTATACATCTTAGCAAAATATCTTAAACATAAGAACGCATACAAATTAGCAAACAAACGCCCAGTGCAGTAAAAAAAAACTCCATTGGAAAAACTTGTACCCCTCAGAGCAAAATTAATTGACTTGTTTTTTTGGCTACGAAAGTTGAAAAATAAATTTGCGTTTTTGGTGCTCATCATTGGTTCCCAAAAGTTTTTGTGCAGGATTACCAATAATTTTTTAGACATTTACCAAATTCTTCTTGGGCGAAAAATGTTTCAAACTCCGTAGACATACAGTATATGTACATGCAGTAGAAGAGCTATAAAGTATTATTCAAGAAAATATTTTGTAAATGTTGGTTATTCCATTACGTGGTTACACTGGAATTTTGCAAAAAAGCCCTTACCGATGAATTAACAACAAAAATTAAGTGAAATTTGAAATGAAACTCAAGCTGTACTGATCAATATTTTATAGTACATCAATGTTGTTGTTAAAAAAGAATAAAATTGTACCTGAGCACAAGCAAATAAGAGAAATGAGTGTATTACCAACCTAAAGGCGCTGTTGCTAAGCGAAATTTCGGTCTAGCCTCGATTTAGGGCGCAGCTTTGCGTGCAATTGCCGGGTTTGGGCATTGTGTGTGTGAGTGTCACAGAGGGTTTTTATGATGTAGATTTAAGAAACTCGTCAGTCGAATACCCATGAAGCATTTCGGGGCATTATGTTCGATATGCTGTGTTATTCATGGGCGCCCTATCACCCTATGGAAAGGGTAATGTTCCGATCTAACATCATAATTTAGATATTAAGAATTGTGTGTAGGTAATATGATTACCAATGTCTTTGTGACTTATAAGTGCTAAGGCTGCAGGGAGGGTTCAGATTTTGGTTGGAGTCTCTTTCAAGGATAGGGTTCTGAAGTGTCCCTTGAGTATGGAATTTGTGCAAACTGTGCGTGTATCATAGGGTGTAATGAAGGGTAAGGTATTATGTCTTATTTGCGATTGTGAGATGTTAGTATTGGAGAGGTATAAATCTTGTGTATGATAGTGTGAACTATCACCTGTATTGTTATTGGTGTTGTTGTTGATGTTCCGAATTCTAATGTGATTTACAACATTATAAGTTGCAATGTTGTTGAATATGTGTTGCAATCTTGGCCTTTAAAAAGGATATCATGTGATAGGTAAGCAGTTTTGTTAAATTGCTTGTGTGAGGGCTCGGTAACCTAATGTGAGGTCTAGGTGGGTGCAGATTATGGTTATAGAGTCTCCTTCTGGGCCGGGAAAGGGCTCTGTAGTGTCTCTTGAGCGGGATATTAATGGAGCTGTACATGTATAATAGAATATGATAAATTGTAAGTTGCTGTGTATAATTTGGTATTTTGTATGTATCAAGGGGTTCCCATCTCGACCTGGGTCTGAAGATAGTGATAGTGTCATTATTGTTGTCACAAAAGTGATATTGTATATTCATTCTACATTTGAAGTGGGATGAGTTATGGGGTGCTTGGAAGGATATGCTGTTAGGGGTGGGGAGGAATGAGGGGGCTGGGGAGAAAGGAGAAGGATGGGTATGTTGTCTGAAGATGGGGACAGTGTCATTTTTTTTTCTCGAAAAAGTGATATTGTATATCAATTATGTATTTGAAGTGGGATGAGTTATGGGGTACTTGGAAGGATATGCTGTTAGGGGTGGGGAGGAAGGAGAGGGGTGGGAAGAAAGAAGAAGGATGGGTATGTTGTCTGAAGTAGGGACAGTGTCATTTTTTTTTCTCGAAAAAGTGATATTGTATATCAATTATGTATTTGAAGTGGGATGAGTTATGGGGTACTTGGAAGGATATGCTGTTAGGGGTGGGGAGGAAAGAGAGGGGTGGGAAGAAAGGAGAAGGGTGGGTATGTTGTCTGAAGATGGGGACAGTGTCATTGTTGTTGTCACAAAAGTGATATTGTATATCAATTATGTGTTTGAAGTGGGATGAGTTATAGGGTGCTTGGAAGGATATGGTGTTAGAGGTGGGGAGGAAGGAGAGGGGTGGGGAGAAAGGAGAGGGGTGGGAAGAAAAGAGAGGGGTTAGGAGAAGGAGAGGGTTTGGGAAGAAAGGAGAGGGGTGGGGAGAAAGGAGAGGCCTTTTTCAGAAGCACTTTGTTGGTTCGATGAAAAACGTTGTTTCGGGTAGGTTGTTTTCCCTTTCGAGATATTTGAGCATCGTGCCCGTATGTTTAATCTTACGAAGTTTCCTTTTCCTTCCTAGGAATATATCGCATTTGGTAATGTACCCTTCATACATAAATTGAAGTTGTTATTCCGGTTCGATCATCCTAAGTTATTACAAAGTATAGATAAAATAAAGTATTTACCTTGGTGATCATTATCGGAGGTACTGTCGTACTTGGCATTGGCGATGTAGATATATGTGTATCATCATCCCAAGATAGTTGTTGGTTGCAATATATTAGGTGTAAGTATCTTTGAGTATGTGGTATGAGTGAGGGTACCTGGATGTTTAGCAATAAAACTCCGTATAAAGAGTTATGTAAGAAGGGATAGTTTGATGCGTATGTAAATGTGGTTGGCAGAAATGACATTGTAGGTGCCATATATGGTGTTGTACACGACAGTGAGAGGTATCTGATTATCGTGATGTTTGGTGTAATATAATCATGCGAATTCCCCAGCGGACAGACGGAAATGCCAGCAGAGCCATCTAGGCGATTCCCAAGCGGGATGCTATACGGCCTCCACTCTTACTGTTGACATTTTTGTTGCTAAAAATGAATAAAATTGTACCTGAGCACAAGCAAATAAGAAAAATGAGTGTATTACCAACCTAAAGGCGCTGTTGCTAAGCAAAATTTCGGTCTAGCCTCGATTTAGGGCGCAGCTTTGCGTGCAATTGCCGGCTTTGCGCATTGTGTGTGTGAGTGTCACAGAGGGTTTTTATTATGTAGATTTAAGAAACTCGTCAGTCGAATACCCATGAAGCATTTCGGGGCATTATGTTCGATATGCTGTGTTATTCATGGGCGCCCCATCACCCTATGGAAAGGGTAATGTTCCGATCTAACATCATAATTTAGATATTAAGAATTGTGTGTAGGTAATATGATTACCAATGTCTTTGTGACTTATAAGTGCTAAGGCTGCAGGGAGGGTTCAGATTTTGGTTGGAGTCTCTTTCAAGGATAGGGTTCTGAAGTGTCCCTTGAGTATGGAATTTGTGCAAACTGTGCGTGTATCATAGGGTGTAATGAAGGGTAAGGTATTATGTCTTATTTGCGATTGTGAGATGTTAGTATTGGAGAGGTATAAATCTTATGTATGATAGTGTGAACTATCACCTGTATTGTTATTGGTGTTGTTATTGGTGTTCCGAATTCTAATGTGATTTACAACATTATAAGTTGCGATATTGTTGAATATGTGTTGTAATCTTGGCCTATAAAAAGGATATTATGTGATAGGTAAGCAGTTTTGTTAAATTGCTTGTGTGAGGGCTCGGTAACCTAATGTGAGGTCTAGGTGGGTGCAGATTATGGTTATAGAGTCTCCTTCTGGGCCGGGAAAGGGCTCTGTAGTGTCTCTTGAGCGGGATATTAATGGAGCTGTACATGTAAAATAGGATATGATAAATTGTAAGTTGTTGTGTTTAATTTGGTATTTTGTATGTATCAAGGGGTTCCCATCTCGACCTGGGTCTGAAGATAGTGATAGTGTCATTATTGTTGTAGAACAGTCTTTGGATGGTACAGAACTTCAGTATAGCCAGAAAAATCGGAACCATAATGAAACAAACACATAGATACTACTTAAGCTTTTTGTCTGACACTCAACAGAGTAATACGTCAGAAAGAGAACGAAACAGAAACCTAACTGATTTATATACCCAGATGTGGATCGAAATAGGCCAATCAGAAAAGAGGTGAATGATTGGTATGGTGTGGGAAAACCAATCAACACCCACGATACAGTGAGCTGACCAATAGGATTATTTCAAGAGTCCTAAGGCGAAAACGAACTCCTTCTGTCTACACAATAGGGGATCCCTGGTTTTTATGTAGACAGATTCCAAAATAGCTAAGTGAAAGGTAGATCTTGCTCTGCCAATTATTCGAAAGCAATTCTCACTGTAGGCTTTAGCACACTCTGGTTTGTCAAGCAAATGTTGACCTATAGCAGAGTCATGTTTTAGTGAACTTTTTGGTTTAGAGGCGCGAGATGGTTGTTCTCGTTGAGGAACAGTTTTGTTGCGTATGCTAGACGGCACGTGTTGTTTAACCCTATCACATAACCGCTGAGATGTGCGACCTACGTACCTGGCATCACACCGGCACGAGTATTCATAAACTACAAGGCTGTTTTGTGTGGTAGGCACACTATCTTTGCGGATGGATGGAATTATCTTCTTAGAGGAAAAGACGAGACGGGGGCTGACCGTAGCGTAGCACTTGGTTATGGCTGTTTTAATTTGTCTTTCGAATCGCAAGGAGACGTTGCCAATGTAAGGCAGTTTTAGATAAACAGGGCACTTTTGTGGACCAATCTTTTTGTCAGCCGAGAAACCTGCGATTTTATTACGAAAGCAAGCCGAAATGAGGTCTTCTGGATAACCATTGTTGATGAAGGTAGATTTTATTTCTGCCAATTCTAAATTGAGTTTTGGTTCGGAACAGATCATAAGTGCCCGGTGAACAAAGGTGTTAATCAAATTAATTTTGATTTGTTTGGCACAAAAGGAATCCCAACGTGTGTATAGGCCGCTAAAAGTTGGTTTCCTGTAAACACTGGTAAGAAAACCAGGTTCAGTTTTCTCCACAGAAACGTCAAGAAATGGCAAGGAGTTGTTTTCCTCCTTTTCAAAGGTGAATTTTAGAAACTGATGCAATGAGTTGAGTTTCGAAAGAAAAGTATCGCATTCAGACTCTTTTTCAAAAACCGCAAAAGTGTCATCAACATAGCGAAAGTAAACAAGGGGCTTTTGATGGCAGTTGAAGAGTTGTTGCTCATGGAAGCCGACAAATATGTTCGCTAGCGCTGGTCCCAAAGGGCTGCCCATGGCGACACCGTCCTTTTGGCGATACATCTCATTGTTGAAACTGAACTCCACAGAGCTAGTTGCAGATTTCATCAATTCAATGAAAACTTCCTCAGGGAACGACGGCCTTTCAAGCTCACTTCGGTACAACGCGTCGGCGCAAATCTTTATCGTTTCATCCAGAGGAACATTGGTAAACAAACTGCTGACGTCGAAAGAGCACATAAAAGTTTTAGTGGGGTTGAGCTCTAAGTTTTGGATAAATTTGGCGAAAGTGAACGAGTCGGAAATGCAATTTTCAGAGTACAAATGGAGAACCGGTTCCAAAACCTCTGATAGCCATTTCGCAATTTGATGTTGAGCCGAGCCAACCATGGATAAAATAGGCCTTAGTGGGATACTCTGTTTGTGAGTTTTGGATAAGAGACGAGAACGAGAACAACCATCTCGCGCCTCTAAACCAAAAAGTTCACTAAAACATGACTCTGCTATAGGTCAACATTTGCTCGACAACCCAGAGTGTGCTAAAGCCTACAGTTAGAATTGCTTTCGAATAATTGGCAGAGCAAGATCTACCTTTCACTTACCTATTTTGGAATCTGTCTACATAAAAACCAGGGATCCCCTATTGTGTAGACAGAAGGAGTTCGTTTTCGCCTTAGGACTCTTGAAATAATCCTATTGGTCAGCTCACTGTATCGTGGGTGTTGATTGGTTTTCCCACACCATACCAATCATTCACCTCTTTTCTGATTGGCCTATTTCGATCCACATCTGGGTATATAAATCAGTTAGGTTTCTGTTTCGTTCTCTTTCTGACGTATTACTCTGTTGAGTGTCAGACGAAAAGCTTAAGTAGTATCTATGTGTTCGTTTCATTATGTTTCCGATTTTTCTGGCTATACATTATTGTTGTCACAAAAGTGATATTGTATATTCATTCTAAATTTGAAGTGGGATGAGTTATGGGGTGCTTGGAAGGATATGCTGTTAGGGGTGGGGAGGAATGAGAGGGGTGGGAAGAAAGAAGAAGGATGGGTATGTTGTCTGAAGATGGGGACAGTGTCATTGTTTTTTCTCGAAAAAGTGATATTGTATATCAATTATGTATTTGAAGTGGGATGAGTTATGGGGTACTTGGAAGGATATGCTGTTAGGGGTGGGGAGGAAGGAGAGGGGTGGGAAGAAAGGAGAAGGATGGGTATGTTGTCTGAAGTAGGGACAGTGTCATTTTTTTTTCTCGAAAAAGTGATATTGTATATCAATTATGTATTTGAAGTGGGATGAGTTATGGGGTACTTGGAAGGATATGCTGTTAGGGGTGGGGAGGAAAGAGAGGGGTGGGAAGAAAGGAGAAGGATGGGTATGTTGTCTGAAGATGGGGACAGTGTCATTGTTGTTGTCACAAAAGTGATATTGTATATCAATTATGTGTTTGAAGTGGGATGAGTTATAGGGTGCTTGGAAGGATATGGTGTTAGAGGTGGGGAGGAAGGAGAGGGGTGGGGAGAAAGGAGAGGGGTGGGAAGAAAAGAGAGGGGTTAGGAGAAGGAGAGGGTTTGGGAAGAAAGGAGAGGGGTGGGGAGAAAGGAGAGGCCTTTTTCAGAAGCACTTTGTTGGTTCGATGAAAAATGTTGTTTCGGGTAGGTTGTTTTCCCTTTCGAGATATTTGAGCATCGTGCCCGTATGTTTAATCTTACGAAGTTTCCTTTTCCTTCCTAGGAATATATCGCATTTGGTAATGTACCCTTCATACATAAATAAAAGTTGTTATTCCGGTTCGATCATCCTAAGTTATTACAAAGTATAGATAAAATAAACTATTTACCTTGGTGATCATTATCGGAGGTACTGTCGTACTTGGCATTGGCGATGTAGATATATGTGTATCATCATCCCAAGATAGTTGTTGGTTGCAATATATTAGGTGTAAGTATCTTTGAGTATGTGGTATGAGTGAGGGTACCTGGATGTTTAGCAATAAAACTCCGTATAAAGAGTTATGTAAGAAGGGATAGTTTGATGCGTATGTAAATGTGGTTGGCAGAAATGACATTGTAGGTGCCATATATGGTGTTGTACACGACAGTGAGAGGTATCTGATTATCGTGATGTTTGGTGTAATATAATCATGCGAATTCCCCAGCGGACAGACGGAAATGCCAGCAGAGCCATCTAGGCGATTCCCAAGCGGGATGCTATACGGCCTCCACTCTGACTGTTGACATTGTTGTTGCTAAAAATGAATAAAATTGTACCTGAGCACAAGCAAATAAGAAAAATGAGTGTATTACCAACCTAAAGGCGCTGTTGCTGAGCAAAATTTCGGTCTAGCCTCGATTTAGGGCGCAGCTTTGCGTGCAATTGCCGGCTTTGCGCATTGTGTGTGTGAGTGTCACAGAGGGTTTTTATTATGTAGATTTAAGAAACTCGTCAGTCGAATACCCATGAAGCATTTCGGGGCATTATGTTCGATATGCTGTGTTATTCATGGGCGCCCCATCACCCTATGGAAAGGGTAATGTTCCGATCTAACATCATAATTTAGATATTAAGAATTGTGTGTAGGTAATATGATTACCAATGTCTTTGTGACTTATAAGTGCTAAGGCTGCAGGGAGGGTTCAGATTTTGGTTGGAGTCTCTTTCAAGGATAGGGCTCTGAAGTGTCCCTTGAGTATGGAATTTGTGCAAACTGTGCGTGTATCATAGGGTGTAATGAAGGGTAAGGTATTATGTCTTATTTGCGATTGTGAGATGTTAGTATTGGAGAGGTATAAATCTTATGTATGATAGTGTGAACTATCACCTGTATTGTTATTGGTGTTGTTATTGGTGTTCCGAATTCTAATGTGATTTACAACATTATAAGTTGCGATATTGTTGAATATGTGTTGTAATCTTGGCCTATAAAAAGGATATTATGTGATAGGTAAGCAGTTTTGTTAAATTGCTTGTGTGAGGGCTAGGTAACCTAATGTGAGGTCTAGGTGGGTGCAGATTATGGTTATAGAGTCTCCTTCTGGGCCGGGAAAGGGCTCTGTAGTGTCTCTTGAGCGGGATATTAATGGAGCTGTACATGTATAATAGAATATGATAAATTGTAAGTTGCTGTGTATAATTTGGTATTTTGTATGTATCAAGGGGTTCCCATCTCGACCTGGGTCTGAAGATAGTGATAGTGTCATTATTGTTGTCACAAAAGTGATATTGTATATTCATTCTACATTTGAAGTGGGATGAGTTATGGGGTGCTTGGAAGGATATGCTGTTAGGGGTGGGGAGGAATGAGAGGGCTGGGAAGAAAGGAGAGGGGTGGGAAGAAAGGAGAAGGGTTAGGAGAAGGAGAGGGTTTGGGGAGGAAGGAGAGGGGTGGGAAGAAAAGAGAAGGATGGGTATGTTGTCTGAAGATGGGGACAGTGTCATTGTTGTTGTCACAAAAGTTATATTGTATATCAATTATGTGTTTGAAGTCGGATGAGTTATAGGGTGCTTGGAAGGATATGGTGTTAGAGGTGGAAAGGAAGGAGAGGGGTGGGGAGAAAGGAGAGGGGTGGGAAGAAAGAAGAAGGATGGGTATGTTGTCTGAAGATGGGGACAGTGTCATTGTTTTTTCTCGAAAAAGTGATATTGTATATCAATTATGTGTTTGAAGTGGGATGAGTTATAGGGTGCTTGGAAGGATATGGTGTTAGAGGTGGAAAGGAAGGAGAGGTATGGGGAGAAAGGAGAGGGGTGGGAAGAAAAGAGAGGGGCTAGGAGAAGGAGAGGGTTTGGGAAGAAAGGAGAGGGGTGGGGAGAAAGGAGAGGCCTTTTTCAGAAGCACTTTGTTGGTTCGATGAACAATGTTGTTTCGGGTAGGTTGTTTTCCCTTTCGAGATATTTGAGCATCGTGCCCGTATGTTTAATCTTACGAAGTTTCCTTTTCTTCCAAGGAATATATCGCATTTGGTAATGTACCCTTCATACATAAATTGTAGTTGTTATTCCGGTTCGATCATCCTAAGTTATTACAAAGTATAGATAAAATAAAGTATTTACCTTGGTGATCATTATCGGAGGTACTGTCGTACTTGGCGTTGGCGATGTAGATATATGTGTATCATCATCCAAAGATAGTTGTTGGTTGCAATATATTAGGTGTAAGTATCTTTGAGTATGTGGTATGGGTGAGGGTACCTGGATGTTTAGCAATAAAACTCCATATAAAGAGTTATGTAAGAAGGGATATCCGTACGGAGCTAACCTACTTTTAAAGTCTGGCTTGGACTTAATGACAATACATAAATTACATACATACTTAAATTACATAGTTACTAGTTTAAATCTTATTGTAATCCTGCTCGATTTTCGTGTTAAAATATATCTTTTTGCACCTATCTACTGGTATTTTATGAGGAATCCAGAAATTGATGTTTCCAAAAAATATTCGTTAGCACTTTGTAGTGACGTCATCATTTTGATGACGTGCTGTGACGTCATATTCCCGAATTTATTGGTATGTCTTTCTCGCTTATTCAACCATTTTTGCTTGCCTAGCTCGGTCAAGCACAACCAGTTAAAACATAAAATCGCCGTTCCATATCCCTAAAGATAGAAAATTAGGTAACCAATTCTAAAAAAATGTTAAAAATAACGTCATCAAATACTATTTTCTGGTATCTTCAATATCTATTCCACTCTTTTTCTCATTACTAGCATTTTAAAAGATCAATTACGATGTCAGGTTTTACTAAAGAGCTTCAACTGTTTTCTTTATTCTTTAAGAGATTTGTTACTTTACTAAAATGTCACTTGAGTTCTACAAATCACTAGATACGCCAAAATTCAGCTGGAAACTCGCATTATTCCTCATCGTCAGAACTATCGAAGTGATCATTTTCTAAAGTTTCTGTGTTTTCGCACTGTTCCCACATGCACATGTCCGCGCATGACATATTTTGCTGTTTACAGCTGCATCGATTCGTAACACAGTTTGTCTTGCATTTGCAACTTGTGAGCTGTACAATAGAGGTAGGAGCAATGTTGTTTACGAATCCTATCGGCTCGAAGCCATCATTCCTAGATCTCCACCCGAAATCACATGGATCCAAAACTGGTTGAGTTGCGCAGTCTGAGGAATACCAGACGATTGCTTGCAGCTGTGCCCGTAGAAGGTGCTGCTGAAATACATCGGATGTTGGTGGAGGTTTTTCATAGTCCTCAGGACTCTTGCAAAACAAGTACCATCTCGCCTCTGCTAATGTCGAAATTGCGTTGGTCTTGGGACAATAAGCAGCCACTATAAATTTCTCTATCTCCAGTGCAGATCCTAGTGGTCTGTTCTGAAGAGAGCAGATAGCTGATATTGTATCATCTTTTAGCTTCATGAAAACTTTAACCCAATACCCTTTACCTTTCCCATATAATTTTCTCGTCGTGTCACATCCTGTAGGTGCAATAAAAGCGATTAATGCTTTTGATCTCTTATCTTCGAGGGCATCAACAAATTCTCTTGCTGACATGTTTCTTTCTTGGCTCATAGAAAACACACCATTCTTTTGAGTGGTTGGTCAGCAAATGAAACCAGAATGACAAGAGCATCTGTATCAGGGGAGTGTATTTGTATTTCATCATCTTGTTCGTGTAAGGAACTGGCCAGTAGACTGACCTTGTAGCAACTGTAATTTACCTTCATGTCCTGGATGCAAATTACCATCGCTCAACATCAAAGAACTCGGGACATCCTGTAATTCATAAATGCCAATCATCTCCTTCATGTCGAATTCACGACTGGATTTACAGACCACTGCAAGCCTTCCAAGGAGACCACGAGATTGCTTTTTAACTCGATAATTCTCTTCCCAGCTGGCACTTTAGTTCTCTTATTCATTGAGGAGAACGTCCCCAACTTCAACATCTTTATTGGTTCCAAAATCCCTTTAGTTGAATCTTGGGTCATGCGCTCTTCCACAAATTACGAATACTTTGCTTGACCAATAGACTCGCATGTAAGGATGTCCTTCTATGTACTTCTTGTACTTCGGACTTTGTCATGAAATTGTAAGGTGAACTGTCCTTGGTTTTGATGAACAGCTCTTTGTTTGCTTCGAGCTGAGTCACCATCTTTCTCACTAATTCCTGTTGTCTCTTGGCAAATGCTTTTGTGAGTTGATGATGCCTTTTCGTTCCATCGACTGAATCATTTGGGCACCCTTCCATGTCGTCTATAAATTTCAACACTACTGGAGCAATCAGCATCCACCTCACTCGAGCATTTTCATTGCTTGAAATTCCTGTTAACCCACCATCGACTTTCATCATTCTGTTTATTTGCTCACCGGCATGGTCTACTCCAAAGCTAGTGAATGGAATGGCCCTCTTTTCAACGCTAAACTGACCACTTTTCATTGCATACCAAATTTCCGGCTCATCACTTTCCAGGGCCCTCATATTCGCAATATAGACAAGCATCAGCCGACTTTTGCGCAGGCAGCCTCAATTTAACAATTAATGACCGTTGCGCATGCGCAGTTTATAAAATTCGGTGAATGAAAATGACCCATTTTTTCCCGAAAAACATCAAATTTTTCAAAACTTTGTCCACAGTCACTATAAAAGGGTCCAATAATTAATGACCGTTGCGCATGCGCAGTTCATAAAAATTGCTGAATGAAACTGACCCATTTCTTCCCGAAAAACATCAAATTTTCCAAAACTTTGTCCACACTATAAGAGGCATTGCAAGACCATTCTCATCCTTCGCTCATCACTCACAGAGTCATTAGAAGTCGTCCGCTGCCAAGAAGAATTTCAAGTGCAAGTTCACAGAAGTCGTCCACTGCAAAGAAGAATTTCAAGTGCAAGTTCACAGAGTACACCTTTAGAAGCTGCTTTGAAGAAGTACTGCCTCTATTGCACACCATATCTCATATGGTACACTGTTACAAATTTAAACAGTATGTTCTTTTGTTATAAGGCAGACTGGCATTTTCATTTGCTCTTCTCTATATATCTCAATAGCTTCTACTTAATCTGTTGCTAAGTAGCTAATACTATAAATCTGGATTGTTAGCAACTTGAACGAGCTCTTAATCTTTATTCAGAGGTTTTCATAGTTTTTTATCTTTTCTTGAAGGGTCCAACGATTTTGATTTATTTTAACAGTTACTATTCATCCGTACTGTCAGCTTTGTTCCCTTCATTCAACATTAGTTGAAGTCAGAGCACTCTCCTATAAATTTTGGTACACTAGACTTATTAAACCTCTGGAACAGTAGACTTATTTTATCTGAATAGTAACTTGGACACAAACATTACTGATATAGAAAAGCTTTTGTGGCCGAATTAACAGTCTGTGAAGCAAATTCAATTACGAGTGCAACATTTTTTCTGTGAAAATTCTGTTCTCAGTTTTCACTGTCCCAATTAGGGTATATATTCTATGACTGAATTATTGTAGTATTTACTTTTTTTGGATTTGATGAGTTTTACAAATAAATTTTTTATTCCATAGATATCGTGCACTGTTTGAAAAGTTGTATTTGAACGCATCCTTCATATTAGAGTAATGGTGAGAATTTTTTTTAGCCTTATTTACTTCTTCTCCATTACCGTAGCGTTAGATAACTTTTTTATGTACTCACAATGCCTATTGCTTGGAACAACACCATTGCATCGGCGTATTGGAATGCAAGAAAGTATACATTTCTGCATTCTCGAACACCTTTACCTTCTTCTAAAATTAATGAAAATGCAGCATTCATAACTGGGGCCGTACGTAACCACGATGAGCGTTTACAGGCTTTAGCAGAGCATCAAGGGTCTGGTGGACCTTCTTTACATTCTACCATACCTACGTCGCTTACAAGGTGGATAAGGACTCTATCTTGGAGCTTTTGTAACGATAGTAATAGTTTGTTATTCTAGAAACTTCTGCCTAGTTTTACTACCAATAAGAAATGCAATGAAAAAAATATTTTTCAGTGCAAAGATGATAAATACATCGTTCCCTTAGTCCAAAATATACCTTCTGAGCTTAGAAATCTTCAGCTATCACATATGCTCATATTGAAACCTTTTGAAATTGACTCGGGTGAGTTTTGCAGGATGCAACATGGTTATAGAAAGAAAACTGGCATGCTAAGACTTCGATGCTCTGAAGCATCTGTGCAAGAAAAAATAAATTCATTATCTGATCAAAACGACAAAGAGATTTGCCAAAAAGCCTACAATTACCTTATGTCTTCTCTTTCTTCTTCATATAATAAATTTATTGCTCTTCGATCCCAATTAATACATGATAAAGAGGAACCTTCCATATTTGCCTTCTATTCATGGGAAGGTATTGAGTGTGCTCTATGGCCAAATCTCTACCCATTTACTGCATGGTGTGAGAGTATTCAGGATGGACGTGAGTCACGAAAGAGTAGTAAAATTTCTTTCATCACAAAATGCCTATCTTCCATGTTTTGAGACTTTGCATTTCATGAATGTTATGGAACAAATTGTACGAGGTTACCTTTGTGGATCCAATGACTCTAATTGGAGAAATCATTTATTCAATTATAACAGGCTTCAAAATAAGCGCAACGTTAAAACATACTTTTACCGTTTCGAGTTTCAGAAACGTGGCACCATACACCTCCATCTTCTTGTATGGTTGAATAAATTGAAACACATTCAATTCCAACAGACAATCCAACTTTGCTACATTATGTCAACAAATTTCAGTGTGCTGAAAAATCTAGTCTCGACATACACCATGGTGATACCGATATTATTGAAACGTGCAATTATCAAGAAATTCGTTTATCACACCCTCCTGATGTCTGAGAGGCTATATTGACACCGTTCTCCCTTCTTTGCAATGCTCCATGGATGTCCAAACATCCAATGGGCATGCCATGATTCTAAAGTATGTTGCATCATATGTCTCAAAAGCTCATGCAGGAGGCCTAGAAAATACTTGCGCTTGCAGCTTTATCAAACAGCCTTATATCGTTTGATCTCTTTGTAAAGCGAATCCCATTCGGTCCTTTAAAATGTCTTTTCATTGCTGCCATTACAACGGGCTTGGATTTGCTGGGCGCTGGACCATTTACACTAACCATCATTTCATTGCATGCAGTCTCTTCCTTGACGTTGCGAAACTTGCTGAAGTGAATCTCAAATTTTGAAGTAAGGGATTCAATTACTGATTCAACAGATATTTTTACAGCAGATTGACAAATGCAATGTATCACTATTTCAATATCTTTGTAGAGCTCTCTTTCTTTTTTCAGGAATAGCTTGATTAGCTCTTTGCTATCCAGGTCATCTTCTTTGTTGTTAATTACTCCAGCTTGCAGCCTTTCCAGAAACTTCTTAAATTGAGGGAGGATTGTTTCATCCGGAATATCTTTCACAGACGGTATGATCTTGCGAACTTTCGTCAAATATTTTGCACTTTCAAGATAGGATATGAGAATAGCGCCTCTGGACTGCAGACGAACTGCAAACATTTTCAAATCGGTGAGAAATCTCGTATCCTCGATCAACTCTTTTGCTGAATCTGAAAACACATTTTTGCGTAAATCACTCTCCAAGCGGCAAATGAGTGATGTGATTTGATGTGCTACTTTATCTCTAACTTTCTCCTGCACATTTGAGGTGCGTTTTTTGCCAACAGACCTGGTGATGTTTGGTCCCTCTTCTGCATGCTGGTCCGCGATTGGTATTCCCATGTATTATCCTGTATTGTCTAACGTTTGTAAATCTCTATGATAGCAAGGCCAATAACAAGACTGTAAGTCGCAATCTTCATTATCAACTTTCTGCGTCATTTTCTTCATTTTATTGCAGATGCGAAGAAAAGCATCAAATCTTTCATGCGGAAGGGAATTTACTTTTTGAACTACATTTATGACTTCCCCATATTTATCGTAGATATCTATAAAACCAGACAGTCTGAGGACAAATTTAATATTGCAAATTGAATTCATGAGTTTTTCTGCATCGGCAGCTTTTTGCTTGCTTCTCCCATCACCATCCCTCATTTCTGTTTTGGTTCTCTCCAAACATTGAACAATAACAGCGTAGTCCGTTCTAAAGTTCATATAAACTTTCCTTACACTGTTAGCAAAACGAGTGGTACTGTACATAACTGGGTTCGCTATAGATTGTCCTAAGAATTTACATGCATCTGCAAGCTCTTCGTAATGTTTCCCCCAGTTAAAATGCTTGAACAAGTCACCAACAACTTCTGTTACATCTGTTAAAAATTTAAGTTCTCATTTTTACGAATATGCGTGTCTACTAAGCCAGCTTTATGCATGGGGTCATAATCATAATGTACAGATTTATCTTCCTCAGATATACCAAAATAAGTATTCAAAACTTTGGGAACAGATAAATGGAAGTACTGTCCATCAAATGACCCGCCTTGATACTGCTCTGCCTTAATCCCGAACTCTTTCAAAACAGATATTATGCTCTGGCCAACACCCTCTCCATCGTGCTCTTTCACAACAGGTGAACCTAAATATATGTATTGTATTAGGTAGTCTGCATAAGGTATCACGCTTGTCTTCTCAACAAATTGTCTTGTGCGATGTTTAAAAGTAGATTAATCCGCGAAAACTTTCACTGGTGGTAGAAACCCGGTTTTCAAGAGACGCATTTTCAGAAACCCCTGAATTTTCACTTTTACGACTTCCGCGACTGATTCCAGATAGTTTTTTGCAAATTTATACGAATGGTTTATGTCCCCAATATCAACTTCACATGTGTGAAGCAAAAGAAGCTCATCCTCCAAATCAGTGTATGGGCGTCCACGGTAGTACAATTTGTAACAAGCACTACCGATATGCAAGGCTATCTTTTGGTTTCTGTGCGCCTCCTTTTCAGCCTTTGCGTTTTTAGCTTCATCGTTTGAAATTGCTTGCTGATGGAAATCTCGTTTCAAATGCCGCGAAATGCTGACCTTGAGATTTCGGAAGTCTCTGGACCAGGGGCGGATCCAGGATCAAATCTGACTGCCGCACACATGGGCCGAAAAATTTGGGAGTCCGGGGGCTTGCCCCCGGGAAAATTTTTTTCGACCATCTCCTCAGAAACGCCAGTAAAAGCCCCTAAAAATGATACTATCATTCTTTGTTTGCCTTTAAAATAGCAAAAAATCAATCTACAAGGCTTGAAATCAGAAGAAAACTAAAGAACTTAATGACGAAAATTAGCTAGTAAATAAAAAAATTAAACTAAACACTGTTTCACGATTATTCAAGCATTTCTATGCGCTAAATTCGTAGTTCAGATAACGATTTCTTCAGTAAATAAATGAACTCACCAATCCGCATTGATCGCAGAACAAACTACCCAAGAAATCTTAACGTTGTTATCCAAATAGAGATTGTGCCAAACGACACAAAATAGCACTGATACCAGTACGAATAACCAGATCTTGTCAAGGTGTTCTTCCATTGGTCTCTAGCAAATGGCTGGTAATAACAACTTGAGCCCAAAGAAGATTTACACATCATAGAGTTTAAGAAAGCAAAGTGATCAATTGAGTTAGATTTAGGAGTAGAATGCTGCATCACTTATACAAATGGCGGCTAACAAGACTCACACCTTCCATTCTAAATCAACAATGATGGTTTAGTTTACAACACATGACATAGAGAATCTAAATCGCCAAGCAAAGACAAAGGTTGGTTAGCAAAGACATCCACCGGAAAGCAAAGACACCCAAAGAAAAGCAACATATTTTCATTCATAAAAGCTATCCCGATTAAACAAGAAGAGGTTTTCTTTCATCAATTTTGCAATGCTAGTATCCAAGACTAAATGTATCGTTAGGTATCGTTTCTGTTCCCTTTCTAAACAAATAATCTGATGACGTTGCTTGAAGATAATAAAGAACAACTATACACTGTCCTTTCAGTGAACTCTCTTGAAGATGCTAATATAAATAAACTCTGGCTGCATTACTGTCTTTTCAGTGAACTCTCTTCAAGATGCTAATATAAATAAACTCTGGCTGCATTGCTTGAACATAATCAATTAATTAATTCGTCAATTAATTCCCTCACTTTACTTATAGATTTCTTCATTATATCTATTTCCTTCAAGCCTTGAATAATGTCTAGATCAGACGTTTGAAGCTGAACAGTGGCCGATCTGGTGTACTCTAAGCACATTCTTACTGTAACTAAGGTAATTATAAAATCAAAGTTGCAGCACACAGAGGCCAGAGCATAAGAATCAGCAGCACCGCCATCCCAGTTTCCATCTGAGTTGTCACGGATTGTAAACAAGGCCTCTGATATGGCAGGATACATTTCAATGAATCGGGTAAGCCCATCAATATGAAGCACCCATCTTGTTTGGCACACATCAATGAGTTTCGTGTGATTATACCCTGGCAGATGCTCAGTTACCATCTTCTCAAGTAAAGCCTGTCCCTTGGGAGACTTTTCAAAAAATCTGGATATAACTTGCACGTTATTCATCATGTTACGAACAATCTGAATTTGACAGGATGCAGCAACACAAAGATTAAGGCGATGAGAGGCACAGTGGGTGTATAGAGCTAAATCATTTAAGGCAAGGATGCGAGATGCAACACCTTTGCACTTTCCGGCCATATTTGCAGCACCATCATAACATTGGCCTCTGCAATTATTTAAATCTAAACCTAACTCATCTAAACAGCTTAATATTTTATCTGATAATGCCTTGCCTGTCACACCTGTATCACACTCAATAAATCTGAGAAATCTCTCTTGTATATCTCCATTGCCATCAACATATTTTATAACAAGTGGCATTTGCTCTTTATTGGAGCAATCTGTTACTTCATCTGCAAGAATTGGAAAAAATCTGCTTACTTTAATCTCCTTAATGATTTTCTTGTTAAGAATTTGTGCGCAACAAGATATTAACTCATTTTGAGTGGTCTTGGAACGGTATGTTGCATTTCTTGGAGCATTCTTAAAATGATCGGCAAGGACTTGATCACCACTTCTCACCCTAAAATCTAAAAGTGCTTGAAAATTGCCGCTGTCTTGAGTGGAGTATTGAGAAGAATCATCTCTATGGCCACGGAAAGGGATATTTCTTGTGCCATGAATGTGCCTGAAACCAACTATAACTAAACTTGCGCTTTTTTCAATAAATCGACCTGTTAGGAAAAACATAACTTGCATCTTGTTTGGAAATATTATCCAAGATATGGATTTTTTTTTATCACTCAAGGACCTAATCTCAAAATAGAAAGTGCCAAAATCATGGAATTTCTTCACAGTTGGGTCAGGAGTTGGGTATTCTTTTTTAATTTCTTCTTTCAAATTTTCTTTTTTTACATTATTCGTGTGGGCATAAGAAACCTCTTTGGTAATCGGGCCTTTTGGAATATCTAAATCTAAATTTTTCTTTTGCTCATAGGAAGCATCTTTACTCTTTGTAGCCAGGACGGGAAAGAAATCTTTGACTGTCTTGCTATTGGCTCACTCAATTGGCACATCAGCTGGTTTAACTGTGAATAATGGTACAATATGGTTTGGTTTGTAAGAAGGCGCGAGGTCGCATTCAGAGCCTCCCAAAATTGACCATAAAAGACAGATTGGTGGCTGAGCCAGATTTGTAGGATGTCTTGGCTCTATAATAGCATTACATAAATTAAAAGCAACTTTGCCAAGATTCATAGCACCAGTATCAGGGTAAAAAGAATGGATTTTTAAACCTAAAACACTTGAGACAGCCCGCATGCAAATAAAGGAACACCACCTTTTGTTTCCAGAATTCTTCAGAGCCTCAAATCTGACACATTCTGAATAATTTTGTAAATCCTTCTTAAGAATATCAACAGCCTCAAAAGTTAAAGAGCAGGAGAAAACTGACTCAAGTGGTCTATTGATTTGTTTAGTTAGATGGATAAAAGTTGGGTGAGAAGCATAAAATTCAGGGTAAAGGTACAGTTCAGCAGATGTCAAGGCTCTCAACAGACTACTAAGTTTGTCATTACCAGACACTGCAGTAGAACAGGCATGATACAGGCAATTCCCATCAGCAGCAACCCTGTGGAAATGTTTTGTAAGTATCAAGTATGCATGGTTGTTTGAGGCTAACAAATATGGGGGAAAATTTCATTTTTAGGTCACAAATTCGTCTTCCTGATAAGAATAGTCTACCTAAAAGTTTCTACTGTCTTGAATAAAGTTTTTAAAGAGAGCCTAACACAAAAAGCCCAAGATTGAGGCGGTTGTGGTGTAAAAAAACTTCATCGACGGCTTCTCTGGAATTCTGTAGGAGCTGCTTTGCTCACTTTCTGTTAATGGAACGGATTTTGGGGTATGGATGGTGGAGGTAGATACCTTGCCTTGTCTGCTATTGTTTACTAAATTTCAAACAACTGCGAGGGGCTACTTAGAACTAGGATCCTTCTACAAAACTCTATCAAGATCATTCTTAAAAGTGTAATCCTAGGCCTATAGAAAACCCTCTTGCTTATCTAAACAAGAAGTGCACACAGCAGTGAAAATATGCATAGGCCAATCTACCTTGCAGGGAAAACTGTTTCCCCTTTATTAAGGCCTAATTCTATTTCCAGAGGGACAAAATGCCGAGCTGCAGAATCTTCCAACAGGCCTAAATTCTGCAAAATTTTAAAACTTGATTTTCCGCCACTGTCACCTCCTCCATCTCCATAAAAAAGCTGAGGCCTTCTCTTCGTCTCCTCCATCAACAACTATGAATTCAATTCAAGGAATCGCCTCACTCCAAGTGTAATAGAAACTCGAAGGGATTTTGAATTTGAATAACACAAAGAGAAGGGACGAAAAGCGCGCGAAGCGAAAGTTTCTCAACAACAGAGGGTTCCTTACGTATAAATAAATTACTGTGACCTATAAATAAATTACTGTGACGTGTAAATAAATTATCAGGCGGCATTTGCATAAATTTGACGCAGGCGCGCGCACGATTTGACAAAGGATTTTGGAACCAAGAGACTTTTCTTTTGTTCTTGTGCGGCAGTCGAGGCGATCTATGCTGAGAAAAGGCAGAAAACCCAATACAATTTTAACAGTGGGGCGAACTCTGGGCGATCTATGATTCGAAACAAGGGCCGCACAGATCTAATTCAATTCAATGAAGCCAAGTAATCAAAATTCAATTCAATGAAGCCGTTTTCTGAATTGAATCAAAATTCAAATCATTCAATTCAGAAAACGAGTGTTCAGAAGCCAGCACGCTATAACGCAACAAACTTTTAGAAAAGATTTTAAAATATTTGAATATGAATAAATGAAATTGGAAGAATTCGCATTATCTCAACGAAGTAAAACAAAAGACAAGTTAAACTTGAAAATATATTGGAGAATTTTGAAAAAAAAGACAATTTTGGAAGATATAGGCCAACTAAAAAAATAATTTTTGCCAAAATTGACTACCGCCTGTGCGGCAGTGGCGGCAGTCTGGATCCGCCCCTGCTCTGGACAGTATTTCGCTATCTCCATCATCAATGCTCTCGCTAAGCAAAAATATTCCACCAGGAGGGAGTGCATTGCCACTAGCAGTTGGCATCTCTTTCTCTGGGATGCAAACTCTGCAAACCAGTTTACAACCATCCTCTGCAATTTCTAGTTCTGGAAAATACTTCATAATATCTTCAACTGACTTACACTTCCTTACAGGCCCGTAGGAAGCGGGGGGGGGGGGGCAGGGGGGCATTTGCCCCCCCCCTAATAATTTCCAGGCAAAAATTCATGAAATGGTCCATATTTAATGGAATTGGAAGAAAAAATCAGGTTTTGTAGCTTCATAATCCCTTTTGTGGGTCAGACTGCTGCACCTACTTCACACACATTCCACCCCACCCCATACAGTTGGTCATTGGGGCTTAATCACCTGTTTGATTCAATTTACAATAAGAACTTGACAGTTTGTTGTTATTTTCTGTAAGAATTCACATTTAATTGTTGAAAGATTGGACAGGGAATACTTTTTCAGGAGTCAATACTCTATGGAAAACAGTGTTAGAGGAAAACTGTTCTCGAAGCAGACACAAATAAATCTATAGGCTATTGAAGAAACAGCGCGACTAGATTAAACTAGAAATATCACTCGCTATAAGCTATGGCAAAAAGACCAGAAAGCAACAAAAAAAGTGGACTGATGTCCTGGCTGAGCTCTAAGAAAGTGTAAGTATAAAATAAAATTAAAAAAAAATGTATTCGTTCTATTCTTTATCATTCGTTATTTTAACTGCCATCCTAGTCCCTTAGTTTAAACTAAGACTTTCTTATTTCCAGCAGGCCCATTGCACCTGATCAAGAACTCGAGTCTGGATCCGAACATCGTTTAGCCCGTTTAGAAGAGTCACACCAATCGCTCAGTAGTGTTCAGGAAAATAGACCCATCACAAGCACAGATCGAAACGAGATATCAAGACTAAAGTAAGTTAAAAGTTGGGAGTACTGCTGCTACGCCAAACAGACCATCTCAGTCGCACTCTTCAGAGTCCCAAACTGTTGGCTGCAGAAGGAAATGCGATTGCACAGGATGTTATCAAGGTCCTGTGCAAAGACAGAAGTGATCAGTCTTTTGGTTTGTTTTGGGACAAGGTAGTGCTGAAGAAAGAGCAACTACAAGCGGATGAGCCCAAATTACCGTGAAAAAGAATGCTACCTGCAAGGTTCGGCCCGGGTGATCCCTCAAATGCACATTTTCCATCGACCCCCAAAGATAATTGCCGCACGGTTTATTTCGCTGCTTTCACTAAGAAATTGAAAGCATCAGCACACGATTCAATCAGGAAAACTTTCGTCGCTTAAAATTTGCAAGAACTTATTGTTTGAAGGCAGTTTCTGGAAAGCCGCTAGATGAAGAATTAGAAGAATAATGAATAAATGAATTTCAATTAGAGACTCAACTTCAGCTACTCGCACTAACTGCCAAATCAATGGGCTTCGGTGTAGATGAATTCAATGTTGATGACTTCATCGATCTGCTACAGCAGTTAGAAGCATCGAGAAAAGATATGCTCGGTGAATTGCGACATCTTCGAAAGCTTTTGCTTGTGATGCCAGCCCCAAACGCAGTTAGTAAAAGGTCTTTCTCGGCTTTAAAGAGAATCAAGACGTAGCTACCTGCAGTCTACCACGACAAAAAACAGGTTGAATCATATGATGATTCTGCATGTGCATAAAGACAAACTTGATGATTTGGACCTAATTGAGGTGGCGAACGAGTTTGTCGACCGCATTGACAGCAGAAAAGAAGTTATTGGAAAATTTTCAGACTCGGACAGGGTAAAGGAAGCTAAATTCCACCAAGTTGGGACACAAACAGATGAGAAATTGACGACGGAATGCATTGACTATTTTGACTTATTACTTTAACTTCTCAGATCATATATCTTCTTAGATTGCAAAACCGAACAAATAACATAAACAGAAACATTGTATTAAGAAAAAATGGGCGTTTCCAGCAATGTAGAGGGCGTGGCCCTAAAAAATTTTCAGACCCCCTAAACCTCGTGGCGCCTTTGGCGCCACATCGTGCCCCCCAATCTCAAAAACCACGCTACGGGCCTGCTTCCTTAACAACGTTTCATCGTCAACATGTTCTAATTGGGGTAACAATAAGGATCTACTCTCTTCATTTCTTGACTTTTGCAACTCTTGCTTAAGAACTTCAACTGACTCCTTTAGTTCACTTACATCGGTTCTTAAACTAGCAACTTCGGTTTTTAGCTCTTTTTCCGAGTCTAGCAAGTCATGGGATACGACTGGGGTGATTTTTTTGGTAGAGCTGCATTCTTGTTCAAGAAAACCATCATCGTTGGGATACATTTGACCCTGAATTTCCTCGTCTACTTCTAATGGCTCTTCGCCTGCTTCTAACGGCTCCCCATCTCCCAAAATCATGGTAGTGCTTTCATTCCCCTGCGCCTGTGCTTGTGAGTTGTCGTCTTTTCTTTTTCTAGCTCCATATCTGCAGATGCAGGATCTATGCGGGGAGCCTTATTCGGTTTAGGTTGAAATTTAAATGTTATTGGCATTTGTGAAGCATCTCTCGTTTCACTGGAATTGTGTTTGTTCTACATATGAGCAGAAAAATTTTGCTCGAGCATCGTTTTGTTACATTTATGGCATGTAACTTTCCTTTCCTTGCTCCTATATTTCTGTCTATTACTCGACATGTTTATATTTCTGTGTATTACTCAAACATCTTACTTTGTAGCTTCATTCTAACAATGCGTTCACTGCAAAACTGATAACGATTTGGTTGAAAAGAGACATGGAGACCGCACGTAATTTTTGAACAGTGTGCAAAGAAAATTTCTACCACACAAGGTCGTTAATTCCATATAGTCAAGTATCTCTGGCTCCAGGTTGATCATACAATCTATCAAAGCATTAGAAAGAGGAAATTTTCACTCAAGAAGCCGGAAATTGAGATCCATTAATTAAGTTTGAAAGCACATGCTTGTCGCGACTACCATTTCAGAGATTAAAAACGCGACAACACCGAGCATAAAAAATTAACACCAACATTAGTTGCATAATTTTTTACTCAGCCAAAGTTATTCGTGCTACATATATATTCAGTTTCTTAAATACCAGGCCCGTTAAAAGTAGAGAGCTAAAGCTACAGTAGGGCCCAAGTGGGCTGTATGTATGTATCTATCCTAGCATTTTCTTATAACTTTGACAGAAAGTAGTACTACAGTTTTTTAATTTTTTTGCGGCTTTTATAGGGGTCGGTTTCTTATAGAGAGTTGCTTACAAACAAAAATGCGTGTACATGTTTTTCTTTCACTGCAGAATTTTTCACATAATACCCGCATTTTTCGTAAGAAGTTTTATGTATAGAGGAGACCGACCCGCGCCTCGGAGGGAAAAATAAGAAACCCACTAATCACCCTCAAGCTAAACATGTATTTTTTCTTAAGAACCTGGCTCAAACCCTAGCACTAAAAGTTTCTTAAACTCTGCTATTTTCTGTTGTTAAAGGAAGCAATAGAGCAAAAAATCTATTGTAATTTACAAGAAATCCTAGTTTCCTCTCGAGTTGGCCTTATAAAAAACGTGTGCTGTATCTACCAGTAAAAGTTATGTGTTTGCAATGAGTCACGAAACACTTAATCAGCCCTGCCCTATCTGGCATATTTCCTGCATGTTTCCCTTAATCCCCGAAACTCTATGGGGCCTCAAAAAGTTATTTACATTTTTGCAGACATTTTTCAGCATCTTGTATTTGTAATCAAGCAAAAATTAAGAATTTTACTAATTCCGCAGATTAGTTTCTTATAAAAAGACTGCATGCTTTCAAAAAATTTCCTGTGAAATAGTTAAAAATTTCCTGCGAGCCATTTTCATGAAAAAATTTCCTGGCAGCGCCGCTGCCAGCGCTGCTGGAGATTTTCCAGCCCTGGCTCATGAATCTTTTCATATTCTCTCTATTGCAAAGACCTTAATGCTTCAACAGCAGCATTTCGTTATGCAATATCTCTTGACATGTGCGAACCAGAAATGTGGGTTCTTCTTTCGGCAAAGAAAATCTCATGGACTGACGCCACCAGAAAAAAATATACCGTTCCAACCTCAGATAAAGCGGCAACAAATATTATTTTAGGAAAATACTCTAATCGGCACCAAAAATATGATGGATACTCTCTTCTCCAGTGTAGATGAAAATAAAACTCCAGCTAGGGAGTATAAATCTGGTTCCAGGATCCTTGTGGGTGTTAAACATGTTTCTTACATGAACCCTGAATACTTTTTTTTCATTTTCCACATCGTCAACTCCATGATATCTTGCCAATATCTGATAACAATATTCCAACGCAAATAAACATTTCCATACAGCACATATGCGCATGCCAGAATTTTTCGGCAATCCACAAAATTTTCTTGAGCACATAAAGAACGAAGGTCACAAACAATACTACATTAGTACAATTAGTGCATATCTTCATAGTTTGCTTTACCTTGTATCGATTACAGGTATTGCCTTCAAATTTAAACCAAAATGATTGCAATCAAGCATCAGCCCTAGCAACTTTAGAAGGTAACCAGCTGGTTGCTTTAACAATAGTTAAGGAAATGATTTCTAAAAGGGAGCAATTTATTGAGAGCTTTGGTGAAATAGCCATGTGCCAATCAGATGTTGATTGGCGACGATTTCTCTTATTTCCCGGAAAACCTGGAACTGGTAAAACATTCACATAAATTAATACAGTATTGCCTTGATAACATGTTGTCAGTCGCTGTTGCTGTCCCAACAGGTACTCTTGCTTGTACTTATCGAGAAAGATATAAAGAACTGGTCACATGCGATACATTGCACAGTTTTTTTAATTTTTCTTCAAACAATAATAATGGCACAAGAATAAATTGGAACATTGCCATGTATGATGTAATTTTTATTGATGAGATATCACAAGTCAGTGTTGAGATGTTTCATCATATCATATCTACTGTTGATAAAGTTATACTTAGGCCTCTTGTTGTCATGTGCGGTGATTTTGCACAACAGCAACCTATATCGACTGTAAACAATGAGACGAGACAAGTTTCAAATATCTCAACGTGTCAACACTGCCTATCATTTTTAGTTAGAGTAACTTTGACAACACAGCACAGGACAAATGATACCCATCTTATATCATTTCTTGAGCATATTCGTTTTTATAAGCCTACTAATGAAATGCTCTCTACTATCATGGATGGTCGTATTCTTTTGCCAAATAGAATTATAGATTCATCGTTGTACGAGAAACTGAGGCAGCACCCTGAAGCAACTATTTTAACTATGACAAAAAGGGCCACAAAGTATATTAATGAGATTATTATTACCTGGGCGTTTTCGAGCTCTCCAATGTGCGTTGTTATAATGGATGACGAATCTCTTATTCCAGTACACAAACGTATGAGATTGATCATAACTCAAAATATTAATAAAGAGATTGGATTTGTCAATGGCCAATTCGTAAATGTAGTTGCAGTTCGTAAGAATACCATAATTGCCTGCACGCCAAGTGGTGCTATATTAAACATTCATCCAATAACAAAAATAGGAGATGATCGTGAAATTACTGTGTATCCATGCCTTCCAGGGTATGCTATCACAATTTGTAAAGCTCAGGGGCAGACCCTGAATAAAGTAGTGCTATGGATTGACACAGAGAGGACACCTTCAGGAACGGCATACGTTGCCTCCTCTCGTGTCAAACGTCTTTCTGATTTGTACGTTCTAACTGAACTCTTACCTCAGCAATTCACTCCAGTAACACAAGAAACATTATGATATTGAAAGCTATTTCCATTGCCAGATAGATTTCAAAATTTCAATTAAGAAACAAACAATTAAGAAACCCTATAATGATTTAAATGCAGTAAAAACTCAATCAGTTATTGAAATACTTATTTTTTACATTACAAATGAACCGCCAATACAATGCTTCCAGCTTTAAAGGTGTTGGATATTTTCACCATTTTCCAAAGAGTTTCTTAAGGCCGTATGGTGCTGCAGATGTAGCACCCAGTAAAGAAACAATCTTCAAAAGAACATGGCCCACCAATTGCGAATGGTTGAAACAACCAGATGTTGCCGTATCCGAACTATATTCAACGCTGGAGGAAAATAAAGAGACCATAAGGGGCATTCCTAATGTTCTTACACCAGGAAGAATAGCAAGTCTACTACAAGAGCTAGAGCCAATAATAAACACGTTACTAAAGTTTCACAAAGGATCAGTTCTGCCTGTTGACACAAACGACAGTGCGCATTAAAAAATCTGTACATCTTGGAGGTGCGCTATTCAGTACTGGCATACAGGTACTGGTAGCGCACATCAACCTGACAAATCCAGGTGAAATGGCGAAAAAAAATTCATTCGTACCAGAGCCAGACCCAAAGTTGAAAACCACTGGTAACATAAACGATCTTTTACCGCTATTAACTCCAAGCCATGTATACATCTTAGCAAAATATCTTAAACATAAGAACCCATACAAATTAGCAAACAAACGCCCAGTGCAGTAAAAAAAACTCCATTGGAAAAACTTGTAACCCTCAGAGCAAAATTAATTGACTTGTTTCTTTGGCTATGAAAGTTGAAAAATAAATTTGTGTTTTTGGTGCTCATCATTGGTTCCCAAAAGTTTTTGTGCAGGATTACCAATAATGTTGTAGACATCTACCAAATTTTTCTTGGGCGAAAAATGTTTCAAAATCCGTGGACATACAGTATATGTACATGCAGTAGAAGAGCTATAAAGTATTATTCAAGAAAATATTTTGTAAATGTTGGTTATTCCATTACGTGGTTACACTGGGATTTTGCAAAACAGCCCTTACCGATGAATTAACAACAAAAATTAAGGTAGTTACTATACAACCTAGAGGCAATTTAGCAACTTTTTTGTATTTTACAAGAAGATGATATTTTGTAGCAAATTTCATATAGATTTTATTTGTCATATTGTTTTTTGTAACTTTTATGCATAACTATAGCTTTTTTCCACTTTCTCACCAAGAAGTCATAAAAATATTCCCTAGCAACGGCATAGCAACGTATTGCCCTATTTATTTTCACCCCAACACGCACCTAAACCCCTATCTAAAGATCTAAGCCTCTTACACCCCTGTGTTCTTCTGTATTTGTTACTCTGTGACCCCTGTGGCCGCCGCCATCTTTCCTCTTTTGGATGTTGAAATTGTCGCAAACTTACTGCTCATAAAACGCGTTTAGAACGAGAATTTGCTGGTTAGGAATCAAAAGTTTTTATTATGATCTGGGTTCTAAGCTGAGATGGGATAAAAAAAGAATAAAATGTACATAAAGAGAAAGAAGTTCCATGGGAATCGTTTTGTAACAGCAGGAAAAAGAAACTCAGTAAAGAAACGTAACTGTGACGATGATGATGGGCCTAACCTAGAAACTCAGACAGCAAATGGCCACGGTAATCAAAATGAAGACTTTGTTACTCCACCAAGGTGTAAAAGTTTGCGAATTGATCCTGAAATGGTCAGAGAATCTAATAATCAAGGTTATTCTATTATGATGAACTTTGAAATTCTGAAGGAAATATTGAGTAGTGTTGGAAAATGTTTAGAATGTGGAGAGAAAATTGTTATGGTTGATAATCTAGAAAATAGGATGGGACTCTTGCACAAGCTCACTGTTAAGTGTACTCCATGTAACTGGAATATTGCAAGGTATTCTTCCAATACAACCAAGCCTGGGGCGCAAGGTGGAAGACCTTTTTTTGAAAGTAACATCCGAGTTGTTACAGCATCCCGGAAGATTGGAAAGGGCCACGAAGGCATTCAAAGTTTTGCTAGGATCATGAATATGAATGGAATATCCAATCCAGCCTATATGAATATAAAGGATGAATTAACGGCAGCATATCAGAATGCTGCAGAAGCAAGCATGAAAAATGCTGCAGAAAAAGTACATAATGATTCCAAGGAAAAGCTTCCACAGGATCATTCCATTGCTTTAAGCGATGTCTCCATTGATGGAGCATGGCAGAAACGTGCCCATGCTTCATTGAATGGTGTAGTCACAGCCATTTCTGATGGTCTTTGCTTAGACAAACATGTTATGTCTAAATATTGTAAGCTGTGTAATATCTGGGAGTCTAAAAAAGGAACACCTGAATATGATCAGTGGGAACTGGAACACAATTGTAAACAAAATCATGTTAAGTCTTCCGGTGCCATGGAGAGTACAGGAGCAATCTCAGTATTCACATCATCAGTCGAGAAGTATCATCTTATTTATCAAAACTACATTGGTGATGGTGATACATCCTCATTTAAAGAAGTTTCTGCTGCCCCCCCTTATAAAGATTATGGGATAAATCCATCTAAACTTGAGTGCATAGGTCATGTGCAAAAAAGGCTTGGTACGCGTTTGCGTGACCTAAGAAAATCTTATAAAAACTCATCCACTCCACTGTCAGGGAAAGGAAAGCTTACTGATAAGGTCATTAACAGTCTTCAAAACTATAATGGCCTTACAATAAGACAAAACATTGGAAATTTGCATTAAATGAAAGTTGCAATTGGTGCCATTTTGTTTCACTGTACCTACTATGAAGATGATCAAAAAAGGCACATGTACTGTCCAAGAGACGCCACATCATGGTACAAGTATCAGAGGAATCAGCTTGCTGGAAAGAGTGAAAGCAAAACATCTATCAATTTGCCAATTTAGATAAATAAGTTGGTCTACCCAATTTTCAAAGACCTTAGTAGTGATGACTTACTCTCCAAATGCCTGCACGGAAAAACTCAAAATTCAAATGAAGCTCTGAATAACTTGATATGGAGAAAATGTCCCAAAGGAGATTTTGTTAATAGGGCCACCTTAGAGTGTGCAGTTAATTCTGCTGTTATTCAATTTAATGATGGACTCAATGCAATATCAGATGTTTTTCATCACTTCGGTATTGCCCCTGGTGTCATTTTACAGAAAAGTTCCAATAAAAAAGTGAGTCAGAGAATGAAGAACATAGAAAAAAAATGTCAAATAAAGGAAAGCAAAGAAGAAAAAAGCTCAGAAGCCTCAAAAAAGGCTATTCTGACAGAGAGAAAGAATTAGAGGAGGAGACTTTTATATTGCTGGAGGATTTTGAACTTCAAACATGTAATCATTTTTGAATTGCTTTTTTCTCAAAACACATTTTTTCAAGATATGTTGCACTTTAAAAAAAGATTACTTTAAGATTGTATAAGATATAGCTGTAAAAATTCACAGTTACTCTCAGCATGTGTTGCTTAAGGGCAGCAACTAAAAAAGACTTCACTGAAATTCAAAATTTCAATTTAAATCGCAATTATATAATGCCGCTCAACCATACAAAGTTCAACATTACCAGTTTCTTTTAAATAACTTGTCCCCAAAGCAATTTATTCCTAGTTTTTTTAGTTGCTGCCCTAAAATAGTCCCTTGAGAGTATTTGTACAAAGTTGTTTTTTTTATATAACAACAAAACCTAAAGCTAAATAAAAGAATACAGTTTACATGTGTCATGCATGGCGGGGAAAGACACGAGGTCATCTGGTCCCTACCATGCATGACACTTACAAATCAACTGTTAATTTACAATTTAAGAAAAGACGACACAGAAAAAGAAAATACAGAGAGACGTAACAGACAAAAGCCGAAAAAAAGGTTGCTACACAGGATTGTTATTACACATTAGAATGCTATAAGAACCGCTTAGTTTTATCGATAAAAGTAATTGTAGCTTCTAGAATAATTCTATTTGAGACGATGTTTAATTTGTCATCACCATACAACAAGAGGTTACTGAGTGCCTCGTTGTCTAATATTGAAAAGTCTAAAAGGGGAATGTCTCTAAGCTGACCAAAGAGATCGCTACGAGCGTGGTGAAAAAGGGGGCAGTGCAGGAGATAATGTTCATTATCCTCATTTCCAATACCGCACACACACAAGGGACTTAAGCAATCAAAGCTATGTCTAAATCGATGCTCATTAAGAGGGCTAAATCCAAGTCTAAGTTTCGTCAGATTTTTTATACCTTTAACATCATGCACATTGTAAACAGATCTACACGGAGGTCGCATTTGAACAAGCAATTTGCGTTTAAACTCCCCGATCGATACCGAGTTTCTGGTATCTTCACCTCTCGCTCTGAAGGGATTTCATTGAACAAGTAAGCCGGGGAATTATTTGTAGATTGAAAAAATGGCATAGTCGTCGATACCATCTTCTTGCATAGAGGGTTTCCCAACCAAGTTCCTGGAGAATCTTTTGCCCGCTTGTACCTTTCCATGCCCCTGAAACAGCTACCGCAGCAGAGTATTGCACTTGTTCAAGCTTTTTAGTGAAGCTCTGTCGCATTTCAGGATCATACTTATGGTACAAAATGTCACCATAGTCAAGGTGAGGTCGTACGTGAAGTTTGTAGACTTGATCGAGCACCTCCCTGTTGACATACCTAGATAGGTATTTGATGATACATACCAATACCCCTTCGAGCCTTAGCAATAGCTTCTCTGATATGGCTTTGAAAGTTTAACTTATCATCAAGAATAATGCCGAGGTGCTTATGTTCATTCTTCTGTGACACACCGTCATTACCTAAAAATAGTACAGGGTGATGAGGCTTATTTCTTTTCGTTGAAAAAATTACCTCTTCGGTTTTTTCTGCATTGAATTGCATTTTCCACTGCCATGCCCACTGACTTACTCTCTCCAGATCCCTATTCAAATTAGCGGCTGTTTCTCTTTCACCTTTCACAACAGAAAAAAGTGATGTGTCGTCTGCAAACAGTTTGATGTCACTGTAAACATTGTCAACAAGATCATTTATATAAACAAGAAAGAATAGAGGACCAAGAATTGAACCTTGAGGGACGCCTGAAGAGACCACCTTCCATTCCGAATTTTTACCATTAAGTAGGACTCGCTGTCTACGATTTGATAGAAAACTACGCAAAAGAGCAAGAAGGACTCCAGAAATACCACAAATTTCAAGTTTGTAAAGTAATCCATCGTGCCAAACTCTGTCAAATGCTTTAGAAAGGTCAAAAAAGACAGCTCGAGTTTCTTGGGTGGGAACCTCATCAAAAGCAACATAAATTTTATGCGTGATCAGTAAAAGTTGATTGATGGTAGAATCCCTGGGACGAAAACCTGATTGGTGAGGAGTTAGCATTTGATTGTTGCATAAATATTCATACATTTTGTCAAAGATTACTTTTTCTAAGATCTTACCAAAGATGGGCAACAGTGATATGGGACGATAATTCTTTTTCTCTTGTCTGCTACCCTTTTTGTGAACTGGAATGATATTTGCACTTTTCCAGCAGGAAGGGTAGACACCAGTTTCAAGACAAGTTTTGTAAATCAAGGACAATGGTTCGACGAGACAGTCATCACATATTTTTATCATGGCAACAGAAATGCCATCAAACACGTGTGCTTTATTGCTATCCAACGAGCAAATTAGTCGTAATATTTTCTCTTTATCAATGGGTACTTCTGATAGAGAACAGGTGCCCTGTGGCTGAAGATTAGGCAATGTACTGCGAGTTTCAACTGCAGAACACTGTTCCACAAAATATTCATTAAACATACTTGCTTTGCTTTTGATATTGGTTACAAATATTCCATTTTCAAGCAGGGGTGGGATGTTAACAGCGCACTTCTTATTAAGCAGTCTGTTCAAGATAGACCAATAAGATTTATTCCCTTGATTTGGATCAGAGAGCTTTTGACCAAGGCTCCGGAGATAATTTTCTTTAGCAGAAGTAATTAGTTTTGAAGTTTCATTGCGGGCTGCTCGTACTCGTTCCCAGTCTTCTGCATTTCTACCACGTCGCACAAAGTTCCGATGAAGTCTATGTTTACGTTTAATAGCAGTTTTAAGAGCGGGGGTTACACTGGGTGGGTCTTTGTCACTGCATTTGATTTCCCGATTTGGGATATTTGCCGATAAGATAGAGAGTAAATTATCCGTAAAAATGTCTGCCATTTCTTCTGATCCAAGCCCATAGAATTTAGACGCCCAATTAATATCATTAAGTAAATCTTTGATGGCACAAGTGTTCGCCTTTTTGTAATCCCAGACTATCCTTTTGTGAGGGGGTGGGGATGGTAGTGTAATGTTGAGCTTACCATGAATAATCTGATGTTGGCAATGATCATCCAGTGATGGATGGACACCGGTCTCAACAAAAAGGTTTTGTTGATCAGTAATGATTAGATCAATGCATGTCATGCTCTCTCCTCTTATATTTGTTGGTTCGTCGATTAGCTGGTACAGGTTATTTACATCAAGCACCTCATCAAGAGCAGACCCCTCGAGGTTTTCAATATCACCCGACCACCACTGCCTTGATCTACAAATAAAATCACCCGTTATGGTTAGTGTGTATGGGTTTTCGTTCTGAATGCGAGTCAACACAAGCTGAAGTTTATCAATAAAATTTTCAAATTCTGACACTGTTTTGGCTTGGACTTCGATAAAGTAAAACAAAAAATATTTTCTTACGTGCGATGCACATTTCGGAAACAACCATTTCTTGTAAAATTTCAAGGTCTTGTCGGCGTTTGATTGCCAAACCCTCACGAAAATAAAGACATACGCCCCCAGTTTTGGTATTGCTGGGATGATCACTTCTATAAACTTCCTTGCTGAAACCCTCGATATGAATATCATCATCACTTATTGAAGCATCTAACATAGTTTCAGATAATCCAATTACGTCAAATTTATGAACAGAGTTGTAGGCCTCAAGCAATGGAATTTTGATTCGACCTCTAGCACAAATACTATTTAAGTTCCAATGGAAAAACTTTAGACAATTTTGTTACTGAGGCCCAGGGTTAGTTTCAACATCACCAGCAATCAAAAGAAGAGTATGTAAATGGTAATCACCTATAGGCGATAGCAATTCTAGGAACTGGCAGATCAGAAGAGCATAAACAAAAGAATGAAATTTCGTTAAAATATATCTGCAGTACCTAGAAAATTGGTGGATTCGAACTACGCTTATGGCAACTCGCATTAAGAACCTTTTACACATAGTAGGTAAGGGATTATCGAAGATGGAAATTAATTTAACATATCTCTTTATGGGGCATTCCAGGTCTTTAACTCTGCAAGATGGAACACCAACTAAGACCGCATCAGGAACAAACAGCATACTGGATGCAAAAAGGATAGAAAACGGAACAATTATTATTGATATCCAGATTGTGAAGTACAAGCGGGCAAGGGTATAAAATAAACAGGCAAATATTTCACGGAGAGGGATTTGGTAGAGGACTTTGACGCGGAAAATGGTCCTTTTACAAAAGATTCCTGCACGCCACTGCTCAATTCCTACGGGCATTGATAACGATTTCTATCTCTTTGGTCATCTTTACAAAACAAGCATCCTGTGAACAAGCTTTTGAAAATTCGGCCTTTAAAATAATAAACAATGGAAAGAAAAACAAATTCTAAGAAAAACAATACAAACACATAAATTAAAAAAGGTTTCATAGCAGATTGGGCATTGTGAGTATGGGCTTTTTACTTGCAAATATGATTCTAACTTTGTCAATGGTTGAGCTGCAACGGTTTTGTTGTTGCTGCCTCAAGAGGAATGGTGCCACTCCAGAAGAAAAAACAAAGGTCAAGAAATACAATATGTTGATGTTTTTAAATTACGTTTGGCCTAGATTGGGGAAAATGACACGTAAACAATCAATTGATATTAGAAGGAAAAAATTGATTCAGATATTTGTTACTGCAAAACTGCCTCCATTCTAAATTAGGCTCACTGTTTTCAGAATACCCCGCCAAGCAGATTGTTTTTAAGGTATAAAGAAGAGACAAGGGTAACAAAGCGAGAAATACTTGGAGAGGTATTCTTGAAAATTAGTAAGCCAAACCCAAACAACAACTAGCAAACTAGCAAAAACAGCAACACGAAGAATAAGAGCCAATAAAAATTCAAAACTCACACAGTGTGGGCAGCCTTTTCCTCAAACTCCAGTTCGCTTCTAAAGAAGAAAAATTTACCCGATTTTATTTTCAATCCAATGTTACAATTTATGTCGGCAAAAGCAAACTCAAACTCTGGCCTGTTTTTGATTGCATCCTTCGCCCAAAACAGAAGCTCAAGCCTTCGCTTTGTAAGATCCAGATACATTGCAGCTTTCTTGCATTTTTTTTTGCTCCTGTAAACCAAAGTTCTTTCTAGGAAGGATTTAAAGCGGGCAATAATTTGTTGTTTCCCATCTCCACTTACACGGCCAATTCTGTGAGCACGGTGGATAGAGTCATTCGTTACATCAACACCTGCCTCCTTGATTAGCTCGTTAACTATTTTCACAGTCTTCCTTTTCGTTATCCTTTGGTAGTGGAACGCCATTGATTCGTAGGCACATTCGTCGGCTATACTGTTCACTGTCATCAATTCTTCCTTCGAGACGCTTCTAGCGTGGCAAAGGGAGCTGCCCGTGGCAGCTTTACTCCTACGTAACAGTACAAAAGGGCCAATGGCTGGCTCCGTTTTCTATGACGTTTTAAAGCCTTTGTTCTTTAGCCAGGGGGTAGCATTGGCGAATAGATTTCTTTTGCTGCGGAGGATAAGCCGTTCTGGTCAAGGCTGCTGGCTAGGTTTTAGTAGGCCAAGTAAAATTATTATCGTCAACGTTACTTTTACGGTAGGATGAAGCCCCAGAATCCTTGAGATATTCAAAATTTCCTAATTTTCAAGCGTTAAACATGATAAAAGACTCTTTCAATTTGTATTAATAGTAATTTCTTAGGGTAATAATAATCCACTGGTTTTACACATTTTCTCCAATACAGTCCTTAGTTATGTCATGCATTTACCCCTTTTATGTGACCAAAAAACTTCTAAATCCTCGCAATATTCAAAATTTACAAGTTTTCAAGGGTAATTCTCGAAAATTAACCATTATTTTCTTTTATTTATGTAATTTTCTTAGTATAAGATATTTTATTGGTTTTACGCATTTTCTCAAATATAGCCCTTAGTTTTGTCATGCATGCACCCCTTGAATGTGACCGAAAAGCTTCTAAATCCTCACAATATTCATAATTTACAAGTTTTCAAGGGTAATGCTCAAGAACTAACCATTATTTTCTTTTATTTATGTAATTTTCTTTGTAAATAATATTTTATTGGCTTTACGCATTTTCTTGAATATAGCCCTTAGTTCTGTCATGCATGTACCCCTTGAATGTGACCGAAAAGCTTCTAAATCCTCACAATATTCATAATTTAAAAGTTTTCAAGGGTAATGCTCAAGAATTAACCATTATTTTCTTTTATTTATGTAATTTTCTTAGTATATAATATTTTATTGGCTTTACGCATTTTCTCAAATATAGCCTTTAGTTTTGTCATGCATGTACCCCTTGAATGTGACGGAAAACTTCTAAATCCTCACAATATTCATAATTTACAAGTTTTCAAGGGTAATGCTCAAGAATTGACCATTATTTTCTTTTATTTATGTAATTTTCGTAGTAAATGATATTTTATTGGCTTTCTGCATTTTCTCAAATATAGCCCTCCGTTATGTCATGCATATACCCCTTGAATGTAACCGAAAAGCTTCTTAATCCTGGCAATATTCATAATTTACAAGTTTTCAAGGGTAATGCTCAAGAATTGACCATTATTTTCTCTTATTTATGTAATTTTCTTAGTATATAATATTTTATTGGCTTTCTGCATTTTCTCAAATATAGCCCTCCGTTATGTCATGCATATAACCCTTGAATGTAACCGAAAAGCTTCTAAATCCTGGCAATATTCAAAATTTACAAGTTTTCAAGGGTAATGCTCAAGAACTAACCATTATTTTCTTTTATTTATGTAATTTTCTTAGTATATGATATTTTATTGGCTTTACGCATTTTCTCAAATATAGCCCTTAGTTCTGTCATGCATGCACCCCTTGAATGTGACCGAAAAGCTTTTAGATCCTCACAATATTCATAATTTACAAGTTTTCAAGGGTAATGCTCAAGAACTAACCATTATTTTCTTTTATTTATGTAATTTTCGTAGTAAATGATATTTTATTGGCTTTCTGCATTTTCTCAAATATAGCCCTCCGTTATGTCATGCATATAACCCTTGAATGTAACCGAAAAGCTTCTAAATCCTGGCAATATTCAAAATTTACAAGTTTTCAAGGGTAATGCTCAAGAACTAACCATTACTTTCTTTTATTTATGTAATTTTCGTTGTAAATAAAATTCTATTGGCTTTACGCATTTTCTCGAATATAGCCCTTAGTTCTGTCATGCATGTACCCCTTGAATGTGACCGAAAAGCTTCTAAATCCTCACAATATTTATAATTTAAAAGTTTTCAAGGGTAATGCTCAAGAATTGACCATTATTTTTTTTTATTTATGTAATTTTCTTAGTATATAATATTTTATTGGCTTTACGCATTTTTTCGAATATAGCCCTTAGTTCTGTCATGCATGCACCCCTTGAATGTGACCGAAAAGCTTCCTAAATCCTCACAATATTCATAATTTACAAGTTTTCAAAGGTAATGCTCAAGAATTGACCATTATTTTCTTTTATTTATGTAATTTTCGTAGTCAATGATATTTTATTGGCTTTCTGCATTTTCTCAAATATATAGCCTTCCGTTATGTCATGCATATACCCATTGAATTTAACCGAAAAGCTTCTAAATCCTGGCAATATTCAAAATTTACAAGTTTTCAAGGGTAATGCTCAAGAACTAACCATTATTTTCTTTTATTTATGTAATTTTCGTTGTAAATAATATTTTATTGGCTTTACGCATTTTTTCGAATATAGCCCTTAATTCTGTCATGCATGTACCCCTTGAATGTGACCGAAAAGCTTCTAAATCCTCACAATATTCATAATTTAAAAGTTTTCAAGGGTAATGCTCAAGAATTAACCATTATTTTCTTTTATTTATATAATTTTCTTAGTATATAATATTTTATTGGCTTTACGTATTTTCTCAAATATATAGCCCTCCGTTATGTCATGCATATACCCCTTGAATGTAACCGAAAAGCTTCTTAATCCTGGCAATATTCATAATTTACAAGTTTTCAAGGGTAATGCTCAAGAATTGACCATTATTTTCTCTTATTTATGTAATTTTCTTTGTAAATAATATTTTATTGGCTTTACGCATTTTCTTGAATATAGCCCTTAGTTCTGTCATGCATGTACCCCTTGAATGTGACCGAAAAGCTTCTAAATCCTCACAATATTCATAATTTAAAAGTTTTCAAGGGTAATGCTCAAGAATTAACCATTATTTTCTTTTATTTATGTAATTTTCTTATTATATAATATTTTATTGGCTTTACGCATTTTCTCAAATATAGCCTTTAGTTTTGTCATGCATGTACCCCTTGAATGTGACCGAAAACTTCTAAATCCTCACAATATTCATAATTTACAAGTTTTCAAGGGTAATGCTCAAGAATTGACCATTATTTTCTTTTATTTATGTAATTTTCGTAGTAAATGATATTTTATTGGCTTTCTGCATTTTCTCAAATATAGCCCTCCGTTATGTCATGCATATACCCCTTGAATGTAACCGAAAAGCTTCTTAATCCTGGCAATATTCATAATTTACAAGTTTTCAAGGGTAATGCTCAAGAATTGACCATTATTTTCTCTTATTTATGTAATTTTCTTAGTATATAATATTTTATTGGCTTTACGCATTTTCTCGAATACAGCCCTTAGTTCTGTCATGCATGTACCCCTTGAATGTGACCGAAAAGCTCCTAAATCCTTACCATAGTCATAATTTACAAGTTTTCAAGGGTAAGGCTCAAGAATTAACCATTATTTTCTTTTATTTATGTAATTTTCTTAGTATATAATATTTTATTGGCTTTACGCATTTTCTCGAATATAGCCCCTCTATTATAAAATGTAGGTACCCCTTGTATGTAACGGTGATTTTCATGGATAACTTGCTAGCCTGTTGGATATAGAAAGTAACTTGATTTTGATCATGTTACCATGGGACCATTATTTTTCGACTGATCTAAAAGTTCTCTACCGATGCTAAAGTCTTTGCAAATTTTCAAGATAACCCCAATTATTATCCCAGGATGCTCTGAGAAACCATGGTGGTAAGCCAGTATCTTGACATCTGAGTGGTTCATAGACATTTCAAGATTTTTCAATACATCATCCATCTTTATGTGGTCTTTATATTCTCTACCACACTTATCATCTATTATTTGGCCCTATTTAATCAAAATATGAATTTCAATAATAGAAATTTTCTTGCATTTACATTACCTTTTATAGTTGAAATTAGTTGACGAGGTTTGCACATTTTCAGGAAATGAACCCTAGCTCTATGGCCATCTTCCCTCTATAAGTTACCAACGATCTTATTTTTCGAATATCATATTACTTCAGGGTTGAATCCCTACTCTTTGGCGTTATTCACCAACATTATTTTGGTGAATGACAAAGTTCCACATGCACGTCCTAATATGTCCGAGATTGAAGGGTAGTAAAGTTCACCCTGTGTAACTTTGTCAGAGTAATTGCTTTGCAGGGGAGCATCAAGTCCAAAACCAAATCTAAAGACTTAATCATGAAAACTCTTTTCAAGCTGAAGAGGAGCAAAGATGAGTCAATTATCTTTTGCAAAAATCAAGCAAGTGCACTAGACCAGCAAGATAGGTTAGTAAAGCAAGTTGCAATTACTCTCTTACTAAAGTTCGTATAAAAACAAGACCAAAACACAAGGCGATTAAGAGGAAGTCAGGTATTAAGAGGTCAGTTTGTAGTTCCAAACCTAAAAATTAATTTAAAGATAACGAGAAAGTAGCAGACAATTGTTCCGTTTATGTATTGTGTTATATCTAATACCATATCATATGCTTCAACGAAAAATAAAAACGTAAAAATAACATCGGTTCAGTACCTCACAAATAATCTTAATTTCGAATAAGGAGATGGGTTCAAAAAATGAGTTTTACAAATTGTTTACCTTAATACTTCTTGTATCAGGTTTAACATTAGGAATCTAACGATTTTGGCAAAAAGTTCATTTGGGAATCTAATCAGTGTAAAAAATGGGCAAGAGAATATTATGATCGGTTTGAGTGCTTCGCAGATTTATGAGGAGTCTTCACTTATCTGGGCAAAGGAGCTCGACTTATAATCAATATCAATTTGATATGGGGAAGGCGATATGTTCGTAAAATGAACCGCACCCAATTTTCAATACTTCCTTGTAAACATTTTGACTTTGTTAACTTCGTTAAAAACAGGAAGGCTTAATAAAGATAACCAAATAGCTTGAAAAAGTAGTGAAAGAAGCACGTTTTGCCTTAACAGAGTGAAATAATACAATTGTTACAAAGCAAGACAATGTGAAGATGGCTGCATCGCCTTACTGTCAAACGCAATGTTTTTGAAAGTGATTTTTGAATATTTGAATGTAAACTTTTCAAAAATGAGTATTCTGTGACATTATTTCATACAATTCTAGCTGAAGTCAATAGATTTTAGTGAGCAAAGGGCAAGTCAAGCATGGTTTTTCTTCTTACCCCTAGATGATGGAATGCTACGTAAACTAGATCTATTTAACAAAGCCACATTCTATCCAACATACTTGGAGGCATTCTTAGCCAAACGTAAAGCTTGTAAAGTCGTGAACTTTTGCCATAAAAACTATACATTTATTCAAAAAGTATATTCAATATCAAAAGGGTCGTAAAATATAGTTTGGCCCTTACACTGTTTTTTCAATTGCCAGAAAATATCTGAATTCCAAGGTTGATCTTGTGACTTCCTTCAGCCATTTCACTCAATTTGGTCAGAATATAAAAATTGGTATGTAACTTGAATAGGCAGAGTCAAGCCAGATCAGAATGAGTGAGCCAGTCATCAACCAAAAGAATTCACAACATTGCAGTTGCTTGTTCAACTACAAAAAAAGAAAGGGTCAGTGGTAAATGGTTGAATTAAAAATAATAAATTGATACGTTACGGAGCAATCAAATCATCAATTTTTGATAGAAAAAGAAAAAAAATATTCTGGTTAATTTCAAAATTTGTTTGATCTAAGCAAGATTTAAAGCCATGTGAAGAAAAACAAACTTGACAGAGATCATCACTATCCAACACCACACACACCAGTTTGAAGATTAAACCACTCAAAGGAAATACATACAAGAAAACTTGGAGATTAGATCCGAAAATTCATCCAATACACTCCGTAAGTAAAGCTAGAAATAAATAGCCAATAGAAAAGAAAAATGGAGAAAAATCATTAAAAACATATCTAAGATAACTGAAGAAAAGGATTAAAATAAGATCCCATCAAGGCCATGATACAAGTAACAAAATAATATCCATATCAAGAATATGATAAATGTGAAGATACACAATTTAAAGCAAGTATGAGAATACTGAAAACTTCTAATGTAAAAAAAAACGAAAATGAATACCGTAGAATGAAATTAGCTTGATATGTAAATGTAACCATTAGTCTCTAATAAAAACGAGAACAAAGACGGAACTGTTCAATTGTCTTAAAGTTTGGCAAAACTAGACGCCATCTCAGTTTACCTGGTTTCAATACTAGGGATCAACAACTAGGTAATCCTATTGTCGGGAATCCCCTTCACAGCAGTTATCAATGTGACTAGTGATAGCAAAGCTTGTTGACTTCTGAAGTATTTCAAACAACATAAAGGGAATTTCAATTAATTATGTATGAAAACTTTTTTCTTATGTATAGTGAGCAACATGCAATTCACTTACTTTCAACAAATAACTATTCAACTCTGTTCTTCCTTAATGCCTATAAAAATGTTGGAATGAACAAAGATTTCAACTCCTGCTTTGCTTAGAAAAATAGAAATTGATATCAATTTTGGAAAGAGAACCATTGAAATAGTTTGAATTTCAAGATGGTAATGAAACATATCTTTTTAGTTGCCAGAGAATTCTTTTGTAGAACTTTGGTTATATTTCAGCTAAAAACAGTCCTATAAGATAAACCCAGCTTTGTTCAGGCCATTTTGTCTATCTGGTATTTTACTCTAGTTTCTAAATATTCATTATCTATGCTCTAAAGAATAAAAAAGGTGTATTGTATTCCTTAAAACAAAAAAGCATTTGAAACATCTCTGATTGATATATTTGAAGTCAAATGTGAAAGTGTAAAAGAGACTGACCATTTAAGTCACCAGCAGCAAAATATTTCATGGGATGAAATTTGAGATGAATTGGAGGGAGTTGAAAATGAATTTAGATACTATAATGAAAGATATTTTAAAGCTTTTATGAATAAGCAAATACTTACAAAGATGCATTTCAACATTCAAGAAAAGTCTTGGTACACCAACAAAAACAGCACTTTCAGAATATCTGTATTTGCGGGGTTAAACAACCATATCATAATTTTGGGGCTTTCCTGAAAAGAAGATTTGAAAAATTAGTAAAATTATTGATGATGTGCAATTAATCTCATACAATTAAAAACTCTAACAAGATCAATTTAATAACTTTATTGATTAGGTTTCTCAGCAAGGGCTTCTAGCCATTGATTTGTAACCCTGAGTCTTAGTTTTGAAAGAGAGGGATTTAAACATTTGCTCTGGCAATGAGCTATGGAGATGGAACATTTACAAAATGCATGGCTGCAGAGAGAGAGGCCAAAAACTTCTAGGGTCAAAGCCCCTGGAAGCTTCCCAGATTTTGTCATTTCTGAGGCCTCAAAATGGTTAAGACATCCTAAATTAAAGATACCAACCACTATCTAGAAGTAATATTTACCCTTGTTCAAGAAACCAATCCAGCAGACTACTTTGTCACCCTTGATGTCAAATCCTTTTACACAAACATACTTTATCATCTATCTATACATCATATGTCTTAACTCACTTAAGGAGTATTACCATGACTATTTACCAATACCAATTCGATACCTCAAACAAATTTTACACTTTGTTCTAAGACAACTTTTTTGAGATAAAACACCAACTAATGAGACAGACTTCTCTCTTTTGTTGTACCATATGATGACAAAACCATTCAAATTGGAACAACATTAAAAAAACATTGGCATCTGATAACAAAGGATGAAACTCTAAAAGATGTTTGGATAATACCTATCCTGGCACTTAAAAGGCATAAAAACTTCAAGGACGTCCTAGTCCATTTTAGATTCACTAGATAAACTCATAAATACAAAATAGCAATAAACCTAACAAAGTTGCAAAGATGGTCCCGGACACGGGTCTGCTTGGGCACCTAACATAACAAGACATTCTGATTTAAATGACCCAAAATATCTGTGTGAGGGGATCGGCTGGTGATTTGCATAAAACCCTTAGGAGTAATGGTAATTAGACTATTTAACAGAAAATGGAAATGTCAACATAACCACCCTCTTCCTAGGAAACTTTATAATCAGTTAAAGAAAAAACATAAGCTAAAAGTCTAAATGGTAAATACAATCTTGTTCCAAACATGTGAAATGCTAATTCTCTTAATATCATGGCATTGCTGAGTTGGCTGAGGCTGAGGGGCTGTAGGGGGGACAAGAGCAGGGCTGGGTGGTTGGGACAACCCACTCTTCTTATGTAGATACATTTCCATTTTTTATCATTTTATCTTTTCCTTGTTTACCCCTACCCCCTCTTTTTCATTTATTATACTTACTTCTAGCATACATATTTTTTTTACTCAAACTCTGCTCAGTATGAAGAAAAATACACCAAGAAAACAACAAAAAAGCTATGTTCTCAGGCTAGGCAAGTCCAATCTGAATTAATTCCCATGCATACTGACCTAATACAACCAACCAGGCTTGATTGAGGTCTTGAATGAAACCCTTGCAAGGTTTTTTGCCCTGTTTTACAGAGCGTATCATCTATCGGTCAACCTAAGAAAAGTAAAGTAAAAGGCTTCCAAAATCAGAGCGTATTAGTGCGGACTTAAAATGCCTGAGTAAGGAATTTTTTGAGGAATTCCTCCCCTGTATCCACGATAATATCTATACTTAGTGTTTCATAGGCAAAATCTTGATTTAGGCCTAAATTAGGCCGCCTAATAAGACCCTTCTAAAAATCAGACGCCATTCTTCCGATTTTGATTTTGTGATGAACTTTAATCCAAAAGATCTAATATAAAATGCTCAACTTACCTTTGGTCTTTTTGTATGTTCTTTGGCTGTTTTCGATGATCATTTCGACAACTAAAATTTACTGCGAGTAGCGCGCCACTCTAATTTTCGACATTATCTTTTTCTTCCAACTCTGCTCCGCAACGGCTTTTTAGTAATGGCGACCCCCTGGTCAAAATTCTAAGTACAGTACATCCTCGATTATCCGAACCTCGATTATCCGAACCTCGATTATCCGAACGCTAAAAGTTTTCATTTAAAACTTACAAATCGTTGTTATCGTTGTTATTATTACAAATCGTTGTTGAAATTCACAAACAACTGTTGCCTTAGTTATGTTGTTGGTCTTTCCGTTTGCCAAGCTTTTCTTTTTGCATTCAGTTTGAGCATCCTGCTGTGACTGTCCAGGAAGATGATAATAACTTTTATAGCAAGTTTAGTACGTAAAATGTTCTTCCTCGATTATCCGAATTTTTTGCGTATCCGAACGGCCCAACAAATATTTGAGTTCAACCTGTTCGGATAATCGAGGATGTACTGTAATTTACGTCAAGGCGCGTCATAGCAATTGAGTGCTTTCATTGGCTGCTAGGTTTGACACATTCCTGAAGCTCCCTTTGCCATGGAGCTCCCTTTACCACACTACAGACGCTCGATAACTTTCACCAGACCTTCCAGTTCATCCACCCTTCTCTCCCGATTTTCTATTTTCTTGTCATATTCTTGATATTTTTCAGCAAATTTCCCTTCTAATTTATTGACTGCAACGTTTATGGTATCATGAATCCAGACTTTTTCCGGTAATTCAGCAATTTGTTCTCGAATGGGCTTTAAAGCATCCTCAATTACGTTTCTTACGTCTTCCTTCGTGGCGGCCATGTTGCTTTGCAGTCGCGTGATAGTTGGCATATGAATCAATATATTTCTCCTTATTTTACCACTAAACCATTAAAAATTTACTAACAAGCTACTCAGCCCATTCCACAAACTTTTTCAGCCAGACATCTTGGACAAGAAACAAATAAATTTCAGAATAAATGACTATCTTTCTGAAGTGGTCAAAAAACGTGTCCGTCTTCCAGAATGCAAGGCCAAAAAAAAAACCGAAGTACAAAGTTTGAGGGCTAGGACTCAAGTACTTTGCTTTCTATTCTTTTTTAAAGATAAATGGCAATTTAGAAGTAATTATGCTGATAACGTCATAATTTTGCTAATTATGTCAATTTTTAAACATGAAAAATTTCTTCTCCTCATGTCTCAACATCTTATAAAAAATCATACTGATATCTTGCCTAGTTAAGAAATTTATTCAGTTGTATAGTAACCACCTTAAGTGAAATTTGAAATGAAACTCAAGCTGTACTGATCAATATTTTATAGTACATCAATCACGGCCATACGAAGAAAAGTTTTAGTGGGGGGGAGGGGGGGGGGGCGAAACCCCTTTTGAAGAACTTTTTGAGGCAATCCTCTATAGGAAAGTATATATACTTTTGAAAATTTTGGGGGGGGGGCAAATGCATTCTGAGGGGGCATTCTCTCCGAAACAATCAAACACATGATCAGCACCTGCACTGTCTCTTACCATGGTCAGAGTGTTGATCACAACAGCTTGCATTCATTTTGGATTTTAGACAATTTGGGGAATGGCTCCTACAGCAAAATCCCTTGAACAAAGACCAATTTTCACCAAATAATTTTTTTGGACATAATTTTGATATTTTCGTACAGCACTGTAATCAATAATCAATGGAACCAAGTTTGCAACATTATTTACTCGTTTAAGCATCAGGAAACATCTGACATTTCACTCAACGGGTAATGGTAGCTCAGTGTAAAATGCTATTTCTGAAATCCTTTTGGGTCGAAACGCAAAGTATTTATCTAGCTAAACGCAAATAGACAGGGAATTTACCATAACATTCTAGCAAATTAGGTAACCGAAAATCTGAAGACAGTTTTGGAATCCTTGAGGGAAGGCGGTCATTTTTTAAGCCCTGGGGACATTCTGGGAAATGAGCCATGGTGACGTAATTGATGACGTCATGTGACCACAGTCACAAAAAATCCAACCTCCGAATATTCGGTCGCTGATCACATCATTGCAAAGAGTATCAAAAACTGAGCAAATACTTATATTACACTGATGTTATTTGACTTACCCTTCAAAAGATATAACGTAATGAAAAATTCAAAATGGCGGATAGCAATTGAGTGTATCAGTCTGTTTGTTTCGATTCTTGGTATATTCAACGAGGGAACGGTTTTTGTTGATTGTTACTGTTTAGAAAGGAATCAAAAATTTCAATAGGACCCACTTAGTTGAAATTTAAGCTAAGCTGAATAGATTTATTGAATTTATGATTAAATTCCATTGTCCGTTTATGGCAGCCAGTTGGCAGACAAATTGTCACTTGAAGAGAAATCATACATTTCCCACGCATTTTCCCATATAACCTTTAAACAAATCCTCACCTCTGTCCTTCGTTTCCACCTTGGGTAATGCATATGCAGTGCAGTGAAGGTGTATAGTACGGTAAAGGATATTCAGTACAGCAGAGGGATATCATCAGTACGGCGGAGATATCTTGTGCACATATACGATAGGAGATATTTTCAGTAGTGTTGAGTGTATTCAGTACAATAGAAGGATATAATCAGTGCGATAGAGGGATATCATCAGTACGATGAAAGGATATTATAAATACTATGGAGAAATAGTGTCGGTAATCGAAGGATGTTCAGTGCTAATTGGGGTTATCATCAATAACAAAAATAGTAGATTTTTGTGGAATTACTGTTTATCCATGCCTTCCAGGGTTTGCTATCAAAATTTGTAAAGCTCAGGGGCAGACCCTGAATAAAGTAGTGCTATGGATTGACACAGAGAGGACACCTCCAGGAACGGCATACGTTGCCTTCTCTCGTGTCAAACGTCTTTCTGATTTGTATTTTCTCTTACCTCAGCAATTCACTCCAGTAACACAAGAAACATTATGATATTTAAAGCTATTTCCATTGCCAGATAGATTTCAAAATTTCAATAAGAAACAAACAATTAAGAAACCCTGTAATGATTCAAATTCAGTAAAAACTCAATCAGTTATTGAAATATTTATTTTTTACAGATGAACCGCTAATACAATGCTTCCAGCTTTAAAGGTGTTGGATATTTTCACCATTTTCCAAAGAATTTCTTAAGGCTGTATGGTGCTGCAGATGTAGCACCCAGTAAAGAAACAATCTTCAAAAGAACATGGCCCACCAATTGCAAATGGCTGAAACAACCAGATGTTGCCGTATCCGAACTATATTCAACGCTGGAGGAAAATAAAGAGACCATAAGGGGCATTCCTAATGTTCTTACACCAGGAAGAATAGCAAGTCTACTACAAGAGCTAGAGCCAATAATAAACACGTTACTAAAGTTTCACAAAGGATCAGTTCTGCCTGTTGACACAAACGACAGTGCGCATTAAAAAATCTGTACATCTTGGAGGTGCGCTATTCAGTACTGGCATACAGGTACTAGTAGCGCACACCAACCTGACAAATCCAGGTGAAATGGCGAAAAAAATTTCATTCGTACCAGAGCCAGACCCAAAGTTGAAAACCACTGGTAACATAAACGATCTTTTACCGCTATTAACTCCAAGCCATGTATACATCTTAGCAAAATATCTTAAACATAAGAACCTATACAAATTAGCAAACAAACACCCAGTGCAGTAAAAAAAACTCCATTGGAAAAACTTGTACCCCTCAGAGCAAAATTAATTGACTTGTTTCTTTGGCTATGAAAGTTGAAAAATAAAATTGCGTTTTTGGTGCTCATCATTGGTTCCCAAAAGTTTTTGTGCAGGATTACCAATAATGTTGTAGACATCTACCAAATTTTTCTTAGGCGAAAAATGTTTCAAAATCCGTGGACATACAGTATATGTACATGCAGTAGAAGAGCTATAAAGTATTATTCAAGAAAATATTTTGAAAATGTTGGTTATTCCATTACGTGGTTACACTGGGATTTTGCAAAACAGCCCTTATTGATGAATTAACAACAAAAATTAAGTGAAATTTTAAATGAAACTCAAGCTGTACTGATCAATATTTAATAGTACATCAATCAAGGCCATACGCAGAAAAGTTGTAGTGGGGGGGGGGGGGGGCAAAACCCCTTTTGAAGAACTTTTTTAGGCAATCCTCTATATGAAAGTATATATACTTTTGAAATATTTTTTGGGGGGGGGGCATTCTCTCCGAAACAATCAAACACATGATCAGCAAATTTCAATGTGAATCATACAAATAACAAATACGTTGTACGAAAGTTGATGAAATTTTTTGATCAGAAATTATAAACACACGTTTTTCATAAATAATACTGCTGATAGTCGACCAACATGCTGCTCACGAGAGAATAAAGCTTCAGTCAATTCAAAATGCAAACGACAAATAAAATACATTCGACAAAATATTTACTTCTTCCCGTGTCCAAAACGATTTTACAGAGAGTGGCCAGATTTTAAGTAACAACTAAGAGATAACGATTTATTTGTCGTAACATTAAGTTTCACGCATTAATGAAAGTTACAACAAAGAAATCGTCAAAGTCAATTTTTGCGGACTGGTGTTAGGTACTTCATCCAAAACAAGACAATAAGGGATCGATATAACAATTGCACTCTGTTAGTGCAAAGTTTGTCATCGCTATTTGCAAAGTTAAATAGAGACGGTTTCGGGTACAAACCCATCCTTACATTATCAACAAAAGCAGATTTTTTCAACGAGCATCTAAAGTGGTTGAGTGCTGTTGGAAGTATTTCTCCGACTGTGATTCCTCTAGGTTTCAATACAGTTCTATGCTCTCACGCTTGCCATAAAGCAATTAGATTTGGCAATTGTCTTAACTAACAAGAGTGCAAAGCAATGATAACTATGCTTTCTGCTTGTAAGCTGCCTTTCCAATGTGCACATGGAAGAACAACGATGGTGCCTTTGGTGAAACTGAACTCTACGAAAGCTACGAGTGCCAAGGAAGAAAAGCTAAAACTTTGGAAACTAAAAAAACGATGATCCTGTACCAATTTTCAACCAATTAGACATCCTCATCCTCCATCTGACAGTCAATTCAAAATGGAAACGAAAACATGGTTTTCCGACCAAATATCTACTTCTTCCCATGTCCAAAACGATTTCACAGAGAGTGGCCAGATTTTAATTAACAACTAAGAGATAACGCATTTATTTGTCGTAACATTAAGTTTCATGCATTAATGAAAGTTACAACAAAGATTCATGTCCTCTCTGAAAGTGTACCTAAATGTACAGCACATGATGTACCCGAAACAGACATGCAGAAAAATATAACATTTAAATTATCATTATTCTGTACTGGGTTTCGGAAGGAGGCGTCCTTGAAACGGAACTCATTTTAAATTTGTTGTAATAAATGATCGTAAAACAATGGAGTGAATCATACAAATAACAAATACGTTGTACGAAAATTGATGAATTGTTTGGTCAGAAATTATAAACACACGTTTTTGATAAATAATACTGCTGATAGTCGACCAACATGCTGCTCACGAGAGAATAAAGCTTCAGAGACTTCAAAACGAGCTTCTCGATGCATTGAAAGACGGCTTGAATCAAGCAAATATGACGCTCATGTTTCTAAGGTCATTTGTCTTGATAACACTCATGTTATCAGACAAAACATCCATTAGAAATCGTCAAAGTCAATTTTTGCGGACTGGTGTTAGGTACTTCATCCAAAACAAGACAATAAGGGATCGATATAAGAATAGCACTCTGTTAGTGCAAAGTTTGTCATCGCTATTTGTAAAGTTAAATAGAGACGGTTTCGGGTACAAACCCATCCTTACATTATCAACAAAAGCAGATTTTTTCAACTAGCATCTAAAGTGGTTGAGTGCTGTTGGAAGTATTTCTCCGACTGTGATTCCTCTAGGTTTCAATACAGTTCTATGCTCTCACGCTTGCCATGAAGCAATTAGTTTTGGCAATTTTCTTAACTAACAAGAGTGCAAAGCAATCATAACTATGCTTTCTGCTTGTAAGCTGCCTTTCCAATGTGCACATGGAAGAACAACGATGGTGCCTTTGGTGAAACTGAACTCTACGAAAGCTACGAGTGCCAAGGAAGAAAAGCCAAGACTTTGGAAACTAAAAAATGATGATCCTGTACCGATTTTCAAAAAATTAGACATCCTCATCCTCCAACTGTCAGTCAATTCAAAATGCAAATGAAAACATGGTTTTTCAACAAAATATTTACTTCTTCCCGTGTCCGAAATGATTTCACAGAGAGTAGCCAGATTTAAAGTAACAACTAAGAGATAACGCATTTACTTGTCCTAACATTAAGTTTCACGCGTTAATGAAAGTTACAACAAAGATTCATGTCCTCTCTAAAAGTGTACCTAAATGTACAGCACATGATGTACCCGAAATAGACATGCAGAAAAATATAACATTTGAATTATCAATATTCTGTACTGGGTTTCGGAAGGAGGCGTCCTTGAAACGGAACTCATTTTAAATTTGTTGTAATAAATGATCGTAAAACAATGGAGTGAATCATACAAATAACAAATACGTTGTACGAAAATTGATGAAATGTTTGGTCAGAAATTATAAACACACGTTTTTGATAAATAATACTGCTGATAGTCGACCAACATGCTGCTCACGAGAGAATAAAGCTTGAGAGATTTCAAAACGAGCTACTCGATGCATTGAAAGACGGCTTGAATCAAGAAAATATAACGCCCATGTTTCTAAGGTCATTTGTCTCGATAACACTCAAGTTAACAGGCAAAACATCCATTAGAAATCGTCAAAGTCAATTTTTGCGGACTGGTGTTAGGTACTTTATCCATACCAAGACAATAACGGATCGATATAACAATTGCACTCTGTTAGTGCAAAGTTTGTCATCGCTATTTGTAAAGTTAAATAGAGACGGTTTCGGGTACAAACCCATCCTTACATTATCAACAAAAACAGATTATTTCAACCAGCATCTAAAGTGGTTGAGTGCTGTTGGAAGTATTTCTCCGACTGTGATTTCTCTAGGTTTCAATACAGTTCTATGCTCTCACGCTTGCCATGAAGCAATTAGATTTGGCAATTGTCTTAACTAACAAGAGTGCAAAGCAATCATAACTATGCTTTCTGCTTGTAAGCTGCCTTTCCAATGTGCACATGGAAGAACAACGATGGTGCCTTTGGTGAAACTGAACTCTACAAAAGCTACGAGTGCCAAGGAAGAGAAGCCAAGACTTTGGATACTAAAAAATGATGATCCTGTACCAATTTTCAACCAATTAGACATCCTCATCCTCCAACTGTCAGTCAATTCAAAAGGCAAACGACAAATAAAATACATTCGACAAAATATTTACTTTTTCCCGTGTCCAAAACGATTTCACAGAGAGTGGCCAGATTTTAAGTAACAACTAAGAGATAACGATTTATTTGTCGTAACATTAAGTTTCATGCATTAATGAAAGTTACAACAAAGATTCATGTCCTCTCTGAAAGTGTACCAAAATGAACAGCACATGATGTATCCGAAATAGACATGCAGAAAAGTATAACATTTAAATTATCATTTTTCTGTACTGAGTTTTGGAAGGAGGCGTCCTTGAAACGGAACTCATTTTAAAGTTGTTGTAATAAATGAACGTAAAACAATGGAGTGAATCATAAAAATAACAAATACGTTGTACGAAAGTTGATGAAATTTTTTGGTCAGAAATTATAAACACACGTTTTTGATAAATAATACTGCTGATAGTCGACCAACATGCTGCTCACGAGAGAATAAAGCTTCAGTCAATTCAAAATGCAAACGACAAATAAAATACATTCGACAAAAAAATTACTTCCTCCCGTGTCCAAAACGATTTTACAGAGAGTGGCCAGATTTTAAATAACAACTAAGAGATAACGATTTATTTGTCGTAACATTAAGTTTCACGCATTAATGAAAGTTACAACAAAGATTCATGTCCTCTCTGAAGGTGTACCTAAATGAACAGCAGATGATGTATCCGAAATAGACATGCAGAAAAGTATAACATTTAAATTATCATTTTTCTGTACTGAGTTTTGGAAGGAGGCGTCCTTGAGACGGAACTCATTTTAAATTTGTTGTAATAAATGATCGTAAAACAATGGAGTGAATCATACAAATAACAAATACGTTGTACGAAAGTTGGTGAAATATTTTGGTCAGAAATTATAAACACACGTTTTTGATAAATAATACTGCTGATAGTCGACCAACATGCTGCTCACGAGAGAATAAAGCTTGAGAGACTTCAAAACGTGCTTCTCGATGCATTGAAAGAGGGCTTGAATCAAGAAAATATAACGCCCATGTTTCTAAGTTCATTTGTTTCGATAACACTCATGTTATCAGGCAAAACATCCTTTAGAAATCGTCAAAGTCAATTTTTGCGGACTGGTGTTAGGTACTTCATCCAAAACAAGACAATAAGGGATCGATATAACAATTGCACTCTGTTAGTGCAAAGTTTGTCATCGCTATTTGTAAAGTTAAATAGAGACGGTTTCGGGTACAAAACCATCCTTACATTATCAACAAAAACAGATTTTTTCAACGAGCATCTAAAGTGGTTGAGTGCTGTTGGAAGTATTTCTCCGACTGTGATTCCTCTAGGTTTCAATACAGTTCTATGCTCTCACGCTTGCCATGAAGCAATTAGATTTGGCAATTGTTTTACCTAACAAGAGTGCAAAGCAATCATAACTATGCTTTGTGATTGTAAGCTGCCTTTCCAATGTGCACTTTGAAGAGTGCCAAGGAAGAAAAGCTAAAACTTTGGAAACTAAAAAACGATGATCCTGTACCAATTTTCAACCAATTAGACATCCTCATCCTCCATCTGACAGTCAATTCAAAATGGAAACGAAAACATGGTTCTCCGACAAAATATCTACTTCTTCCCGTGTCCAAAACGATTTCACAGAGAGTGGCCAGATTTTAAGTAACAACTAAGAGATAACGCATTTATTTGTCATAACATTAAGTTTCATGCATTAATGAAAGTTACAACAAAGATTCATGTCCTCTCTGAAAGTGTACCTAAATGTACAGCACATGATGTACCCGAAACAGACATGCAGAAAAATATAACATTTAAATTATCATTATTCTGTACTTGGTTTCAGAAGGGGGCGTCCTTGAAACAAGTTGTGTTATTGTTGATAATGTAAGGATGGGTTTGTTCAGTTAGGGGTTGAAATCAACAATCGTAAGACAATCGAGTGAATCGTACAAATAACAAATATGTTGTACGAGAATTGATTGTATTCCACAGAGCAAAACGATATACTTTGGGAAAGATCTTAAAGCCACATAATCTACAAATATTAGTGAACAAAATAACTATGTATACTGGTACAATTAGAAATTTGATGCTATATCTTTCCTCATAGGCACATATAATTGCAGGAAAAAATTTGTGAAAATATGGAGATAGCTTTAAAGAGGATTGAAGGATAAGGGAAGCTAGTACGAAAAGTTATATTTACAAGGATTTGCTAGACTAAGAGCAGCAAATGGAAAACCTCGGGCATAGAACCACAAATTGGATGACTTAGTATGACAACAAGTGATGACTATCAGTAAGCCGTCTGTAGTCATGCCTCATATAGTGTATGTTCTCAGGGATGAGTTGAATTGTGGACAAAGTTTTGGAAAATTTAAGATATGTTAGTTTGCAAATTTATGAAAGGTTCTTGAGCTCGATATAAGTTCAGATATTGAAAATGAAAAATATAAAAGAGCTTATGCAGCGATCTCAAATGTCATATTTTCCAGCTTTTCATCAATTTTTTTCATTCTTAAACAGATGGAAACCAGAAAACATCATTACAAAACAAGGTAAAAGACCACCAAAAATAAAAGAACAGAAGATATCAAAAACACATGGACCCTCTTACCTGTGGAAATCTGTGAACATATATTCACGTGGCTGAATTTGCAAGAGCTAGGTATTCTTAGTATGACGTCATACAGTATGCGGGACATGGTTGAATCCTACATATGGAGTTCCAGGGGTACTGGTATCATTGTTCCAAAAATAAACTCCGCTGTATATGGAAATAAACTTTTATCTATCCGGGAAAAGTATCAACAACATCATAAATGTTTAGGTATGTATGTTTAGTTGTTACATGTGTTAATCCTCTAGTTTTAATTTTAGAATAGTCTTTAGTCAGTAAAGATGATAAAAACTATTTGCATGGATTGGGAGAAAATAGTTAAACAGGAGGGTATCATATGATATTAAACAAATGTATTCAGTTCTGTGCAAGGATGTGAGTGATAATGTTCTTACTTCAACAAACTGCCAGTAAAGTGAAGATCTTCAGTACTCTAGAGGTTTACTATCAGTAATCCAAAACGTTTCCATTAGTACTCTTGAGGGGTACCATCAGCATTCAAGTAGGATAGTGATATACCATCATTGTTTCCTCTAGTAGTCGGTGGCGTTCCGTTAGTTCAGAGACAAGGTCATCTTCGGCTACGGCCAAGTTTCATATCAAACTAATATTATATTAAGACTCAAAAATAATGCAAGGTTGATTTTTTTTCGAATGTCTACTGACTCTATCTTCTAAAAACTTTAGCACTATTTATATACTTCTAATACAATAGCATACTAAAATTACTAGTACAATGACTCTGCTAAAATTTGGCTGACCTAGACAAATAAAGGTCAATTGTCTCGATAACACTCAAGTTATCAGGCAAAACATCCATTAGAAATCGTCAAAGTCAATTTTTGCGGACTGGTGTTAGGTACTTCATCCAAAACAAGACAATAGGGATCGATATAACAATTGAACTCTGTTAGTGCAAAGTTTGTCATCGCTATTTGTAAAGTTAAATAGAGACGGTTTCGGGTACAAACCCATCCTTACATTGTCAACAAAAAGAGATTTTTTCAACGAGCATCAAAAGTGGTTGAGTGCTGTTGGAAGTATTTCTCCCACTGTGATTCATCTAGCTTTCAATACAGTTCTATGCTCTCACGCTTGCCATGAAGCAATTAGATTTGGCAATTTTCTTAGCTAACAAGAGTTCAAAACAATCATAACTATGCTTTCTGATTGAAAGCTGCCTTTCCAATGTGCACATGGAAGACCAACGATGGTGCCTTTGGTGAAACTGAACTCTACGAAAGCTACGAGTGCCAAGGAAGAAAAGCTAAAACTTTGGAAACTAAAAGAAGATGATCCTGTACCAATTTTCAACAAATTAGACATCCTCATCCTCCATCTGTAAGTCAATTCAAAATGGAAACGATAACACTTCTTACCCTCTAACCCCTTAGACTCTAAAAATAGATTGAAAAATGTCAAAGATTGGTATAATCCACGTAAAATCGCAGGAAAAAATTTGTAGAAAATATGGAGATAGCTTTCAAGAGGATCAAAGGATAACGGAAGCTAGCATTGAAGTAAAGTTATATTTACAAGAATTTGCTAGACTTACAGAAGCAAATGGAAAATCTCGGGCATAGAACGAGAACAGTGGATGACTTAGTAAGAGAACAAGTGCTGACTATCAGTATGCCGTTTGTAGTCATGCCTCATATAGTGTATGATCTCAGCGATGAGTTGAATTGTGGACAAAGTTTTGGAAAATTTAAGATATGTTAGTTTGCAAATTTATGAAAGGTTCTTGTTCTTGAGCTCGATCTAAGTTCAGATATTGAAAATGAAAGTTTTAAAAGAGCTTATGCAGCAATCTCAAATGCCATATTCTCCAGCTTTTCATCAATTTCTTTCATTCTACACAGATTGAAACCAGAAAACGCCATTACAAAAAAAGGCAAAAGACCACCAAAAATAAAAGAACTGAAGATATCGAAAACACATGGATTCTCTTACCTGTGGAAATCTGTGAACATAAATTCACCTGGCTGAATTGGCAAGAGCTGGTTATTCTTAGTATGACGTCATACAGTATGCGGGACATGGTTGCATCCTACATATGGAGTTCCAGGGGTACTGGTATCATTGTTCCAAAAATAAACTCTGCTGTATATGGAAATAAACTTTTATCTATCCGGGAAAAGTATCAACAACATCATAAATGTTTAGGTATGTATATTTAATTGTTACATGTGTTCATCCTTCAGTTGTCTTTTTAGAATAGTCTTTGGTCAGTAAAGATGATAAAAACTATTTGCATGGAATGGGAGAAAATAGTTAAACAGGAGGGTATCATATGATATTCAAGAAATGTATTCAGTTCTGTGCAAGGATGTGAGTGATAATTTACTTACTTCAACAAACTGCAAGTAAAGTGAAGATCTTCAGTACTCTAGAGGTTTACTATCAGTAATCCAAAACGTTTCCATTAGTACTCTTGAGGGGTACCATCAGCATTCAAGTAGGATAGTGATATACCATCATTGTTTCCTCTAGTAGTCGGTGGCGTTCCGTTAGTTCAGAGACAAGGTCATCTTCGGCTACGGCCAAGTTTCATATCAAACTAATATTATATTAAGACTCAAAAATAATGCAAGGTTGATTTTTTTTCGAATGTCTACTGACTCTATCTTCTAAAAACTTTAGAAATTGTCAAAGTCAATTTTTGCGGACTGGTGTTAGGTACTTCATCTAAAACAAGACAATAAGGGATCGATAAAACAATTGCACTCTATTAGTGCAAAGTTTCCCAACACTATTTATCAAGTTAAAAAGAGGCAGTTTTGGGAACAAACCCATCCTTACATTATCAACAAAAACAGATTTTTTCAATGAGCATCTAAAGTGGTTGAGTGCTGTTGGAAGTATTTCTCCCACTGTGATTCCTCTAGCTTTGAATACAGTTCTATGCTCTTACGCTTGCCATGGAGCAATTAGATTTGGCAGTTGCCTTAAATAAAAAGAGTGCAAAGCAATCAGAATTTTGCTTTCTGATTGTAAGCTGTCTTTCCAATGTGCACATGGAAGACCAAGGATGGTGCCTTTGGTGCAACTGAACTCTACGAAAGCTACGAGTGCCAAGGAAGAAAAGCCAAGACTTTGGAAACTAAAAAATGATGATCCTGTACCGATTTTCAACAACTTAGACATCCTAATCCTCCAACTGTCGGTCAATTCAAAATGCAAACGAAAACATGGTTTTTCGACAAAATATTTACTTCTTCCTGTGTCCAAAACGATTTCACAGAGAGTGGCCAGATTTAAAGTAACAACTAAGAGATAACGCATTTATTTGTCGTAAAATTAAGTTTCACGCATTAATGAAAGTTAAAACAAAGATTAATGTCCTCTCTGAAAGTGTACCTAAATGAACAGCACATGATGTATCCGAAATAGACATGCAGAAAAATATAACATTTAAATCATCATTTTTCTGTACTGGGTTTCAGAAGGGGGTGTCCTTGAAACGGAACTCATTTTAAATTTGTTGTAATAAATGATCGTAAAACAATGGAGTGAATCATACAAATAACAAATACGTTGTACGAAAATTGATGAAATGTTTGGTCAGAAATTATAAACACATGTTTTTGATAAATAATACTGCTGATAGTCGACCAACATTCTGCTCACGAGAGAATAAAGCTTGAGAGACTTCAAAACGAGCTTCTCGATGCATTGAAAGACGGCTTGAATCAAGAAAATATAACGCCCATGTTTCTAAGGTCATTTGTCTCGATAACACTCATGTTATCAGACAAAACATCCATTAGAAATCGTCAAAGTCAATTTTTGCAGACTGGTGTTAGGTACTTCATCCAAAACAAGACAATAACGGATCGATATAACAATTGCACTCTGTTAGTGCAAAGTTTGTCATCGCTATTTGTAAAGTTAAATGGAGACGGTTTGGGGTACAAACCCATCCTTACATTATCAACAAAAACAGATTTTTTCAACGAGCATCTAAAGTGGTTGAGTGGAATAATTTCTCTCACTGTGATTCCTCTAGCTTTCAATACAGTTCTATGCTGTCTCGCTTGCCATGAAGCAATTAGATTTGGCAATTGTCTTAACTAACAAGAGTGCAAAGCAATCATAACCATGCTTTCTGCTTGTAAGCTGCCTTTCCAATGTGCACATGGAAGAACAACGATGGTGCCTTTGGTGAAACTGAACTCTACGAAAGCTACGAGTGCCAAGAAAGAAAAGCCAAGACTCTGGATACTAAAAAATGATGATCCTGTACCAATTTTCAACAAATTAGACATCCTCATCCTCCAACTGTCAGTCAATTCAAAATGCAAACGAAAACATGGTTTTTCGATAAAATATTTACTTCTTCCCGTGTCCAAAACGATTTCACAGAGAGTGGCCAGATTTAAAGTAACAACTAAGAGATAACGCATTTATTTGTCGTAACATTAAGTTTCACGCATTAATGAAAGTTACAACAAAGATTCATGTCCTCTCTTAAAGTGTACCTAAATGAACAGCACATGATGTATCCGAAATAGACATGCAGAAAAATATAACATTTAAATTATTATTTTTCTGTACTGGGTTTCAGAAGGGGGAGTCCTTGAAACGGAACTCATTTTAAATTTGTTGTAATAAATGATCGTAAAACAATGGAGTGAATCATACAAATAACAAATACGTTGTACGAAAATTGATGAAATGTTTGGTCAGAAATTATAATCACACGTTTTTGATAAATAATACTGCTGATAGTCGACCAACATGCTGCTCACGAGAGAATAAAACTTTAGAGACTTCAAAACGAGCTTCTCGATGCATTGAAAGACGGCTTGAATCAAGAAAATATAACGCCCATGTTTCTAAGGTCATTTGTCTCCATAACACTCATGTTATCAGGCAAAACATCCATTAGAAATCGTCAAAGTCAATTTTTGCAGACTGGTGTTAGGTACTTCATCTAAAACAAGACAATAAGGGATCGATATAAGAATAGCACTCTGTTAGTGCAAAGTTTGTCATCGCTATTTGTAAAGTTAAATAGAGACGGTTTCGGGTATAAACCCATCCTTACATTATCAACAAAAACAGATTTTTTCAACGAGCATCTAAAGTGGTTGAGTGCTGTTGGAAGTATTTCTCCCACTGTAATTCCTCTAGCTTTCAATACAGTACTATGCTCTCACGCTTGCCATGAAGCAATTAGATTTGGCAATTGTCTTACCTAACAAGAGTGCAAAGCAATCATAAGTATGCTTGCTGATTGTAAGCTGCCTTTCCAATGTGCACATGGAAGACCAACGATGGTGCCTTTGGTGAAACTGAACTTTACGAACCTACGAGTGCCAAGAAAGAAAAGCTAAAACTTTGGAAACTAAAAAAACGAGGATCCTGTACCAATTTTCAACAAATTAGACATCTTCATCCTCCATCTGTCAGTCAATTCAAAATGGAAACGAAAACATGGTTTTTCGACAAAATATTTACTCCTTCCCGTGTCCAAAACGATTTCACAGAGAGTGGCCAGATTTAAAGTAACAACTAAGAGATAACGCATTTATTTGTCGTAACATTAAGTTTCACGCATTAATGAAAGTTACAACAAAAATTCATGTCCTCTCTGAAAGTGTACCTAAATGAACAGCACATGATGTATCCGAAATAGACATGCAGAAAAATATAACATTAAAATTATCATTTTTCTGTACTGGGTTTCAGTAGGGGGCGTCCTTGACACGGAACTCATTTTAAATTTGTTGTAATAAATGATCGTAAAACAATGGAGTCAATCATACAAATAACAAATACGTTGTACGAAAATTGATGAAATGTTTGGTCAGAAATTATAAACACACGTTTTTGATAAATAATACTGCTGATGGTCGACCAACATGCTGCTCACGAGAGAATAAAGCTTGAGAGACTTCAAAACGAGCTTCTCGATGCATTGAAAGACGGCTTGAATCAAGAAAATATAACGCCCATGTTTCTAAGGTCATTTGTCTCGATAACACTCATGTTATCAGGCAAAACATCCATTAGAAATCGTCAAAGTCAATTTTTGCAGACTGGTGTTAGGTACTTCATCCAAAACAAGACAATAAGGGATCGATATAAGAATAGCACTCTGTTAGTGCAAAGTTTGTCATCGCTATTTGTAAAGTTAGATAGAGACGGTTTCGGGTACAAACCCATCCTTACATTATCAACAAAAACAGATTTTTTCAACGAGCATCTAAAGTGGTTGAGTGCTGTTGGAAGTATTTCTCCCACTGTGATTCCTCTAGCTTTCAATACAGTACTATGCTCTCACGCTTGCCATGAAGCAATTAAATTTGGCAATTGTCTTACCTAACAAGAGTGCAAAGCAATCATAAGTATGCTTTCTGATTGTAAGCTGCCTTTCCAATGTGCACATGGAAGACCAACGATGGTGCCTTTGGTGAAACTGAACTCTACAAAAGCTACGAGTGCCAAGGAAGAAAAGCCAAGACTTTGGAAACTAAAAAATGATGATCCTGTACCGATTTTCAACAAATTAGACATCCTAATCCTCCAACTGTCAGTCAATTCAAAATGCAAACGAAAACATGGTTTTTCGACAAAATATTTACTTCTTTCCGTGTCCAAAACGATTTCACAGAGAGTGGCCAGATTTTAAGTAACAACTACGAGATAACGCATTTATTTTTCGTAACATTAAGTTTCACGCTATTATGAAAGTTACAACAAAGATTCATGTCCTATCTGAAAGTGTACCTAAATGAACAGCACATGATGTATTCGAAATAGACATGCTGAAAAGTATAACATTTAAATTATCATTTTTCTGTACTGGGTTTCAGAAGGGGGCGTCCTTGAAACGGAACTCATTTTAAATTTGTTGTAATCAATGATCGTAAAACAATGGAGTGAATCATACAAATAACAAATACGTTGTACGAAAATGGATGAAATGTTTGGTCAGAAATTATAAACACATATTTTTGATAAATAATACTGCTAATAGTCGACCAACATTCTGCTGACGAGAGAATAAAGCTTGAGAGACTTCAAAACGAGCTTCTCGATGCATTGAAAGACGGCTGAAATCAAGAAAATATAACGCCCATGTTTCTAAGGTCATTTGTCTCGATAACACTCATGTTATCAGGCAAAACATCCATTAGAAATCGTCAAAGTCAATTTTTGCAGACTGGTGTTAGGTACTTCATCCAAAACAAGACAATAAGGGATCGATATAAGAATAGCACTCTGTTAGTGCAAAGTTTGTCATCGCTATTTGTAAAGTTAAATAGAGACGGTTTCGGGTACAAACCCATCCTTACATTATCAACAAAAACAGATTTTTTCAACGAGCATCTAAAGTGGTTGAGTGCTGTTGGAAGTATTTCTCCCACTGTGATTCCTCTAGCTTTCAATACAGTACTATGCTCTCATGCTTGCCATGAAGCAATTAGATTTGGCAATTGTCTTACCTAACAGGAGTGCAAAGCAATCATAAGTATGCTTTTTGATTGTAAGCTGCCTTTCCAATGCGCACATGGAAGACCAACGATGGTGCCTTTGGTGCAACTGAACTCTACGAAAGCTACGAGTGCCAAGAAAGAAAAGCTAAAACTTTGGAAACTAAAAAAACGATGATCCTGTACCAATTTTCAACAAATTAGACATCTTCATCCTCCATCTGTCAGTCAATTCAAAATGGAAACGAAAACATGGTTTTTCGACAAAATATTTACTCCTTCCCGTGTCCAAAACGATTTCACAGAGAGTGGCCAGATTTTAAGTAACAACTAAGAGATAACGCATTTATTTGTCGTAACATTAAGTTTCACGCATTAATGAAAGTTACAACAAAAATTCATGTCCTCTCTGAAAGTGTACCTAAATGAACAGCACATGATGTATCCGAAATAGACATGCAGAAAAATATAACATTTAAATTATCATTTTTCTGTACTGGGTTTCAGAAGGGGGCGTCCTTGAAACGGAACTCATTTTAAATTTGTTGTAATAAATGATCGTAAAACAATGGAGTGAATCATACAAATAACAAATACGTTGTACGAAAATGGATGAAATGTTTGGTCAGAAATTATAAACACATATTTTTGATAAATAATACTGCTAATAGTCGACCAACATTCTGCTGACGAGAGAATAAAGCTTGAGAGACTTCAAAACGAGCTTCTCGATGCATTGAAAGACGGCTGAAATCAAGAAAATATAACGCCCATGTTTCTAAGGTCATTTGTCTCGATAACACTCATGTTATCAGGCAAAACATCCATTAGAAATCGTCAAAGTCAATTTTTGCAGACTGGTGTTAGGTACTTCATCCAAAACAAGACAATAAGGGATCGATATAAGAATAGCACTCTGTTAGTGCAAAGTTTGTCATCGCTATTTGTAAAGTTAAATAGAGACGGTTTCGGGTACAAACCCATCCTTACATTATCAACAAAAACAGATTTTTTCAACGAGCATCTAAAGTGGTTGAGTGCTGTTGGAAGTATTTCTCCCACTGTGATTCCTCTAGCTTTCAATACAGTACTATGCTCTCATGCTTGCCATGAAGCAATTAGATTTGGCAATTGTCTTACCTAACAGGAGTGCAAAGCAATCATAAGTATGCTTTCTGATTGTAAGCTGCCTTTCCAATGCGCACATGGAAGACCAACGATGGTGCCTTTGGTGCAACTGAACTCTACGAAAGCTACGAGTGCCAAGAAAGAAAAGCTAAAACTTTGGAAACTAAAAAAACGATGATCCTGTACCAATTTTCAACAAATTAGACATCTTCATCCTCCATCTGTCAGTCAATTCAAAATGGAAACGAAAACATGATTTTTCGACAAAATATTTACTCCTTCCCGTGTCCAAAACGATTTCACAGAGAGTGGCCAGATTTTAAGTAACAACTAAAAGATAACGCATTTATTTGTCGTAACATTAAGTTTCACGCATTAATGAAAGTTACAACAAAAATTCATGTCCTCTCTGAAAGTGTACCTAAATGAACAGCACATGATGTATCCGAAATAGACATGCAGAAAAATATAACATTTAAATTATCATTTTTCTGTACTGGGTTTCAGAAGGGGGCGTCCTTGAAACGGAACTCATTTTAAATTTGTTGTAATAAATGATCGTAAAACAATGGAGTGAATCATACAAATAACAAATACGTTGTACGAAAATTGATGAAATGTTTGGTCAGAAATTATAAACACACGTTTTTGATAAATAATACTGCTGATAGTCGACCAACATGCTGCTCACGAGAGAATAATGCTTGAGAGACTTCAAAACGAGCTTCTCGATGCATTGAAAGACGGCTTGAATCAAGAAAATATAACGCCCATGTTTCTTAGGTCATTTGTCTCGATAACACTCAAGTTATCAGGCAAAACATCCATTAGAAATCGTCAAAGTCAATTTTTGCGGACTGGTGTTAGGTACTTCATCCAAAACAAGACAATAGGGATCGATTTAACAATTGCACTCTGTTAGTGCAAAGTTTGTCATCGCTATTTGTAAAGTTAAATAGAGACGGTTTCGGGTACAAACCCATCCTTACATTGTCAACAAAAAGAGATTTTTTCAACGAGTATCTAAAGTGGTTGAGTGCTGTTGGAAGTATTTCTCCCACTGTGATTCCTCTAGCTTTCAATACAGTTCTATGCTGTCTCGCTTGCCATGAAGCAATTAGATTTGGCAATTGTCTTAACTAACAAGAGTGCAAAGCAATCATAACTATGCTTTCTGCTTGTAAGCTGCCTTTCCAATGTGCACATGGAAGAACAACGATGGTGCCTTTGGTGAAACTGAACTCTTCAAAAGCTACGAGTGCCAAGGAAGAAAAGCCAAGACTTTGGAAACTAAAAAATGATGATCCTGTACCGATTTTCAACAAATTAGACATCCTAATCCTCCAACTGTCAGTCAATTCAAAATGCAAACGAAAACATGGTTTTTTGACAAAATATTTACTTCTTTCCGTGTCCAAAACGATTTCACAGAGAGTGGCCAGATTTTAAGTAACAACTACGAGATAACGCATTTATTTTTCGTAACATTAAGTTTCACGCTATTATGAAAGTTACAACAAAGATTCATGTCCTCTCTGAAAGTGTACCTAAATGAACAGCACATGATGTATTCGAAATAGACATGCAGAAAAGTATAACATTTAAATTATCATTTTTCTGTACTGGGTTTCAGAAGGGGGCGTCCTTGAAACGGAACTCATTTTAAATTTGTTGTAATAAATGATCGTAAAACAATGGAGTGAATCATACAAATAACAAATACGTTGTACGAAAATGGATGAAATGTTTGGTCAGAAATTATAAACACATGTTTTTGATGAATAATACTGCTAATAGTCGACCAACATTCTGCTGACGAGAGAATAAAGCTTGAGAGACTTCAAAACGAGCTTCTCGATGCATTGAAAGACGGCTCGAAAAAGAAAATATAACGCCCATGTTTCTAAGGTCATTTGTCTCGATAACACTCAAGTTATCAGGCAAAACATCCATTAGAAATCGTCAAAGTCAATTTTTGCGGACTGGTGTTAGGTACTTCATCCAAAACAAGACAAAAAGGGATCGGTATAACAATTGCACTCTGTTAGTGCAAAGTTTGTCATCGCTATTTGTTAAGTTAAATAGAGACGGTTTTGGGTACAAACCCATCCTTACATTATCAACAAAAACAGATTTTTTCAACGAGCATCTAAAGTGGTTGAGTGCTGTTGGAAGTATTTCTCCCACTGTGATTGCTCTAGCTTTCAATATAGTACTATGCTCTCACGCTTGCCATGAAGCAATTAGATTTGGCAATTGTCTTACCTAACAAGAGTGCAAAGCAATCATAAGTATGCTTTCTGATTGTAAGCTGCCTTTCCAATGTGCACATGGAAGACCAACGATGGTGCCTTTGGTGAAACTGAACTCTACAAAAGCTACGAGTGCCAAGGAAGAAAAGCCAAGACTTTGGAAACTAAAAAATGATGATCCTGTACCGATTTTCAAGAAATTAGACATCCTAATCCTCCAACTGTCAGTCAATTCAAAATGCAAACGAAAACATGGTTTTTCGACAAAATATTTACTTCTTTCCGTGTCCAAAACGATTTCACAGAGGGTGGCCAGATTTTAAGTAACAACTACGAGATAACGCATTTATTTTTCGTAACATTAAGTTTCACGCTATTATGAAAGTTACAACAAAGATTCATGTCCTCTCTGAAAGTGTACCTAAATGAACAGCACATGATGTATTTGAAATAGACATGCAGAAAAGTATAACATTTAAATTATCATTTTTCTTTACTGGGTTTCAGAAGGGGGCGTCCTTGAAACGGAACTCATTTTAAATTTGTTGTAATAAATGATCGTAAAACAATGGAGTGAATCATACAAATAACAAATACGTTGTACGAAAATTGATGAAATGTTTGGTCAGAAATTATAAACACACGTTTTTGATGAATAATACTGCTAATAGTCGACCAACATTCTGCTGACGAGAGAATAAAGCTTGAGAGACTTCAAAACGAGCTTCTCGATGCATTGAAAGACGGCTCGAAAAAGAAAATATAACGCCCATGTTTCTAAGGTCATTTGTCTCGATAACACTCAAGTTATCAGGCAAAACATCCATTAGAAATCGTCAAAGTCAATTTTTGCGGACTGGTGTTAGGTACTTCATCCAAAACAAGACAAAAAGGGATCGGTATAACAATTGCACTCTGTTAGTGCAAAGTTTGTCATCGCTATTTGTTAAGTTAAATAGAGACGGTTTCGGGTACAAACCCATCCTTACATTATCAACAAAAACAGATTTTTTCAACGAGCATCTAAAGTGGTTGAGTGCTGTTTGAAGTATTTCTCCCACTGTGATTGCTCTAGCTTTCAATATAGTACTATGCTCTCACGCTTGCCATGAAGCAATTAGATTTGGCAATTGTCTTACCTAACAAGCCTGCAAAGCAATCATAAGTATGCTTTGTGATTGTAAGCTGCCTTTCCAATGTGCACATGGAAGACCAATGATGGTGCCTTTGGTGAAACTGAACTCTACGAAAGCTACGAGTGCCAAGGAAGAAAAGCCAAGACTTTGGAAACTAAAAAATGATGATCCTGTACCGATTTTCAACAAATTAGACATCCTAATCCTCCAACTGTCAGTCAATTCAAAATGCAAACGAAAACATGGTTTTTCGACAAAATATTTACTTCTTTCCGTGTCCAAAACGATTTCACAGAGAGTGGCCAGATTTTAAGTAACAACTACGAGATAACGCATTTATTTTTCGTAACATTAAGTTTCACGCTATTATGAAAGTTTCAACAAAGATTCATGTCCTCTCTGAAAGTGTACCTAAATGAACAGCACATGATGTATTCGAAATAGACATGCAGAAAAGTATAACATTTAAATTATCATTTTTCTGTACTGGGTTTCAGAAGGGGGCGTCCTTGAAACGGAACTCATTTTAAATTTGTTGTAATAAATGATCGTAAAACAATGGAGTGAATCATACAAATAACAAATACGTTGTACGAAAATTGATGAAATGTTTGGTCAGAAATTATAAACACATGTTTTTTGATGAATAATACTGCTAATAGTCGACCAACATTCTGCTGACGAGAGAATAAAGCTTGAGAGACTTCAAAACGAGCATCTCGATGCATTGAAAGACGGCTCGAAAAAGAAAATATAACGCCCATGTTTCTAAGGTCATTTGTCTCGATAACACTCAAGTTATCAGGCAAAACATCCATTAGAAATCGTCAAAGTCAATTTTTGCGGACTGGTGTTAGGTACTTCATCCAAAACAACACAAAAAGGGATTGGTATAACAATTGCACTCTGTTAGTGCAAAGTTTGTCATCGCTATTTGTTAAGTTAAATAGAGACGGTTTCGGGTACAAACCCATCCTTACATTATCAACAAAAACAGATTTTTTCAACGAGCATCTAAAGTGGTTGAGTGCTGTTGGAAGTATTTTTCCCACTGTGATTGCTCTAGCTTTCAATATAGTACTATGCTCTCACGCTTGCCATGAAGCAATTAGATTTGGCAATTGTCTTACCTAACAAGAGTGCAAAGCAATCATAAGTATGCTTTCTGATTGTAAGCTGCCTTTCCAATGTGCACATGGAAGACCAACGATGGTGCCTTTGGTGAAACTGAACTCTACAAAAGCTACGAGTGCCAAGGAAGAAAAGCCAAGACTTTGGAAACTAAAAAATGATGATCCTGTACCGATTTTCAACAAATTAGACATCCTAATCCTCCAACTGTCAGTCAATTCAAAATGCAAACGAAAACATGGTTTTTCGACAAAATATTTACTTCTTTCCGTGTCCAAAACGATTTCACAGAGAGTGGCCAGATTTTAAGTAACAACTAAGAGATAACGCATTTATTTGTCGTAACATTAAGTTTCATGCATTAATGAAAGTTGCAACAAAGATTCATGTCCTCTCTGAAAGTGTACCTAAACGTACAGCACATGATGTACCCGAAATAGACATGCAGAAAAATATAACATTTAGATTATCATTTTTCTCTAGTGGGTTTCGGAAGAAGGCGTCCTTGAAACGGAACTCATTTTAAATTTGTTGTAATAAATATTCGTAAAACAATGGAGTGAATCATACAAATAACAAATACGTTGTACGAAAATTGATGAAATGTTTGGTCAGAAATTATAAACAAACGTCTTTGATAAATAATACTGCTGATAGTCGACCAACATGCTGCTCATGAGAGAATAGAGCTTGAAAGACTTCAAAACGAGCTTCTCGATGCATTGAAAGACGGCTTGAATCAAGAAAATATAACGCCCATGTTTCTAAGGTCATTTGTCTCGAAAACACTCATGTTATCAGGCAAAACATCCATTAGAAATCGTCAAAGTCAATTTTTGCGGACTGGTGTTAGGTACTTCATCCAAAACAAGACAATAAGGGATCGATAAAACAATTGCACTCTGTTAGTGCAAAGTTTGTCATCGCTATTTATTAAGTTAAATAGAGACGGTTTCGGGTACAAACCCATCCTTACATTATCAACAAAAACAGATTTTTTCAACGAGCATCTAAAGTGGTTGAGTGCTGTTGGAAGTATTTCTCCCACTGTGATTGCTCTAGCTTTCAATACAGTACTATGCTCTCACGCTTGCCATGAAGCAATTAGATTTGGCAATTGTCTTACCTAACAAGAGTGCAAAGCAATCATAAGTATGCTTTGTGATTGTAAGCTGCCTTTCCAATGTGCACATGGAAGACCAACGATGGTGCCTTTGGTGAAACTGAACTCTACGAAAGCTACGAGTGCCAAGAAAGAAAAGCTAAAACTTTGGAAACTAAAAAAACGATGATCCTGTACCAATTTTCAACAAATTAGACATCTTCATCCTCCAACTGTCAGTCAATTCAAAATGCAAATGAAAACATGGTTTTTCGACAAAATATTTACTTCTTCCAGTGTCCAAAACGATTTCACAGAGAGTGGCCAGATTTTAAGTAACAACTAAAAGATAACGCATTTATTTGTCGTAACATTTAGTTTCACGCTATTATGAAAGTTACAACAAAGATTCATGTCCTCTCTGAAAGTGTACCTAAATGAACAGCACGGGATGTATTCGAAATAGACATGCAGAAAAGTATAACATTTAAATTATCATTTTTCTGTACTGGGTTTCAGAAGGGGGCGTCCTTGAAACGGAACTCATTTTAAATTTGTTGTAATAAATGATCGTAAAACAATGGAGTGAATCATACAAATAACAAATACGTTGTACGAAAATTGATGAAATGTTTGGTCATAAATTATAAACACATGTTTTTGATGAATAATACTGCTAATAGTCGACCAACATTCTGCTGACGAGAGAATAAAGCTTGAGAGACTTCAAAACGAGCTTCTCGATGCATTGAAAGACGGCTCGAAAAAGAAAATATAACGCCCATGTTTCTAAGGTCATTTGTCTCGATAACACTCAAGTTATCAGGCAAAACATCCATTAGAAATCGTCAAAGTCAATTTTTGCGGACTGGTGTTAGGTACTTCATCCAAAACAAGACAAAAAGGGATCGGTATAACAATTGCACTCTGTTAGTGCAAAGTTTGTCATCGCTATTTGTTAAGTTAAATAGAGACGGTTTCGGGTACAAACCCATCCTTACATTATCAACAAAAACAGATTTTTTCAACGAGCATCTAAAGTTGTTGAGTGCTGTTGGAAGTATTTCTCCCACTGTGATTGCTCTAGGTTTCAATACAGTTCTATGCTGTCACGCTTGCCATGAAGCAATTAGATTTGGCAATTGTCTTAACTAACAAGAGTGCAAAGCAATCATAACTATGCTTTTTGCTTGTAAGCTGCCTTTCCAATGTGCACATGGAAGAACAACGATGGTGCCTTTGGTGAAACTGAACTCTACGAAAGCTACGAGTGCCAAGGAAGAAAAGCCAAGACTTTGGATACTAAAAAATGATGATCCTGTACCAATTTTCAACAAATTAGACATCCTCATCCTCCAACTGTCAGTCAATTCAAAATGCAAACGAAAACATGGTTTTTCTATAAAATATTTACTTCTTCCCGTGTCCAAAACGATTTCACAGAGAGCGGCCAGATTTAAAGTAACAACTAAGAGATAACGCATTTATTTGTCGTAACATTAAGTTTCACGCATTAATGAAAGTTACAACAAAGATTCATGTCCTCTCTGAAAGTGTACCTAAATGAACAGCACATGATGTATCCGAAATAGACATGCAGAAAAATATAACATTTAAATTATCATTTTTCTGTACTGGGTTTCAGAAGGGGGCGTCCTTGAAACAGAACTCATTTTAAATTTGTTGCAATAAATGATCGTAAAACAATGGAGTGAATCATACAAATAACAAATACGTTGTACGAAAATTGATGAAATGTTTGGTCAGAAATTATAAACACATGTTTTTGAAAAATAATACTGCTGATAGTCGACCAACATGCTGCTCACGAGAGAATAAAGCTTGAGAGACTTGAAAACGAGCTTCTCGATGCATTGAAAGACGGCTTGAATCAAGAAAATATAACGCCCATGTTTCTAAGGTCATTTGTCTCGATAACACTCATGTTATCAGGCAAAACATCCATTAGAAATCGTCAAAAACAATTTTTGCAGACTGGTGTTAGGTACTTCATCCAAAAGAAGACAAAAAGGGATCGATACAACAATTGCACTCTGTTAGTGCAAAGTTTGTCATCGCTATTTGTAAAGTTAAATAGAGACAGTTTCGGGTTCAAACCCATCCTTACATTATCAACAAAAACAGATTTTTCAACGAGCATCTAAAGTGGTTGAGTGCTGTTGGAAGTATTTCTCCCACTGTGATTCCTCTAGCTTTCAATACAGTTCTATGCTCTAACGCTTGCCATGAAGCAATTAGATTTGGCAATTGTCTTACCTAACAAGAATGCAAAGCAATCATAACTATGCTTTCTGATTGTGAGCTGCCTTTCAAATGTGCACATGGAAGACCAAGGATGGTGCCTTTGGTGCAACTGAACTCTACGCAAGCTGCGAGTGCCAAGGAAGAAAAGCCAAGACTTTGGAAACTAAAAAACCATGATCCTGTACCAATTTTCAAAAAAATTAGACATCCTCATCCTCCAATTGTCAGTCAATTCAAAATGCAAACAAAAACATGGTTTTTCGATAAAATATTTACTTCTTCCGTGTCCAAAACGATTTCACAGAGAGTGGCCAGATTTCAAGTAACAACTAAGAGAAAACATATTTATTGGTCGTAACATTAAGTTTCACGGATTAATGAAAGTTACAACAAAGATTCATGTCCTGTCTGAAAGTGTACCTAAATATACAGCACATGACGTACTCGAAATAGACATGCAGAAAAATATAACATTTAAATTATCATTATTCTGTACTGGGTTTCAGAAGGAGGCGTCCTTGAAACGGAACTCATTTTATATTTGTTGTAATAAATGATCGTAAAACAATGGAGTGAATCATACAAATAACAAATACGTTGTACGAAAATTGATGAAATGTTTGGTCAGAAATTATAAACACACGTTTTTGATGAATAATATTGCTGATAGTCGACCAACATGCTGCTCACGAGAGAATAAAGCTTGAGAGACTTCAAAACGAGCTTCTCGATGCATTGAAAGACGGCTTCAATCAAGAAAATATAATGCCCATGTTTCTAAGGTCATTGGTCTCGATAACACTCAAGTTATCAGGCAAAACATCCATTAGAAATCGTCAAAGTCAATTTTTGCGGACTGGTGTTAGGTACTTCATCCAAAACAAGACAAAAAGGGATCGGTATAACAATTGCACTCTGTTAGTGCAAAGTTTGTCATCGCTATTTGTAAAGTTAATAGAGACGGTTTCGGGTACAAACCCATCCTTTCATTATCAACAAAAACAGATTTTTTCAACGAGCATCTAAAGTGGTTGAGTGCTGTTGGAATAATTTCTCTCACTGTGATTCTTCTAGCTTTCAATAAAGTTCTATGCTCTCACGCTTGCCATGAAGCAATTAGATTTGGCAATTGTCTTAGCTAACAAGAGTGCAAAGCAATCATAACTATGCTTTCTGATTGTAAGCTGCCTTTCCAATGTGCACATGGAAGACCAACGATGATGCCTTTGGTGAAACTGAGCTCTACGAAAGCTACGAGTGCCAAGGAAGAAAAGCCAAGACTTTGGAAACTAAAAAATGATGATCCTGTACCGATTTTCAACAAATTAGACATCCTAATCCTCAAACTGTCATTCAATTCAAAATGCAAACGAAAACATGGTTTTTCGACACAATACTTACTTCTTCCCGTGTCCAAAACGATTTCACAGAGAGTGGCCAGACTTTAAGTAACAACCACAAAATAACGCATTTATTTTTCGTAACATTAACTTTCACGCAATTATGAAAGTTACAACAAAGATTCATGTCCTCTCTGAAAGTGTACCTAAATGAACAGCACATGATGTATCCGAAATAGAAATGCAGAAAAGTATAACATTTAAATTATCATTTTTCTGTACTGAGTTTCGGAAGGAGGCGTCCTGGAAACGGAACTCATTTTAAATTTGTTGTAATAAATGATCGTAAAACAATGGAGTGAATCATACAAATAACTAATATGTTGTACGAAAGTTTATGAAATTTGTTGGTCAGAAATTATAAACACAAGTTTTGGATAAATAATACTGCTGATAGTCGACCAACATACTGCTCACGGGAGAATAAAGCTTCAGAGACTTTAAAACGAGCTTCTCGATGCATTGAAAGAGGGCTTGAATCAAGAAAATATAACGCCAATGTTTCTAAGGTCATTTGTCTCGATAACACTCATGTTATGAGGCAAAACATCCATTAGAAATCGTCAAAGTCAATTATTGCGGACTGGTGTTAGGTACTTCATCAAAAACAAGACAATAAGGGATCGATATAACAATTGCACTCTGTTAGTGCAAAGTTTGTCATCGCTATTTGTAAAGTTAAATAGAGACGGTTTCGGGTACAAACCCATCCTTCCATTATCAACAAAAAGAGATTTTTTCAACGAGCATCTAAAGTGGTTGAATGCTGTTGGAAGTATTTCTTCACCTCTGATTCCTATACCTTTGAACACAGTTCTAAGCTATTACGCTTGCCATGGAGCAATTAGATTTGGCAGTTGCCTTAAATAAAAAGAGTGCAAAGCAATCATAACTTTGCTTTCTGATTGTAACCTGCCTTTCAAATGTGCACATGGAAGACCAAGGATGGTGCCTTTGGTGCAACTGAACTCTACGAAAGCTGCGAGTGCCAAGGAAGAAAAGCCAAGACTTTGGAAACTAAAAAACAATGATCCTGTACCAATTTTCAAAAAAATTAGACATCCTCATCCTCAAACTGTCAGTCAATTCAAAATGCAAACAAAAACATGGTTTTTCGATAAAATATTTACTTCTTCCCGTGTCCAAAACGATTTCACAGAGAGTGGCCAGATTTAAAGTAACAACTAAGAGATAACGCATTTATTTGTCGTAACATTAAGTTTCACGCATTAATGAAAGTTACAACAAAGATTCATGTCCTCTCTGAAAGTGTACCAAAATATACAGCACATGACGTACCCGAAATAGACATGCAGAAGAATATAACATTCAAATTATCATTATTCTGTACTGGGTTTTGGAAGGAGGCATCCTTGAAACGGAACTCATTTTAAATTTGTTGTAATAAATGATCGTAAAACAATGGAGTGAATCATACAAATAACAAATACGTTGTACGAAAATTGATGAAATGTTTGGTCAGAAATTATAAACACAAGTTTTGGATAAATAATACTGCTGATAGTCGACCAACATGCTGCTCATGAGAGAATAAAGCTTCAGAGACTTCAAAACGAGCTTCTCGATGCATTGAAAGAAGGCATGAATCAGGAAAATATGACGCCCAACTTTCTAAGGTCATTTGTCTCGATAACACTCATGTTATCAGGCAAAACATCCATTAGAAATCGTCAAAGTCAATTTTTGCGGACTGGTGTTAGGTACTTCATCCAAAACAAGACAATAAGGGATCGATATAACAATAGCACTCTGTTAGTGCAAAGTTTGTCATCGCTATTTGTAAAGTTAAATAGAGACGGTTTCGGGTACAAACCCATCCTTACATTATCAACAAAAACAGATTTTTTCAACGAGCATCTAAAGTGGTTGAGTGCTGTTGGAAGTATTTCTAGCTTTCAATACAGTTCTATGCTCTCACCCTTGCCATGACGGAATTAGATTTGGCAATTGTCTCACCTAACAAGAGTGCAAAGCAATCATAACTATGCTTTCTGATTGTGAGCTGCCTTTCAAATGTGCACATGGAAGACCAAGGATGGTGCCTTTGGTGCAACTGAACTCTACGCAAGCTGCGAGTGCCAAGGAAGAAAAGCCAAGACTTTGGAAACTAAAAAACCATGATCCTGTACCAATTTTCAAAAAAATTAGACATCCTCATCCTCCAATTGTCAGTCAATTCAAAATGCAAACAAAAACATGGTTTTTCGATAAAATATTTACTACTTCCGTGTCCAAAACGATTTCACAGAGAGTGGCCAGATTTTAAGTAACAACTAAGAGAAAACGCATTTATTGGTCGTAACATTAAGTTCCACGGATTAATGAAAGTTACAACAAAGATTCATGTCCTGTCTGAAAGTGTACCTAAATATACAGCACATGACGTACCCGAAATAGACATGCAGAAAAATATAACATTTAAATTATCATTATTCTGTACTGGGTTTCGGAAGGAGGCGTCCTTGAAACGGAACTCATTTTAAATTTGTTGTAATAAATGATCGTAAAACAATGGAGTGAATCATACAAATAACAAATACGTTGTACGAAAATTGATGAAATGTTTGGTCAGAAATTATAAACACACGTTTTTGATGAATAATACTGCTGATAGTCGACCAACATGCTGCTCACGAGAGAATAAAGCTTGAGAGACTTCAAAACGAGCTTCTCGATGCATTGAAAGACGGCTCCAATCAAGAAAATATAATGCCCATGTTTCTAAGGTCATTGGTCTCGATAACACTCAAGTTATCAGGCAAAACATCCATTAGAAATCGTCAAAGTCAATTTTTGCGGACTTGTGTTAGGTACTTTATCCAAAACAAGACAATAACGGATCGATATAACAATTGCATTCTATTAAAGCAAAGTTTGTCATCGCTATTTGTAAAGTTAATAGAGACGGTTTCGGGTACAAACCCATCCTTTCATTATCAACAAAAACAGATTTTTTCAACGAGCATCTAAAGTGGTTGAGTGCTGTTGGAATAATTTCTCTCACTGTGATTCTTCTAGCTTTCAATAAAGTTCTATGCTCTCACGCTTGCCATGAAGCAATTAGATTTGGCAATTGTCTTAGCTAACAAGAGTGCAAAGCAATCATAACTATGCTTTCTGATTGTAAGCTGCCTTTCCAATGTGCACATGGAAGACCAACGATGATGCCTTTGGTGAAACTGAGCTCTACGAAAGCTACGAGTGCCAAGGAAGAAAAGCCAAGACTTTGGAAACTAAAAAATGATGATCCTGTACCGATTTTCAACAAATTAGACATCCTAATCCTCAAACTGTCAGTCAATTCAAAATGCAAACGAAAACATGGTTTTTCGACACAATACTTACTTCTTCCCGTGTCCAAAACGATTTCACAGAGAGTGGCCAGACTTTAAGTAACAACCACAAAATAACGCATTTATTTTTCGTAACATTAAGTTTCACGCAATTATGAAAGTTACAACAAAGATTCATGTCCTCTCTGAAAGTGTACCTAAATGAACAGCACATGATGTATCCGAAATAGAAATGCAGAAAAGTATAACATTTAAATTATCATTTTTCTGTACTGAGTTTCGGAAGGAGGCGTCCTGGAAACGGAACTCATTTTAAATTTGTTGTAATAAATGATCGTAAAACAATGGAGTGAATCATACAAATAACTAATACGTTGTACGAAAGTTTATGAAATTTGTTGGTCAGAAATTATAAACACAAGTTTTGGATAAATAATACTGCTGATAGTCGACCAACATGCTGCTCACGGGAGAATAAAGCTTCAGAGACTTTAAAACGAGCTTCTCGATGCATTGAAAGAGGGCTTGAATCAAGAAAATATAACGCCAATGTTTCTAAGGTCATTTGTCTCGATAACACTCATGTTATGAGGCAAAACATCCATTAGAAATCGTCAAAGTCAATTATTGCGGACTGGTGTTAGGTACTTCATCAAAAACAAGACAATAAGGGATCGATATAACAATTGCACTCTGTTAGTGCAAAGTTTGTCATCGCTATTTGTAAAGTTAAATAGAGACGGTTTCGGGTACAAACCCATCCTTCCATTATCAACAAAAAGAGATTTTTTCAACGAGCATCTAAAGTGGTTGAATGCTGTTGGAAGTATTTCTTCACTTCTGATTCCTCTACCTTTGAACACAGTTCTAAGCTATTACGCTTGCCATGGAGCAATTAGATTTGGCAGTTGCCTTAAATAAAAAGAGTGCAAAGCAATCATAACTTTGCTTTCTGATTGTAACCTGCCTTTCAAATGTGCACATGGAAGACCAAGGATGGTGCCTTTGGTGCAACTGAACTCTACGAAAGCTGCGAGTGCCAAGGAAGAAAAGCCAAGACTTTGGAAACTAAAAAACAATGATCCTGTACCAATTTTCAAAAAAATTAGACATCCTCATCCTCCAACTGTCAGTCAATTCAAAATGCAAACAAAAACATGGTTTTTGGATAAAATATTTACTTCTTTCGTGTCCAAAACGATTTCACAGAGAGTGGCCAGATTTTAAGTAACAACTAAGAGAAAACGCATTTATTTGTCGTAACATTAAGTTTCACGCATTAATGAAAGTTACAACAAAGATTCATGTCCTCTCTCAAAGTGTACCTAAATGTACAGCACATGATGTACCCGAAATAGACATGCAGAAAAATATAACATTTAAATTATCATTATTCTGTACTGGGTTTCGGAAGAAGGCGTCCTTGAAACGTAACTCATTTTAAATTTGTTGTAATGAATGATCGTAAAACAATGGAGTGAATCATACAAATAACAAATACGTTGTACGAAAATTGATGAAATGTTTGGTCAGAAATTGTAAACACACGTGTTTGATAAATAATACTGCTGATAGTCGACCAACATGCTGCTCACGAGAGAATAAAGCTTGAGAGCCTTAAAAACGAGCTTCTCGATGCATTGAAAGACGGCTTGAATCAAGAAAATTTAACGCCCATGTTTCTAAAGTCATTTGTCTCGATAACACTCATGTTATCAGGCAAAACATCCATTAGAAATCGTCAAAGTCAATTTTTGCAGACTGGTGTTAGGTACTTCATCCAGAACAAGACAATAAGGGATCGATATAACAATTGCACTCTGTTAGTGCAAAGTTTGTCATCGCTATTTGTAAAGTTAAATAGAGACGGTTTCGGGTACAAACCCATCCTTCCATTATCAACAAAAAGAGATTTTTTCAACGAGCATCTAAAGTGGTTGAATGCTGTTGGAAGTATTTCTTCACCTCTGATTCCTCTACCTTTGAACACAGTTCTAAGCTATTACGCTTGCCATGGAGCAATTAGATTTGGCAGTTGCCTTAAATAAAAAGAGTGCAAAGCAATCATAACTTTGCTTTCTGATTGTAACCTGCCTTTCAAATGTGCACATGGAAGACCAAGGATGGTGGCTTTGGTGCAACTGAACTCTACGAAAGCTGCGAGTGCCAAGGAAGAAAAGCCAAGACTTTGGAAACTAAAAAACAATGATCCTGTACCAATTTTCAAAAAAATTAGACATCCTCATCCTCCAACTGTCAGTCAATTCAAAATGCAAACAAAAACATGGTTTTTGGATAAAATATTTACTTCTTTCGTGTCCAAAACGATTTCACAGAGAGTGGCCAGATTTTAAGTAACAACTAAGAGAAAACGCATTTATTTGTCGTAACATTAAGTTTCACGCATCAATGAAAGTTACAACAAAGATTCATGTCCTCTCTCAAAGTGTACCTAAATGTACAGCACATGATGTACCCGAAATAGACATGCAGAAAGATATAACATTTAAATTATCATTATTCTGTACTGGGTTTCGGAAGAAGGCGTCCTTGAAACGTAACTCATTTTAAATTTGTTGTAATGAATGATCGTAAAACAATGGAGTGAATCATACAAATAACAAATACGTTGTACGAAAATTGATGAAATGTTTGGTCAGAAATTGTAAACACACGTGTTTGATAAATAATACTGCTGATAGTCGACCAACATGCTGCTCACGAGAGAATAAAGCTTGAGAGCCTTCAAAACGAGCTTCTCGATGCATTGAAAGACGGCTTGAATCAAGAAAATTTAACGCCCATGTTTCTAAAGTCATTTGTCTCGATAACACTCATGTTATCAGGCAAAACATCCATTAGAAATCGTCAAAGTCAATTTTTGCGGACTGGTGTTAGGTACTTCATCCAGAACAAGACAATAAGGGATCGATATAACAATTGCACTCTGTTAGTGCAAAGTTTGTCATCGCTATTTGTAAAGTTAAATAGCGACGGTTTCGGGTACAAACCCATCCTTACATTGTCAACAAAAACAGATTTTTTCAACGAGCATCTAAAGTGGTTGAGTGCTGTTGGAAGTATTTCTCCCACTGTGATTCCTCTAGCTTTCAATACAGTTCTATGCTCTAACGCTTGCCATGAAGCAATTAGATTTGGCAATTGTCTCACCTAACAAGAGTGCAAAGCAATCATAACTATGCTTTCTGATTGTAAGCTGCCTTTCAAATGTGCACATGGAAGACCAAGAATAGTGCCTTTGGTGCAACTGAACTCTACGAAAGCTGCGAGTGCCAAGGAAGAAAAGCCAAGACTTTGGAAACAAAAAAACAATGATCCTGTACCAATTTTCAAAAAAATTAGGCATCCTCATCCTCCAACTGTCAGTCAATTCAAAATACAAATGAAAACATGGTTTTTTGACAAAATATTTACTTCTTCCCGTGTCCAAAACGATTCCACAGAGTGTGGCCCGATTTTAAGTAACAACTAAGAGATAACGCATTTATTTGTCGTAATTTAAGTTTCACGCATTAATGAAAGTTACAACAAAGATTCATGTCCTCTATCAAAGTGTACCTAAATGTAGAGCACATGATGTATCTGAAATAGTCATGCAGAAAAATATAACATTTAAATTATCATTATTCTGTACTGGGTTTCGGAAGAAGGCGTCCTTGAAACGTAACTCATTTTAAATTTGTTGTAATAAATGATCGTAAAACAATGGAGTGAATCATACAAATAACAAATACGTTGTACAAAAATTGATGAAATGTTTGGTCAGAAATTGTAAACACACGTTTTTGATAAATAATACTGCTGATAGTCGACCAACATGCTGCTCACGAGAGAATAAAGCTTGAGAGCCTTTAAAACGAGCTTCTCGATGCATTGAAAGATGGCTTGAATCAAGAAAATTTAACGCCCATGTTTCTAAAGTCATTTGTCTCGATAACACTCATGTTATGAGGCAAAACATCCATTAGAAATCGTCAAAGTCATTTTTTGCGGACTGGTGTTAGATACTTCATCCAAAACAAGACAATAAGGGATCGATATAATAATTGCACTCTGTTAGTGCAAAGTTTGTCATCGCTATTTGTAAAGTTAATAGAGACGGTTTCGGGTACAAACCCATCCTTACATTATCAACAAAAACAGATTTTTTCAACGAGCATCTAAAGTGGTTGAGTGCTGTTGGAAGTATTTCTCCCACTGTGATTCCTCTAGCTTTCAATACAGTTCTATGCTCTAACGCTTGCCATGAAGCAATTAGATTTGGCAATTGTCTCACCTAACAAGAGTGCAAAGCAATCATAACTATGCTTTCTGATTGTAAGCTGCCTTTCAAATGTGCACATGGAAGACGAAGAATAGTGCCTTTGGTGCAACTGAACTCTACGAAAGCTGCGAGTGCCAAGGAAGAAAAGCCAAGACTTTGGAAACAAAAAAACAATGATCCTGTACCAATTTTCAAAAGAATTAGACATCCTCATCCTCCAACTGTCAGTCAATTCAAAATGCAAACAAAAACATGGTTTTTCGATAAAATATTTACTTCTTCCCGTGTCCAAAACGATTTCACAGAGAGTGGCCAGATTTTAAGTAACAACTAAGAGATAACGCATTTATTGGTCGTAACATTAAGTTTCACGGATTAATGAAAGTTACAACAAAGATTCATGTCCTCTCTCAAAGTGTACCTAAATATACAGCACATGATGTACCCGAAATAGACATGCAGAAAAATATAACATTTAAATTATCATTATTCTGTACTGGGTTTCGGAAGGAGGCGTCCTTGAAACGGAACTCATTTTAAATTTGTTGTAATAAATGATCGTAAAACAATGGAGTGAATCATACAAATAACAAATACGTCGTACAAAATTGATGGAATGTTTGGTCAGAAATTATAAACACAAGTTTTGGATAAATAATACTGCTGATAGTCGACCAACATGCTGCTCACGAGAGAATAAAGCTTCAGAGACTTCAAAACGAGCTTCTCGATGCAATGAAAGAAGGCATGAATCAAGAAAATATGACGCCCATCTTTCTAAGGTCATTTGTCTCGATAACACTCATGTTATCAGGCAAAACATCCATTAGAAATCGTCAAAGTCAATTTTTGCGGACTGGTGTTAGGTATTTCATCCAAAACAAGACAATAAGGGATCGATATAACAATTGCACTCTGTTAGTGCAAAGTTTGTCATCGCTATTTGTAAAGTTAAATAGCGACGGTTTCGGGTACAAACCCATCCTTACATTATCAACAAAAACAGATTTTTTCAACGAGCATCTAAAGTGGTTGAGTGGTGTTGGAAGTATTTCTCCCACTGTGATTCCTCTAGGTTTCAATACAGTTCTATGCTCTCACGCTTGCCATGAAGCAATTAGATTTGGCAATTGTCTTACCTAACAAGAGTGCAAAGCAATCATAACTATCCTTTCTGATTGTAAGCTGCCTTTCCAATGTGCACTTGGAAGACCAACGATGGTGCCATTGGTGAAACGGAACTCTACGAAAGCTAAGAGTGCAAAGGAAGAAAAGCTAAAATTTTGGAAACTAAAAAACGATGATCCTGTACCAATTTTCAACAAATTAGACATCCTCATCCTCCAACTGTCAGTCAATTCAAAATGCAAATGAAAACATGGTTTTTTGACAAAATATTTACTTCTTCCGGTGTCCAAAACGATTCCATAGAGTGTGGCCAGATTTTAAGTAACAACTAAGAGATAACGCATTTATTTGTCGTAATATTAAGTTTCACGCATTAATGAAAGTTACAACAAAGATTCATGTCCTCTCTCAAAGTGTACCTAAATGTACAGCACATGATGTACCCGAGATAGACATGCAGAAAAATATAACATCTAAATTATCATTATTCTGTACTGGGTTTCGGAAGAAGGCGTCCTTGAAACGTAACTCATTTTAAATTTGTTGTAATAAATGATCGTAAAAAAATGGAGTGAATCATACAAATAACAAATACGTTGTACGAAAATTGATGAAATGTTTGGTCAGAAATTGTAAACACACGTTTTTGATAAATAATACTGCTGATAGTCGACCAACATGCTGCTCACGAGAGAATAAAGCTTGAGAGCCTTCAAAACGAGCTTCTCGATGCATTGAAAGACGGCTTGAATCAAGAAAATTTAACGCCCATGTTTCTAAAGTCATTTGTCTCGATAACACTCATGTTATCAGGCAAAACATCCATTAGAAATCGTCAAAGTCAATTTTTGCGGGACTGGTGTTAGGTACTTCATCCAAAACAAGACAATAAGGGCTCGATATAACAATTGCACTCTGTTAGTGCAAAGTTTGTCATCGCTATTTGTAAAGTTAAATAGCGACGGTTTTGGGTACAAACCCATCCTTAAATTATCAACAAAAACAGATTTTTTCATCGAGCATCTAAAGTGGTTGAGTGCTGTTGGAAGTATTTCTCCCACTGTGATTCCTCTAGCTTTCAATACAGTTCTATGCTCTAACGCTTGCCATGAAGCAATTAGATTTGGCAATTGTCTCACCTAACAAGAATGCAAAGCAATCATAACTATGCTTTCTGATTGTAAGCTGCCTTTCAAATGTGCACATGGAAGACCAAGAATAGTGCCTTTGGTGCAACTGAACTCTACGAAAGCTGCGAGTGCCAAGGAAGAAAAACCAAGACTTTGGAAACAAAAAAACAATGATCCTGTACCAATTTTCAAAAAAATTAGACATCCTCATCCTCAAACTGTAAGTCAATTCAAAATGCAAACAAAAACATGGTTTTTCGATAAAATATTTACTTCTTCCCGTGTCCAAAATGATTTCACAGAGAGTGGCCAGATTTAAAGTAACAACTAAGAGATAACACATTTATTTGTCGTAACATTAAGTTTCACGCATTAGTGAAAGTTACAACAAAGATTCATGTCCTCTCTGAAAGTGTACCTAAATGAACAGCACATGATGTATCCGAAATAGACATGCAGAAAAATATAACATTTAAATTATCATTTTTCTGTACTGGGTTTCAGAAGGGGGCGTCCTTGAAACGGAACTCATTTTAAATTTGTTGTAATAAATGATCGTAAAACAATGGAGTGAATCATACAAATAACTAATACGTTGTACGAAAATTGATGAAATGTTTGGTCAGAAATTATAAACACATGTTTTTGATAAATAATACTGCTGATAGTCGACCAACATTCTGCTCACGAGAGAATAAAGCTTGAGAGACTTCAAAACGAGCTTCTCGATGCATTGAAAGACGACTTGAATCCAGAAAATATAACGCCCATGTTTCTAAGGTCATTTGTCTCGATAACACTCATGTTATCAGGCAAAACATCCATTAGAAATCGTCAAAGTCAATTTTTGCGGACTGGTGTTAGGTACTTTATCCAAAACAAGACAATAAGGGATCGATAAAACAATTGCACTCTGTTAGTGCAAAGTTTGTCATCGCTATTTATTAAGTTAAATAGAGACGGTTTCGGGTACAAACCCATCCTTACCTTATCAACAAAAACAGATTTTTTCAACGAGCATCTAAAGTGGTTGAGTGCTGTTGGAAGTATTTCTCCCACTGTGATTCCTCTAGGTTTCAATACAGTTCTATGCTCTCACGCTTGCCATGAAGCAATTAGATTTGGCAATTGTCTTAACTAACAAGAGTGCAAAGCAATCATAACTATGCTTTATGCTTGTAAGCTGCCTTTCCAATGTGCACACCGAAGAACAACGATGGTGCCTTTGGTGAAACTGAACTCTACGAAAGCTACGAGTGCCAAGGAAGAAAAGCCAAGACTTTGGAAACTAAAAAATGATGATCCTGTACCGATTTTCAACAAATTAGACATCCTCATCCTCCAACTGTCAGTCAATTCAAAATGCAAACGAAAACATGGTTTTTCGACAAAATATTTACTTCTTCCCGTGTCCAAAACGATTTCACAGAGAGTGCCCAGATTTTAAGTAACAACTAAGAGATAACGCATTTATTTGTCGTAACATTAAGTTTCACGCATTAATGAAAGTTACAAAAAAGATTCATGTCCTCTCCTAAAGTGTACCTAAATGAACAGCACATGATGTATCCGAAATAGACATGCAGAAAATTATAACATTTAAATTATCATTTTTCTGTACTAGGTATCAGAGGGGGGCGTCCTTGAAACGGAACTCATTTTAAATTTGTTGTAATAAATGATCGTCAAACAATGGAGTGAATCATACAAATAACAAATACGTTGTACGAAAATTGATGAAATGTTTGGTCAGAAATTATAAACACACGTTTTTGATAAATAATACTGCTGATAGTCGACCTACATGCTGCTCACGAGAGAATAAAGCTTCAGAGACTTCAAAACGAGCTTCTCGATGCATTGAAAGACGGCTTGAATCAAGAAAATATAACGCCCATGTTTCTAAGGTCATTTGTCTCGATAACACTCATGTTATCAGGCAAAACATCCATTAGAAATCGTCAAAGTCAATTTTTGCGGACTGGTGTTAGGTACTTCATCCAAAACAAGACAATAAGGGATCGATATAACAATTGCACTCTGTTAGTGCAAAGTTTGTCATCGCTATTTGTAAAGTTAAATAGAGACGGTTTCGGGTACAAACCCATCCTTACATTATCAACAAAAGCAGATTTTTTCAACTAGCATCTATAGTGGTTGAGTGCTGTCGGAAGTATTTCTCCCACTGTGATTCCTCTAGCTTTCAATACAGTTCTATGCTCTCACCCTTGCCATGAAGCAATTAGATTTGGCAATTGTCTTAACTAACAAGAGTGCAAAGCAATCATAACTATGCTTTCTGCTGGTAAGCTGCCTCTCCAATGTGCACATGGAAGAACAACGATGGTGCCTTTGGTGAAACTGAACTCTACGAAAGCTACGAGTGCCAAGGAAGAAAAGCCAAGACTTTGGATACTAAAAAATGATGATCCTGTACCAATTTTCAACAAATTAGACATCCTCATCCTCCAACTGTCAGTCAATTCAAAATACAAACGAAAACATGGTTTTTCGATAAAAGTTTTCCGATGTTGGTGCTGACATTTTTGCTTCATTGGGGGTTGTACCAGAGCAGGTTGTTCCGTTGTCTGTTTCGTCGGTTCGTGGTCGTGGCTGGTTGGTATTCGAGGGTGTAGTGGTATCCGCTGTCGTTGAGTGCTTTCTGGTATGGGGGTGCTGCTTGGTCGAAAGATGCTTTGTCAGATGAAAGGGATGAGGGACGTTTGTTGATGACATCAGGTATGCTCTTTGTAGTTATTGGCCGGTGGTTGCTTTCGCGGTGGACGTATTGAAGTGTGGTGCCGGGCCTTGTGAAGGGCTGAATGGTGCTGTTCCGTAGGTTGAGGGTGACGTCAAGGAAGTTGATGATGTGTTTGTTGGCTTCGATGGTAATGCGTAGTCCGTTGTTGTGGAAAATACTGCAGATTTGTTTCTTAATGTTTTCTGTTTGTCTTGGTGATGCGTTTATAGTTGCGAGTTCGTCGTCTCGGTAGAGTCCTACGTTGATGTTGAGGTGTTGTAGTTGTGAGAGGAGGAAGCTTCCGACTAGCTCGCATGTTTCAGCCCCGTCAAAACTCCCCATTGTGACGTCAAATGTTGTGTCTCCTTTCTTTTGCCATGGTTGTTGGTCGTGTATGAGGATGGAATTTTTGGCCTGTATATATCACGCTCTACTCTATGTATTGAGCACTCTCACGGAAAACCCACATACAGACTTCGTAATTCGCTCCAGGGTAACACTTGTCGAGCACTCTACGGTGAACCAGCATGGAAAGACTCAGCATTGGCTACTCGATAAAGAATATTCCTATACCATCGCAGAACGACTATTTACAACGCCTAATCTAAAAAACAGAGCAGTTCCTACGGAGAATGCGCTGGAAAGCCTTCTTTTTTCTGAACCCGAATTCGCCTGGATCTTCAAAGAATACGTATGGATTTAAATCGACCAAGAACCCACCCTCGATTGACGAGTTGAAAGAATTTGAGGACGGAATGCTACACATGATACAATCAACGAAATTCCAACACGTAAACAACCCATTTCTCAACAAACTCCAAGACGATACCAAACGCATTAAAGACGAGACCAAACTCCTTATACCTGCTGACAAGACAACCAACTTCTACAGACTCGAACCATCTACATACAACAACCTACTGAAACAGAACATCACCAAGTCCTACAAGAAAGCGCAACCGAGCACTGTACAAGACATCCACAAATAAAACAAACAAATCGCTACGAAACTGGGCATAGAAGACCGGATAGACGCCACAGCCAACAGAGACACATTCATCACACTGAAAGACCACAAACCTAATTTCACCAACAAACCAACCTGCCGACTCATCAACCCCACGAAATCCGAGATAGGCAAAATCAGCAAAGAAATCCTCGATGGAGTAAACAACAACATCATAAAAGCAACAAAGTTCAACCAATGGAAAAACACGTCATCAGTAATCAAATGGTTTAATGATATCAAGAACAAGAAAGATCACAACTTCTTCAGCTTTGCCGTCGACGAGTTCTACCCATTCATCAGCCAGGACCTCCTCAACAAAGCACTCAACTTCGCATCATCTTACGACAACATCACAGACGACAAAAAAGACATCATCATACACGCCAAAAATTCCATCCTCATACACGACCAACAACCATGGCAAAAGAAAGGAGACACAACATTTGACGTCACAATGGGGAGTTTTGACGGGGCTGAAACATGCGAGCTAGTCGGAAGCTTCTTCCTCTCACAACTACAACACCTCAACATCAACGTAGGACTCTACCGAGACGACGGACTCGCAACTATAAACGCATCACCAAGACAAACAGAAAACATTAAGAAACAAATCTGCAGTATTTTCCACAACAACGGACTACGCATTACCATCGAAGCCAACAAACACATCATCAACTTCCTTGACGTCACCCTCAACCTACTGAACAGCACCATTCAGCCCTTCACAAAGCCCGGCACCACACTTTAATACGTCCACCGCGAAAGCAACCACCCGCCAATAACTACAAAGAGCATACCTGATGGCATCAACAAACGTCTCTCATCCCTTTCATCTGACAAAGCATCTTTCGACCAAGCAGCACCCCCATACCAGAAAGCACTCGACGACAGCGGATACCACTACACCCTCGAATACAAACCAGCCACGACCACGAACCGACGAAACAGACAACGGAGCAACATACTCTGGTACAACCCCCCATACAGCAAAAATGTCAGCACCAACATCGGCCACAAATTCCTCACCCTTGTAGATAAACACTTTCCTGTAAACAACCCACTTCAGAAAATCTTCAATCGTAACACCGTCAAACTTAGTTACAGCTGTATGAACAACACCAAGCAAATCATCAACAACCATAACAAGCACATCACCAATTCCAAACAGCCGAGCAACAGCAACAACACCGCCCCCACCAACAGCAACAACAACAACAACACTGCAATCAACTCAAATGACAACAAGACATGCAACTGCCGACGCAAGGATACATGCCCACTCAACGGAAACTGCCTACAAAAATCTGTCATTTACCAAGCCACCATCACACGCCAAGACAACAACACTACGGAAACCTACGTCGGACTAACTGAAAACGAATTTAAGACCAGGTACAGGAACCACACTTCATCATTTCGACATACCAAACATAGACACTCAACGGAACTCAGCAAATACATTTGGACTCTTAAAGACGGGAATATCGAACACACCATTTCATGGAAAATTCTTTCGACAAGCCGAGCCTACAACAGATCAAGCAAAAGGTGCAACCTATGCATCAAAGAGAAGTTTTTTATAATTTGCCGTCCCCATTTAGCCACCCTCAACAAAAGAAACGAACTTGTGTCAGCTTGCCGCCACCGAACAAAAGCGCTTCTAATTAGCACGTAGCCGAAAACCACGCACAGCCGGGAATTAACATCGAAGTATAGAACTGAACCCATGTCCTTTAAGAACAATAGAACAAAGAATTGTAAATTAACTCCCCCGCATAACTACTAATCACCCTTAGCAAATAAATAAGATGGAAATAGGAATATATTTATTAGAACATCTCCTGATGAGTGGGAAACAACGAAAAAGGCTTGTCGAGATGAATGAGTAGTTTCTTGTCTCTTTTCTATCAATTTATATATATCACGCTCTACTCTATGTATTGAGAACTCTCACGGAAAACCGATATACAGACTTCGTAACATTTAAATTATAATTTTTCGGTACTGGGTCCAAACAAAAACATGGTTTTTTGTCAAAATTTTTACTTCTTCCCGTGTCCAAAACGATTTCACAGAGAGAGGCCAGATTTTAAGTAAAAACTAAGAGATAACGCATTTATTTTTCGTAACAATAAGTTTCACGCATTAATGAAATTTACAACAAAGATTCATGTCCTCTCTGAAAGTGTACCTAAATGTACAGCACATGATGTACACGAAATAGATATGCAGAAAAATATAACATTTAAATTATCAATATTCTGTACTGGGTTTCGGAAGGAGGCGTCCTTGAAACGGAACTCATTTTAAATTTGTTGTAATAAATTTAATTTGTCATCGCTCTTTGTAAAGTTAAATAGAGAAGGTTTCGGGTACAAGCCCTTCCTTACATTATCAACAAAAACAGATTTTTTCAACGAGCATGTAAAGTGGTTGAGTGCTGTTGGAAGTATTTCTCCCACTGTGATTCCTCTAGCTTTCAATACAGTTCTATGCTCTCACGCTTGCCATGAAGCAATTAGATTTGGCAATTGTCTTAGCTAACAAGAGTGCAAAGCAATCATAACTATGCTTTCTGATTGTAAGCTGCCTTTCCAATGTGCACATGGAAGACCAACGATGGTGCCTTTGATGAAACTGAACTCTACGAAAGCTACGAGTGCCAAGGAAGAAAAGCCAAGACTTTGGAAACTAAAAAACGATGATCCTGTACCAATTTTCAACAAATTAGACATCCTCATCCTCCAACTGTCAGTCAATTCAAAATGCAAATGAAAACATGGTTTTTTGACAAAATATTTACTTCTTCCCGTGCCCAAAACGATTCCAAAGAGTGTGGCCAGATTTTAAGTAACAACTAAGAGATAATGCATTTATTTGTCGTAATATCAAGTTTCACGCATTAATGAAAGTTACAACAAAGATTCATGTCCTCTCTCAAAGTGTACCTAAATGTACAGCACATGATGTACCCGAAATAGACATGCAGAAAAATATAACATTTAAATTATCATTATTCTGTACTGGGTTTCGGAAGAAGGCGTCCTTGAAACGTAACTCATTTTAAATTTGTTGTAATAAATGATCGTAAAAAAATGGAGTGAATCATACAAATAACAAATACGTTGTACGAAAATTGATGAAATGTTTGGTCAGAAATTGTAAACACACGTGTTTGATAAATAATACTGCTGATAGTCGACCAACATGCTGCTCATGAGAGAATAAAGCTTCAGAGACTTCAAAACGAGCTTCTCGATGCATTGAAAGAAGGCATGATTCAGGAAAATATGACGCCCAACTTTCTAAGGTCATTTGTCTCGATAACACTCATGTTATCAGGCAAAACATCCATTAGAAATCGTCAAAGTCAATTTTTGCGGACTGGTGTTAGGTACTTCATCCAAAACAAGACAATAAGGGATCGATATAACAATAGCACTCTGTTAGTGCAAAGTTTGTCATCGCTATTTGTAAAGTTAAATAGCGACGGTTTCGGGTACAAACCCATCCTTACATTATCAACAAAAACAGATTTTTTCAACGAGCATCTAAAGTGGTTGAGTGCTGTTGGAAGTATTTCTCCCACTGTGATTCCTCTAGCGTTCAATACAGTTCTATGCTCTCACGCTTGCCATGAAGCAATTAGATTTGGCAATTGTCTTACCTAACAAGAGTGCAAAGTAATCATAACTATGCTTTCTGATTGTGAGCTGCCTTTCAAATGTGCACATGGAAGACCAAGGATGGTGCCTTTGGTGCAACTGAACTCTACGCAAGCTGCGAGTGCCAAGGAAGAAAAGCCAAGACTTTGGAAACTAAAAAACAATGATCCTGTACCAATTTTCAAAAAAATTAGACATCCTCATCCTCTAATTGTCAGTCAATTCAAAATGCAAACAAAAACATGGTTTTTCGATAAAATATTTACTTCTCCCGTGTCCAAAACGATTTCACAGAGAGTGGCCAGATTTTAAGTAACAACTAAGAGAAAACGAATTTATTTGTCGTAACATTAAGTTTCACGCATTAATGAAAGTTACAACAAAGATTCATGTCCTCTCTGAAAGTGTACCTAAATATACAGCACATGATGTACCCGAAATAGACATGCAGAAAAATATAACATTTAAATTATCATTATTCTGTACTGGGTTTCAGAAGGAGGCGTCCTTGAAACGGAACTCATTTTAAATTTGTTGTAATAAATGATCGTAAAACAATGGAGTGAATCATACAAATAACAAATACGTTGTACGAAAATTGATGAAATGTTTGGTCAGAAATTATAAACACAAGTTTTTGATGAATAATACTGCTGATAGTCGACCAACATGCTGCTCACGAGAGAATAAAGCTTGAGAGACTTCAAAACGAGCTTCTCGATGCATTGAAAGACGGCTTCAATGAAAAAAATATAATGCCCATGTTTCTAAGGTCATTGGTCTCGATAAAACTCAAGTTATCAGGCAAAACATCCATTAGAAATCGTCAAAGTCAATTTTTGCGGACTGGTGTTAGGTACTTTATCCAAAACAAGACAATAATGGATCGATATAACAATTGCACTCTATTAAAGCAAAGTTTGTCATCGCTATTTGTAAAGTTAATAGAGACGATTTCGGGTACAAACCCATCCTTACATTATCAACAAAAACAGATTTTTTTAACGAGCATCTAAAGTGGTTGAGTGCTGTTGGAATAATTTCTCTCACTGTGATTCTTCTAGCTTTCAATAAAGTTCTATGCTCTCACGCTTGCCATGAAGCAATTAGATTTGGCAATTGTCTTAGCTAACAAGAGTGCAAAGCAATCATAACTATGCTTTCTGATTGTAAGCTGCCTTTCCAATGTGCACATGGAAGACCAACGATGGTGCCTTTGGTGAAACTGAACTCTACGAAAGCTACGAGTGCCAAGGAAGAAAAGCCAAGACTTGGGATACTAAAAAATGATGATCCTGTACCAATTTTCAACCAATTAGACATCCTCATCCTCCAACTGTCAGTCAATTCAAAATGCAAACGAAAACATGGTTTTTCGACAAAATATTTACTTCTACCCGTGTCCAAAACGATTTCACAGAGAGTGGCCAGATTTTAAGTAACAACTAAGAGATAATGCATTTATTTGTCGTAACATTAAGTTTCACGCATTAATGAAAGTTACAACAAAGATTCATGTCCTCTCTGAAAGTGTACCTAAATGAACAGCACATGATGTATCCGAAATAGAAATGCAGAAAAGTATAACATTTAAATTATCATTTTTCTGTACTGGGTTTCAGAAGGGGGCGTCCTTGAAACGGAACTCATTTTAAATTTGTTGTAATAAATGATCGTAAAACAATGGAGTGAATTATACAAATAACAAATACGTTGTACGAAAATTGATGAAATGTTTGGTCAGAAATTATAAACACACGTTTTTGATAAATAATACTGCTGATAGTCGACCAACATGCTGCTCACGAGAGAATAAAGCTTGAGAGACTTCAAAACGAGCTTCTCGATGCATTGAAAGACGGCTTGAATCAAGAAAATATAACGCCCATGTTTCTAAGGTCATTTGTCTCGATAACACTCATGTTATCAGGCAAAACATCCATTAGAAATCCTCAAAGTCAATTTTTGCAGACTGGTGTTAGGTACTTCACCCAAAACAAGACAATAACGGATCGATATAACAATTGCACTCTGTTAGTGCAAAGTTTGTCATCACTATTTGTAAAGTTAAATAGAGACGGTTTTGGGTACAAACCCATCCTTACATTATCAACAAAAACAGATTTTTTCAACGAGCATCTAAAGTGGTTGAGTGCTGTTGGAATAATTTCTCTCACTGTGATTCTTCTAGCTTTCAATACAGTTCTATGCTCTCACGCTTGCCATGAAGCAATTAGATTTGGCAATTGTCTTAGCTAACAAGAGTGCAAAGCAATCATAACTATGCTTTCTGATTGTAAGCTGCCTTTCCAATGTGCACATGGAGGACCAACGATGGTGCCTTTGGTGAAACTGAACTCTACGAAAGCTACGAGTGCCAAGGAAGAAAAGCCAAGACTTTGGAAACTAAAAAATGATGATCCTGTACCGATTTTCAACAAATTAGACATCCTAATTACAAAGATTGATCTGCCTTATCTGATTGGATAACATTGCTTACCGTAGGTGCCAGGCATACAACAGGGGTTAATAGTTAAAACCTTCCATGTAGCAAGGCAGCAAGGGGTATCCCTGAAATATACAAAATTCCGCCAACCAAGCCTAAATAATTTTCTTTCATTGTCCTACTTAAGACTATACTGGGTCGCTAGTAGGGATATAGCATGGATACCCTCATCCGAAGAAAATATTTATGTTGTTAGGTCAACAAGCCTGTCGTCAAGGTCCGGAGCCATGTGTTTGTATCCTCCATCCCAGCAACCGTTTGGTATTCGTCTTTCCCACTGGGATCTTGCTTTGAAGTGCAGCGTCACGTTGGGTGGTCAAGCGTCCCAAAATTCAAACTTTCTGCCGTGAAATCGCGTCGGTCAGACAAGCGTCCAATAATCCCAACAGTTTTGCTGCTTGCGTTGTGTTGGTCGGACAAGCGTCCAATAACTCCAACAGTTTTTTGCTGCTAATTTTCGTGTTGGTCGGACAAGCGTCCATAGGTCCGACAGTTTTGCTGCCGATGTCGTGTTGGTCGGACGAGCTTCCAATAAATCCAACAGTTTTCCTGCTAACGTTGTGTTGGTCGGACGAGCATCCATAAAACCACAGTTTTTTTTGTTGTTGCTAATTTTCTTGTTGGTCGGACAAGCGTCCAATAATTCCAACAGTTTTTACTGCTAATTTTCGTGTTTGTCGGACAAGCGTCCAATAATTCCAACAGTTTTTTGCTGCGAATTTTCGTGTTGGTCGGACAAGCGTCAAATAAGTTCCACAGTTTTGCTGCTGATGTCGTGTTGGTCAGACGAGCATCCAAGATCCAACAGTTTTGCTGCTGATGTAGTTTTGGTCTGACAAGCGTCCAATCAGTTTTGCTGCTAACGTTGTGTTGGTCGGACAAGCATCCAATAAATCCAACAGTTGTTTTCTGCTGCTAATTTTCGTGTTTGTCGGACAAGCGTCCGATAATTCCAACAGTTTTTTCTGCTAATTTTCGTGTTGGTCGGACAAGCGTCCAATAAGTCCGACAGTTTTGCTGCTGATGTCGTGTTGGTCGGACAAGCGTCCAATAAATCCAGCAGTTTCGCTGCTAATGTCGTGTTGGTCGGACAAGTGTCCAATAATTCCAACAGTTTTTGCTGCTAATTTCGTGTTGGTCGGACAAGCGTCAAATAATTCCAACAGTTTTTACTGCCGATGTCGCGTTGGTCGGACAAGCGTCCAATAATTCCGACAAGTTTTGCTGCTGATGTCGTGTTGGTCGGACGAGCATCCAATAAATCCAACAGTTTTGCCGCTGATGTAGTTTCGGTCGGACAAGCGTCCAATGAATACAACAGTTTTGCTGCTAACGTCGTGTTGGTCGGACAAGCGTCCAATAATTCCAATAGTTTTTGCTGCTGATGTCGTGTTGGTCGGACGAGCATCCAATAAAGCCAACAGTTTTGCTGCTGATAGAGTTTTAATTGGACAAGCGCCCAATAAATACAACAGTTTTGTGCTGCTAATTTTCGCGTTGGTCTGACAAGCGTCCAATAATTCCAACAGTTTTGCTGCTAATTTCGTGTTGGTCGGACAAGCGTCCAATAATTCCAACAGTTTTTACTGCTATGCCGTGTTGGTCGGACAAGCGTCCAATAATTCCAACATTATGCCGTGATGTCGTGTTGGTCAGACAAGCGTCCAATAATCCCAACATTCTGCCGTGATGTCCATTCTACTGCTGATATCGTGCTGTTCGGACAAGCGTCCAATAATCCCAACTTGTTGCTGCTGATATCACGTTGGTCGGACAAGCAGCGTCCAATAATCCCAACAGTTTGCTGTGATGTCGTGTTGGTCGGACAAGCGTCCAATAATCCCAACTTATTGCCGCTGATATCACGTTGGTCGGACAAGCAGCGTCCAATAATCCCAACAGTTTGCTGTGATGTCGTGTTGGTCGGACAAGCGTCCAATAATCCCAACTTGTTGCTTCTGATATCACGTTGGTCGGACAAGCAGCGTCCAATAATCCCAACAGTTTGCTGTGATATCGTGTTGGTCGGACAAGCGTCCAATAATCCCAACAGTTTGCCGTGATGTCGTGTTGGTCGGACAAGCAGCGTCCTTAAAAAACCAACACTCTGCGGTTGGTGTCGTGTTGGTCGGACAAGCGTCCAAAAAGGCTCCAACAAAGTTCACCAACCCCTTTCTTTCTTCGCCTCTAATCTTTGCTGTCCCTTAGGGTCCTTCTTGGCCCTTAATTATCTTTTCTACAGAGGGTTTTCAATTTTTCGAGAAGTGGTTAGTTTCCTTGCTGATGGGTTGCACCGTTTTGCAGAGCGTAGTGCTGTCAAGACATAGTCGAGCATGCGAATCCACTATGACCACTATTTCACAAGAGAATTATTGTATTCTGGCTCAGTCGGAAGGTTCTTAGATGGAGCAAGTCAGCATTAGGTAGACTAGAGTAGGTCAGAGTTAGTAGGATCGAGGTATAGGAATAGGGCCAGTGCTGGGTGGACACCTGGGGTGTGTCCTTGGGCTGGAAATCCTTTTTCCCTTCTCCAGGCACTGGCCTTTGTCCTTGGGAGGCATATGCTCTGTCAAGGTCCTTGGAGGCTGCTCGTGGTGGCTATTGCACAAAAGCCCAACTTCCTGATACGGGTCAAGGGATAGGGATTAATTGACGGTTAAACGTTTAGTTTGAACCGAGGTTAATCACCCGTGTACACGTGCTGCTTGCTATTGTTGGGTGAGTTCGCTGCTGTTGTTGCTCTGGTCAGCAGCTGGGGGTCTGTGGGCTCATACGCAGATAAAGACAAGATGCAAAACTGAATCAACCTTCAAATTTGCAGACAAGCAGCAGGCGGAAATTGCCAAAATACCCTCCCTCCCTTCCCTAGGGTTATTTTCCCAATAGGTAGCAACAGAAGCTCTGTTAGCTAGTTAGTCATTTTTGCCTAACCGTTTCTTGTCTCTTTTTTCTTCTGGTAACGTTTTCTCTGTACCCTCTTTTCCTCACCGCACCTCTTTTCGCGGTGGGACGTGTGCATTGTCAGCAACCTTAAAAGCTCATTTTGATCAGGCAGTAATGGGCAGCATGGCTAGAGAGCCGGGGACCTGGGTGCATTCCCTGTTTGTGGTGGTTATAGGGGCTGGAAATCCTTTTTCCCTTCTCCAGGCACTGGCCTTTGTCCTTGGGAGGCATATACTCTGTCCAGGTCCTTGGAGGCTGCTCACGGTGGCTATTGCGCGAAAACCCAACTTCCTGTTACGGGTCAAGGGAGAGGGATTAATCGATGAAAAGAGATAGAAAACTAGAAAATAAAGCCTACAAAACCATGTGTTCCTAGGCAGTCACCCATCCAAGTACTTACATGTCCCGACTCTGCTTGACTTCAGTGAACATAAGAGAACTGATAAAATCAGGTTGGTATGGCCGTAGGCATAGTAAAATGAAATAAATTTTAACAAGATGTTTGCCTTCCTTATCCTTTTATGACTTGCATTCATAAAGAATGAGATAAAATCGAAATATCAAAACAGAGTCTCCAAAATCTTGTGTCCATGGACATACATTCATTAGTTCTGAGACGAGATCTGCTATCTCTGGCCTAGTTTTGCTGTAGTTGGAGTTTTTTAGTTCATGTAATAAAGTCCTGTTTAGTTTGTTTATCCCGACAAATAATGATTTGTCGATGAAAAGAGATAGCCTAAAAGATTTAAAAATAAAGCCTACAAAACCATGTGTTCCTAGGCAGTCACCCATCCAAAAACTGACATGTCCCGACTCTGTTTGACTTCAGTGAACAGAAGAGAACTGGTATACTCAGGGTGGTATGGCCGTTGGCATAGTAAAATGTAAAAACTTTTAACTAGATGTTTGCCTTCCTTAAACTTTTAGGACTTGCATTCATAAAGAATGAGATAAAATCGAAATATCAAAACAGAGTCTCCAAAATCATGTGTCAATGGACATACAATCATCAGTTCTGAGACGAGATCTGATAACCCCGGCCTAGTATTGCTGTTGTTGGAGTTTCTTAGTTCCTTCCATAAAGTCGTGGTAAATCTTTTCTCATCCTGACAGATAACCATTTGTCGATGAAAAGAGACAGCCTAGAAAATTAAACATAAAGCCTACAACACCATGCGTTCCTAGGCAGTAAACCATCTAAGTACTGAGATGGCCCGACCCTGCTTGACTTCAGTGATCAGAAGAGAGCTGGTATATTCAAGATGGTATGGCCGTAGGCATAGTAAACTCTAAAAACTTTTAACAAGATGTTTGCCTTCCTTATCCTTTTCGGACTGGCATTTATAATAGAATGAGATAAAATCGAAATATCAAAACAGAGTCTCCAAAATCATGTGTCCCTGGACATACAACCATCAGTTCCGAAACGCAATCTGCTATCCTTGGCCTAGTTTTGCTGTAGTTGGAGTTTCTTAGTTCATGTAATAAAGTCGTTGTTAGTTCGTTTATCCTGACAGGTAACTATTTGTCGATGAAAAGAGATAGCCTAGAAAATTAAAAATTAAGCCTACATGATCATGTGTTCCTAGGCAGTCACCCATTAGAGAACTGACATGGCCCGACCCAGCTTGACTTCTGTGATCAGACGACAACTGGTATACTCAGAGTGGTATGGCCATAGGCATGGTAAACTGTAAAAAATTCTAAAAAGATGTTTGCCTTTCTTATCCTTTTAGGACTTGCATTCATAAAGAATGAGATAAAATGTAAATATCAAAAAATAGTCTCCGAAATCATGTGTCCCTGGACATACAACCATCAGTTCCGAAACGCAATCTGCTATCCCTGGCCTAGTTTTGCTGTAGTTGGGGTTTTTTAGTTCATGTAATAAAGTCCTGGTTAGTTTGTTTATCCCGACATATAATGATTTGTCGATGAAAAGAGATAGCCTAGAAAATTTAAAAATAAAGCCTACAAAACCATGTGTTCCTAGGCAGTCACCCATCCAAGTACTGACATGTCCCGACTCTGCTTGACTTCAGTGAACAGAAGAGAACTGGTATACTCAGAGTGGTATGGCCATAGGCATGGTAAACTGTAAAAAATTTAAAAAAAGATGTTTGCCTTCCTTATCCTTTTAGGATTTGCATTCATATAGAATGAGATAAAATGGAAATATCAAAACAGAGTCTCCAAAATCATGTGTCGCTGGACATACAACCATCAGTTCCGAAACGCAATCTGCTATCCCCGGCCTAGTATTGCTGTAGTTGTAGTTTCTTAGTTCATGTAATAAAGTCGTAGTTAGTTCGTTTATCCTGACAGGTAACGTTTTGTCGATGAAAAGAGATAGCCTAGAGAATTAAAAATTAACCCTACATCATCATCTGTTCCCAGGCAGTCAGCCTTTCGAGAACTGACATGGCCCGACCCTGCTTGACTTCAGTGATCAGACGAGAACTGGTATACTCAGAGTGGTATGGCCATAGGCATGGTAAACTGTAAAAAATTTTAAAAAGATGTTTGCCTTCCTTATCCTTTTAGGACTTGCATTCATATAGAATGAGATAAAATGGAAATATCAAAACAGAGTCTCCAAGATCATGTGTCCCTGGACATACAACCATCTGTTCCGAAACGCCATCTGCTATCCCTGGCCTAGTTTTGCTGTAGTTGGAGTTTCTTAGTTATGTAATAAAGTCGTTGCTAGTTCGTTTATCCTGACAGGTAACTATTTGTCGATGAAAAGAGATAGCCTAGAAAATTAAAAATTAAGCCTACATGATCATGTGTTCCTAGGCAGTCACCCATTAGAGAACTGACATGGCCCGACCCTGCTTGACTTCAGTGATCAGACGACAACTGGTATACATAGAGTGGTATGGCTATAGGCATGGTTAACTGTAAAAAATTTTAAATAGATGTTTGCCTTCCTTATCCTTTTAGGACTTGCATTCATAAAGAATGAGATAAAATGGAAATATCAAAACAGAGTCTCCAAGATCATGTGTCCCTGGACATACAACCATCAATTCCGAGAAGACATCTGCTATCCCCGGCCTAGTATTGCTGTAGCTGGAATTTCTTAGTTCATGTAATTAAATCATGGTTAGTATGTTTATCCTGACATATAAACATTTGCCGATGAAGAGAGATAGCCTAGAAAATTAAAAAATAAAGCCTACAACATTATGTGTTCCTAGGCAGTCACCCATCCGAATAAGGACATGTCTCGACCCTGCTTGACTTCAGTGATCAGACCAAAACTGGTATACTCAAAGTGGTATGGCCGTAGGCATAGTAAGCTGTAAAAAATATTAACAAGATGATTGCCTTCCTTATCCTTTTAGGACTTGCATTCATATAGAAAGAGATATAATCGAGAAATCAAAACAGAGTCTCAAGGATTATGTGTCATTGGGAATATAACCATCAGTTCGGAGACGAAATCTGCGATCCCCGGCCTAGTATGGCTGTTGTTGGAGTTTTTTAGTTCATGTAATAAAGTCCTGGTTAGTTTGTTTATCCTAACAGATAACCATTTGATAATGAGAAAAGATAGCCTCGAAAATTAGAAAATAAACCCTACAACACCATGTGTTCCTAGCCAGTCAGCAATCCAAGTAATGACATCGCCCGACCCTACATGACTTCAGTGATCAGACAAGAACTGGTATACTCAAGGTGGTATTGCCGTAGGCATAGTAAACTTTAAAAAATATTAACAAGATGTTTGCCTTCCTTATCTTTTTAGGACTTTCATTAATATAAAATGAGATAAAATCGAAATATCAAAACAGAGTCTCCAAAATCATGTGTCCCTGGACATACAACCATCAGTTCCGAAACGCAATCTGCTATCCTTGGCCTAGTTTTGCTGTAGTTGTAGTTTCTTAGTTCATGTAATAAAGTCGTAGTTAGTTCGTTTATCCTGACAGGTAACTTTTTGTCGATGGAAAGAGATAGCCTAGAAAATTAAAAATTAACCCTACATCATCATCTGTTCCTAGGCAGTCAGTAACTCGAGAACTAACACGGCCCGACCCTGCTTGATTTCAGTGATCAGACGAGAACTGGTATACTCAGAGTGGTATGGCCATAGGCATGGTAAACTGTAAAAAATTTTTAAAAGATGTTTGCCTTCCTTATCCTCTTAGGACTTGCATTCATATAGAATGAGATAAAATCGAAATATCAAAACAGAGTCTCAAAAATCATGTGTCCCTGGACATACAACCATCAGTTCCGAAACACAATCTGCTATCCACGGCCTTTTTTGCTGTAGTTGGAGTTTCTTAGTTCATGTAATAAAGTCGTAGTTAGTTCGTTTATCCTGACAGGTAACTATTTGTCGATGAAAAGAAATAGCCTAGATTATTAAAAAATAGACCCTACAACACCATGTTTGCCTAAGCAGTCACTTATCCAAATACCAACCTGGTCCAACCCTGCTTGACTTCAGTGATCTGACGAGAACTGGTATACTCAGAGTGGTATGGCCGTAGGCATACTAAATTGTAAAAACTTTTAACAATATGTATGCCTTCCTTATCCTTTTAGGACTTGCATTCTTATAGAATAAGATAGAATTGAAATATCAAATCAGAATCTCCAAGATCATGCGTTCATGGACAAACAACCACCAGCTCTGAGACGACATCTGCTATCCCCGGCCTAATTTTGCTGTAGTTTTAGTTTCTTAGTTCATGTAATAAAGTCGTAGTTAGTTCGTTTATCCTGACAGGTAACTTTTTGTCGATGGAAAGAGATAGCCTAGAAAATTAAAAACTAACCCTACATCATCATCTGTTCCTAGGCAGTCAGCCATTCGAGAACTGACATGGCCCGACCCTGCTTGACTTCAGTGATCAGACGAGAACTGGTATACTCAAGGAGGTATTGCCGTAGGCATAGTAAACTTTAAAAAATATTAACAAGATGTTTGCCTTCCTTATCCTCTTAGGGTTTGCATTCATATAGAATGAGATAAAATGGAAATATCAAAACAGAGTCTCAAAAATCATGTGTCCCTGGACATTTAACCATCAGTTCCGAAACACAATCTGCTATCCACGGCCTAGTATTGCTGTAGTTGGAGTTTTTTAGTTCTCGCAATAAAATCATGGTTAGTTTGTTTATCCTGACAGATAACAATTTGTCGATGAAAAAAGATAGCCTAAAAAATAAAAAAATAAAACCTACAGCACCATGTGTTTCTAGGCAGTCACCCATCCAAGTCTTGACATGGCCCGACTCTACTTGACTTCAGTGATCAGACGAGAACTGGTTTACTCAGGGTGGTATGGCCGTAGGCATAAAAAACTGTAAAAAATATTAACAAGATGTCTGCTTTCCTTATCGTTTTAGGACTTGCATTCATATCGAATGAGATTGAATCGAAATATCAAAACAGAGTCTCCACTATCATGTGTCTATGGAACTACAACCATCAGTTCCGAGACGATATCTGCTATCCCCGGCCTAGTATTGCTGTTTTTGGAGTTTTTTAGTTCTCGCAACAAAATCATGGTTAGTTTGTTTATCCTGACAGATAACAATTTGTCGATGAAATGAGATAGCCTAAAAAATTAAAAAATAAAACCTACAGCACCATGTGTTCCTAGGCAGTCACCCATCCAAGTCTTGACATGGCCCGACCCTACTTGACTTCAGTGATCAGACGAGAACTGGAATACTCAGGGTGGTATGGCCGTAGGCATAAAAAACTGTAAAAAATATTAACAATATGTCTGCTTTCCTTATCCTTTTGGGACTTGCATTCATATCGAATGAGATTGAATCGAAATATGGAAACAAAGTCTCCAAGATCATATAACCGTCGACATACAACCATCAGTTCCAAGACAAAATCTGCTAGCCCCAGCCAAGTATTGCAGTAGTTGGAGTTTCTTAGTTCCTGCAAAAAAGTCATGGTTAGTTTGTTTATCCTGACAAATAAGCATTTGTCGATGAAAAGAGATAGCCTAGAAAATTAAAAAATAAAGCCTACAACACTATGTGTCCTAGGCAGTCACCCATCCAACTACTGACATGGTCCGACCCTGCTGGACATCAGTGATCAGACGAGAACTGGTATACTCAGGGTGGTATGGCCGTAGGCATAGTAAATTGTAAAAAATATTAACAAGATGTCTGCTTTCCTTATCCTTTTAGGACATGCATTCATATCGAATGAGATTGAATCGAAATATGGAAACAAAGTCTCGAAGATCATATAACCGTCGACAACCAACCATCAGTTCCAAGACGAAATCTTCTAGCCCCTGCCTAGTATTGCAGTAGTTGGAGTTTCTTAGTTCCTGCAAAAAAGTCATGGTTAGTTTGTTTATCCTGACAGATAACCATTTGTCGATGATAAGGGATAGCCTAGAAAATTAAAAAATAAAGCCTACAACACCATGTGTTCCTAGGCAGTCACCCATCGAAGTACTGACATGGCCCGACCCTGCTTGACTTCAGTGATCAGACGAGAACTGGTATACTCAGGGTGGTATGGCCGTAGCCATAGTAATCTGTAAAAAATATTAACAAGATGCTTGCCTGCTGTATCCTTTTAGGACATACATTCATATAGAATGAGATAAAATCGAAATATCAAAACAGAGTCTCCACCATCATGTGTATATGCAACTACAACCATCAGTTCCGAGACGATATCTGCTATCCCCGGCCTAGTATTGCTGTAGTTGGAGTTTTTTAGTTCTCACAATAAAGTCATGGTTAGTTGTTTTATCCTGGCAGATAACCATTTGTCGATGAAAAGAGACAGCCTAGAAAATTAGAAAATAAAGACTACAACACCATGTGTTCCTAGGCAGTCACCCATCTAAGTACTGACATGGCCCGATCCTGCTTGACTTAAGTGATTAGACGAGAACTGGTATACTCAGGGTGGTATGGCCGTAGCCATAGTAATCTGTAAAAAATATTAACAAGATGCTTGCCTACCGTATCCTTTTAGGACATACATTCATATAGAATGAGATAAAATCAAAATATCAAAACAGAGTCTCCACCATCATGTGTATATGGAACTACAACCATCAGTTCCGAGACGATATCTGCTATCCCCGGCCTAGTATTGCTGTAGTTGGAGTTTTTTAGTTCTCGCAATAAAATCATGGTTAGTTTGTTTATCCTGACAGATAACAATTTGTCGATGAAAAGAGATAGCCTAAAAAATTAAAAAATAAAACCTACAGCACCATGTGTTCATAGGCAGTCACCCATCCAAGTACTGACATGGCCCGACCCTGCTTGACTTCAGTGATCAGACGAGAACTGGTATACTCAGGGTGGTATGGGCGTAGGCATAGTAAACTGTAAAAAATATTAACAAGATGTCTGCTTTCCTTATCCTTTTAGGACTTGCATTCATATCGAATGAGATTGAATCGAAATATGGAAACAAAGTCTCGAAGATCATAGAACCGTCGACATACAACCATCAGTTCCAAGACGAGATCTGCTAGCCCCTGCCTAGTATTGCAGTAGTTGGAGTTTCTTAGTTCCTGCAAAAAAGTCATGGTTAGTTTGTTTATTCTGACAGATAATCATTTGTCGATGAAAAGAGATAGCCTAGAAAATTAAAAAATAAAGCCTACAACACCATGTGTTCCTAGGCAGTCACCCATCGAAGCACTGACATGGCCCGACCCTGCTTGACTTCAGTGATCAGACGAGAACTGGTATACTCAGGGTAATATGGTCGTAGGCATAGTAAACTGTAAAGAATATTAAAATGATGCTTGCCTTCCGTATCCTTCTAGGACATATATTCATATAGAATAAGATAAAATCGAATTGTCAAAACAGAGTCTCCACCATCATGTGTCTATGGAACTACAACCATCAGTTCCGAGACGATATCTGCTATCCCCGGCCTAGTATTGCTGTAGTTGGAGTTTCTTAGTTCTCGCAATAAAGTCATGGTTAGTTATTTTATCCTGACAGATAACCATTTGTCCATGAAAAGAGATAGCCTAGAAAATTAGAAAAGAAAGCCTACAACACCATGTGGTCCTAGGCAGTCACCCATCCAAGTACTGACATGGCCCGACCCTGCTTGACTTCAGTGATCAGACGAGAACTGGTATACTCAGGGTGGTATGGCGGTAGGCATAGTAAACTGTGAAAAATATTAACAAGATGCTTGCCTTCCGTATCCTTTTAGAACATACATTCATATATAATGAGATAAAATCGAAATGTCAAAACAGAGTCTCCACCATCATGTGTCTATGGAACTACAACCATCAGTTCCGAGACGATATCTGCTATCCCCGGCCTAGTATTGCTGTAGTTGGAGTTTCTTAGTTCTCGCAATAAAGTCATGGTTAGTTGTTTTATCCTGACAGATAAGCATTTGTCGATGAAAAGAGATAGCCTAGTAAATTAAAAAATAAAGCCTTCAACACCATGTGTTCCTAGGCAGTCACCCATCAAAGTACTGACATGGCCCGACCCTGCTTGACTTCAGTGATCAGAAGAGAACTGGTATACTTAGGGTGGTATGGCCGTAGGCATAGTAAACTGTAAAAAATATTAACATGATGTCTGCTTTCCTTATCATTTTAGGACTTGCATTCATATCGAATGAGATTGAATCGAAATATGGAAACAAAGTCTCGAAGTTCATATAACCGTCGACACACAACCATAAGTTCCAAGACGAAATTTGCTAGCCCCTGCCTAGTATTGCAGTAGTTGGAGTTTCTTAGTTCCTGCAAAAAAGTCATGGTTAGTTTGTTTATCCTGACAGATAACCATTTGTCGATGAAAAGAGATAGCCTAGTAAATTAAAAAATAAAGCCTACAACACCATGTGTTCCTAGGCAGTCACCGATCCAAGCACTGACATGGCCCGACCCTGCTTGACTTCAGTGATGAGACGAGAACTGGTATACTCAGGGTGGTATGGCCGTAGGCATAGTAAACTGTAAAAAATATTAACAAGATGTCTGCTTTCCTTATCCTTTTAGGACTTGCATTCATATCGAATGAGATTGAGTCAAAATATGGAAACGAAGTCTCCAAGATGATATAACCGTCGACATACAACCATCAGTTCCAAGACGAAATCTGCTATCCTCGGCCTAGTATTGCAGTAATTGGAGTTTCTTAATTCCTGCAAAGAAGTCATGGTTAGTTTGTTTATCCTGACAGATAACCGTTTGTCCATGAAAAGAGATAGCCTAGAAAATTAGAAAATAAAGACTACAACACCATGTGTTCCTAGGCAGTCCCCCATCCAAGTACTGACATGGCCCGACCCTGCTTGACTTCAGTGATCAGACGAGAACTGGTATACTCAGGGTGGTATGGCCGTAGGCATAGTAAACTGTAAAAAATATTAACAAGATGCCTGCCTTCCGTATCCTTTTAGGACATACATTCATATAGAATGAGATAAAATCGAAATGTCAAAACAGAGTCTCCACATTCATGTGTCTATGGAACTACAACCATCAGTTCCGAGACGATATCTGCTATCCCCGGCCTAGTATTGCTGTAGTTGGAGTTTCTTAGTTCTCGCAATAAAGTCATGGTTAGTTGTTTTATCCTGGCAGATAACAATTTGTCGATGAAAAGAGATAGCCTAAAAAATTAAAAAATAAAACCTACAGCACCATGTGTTCATAGGCAGTCACCCATCCAAGTACTGACATGGCCCGACCCTGCTTGACTTCAGTGATCAGACGAGAACTGGTATACTCAGGGTGGTATGGGCGTAGGCATAGTAAACTGTAAAAAATATTAACAAGATGTCTGCTTTCCTTATCCTTTTAGGACTTGCATTCATATCGAATGAGATTGAATCGAAATATGGAAACAAAGTCTCGAAGATCATAGAACCGTCGACATACAACCATCAGTTCCAAGACGAGATCTGCTAGCCCCTGCCTAGTATTGCAGTAGTTGGAGTTTCTTAGTTCCTGCAAAAAAGTCATGGTTAGTTTGTTTATTCTGACAGATAATCATTTGTCGATGAAAAGAGATAGCCTAGAAAATTAAAAAATAAAGCCTACAACACCATGTGTTCCTAGGCAGTCACCCATCGAAGCACTGACATGGCCCGACCCTGCTTGACTTCAGTGATCAGACGAGAACTGGTATACTCAGGGTAATATGGTCGTAGGCATAGTAAACTGTAAAGAATATTAAAATGATGCTTGCCTTCCGTATCCTTCTAGGACATATATTCATATAGAATAAGATAAAATCGAATTGTCAAAACAGAGTCTCCACCATCATGTGTCTATGGAACTACAACCATCAGTTCCGAGACGATATCTGCTATCCCCGGCCTAGTATTGCTGTAGTTGGAGTTTCTTAGTTCTCGCAATAAAGTCATGGTTAGTTATTTTATCCTGACAGATAACCATTTGTCCATGAAAAGAGATAGCCTAGAAAATTAGAAAAGAAAGCCTACAACACCATGTGGTCCTAGGTAGTCACCCATCCAAGTACTGACATGGCCCGACCCTGCTTGACTTCAGTGATCAGACGAGAACTGGTATACTCAGGGTGGTATGGCGGTAGGCATAGTAAACTGTGAAAAATATTAACAAGATGCTTGCCTTCCGTATCCTTTTAGAACATACATTCATATATAATGAGATAAAATCGAAATGTCAAAACAGAGTCTCCACCATCATGTGTCTATGGAACTACAACCATCAGTTCCGAGACGATATCTGCTATCCCCGGCCTAGTATTGCTGTAGTTGGAGTTTCTTAGTTCTCGCAATAAAGTCATGGTTAGTTGTTTTATCCTGACAGATAAGCATTTGTCGATGAAAAGAGATAGCCTAGTAAATTAAAAAATAAAGCCTTCAACACCATGTGTTCCTAGGCAGTCACCCATCAAAGTACTGACATGGCCCGACCCTGCTTGACTTCAGTGATCAGAAGAGAACTGGTATACTTAGGGTGGTATGGCCGTAGGCATAGTAAACTGTAAAAAATATTAACATGATGTCTGCTTTCCTTATCATTTTAGGACTTGCATTCATATCGAATGAGATTGAATCGAAATATGGAAACAAAGTCTCGAAGTTCATATAACCGTCGACACACAACCATAAGTTCCAAGACGAAATTTGCTAGCCCCTGCCTAGTATTGCAGTAGTTGGAGTTTCTTAGTTCCTGCAAAAAAGTCATGGTTAGTTTGTTTATCCTGACAGATAACCATTTGTCGATGAAAAGAGATAGCCTAGTAAATTAAAAAATAAAGCCTACAACACCATGTGTTCCTAGGCAGTCACCGATCCAAGCACTGACATGGCCCGACCCTGCTTGACTTCAGTGATGAGACGAGAACTGGTATACTCAGGGTGGTATGGCCGTAGGCATAGTAAACTGTAAAAAATATTAACAAGATGTCTGCTTTCCTTATCCTTTTAGGACTTGCATTCATATCGAATGAGATTGAGTCAAAATATGGAAACGAAGTCTCCAAGATGATATAACCGTCGACATACAACCATCAGTTCCAAGACGAAATCTGCTATCCTCGGCCTAGTATTGCAGTAATTGGAGTTTCTTAATTCCTGCAAAGAAGTCATGGTTAGTTTGTTTATCCTGACAGATAACCGTTTGTCCATGAAAAGAGATAGCCTAGAAAATTAGAAAATAAAGACTACAACACCATGTGTTCCTAGGCAGTCCCCCATCCAAGTACTGACATGGCCCGACCCTGCTTGACTTCAGTGATCAGACGAGAACTGGTATACTCAGGGTGGTATGGCCGTAGGCATAGTAAACTGTAAAAAATATTAACAAGATGCCTGCCTTCCGTATCCTTTTAGGACATACATTCATATAGAATGAGATAAAATCGAAATGTCAAAACAGAGTCTCCACATTCATGTGTCTATGGAACTACAACCATCAGTTCCGAGACGATATCTGCTATCCCCGGCCTAGTATTGCTGTAGTTGGAGTTTCTTAGTTCTCGCAATAAAGTCATGGTTAGTTGTTTTATCCTGGCAGATAACCATTTGTCCATGAAAAGAGATAGCCTAAAAAATTAAAAAGTAAAACCTACAGCATCATGTGTTCCTAGGCAGTCACCCATCCAAGTACATGGCCCGACCCTGCTTCACTTCAGTGATCAGACGAGAACTGGTATACTCAGGGTGGTATGGCCGTAGGCATAGTAAACTGTAAAAAATATTAACAAGATGCTTGCCTACCGTATCCTTTTAGGACATATATTCATATAGAGTGAATTAAAATCGAAATATCAAAACAGAGTCTCCAAGATCATGTGTCTATGGAACTACAACCATCAGTTCCAAGACGAAATCTGCTATTCCCGGCCTAGTATTGCAGTAGTTGGAGTTTCTTAGTTCCTGCAAAAAAGTCATGGTTAGTTGTTTTATCCTGACAGATAAGCATTTGTCGATGAAAAGAGATAGCCTAGTAAATTAAAAAATAAAGCCTACAACACCATGTGTTCCTAGGCAGTCAGCCATCCAATTACTGACATGACCCGACCCTGCTTGACTTCAGTGATCAGACGAGAACTGGTATACTTAGGGTGGTATGGCCGAAGGCATAGTAAACTGTAAAAAATATTAACAAGATTTCTGCTTTCCTTATCATTTTAGGACTTGCATTCATATCGAATGAGATTGAATCGAAATATGGAAACAAAGTCTTGAAGATCATATAACCGTCGACATACAACCATAAGTTCCAAGACGAAATCTGCTAGCCCCTGCCTAGTATTGCAGTAGTTGGAGTTTCTTAGTTCCTGCAAAAAAGTCATGGTTAGTTTGTTTATCCTGACAGATAACCATTTGTCGATGAAAAGAGATAGCCTAAAAAATTAAAAAATAAAGCCTACAGCACCATGTGGTCCTAGGCAGTCACCCATCCAAGTACATGGCCCGACCCTGCTTCACTTCAGTGATCAGACGAGAACTGGTATACTCAGGGTGGTATGGCCGTAGGCATAGTAAACTGTAAAAAATATTAACAAGATGCTTGCCTTCTGTATCCTTTTAGAACAAACATTCATATATAATGAGATAAAATCGAAATGTCAAAACAGAGTCTCCACCATCATGTGTCTATGGAACTACAACCATCAGTTCCGAGACGATATCTGCTATCCCCGGCCTAGTATTGCTGTAGTTGGAGTTTCTTAGTTCTCGCAATAAAGTCATGGTTAGTTGTTTTATCCTGACAGATAAGCATTTGTCGATGAAAAGAGATAGCCTAGTAAATTAAAAAATAAAGCCTACAACACCATGTGTTCCTAGGCAGTCACCCATCCAATTACTGACATGACCCGACCCTGCTTGACTTCAGTGATCAGACGAGAACTGGTATACTTAGGGTGGTATGGCCGAAGGCATAGTAAACTGTAAAAAATATTAACATGATGTCTGCTTTCCTTATCATTTTAGGACTTGCATTCATATCGAATGAGATTGAATCGAAATATGGAAACAAAGTCTCAAAGTTCATATAACCGTCGACACACAACCATAAGTTCCAAGACGAAATCTGCTAGCCCCTGCCTAGTATTGCGGTAGTTGGAGTTTCTTAGTTCCTGCAAAAAAGTCATGGTTAGTTTGTTTATCCTGACAGATAACCATTTGTCGATGAAAAGAGATAGCCTAGTAAATTAAAAAATAAAGCCTACAACACCATGTGTTCCTAGGCAGTCACCCATCCAAGTATTGACATGGCCCGACCCTGCTTCACTTCAGTGATCAGACGAGAACTGGTATACTCAGGGTGGTATGGTCGTAGGCATAGTAGACTGTAAAAAATATTAACAAGATGCTTGCCTTCCGTATCCTTTTAGGACATATATTCATAAAGAATGAGATAAAATCGAATTTTCAAAACAGAGTCTCCACCAACATGTGTCTATGGAACTACAACCATCAGTTCCGAGACGATATCTGCTATCTCCGGCCTAGTATTGCTGTAGTTGGAGTTTCTTAGTTCTCGAAATAAAGTCATGGTTAGTTATTTTATCCTGACAGATAACCATTTGTCCATGAAAAGAGATAGCCTAGAAAATTAGAAAATAAAGACTACAACACCATGTGTTCCTAGGCAGTCACCGATCCAAGCACTGACATGGCCCGACCCTGCTTGACTTCAGTGATCAGAAGAGAACTGGTATACTTAGGGTGGTATGGCCGTAGGCATAGTAAACTGTAAAAAATATTAACATGATGTCTGCTTTCCTTATCATTTTAGGACTTGCATTCATATCGAATGAGATTGAATCGAAATATGGAAACAAAGTCTCGAAGTTCATATAACCGTCGACACACAACCATAAGTTCCAAGACGAAATTTGCTAGCCCCTGCCTAGTATTGCAGTAGTTGGAGTTTCTTAGTTCCTGCAAAAAAGTCATGGTTAGTTTGTTTATCCTGACAGATAACCATTTGTCGATGAAAAGAGATAGCCTAGTAAATTAAAAAATAAAGCCTACAACACCATGTGTTCCTAGGCAGTCACCGATCCAAGCACTGACATGGCCCGACCCTGCTTGACTTCAGTGATAAGACGAGAACTGGTATACTCAGGGTGGTATGGCCGTAGGCATAGTAAACTGTAAAAAATATTAACAAGATGTCTGCTTTCCTTATCCTTTTAGGACTTGCATTCATATCGAATGAGATTGAGTCAAAATATGGAAACGAAGTCTCCAAGATGATATAACCGTCGACATACAACCATCAGTTCCAAGACGAAATCTGCTATCCCTGCCTAGTATTGCAGTAGTTGGAGTTTCTTAATTCCTGCAAAAAAGTCATGGTTAGTTTGTTTATCCTGACAGATAACCGTTTGTCCATGAAAAGAGATAGCCTAGAAAATTAGAAAATAAAGACTACAACACCATGTGTTCCTAGGCAGTCACCCATCCAAGTACTGACATGGCCCGACCCTGCTTGACTTCAGTAATCAGACGAGAACTGGTATACTCAGGGTGGTATGGCCGTAGGCATAGTAAACTGTAAAAAATATTAACAAGATGCCTGCCTTCCGTATCCTTTTAGGACATACATTCATATAGAATGAGATAAAATCGAAATGTCAAAACAGAGTCTCCACATTCATGTGTCTATGGAACTACAACCATCAGTTCCGAGACGATATCTGCTATCCCCGGCCTAGTATTGCTGTAGTTGGAGTTTCTTAGTTCTCGCAATAAAGTCATGGTTAGTTGTTTTATCCTGGCAGATAACCATTTGTCCATGAAAAGAGATAGCCTAAAAAATTAAAAAATAAAGCCTACAACACCATGTGTTCCCTAGGCAGTCACCCATCCAAGTACTGACATGGCCCGACCCTGCTTGATTTCAGTGATCAGACGAGAACTGGTATACTCAGGGTGGTATGGCCGTAGGCATAGTAAACTGTAAAAAATATTAACAAGATGCCTGCCTTCCGTATCCTTTTAGGACATACATTCATATAGAATGAGATAAAATCGAAATGTCAAAACAGAGTCTCCAAGATCATGTGTCTATGGAACTACAACCATCAGTTCCAAGACGAAATCTGCTATCCCCGGCCTAGTATTGCAGTAGTTGGAGTTTCTTAGTTCCTGCAAAAAAGTCATGGTTAGTTTGTTTATCCTGACAGCTAAGCATTTGTCGATGAAAAGAGATAGCCTAGAAAATTAAAAAATAAAGCCTACAACACCATGTGTTCCCTAGGCAGTCACCCATCCAAGTACTGACATGGCCCGACCCTGCTTGATTTCAGTGATCAGACGAGAACTGGTATACTCAGGGTGGTATGGCCGTAGGCATAGTAAACTGTAAAAAATATTAACAAGATGCCTGCCTTCCGTATCCTTTTAGGACATACATTCATATAGAATGAGATAAAATCGAAATGTCAAAACAGAGTCTCCACATTCATGTGTCTATGGAACTACAACCATCAGTTCCGAGACGATATCTGCTATCCCCGGCCTAGTATTGCTGTAGTTGGAGTTTCTTAGTTCTCGCAATAAAGTCATGGTTAGTTGCTTTATCCTGGCAGATAACCATTTGTCCATGAAAAGAGATAGCCTAAAAAATTAAAAAGTAAAACCTACAGCATCATGTGTTCCTAGGCAGTCACCCATCCAAGTACATGGCCCGACCCTGCTTCACTTCAGTGATCAGACGAGAACTGGTATACTCAGGGTGGTATGGCCGTAGGCATAGTAAACTGTAAAAAATATTAACAAGATGCTTGCCTACCGTATCCTTTTAGGACATATATTCATATAGAGTGAATTAAAATCGAAATATCAAAACAGAGTCTCCAAGATCATGTGTCTATGGAACTACAACCATCAGTTCCAAGACGAAATCTGCTATCCCCGGCCTAGTATTGCAGTAGTTGGAGTTTCTTAGTTCCTGCAAAAAAGTCATGGTTAGTTTGTTTATCCTGACAGCTAAGCATTTGTCGATGAAAAGAGATAGCCTAGAAAATTAAAAAATAAAGCCTACAACACCATGTGTTCCCTAGGCAGTCACCCATCCAAGTACTGACATGGCCCGACCCTGCTTGATTTCAGTGATCAGACGAGAACTGGTATACTCAGGGTGGTATGGCCGTAGGCATAGTAAACTGTAAAAAATATTAACAAGATGTCTGCTTTCCTTATCATTTTAGGACTTGCATTCATATCGAATGAGATTGAATCGAAATATGGAAACAAAGTCTTGAAGATCATATAACCGTCGACATACAACCATAAGTTCCAAGACGAAATCTGCTAGCCCCTGCCTAGTATTGCAGTAGTTGGAGTTTCTTAGTTCCTGCAAAAAAGTCATGGTTAGTTTGTTTATCCTGACAGATAACCATTTGTCGATGAAAAGAGATAGCCTAAAAAATTAAAAAATAAAGCCTACAGCACCATGTGGTCCTAGGCAGTCACCCATCCAAGTACATGGCCCGACCCTGCTTCACTTCAGTGATCAGACCAGAACTGGTATACTCAGGGTGGTATGGCCGTAGGCATAGTAAACTGTAAAAAATATTAACAAGATGCTTGCCTACCGTATCCTTTTAGGATATATATTCATTTAGAGTGAATTAAAATCGAAATATCAAAACAGAGTCTCCAAGATCATGTGTCTATGGAACTACAACCATCAGTTCCAAGACGAAATCTGCTATCCCCGGCCTAGTATTGCAGTAGTTGGAGTTTCTTAGTTCCTGCAAAAAAGTCATGGTTAGTTTGTTTATCCTGACAGAAAAGCATTTGTCGATGAAAAGAGATAGCCTAGAAAATTAAAAAATAAAGCCTACAACACCATGTGTTCCCTAGGCAGTCACCCATCCAAGTACTGACATGGCCCGACCCTGCTTGATTTCAGTGATCAGACGAGAACTGGTATACTCAGGGTGGTATGGCCGTAGGCATAGTAAACTGTAAAAAATATTAACAAGATGTCTGCTTTCCTTATCATTTTAGGACTTGCATTCATATCGAGAGAGATTGAATCGAAAGATGGAAACAAAGTCTCGAAGATCATATAACCGTCGACATACAACCATAAGTTCCAGAACGAAATTTGCTAGCCCCTGCCTAGTATTGCAGTAGTTGGAGTTTCTTAGTTCCTGCAAAAAAGTCATGGTTAGTTTGTTTATCCTGACAGATAACCATTTCTCGATGAAAAGAGATAGCCTAAAAAATTACAAAATAAAGCCTACAGCACCATGTGTTCCTAGGCAGTCACCCATCCAAGTACATGGCCCGACCCTGCTTGACTTCAGTGATCAGACGAGAACTGGTATACTCAGGGTGGTATGGCCGTAGGCATAGTAAACTGTAAAAAATATTAACAAGATGCTTGCCTTCTGTATCCTTTTAGAACAAACATTCATATATAATGAGATAAAATCGAAATGTCAAAACAGAGTCTCCACCATCATGTGTCTATGGAACTACAACCATCAGTTCCGAGACGATATCTGCTATCCCCGGCCTAGTATTGCTGTAGTTGGAGTTTCTTAGTTCTCGCAATAAAGTCATGGCTAGTTGTTTTATCCTGACAGATAAGCATTTGTCGATGAAAAGAGATAGCCTAGTAAATTAAAAAATAAAGCCTACAACACCATGTGTTCCTAGGCAGTCACCCATCCAAGTACTGACATGACCCGACCCTGCTTGACTTCAGTGATCAGACGAGAACTGGTATACTTAGGGTGGTATGGCCGAAGGCATAGTAAACTGTAAAAAATATTAACATGATGTCTGCTTTCCTTATCATTTTAGGACTTGCATTCATATCGAATGAGATTGAATCGAAATATGGAAACAAAGTCTCAAAGTTCATATAACCGTCGACACACAACCATAAGTTCCAAGACGAAATCTGCTAGCCCCTGCCTAGTATTGCGGTAGTTGGAGTTTCTTAGTTCCTGCAAAAAAGTCATGGTTAGTTTGTTTATCCTGACAGATAACCATTTGTCGATGAAAAGAGATAGCCTAGTAAATTAAAAAATAAAGCCTACAACACCATGTGTTCCTAGGCAGTCACCCATCCAAGTATTGACATGGCCCGACCTTGCTTGACTTCAGTGATCAGACGAGAACTGGTATACTCAGGGTGGTATGGTCGTAGGCATAGTAAACTGTAAAAAATATTAACAAGATGCTTGCCTTCCGTATCCTTTTAGGACATATATTCATAAAGAATGAGATAAAATCGAATTTTCAAAACAGAGTCTCCACCAACATGTGTCTATGGAACTACAACCATCAGTTCCGAGACGATATCTGCTATCTCCGGCCTAGTATTGCTGTAGTTGGAGTTTCTTAGTTCTCGAAATAAAGTCATGGTTAGTTATTTTATCCTGACAGATAACCATTTGTCCATGAAAAGAGATAGCCTAGAAAATTAGAAAATAAAGACTACAACACCATGTGTTCCTAGGCAGTCACCGATCCAAGCACTGACATGGCCCGACCCTGCTTGACTTCAGTGATCAGACGAGAACTGGTATACTCAGGGTGGTATGGCCGTAGGCATAGTAAACTGTAAAAAATATTAGCAAGATGTCTGCTTTCCTTATCCTTTTAGGACTTGCATTCATATCGAATGAGATTGAGTCAAAATATGGAAACGAAGTCTCCAAATTCATGTGTCTATGGAACTACAACCATCAGTTCCGAGACGATATCTGCTATCCCCGGCCTAGTATTGCTGTAGTTGGAGTTTCTTAGTTCTCGCAATAAAGTCATGGTTAGTTGTTTTATCCTGGCAGATAACCATTTGTCCATGAAAAGAGACAGCCTAGAAAATTAGAAAATAAAGCCTACAACACCATGTGTTCCTAGGCAGTCACCCATCCAAGTCCTGACATGGCCCGACCCTGCTTGACTTCAGTGATTAGACGAGAACTGGTATACTCAGGGTGGTATGGCCGTAGGCATAGTAAACTGTAAAAAATATTAACAAGATGCTTGCCTTCCGTATCCTTTTAGGACATACATTCATATATAATGAGATAAAATCGAAATATCAAAACAGAGTCTCCAAGATCATGTGTCTATGGAACTACAACCATCAGTTCCAAGACGAAATCTGCTATCCCCGGCCTAGTATTGCAGTAGTTGGAGTTTATTAGTTCCTGCAAAAAAGTCATGGTTAGTTTGTTTATCCTGACAGCTAAGCATTTGTCGATTAAAAGAGATAGCCTACAAAATTAAAAAATAAAGCTTACAACACCATGTGTTCCTAGGCAGTCACCAATCCAAGTACTGACATGGCCCGACCCTGCTTGATTTCAGTGATCAGACGAGAACTGGTATACTCAGGGTGGTATGGCCGTAGGCATAGTAAACTGTAAAAAATATTAACAAGATGTCTGCTTTCCTTATCCTTTTAGGACTTGCATTCATATCGAATGAGATTGAATCGAAATATGGAAACAAAGTCTCAAAGATCATATAACAGTTTACATACAACCATCAGTTCCAAGACGAAATCTGCTATCCTCGGCCTAGTATTGCAGTAATTGGAGTTTCATAGTTCCAGCAAAAAAGTCATGGTTAGTTTGTTTATCCTGACAGATAACCATTTGTCGATGAAAAGTGATAGCCTAGAAAATTAAAAAATAAAGCCTACAACACCATGTGTTCCTAGGCAGTCACCAATCCAAGTACTGACATGGCCCGACCCTGCTTGACTTCAGTGATCAGACGAGAACTGGTATACTCAGGGTGGTATGGTCGTAGGCATAGTAAACTGTAAAAAATATTAACAAGATGCTTGCCTTCCGTATCCTTTTAGGACATATATTCATATAGAATGAAATAAAATCGAATTGTCAAAACAGAGTCTCCACCATCATGTGTCTATGGAACTACAACCATCAGTTCCGAGACGATATCTGCTATCCCCGCCCTAGTATTGCTGTAGTTGGAGTTTCTTAGTTCTCGCAATAAAGTCATGGTTAGTTATTTTATCCTGACAGATAACCATTTGTCCATGAAAAGAGATAGCCTAGAAAATTAGAAAATAAAGACTACAACACCATGTGTTCCTAGGCAGTCACCCATCCAAGCACTGACATGGCCCGACCCTGCTTGACTTCAGTGATCAGACGAGAACTGGTATACTCAGGGTGGTATGGCCGTAGGCATAGTAAACTGTAAAAAATATTAACAAGATGTCTGCTTTCCTTATCCTTTTAGGACTTGCATTCATATCGAATGAGATTGAGTCGAAATATGGAAACGAAGTCTCCAAGATCATATAACCGTCGACATACAACCATCAGTTCCAAAACGAAATCTGCTATCCCTGCCTAGTATTGCAGTAGTTGGAGTTTCTTAGTTCCTGCAAAAAAGTCATGGTTAGTTTGTTTATCCTGACAGATAACCGTTTGTCCATGAAAAGAGATAGCCTAGAAAATTAGAAAATAAAGACTACAACACCATGTGTTCCTAGTTAGTCACCCATCCAAGTGCTGACATGGCCCGACCCTGCTTGACTTCAGTGATCAGACAAGAACTGGTATACTCAGGGTGGTATGGCCGTAGGCATAGTAAACTGTAAAAAATATTAACAAGATGCTTGCCTTCCGTATCCTTTTAGGACATATATTCATATAGAATGAGATAAAATCGAATTGTCAAAACAGAGTCTCCACCAACATGTGTCTATGGAACTACAACCATCAGTTCCGAGACGATATCTGCTATCTCCGGCCTAGTATTGCTGTAGTTGGAGTTTCTTAGTTCTCGAAATAAAGTCATGGTTAGTTATTTTATCCTGACAGATAACCATTTGTCCATGAAAAGAGATAGCCTAGAAAATTAGAAAATAAAGACTACAACACCATGTGTTCCTAGGCAGTCACCGATCCAAGCACTGACATGGCCCGACCCTGCTTGACTTCAGTGATCAGACGAGAACTGGTATACTCAGGGTGGTATGGCCGTAGGCATAGTAAACTGTAAAAAATATTAGCAAGATGTCTGCTTTCCTTATCCTTTTAGGACTTGCATTCATATCGAATGAGATTGAGTCAAAATATGGAAACGAAGTCTCCAAATTCATGTGTCTATGGAACTACAACCATCAGTTCCGAGACGATATCTGCTATCCCCGGCCTAGTATTGCTGTAGTTGGAGTTTCTTAGTTCTCGCAATAAAGTCATGGTTAGTTGTTTTATCCTGGCAGATAACCATTTGTCCATGAAAAGAGACAGCCTAGAAAATTAGAAAATAAAGACTACAACACCATGTGTTCCTAGTTAGTCACCCATCCAAGTGCTGACATGGCCCGACCCTGCTTGACTTCAGTGATCAGACAAGAACTGGTATACTCAGGGTGGTATGGCCGTAGGCATAGTAAACTGTAAAAAATATTAACAAGATGCTTGCCTTCCGTATCCTTTTAGGACATATATTCATAAAGAATGAGATAAAATCGAATTGTCAAAACAGAGTCTCCACCAACATGTGTCTATGGAACTACAACCATCAGTTCCGAGACGATATCTGCTATCCCCGGCCTAGTATTGCTGTAGTTGGAGTTTCTTAGTTCTCGCAATAAAGTCATGGTTAGTTGTTTTATCCTGGCAGATAACCATTTGTCCATGAAAAGAGACAGCCTAGAAAATTAGAAAATAAAGCCTACAACACCATGTGTTCCTAGGCAGTCACCCATCCAAGTCCTGACATGGCCCGACCCTGCTTGACTTCAGTGATTAGACGAGAACTGGTATACTCAGGGTGGTATGGCCGTAGGCATAGTAAACTGTAAAAAATATTAAAAAGATGCTTGCCTTCCGTATCCTTTTAGGACATACATTCATATATAATGAGATAAAATCGAAATATCAAAACAGAGTCTCCAAGATCATGTGTCTATGGAACTACAACCATCAGTTCCAAGACGAAATCTGCTATCCCCGGCCTAGTATTGCAGTAGTTGGAGTTTATTAGTTCCTGCAAAAAAGTCATGGTTAGTTTGTTTATCCTGACAGATAACCATTTGTCGATGAAAAGTGATAGCCTAGAAAATTAAAAAATAAAGCCTACAACACCATGTGTTCCTAGGCAGTCACCCATCCAAGTACTGACATGGCCCGACCCTGCTTGACTTCAGTGATCAGACGAGAACTGGTATACTCAGGGTGGTATGGTCGTAGGCATAGTAAACTGTAAAAAATATTAACAAGATGCTTGCCTTCCGTATCCTTTTAGGACATATATTCATATAGAATGAGATAAAATCGAATTGTCAAAACAGAGTCTCCACCATCATGTGTCTATGGAACTACAACCATCAGTTCCGAGTTGATATCTGCTATCCCCGGCCTAGTATTGCTGTAGTTGGAGTTTCTTAGTTCGCACAATAAAGTCATGGTTAGTTATTTTATCCTGACAGATAACCATTTGTCCATGAAAAGAGATAGCCTAGAAAATTAGAAAATAAAGACTACAACACCATGTGTTCCTAGGCAGTCATCCATCCAAGCACTGACATGGCCCGACCCTGCTTGACTTCAGTGATCAGACGAGAACTGGTATACTCAGGGTGGTATGGCCGTAGGCATAGTAAACTGTAAAAAATATTAACAAGATGTCTGCTTTCCTTATCCTTTTAGGACTTGCATTCATATCGAATGAGATTGAGTCGAAATATGGAAACGAAGTCTCCAAGATCATATAACCGTCGACATACAACCACCAGTTCCAAAACGAAATCTGCTATCCCTGCCTAGTATTGCAGTAGTTGGAGTTTCTTAGTTCCTGCAAAAAAGTCATGGTTAGTTTGTTTATCCTGACAGATAACCGTTTGTCCATGAAAAGAGATAGCCTAGAAAATTAGAAAATAAAGACTACAACACCATGTGTTCCTAGGCAGTCACCCATCCAAGTACTGACATGGCCCGACCCTGCTTGACTTCAGTGATCAGACGAGAACTGGTATACTCAGGCTGGTATGGCCGTAGGCATAGTAAACTGTAAAAAATATTAACAAGATGCCTGCCTTCCGTATCCTTTTAGGACATACATTCATATAGAATGAGATAAAATCGAAATATCAAAACAGAGTCTCCACCATCATGTGTATATGGAACTACAACCATTAGTTCCGAGACGATATCTGCTATCCCCGGCCTAGTATTGCTGTAGTTGGAGTTTTTTAGTTCTCGCAATAAAAGTCATGGTTAGTTTGTTTATCCTGACAGATAACCATTTGTCGATGAAATGAGATAGCCTAGAAAATTAGAAAAAAAGGACTACAACACCATGTGTTCCTAGGCAGTCAACCATCCAAGTACTGACATTGCCCGACCCTGCTTGACTTCAGTGATCAGACGAGAACTGGTATACTCAGGGTGGTATGGCCGTAGGCATAGTAAACTGTAAAAAATATTAACAAGATCCTTTGCATTCCGTATCCTTTTAGGACATACATTCATATAGAATGAGATAAAATCGAAATGTCAAAACAGAGTCTCCGTCATCATGTGTCTATGGAACTACAACCATCAGTTCCGAGACGATATCTGTTATCCCCGGCCTAGTATTGCTGTAGTTGGAGTTTTTTTAGTTCTTGCAATAAAGTCATGGTTAGTTGTTTTATCCTGACAGATAACCATTTGTCAATGAAAAGAGATAGCCTAGAAAATTAGAAAATAAAGACTACAACACCATGTGTTCCTAGGCAGTCACCCAACAAAGTACTGACATGGCCCGACTCTGCTTGACTTCAGTGATCAGACGAGAACTGGTATACTCAGGGTGGTATGGCCGTAGGCATAGTAAACTGTAAAAAATATTAACAAGATGCTTGCCTTCCGTATCCTTTTAGGACATACATTCATATATAATGAGATAAAATCGAGATATCAAAACAGAGTCTCCAAGATCATGTGTCTATGGAACTACAACCATCAGTTCCAGGACGAAATCTGCTATCCCCGGCCTACTATTGCAGTAGTTGGAGTTTCTTAGTTCCTGCAAAAAAGTCATGGTTAGTTTGTTTATCCTGACAGATAAGCATTTGTCCATGAAAAGAGATAGCCTAGAAAATTAGAAAATAAAGACTACTACACCATGTCTTCCTAGGCAGTCACCCATCAAAGTACTGACATGGTCCGACCCTGCTTGACTTCAGTGATAAGACGAAAACTGGTATACTCAGGGTGGTATGGCCGTAGGCATAGTAAACTGCAAAAAATATTAACAAGATGCTTGCCGTCCGTATCCTTTTAGGACATACATTCATATAGAATGAGATAAAATCCAAATCTAAAAACAGAGTCTCCACCATCAGGTGTCTATGGAACTACAACCATCAGTTCCAAGACGAAATCTGCTAGCCCCGGCCCAGTATTGCAGTAGTTGGAGTTTCTTAGTTCCTGCAAAAAAGTCATGGTTAGTTTGTTTATCCTGACAGATAACCATTTGTCCATGAAAAGAGATAGCCTAGAAAATTATAAAATAAAGCCTACAACACCATGTGTTCCTAGGCAGTCACCCATACAAGTACTGACATGGCCCGACCCTGCTTGACTTCAGTGATCAGACGAGAACTGGTATACTCAGGGTGGTATGGCCGTAGGCATAGTTAACTATAAAAAATATTAACAAGATGCTTGCCTTCCGTATCCTTTTAGGACATACATTCATATAGAATGAGATAAAATCCAAATCTAAAAACAGAGTCTCCATCATCATGTGTCCATGGAACTACAACCATCAGGTCCAATACGAAATCTGCTAGCCCCGGCCTATTATTGCAGTAGTTGGAGTTTCTTAGTTCCTGCAAAAAAGTCATTGTTAGTTTGTTTATCCTGACAGATAACCATTTGTCGATGAAAAGAGATAGCCTAGAAAATTAAAAAAAAAGCCTACAACACCATGTGTTCCTAGGCAGTCACCCATTCAAGTACTGACATGGCCCGACCCTGCTTGACTTCAGTGATCAGACGAGAACTGGTATACTCAGGGTGGTATGGCCGTAGGCATAGTTAACTGTGAAAAATATCAACAAGATGTCTGCCTTCCTTATCCTTTTAGGACTTATATTCATATCGAATGAGATTTAATTGAAATATGAAAACAAAGCCTCCAAGATCATATAACCGTCGACAAACAACCATCAGTTCCTAGATGAGATCTGCTTTTCCTGGCCTAGTATGGCAGTAGTTGGAGTTTCTTAGTTCCTGCAAAAAAGTCATGGTTAGTTTGTTTATCCTGACAGATAACCATTTGTCGTTGAAACGAGATAGCCTAGAAAATTATAAAATAAAGCCTACAACACCATGTGTTCCTAGGCAGTCACCCATACAAGTACTGACATGGCCCGACCCTGCTTGACTTCAGTGATCAGACGAAAACTGGTATACTCAGGGTGGTATGGTCGTAGGCATAGTAAACTGTAAAAAATATTAACAAGATGCTTGCCTTCCGTATCCTTTTAGGACATACATTCATATAGAATGAGATAAAATCGAAATATCAAAACAGAGTCTCCACCATCATCTGTATATGGAACTACAACCATCAGTTCCGAGACAATATCTGCTATCCCCGGCCTAGTATTGCTGTAGTTGGAGTTTTTTAGTTCTCGCAATAAAAGTCATGGTTAGTTTGTTTATCCTGACAGATAACCATTTGTCGATGAAATGAGATAGCCTAGAAAATTAGAAAATAAGGACTACAACACCATGTGTTCCTAGGCAGTCAACCATCCAAGTACTGACATGGTCCGAATCTTCTTGACTTCAGTGATCAGACAAGAACTGGTATACTCAGGGTGGTATGGCCGTAGGCATAGTAAACTGTAAAAAATATTAACAAGATGCTTGCCGTCCGTATCCTTTTAGGACATACATTCATATAGAATGAGATAAAATCCAAATCTAAAAACAGAGTCTCCACCATCAGGTGTCTATGGAACTACAACCATCAGTTCCAAGACGAAATCTGCTAGCCCCGGCCCAGTATTGCAATAGTTGGAGTTTCTTAGTTCCTGCAAAAAAGTCATGGTTAGTTTGTTTATCCTGACAGATAACCATTTGTCGTTGAAACGAGATAGCCTAGAAAATTATAAAATAAAGCCTACAACACCATGTGTTCCTAGGCAGTCACCCATACAAGTACTGACATTGCCCGACCCTGCTTGACTTCAGTGATCAGACGAGAACTGGTATACTCAGGGTGGTATGGCCGTAGGCATAGTTAACTATAAAAAATATTAACAAGATGCTTGCCTTCCGTATCCTTTTAGGACATACATTCATATAGAATGAGATAAAATCCAAATCTAAAAACAGAGTCTCCACCATCATGTGTCTATGGAACTACAACCATCAGGTCCAATACGAAATCTGCTAGCCCCGGCCTATTATTGCAGTAGTTGGAGTTTCTTAGTTCCTGCAAAAAAGTCATTGTTAGTTTGTTTATCCTGACAGATAACCATTTGTCGATGAAAAGAGATAGCCTAGAAAATTAAAAAAAAAGCCTACAACACCATGTGTTCCTAGGCAGTCACCCATTCAAGTACTGACATGGCCCGACCCTGCTTGACTTCAGTGATCAGACGAGAACTGGTATACTCAGGGTGGTATGGCCGTAGGCATAGTTAACTGTGAAAAATATCAACAAGATGTCTGCCTTCCTTATCCTTTTAGGACTTATATTCATATCGAATGAGATTTAATTGAAATATGGAAACAAAGCCTCCAAGATCATATAACCGTCGACAAACAACCATCAGTTCCAAGATGAGATCTGCTATTCCTGGCCTAGTATGGCAGTAGTTGGAGTTTCTTAGTTCCTGCAAAAAAGTCATGGTTAGTTTGTTTATCCTGACAGATAACCATTTGTCGATGAAAAGAGATAGCCTAGAAAATTAAAAAATAAAGCCTACAACACCATGTGTTCCTAGGCAGTCAGCAATCCAAGTACTGACATTGCCCGACCCTGCTTGATTTCAGTGATCAGACGAGAACTGGTATACTCAGGGTGGTATGGCCGTAGGCATGTTAAACTGTAAAAAATATTAACAAGATGTCTGCTTTCCTTATCCTTTTAGGACTTGCATTCATATCGAATGAGATTGAATCGAAATATGGAAACAAAGTCTCGAAGATCATATAACAGTTTACATACAACCATCAGTTCCAAGACGAAATCTGCTATCCTCGGCCTAGTATTGCAGTAATTGGAGTTTCTTAGTTCCAGCAAAAAAGTCAAGGTTAGTTTGTTTATCCTGACAGATAACCATTTGTCGATGAAAAGTGATAGCCTAGAAAATTAAAAAATAAAGCCTACAACACCATGTGTTCCTAGGCAGTCACCCATCCAAGTACTGACATGGCCCGACCCTGCTTGACTTCAGTGATCAGACAAAAACTGGTATACTCAGGGTGGTATGGTCGTAGGCATAGTAAACTGTAAAAAATATTAACAAGATGCTTGCCTTCCGTATCCTTTTAGGACATATATTCATATAGAATGAGATAAAATCGAATTGTCAAAACAGAGTCTCCACCATCATGTGTCTATGGAACTACAACCTTCAGTTCCAAGACGATATCTGCTATCCCCGGCCTAGTATTGCTGTAGTTGGAGTTTCTTAGTTCTCGCAATAAAGTCATGGTTAGTTATTTTATTCTGACAGATAACCATTTGTCCATGAAAAGAGATAGCCTCGAAAATTAGAAAATAAAGACTACAACACCATGTGTTCCTAGGCAGTCACCCATCCAAGTACTGACATGGCCCGACCCTGCTTGACTTCAGTGATCAGACGAGAACTGGTATACTCAGGGTGGTATGGCCGTAGGCATAGTAAACTGTAAAAAATATTAACAAGATGCCTGCCTTCCGTATCCTTTTAGGACATACATTCATATAGAATGAGATAAAATCGAAATATCAAAACAGAGTCTCCACCATCATCTGTATATGGAACTACAACCATCAGTTCCGAGACAATATCTGCTATCCCCGGCCTAGTATTGCTGTAGTTGGAGTTTTTTAGTTCTCGCAATAAAAGTCATGGTTAGTTTGTTTATCCTGACAGATAACCATTTGTCGATGAAATGAGATAGCCTAGAAAATTAGAAAATAAGGACTACAACACCATGTGTTCCTAGGCAGTCAACCATCCAAGTACTGACATGGTCCGAATCTTCTTGACTTCAGTGATCAGACAAGAACTGGTATACTCAGGGTGGTATGGCCGTTGGCATAGTAAACTGTAAAAAATATTAACAAGATGCTTGCCGTCCGTATCCTTTTAGGACATACATTCATATAGAATGAGATAAAATCCAAATCTAAAAACAGAGTCTCCACCACCATGTGTCTATGGAACTACAACCATCAGTTCCGAGACGATAACTGCTATCCCCGGCCTAGTATTGCTGTAGTTGGAGTTTCTTAGTTCTCGCAATAAAGTCATGGTTAGTTTGTTTATCCTGACAGATAACCATTTGTCCATGAAAAGAGATAGCCTAGAAAATTAGAAAATAAAGACTACAACACCATGTGTTCCTAGGCAGTCATCCATCCAAGCACTAACATGGCCCGACCCTGCTTGACTTCAGTGATCAGACGAGAACTGGTATACTCAGGGTTTAATGGCCGTAGGCATAGTAAATTCTAAAAAATATTAACAAGATGTCTGCTTTCCTTATCGTTTTAGGACTTGCATTCATATCGAATGAGATTGAGTCGAAATATGGAAACGAAGTCTCCAAGATCATATAACCGTCGAAATACAACCATCAGTTCCAAGATCAAATCTGCTATCCCGGCCAACTATTGCAGTAGTTGGAGTTTCTTAGTTCCTGCAAAAAAGTCATGGTTAGTTTGTTTATCCTGACAGATAACCATTTGTCCATGAAAAGAGATAGCCTAGAAAATTAGAAAATAAAGCCTACAACACCATGTGTTCCTAGGCAGTCACCCATCCAAGTACTGACATGGCCCGACCCTGCTTGACTTCAGTGATCAGACGAGAACTGGTATACTCAGGGTGGTATGGTCGTAGGCATAGTAAACTGTAAAAAATATTAACAAGATGCTTGCCTTCCGTATCCTTTTAGGACATATATTCATATAGAATGAGATTGAGTCGAAATATGGAAACGAAGTCTCCAAGATCATATAACCGTCGACATACAACCATCAGTTCCAAAACGAAATCTGCTATCCCTGCCTAGTATTGCAGTAGTTTGAGTTTCTTAGTTCCTGCAAAAAAGTCATGGTTAGTTTGTTTATCCTGACAGATAACCGTTTGTCCATGAAAAGAGATAGCCTAGAAAATTAGAAAATAAAGACTACAACACCATGTGTTCCTAGGCAGTCACCCATCCAAGTACTGACATGGCCCGACCCTGCTTGACTTCAGTGATCAGACGAGAACTGGTATACTCAGGCTGGTATGGCCGTAGGCATAGTAAACTGTAAAAAATATTAACAAGATGCCTGCCTTCCGTATCCTTTTAGGACATACATTCATATAGAATGAGATAAAATCGAAATATCAAAACAGAGTCTCCACCATCATGTGTATATGGAACTACAACCATTAGTTCCGAGACGATATCTGCTATCCCCGGCCTAGTATTGCTGTAGTTGGAGTTTTTTAGTTCTCGCAATAAAAGTCATGGTTAGTTTGTTTATCCTGACAGATAACCATTTGTCGATGAAATGAGATAGCCTAGAAAATTAGAAAATAAGGACTACAACACCATGTGTTCCTAGGCAGTCAACCATCCAAGTACTGACATTGCCCGACCCTGCTTGACTTCAGTGATCAGACGAGAACTGGTATACTCAGGGTGGTATGGCCGTAGGCATAGTAAACTGTAAAAAATATTAACAAGATCCTTTGCATTCCGTATCCTTTTAGGACATACATTCATATAGAATGAGATAAAATCGAAATGTCAAAACAGAGTCTCCACCATCATGTGTCTATGGAACTACAACCATCAGTTCCGAGACAATATCTGCTATCCCCGGCCTAGTATTGCTGTAGTTGGAGTTTTTTTAGTTCTTGCAATAAAGTCATGGTTAGTTGTTTTATCCTGACAGATAACCATTTGTCAATGAAAAGAGATAGCCTAGAAAATTAGAAAATAAGGACTACAACACCATGTGTTCCTAGGCAGTCAACCATCCAAGTACTGACATGGTCCGAATCTTCTTGACTTCAGTGATCAGACAAGAACTGGTATACTCAGGGTGGTATGGCCGTTGGCATAGTAAACTGTAAAAAATATTAACAAGATGCTTGCCGTCCGTATCCTTTTAGGACATACATTCATATAGAATGAGATAAAATCCAAATCTAAAAACAGAGTCTCCACCACCATGTGTCTATGGAACTACAACCATCAGTTCCGAGACGATAACTGCTATCCCCGGCCTAGTATTGCTGTAGTTGGAGTTTCTTAGTTCTCGCAATAAAGTCATGGTTAGTTTGTTTATCCTGACAGATAACCATTTGTCCATGAAAAGAGATAGCCTAGAAAATTAGAAAATAAAGACTACAACACCATGTGTTCCTAGGCAGTCATCCATCCAAGCACTAACATGGCCCGACCCTGCTTGACTTCAGTGATCAGACGAGAACTGGTATACTCAGGGTTTAATTGCCGTAGGCATAGTAAATTCTAAAAAATATTAACAAGATGTCTGCTTTCCTTATCGTTTTAGGACTTGCATTCATATCGAATGAGATTGAGTCGAAATATGGAAACGAAGTCTCCAAGATCATATAACCGTCGAAATACAACCATCAGTTCCAAGATCAAATCTGCTATCCCGGCCAACTATTGCAGTAGTTGGAGTTTCTTAGTTCCTGCAAAAAAGTCATGGTTAGTTTGTTTATCCTGACAGATAACCATTTGTCCATGAAAAGAGATAGCCTAGAAAATTAGAAAATAAAGCCTACAACACCATGTGTTCCTAGGCAGTCACCCATCCAAGTACTGACATGGCCCGACCCTGCTTGACTTCAGTGATCAGACGAGAACTGGTATACTCAGGGTGGTATGGTCGTAGGCATAGTAAACTGTAAAAAATATTAACAAGATGCTTGCCTTCCGTATCCTTTTAGGACATATATTCATATAGAATGAGATTGAGTCGAAATATGGAAACGAAGTCTCCAAGATCATATAACCGTCGACATACAACCATCAGTTCCAAAACGAAATCTGCTATCCCTGCCTAGTATTGCAGTAGTTTGAGTTTCTTAGTTCCTGCAAAAAAGTCATGGTTAGTTTGTTTATCCTGACAGATAACCGTTTGTCCATGAAAAGAGATAGCCTAGAAAATTAGAAAATAAAGACTACAACACCATGTGTTCCTAGGCAGTCACCCATCCAAGTACTGACATGGCCCGACCCTGCTTGACTTCAGTGATCAGACGAGAACTGGTATACTCAGGCTGGTATGGCCGTAGGCATAGTAAACTGTAAAAAATATTAACAAGATGCCTGCCTTCCGTATCCTTTTAGGACATACATTCATATAGAATGAGATAAAATCGAAATATCAAAACAGAGTCTCCACCATCATGTGTATATGGAACTACAACCATTAGTTCCGAGACGATATCTGCTATCCCCGGCCTAGTATTGCTGTAGTTGGAGTTTTTTAGTTCTCGCAATAAAAGTCATGGTTAGTTTGTTTATCCTGACAGATAACCATTTGTCGATGAAATGAGATAGCCTAGAAAATTAGAAAATAAGGACTACAACACCATGTGTTCCTAGGCAGTCAACCATCCAAGTACTGACATTGCCCGACCCTGCTTGACTTCAGTGATCAGACGAGAACTGGTATACTCAGGGTGGTATGGCCGTAGGCATAGTAAACTGTAAAAAATATTAACAAGATCCTTTGCATTCCGTATCCTTTTAGGACATACATTCATATAGAATGAGATAAAATCGAAATGTCAAAACAGAGTCTCCACCATCATGTGTCTATGGAACTACAACCATCAGTTCCGAGACAATATCTGCTATCCCCGGCCTAGTATTGCTGTAGTTGGAGTTTTTTTAGTTCTTGCAATAAAGTCATGGTTAGTTGTTTTATCCTGACAGATAACCATTTGTCAATGAAAAGAGATAGCCTAGAAAATTAGAAAATAAAGACTACAACACCATGTGTTCCTAGGCAGTCACCCAACAAAGTACTGACATGGCCCGACTCTGCTTGACTTCAGTGATCAGACGAGAACTGGTATACTCAGGGTGGTATGGCCGTAGGCATAGTAAACTGTAAAAAATATTAACAAGATGCTTGCCTTCCGTATCCTTTTAGGACATACATTCATATATAATGAGATAAAATCGAGATATCAAAACAGAGTCTCCAAGATCATGTGTCTATGGAACTACAACCATCAGTTCCAAGACGAAATCTGCTATCCCCGGCCTAGTATTGCAGTAGTTGGAGTTTCTTAGTTCCTGCAAAAAAGTCATGGTTAGTTTGTTTATCCTGACAGATAAGCATTTGTCGATTAAAAGAGATAGCCTAGAAAATTAAAAAATAAAGCTTACAACACCATGTGTTCCTAGGCAGTCACCCATCCAAGTACTGACATGGTCCGACCCTTCTTGACTTCAGTGATCAGACAAGAACTGGTATACTCAGGGTGGTATGGCCGTAGGCATAGTAAACTGTAAAAAATATTAACAAGATGCTTGCCGTCCGTATCCTTTTAGGACATACGTTCATATAGAATGAGATAAAATCCAAATCTAAAAACAGAGTCTCCACCACCATGTGTCTATGGAACTACAACCATCAGGTCCAATACGAAATCTGCTAGCCCCGGCCTATTATTGCAGTAGTTGGAGTTTCTTAGTTCCTGCAAAAAAGTCATTGTTAGTTTGTTTATCCTGACAGATAACCATTTGTCGATGAAAAGAGATAGCCTAGAAAATTAAAAAAAAAGCCTACAACACCATGTGTTCCTAGGCAGTCACCCATTCAAGTACTGACATGGCCCGACCCTGCTTGACTTCAGTGATCAGACGAGAACTGGTATACTCAGGGTGGTATGGCCGTAGGCATAGTTAACTGTGAAAAATATCAACAAGATGTCTGCCTTCCTTATCCTTTTAGGACTTATATTCATATCGAATGAGATTTAATTGAAATATGGAAACAAAGCCTCCAAGATCATATAACCGTCGACAAACAACCATCAGTTCCAAGATGAGATCTGCTATTCCTGGCCTAGTATGGCAGTAGTTGGAGTTTCTTAGTTCCTGCAAAAAAGTCATGGTTAGTTTGTTTATCCTGACAGATAACCATTTGTCGATGAAAAGAGATAGCCTAGAAAATTAAAAAATAAAGCCTACAACACCATGTGTTCCTAGGCAGTCACCCATCCAAGTACTGACATGGCTCAACCCTGCTTGACTTCAGTGATCAGACGAGAACTAGTATACTCAGGGTAGTATTGCCGTAGGCATAGTAAACTGTACAAAATATTAACAAGATGTCTTCTTTCCTTATCCTTTTAGGACTTGCATTCATATCGAATGAGATTGAATCGAAATATGGAAACAAAGTCTCGAAGATCATATAACAGTTTACATACAACCATCAGTTCCAAGACGAAATCTGCTATCTTCGGCCTAGTATTGCAGTAGTTGGAGTTTCTTAGTTCCTGCAAAAAAGTCATTGTTAGTTTGTTTATCCTGACAGATAACCATTTGTCGATGAAAAGAGATAGCCTAGAAAATTAAAAAAAAAGCCTACAACACCATGTGTTCCTAGGCAGTCACCCATTCAAGTACTGACATGGCCCGACCCTGCTTGACTTCAGTGATCAGACGAGAACTGGTATACTCAGGGTGGTATGGCCGTAGGCATAGTTAACTGTGAAAAATATCAACAAGATGTCTGCCTTCCTTATCCTTTTAGGACTTATATTCATATCGAATGAGATTTAATTGAAATATGGAAACAAAGCCTCCAAGATCATATAACCGTCGACAAACAACCATCAGTTCCAAGATGAGATCTGCTATTCCTGGCCTAGTATGGCAGTAGTTGGAGTTTCTTAGTTCCTGCAAAAAAGTCATGGTTAGTTTGTTTATCCTGACAGATAACCATTTGTCCATGAAAAGAGATAGCCTAGAAAATTAAAAAATAAAGCCTACAACGCCATGTGTTCCTAGGCAGTCACCAATCCAAGTACTGACATGGCCCGACCCTGCTTGATTTCAGTGATGAGACGAGAACTGGTATACTCAGGGTGGTATGGCCGTAGGCATGTTAAACTGTAAAAAATATTAACAAGATGTCTGCTTTCCTTATCCATTTAGGACTTGCATTCATATCGAATGAGATTGAATCGAAATATGGAAACAAAGTCTCGAAGATCATATAACAGTTTAAATACAACCATCAGTTCCAAGACGAAATCTGCTATCCTCGGCCTAGTATTGCAGTAATTGGAGTTTCTTAGTTCTCGCAATAAAGTCATGGTTAGTTATTTTATCCTGACAGATAACCATTTGTCCATGAAAAGAGATAGCCTAGAAAATTAGAAAATAAAGCCTACAACACCATGTGTTCCTAGGCAGTCACCCATCCAAGTACTGACATGGCCCGACCCTGCTTGACTTCAGTGATCAGACGAGAACTGGTATACTCAGGGTGGTATGGTCGTAGGCATAGTAAACTGTAAAAAATATTAACAAGATGCTTGCCTTCCGTATCCTTTTAGGACATATATTCATATAGAATGAGATAAAATCGAATTGTCAAAACAGAGTCTCCACCATCATGTGTCTATGGAACTACAACCATCAGTTCCGAGACGATATCTGCTATCCCCGGCCTAGTATTGCTGTAGTTGGAGTTTCTTAGTTCTTGCAATAAAGTCATGGTTAGTTATCATATCCTGACAGATAACCATTTGTCCATGAAAAGAGATAGCCTAGAAAATTAGAAAATAAAGACTACAACACCATGTGTTCCTAGGCAGTCACCCATCCTAGCACTGACATGGCCCGACCCTGCTTGACTTCAGTGATCAGACGAGAACTGGTATACTCAGGGTGGTATGGCCGTAGGCATAGTAAACTGTACAAAATATTAACAAGATGTCTGCTTTCCTTATCCTTTTAGGACTTGCATTCATATCGAATGAGATTGAGTCGAAATATGGAAACGAAGTCTCCAAGATCATATAACCGTCGACATACAACCATCAGTTCCAAAACGAAATCTGCTATCCCTGCCTAGTATTGCAGTAGTTTGAGTTTCTTAGTTCCTGCAAAAAAGTCATGGTTAGTTTGTTTATGCTGACAGATAACCGTTTGTCCATGAAAAGAGATAGCCTAGAAAATTAGAAAATAAAGACTACAACACCATGTGTTCCTAGGCAGTCACCCATCCAAGTACTGACATGGCCCGACCCTGCTTGACTTCAGTGATCAGACGAGAACTGGTATACTCAGGCTGGTATGGCCGTAGGCATAGTAAACTGTAAAAAATATTAACAAGATGCCTGCCTTCCGTATCCTTTTAGGACATACATTCATATAGAATGAGATAAAATCGAAATATCAAAACAGAGTCTCCACCATCATGTGTATATGGAACTACAACCATTAGTTCCGAGACGATATCTGCTATCCCCGGCCTAGTATTGCTGTAGTTGGAGTTTTTTAGTTCTCGCAATAAAAGTCATGGTTAGTTTGTTTATCCTGACAGATAACCATTTGTCGATGAAATGAGATAGCCTAGAAAATTAGAAAATAAGGACTACAACACCATGTGTTCCTAGGCAGTCAACCATCCAAGTACTGACATTGCCCGACCCTGCTTGACTTCAGTGATCAGACGAGAACTGGTATACTCAGGGTGGTATGGCCGTAGGCATAGTAAACTGTAAAAAATATTAACAAGATCCTTTGCATTCCGTATCCTTTTAGGACATACATTCATATAGAATGAGATAAAATCGAAATGTCAAAACAGAGTCTCCACCATCATGTGTCTATGGAACTACAACCATCAGTTCCGAGACGATATCTGCTATCCCCGGCCTAGTATTGCAGTAGTTGGAGTTTCTTAGTTCCTGCAAAAAAGTCATGGTTAGTTTGTTTATCCTGACAGATAAGCATTTGTCGATTAAAAGAGATAGCCTAGAAAATTAAAAAATAAAGCTTACAACACCATGTGTTCCTAGGCAGTCACCCATCCAAGTACTCACATGGTCCGACCCTTCTTGACTTCAGTGATCAGACAAGAACTGGTATACTCAGGGTGGTATGGCCGTAGGCATAGTAAACTGTAAAAAATATTAACAAGATGCTTGCCGTCCGTATCCTTTTAGGACATACGTTCATATAGAATGAGATAAAATTCAAATCTAAAAACAAAGTCTCCACCACCATGTGTCTATGGAACTACAACCATCAGGTCCAATACGAAATCTGCTAGCCCCGGCCTATTATTGCAGTAGTTGGAGTTTCTTAGTTCCTGCAAAAAAGTCATGGTTAGTTTGTTTATCCTGACAGATAACCATTTGTCGATGAAAAGAGATAGCCTAGAAAATTAAAAAAAAAGCCTACAACACCATGTGTTCCTAGGCAGTCACCCATTCAAGTACTGACATGGCCCGACCCTGCTTGACTTCAGTGATCAGACGAGAACTGGTATACTCAGGGTGGTATGGCCGTAGGCATAGTTAACTGTGAAAAAAATCAACAAGATGTCTGCCTTCCTTATCCTTTTAGGACTTATATTCATATCGAATGAGATTTAATTGAAATATGGAAACAAAGCCTCCAAGATCATATAACCGTCGACAAACAACCATCAGTTCCAAGATGAGATCTGCTATTCCTGGCCTAGTATGGCAGTAGTTGGAGTTTCTTAGTTCCTGCAAAAAAGTCATGGTTAGTTTGTTTATCCTGACAGATAACCATTTGTCGATGAAAAGAGATAGCCTAGAAAATTGAAAAATAAAGCCTACAACACCATGTGTTCCTAGGCAGTCACCCATCCAAGTACTGACATGGCTCAACCCTGCTTGACTTCAGTGATCAGACGAGAACTAGTATACTCAGGGTAGTATGGCCGTAGGCATAGTAAACTGTACAAAATATTAACAAGATGTCTTCTTTCCTTATCCTTTTAGGACTTGCATTCATATCGAATGAGATTGAATCGAAATATGGAAACAAAGTCTCGAAGATCATATAACAGTTTACATACAACCATCAGTTCCAAGACGAAATCTGCTATCTTCGGCCTAGTATTGCAGTAATTGGAGTTTTTTAGTTCCAGCAAAAAAGTCAAGGTTAGTTTGTTTATCCTGACGGATAACCATTTGTCGATGAAAAGTCATAGCCTAGAAAATTAAAATATAAAGCCTACAACACCATGTGTTCCTAGGCAGTCACCCATCCAAGTACTGACATGGCCCGACCCTGCTTGACTTCAGTGATCAGACGAGAACTAGTATACTCAGGGTGGTATGGTCGTCGGCAAAGTAAACTGTAAAAAATATCAACAAGATGCTTGCCTTCCGTATCCCATTAGGACATATATTCATATAGAATGAGATAAAATCGAATTGTCAAAACAGAGTCTCCACCATCATGTGTCTATGGAACTACAACCATCAGGTCCAATACGAAATCTGCTAGCCCTGGCCTATTATTGCAGTAGTTGGAGTTTCTTAGTTCCTGCAAAAAAGTCATGGTTAGTTTGTTTATCCTGACAGATAACCATTTGTCGATGAAAAGAGATAGCCTAGAAAATTAAAAAAAAAGCCTACAACACCATGTGTTCCTAGGCAGTCACCCATTCAAGTACTGACATGGCCCGACCCTGCTTGACTTCAGTGATCAGACGAGAACTGGTATACTCAGGGTGGTATGGCCGTAGGCATAGTTAACTGTGAAAAATATCAACAAGATGTCTGCCTTCCTTATCCTTTTAGGACTTATATTCATATCGAATGAGATTTAATTGAAATATGGAAACAAAGCCTCCAAGATCATATAACCGTCGACAAACAACCATCAGTTCCAAGATGAGATCTGCTATTCCTGGCCTAGTATGGCAGTAGTTGGAGTTTTTTTCCTGCAAAAAAGTCATGGTTAGTTTGTTTATCCTGACAGATAACCATTTGTCGATGAAAAGAGATAGCCTAGAAAATTAAAAAATAAAGCCTACAACACCATGTGTTCCTAGGCAGTCACCCATCCAAGTACTGACATGGCTCAACCCTGCTTGACTTCAGTGATCAGACGAGAACTAGTATACTCAGGGTAGTATGGCCGTAGGCATAGTAAACTGTACAAAATATTAACAAGATGTCTTCTTTCCTTATCCTTTTAGGACTTGCATTCATATCGAATGAGATTGAATCGAAATATGGAAACAAAGTCTCCAAGATCATATAACTGTCGACATTCAACCATCAGTTCCAAGACGAAATCTGCTAGCCCCGGCCCAGTATTGCAGTAGTTGGAGTTTCTTAGTTCCTGCAATAAAGTCATGGTTAGTTTGTTTATCCTGACAGATAACCATTTGTCGTTGAAAAGAGATAGCCTAGAAAATTAAAAAATAAAGCCTACAACACCATGTGTTCCTAGGCAGTCACCCGTCCAAGTACTGACATGGCTCAACCCTGCTTGACTTTAGTGATCAGACGAGAACTGGTATACTCAGGGTGGTATGGTCGTAGGCATAGTAAACTGTAAAAAATATTAACAAGATGCTTGCCTTCCGTATCCTTTTAGGACATACATTCATATAGAATGAGATAAAATCGAAATATCAAAACAGAGTCTCCACCATCATGTGTCTATGGAAGTACGACCATCAGTTCCGAGACGATATCTGCTATCCCCGGCCTAGTATTGCTGTATGTGGAGTTTCTTAGTTCTCGCAATAAAGTCATGGTTAGTTTTTTTATCCTAACAGATAACCATTTGTCCATGAAAAGAGATAACCTAGAAAATTAAAAAATAAAGCCCACAACACCATGTGTTCCTAGGCAGTCACCCATCCAACTACTGACATGGTCCGACCCTGCTTGACTTCAGCGATCAGACGAGAACTGGTATACCAAGGGTGGTATGGCCGTAGGCATAGTAAACTGTAAAAAATATTAACAAGATGTCAGCTTTCCTTATCCTTTTAGGACTTGCATTCATATCGAATGAGATTGAATCGAAATATTGAAACAAAGTCTCCAAGATCATATAACCGTCGACATGAAACCATCAGTTCCAAGACGAAATCTGCTATCACCGGCCTAGTATTGCAGTAGTTGGAGTTTCTTAGTTCCTGCAAAAAAGTCATGGTTAGTTTGTTTATCCTGACAGATAACCATTTGTCGTTGAAAAGAGATAACCTAGAAAATTAGAAAATAAAGCCTACAACACCATGTGTTCATAGTCAGTCACCCATCCAAGTACTGACATGGCCCGAGCCTGCTCGACTTCAGTGATCAGACGAGAACTGGTATACTCAGGGTGGTATGGCCGTAGGCATAGTAAACTGTAAAGAATATTAACAAGATGTCAGCTTTCCTTATCCTTTAAGGACTTGCATTCATATCGAATGAGATTGAATCGAAATATTGAAACAAAGTCTCCACCATCATGTGTCTATTGAACTACAACCATCAGTTCCGAGACGAGATCTGCTATCCCCGGCCTAGTATTGCTGTAGTTGGAGATAGTTAGTTCCTGCAATAAAGTCATGTTTAGTTTGTTTATCCTGACAGATAACCATTTGTCGATGAAATGAGATAGCCTAGAAAATTAAATAAAAGCCTACAGTACTATGTATTCCTAGGCAGTCACCCAATCAAGTACTGACATGGCCGGATCCTGCTTGACTTCAGTGATCAGACGATAACTGGTATACTCAGGGTGGTATGGCCGTAGGCAAAGTAAACTGTGAAAAATATTAACAAAATGTCTGCCTTCCTTATCCTTTTAGGACTTGCATTCATATCGAATGAGATTTAATTGAAATATGAAAACAAAGCCTCCAAGATCATATAACCGTCGACATATAACCATTAGTTCCAAGACGAAATCTGCTAGCCGCGGCCCAGTATTGCAGTAGTTGGAGTTTCTTAGTTCCTGCAATAAAGTCATGGTTAGTTTGTTTATCCTGACAGATAACCATTTGTCGTTGAAAAGAGATAGCCTAGAAAATTAAAAAATAAAGCCTACAACACCATGTGTTCCTAGGCAGTCACCCATCCAAGTAATGACATGGCTCAACCCTGCTTGACTTTAGTGATCAGACGAGAACTGGTATACTCAGGGTAGTATGGTCGTAGGCATAGTAAACTGTAAAAAATATTAACAAGATGCTTGCCTTCCGTATCCTTTTAGGACATACATTCATATAGAATGAGATATAATCGAAATATCAAAACAGAGTCTCCACCATCATGTGTCTATGGAAGTACGACCATCAGTTCCGAGACGATATCTGCTATCCCCGGCCTAGTATTGCTGTAGTTGGAGTTTCTTAGTTCTCGCAATAAAGTCATGGTTAGTTATTTTATCCTAACAGATAACCATTTGTCCATGAAAAGAGATAACCTAGAAAATTAAAAAATAAAGCCCACAACACCATGTGTTCCTAGGCAGTCACCCATCCAACTACTGACATGGTCCGCCCCTGCTTGACTTCAGCGATCAGACGAGAACTGGTATACCAAGGGTGGTATGGCCGTAGGCATAGTAAACTGTAAAAAATATTAACAAGATGTCAGCTTTCCTTATCCTTTTAGGACTTGCATTCATATCGAATGAGATTGAATCGAAATATTGAAACAAAGTCTCCAAGATCATATAACCGTCGACATACAACCATCAGTTCCAAGACGAAATCTGCTATCACCGGCCTAGTATTGCAGTAGTTGGAGTTTCTTAGTTCCTGCAAAAAAGTCATGGTTAGTTTGTTTATCCTGACAGATAACCATTTGTCGTTGAAAAGAGATAACCTAGAAAATTAGAAAATAAAGCCTACAACACCATGTGTTCATAGTCAGTCACCCATCCAAGTACTGACATGGCACGAGCCTGCTCGACTTCAGTGATCAGACGAGAACTGGTATACTCAGGGTGGTATGGCCGTAGGCATAGTAAACCGTAAAGAATATTAACAAGATGTCAGCTTTCCTTATCCTTTAAGGACTTGCATTCATATCGAATGAGATTGAATCGAAATATTGAAACAAAGTCTCCACCATCATGTGTCTATTGAACTACAACCATCAGTTCCGAGACGAGATCTGCTATCCCCGGCCTAGTATTGCTGTAGTTGGAGATAATTAGTTCCTGCAATAAAGTCATGTTTAGTTTGTTTATCCTGACAGATAACCATTTGTCGATGAAATGAGATAGCCTAGAAAATTAAATAAAAGCCTACAGTACTATGTATTCCTAGGCATTCACCCAATCAAGTACTGACATGGCCCGATCCTGCTTGACTTCAGTGATCAGACGAGAACTGGTATACTCAGGGTGGTATGGCCGTAGGCAAAGTAAACTGTGAAAAATATTAAAAAGATGCTTGCCGTCCGTATCCTTTTAGGACATACGTTCATATAGAATGAGATAAAATCCAAATCTAAAAACAAAGTCTCCACCACCATGTGTCTATGGAACTACAACCATCAGGTCCAATACGAAATCTGCTAGCCCCGGCCTATTATTGCAGTAGTTGGAGTTTCTTAGTTCCTGCAAAAAAGTCATGGTTAGTTTGTTTATCCTGACAGATAACCATTTGTCGATGAAAAGAGATAGCCTAGAAAATTAAAAAAAAAGCCTACAACACCATGTGTTCCTAGGCAGTCACCCATTCAAGTACTGACATGGCCCGACCCTGCTTGACTTCAGTGATCAGACGAGAACTGGTATACTCAGGGTGGTATGGCCGTAGGCATAGTTAACTGTGAAAAATATCAACAAGATGTCTGCCTTCCTTATCCTTTTAGGACTTATATTCATATCGAATGAGATTTAATTGAAATATGGAAACAAAGCCTCCAAGATCATATAACCGTCGACAAACAACCATCAGTTCCAAGATGAGATCTGCTATTCCTGGCCTAGTATGGCAGTAGTTGGAGTTTCTTAGTTCCTGCAAAAAAGTCAAGGTTAGTTTGTTTATCCTGACGGATAACCATTTGTCGATGAAAAGTCATAGCCTAGAAAATTAAAATATAAAGCCTACAACACCATGTGTTCCTAGGCAGTCACCCATCCAAGTACTGACATGGCCCGACCCTGCTTGACTTCAGTGATCAGACGAGAACTAGTATACTCAGGGTGGTATGGTCGTCGGCAAAGTAAACTGTAAAAAATATTAACAAGATGCTTGCCTTCCGTATCCTTTTAGGACATATATTCATATAGAATGAGATAAAATCGAAATATCAAAACAGAGTCTCCACCATCATGTGTCTATGGAAGTACGACCATCAGTTCCGAGACGATATCTGCTATCCCCGGCCTAGTATTGCTGTAGTTGGAGTTTCTTAGTTCTCGCAATAAAGTCATGGTTAGTTATTTTATCCTAACAGATAACCATTTGTCCATGAAAAGAGATAACCTAGAAAATTAAAAAATAAAGCCCACAACACCATGTGTTCCTAGGCAGTCACCCATCCAACTACTGACATGGTCCGACCCTGCTTGACTTCAGCGATCAGACGAGAACTGGTATACCAAGGGTGGTATGGCCGTAGGCATAGTAAACTGTAAAAAATATTAACAAGATGTCAGCTTTCCTTATCCTTTTAGGACTTGCATTCATATCGAATGAGATTTAATTGAAATATGAAAACAAAGCCTCCAAGATCATATAACCGTCGACATATAACCATTAGTTCCAAGACGAAATATGCTAGCCCCGGCCCAGTATTGCAGTAGTTGGAGTTTCTTAGTTCCTGCAATAAAGTCATGGTTAGTTTGTTTATCCTGACAGATAACCATTTGTCGTTGAAAAGAGATAGCCTAGAAAATTAAAAAATAAAGCCTACAACACCATGTGTTCCTAGGCAGTCACCCATCCAAGTACTGACATGGCTCAACCCTGCTTGACTTTAGTGATCAGACAAGAACTGGTATACTCAGGGTGGTATGGTCGTAGGCATAGTAAACTGTAAAAAATATTAACAAGATGCTTGCCTTCCGTATCCTTTTAGGACATACATTCATATAGAATGAGATAAAATCGAAATATCAAAACAGAGTCTCCACCATCATGTGTCTATGGAAGTACGACCATCAGTTCCGAGACGATATCTGCTATCCCCGGCCTAGTATTGCTGTAGTTGGAGTTTCTTAGTTCTCGCAATAAAGTCATGGTTAGTTATTTTATCCTAACAGATAACCATTTGTCCATGAAAAGAGATAACCTAGAAAATTAAAAAATAAAGCCCACAACACCATGTGTTCCTAGGCAGTCACCCATCCAACTACTGACATGGTCCGCCCCTGCTTGACTTCAGCGATCAGACGAGAACTGGTATACCAAGGGTGGTATGGCCGTAGGCATAGTAAACTGTAAAAAATATTAACAAGATGTCAGCTTTCCTTATCCTTTTAGGACTTGCATTCATATCGAATGAGATTGAATCGAAATATTGAAACAAAGTCTCCAAGATCATATAACCGTCGACATACAACCATCAGTTCCAAGACGAAATCTGCTATCACCGGCCTAGTATTGCAGTAGTTGGAGTTTCTTAGTTCCTGCAAAAAAGTCATGGTTAGTTTGTTTATCCTGACAGATAACCATTTGTCGTTGAAAAGAGATAACCTAGAAAATTAGAAAATAAAGCCTACAACACCATGTGTTCATAGTCAGTCACCCATCCAAGTACTGACATGGCCCGAGCCTGCTCGACTTCAGTGATCAGACGAGAACTGGTATACTCAGGGTGGTATGGCCGTAGGCATAGTAAACTGTAAAGAATATTAACAAGATGTCAGCTTTCCTTATCCTTTAAGGACTTGCATTCATATCGAATGAGATTGAATCGAAATATTGAAACAAAGTCTCCACCATCATGTGTCTATTGAACTACAACCATCAGTTCCGAGACGAGATCTGCTATCCCCGGCCTAGTATTGCTGTAGTTGGAGATAATTAGTTCCTGCAATAAAGTCATGTTTAGTTTGTTTATCCTGACAGATAACCATTTGTCGATGAAATGAGATAGCCTAGAAAATTAAATAAAAGCCTACAGTACTATGTATTCCTAGGCAGTCACCCAATCAAGTACTGACATGGCCCGATCCTGCTTGACTTCAGTGATCAGACGAGAACTGGTATACTCAGGGTGGTATGGCCGTAGGCAAAGTAAACTGTGAAAAATATTAACAAGATGCTTGCCGTCCGTATCCTTTTAGGACATACGTTCATATAGAATGAGATAAAATCCAAATCTAAAAACAAAGTCTCCACCACCATGTGTCTATGGAACTACAACCATCAGGTCCAATACGAAATCTGCTAGCCCCGGCCTATTATTGCAGTAGTTGGAGTTTCTTAGTTCCTGCAAAAAAGTCATGGTTAGTTTGTTTATCCTGACAGATAACCATTTGTCGATGAAAAGAGATAGCCTAGAAAATTAAAAAATTAAGCCTACAACACCATGTGTTCCTAGGCAGTCACCCATCCAAGTACTGACATGGCCCGACCCTGCTTGACTTCAGTGATCAGACGAGAACTGGTATACTCAGGGTGGTATGGCCGTAGGCATAGTAAACTGTAAAAAATATTAACAAGATGCTTGCCTTCCGTATCTTTTTAGGACATACATTCATATAGAATGAGATAAAATCGAAATATCAAATCAGAGTCTCCACCATCATGTGTCTATTGAACTACAACCATCAGTTCCGAGAGGAGATCTGCTATCCCCGGCCTAGTATTGCTGTAGTTGGAGATAATTAGTTCCTGCAATAAAGTCATGGTTAGTTTGTTTATCCTGACGGATAACCACTTGTCGATGAAAAGAGATAGCCTAGAAAATTAGAAAAAAAGACTACAACACCATGTGTTCCTAGGCAGTCACCCATCAAAGTACTGACATTGCCCAACTCTGCTTGACTTCAGTGATCAGACGAGAATTGGTATACTCAAGGTGGTATGGCCGTAGGCATAGTAAACTGTGAAAAATATTAACAAAATGTCTGCCTTCCTTATCCTTTTAGGACTTGCATTCATATCGAATGAGATTTAATTGAAATATGAAAACAAAGCCTCCAAGATCACATAACCGTCGACATACAACTATCAGTTCCAAGACGAAATCTTCTAGCCCCGGCCTAGTATTGCAGTAATTGGAGTTTCTTAGTTCCTGCAAAAAAGTCATGGTTAGTTTGTTTATTCTGACAGATAACCATTTGCCGTTGAAAAGAGATAGCCTAGAAAATTAAAAAATTAAGCCTACAACACCATGTGTTCCTAGGCAGTCACCCATCCAAGTACTGACATGGCCCGACCCTGCTTGACTTCAGTGATGAGACGAGAACTGGTATACTCAGGGTGGTATGGCCGTAGGCATAGTAAACTGTAAAAAATATTAACAAGATGCTTGCCTTCCGTATCTTTTTAGGACATACATTCATATAGAATGAGATAAAATCGAAATATCAAAACAGAGTCTCCACCATCATGTGTCTATTGAACTACAACCATCAGTTCCGAGACGAGATCTGCTATCCCCGGCCTAGTATTGCTGTAGTTGGAGATAATTAGTTCCTGCAATAAAGTCATGTTTAGTTTGTTTATCCTGACAGATAACCATTTGTCGATGAAATGAGATAGCCTAGAAAATTAGAAAATAAGGACTACAACTTCATGTGTTCCTAGGCAGTCAACCATCCAAGTACTGACATTGCCCGACCCTGCTTGACTTCAGTGATCAGACGAGAACTGGTATACTAAGGGTGGTATGGCCGTAGGCATAGTAAACTGTAAAAAATATTAACAAGATGTCAGCTTTCCTTATCCTTTTAGGACTTGCATTCATATCGAATGAGATTGAATCGAAATATTGAAACAAAGTCTCCACCATCATGTGTCTATTGAATTATAACCATCAGTTCCGAGACGAGATCTGCTAGCCCCGGCCTAGTATTGCTGTAGTTGGAGATAATTAGTTCCTGCAATAAAGTCATGGTTAGTTTGTTTATCCTGACGGTTAACCACTTGTCGATGAAAAGAGATAGCCTAGAAAATTAGAAAATAAAGACTACAACACCATGTGTTCCTAGGCAGTCACCCATCAAAGTACTGACATGGCCCAACTCTGCTTGACTTCAGTGATCAGACGAGAACTGGTATACTCAAGGTGGTATGGCCGTAGGCATAGTAAACTGTGAAAAATATTAACAAAATGTCTGCCTTCCTTATCCTTTTAGGACTTGCATTCATATCGAATGAGATTTAATTGAAATATGAAAACAAAGCCTCCAAGATCATATAACCGTCGACATACAACCATCAGTTCCAAGACGAAATCTGCTAGCCCCGGCCTAGTATTGCAGTAATTGGAGTTTCTTAGTTCCTGCAAAAAAGTCATGGTTAGTTTGTTTATCCTGACAGATAACCATTTGTCGTTGAAAAGAGATAGCCTAGAAAATTAAAAAATTAAGCCTACAACACCATGTGTTCCTAGGCAGTCACCCATCCAAGTACTGACATGGCCCGACCCTGCTTGACTTCAGTGATCAGACGAGAACAGGTATACTCAGGGTGGTATGGCCGTATGCATAGTAAACTGTAAAAAATATTAACAAGATGCTTGCCTTCCGTATCCTTTTAGGACATACATTCATATAGAATGAGATAAAATCGAAATATCAAAACAGAGTCTCCACCATCATGTGTCTATTGAACTACAACCATCAGTTCCGAGACGAGATCTGCTATCCCCGGCCTAGTATTGCTGTAGTTGGAGATAATTAGTTCCTGCAATAAAGTCATGTTTAGTTTGTTTATCCTGACAGATAACCATTTGTCGATGAAATGAGATAGCCTAGAAAATTAGAAAATAAGGACTACAACTTCATGTGTTTCTAGGCAGTCAACCATCCAAGTACTGACATTGCCCGACCCTGCTTGACTTCAGTGATCAGACGAGAACAGGTATACTCAGGGTGGTATGGCCGTAGGCATAGTAAACTGTAAAAAATATTAACAAGATGCTTGCCTTCCGTATCCTTTTAGGACATACATTCATATAGAATGAGATAAAATCGAAATATCAAAACAGAGTCTCCACCATCATGTGTCTATGGAACTATAACCATCAGTTCCGAGACGAGATCTGCTAGCCCCGGCCTAGTATTGCTGTAGTTGGAGATAATTAGTTCCTGCAATAAAGTCATGGTTAGTTTGTTTATCCTGACGGATAACCACTTGTCGATGAAAAGAGATAGCCTAGAAAAATAAAAAATTAAGCCTACAACTCCATGTGTTCCTAGGCAGTCACCCATCCAAGTACTGACATGGCCCGACCCTGCTTGACTTCAGTGATCAGACGAGAACAGGTATACTCAGGGTGGTATGGCCGTAGGCATAGTAAACTGTAAAAAATATTAACAAGATGCTTGCCTTCCGTATCCTTTTAGGACATACATTCATATAGAATGAGATAAAATCGAAATATCAAAACAGAGTTTCCACCATCATGTGTCTATTGAACTACAACCATCAGTTCCGAGACGAGATCTGCTATCCCCGGCCTAGTATTGCAGTAATTGGAGTTTCTTAGTTCCTGCAAAAAATTCATGGTTAGTTTGTTTATCCTGACAGATAACCATTTGTCCATGAAAAGAGATAGCCTAGAAAATTAAAAAATTAAGCCTACAACACCATGTGTTCCTAGGCAGTCACCCATCCAAGTACTGACATGGCCCGACCCTGCTTGACTTCAGTGATCAGACGAGAACAGGTATACTCAGGGTGGTATGGCCGTAGGCATAGTAAACTGTAAAAAATATTAACAAGATGCTTGCCTTCCGTATCCTTTTAGGACATACATTCATATAGAATGAGATAAAATCGAAATATCAAAACAGAGTCTCCACCATCATGTGTCTATTGAACTACAACCATCAGTTCCGAGACGAGATCTGCTATCCCCGGCCTAGTATTGCTGTAATTGGAGATAATTAGTTCCTGCAATAAAGTCATGGTTAGTCTGTTTATCCTGACAGATAACCATTTGTGGATGAAATGAGATAGCCTAGAAAATTAGAAAATAAGGACTACAACTTCATGTGTTCCTAGGCAGTCAACCATCCAAGTACTGACAATGCCCGACCCTGCTTGACTTCAGTGATCAGACGAGAACTGGAATACTAAGGGTGGTATGGCCGTAGGCATAGTAAACTGTAAAAAATATTAACAAGATGTCAGCTTTCCTTATCCTTTTAGGACTTGCATTCATATCGAATGAGATTGAATCGAAATATTGAAACAAAGTCTCCACCATCATGTGTCTATTGAACTACAACCATCAGTTCCGAGACGAGATCTGCTAGCCCCGGCCTAGTAATGCTGTAGTTGGAGATAATTAGTTCCTGCAATAAAGTCATGGTTAGTTTGTTTATCCTGACGGATAACCACTTGTCGATGAAAAGAGATAGCCTAGAAAATTAGAAAATAAAGACTACAACACCATGTGTTCCTAGGCAGTCACCCATCAAAGTACTGACATGGCCCAACTCTGCTTGACTTCAGTGATCAGACGAGAACTGGTATACTCAAGGTGGTATGGCCGTAGGCATAGTAAACTGTGAAAAATATTAACAAAATGTCTGCCTTCCTTATCCTTTTAGGACTTGCATTCATATCGAATGAGATTTAATTGAAATATGAAAACAAAGCCTCCAAGATCATATAACCGTCGACATACAACCATCAGTTCCAAGACGAAATCTGCTAGCCCCGGCCTAGTATTGCAGTAATTGGAGTTTCTAAGTTCCTGCAAAAAAGTCATGGTTAGTTTGTTTATCCTGACAGATAACCATTTGTCGTTGAAAAGAGATAGCCTAGAAAATTAAAAAATTAAGCCTACAACACCATGTGTTCCTAGGCAGTCACCCATCCAAGTACTGACATGGCCCGACCCTGCTTGACTTCAGTGATCAGACGAGAACAGGTATACTCAGGGTGGTATGGCCGTATGCATAGTAAACTGTAAAAAATATTAACAAGATGCTTGCCTTCCGTATCCTTTTAGGACATACATTCATATAGAATGAGAAAAAATCGAAATATCAAAACAGAGTCTCCACCATCATGTGTCTATTGAACTACAACCATCAGTTCCGAGACGAGATCTGCTATCCCCGGCCTAGTATTGCTGTAGTTGGAGATAATTAGTTCCTGCAATAAAGTCATGTTTAGTTTGTTTATCCTGACAGATAACCATTTGTCGATGAAATGAGATAGCCTAGAAAATTAGAAAATAAGGACTACAACTTCATGTGCTCCTAGGCAGTCAACCATCCAAGTACTGACATTGCCCGACCCTGCTTGACTTCAGTGATCAGACGAGAACTGGTATACTCAGGGTGGTATGGCCGTAGGCATAGTAAACTGTAAAAAATATTAACAAAATGCTTGCCTTCCGTATCCTTTTAGGACATACATTCATATAGAATGAGATAAAATCGAAATATCAAAACAGAGTCTCCACCATCATGTGTCTATGGAACTACGACCATCAGTTCCGAGACGATATCTGCTATCCCCGGCCTAGTATTGCTGTAGTTGGAGTTTCTTAGTTCTCGCAAAAAAGTCATGGTTAGTTATTTTATCCTAACAGATAACCATTTGTCCATGAAAAGAGATAACCTAGAAAATTAAAAAATAAAGCCCACAACACCATGTGTTCCTAGGCAGTCACCCATCCAACTACTGACATGGTCCGACCATGCTTGACTTCAGCGATCAGAGGAGAACTGGTATACTAAGGGTGGTATGGCCGTAGGCATAGTAAACTGTAAAAAATATTAACAAGATGTCAGCTTTCCTTATCCTTTTAGGACTTGCATTCATATCGAATGAGATTGAATCGAAATATTGAGACAAAGTCTCCACCATCATGTGTCTATTGAACTATAACCATCAGTTCCGAGACGAGATCTGCTAGCCCCGGCCTAGTATTGCTGTAGTTGGAGATAATTAGTTCCTGCAATAAAGTCATGGTTAGTTTGTTTATCCTGACGGATAACCACTTGTCGATGAAAAGAGATAGCCTAGAAAATTAGAAAATAAAGACTACAACACCATGTGTTCCTAGGCAGTCACCCATTCAAGTACTGACATGGCCCGACCCTGCTTGACTTCAGTGATCAGACGAGAACTGGTATACTCAGGGTGGTATGGCCGTAGGCAAAGTAAACTGTAAAAAATATTAACAAAATGTCTGCCTTCCTTATCCTTTTAGGACTTGCATTCATATCGAATGAGATTTAATTGAAATATGAAAACAAAGCCTCCAAGATCATATAACCGTCGACATACAACCATCAGTTCCAAAACGAAATCTGCTATACCCGGCCTAGTATTGCAATAGTTGGAGTTTCTTAGTTCCTGCAAAAAAGTCATGGTTAGTTTGTTTATCCTGACGGATAACCACTTGTCGATGAAAAGAGATAGCCTAGAAAATTAAAAAAAAAAGCCTACAACACCATGTGTTCCTAGGCAGTCACCCATCCAACTACTGACATGGTCCGACCCTGCTTGACTTCAGCGATCAGACAAGAACTGGTATACTAAGGGTGGTATGGCCGCAGGCATAGTAAACTGTAAAAAATATGAACAAGATGTCAGCTTTCCTTATCCTTTTAGGACTTGCATTCATATCGAATGAGTTTGAATCGAAATATTGAAACAAAGTCTCCACCATCATGTGTCTATTGAACTACAACCATCAGTTCCGAGACGAGATCTGCTAGCCCCGGCCTAGTATTGCTGTAGTTGGAGATAATTAGTTCCTGCAATAAAGTCATGGTTAGTTCGTTTATCCTGACGGATAACAACTTGTCGATGAAAAGAGATAGCCTAGAAAATTAGAAAATAAAGACTACAACACCATGTGTTCCTAGGCAGTCACCCATCAAAGTACTGACATGGCCCAACTCTGCTTGACTTCAGTGATCAGACGAGAACTGGTATACTCAAGGTGGTATGGCCGTAGGCATAGTAAACTGTGAAAAACATTAACAAAATGTCTGCCTTCCTTATCCTTTTAGGACTTGCATTCATATCGAATGAGATTTAATTGAAATATGAAAACAAAGCCTCCAAGATCATATAACCGTCGACATACAACCATCAGTTCCAAGACGAAATCTGCTAGCCCCGGCCTAGTATTGCAGTAATTGGAGTTTCTTAGTTCCTGCAAAAGAGTCATGGTTGGTTTGTTTATCCTGACAGATAACCATTTGTCCATGAAAAGAGATAACCTAGAAAATTAAAAAATAAAGCCCACAACACCATGTGTTCCTAGGCAGTCACCCATCCAACTACTGACATGGTCCGACCCTGCTTGACTTCAGCGATCAGACGAGAACTGGTATACTAATGGTTGTATGGCCGTAGGCATAGTAAACTGTAAAAAATATTAACAAGATGTCAGCTTTCCTTATCCTTTTAGGACTTGCATTCATATCGAAGGAGATTGAATCGAAATATTGAAACAAAGTCTCCACCATCATGTGTCTATTGAACTACAACCATCAGTTCCGAGAGGAGATCTGCTAGCCCCGGCCTAGTATTGCTGTAGTTGGAGATAATTAGTTCCTGCAATAAAGTCATGGTTAGTTTGTTTATCCTGACGGATAACCACTTGTCGATGAAAAGAGATAGCCTAGAAAATTAGAAAAAAAGACTACAACACCATGTGTTCCTAGGCAGTCACCCATCAAAGTACTGACATTGCCCAACTCTGCTTGACTTCAGTGATCAGACGAGAACTGGTATACTCAAGGTGGTATGGCCGTAGGCATAGTAAACTGTGAAAAATATTAACAAAATGTCTGCCTTCCTTATCCTTTTAGGACTTGCATTCATATCGAATGAGATTTAATTGAAATATGAAAACAAAGCCTCCAAGATCACATAACCGTCGACATACAACTATCAGTTCCAAGACGAAATCTGCTAGCCCCGGCCTAGTATTGCAGTAATTTGAGTTTCTTAGTTCCTGCAAAAAAGTCATAGTTAGTTTGTTTATTCTGACAGATAACCATTTGCCGTTGAAAAGAGATAGCCTAGAAAATTAAAAAATTAAGCCTACAACACCATGTGTTCCTAGGCAGTCACCCATCCAAGTACTGACATGGCCCGACCCTGCTTGACTTCAGTGATGAGACGAGAACTGGTATACTCAGGGTGGTATGGCCGTAGGCATAGTAAACTGTAAAAAATATTAACAAGATGCTTGCCTTCCGTATCCTTTTAGGACATACATTCATATAGAATAAGATAAAATCGAAATATCAAAACAGAGTCTCCACCATCATGTGTCTATTGAACTACAACCATCAGTTCCGAGACGAGATCTGCTAGCCCCGGCCTAGTATTGCTGTAGTTGGAGATAATTAGTTCCTGCAATAAAGTCATGGTTAGTTTGTTTATCCTGACGGATAACAACTTGTCGATGAAAAGAGATAGCCTAGAAAATTAGAAAATAAAGACTACAACACCATGTGTTCCTAGGCAGTCACCCATCAAAGTACTGACATGGCCCAACTCTGCTTGACTTCAGTGATCAGACGAGAACTGGTATACTCAAGGTGGTATGGCCGTAGGCATAGTAAACTGTGAAAAATACTAACAAAATGTCTGCCTTCCTTATCCTTTTAGGACTTGCATTCATATCGAATGAGATTTAATTGAAATATGAAAACAAAGCCTCCAAGATCATATAACCGTCGACATACAACCATCAGTTCCAAGACGAAATCTGCTAGCCCCGGCCTAGTATTGCAGTAATTGAAGTTTCTTAGTTCCTGCAAAAAAGTCATGGTTAGTCTGTTTATCCTGACAGATAACCATTTGTCCATGAAAAGAGATAACCTAGAAAATTAAAAAATAAAGCCCACAACACCATGTGTTCCTAGGCAGTCACCCATCTAACTACTGACATGGTCCGACCCTGCTTGACTTCAGCGATCAGACGAGAACTGGTATACTAATGGTTGTATGGCCATAGGCATAGTAAACTGTAAAAAATATTAACAAGATGTCAGCTTTCCTTATCCTTTTAGGACTTGCATTCATATCGAAGGAGATTGAATCGAAATATTGAAACAAAGTCTCCACCATCATGTGTCTATTGAACTACAACCATCAGTTCCGAGAGGAGATCTGCTAGCCCCGGCCTAGTATTGCTGTAGTTGGAGATAATTAGTTCCTGCAATAAAGTCATGGTTAGTTTGTTTATCCTGACGGATAACCACTTGTCGATGAAAAGAGATAGCCTAGAAAATTAGAAAAAAAGACTACAACACCATGTGTTCCTAGGCAGTCACCCATCAAAGTACTGACATTGCCCAACTCTGCTTGACTTCAGTGATCAGACGAGAATTGGTATACTCAAGGTGGTATGGCCGTAGGCATAGTAAACTGTGAAAAATATTAACAAAATGTCTGCCTTCCTTATCCTTTTAGGACTTGCATTCATATCGAATGAGATTTAATTGAAATATGAAAACAAAGCCTCCAAGATCACATAACCGTCGACATACAACTATCAGTTCCAAGACGAAATCTGCTAGCCCCGGCCTAGTATTGCAGTAATTGGAGTTTCTTAGTTCCTGCAAAAAAGTCATGGTTAGTTTGTTTATTCTGACAGATAACCATTTGCCGTTGAAAAGAGATAGCCTAGAAAATTAAAAAATTAAGCCTACAACACCATGTGTTCCTAGGCAGTCACCCATCCAAGTACTGACATGGCCCGACCCTGCTTGACTTCAGTGATGAGACGAGAACTGGTATACTCAGGGTGATATGGCCGTAGGCATAGTAAACTGTAAAAAATATTAACAAGATGCTTGCCTTCCGTATCTTTTTAGGACATACATTCATATAGAATGAGATAAAATCGAAATATCAAATCAGAGTCTCCACCATCATGTGTCTATTGAACTACAACCATCAGTTCCGAGAGGAGATCTGCTATCCCCGGCCTAGTATTGCTGTAGTTGGAGATAATTAGTTCCTGCAATAAAGTCATGGTTAGTTTGTTTATCCTGACGGATAACCACTTGTCGATGAAAAGAGATAGCCTAGAAAATTAGAAAAAAAGACTACAACACCATGTGTTCCTAGGCAGTCACCCATCAAAGTACTGACATTGCCCAACTCTGCTTGACTTCAGTGATCAGACGAGAATTGGTATACTCAAGGTGGTATGGCCGTAGGCATAGTAAACTGTGAAAAATATTAACAAAATGTCTGCCTTCCTTATCCTTTTAGGACTTGCATTCATATCGAATGAGATTTAATTGAAATATGAAAACAAAGCCTCCAAGATCACATAACCGTCGACATACAACTATCAGTTCCAAGACGAAATCTTCTAGCCCCGGCCTAGTATTGCAGTAATTGGAGTTTCTTAGTTCCTGCAAAAAAGTCATGGTTAGTTTGTTTATTCTGACAGATAACCATTTGCCGTTGAAAAGAGATAGCCTAGAAAATTAAAAAATTAAGCCTACAACACCATGTGTTCCTAGGCAGTCACCCATCCAAGTACTGACATGGCCCGACCCTGCTTGACTTCAGTGATGAGACGAGAACTGGTATACTCAGGGTGGTATGGCCGTAGGCATAGTAAACTGTAAAAAATATTAACAAGATGCTTGCCTTCCGTATCTTTTTAGGACATACATTCATATAGAATGAGATAAAATCGAAATATCAAAACAGAGTCTCCACCATCATGTGTCTATTGAACTACAACCATCAGTTCCGAGACGAGATCTGCTATCCCCGGCCTAGTATTGCTGTAGTTGGAGATAATTAGTTCCTGCAATAAAGTCATGTTTAGTTTGTTTATCCTGACAGATAACCATTTGTCGATGAAATGAGATAGCCTAGAAAATTAGAAAATAAGGACTACAACTTCATGTGTTCCTAGGCAGTCAACCATCCAAGTACTGACATTGCCCGACCCTGCTTGACTTCAGTGATCAGACGAGAACTGGTATACTAAGGGTGGTATGGCCGTAGGCATAGTAAACTGTAAAAAATATTAACAAGATGTCAGCTTTCCTTATCCTTTTAGGACTTGCATTCATATCGAATGAGATTGAATCGAAATATTGAAACAAAGTCTCCACCATCATGTGTCTATTGAATTATAACCATCAGTTCCGAGACGAGATCTGCTAGCCCCGGCCTAGTATTGCTGTAGTTGGAGATAATTAGTTCCTGCAATAAAGTCATGGTTAGTTTGTTTATCCTGACGGATAACCACTTGTCGATGAAAAGAGATAGCCTAGAAAATTAGAAAATAAAGACTACAACACCATGTGTTCCTAGGCAGTCACCCATCAAAGTACTGACATGGCCCAACTCTGCTTGACTTCAGTGATCAGACGAGAACTGGTATACTCAAGGTGGTATGGCCGTAGGCATAGTAAACTGTGAAAAATATTAACAAAATGTCTGCCTTCCTTATCCTTTTAGGACTTGCATTCATATCGAATGAGATTTAATTGAAATATGAAAACAAAGCCTCCAAGATCATATAACCGTCGACATACAACCATCAGTTCCAAGACGAAATCTGCTAGCCCCGGCCTAGTATTGCAGTAATTGGAGTTTCTTAGTTCCTGCAAAAAAGTCATGGTTAGTTTGTTTATCCTGACAGATAACCATTTGTCGTTGAAAAGAGATAGCCTAGAAAATTAAAAAATTAAGCCTACAACACCATGTGTTCCTAGGCAGTCACCCATCCAAGTACTGACATGGCCCGACCCTGCTTGACTTCAGTGATCAGACGAGAACAGGTATACTCAGGGTGGTATGGCCGTATGCATAGTAAACTGTAAAAAATATTAACAAGATGCTTGCCTTCCGTATCCTTTTAGGACATACATTCATATAGAATGAGATAAAATCGAAATATCAAAACAGAGTCTCCACCATCATGTGTCTATTGAACTACAACCATCAGTTCCGAGACGAGATCTGCTATCCCCGGCCTAGTATTGCTGTAGTTGGAGATAATTAGTTCCTGCAATAAAGTCATGTTTAGTTTGTTTATCCTGACAGATAACCATTTGTCGATGAAATGAGATAGCCTAGAAAATTAGAAAATAAGGACTACAACTTCATGTGTTTCTAGGCAGTCAACCATCCAAGTACTGACATTGCCCGACCCTGCTTGACTTCAGTGATCAGACGAGAACAGGTATACTCAGGGTGGTATGGCCGTAGGCATAGTAAACTGTAAAAAATATTAACAAGATGCTTGCCTTCCGTATCCTTTAGGACATACATTCATATAGAATGAGATAAAATCGAAATATCAAAAAAGAGTCTCCACCATCATGTGTCTATGGAACTATAACCATCAGTTCCGAGACGAGATCTGCTAGCCCCGGCCTAGTATTGCTGTAGTTGGAGATAATTAGTTCCTGCAATAAAGTCATGGTTAGTTTGTTTATCCTGACGGATAACCACTTGTCGATGAAAAGAGATAGCCTAGAAAAATAAAAAATTAAGCCTACAACTCCATGTGTTCCTAGGCAGTTACCCATCCAAGTACTGACATGGCCCGACCCTGCTTGACTTCAGTGATCAGACGAGAACAGGTATACTCAGGGTGGTATGGCCGTAGGCATAGTAAACTGTAAAAAATATTAACAAGATGCTTGCCTTCCGTATCCTTTTAGGACATACATTCATATAGAATGAGATAAAATCGAAATATCAAAACAGAGTTTCCACCATCATGTGTCTATTGAACTACAACCATCAGTTCCGAGACGAGATCTGCTATCCCCGGCCTAGTATTGCAGTAATTGGAGTTTCTTAGTTCCTGCAAAAAATTCATGGTTAGTTTGTTTATCCTGACAGATAACCATTTGTCCATGAAAAGAGATAGCCTAGAAAATTAAAAAATTAAGCCTACAACACCATGTGTTCCTAGGCAGTCACCCATCCAAGTACTGACATGGCCCGACCCTGCTTGACTTCAGTGATCAGACGAGAACAGGTATACTCAGGGTGGTATGGCCGTAGGCATAGTAAACTGTAAAAAATATTAACAAGATGCTTGCCTTCCGTATCCTTTTAGGACATACATTCATATAGAATGAGATAAAATCGAAATATCAAAACAGAGTCTCCACCATCATGTGTCTATTGAACTACAACCATCAGTTCCGAGACGAGATCTGCTATCCCCGGCCTAGTATTGCTGTAATTGGAGATAATTAGTTCCTGCAATAAAGTCATGGTTAGTCTGTTTATCCTGACAGATAACCATTTGTGGATGAAATGAGATAGCCTAGAAAATTAGAAAATAAGGACTACAACTTCATGTGTTCCTAGGCAGTCAACCATCCAAGTACTGACAATGCCCGACCCTGCTTGACTTCAGTGATCAGACGAGAACTGGTATACTAAGGGTGGTATGGCCGTAGGCATAGTAAACTGTAAAAAATATTAACAAGATGTCAGCTTTCCTTATCCTTTTAGGACTTGCATTCATATCGAATGAGATTGAATCGAAATATTGAAACAAAGTCTCCACCATCATGTGTCTATTGAACTACAACCATCAGTTCCGAGACGAGATCTGCTAGCCCCGGCCTAGTAATGCTGTAGTTGGAGATAATTAGTTCCTGCAATAAAGTCATGGTTAGTTTGTTTATCCTGACGGATAACCACTTGTCGATGAAAAGAGATAGCCTAGAAAATTAGAAAATAAAGACTACAACACCATGTGTTCCTAGGCAGTCACCCATCAAAGTACTGACATGGCCCAACTCTGCTTGACTTCAGTGATCAGACGAGAACTGGTATACTCAAGGTGGTATGGCCGTAGGCATAGTAAACTGTGAAAAATATTAACAAAATGTCTGCCTTCCTTATCCTTTTAGGACTTGCATTCATATCGAATGAGATTTAATTGAAATATGAAAACAAAGCCTCCAAGATCATATAACCGTCGACATACAACCATCAGTTCCAAGACGAAATCTGCTAGCCCCGGCCTAGTATTGCAGTAATTGGAGTTTCTAAGTTCCTGCAAAAAAGTCATGGTTAGTTTGTTTATCCTGACAGATAACCATTTGTCGTTGAAAAGAGATAGCCTAGAAAATTAAAAAATTAAGCCTACAACACCATGTGTTCCTAGGCAGTCACCCATCCAAGTACTGACATGGCCCGACCCTGCTTGACTTCAGTGATCAGACGAGAACAGGTATACTCAGGGTGGTATGGCCGTATGCATAGTAAACTGTAAAAAATATTAACAAGATGCTTGCCTTCCGTATCCTTTTAGGACATACATTCATATAGAATGAGAAAAAATCGAAATATCAAAACAGAGTCTCCACCATCATGTGTCTATTGAACTACAACCATCAGTTCCGAGACGAGATCTGCTATCCCCGGCCTAGTATTGCTGTAGTTGGAGATAATTAGTTCCTGCAATAAAGTCATGTTTAGTTTGTTTATCCTGACAGATAACCATTTGTCGATGAAATGAGATAGCCTAGAAAATTAGAAAATAAGGACTACAACTTCATGTGCTCCTAGGCAGTCAACCATCCAAGTACTGACATTGCCCGACCCTGCTTGACTTCAGTGATCAGACGAGAACTGGTATACTCAGGGTGGTATGGCCGTAGGCATAGTAAACTGTAAAAAATATTAACAAAATGCTTGCCTTCCGTATCCTTTTAGGACATACATTCATATAGAATGAGATAAAATCGAAATATCAAAACAGAGTCTCCACCATCATGTGTCTATGGAACTACGACCATCAGTTCCGAGACGATATCTGCTATCCCCGGCCTAGTATTGCTGTAGTTGGAGTTTCTTAGTTCTCGCAAAAAAGTCATGGTTAGTTATTTTATCCTAACAGATAACCATTTGTCCATGAAAAGAGATAACCTAGAAAATTAAAAAATAAAGCCCACAACACCATGTGTTCCTAGGCAGTCACCCATCCAACTACTGACATGGTCCGACCATGCTTGACTTCAGCGATCAGAGGAGAACTGGTATACTAAGGGTGGTATGGCCGTAGGCATAGTAAACTGTAAAAAATATTAACAAGATGTCAGCTTTCCTTATCCTTTTAGGACTTGCATTCATATCGAATGAGATTGAATCGAAATATTGAGACAAAGTCTCCACCATCATGTGTCTATTGAACTATAACCATCAGTTCCGAGACGAGATCTGCTAGCCCCGGCCTAGTATTGCTGTAGTTGGAGATAATTAGTTCCTGCAATAAAGTCATGGTTAGTTTGTTTATCCTGACGGATAACCACTTGTCGATGAAAAGAGATAGCCTAGAAAATTAGAAAATAAAGACTACAACACCATGTGTTCCTAGGCAGTCACCCATTCAAGTACTGACATGGCCCGACCCTGCTTGACTTCAGTGATCAGACGAGAACTGGTATACTCAGGGTGGTATGGCCGTAGGCAAAGTAAACTGTAAAAAATATTAACAAAATGTCTGCCTTCCTTATCCTTTTAGGACTTGCATTCATATCGAATGAGATTTAATTGAAATATGAAAACAAAGCCTCCAAGATCATATAACCGTCGACATACAACCATCAGTTCCAAAACGAAATCTGCTATACCCGGCCTAGTATTGCAATAGTTGGAGTTTCTTAGTTCCTGCAAAAAAGTCATGGTTAGTTTGTTTATCCTGACGGATAACCACTTGTCGATGAAAAGAGATAGCCTAGAAAATTAAAAAAAAAAGCCTACAACACCATGTGTTCCTAGGCAGTCACCCATCCAACTACTGACATGGTCCGACCCTGCTTGACTTCAGCGATCAGACAAGAACTGGTATACTAAGGGTGGTATGGCCGCAGGCATAGTAAACTGTAAAAAATATTAACAAGATGTCAGCTTTCCTTATCCTTTTAGGACTTGCATTCATATCGAATGAGTTTGAATCGAAATATTGAAACAAAGTCTCCACCATCATGTGTCTATTGAACTACAACCATCAGTTCCGAGACGAGATCTGCTAGCCCCGGCCTAGTATTGCTGTAGTTGGAGATAATTAGTTCCTGCAATAAAGTCATGGTTAGTTCGTTTATCCTGACGGATAACAACTTGTCGATGAAAAGAGATAGCCTAGAAAATTAGAAAATAAAGACTACAACACCATGTGTTCCTAGGCAGTCACCCATCAAAGTACTGACATGGCCCAACTCTGCTTGACTTCAGTGATCAGACGAGAACTGGTATACTCAAGGTGGTATGGCCGTAGGCATAGTAAACTGTGAAAAACATTAACAAAATGTCTGCCTTCCTTATCCTTTTAGGACTTGCATTCATATCGAATGAGATTTAATTGAAATATGAAAACAAAGCCTCCAAGATCATATAACCGTCGACATACAACCATCAGTTCCAAGACGAAATCTGCTAGCCCCGGCCTAGTATTGCAGTAATTGGAGTTTCTTAGTTCCTGCAAAAGAGTCATGGTTGGTTTGTTTATCCTGACAGATAACCATTTGTCCATGAAAAGAGATAACCTAGAAAATTAAAAAATAAAGCCCACAACACCATGTGTTCCTAGGCAGTCACCCATCCAACTACTGACATGGTCCGACCCTGCTTGACTTCAGCGATCAGACGAGAACTGGTATACTAATGGTTGTATGGCCGTAGGCATAGTAAACTGTAAAAAATATTAACAAGATTTCAGCTTTCCTTATCCTTTTAGGACTTGCATTCATATCGAAGGAGATTGAATCGAAATATTGAAACAAAGTCTCCACCATCATGTGTCTATTGAACTACAACCATCAGTTCCGAGAGGAGATCTGCTAGCCCCGGCCTAGTATTGCTGTAGTTGGAGATAATTAGTTCCTGCAATAAAGTCATGGTTAGTTTGTTTATCCTGACGGATAACCACTTGTCGATGAAAAGAGATAGCCTAGAAAATTAGAAAAAAAGACTACAACACCATGTGTTCCTAGGCAGTCACCCATCAAAGTACTGACATTGCCCAACTCTGCTTGACTTCAGTGATCAGACGAGAACTGGTATACTCAAGGTGGTATGGCCGTAGGCATAGTAAACTGTGAAAAATATTAACAAAATGTCTGCCTTCCTTATCCTTTTAGGACTTGCATTCATATCGAATGAGATTTAATTGAAATATGAAAACAAAGCCTCCAAGATCACATAACCGTCGACATACAACTATCAGTTCCAAGACGAAATCTGCTAGCCCCGGCCTAGTATTGCAGTAATTTGAGTTTCTTAGTTCCTGCAAAAAAGTCATAGTTAGTTTGTTTATTCTGACAGATAACCATTTGCCGTTGAAAAGAGATAGCCTAGAAAATTAAAAAATTAAGCCTACAACACCATGTGTTCCTAGGCAGTCACCCATCCAAGTACTGACATGGCCCGACCCTGCTTGACTTCAGTGATGAGACGAGAACTGGTATACTCAGGGTGGTATGGCCGTAGGCATAGTAAACTGTAAAAAATATTAACAAGATGCTTGCCTTCCGTATCCTTTTAGGACATACATTCATATAGAATAAGATAAAATCGAAATATCAAAACAGAGTCTCCACCATCATGTGTCTATTAAACTACAACCATCAGTTCCGAGACGAGATCTGCTATCCCCGGCCTAGTATTGCTGTAGTTGGAGATAATTAGTTCCTGCAATAAAGTCATGTTTAGTTTGTTTATCCTGACAGATAACCAATTGTCGATGAAATGAGATAGCCTAGAAAATTAGAAAATAAGGACTACAACTTCATGTGTTCCTAGGCAGTCAACCATCCAAGTACTGACATTGCCCGACCCTGCTTGACTTCAGTGATCAGACGAGAACTGGTATACTCACGGTGGTATGGCGGTAGGCATAGTAAACTGTAAAAAAATATTAACAAGATCCTTGCCTTCCGTATCCTTTTAGGACATACATTCATATAGAATGAGATAAATCGAAATGTCAAAACAGAGTCTCCACAATCATGTGTCTATGGAATTACAACCATCAGTTCCGAGACGATATCTGCAATCCCTGGCTTAGTATTGCTGTAGTTGGAATTTTTTAGTTCTCCCAATAAATTCATGGTTAGTTGTTTAATCCTGACAGATAACCATTTGTCGTTAAAAAGAGATAGCCTAGAAAATTAAAAAATAGTGCCTACAACACCATGTATTCCTAGCCAGTCACCCATTCAAGTACTGACATGGCCCGACCCTGCTTGACTTCAGTGATCAGACGAGAACTGGTATACTCAGGGTGGTATGGCCGTAGGCATAGTAAACTGTGAAAAATATTAATAAAATGTCTGCCTTCCTTATTCTTTTAGGACTTGCATTCATATCGAATGAGATTTAATTGAAATATGAAAACAAAGCCTCCAAGATCATATAACCGTCGACATACAACCATCAGTTCCAAGACGAAATCTGCTATTCCCGGCCTAGTATTGCAGTAGTTGGAGTTTCTTAGTTCCTGCAAAAAAGTCATGGTTAGTTTGTTTATCCTGACGGATAACCACTTGTCGATGAAAAGAGATAGCCTAGAAAAATAGAAAAGAAAGCCTACAACACCATGTGTTCCTAGGCAGTCAACCATGCAAGTACTGACATGGCCCGACCCTGCTTGACTTCAGTGATCAGACGAGAACTTGTATACTCAGGGTGGTATGGCCGTAGGCATAGTAAACTGTAAAAAATATTAAGAAGATGCTTGCCTTCCGTATCCTTTTAGGACATACATTCATATAGAATGAGATAAAATCGAAATATCAAAACAGAGTCTCCATCCATCATGTGTCTATTGAACTACAACCATCAGTTCCGAGACGAGATCTGCTATCCCCGGCCTAGTATTGCTGTAGTTGGAGTTTCTTAGTTCCTGCAAAAAAGTCATGGTTAGTTTGTTTATCCTGACGGATAACCACTTGTCGATGAAAAGAGATAGCCTAGAAAAATAGAAAAGAAAGCCTACAACACCATGTGTTCCTAGGCAGTCACCCATGCAAGTACTGACATGGCCCGAGCCTGCTTGACTTCAGTGATCAGACGAGAACTGGTATACTCAGGGTGGTATGGCCGTAGGCATAGTAAACTGTAAAAAATATTAACAAGATGCTTGCATTCTTTTCCTTTTAGGACTTGCATTCATATCGAATGAGATTGAATCGAAATATTGAAACAAAGTCTCCAAGATCATATAACCGTCGACATACAACCATCAGTTCCAAGACGAAATCTGCTATCCCCGGCCTAGTATTGCAGTAGTTGAAGTTTCTTAGTTCCTGCAAAAAAGTCATGGTTAGTTTGTTTATCCTGACAGATAACCATTTGTCGCTGAAAAGAGATAGCCTATAAAATTAAAAAATAAAGCCTTCAACACCATGTGTTCCTAGGCAGTCACCCATCCAAGTACTGACATGGCTCAACCCTCCTTGACTACAGTGATCAGACAAGAACTGGTATATTCAAGGTGGTATGGCCGTAGGCATAATAAGCTGTGCAAAATATTAACAAGATGTCTTCTTTCCTTATCCTTTTAGGACTTGCATTCATATTCAATGAGATTGAATCGAAATATTGAAACAAAGTCTCCAAGATCATATAACTGTCGACATACAACCATCAGTTCCAAGACGAAATCTGCTATCCCCGGCCTAGTATTGCAGTAGTTGGAGATTCTTAGTTCCTGCAAAAAAGTCATGGTTAGTTTGTTTATCCTGACAGATAACCATTTGTCGATGAAAAGAGATAGCCTATAAAATTAAAAAATAAAGCCTTCAACACCATGTGTTCCTAGGCAGTCACCCATCCAAGTACTGACATGGCCCAACCCTGCTTGACTTCAGTGATCAGACGAGAAATGGTATATTCAAGGTGGTATGGCCGTAGGCATAGTAAGCTGTGCAAAATATTAACAAGATGGCTTCTTTCCTTATCTTTTTAGGACTTGCATTCATATCCAATGAGATTGAATTGAAATATTGAAACAAAGTCTCCAAGATCATATAACCGTCGACATACAACCATCAGTTCCAAGTCGAAATCTGCTATCCCCGGCCTAGTATTGCAGTAGTTGGAGATTCTTATTTCCTGCAAAAAAGTCATGGTTAGTTTGTTTATCCTGACAGATAACCATTTGTCGATGAAAAGAGATAGCCTATAAAATTAAAAAATAAAGCCTTCAACACCATGTGTTCCTAGGCAGTCACCCATCCAAGTACTGGCATGGCCCAACCCTTTTTGACTACAGTGATCAGACGAGAACTGGTATACTCAGGGTGGTATGGCCGTAGCCATAGTAAACTGTACAAAATATTAACAAGATGTCTTCTTTCCTTATCCTTTTAGGACTTGCATTCATATCGAATGAGATTGAATTGAAATATTGAAACAAAGTCTCCAAGATCATATAACCGTCGACATACAACCATCAGTTCCAAGACGAAATCTGCTATCACCGGCCTAGTATTGCAGTAGTTGGAGTTTCTCAGTTCCTGCAAAAAAGTCATGGTTAGTTTGTTTATCCTGACAGATAACCATTTGTCGTTGAAAAGAGATAACCTAGAAAATTAGAAAATAAAGCCTACAGCACCATGTGTTCATAGGCAGTCACCAATCCAAGTACTGACATGGCCCGAGCCTGCTTGACTTCAGTGATCAGACGAGAACTGGTATACTCAGGGTGGTATGGCCGTACGCATAGTAAACTGTAAAGAATATTAACAAGATGTCAGCTTTCCTTATCCCTTTAGGACTTGCATTCATATCGAATGAGATTGAATCGAAATATTGAAACAAAGTCTCCAAGATCATATAACCGTCGACATACAACCATCAGTTCCAAGACGAAATCTGCTATCACCGGCCTAGTATTGTAGTAGTTGGAGTTTCTTAGTTCCTGCGAAAAAGTCATGGTTAGTTTGTTTATCCTGACAGATAACCATTTGTCGATGAAAAGAGATAGCCTATAAAATTATAAAATAAAGCCTACAACACCATATGTTCCTAGGCAGTCACCCATCCAAGTAATGACATAGCCCGACCCTGCTTGATTTCAGTGATCAGACGAGAACTGGTATACTCAGGGTGGTATGGCCGTAGGCATAGTAAACTGTAAAAAATATTAACAAGATGCTTGCCTTCCGTATCCTTTTAGGACATACATTCATATAGAATGAGATAAAATCGAAATATCAAAACAGAGTCTCCACCATCATGTGTCTATGGAACTAAAACCATTAGTTCCGAGACGAGATCTGCTATCCCCGGCCTAGTATTGCTGTAGTTGGAGATTATAAGTTCCTGCAATAAAGTCATGTTTAGTTTGTTTATCCTGACAGATAACCATTTGTCGATGAAAAGAGATAGCCTAGAATAATAAAAAATAAGGACTACAACTTCATGTGCTCCTAGGCAGTCAACCATCCAAGTACTGACATTGCCCGACCCTGCTTGACTTCAGTGATCAGACGAGAACTGGTATACTCAGGGTGGTATGGCCGTAGGCATAGTAAACTGTAAAAAATATTAACAAGATGTCAGCTTTCCTTATCCTTTTAGGACTTGCATTCATATTGAATGAGATTGAATCGAAATATTGAAACAAAGTCTCCACCATCATGTGTCTATTGAACTACAACCATCAGTTCCGAGACGAGATCTGCTAGCCCCGGCCTAGTATTGCTGTAGTTGGAGATAATTAGTTCCTGCAATAAAGTCATGGTTAGTTTGTTTATCCTGACGGATAACCACTTGTCGATGAAAAGAGATAGCCTATAAAATTAAAAAATAAAGCCTTCGACACCATGTGTTCCTAGGCAGTCACCCATCCAAGTACTGACATGGCCCAGCCCTATTTGACTACAGTGATCAGACGAGAACTGGTATACTCAGGGTGGTATGGCCGTAGGCATAGTAAACTGTACAAAAAATTAACAAGATGTCTTCTTTGCTTATCCTTTTAGGACTTGCATTCATATCAAATGAGATTGAATCCAAATATGGAAACAAAGTCTCCAAATTCATATAACTGTCGACAAACAACCATCAGTTCCAAGACGAGATCTGCTATCCCCGGCCTAGTATTGCTGTAGTTGGAGATAATTAGTTCCTGCAATAAAGTCATGTTTAGTTTGTTTATCCTGACAGATAACCATTTGTCGATGAAATGAGATAGCCTAGAAAATTAGAAAATAAGGACTACAACTTCATGTGCTCCTAGGCAGTCAACCATCCAAGTACTGACATTGCCCGACCCTGCTTGACTTCAGTGATCAGACGAGAACTGGTATACTCAGGGTGGTATGGCCGTAGGCATAGTAAACTGTAAAAAAATATTAACAAGATCCTTGCCTTCCGTATCCTTTTAGGACATACATTCATATAGAATGAGATAAATCGAAATGTCAAAACAGAGTCTCCACCATCATGTGTCTATGGAATTACAACCATCAGTTCCGAGACGATATCTGCAATCCCTGGCTTAGTATTGCTGTAGTTGGAGTTTTTTAGTTCTCCAAATAAATTCATGGTTAGTTGTTTTATCCTGACAGATAACCATTTGTCGTTGAAAAGAGATAGCCTAGAAAATTAAAAAATAGTGCCTACAACACCATGTATTCCTAGCAAGTCACCCATTCAAGTACTGACATGGCCCGACCCTGCTTGACTTCAGTGATCAGACGAGAACTGGTATACTCAGGGTGGTATGGCCGTAGGCATAGTAAACTGTGAAAAATATTAACAAAATGTCTGCCTTCCTTATTCTTTTAGGACTTGCATTCATATCGAATGAGATTTAATTGAAATATGAAAACAAAGCCTCCAAGATCATATAACCGTCGACATACAACCATCAGTTTCAAGACGAAATCTGCTATTCCCGGCCTAGTATTGCAGTAGTTGGAGTTTCTTAGTTCCTGCAAAAAAGTCATGGTTAGTTTGTTTATCCTGACGGATAACCACTTGTCGATGAAAAGAGATAGCCTAGAAAAATAGAAAAGAAAGCCTACAACACCATGTGTTCCTAGGCAGTCACCCATGCAAGTACTGACATGGCCCGACCCTGCTTGACTTCAGTGATCAGACGAGAACTTGTATACTCAGGGTGGTATGGCCGTAGGCATAGTAAACTGTAAAAAATATTAACAAGATGCTTGCCTTCCGTATCCTTTTAGGACATACATTCATATAGAATGAGATAAAATCGAAATATCAAAACAGAGTCTCCACCATCATGTGTCTATTGAACTACAACCATCAGTTCCGAGACGAGATCTGCTATCCCCGGCCTAGTATTGCAGTAGTTGGAGTTTCTTAGTTCCTGCAAAAAAGTCATGGTTAGTTTGTTTATCCTGACGGATAACCACTTGTCGATGAAAAGAGATAGCCTAGAAAAATAGAAAAGAAAGCCTACAACACCATGTGTTCCTAGGCAGTCACCCATGCAAGTACTGACATGGCCCGACCCTGCTTGACTTCAGTGATCAGACGAGAACTTGTATACTCAGGGTGGTATGGCCGTAGGCATAGTAAACTGTAAAAAATATTAACAAGATGCTTGCCTTCCGTATCCTTTTAGGACATACATTCATATAGAATGAGATAAAATCGAAATATCAAAACAGAGTCTCCACCATCATGTGTCTATTGAACTACAACCATCAGTTCCGAGACGAGATCTGCTATCCCCGGCCTAGTATTGCTGTAGTTGGAGATAATTAGTTCCTGCAATAAAGTCATGTTTAGTTTGTTTATCCTGAGAGATAACCATTTGTCGATGAAAAGAGATAACCTAGAATATTAAAAAATAAAGCCTACAACACCATGTGTTCCTAGTTAGTCACCCATCCAAGTGCTGACATGGCCCGACCCTGCTTGACTTCAGTGATCAGACAAGAACTGGTATACTCAGGGTGGTATGGCCGTAGGCATAGTAAACTGTAAAAAATATTAACAAGATGCTTGCCTTCCGTATCCTTTTAGGACATATATTCATAAAGAATGAGATAAAATCGAAATATCAAAACAGAGTCTCCACCATCATGTGTCTATGGAACTACAACCATTAGTTCCGAGACGAGATCTGCTATCCCCGGCCTAGTATTGCTGTAGTTGGAGATTATAAGTTCCTGCAATAAAGTCATGTTTAGTTTGTTTATCCTGACAGATAACCATTTGTCGATGAAAAGAGATAGCCTAGAATATTAAAAAATAAAGCCTACAACACCATGTGTTCCTAGGCAGTCACCCATCCAAGTACTGACATGGCCCGAGCCTGCTTGACTTCAGTGATCAGACGAGAACTGGTATACTCAGGCTGGTATGGCCGTAGGCATAGTAAACTGTAAAAAATATTAACAAGATGTCTGCTTTCCTTATCCTTTTAGGACTTGCATTCATATCGAATGAGATTGAATCGAAATATTGAAATAAAGTCTTCAAGATCATATAACCGTCGACATACAACCATCAGTTCCAAGACGAAATCTGCTATCCCCGGCCTAGTATTGCAGTAGTTGGAGTTTCTTAGTTCCTGCAAAAAAGTCATGGTTAGTTTGTTTATCCTGACAGATAACCATTTGTCGATGAAAAGAGATAGCCTATAAAATTAAAAAATAAAGCCTTCGACACCATGTGTTCCTAGGCAGTCACCCATCCAAGTACTGACATGGCCCAGCCCTATTTGACTACAGTGATCAGACGAGAACTGGTATACTCAGGGTGGTATGGCCGTAGGCATAGTAAACTGTACAAAAAATTAACAAGATGTCTTCTTTGCTTATCCTTTTAGGACTTGCATTCATATCAAATGAGATTGAATCCAAATATGGAAACAAAGTCTCCAAATTCATATAACTGTCGACAAACAACCATCAGTTCCAAGACGAGATCTGCTATCCCCGGCCTAGTATTGCTGTAGTTGGAGATAATTAGTTCCTGCAATAAAGTCATGTTTAGTTTGTTTATCCTGACAGATAACCATTTGTCGATGAAATGAGATAGCCTAGAAAATTAGAAAATACGGACTACAACTTCATGTGTTCCTAGGCAGTCAACCATCCAAGTACTAACATTGCCCGACCCTGCTTGACTTCAGTGATCAGCCGAGAACTGGTATACTCAGGGTGGTATGGCCGTAGGCATAGTAAACTGTAAAAAATATTAACAAAATGCTTGCCTTCCGTATCCTTTTAGGACATACATTCATATAGAATGAGATAAAATCGAAATATCAAAACAGAGTCTCCACCATCATGTGTCTATGGAACTACGACCATCAGTTCCGAGACGAGATCATCTAGCCCCGGCCTAGTATTGCTGTAGTTGGAGATAATTAGTTCCTGCAATAAAGTCATGGTTAGTTTGTTTATCCTGACGGATAACCACTTGTCGATGAAAAGAGATAGCCTAGAAAATTAGAAAATAAAGACTACAACACCATGTGTTCCTAGGCAGTCACCCATCCAAGTACTGACATTGCCCGACCCTGCTTGACTTCAGTGATCAGAGGAGAACTGGTATACTCAGGGTGGTATGGCCGTAGGCATAGTAAACTGTAAAAAATATTAACAAAATGCTTGCCTTCCGTATCCTTTTAGGACATACATTCATATAGAATGAGATAAAATCGAAATATCAAAACAGAGTCTCCACCTTCATGTGTCTATTGAACTACAACCATCAGTTCCGAAACGAGATCTGCTATCCCCGGCCTAGTATTGCTGTAATTGGAGATAATTAGTTCCTGCAATAAAGTCATGTTTAGTTTGTTTATCCTGACAGATAACCATTTGTCGATGAAATGAGATAGCCTAGAAAATTAGAAAATAAGGACTACAACTTCATGTGTTCCTAGGCAGTCAACCATCCAAGTACTGACATTGCCCGACCCTGCTTGACTTCAGTGAACAGACGAGAACTGGTATACTAAGGGTGGTATGGCCGTAGGCATAGTAAACTGTAAAAAATATTAACAAGATGTCAGCTTTCCTTATCCTTTTAGGACTTGCATTCATATCGAATGAGATTGAATCGAAATATTGAAACAAAGTCTCCACCATCATGTGTCTATTGAACTACAACCATCAGTTCCGAGACGAGATCTGCTAGCCCCGGCCTAGTATTGCTGTAGTTGGAGATAATTAGTTCCTGCAATAAAGTCATGATTAGTTTGTTTATCCTGACGGATAACCACTTGTCGATGAAAAGAGATAGCCTATAAAATTAAAAAATAAAGCCTTCGACACCATGTGTTCCTAGGCAGTCACCCATCCAAGTACTGACATGGCCCAGCCCTATTTGACTACAGTGATCAGACGAGAACTGGTATACTCAGGGTGGTATGGCCGTAGGCATAGTAAACTGTACAAAAAATTAACAAGATGTCTGCCTTCCTTATCCTTTTAGGACTTGCATTCATATCGAATGAAATTTAATTGAAATATGAAAACAAAGCCTCCAAGATCATATAACCGTCGACATACAACCATCAGTTCCAAGACGAAATCTGCTAGCCCCGGCCTAGTATTGCAGTAATTGGAGTTTCTTAGTTCCTGCAAAAAAGTCATGGTTAGTTTGTTTATCCTGACAGATAACCATTTGTCGTTGAAAAGAGATAGCCTAGAATATTAAAAAATAAAGCCTACAACACCATGTGTTCCTAGGCAGTCACCCATCCAAGTACTGACATGGCCCGAGCCTGCTTGACTTCAGTGATCAGACGAGAACTGGTATACTCAGGCTGGTATGGCCGTAGGCATAGTAAACTGTAAAAAATATTAACAAGATGTCTGCTTTCCTTATCCTTTTAGGACTTGCATTCATATCGAATGAGATTGAATCGAAATATTGAAATAAAGTCTTCAAGATCATATAACCGTCGACATACAAACATCAGTTCCAAGACGAAATCTGCTATCCCCGGCCTAGTATTGCAGTAGTTGGAGTTTCTTAGTTCCTGCAAAAAAGTCATGGTTAGTTTGTTTATCCTGACAGATAACCATTTGTCGATGAAAAGAGATAGCCTATAAAATTAAAAAATAAAGCCTTCGACACCATGTGTTCCTAGGCAGTCACCCATCCAAGTACTGACATGGCCCAGCCCTATTTGACTACAGTGATCAGACGAGAACTGGTATACTCAGGGTGGTATGGCCGTAGGCATAGTAAACTGTACAAAAAATTAACAAGATGTCTTCTTTGCTTATCCTTTTAGGACTTGCATTCATATCAAATGAGATTGAATCCAAATATGGAAACAAAGTCTCCAAATTCATATAACTGTCGACAAACAACCATCAGTTCCAAGACGAGATCTGCTATCCCCGGCCTAGTATTGCTGTAGTTGGAGATAATTAGTTCCTGCAATAAAGTCATGTTTAGTTTGTTTATCCTGACAGATAACCATTTGTCGATGAAATGAGATAGCCTAGAAAATTAGAAAATAAGGACTACAACTTCATGTGTTCCTAGGCAGTCAACCATCCAAGTACTAACATTGCCCGACCCTGCTTGACTTCAGTGATCAGACGAGAACTGGTATACTCAGGGTGGTATGGCCGTAGGCATAGTAAACTGTAAAAAATATTAACAAAATGCTTGCCTTCCGTATCCTTTTAGGACATACATTCATATAGAATGAGATAAAATCGAAATATCAAAACAGAGTCTCCACCATCATGTGTCTATGGAACTACGACCATCAGTTCCGAGACGAGATCATCTAGCCCCGGCCTAGTATTGCTGTAGTTGGAGATAATTAGTTCCTGCAATAAAGTCATGGTTAGTTTGTTTATCCTGACGGATAACCACTTGTCGATGAAAAGAGATAGCCTAGAAAATTAGAAAATAAAGACTACAACACCATGTGTTCCTAGGCAGTCACCCATCCAAGTACTGACATTGCCCGACCCTGCTTGACTTCAGTGATCAGACGAGAACTGGTATACTCAGGGTGGTATGGCCGTAGGCATAGTAAACTGTAAAAAATATTAACAAAATGCTTCCCTTCCGTATCCTTTTAGGACATACATTCATATAGAATGAGATAAAATCGAAATATCAAAACAGAGTCTCCACCTTCATGTGTCTATTGAACTACAACCATCAGTTCCGAAACGAGATCTGCTATCCCCGGCCTAGTATTGCTGTAATTGGAGATAATTAGTTCCTGCAATAAAGTCATGTTTAGTTTGTTTATCCTGACAGATAACCATTTGTCGATGAAATGAGATAGCCTAGAAAATTAGAAAATAAGGACTACAACTTCATGTGTTCCTAGGCAGTCAACCATCCAAGTACTGACATTGCCCGACCCTGCTTGACTTCAGTGATCAGACGAGAACTGGTATACTAAGGGTGGTATGGCCGTAGGCATAGTAAACTGTAAAAAATATTAACAAGATGTCAGCTTTCCTTATCCTTTTAGGACTTGCATTCATATCGAATGAGATTGAATCGAAATATTGAAACAAAGTCTCCACCATCATGTGTCTATTGAACTACAACCATCAGTTCCGAGACGAGATCTGCTAGCCCCGGCCTAGTATTGCTGTAGTTGGAGATAATTAGTTCCTGCAATAAAGTCATGGTTAGTTTGTTTATCCTGACGGATAACCACTTGTCGATGAAAAGAGATAGCCTAGAAAATTAGAAAATAAAGACTACAACACCATGTGTTCCTAGGCAGTCACCCATCAAAGTACTGACATGGCCCAACTCTGCTTGACTTCAGTGATCAGACGAGAACTGGTATACTCAAGGTGGTATGGCCGTAGGCATAGTAAACTGTGAAAAATATTAACAAAATGTCTGCCTTCCTTATCCTTTTAGGACTTGCATTCATATCGAATGAAATTTAATTGAAATATGAAAACAAAGCCTCCAAGATCATATAACCGTCGACATACAACCATCAGTTCCAAGACGAAATCTGCTAGCCCCGGCCTAGTATTGCAGTAATTGGAGTTTCTTAGTTCCTGCAAAAAAGTCATGGTTAGTTTGTTTATCCTGACAGATAACCATTTGTTGTTGAAAAGAGATAGCCTAGAAAATTAAAAAATTAAGCCTACAACACCATGTGTTCCTAGGCAGTCACCCATCCAAGTACTGACATGGCCCGACCCTGCTTGACTTCAGTGATCAGACGAGAACAGGTATACTCAGGGTGGTATGGCCGTATGCATAGTAAACTGTAAAAAATATTAACAAGATGCTTGCCTTCCGTATCCTTTTAGGACATACATTCATATAGAATGAGATAAAATCGAAATATCAAAACAGAGTCTCCACCATCATGTGTCTATTGAACTACAACCATCAGTTCCGAGACGAGATCTGCTATCCCCGGCCTAGTATTGCTGTAGTTGGAGAGAATTAGTTCCTACAATAAAGTCATGTTTAGTTTGTTTATCCTTACAGATAACCATTTGTCGATGAAATAAGATAGCCTAGAAAATTAGAAAATAAGGACTACAACTTCATGTGTTCCTAGGCAGTCAACCATCCAAGTACTGACATGGCCCGACCCTGCTTGACTTCAGTGATCAGACGAGAACTGGTATACTCAGGGTGGTATGGCCGTAGGCATAGTAAACTGTAAAAAATATTAACAAAATGCTTGCCTTCCGTATCCTTTTAGGACATACATTCATATAGAATGAGATAAAATTGAAATATCAAAACAGAGTCTCCGCCATCATGTGTCTATGGAACTACGACCATCAGCTCCGAGACGATATCTGCTATCCCCAGCCTAGTATTGCTGTAGTTGGAGTTTCTTAGTTCTCGCAATAAAGTCATGGTTAGTTATTTTATCCTAACAGATAACCATTTGTCCATGAAAAGAGATAACCTAGAAAATTAAAAAATAAAGCCCACAACACCATGTGTTCCTAGGCAGTCACCCATCCAACTACTGACATGGTCCGACCATGCTTGACTTCAGCGATCAGAGGAGAACTGGTATACTATGGGTGGTATGGCCGTAGGCATAGTAAACTGTAAAAAATATTAACAAGATGTCAGCTTTCCTTATCTTTTTAGGACTTGCATTCATATCGAATGAGATTGAATCGAAATATTGAAACAAAGTCTCCACAATCATGTGTCTATTGAACTATAACCATCAGTTCCGAGACGAGATCTGCTAGCCCCGGCCTAGTATTGCTGTAGTTGGAGATAATTAGTTCCTGCAATAAAGTCATGGGTAGTTTGTTTATCCTGACGGATAACAACTTGTCGATGAAAAGAGATAGCCTAGAAAATTAGAAAATAGAGACTACAACACCATGTGTTCCTAGGCAGTCACCCATTCAAGTACTGACATGGCCCGACCCTGCTTGACTTCAGTGATCAGACGAGAACTGGTATACTCAGGGTGGTATGGCCGTAGGCATAGTAAACTGTGAAAAATATTAACAAAATGTCTGCCTTCCTTATCCTTTTAGGACTTGCATTCATATCGAATGAGATTTAATTGAAATATGAAAACAAAGCCTCCAAGATCATATAACCGTCGACATACAACCATCAGTTCCAAGACGAAATCTGCTAGCCCCGGCCTAGTATTGCAGTAATTGGAGTTTCTTAGTTCCTGCAAAAAAGTCATGGTTAGTTTGTTTATCCTGACAGATAACCATTTGTCCATGAAAAGAGATAACCTAGAAAATTAAAAAATAAAGCCCACAACACTATGTGTTCCTAGGCAGTCACCCATCCAACTACTGACATGGTCCGACCCTGCTTGACTTCAGCGATCAGACGAGAACTGGTATACTAATGGTTGTATGGCCATAGGCATAGTAAACTGTAAAAAATATTAACAAGATGTCAGCTTTCCTTATCCTTTTAGGACTTGCATTCATATCGAAGGAGATTGAATCGAAATATTGAAACAAAGTCTCCACCATCATGTGTCTATTGAACTACAACCATCAGTTCCGAGAGGAGATCTGCTAGCCCCGGCCTAGTATTGCTGTAGTTGGAGATAATTAGTTCCTGCAATAAAGTCATGGTTAGTTTGTTTATCCTGACGGATAACCACTTGTCGATGAAAAGAGATAGCCTAGAAAATTAGAAAAAAAGACTACAACACCATGTGCTCCTAGGCAGTCACCCATCAAAGTACTGACATTGCCCAACTCTGCTTGACTTCAGTGATCAGACGAGAACTGGTATACTCAAGGTGGTATGGCCGTAGGCATAGTAAACTGTGAAAAATATTAACAAAATGTCTGCCTTCCTTATCCTTTTAGGACTTGCATTCATATCGAATGAGATTTAATTGAAATATGAAAACAAAGCCTCCAAGATCACATAACCGTCGACATACAACTATCAGTTCCAAGACGAAATCTGCTAGCCCCGGCCTAGTATTGCAGTAATTGGAGTTTCTTGATTCCTGCAAAAAAGTCATGGTTAGTTTGTTTATTCTGACAGATAACCATTTGCCGTTGAAAAGAGATAGCCTAGAAAATTAAAAATTTAAGCCTACAACACCATGTGTTCCTAGGCAGTCACCCATCCAAGTACTGACATGGCCCGACCCTGCTTGACTTCAGTGATGAGACGAGAACTGGTATACTCAGGGTGGTATGGCCGTAGGCATAGTAAACTGTAAAAAATATTAACAAGATGCTTGCCTTCCGTATCCTTTTAGGACATACATTCATATAGAATGAGATAAAATCGAAATATCAAAACAGAGTCTCCACCATCATGTGTCTATTGAACTACAACCATCAGTTCCGAGACGAGATCTGCTATCCCCGGCCTAGTATTGCTGTAGTTGGAGACAATTAGTTCCTGCAATAAAGTCATGTTTAGTTTGTTTATCCTGACAGATAACCATTTGTCGATGAAATGAGATAGCCTAGAAAATTAGAAAATAAGGACTACAACTTCATGTGTTCCTAGGCAGTCAACCATCCAAGTACTGACATTGCCCGACCCTGCTTGACTTCAGTGATCAGACGAGAACTGGTATACTCAGGGTGGTATGGCCGTAGGCATAGTAAACTTCAAAAAAATATTAACAAGATCCTTGCCTTCCGTATCCTTTTAGGACATACATTCATATAGAATGAGATAAATCGAAATGTCAAAACATTGTCTCCACCATCATGTGTCTATGGAATTACAACCATCAGTTCCGAGACGATATCTGCAATCCCTGGCTTAGTATTGCTGTAGTTGGAGTTTTTTAGTTCTCCCAATAAATTCATGGTTAGTTGTTTTATCCTGACAGATAACCATTTGTCGTTGAAAAGAGATAGCCTAGAAAATTAAAAAGTAGTGCCTACAACACCATGTATTCCTAGGCAGTCACCCATTCAAGTACTGACATGGCCCGACCCTGCTTGACTTCAGTGATCAGACGAGAACTGGTATACTCAGGGTGGTATGGCCGTTAGCATAGTAAACTGTGAAAAATATTAACAAAATGTCTGCCTTCCTTATTCTTTTAGGACTTGCATTCATATCGAATGAGATTTAATTGAAATATGAAAACAAAGCCTCCAAGATCATATAACTGTCGACATACAACCATCAGTTTCAAGACGAAATCTGCTATTCCCGGCCTAGTATTGCAGTAGTTGGAGTTTCTTAGTTCCTGCAAAAAAGTCAAGGTTAGTTTGTTTATCCTGACGGATAACCACTTGTCGATGAAAAGAGATAGCCTAGAAAAATAGAAAAGAAAGCCTACAACACCATGTGTTCCTAGGCAGTCACCCATGCAAGTACTGACATGGCCCAACCCTGCTTGACTTCAGTGATCAGACGAGAACTTGTATACTCAGGGTGGTATGGCCGTAGGCATAGTAAACTGTAAAAAATATTAACAAGATGCTTGCCTTCCGTATCCTTTTAGGACATACATTCATATAGAATGAGATAAAATCGAAATATCAAAACACAGTCTCCACCATCATGTGTCTATTGAACTACAACCATCAGTTCCGAGACGAGATCTGCTATCCCCGGCCTAGTATTGCTGTAGTTGGAGATAATTAGTTCCTGCAATAAAGTCATGTTTAGTTTGTTTATCCTGAGAGATAACCATTTGTCGATGAAAAGAGATAACCTAGAATATTAAAAAATAAAGCCTACAACACCATATATTCCTAGGCAGTCACCCATCCAAGTACTGATATGGCCCGACCCTGCTTGACTTCAGTTATGAGACGAGAACTGGTATACTCAGGGTGGTATGGCCGTAGGCATAGTAAACTGTAAAAAATATTAACAAGATGCTTGCATTCTTTATCCTTTTAGGACTTGCATTCATATCGAATGAGATTGAATCGAAATATTGAAACAAAGTCTCCAAGATCATATAACCGTCGACATACAACCATCAGTTCCAAGACGAAATCTGCTATCCCCGGCCTAGTATTGTAGTAGTTGAAGTTTCTTAGTTCCTACAAAAAATTCATGATTAGTTTGTTTATCCTGACAGATAACCCTTTGTCGCTGAAAAGAGATAGCCTATAAAATTAAAAAATAAAGCCTTCAACACCATGTGTTCCTAGGCAGTCACCCATCCAAGTACTGACATGGCTCAACCCTCCTTGACTACAGTGATCAGACGAGAACTGGTATATTCAAGGTGGTATGGCCGTATGCATAATAAGCTGTGCAAAATATTAACAAGATGTCTTCTTTCCTTATCCTTTTAGGACTTGCATTCATATTCAATGAGATTGAATCGAAATATTGAAACAAAGTCTCCAAGATCATATAACTGTCCACATACAACCATCAGTTCCAAGACGAAATCTGCTATCCCCGGCCTAGTATTGCAGTAGTTGGAGATTCTTAGTTCCTGCAAAAAGGTCATGGTTAGTTTGTTTATCCTGACAGATAACCATTTGTCGATGAAAAGAGATAGCCTATAAAATTGAAAAATAAAGCCTTCAACACCATGTGTTCCTAGGCAGTCAGCCATCCAAGTACTGACATGGCCCAACCCTGCTTGACTTCAGTGATCAGACGAGAACTGGTATATTCAAGGTAGTATGGCAGTAGGCATAGTAAGCTGTGCAAAATATTAACAAGATGGCTTCTTTCCTTATCCTTTTAGGACTTGCATTCATATCCAATGAGATTAAATCGAAATATTGAAACAAAGTCTCCAAGATCATATAACCGTCGACATACAACCATCAGTTCCAAGTCGAAATCTGCTATCCCCGGCCTAGTATTGCAGTAGTTGGAGATTCTTATTCCCTGCAAAAAAGTCATGGTTAGTTTGTTTATCCTGACAGATAACCATTTGTCGATGAAAAGAGATAGCCTATAAAATTAAAAAATAAAGCCTTCAACACCATGTGTTCCTAGGCAGTCACCCATCCGAGTACTGACATGGCCCAACCCTTTTTGACTACAGTGATCAGACGAGACCTGGTATACTCAGGGTGGTATGGCCGTAGCCATAGTAAACTGTACAAAATATTAACAAGATGTTTTCTTTCCTTATCCTTTTAGGACTTGCATTCATATCGAATGAGATTGAATTGAAATATTGAAACAAAGTCTCCAAGATCATATAACCGTCGACATACAACCATCAGTTCCAAGACGAAATCTGCTATCACCGGCCTAGTATTGCAGTAGTTGGAGTTTCTTAGTTCCTGCAAAAAAGTCATGGTTAGTTTGTTTATCCTGACAGATAACCATTTGTCGTTGAAAAGAGATAACCTAGAAAATTAGAAAATAGAGCCTACAACACCATGTGTTCATAGGCAGTCACCAATCCAAGTACTGACATGGCCCGAGCCTGCTTGACTTCAGTGATCAGACGAGAACTGGTATACTCAGGGTGGTATGGCCATAGGCATAGTAAACTGTAAAAAATATTAACAAGATGTCAGCTTTCCTTATCCCTTTAGGACTTGCATTCATATCGAATGAGATTGAATCGAAATATTGAAACAAAGTCTCCAAGATCATATAACCGTCGACATACAACCATCAGTTCCAAGACGAAATCTGCTATCACCGGCCTAGTATTGTAGTAGTTGGAGTTTCTTAGTTCCTGCGAAAAAGTCATGGTTAGTTTGTTTATCCTGACAGATAACCATTTGTCGATGAAAAGAGATAGCCTATAAAATTATAAAATAAAGCCTACAACACCATATGTTCCTAGGCAATCACCAATCCAAGTAATGGCATAGCCCGACCCTGCTTGATTTCAGTGATCAGACGAGAACTGGTATACTCACGGTGGTATGGCCGTAGGCATAGTAAACTGTAAAAAATATTAACAAGATGCTTGCCTTCCGTATCCTTTTAGGACATACATTCATATAGAATGAGATAAAATCGAAATATCAAAACAGAGTCTCCGCCATCATGTGTCTTTGGAACTACAACCATTAGTTCCGAGACGAGATCTGCTATCCCCGGCCTAGTATTGCTGTAGTTGGAGATTATAAGTTCCTGCAATAAAGTCATGTTTAGTTTGTTTATCCTGACAGATAACCATTTGTCGATGAAAAGAGATAGCCTAGAATATTAAAAAATAAAGCCTACAACACCATGTGTTCCTAGGCAGTCACCCATCCAAGTACTGACATGGCCCGAGCCTGCTTGACTTCAGTGATCAGACGAGAACTGGTATACTCAGGCTGGTATGGCCGTAGGCATAGTAAACTGTAAAAAATATTAACAAGATGTCTGCTTTCCTTATCCTTTTAGGACTTGCATTCATATCGAATGAGATTGAATCGAAATATTGAAATAAAGTCTCCAAGATCATATAACCGTCGACATACAACCATCCGTTCCAAGACGAAATCTGCCACCCCGGCCTAGTATTGCAGTAGTTGGAGTTTCTTAGTTCCTGCAAAAAAGTCATGGTTAGTTTGTTTATCCTGACAGATAACCATTTGTCGATGAAAAGAGATAGCCTATAAAATTAAAAAATAAAGCCTTCGACACCATGTGTTCCTAGGCAGTCACCCATCCAAGTACTGACATGGCCCAACCCTATTTGACTACAGTGATCAGACGAGAACTGGTATACTCAGGGTGGTATGGCCGTAGGCATAGTAAACTGTACAAAAAATTAACAAGATGTCTTCTTTGCTTATCCTTTTAGGACTTGCATTCATATCCAATGAGATTGAATCCAAATATGGAAACAAAGTCTCCAAATTCATATAACTGTCGACATACAACCATCACTTCCAAGACGAAATCTGCCACCCCGGCCTAGTATTGCAGTAGTTGGAGTTTCTTAGTTCCTGCAAAAAAGTCATGGTTAGTTTGTTTATCCTGACAGATAACCATTTGTCGATGAAAAGAGATAGCCTATAAAATTAAAAAATAAAGCCTACAACACCATGTGGTCCTAGGCAGTCACCCATCCAAGTACTGACATGGCCCGACCCTGCTTGACTTCAGTGATCAGACGAGAACTGGTATACTCAGGGTGGTATGGCCGTAGGCATAGTAAACTGTAAAAAAATATTAACAAGATGCTTGCCTTCCGTATCCTTTTAGGACATACATTCATATAGAATGAGATAAAATCGAAATATCAAAACAGAGTCTCCACCATCATGTGTCTATGGAACTGCAACCATCAGTTCTGAGACGAGATCTGCTATCCCCGGCCTAGTATTGCTGTATTTGGAGATTATTAGTTCCTGCAATAAAGTCATGTTTAGTTTGTTTATACTGACAGATAACCATTTGTCGATGAAAAGAGATAACCTAGAATATTAAAAAATAAAGCCTACAACACCATGTGTTCCTAGGCAGTCACCCATCCAAGTACTGATATGGCCCGACCCTGCTTGACTTCAGTTATGAGACGAGAACTGGTATAATCAGGGTGGTATGGCTGTAGGCATAGTAAACTGTAAAAAATATTAACAAGATGCTTGCCTTCTTTATCCTTTTAAGACTTGCATTCATATCGAATGAGATTGAATCGAATTATTGAAACAAAGTCTCCAAGATCATATAACCGTCGACAACCAAACCATCAGTTCCAAGACGAAATCTGCTATCCCCGGCCTAGTATTGCAGTAGTTGGAGTTTCTTAGTTCCTCCAAAAAAGGCATGGTTAGTTTGTTTATCCTGTCCGATAACCATTTGTCGATGAAAAGAGATAGCCTATAAAATTAAAAAATAAAGCCTTCAACACAATGTGTTCCTAGGCAGTCAGCCATCCAAGTACTGACATGGCCCAACCCTATTTGACTACAGTGATCAGACGAGAACTGGTATACTCAGGGTGGTATGGCCGTAGGCATAGTAAATTGTACAAAAATTTAACAAGATGTCCTCTTTGCTTATCCTTTTAGGACTTGCATTCATATCCAATGAGATTGAATCCAAATATGGAAACAAAGTCTCCAAGATCATATGTCCGTCGACATACAACCATCAGGTCCAATACAAAATCTGCTAGCCCTGGCCTAGTATTGCAGTAGTTGGAGTTTCTTAGTTCCTGCAAAAAAGTCATGGTTAGTTTGTTTATCCTGACAGATAACCATTTGTCGATGAAAAGAGATAGCCTAGAAAATTATAAAATAAAGCCTACAACACCATAAGTTCCTAGGCAGTCACCCATCCAAGTAATGACATAGCCCGAGCCTGCTTGATTTCAGTGAGCAGACGAGAACTGGTATACTCACGGTGGTATGGCCGTAGGCATAGTAAACTGTAAAAAATATTAACAAGATGCTTGCCTTCCGTATCCTTTTAGGACATACATTCATATAGAATGAGATAAAATCGAAATATCAAAACAGAGTCTCCACCATCATGTGTCTTTGGAACTACAACCATTAGTTCCGAGACGAGATCTGCTATCCCCGGCCTAGTATTGCTGTAGTTGGAGATTATAAGTTCCTGCAATAAAGTCATGGTTAGTGTGTTTATCCTGAAAGATAACCGTTTGTCGTTGAAAAGAGATAGCCTAGAAAATTAAAAAATAAAGCCTACAACACCATGTGTTCCTAGGCAGTCAACCATCCAAGTACTGACATGGCCCGACCCTGCTTGACTTCAGTGATCAGACGAGAACTGGTATACTCAGGGTGGTATGGCCGTAGGCATAGTAAACTGTAAAAAATATTAACAAGATGCTTGCCTTCCATATCCTTTTAGGACATACATTCAATAGAATGAGATAAAATCGAAATGTCAAAACAGAGTCTCCACCATCATGTGTCTATGGTACTACAACCATCAGTTCCGAGACGATATCTGCTATCCCCGGCCTAGTATTGATGTAGTTGGAGTTTCTTAGTTCTCGCAATAAGATCATGGTTAGTTGTTTTATCCTGACAGATAACCATTTGTCCATGAAAAGAGATAGTCTAGAAAATTAGAAAATAAAGCCTACAACGCTCATATAACCGTCGACATACAACCATCAGTTCCAAGACGAAATCTGCTATCCCCGGCCTAGTATTGCAGTAGTTGGAGTTTCTTAGTTCCTGCAAAAAAGTCATTGTTAGTTTGTATATCCTGACAGATAACCATTTTTCGATGAAAAGAGATAGCCTATAAAATTAAAAAATAAAGCCTTCAACACCATGTGTTCCTAGGCAGTAAACCATCCAAGTACTGACATAGCCCGACCCTGCTTGACTTCAGTGATCAGACGTGAACTGGTATACTCAGGGTGGTATGGCCGTAGGCATAGTAAACTGTACAAAATATTAACAAGATGCTTGCCTTCCGTATCCTTTTAGGACATACATTCATATAGAATGAGATAAAATCGAAATGTCAAAACAGAGTCTCCACCATCATGTGTCTATGGTACTCCAACCATCAGTTCCGAGACGATATCTGCTATCCCCGGCCTAGTATTGATGTAGTTGAAGTTTCTTAGTTCTCGCAATAAAGTCATAGTTAGTTGTTTTATCCTGACAGATAACCATTTGTCCATGAAAAGAGATAGCCTATAAAATTAAAAAATAAAGCCTTCAACACCATGTGTTCCTAGGCAGTCACCCATCCAAGTACTGACATAGCCCGACCCTGCTTGACTTCAGTGATCAGACGAGATATGGTATACTCAGGGTGGTATGGCCGTAGGCATAGTAAACTGTAAAAAATATTAACAAGATGCTTGCCTTCCGTATCCTTTTAGGATATACATTCATATAAGATGAGATAAAATCGAAATGTCAAAACAGAGTCTCCACCATCATGTGTCTATGGTACTACAACCATCAGTTCCGAGACGATATCTGCTATCCCCGGCCTAGTATTGATGTAGTTGGAGTTTCTTAGTTCTTGCAATAAGATCATGGTTAGTTGTTTTATCCTGACAGATAACCATTTGTCCATGAAAAGAGATAGCCTAGAAAATTAGAAAATAAAGCCTACAACGCTCATATAACCGTCGACATACAACCATCAGTTCCAAGACGAAATCTGCTATCCCCGGCCTAGTATTGCAGTAGTTGGAGTTTCTTAGTTCCTGCAAAAAAGTCATCGTTAGTTTGTATATCCTGACAGATAACCATTTTTCGATGAAAAGAGATAGCCTATAAAATTAAAAAATAAAGCCTTCAACACCATGTGTTCCTAGGCAGTAAACCATCCAAGTACTGACATAGCCCAACCCTGCTTGACTTCAGTGATCAGACGTGAACTGGTATACTCAGGGTGGTATGGCCGTAGGCATAGTAAACTGTACAAAATATTAACAAGATGCTTGCCTTCCGTATCCTTTTAGGACATACATTCATATAGAATGAGATAAAATCGAAATGTCAAAACAGAGTCTCGAACCATCATGTGTCTATGGTACTACAACCATCAGTTCCGAGACGATATCTGCTATCCCCGGCCTAGTATTGATGTAGTTAAAGTTTCTTAGTTCTCGCAATAAAGTCATAGTTAGTTGTTTTATCCTGACAGATAACCATTTGTCCATGAAAAGAGATAGCCTATAAAATTAAAAAATAAAGCCTTCAACACCATGTGTTCCTAGGCAGTCACCCATCCAAGTACTGACATAGCCCGACCCTGCTTGACTTCAGTGATCAGACGAGATCTGGTATACTCAGGGTGGTATGGCCGTAGGCATAGTAAACTGTAAAAAATATTAACAAGATGCTTGCCTTCCGTATCCTTTTAGGACATACATTCATATAACATGAGATAAAATCGAAATGTCAAAACAGAGTCTCCACCATCATGTGTCTATGGTACTACAACCATCAGTTCCGAGACGATATCTAATATCCCCGGCCTAGTATTGATGTAGTTGGAGTTTCTTAGTTCTTGCAATAAGATCATGGTTAGTTGTTTTATCCTGACAGATAACCATTTGTCCATGAAAAGAGATAGCCTAGAAAATTAGAAAATAAAGCCTACAACGCTCATATAACCGTCGACATACAACCATCAGTTCCAAGACGAAATCTGCTATCCCCGGCCTAGTATTGCAGTAGTTGGAGTTTCTTAGTTCCTGCAAAAAAGTCATTGTTAGTTTGTATATCCTGACAGATTACCATTTGTCGATGAAAAGAGATAGCCTATAAAATTAAAAAATAAAGCCTTCAACACAATGTGTTCCTAGGCAGTCACCCATCCAAGTACTGACATAGCCCGACCCTGCTTGACTTCAGTGATCAGACGTGAACTGGTATACTCAGAGTGGTATGGCCGTAGGCATAGTAAACTTTACAAAATATTAACAAGATGCTTGCCTTCCGTATCCTTTTAGGACATACACTCATATAGAATGAAATAAAATCGAAATGTCAAAACAGAGTCTCCACCATCATGTGTCTATGGTACTACAACCATCAGTTTCGAGACGATATCTGCTATCCCCGGCCTAGTATTGCTGTAGTTGGAGATTATTAGTTCCTGCAATAAAGTCATGTTTAGTTTGTTTATCCTGACAGATAACCATTTGTCCATGAAAAGAGATAGCCTAGAAAATTAGAAAATAAAGCCTACAACACCATGTGTTCATAGGCAGTCACCCATCCAAGTAATGACATGGCCCGAGCCTGCTTGACTTCAGTGATCAGACGAGAACTGGTATACTCAGGGTGGTATGGCCCTAGGCATAGTAAACTGTAAAAAATATTAACAAGATGTCTGCTTTCCTTATCCTTTTAGGACTTGCATTCATATCGAATGAGATTGAATCGAAATATTGAAACAAAGTCTCCAAGATCATATAACCGTCGACATACAACCATCAGTTCCAATACGAAATCTGCTATCCCCGGCCTAGTATTGCAGTTGTTGGAGTTTCTTAATTCCTGCAAAAAAGTCATGGTTAGTTTGTATATCCTGACAGATAACCATTTGTCGATGAAAAGAGATAGCCTATAAAATTAAAAAATTAAGCCTTCTACACCATGTGTTCCTAGGCAGTCACCCATCCAAAAACTGACATAGCCCGACCCTGCTTGACTTCAGTGATCAGACGAGAACTGGTATACTCAGGGTGTTATGGCCGTAGGCATAGTAAACTGTAAAAAATATTAACAAGATGCTTGCCTTCCATATCCTTTTAGGACATACATTCAATAATGAGATAAATTCGAAATGTCAAAACAGAGTCTCCACCATCATGTGTCTATGGTACTACAACCATCAGTTCCGAGACGATATCTGCTATCCCTTGCCTAGTATTGATGTAGTTGGAGTTTCTTAGTTCTCGCAATAAGATCATGGTTAGTTGTTTTATCCTGACAGATAACCATTTGTCCATGAAAAGAGATAGCCTAGAAAATTAGAAAATAAAGCCTACAACGCTCATATAACCGTCGACATACAACCATCAGTTCCGAGACCAGATCTGCTATCCGCGGCCTAGTATTGCTGTAGTTGGAGATTATTAGTTCCTGCAATAAAGTCATGTTTAGTTTGTTTATCCTGACAGATAACCATTTGTCGATGAAAATAGATAACCTAGAAAATTAAAAAATAAAGCCTACAACACCATGTGTTCCTAGGCAGTCACCCATCCAAGTACTGACATAGCCCGACCCTGCATGACTTCTGTGATCAGACGAGAACTGGTATACTTAGGGTGGTATGGTTGTAGGCATAGTAAACTGTAAAAGATATTAACAAGATGCTTGCCTTCCGTATCCTTTTAGGACATACATTCAATAGAATGAGATAAAATCGAAATGTCAAAACAGAGTCTCCACCATCATGTGTCTATGGTACTACAACCATCAGTTCCGAGACGATATCTGCTATCCCCGGCCTAGTATTGATGTAGATGGAGTTTCTTAGTTCTCGTAATAAGATCATGGTTAGTTGTTTTATCCTGACGGATAACCATTTGTCCATGAAAAGAGATAGCCTAGAAAATTAGAAAATAAAGCCTACAACGCTCATATAACCGTCGACATACAACCATCAGTTCCAAGACGAAATCTGCTATCCCCGGCCTAGTATTGCAGTAGTTGGAGATTCTTAGTTCCTGCAAAAAAGTCATTGTTAGTTTGTATATCCTTACAGATAACCATTTGTCGATGAAAAGAGATAGCCTATAAAATTAAAAAATAAAGCCTTCAACACCATGTGTTCCTAGGCAGTCACCCATCCAAGTACTGACATAGCGCGACCCTGCTTGACTTCAGTGATCAGACGAGATCTGGTATACTCAGCGTGGTATGGCCGTAGGCGTAGTAAACTGTACAAAATATTAACAAGATGCTTGCCTCCCGTATCCTTTTAGGACATACATTCATATAACATGAGATAAAATCGAAATGTCAAAACAGAGTCTCCACCATCATGTGTCTATGGTACTACAACCATCAGTTCCGAGACGATATCTGCTATCCCCGGCCTAGTATTGATGTAGTTGGAGTTTCTTAGTTCTCGCAATAAGATCATGGTTAGTTGTTTTATCCTGACAGATAACCATTTGTCCATAAAAAGAGATAGGCTAGAAAATTAGAAAATAAAGCCTACAACGCTCATATTACCGTCGACATACAACCATCAGTTCCAAGACGATATCTGCTATCCCCAGCCTAGTATTGCTGTAGTTGGAGTTTCTTAGTTCCTGCAAAAAGGTCTTGGTTAGTTTGTTTATCCTGACAGATAACCATTTGTCGATGAAAAGAGATAGCCTATAAAATTAAAAAATAAAGCCTTCAACACCATGTGTTCCTAGGCAGTAAACCATCCAAGTACTGACATGGCCCTACTCTGCTTGACTACAGTGATCAGACGAGAACTGGTATACTCAGGGTGGTATGGCCGTAGGTATAGTAAACTGTACAAAATATTAACAAGATGTCTTCTTTCCTTATCCTTTTAGGACTTGCATTCATATCCAATGAGATTGAATCGAAAAATGGAAACAAAGTCTCAAAATTCATATAACTGTCGACATACAACCATCAGTTCCAAGACAAAATCTGCTAGCCCTGGCCTAGTATTGCAGTAGTTGGAGTTTCTTAGTTTCTGCAAAAAAGTCATGGTTAGTTTGTTTATCCTGACAGATAACCATTTGTCGTTGAAAAGAGATAGCCTAGAAAATTAAAAAATAAAGCCTACAACACCATGTGTTCCTAGGAAGTCACCCATTCAAGAACTGACATGGCCCGACCCTGCTTGACTTCAGTGATCAGACGAGAACTGGTATACTCAGGGTGGTATGGCCGTAGGCATAGTAAACTGTAAAAAATATTAACAAGATGCTTGCCTTCCGTATCCTTTTAGGACATACATTCATATAGAATGAGATAAAATCGAAATGTCAAAACAGAGTCTCCACCATCATGTGTTTATGAAACTACAACCATCAGTTCCGAGAAGATATCTGCTATCCCCGGCCTAGTATTGCTGTAGTTGGAGTTTCTTAGTTCTCGCGATAACGTCAAGGTCAGTTGTTTAATCCTGACAAATAACCATTTGTCCATGAAAAGAGATAGCCTAGAAAATTAGAAAAGAAAGCCTACAACACCATGTGTTCCTAGGCAGTCACCAATCCAAGTACTGACATGGGCCGACCCTGCTTGACTTCAGTGATCAGACGAGAACTTGTATACTCAGGGTGGTATGGCCGTAGGCATAGTAAACTCTAAAAAATATTAACAAGATGCTTGCCTTCCGTATCCTTGTAGGACATACATTCATATAGAATGAGATAAAATCGAAATATAAAAACAGAGTCTCCATCATCATGTGTCTATGAAACTACAACCAGCAGTTCCAAGACGATATCTGCTATCCCTGGCCTAGTATTGCTGTAGTTGGAGTTTTTTAGTTCTCCCAATAAATTCAGGGTTAGTTGTTTTATTCTGACGGATAACCATTTGTCCATGAAAAGAGATAGCCTAGAAAATTAAAAAATAAAGCCTATAACACCATGTGTTCCTAGGCAGTCACCCATCCAAATACTGACATGGCCCGACCCTGCTTGACTTCAGTGATCAGACGAGAACTGGTTTACTCAGGGTGGTATGGCCGTAGTCGTAGTAAACTGTAAAAATATTAACAAGATGCTTGCCTTCCGTATCCTTTTAGGACATGCATTCATATAGAATGAGATAAAATCGAAATGTCAAAACAGAGTCTCCACCATCATGTGTCTATGAAACTACAACAATCAGTTCCGAGACGATATCTGCTATCCCCAGCCTAGTATTGCTGTAGTTGGAGTTTCTTAGTTCCTGCAAAAAGTCATGGTTAGTTTGTTTATCCTGACAGATAACCATTTGTCGATGAAAAGAGATAGCCTATAAAATCAAAAAATAAAGCCTTCAACACCATGTGTTCCTAGGCAGTCACCCATCCAAGTACTGACATGGCCCAACTCTGCTTGACTACAGTGATCAGACGAGAACTGGTATACTCAGGGTGGTATCGCCGTAGGTATAGTAAACTGTACAAAATATTAACAAGATGTCTTCTTTCCTTATCCTTTTAGGACTTGCATTCATATCCAATGAGATTGAATCGAAATATGGAAACAAAGTCTCCAAATTCATATAACTGTCGACATACAACCATCAGTTCCAAGACGAATTCTGCTAATCCCGGCCTAGTATTGCAGTAGTTGGAGTTTCTTAGTTCCTGCAAAAAAGTCATGGTTAGTTTGTTTATCCTGACAGATAACCATTTGTCGTTGTAAAGAGATAGCCTAGAAAATTAGAAAATAAAGCCTACAACACCATGTGTTCCTAGGCAGTCACCCATCCAAGTACTGACATGGCCCGATCCTGCTTGACTTCAGTGATCAGACGAGAACTGGTATACTCAGGGTGGTATGGCCGTAGGCATAGTAAACTGTAAAAAATATTAACAAGATGCTTGCCTTCCGTATCCTTTTAGGACATACATTCATATGGAATGAGATAAAATTTAAATGTCAAAACAGAGTCTCCACCATCATGTGTCTATGAAACTACAACCATCAGTTCCGAGACGATATCTGCTATCCCCGGCCTAGTTTTGCTGTAGTTGGAGTTTTTTA